>OY804590.1:3374602-6049602 GCA_963680875.1 Bathymodiolus brooksi | reverse complement strand
ACTAATTAATCATTTATGTTTCATTGATAATACTTTGTCTATCATGATGTATTGTACGGTTCTAACTAATTAATCATTTATGTTTCATTGATAATACTTTGTCTATCATGATGTATTGTACGGTTCTAACTAATTAATCATTTATGTTTCATTGATAATACTTTGTCTATCATGATGTATTGTACGGTTCTAACTAATTAATCATTTATGTTTCATTGATAATACTTTGTCTATCATGATGTATTGTACGGTTCTAACTAATTAATCATTTATGTTTCATTGATAATACTTTGTCTATCATGATGTATTGTACGGTTCTAACTAATTAATCATTTATGTTTCATTGATAATACTTTGTCTATCATGATGTATTGTACGGTTCTAACTAATTAATCATTTATGTTTCATTGATAATACTTTGTCTATCATGATGTATTGTACGGTTCTAACTAATTAATCATTTATGTTTCATTGATAATACTTTGTCTATCATGATGTATTGTACGGTTCTAACTAATTAATCATTTATGTTTCATTGATAATACTTTGTCTATCATGATGTATTGTACGGTTCTAACTAATTAATCATTTATGTTTCATTGATAATACTTTGTCTATCATGATGTATTGTACGGTTCTAACTAATTAATCATTTATGTTTCATTGATAATACTTTGTCTATCATGATGTATTGTACGGTTCTAACTAATTAATCATTTATGTTTCATTGATAATACTTTGTCTATCATGATGTATTGTACGGTTCTAACTAATTAATCATTTATGTTTCATTGATAATACTTTGTCTATCATGATGTATTGTACGGTTCTAACTAATTAATCATTTATGTTTCATTGATAATACTTTGTCTATCATGATGTATTGTACGGTTCTAACTAATTAATCATTTATGTTTCATTGATAATACTTTGTCTATCATGATGTATTGTACGGTTCTAACTAATTAATCATTTATGTTTCATTGATAATACTTTGTCTATCATGATGTATTGTACGGTTCTAACTAATTAATCATTTATGTTTCATTGATAATACTTTGTCTATCATGATGTATTGTACGGTTCTAACTAATTAATCATTTATGTTTCATTGATAATACTTTGTCTATCATGATGTATTGTACGGTTCTAACTAATTAATCATTTATGTTTCATTGATAATACTTTGTCTATCATGATGTATTGTACGGTTCTAACTAATTAATCATTTATGTTTCATTGATAATACTTTGTCTATCATGATGTATTGTACGGTTCTAACTAATTAATCATTTATGTTTCATTGATAATACTTTGTCTATCATGATGTATTGTACGGTTCTAACTAATTAATCATTTATGTTTCATTGATAATACTTTGTCTATCATGATGTATTGTACGGTTCTAACTAATTAATCATTTATGTTTCATTGATAATACTTTGTCTATCATGATGTATTGTACGGTTCTAACTAATTAATCATTTATGTTTCATTGATAATACTTTGTCTATCATGATGTATTGTACGGTTCTAACTAATTAATCATTTATGTTTCATTGATAATACTTTGTCTATCATGATGTATTGTACGGTTCTAACTAATTAATCATTTATGTTTCATTGATAATACTTTGTCTATCATGATGTATTGTACGGTTCTAACTAATTAATCATTTATGTTTCATTGATAATACTTTGTCTATCATGATGTATTGTACGGTTCTAACTAATTAATCATTTATGTTTCATTGATAATACTTTGTCTATCATGATGTATTGTACGGTTCTAACTAATTAATCATTTATGTTTCATTGATAATACTTTGTCTATCATGATGTATTGTACGGTTCTAACTAATTAATCATTTATGTTTCATTGATAATACTTTGTCTATCATGATGTATTGTACGGTTCTAACTAATTAATCATTTATGTTTCATTGATAATACTTTGTCTATCATGATGTATTGTACGGTTCTAACTAATTAATCATTTATGTTTCATTGATAATACTTTGTCTATCATGATGTATTGTACGGTTCTAACTAATTAATCATTTATGTTTCATTGATAATACTTTGTCTATCATGATGTATTGTACGGTTCTAACTAATTAATCATTTATGTTTCATTGATAATACTTTGTCTATCATGATGTATTGTACGGTTCTAACTAATTAATCATTTATGTTTCATTGATAATACTTTGTCTATCATGATGTATTGTACGGTTCTAACTAATTAATCATTTATGTTTCATTGATAATACTTTGTCTATCATGATGTATTGTACGGTTCTAACTAATTAATCATTTATGTTTCATTGATAATACTTTGTCTATCATGATGTATTGTACGGTTCTAACTAATTAATCATTTATGTTTCATTGATAATACTTTGTCTATCATGATGTATTGTACGGTTCTAACTAATTAATCATTTATGTTTCATTGATAATACTTTGTCTATCATGATGTATTGTACGGTTCTAACTAATTAATCATTTATGTTTCATTGATAATACTTTGTCTATCATGATGTATTGTACGGTTCTAACTAATTAATCATTTATGTTTCATTGATAATACTTTGTCTATCATGATGTATTGTACGGTTCTAACTAATTAATCATTTATGTTTCATTGATAATACTTTGTCTATCATGATGTATTGTACGGTTCTAACTAATTAATCATTTATGTTTCATTGATAATACTTTGTCTATCATGATGTATTGTACGGTTCTAACTAATTAATCATTTATGTTTCATTGATAATACTTTGTCTATCATGATGTATTGTACGGTTCTAACTAATTAATCATTTATGTTTCATTGATAATACTTTGTCTATCATGATGTATTGTACGGTTCTAACTAATTAATCATTTATGTTTCATTGATAATACTTTGTCTATCATGATGTATTGTACGGTTCTAACTAATTAATCATTTATGTTTCATTGATAATACTTTGTCTATCATGATGTATTGTACGGTTCTAACTAATTAATCATTTATGTTTCATTGATAATACTTTGTCTATCATGATGTATTGTACGGTTCTAACTAATTAATCATTTATGTTTCATTGATAATACTTTGTCTATCATGATGTATTGTACGGTTCTAACTAATTAATCATTTATGTTTCATTGATAATACTTTGTCTATCATGATGTATTGTACGGTTCTAACTAATTAATCATTTATGTTTCATTGATAATACTTTGTCTATCATGATGTATTGTACGGTTCTAACTAATTAATCATTTATGTTTCATTGATAATACTTTGTCTATCATGATGTATTGTACGGTTCTAACTAATTAATCATTTATGTTTCATTGATAATACTTTGTCTATCATGATGTATTGTACGGTTCTAACTAATTAATCATTTATGTTTCATTGATAATACTTTGTCTATCATGATGTATTGTACGGTTCTAACTAATTAATCATTTATGTTTCATTGATAATACTTTGTCTATCATGATGTATTGTACGGTTCTAACTAATTAATCATTTATGTTTCATTGATAATACTTTGTCTATCATGATGTATTGTACGGTTCTAACTAATTAATCATTTATGTTTCATTGATAATACTTTGTCTATCATGATGTATTGTACGGTTCTAACTAATTAATCATTTATGTTTCATTGATAATACTTTGTCTATCATGATGTATTGTACGGTTCTAACTAATTAATCATTTATGTTTCATTGATAATACTTTGTCTATCATGATGTATTGTACGGTTCTAACTAATTAATCATTTATGTTTCATTGATAATACTTTGTCTATCATGATGTATTGTACGGTTCTAACTAATTAATCATTTATGTTTCATTGATAATACTTTGTCTATCATGATGTATTGTACGGTTCTAACTAATTAATCATTTATGTTTCATTGATAATACTTTGTCTATCATGATGTATTGTACGGTTCTAACTAATTAATCATTTATGTTTCATTGATAATACTTTGTCTATCATGATGTATTGTACGGTTCTAACTAATTAATCATTTATGTTTCATTGATAATACTTTGTCTATCATGATGTATTGTACGGTTCTAACTAATTAATCATTTATGTTTCATTGATAATACTTTGTCTATCATGATGTATTGTACGGTTCTAACTAATTAATCATTTATGTTTCATTGATAATACTTTGTCTATCATGATGTATTGTACGGTTCTAACTAATTAATCATTTATGTTTCATTGATAATACTTTGTCTATCATGATGTATTGTACGGTTCTAACTAATTAATCATTTATGTTTCATTGATAATACTTTGTCTATCATGATGTATTGTACGGTTCTAACTAATTAATCATTTATGTTTCATTGATAATACTTTGTCTATCATGATGTATTGTACGGTTCTAACTAATTAATCATTTATGTTTCATTGATAATACTTTGTCTATCATGATGTATTGTACGGTTCTAACTAATTAATCATTTATGTTTCATTGATAATACTTTGTCTATCATGATGTATTGTACGGTTCTAACTAATTAATCATTTATGTTTCATTGATAATACTTTGTCTATCATGATGTATTGTACGGTTCTAACTAATTAATCATTTATGTTTCATTGATAATACTTTGTCTATCATGATGTATTGTACGGTTCTAACTAATTAATCATTTATGTTTCATTGATAATACTTTGTCTATCATGATGTATTGTACGGTTCTAACTAATTAATCATTTATGTTTCATTGATAATACTTTGTCTATCATGATGTATTGTACGGTTCTAACTAATTAATCATTTATGTTTCATTGATAATACTTTGTCTATCATGATGTATTGTACGGTTCTAACTAATTAATCATTTATGTTTCATTGATAATACTTTGTCTATCATGATGTATTGTACGGTTCTAACTAATTAATCATTTATGTTTCATTGATAATACTTTGTCTATCATGATGTATTGTACGGTTCTAACTAATTAATCATTTATGTTTCATTGATAATACTTTGTCTATCATGATGTATTGTACGGTTCTAACTAATTAATCATTTATGTTTCATTGATAATACTTTGTCTATCATGATGTATTGTACGGTTCTAACTAATTAATCATTTATGTTTCATTGATAATACTTTGTCTATCATGATGTATTGTACGGTTCTAACTAATTAATCATTTATGTTTCATTGATAATACTTTGTCTATCATGATGTATTGTACGGTTCTAACTAATTAATCATTTATGTTTCATTGATAATACTTTGTCTATCATGATGTATTGTACGGTTCTAACTAATTAATCATTTATGTTTCATTGATAATACTTTGTCTATCATGATGTATTGTACGGTTCTAACTAATTAATCATTTATGTTTCATTGATAATACTTTGTCTATCATGATGTATTGTACGGTTCTAACTAATTAATCATTTATGTTTCATTGATAATACTTTGTCTATCATGATGTATTGTACGGTTCTAACTAATTAATCATTTATGTTTCATTGATAATACTTTGTCTATCATGATGTATTGTACGGTTCTAACTAATTAATCATTTATGTTTCATTGATAATACTTTGTCTATCATGATGTATTGTACGGTTCTAACTAATTAATCATTTATGTTTCATTGATAATACTTTGTCTATCATGATGTATTGTACGGTTCTAACTAATTAATCATTTATGTTTCATTGATAATACTTTGTCTATCATGATGTATTGTACGGTTCTAACTAATTAATCATTTATGTTTCATTGATAATACTTTGTCTATCATGATGTATTGTACGGTTCTAACTAATTAATCATTTATGTTTCATTGATAATACTTTGTCTATCATGATGTATTGTACGGTTCTAACTAATTAATCATTTATGTTTCATTGATAATACTTTGTCTATCATGATGTATTGTACGGTTCTAACTAATTAATCATTTATGTTTCATTGATAATACTTTGTCTATCATGATGTATTGTACGGTTCTAACTAATTAATCATTTATGTTTCATTGATAATACTTTGTCTATCATGATGTATTGTACGGTTCTAACTAATTAATCATTTATGTTTCATTGATAATACTTTGTCTATCATGATGTATTGTACGGTTCTAACTAATTAATCATTTATGTTTCATTGATAATACTTTGTCTATCATGATGTATTGTACGGTTCTAACTAATTAATCATTTATGTTTCATTGATAATACTTTGTCTATCATGATGTATTGTACGGTTCTAACTAATTAATCATTTATGTTTCATTGATAATACTTTGTCTATCATGATGTATTGTACGGTTCTAACTAATTAATCATTTATGTTTCATTGATAATACTTTGTCTATCATGATGTATTGTACGGTTCTAACTAATTAATCATTTATGTTTCATTGATAATACTTTGTCTATCATGATGTATTGTACGGTTCTAACTAATTAATCATTTATGTTTCATTGATAATACTTTGTCTATCATGATGTATTGTACGGTTCTAACTAATTAATCATTTATGTTTGCATTGATAATACTTTGTCTATCATGATGTATTGTACGGTTCTAACTAATTAATCATTTATGTTTCATTGATAATACTTTGTCTATCATGATGTATTGTACGGTTCTAACTAATTAATCATTTTGTTTCATTGATAATACTTTGTCTATCATGATGTATTGTACGGTTCTAACTAATTAATCATTTATGTTTCATTGATAATACTTTGTCTATCATGATGTATTGTACGGTTCTAACTAATTAATCATTTATGTTTCATTGATAATACTTTGTCTATCATGATGTATTGTACGGTTCTAACTAATTAATCATTTATGTTTCATTGATAATACTTTGTCTATCATGATGTATTGTACGGTTCTAACTAATTAATCATTTATGTTTCATTGATAATACTTTGTCTATCATGATGTATTGTACGGTTCTAACTAATTAATCATTTATGTTTCATTGATAATACTTTGTCTATCATGATGTATTGTACGGTTCTAACTAATTAATCATTTATGTTTCATTGATAATACTTTGTCTATCATGATGTATTGTACGGTTCTAACTAATTAATCATTTATGTTTCATTGATAATACTTTGTCTATCATGATGTATTGTACGGTTCTAACTAATTAATCATTTATGTTTCATTGATAATACTTTGTCTATCGATGATGTATTGTACGGTTCTAACTAATTAATCATTTATGTTTCATTGATAATACTTTGTCTATCATGATGTATTGTACGGTTCTAACTAATTAATCATTTATGTTTCATTGATAATACTTTGTCTATCATGATGTATTGTACGGTTCTAACTAATTAATCATTTATGTTTCATTGATAATACTTTGTCTATCATGATGTATTGTACGGTTCTAACTAATTAATCATTTATGTTTCATTGATAATACTTTGTCTATCATGATGTATTGTACGGTTCTAACTAATTAATCATTTATGTTTCATTGATAATACTTTGTCTATCATGATGTATTGTACGGTTCTAACTAATTAATCATTTATGTTTCATTGATAATACTTTGTCTATCATGATGTATTGTACGGTTCTAACTAATTAATCATTTATGTTTCATTGATAATACTTTGTCTATCATGATGTATTGTACGGTTCTAACTAATTAATCATTTATGTTTCATTGATAATACTTTGTCTATCATGATGTATTGTACGGTTCTAACTAATTAATCATTTATGTTTCATTGATAATACTTTGTCTATCATGATGTATTGTACGGTTCTAACTAATTAATCATTTATGTTTCATTGATAATACTTTGTCTATCATGATGTATTGTACGGTTCTAACTAATTAATCATTTATGTTTCATTGATAATACTTTGTCTATCATGATGTATTGTACGGTTCTAACTAATTAATCATTTATGTTTCATTGATAATACTTTGTCTATCATGATGTATTGTACGGTTCTAACTAATTAATCATTTATGTTTCATTGATAATACTTTGTCTATCATGATGTATTGTACGGTTCTAACTAATTAATCATTTATGTTTCATTGATAATACTTTGTCTATCATGATGTATTGTACGGTTCTAACTAATTAATCATTTATGTTTCATTGATAATACTTTGTCTATCATGATGTATTGTACGGTTCTAACTAATTAATCATTTATGTTTCATTGATAATACTTTGTCTATCATGATGTATTGTACGGTTCTAACTAATTAATCATTTATGTTTCATTGATAATACTTTGTCTATCATGATGTACTTTGTCTATCATGATGTATTGTACGGTTCTAACTAATTAATCATTTATGTTTCATTGATAATACTTTGTCTATCATGATGTATTGTACGGTTCTAACTAATTAATCATTTATGTTTCATTGATAATACTTTGTCTATCATGATGTATTGTACGGTTCTAACTAATTAATCATTTATGTTTCATTGATAATACTTTGTCTATCATGATGTATTGTACGGTTCTAACTAATTAATCATTTATGTTTCATTGATAATACTTTGTCTATCATGATGTATTGTACGGTTCTAACTAATTAATCATTTATGTTTCATTGATAATACTTTGTCTATCATGATGTATTGTACGGTTCTAACTAATTAATCATTTATGTTTCATTGATAATACTTTGTCTATCATGATGTATTGTACGGTTCTAACTAATTAATCATTTATGTTTCATTGATAATACTTTGTCTATCATGATGTATTGTACGGTTCTAACTAATTAATCATTTATGTTTCATTGATAATACTTTGTCTATCATGATGTATTGTACGGTTCTAACTAATTAATCATTTATGTTTCATTGATAATACTTTGTCTATCATGATGTATTGTACGGTTCTAACTAATTAATCATTTATGTTTCATTGATAATACTTTGTCTATCATGATGTATTGTACGGTTCTAACTAATTAATCATTTATGTTTCATTGATAATACTTTGTCTATCATGATGTATTGTACGGTTCTAACTAATTAATCATTTATGTTTCATTGATAATACTTTGTCTATCATGATGTATTGTACGGTTCTAACTAATTAATCATTTATGTTTCATTGATAATACTTTGTCTATCATGATGTATTGTACGGTTCTAACTAATTAATCATTTATGTTTCATTGATAATACTTTGTCTATCATGATGTATTGTACGGTTCTAACTAATTAATCATTTATGTTTCATTGATAATACTTAGTCTATCATGATGTATTGTACGGTTCTAACTAATTAATCATTTATGTTTCATTGATAATACTTTTGTCTATCATGATGTATTGTACGGTTCTAACTAATTAATCATTTATGTTTCATTGATAATACTTTGTCTATCATGATGTATTGTACGGTTCTAACTAATTAATCATTTATGTTTCATTGATAATACTTGTCTATCATGATGTATTGTACGGTTCTAACTAATTAATCATTTATGTTTCATTGATAATACTTTGTCTATCATGATGTATTGTACGGTTCTAACTAATTAATCAATTATGTTTCATTGATAATACTTTGTCTATCAGATGTATTGTACGGTTCTAACTAATTAATCATTTATGTTTCATTGATAATACTTTGTCTATCATGATGTATTGTACGTTCTAACTAATTAATCATTTATGTTTCATTGATAATACTTTGTCTATCATGATGTATTGTACGGTTCTAACTAATTAATCATTTATGTTTCATTGATAATACTTTGTCTATCATGATGTATTGTACGGTTCTAACTAATTAATCATTTATGTTTCATTGATAATACTTTGTCTATCATGATGTATTGTACGGTTCTAACTCATTAATCATTTATGTTTTCATTGATAATACTTTGTCTATCATGATGTATTGTACAGTTCTACCTAATTATCATTTATGTTTCATTGATAATACTTTGTCTATCATGATGTATTGTACGGTTCTAACTAATTAATCTTTATGTTTCATTGATAATACTTTGTCTATCATGATGTATTGTACGGTTCTAACTAATTAATCATTTATGTATCATTGATAATACTTAGTCTATCATGATGATTGTACGGTTCTAACTAATTAATCATTTATGTTTCATTGATAAATACTTTGTCTATCATGATGTATTGTACGGTTCTAACATAATTAATCATTTATGTTTCATTGATAATACTTTGTCTATCATGATGTATTGTACGGTTCTAACTAATTAATCATTTATGTTTCATTGATAATACTTAGTCTATCATGATGTAATTGTACGGTTCTAACTAATTAATCATTTATGTTTCATTGATAATACTTTGTCTATCATGATGTATTGTACGGTTCTAACTAATTAATCATTTATGTTTCATTGATAATACTTTGTCTATCATGATGTATTGTACGGTTCTAACTAATTAATCATTTATGTTTCATTGATAATACTTTGTCTATCATGATGTATTGTACGGTTCTAACTAATTAATCATTTATGTTTCATTGATAATACTTTGTCTATCATGATGTATTGTACGGTTCTAACTAATTAATCATTTATGTTTCATTGATAATACTTTGTCTATCATGATGTATTGTACGGTTCTAAACTAATTAATCATTTATGTTTCATTGATATACTTTGTCTATCATGATGTATTGTACGGTTCTAACTAATTAATCATTTATGTTTCATTGATAATACTTTGTCTATCATGATGTATTGTACGGTTCTAACTAATTAATCATTTATGTTTCATTGATAATACTTTGTCTATCATGATGTATGTACGGTTCTAACTAATTAATCATTTATGTTTCATTGATAATACTTTGTCTATCATGATGTATTGTACGGTTCTAACTAATTAATCATTTATGTTTCATTGATAATACTTTGTCTATCATGATGTATTGTACGGTTCTAACTAATTAATCATTTATGTTTCATTGATAATACTTTGTCTATCATGATGTATTGTACGGTTCTAACTAATTAATCATTTATGTTTCATTGATAATACTTTGTCTATCATGATGTATTGTACGGTTCTAACTAATTAATCATTTATGTTTCATTGATAATACTTTGTCTATCATGATGTATTGTACGGTTCTAACTAATTAATCATTTATGTTTCATTGATAATACTTTGTCTATCATGATGTATTGTACGGTTCTAACTAATTAATCATTTATGTTTCATTGATAATACTTTGTCTATCATGATGTATTGTACGGTTCTAACTAATTAATCATTTATGTTTCATTGATAATACTTTGTCTATCATGATGTATTGTACGGTTCTAACTAATTAATCATTTATGTTTCATTGATAATACTTTGTCTATCATGATGTATTGTACGGTTCTAACTAATTAATCATTTATGTTTCATTGATAATACTTTGTCTATCATGATGTATTGTACGGTTCTAACTAATTAATCATTTATGTTTCATTGATAATACTTTGTCTATCATGATGTATTGTACGGTTCTAACTAATTAATCATTTATGTTTCATTGATAATACTTTGTCTATCATGATGTATTGTACGGTTCTAACTAATTAATCATTTATGTTTCATTGATAATACTTTGTCTATCATGATGTATTGTACGGTTCTAACTAATTAATCATTTATGTTTCATTGATAATACTTTGTCTATCATGATGTATTGTACGGTTCTAACTAATTAATCATTTATGTTTCATTGATAATACTTTGTCTATCATGATGTATTGTACGGTTCTAACTAATTAATCATTTATGTTTCATTGATAATACTTTGTCTATCATGATGTATTGTACGGTTCTAACTAATTAATCATTTATGTTTCATTGATAATACTTTGTCTATCATGATGTATTGTACGGTTCTAACTAATTAATCATTTATGTTTCATTGATAATACTTTGTCTATCATGATGTATTGTACGGTTCTAACTAATTAATCATTTATGTTTCATTGATAATACTTTGTCTATCATGATGTATTGTACGGTTCTAACTAATTAATCATTTATGTTTCATTGATAATACTTTGTCTATCATGATGTATTGTACGGTTCTAACTAATTAATCATTTATGTTTCATTGATAATACTTTGTCTATCATGATGTATTGTACGGTTCTAACTAATTAATCATTTATGTTTCATTGATAATACTTTGTCTATCATGATGTATTGTACGGTTCTAACTAATTAATCATTTATGTTTCATTGATAATACTTTGTCTATCATGATGTATTGTACGGTTCTAACTAATTAATCATTTATGTTTCATTGATAATACTTTGTCTATCATGATGTATTGTACGGTTCTAACTAATTAATCATTTATGTTTCATTGATAATACTTTGTCTATCATGATGTATTGTACGGTTCTAACTAATTAATCATTTATGTTTCATTGATAATACTTTGTCTATCATGATGTATTGTACGGTTCTAACTAATTAATCATTTATGTTTCATTGATAATACTTTGTCTATCATGATGTATTGTACGGTTCTAACTAATTAATCATTTATGTTTCATTGATAATACTTTGTCTATCATGATGTATTGTACGGTTCTAACTAATTAATCATTTATGTTTCATTGATAATACTTTGTCTATCATGATGTATTGTACGGTTCTAACTAATTAATCATTTATGTTTCATTGATAATACTTTGTCTATCATGATGTATTGTACGGTTTCTAACTAATTAATCATTTATGTTTCATTGATAATACTTTGTCTATCATGATGTATTGTACGGTTCTAACTAATTAATCATTTATGTTTCATTGATAATACTTTGTCTATCATGATGTATTGTACGGTTCTAACTAATTAATCATTTATGTTTCATTGATAATACTTTGTCTATCATGATGTATTGTACGGTTCTAACTAATTAATCATTTATGTTTCATTGATAATACTTTGTCTATCATGATGTATTGTACGGTTCTAACTAATTAATCATTTTATGTTTCATTGATAATACTTTGTCTATCATGATGTATTGTACGGTTCTAACTAATTAATCATTTATGTTTCATTGATAATACTTTGTCTATCATGATGTATTGTACGGTTCTAACTAATTAATCATTTATGTTTCATTGATAATACTTTGTCTATCATGATGTATTGTACGGTTCTAACTAATTAATCATTTATGTTTCATTGATAATACTTTGTCTATCATGATGTATTGTACGGTTCTAACTAATTAATCATTTATGTTTCATTGATAATACTTTGTCTATCATGATGTATTGTACGGTTCTAACTAATTAATCATTTATGTTTCATTGATAATACTTTGTCTATCATGATGTATTGTACGGTTCTAACTAATTAATCATTTATGTTTCATTGATAATACTTTGTCTATCATGATGTATTGTACGGTTCTAACTAATTAATCATTTATGTTTCATTGATAATACTTTGTCTATCATGATGTATTGTACGGTTCTAACTAATTAATCATTTATGTTTCATTGATAATACTTTGTCTATCATGATGTATTGTACGGTTCTAACTAATTAATCATTTATGTTTCATTGATAATACTTTGTCTATCATGATGTATTGTACGGTTCTAACTAATTAATCATTTATGTTTCATTGATAATACTTTGTCTATCATGATGTATTGTACGGTTCTAACTAATTAATCATTTATGTTTCATTGATAATACTTTGTCTATCATGATGTATTGTACGGTTCTAACTAATTAATCATTTATGTTTCATTGATAATACTTTGTCTATCATGATGTATTGTACGGTTCTAACTAATTAATCATTTATGTTTCATTGATAATACTTTGTCTATCATGATGTATTGTACGGTTCTAACTAATTAATCATTTATGTTTCATTGATAATACTTTGTCTATCATGATGTATTGTACGGTTCTAACTAATTAATCATTTATGTTTCATTGATAATACTTTGTCTATCATGATGTATTGTACGGTTCTAACTAATTAATCATTTATGTTTCATTGATAATACTTTGTCTATCATGATGTATTGTACGGTTCTAACTAATTAATCATTTATGTTTCATTGATAATACTTTGTCTATCATGATGTATTGTACGGTTCTAACTAATTAATCATTTATGTTTCATTGATAATACTTTGTCTATCATGATGTATTGTACGGTTCTAACTAATTAATCATTTATGTTTCATTGATAATACTTTGTCTATCATGATGTATTGTACGGTTCTAACTAATTAATCATTTATGTTTCATTGATAATACTTTGTCTATCATGATGTATTGTACGGTTCTAACTAATTAATCATTTATGTTTCATTGATAATACTTTGTCTATCATGATGTATTGTACGGTTCTAACTAATTAATCATTTATGTTTCATTGATAATACTTTGTCTATCATGATGTATTGTACGGTTCTAACTAATTAATCATTTATGTTTCATTGATAATACTTTGTCTATCATGATGTATTGTACGGTTCTAACTAATTAATCATTTATGTTTCATTGATAATACTTTGTCTATCATGATGTATTGTACGGTTCTAACTAATTAATCATTTATGTTTCATTGATAATACTTTGTCTATCATGATGTATTGTACGGTTCTAACTAATTAATCATTTATGTTTCATTGATAATACTTTGTCTATCATGATGTATTGTACGGTTCTAACTAATTAATCATTTATGTTTCATTGATAATACTTTGTCTATCATGATGTATTGTACGGTTCTAACTAATTAATCATTTATGTTTCATTGATAATACTTTGTCTATCATGATGTATTGTACGGTTCTAACTAATTAATCATTTATGTTTCATTGATAATACTTTGTCTATCATGATGTATTGTACGGTTCTAACTAATTAATCATTTATGTTTCATTGATAATACTTTGTCTATGATGATGTATTGTACGGTTCTAACTAATTAATCATTTATGTTTCATTGATAATACTTTGTCTATCATGATGTATTGTACGGTTCTAACTAATTAATCATTTATGTTTCATTGATAATACTTTGTCTATCATGATGTATTGTACGGTTCTAACTAATTAATCATTTATGTTTCATTGATAATACTTTGTCTATCATGATGTATTGTACGGTTCTAACTAATTAATCATTTATGTTTCATTGATAATACTTTGTCTATCATGATGTATTGTACGGTTCTAACTAATTAATCATTTATGTTTCATTGATAATACTTTGTCAAGGAGGTTATGTTTGTACTTCCTGTTTAATGGTATTTCAATGTTTCCTAATGCACATGTGATTTGGTTTTCTGGACAGTCATTATTGAAGATATAGGGATATGTTACTACTACGATATAGCTGAAATATTGTTGAAAGTGGCGTTAAATATTCAGAATTCACCCCAGGATTTTAGTGGGGTTCGTGTTATTCCATCTTTAGTTTTATATGTATGTTTTGTATATTGTTGTTTGTCCTTTTGTCCTTTTTCTTTCGGTCATTGTGTTGTCTGTTCTTCTGCAATACACGGATTCTGATTGCCCCTTTGGTATATTCAAACTCTTCTTAGATATCTGGTATATTTGCAATACACGTTCAAACTTGAACGGTTGGATATTATTCACTAAAATGTACTTTTACAATACAGACTGTAATCCTATTCCTGATCCATGTGTCCATGGTACATGGAATCGATCTACAGATTCTGATTACCCCTTTGGTATCTTCAAATTATTCTTATAACGACGTCAACAAATAAAATAGATGGTTTTGTTTTTCAAATCATTTCAAGCACAAAACACGTAATTATGTAAATGATGATAATGAAATATAGTTGTGTATAAGTACTTACGGTCTATATCTACAATGAAGTAAAGGAAGCTTAATGAGTCATACAAAACAAACGAGCAGTTCTAATAAAATACAACATAAACAATCCTTTACATAAACATTCCCTGAATATCCTGTATTTATTGTCCACCCTAGCCAGGGGCGGATCGAGGATTTCAAGTTAGGGGGGGGGGGGGGGGCGCACTTAAAAGAATTGCGCAGAGCGGAGGGAGGGGCGGACATTTTTGGGGTAATTCGTGTGAAAAATCACGATTTTACCCCCAAAAATCATAATTTTTCCAATTTTAGGGGAGGGGGGCGCGCCCCCTGGATCCGCCCCTGCTAGCACCAGACCATATACTCATACTCGAGAAATGACAACTCAAAATACTACAGTAGACATAGATCACATATAGTTGTAACTCAATATGCTGAGGAAGTGTCCAGTGTAGTATTTTGTAGATCATTGTTAGTCCGTTTGTATCTTTTCTTTTACCCATTGTATTATCTGTGCTTCTTCAATTTACAGCTTTTAATTACTCGTTTGGTATCTACGAACATTTCAACTGACTACGACAAATGGGCAGTGATCTTACATCGAGAAACTGGAATTGTATTCTTTTTACATGTATTTGAACTCTCGAAAATATTAAAAATAATTGGCCGTTGACCACGGGTCCCCCGACGCCAAGGTTACTTTGTAAGTTCAAATATTGAATTTATTGTGCAATGACTTCAGGAAGAAGTGTCGTAAAGGCACAACAAAATAGAACAGGATATATATATAGGATATTTGGTGTCTGGTTTTAATGAGGTATGTAGTATTTGAGGTGAAGATATTAAATTAGACAAATGTTAAGAAACACACGGATAACCAAAAATACAAGTACATGTATATGCCAACATATATTATTTTTTTTTTAAAATATTCACAAACTAGACTTACATGCCACATCTAACTTCAATCTAATCTTTCATTCACATTCTATTTTGCTATCATCAAAGTCATAAGTGGAACTTACATGTATCACAATTGACGCCTGTATATCCACTGGTACAAGAACATTGGTCTCCATTTAAACTCCTATAACATGTACCATGGATACAAGGATTAAAGCTGCAATCTGTAATACAATGTGTATTGACATTTCATCTGATATCATAAGCCGTGAAGGACCCGTCGTGGCCGTGATCGCATGGTAGTTGGATTCATAGCTACCTATGCAATCAGTGCCTATCACCACTGATGTTGTGAGTTCGAATCTCGATCAGGGCGAAGTGTACAACATTATGCGATAAAGTTTGTCAGTGACTTGCGACAGGTCGGTGGTTTTCTCCAGGTCCTCCGTTTCCTCCACCAATAAAACTGACCGCCACGATATAACTGACATATTGTTGAAATTGGCGTTCCACACCATCAAACAACCCCCCCCCCCCCCAAGCAAAACCCAGCATAAGTCATGGTGGACAGTCCATATAGCATACCCTAGATAGCAGGTGTTACATCGATGTTGCATTATTGCATGATTGCCTTCGACTAAGAATCCATTAATTGAAACCCATGTGATCCAGAAGGGTTGAAGTACCTACACCAAATAATGGCACCCGTCATTTTACGCATATGAACACTAGTTATAATTATTTTTCGGTAATAAGTAATGAACGTGAAAAAGAAAAGTAGTAGTATATACAGTCGAAAGACCTCAATATCACAGTTCGAATTAACCGGGATTTTGAGCTATCAGGGCAAGATTAGGTAACAATTTATTAAAAAGACTCACATTCGTAATTCCAGTAAACGAATGCAAATGACATTTCGAAGTCGAGATACATATGATATAACCTATTAGAAATTTCCAAATGGTATGTTATTCTTAATACAAGAAGAAGTATGTTATCAAATGCTTCTTATTTTATAAAATGATTTTTACTGACACTTTATTTACGGCAGATAGGATAACATATCAAATCATCAATCATAAAATAGTTAATACTTTTCTATAATATACTATACCTTATTTGGATAAAAAGAATATATCTTTTAATTTCATTGTTACATCTCGATGATTCGTCTTTTAAAAGAATGAACCATCCTGGATAGATACTATTTGTGATTTCACTCTCTACTATAGTTTTAAACATCTATTTAATAATACAATAAGACATTGAAGTATACTTACGATTATACGCTGAAATAAAAATTAAGTTAATATGAATACCCTTATTTATGAATACACTGACTAACATTGTTATTATCACTAATCTATATCATGGCGAGAACAAGTTAATATTCAATGAAATGATTATCAAGTTCGCGTTGTACTAGACCAACACGCTTAGTTGGATTTGTATAGTTTTAGCTCACTCAAACAACAGACATGTCGCCGCACTCGGACACATTACCCTGATTCCGAGCCAACCAGTCTTTGTTCTTTCTCCTTAATGATGCGCACTTAGCGGAGAAGCAACAAATACCAATTTTATAGTCTTTGGTTTGACCCGATCGCGGCTCGAACCCACGATTTACGACACCCGATGCGGTTAAATAATGAATAGTGAAGTTTGAATATTATTGAAAATGCATGCGAATAAATGTTTGCCTGTGTTGACCAAAAACCTATACGATTCTGTTAATTGTGTAAAGCATTATGTCAGGTATCGATCTCAAATATACAATAATAACATCAGGGTATAGAAATGTAAAGTACTGTATTATCTATGGGAGAGAAACCTGCGTGTTGGTTGGTAAGGACAAATCAGACATACAACTGGCATTTTGAGAATAGTTTTATCAAAACAAAAGATAAAAAAAAATGAATAAACAACTTATCGAAAAGACACTTACTATGGTCGCAGTGTGTTCCCGTGTAACCTGGTTCACATGTACAGACGTAACCATTACCATCGGTAGAACACGTGCCGTGTACACACATATGAGAAGTACAACCTACATGTATGTGATCTGCAATGTAACACTATTTATTTAAAATTCTAAATATTAGATGTGTTTGCTTACCCTTCCAGTACACATGACTCCACCCCGCCTTACCCTTCCAGTACACATGACTCCACCCCGCCTTACCCTTCCAGTACACATGACTCCACCCCGCCTTACCCTTCCAGTACACATGACTCCATCCCACCTTTTTCGCTTTAGTACGTGTTGCTCTTGTAAGTTTTCTGTGTTCATTATTATGTGAATTAAGCGTCAATTTCTTTCTGCTTTTTATCATGATTTAGTCGTTTTCTATTGATTTACGACTTTGATAAAATTGTTGTGCATTTTGACCTTTTATATTTGTGGATTGTATTACCTGTTAACCGGTTTAACCCACTATATTGTTGTGTATATCCCAAGTCAGTATTACCTGTTAACCGGTTTAACCCACTATATTGTTGTGTATATCCCAAGTCAGTATTACCTGTTAACCGGTTTAACCCACTATATTGTTGTGTATATCCCAAGTCAGTATTACCTGTTAACCGGTTTAACCCACTATATTGTTGTGTATATCCCAAGTCAGTATTTCCTGTTAACCGGTTTAACCCACTATATTGTTGTGTATATCCCAAGTCAGTATTTCCTGTTAACCGGTTTAACCCACTATATTGTTGTGTATATCCCAAGTCAGTATTTCCTGTTAACCGGTTTAACCCACTATATTTGTTGTGTATATCCCAAGTCAGTATTACCTGTTAACCGGTTTAACTCACTATATTGTTGTGTATATCCCAAGTCAGTATTTCCTGTTAACCGGTTTAACCCACTATATTGTTGTGTATATCCCAAGTCAGTATTACCTGTTAACCAGTTTAACCCACTATATTTGTTGTGTATATCCCAAGTCAGTATTACCTGTTAACCGGTTTAACCCACTATATTGTTGTGTATATCCCAAGTCAGTATTACCTGTTAACCAGTTTAACCCACTATATTGTTGTGTATATCCCAAGTCAGTATTACCTGTTAACCGGTTTAACCCACTATATTGTTGTGTATATCCCAAGTCAGTATTTCCTGTTAACCGGTTTAACCCACTATATTGTTGTGTATATCCCAAGTCAGTATTTCCTGTTAACCGGTTTAACTCACTATATTGTTGTGTATATCCCAAGTCAGTATTACCTGTTAACCAGTTTAACCCACTATATTTGTTGTGTATATCCCAAGTCAGTATTTCCTGTTAACCGGTTTAACCCACTATATTGTTGTGTATATCCCAAGTCAGTATTACCTGTTAACCGGTTTAACCCACTATATTTGTTGTGTATATCCCAAGTCAGTATTACCTGTTAACCGGTTTAACTCACTATATTGTTGTGTATATCCCAAGTCAGTATTACCTGTTAACCAGTTTAACCCACTATATTGTTGTGTATATCCCAAGTCAGTATTACCTGTTAACCGGTTTAACCCACTATATTGTTGTGTATATCCCAAGTCAGTATTTCCTGTTAACCGGTTTAACCCACTATATTTGTTGTGTATATCCCAAGTCAGTATTACCTGTTAACCGGTTTAACCCACTATATTGTTGTGTATATCCCAAGTCAGTATTTCCTGTTAACCGGTTTAACCCACTATGTTGTTGTGTATATCCCAAGTCAGTATTTCCTGTTAACCGGTTTAACCCACTATATTATTGTGTATATCCCAAGTCAGTATTACCTGTTAACCGGTTTAACCCATTATATTGTTGTGTATATCCCAAGTCAGTATTACCTGTTAACCGGTTTAACCCACTACATTGTTGCGTATATCCCAAGTCAGTATTACCTGTTAACCGGTTTAACCCACTATATTGTTGTGTATATCCCAAGTCAGTATTACCTGTTAACCGGTTTAACCCACTATATTTGTTGTGTATATCCCAAGTCAGTATTACCTGTTAACCAGTTTAACTCACTATATTGTTGTGTATATCCCAAGTCAGTATTACCTGTTAACCGGTTTAACCCACTATATTGTTGTGTATATCCCAAGTCAGTATTACCTGTTAACCGGTTTAACCCACTATATTTGTTGTGTATATCCCAAGTCAGTATTACCTGTTAACCAGTTTAACTCACTATATTGTTGTGTATATCCCAAGTCAGTATTACCTGTTAACCGGTTTAACCCACTATATTGTTGTGTATATCCCAAGTCAGTATTACCTGTTAACCGGTTTAACCCACTATATTGTTGTGTATATCCCAAGTCAGTATTTCCTGTTAACCGGTTTAACCCACTATATTGTTGTGTATATCCCAAGTCAGTATTACCTGTTAACCGGTTTAACCCACTATATTGTTGTGTATATCCCAAGTCAGTATTACCTGTTAACCGGTTTAACCCACTACATTGTTGTGTATATCCCAAGTCAGTATTACCTGTTAACTGGTTTAACCCACTATATTGTTGTGTATATCCCAAGTCAGTATTACCTGTTAACCAGTTTAACCCACTATATTTGTTGTGTATATCCCAAGTCAGTATTTCCTGTTAACCGGTTTAACCCACTATATTGTTGTGTATATCCCAAGTCAGTATTACCTGTTAACCAGTTTAACCCACTATATTTGTTGTGTATATCCCAAGTCAGTATTTCCTGTTAACCGGTTTAACCCACTATATTGTTGTGTATATCCCATGTCAGTATTTCCTGTTAACCGGTTTAACCCACTATATTGTTGTGTATATCCCAAGTCAGTATTACCTGTTAACCGGTTTAACCCACTACATTGTTGTGTATATCCCAAGTCAGTATTACCTGTTAACCGGTTTAACCCACTATATTGTTGTGTATATCCCAAGTCAGTATTTCCTGTTAACTGGTTTAACCCACTATATTGTTGTGTATATCCCAAGTCAGTATTACCTGTTAACCGGTTTAACCCACTATATTTGTTGTGTATATCCCAAGTCAGTATTACCTGTTAACCAGTTTAACTCACTATATTGTTGTGTATATCCCAAGTCAGTATTACCTGTTAACCGGTTTAACCCACTATATTGTTGTGTATATCCCAAGTCAGTATTACCTGTTAACCGGTTTAACCCACTACAAGTCAGTATTACCTGTTAACCGGTTTAACCCACTATATTTGTTGTGTATATCCCAAGTCAGTATTACCTGTTAACCGGTTTAACCCACTATATTTGTTGTGTATATCCCAAGTCAGTATTACCTGTTAACCGGTTTAACCCACTATATTGTTGTGTATATCCCAAGTCAGTATTACCTGTTAACCGGTTTAACCCACTATATTGTTGTGTATATCCCAAGTCAGTATTACCTGTTAACCGGTTTAACCCACTATATTGTTGTGTATATCCCAAGTCAGTATTACCTGTTAACCGGTTTAACCCACTATATTGTTGTGTATATCCCAAGTCAGTATTACCTGTTAACCGGTTTAACCCACTATATTGTTGTGTATATCCCAAGTCAGTATTACCTGTTAACCGGTTTAACCCACTATATTGTTGTGTATATCCCAAGTCAGTATTACCTGTTAACCGGTTTAACCCACTATATTGTTGTGTATATCCCAAGTCAGTATTACCTGTTAACCGGTTTAACCCACTATATTTGTTGTGTATATCCCAAGTCAGTATTACCTGTTAACCGGTTTAACCCACTATATTGTTGTGTATATCCCAAGTCAGTATTACCTGTTAACCGGTTTAACCCACTATATTGTTGTGTATATCCCAAGTCAGTATTACCTGTTAACCGGTTTAACCCACTATATTTGTTGTGTATATCCCAAGTCAGTATTACCTGTTAACCGGTTTAACTCACTATATTGTTGTGTATATCCCAAGTCAGTATTACCTGTTAACCAGTTTGACCCACTATATTGTTGTGTATATCCCAAGTCAGTATTTCCTGTTAACCGGTTTAACCCACTATATTTGTTGTGTATATCCCAAGTCAGTATTACCTGTTAACCGGTTTAACCCACTATATTGTTGTGTATATCCCAAGTCAGTATTTCCTGTTAACCGGTTTAACCCACTATATTGTTGTGTATATCCCAAGTCAGTATTTCCTGTTAACCGGTTTAACCCACTATATTGTTGTGTATATCCCAAGTCAGTATTACCTGTTAACCGGTTTAACCCACTATATTGTTGTGTATATCCCAAGTCAGTATTACCTGTTAACCGGTTTAACCCACTACATTGTTGCGTATATCCCAAGTCAGTATTACCTGTTAACCGGTTTAACCCACTATATTGTTGTGTATATCCCAAGTCAGTATTACCTGTTAACCGGTTTAACCCACTATATTTGTTGTGTATATCCCAAGTCAGTATTACCTGTTAACCGGTTTAACTCACTATATTGTTGTGTATATCCCAAGTCAGTATTACCTGTTAACCGGTTTAACCCACTATATTGTTGTGTATATCCCAAGTCAGTATTACCTGTTAACCGGTTTAACTCACTATATTGTTGTGTATATCCCAAGTCAGTATTACCTGTTAACCGGTTTAACCCACTATATTGTTGTGTATATCCCAAGTCAGTATTACCTGTTAACCGGTTTAACCCACTATATTGTTGTGTATATCCCAAGTCAGTATTTCCTGTTAACCGGTTTAACCCACTATATTGTTGTGTATATCCCAAGTCAGTATTACCTGTTAACCGGTTTAACCCACTACATTGTTGTGTATATCCCAAGTCAGTATTTCCTGTTAACCGGTTTAACCCACTATATTGTTGTGTATATCCCAAGTCAGTATTACCTGTTAACCAGTTTAACCCACTATATTTGTTGTGTATATCCCAAGTCAGTATTTCCTGTTAACCGGTTTAACCCACTATATTGTTGTGTATATCCCAAGTCAGTATTTCCTGTTAACCGGTTTAACCCACTATATTGTTGTGTATATCCCAAGTCAGTATTACCTGTTAACCGGTTTAACCCACTACATTGTTGTGTATATCCCAAGTCAGTATTACCTGTTAACCGGTTTAACCCACTATATTGTTGTGTATATCCCAAGTCAGTATTTCCTGTTAACTGGTTTAACCCACTATATTTGTTGTGTATATCCCAAGTCAGTATTACCTGTTAACCGGTTTAACCCACTATATTTGTTGTGTATATCCCAAGTCAGTATTACCTGTTAACGGTTTAACCCACTATATTGTTGTGTATATCCCAAGTCAGTATTACCTGTTAACCGGTTTAACCCACTATATTGTTGTGTATATCCCAAGTCAGTATTTCCTGCGTCATATGTCATGGTCTTTTCTATGATCAATGAGTTCAGTTGAGATGAGAGGTGATTGTTCTTTTTTTTATAATGGTAGAATTGTTGACCTTCACTGTTTAAACTTTTCTGTGCTACAGTTTATATAAAATCACAAAGTGTTTTGATACGGTGATATGCTTGTATCAAACCAACCAATATTCTGATACCATGGAATGGTCGTCACCAAAATACCGACTGTCTTAATACGACAGCACCACAATAACGATTGTCTTAATACGATAGAACCACAATAACGATTGTCTTAATACGACGGCACCACAATAACGATTGTCTTAATACGACGGCACCACAATAACGATTGTCTTAATACGACGGCACCACAATAACGATTGTCTTAATACGACGGCACCACAATAACGATTGTCTTAATACGACGGCACCACAATAACGATTGTCTTAATACGACGGCACCACAATAACGATTGTCTTAATACGACGGCACCACAATAACGATTGTCTTAATACGACGGCACCACAATAACGATTGTCTTAATACGACGGCACCACAATAACGATTGTCTTAATACGACGGCACCACAATAACGATTGTCTTAATACGACGGCACCACAATAACGATTGTCTTAATACGACGGCACCACAATAACGATTGTCTTAATACGACGGCACCACAATAACGATTGTCTTAATACGACGGCACCACAATAACGATTGATGTGATACGGTGGTACGATCTGCACCAAAATAGCCACTACCTAGATACAATGATACGGTCTGTACCAAAACTAACGACTGTTTTGATACAGTGGGCCATTTGCATAACAAAACCGATTGTTGTGATACGGCGGTACGGTCTGCATCAAATTAACGAATGTTTTAATATGGTGGTATGGTCTGCACCAAACTAACGACTGTTTCGATATAGAAGCACAGTTTGCACCAAAATAACGACTGTTGCGATGCAGTGTTACGGTCGCCATCAAAATATCGATTGTTGTGATACGGTGGTACGGTCTGCACCAAATTAACGAATGATTTAATACGGTGGTATGGTCTGCACCATAATAGCTTCTGTTTTGATAAGGTGGTATGATCTGCACCAAGCTAATGACTGTTTCGATATAGAGGCACAGTCTGTACCAAAATAACGACGGTTTCGATGCAATGTTACGGTCTTCATCGAAATATCGATTGTTGTGATGCGATGGTACGGTTTACAACAAAATAACGACTGTTTTGATACGGTGGTGCAGTCTGCACCAAAATAACGATTGTTGTGATACGGTGGTACACTCTGCAGGAAAATAACGACTGTTGTAATATGGAGTGACTGCCTGCACCACAATAACGACTGCTTTGAAATAGCGGCACGCTCTCCACCAAAATAAGGACTGTTTTGATAGATATAATATACGTACATTGTCGGTTAATATACAAAAAAATCAGAAGGATTGTCAAATGTCATGTGACTATCAATGATCCAATAGAAACATTCACAAACAGTGAAGTATAATAATATATAGCATATATATTGTTGAGGTTACTGCCTACCCTTCCGGAACACCTGAGTTCACTCCCGGTTTTAGTGGGTTCGTGTTACTCGATCTTTAGTTTTATATGTATATTTTGTAGATCGTTGTTTGTCCTTTTGTACCTTTTCTTTTGGCCATTGTGTTGTCTGTTCTTCTTCGATATACGGATTCTGATTACCTCCCTTTGGTATCTTCAAACTCTTCTTACACATATTTAAAATACTTACAGTGATGTAAATGACTACCTACAAAAGCCAATGGATGAAACTGGCTGAATGGCAACAAACACTATATTCATGATATTTAACGTTTGCAAGTTTATTGTGTTTCATTAATCTACTATTATTTTTTTTAATTTATATCTTTCTTTCAAAGTTTTCTGAAGTCTTACGTAAGGTTTTAAAGTACACCAGACTTGGACGTCTAGTGCGGTTGGTCATGAAATTACCTTATTACGCTGGGACCTGTGTTAATCCCCCGATGTTGATGGGGTACGCATTGCTCATCGGTTTTTAGTTTTATGTGTTGTGTTGGTTGTTTTTTGGGTTTGTTTGACTTAGTCCTGTGTCCTGTTCACACAATGTTGCCAATTTCTCTGGATTTTCCATTCTTTATTGCCCCTTCTGTTTTCTCTAACGTTTATTTTTCTAGGGATTGCTTCAAAATAACGACTGCTCTGATGAAGGAATATGATTTTTTAATCACATAAAATAATTGACTGTTGTGATACAATAATACCGCTTAAATCAAAATGATGACTATTTTATACTGCATTGCTGTTTGTTTTATGCTGCATTGCTGTTTGTTTTATACTACATTGCTGCTTTTTTATACTGCATTGCTGTTTGTTTTATACTACATTGCTGCCTTTTTATACTGCATTGCTGTTTGTTTTATACTACATTGCTGCCTTTTTATACTGCATTGCTGTTTGGTTTATACTACATTGCTGCTTTTTTATACTGCATTGCTGTTTGTTTCAAAATATAATGACTGTTTCATACCGTGGTAAATATGTACAAACATAGGGTTTTCACAATGACTAGTCTGATCTAGTAAATTTAAGGCAGACAGTTTTCTTTCAAAGACTCCAATAGATGTCGTAGGGGGTTTCACAATGACTGTTATGATCTAGTAGATTGGTGGTCGTTTTGTTTCACTGTAAAGTCCAAATACGTGTTTCATGTGAATAGCTGTTGTTTTCATAGAATGGGTTAAAATAAGATCAAATAGATTACAGGATTGTTGAAGACTCAAATACATAATTACATGAATGAAGAACAATAAATGTTGTATTAGTAATATTAGATTACTTTATCTAAGCTAAAAACGGAGTAAAATGCGCAAAAGGACTTGATAACGGCTTCAGATATGTAAGAGTCCTGTTTGTCTTTATCACTAGTCAAATACTTACGTTGATAACGTTTGTTATCTACAAAAATCATAAATGTTTAAAGTCATGTGAGCATATTTCCAGATATTTCATGAAGAAAACTAGTTTACAAACTGACAGTCATGCATGTGATATTTTACATTATAAAAGCATATTAATGTTACACGTTAGTGGAAAACTAGAAATATAACAATAGTTTTTAACACAAATCATATCTGCCTCTGTTTAAACATATATGCACCTTCTGGTTTCCCTCAGTTATAATATTTCACTACAATGTATTATAATAGTTGCCACTCGACTCAAAGCAACAAAACAAACTGCATTAACAGTCGTCGCCAGTTCTTTGAGGAAGTTTATAACGCACGCCTCAATTAGGACGTAAACAGGCCTTTTATTCTGTAGAAAAGCGACAATATTCATTTTCTAACCGATAACTCCATATCTGTGATTTTGTGAACTCACACATTTTGGGATGTCATGGAAATAGTCAAATATCGCAATATTACAAACAATGTCATCAATATGCACATTATAACAACACAATTACACAAACCAACAATAATCATTGCTGATTTAAGCACAAGATCTGATATTGGAAACCCCAATTGACAGTGCTAAATAATTTAGAACGGACATTATGTAAAATGCAGAAACGTTCAAAAAGGTTAGAGACATACTTATCATTGTGTATCTATATATTAAACATAATTTAAATATTTTCCTTACCACAACATCTATCTTCACAAAATCCGTGGCTACGTTTCACATATATGGTGTGTTCATCCTGAAAATGCGAAGAAAAGAAAACAAAAGACATTTCAAAGAAAATATATGACCTAGTTTGAAATTTCACATAAAATAATTTCAAATGTCAATTAACGCGACTTAAACAGCAGATGAACTCAGGTAAGTAGTTCCTGCTCCATTAATGACACATGTCGTACTACTCCTATACTGGAAAGCAATTATGGATTTAGACGAAATAAGGGTAATAAAAAAATTACCGAACTCCGAACAATCTAACAAAGAGAAAGTCAAAACTCATAAGTATATAAACAGACAAAGTCAGTTAACAACCGGAAAACTGTGAAAACCGTAATGGCCCTGACTTGGTACAGTCATTTCTAAAGAAATGGTGGGTTGAATCAGACGTTAAAGTGCCAAACCTCCCCCTTTCATTACGGTTCAAAGTTTCCGGCTGTCACTATAACAGTATTTACAACAATACTTGAACAAAACAGGTAAAACAGTTGTCAAAACCATAACCAAAAGAAAAACCACAAATGGGAAAGCAACTATCTACAAAGACTAAAGATCGAGAAATACGAACCCCACTAAAACCCGGTGGTGCACTCTGGAGATTCGGAAGGATAACAGGTCCTGTACCACTAGCGCCACCCGTCGTGTTGGTTTTGTTATACATCCGGTTACACTTCAGAAGCCCCTGTGTGAAATCTTCCTCATACGAATAAAGAAACAAGTCACCGAGAAGACGAGCATGTGTACCAAATAATGATAACAAGTCATAGAGAATATAATATTTAGACAACTACGTAGATATTATTATGTATTTGTATTACCTTTTGAACACTTATCCATATATCACCCTCAATTTCCCTTCGTAGTCCTGTCACTTGCAGTGGTTGGATTGTATCCAGGCATCCAATATGATCGTCTTGTAAATATTGAACACAGTTCAAATCAAGATCAGGAACAAACAAACAAGGTGCACTCGATATGATACCCGGCATAACAGCCAGAAATACAACGAGAAAACACATAGTTTAAGTTTTGCTGAAAAAAAGAATCGATAATTAACAAGGGCAACGCAAAGCGTGGCGTATCCCCTCGCCTAAAAAGTTGACTCGGTGACCTTGACCTTTGCCCTATGACCCTGCAAATCAATAGGGTTCCAGATTCTCATACGGACTAAGTATGTACCAAGTGTGGTCAAAATCCATTGAAGGATGTTGATTCTAGAGTGTTTACAAGGATGTTACACGGTAAAAATTTGACCCGGTGACATTGACCTTTGACCTATTACATTGAAAATCAACAGGATTCCAGACTTTCCTAAGTAATAAGTATGTACCACGTTTGGTCAAAATCCATTGAAGGATGTTGATTCTAGTGTTCACGAGGATGTTACGCGGTAAAAAATTGACCCGGTGACATTAACCTTTAACCTATGACCTGGAAAATCAACAGCGTTCCAGACTCTCCTAAGGACTAAGAATGTACCAAGTTTGGTCAAAATCCATCGAAGAATGTTGATTCTATAGTGTTCACAAGGATGTTACGCGGTAAAAATTTGACCCGGTGACCTTGACCTTTGACATATGACCTTGAAAATCAATATGGTTTCAGATTCTCTTAAGGACTAAGTATGTGCCAAGTTTGTTTAAAATCCATTGAAGGATGCTGATTCTAGAGTGTTCACAAGGATGTTACGGAAGTACGGAATGAAGGACGGACGGTAGCGTTACTATATCCCTTCGCAACTTCGTTGGAGAGGGGATAATAAAACTTTCCACACATATTGTTATGTTAACGATATTCCAGAGCTTGTGGTTCCTATAAGGATTTCATTGATAAAGGGTTGCTGCTAACAAGGAAGCTACTGAACCAAGGGTTCCTTTTGAATAACTTGAAGTCATCACTTCGAAAGTTTAACGGTCGACGCCATGACTTGGTTGGCCGATATGGAATATCACAAATAACAATGGATATTTTCAACCTGTCGTAAACACTTCCAGGTCCTTTCCGCATTCATGACTTATCACCAGGTTTGTAACTGTAGTAACACGACAGGTGCCACTAGTGCCTACCCTTCCGGAGAACATGTGATCATCCCCAGTTTTAGTGGGGTTTGTGTTACTCGATCTTTAGTTTTATATGTATGTTTTGTAGCTCGTTGTTTGTCCTTTTGTCCTTTTCTTTTGGTCATTGTGTTGTCTGTTCTATGATTTACGGATTCTGATTATACCTTTGGTATCTTCAAATTCTTCCTATTAAAAACTATTAATGTAAAGCTGATTGATACTGTTTGCTTAATAACATTTAATACATTTTCGTTAAGTTTGCTTATATCAACATGACGATTGAATTAAGGAAGGGCTATTTTATCAAAGATGCTTCAACTATTTGACTTTCCTATCTTTTGATTTTTATCATACATGATGAAGGTTATTTCAGAAACGCATCGTGCGCACTAAATTTGATATCTACGATTCTATTCACGTTTTATGGAAAGACACAATAAACAGTGATCAATGGTGAACAATTCCACACATATCTACTAAGCTAACGTCCACATCTCTCCTCAAAGTATTGAACACAAAAAAGACGACTACATATGCCGATGGAAATAGAGGTCATGGCTTTGGACAGGCGCACAAATGTGGCTGGGATTAAACATTTAGAAAAAAATCATTGAATCAGAAAAAAACTTACTTGCTGTCAATAGTGCTTGTTACATAATGTTATGTAACATCAATGTCGTGTCTATATAAAGATTAGATTTAGACATATTATCAGATGTTCTAAATAGTGCTCATATTTCTTCATAAATGTCGTGGATCTTACTGTTAATCGTATGTATTAGAATAAATCTCTTAAAGGATAGACGAATGTAATGATTATATTCCCTACTTTCTAAAACAAATATAACATATTACTTTATTGTTTGACTTGCCTGTTAACATTACACCTTAGACACCCAGGTAATCAAAATAATAATATAAGTTTCCGTGTTTTACAATAGATCTATTACCCTGAGTTAGTATGAGATTAATTAGAGTCCACATGTTCCTATTTCAAAAATACAATTAAATTTATCAATTTTAAAATCAACATGTAAGTCAATCATTAAAGATATTCTATGATAGCTTCAACATATAACATTTATATACATGCATTCTACTCATATATCATTACTAGTTACTAATCAAGAATAAAATTGTCGAGATTTTCGTTTTATCTATTGTATCATTACAATTGGCCGTTAGCAAAATATTTAGTTCAGATTTTAAAGTATGTTTCCATATACTGCAAGGTACATTATGATTGATATGAATTTTGTCATATTTAACTTTATTTCTTGCCTTCCAAATAGCCCACTTAGATATAATAATTAATACATTAACTAGAAATTCATGTTTACCCCCAATATTGAACGCAAACATCATATTTTTTTTATTTATGTTAACAGTTCCCATATATATAGTGTTTATAAAATTTGTGATGTTTGATATTAAGCGGTTATTTATACTGCATTAAAAAAAACAAGTGTTGGAGATCTTCTTGAATATTCGAATCTTTACAAAGATGAGTATTCCCTACTTAAATAAATTGACCATAACATTTACATCAAATCTTAAAAACACCCACAAATGGTGATATTTTGTAGAATGTATATTGTGTGTGACAATTTTAAGGATGTGCCTTTTAAAAGGTTATGTTTTGTACATCGGAATATAAAATGACTGGAACAGTGACGGGGTTTTATTGTTTTTGGACCCAAGCCTCCCTCATAAGTGAAATGATGCGATCATATAAGCATTTTCTACATGTAGGTAAAATGCTAATCCTCACATATAATTATATTAGCAGTCTTTTAAAAAAAAAAACGCGGAATTTTAATTTAGAAGATTATTCATGATATGTTTAATCTTCGTGACACAAAAGTTGTCATATGCATAATATTATATCTTAAAAGAAAGCCGATGGCATTGAGGGTTAGGGTTATGGTGTTTAACACCACTTTCAGCAATATTTCAGCTATATCGTGGCGGTCAGTGTTATTGGTGGAGGAAACCAGTGTACCCGGAGAAACCCACCGATATGCCGCAAGTCACTGACAAATTTTATCACATCATGTTGCATCAAGTACACCTCGTCTGATCGGGATTAGAACATCAGTAGTTGTAAATCTAATTACCATACGATCACGAGGACGATCGGGATTAGAACATCAGTAGTTGTAAATCTAATTACCATACGATCACGAGGACGATCGGGATTAGAACATCAGTAGTTGTAAATCTTATTACCATACGAACACGAGGACGATCGGGATTAGAACATCAGTAGTTGTAAATCTAATTACCATACGATCACGAGGACGATCGGGATTAGAACATCAGTAGTTGTAAATCGAATTACCATACGATCACGAGGACGATCGGGATTAGAACATCAGTAGTTGTAAATCTAATTACCATACGATCACGAGGACGATCGGGATTAGAACATCAGTAGTTGTAAATCTAATTACCATACGATCACGAGGACGAACGGGATTAGAACATCAGTAGTTGTAAATCTTATTATCATACGATCACGAGGACGATCGGGATTAGAACATCAGTAGTTGTAAATCTAATTACCATACGATCACGAGGACGATCGGGATTAGAACATCAGTAGTTGTAAATCGAATTACCATACGATCACGAGGACGATCGGGATTAGAACATCAGTAGTTGTAAATCTAATTACCATACGATCACGAGGACGATCGGGATTAGAACATCAGTAGTTGTAAATCTAATTACCATACGATCACGAGGACGATCGGGATTAGAACATCAGTAGTTGTAAATCTAATTACCATACGATCACGAGGACGATCGGGATTAGAACATCAGTAGTTGTAAATCTAATTACCATACGATCACGAGGACGATCGGGATTAGAACATCAGTAGTTGTAAATCTTATTACCATACGATCACGAGGACGATCGGGATTAGAACATCAGTAGTTGTAAATCTTATTACCATACGATCACGAGGACGATCGGGAATAGAACATCAGTAGTTGTAAATCTTATTACCATACGATCACGAGGACGATCGGGATTAGAACATCAGTAGTTGTAAATCTTATTACCATACGATCACGAGGACGATCGGGATTAGAACATCAGTAGTTGTAAATCTTATTACCATACGATCACGAGGACGATCGGGATTAGAACATCAGTAGTTGTAAATCTTATTACCATACGATCACGAGGACGATCGGGATTAGAACATCAGTAGTTGTAAATCTTATTACCATACGATCACGAGGACGATCGGGATTAGAACATCAGTAGTTGTAAATCTAATTACCATACGATCACGAGGACGATCGGGATTAGAACATCAGTAGTTGTAAATCTAATTACCATACGATCACGAGGACGATCGGGATTAGAACATCAGTAGTTGTAAATCTAATTACCATACGATCACGAGGACGATCGGGATTAGAACATCAGTAGTTGTAAATCTAATTACCATACGATCACGAGGACGATCGGGATTAGAACATCAGTAGTTGTAAATCTAATTACCATACGATCACGAGGACGATCGGGATTAGAACATCAGTAGTTGTAAATCTTATTACCATACGATCACGAGGACGATCGGGATTAGAACATCAGTAGTTGTAAATCTAATTACCATACGATCACGAGGACGATCGGGATTAGAACATCAGTAGTTGTAAATCGAATTACAATACGATCACGAGGACGATCGGGATTAGAACATCAGTAGTTGTAAATCTAATTACCATACGATCACGAGGACGATCGGGATTAGAACATCAGTAGTTGTAAATCTTATTACCATACGATCACGAGGACGATCGGGATTAGAACATCAGTAGTTGTAAATCTTATTACCATACGATCACGAGGACGATCGGGATTAGAACATCAGTAGTTGTAAATCTTATTACCATACGATCACGAGGACGATCGGGATTAGAACATCAGTAGTTGTAAATCTTATTACCATACGATCACGAGGACGATCGGGATTAGAACATCAGTAGTTGTAAATCTTATTACCATACGATCACGAGGACGATCGGGATTAGAACATCAGTAGTTGTAAATCTTATTACCATACGATCACGAGGACGATCGGGATTAGAACATCAGTAGTTGTAAATCTTATTACCATACGATCACGAGGACGATCGGGATTAGAACATCAGTAGTTGTAAATCTTATTACCATACGATCACGAGGACGATCGGGATTAGAACATCAGTAGTTGTAAATCTAATTACCATACGATCACGAGGACGATCGGGATTAGAACATCAGTAGTTGTAAATCTAATTACCATACGATCACGAGGACGATCGGGATTAGAACATCAGTAGTTGTAAATCTAATTACCATACGATCACGAGGACGATCGGGATTAGAACATCAGTAGTTGTAAATCTAATTACCATACGATCACGAGGACGATCGGGATTAGAACATCAGTAGTTGTAAATCTAATTACCATACGATCACGAGGACGATCGGGATTAGAACATCAGTAGTTGTAAATCTTATTACCATACGATCACGAGGACGATCGGGATTAGAACATCAGTAGTTGTAAATCTTATTACCATACGATCACGAGGACGATCGGGATTAGAACATCAGTAGTTGTAAATCTTATTACCATACGATCACGAGGACGATCGGGATTAGAACATCAGTAGTTGTAAATCTAATTACCATACGATCACTAGGACGATCGGGATTAGAACATCAGTAGTTGTAAATCTAATTACCATACGATCACGAGGACGATCGGGATTAGAACATCAGTAGTTGTAAATCGAATTACCATACGATCACGAGGACGATCGGGATTAGAACATCAGTAGTTGTAAATCTAATTACCATACGATCACGAGGACGATCGGGATTAGAACATCAGTAGTTGTAAATCTTATTACCATACGATCACGAGGACGATCGGGATTAGAACATCAGTAGTTGTAAATCTAATTACCATACGATCACGAGGACGATCGGGATTAGAACATCAGTAGTTGTAAATCTTATTACCATACGATCACGAGGACGATCGGGATTAGAACATCAGTAGTTGTAAATCTTATTACCATACGATCACGAGGACGATCGGGATTAGAACATCAGTAGTTGTAAATCTAATTACCATACGATCACGAGGACGATCGGGATTAGAACATCAGTAGTTGTAAATCTAATTACCATACGATCACGAGGACGATCGGGATTAGAACATCAGTAGTTGTAAATCTTATTACCATACGATCACGAGGACGATCGGGATTAGAACATCAGTAGTTGTAAATCTTATTACCATACGATCACGAGGACGATCGGGATTAGAACATCAGTAGTTGTAAATCTAATTACCATACGATCACGAGGACGATCGGGATTAGAACATCAGTAGTTGTAAATCTTATTACCATACGATCACGAGGACGATCGGGATTAGAACATCAGTAGTTGTAAATCTTATTACCATACGATCACGAGGACGATCGGGATTAGAACATCAGTAGTTGTAAATCTTATTACCATACGATCACGAGGACGATCGGGATTAGCACATCAGTAGTTGTAAATCTAATTACCATACGATCACGAGGACGATCGGGATTAGAACATCAGTAGTTGTAAATCTAATTACCATACGATCACGAGGACGATCGGGATTAGAACATCAGTAGTTGTAAATCTAATTACCATACGATCACGAGGACGATCGGGATTAGAACATCAGTAGTTGTAAATCTAATTACCATACGATCACGAGGACGATCGGGATTAGAACATCAGTAGTTGTAAATCTTATTACCATACGATCACGAGGACGATCGGGATTAGAACATCAGTAGTTGTAAATCTAATTACCATACGATCACGAGGACGATCGGGATTAGAACATCAGTAGTTGTAAATCTTATTACCATACGATCACGAGGACGATCGGGATTAGAACATCAGTAGTTGTAAATCTTATTACCATACGATCACGAGGACGACTGTAAGTCCTATGTCATTGACCATTATTTAAACATTAGATAGTATACAAGGTCATCCGAGGACATGTTAGTGAGACCACAGTCAACTTTCAACAAAAATATAATAGACAATATATCATCCTTCGTTGATTAACAAAGTGTTGACATCTTCCGAAAGAAAACGTTCCGAAAGATAAGATAAGTCGATTGTTTAATAATCCTCGACTTATTACTTTAGTACTCAGAAAACGATGACGTTGTTTTATAAAGTACACAAAGAGAACATTGTATTTACCGTGAGACAAACAGTCATAATAGATTAAAGTCAACAAGAGAATACGGTGCCACGACATTACATTGGTGACCCTTTAAAAAGTCCGTTTGAGCACATGTCATTTCAACCTACCTTTTCAGTGAAGTGTCGTCTTCCATGTATTAAGATTTAAGCTTGCATTGTGATAAGATAAGTCTAAATCAGGGTTATACATGTACATAGGTCGGAAAGTACAGCAAGTTATAGACGAGTTCCTTACGCAAATTATCCTAGAAGTTCATAAAATAGTAAATACCAATTGGCAATGTATGGCCACAGTTTAATTACAAATAATATAATTAAAATGCAAATCAAATAAATTGTAACTATGCAAGTTTGAAAATTGTCAATTTCAATATTATTGAGACAGACTTTATAATGAACTGTCAACATGTTGATCGCCGCAACTTATGGCTGATCATATAGTATATACTAGATAATATTAAATAGTAGGTTAGCAGTGAACCCTGGGAAACAGAGGTTACTGCTAAAATGTACATCTGGTGCAGCGAAATGTGCCAACTGTTCTATTAATAGTCAAATGGTACGGTCCTGTATATGGACATATACTTCAATTCAGATGATTCAGACTGTATATAAATAAGTTGTGTTGTGCAAATACAATCGACTGCTGTTCATATCCAAAAACAATAATTTGCTCCGATATGTATTACGAAAATTTGACAATCCGTTATGAATATCATTCACTGTTACTTGTTACTGACCCAGCTGTATTATGCTGTGTTGTCCTAATGCAGGTAATTTCGAATAAACAATTATAATTGTAAAGTACTGGTATCAAAGTGATGATGAACGATGGACGATGGAGATATCCATTCAGACCAATACCAATGTTGACTTCCTGTCCTGTATACATGTTAGGCTATGAGATATCCATTCAGACCAATACCAATGTTGACTTCCTGTCCTGTATGCATGTTAGGCTATGAGATATCCATTCAGACCAATACCAATGTTGACTTCCTGTCCTGTATACATGTTAGGCTATGAGATATCCATTCAGACCAATACCAATGTTGACTTCCTGTCCTGTATGCATGTTAGGCTATGAGATATCCATTCAGACCAATACCAATGTTGACTTCCTGTCCTGTATGCATGTTAGGCTATGAGATATCCATTCAGACCAATACCAATGTTGACTTCCTGTCCTGTATGCATGTTGACTTCCTGTCCTGTATACATGTTGACTTCCTGACCTGTATACATGTTGACTTCCTGACCTGTATACATGTTGACTTCCTGTCCTGTATACATGTTGACTTCCTGTCCTGTATACATGTTGACTTCCTGTCCTGTATACATGTTGACTTCCTGTCCTGTATACATGTTGACTTCCTGTCCTGTATACATGTTGACTTCCTGTCCTGTATACATGTTAGGCTATGGCCTATTTAGTGCATTCAACACAGCATCTGAAATGATGAAGTCCTCGGCAGTACACACATGACAAAATTTACTTAAATGCAACCACATTAAACAATAAATCTCCTTTAATTTGAAATCTAAACTCATAGAAGACTTTTAATTTTACAAGGGAGGATGGTGGGTTTTTAAATCTTAAAATGCAAATCGATGCTTAATTTCGTTACCTGCTCTGTTGAAGTCTTCATGAAAAAGGAAGTGCTACAAATTTACTACAGTAAATGACGGACAATCCGGAATAAACCCGAATATCCGTAAATGAACTCTTGTATCACTGAATTTAACACTAAATGTGTTAAATTCTATTATTCATAGTTAACAATGACCCTAGTTTTGTGCGTTTGAGCATTGTGTCTTGATATTACTGTCAAATGAACAATCTATGAATTATCTTAATTAAAATGTTTATATCCTCAATCCAAGAGAGTGAGTGAAAATGTATGCGTTTTAGGGTATCAATTTTGCACGTGTTTCTACTATATGTGAAATAGATTTTTGAACTGTTCCAACAGTGTGTTATATTGTTTATTGCATCGTGTAGTATTTTCTGTTTTTCTTTTTTATTAGCTCCTAGCGTCATTTGCGCCAGCCCTTTTGTTGCTATAGAAATCCACAAAGGAACAAAGAGGTACACAATGGTATATTATATGATGATGATTGTGTAAGTGAAATGTCAAATGACGCATGCCACCAAATATTTTGTTTGAAATTGACATGGTCAGGTCATGGGGGTCGTCGTGGCCGTGATGATATGGTAGATTGATTTACAACTACCTATGTAATCAGGGCCTATCACCACTAACGATATAAGTTCGAATCCCGCTCATGGCGAGGTGTACTTGATACAACATTATGTGATGAAGTTTATCAGTGACTTCTGCAAGGGCGGTGGTTATCTCCGGGTAATTCGATTTCCCTATACCAATAAAACTGACCGCTACGATAAAGCTGAAATATTGTTCAAAGTGGCATTAAACTTCATACCCCTAACCCCTATATTGAAGTAGTTTTACATAAGGATATCAATAACTGCCAATGTAACTATACTGAGTTGGTTTATTTCCATGTTAAAGTAGAGTCTTCTACAAATTTTTACTGTACTCGAGATTAGCACACTGCACACTAACAATCACGATACCGAGGCTATTCGAAGTTAGAATAAAAATAATAACAACATTGATACTAAGAATAATATTTACATAACACAATACTAAAATCACTCGAGAAATGCATTTATTTATTCAACATACGCCAAACAATAACCAGAAAATGTGTTGAAAACTCCAGGTGGCTGCCCAGAAGAACCAGAGAGCTTCCCTCCGTCAGTTTTATTTCTAACCCAAACCCTATCACCTTTATCCAATTGAAGAATCAGAGTCTGCGTCATAGCTGAATTCTGATGACCACTTCCATCAATAAACAAATCTACCAAGGATTTTCCATTCTGGACGATAACAACTGTCAATGAATTGTGATAGAAGTCAAAGACGGTAACGGATATGAAATAAAGTCCTTTTGTTGGTGCATGAAATATGCCGGATTGTACTTCGTATCCGTTCCCGACATTGGTTATGATCTTATCGAAATGTATTGTCTGCTGATCATGTAGTGTTGTAGTCTGCTGTAGAAAGGCCTACTGGGAGGACTGGTGCTTGTGGTTGACTGGTGCTGATCATGTAGTGTTGTAGTCTGCTGTAGAAAGGCCTACTGGGAGGACTGGTGCTTGTGGTTGACTGGTGCTGATCATGTAGTGTTGTAGTCTGCTGTAGAAAGGCCTACTGGGAGGACTGGTGCTTGTGGTTGACTGGTGCTGATCATGTAGTGTTGTAGTCTGCTGTAGAAAGGCCTACTGGGAGGACTGGTGCTTGTGGTTGACTGGTGCTGATCATGTAGTGTTGTAGTCTGCTGTAGAAAGGCCTACTGGGAGGACTGGTGCTTGTGGTTGACTGGTGCTGATCATGTAGTGTTGTAGTCTGCTGTAGAAAGGCCTACTGGGAGGACTGGTGCTTGTGGTTGACTGGTGCTGATCATGTAGTGTTGTAGTCTGCTGTAGAAAGGCCTACTGGGAGGACTGGTGCTTGTGGTTGACTGGTGCTGATCATGTAGTGTTGTAGTCTGCTGTAGAAAGGCCTACTGGGAGGACTGGTGCTTGTGGTTGACTGGTGCTGATCATGTAGTGTTGTAGTCTGCTGTAGAAAGGCCTACTGGGAGGACTGGTGCTTGTGGTTGACCTGGTGCTGATCATGTAGTGTTGTAGTCTGCTGTAGAAAGGCCTACTGGGAGGACTGGTGCTTGTGGTTGACTGGTGCTGATCATGTAGTGTTGTAGTCTGCTGTAGAAAGGCCTACTGGGAGGACTGGTGCTTGTGGTTGACTGGTGCTGATCATGTAGTGTTGTAGTCTGCTGTAGAAAAGCCTACTGGGAGGACTGGTGCTTGTGGTTGACTGGTGCTGATCATGTAGTGTTGTAGTCTGCTGTAGAAAAGCCTACTGGGAGGACGGGTGCTTGTGGTTGACTGGTGCTGATCATGTAGTGTTGTAGTCTGCTGTAGAAAAGCCTACTGGGAGGACTGGTGCTTGTGGTTGACTGGTGCTGATCATGTAGTGTTTTAGTCTGCTGTAGAAAGGCCTACTGGGAGGACTGGTGCTTGTGGTTGACTGGTGCTGATCATGTAGTGTTGTAGTCTGCTGTAGAAAAGCCTACTGGGAGGACTGGTGCTTGTGGTTGACTGGTGCTGATCATGTAGTGTTGTAGTCTGCTGTAGAAAAGCCTACTGGGAGGACTGGTGCTTGTGGTTGACTGGTGCTGATCATGTAGTGTTGTAGTCTGCTGTAGAAAGGCCTACTGGGAGGACTGGTGCTTGTGGTTGACTGGTGCTGATCATGTAGTGTTGTAGTCTGCTGTAGAAAAGCCTACTGGGAGGACTGGTGCTTGTGGTTGTCTGCTGATCATGTAGTGTTGTAGTCTGCTATAGAAAGGCCTACTGGGAGGACTGGTGCTTGTGGTTGTCTGCTGATCATGTAGTGTTGTAGTCTGCTGTAGAAAGGCCTACTGGGAGGACTGGTGCTTGTGGTTGTCTGCTGATCATGTAGTGTTGTAGTCTGCTGTAGAAAAGCCTACTGGGAGGACTGGTGCTTGTGGTTGACTGGTGCTGATCATGTAGTGTTGTAGTCTGCTGTAGAAAGGCCTACTGGGAGGACTGGTGCTTGTGGTTGACTGGTGCTGATCATGTAGTGTTGTAGTCTGCTGTAGAAAGGCCTACTGGGAGGACTGGTGCTTGTGGTTGACTGGTGCTGATCATGTAGTGTTGTAGTCTGCTATAGAAAAGCCTACTGGGAGGACTGGTGCTTGTGGTTGACTGGTGCTGATCATGTAGTGTTGTAGTCTGCTGTAGAAAAGCCTACTGGGAGGACTGGTGCTTGTGGTTGTCTGCTGATCATGTAGTGTTGTAGTCTGCTGTAGAAAGGCCTACTGGGAGGACTGGTGCTTGTGGTTGTCTGCTGATCATGTAGTGTTGTAGTCTGCTGTAGAAAGGCCTACTGGGAGGACTGGTGCTTGTGGTTGTCTGCTGATCATGTAGTGTTGTAGTCTGCTGTAGAAAGGCCTACTGGGAGGACTGGTGCTTGTGGTTGACTGGTGCTGATCATGTAGTGTTGTAATCTGCTGTAGAAAGGCCTACTGGGAGGACTGGTGCTTGTGGTTGACTGGTGCTGATCATGTAGTGTTGTAGTCTGCTGTAGAAAAGCCTACTGGGAGGACTGGTGCTTGTGGTTGACTGGTGCTGATCATGTAGTGTTGTAGTCTGCTGTAGAAAGGCCTACTGGGAGGACTGGTGCTGATCATGTAGTGTTGTAGTCTGCTGTAGAAAGGCCTACTGGGAGGACTGATGCTTGTGGTTGACTGGTGCTGATCATGTAGTGTTGTAGTCTGCTGTAGAAAGGCCTACTGGGAGGACTGGTGCTTGTGGTTGACTGGTGCTGATCATGTAGTGTTGTAGTCTGCTGTAGAAAGGCCTACTGGGAGGACTGGTGCTTGTGGTTGACTGGTGCTGATCATGTAGTGTTGTAGTCTGCTGTAGAAATGCCTACTGGGAGGACTGGTGCTTGTGGTTGACTGGTGCTGATCATGTAGTGTTGTAGTCTGCTGTAGAAAAGCCTACTGGGAGGACTGGTGCTTGTGGTTGACTGGTGCTGATCATGTAGTGTTGTAGTCTGCTGTAGAAAAGCCTACTGGGAGGACTGGTGCTTGTGGTTGACTGGTGCTGATCATGTAGTGTTGTAGTCTGCTGTAGAAAGGCCTACTGGGAGGACTGGTGCTTGTGGTTGACTGGTGCTGATCATGTAGTGTTGTAGTCTGCTGTAGAAAAGCCTACTGGGAGGACTGGTGCTTGTGGCTGACTGGTGCTGATCATGTAGTGTTGTAGTCTGCTGTAGAAAAGCCTACTGGGAGGACTGGTGCTTGTGGTTGACTGGTGCTGATCATGTAGTGTTGTAGTCTGCTGTAGAAAAGCCTACTGGGAGGACTGGTGCTTGTGGTTGACTGGTGCTGATCATGTAGTGTTGTAGTCTGCTGTAGAAAGGCCTACTGGGAGGACTGGTGCTTGTGGTTGACTGGTGCTGATCATGTAGTGTTGTAGTCTGCTGTAGAAAAGCCTACTGGGAGGACTGGTGTTTGTGGTTGACTGGTGCTGATCATGTAGTGTTGTAGTCTGCTGTAGAAAAGCCTACTGGTAGGACTGGTGCTTGTGGTTGTCTGCTGATCATGTAGTGTTGTAGTCTGCTGTAGAAAGGCCTACTGGGAGGACTGGTGCTTGTGGTTGTCTGCTGTTCATGTAGTGTTGTAGTCTGCTGTAGAAAGGCCTACTGGGAGGACTGGTGCTTGTGGTTGTCTGCTGATCATGTAGTGTTGTAGTCTGCTGTAGAAAAGCCTACTGGGAGGACTGGTGCTTGTGGTTGACTGGTGTTGATCATGTAGTGTTGTAGTCTGCTGTAGAAAGGCCTACTGGGAGGACTGGTGCTTGTGGTTGACTGGTGCTGATCATGTAGTGTTGTAGTCTGCTGTAGAAAGGCCTACTGGGAGGACTGGTGCTTGTGGTTGACTGGTGCTGATCATGTAGTGTTGTAGTCTGCTGTAGAAAAGCCTACTGGGAGGACTGGTGCTTGTGGTTGACTGGTGCTGATCATGTAGTGTTGTAGTCTGCTGTAGAAAAGCCTACTGGGAGGACTGGTGCTTGTGGTTGTCTGCTGATCATGTAGTGTTGTAGTCTGCTGTAGAAAGGCCTACTGGGAGGACTGGTGCTTGTGGTTGTCTGCTGATCATGTAGTGTTGTAGTCTGCTGTAGAAAGGCCTACTGGGAGGACTGGTGCTTGTGGTTGTCTGCTGATCATGTAGTGTTGTAGTCTGCTGTAGAAAGGCCTACTGGGAGGACTGGTGCTTGTGGTTGACTGGTGCTGATCATGTAGTGTTGTAGTCTGCTGTAGAAAGGCCTACTGGGAGGACTGGTGCTTGTGGTTGACTGGTGCTGATCATGTAGTGTTGTAGTCTGCTGTAGAAAGGCCTACTGGGAGGACTGGTGCTTGTGGTTGTCTGCTGATCATGTAGTGTTGTAGTCTGCTGTAGAAAGGCCTACTGGGAGGACTGGTGCTTGTGGTTGTCTGCTGATCATGTAGTGTTGTAGTCTGCTGTAGAAAGGCCTACTGGGAGGACTGGTGCTTGTGGTTGACTGGTGCTGATCATGTAGTGTTGTAGTCTGCTGTAGAAATGCCTACTGGGAGGACTGGTGCTTGTGGTTGACTGGTGCTGATCATGTAGTGTTGTAGTCTGCTGTAGAAAAGCCTACTGGGAGGACTGGTGCTTGTGGTTGACTGGTGCTGATCATGTAGGGTTGTAGTCTGCTGTAGAAAAGCCTACTGGGAGGACTGGTGCTTGTGGTTGACTGGTGCTGATCATGTAGTGTTGTAGTCTGCTGTAGAAAGGCCTACTGGGAGGACTGGTGCTTGTGGTTGACTGGTGCTGATCATGTAGTGTTGTAGTCTGCTGTAGAAAAGCCTACTGGGAGGACTGGTGCTTGTGGTTGACTGGTGCTGATCATGTAGTGTTGTAGTCTGCTGTAGAAAAGCCTACTGGGAGGACTGGTGCTTGTGGTTGACTGGTGCTGATCATGTAGTGTTGTAGTCTGCTGTAGAAAAGCCTACTGGGAGGACTGGTGCTTGTGGTTGACTGGTGCTGATCATGTAGTGTTGTAGTCTGCTGTAGAAAGGCCTACTGGGAGGACTGGTGCTTGTGGTTGACTGGTGCTGATCATGTAGTGTTGTAGTCTGCTGTAGAAAAGCCTACTGGGAGGACTGGTGCTTGTGGTTGACTGGTGCTGATCATGTAGTGTTGTAGTCTGCTGTAGAAAAGCCTACTGGGAGGACTGGTGCTTGTGGTTGTCTGCTGATCATGTAGTGTTGTAGTCTGCTATAGAAAGGCCTACTGGGAGGACTGGTGCTTGTGGTTGTCTGCTGATCATGTAGTGTTGTAGTCTGCTGTAGAAAGGCCTACTGGGAGGACTGGTGCTTGTGGTTGTCTGCTGATCATGTAGTGTTGTAGTCTGCTGTAGAAAAGCCTACTGGGAGGACTGGTGCTTGTGGTTGACTGGTGCTGATCATGTAGTGTTGTAGTCTGCTGTAGAAAGGCCTACTGGGAGGACTGGTGCTTGTGGTTGACTGGTGCTGATCATGTAGTGTTGTAGTCTGCTGTAGAAAGGCCTACTGGGAGGACTGGTGCTTGTGGTTGACTGGTGCTGATCATGTAGTGTTGTAGTCTGCTATAGAAAAGCCTACTGGGAGGACTGGTGCTTGTGGTTGACTGGTGCTGATCATGTAGTGTTGTAGTCTGCTGTAGAAAAGCCTACTGGGAGGACTGGTGCTTGTGGTTGTCTGCTGATCATGTAGTGTTGTAGTCTGCTGTAGAAAGGCCTACTGGGAGGACTGGTGCTTGTGGTTGTCTGCTGATCATGTAGTGTTGTAGTCTGCTGTAGAAAGGCCTACTGGGAGGACTGGTGCTTGTGGTTGTCTGCTGATCATGTAGTGTTGTAGTCTGCTGTAGAAAGGCCTACTGGGAGGACTGGTGCTTGTGGTTGACTGGTGCTGATCATGTAGTGTTGTAGTCTGCTGTAGAAAGGCCTACTGGGAGGACTGGTGCTTGTGGTTGACTGGTGCTGATCATGTAGTGTTGTAGTCTGCTGTAGAAAAGCCTACTGGGAGGACTGGTGCTTGTGGTTGACTGGTGCTGATCATGTAGTGTTGTAGTCTGCTGTAGAAAGGCCTACTGGGAGGACTGGTGCTGATCATGTAGTGTTGTAGTCTGCTGTAGAAAGGCCTACTGGGAGGACTGGTGCTTGTGGTTGACTGGTGCTGATCATGTAGTGTTGTAGTCTGCTGTAGAAAGGCCTACTGGGAGGACTGGTGCTTGTGGTTGACTGGTGCTGATCATGTAGTGTTGTAGTCTGCTGTAGAAAGGCCTACTGGGAGGACTGGTGCTTGTGGTTGACTGGTGCTGATCATGTAGTGTTGTAGTCTGCTGTAGAAATGCCTACTGGGAGGACTGGTGCTTGTGGTTGACTGGTGCTGATCATGTAGTGTTGTAGTCTGCTGTAGAAAAGCCTACTGGGAGGACTGGTGCTTGTGGTTGACTGGTGCTGATCATGTAGTGTTGTAGTCTGCTGTAGAAAAGCCTACTGGGAGGACTGGTGCTTGTGGTTGACTGGTGCTGATCATGTAGTGTTGTAGTCTGCTGTAGAAAGGCCTACTGGGAGGACTGGTGCTTGTGGTTGACTGGTGCTGATCATGTAGTGTTGTAGTCTGCTGTAGAAAAGCCTACTGGGAGGACTGGTGCTTGTGGTTGACTGGTGCTGATCATGTAGTGTTGTAGTCTGCTGTAGAAAAGCCTACTGGGAGGACTGGTGCTTGTGGTTGACTGGTGCTGATCATGTAGTGTTGTAGTCTGCTGTAGAAAAGCCTACTGGGAGGACTGGTGCTTGTGGTTGACTGGTGCTGATCATGTAGTGTTGTAGTCTGCTGTAGAAAGGCCTACTGGGAGGACTGGTGCTTGTGGTTGACTGGTGCTGATCATGTAGTGTTGTAGTCTGCTGTAGAAAAGCCTACTGGGAGGACTGGTGCTTGTGGTTGACTGGTGCTGATCATGTAGTGTTGTAGTCTGCTGTAGAAAAGCCTACTGGTAGGACTGGTGCTTGTGGTTGTCTGCTGATCATGTAGTGTTGTAGTCTGCTGTAGAAAGGCCTACTGGGAGGACTGGTGCTTGTGGTTGTCTGCTGTTCATGTAGTGTTGTAGTCTGCTGTAGAAAGGCCTACTGGGAGGACTGGTGCTTGTGGTTGTCTGCTGATCATGTAGTGTTGTAGTCTGCTGTAGAAAAGCCTACTGGGAGGACTGGTGCTTGTGGTTGACTGGTGTTGATCATGTAGTGTTGTAGTCTGCTGTAGAAAGGCCTACTGGGAGGACTGGTGCTTGTGGTTGACTGGTGCTGATCATGTAGTGTTGTAGTCTGCTGTAGAAAGGCCTACTGGGAGGACTGGTGCTTGTGGTTGACTGGTGCTGATCATGTAGTGTTGTAGTCTGCTGTAGAAAAGCCTACTGGGAGGACTGGTGCTTGTGGTTGACTGGTGCTGATCATGTAGTGTTGTAGTCTGCTGTAGAAAAGCCTACTGGGAGGACTGGTGCTTGTGGTTGTCTGCTGATCATGTAGTGTTGTAGTCTGCTGTAGAAAGGCCTACTGGGAGGACTGGTGCTTGTGGTTGTCTGCTGATCATGTAGTGTTGTAGTCTGCTGTAGAAAGGCCTACTGGGAGGACTGGTGCTTGTGGTTGTCTGCTGATCATGTAGTGTTGTAGTCTGCTGTAGAAAGGCCTACTGGGAGGACTGGTGCTTGTGGTTGACTGGTGCTGATCATGTAGTGTTGTAGTCTGCTGTAGAAAGGCCTACTGGGAGGACTGGTGCTTGTGGTTGACTGGTGCTGATCATGTAGTGTTGTAGTCTGCTGTAGAAAGGCCTACTGGGAGGACTGGTGCTTGTGGTTGTCTGCTGATCATGTAGTGTTGTAGTCTGCTGTAGAAAGGCCTACTGGGAGGACTGGTGCTTGTGGTTGTCTGCTGATCATGTAGTGTTGTAGTCTGCTGTATAAAGGCCTACTGGGAGGACTGGTGCTTGTGGTTGACCTGGAAAAAAACAACAACAAATACATATGTAAATATTATATATAGCACAGATTGAGTATTTATTATAGCACATTAACGAGTTATAAATATTATATAAATACATAATTAACTGTATCAGCGGTGTAATAGTTTTTTTAATAGTCTTTTGTTGAGGTCAATACGAGTTTTTATGGACCTAAAAAACGATATCCACCGAAGCCTTTAGGTTGAGGTGAATATTGATTTCTAAGGTCCATAGAAACTCGTATTGACCGATACAAAAGACTGTAATTGTTTTATTACATTAAAATGAAAAGTGAAAGTGAAACCAAGTCAATATGAAATCAATCATTTCATTATGACGTCATACATAATGCAATGGAAAGTGAAAGTGAAAGAGAGTCAATATGGATTTTAATCAAACAATTCAAATATTAATGGAATGTTAGGTGATAAATTCTAAATCAATGGAATAAAGAGTAAAAAATCATAATGTAATAATTAACATTCTCACCTTAAGTGCAGTAGATCGAGGGTTCCATAATGACTTTTAAATTATTTAGCTTTCCTATCTCTGCATTACCAGCGTATCTTATAAAGCCTATGCTGGAAACGCGTCGAGCACATTTAATTAGATATCTAGATTGTTATCGAACCCCGGTGGGTCAAACCAGAGATTATAAAATTGGTATTTGTTGTTCCTCCGCTAAGCAAGCGGTATTAAGGGGAAAGATCAAAGATTGATTGGCTCGAAAGAAGAATAATGTGTCCAAATGGAGCGACATATCTAACTGTGAATTGTTGTTCCATATAGCCAGAAATGATAGGTGATTTGCTCATTTGCATATTCAAAATGGCGGCTCAAAGAGAATTTGGATTTTAACATATAGTTGAACGGGAAACTTTCTGTTAGCTTGAGCCGGACAATTTGCCGGGATAAAAAATCAAACTATGCACCGGTTTGAACAATATCTCAAAATATTACAGCTGTACCATGAAAACTCAAGGTTCCCACCCAGTTTCAAATTTTGAAGCGTAAGCGCCATTCAAAAGCATCGAGAAGAAGTGAAAAAATGCATCCTGCACGCTTTTCAAGACATAAAAGCACTTTTCTTACAATCCCCATTCTAGTTGCCGGGACAAATTCGGTCAGTTCCGGTAACATTGTTGAGGAATCTTTCTTCGATAAATATTTTGCTGAAAAATTAAAGGTTCCCACGATAATTTAAAAGAGGGCTTCACAAGTTTTTTTAACCTTTCTAGTAGATATTCAATAGGGGTTCACGCAAAAAAATCTACTATTTCGTAAAACTGCTTCTGCTAGACATAGCATTATTTGAGTTAGCACCGCATTCCATTGTAAATGTAAATAAACAATTAAAAAAAGGCTCTACAAGGGCATTTTTTTATTTCGACAAAACAACAGAATAAGTAGAATCTAACTATATAATACAATAATTATTGGTAACAATACTGCTGATATATAAAGTTACAAAAATTTAACAATTTATATACTAAACGATTTCAATGACATACTAATACTTATATAAATGTGGGGCAGAAATTGAACAAAAATGCACAATATATTTTTTATTTACATATTTTTATTTCGTGGAAAAAGGGGGGCCAGTGCATTAAATGTATTTTCGATTTTTTACACACATCATCGGATTCCTAATAAACATATGATGACAATTAATTTTGACCACAAATAATTATGAAGTTATTTATGTGATCAAAACTGTGATGAAATATTATTTAAAAAAAATAGATGCGAGTTTTCATCAGCGTTTTCCAAATATGGTTCAACGTTTATTTGCTGACGTCATACATGACGCGATTTGGTTTATGAATATTCATGAGCAAAATCACCCATGATTTCTGGCTATGAGTGAGATGGCACTAATAACTTCCAACAAAGCGTGTTGGTCAAGTACAAAACGGATATCATCATTATCCCAGCGAAATACAACTTGTTCTCGCAATAATATAGCTGAAAATTATACATTAGGTGGTAAACGACAATTCCTCGATCACAAATACCTAATGATTTTATGATCAATTATGTATAATGTTCAAGATTATAGCGTTCTTTATAATAACGCTGATGCCGGATTATGTGTGAGGGTTGGCATCTTACTCACACGTGGAAAGCACTAGCACGAACACAGTACTTCACTAAGAGAGGAGGTTTGTTCCAACTAGTTTACCCTCGACACTTGTTATTGAAATGTAAGTGTGCTGTCATGTATTTGTGTGTTAGGTAAATGTAAGTGTGCTGTCATGTATTTGTGTGTTAGGTAAATGTAAGTGTGCTGTCATGTATTTGTGTGTTAGGTAAATATAAGTGTGCTGTCATGTATTTGTGTGTTAGGTAAATGTAAGTGTGTTGTCATGTATTTGTGTGTTAGGTAAATGTAAGTGTGCTGTCATGTATTTGTGTGTTAGGTAAATGTAAGTGTGCTGTCATGTATTTGTGTGTTAGGTAGATGTAAGTGTGCTGTCATGTATTTGTGTGTTAGGTAAATGTAAGTGTGCTGTCATGTATTTGTGTTAGAGTTTAGAATTGTGTTGTTTTTTGTTTTTCATTTTATTATATTTATTGTCATCAACGAAATATTTCTTGAAAAGATAATTAGAATAACATTAATGTTTATATGCAAATTATTAACATTGGAGATCAATCTCTTGGTCTTGTACATAACGTGTTAAACATGTACAAGTAAGATATTTACTACAGTATATACAGAGAACGTGGTGGACATCACAATGTGGAATTTAACATCTGAAACAACAAGTTCCACACCCCGTAAAAGGTAATGTAACAAAAGAGTAAAAAATAAAAAGATAGACAGGACTTTATAAGATCGTACTGTATACCAAGATACCAAAATAATCCATTTACCATGTACATGTAGGAGAATACATATTGTCATCAGCAAAATAAACTTGTTGCTTCATGGGGATGGCACCCTTTGTGTTATCCTCGATTAATAGTACAAATCATGTCAAAGTTGACAATGCTCTCAATAGATGAGCGGTGCTTTAATTGTACTTTAAAATGGGAAATTCACAATGTGAAAACCAAAATCAACAAGTTTTTATAGATAAAATATATTTGTGCTATATTCAGGAAATATATATAAGTATGACAAGAACCTGTTTATAGTATCTATACTTTGATAGTTCCTGAGATATACAGTCAAACCTGTATTAAGAGGTCATCATTAGGACAAAGAAAATGTGGCCTTATAAGACAGGTGACCTCTTTAAAGAGGTTCAATTCATATGAAAATATCTATGACAGAACAGGAAAACTGTGACCTTTTAATACAGGTGACTGCTTAATAGAGGTGATCGCATGGGCAGATTTGACTGTATAATGCTTATTGATGTGTTCAGTGACAAAAACATGATCAATATATCGTGAAATTAAAGGATCGCGCTAGCATTTTAGGGGCTATTGGAAATGCCCAGCTTCATATGGGAGGCACATAGTATGCGCTGATGGGAAACCGATACTTTGTCAGAAATCTGGACTACTAAACACAAGAAATATACCGCAAATATGTATGTACACTTACCCAATGATGCTTCAAGTAACGACTGTCCATATTGTGATAAACACAACAAGATTAGGGTTGAGTAAAAACTAGACATCTTTTGAATATGTTGTAATGTAAATGAGTTTTAGCGTATTAGACTGTCTTGTTTATATATATGATATATCACATTCACCTGTTCGTGTTATCAGTCTGTATAATATTGTTTTGCACTCTGACAGGTGGTTTGTGCTGCAAAGATAATTTTTGATTCTCCATTATTAACAGACATGGAAATCCCAACCACAACTAATTCAAACTTGACCTGGGAACACTCGTTTGACCTGGGAACACTCGTTTGACCTGGGAACGCTCGTTTGACCTGGGCTCGTTTGACCTGGGAACACTCGTTTGACCTGGGAACACTCGTTTGACCTGGGAACACTCGTTTGACCTGGGAACACTCGTTTGACCTGGGCTCGTTTGACCTGGGAACACTCGTTTGACCTGGGAACACTCGTTTGACCTGGGAACACTCGTTTGACCTGGGAACACTCGTTTGACCTGGGAACACTCGTATATTGCGACATATATACACCAAAAATGACAAACAGTAGCACCCGCATATGGAGTATATATCTCTCAGTTGATCCGAGATTCCAGAGATTGTGTTTCCTATCATACTTTCATTGATAGAGGGTTGCGGCTACCATGGAAGCTACTGAGCCAATGATACATATTGGTAAAGTTGAAATCATCACTTCGAAGGCTTTACGGTCTCCACCATGACTTTGTTAACCGTTATGAAATACATGTGTCACAAATGACCACGTTTATGTAATCACAATTCGGTTTTTTCCTCATTCATTAATTGTCTGCGGGTTTATAACAAGAGTAACACGACGGGTGCCACATGTGGAACAGGAAGTCTTACACATCCGGAGCACACGAGTTCGCCCCGGTTTTAGTGGGATTCGTGTTGCTCGATCTTAAGTTTTATGTGTAGTGCTTTGTAGATAATTGTTTTGTCCTTTGGCCATTGTGTTGTATGTCCTTCTGATTAATCTCTTGTATCATTTCTTACATATATTTACATGCAGTTGACATCGAGGGACCTATTATTTTATATTGTTTGAGTTATCGGTGCAAATGAATAAATAATGCATTGAACGCCAGCTCGGAATAGTGAAGGAGTGATTGATTGGTGTTTAACGCCCAATGACAATTTGTCAGTTATATAAAAGCCAGAACAAATATTTTTGATAAAATGATGATATCTGTATTCTCCTAGACCAACACGCTGAGTTAGATTTTGTTCCTTATCGCTCACTGACAAAAGCAGTCTTCAGGTAGATATGTTGCTCCACATGGACAGATCAGCTGCTGACGCAAAAGCCACTCAGACAAGGCTGCGTTGCTCCTAGACTGAAGGCATCGCTACAAAAGGTCTACGATCGTAATCAGAATCTGTTTGACCGTTACGAAATATCCATATCTTAAATGACAATTGATATTTTACTTTTTACGTAGATGTTTTCTTTCCTCTATCACCGCCAACACATTTACCGGACTTGACCGTATATATGAGTAACACGGTGGGTGTCTGATAAGAAGCAGGAACTCCTTTGCTCTTCCATGCATCCCAGTTTTTGATGGGGTCCGTGTTGCTCATCTTTTTAGCTTTTTGTATTGTCCTATTATATATCTTTACGTTCTGTGTTCTGTGTTGTGGTGTCCGTTACGATTTTTCGCATAAAACGATGTTCGGTCTTTACCTCCAGTTGTTTGTAGGAGGACTCATGTCTTATTTACCTCCAGTTGTTTGTAGGAGGACTCATGTCTTATTTACCTCCAGTTGTTTGTAGGAGGGCTCATGTCTTATTTACCTCCAGTTGTTTGCAGGAGGACTCATGTCTTATTTACCTCCAGTTGTTTGTAGGACGACTCATGTCTTATTTACCTCCAGTTGTTTGTAAAAGGGCTCATGTCTTATTTACCTCCAGTTGTTTGTAGGAGGACTCATGTCTTATTTACCTCCAGTTGTTTGTAGGAGGACTCATGTCTTATCTACCTCCAGTTGTTTGTAGGAGGACTCATGTCTTATTTACCTCCAGTTGTTTGTAGGAGGACTCATGTCTTATTTACCTCCAGTTGTTTGTAGGAGGGCTCATGTCTTATTTACCTCCAGTTGTTTGTAGGAGGACTCATGTCTTATTTACCTCCAGTTGTTTGTAGGAGGACTCATGTCTTATTTAGCTCCAGTTGGGTGTAGGAGGACTCATGTCTTATTTACCTCCAGTTGTTTGTAGGAGGACTCATGTCTTATTTACCTCCAGTTGGGTGTAGGAGGACTCGTGTCTTATTTACCTCCAGTTGTTTGTAGGAGGACTCATGTATTATTTACCTCCAGTTGTTTGTAGGAGGACTCATGTCTTATTTACCCCCAGTTGTTTGTAGGAGGACTCATGTCTTATTTACCTCCAGTTGTTTGTAGGAGGACTCATGTCTTATTTACCTCCAGTTGTTTGTAGGAGGACTCATGTCTTATTTACCTCCAGTTGGGTGTAGGAGGACTCATATCTTATTTAGCTCCAGTTGGGTGTAGGAGGACTCATGTCTTATTTACCTCCAGTTGTTTGTAGGAGGACTCATGTCTTATTTACCTCCAGTTGTTTGTAGGAGGGCTCATGTCTTATTTACCTCCAGTTGTTTGTAGGAGGACTCATGTCTCATTAACCTCCAGTTGTTTGTAGGAGGACTCATTTCTTATTTACCTCCAGTTGTTTGTAGGAGGACTCATGTCTTATTTACCTCCAGTTGTTTGTAGGAGGACTCATGTCTTATTTACCTCCAGTTGTTTGTAGGAGGACTCATGTCTTATTTACCTCCAGTTGAGTGTAGGAGTATTCATGTCTTATTTACCTCCAGTTGTTTATAGGAGGACTCATGTCTTATTTACCTCCAGTTGTTTGTAGGAGGGCTCATGTCTTATTTACCTCCAGTTGGGTGTAGGAGGACTCATGTCTTATTTACCTCCAGTTATTTGTAGGAGGACTCATGTCTTATTTACCTCCAGTTATTTGTAGGAGGACTCATGTCTTATTTACCTCCAGTTGTTTGTAGGAGGACTCATGTCTTATTTAGCTCCAGTTGGGTGTAGGAGGACTCATGTCTTATTTACCTCCAGTTGTTTGTAGGAGGACTCATGTCTTATTTACCTCCAGTTGGGTGTAGGAGGACTCGTGTCTTATTTACCTCCAGTTGTTTGTAGGAGGACTCATGTATTATTTACCTCCAGTTGTTTGTAGGAGGACTCATGTCTTATTTACCCCCAGTTGTTTGTAGGAGGACTCATGTCTTATTTACCTCCAGTTGTTTGTAGGAGGACTCATGTCTTATTTACCTCCAGTTGTTTGTAGGAGGACTCATGTCTTATTTACCTCCAGTTGGGTGTAGGAGGACTCATATCTTATTTAGCTCCAGTTGGGTGTAGGAGGACTCATGTCTTATTTACCTCCAGTTGTTTGTAGGAGGACTCATGTCTTATTTACCTCCAGTTGTTTGTAGGAGGGCTCATGTCTTATTTACCTCCAGTTGTTTGTAGGAGGACTCATGTCTCATTAACCTCCAGTTGTTTGTAGGAGGACTCATGTCTTATTTACCTCCAGTTGTTTGTAGGAGGACTCATGTCTTATTTACCTCCAGTTGTTTGTAAAAGGACTCATGTCTTATTTACCTCCAGTTGTTTGTAGGAGGACTCATGTCTTATTTACCTCCAGTTGAGTGTAGGAGTACTCATGTCTTTTTTACCTCCAGTTGTTTATAGGAGGACTCATGTCTTATTTACCTCCAGTTGTTTGTAGGAGGGCTCATGTCTTATTTAGCTCCAGTTGGGTGTAGGAGGACTCATGTCTTATTTACCTCCAGTTGTTTGTAGGAGGACTCATGTCTTATTTACCTCCAGTTGGGTGTAGGAGGACTCGTGTCTTATTTACCTCCAGTTGTTTGTAGGAGGACTCATGTATTATTTACCTCCAGTTGTTTGTAGGAGGACTCATGTCTTATTTACCCCCAGTTGTTTGTAGGAGGACTCATGTCTTATTTACCTCCAGTTGTTTGTAGGAGGACTCATGTCTTATTTACCTCCAGTTGTTTGTAGGAGGACTCATGTCTTATTTACCTCCAGTTGGGTGTAGGAGGACTCATATCTTATTTAGCTCCAGTTGGGTGTAGGAGGACTCATGTCTTATTTACCTCCAGTTGTTTGTAGGAGGACTCATGTCTTATTTACCTCCAGTTGTTTGTAGGAGGGCTCATGTCTTATTTACCTCCAGTTGTTTGTAGGAGGACTCATGTCTCATTAACCTCCAGTTGTTTGTAGGAGGACTCATGTCTTATTTACCTCCAGTTGTTTGTAGGAGGACTCATGTCTTATTTACCTCCAGTTGTTTGTAAAAGGACTCATGTCTTATTTACCTCCAGTTGTTTGTAGGAGGACTCATGTCTTATTTACCTCCAGTTGAGTGTAGGAGTACTCATGTCTTTTTTACCTCCAGTTGTTTATAGGAGGACTCATGTCTTATTTACCTCCAGTTGTTTGTAGGAGGGCTCATGTCTTATTTACCTCCAGTTGGGTGTAGGAGGACTCATGTCTTATTTACCTCCAGTTATTTGTAGGAGGACTCATGTCTTATTTACCTCCAGTTATTTGTAGGAGGACTCATGTCTTATTTACCTCCAGTTATTTGTAGGAGGGCTCATGTCCTATTTACCTCCAGTTGTTTGTAGGAGGACTCATGTCTTATTTACCTCCAGTTATTTGTAGGAGGACTCATGTCTTATTTACCTCCAGTTGTTTGTAGGAGGGCTCATGTCCTATTTACCCCCAGTTGTTTGTAGGAGGACTCGTGTCTTATTTACCTCCAGTTATTTGTAGGAGGACTCGTGTCTTATTTACCTCCAGTTGTTTGTATGAGGACTCATGTCTTATTTACCTCCAGTTATTTGTAGGAGAACTCATGCCTTATTTACCTCCAGTTGGGTGTAGGAGGACTCATGTCTTATTTACCTCCAGTTTTTTGTAGGAGGACTCATGTATTATTTACCTCCAGTTTTTTGTAGGAGGACTCATGTCTTATTTACCTCCAGTTGTTTGTAGGAGGACTCATGTCTTATTTACCTCCAGTTATTTGTAGGAGGACTCATGTCTTATTTACCTCCAGTTATTTGTATGAGGACTCATGTCTTATTTACCTCCAGTTGTTTGTAGGAGGGCTCATGTCCTATTTACCCCCAGTTGTTTGTAGGAGGACTCATGTCTTATTTACCTCCAGTTATTTGTAGGAGGACTCATGTCTTATTTACCTCCAGTTGTTTGTAGGAGGACGCATGTCTTATTTACCTCCAGTTATTTGTAGGAGGACTCATGTCTTATTTACCTCCAGTTATTTGTAGGAGGACTCATGTCTTATTTACCTCCAGTTGTTTGTAGGAGGACTCATGTCTTATTTACCTCCAGTTGGGTGTAGGAGGACTCATGTCTTATTTACCTCCAGTTGTTTGTAGGAGGACTCATGTCTTATTTACCTCCAGTTATTTGTAGGAGGACTCATGTCTTATTTACCTCCAGTTATTTGTAGGAGGACTCATGTCTTATTTACCTCCAGTTGTTTGTAGGAGGGCTCATGTCCTATTTACCCCCAGTTGTTTGTAGGAGGACTCATGTCTTATTTACCTCCAGTTATTTGTAGGAGGACTCATGTCTTATTTACCTCCAGTTGTTTGTAGGAGGGCTCATGTCCTATTTACCCCCAGTTGTTTGTAGGAGGACTCGTGTCTTATTTACCTCCAGTTGTTTGTAGGAGGGATCATGTCTTATTTACCTCCAGTTGTTTGTAGGAAGGCTCATGTCTTATTTACCTCCAGTTGTTTGTAGGAGGACTCATGTCTTATTTACCTCCAGTTGAGTGTAGGAGGACTCATGTCTTATTTACCTCCAGTTGTTTGTAGTAGGACTCATGTCGTATTTACCTCCAGTTGTTTGTAGGAGGGCTCATGTCTTATTTACCTCCAGTTGGGTGTAGGATGACTCATGTCTTATTTACCTCCAGTTATTTGTAGGCGGAATCATGTCTTATTTACCTCCAGTTGTTTGTAGGAGGACTCATGTCTTATTTACCTCCAGTTGTTTGTAGGAGGACTCATGTCTTATTTACCCCCAGTTGTTTGTAGGAGGACTCATGTCTTATTTACCTCCAGTTGTTTGTAGGAGGACTCATGTCTTATTTACCTCCAGTTGTTTGTAGGAGGACTCATGTCTTATTTACCTCCAGTTGGGTGTAGGAGGACTCATGTCTTATTTACCTCCAGTTGTTTGTAGGAGGACTCATGTCTTATTTACCTCCAGTTATTTGTAGGAGGACTCATGTCTTATTTACCTCCAGTTATTTGTAGGAGGACTCATGTCTTATTTACCTCCAGTTGTTTGTAGGAGGGCTCATGTCCTATTTACCCCCAGTTGTTTGTAGGAGGACTCATGTCTTATTTACCTCCAGTTATTTGTAGGAGGACTCATGTCTTATTTACCTCCAGTTGTTTGTAGGAGGGCTCATGTCCTATTTACCCCCAGTTGTTTGTAGGAGGACTCGTGTCTTATTTACCTCCAGTTGTTTGTAGGAGGGATCATGTCTTATTTACCTCCAGTTGTTTGTAGGAAGGCTCATGTCTTATTTACCTCCAGTTGTTTGTAGGAGGACTCATGTCTTATTTACCTCTAGTTATTTGTAGGAGGACTCGTGTCTTATTTACCTCCAGTTGTTTGTAGGAAGGCTCATGTCTTATTTACCTCCAGTTGTTTGTAGGAGGACTCATGTCTTATTTACCTCCAGTTGTTTGTAGGAGGGCTCATGCCTTATTTACCTCCAGTTGTTTGTAGGAGGACTCATGTCTTATTTACCTCCAGTTGTTTGTAGGAGGACTCATGTCTTATTTACCTCCAGTTGTTTGTAGGAGGGCTCATGTCTTATTTACCTCCAGTTGTTTGTAGGAGGACTCATGTCTTATTTACCTCCAGTTGTTTGTAGGAGGACTCATGTCTTATCTACCTCCAGTTGTTTGTAGGAGGACTCATGTCTTATTTACCTCCAGTTGGGTGTAGGAGGACTCATGTCTTATTTACCTCCTGTTGTTTGTAGGAGGACTCATGTCTTATTTACCTCCAGTTGTTTGTAGGAGGACTCATGTCATATTTACCCCCAGTTGTTTGTTTGTAGGAGGACTCATGTCTTATTTACCTCCAGTTGTTTGTAGGAGGACTCATGTCTTATTTACCTCCAGTTGAGTGTAGGAGGACTCATGTCTTATTTACCTCCAGTTGTTTGTAGTAGGACTCATGTCGTATTTACCTCCAGTTGTTTGTAGGAGGGCTCATGTCTTATTTACCTCCAGTTGGGTGTAGGATGACTCATGTCTTATTTACCTCCAGTTATTTGTAGGCGGAATCATGTCTTATTTACCTCCAGTTGTTTGTAGGAGGACTCATGTCTTATTTACCTCCAGTTGTTTGTAGGAGGACTCATGTCTTATTTACCCCCAGTTGTTTGTAGGAGGACTCATGTCTTATTTACCTCCAGTTGTTTGTAGGAGGACTCATGTCTTATTTACCTCCAGTTGTTTGTAGGAGGACTCATGTCTTATTTACCTCCAGTTGGGTGTAGGAGGACTCATGTCTTATTTACCTCCAGTTGAGTGTAGGAGGACTCATGTCTTATTTACCTCCAGTTGTTTGTAGGAGGACTCATGTCTTATTTACCTCCAGTTGTTTGTAGGAGGGCTCATGTCTTATTTACCTCCAGTTGTTTGTAGGAGGACTCATGTCTCATTTACCTCCAGTTGTTTGTAGGAGGACTCATGTCTTATCCACCTCCGGTTGTTTGTAGGAGGACTCATGTCTTATTTACCTCCAGTTGTTTGTAGGAGGACTCATGTCTTATTTACCCCCAGTTGTTTGTAGGAGGACTCATGTCTTATTTACCTCCAGTTGTTTGTAGGAGGACTCATGTCTTATTTACCTCCAATTGAGTGTAGGAGTACTCATGTCTTTTTTACCTCCAGTTGTTTATAGGAGGACTCATGTCTTATTTACCTCCAGTTGTTTGTAGGAGGGCTCATGTTTTATTTAGCTCCAGTTGGGTGTAGGAGGACTCATGTCTTATTTACCTCCAGTTATTTGTAGGAGGACTCATGTCTTATTTACCTCCAGTTGTTTGTAGGAGGGCTCATGTCCTATTTACCCCCAGTTGTTTGTAGGAGGACTCATGTCTTATTTACCTCCAGTTATTTGTAGGAGGACTCATGTCTTATTTACCTCCAGTTGTTTGTAGGAGGGCTCATGTCCTATTTACCCCCAGTTGTTTGTAGGAGGACTCGTGTCTTATTTACCTCCAGTTGTTTGTAGGAGGGATCATGTCTTATTTACCTCCAGTTGTTTGTAGGAAGGCTCATGTCTTATTTACCTCCAGTTGTTTGTAGGAGGACTCATGTCTTATTTACCTCTAGTTATTTGTAGGAGGACTCGTGTCTTATTTACCTCCAGTTGTTTGTAGGAAGGCTCATGTCTTATTTACCTCCAGTTGTTTGTAGGAGGACTCATGTCTTATTTACCTCCAGTTGTTTGTAGGAGGGCTCATGCCTTATTTACCTCCAGTTGTTTGTAGGAGGACTCATGTCTTATTTACCTCCAGTTGTTTGTAGGAGGACTCATGTCTTATTTACCTCCAGTTGTTTGTAGGAGGGCTCATGTCTTATTTACCTCCAGTTGTTTGTAGGAGGACTCATGTCTTATTTACCTCCAGTTGTTTGTAGGAGGACTCATGTCTTATCTACCTCCAGTTGTTTGTAGGAGGACTCATGTCTTATTTACCTCCAGTTGGGTGTAGGAGGACTCATGTCTTATTTACCTCCAGTTATTTGTAGGCGGAATCATGTCTTATTTACCTCCAGTTGTTTGTAGGAGGACTCATGTCTTATTTACCTCCAGTTGTTTGTAGGAGGACTCATGTCTTATTTACCCCCAGTTGTTTGTAGGAGGACTCATGTCTTATTTACCTCCAGTTGTTTGTAGGAGGACTCATGTCTTATTTACCTCCAGTTGTTTGTAGGAGGACTCATGTCTTATTTACCTCCAGTTGGGTGTAGGAGGACTCATGTCTTATTTACCTCCAGTTGTTTGTAGGAGGACTCATGTCTTATTTACCTCCAGTTATTTGTAGGAGGACTCATGTCTTATTTACCTCCAGTTATTTGTAGGAGGACTCATGTCTTATTTACCTCCAGTTGTTTGTAGGAGGGCTCATGTCCTATTTACCCCCAGTTGTTTGTAGGAGGACTCATGTCTTATTTACCTCCAGTTATTTGTAGGAGGACTCATGTCTTATTTACCTCCAGTTGTTTGTAGGAGGGCTCATGTCCTATTTACCCCCAGTTGTTTGTAGGAGGACTCGTGTCTTATTTACCTCCAGTTGTTTGTAGGAGGGATCATGTCTTATTTACCTCCAGTTGTTTGTAGGAAGGCTCATGTCTTATTTACCTCCAGTTGTTTGTAGGAGGACTCATGTCTTATTTACCTCTAGTTATTTGTAGGAGGACTCGTGTCTTATTTACCTCCAGTTGTTTGTAGGAAGGCTCATGTCTTATTTACCTCCAGTTGTTTGTAGGAGGACTCATGTCTTATTTACCTCCAGTTGTTTGTAGGAGGGCTCATGCCTTATTTACCTCCAGTTGTTTGTAGGAGGACTCATGTCTTATTTACCTCCAGTTGTTTGTAGGAGGACTCATGTCTTATTTACCTCCAGTTGTTTGTAGGAGGGCTCATGTCTTATTTACCTCCAGTTGTTTGTAGGAGGACTCATGTCTTATTTACCTCCAGTTGTTTGTAGGAGGACTCATGTCTTATCTACCTCCAGTTGTTTGTAGGAGGACTCATGTCTTATTTACCTCCAGTTGGGTGTAGGAGGACTCATGTCTTATTTACCTCCTGTTGTTTGTAGGAGGACTCATGTCTTATTTACCTCCAGTTGTTTGTAGGAGGACTCATGTCATATTTACCCCCAGTTGTTTGTTTGTAGGAGGACTCATGTCTTATTTACCTCCAGTTGTTTGTAGGAGGACTCATGTCTTATTTACCTCCAGTTGAGTGTAGGAGGACTCATGTCTTATTTACCTCCAGTTGTTTGTAGTAGGACTCATGTCGTATTTACCTCCAGTTGTTTGTAGGAGGGCTCATGTCTTATTTACCTCCAGTTGGGTGTAGGATGACTCATGTCTTATTTACCTCCAGTTATTTGTAGGCGGAATCATGTCTTATTTACCTCCAGTTGTTTGTAGGAGGACTCATGTCTTATTTACCTCCAGTTGTTTGTAGGAGGACTCATGTCTTATTTACCCCCAGTTGTTTGTAGGAGGACTCATGTCTTATTTACCTCCAGTTGTTTGTAGGAGGACTCATGTCTTATTTACCTCCAGTTGTTTGTAGGAGGACTCATGTCTTATTTACCTCCAGTTGGGTGTAGGAGGACTCATGTCTTATTTACCTCCAGTTGAGTGTAGGAGGACTCATGTCTTATTTACCTCCAGTTGTTTGTAGGAGGACTCATGTCTTATTTACCTCCAGTTGTTTGTAGGAGGGCTCATGTCTTATTTACCTCCAGTTGTTTGTAGGAGGACTCATGTCTCATTTACCTCCAGTTGTTTGTAGGAGGACTCATGTCTTATCCACCTCCGGTTGTTTGTAGGAGGACTCATGTCTTATTTACCTCCAGTTGTTTGTAGGAGGACTCATGTCTTATTTACCCCCAGTTGTTTGTAGTAGGACTCATGTCTTATTTACCTCCAGTTGTTTGTAGGAGGACTCATGTCTTATTTACCTCCAATTGAGTGTTGGAGTACTCATGTCTTTTTTACCTCCAGTTGTTTATAGGAGGACTCATGTCTTATTTACCTCCAGTTGTTTGTAGGAGGGCTCATGTTTTATTTAGCTCCAGTTGGGTGTAGGAGGAATCATGTCTTATTTACCTCCAGTTATTTGTAGGAGGACTCATGTCTTATTTACCTCCAGTTGTTTGTAGGAGGGCTCATGTCCTATTTACCCCCAGTTGTTTGTAGGAGGACTCATGTCTTATTTACCTCCAGTTATTTGTAGGAGGACTCATGTCTTATTTACCTCCAGTTGTTTGTAGGAGGGCTCATGTCCTATTTACCCCCAGTTGTTTGTAGGAGGACTCGTGTCTTATTTACCTCCAGTTGTTTGTAGGAGGGATCATGTCTTATTTACCTCCAGTTGTTTGTAGGAAGGCTCATGTCTTATTTACCTCCAGTTGTTTGTAGGAGGACTCATGTCTTATTTACCTCTAGTTATTTGTAGGAGGACTCGTGTCTTATTTACCTCCAGTTGTTTGTAGGAAGGCTCATGTCTTATTTACCTCCAGTTGTTTGTAGGAGGACTCATGTCTTATTTACCTCCAGTTGTTTGTAGGAGGGCTCATGCCTTATTTACCTCCAGTTGTTTGTAGGAGGACTCATGTCTTATTTACCTCCAGTTGTTTGTAGGAGGACTCATGTCTTATTTACCTCCAGTTGTTTGTAGGAGGGCTCATGTCTTATTTACCTCCAGTTGTTTGTAGGAGGACTCATGTCTTATTTACCTCCAGTTGTTTGTAGGAGGACTCATGTCTTATCTACCTCCAGTTGTTTGTAGGAGGACTCATGTCTTATTTACCTCCAGTTGGGTGTAGGAGGACTCATGTCTTATTTACCTCCTGTTGTTTGTAGGAGGACTCATGTCTTATTTACCTCCAGTTGTTTGTAGGAGGACTCATGTCATATTTACCCCCAGTTGTTTGTTTGTAGGAGGACTCATGTCTTATTTACCTCCAGTTGTTTGTAGGAGGACTCATGTCTTATTTACCTCCAGTTGAGTGTAGGAGGACTCATGTCTTAATTACCTCCAGTTGTTTGTAGTAGGACTCATGTCGTATTTACCTCCAGTTGTTTGTAGGAGGGCTCATGTCTTATTTACCTCCAGTTGGGTGTAGGATGACTCATGTCTTATTTACCTCCAGTTATTTGTAGGCGGAATCATGTCTTATTTACCTCCAGTTGTTTGTAGGAGGACTCATGTCTTATTTACCTCCAGTTGTTTGTAGGAGGACTCATGTCTTATTTACCCCCAGTTGTTTGTAGGAGGACTCATGTCTTATTTACCTCCAGTTGTTTGTAGGAGGACTCATGTCTTATTTACCTCCAGTTGTTTGTAGGAGGACTCATGTCTTATTTACCTCCAGTTGGGTGTAGGAGGACTCATGTCTTATTTACCTCCAGTTGAGTGTAGGAGGACTCATGTCTTATTTACCTCCAGTTGTTTGTAGGAGGACTCATGTCTTATTTACCTCCAGTTGTTTGTAGGAGGGCTCATGTCTTATTTACCTCCAGTTGTTTGTAGGAGGACTCATGTCTCATTTACCTCCAGTTGTTTGTAGGAGGACTCATGTCTTATCCACCTCCGGTTGTTTGTAGGAGGACTCATGTCTTATTTACCTCCAGTTGTTTGTAGGAGGACTCATGTCTTATTTACCCCCAGTTGTTTGTAGGAGGACTCATGTCTTATTTACCTCCAGTTGTTTGTAGGAGGACTCATGTCTTATTTACCTCCAATTGAGTGTAGGAGTACTCATGTCTTTTTTACCTCCAGTTGTTTATAGGAGGACTCATGTCTTATTTACCTCCAGTTGTTTGTAGGAGGGCTCATGTTTTATTTTGCTCCAGTTGGGTGTAGGAGGACTCATGTCTTATTTACCTCCAGTTATTTGTAGGAGGACTCATGTCTTATTTACCTCCAGTTGTTTGTAGGAGGACTCATGTCTTATTTACCTCCAGTTGTTTGTAGGAGGGCTCATGTCCTATTTACCTCCAGTTGTTTGTAGGAGGACTCATGTCTTATTTACCTCCAGTTATTTGTAGGAGGACTCATGTCTTATTTACCTCCAGTTATTTGTAGGAGGACTCATGTCTTATTTACCTCCAGTTGTTTGTAGGAGGACTCATGTCTTATTTACCTCCAGTTGTTTGTAGGAGGACTCATGTCTTATTTACCTCCAGTTATTTGTAGGAGGACTCATGTCTTATTTACCTCCAGTTGTTTGTAGGAGGACTCATGTCTTATTTACCTCCAGTTGTTTGTAGGAGGGCTCATGTCTTATTTACCTCCAGTTGTTTGTAGGAGGACTCATGTCTTATTTACCTCCAGTTGTTTGTAGGAGGACTCATGTCTTATTTACCTCCAGTTGGGTGTAGGAGGACTCATGTCTTATTTACCTCCTGTTGTTTGTAGGAGGACTCATGTCTTATTTACCTCCAGTTGTTTGTAGGAGGACTCATGTCTTATTTACCCCCAGTTGTTTGTTTGTAGGGGGACTCATGTCTTATTTACCTCCAGTTGTTTGAAGGAGGACTCATGTCTTATTTACCTCCAGTTGAGTGTAGGAGGACTCATGTCTTATTTACATCCAGTTGTTTGTAGTAGGACTCATGTCGTATTTACCTCCAGTTGTATGTAGGAGGGCTCATGTCTTATTTACCTCCAGTTGGGTGTAGGATGACTCATGTCTTATTTACCTCCAGTTATTTGTAGGCGGAATCATGTCTTATTTACCTCCAGTTGTTTGTAGGAGGACTCATGTCTTATTTACCTCCAGTTGTTTGTAGGAGGACTCATGTCTTATTTACCCCCAGTTGTTTGTAGGAGGACTCATGTCTTATTTACCTCCAGTTGTTTGTAGGAGGACTCATGTCTTATTTACCTCCAGTTGTTTGTAGGAGGACTCATGTCTTATTTACCTCCAGTTGTTTGTAGGAGGACTCATGTCTCATTTACCTCCAGTTGTTTGTAGGAGGACTCATGTCTTATCTACCTCCGGTTGTTTGTAGGAGGACTCATGTCTTATTTACCTCCAGTTGTTTGTAGGAGGGCTCATGTCTTATTTACCTCCAGTTGGGTGTAGGAGGACTCATGTCTTATTTACCTCCAGTTGAGTGTAGGAGGACTCATGTCTTATTTACCTCCAGTTGTTTGTAGGAGGACTCATGTCTTATTTACCTCCAGTTGTTTGTAGGAGGGCTCATGTCTTATTTACCTCCAGTTGTTTGTAGGAGGACTCATGTCTCATTTACCTCCATTTGTTTGTAGGAGGACTCATGTCTTATCTACCTCCGGTTGTTTGTAGGAGGACTCATGTCTTATTTACCTCCAGTTGTTTGTAGGAGGACTCATGTCTTATTTACCTCCAGTTGTTTGTAGGAGGACTCATGTCTTATTTACCTCCAGTTGTTTGTAGGAGGACTCATGTCTTATTTACCTCCAATTGAGTGTAGGAGTACTCATGTCTTTTTTACCTCCAGTTGTTTATAGGAGGACTCATGTCTTATTTACCTCCAGTTGTTTGTAGGAGGGCTCATGTTTTATTTACCTCCAGTTGGGTGTAGGAGGACTCATGTCTTATTTAACTCCAGTTATTTGTAGGAGGACTCATGTCTTATTTACCTCCAGTTGTTTGTAGGAGGACTCATGTCTTATTTACCTCCAGTTGTTTGTAGGAGGACTCATGTCCTATTTACCTCCAGTTGTTTGTAGGAGGACTCATGTCTTATTTACCTCCAGTTATTTGTAGGAGGACTCATGTCTTATTTACCTCCAGTTGTTTGTAGGAGGGCTCATGTCCTATTTACCCCCAGTTGTTTGTAGGAGGACTCGTGTCTTATTTACCTCCAGTTATTTGTAGGAGGGCTGATGTCTTATTTACCTCCAGTTATTTGTAGGAGGACTCATGTCTTATTTACCTCCAGTTGTTTGTAGGAGGACTCATGTCTTATTTACCTCCAGTTGTTTGTAGGAGGACTCATGTCTTATTTACCTCCAGTTGTTTGTAGGAGGACTCATGTCTTATTTACCTCCAGTTGGGTGTAGGAGGACTCATGTCTTATTTACCTCCAGTTGTTTGTAGGAGGACTCATGTCTTATTTACCTCCAGTTGTTTGTAGGAGGACTCATGTCTTATTTACCCCCAGTTGTTTGTAGGAGGACTCATGTCTTATTTACCTCCAGTTGTTTGTAGGAGGACTCATGTCTTATTTACCTCCAGTTGTTTGTAGGAGGACTCATGTCTTATTTACCTCCAGTTGAGTGTAGGAGGACTCATGTCTTATTTACCTCCAGTTGTTTGTAGTAGGACTCATGTCGTATTTACCTCCAGTTATTTGTAGGCGGACTCATGTCTTATTTACATCCAGTTGTTTGTAGGAGGACTCATGTCTTATTTACCTCCAGTTGTTTGTAGGAGGACTCATGTCTTATTTACCCCCAGTTGTTTGTAGGAGGACTCATGTCTTATTTACCTCCAGTTGTTTGTAGGAGGACTCATGTCTTATTTACCTCCAGTTGTTTGTAGGAGGACTCATGTCTTATTTACCCCCAGTTGTTTGTAGGAGGACTCATGTCTTATTTACCTCCAGTTGTTTGTAGGAGGACTCATGTCTTATTTACCTCCAGTTGTTTGTAGGAGGACTCATGTCTTATTTACCTCCAGTTGGGTGTAGGAGGACTCATGTCTTATTTACCTCCAGTTGGGTGTAGGAGGACTCATGTCTTATTTACCTCCAGTTGTTTGTAGGAGGACTCATGTCTTATTTACCTCCAGTTGTTTGTAGGAGGGCTCATGTCTTATTTACCTCCAGTTGTTTGTAGGAGGACTCATGTCTCATTTACCTCCAGTTGTTTGTAGGAGGACTCATGTCTTATCTACCTCCGGTTGTTTGTAGGAGGACTCATGTCTTATTTACCTCCAGTTGTTTGTAGGAGGACTCATGTCTTATTTACCTCCAGTTGTTTGTAGGAGGACTCATGTCTTATTTACCTCCAGTTGTTTGTAGCAGGACTCATGTCTTATTTACCTCCAGTTGAGTGTAGGAGTACTCATGTCTTTTTTACCTCCAGTTGTTTATAGGAGGACTCATGTCTTATTTACCTCCAGTTGTTTGTAGGAGGGCTCATGTTTTATTTACCTCCAGTTGGGTGTAGGAGGACTCATGTCTTATTTACCTCCAGTTATTTGTAGGAGAACTCATGTCTTATTTACCTCCAGTTGTTTGTAGGAGGACTCATGTCTTATTTACCTCCAGTTGTTTGTAGGAGGGCTCATGTCCTATTTACCTCCAGTTGTTTGTAGGAGGACTCATGTCTTATTTACCTCCAGTTATTTGTAGGAGGACTCGTGTCTTATTTACCTCCAGTTGTTTGTAGGAGGGCTCATGTCCTATTTACCCCCAGTTGTTTGTAGGAGGACTCGTGTCTTATTTACCTCCAGTTATTTGTAGGAGGGCTCATGTCTTATTTACCTCCAGTTATTTGTAGGAGGACTCATGTCTTATTTACCTCCAGTTGTTTGTAGGAGGACTCATGTCTTATTTACCTCCAGTTATTTGTAGGAGGACTCATGTCTTATTTACCTCCAGTTGTTTGTAGGAGGACTCATGTCTTATTTACCTCCAGTTGGGTGTAGGAGGACTCATGTCTTATTTACCTCCTGTTGTTTGTAGGAGGACTCATGTCTTATTTACCTCCAGTTGTTTGTAGGAGGACTCATGTCTTATTTACCTCCAGTTGTTTGTAGGAGGACTCATGTCTTATTTACCTCCAGTTGTTTGTAGGAGGACTCATGTCTTATTTACCTCCAGTTGTTTGTAGGAGGACTCATGTCTTATTTACCTCCAGTTGTTTGTAGGAGGACTCATGTCTTATTTGCCTCCAGTTGAGTGTAGGAGTACTCATGTCTTTTTAACCTCCAGTTGTTTAAAGGAGGACTCATGTCTTATTTACCTCCAGTTGTTTGTAGGAGGGCTCATGTCTTATTTACCTCCAGTTGGGTGTAGGAGGACTCATGTCTTATTTACCTCCAGTTATTTGTAGGAGGACTCATGTCTTATTTACCTCCAGTTGTTTGTAGGAGGACTCATGTCTTATTTACCTCCAGTTGTTTGTAGGAGGGCTCATGTCCTATTTACCTCCAGTTGTTTGTAGGAGGACTCATGTCTTATTTACCTCCAGTTATTTGTAGGAGGACTCATGTCTTATTTACCTCCAGTTGTTTGTAGGAAGGCTCATGTCCTATTTACCCCCAGTTGTTTGTAGGAGGACTCGTGTCTTATTTACCTCCAGTTATTTGTAGGAGGGCTGATGTCCTATTTACCTCCAGTTGTTTGTAGGAGGACTCATGTCTTATTTACCTCCAGTTATTTGTAGGAGGACTCATGTCTTATTTACCTCCAGTTGTTTGTAGGAGGACTCATGTCTTATTTACCTCCAGTTATTTGTAGGAGGACTCATGTCTTATTTACCTCCAGTTATTTGTAGGAGGACTCATGTCTTATTTACCTCCAGTTGTTTGTAGGAGGACTCATGTCTTATTTACCTCCAGTTGGGTGTAGGAGGACTCATGTCTTATTTACCTCTAGTTGGGTGTAGGAGGAATCATGTCTTATTTACCTCCAGTTATTTGTAGGAGGACTCATGTCTTATTTACCTCCAGTTGTTTGTAGGAGGACTCATGTCTTATTTACCTCCAGTTATTTGTAGGAGGATTCATGTCTTATTTACCTCCAGTTATTTGTAGGACGACTCATGTCTTATTTACCTCCAGTTGTTTGTAGGAGGACTCATGTCTTATTTACCTCCAGTTGTTTGTAGGAGGACTCATGTCTTATTTACCTCCAGTTGTTTGTAGGAGGACTCATGTCTTATTTACCTCCAGTTGGGTGTAGGAGGACTCATGTCTTATTTACCTCCAGTTGGGTGTAGGAGGACTCATGTCTTATTTACCTCCAGTTGGGTGTAGGAGGACTCATGTCTTATTTACCTCCAGTTGTTTGTAGGAGAACTCATGTCTTATTTACCTCCAGTTGTTTGTAGGAGGACTCATGTCTTATTTACCTCCAGTTGTTTGTAGGAGGGCTCATGTCCTATTTACCTCCAGTTGTTTGTAGGAGGACTCATGTCTTATTTACCTCCAGTTATTTGTAGGAGGACTCATGTCTTATTTACCTCCAGTTGTTTGTAGGAGGGCTCATGTCCTATTTACCCCCAGTTGTTTGTAGGAGGACTCGTGTCTGATTTACCTCCAGTTATTTGTAGGAGGGCTGATGTCTTATTTACCTCCAGTTATTTGTAGGAGGACTCATGTCTTATTTACCTCCAGTTGTTTGTAGGAGGACTCATGTCTTATTTACCTCCAGTTATTTGTAGGAGGACTCATGTCTTATTTACCTCCAGTTGTTTGTAGGAGGACTCATGTCTTATTTACCTCCAGTTGGGTGTAGGAGGACTCATGTCTTATTTACCTCCTGTTGTTTGTAGGAGGACTCATGTCTTATTTACCTCCAGTTGTTTGTAGGAGGACTCATGTCTTATTTATCCCCAGTTGTTTGTAGGAGGACTCATGTCTTATTTACCTCCAGTTGTTTGTAGGAGGACTCATGTCTTATTTACCTCCAGTTGTTTGTAGGAGGACTCATGTCTTATTTACCTCCAGTTGTTTGTAGGAGGACTCATGTCTTATTTACCTCCAGTTGAGTGTAGGAGTACTCATGTCTTTTTTACATCCAGTTGTTTAAAGGAGGACTCATGTCTTATTTACCTCCAGTTGTTTGTAGGAGGGCTCATGTCTTATTTACCTCCAGTTGGGTGTAGGAGGACTCATGTCTTATTTACCTCCAGTTATTTGTAGGAGGACTCATGTCTTATTTACCTCCAGTTGTTTGTAGGAGGACTCATGTCTTATTTACCTCCAGTTGTTTGTAGGAGGGCTCATGTCCTATTTACCTCCAGTTGTTTGTAGGAGGACTCATGTCTTATTTACCTCCAGTTATTTGTAGGAGGACTCATGTCTTATTTACCTCCAGTTGTTTGTAGGAGGACTCATGTCTTATTTACCTCCAGTTGGGTGTAGGAGGACTCATGTCTTATTTACCTCCTGTTGTTTGTAGGAGGACTCATGTCTTATTTACCTCCAGTTGTTTGTAGGAGGACTCATGTCTTATTTACCCCCAGTTGTTTGTTTGTAGGAGGACTCATTTCTTATTTACCTCCAGTTGTTTGTAGGAGGACTCATGTCTTATTTACCTCCAGTTGTTTGTAGGAGGACTCATGTCTTATTTACCTCCAGTTGAGTGTAGGAGGACTCATGTCTTATTTACCTCCAGTTGTTTGTAGTAGGACTCATGTCGTATTTACCTCCAGTTGTTTGTAGGAGGGCTCATGTCTTATTTACCTCCAGTTGGGTGTAGGATGACTCATGTCTTATTTACCTCCAGTTATTTGTAGGCGGAATCATGTCTTATTTACCTCCAGTTGTTTGTAGGAGGACTCATGTCTTATTTACCTCCAGTTGTTTGTAGGAGGACTCATGTCTTATTTACCTCCAGTTGTTTGTAGGAGGACTCATGTCTTATTTACCTCCAGTTGAGTGTAGGAGGACTCATGTCTTATTTACCTCCAGTTGTTTGTAGGAGGGCTCATGTCTTATTTACCTCCAGTTGGGTGTAGGATGACTCATGTCTTATTTACCTCCAGTTATTTGTAGGCGGAATCATGTCTTATTTACCTCCAGTTGTTTGTAGGAGGACTCATGTCTTATTTACCTCCAGTTGTTTGTAGGAGGACTCATGTCTTATTTACCTCCAGTTGAGTGTAGGAGGACTCATGTCTTATTTACCTCCAGTTGTTTGTAGTAGGACTCATGTCGTATTTACCTCCAGTTGTTTGTAGGAGGGCTCATGTCTTATTTACCTCCAGTTGGGTGTAGGATGACTCATGTCTTATTTACCTCCAGTTATTTGTAGGCGGAATCATGTCTTATTTACCTCCAGTTGTTTGTAGGAGGACTCATGTCTTATTTACCTCCAGTTGTTTGTAGGAGGACTCATGTCTTATTTACCTCCAGTTGTTTGTAGGAGGACTCATGTCTTATTTACCTCCAGTTGTTTGTAGGAGGACTCATGTCTTATTTACCTCCAGTTGGGTGTAGGAGGACTCATGTCTTATTTACCTCCAGTTGTTTGTAGGAGGACTCATGTCTTATTTACCTCCAGTTGTTTGTAGGAGGACTCATGTCTTATTTACCTCCAGTTGTTTGTAGGAAGGCTCATGTCCTATTTACCCCCAGTTGTTTGTAGGAGGACTCGTGTCTTATTTGCCTCCAGTTATTTGTAGGAGGGCTGATGTCCTATTTACCTCCAGTTGTTTGTAGGAGGACTCATGTCTTATTTACCTCCAGTTATTTGTAGGAGGACTCATGTCTTATTTACCTCCAGTTGTTTGTAGGAGGACTCATGTCTTATTTACCTCCAGTTGAGTGTAGGAGTACTCATGTCTTTTTTACATCCAGTTGTTTAAAGGAGGACTCATGTCTTATTTACCTCCAGTTGTTTGTAGGAGGGCTCATGTCTTATTTACCTCCAGCTGGGTGTAGGAGGACTCATGTCTTATTTACCTCCAGTTATTTGTAGGAGGACTCATGTCTTATTTACCTCCAGTTGTTTGTAGGAGGACTCATGTCTTATTTACCTCCAGTTGTTTGTAGGAGGGCTCATGTCCTATTTACCTCCAGTTGTTTGTAGGAGGACTCATGTCTTATTTACCTCCAGTTATTTGTAGGAGGACTCATGTCTTATTTACCTCCAGTTGTTTGTAGGAGGACTCATGTCTTATTTACCTCCAGTTGGGTGTAGGAGGACTCATGTCTTATTTACCTCCTGTTGTTTGTAGGAGGACTCATGTCTTATTTACCTCCAGTTGTTTGTAGGAGGACTCATGTCTTATTTACCCCCAGTTGTTTGTTTGTAGGAGGACTCATTTCTTATTTACCTCCAGTTGTTTGTAGGAGGACTCATGTCTTATTTACCTCCAGTTGTTTGTAGGAGGACTCATGTCTTATTTACCTCCAGTTGAGTGTAGGAGGACTCATGTCTTATTTACCTCCAGTTGTTTGTAGTAGGACTCATGTCGTATTTACCTCCAGTTGTTTGTAGGAGGGCTCATGTCTTATTTACCTCCAGTTGGGTGTAGGATGACTCATGTCTTATTTACCTCCAGTTATTTGTAGGCGGAATCATGTCTTATTTACCTCCAGTTGTTTGTAGGAGGACTCATGTCTTATTTACCTCCAGTTGTTTGTAGGAGGACTCATGTCTTATTTACCTCCAGTTGTTTGTAGGAGGACTCATGTCTTATTTACCTCCAGTTGAGTGTAGGAGGACTCATGTCTTATTTACCTCCAGTTGTTTGTAGGAGAGCTCATGTCTTATTTACCTCCAGTTGGGTGTAGGATGACTCATGTCTTATTTACCTCCAGTTATTTGTAGGCGGAATCATGTCTTATTTACCTCCAGTTGTTTGTAGGAGGACTCATGTCTTATTTACCTCCAGTTGTTTGTAGGAGGACTCATGTCTTATTTACCTCCAGTTGAGTGTAGGAGGACTCATGTCTTATTTACCTCCAGTTGTTTGTAGTAGGACTCATGTCGTATTTACCTCCAGTTGTTTGTAGGAGGGCTCATGTCTTATTTACCTCCAGTTGGGTGTAGGATGACTCATGTCTTATTTACCTCCAGTTATTTGTAGGCGGAATCATGTCTTATTTACCTCCAGTTGTTTGTAGGAGGACTCATGTCTTATTTACCTCCAGTTGTTTGTAGGAGGACTCATGTCTTATTTACCTCCAGTTGTTTGTAGGAGGACTCATGTCTTATTTACCTCCAGTTGTTTGTAGGAGGACTCATGTCTTATTTACCTCCAGTTGGGTGTAGGAGGACTCATGTCTTATTTACCTCCAGTTGTTTGTAGGAGGACTCATGTCTTATTTACCTCCAGTTGTTTGTAGGAGGACTCATGTCTTATTTACCTCCAGTTGTTTGTAGGAAGGCTCATGTCCTATTTACCCCCAGTTGTTTGTAGTAGGACTCGTGTCTTATTTGCCTCCAGTTATTTGTAGGAGGGCTGATGTCCTATTTACCTCCAGTTGTTTGTAGGAGGACTCATGTCTTATTTACCTCCAGTTATTTGTAGGAGGACTCATGTCTTATTTACCTCCAGTTGTTTGTAGGAGGACTCATGTCTTATTTACCTCCAGTTATTTGTAGGAGGACTCATGTCTTATTTACCTGCAGTTATTTGTAGGAGGACTCATGTCTTATTTACCTCCAGTTGTTTGTAGGAGGACTCATGTCTTATTTACCTCCAGTTGGGTGTAGGAGGACTCATGTCTTATTTACCTCCAGTTGGGTGTAGGAGGAATCATGTCTTATTTACCTTCAGTTATTTGTAGGAGGACTCATGTCTTATTTACCTCCAGTTGTTTGTAGGAGGACTCATGTCTTATTTACCTCCAGTTATTTGTAGGAGGATTCATGTCTTATTTACCTCCAGTTATTTGTAGGACGACTCATGTCTTATTTACCTCCAGTTGTTTGTAGGAGGACTCATGTCTTATTTACCTCCAGTTGTTTGTAGGAGGACTCATGTCTTATTTACCTCCAGTTGTTTGTAGGAGGACTCATGTCTTATTTACCTCCAGTTGGGTGTAGGAGGACTCATGTCTTATTTACCTCCAGTTGGGTGTAGGAGGACTCATGTCTTATTTACCTCCAGTTGGGTGTAGGAGGACTCATGTCTTATTTACCTCCAGTTGTTTGTAGGAGAACTCATGTCTTATTTACCTCCAGTTGTTTGTAGGAGGACTCATGTCTTATTTACCTCCAGTTGTTTGTAGGAGGGCTCATGTCCTATTTACCTCCAGTTGTTTGTAGGAGGACTCATGTCTTATTTACCTCCAGTTATTTGTAGGAGGACTCATGTCTTATTTACCTCCAGTTGTTTGTAGGAGGGCTCATGTCCTATTTACCCCCAGTTGTTTGTAGGAGGACTCGTGTCTTATTTACCTCCAGTTATTTGTAGGAGGGCTGATGTCTTATTTACCTCCAGTTATTTGTAGGAGGACTCATGTCTTATTTACCTCCAGTTGTTTGTAGGAGGACTCATGTCTTATTTACCTCCAGTTATTTGTAGGAGGACTCATGTCTTATTTACCTCCAGTTGTTTGTAGGAGGACTCATGTCTTATTTACCTCCAGTTGGGTGTAGGAGGACTCATGTCTTATTTACCTCCTGTTGTTTGTAGGAGGACTCATGTCTTATTTACCTCCAGTTGTTTGTAGGAGGACTCATGTCTTATTTATCCCCAGTTGTTTGTAGGAGGACTCATGTCTTATTTACCTCCAGTTGTTTGTAGGAGGACTCATGTCTTATTTAACTCCAGTTGTTTGTAGGAGGACTCATGTCTTATGTACCTCCAGTTGTTTGTAGGAGGACTCATGTCTTATTTACCTCCAGTTGTTTGTAGGAGGACTCATGTCTTATTTACCTCCAGTTGAGTGTAGGAGTACTCATGTCTTTTTTACATCCAGTTGTTTAAAGGAGGACTCATGTCTTATTTACCTCCAGTTGTTTGTAGGAGGGCTCATGTCTTATTTACCTCCAGTTGGGTGTAGGAGGACTCATGTCTTATTTACCTCCAGTTATTTGTAGGAGGACTCATGTCTTATTTACCTCCAGTTGTTTGTAGGAGGACTCATGTCTTATTTACCTCCAGTTGTTTGTAGGAGGGCTCATGTCCTATTTACCTCCAGTTGTTTGTAGGAGGACTCATGTCTTATTTACCTCCAGTTATTTGTAGGAGGACTCATGTCTTATTTACCTCCTGTTGTTTGTAGGAGGACTCATGTCTTATTTACCTCCAGTTGGGTGTAGGAGGACTCATGTCTTATTTACCTCCTGTTGTTTGTAGGAGGACTCATGTCTTATTTACCTCCAGTTGTTTGTAGGAGGACTCATGTCTTATTTACCCCCAGTTGTTTGTTTGTAGGAGGACTCATTTCTTATTTACCTCCAGTTGTTTGTAGGAGGACTCATGTCTTATTTACCTCCAGTTGTTTGTAGGAGGACTCATGTCTTATTTACCTCCAGTTGAGTGTAGGAGGACTCATGTCTTATTTACCTCCAGTTGTTTGTAGTAGGACTCATGTCGTATTTACCTCCAGTTGTTTGTAGGAGGGCGCATGTCTTATTTACCTCCAGTTGGGTGTAGGATGACTCATGTCTTATTTACCTCCAGTTATTTGTAGGCGGAATCATGTCTTATTTACCTCCAGTTGTTTGTAGGAGGACTCATGTCTTATTTACCTCCAGTTGTTTGTAGGAGGACTCATGTCTTATTTACCTCCAGTTGTTTGTAGGAGGACTCATGTCTTATTTACCTCCAGTTGAGTGTAGGAGGACTCATGTCTTATTTACCTCCAGTTGTTTGTAGGAGGGCTCATGTCTTATTTACCTCCAGTTGGGTGTAGGATGACTCATGTCTTATTTACCTCCAGTTATTTGTAGGCGGAATCATGTCTTATTTACCTCCAGTTGTTTGTAGGAGGACTCATGTCTTATTTACCTCCAGTTGTTTGTAGGAGGACTCATGTCTTATTTACCTCCAGTTGAGTGTAGGAGGACTCATGTCGTATTTACCTCCAGTTGTTTGTAGGAGGGCTCATGTCTTATTTACCTCCAGTTGGGTGTAGGATGACTCATGTCTTATTTACCTCCAGTTATTTGTAGGCGGAATCATGTCTTATTTACCTCCAGTTGTTTGTAGGAGGACTCATGTCTTATTTACCTCCAGTTGTTTGTAGGAGGACTCATGTCTTATTTACCTCCAGTTGTTTGTAGGAGGACTTCTGTCTTATTTACCTCCAGTTGTTTGTAGGAGGACTCATGTCTTATTTACCTCCAGTTGGGTGTAGGAGGACTCATGTCTTATTTACCTCCAGTTGAGTGTAGGAGGACTCATGTCTTATTTACCTCCAGTTGTTTGTAGGAGGACTCATGTCTTATTTACCTCCAGTTGTTTGTAGGAGGGCTCATGTCTTATTTACCTCCAGTTGTTTGTAGGAGGACTCATGTCTTATTTACCTCCAGTTGTTTGTAGGAGGACTCATATCTTATTTACCTCCAGTTGTTTGTAGGAGGACTCATGTCTTATTTACCTCCAATTGAGTGTAGGAGTACTCATGTCTTTTTTACCTCCAGTTGTTTATAGGAGGACTCATGTCTTATTTACCTCCAGTTGTTTGTAGGAGGGCTCATGTTTTATTTACCTCCAGTTGGGTGTAGGAGGACTCATGTCTTATTTACCTCCAGTTGTTTGTAGGAGGACTCATGTCTTATTTACCTCCAGTTGTTTGTAGGAGGGCTCATGTCCTATTTACCTCCAGTTGTTTGTAGGAGGACTCATGTCTTATTTACCTCCAGTTATTTGTAGGCGGAATCATGTCTTATTTACCTCCAGTTGTTTGTAGGAGGACTCATGTCTTATTTACCTCCAGTTGTTTGTAGGAGGACTCATGTCTTATTTACCGCCAGTTGTTTGTAGGAGGACTCATGTCTTATTTACCTCCAGTTGTTTGTAGGAGGACTCATGTCTTATTTACCTCCAGTTGGGTGTAGGAGGACTCATGTCTTATTTACCTCCTGTTGTTTGTAGGAGGACTCATGTCTTATTTACCTCCAGTTGTTTTTAGGAGGACTCATGTCTTATTTACCCCCAGTTGTTTGTAGGAGGACTCATGTCTTATTTACCTCCAGTTGTTTGTAGGAGGACTCATGTCTTATTTACCTCCAGTTGTTTGTAGGAGGACTCATGTCTTATTTACCTCCAGTTGAGTGTAGGAGGACTCATGTCTTATTTACCTCCAGTTGTTTGTAGTAGGACTCATGTCGTATTTACCTCCAGTTGTTTGTAGGAGGACTCATGTCTTATTTACCTCCAGTTGGGTGTAGGATGACTCATGTCTTATTTACCTCCAGTTATTTGTAGGCGGACTCATGTCTTATTTACCTCCAGTTGTTTGTAGGAGGACTCATGTCTTATTTACCTCCAGTTGTTTGTAGGAGGACTCATGTCTTATTTACCCCCAGTTGTTTGTAGGAGGACTCATGTCTTATTTACCTCCAGTTGTTTGTAGGAGGACTCATGTCTTATTTACCTCCAGTTGTTTGTAGGAGGACTCATGTCTTATTTACCCCCAGTTGTTTGTAGGAGGACTCATGTCTTATTTACCTCCAGTTGTTTGTAGGAGGACTCATGTCTTATTTACCTCCAGTTGTTTGTATGAGGACTCATGTCTTATTTACCTCCAGTTGGGTGTAGGAGGACTCATGTCTTATTTACCTCCAGTTGGGTGTAGGAGGACTCATGTCTTATTTACCTCCAGTTGTTTGTAGGAGGACTCATGTCTTATTTACCTCCAGTTGTTTGTAGGAGGGCTCATGTCTTATTTACCTCCAGTTGTTTGTAGGAGGACTCATGTCTTATTTACCTCCAGCTGTTTGTAGGAGGACTCATGTCTTATTTACCTCCAGTTGTTTGTAGGAGGACTCATGTCTTATTTACCTCCAGTTGAGTGTAGGAGTACTCATGTCTTTTTTACCTCCAGTTGTTTATAGGAGGACTCATGTCTTATTTACCTCCAGTTGTTTGTAGGAGGGCTCATGTTTTATTTACCTCCAGTTGGGTGTAGGAGGACTCATGTCTTATTTACCTCCAGTTATTTGTAGGAGGACTCATGTCTTATTTACCTCCAGTTGTTTGTAGGAGGACTCATGTCTTATTTACCTCCAGTTGTTTGTAGGAGGGCTCATGTCCTATTTACCTCCAGTTGTTTGTAGGAGGACTCATGTCTTATTTACCTCCAGTTATTTGTAGGAGGACTCATGTCTTATTTACCTCCAGTTGTTTGTAGGAGGGCTCATGTCCTATTTACCCCCAGTTGTTTGTAGGAGGACTCGTGTCTTATTTACCTCCAGTTATTTGTAGGAGGGCTGATGTCTTATTTACCTCCAGTTATTTGTAGGAGGACTCATGTCTTATTTACCTCCAGTTGTTTGTAGGAGGACTCATGTCTTATTTACCTCCAGTTATTTGTAGGAGGACTCATGTCTTATTTACCTCCAGTTGTTTGTAGGAGGACTCATGTCTTATTTACCTCCAGTTGTTTGTAGGAGGACTCATGTCTTATGTACCTCCAGTTGTTTGTAGGAGGACTCATGTCTTTTTTACCTACAGTTGTTTAAAGGAGGACTCATGTCTTATTTACCTCCAGTTGTTTGTAGGAGGGCTCATGTCTTATTTACCTCCAGTTGGGTGTAGGAGGACTCATGTCTTATTTACCTCCAGTTATTTGTAGGAGGACTCATGTCTTATTTACCTCCAGTTGTTTGTAGGAGGACTCATGTCTTATTTACCTCCAGTTGTTTGTAGGAGGGCTCATGTCCTATTTACCTCCAGTTGTTTGTAGGAGGACTCATGTCTTATTTACCTCCAGTTATTTGTAGGAGGACTCATGTCTTATTTACCTCCAGTTGTTTGTAGGAGGGCTCATGTCCTATTTACCCCCAGTTGTTTGTAGGAGGACTCGTGTCTTATTTACCTCCAGTTATTTGTAGGAGGGCTGATGTCCTATTTACCCCCAGTTGTTTGTAGGAGGACTCATGTCTTATTTACCTCCAGTTATTTGTAGGAGGACTCATGTCTTATTTACCTCCAGTTGTTTGTAGGAGGACTCATGTCTTATTTACCTCCAGTTATTTGTAGGAGGACTCATGTCTTATTTACCTCCAGTTATTTGTAGGAGGACTCATGTCTTATTTACCTCCACTTGTTTGTAGGAGGACTCATGTCTTATTTACCTCCAGTTGGGTGTAGGAGGACTCATGTCTTATTTACCTCCAGTTGTTTGTAGGAGGACTCATGTCTTATTTACCTCCAGTTATTTGTAGGAGGATTCATGTCTTATTTACCTCCAGTTATTTGTAGGACGACTCATGTCTTATTTACCTCCAGTTGTTTGTAGGAGGACTCATGTCTTATTTACCTCCAGTTGTTTGTAGGAGGACTCATGTCTTATTTACCTCCAGTTGTTTGTAGGAGGACTCATGTCTTATTTACCTCCAGTTGGGTGTAGGAGGACTCATGTCTTATTTACCTCCAGTTGGGTGTAGGAGGACTCATGTCTTATTTACCTCCAGTTGTTTGTAGGAGGACTCATGTCTTATTTACCTCCAGTTGTTTGTAGGAGAACTCATGTCTTATTTACCTCCAGTTGTTTGTAGGAGGACTCATGTCTTATTTACCTCCAGTTGTTTGTAGGAGGGCTCATGTCCTATTTACCTCCAGTTGTTTGTAGGAGGACTCATGTCTTATTTACCTCCAGTTATTTGTAGGAGGACTCATGTCTTATTTACCTCCAGTTGTTTGTAGGAGGGCTCATGTCCTATTTACCCCCAGTTGTTTGTAGGAGGACTCGTGTCTTATTTACCTCCAGTTATTTGTAGGAGGGCTGATGTCTTATTTACCTCCAGTTATTTGTAGGAGGACTCATGTCTTATTTACCTCCAGTTGTTTGTAGGAGGACTCATGTCTTATTTACCTCTAGTTATTTGTAGGAGGACTCATGTCTTATTTACCTCCAGTTGTTTGTAGGAGGACTCATGTCTTATTTACCTCCAGTTGGGTGTAGGAGGACTCATGTCTTATTTACCTCCTGTTGTTTGTAGGAGGACTCATGTCTTATTTACCTCCAGTTGTTTGTAGGAGGACTCATGTCTTATTTACCCCCAGTTGTTTGTAGGAGGACTCATGTCTTATTTACCTCCAGTTGTTTGTAGGAGGACTCATGTCTTATTTACCTCCAGTTGTTTGTAGGAGGACTCATGTCTTATTTACCTCCAGTTGTTTGTAGGAGGACTCATGTCTTATTTACCTCCAGTTGTTTGTAGGAGGACTCATGTCTTATTTACCTCCAGTTGAGTGTAGGAGTACTCATGTCTTTTTTACATCCAGTTGTTTAAAGGAGGACTCATGTCTTATTTACCTCCAGTTGTTTGTAGGAGGGCTCATGTCTTATTTACCTCCAGTTGGGTGTAGGAGGACTCATGTCTTATTTACCTCCAGTTATTTGTAGGAGGACTCATGTCTTATTTACCTCCAGTTGTTTGTAGGAGGACTCATGTCTTATTTACCTCCAGTTGTTTGTAGGAGGGCTCATGTCCTATTTACCTCCAGTTGTTTGTAGGAGGACTCATGTCTTATTTACCTCCAGTTATTTGTAGGAGGACTCATGTCTTATTTACCTCCAGTTGTTTGTAGGAGGGCTCATGTCCTATTTACCCCCAGTTGTTTGTAGGAGGACTCGTGTCTTATTTACCTCCAGTTATTTGTAGGAGGACTCATGTCTTATTTACCTCCAGTTATTTGTAGGAGGACTCATGTCTTATTTACCTCCAGTTGTTTGTAGGAGGACTCATGTCTTATTTACCTCCAGTTGGGTGTAGGAGGACTCATGTCTTATTTACCTCCAGTTGGGTGTAGGAGGAATCATGTCTTATTTACCTCCAGTTATTTGTAGGAGGACTCATGTCTTATTTACCTCCAGTTGTTTATAGGAGGACTCATGTCTTATTTACCTCCAGTTATTTGTAGGAGGATTCATGTCTTATTTCCCTCCAGTTATTTGTAGGACGACTCATGTCTTATTTACCTCCAGTTGTTTGTAGGAGGACTCATGTCTTATTTACCTCCAGTTGTTTGTAGGAGGACTCATGTCTTATTTACCTCCAGTTGTTTGTAGGAGGACTCATGTCTTATTTACCTCCAGTTGGGTGTAGGAGGACTCATGTCTTATTTACCTCCAGTTGGGTGTAGGAGGACTCATGTCTTATTTACCTCCAGTTGGGTGTAGGAGGACTCATGTCTTATTTACCTCCAGTTGTTTGTAGGAGAACTCATGTCTTATTTACCTCCAGTTGTTTGTAGGAGGACTCATGTCTTATTTACCTCCAGTTATTTGTAGGAGGACTCATGTCTTATTTACCTCCAGTTGTTTGTAGGAGGACTCATGTCTTATTTACCTCCAGTTGTTTGTAGGAGGACTCATGTCTTATTTACCTCCAGTTGGGTGTAGGAGGACTCATGTCTTATTTACCTCCAGTTGGGTGTAGGAGGACTCATGTCTTATTTACCTCCAGTTGTTTGTAGGAGGACTCATGTCTTATTTACCTCCAGTTGTTTGTAGGAGAACTCATGGCTTATTTACCTCCAGTTGTTTGTAGGAGGACTCATGTCTTATTTACCTCCAGTTATTTGTAGGAGGACTCATGTCTTATTTACCTCCAGTTATTTGTAGGAGGATTCATGTCTTATTTACCTCCAGTTGTTTTTAGGAGGACTCATGTCTTATTTACCTCCAGTTGTTTGTAGGAGGACTCATGTCTTATTTACCTCCAGTTGTTTGTAGGAGGACTCATGTCTTATTTACATCCAGTTGTTTGTAGGAGGACTCATGTCTTATTTACCTCCAGTTGGGTGTAGGAGGACTCATGTCTTATTTACCTCCAGTTGGGTGTAGGAGGACTCATGTCTTATTTACCTCCAGTTGTTTGTAGGAGGACTCATGTCTTATTTACCTCCAGTTGGGTGTAGGAGGACTCATGTCTTATTTACCTCCAGTTGTTTGTAGGAGGACTCATGTCTTATTTACCTCCAGTTGTTTGTAGGAGGGCTCATGTCTTATTTACCTCCAGTTGTTTGTAGGAGGGCTGATGTCCTATTTAACCCCAGTTGTTTGTAGGAGGACTCATGTCTTATTTACCTCCAGTTATTTGTAGGAGGACTCATGTCTTATTTACCTCCAGTTGTTTGTAGGAGGACTCATGTCTTATTTACCTCCAGTTATTTGTAGGAGGACTCATGTCTTATTTACCTCCAGTTATTTGTAGGAGGACTCATGTCTTATTTACCTCCAGTTGTTTGTAGGAGGACTCATGTCTTATTTACCTCCAGTTGGGTGTAGGAGGACTCATGTCTTATTTACCTCCAGTTGGGTGTAGGAGGAATCATGTCTTATTTACCTCCAGTTATTTGTAGGAGGACTCATGTCTTATTTACCTCCAGTTGTTTGTAGGAGGACTCATGTCTTATTTACCTCCAGTTATTTGTAGGAGGATTCATGTCTTATTTACCTCCAGTTATTTGTAGGAGGACTCATGTCTTATTTACCTCCAGTTGTTTGTAGGAGGACTCATGTCTTATTTACCTCCAGTTGTTTGTAGGAGGACTCATGTCTTATTTACCTCCAGTTGTTTGTAGGAGGACTCATGTCTTATTTACCTCCAGTTGGGTGTAGGAGGACTCATGTCTTATTTACCTCCAGTTGGGTGTAGGAGGACTCATGTCTTATTTACCTCCAGTTGGGTGTAGGAGGACTCATGTCTTATTTACCTCCAGTTGTTTGTAGGAGAACTCATGTCTTATTTACCTCCAGTTGTTTGTAGGAGGACTCATGTCCTATTTACCTCCAGTTATTTGTAGGAGGACTCATGTCTTATTTACCTCCAGTTATTTGTAGGAGGACTCATGTCTTATTTACCTCCAGTTGTTTTTAGGAGGACTCATGTCTTATTTACCTCCAGTTGTTTGTAGGAGGACTCATGTCTTATTTACCTCCAGTTGGGTGTAGGAGGACTAATGTCTTATTTATCTCCAGTTGGGTGTAGGAGGACTCATGTCTTATTTACCTCCAGTTGTTTGTAGGAGGACTCATGTCTTATTTACCTCCAGTTGGGTGTAGGAGGACTCATGTCTTATTTACCTCCAGTTGTTTGTAGGAGGACTCATGTCTTATTTACCTCCAGTTGTTTGTAGGAGGGCTCATGTCTTATTTACCTCCAGTTGTTTGTAGGATGACTCATGTCTTATTTACCTCCAGTTGTTTGTAGGAGGACTCATGTCTTATTTACCTCTAGTTATTTGTAGGAGGACTCATGTCTTATTTACCTACGGTTGTTTGTAGGGGGGCTCATGTCTTATTTACCTCCAGTTGTTTGTAGGAGGGCTCATGTCTTATTTACCCCCAGTTGTTTGTATGAGGACTCATGTCTTATTTACCTCCAGTTGTTTGTAGGAGGACTCATGTCTTATTTACCCCCAGTTGTTTGTAGGAGGACTCATGTCTTATTTACCTCCAGTTGTTTGTAGGAGGGCTCATGTCTTATTTACCCCCAGTTGTTTGTAGGAGGGCTCATGTCTTATTTTCCTCCAGTTGTTTGTAGGAGGACTCATGTCTTATTTACCTCCAGTTGTTTGTAGGAGGGCTCATGTCTTATTTATCTCCAGTTGTTTGTAGGAATGCTCATGTCCTATTTACCCCCAGTTGTTTGTATGAGGACTCATGTCTTATTTACCTCCCGTTGTTTGTAGGAGGGCTCCTGTCTTATTTACCTCCAGTTGTTTGTAGGAGGGTTCATGTCTTATTTACCTCCAGTTGTTTGTAGGAGGGCTCATGTCTTATTTACCTCCAGTTGTTTGTAGGAGGACTCATGTCTTATTTACCTCCAGTTGTTTGTAGGAGGACTCATGTCTTATTTACCTCCAGTTGTTTGTAGGAGGGCTCATGTCTTATTTACCTCCAGTTGTTTGTAGGAGGACTCATGTCTTATTTACCCCCAGTTGTTAGTAGGAGGGCTCATGTCTTATTTACCTCAAGTTGTTTGTAGGAGGACTCATGTCTTATTTACCTCCAGTTGTTTGTAGGAGGACTCATGTCTTATTTACCTCCAGTTGTTTGTAGGAGGACTCATGTCTTATTTACCTCCAGTTGTTTGTATGAGGACTCATGTCTTATTTACCTCCAGTTGTTTGTAGGAGGACTCATGTCTTATTTACCCCCAGGTGTTTTTAGGAGGACTCATGTCTTATTTACCTCCAGTTGTTTGTAGGAGGACTCATGTCTTATTTACCCCCAGTTGTTTGTAGGAGGACTCTTGTCTTATTTACACCCAGTTGTTTGTAGGAGGACTCATGTCTTATTTACCTCCAGTTGTTTGTAGGAGGGCTCATGTCTTATTTACCGCCAGTTGGGTGTAGGAGGACTCATGTCTTATTTACCTCCAGTTGTTTGTAGGAGGACTCATGTCTTATTTACCTCCAGTTGGGTGTAGGAGGACTCATGTCTTATTTACCTCCAGTTGTTTGTAGGAGGACTCATGTCTTATTTACCTCCAGTTGTTTGTAGGAGGACTCATGTCTTATTTACCTCCAGTTATTTGTAGGAGGACTCATGTCTTATTTACCTCCAGTTATTTGTAGGAGGACTCATGTCTTATTTACCTCCAGTTGTTTGTAGGAGGGCTCATGTCTTATTTACCTCCAGTTGTTTGTAGGAGGACTGATGTCTTTTTTACCTCCAGTTGTTTGTAGGAGGACTCATGTCTTATTTACCTCCAGTTGTTTGTAGGAGGACTCATGTCTTATTTACCTCCAGTTGTTTGTAGGAGGACTCATGTCTTATTTACCCCCAGTTGTTTGTAGGAGGACTCATGTCTTATTTACCCCCAGGTGTTTTTAGGAGGACTCATGTCTTATTTACCTCCAGTTGTTTGTAGGAGGACTCATGTCTTATTTACCCCCAGTTGTTTGTAGGAGGACTCATGTCTTATTTACCTCCAGTTGTTTGTAGGAGGACTCATGTCTTATTTACCTCCAGTTGTTTGTAGGAGGACTCATGTCTTATTTACCTCCAGTTGTTTGTAGGAGGACTCATGTCTTATTTACCTCCAGTTGTTTGTAGGAGGACTCATGTCTTATTTACCCCCAGTTGTTTGTAGGAGGACTCATGTCTTATTTACCTCCAATTGTTTGTAGGAGGGCTCATGTCTTATTTACCTCCAGTTGTTTGTAGGAGGGCTCATGTCTTATTTACCTCCAGTTGTTTGTAGGAGGACTCATGTCTTATTTACCTCCAGTTGTTTGTAGGAGGGCTCATGTCTTATTTACCTCAAGTTGTTTGTAGGAGGACTCATGTCTTATTTACCTCCAGTTGTTTGTAGGAGGACTCATGTCTTATTTACCTCCAATTGTTTGTAGGAGGACTCATGTCTTATTTACCTCCAGTTGTTTGTAGGAGGACTAATGTCTTATTTACCCCCAGTTGTTCGTAGGAGGACTCATGTCTTATTTACCCCCAGGTGTTTTTAGGAGGACTCATGTCTTATTTACCTCCAGTTGTTTGTAGGAGGACTCATGTCTTATTTACCCCCAGTTGTTTGTAGGAGGACTCATGTCTTATTTACCCCCAGTTGTTTGTAGGAGGACTCATGTCTTATTTACCTCCAGTTGTTTGTAGGAGGACTCATGTCTTATTTACCCCCAGTTGTTTGTAGGAGGACTCATGTCTTATTTACCCCCAGTTGTTTGTAGGAGGACTCATGTCTTATTTACCCCCAGTTGTTTGTAGGAGGACTCATGTCTAATTTACCCGCAGTTGTTTGTAGGAGGACTCATGTCTTATTTATCTCCAGTTGTTTGTAGGAGGACTCGTGTCTTATTTACCTCCAGTTGTTTGTAGGAGGACTCATGTCTTATTTACCTCCAGTTGTTTGTAGGAGGACTCATGTCTTATTTACCCCCAGTTGTTTGTAGGAGGACTCATGTCTTATTTACCCACAGGTGTTTTTAGGAGGACTCATGTCTTATTTACCTCCAGCTGTTTGTAGGAGGACTCATGTCTTATTTACCTCCAGTTGTTTGTAGGAGGACTCATGTCTTATTTACCTCCAGCTGTTTGTAGGAGGACTCATGTCTTATTTACCTCCAGTTGTTTGTAGGAGGACTCATGTCTTATTTACCTCCAGTTGTTTGTAGGAGGGCTCATGTCTTATTTACCTCCAGTTGTTTGTAGGAGGACTCATGTCTTATTTACCTCCAGTTGTTTGTAGGAGGACTCATGTCTTATTTACCTCCAGTTGTTTGTAGGAGGACTCATGTCTTATTTACCTCCAGTTGTTTGTAGGAGGACTCATGTCTTATTTACCTCCAGCTGTTTGTAAGAGGACTCATGTCTTATTTACCTCCAGTTGTTTGTAGGAGGGCTCATGTCTTATTTACCGCCAGTTGTTTGTAGGAGGGCTCATGTCTTATTTACCTCCAGTTGTTTGTAGGAGGGCTCATGTCTTATTTACCTCCAGTTGTTTGTAGGAGGGCTCATGTCTTATTTACCTCCAGTTGTTTGTAGGAGGACTCATGTCTTATTTACCTCCAGTTGCTTGTAGGAGGGCTCATGTCTTATTTACCTCCAGTTGTTTGTAGGAGGACTCATGTCTTATTTACCTCCAGTTGTTTGTAGGAGGACTCATGTCTTATTTACCTCCAGCTGTTTGTAGGAGGACTCATGTCTTATTTACCTCCAGTGGTTTGTAGGAGGACTCATGTCTTATTTACCTCCAGTTGTTTGTAGGAGGACTCATGTCTTATTTACCTCCAGTTGTTTGTAGGAGGACTCATGTCTTATTTACCTCCAGTTGTTTGTAGGAGGACTCATGTCTTATTTACCTCCAGCTGTTTGTAGGAGGACTCATGTCTTATTTACCTCCAGTTGTTTGTAGGAGGGCTCATGTCTTATTTACCGCCAGTTGTTTGTAGGAGGGCTCATGTCTTATTTACCTCCAGTTGTTTTTAGGAGGGCTCATGTCTTATTTACCTCCAGTTGTTTGTAGGAGGACTCATGTCTTATTTACCTCCAGTTGTTTGTAGGAGGGCTCATGTCTTATTTACCTCCAGTTGTTTGTTGGAGGACTCATGTCTTATTTACCTCCAGTTGTTTGTAGGAGGACTCATGTCTTATTTACCTCCAGTTGTTTGTAGGAGGACTCATGTCTTATTTACCTCCAGTTGTTTGTAGGAGGACTCATGTCTTATTTACCTCCAGTTGTTTGTAGGAGGACTGATGTCTTATTTACCTCCAGTTGTTTGTAGGTGGACTCATGTCTTATTTACCTCCAGTTATTTGTAGGAGGATTCATGTCTTATTTACCTCCAGTTGTTTTTAGGAGGACTCATGTCTTATTTACCTCCAGTTGTTTGTAGGAGGACTCATGTCTTATTTACCTCCAGTTGTTTGTAGGAGGACTCATGTCTTATTTACATCCAGTTGTTTGTAGGAGGACTCATGTCTTATTTACCTCCAGTTGGGTGTAGGAGGACTCATGTCTTATTTACCTCCAGTTGGGTGTAGGAGGACTCATGTCTTATTTACCTCCAGTTGTTTGTAGGAGGACTCATGTCTTATTTACCTCCAGTTGGGTGTAGGAGGACTCATGTCTTATTTACCTCCAGTTGTTTGTAGGAGGACTCATGTCTTATTTACCTCCAGTTGTTTGTAGGAGGGCTCATGTCTTATTTACCTCCAGTTGTTTGTAGGAGGGCTGATGTCCTATTTAACCCCAGTTGTTTGTAGGAGGACTCATGTCTTATTTACCTCCAGTTATTTGTAGGAGGACTCATGTCTTATTTACCTCCAGTTGTTTGTAGGAGGACTCATGTCTTATTTACCTCCAGTTATTTGTAGGAGGACTCATGTCTTATTTACCTCCAGTTATTTGTAGGAGGACTCATGTCTTATTTACCTCCAGTTGTTTGTAGGAGGACTCATGTCTTATTTACCTCCAGTTGGGTGTAGGAGGACTCATGTCTTATTTACCTCCAGTTGGGTGTAGGAGGAATCATGTCTTATTTACCTCCAGTTATTTGTAGGAGGACTCATGTCTTATTTACCTCCAGTTGTTTGTAGGAGGACTCATGTCTTATTTACCTCCAGTTATTTGTAGGAGGATTCATGTCTTATTTACCTCCAGTTATTTGTAGGAGGACTCATGTCTTATTTACCTCCAGTTGTTTGTAGGAGGACTCATGTCTTATTTACCTCCAGTTGTTTGTAGGAGGACTCATGTCTTATTTACCTCCAGTTGTTTGTAGGAGGACTCATGTCTTATTTACCTCCAGTTGGGTGTAGGAGGACTCATGTCTTATTTACCTCCAGTTGGGTGTAGGAGGACTAATGTCTTATTTACCTCCAGTTGGGTGTAGGAGGACTCATGTCTTATTTACCTCCAGTTGTTTGTAGGAGAACTCATGTCTTATTTACCTCCAGTTGTTTGTAGGAGGACTCATGTCCTATTTACCTCCAGTTATTTGTAGGAGGACTCATGTCTTATTTACCTCCAGTTATTTGTAGGAGGACTCATGTCTTATTTACCTCCAGTTGTTTTTAGGAGGACTCATGTCTTATTTACCTCCAGTTGTTTGTAGGAGGACTCATGTCTTATTTACCTCCAGTTGGGTGTAGGAGGACTAATGTCTTATTTATCTCCAGTTGGGTGTAGGAGGACTCATGTCTTATTTACCTCCAGTTGTTTGTAGGAGGACTCATGTCTTATTTACCTCCAGTTGGGTGTAGGAGGACTCATGTCTTATTTACCTCCAGTTGTTTGTAGGAGGACTCATGTCTTATTTACCTCCAGTTGTTTGTAGGAGGGCTCATGTCTTATTTACCTCCAGTTGTTTGTAGGATGACTCATGTCTTATTTACCTCCAGTTGTTTGTAGGAGGACTCATGTCTTATTTACCTCTAGTTATTTGTAGGAGGACTCATGTCTTATTTACCTACGGTTGTTTGTAGTGGGGCTCATGTCTTATTTACCTCCAGTTGTTTGTAGGAGGGCTCATGTCTTATTTACCCCCAGTTGTTTGTATGAGGACTCATGTCTTATTTACCTCCAGTTGTTTGTAGGAGGACTCATGTCTTATTTACCCCCAGTTGTTTGTAGGAGGACTCATGTCTTATTTACCTCCAGTTGTTTGTAGGAGGGCTCATGTCTTATTTACCCCCAGTTGTTTGTAGGAGGGCTCATGTCTTATTTTCCTCCAGTTGTTTGTAGGAGGACTCATGTCTTATTTACCTCCAGTTGTTTGTAGGAGGGCTCATGTCTTATTTATCTCCAGTTGTTTGTAGGAATGCTCATGTCCTATTTACCCCCAGTTGTTTGTATGAGGACTCATGTCTTATTTACCTCCCGTTGTTTGTAGGAGGGCTCCTGTCTTATTTACCTCCAGTTGTTTGTAGGAGGGTTCATGTCTTATTTACCTCCAGTTGTTTGTAGGAGGGCTCATGTCTTATTTACCTCCAGTTGTTTGTAGGAGGACTCATGTCTTATTTACCTCCAGTTGTTTGTAGGAGGACTCATGTCTTATTTACCTCCAGTTGTTTGTAGGAGGGCTCATGTCTTATTTACCTCCAGTTGTTTGTAGGAGGACTCATGTCTTATTTACCCCCAGTTGTTAGTAGGAGGGCTCATGTCTTATTTACCTCAAGTTGTTTGTAGGAGGACTCATGTCTTATTTACCTCCAGTTGTTTGTAGGAGGACTCATGTCTTATTTACCTCCAGTTGTTTGTAGGAGGACTCATGTCTTATTTACCTCCAGTTGTTTGTATGAGGACTCATGTCTTATTTACCTCCAGTTGTTTGTAGGAGGACTCATGTCTTATTTACCCCCAGGTGTTTTTAGGAGGACTCATGTCTTATTTACCTCCAGTTGTTTGTAGGAGGACTCATGTCTTATTTACCCCCAGTTGTTTGTAGGAGGACTCTTGTCTTATTTACACCCAGTTGTTTGTAGGAGGACTCATGTCTTATTTACCTCCAGTTGTTTGTAGGAGGGCTCATGTCTTATTTACCTCCAGTTGGGTGTAGGAGGACTCATGTCTTATTTACCTCCAGTTGTTTGTAGGAGGACTCATGTCTTATTTACCTCCAGTTGGGTGTAGGAGGACTCATGTCTTATTTACCTCCAGTTGTTTGTAGGAGGACTCATGTCTTATTTACCTCCAGTTGTTTGTAGGAGGACTCATGTCTTATTTACCTCCAGTTATTTGTAGGAGGACTCATGTCTTATTTACCTCCAGTTATTTGTAGGAGGACTCATGTCTTATTTACCTCCAGTTGTTTGTAGGAGGGCTCATGTCTTATTTACCTCCAGTTGTTTGTAGGAGGACTGATGTCTTTTTTACCTCCAGTTGTTTGTAGGAGGACTCATGTCTTATTTACCTCCAGTTGTTTGTAGGAGGACTCATGTCTTATTTACCTCCAGTTGTTTGTAGGAGGACTCATGTCTTATTTACCCCCAGTTGTTTGTAGGAGGACTCATGTCTTATTTACCCCCAGGTGTTTTTAGGAGGACTCATGTCTTATTTACCTCCAGTTGTTTGTAGGAGGACTCATGTCTTATTTACCTCCAGTTGTTTGTAGGAGGACTCATGTCTTATTTACCCCCAGTTGTTTGTAGGAGGACTCATGTCTTATTTACCTCCAGTTGTTTGTAGGAGGACTCATGTCTTATTTACCTCCAGTTGTTTGTAGGAGGACTCATGTCTTATTTACCTCCAGTTGTTTGTAGGAGGACTCATGTCTTATTTACCTCCAGTTGTTTGTAGGAGGACTCATGTCTTATTTACCCCCAGTTGTTTGTAGGAGGACTCATGTCTTATTTACCTCCAATTGTTTGTAGGAGGGCTCATGTCTTATTTACCTCCAGTTGTTTGTAGGAGGGCTCATGTCTTATTTACCTCCAGTTGTTTGTAGGAGGACTCATGTCTTATTTACCTCCAGTTGTTTGTAGGAGGGCTCATGTCTTATTTACCTCAAGTTGTTTGTAGGAGGACTCATGTCTTATTTACCTCCAGTTGTTTGTAGGAGGACTCATGTCTTATTTACCTCCAATTGTTTGTAGGAGGACTCATGTCTTATTTACCTCCAGTTGTTTGTAGGAGGACTAATGTCTTATTTACCCCCAGTTGTTCGTAGGAGGACTCATGTCTTATTTACCCCCAGGTGTTTTTAGGAGGACTCATGTCTTATTTACCTCCAGTTGTTTGTAGGAGGACTCATGTCTTATTTACCCCCAGTTGTTTGTAGGAGGACTCATGTCTTATTTACCCCCAGTTGTTTGTAGGAGGACTCATGTCTTATTTACCTCCAGTTGTTTGTAGGAGGACTCATGTCTTATTTACCCCCAGTTGTTTGTAGGAGGACTCATGTCTTATTTACCCCCAGTTGTTTGTAGGAGGACTCATGTCTTATTTACCCCCAGTTGTTTGTAGGAGGACTCATGTCTAATTTACCCGCAGTTGTTTGTAGGAGGACTCATGTCTTATTTATCTCCAGTTGTTTGTAGGAGGACTCGTGTCTTATTTACCTCCAGTTGTTTGTAGGAGGACTCATGTCTTATTTACCTCCAGTTGTTTGTAGGAGGACTCATGTCTTATTTACCCCCAGTTGTTTGTAGGAGGACTCATGTCTTATTTACCCACAGGTGTTTTTAGGAGGACTCATGTCTTATTTACCTCCAGCTGTTTGTAGGAGGACTCATGTCTTATTTACCTCCAGTTGTTTGTAGGAGGACTCATGTCTTATTTACCTCCAGCTGTTTGTAGGAGGACTCATGTCTTATTTACCTCCAGTTGTTTGTAGGAGGACTCATGTCTTATTTACCTCCAGTTGTTTGTAGGAGGGCTCATGTCTTATTTACCTCCAGTTGTTTGTAGGAGGACTCATGTCTTATTTACCTCCAGTTGTTTGTAGGAGGACTCATGTCTTATTTACCTCCAGTTGTTTGTAGGAGGACTCATGTCTTATTTACCTCCAGTTGTTTGTAGGAGGACTCATGTCTTATTTACCTCCAGCTGTTTGTAGGAGGACTCATGTCTTATTTACCTCCAGTTGTTTGTAGGAGGGCTCATGTCTTATTTACCGCCAGTTGTTTGTAGGAGGGCTCATGTCTTATTTACCTCCAGTTGTTTGTAGGAGGGCTCATGTCTTATTTACCTCCAGTTGTTTGTAGGAGGGCTCATGTCTTATTTACCTCCAGTTGTTTGTAGGAGGACTCATGTCTTATTTACCTCCAGTTGCTTGTAGGAGGGCTCATGTCTTATTTACCTCCAGTTGTTTGTAGGAGGACTCATGTCTTATTTACCTCCAGTTGTTTGTAGGAGGACTCATGTCTTATTTACCTCCAGCTGTTTGTAGGAGGACTCATGTCTTATTTACCTCCAGTTGTTTGTAGGAGGACTCATGTCTTATTTACCTCCAGTTGTTTGTAGGAGGACTCATGTCTTATTTACCTCCAGTTGTTTGTAGGAGGACTCATGTCTTATTTACCTCCAGTTGTTTGTAGGAGGACTCATGTCTTATTTACCTCCAGCTGTTTGTAGGAGGACTCATGTCTTATTTACCATCAGTTGTTTGTAGGAGGGCTCATGTCTTATTTACCGCCAGTTGTTTGTAGGAGGGCTCATGTCTTATTTACCTCCAGTTGTTTTTAGGAGGGCTCATGTCTTATTTACCTCCAGTTGTTTGTAGGAGGACTCATGTCTTATTTACCTCCAGTTGTTTGTAGGAGGGCTCATGTCTTATTTACCTCCAGTTGTTTGTAGGAGGACTCATGTCTTATTTACCTCCAGTTGTTTGTAGGAGGACTCATGTCTTATTTACCTCCAGTTGTTTGTAGGAGGACTCATGTCTTATTTACCTCCAGTTGTTTGTAGGAGGACTCATGTCTTATTTACCTCCAGTTGTTTGTAGGAGGACTGATGTCTTATTTACCTCCAGTTGTTTGTAGGTGGACTCATGTCTTATTTACCTCCAGTTGTTTGTAGGAGGACTCATGTCTTATTTACCTCCAGTTGTTTGTAGGAGGACTCATGTCTTATTTACCTCCAGTTGTTTGTAGGAGGACTCATGTCTTATTTACCTCCAGTTGTTTGTAGGAGGACTCATGTCTTATTTACCTCCAGTTGTTTGTAGGAGGACTCATGTCTTATTTACCTCCAGTTGTTTGTAGGAGGGCTCATGTCTTATTTACCTCCAGTTGTTTGTAGGAGGGCTCATGTCTTATTTACTTTATTTGTGATTGTTTGCCTATAGTGTTGTGTTTTTATTTTGTTTTTATTCGTCTTGTGTACACCATGTTGCCAATTTTTCTGGATAATCCATTGTTCTCTAATGTTTATTTATATCATGACTCTGACTCCTGACTTCTAACCAGTATTTGTTCTTCCTGGAAGTTGCGTACTAATTTTATTGTCATTTGATTTGACCCGAAGTTGTACTACAATGGACAAGTTTTGTACACATAGATATGTGATCTAGATAACTCAAAAATATACAACTAAATATAAAGATATGGGACGAAAAATGTTCTGATATACTAGTATTTGTTTTCGTAAAGAATTTGCTAGCTGATAACTAAATCCCAAGTATTGTAATAATCAGTCTATTATATGGCCATGTAACATTTAAAAAATAACATTTGCCATTAAGATAATTAACATTCTTTCAACCCACATCTTTGCTTGACCGCAATGGAATATCTGTATCATAAATAACGAATATGTTCCACTTGTCGTAAACACTTCCCAGTCCTTTCCTAATTCACGACTTGTCACCGGGTTTATAACTAGATTAACATGACGGCTGCCACTAGTGGAGCAGGAACTGCCTACCCTTCCGGAGCACCTGAGTTTAGTGGGGTTCGCGTTACGCTATCTTTAGCTTTATGTGTATGGTTTGTAGATCATTGTTTGTCCTTTTGTACTTTTTCTGTTGGCCATTGTGTTGTCTGTTCTTCTTCGATTTACGGATTCTGATTACCGCATTAGTATCTTCAAACTCTTTTTGCAATATTTCTTACTATTGAAGGTAGTTATACTGTATGGATCTTATTTAAATCACTTGTTTTAATCAAATATATATCTAACAATGGAGGTTTTGGGTCCATTAAACTAGCTTAACCGCCACCTTTTGCTTGAAGTGCCTGTATCAAGCCAGGAAGGGGATGGTCATGTATTTGTGTGTTTCTGTTACGACAATGTGGTATTTATTATTTTTCATTTTATAGTCACAATAATTATATATCTTTAATGTCTCTACGTACTGCACAGTCTATATATAAGTATCCAGAACTTATACAAGGATACTTTAGTCAACAATTATTTATCTTTAATGTCTCTACGCACTAATATGTACAGTCTATATATAAGTATCCAGAACTTATACAAGGATATTTTAGTCAACAATTATTTATTTTTAATGTCTCTACGCACTAATATGTACAGTCTATATATAAGTATCCAGAACTTATACAAGGATATTTTAGTCAACAATTGTTTTGTATGTCCAGTTCAGTGTATTTTCCCTGTAACATGATATGTCCCATTCAGTGTACATCCCGTGTTATTGATAAAGTACATCATATAAGTAGCTACTTCCGTTATTTATATTACACACTAACAAACGATGTTTAGAACGATCACAGTAAATTCCACAGGGATAATTAATACCGTCTTCATTATTCAACATCACCGTCCCGTTGCTGCCGTTTTCTTTCACCAATGAAATAGTATGTGATCCAAACCCTGCTACGAAGATATTCCCTTTAGAATCGACTGTAACGGCTCTCGGCTGATTGATTATAGACATGTTAAACTGCCAACGAACAGTCCCTTCCAAATCAGTACATACAAGATTGGTCGGGACAAACGTGGTGAAAACAATATTCTCGCCATTAACTGCTATGTGAGTGGCTTGGTCGAATTCATCACTTACTGGTATAGTTTTTATTTTCTCACCTGTAGTCGTTAATACTATGATGCCTTGTCGATCAACTATCACATACAGATTTCCACCCTCATAAGTTACTCCCCAACAATTTCCGTTTAGTGATATTTTGTTTGCGACTTTAGTTTCGAGATTTATGAACTCGATAAACCAATCTCTGCCATAGGTCACCACAACTATTTGCGGATCCACAATCGCGATACCGAAAGGTTCCGAAGAGAGAGGTATATTAGCTAGAAAGGAGCTGTCGCTGCTATGTATGATGAGCCGTTTGTTCTTTTTGTCAGCAAATATAAGTTTTTCCTCATTAATGACACAACTCTTTATGTCGAAATCGTCTTCTCCGGGATGAAGCTTGATACTCTGCCTTAACTGAAGCTCGGCCATATTTATTTCTGAAAATGGAAAACAAAATTTATAATGTGAAACAAAAATAGCACACCATCGGAACAAATCCAAAATCAAATATCAAAATCGATACTCGTAGCACACATATACATCATCTCCCACCTTCCTGGCTTGGTGAAGACACTTCAATAAAATGTCGTGGACTTAGATTAGTTCTATGGGCCCAAATCGCCTCCTGGCAAAGTGATGTCATGCACCTCGTATCATGCATGCACTGTTTGCTATGATCATACATACCTACAACATACATATAGATGTATTACTGACTTACTTTAATATCTTTGTTCAATGCGATATATAGAGTGTGAGAATTCTCCTGTTTACGGAAATTTTCATGGATGATACGTGCGGATGTGAAACTACTTGGCGTTTATAGTAGTACATTTTCCTGGAAAACATTCAGGCACCTTATTCACAAAGCGTCCGTTAATTTCCGCATTCGTTAACGTCTCCGTTAAAAATGTCCGCTAAAAAATTGGTATTCAGGAAGCCTTCGTAATTTAACGCATTCGCTAACGTTTCCGTTAAACGTCTAGTTTACGGAGAAAATTAACGGATATGTTATCGTACCAGTTAAACGGCCATTTAAATGTAAGAGCAATACAAAATCCTTTATGATGGGAATACGTAAAATAATACCCTGTCATATTGCTTATTTCATTAGCCAGACACATGCTTTGGCAAAAAGTATTGCAAATGGTAATTTTTCTATAATCTTATATTTTATATTTTTTCCTTAACGGGTCCGTTAATTAACGGATGCTTTGTGAATGAGTTCCCTGGACATGGATTTCCAATGTGATATGTAGTCTTTTTATGTTCCATGAGTTGAGGTTAGAGATGATTGTTCGCTTAGTTAATATTGGTGGAATTGTTGATCATCACTTCGACTTGCGGCGTCTGATTGACCTTTGGTATCTACAGGTTTTTCCTGTAGAACATATTTTATTTCCGAAAAATGGAATATCCCCGATAGGATTTGATCCCGGGACCTCACGCATTGTAAGCCGTCACTCTACCAACTGAGCTAAAGCAGATCTAAATAATTGTAAAAACAAAATTACCAAACTCCGAACAATCTTACAAAGGGAAAGTCAAAACTCATAATTATATAAACAGACAAAATCAGTCAACAACCGGAAAACTGTGAAAACCGTAATGACCCTGACTTGGTACAGGCATTTCTAAAGAAATGGTGAGTTGAATCAGATTTTGAAGCGCCAAACCTCCCCCTTTCATTACGGCTCAAAGTTTCCGGCTGTCATTATAGCAGTATTTACAACAATACTTGAACAAAACAGGTAAAACAGTTGTCAAATCAGCGCCAAACTCAGTGAAGTAAATGTAAAAAACACTTTTACGTCACACATTGATAAAAAAAAATAAGTTAGGATAACATTCATAAAACGAATGACAAAGAACATTTACTGATATCAGCTATCAGCAGAAAGTTTGAAGTTACCAACGGGATAATTAGAAGCCATCAATCTATAAAGGACATATAATGCAATGACCAAACGAAAAATAGGGCAATGAGACAAATAATGGGCAATTAAAATAAAGATTGAGGAATACAAACCACACTAAACACTGAGTGAACAGGTGCTCCGGAAGGGAAAGTAGTTCCTGCTCCACTAGAGATACCCGTTGTGTTACTGTTGTAACAATCATGTGATATATCATGGAAGATAAAAGACGGTCGTGATTGTGATAATGACAAACGGAACATATCGTGGTCGTTAGTGACACAGATATTATGTAACGGTTCATCAAGTTTTGATGCCGACCGCACGACGTTCGTAGTGAATAACTAGAAACCTATGATTCATTAGTTTCCTTGTTGACACTAACCCTCTATCAAGGACATTATGATAGGAACCACAAACTCTGGAATATCGGATTAATTGAGAGATATATACTCCATATTCCGGTGCTGTTTGAATGTTGCTACATATAAATGGAATGTTCAAAATGGAAAAATTGATATCGTTTCTTTTGTAATAACTTCTCGTTCTGAACTGATCCTCACTGTCAATTTGTATGTGTAGAGACAGGTATGAGTCCTGCATAGCTTTATCTGTAGATATATGATATATTTTGCTTTTCTACATTTCGGTCTCTTGGTCCACATAAGAAGAGTTTGAAGATACGCGCTGTACATGTCGCAATTTATTCGTCAGTTTAATTGTTACAAGCAATTCAATGGTCAGCTGTAGTTGTTTACCTGTTTTTTCTGATTGATAGCTCATATACAATATGTAAAGATAATTAAGAAAATTCATATCTCCTGTTAAAAACTGCAAAAGAATTTGGCAGCAGTACAAAACTAAAAGTTAATGATCGAGGCTCTAGAGGGTTGGCAATTTCAGTCTATTTGATTTTAAACGTAAGATATAAGGTTTAGTCACGACGGGCTTAGTACTCCGAATTTATCACATTTTCGGTTAGTAACGTTCATATCGAATATTACAATTTACGTTTTCCTTTGAAATTAACGAAAGTCGCCTATTTAATTGTCTGATACAAGATGTGATAAAAGAATTGCGCGACGTTGCACGAGACGTTCTCTGCCGAACTACTTTGACCTGACGTCATACCATTGGAATGTGAGACAAAACACAGTTGTAACCTGACGTTGATGAATGAACGGAAAAAATAACGTGACGTCATACACAAAATGTAGTCTCCCTCAGAGTATTGTACACATTTTAATTCAACCCTTGCTATTTGTTTAAAATTCGTTTTTATTGAAATGTTAGATAAACTTATTACATACACATGCATGTTGCGTGAACTAACCGCATCACGTGACTCGTAGTGATACTGGTTCACACAACAGGCTCGACCTGATACAAAGTATTGTACCACCACACTATGTATGTAATGGGTATACATATTACTTCTTACAAACTTCTAGGAATATCATTTGTTTAAAGTGAATACGTGGAAACCGTGGATATTCAATACACGGTTAGTAGGCCTCTGATATTTTTAGTACACGGTTTGTAGAATGGTTATCTCCCCATTTTCTTTCCAAACGAAGATGGCGTTCAACAACGAGAGGCCGAGGCGTTTGTTTTCCCCAGACATTTATTGTCGGTATTTTAAAAAAATATATTACAATTGACCAGTGTAAGTTTGCCCCCAAGCGTTGGTTCAGTGACTTGACCAATGTAACTTTCCACAAGTCACCAAATATTATCATAGCAATACATATGGATCACTTACACACTACACAACAATTACATATTTATTTGTTTTGATGCAGTTACATCTAAATCCCTCATTCAAAGATGATCAGTAAGATAAATTCGCTACACAGTATGCTAGTGACCTAATAAGATGTATGCTCTCGCCCCATAGGGAATATACTGACTCCGTATATATCGTATTAGGTGGCTAACACACTGTGTAACTAATAATATTAACTGGCTACCTGGTAAGTATTGTTTGTCTGTCTACCTACAGACATACATTGTACCATATTAAGACATGTAAATTATTTCATAATGTGAAAAGCTGAATCTCTAAAGGAAGCTTCTGAGAATTAAAAATATGGTAAGCATATCAGAATCGGAGATTTGTGATGTTGTTCATTTAGTTGATATTCAATCACTGGTTACACATTATAGAAAGAGCATATCACTATATAATGTACCAGAGGCGGATCCAGGATTTCAAGTTAGGGGGAGCGCACTTAAAGAAATTGCGCCGAGCGGAGGGAGGCGCGAAATTTTTTGGGTATTTCGTGTGAAAAATCACGATTTTACGCAAAAAAAATCATATTTTTTCCAATTTTAGGGGGGGGGGGGAGGCGCGCCGGGTGCGCCCCCCCCTGGATCCGCCCCATGTGTACGTCATCTCTATCATCGATTTTTGCTATCCTGTTGAAACCTCTTTGGTTTTCTTGCCATACAAGGCTTTTTAATTAACATATTTTGGCTTTGCGCGTACCTGATGAAGGTTATTCCAGAAACGTATCTCTGCTATATCAAAGGTATGCAAATATCTTTCTGTGTGACACATACTTATTATAATAGGGGCGAGGTATTCAATATTTACTGGAATTCTTGAGTTGACCACTAGTTTTATGTTATATGTATTGTCTTGCTCATTGCTATTCTCCATGACCGTGGCTACCATTAGATCTAAGTAGACAATCACCAAATGATATCCTACATATATAGCCGAATAAAGTACACAGTATCATGAAATGAAAAACGTAGATATCAAATGTAGTGCGCACGGTGCACTTCTGGAATAACCTTCATCAGGTACGCCCAAAATAACCTTCATCAGGTACGCTCAAAATAACCATCATCAGGTACGCTCAAAATAACCTTCATCAGATACGCTCAAAATAACCTTCATCAGATACGCTCAAAATAACCTTCATCAGATACGCTCAAAATAACCTTCATCAGATACGCTCAAAATAACCTTCATCAGGTACGCTCAAAATAACTTTCATCAGATACGCTCAAAATAACCTTCATCAGATACGCTCAAAATAACCTTCATCAGATACGCTCAAAATAACTTTCATCAGGTACGCTCAAAATAACCTTCATCAGGTACGCTCAAAATAATCTTCATCAGGTACGCTCAAAATAACTTTCATCAGATACGCTCAAAATAACCTTCATCAGGTACGCTCAAAATAACTTTCATCAGATACGCTCAAAATAACCTTCATCAGGTACGCTCAAAATAACCTTCATCAGGTACGCTCAAAATAACCTTCATCAGGTACGCTTAAAATAACCTTCATCAGGTACGCTTAAAATAACTTTCAAAAATTAATTTTACTCTCCATGCGTATCAATGACAATAGTATTTAACGAACGAACTGAATTCATCATGTTGAAATTCAAAATTTCCAGCTAAATAAACTGCATAATAAGCAAACATAAGAATGATTAAACAATTATAGCAAAACATTATAGCATAGTATCTTTTATACATTCTGCAAATCAAGTTAAGATAAAATTAAAACACTGCATAATACAAATTTTCACAATAACATGCAACTTACCTGGATGTCCGTTGTAATTTAACAAGATGTTATGTAAAACATTCCAGACACTGTACATATATATAGTAGGTAGTGGTTAAGAGAGATTGTGTTTAATAGCTTATGTTATCTAGAGAAAATGTATTTAATTTGCAACTTTCTTTTAATCACTTCGACTTGTACATAACGTATTCTATGGTAATGTTATAAATAGATTCTTAGCATGTTCTTTAAAATTAAATGGTTGTGATGTTGTTTTTTATTCATAGTAAAATGCAGTTTTGATGTTTTAATCATCTACTTAATCTCCATCATTTGATCATAGAATTGATCAGTCTTACATTCATGATTTTCCTGTTTTTCTTATTGGATCACAAAAAGTCACATTTTATGTATAGATAGTACAATAAAAGCGTAGATATTATATTTAATATAATAAATGGAAACAAATTAACTTGGAATAAATCAGCGTCAAAATGAAAAAGTGGGACTAAGGTGCATGAGAGGAGAACAAGGGTGTGTCAGGCATTTGGAGGAGAACAAGAATGTGCCAGGCATTTTGAGGAGAACAAGAATGTGCCAGTCATTGGGTGGAGAACAAGAATGTGCCAAGCATTGGGTGGAGAACAAGAATGTGCCAGACATAGGGTGGAGAACAAGAATGTGCCAGGCATTGGAAGGAGAAGAAGAATGTGCCAGGCATTGGGAGGAGAACAGGAATATGCCAGGCAATTTGAGGAGAACAAGAATGTGCCAGGCATTGGGTGGACAAAAAGAATGTGCAAGACATTGGGTGGAGAACAAGAATGTGCCAGGCATTGGGAGGAGAACAAGAATGTGCCATGCATTGGGAATAGAACAAGAATGTGCCAGACGTTGGGTGGAGTACAAGAATGTGCCAGGCATTGGGAATAGAACAAGAATGTGCCAGGTATTGGGAGGAGAACAAGAATGTGCCAGGCATTGGGTGGAGAACTAGAATGTGCCAGGCATTGGGAGGAGAACAAGAATGTGCCAGGCATTGGGAGGAGAACAAGAATGTGCCAGGCATTCGGAAGATAACAAGAATGTGCCAGGCATTGGGAGGAGAACAAGAATATGCCAGATATTGGGAGGAGAACAAGAATTTGCCAGGCATTGGGAGAACAAGAATGTGCCAGGCATTGGAAGGAGAACAAGTATGTGCCAGGCATTGGGAGGTGACCAAGGGTGTACCAGGCATTGGGTGGAGAACAAGAATGTACCAGACATTGGGAGGAGAACAAGGGTGTACCAGGCATTGGTTGTCAAAGGTTAAAACAGATATATCGAACATTTGAGATATACCTGTAAAAAATCCTCATAGTTTGAATTTAATTACTAAATATCTACATTCTTAATTATGAGTAATTCGATAGCATCTAGGTTTAAGGAAAAATACGGCTATCACGATGAAGGTTTTCTATGCATTCCAAAACAGACATATTTGTTTTGTACACATAATTGTTACGTCTGATAGAAAAATAGTATTCCCTATCTCCTGATTTTTGTTGTGTTCATTTATGCACTTCAATTTAAGTTACGAGTCAGATGTTTGTTGAATTTCACTAGGTGAAAGAGAGAACGGCCATATAACTTATGTGTGACATTGCCCACTTTTGCTAGCTATAAATTACCCTCTTTCGTCAATGTGTACTATCGTAGTTGTATTGTTAAGCATATTTAAATCGATATAATTCATGGACGCCATGATATATTGTGGGGATTAACATGTGTTTCCACATTCAAGACTTATCACCTGGTTTGTAACAAGAGAAACAGGACGGATTCCACATGTAGAGCAGCAACTACTTATTTTCCCGGGGCACCTGAGTTCACCTCTGTTTTAGTGAGATTCTCGTTGTTCAATCTTTTGTATTCTGTGTAATGTTTTGTAGGTCATTGTTTGTCCTTCAATTTAAGGCATCTCATTTACCCTTTGGTATCTTTTGGCCATTGTATTGTCTGTCTTTCATTGATTTACGGCTTCTGATTTCCCCTTTGGTATCTTTTGGTCATTGTATTGTCTGTCTTTCATTGATTTACAGCTTCTGATTTCCCCTTTGGTATCTTTTGGTCATTGTATTGTCTGTCTTTCATTGATTTACGGCTTTTGATTTTCCCTTTGGTATCTTTTGGTCATTGTATTGTCTGTCTTTCATTGATTTACGCTTCTGATTTCCCTTTTGGTATCTTTTGGCCATTGTATTGTCTGTCTTTCATTGATTTACGGCCTCTGATTTCCCTTTTGGTATCTTTTGGTCATTGTATTGTCTGTCTTTCATTGATTTACGGCTTTTGATTTCCCCTTTGGTATCTTTTGGTCATTGTATTGTCTGTCTTTCATTGATTTACGGCTTCTGATTTCCCCTTTGGTATCTTTTGGTCATTGTATTGTCTGTCTTTCATTGATTTACGGCTTTTGATTTTCCCTTTGGTATCTTTTGGTCATTGTATTGTCTGTCTTTCATTGATTTACGGCTTTTGATTTTCCCTTTGGTATCTTTTGGTCATTGTATTGTCTGTCTTTCATTGATTTACGCTTCTGATTTCCCTTTTGGTATCTTTTGGCCATTGTATTGTCTGTCTTTCATTGATTTACGGCTTCTGATTTCCCCTTTGGTATCTTTTGGTCATTGTATTGTCTGTCTTTCATTGATTTACGGCTTTTGATTTTCCCTTTGGTATCTTTTGGTCATTGTATTGTCTGTCTTTCATTGATTTACAGCTTCTGATTTCCCCTTTGGTATCTTTTGGCCATTGTATTGTCTGTCTTTCATTGATTTACAGCTTCTGATTTCCCCTTTTGGTATCTTTTGGCCATTGTATTGTCTGTCTTTCATTGATTTACGGCTTCTGATTTCCCCTTTGGTATCTTTTGGTCATTGTATTGTCTGTCTTTCATTGATTTACGGCTTTTGATTTTCCCTTTGGTATCTTTTGGTCATTGTATTGTCTGTCTTTCATTGATTTACGGCTTCTGATTTCCCCTTTGGTATCTTTTGGTCATTGTATTGTCTGTCTTTCATTGATTTACGCTTCTGATTTCCCTTTTGGTATCTTTTGGCCATTGTATTGTCTGTCTTTCATTGAATTACGGCTTCTGATTTCCCCTTTGGTATCTTTTGGTCATTGTATTGTCTGTCTTTCATTGATTTACGGCTTCTGATTTCCCCTTTGATATCTTTTGGTCATTGTATTGTCTGTCTTTCATTGATTTACGGCTTCTGATTTCCCCTTTGGTATCTTTTGGTCATTGTATTGTCTGTCTTTCATTGATTTACAGCTTCTGATTTCCCCTTTGGTATCTTTTGGTCATTGTATTGTCTGTCTTTCATTGATTTACAGCTTCTGATTTCCCCTTTGGTATCTTTTGGCCATTGTATTGTCTGTCTTTCATTGATTTACAGCTTCTGATTTCCCCTTTGGTATCTTTTGGTCATTGTATTGTCTGTCTTTCATTGATTTACGGCTTTTGATTTTCCCTTTGGTATCTTTTGGTCATTGTATTGTCTGTCTTTCATTGATTTACAGCTTCTGATTTCCCCTTTGGTATCTTTTGGTCATTGTATTGTCTGTCTTTCATTGATTTACAGCTTCTGATTTCCCCTTTGGTATCTTTTGGTCATTGTATTGTCTGTCTTTCATTGATTTACGGCTTCTGATTTCCCCTTTGGTATCTTTTGGTCATTGTATTGTCTGTCTTTCATTGATTTACAGCTTCTGATTTCCCCTTTGGTATCTTTTGGTCATTGTATTGTCTGTCTTTCATTGATTTACGGCTTTTGATTTTCCCTTTGGTATCTTTTGGTCATTGTATTGTCTGTCTTTCATTGATTTACGGCTTCTGATTTCCCCTTTGGTATCTTTTGGTCATTGTATTGTCTGTCTTTCATTGATTTACAGCTTCTGATTTCCCCTTTGGTATCTTTTGGCCATTGTATTGTCTGTCTTTCATTGATTTACAGCTTCTGATTTCCCCTTTGGTATCTTTTGGTCTTTGTATTGACTGTCTTTCATTGATTACGGCTTCTGATTTCCCCTTTGGTATCTTTTGGCCATTGTATTGACTGTCTTTCATTGATTTACAGCTTCTGATTTCCCCTTTGGTATCTTTTGGTCATTGTATTGTCTGTCTTTCATTGATTTACGGCCTCTGATTTCCCTTTTGGTATCTTTTGGTCATTGTATTGTCTGTCTTTCATTGATTACGGCTTCTGATTTCCACTTTGGTATCTTTTGGTCATTGTATTGTCTGTCTTTCATTGATTAACGGCTTCTGATTTCCCCGTTGATATCTTTTGGCCATTGCATTGTCTGTCTTTCATTGATTTACGGCTTCTGATTTCCCCTTTGGTATCTTTTGGCCATTGTATTGTCTGTCTTTCATTGATTTACAGCTTCTGATTTCCCCTTTGGTATCTTTTGGTCATTGTATTGTCTGTCTTTCATTGATTTACAGCTTCTGATTTCCCCTTTGGTATCTTTTGGTCATTGTATTGTCTGTCTTTCATTGATTTACGGCTTCTGATTTCCCCTTTGGTATCTTTTGGTCATTGTATTGTCTGTATTTCATTGAATTACGGCTTCTGATTTCCCCTTTGGTATCTTTTGGTCTTTGTATTGACTGTCTTTCATTGATTACGGCTTCTGATTTCCCCTTTGGTATCTTTTGGCCATTGTATTGACTGTCTTTCATTGATTTACAGCTTCTGATTTCCCCTTTGGTATCTTTTGGTCTTTGTATTGACTGTCTTTCATTGATTACGGCTTCTGATTTCCCCTTTGGTATCTTTTGGCCATTGTATTGACTGTCTTTCATTGATTTACGGCTTCTGATTTCCCCTTTGGTATCTTTTGGTCTTTGTATTGACTGTCTTTCATTGATTACGGCTTCTGATTTCCCCTTTGGTATCTTTTGGCCATTGTATTGACTGTCTTTCATTGATTTACGGCTTCTGATTTCCCCTTTGGTATCATTTGGTCATTGTATTGTCTGTCTTTCATTGATTTACAGCTTCTGATTTCCCCTTTGGTATCTTTTGGTCATTGTATTGTCTGTCTTTCATTGATTTACGGCCTCTGATTTCCCTTTTGGTATCTTTTGGTCATTGTATTGTCTGTCTTTCATTGATTACGGCTTCTGATTTCCACTTTGGTATCTTTTGGTCATTGTATTGTCTGTCTTTCATTGATTAACGGCTTCTGATTTCCCCGTTGATATCTTTTGGCCATTGCATTGTCTGTCTTTCATTGATTTACGGCTTCTGATTTCCCCTTTGGTATCTTTTGGCCATTGTATTGTCTGTCTTTCATTGATTTACAGCTTCTGATTTCCCCTTTGGTATCTTTTGGTCATTGTATTGTCTGTCTTTCATTGATTTACAGCTTCTGATTTCCCCTTTGGTATCTTTTGGTCATTGTATTGTCTGTCTTTCATTGATTTACGGCTTCTGATTTCCCCTTTGGTATCTTTTGGTCATTGTATTGTCTGTATTTCATTGAATTACGGCTTCTGATTTCCCCTTTGGTATCTGTTGGTCATTGCATTGTCTGTCTTTCATTGATTTACGGCTTCTGATTTCCCCTTTGGTATCTTTTGGCCATTGTATTGTCTGTCTTTCATTGATTTACAGCTTCTGATTTCCCCTTTGGTATCTTTTGGTCATTGTATTGTCTGTATTTCATTGAATTACGGCTTCTGATTTCCCCTTTGGTATCTGTTGGTCATTGCATTGTCTGTCTTTCATTGATTTACGGCTTCTGATTTCCCCTTTGGTATCTTTTGGCCATTGTATTGTCTGTCTTTCATTGATTTACAGCTTCTGATTTCCCCTTTGGTATCTTTTGGTCATTGTATTGTCTGTCTTTCATTGATTTACGGCTTCTGATTTCCCCTTTGGTATCATTTGGTCATTGTATTGTCTGTCTTTCATTGATTTACGGCTTCTGATTTCCCCTTTGGTATCTTTTGGTCATTGTATTGTCTGTATTTCATTGAATTACGGCTTCTGATTTCCCCTTTGGTATCTGTTGGTCATTGCATTGTCTGTCTTTCATTGATTTACGGCTTCTGATTTCCCCTTTGGTATCTTTTGGCCATTGTATTGTCTGTCTTTCATTGATTTACAGCTTCTGATTTCCCCTTTGGTATCTTTTGGTCATTGTATTGTCTGTCTTTCATTGAATTACGGCTTCTGATTTCCCCTTTGGTATCTGTTGGTCATTGCATTGTCTGTCTTTCATTGATTTACAGCTTCTGATTTCCCCTTTGGTATCTTTTGGTCATTGTATTGTCTGTCTTTCATTGATTTACGGCTTCTGATTTCCCCTTTGGTATCTTTTGGTCATTGTATTGTCTGTCTTTCATTGAATTACGGCTTCTGATTTCCCCTTTGGTATCTGTTGGTCATTGCATTGTCTGTCTTTCATTGATTTACAGCTTCTGATTTCCCCTTTGGTATCTTTTGGCCATTGTATTGTCTGTCTTTCATTGATTTACGGCTTCTGATTTCCCCTTTGGTATCTTTTGGTCATTGTATTGTCTGTCTTTCATTGATTTACGGCTTCTGATTTCCCCTTTGGTATCTTTTGGTCATTGTATTGTCTGTCTTTCATTGATTTACAGCTTCTGATTTCCCCTTTGGTATCTTTTGGCCATTGTATTGTCTGTCTTTCATTGATTTACGGCTTCTGATTTCCCCTTTGGTATCTTTTGGTCATTGTATTGTCTGTCTTTCATTGATTTACAGCTTCTGATTTCCCCTTTGGTATCTTTTGGTCATTGTATTGTCTGTCTTTCATTGATTTACGGCTTCTGATTTCCCCTTTGGTATCTTTTGGTCATTGTATTGTCTGTCTTTCATTGAATTACGGCTTCTGATTTCCCCTTTGGTATCTGTTGGTCATTGCATTGTCTGTCTTTCATTGATTTACGGCTTCTGATTTCCCCTTTGGTATCTTTTGGCCATTGTATTGTCTGTCTTTCATTGATTTACAGCTTCTGATTTCCCCTTTGGTATCTTTTGGTCATTGTATTGTCTGTCTTTCATTGAATTACGGCTTCTGATTTCCCCTTTGGTATCTGTTGGTCATTGCATTGTCTGTCTTTCATTGATTTACAGCTTCTGATTTCCCCTTTGGTATCTTTTGGTCATTGTATTGTCTGTCTTTCATTGATTTACGGCTTCTGATTTCCCCTTTGGTATCTTTTGGTCATTGTATTGTCTGTCTTTCATTGAATTACGGCTTCTGATTTCCCCTTTGGTATCTGTTGGTCATTGCATTGTCTGTCTTTCATTGATTTACAGCTTCTGATTTCCCCTTTGGTATCTTTTGGTCATTGTATTGTCTGTCTTTCATTGATTTACGGCTTCTGATTTCCCCTTTGGTATCTTTTGGTCATTGTATTGTCTGTCTTTCATTGATTTACGGCTTCTGATTTCCCCTTTGGTATCTTTTGGTCATTGTATTGTCTGTCTTTCATTGATTTACGGCTTCTGATTTCCCCTTTGGTATCTTTTGGTCATTGTATTGTCTGTCTTTCATTGAATTACGGCTTCTGATTTCCCCTTTGGTATCATTTGGTCATTGTATTGTCTGTCTTTCATTGAATTACGGCTTCTGATTTCCCCTTTGGTATCTTTTGGCCATTGTATTGTCTGTCTTTCATTGATTTACAGCTTCTGATTTCCCCTTTGGTATCATTTGGTCATTGTATTGTCTGTCTTTCATTGATTTACGGCTTCTGATTTCCCCTTTGGTATCATTTGGTCATTGTATTGTCTGTCTTTCATTGATTTACAGCTTCTGATTTCCCCTTTGGTATCTTTTGGCCATTGTATTGTCTGTCTTTCATTGATTTACGGCTTCTGATTTCCCCTTTGGTATCATTTGGTCATTGTATTGTCTGTCTTTCATTGATTTACAGCTTCTGATTTCCCCTTTGGTATCTTTTGGTCATTGTATTGTCTGTCTTTCATTGATTTACGGCTTCTGATTTCCCCTTTGGTATCTTTTGGCCATTGTATTGTCTGTCTTTCATTGAATTACGGCTTCTGATTTCCCCTTTGGTATCTGTTGGTCATTGTATTGTCTGTCTTTCATTGATTTACGGCTTCTGATTTCCCCTTTGATATCTTTTGGCCATTGTATTGTCTGTCTTTCATTGATTTACGGCTTCTGATTTCCCCTTTGGTATCATCAAATTTGTCTTGTAGGATATTAATAAATTGTATCCTGCCAGCCCTTGATAAAACACAGAACACATTATGACTTCCATGAATTATTTCCTAAATCATGGTTGACTCTAAGTCTTAATTAAGATATTGAATGTGACTATTTATTACAAGGCCTTGTGTACGTACATTAAATAAAAAAACGGAAGTAAGAATTTAAAACGGAAGTTTCTTGGCTCATTTTGATTGAACGCATTATTTTTCTATGCAAACAAATTACAGTGACATATAATTAACCACGTTTAATATATAATTGTTGATATTAGCTAACATTGTTTACGTAGAACGTAGATAAAATATACCTATATTATATGACTACATTTAATTAGTATAACATGCATGTGTGATTGTATTGCATTGTTACTAGTGTTAGTACCATGGTGATAAGTAATAGTACTAACAATTTTACTCTCTCTGACTGGAATCATTCATTAGCGGTCGTATTGATTCCTAACGATGTGATACTGATACTGTACCTTATTCTTGGATTTGGCGGCAACCTGCTTGTCATTTTAGTTTATGGACTTCGAATGGCAAAAAAATCAGAGGAGAGATATTTTATTCCCATTTTAGCCATTTCAGATCTTTCGGGTTCAGTTATTTGTGCTTCTTTCGCTATCGGTCTTAATATGTTTCAGGCGAAGTTTACAAACACCAGTATATGTAAAGCCTGGTGGTTCTTCGCCGCATTTACGACATATTTATCAATGCTGCTTTTGGCGATCATAGCAGTGCATCGATATCTAAAAGTGTGTCGTCCTTTTGGGAAACAGATGTCTGTCGTTTACAAGAGACTGTCTATTATGTTGGCGATATGTCTCGCGTTAATGCTGGGCGCACCAACCGTTATGCTGTATGGGTCTGTTGATTTTCCTAATACAGAGAAAACATTGGTCGGCAGACGATGCAGTAAATTGAAAAATGTGTCAAAGATTGGTTCGCTCATTTACAGTTCTATAGCAGGACTAGTTATGTTGGTCACGATTACGATTTTAATCGGTTTCTACGGGAGAATAGGGTGCACCATTTACCGCCATTTTCAACACATGTCAAAAGATGGATCCGAAAAGAAAACATCAGAAAAGAACGCCCATTTTACTGTCACTAGTGAATCACGGTCGTATGACACGAAAGAAACCATTTCATTTGACGTCACCAGTAGTAGATCCGACGTCACCAGTAGTAGAACTGACGTCACCAGTAGTAGAACTGATAACAATGAACCACCAACGCTTGAAAAATGCAGTGATATTATTGAAAATTCTAACACAAAATATTCCGAACAAGATTCCAGCGATGCTATTCAATTTGAAAACTTTGACATTGTGGATTCGAAAAACGATCTTGGTAAATCTAAAACAAGAATTAAAAAGAAACCAACAAAAAACGAAGACTTCAATCGTAAAATTATGTACAAGTTTACTTTAATGTTTATGATGATAACCATCGTGTTCTTAGTCTGTTATATACCCAAAGTCTTCTTAATAGTAATGGAAGCCATGAATCCCAAGTTTTGGGAAAACCTTTCAGACAACCAGAGAGCTGTGGTGCTGTTTTTCTACCGTGGATACATCATCAATAACATTGTCAATCCTTTTATCTACGCCTTTATGGATCTAAAGTTTCGACATGAAGCCTGGTCATTATTACGGTGCTCTAAAACAGAGTAGAATTTGGAACAAGATATAATTGTTGTATCTTTGTTTAATACAGATTAATATTATGATTAGTACAGAAGTTAAGAGAAAATATATCATTTTGCGTCCAGCGCTTGTTGTTACATGTTGTGCACAATTTGTAAGAAGAGTTTGAAGATATCAAAGGCGCAGTCAGAATCAGTATATAGAAGAAGAAGAGACAACACAATGGCCAAAAGAAAAGGTACAACGATCTATAAAACATACATAGAAAACTAACGATCGAGTAACACGAACCTCACTAAAAACCGGAGGTGAACTCAGGTGCTCCGGAAAGGTAAGCAGTTCTTGCTTTACTAGTGGCACCCGGCGTGTTAATCTAGTTACAAACCCGGTAATAAGCCGTAAACCTTGTTCCACACTATATATGATATTGTCATTATCATAAATAAGTAGAACAACTTACAAATATAAAGATTAAGTTCTACTTAGAGGGAACAATGGAAAAGATTAACACCTTTACAGACAATGTCACTTACTAAAGCTTAACAACAAATAACATAAACAATTATATGGCAGCATGACATGACTTGTGTCACGACGAATTAATGCATTATACATACAGTTCATGATTAGCAAATTAAAACAACTGTGCTCGCTAGTTATATGTGAGAAATGCCATTTTACTCACATATGGAAATAAATATATGGCCATATCATTTCACAGCGAGTGGAGGTTCGGACAATAAGACTTGTTTAACCCCTCCACTTTGTTTTAAGTGTCTGTACAAGGCCAGGAAAGTGAACTGTCATGTATTTGTGTGTTAGGAGTATCTGTGTTTGCCTCAGTTCTAGGATTTTACTGCATGATTTCGGAACCGTTCTGACAGTTTGGTATTTTTCTACATAATTTCTGAACTGTTCTGACAGTGTGGTATTTTTCTACTTAATTTCTGAACTGTTCTGACAGTGTGGTATTTTTCTACATCATTTCTGAACTGCTCTGACAGTGTTGTATTTTTCTTCATGTATCTGTACAAGGCCAGGAAAGTGAACTGTCATGTATTTGTGTGTTAGGAGTATCGGTGTTTGTATCAGTTCTAGGATTTTACTGCATGATTTCGGAATTGTTCTGACAGTTTGATATTTTTTTACATGATTTCGGAACTATTCTGACAGTGTGGTATTTTTCTACATAATTTCTGAACTGTACTGACAGTGTGGTATTTTTCTACATAATTTCGGAACTGCTCTGACAGTGTTGTATTTTCCTTCATGTATCTGTACAAGGCCAGGAACGTGAACTGTCATGCATTTGTGTGTTAGGAGTATCGGTGTTTGTATCAGTTCTAGGATTTTACTGCATGATTTCGGAATTTTTCTAACAGTTTGATATATTTTTACATGATTTCGGAACTATTCTGACAGTGTGGTATTTTTCTACATGATTACGGAACTGCTCTGAAAGTGTGGTATTTTTCGACATGATTTCGGAACTGTTCTGATAGTGTGGTATTTTTCGACATCATTTCGGAACTGTTCTGAAAGTGTGGTATTTTTCTACATAATTTCGGAACTGTTCTGACAGTGTGATATATTTGTATATAATTTCTGAACTGTTCTGACAGTCTGGTATTTTTTTACATAATTTCTGAACTGTTCTGACAGTGTGGTATTTTTCTACATAATTTCTGAACTGTTCTGACAGTGTGGTATTTTTATACATAATTTCGGAACTGTTCCGACAGTGTGGTATTTTTCTACATGATTTCGGAACTGTTCTGACAGTGTGGTATTTTTCGACATGATTTCGGAAATGTTCTGACACTGTAGTATATTCTACATCATTTCTGAACTGTTCTGACAGTGTGATATTCTTCGACATGATTTCGGAACTGTTCTGACAGTGTGGTATTTTCCGATATAATTTCTGAACTGTTCTAACAGTGTGATATTTTTCTACATTATTACGGAACTGTTCTGAAAGTGTGGTATTTTTCGACATGATTTCGGGACTGTTCTGACAGTGTGGTATATTTCTACATGGTTTCGGAACTGCTCTGACAGTGTTGTATTTTTCTACATGATTTCGGAACTGCTCTGACAGAGTTGTATTTTTCTACATATGTATGTACAAGGCCAGGAAAGTGAACTGTCATGAATTTGTGTGTTAGGAGTATCGGTGTTTGCCTCAGTTCTAGGATTTTACGGCATGATTTCTGAACTGTTCTGACAGTGTGATATTCTTCGACATGATTTCAGAACTGTTCTGACAGTGTGGTATTTTCCGTTATAATTTCTGAACTGTTCTGACAGTGTGGTATTTTTCTACATGATTTCGGAACTGTTTTGACAGTGTTGTATTTTTCTACATAATTTCTGAACTGTTGTAACAGTGTGGTATTTTTCTAAATGATTACGAACTGTTCTGAAAGTGTGGTATTTTTCTGCATGATTTCGGAACTGTTGTGACAGTGTAGTATTTCCTACATGTATCTGTACAAGGCCAGGAACGTGAACTGTCATGCATTTGTGTGTTAGGAGTATCGGTGTTTGTATCAGTTCTAGGATTTTACTGCATGATTTCGGAATTTTTCTAACAGTTTGATATATTTTTACATGATTTCGGAACTATTCTGACAGTGTGGTATTTTTCTACATGATTACGGAACTGCTCTGAAAGTGTGGTATTTTTCGACATGATTTCGGAACTGTTCTGATAGTGTGGTATTTTTCGACATCATTTCGGAACTGTTCTGAAAGTGTGGTATTTTTCTACATTATTTCGGAACTGTTCTGACAGTGTGATATATTTGTGTATAATTTCTGAACTGTTCTGACAGTCTGGTATTTTTTTACATAATTTCTGAACTGTTCTGACAGTGTGGTATTTTTCTACATAATTTCTGAACTGTTCTGACAGTGTGGTATTTTTATACATAATTTCGGAACTGTTCCGACAGTATGGTATTTTTCTACATGATTTCGGAACTGTTCTGACAGTGTGGTATTTTTCGACATGATTTCGGAAATGTTCTGACACTGTAGTATATTCTACATCATTTCTGAACTGTTCTGACAGTGTGATATTCTTCGACATGATTTCGGAACTGTTCTGACAGTGTGGTATTTTCCGATATAATTTCTGAACTGTTCTAACAGTGTGATATTTTTCTACATTATTACGGAACTGTTCTGAAAGTGTGGTATTTTTCGACATGATTTCGGAACTGTTCTGACAGTGTGGTATATTTCTACATGGTTTCGGAACTGCTCTGACAGTGTTGTATTTTTCTACATGATTTCGGAACTGCTCTGACAGAGTTGTATTTTTCTACATATGTATGTACAAGGCCAGGAAAGTGAACTGTCATGAATTTGTGTGTTAGGAGTATCGGTGTTTGCCTCAGTTCTAGGATTTTACGGCATGATTTCTGAACTGTTCTGACAGTGTGATATTCTTCGACATGATTTCAGAACTGTTCTGACAGTGTGGTATTTTCCGTTATAATTTCTGAACTGTTCTGACAGTGTGGTATTTTTCTACATGATTTCGGAACTGTTTTGACAGTGTTGTATTTTTCTACATAATTTCTGAACTGTTGTAACAGTGTGGTATTTTTCTAAATGATTACGAACTGTTCTGAAAGTGTGGTATTTTTCGACATGATTTCGGAACTGTTGTGACAGTGTAGTATTTCCTACATGATTTCTAAACTGTTCTGACAGTGTAGTACTTCCTACATGATTTCTGAACTATTCTGGTATTTTTGGTATTTTTCTACATGATTTCGGAACTCTACATCTTTGTGTACATGATTTCGGAACTGTTCTGACAGTTTGATATTTTTCTACATGATTTCGGAACTGTGCTGACAGTTTGATATTTTTCTACATGATTTCGGAACTGTGCTGACAGTGTGATATTTTTCAACATTATTTCGAAATTGTTTTGACAGTGTAGTATTTCCTACATGATTTCCGAATTGTTCTGACAGTGTGGTATTTCTTACATGATTTCGGAACTGTTCTGACAATGTAGTATTTCCTACATGATTTCTAGACTGTTCTGACAGTGTAGTATTTCCTACATTATTTCTGAACTATTCTGGAAGTGTGGTATTTTTCTACATGATTTCGGAACTCTACATGTTTGTGTACATGATTTCGGAACTGTTCTGACAGTTTGATATTTTTCTACATGATTTCAGAACTGTTCTGACAGTGTGGTATATTTCTACATGATTTCGGAACTGTGCTGACAGTGTGGTATTTTTCGATATGATTTCTGAACTGTTCTGACAGTGTGGTATATTTCTACATGATTTCGGAACTGTTCTGACAGTGTAATATTTCCTACATGATTTCTGAACTGTTCTTACAGTGGAGTATTTCCAACATGATTTCTGAACTGTTCTGACAGTGTAGTATTTCCTACATCATTTCTCAACTATTCTGAAAGTGTGGTATTTTTCTACATGATTTCGGAACTGCTCTGACAGTGTTGTATCTTTCTACATGTTTTTCTACATGATTTCGGAACTGTTCTGACAGTGTGGTATTTTTCTACATGATTTTGGAACTGCTCTGATAGTGTTGTATTTTTTTACATGTTTTTCTACATGATTTCGGAACGGTTCTGACAGTGTGGTATTTTTCGACATGATTTCGGAATTGTTCTTACAGTGTAGTATTTTTCTACATAATTTCTGAACTGTTCTGACAGTGTGGTATTTTTCTACCTAATTTCTGAACTGTTCTGACAGTGTGGTATTTTTCTACATAATTTCTGAACTCTTCTGACAGTGTGGTATTTTTCTACATAATTTCTGAACTGCTCTGACAGTGTGGTATTTTTCTACATCATTTCTGAACTGCTCTGACAGTGTTGTATTTTTCTTCATGTATCTGTACAAGGCCAGGAAAGTGAACTGTCATGTATTTGTGTGTTAGGAGTATCGGTGTTTGTATCAGTTCTAGGATTTTACTGCATGATTTCGGAATTGTTCTGACAGTTTGATATTTTTTTACATGATTTCGGAACTATTCTGACAGTGTGGTATTTTTCGACATAATTTCTGAACTGTTCTGACAGTGTGGTATTTTTCTACATAATTTCTGAACTGTTCTGACAGTGTGGTATTTTTCTACATGATTATGGAACTGTTCTGAAAGTGTGGTATTTTTCGACATAATTTCGGAACTGTTCTGACAGTGTGGTATTTTTCTGCATGATTTCGGCACTGTTCTGACAGTGTGGTATTTTCCGATATGATTTCTTAACTGTTCTGACAGTGTGGTATTTTTCTGCATGATTTCGGCACTGTTCTGACAGTGTGGTATTTTCCGATATGATTTTTGAACTGTTCTGACAGTGTGGTATTTTCACATGATTTCTGAACTGTTCTGACAGTGTGGTATTTTCCGTTATAATTTCCGAACTGTTCTGACAGTTTGGTATTTTTCTACATGATTTCGGAACTGTTTTGACAGTGTTGTATTTTCTACATAATTTCTGAACTGTTGTAACAGTGTGGTATATTTCTACATGATTACGGAACTGTTCTGAGAGTGTGGTATTTTTCGACATGATTTCGGAACTGTTGTGATAGTGTGGTACTTTTTGACATCATTTCGGAACCGTTCTGACAGTGTGGTGTTTTTCGACATGATTTCGGAATTGTTCTGACAGTGTGGTATTTTTCGACATGATTTCGGAATTGTTTTGACAGTGTAGTATTTCCTACATGATTTCCGAATTATTGTTACAGTGTAGTATTTCCTACATGATTTCTGAACTGTTCTGACAGTGTAGTATTTCCTACATGATTTCTGAACTGTTCTGACAGTGTGGTATTTCCTACATGATTTCTAAACTGTTCTGACAGTGTAGTATTTCCTACACGATTTCTGAACTGTTCTGACAGTGTAGTACTTCCTACATGATTTCTAAACTGTTCTGACAGTGTAGTATTTCCTACATCATTTCTGAACTATTCTGGCAGTGTGGTATTTTTCTACATGATTTCGGAACTCTACATCTTTGTGTACATGATTTCGGAACTGTTCTGACAGTTTGATATTTTTATGCATGATTTCGGCACTGTTCTGACAGTGTGGTATTTTCCGATATGATTTTTGAACTGTTCTGACAGTGTGGTATTTTCACATGATTTCTGAACTGTTCTGACAGTGTGGTATTTTCCGTTATAATTTCCGAACTGTTCTGACAGTTTGGTATTTTTCTACATGATTTCGGAACTGTTTTGACAGTGTTGTATTTTCTACATAATTTCTGAACTGTTGTAACAGTGTGGTATATTTCTACATGATTACGGAACTGTTCTGAGAGTGTGGTATTTTTCGACATGATTTCGGAACTGTTGTGATAGTGTGGTACTTTTTGACATCATTTCGGAACCGTTCTGACAGTGTGGTGTTTTTCGACATGATTTCGGAATTGTTCTGACAGTGTGGTATTTTTCGACATGATTTCGGAATTGTTTTGACAGTGTAGTATTTCCTACATGATTTCCGAATTATTGTTACAGTGTAGTATTTCCTACATGATTTCTGAACTGTTCTGACAGTGTAGTATTTCCTACATGATTTCTGAACTGTTCTGACAGTGTGGTATTTCCTACATGATTTCTAAACTGTTCTGACAGTGTAGTATTTCCTACACGATTTCTGAACTGTTCTGACAGTGTAGTACTTCCTACATGATTTCTAAACTGTTCTGACAGTGTAGTATTTCCTACATCATTTCTGAACTATTCTGGCAGTGTGGTATTTTTCTACATGATTTCGGAACTCTACATCTTTGTGTACATGATTTCGGAACTGTTCTGACAGTTTGATATTTTTATGCATGATTTCGGCACTGTTCTGACAGTGTGGTATTTTCCGATATGATTTTTGAACTGTTCTGACAGTGTGGTATTTTCACATGATTTCTGAACTGTTCTGACAGTGTGGTATTTTCCGTTATAATTTCCGAACTGTTCTGACAGTGTGGTATTTTTCTACATGATTTCGGAACTGTTTTGACAGTGTTGTATTTTCTACATAATTTCTGAACTGTTGTAACAGTGTGGTATATTTCTACATGATTACGGAACTGTTCTGAGAGTGTGGTATTTTTCGACATGATTTCGGAACTGTTGTGATAGTGTGGTACTTTTTGACATCATTTCGGAACCGTTCTGACAGTGTGGTGTTTTTCGACATGATTTCGGAATTGTTCTGACAGTGTGGTATTTTTCGACATGATTTCGGAATTGATTTGACAGTGTAGTATTTCCTACATGATTTCCGAATTATTGTTACAGTGTAGTATTTCCTACATGATTTCTAAACTGTTCTGACAGTGTAGTATTTCCTACATCATTTCTGAACTATTCTGGCAGTGTGGTATTTTTCTACATGATTTCGGAACTCTACATCTTTGTGTACATGATTTCGGAACTGTTCTGACAGTTTGATATTTTTCTACATGATTTCAGAACTGTTCTGACAGTGTGGTATTTTTCTACATGATTTCGGAACTGTGCTGACAGTGTAGTATTTTCCGATATGATTTTTGAACTGTTCTGACAGTTTGGTATTTTCTTCATGATTTCGGAACTGTTCTTACAGTGGAGTATTTCCTACATGATTTCTGAACTGTTCTGACAGTGTAATATTTCCTACATGATTTCTGAACTGTTCTTACAGTGGAGTATTTCCTACATGATTTCTGAACTGTTCTGACAGTGTAATATTTCCTACATGATTTCTGAACTGTTCTTACAGTGGAGTATTTCCTACATGATTTCTGAACTGTTCTGACAGTGTAATATTTCCTACATGATTTCTGAACTGTTCTTACAGTGGAGTATTTCCTACATGATTTCTGAACTGTTCTGACAGTGTAATATTTCCTACATGATTTCTGAACTGTTCTGACAGTGTAGTATTTCCTACATGATTTCTGAACTGTTCTGACAGTGTAATATTTCCTACATGATTTCGGAACTGTTCTGACAGTGTAGTATTTCCTACATGATTTCTGAACTGTTCTGACAGTGTAGTATTTCCTACATCATTTTTCAACTATTCTGAAAGTGTGGTATATTTCTACATGATTTTGGAACTGCTCTGACAGTGTTGTATCTTTCTCCATGTTTTTCTACATGATTTCGGAACCGTTCTGACAGTGTGGTATTTTTCGACATGATTTCGGAACTGTTCTGACAGTGTGGTATTTTTCGACATGATTTCGGAATTGTTTTGACAGTGTAGTATTTCCTACATGATTTCCGAATTGTTGTGACAGTGTAGTATTTCCTACATGATTTCTGAACTGTTCTGACAGTGTAGTATTTCGTACATGATTTCGGAACTATTCTGACAGTGTGGTATTTTTCGACATGATTTCGGAACTGTGCTGACAGTGTGATATTGTTCAACATTATTTCGAAATTGTTTTGACAGTGTAGTATTTCCTACATGATTTCCGAATTGTTCTGACAGTGTAGTATTTCCTACATGATTTCTAGACTGTTCTGACAGTGTAGTATTTCCTACATTATTTCTGAACTATTCTGGAAGTGTGGTATTTTTCTACATGATTTCGGAACTCTACATGTTTGTGTACATGATTTCGGAACTGTTCTGACAGTTTGATATTTTTCTACATGATTTCAGAACTGTTCTGACAGTGTGGTATATTTCTACATGATTTCGGAACTGTTCTGACAGTGTAATATTTCCTACATGATTTCTGAACTGTTCTTACAGTGGAGTATTTCCAACATGATTTCTGAACTGTTCTGACAATGTGGTATATTTCTACATGATTTCGGAACTGTTCTGACAGTGTAATATTTCCTACATGATTTCTGAACTGTTCTTACAGTGGAGTATTTCCAACATGATTTCTGAACTGTTCTGACAGTGTGGTATATTTCTACATGATTTCGGAACTGTTCTGACAGTGTAATATTTCCTACATGATTTCTGAACTGTTCTTACAGTGGAGTATTTCCAACATGATTTCTGAACTGTTCTGACAGTGTAGTATTTCCTACATCATTTCTCAACTATTCTGAAAGTGTGGTATATTTCTACATGATTTCGGAACTGCTCTGACAGTGTTGTATCTTTCTACATGTTTTTCTACATGATTTCGGAACTGTTCTGACAGTGTGGTATTTTTCTACATGATTTCGGAACTGCTCTGATAGTGTTGTATTTTTTTACATGTTTTTCTACATGATTTCGGAACTGTTCTGACAGTGTGGTATTTTTCGACATGATTTCGGAATTGTTCTTACAGTGTAGTATTTTTCTACATAATTTCTGAACTGTTCTGACAGTGTGGTATTTTTCTACATAATTTCTGAACTGTTCTGACAGTGTGGTATTTTTCTACATAATTTCTGAACTATTCTGACAGGGTGGTATTTTTCTACATAATTTCTGAATTGCTCTGACAGTGTGGTATTTTTCTACATAATTTCTGAATTGCTCTGACAGTGTTGTATTTTTCTTCATGTATCTGTACAAGTCCAGGAAAGTGAACTGTCATGTATTTGTGTGTTAGGAGTATCGGTGTTTGTATCAGTTCTAGGATTTTACTGCATGACTTCGGAATTGTTCTGACAGTTTGATATTTTTTTACATGATTTCGGAACTATTCTGACAGTGTGGTATTTTTCGACATAATTTCTGAACTGTTCTGACAGTGTGGTATTTTTCTACATAATTTCTGAACTGTTCTGACAGTGTGGTATTTTTCTACATGATTACGGAACTGTTCTGAAAGTGTGGTATTTTTCGACATAATTTCGAAACTGTTCTGACAGTGTGGTATATTTCTGCATGATTTCGGCACTGTTCTGAAAGTGTGGTATTTTCCGATATGATTTCTGAACTGTTCTGACAGTGTGGTATTTTTCTGCATGATTTCGGCACTGTTCTGACAGTGTGGTATTTTCCGATATGATTTTTGAACTGTTCTGACAGTGTGGTATTTTCTACATGATTTCGGAACTGTTCTGACAGTGTGGTATTTTTCTACATAATTTTTGAACATTTCTGACAGTTTGGTATTTTTCTACATAATTTAGGAACTGCTCTGACACTGTGGTATTTTTCTACATCATTTCTGAACTGCTCTGACAGTGTTGTATTTTTCTTCATATATCTGTACAAGGCCAGGAAAGTGAACTGTCATGTATTTGTGTGTTAGGAGTATCGGTGTTTGTATCAGTTCTAGGATTTTACTGCATGATTTCGGAATTGTTCTGACAGTTTGATATTTTTTTACATGATTTCGGAACTATTTTGACAGTGTGGTATTTTTCGACATAATTTCTGAACTGTTCTGACAGTGTGGTATTTTTCTACATAATTTCTGAACTGTTCTGACAGTGTGGTATTTTTCTACATGATTACGGAACTGTTCTGAAAGTGTGGTATTTTTCGACATAATTTCGGAACTGTTCTGACAGTGTGGTATTTTTCTGCATGATTTCGGCACTGTTCTGACAGAGTGGTATTTTCCGATATGATTTTTGAACTGTTCTGACAGTGTGGTATTTTCTACATGATTTCGGAACTGTTCTGACAGTGTGGTATTTTTCTACCTAATTTCTGAACACTTCTGACAGTTTGGTATTTTTCTACATAATTTCTGAACTGTTCTGACAGCGTGGTATTTTTCTACATAATTTCTGAACTGCTCTGACAGTGTGGTATTTTTCTACATGTATCTGTACAAGGCCAGGAAAGTGAACTGTCATGTATTTGTGTGTTAGGAGTATCGGTGTTTTTATCAGTTCTGGGATTTTACTGCATGATTTCGGAATTGTTCTGACAGTGTGGTATTTTTCTACATAATTTCTGAACTGTTCTGACAGTGTGGTATTTTTTTGCATAATTTCTGAACTGTTCTGACAGTGTGGTATTTTTCTACATAATTTCGGAACTGCTCTGACAGTGTTGTATTTTCCTTCATGTATCTGTACAAGGCCAGGAACGTGAACTGTCATGCATTTGTGTGTTAGGAGTATCGTGTTTGCATCAGTTCTAGGATTTTACTGCATGATTTCGGAATTTTTCTAACAGTTTGATATATTTTTACATGATTTCGGAACTATTCTGACAGTGTGGTATTTTTCTACATGATTACGGAACTGTTCTGAAAGTGTGGTATTTTTCTACATAATTTCGGAACTGTTCTGATAGTGTGGTATTTTTCGACATCATTTCGGAACTGTTCTGAAAGTGTGGTATTTTTCTACATAAATTCGGAACTGTTCTGACAGTGTGGTACTTTTCGACATCATTTCGGAACTGTTGACAGTGTGGTATTTTTCTACATAATTTCTGAACTGTTCTGACAGTGTGGTATTTTTCTACATAATTTCTGAACTGTTCTGACAGTGTAGTATTTTTCTACATAATTTCTGAACTGTTCTGACAGTGTGGTATTTTTCTACATACTTTCTGAACTGTTCTGAGAGTGTGGTATTTTTCTACATAATTTCTGAACTGTTCTGACAGTGTGGTATTTTTCTACATAATTTCTGAACTGTTCTGACAGTGTGGTATTTTTCTACATGATTACGGAACTGTTCTGAAAGTGTGGTATTTTCCGACATGAATTCGAAACTGTTCTTACAGTGTTGTATTTTTCGACATGATTTCGGAACTGTTCTGACAGTGTGATATACTTCGACATGATTTCTGAACTGTTCTGAGAGTGTAATATTTTTCAACATGATTTCGGAACTGTTCTGACAGTTTGATATTTTTCTACATGATTTCAGAACTGTTCTGACAGTATGGTATATTTCTACCTGATTTCGGAACTGTGCTGACAGTGTGGTATTTTTCGATATGATTTCTGAACTGTTCTGACAGTGTGGTATTTTCTACATGATTTCGGAACTGTTCTGACAGTGTAATATTTCCTACATGATTTCTGAACTGTTCTTACAGTGGAGTATTTCCAACATGATTTCTGAACTGTTCTGACAGTGTAGTATTTCCTACATCATTTTTCAACTATTCTGAAAGTGTGGTATATTTCTACATGATTTCGGAACTGCTCTGACAGTGTTGTATCTTTCTACATGTTTTTCTACATGATTTCGGAACTGTTCTGACAGTGTGGTATTTTTTTACATGATTTCGGAACTGCTCTGATAGTGTTGTATTTTATTACATGTTTTTCTACATGATTTCGGAATTGTTCTGACAGTGTAGTATTTTTCTACATAATTTCTGAACTGTTCTGACAGTGTGGTATTTTTCTACATAATTTCTGAACTGTTCTGACAGTGTGGTATTTTTCTACATAATGTCTGAACTCTTCTGACAGTGTGGTATTTTTCTACATAATTTCTGAATTGCTATGACAGTGTGGTATTTTTCTACATAATTTCTGAATTGCTCTGACAGTGTTGTATTTTTCTTCATGTATCTGTACAAGTCCAGGAAAGTGAACTGTCATGTATTTGTGTGTTAGGAGTATCGGTGTTTGTATCAGTTCTAGGATTTTACTGCATGATTTCGGAATTGTTCTGACAGTTTGATATTTTTTTACATGATTTCGGAACTATTCTGACAGTGTGGTATTTTTCGACATAATTTCTGAACTGTTCTGACAGTGTGGTATTTTTCTACATAATTTCTGAACTGTTCTGACAGTGTGGTATTTTTCTACATGATTACGGAACTGTTCTGAAAGTGTGGTATTTTTCGACATAATTTCGAAACTGTTCTGACAGTGTGGTATATTTCTGCATGATTTCGGCACTGTTCTGAAAGTGTGGTATTTTCCGATATGATTTCTGAACTGTTCTGACAGTGTGGTATTTTTCTGCATGATTTCGGCACTGTTCTGACAGTGTGGTATTTTCCGATATGATTTTTGAACTGTTCTGACAGTGTGGTATTTTCTACATGATTCGGAACTGTTCTGACAGTGTGGTATTTTTCTACATAATGTCTTAACACTTCTGACAGTTTGGTATTTTTCTACATAATTTAGGAACTGCTCTGACACTGTGGTATTTTTCTACATCATTTCTGAACTGCTCTGACAGTGTGGTATTTTTCTTCATGTATCTGTACAAGGCCAGGAAAGTGAACTGTCATGTATTGGTGTGTTAGGAGTATCGGTGTTTGTATCAGTTCTAGGATTTTACTGCATGATTTCGGAATTGTTCTGACAGTTTGATATTTTTTTACATGATTTCGGAACTATTTTGACAGTGTGGTATTTTTCGACATAATTTCTGAACTGTTCTGACAGTGTGGTATTTTTCTACATAATTTCTGAACTGTTCTGACAGTGTGGTATTTTTCTACATGATTACGGAACTGTTCTGAAAGTGTGGTATTTTTCGACATAATTTCGGAACTGTTCTGACAGTGTGGTATTTTTCTGCATGATTTCGGCACTGTTCTGACAGTGTGGTATTTTCCGATATGATTTTTGAACTGTTCTGACAGTGTGGTATTTTCTACATGATTTCGGAACTGTTCTGACAGTGTGGTATTTTTCTACCTAATTTCTGAACACTTCTGACAGGGTGGTATTTTTCTACATAATTTCTGAACTGTTCTGACAGCGTGGTATTTTTCTACATAATTTCTGAACTGCTCTGACAGTGTGGTATTTTTCTACATGTATCTGTACAAGGCCAGGAAAGTGAACTGTCATGTATTTGTGTGTTAGGAGTATCGGTGTTTGTATCAGTTCTGGGATTTTACTGCATGATTTCGGAATTGTTCTGACAGTGTGGTATTTTTCTACATAATTTATGAACTGTTCTGACAGTGTGGTATTTTTTCGCATAATTTCTGAACTGTTCTGACACTGTGGTATTTTTCTACATAATTTCGGAACTGCTCTGACAGTGTTGTATTTTCCTTCATGTATCTGTACAAGGCCAGGAACGTGAACTGTCATGCATTTGTGTGTTAGGAGTATCGTGTTTGCATCAGTTCTAGGATTTTACTGCTGATTTCGGAATTTTTCTAACAGTTTGATATATTTTTACATGATTTCGGAACTATTCTGACAGTGTGGTATTTTTCTACATGATTACGGAACTGTTCTGAAAGTGTGGTATTTTTCTACATAATTTCGGAACTGTTCTGATAGTGTGGTATTTTTCGACATCATTTCGGAACTGTTCTGAAAGTGTGGTATTTTTCTACATAAATTCGGAACTGTTGTGACAGTGTGGTACTTTTCGACATCATTTCGGAACTGTTGACAGTGTGGTATTTTTCTACATAATTTCTGAACTGTTCTGACAGTGTGGTATTTTTCTACATAATTTCTGAACTGTTCTGACAGTGTAGTATTTTTCTACATAATTTCTGAACTGTTCTGACAGTGTGGTATTTTTCTACATACTTTCTGAACTGTTCTGAGAGTGTGGTATTTTTCTACATAATTTCTGAACTGTTCTGACAGTGTGGTATTTTTCTACATAATTTCTGAACTGTTCTGACAGTGTGGTATTTTTCTACATGATTACGGAACTGTTCTGAAAGTGTGGTATTTTCCGACATGAATTCGAAACTGTTCTTACAGTGTTGTATTTTTCGACATGATTTCGGAACTGTTCTGACAGTGTGATATACTTCGACATGATTTCTGAACTGTTCTGAGAGTGTAATATTTTTCAACATGATTTCGGAACTGTTCTGACAGTTTGATATTTTTCTACATGATTTCAGAACTGTTCTGACAGTATGGTATATTTCTACCTGATTTCGGAACTGTGCTGACAGTGTGGTATTTTTCGATATGATTTCTGAACTGTTCTGACAGTGTGGTATTTTCTACATGATTTCGGAACTGTTCTGACAGTGTAATATTTCCTACATGATTTCTGAACTGTTCTTACAGTGGAGTATTTCCAACATAATTTCTGAACTGTTCTGACAGTGTAGCATTTCCTACATCATTTTTCAACTATTCTGAAAATGTGGTATATTTCTACATGATTTCGGAACTGCTCTGACAGTGTTGTATCTTTCTACATGTTTTTCTACATGATTTCGGAACTGTTCTGACAGTGTGGTATTTTTTTACATGATTTCGGAACTGCTCTGATAGTGTTGTATTTTATTACATGTTTTTCTACATGATTTCGGAATTGTTCTGACAGTGTAGTATTTTTCTACATAATTTCTGAACTGTTCTGACAGTGTGGTATTTTTCTACATAATTTCTGAACTGTTCTGACAGTGTGGTATTTTTCTACATAATGTCTGAACTCTTCTGACAGTGTGGTATTTTTCTACATAATTTCTGAATTGCTCTGACAGTGTGGTATTTTTCTACATAATTTCTGAATTGCTCTGACAGTGTTGTATTTTTCTTCATGTATCTGTACAAGTCCAGGAAAGTGAACTGTCATGTATTTGTGTGTTAGGAGTATCGGTGTTTGTATCAGTTCTAGGATTTTACTGCATGATTTCGGAATTATTCTGACAGTTTGATATTTTTTTACATGATTTCGGAACTATTCTGACAGTGTGGTATTTTTCGACATAATTTCTGAACTGTTCTGACAGTGTGGTATTTTTCTACATAATTTCTGAACTGTTCTGACAGTGTGGTATTTTTCTACATGATTACGGAACTGTTCTGACAGTTTGGTATTTTTCTACATAATTTCTGAACTGTTCTGACAGCGTGGTATTTTTCTACATAATTTCTGAACTGCTCTGACAGTGTGGTATTTTTCTACATGTATCTGTACAAGGCCAGGAAAGTGAACTGTCATTTATTTGTGTGTTAGGAGTATCGGTGTTTGTATCAGTTCTGGGATTTTACTGCATGATTTCGGAATTGTTCTGACAGTGTGGTATTTTTCTACATAATTTCTGAACTGTTCTGACAGTGTGGTATTTTTTTGCATAATTTCTGAACTGTTCTGACACTGTGGTATTTTTCTACATAATTTCGGAACTGCTCTGACAGTGTTGTATTTTCCTTCATGTATCTGTACAAGGCCAGGAACGTGAACTGTCATGCATTTGTGTGTTAGGAGTATCGTGTTTGCATCAGTTCTAGGATTTTACTGCATGATTTCGGAATTTTTCTAACAGTTTGATATATTTTTACATGATTTCGGAACTATTCTGACAGTGTGGTATTTTTCTACATGATTACGGAACTGTTCTGAAAGTGTGGTATTTTTCTACATAATTTCGGAACTGTTCTGATAGTGTGGTATTTTTCGACATCATTTCGGAACTGTTCTGAAAGTGTGGTATTTTTCTACATAAATTCGGAACTGTTCTGACAGTGTGGTACTTTTCGACATCATTTCGGAACTGTTGACAGTGTGGTATTTTTCTACATAATTTCTGAACTGTTCTGACAGTGTGGTATTTTTCTACATAATTTCTGAACTGTTCTGACAGTGTAGTATTTTTCTACATAATTTCTGAACTGTTCTGACAGTGTGGTATTTTTCTACATACTTTCTGAACTGTTCTGAGAGTGTGGTATTTTTCTACATAATTTCTGAACTGTTCTGACAGTGTGGTATTTTTCTACATAATTTCTGAACTGTTCTGACAGTGTGGTATTTTTCTACATGATTACGGAACTGTTCTGAAAGTGTGGTATTTTCCGACATGAATTCGAAACTGTTCTTACAGTGTTGTATTTTTCGACATGATTTCGGAACTGTTCTGACAGTGTGATATACTTCGACATGATTTCTGAACTGTTCTGAGAGTGTAATATTTTTCAACATGATTTCGGAACTGTTCTGACAGTTTGATATTTTTCTACATGATTTCAGAACTGTTCTGACAGTATGGTATATTTCTACCTGATTTCGGAACTGTGCTGACAGTGTGGTATTTTTCGATATGATTTCTGAACTGTTCTGACAGTGTGGTATTTTCTACATGATTTCGGAACTGTTCTGACAGTGTAATATTTCCTACATGATTTCTGAACTGTTCTTACAGTGGAGTATTTCCAACATGATTTCTGAACTGTTCTGACAGTGTAGTATTTCCTACATCATTTTTCAACTATTCTGAAAGTGTGGTATATTTCTACATGATTTCGGAACTGCTCTGACAGTGTTGTATCTTTCTACATGTTTTTCTACATGATTTCGGAACTGTTCTGACAGTGTGGTATTTTTTTACATGATTTCGGAACTGCTCTGATAGTGTTGTATTTTATTACATGTTTTTCTACATGATTTCGGAATTGTTCTGACAGTGTAGTATTTTTCTACATAATTTCTGAACTGTTCTGACAGTGTGGTATTTTTCTACATAATTTCTGAACTGTTCTGACAGTGTGGTATTTTTCTACATAATGTCTGAACTCTTCTGACAGTGTGGTATTTTTCTACATAATTTCTGAATTGCTCTGACAGTGTGGTATTTTTCTACATAATTTCTGAATTGCTCTGACAGTGTGGTATTTTTCTTCATGTATCTGTACAAGTCCAGGAAAGTGAACTGTCATGTATTTGTGTGTTAGGAGTATCGGTGTTTGTATCAGTTCTAGGATTTTACTGCATGATTTCGGAATTATTCTGACAGTTTGATATTTTTTTACATGATTTCGGAACTATTCTGACAGTGTGGTATTTTTCGTCATAATTTCTGAACTGTTCTGACAGTGTGGTATTTTTCTACATAATTTCTGAACTGTTCTGACAGTGTGGTATTTTTCTACATGATTACGGAACTGTTCTGAAAGTGTGGTATTTTTCGACATAATTTTGAAACTGTTCTGACAGTGTGGTATATTTCTGCATGATTTCGGCACTGTTCTGACAGTGTGGTATTTTCCGATATGATTTCTGAACTGTTCTGACAGTGTGGTATTTTTCTGCATGATTTCGGCACTGTTCTGACAGTGTGGTATTTTCCGATATGATTTTTGAACTGTTCTGACAGTGTGGTATTTTCTACATGATTTCGGAACTGTTCTGACAGTGTGGTATTTTTCTACCTAATTTCTGAACACTTCTGACAGTTTGGTATTTTTCTACATAATTTCTGAACTGTTCTGACAGCGTGGTATTTTTCTACATAATTTCTGAACTGCTCTGTCAGTGTGGTATTTTTCTACATGTATCTGTACAAGGCCAGGAAAGTGAACTGTCATGTATTTGTGTGTTAGGAGTATCGGTGTTTGTATCAGTTCTGGGATTTTACTGCATGATTTCGGAATTGTTCTGACAGTGTGGTATTTTTCTACATAATTTCTGAACTGTTCTGACAGTGTGGTATTTTTCTACATAATTTCTGAACTGTTCTGACACTGTGGTATTTTTCTACATAATTTCGGAACTGCTCTGACAGTGTTGTATTTTCCTTCATGTATCTGTACAAGGCCAGGAACGTGAACTGTCATGCATTTGTGTGTTAGGAGTATCGTGTTTGCATCAGTTCTAGGATTTTACTGCATGATTTCGGAATTTTTCTAACAGTTTGATATATTTTTACATGATTTCGGAACTATTCTGACAGTGTGGTATTTTTCTACATGATTACGAACTGTTCTGAAAGTGTGGTATTTTTCTACATAATTTCGGAACTGTTCTGATAGTGTGGTATTTTTCGACATCATTTCGGAACTGTTCTGAAAGTGTGGTATTTTTCTACATAAATTCGGAACTGTTCTGACAGTGTGGTACTTTTCGACATCATTTCGGAACTGTTGACAGTGTGGTATTTTTCTACATAATTTCTGAACTGTTCTGACAGTGTGGTATTTTTCTACATAATTTCTGAACTGTTCTGACAGTGTGGTATTTTTCTACATAATTTCTGAACTGTTCTGACAGTGTGGTATTTTTCTACATACTTTCTGAACTGTTCTGAGAGTGTGGTATTTTTCTACATAATTTCTGAACTGTTCTGACAGTGTGGTATTTTTCTACATAATTTCTGAACTGTTCTGACAGTGTGGTATTTTTCTACATGATTACGGAACTGTTCTGAAAGTGTGGTATTTTCCGACATGAATTCGAAACTGTTCTTACAGTGTTGTATTTTTCGACATGATTTCGGAACTGTTCTGACAGTGTGATATACTTCGACATGATTTCTGAACTGTTCTGAGAGTGTAATATTTTTCAACATGATTTCGGAACTGTTCTGACAGTTTGATATTTTTCTACATGATTTCAGAACTGTTCTGACAGTATGGTATATTTCTACCTGATTTCGGAACTGTGCTGACAGTGTGGTATTTTTCGATATGATTTCTGAACTGTTCTGACAGTGTGGTATATTTCTACATGATTTCGGAACTGTTCTGACAGTGTAATATTTCTACATGATTTCGGAACTGCTCTGACAGTGTTGTATCTTTCTACATGTTTTTCTACATGATTTCGGAATTGTTCTGACAGTGTAGTATTTTTCTACATTATTTCTGAACTGTTCTGACAGTGTGGTATTTTTCTACATAATTTCTGAACTGTTCTGACAGTGTGGTATTTTTCTACATAATTTCTGAACTCTTCTGACAGTGTGGTATTTTTCTACATAATTTCTGAATTGCTCTGACAGTGTGGTATTTTTCTACATAATTTCTGAATTGCTCTGACAGTGTTGTATTTTTCTTCATGTATCTGTACAAGTCCAGGAAAGTGAACTGTCATGTATTTGTGTGTTAGGAGTATCGGTGTTTGTATCAGTTCTAGGATTTTACTGCATGATTTCGGAATTGTTCTGACAGTTTGATATTTTTTTTACATGATTTCGGAACTATTCTGACAGTGTGGTATTTTTCGACATGATTTCTGAACTGTTCTGACAGTGTGGTATTTTTCTACATGATTACGGAACTGTTCTGAAAGTGTGGTATTTTTCGAAATAATTTCGAAACTGTTCTGACAGTGTGGTATATTTCTGCATGATTTCGGCACTGTTCTGACAGTGTGGTATTTTCCGATATGATTTCTGAACTGTTCTGACAGTGTGGTATTTTTCTGCATGATTTCGGCACTGTTCTGACAGTGTGGTATTTTCCGATATGATTTTTGAACTGTTCTGACAGTGTGGTATTTTCTACATGATTTCGGAACTGTTCTGACAGTGTGGTATTTTTCTACCTAATTTCTGAACACTTCTGACAGTTTGGTATTTTTCTACATAATTTCGGAACTGCTCTGACACTGTGGTATTTTTCTACATCATTTCTGAACTGCTCTGACAGTGTTGTATTTTTCTTCATGTATCTGTACAAGGCCAGGAAAGTGAACTGTCATGTATTGGTGTGTTAGGAGTATCGGTGTTTGTATCAGTTCTAGGATTTTACTGCATGATTTCGGAATTGTTCTGACAGTTTGATATTTTTTTACATGATTTCGGAACTATTTTGACAGTGTGGTATTTTTCGACATAATTTCTGAACTGTTCTGACAGTGTGGTATTTTTCTACATAATTTCTGAACTGTTCTGACAGTGTGGTATTTTTCTACATGATTACGGAACTGTTCTGAAAGTGTGGTATTTTTCGACATAATTTCGGAACTGTTCTGACAGTGTGGTATTTTTCTGCATGATTTCGGCACTGTTCTGACAGTGTGGTATTTTCCGATATGATTTTGGAACTGTTCTGACAGTGTGGTATTTTCTACATGATTTCGGAACTGTTCTGACAGTGTGGTATTTTTCTACCTAATTTCTGAACACTTCTGACAGTTTGGTATTTTTCTACATAATTTCTGAACTGTTCTGACAGCGTGGTATTTTTCTACATAATTTCTGAACTGTTCTGACAGTGTGGTATTTTTCTACATAATTTCTGAACTGTTCTGACAGTGTGGTATTTTTCTACATAATTTCTGAACTCTTCTGACAGTGTGGTATTTTTCTACATAATTTCTGAATTGCTCTGACAGTGTGGTATTTTTCTACATAATTTCTGAATTGCTCTGACAGTGTTGTATTTTTCTTCATGTATCTGTACAAGTCCAGGAAAGTGAACTGTCATGTATTTGTGTGTTAGGAGTATCGGTGTTTGTATCAGTTCTAGGATTTTACTGCATGATTTCGGAATTGTTCTGACAGTTTGATATTTTTTTACATGATTTCGGAACTATTCTGACAGTGTGGTATTTTTCGACATAATTTCTGAACTGTTCTGACAGTGTGGTATTTTTCTACATAATTTCTGAACTGTTCTGACAGTGTGGTATTTTTCTACATGATTACGGAACTGTTCTGAAAGTGTGGTATTTTTCGACATAATTTCGAAACTGTTCTGACAGTGTGGTATATTTCTGCATGATTTCGGCACTGTTCTGACAGTGTGGTATTTTCCGATATGATTTCTGAACTGTTCTGACAGTGTTGTATTTTTCTGCATGATTTCGGCACTGTTCTGACAGTGTGGTATTTTCCGATATGATTTTTGAACTGTTCTGACAGTGTGGTATTTTCTACATGATTTCGGAACTGTTCTGACAGTGTGGTATTTTTCTACCTAATTTCTGAACACTTCTGACAGTTTGGTATTTTTCTACATAATTTCTGAACTGTTCTGACAGCGTGGTATTTTTCTACATAATTTCTGAACTGCTCTGACAGTGTGGTATTTTTCTACATGTATCTGTACAAGGCCAGGAAAGTGAACTGTCATGTATTTGTGTGTTAGGAGTATCGGTGTTTGTATCAGTTCTGGGATTTTACTGCATGATTTCGGAATTGTTCTGACAGTGTGGTATTTTTCTACATAATTTCTGAACTGTTCTGACAGTGTGGTATTTTTCTACATAATTTCTGAACTGTTCTGACACTGTGGTATTTTTCTACATAATTTCGGAACTGCTCTGACAGTGTTGTATTTTCCTTCATGTATCTGTACAAGGCCAGGAACGTGAACTGTCATGCATTTGTGTGTTAGGAGTATCGTGTTTGCATCAGTTCTAGGATTTTACTGCATGATTTCGGAATTTTTCTAACAGTTTGATATATTTTTACATGATTTCGGAACTATTCTGACAGTGTGGTATTTTTCTACATGATTACGAACTGTTCTGAAAGTGTGGTATTTTTCTACATAATTTCGGAACTGTTCTGATAGTGTGGTATTTTTCGACATCATTTCGGAACTGTTCTGAAAGTGTGGTATTTTTCTACATAAATTCGGAACTGTTCTGACAGTGTGGTACTTTTCGACATCATTTCGGAACTGTTGACAGTGTGGTATTTTTCTACATAATTTCTGAACTGTTCTGACAGTGTGGTATTTTTCTACATAATTTCTGAACTGTTCTGACAGTGTGGTATTTTTCTACATAATTTCTGAACTGTTCTGACAGTGTGGTATTTTTCTACATACTTTCTGAACTGTTCTGAGAGTGTGGTATTTTTCTACATAATTTCTGAACTGTTCTGACAGTGTGGTATTTTTCTACATAATTTCTGAACTGTTCTGACAGTGTGGTATTTTTTTACATGATTACGGAACTGTTCTGAAAGTGTGGTATTTTCCGACATGAATTCGAAACTGTTCTTACAGTGTTGTATTTTTCGACATGATTTCGGAACTGTTCTGACAGTGTGATATACTTCGACATGATTTCTGAACTGTTCTGAGAGTGTAATATTTTTCAACATGATTTCGGAACTGTTCTGACAGTTTGATATTTTTCAACATGATTTCGGAACTGTTCTGACAGTGTAATATTTCCTACATGATTTCTGAACTGTTCTTACAGTGGAGTATTTCCAACATGATTTCTGAACTGTTCTGACAGTGTAGTATTTCCTACATCATTTTTCAACTATTCTGAAAGTGTGGTATATTTCTACATGATTTCGGAACTGCTCTGACAGTGTTGTATCTTTCTACATGTTTTTCTACATGATTTCGGAACTGTTCTGACAGTGTGGTATTTTTCTACATGATTTCGGAACTGCTCTGATAGTGTTGTATTTTATTACATGTTTTTCTACATGATTTCGGAATTGTTCTGACAGTGTAGTATTTTTCTACATAATTTCTGAACTGTTCTGACAGTGTGGTATTTTTCTACCTGATTTCTGAACTGTTCTGACAGTGTGGTATTTTTCTACATAATTTCTGAACTCTTCTGACAGTGTGGTATTTTTCTACATAATTTCTGAACTGCTCTGACAGTGTGGTATTTTTCTACATAATTTCTGAATTGCTCTAACAGTGTTGTATTTTTCTTCATGTATCTGTACAAGTCCAGGAAAGTGAACTGTCATGTATTTGTGTGTTAGGAGTACCGGTGTTTGTTTCAGTTCTAGGATTTTACTGCATGATTTCGGAAGTGTGGTATTTTTCGACATAATTTCTGAACTGTTCTGACAGTGTGGTATTTTTCTACATAATTTCTGAACTGTTCTGACAGTGTGGTATTTTTCTACATGATTACGGAACTGTTCTGAAAGTGTGGTATTTTTCGACATAATTTCGGAACTGTTCTGACAGTGTGGTATTTTTCTGCATGATTTCGGCACTGTTCTGACAGTGTGGTATTTTCCGATATAATTTCTGAACTGTTCTGACAGAGTGGTATTTTTCTGCATGATTTCGGCACTGTTCTGACAGTGTTGTATTTTCCTTCGTGTATCTGTACAAGGCCAGGAAAGTGAACTGTCATGTATTTGTGTGTTAGGAGTATCGGTGTTTGTATCAGTTCTAGGATTTTACTGCATGATTTCGGAATTTTTCTAACAGTTTGATATATTTTTACATGATTTCGGAACTATTCTGACAGTGTGGTATTTTTCTACATGATTACGGAACTGTTCTGAAAGTGTGGTATTTTTCGACATAATTTCGGAACTGTTCTGACAGTGTGGTATTTTTCTGCATGATTTCGGCACTGTTCTGACAGTGTGGTATTTTCCGATATAATTTCTGAACTGTTCTGACAGAGTGGTATTTTTCTGCATGATTTCGGCACTGTTCTGACAGTGTGGTATTTTCCGATATGATTTTTGAACTGTTCTGACAGTGTGGTATTTTCTTCATGATTTCGGAACTGTTCTGACAGTGTGGTATTTTTCTACATAATTTCTGAACACTTCTGACAGTTTAGTATTTTTCTACATAATTTCTGAACTGTTCTGACAGTGTGGTATTTTTCTACATAATTTCTGAACTGCTGTGACAGTGTGGTATTTTTCTACATCATTTCTGAACTGCTCTGACAGTGTTGTATTTTTCTTCATGTATCTGTACAAGGCAAGGAAAGTGAACTGTCATGTATTTGTGTGTTAGGAGTATCGGTGTTTGTATCAGTTCTAGGATTTTACTGCATGATTTCGGAATTGTTCTGACAGTGTGGTATTTTTCTACATAATTTCTGAACTGTTCTGACAGTGTGGTATTTTTCTACATAATTTCTGAACTGTTCTGACAGTGTGGTATTTTTCTACATAATTTCGGAACTGCTCTGACAGTGTTGTATTTTCCTTCATGTATCTGTACAAGGCCAGGAACGTGAACTGTCATGCATTTGTGTATTAGGAGTATCGTGTTTGTATCAGTTCTAGGATTTTACTGCATGATTTCGGAATTTTTCTAACAGTTTGATATATTTTTACATGATTTCGGAACTATTCTGACAGTGTGGTATTTTTCGACATGATTTCGGAACTGTTCTGATAGTGTGGTATTTTTCGACATCATTTCGGAACTGTTCTGAAAGTGTGGTATTTTTCTACATCAATTCGGAACTGTTCTGACAGTGTGGTATTTTTCTACATAATTTCTGAACTGTTCTGACAGTGTGGTATTTTTCTACATAATTTCTCAACTGTTCTGACAGTGTGGTATTTTTCTACATAATTTCTGAACTGTTCTGACAGTGTGGTATTTTTCTACATACTTTCTGAACTGTTCTGAGAGTGTGGTATTTTTCTACATAATTTCTGAACTGTTCTGACAGTGTGGTATTTTTCTACATGATTACGGAACTGTTCTGAAAGTGTGGTATTTTCCGACATGATTTCGAAACTGTTCTTACAGTGTTGTATTTTTCGACATGATTTCGGAACTGTTCTGACAGTGTGATATACTTCGACATGATTTCTGAACTGTTCTGAGAGTGTAGTATTTTTCAACATGATTTCGGAACTGTTCTGACAGTTTGATATTTTTCTACATGATTTCAGAACTGTTCTGACAGTGTGGTATATTTCTACATGATTTCGGAACTGTGCTGACAGTGTGGTATTTTTCGATATGATTTCTGAACTGTTCTGACAGTGTGGTATATTTCTACATGATTTCGGAACTGTTCTGACAGTGTAATATTTCCTACATGATTTCTGAACTGTTCTTACAGTGGAGTATTTCCAACATGATTTCTGAACTGTTCTGACAGTGTGGTATTTTTCTACATAATTTCTGAACTGTTCTGACAGTGTGGTATTTTTCTACATAATTTCGGAACTGCTCTGACAGTGTTGTATTTTCCTTCATGTATCTGTAAAAGGCCAGGAACGTGAACTGTCATGCATTTGTGTATTAGGAGTATCGTGTTTGTATCAGTTCTAGGATTTTACTGCATGATTTCGGAATTTTTCTAACAGTTTGATATATTTTTACATGATTTCGGAACTATTCTGACAGTGTGGTATTTTTCGACATGATTTCGGAACTGTTCTGATAGTGTGGTATTTTTCGACATCATTTCGGAACTGTTCTGAAAGTGTGGTATTTTTCTACATCAATTCGGAACTGTTCTGACAGTGTGGTACTTTTCGAAATCATTTCGGAACTGTTCTGACAGTGTGGTATTTTTCTACATAATTTCTGAACTGTTCTGACAGTGTGGTATTTTTCTACATAATTTCTCAACTGTTCTGACAGTGTGGTATTTTTCTATATAATTTCTGAACTGTTCTGACAGTGTGGTATTTTTCTACATACTTTCTGAACTGTTCTGAGAGTGTGGTATTTTTCGACATAATTTCTGAACTGTTCTGACAGTGTGGTATTTTTCTACATAATTTCTGAACTGTTCTGACAGTGTGGTATTTTTCTACATGATTACGGAACTGTTCTGAAAGTGTGGTATTTTCCGACATGATTTCGAAACTGTTCTTACAGTGTTGTATTTTTCGACATGATTTCGGAACTGTTCTGACAGTGTGATATACTTCGACATGATTTCTGAACTGCTCTGAGAGTGTAGTATTTTTCAACATGATTTCGGAACTGTTCTGACAGTTTGATATTTTTCTACATGATTTCAGAACTGTTCTGACAGTGTGGTATATTTCTACATGATTTCGGAACTGTGCTGACAGTGTGGTATTTTTCGATATGATTTCTGAACTGTTCTGACAGTGTGGTATATTTCTACATGATTTCGGAACTGTTCTGACAGTGTAATATTTCCTACATGATTTCTGAACTGTTCTTACAGTGGAGTATTTCCAACATGATTTCTGAACTGTTCTGACAGTGTAGTATTTCCTACATCATTTTTCAACTATTCTGAAAGTGTGGTATATTTCTACATGATTTCGGAACTGCTCTGACAGTGTTGTATCTTTCTACATGTTTTTCTACATGATTTCGGAACTGCTCTGATAGTGTTGTATTTTATTACATGTTTTTCTACATGATTTCGGAACTGTTCTGACAGTGTGGTATTTTTCGACATGATTTCGGAATTGTTCTGACAGTGTAGTATTTTTCTACATAATTTCTGAACTGTTCTGACAGTGTGGTATTTTTCTACCTAATTTCTGAACTGTTCTGACAGTGTGGTATTTTTCTACATAATGTCTGAACTCTTCTGACAGTGTGGTATTTTTCTACATAATTTCTGAACTGCTCTGACAGTGTGGTATTTTTCTACCTAATTTCTGAACTGTTCTGACAGTGTGGTATTTTTCTACATAATTTCTGAACTGTTCTGACAGTGTGGTATTTTTCAACATAATTTCTGAACTCTTCTGACAGTGTGGTATTTTTCTACATGATTTCGGCACTGTTCTGACAGTGTGGTATTTTCCGATATGATTTTTGAACTGTTCTGACAGTGTGGTATTTTCTTCATGATTTTGGAACTGTTCTGACAGTGTGGTATTTTTCTACCTAATTTCTGAACACTTCTGACAGTTTAGTATTTTTCTACATAATTTCTGAACTGTTCTGACAGTGTGGTATTTTTCTACATAATTTCTGAACTGCTCTGACAGTGTGGTATTTTTCTACATTATTTCTGAACTGCTCTGACAGTGTTGTATTTTTCTTCATGTATCTGTACAAGGCCAGGAAAGTGAACTGTCATGTATTTGTGTGTTAGGAGTATCGGTGTTTGTATCAGTTCTAGGATTTTACTGCATGATTTCGGAATTGTTCTGACAGTGTGGTATTTTTCTACATAATTTCGGAACTGTTCTGACAGTGTGGTATTTTTGTACATAATTTCTGAACTGTTCTGACAGTGTGGTATTTTTCTACATAATTTCGGAAATGCTCTGACAGTGTGGTATTTTCCTTCATGTATCTGTACAAGGCCAGGAACGTGAACTGTCATGCATTTGTGTATTAGGAGTATCGTGTTTGTATCAGTTCTAGGATTTTACTGCATGATTTCGGAATTTTTCTAACAGTTTGATATATTTTTACATGATTTCGGAACTATTCTGACAGTGTGGTATTTTTCTACATCATTTCTCAACTATTCTGAAAGTGTGGTATTTTTCGACATGATTTCGGAACTGTTCTGATAGTGTGGTATTTTTCGACATCATTTCGGAACTGTTCTGAAAGTGTGGTATTTTTCTACATCAATTCGGAACTGTTCTGACAGTGTGGTACTTTTCGACATCATTTCGGAACTGTTCTGACAGTGTGGTATTTTTCTACATAATTTCTCAAATGTTCTGACAGTGTGGTATTTTTCTACATAATTTCTCAACTGTTCTGACAGTGTGGTATTTTTCTACAAAATTTCTGAACTGTTCTGACAGTGTGGTATTTTTCTACATACTTTCTGAACTGTTCTGAGAGTGTGGTATTTTTCTACATAATTTCTGAACTGTTCTAACAGTGTGGTATTTTTCTACATAATTTCTGAACTGTTCTTACAGTGTGGTATTTTTCTACATGATTACGGAACTGTTCTGAAAGTGTGGTATTTTCCGACATGATTTCGAAACTGTTCTTACAGTGTGATATACTTCGACATGATTTCAGAACTGTTCTGAGAGTGTAGTATTTTTCAACATGATTTCGAAACTGTTCTGACAATTTGATATTTTTCTACATGATTTCAGAACTGTTCTGACAGTGTGGTATATTTCTACATGATTTCGGAACTGTGCTGACAGTGTGGTATTTTTCGATATGATTTCTGAACTGTTCTGACAGTGTGGTATATTTCTACATGATTTCGGAACTGTTCTGACAGTGTAATATTTCCTACATGATTTCTGAACTGTTCTTACAGTGGAGTATTTCCAACATGATTTCTGAACTGTTCTGACAGTGTAGTATTTCCTACATCATTTCTCAAATATTCTGAAAGTGTGGTATATTTCTACATGATTTCGGAACTGCTCTGACAGTGTTGTATCTTTCTACATGTTTTTCTACATGATTTCGGAACTGTTCTGACAGTGTGGTATTTTTCTACATGATTTCGGACCTGCTCTGATAGTGTTGTTTTTTATTACATGTTTTTCTACATGATTTCGGAACTGTTCTGACAGTGTGGTATTTTTCGACATGATTTCGGAATTGTTCTGACAGTGTAGTATTTTTCTACATAATTTCTGAACTGTTCTGACAGTGTGGTATTTTTCTACCTAATTTCTGAACTGTTCTGACAGTGTGGTATTTTTCTACATAATTTCTGAACTCTTCTGACAGTGTGGTATTTTTCTACATAATTTCTGAACTGCTCTGACAGTGTGGTATTTTTCTACATAATTTCTGAATTGCTCTGACAGTGTTGTATGTTTCTTCATGTATCTGTACAAGTCCAGGAAAGTGAACTGTCATGTATTTGTGTGTTAGGAGTATCGGTGTTTGTATCAGTTCTAGGATTTTACTGCATGATTTCGGAATTGTTCTGACAGTTTGATATTTTTTTACATGATTTCGGAACTATTCTGACAGTGTGGTATTTTTCTACATAATTTCTGAACTGTTCTGACAGTGTGGTATTTTTCTACATAATTTCTGAACTGTTCTGACTATGTGGTATTTTTCTACATGATTACGGAACTGTTCTGAAAGTGTGGTATTTTTCGACATGATTTCGGAACTGTTCTGACAGTGTGGTATTTTTCGACATGATTTTGGAATTGTTCTGACAGTGTAGTATTTTTCTACATAATTTCTGAACTGTTCTGACAGTGTGGTATTTATCTACATAATTTCTGAACTGTTCTGACAGTGTGGTATTTTTCTACCTAATTTCTGAACTCTTCTGACAGTGTGGTATTTTTCTACATAATTTCTGAACTGCTCTGACAGTGTGGTATTTTTCTACATAATTTCTGAATTGCTCTAACAGTGTTGTATTTTTCTTTATGTATCTGTAAAAGTCCAGGAAAGTGAACTGTCATGTATTTGTGTGTTAGGAGTATCGGTGTTTGTATCAGTTCTAGGATTTTACTGCATGATTTCGGAATTGTTCTGACAGTTTGATATTTTTTTACATGATTTCGGAACTATTCTGACAGTGTGGTATTTTTCGACATAATTTCTGAACTGTTCTGACAGTGTGGTATTTTTCTACATAATTTCTGAACTGTTCTGACAGTGTGGTATTTTTCTACATGATTACGGAACTGTTCTGAAAGTGTGGTATTTTCCGACATAATTTCGGAACTATTCTGACAGTGTGGTATTTTTCTGCATGATTTCGGCACTGTTCTGACAGTGTGGTATTTTCCGATATGATTTCTGAACTGTTCTGACAGTGTGGTATTTTTCTGCATGATTTCGGCACTGTTCTGACAGTGTGGTATTTTCCGATATGATTTTTGAACTGTTCTGACAGTTTGGTATTTTCTTCATGATTTCGGAACTGTTCTTACAGTGGAGTATTTCCAACATGATTTCTGAACTGTTCTGACAGTGTAGTATTTCCTACATCATTTCTCAACTATTCTGAAAGTGTGGTATATTTCTACATGATTTCGGAACTGCTCTGACAGTGTTGTATCTTTCTACATGTTTTTCTACATGATTTCGGAACTGTTCTGACAGTGTGGTATTTTTCTACATGATTTCGGAACTGCTCTGATAGTGTTGGTTTTTTTTACATGTTTTTCTACATGATTTCGGAACTGTTCTGACAGTGTGGTATTTTTCGACATGATTTCGGAATTGTTCTGACAGTGTAGTATTTTTCTACATAATTTCTGAACTGTTCTGACAGTGTGGTATTTTTCTACCTAATTTCTGAACTGTTCTGACAGTGTGGTATTTTTTTACATAATTTCTGAACTCTTCTGACAGTGTGGTATTTTTCTACATAATTTCTGAACTGCTCTGACAGTGTGGTATTTTTCTACATAATTTCTGAATTGCTCTGACAGTGTTGTATGTTTCTTCATGTATCTGTACAAGTCCAGGAAAGTGAACTGTCATGTATTTGTGTGTTAGGAGTATCGGTGTTTGTATCAGTTCTAGGATTTTACTGCATGATTTCGGAATTGTTCTGACAGTTTGATATTTTTTTACATGATTTCGGAACTATTCTGACAGTGTGGTATTTTTCGACATAATTTCTGAACTGTTCTGACAGTGTGGTATTTTTCTACATAATTTCTGAACTGTTCTGACAGTGTGGTATTTTTCTACATGATTACGGAACTGTTCTGAAAGTGTGGTATTTTTCGACATGATTTCTGAACTGTTCTGACAGTGTGGTATTTTTCGACATGATTTCGGAATTGTTCTGACAGTGTAGTATTTTTCTACATAATTTCTGAACTGTTCTGACAGTGTGGTATTTATCTACATAATTTCTGAACTGTTCTGACAGTGTGGTATTTTTCTACCTAATTTCTGAACTCTTCTGACAGTGTGGTATTTTTCTACATAATTTCTGAACTGCTCTGACAGTGTGGTATTTTTCTACATAATTTCTGAATTGCTCTAACAGTGTTGTATTTTTCTTTATGTATCTGTAAAAGTCCAGGAAAGTGAACTGTCATGTATTTGTGTGTTAGGAGTATCGGTGTTTGTATCAGTTCTAGGATTTTACTGCATGATTTCGGAATTGTTCTGACAGTTTGATATTTTTTTACATGATTTCGGAACTATTCTGACAGTGTGGTATTTTTCGACATAATTTCTGAACTGTTCTGACAGTGTGGTATTTTTCTACATAATTTCTGAACTGTTCTGACAGTGTGGTATTTTTCTACATGATTACGGAACTGTTCTGAAAGTGTGGTATTTTCCGACATAATTTCGGAACTATTCTGACAGTGTGGTATTTTTCTGCATGATTTCGGCACTGTTCTGACAGTGTGGTATTTTCCGATATGATTTCTGAACTGTTCTGACAGTGTGGTATTTTTCTGCATGATTTCGGCACTGTTCTGACAGTGTGGTATTTTCCGATATGATTTTTGAACTGTTCTGACAGTTTGGTATTTTCTTCATGATTTCGGAACTGTTCTTACAGTGGAGTATTTCCAACATGATTTCTGAACTGTTCTGACAGTGTAGTATTTCCTACATCATTTCTCAACTATTCTGAAAGTGTGGTATATTTCTACATGATTTCGGAACTGCTCTGACAGTGTTGTATCTTTCTACATGTTTTTCTACATGATTTCGGAACTGTTCTGACAGTGTGGTATTTTTCTACATGATTTCGGAACTGCTCTGATAGTGTTGTTTTTTTTTACATGTTTTTCTACATGATTTCGGAACTGTTCTGACAGTGTGGTATTTTTCGACATGATTTCGGAATTGTTCTGACAGTGTAGTATTTTTCTACATAATTTCTGAACTGTTCTGACAGTGTGGTATTTTTCTACCTAATTTCTGAACTGTTCTGACAGTGTGGTATTTTTCTACATAATTTCTGAACTCTTCTGACAGTGTGGTATTTTTCTACATAATTTCTGAACTGCTCTGACAGTGTGGTATTTTTCTACATAATTTCTGAATTGCTCTGACAGTGTTGTATGTTTCTTCATGTATCTGTACAAGTCCAGGAAAGTGAACTGTCATGTATTTGTGTGTTAGGAGTATCGGTGTTTGTATCAGTTCTAGGATTTTACTGCATGATTTCGGAATTGTTCTGACAGTTTGATATTTTTTTACATGATTTCTGAACTGTTCTGACAGTGTGGTATTTTTCTACATGATTACGGAACTGTTCTGAAAGTGTGGTATTTTTCGACATGATTTCGGAACTGTTCTGACAGTGTGGTATTTTTCGACATGATTTCGGAATTGTTCTGACAGTGTAGTATTTTTCTACATAATTTCTGAACTGTTCTGACAGTATAGTATTTTTCTACATAATTTCTGAACTCTTCTGACAGTGTGGTATTTTTCTACATAATTTCTGAACTGCTCTGACAGTGTGGTATTTTTCTACATAATTTCTGAATTGCTCTAACAGTGTTGTATTTTTCTTTATGTATCTGTAAAAGTCCAGGAAAGTGAACTGTCATGTATTTGTGTGTTAGGAGTATCGGTGTTTGTATCAGTTCTAGGATTTTACTGCATGATTTCGGAATTGTTCTGACAGTTTGATATTTTTTTACATGATTTCGGAACTATTCTGACAGTGTGGTATTTTTCGACATAATTTCTGAACTGTTCTGACAGTGTGGTATTTTTCTACATAATTTCTGAACTGTTCTGACAGTGTGGTATTTTTCTACATGATTACGGAACTGTTCTGAAAGTGTGGTATTTTCCGACATAATTTCGGAACTATTCTGACAGTGTGGTATTTTTCTGCATGATTTCGGCACTGTTCTGACAGTGTGGTATTTTCCGATATGATTTCTGAACTGTTCTGACAGTGTGGTATTTTTCTGCATGATTTCGGCACTGTTCTGACAGTGTGGTATTTTCCGATATGATTTTTGAACTGTTCTGACAGTTTGGTATTTTCTTCATGATTTCGAACTGTTCTGACAGTGTGGTATTTTTCTACCTAATTTCTGAACTGCTCTGACAGTGTGGTATTTTTCTACATAATTTCGGAACTGCTCTGACAGTGTGGTATTTTTCTACATAATTTCTGAACTGTTCTGACAGTGTGGTATTTTTCTACATAATTTCGGAACTGCTCTGACAGTGTGGTATTTTCCTTCATGTATCTGTACAAGGCCAGGAACGTGAACTGTCATGCATTTGTGTATTAGGAGTATCGTGTTTGTATCAGTTCTAGGATTTTACTGCATGATTTCGGAATTTTTCTAACAGTTTGATATATTTTTACATGATTTCGGAACTATTCTGACAGTGTGGTATTTTTCTACATCATTTCTCAACTATTCTGAAAGTGTGGTAATTTTCGACATGATTTCGGAACTGTTCTGATAGTGTGGTATTTTTCGACATCATTTCGGAACTGTTCTGAAAGTGTGGTATTTTTCTACATCAATTCGGAACTGTTCTGACAGTGTGGTACTTTTCGACATCATTTCGGAACTGTTCTGACAGTGTGGTATTTTTCTACATAATTTCTGAACTGTTCTGACAGTGTGGTATTTTTCTACATACTTTCTGAACTGTTCTGAGATTGTGGTATTTTTCTACATAATTTCTGAACTGTTCTATCAGTGTGGTATTTTTCTACATAATTTCTGAACTGTTCTGACAGTGTGGTATTTTTCTACATGATTACGGAACTGTTCTGAAAGTGTGGTATTTTCCGACATGATTTCGAAACTGTTCTTACAGTGTGATATACTTCGACATGATTTCAGAACTGTCCTGAGAGTGTAGTATTTTTCAACATGATTTCGAAACTGTTCTGACAGTTTGATATTTTTCTACATGATTTCTGAACTGTTCTTACAGTGGAGTATTTCCAACATGTTTTCTGAACTGTTCTGACAGTGTAGTATTTCCTACATCATTTCTCAACTATTCTGAAAGTGTAGTATATTTCTACATGATTTCGGAACTGCTCTGACAGTGTTGTATCTTTCTACATGTTTTTCTACATGATTTTGGAACTGTTCTGACAGTGTGGTATTTTTCTACATGATTTCGGAACTGCTCTGATAGTGTTGTTTTTTTTTACATGTTTTTCTACATGATTTCGGAACTGTTCTGACAGTGTGGTATTTTTCGACATGATTTCGGAATTGTTCTGACAGTGTAGTATTTTTCTACATAATTTCTGAACTGTTCTGACAGTGTGGTATTTTTCTACCTAATTTCTGAACTGTTCTGACAGTGTGGTATTTTTCTACATAATTTCTGAACTGTTCTGACAGTGTGGTATTTTTCTACATAATTTTTGAACTCTTCTGACAGTGTGGTATTTTTCTACATAATTTCTGAACTGCTCTGACAGTGTGGTATTTTTCTACATAATTTCTGAATTGCTCTAACAGTGTTGTATTTTTCTTTATGTATCTCTAAAAGTCCAGGAAAGTGAACTGTCATGTATTTGTGTGTTAGGAGTATCGGTGTTTGTATCAGTTCTAGGATTTTACTGCATGATTTCGGATTTGTTCTGACAGTTTGATATTTTTTTACATGATTTCGGAACTATTCTGACAGTGTGGTATTTTTCGACATAATTTCTGAACTGTTCTGACAGTGTGGTATTTTTCTACATAATTTCTGAACTGTTCTGACAGTGTGGTATTTTTCTACATGATTACGGAACTGTTCTGAAAGTGTGGTATTTTCCGACATAATTTCGGAACTATTCTGACAGTGTGGTATTTTTCTGCATGATTTCGGCACTGTTCTGACAGTGTGGTATTTTCCGATATGATTTCTGAACTGTTCTGACAGTGTGGTATTTTTCTGCATGATTTCGGCACTGTTCTGACAGTGTGGTATTTTCCGATATGATTTTTGAACTGTTCTGACAGTTTGGTATTTTCTTCATGATTTCGGAACTGTTCTGACAGTGTGGTATTTTTCTACCTAATTTCTGAACTGCTCTAACAGTGTGGTATTTTTCTACATAATTTCGGAACTGCTCTGACAGTGTGGTATTTTTCTACATAATTTCTGAACTGTTCTGACAGTGTGGTATTTTTCTACATAATTTCGGAACTGCTCTGACAGTGTGGTATTTTCCTTCATGTATCTGTACAAGGCTAGGAACGTGAACTGTCATGCATTTATGTATTAGGAGTATCGTGTTTGTATCAGTTCTAGGATTTTACTGCATGATTTCGGAATTTTTCTAACAGTTTGATATATTTTTACATGATTTCGGAACTATTCTGACAGTGTGGTATTTTTCTACATCATTTCTCAACTATTCTGAAAGTGTGGTAATTTTCGACATGATTTCGGAACTGTTCTGATAGTGTGGTATTTTTCGACATCATTTCGGAACTGTTCTGAAAGTGTGGTATTTTTCTACATCAATTCGGAACTGTTCTGACAGTGTGGTACTTTTCGACATCATTTCGGAACTGTTCTGACAGTGTGGTATTTTTCTACATAATTTCTCAACTGTTCTGACAGTGTGGTATTTTTCTTCAAAATTTCTCAACTGTTCTGACAGTGTGGTATTTTTCTACATAATTTCTGAACTGTTCTGACAGTGTGGTATTTTTCTACATACTTTCTGAACTGTTCTGAGAGTGTGGTATTTTTCTACATAATTTCTGAACTGTTCTAACAGTGTGGTATTTTTCTACATAATTTCTGAACTGTTCTGACAGTGTGGTATTTTTCTACATGATTACGGAACTGTTCTGAAAGTGTGGTATTTTCCGACATGATTTCGAAACTGTTCTTACAGTGTGATATACTTCGACATGATTTCAGAACTGTCCTGAGAGTGTAGTATTTTTCAACATGATTTCGAAACTGTTCTGACAGTTTGATATTTTTCTACATGATTTCAGAACTGTTCTGACAGTGTGGTATATTTCTACATGATTTCGGAACTGTGCTGACAGTGTGGTAGTTTTCGATATGATTTCTGAACTGTTCTGACAGTGTGGTATATTTCTACATGATTTCGGAACTGTTCTGACAGTGTAATATTTCCTACATGATTTCTGAACTGTTCTTACAGTGTAGTATTTCCAACATGATTTCTGAACTGTTCTGACAGTGTAGTATTTCCTACATCATTTCTCAACTATTCTGAAAGTGTGGTATATTTCTACATGATTTCGGAACTGCTCTGACAGTGTTGTATCTTTCTACATGTTTTTCTACATGATTTTGGAACTGTTCTGACAGTGTGGTATTTTTCTACATGATTTCGGAACTGCTCTGATAGTGTTGTTTTTTTTTACATGTTTTTCTACATGATTTCGGAACTGTTCTGACAGTGTGGTATTTTTCGACATGATTTCGGAATTGTTCTGACAGTGTAGTATTTTTCTACATAATTTCTGAACTGTTCTGACAGTGTGGTATTTTTCTACCTAATTTCTGAACTGTTCTGACAGTGTGGTATTTTTCTACATCAATTCGGAACTGTTCTGACAGTGTGGTACTTTTCGACATCATTTCGGAACTGTTCTGACAGTGTGGTATTTTTCTACATAATTTCTGAACTGTTCTGACAGTGTGGTATTTTTCTACATAATTTCTCAACTGTTCTGACAGTGTGGTATTTTTCTACATAATTTCTGAACTGTTCTGACAGTGTGGTATTTTTCTACATACTTTCTGAACTGTTCTGAGAGTGTGGTATTTTTCTACATAATTTCTGAACTGTTCTGACAGTGTGGTATTTTTCTACATAATTTCTGAACTGTTCTGACAGTGTGGTATTTTTCTACATGATTACGGAACTGTTTTGAAAGTGTGGTATTTTCCGACATGATTTCGAAACTGTTCTTACAGTGTTGTATTTTTCGACATGATTTCGGAACTGTTCTGACAGTGTGAAATACTTCGACATGATTTCTGAACTGTTCTGAGAGTGTAGTATTTTTCAACATGATTTCGGAACTGTGCTGACAGTGTGGTATTTTTCGATATGATTTCTGAACTGTTCTGACAGTCTGGTATATTTCTACATGATTTCGGAACTGTTCTGACAGTGTAATATTTCCTACATGATTTCTGAACTGTTCTTACAGTGGAGTATTTCCAACATGATTTCTGAACTGTTCTGACAGTGTAGTATTTCCTACATCATTTCTCAACTATTCTGAAAGTGTGGTATATTTCTACATGATTTCGGAACTGCTCTGACAGTGTTGTATCTTTCTACATGTATTTCTACATGATTTCGGAACTGTTCTGACAGTGTGGTATTTTTCTACATGATTTCGGAACTGCTCTGATAGTGTTGGTTTTTTTTACATGTTTTTCTACATGATTTCGGAACTGTTCTGACAGTGTGGTATTTTTCGACATGATTTCGGAATTGTTCTGACAGTGTAGTATTTTTCTACATAATTTCTGAACTGTTCTGACAGTGTGGTATTTTTCTACCTAATTTCTGAACTGTTCTGACAATGTGGTATTTTTCTACATAATTTCTGAACTCTTCTGACAGTGTGGTATTTTTCTACATATATTCTGAACTGCTCTGACAGTGTGGTATTTTTCTACCTAATTTCTGAACTGTTCTGACAGTGAGGTATTTTTCTACATAATTTCTGAACTGTTCTGACAGTGTGGTATTTTTCTACATAATTTCTGAACTCTTCTGACAGTGTGGTATTTTTCTACATGATTTCGGCACTGTTCTGACAGTGTGGTATTTTCCGATATGATTTTTGAACTGTTCTGACAGTGTGGTATTTTCTTCATGATTTCGGAACTGTTCTGACAGTTTGGTATTTTTCTACCTAATTTCTGAACACTTCTGACAGTTTAGTATTTTTCTACATAATTTCTGAACTGTTCTGACAGTGTGGTATTTTTCTACATAATTTCTGAACTGCTCTGACAGTGTAGTATTTTTCTACATTATTTCTGAACTGCTGTGACAGTGTTGTATTTTTCTTCATGTATCTGTACAAGGCCAGGAAAGTGAACTGTCATGTATTTGTGTGTTAGGAGTATCGGTGTTTGTATCAGTTCTAGGATTTTACTGCATGATTTCGGAATTGTTCTGACAGTGTGGTATTTTTCTACATAATTTCTGAACTGTTCTGACAGTGTGGTATTTTTCTACATAATTTCTGAACTGTTCTGACAGTGTGGTATTTTTCTACATAATTTCGGAACTGCTCTGACAGTGTGGTATTTTCCTTCATGTATCTGTACAAGGCCAGGAACGTGAACTGTCATGCATTTGTGTATTAGGAGTATCGTGTTTGTATCAGTTCTAGGATTTTACTGCATGATTTCGGAATTTTTCTAACAGTTTGATATATTTTTACATGATTTCGGAACTATTCTGACAGTGTGGTATTTTTCTACATCATTTCTCAACTATTCTGAAAGTGTGGTATTTTTCGACATGATTTCGGAACTGTTCTGATAGTGTGGTATTTTTCCACATCATTTCGGAACTGTTCTGAAAGTGTGGTATTTTTCTACATCAATTCGGAACTGTTCTGACAGTGTGGTACTTTTCGACATCATTTCGGAACTGTTCTGACAGTGTGGTATTTTTCTACATAATTTCTGAACTGTTCTGACAGTGTGGTATTTTTCTACATAATTTCTGAACTGTTCTGACAGTGTGGTATTTTTCTACATAATTTCTGAACTGTTCTGACAGTGTGGTATTTTTCTACATACTTTCTGAACTGTTCTGAGAGTGTGGTATTTTTCTACATAATTTCTGAACTGTTCTAACAGTGTGGTATTTTTCTACATAATTTCTGAACTGTTCTGACAGTGTGGTATTTTTCTACATGATTACGGAACTGTTCTGAAAGTGTGGTATTTTCCGACATGATTTCGAAACTGTTCTTACAGTGTGATATACTTCGACATGATTTCAGAACTGTTCTGAGTGTGTAGTATTTTTCAACATGATTTCGAAACTGTTCTGACAGTTTGATATTTTTCTACATGATTTCAGAACTGTTCTGACAGTGTGGTATATTTCTACATGATTTCGGAACTGTGCTGACAGTGTGGTATTTTTCGATATGATTTCTGAACTGTTCTGACAGTGTGGTATATTTCTACATGATTTCGGAACTGTTCTGACAGTGTAATATTTCCTACATGATTTCTGAACTGTTCTTACAGTGGAGTATTTCCAACATGATTTCTGAACTGTTCTGACAGTGTAGTATTTCCTACATCATTTTTCAACTATTCTGAAAGTGTGGTATATTTCTACATGATTTCGGAACTGCTCTGACAGTGTTGTATCTTTCTACATGTTTTTCTACATGATTTCGGAACTGCTCTGATAGTGTTGTTTTTTTTTACATGTTTTTCTACATGATTTCGGAACTGTTCTGACAGTGTGGTATTTTTCTACATGATTTCGGAACTGCTCTGATAGTGTTGTTTTTTTTTACATGTTTTTCTACATGATTTCGGAACTGTTCTGACAGTGTGGTATTTTTCGACATGATTTCGGAATTGTTCTGACAGTGTAGTATTTTTCTACATAATTTCTGTACTGTTCTGACAGTGTGGTATTTTTCTACATAATTTCTGAACTGTTCTGACAGTGTGGTATTTTTCTACATAATTTCTGAACTCTTCTGACAGTGTGGTATTTTTCTACATAATTTCTGAACTGCTCTGACAGTGTGGTATTTTTCTACATAATTTCTGAATTGCTCTGACAGTGTTGTATGTTTCTTCATGTATCTGTACAAGTCCAGGAAAGTGAACTGTCATGTATTTGTGTGTTAGGAGTATCGGTGTTTGTATCAGTTCTAGGATTTTACTGCATGATTTCGGAATTGTTCTGACAGTTTGATATTTTTTTTACATGATTTCGGAACTATTCTGACAGTGTGGTATTTTTCGACATAATTTCTGAACTGTTCTGACAGTGTGGTATTTTTCTACATAATTTCTGAACTGTTCTGACAGTGTGGTATTTTTCTACATGATTACGGAACTGTTCTGAAAGTGTGGTATTTTTCGACATGATTTCGGAACTGTTCTGACAGTGTGGTATTTTTCGACATGATTTCGGAATTGTTCTGACAGTGTAGTATTTTTCTACATAATTTCTGAACTGTTCTGACAGTGTGGTATTTTTCTACATCAATTCGGAACTGTTCTGACAGTGTGGTACTTTTCGACATCATTTCGGAACTGTTCTGACAGTGTGGTATTTTTCTACATAATTTCTGAACTGTTCTGACAGTGTGGTATTTTTCTACATAATTTCTCAACTGTTCTGACAGTGTGGTATTTTTCTACATAATTTCTGAACTGTTCTGACAGTGTGGTATTTTTCTACATACTTTCTGAACTGTTCTGAGAGTGTGGTATTTTTCTACATAATTTCTGAACTGTTCTAACAGTGTGGTATTTTTCTACATAATTTCTGAACTGTTCTGACAGTGTGGTATTTTTCTACATGATTACGGAACTGTTCTGAAAGTGTGGTATTTTCCGACATGATTTCGAAACTGTTCTTACAGTGTGATATACTTCGACATGATTTCAGAACTGTTCTGAGAGTGTAGTATTTTTCAACATGATTTCGAAACTGTTCTGACAGTTTGATATTTTTCTACATGATTTCAGAACTGTTCTGACAGTGTGGTATATTTCTACATGATTTCGGAACTGTGCTGACACTGTGGTATTTTTCGATATGATTTCTGAACTGTTCTGACAGTGTGGTATATTTCTACATGATTTCGGAACTGTTCTGACAGTGTAATATTTCCTACATGATTTCTGAACTGTTCTTACAGTGGAGTATTTCCAACATGATTTCTGAACTGTTCTGACAGTGTAGTATTTCCTACATCATTTCTCAACTATTCTGAAAGTGTGGTATATTTCTACATGATTTCGGAACTGCTCTGACAGTGTTATATCTTTCTACATGTTTTTCTACATGATTTCGGAACTGTTCTGACAGTGTGGTATTTTTCTAAATGATTTCGGAACTGTTCTGATAGTGTTGTTTTTTTTTACATGTTTTTCTACATCATTTCGGAACTGTTCTGACAGTGTGGTATTTTTAGACATGATTTCGGAATTGTTCTGACAGTGTAGTATTTTTCTACATAATTTCTGAACTGTTCTGACAGTGTGGTATTTTTCTACCTAATTTCTGAACTGTTCTGACAGTGTGGTATTTTTCTACATAATTTCTGAACTCTTCTGACAGTGTGGTATTTTTCTACATAATTTCTGAACTGCTCTGACAGTGTGGTATTTTTCTACATAATTTCTGAATTGCTCTGACAGTGTTGTATGTTTCTTCATGTATCTGTACAAGTGCAGGAAAGTGAACTGTCATGTATTTGTGTGTTAGGAGTATCGGTGTTTGTATCAGTTCTAGGATTTTACTGCATGATTTCGGAATTGTTCTGACAGTTTGATATTTTTTTACATGATTTCGGAACTATTCTGACAGTGTGGTATTTTTCGACATAATTTCTGAACTGTTCTGACAGTGTGGTATTTTTCTACATAATTTCTGAACTGTTCTGACAGTGTGGTATTTTTCTACATGATTACGGAACTGTTCTGAAAGTGTGGTATTTTTCGACATGATTTCGGAACTGTTCTGACAGTGTGGTATTTTTCGACATGATTTCGGAATTGTTCTGACAGTGTAGTATTTTTCTACATAATTTCTGAACTGTTCTGACAGTGTGGTATTTTTCTAAATAATTTCTGAACTGTTCTGACAGTGTGGTATTTTTCTACATAATTTCTGAACTCTTCTGACAGTGTGGTATTTTTCTACATAATTTCTGAACTGCTCTGACAGTGTGGTATTTTTCTACATAATTTCTGAATTGCTCTAACAGTGTTGTATTTTTCTTTATGTATCTGTACAAGTCCAGGAAAGTGAACTGTCATGTATTTGTGTGTTAGGAGTATCGGTGTTTGTATCAGTTCTAGTATTTTACTGCATGATTTCGGAATTGTTCTGACAGTTTGATATTTTTTTACATGATTTCGGAACTATTCTGACAGTGTGGTATTTTTCGACATAATTTCTGAACTGTTCTGACAGTGTGGTATTTTTCTACATAATTCCTGAACTGTTCTGACAGTGTGGTATTTTTCTACATGATTACGGAACTGTTCTGAAAGTGTGGTATTTTCCGACATAATTTCGGAACTGTTCTGACAGTGTGGTATTTTTCTGCATGATTTCGGCACTGTTCTGACAGTGTGGTATTTTCCGATATGATTTCTGAACTGTTCTGACAGTGTGGTATTTTTTTGCATGATTTCGGCACTGTTCTGACAGTGTGGTATTTTCCGATATGATTTTTGAACTGTTCTGACAGTTTGGTATTTTCTTCATGATTTCGGAACTGTTCTGACAGTGTGGTATTTTTCTACCTAATTTCTGAACTGCTCTGACAGTGTGGTATTTTTCTACATAATTTCGGAACTGCTCTGACAGTGTGGTATTTTTCTACATAATTTCTGAACTGTTCTGACAGTGTGGTATTTTTCTACATAATTTCGGAACTGCTCTGACAGTGTGGTATTTTCCTTCATGTATCTGTAAAAGGCCAGGAACGTGAACTGTCATGCATTTGTGTATTAGGAGTATCGTGTTTGTATCAGTTCTAGGATTTTACTGCATGATTTCGGAATTTTTCTAACAATTTGATATATTTTTACATGATTTCGGAACTATTCTGACAGTGTGGTATTTTTCTACATCATTTCTCAACTATTCTGAAAGTGTGGTATTTTTCGACATGATTTCGGAACTGTTCTGACAGTGTGGTATTTTTCGACATGATTTCGGAATTGTTCTGACAGTGTAGTATTTTTCTACATAATTTCTGAACTGTTCTGACAGTGTGGTATTTTTATACCTAATTTCTGAACTGTTCTGACAGTGTGGTATTTTTCTACATAATTTCTGAACTCTTCTGACAGTGTGGTATTTTTCTACATAATTTCTGAACTGCTCTGACAGTGTGGTATTTTTCTACATAATTTCTGAATTGCTCTGACAGTGTTGTATGTTTCTTCATGTATCTGTACAAGTCCAGGAAAGTGAACTGTCATGTATTTGTGTGTTAGGAGTATCGGTGTTTGTATCAGTTCTAGGATTTTACTGCATGATTTCGGAATTGTTCTGACAGTTTGATATTTTTTTACATGATTTCGGAACTATTCTGACAGTGTGGTATTTTTCGACATAATTTCTGAACTGTTCTGACAGTGTGGTATTTTTCTACATAATTTCTGAACTGTTCTGACAGTGTGGTATTTTTCTACATGATTACGGAACTGTTCTGAAAGTGTGGTATTTTTCGACATGATTTCGGAACTGTTCTGACAGTGTGGTATTTTTCGACATGATTTCGGAATTGTTCTGACAGTGTAGTATTTTTCTACATAATTTCTGAACTGTTCTGACAGTGTGGTATTTTTCTACATAATTTCTGAACTGTTCTGACAGTGTGGTATTTTCTACATAATTTCTGAACTCTTCTGACAGTGTGGTATTTTTCTACATAATTTCTGAACTGCACTGACAGTGTGGTATTTTTCTACATACTTTCTGAATTGCTCTAACAGTGTTGTATTTTCCTTCTTGTATCTGTACAAGGCCAGGAAAGTGAACTGTCATGTATTTGTGTGTTAGGAGTATCGGTGTTTGTATCAGCTCTAGGATTTTACTGCATGATTTCGGAATTGTTCTGACAGTTTGATATTTTTTTACATGATTTCGGAACTATTCTGACAGTGTGGTATTTTTCGACATAATTTCTGAACTGTTCTGACAGTGTGGTATTTTTCTACATGATTACGAACTGTTCTGAAAGTGTGGTATTTTCCGACATAATTTCGGAACTGTTCTGACAGTGTGGTATTTTTCTGCATGATTTCGGCACTGTTCTGACAGTGTGGTATTTTCCGATATGATTTCTGAACTGTTCTGACAGTGTGGTATTTTTCTGCATGATTTCGGCACTGTTCTGACAGTGTGGTATTTTCCGATATGATTTTTGAACTGTTCTGACAGTTTGGTATTTTCTTCATGATTTCGGAACTGTTCTGACAGTGTGGTATTTTTCTACCTAATTTCTGAACACTTCTGACAGTTTGGTATTTTTCTACATAATTTCTGAACTGTTCTGACAGTGTGGTATTTTTCTACATAATTTCTGAACTGCTGTGACAGTGTGGTATTTTTCTACATCATTTCTGAACTGCTCTGACAGTGTTGTATTTTCCTTCATGTATCTGTACAAGGCCAGGAAAGTGAACTGTCATGTATTTGTGTGTTAGGAGTATCGGTGTTTGTATCAGTTCTAGGATTTTACTGCATGATTTCGGAATTGTTCTGACAGTGTGGTATTTTTCTACATAATTTCTGAACTGTTCTGACAGTGTGGTATTTTTTTACATAATTTCTGAACTGTTCTGACAGTGTGGTATTTTTCTACATAATTTCGGAACTGTTCTGACAGTGTGGTATTTTCCTTCATGTATCTGTAGAAGGCCAGGAACGTGAACTGTCATGCATTTGTGTATTAGGAGTATCGTGTTTGTATCAGTTCTAGGATTTTACTGCATGATTTCGGAATTTTTCTAACAGTTTGATATATTTTTACATGATTTCGGAACTATTCTGACAGTTTGGTATTTTTCTACATCATTTCTCAACTATTCTGAAAGTGTGGTATTTTTCGACATCATTTCGGAACTGTTCTGAAAGTGTGGTATTTTTCTACATCAATTCGGAACTGTTCTGAGAGTGTGGTACTTTTCGACATGATTTCGGAACTGTTCTGACAGTGTGGTATTTTTCTACATAATTTCTGAACTGTTCTGACAGTGTGGTATTTTTCTACATAATTTCTCAACTGTTCTGACAGTGTGGTATTTTTCTACATAATTTCTGAACTGTTCTGACAGTGTGGTATTTTTCTACATACTTTCTGAACTGTTCTGAGAGTGTGGTATTTTTCTACATAATTTCTGAACTGTTCTAACAGTGTGGTATTTTTCTACATAATTTCTGAACTGTTCTGACAGTGTGGTATTTTTCTACATGATTACGGAACTGTTCTGAAAGTGTGGTATTTTCCGACATGATTTCGAAACTGTTCTTACAGTGTGATATACTTCGACATGATTTCAGAACTGTTCTGAGAGTGTAGTATTTTTCAACATGATTTCGAAACTGTTCTGACAGTTTGATATTTTTCTACATGATTTCAGAACTGTTCTGACAGTGTGGTATATTTCTACATGATTTCGGAACTGTTCTGACAGTGTAATATTTCCTACATGATTTCTGAACTGTTCTTACAGTGGAGTATTTCCAACATGATTTCTGAACTGTTCTGACAGTGTAGTATTTCCTACATCATTTCTCAACTATTCTGAAAGTGTGGTATATTTCTACATGATTTCGGAACTGCTCTGATAGTGTTGTTTTTTTTTACATGTTTTTCTACATGATTTCGGAACTGTTCTGACAGTGTGGTATTTTTCGACATGATTTCGGAATTGTTCTGACAGTGTAGTATTTTTCTACATAATTTCTGAACTGTTCTGACAGTGTGGTATTTTTCTACATAATTTCTGAACTCTTCTGACAGTGTGGTATTTTTCTACATAATTTCTGAACTGCTCTGACAGTGTGGTATTTTTCTACATAATTTCTGAATTGCTATAACAGTGTTGTATTTTTCTTTATGTATCTGTACAAGTCCAGGAAAGTGAACTGTCATGTATTTGTGTGTTAGGAGTATCGGTGTTTGTATCAGTTCTAGGATTTTACTGCATGATTTCGGAATTGTTCTGACAGTTTGATATTTTTTTACATGATTTCGGAACTATTCTGACAGTGTGGTATTTTTCTACATAATTTCTGAACTGTTCTGACAGTGTGGTATTTTTCTACATGATTACGGAACTGTTCTGAAAGTGTGATATTTTCCGACATAATTTCGGAACTGTTCTGACAGTGTGGTATTTTTCTGCATGATTTCGGCACTGTTCTGACAGTGTGGTATTTTCCGATATGATTTCTGAACTGTTCTGACAGTGTGGTATTTTTCTGCATGATTTCGGCACTGTTCTGACAGTGTGGTATTTTTCGATATGATTTTTGAACTGTTCTGACAGTTTGGTATTTTCTTCATGATTTCGGAACTGTTCTGACAGTGTGGTATTTTTCTACCTAATTTCTGAACACTTCTGACAGTTTGGTATTTTTCTACATAATTTCTGAACTGTTCTGACAGTGTGGTATTTTTCTACATAATTTCTGAACTGCTGTGACAGTGTGGTATTTTTCTACATCATTTCTGAACTGCTCTGACAGTGTTGTATTTTTCTTCATGTATCTGTACAAGGCCAGGAGAGTGAACTGTCATGTATTTGTGTGTTAGGAGTATCGGTGTTTGTATCAGTTCTAGGATTTTACTGCATGATTTCGGAATTGTTCTGACAGTGTGGTATTTTTCTACATAATTTCTGAACTGTTCTGACAGTGTGGTATTTTTCTACATAATTTCGGAACTGCTCTGACAGTGTTGTATTTTCCTTCATGTATCTGTACAAGGCCAGGAAGGTGAACTGTCATGCATTTGTGTGTTAGGAGTATCGTGTTTGTATCAGTTCTAGGATTTTACTGCATGATTTCGGAATTTTTCTAACAGTTTGAAATATTTTTACATGATTTCGGAACTATTCTGAAAGTGTGGTATTTTTCGACATGATTTCGGAACTGTTCTGATAGTGTGGTATTTTTCGACATCATTTCGGAACTGTTCTGAAAGTGTGGTATTTTTCTACATCAATTCGGAACTGTTCTGACAGTGTGGTACTTTTCGACATCATTTCGGAACTGATCTGACTGTGTGGTATTTTTCTACATAATTTCTGAACTGTTCTGACAGTGTGGTACTTTTCGACATCATTTCGGAACTGTTCTGACAGTGTGGTATTTTTCTACATAATTTCTGAACTGCTCTGACAGTGTGGTATTTTTCTACATAATTTCTCAACTGTTCTGACAGTGTGGTATTTTTCTACATAATTTCTGAACTGCTCTGACAGTGTGGTATTTTTCTACATAATTTCTGAATTGCTCTAACAGTGTTGTATTTTTCTTCATGTATCTGTACAAGTCCATGAAAGTGAACTGTCATGTATTTGTGTGTTAGGAGTATCGGTGTTTGTATCAGTTCTAGGATTTTACTGCATGATTTCGGAAGTGTGGTATTTTTCGACATAATTTCTGAACTGTTCTGACAGTGTGGTATTTTTCTACATAATTTCTGAACTGTTCTGACAGTGTGGTATTTTTCTACATGATTACGGAACTGTTCTGAAAGTGTGGTATTTTTCGACATAATTTCGGAACTGTTCTGACAGTGTGGTATTTTTCTGCATGATTTCGGCACTGTTCTGACAGTGTGGTATTTTCCGATATAATTTCTGAACTGTTCTGACATTGTGGTATTTTTCTGCATGATTTCGGCACTGTTCTGACAGTGTGGTATTTTCCGATATGATTTTTGAACTGTTCTGACAGTGTGGTATTTTCTTCATGATTTCGGAACTGTTCTGACAGTGTGGTATTTTTCTACCTAATTTCTGAACACTTCTGACAGTTTAGTATTTTTCTACATAATTTCTGAACTGTTCTGACAGTGTGGTATTTTTCTACATAATTTCTGAACTGCTGTGACAGTGTGGTATTTTTCTACATCATTTCTGAACTGCTCTGACAGTGTTGTATTTTTCTTCATGTATCTGTACAAGGCAAGGAAAGTGAACTGTCATGTATTTGTGTGTTAGAAGTATCGGTGTTTGTATCAGTTCTAGGATTTTACTGCATGATTTCGGAATTGTTCTGACAGTGTGGTATTTTTCTACATAATTTCTGAACTGTTCTGACAGTGTGGTATTTTTCTACATAATTTCGGAACTGCTCTGACAGTGTTGTATTTTCCTTCATGTATCTGTACAAGGCCAGGAACGTGACTGTCATGCATTTGTGTATTAGAGTATCGTGTTTGTATCGGTTCTAGGATTTTACTGCATGATTTCGGAATTTTTCTAACAGTTTGATATATATTTACATGATTTCGGAACTATTCTGACAGTGTGGTATTTTTCTACATCATTTCTCAACTATTCTGAAAGTGTGGTATTTTTCGACATGATTTCGGAACTGTTCTGATAGTGTGGTATTTTTCGACATCATTTCGGAACTGTTCTGAAAGTGTGGTATTTTTCTACATCAATTCGGAACTGTTCTGACAGTGTGGTACTTTTCGACATCATTTCGGAACTGTTCTGACAGTGTGGTATTTTTCTACATAATTTCTGAACTGTTCTGACAGTGTGGTATTTTTCTACTTAATTTCTCAACTGTTCTGACAGTGTGGTATTTTTCTACATAATTTCTGAACTGTTCTGACAGTGTGGTATTTTTCTACATACTTTCTGAACTGTTCTGAGAGTGTGGTATTTTTCTACATAATTTCTGAACTGTTCTGACAGTGTGGTATTTTTCTACATAATTTCTGAACTGTTCTGACAGTGTGGTATTTTTCTACATGATTACGGAACTGTTCTGAAAGTGTGGTATTTTCCGACATGATTTCGAAACTGTTCTTACAGTGTTGTATTTTTCGACATGATTTCGGAACTGTTCTGACAGTGTGATATACTTCGACATGATTTCTGAACTGTTCTGAGAGTGTAGTATTTTTCAACATGATTTCGGAACTGTTCTGACAGTTTGATATTTTTCTACATGATTTCAGAACTGTTCTGACAGTGTGGTATATTTCTACATGATTTCGGAACTGTGCTGACAGTGTGGTATTTTTCGATATGATTTCTGAACTGTTCTGACAGTGTGGTATATTTCTACATGATTTCGGAACTGTTCTGACAGTGTAATATTTCCTACATGATTTCTGAACTGTTCTTACAGTGGAGTATTTCCAACATGACTTCTGAACTGTTCTGACAGTGTAGTATTTCCTACATCATTTCTCAACTATTCTGAAAGTGTGGTATATTTCTACATGATTTCGGAACTGCTCTGACAGTGTTGTATCTTTCTACATGTTTTTCTACATGATTTCGGAACTGTTCTGACAGTGTGGTATTTTTCTAAATGATTTCGGAATTGCTCTGATAGTGTTGTTTTTTTTTACATGTTTTTCTACATGATTTCGGAACTGTTCTGACAGTGTGGTATTTTTCGACATGATTTCGGAATTGTTCTGACAGTGTAGTATTTTTCTACATAATTTCTGAACTGTTCTGACAGTGTGGTATTTTTCTACATAATTTCTGAACTGTTCTGACAGTGTGGTATTTTTCTACATGATTACGGAACTGTTCTGACAGTTTGATATTTTTCTACATGATTTCAGAACTGTTCTGACAGTGTGGTATATTTCTACATGATTTCGGAACTGTGCTGACAGTGTGGTATATTTCTACATGATTTCGGAACTGTTCTGACAGTGTAATATTTCCTACATGATTTCTGAACTGTTCTTACAGTGGAGTATTTCCAACATGATTTCTGAACTGTTCTGACAGTGTAGTATTACCTACATCATTTCTCAACTATTCTGAAAGTGTGGTATATTTCTACATGATTTCGGAACTGCTCTGACAGTGTTGTATCTTTCTACATGTTTTTCTACATGATTTCGGAACTGTTCTGACAGTGTGGTATTTTTCTACATGATTTCGGAACTGCTCTGATAGTGTTGTTTTTTTTTACATGTTTTTCTACATGATTTCGGAACTGTTCTGACAGTGTGGTATTTTTCGACATGATTTCGGAATTGTTCTGACAGTGTAGTATTTTTCTACATAATTTCTGAACTATTCTGACAGTGTGGTATTTTTCTACCTAATTTCTGAACTGTTCTGACAGTGTGGTATTTTTCTACATAATTTCTGAACTCTTCTGACAGTGTGGTATTTTTCTACATAATTTCTGAACTGCTCTGACAGTGTGGTATATTTCTACCTAATTTCTGAACTGTTCTGACAGTGTGGTATTTTTCTACATAATTTCTGAACTGTTCTGACAGTGTGGTATTTTTCTACATAATTTCTGAACTCTTCTGACAGTGTGGTATTTTTCTACATGATTTCGGCACTGTTCTGACAGTGTGGTATTTTCCGATATGATTTTTGAACTGTTCTGACAGTGTGGTATTTTCTTCATGATTTCTGAACTGTTCTGACAGTGTGGTATTTTTCTACCTAATTTCTGAACACTTCTGACAGTTTAGTATTTTTTTACATAATTTCTGAACTGTTCTGACAGTGTGGTATTTTTCTACATAATTTCTGAACTGCTGTGACAGTGTGGTATTTTTCTACATCATTTCTGAACTGCTCTGACAGTGTTGTATTTTTCTTCATGTATCTGTACAAGGCAAGGAAAGTGAACTGTCATGTATTTGTGTGTTAGGAGTATCGGTGTTTGTATCAGTTCTAGGATTTTACTGCATGATTTCGGAATTGTTCTGACAGTGTGGTATTTTTCTACATAATTTCTGAACTGTTCTGACAGTGTGGTATTTTTCTACATAATTTCTGAACTGTTCTGACAGTGTGGTATTTTTCTACATAATTTCGGAACTGCTCTGACAGTGTTGTATTTTCCTTAATGTATCTGTACAAGGCCAGGAACGTGAACTGTCATGCATTTGTGTATTAGGAGTATCGTGTTTGTATCAGTTCTAGGATTTTACTGCATGATTTCGGAATTTTTTTAACAGTTTGATATATTTTTACATGATTTCTGAACTATTCTGACAATGTGGTATTTTTCTACATTATTTCTCAACTATTCTGAAATGTGGTATTTTTCGACATGATTTCGGAACTGTTCTGATAGTGTGGTATTTTTCGACATCATTTCGGAACTGTTCTGAAAGTGTGGTATTTTTCTACATCAATTCGGAACTGTTCTGACAGTGTGGTACTTTTCGACATCATTTCGGAACTGTTCTGACAGTGTGGTATTTTTCTGCATAATTTCTGAAATGTTCTGACAGTGTGGTATTTTTCTACATAATTTCTCAACTGTTCTGACAGTGTAGTATTTTTCTACATAATTTCTGAACTGTTCTGACAGTGTGGTATTTTTCTGCATGATTTCAGAACTGTTCTGACAGTGTGGTATATTTCTACATGATTTCGGAACTGTGCTGACAGTGTGGTATTTTTCGATATGATTTCTGAACTGTTCTGACAGTGTGGTATATTTATACATGATTTCGGAACTGTTCTGAAAGTGTGGTATTTTTCTACATCCATTCGGAACTGTTCTGACAGTGTGGTACTTTTCGATATCATTTCTACATAATTTCTGAACTGTTCTGACAGTGTGGTATTTTTCTACATAATTTCTGAACTGTTCTGACAGTGTGGTATTTTTCTACATACTTTCTGAACTGTTCTGAGAGTGTGGTATTTTTCTACATAATTTCTGAACTGTTCTGACAGTGTGGTATTTTTCTACATAATTTCTGAACTGTTCTGAAAGTGTGGTATTTTCCGACATGATTTCGAAACTGTTCTTACAGTGTTGTATTTTTCGACATGATTTCGGAACTGTTCTGACAGTGTGATATACTTCGACATGATTTCTGAACTGTTCTGAGAGTGTAGTATTTTTCAACATGATTTCGGAACTGTTCTGACAGTTTGATATTTTTCTACATGATTTCGGAACTGAGCTGACAGTGTGGTATTTTTCGATATGATTTCTGAACTGTTCTGACAGTGTAGTATTTCCTACATCATTTCTCAACTATTCTGAAAGTGTGGTATATTTCTACATGATTTCGGAACTGCTCTGACAGTGTTGTATCTTTCTACATGTTTTTTTACATGATTTCGGAACTGTTCTGACAGTGTGGTATTTTTCTACATGATTTCGGAACTGCTCTGACAGTGTGGTATTTTTCTACATGATTTCGGAACTGCTCTGATAGTGTTGTTTTTTTTTACATGTTTTTCTACATGATTTCGGAACTGTTCTGACAGTGTGGTATTTTTCGACATGATTTCGGAATTGTTCTGACAGTGTAGTATTTTTCTACATAATTTCTGAACTGTTCTGACAGTGTGGGATTTTTCTACCTAATTTCTGAACTGTTCTGACAGTGTGGTATTTTTCTACATAATTTCTGAACTCTTCTGACAGTGTGGTATTTTTCTACATAATTTCTGAACTGCTCTGACAGTGTGGTATTTTTCTACCTAATTTCTGAACTGTTCTGACAGTGTGGTATTTTTCTACATAATTTCTGAACTGTTCTGACAGTGTGGTATTTTTCTACATAATTTCTGAACTGTTCTGACAGTGTGGTATTTTTCTACATGATTTCGGCACTGTTCTGACAGTGTGGTATTTTCCGATATGATTTTTGAACTGTTCTGACAGTGTGGTATTTTCTTCATGATTTCGGAACTGTTCTGACAGTGTGGTATTTTTCTACCTAATTTCTGAACACTTCTGACAGTTTAGTATTTTTCTACATAATTTCTGAACTGTTCTGACAGTGTGGTATTTTTCTACATAATTTCTGAACTGCTGTGACAGTGTGGTATTTTTCTACATTATTTCTGAACTGCTCTGACAGTGTTGTATTTTTCTTCATGTATCTGTACAAGGCCAGGAAAGTGAACTGTCATGTATTTGTGTGTTAGGAGTATCGGTGTTTGTATCAGTTCTAGGATTTTACTGCATGATTTCGGAATTGTTCTGACAGTGTGGTATTTTTCTACATAATTTCTGAACTGTTCTGACAGTGTGGTATTTATCTACATAATTTCTGAACTGTTCTGACAGTGTGGTATTTTTCTACATAATTTCGGAACTGCTCTGACAGTGTGGTATTTTCCTTCATGTATCTGTACAAGGCCAGGAACGTGAACTGTCATGCATTTGTGTATTAGGAGTATCGTGTTTGTATCAGTTCTAGGATTTTACTGCATGATTTCGGAATTTTTCTAACAGTTTGATATATTTTTACATGATTTCGGAACTATTCTGACAGTGTGGTATTTTTCTACATCATTTCTCAACTATTCTGAAAGTGTGGTATTTTTCGACATGATTTCGGAACTGTTCTGAGAGTGTGGTATTTTTCGACATCATTTCGGAACTGTTCTGAAAGTGTGGTATTTTCTACATCATTTCGGAACTGTTCTGACAGTGTGGTACTTTTCGACATCATTTCGGAACTGTTCTGACAGTGTGGTATTTTTCTACATAATTTCTGAACTGTTCTGACAGTGTGGTATTTTTCTACATAATTTCCCAACTGTTCTGACAGTGTGGTATTTTTCTACATAATTTCTGAACTGTTCTGACAGTGTGGTATTTTTCTACATACTTTCTGAACTGTTCTGAGAGTGTGGTATTTTTCTACATAATTTCTGAACTGTTCTAACAGTGTGGTATTTTTCTACATAATTTCTGAACTGTTCTGACAGTGTGGTATTTTTCTACATGTTTACGGAACTGTTCTGAAAGTGTGGTATTTTCCGACATGATTTCGAAACTGTTCTTACAGTGTGATATACTTCGACATGATTTCAGAACTGTTCTGAGAGTGTAGTATTTTTCTACATAATTTCTCAACTGTTCTGACAGTGTGGTATTTTTCTACATAATTTCTGAACTGCTCTGACAGTGTGGTATTTTTCTACATAATTTCTGAATTGCTCTAACAGTGTTGTATTTTTCTTCATGTATCTGTACAAGTCCAGGAAAGTGAACTGTCATGTATTTGTGTGTTAGGAGTATCGGTGTTTGTATCAGTTCTAGGATTTTACTGCATGATTTCGGAATTGTTCTGACAGTTTGATATTTTTTTACATGATTTCGGAACTATTCTGACAGTGTGGTATTTTCCGACATAATTTCTGAACTGTTCTAACAGTGTGGTATTTTTCTACATAATTTCTGAACTGTTCTGACAGTATGGTATTTTTCTACATGATTACGGAACTGTTCTGAAAGTGTGGTATTTTTCGACATAATTTCGGAACTGTTCTGACAGTGTGGTATTTTTCTGCATGATTTCGGCACTGTTCTGACAGTGTGGTATTTTCCGATATAATTTCTGAACTGTTCTGACAGTGTGGTATTTTTCTGCATGATTCCGGCACTGTTCTGACAGTGTGGTATTTTCCGATATGATTTTTGAACTGTTCTGACAGTGTGGTATTTTCTTCATGATTTCGGAACTGTTCTGACAGTGTGGTATTTTTCTACCTAATTTCTGAACACTTCTGACAGTTTAGTATTTTTCTACATAATTTCTGAACTGTTCTGACAGTGTGGTATTTTTCTACATAATTTCTGAACTGCTGTGACAGTGTGGTATTTTTCTACATCATTTCTGAACTGCTCTGACAGTGGTGTATTTTTCTTCATGTATCTGTACTTGGCCAGGAAAGTGAACTGTCATGTATTTGTGTGTTAGGAGTATCGGTGTTTGTATCAGTTCTAGGATTTTACTGCATGATTTCGGAATTGTTCTGACAGTGTGGTATTTTTCTACATAATTTCTGAACTTTTCTGACAGTGTGGTATTTTTCTACATAATTTCTGAACTGTTCTGACAGTGTGGTATTTTTCTACATAATTTCGGAACTGCTCTGACAGTGTTGTATTTTCCTTCATGTATCTGTACAAGGCCAGGAACGTGAACTGTCATGCATTTGTGTATTAGGAGTATCGTGTTTGTATCAGTTCTAGGATTTTACTGCATGATTTCGGAATTTTTCTAACAGTTTGATATATTTTTACATGATTTCGGAACTATTCTGACAGTGTGGTATTTTTCTACATCATTTCTCAACTATTCTGAAAGTGTGGTATTTTTCGACATGATTTCGGAACTGTTCTGATAGTGTGGTATTTTTCGACATCATTTCGGAACTGTTCTGAAAGTGTGGTATTTTTCTACATCAATTCGGAACTGTTCTGACAGTGTGGTACTTTTCGACATCATTTCGGAACTGTTCTGACAGTGTGGTATTTTTCTACATAATTTCTGAATTGCTCTGACAGTGTTGTATGTTTCTTCATGTATCTGTACAAGTCCAGGAAAGTGAACTGTCATGTATTTGTGTGTTAGGAGTATCGGTGTTTGTATCAGTTCTAGGATTTTACTGCATGATTTCGGAATTGTTCTGACAGTTTGATATTTTTTTTACATGATTTCGGAACTATTCTGACAGTGTGGTATTTTTCGACATAATTTCTGAACTGTTCTGACAGTGTGGTATTTTTCTACATAATTTCTGAACTGTTCTGACAGTGTGGTATTTTTCTACATGATTACGGAACTGTTCTGAAAGTGTGGTATTTTTCGACATGATTTCGGAACTGTTCTGACAGTGTGGTATTTTTCGACATGATTTCGGAATTGTTCTGACAGTGTAGTATTTTTCTACATAATTTCTGAACTGTTCTGACAGTGTGGTATTTTTCTACATCAATTCGGAACTGTTCTGACAGTGTGGTACTTTTCGACATCATTTCGGAACTGTTCTGACAGTGTGGTATTTTTCTACATAATTTCTGAACTGTTCTGACAGTGTGGTATTTTTCTACATAATTTCTCAACTGTTCTGACAGTGTGGTATTTTTCTACATAATTTCTGAACTGTTCTGACAGTGTGGTATTTTTCTACATACTTTCTGAACTGTTCTGAGAGTGTGGTATTTTTCTACATAATTTCTGAACTGTTCTAACAGTGTGGTATTTTTCTACATAATTTCTGAACTGTTCTGACAGTGTGGTATTTTTCTACATGATTACGGAACTGTTCTGAAAGTGTGGTATTTTCCGACATGATTTCGAAACTGTTCTTACAGTGTGATATACTTCGACATGATTTCAGAACTGTTCTGAGAGTGTAGTATTTTTCAACATGATTTCGAAACTGTTCTGACAGTTTGATATTTTTCTACATGATTTCAGAACTGTTCTGACAGTGTGGTATATTTCTACATGATTTCGGAACTGTGCTGACACTGTGGTATTTTTCGATATGATTTCTGAACTGTTCTGACAGTGTGGTATATTTCTACATGATTTCGGAACTGTTCTGACAGTGTAATATTTCCTACATGATTTCTGAACTGTTCTTACAGTGGAGTATTTCCAACATGATTTCTGAACTGTTCTGACAGTGTAGTATTTCCTACATCATTTCTCAACTATTCTGAAAGTGTGGTATATTTCTACATGATTTCGGAACTGCTCTGACAGTGTTATATCTTTCTACATGTTTTTCTACATGATTTCGGAACTGTTCTGACAGTGTGGTATTTTTCTAAATGATTTCGGAACTGTTCTGATAGTGTTGTTTTTTTTTACATGTTTTTCTACATCATTTCGGAACTGTTCTGACAGTGTGGTATTTTTAGACATGATTTCGGAATTGTTCTGACAGTGTAGTATTTTTCTACATAATTTCTGAACTGTTCTGACAGTGTGGTATTTTTCTACCTAATTTCTGAACTGTTCTGACAGTGTGGTATTTTTCTACATAATTTCTGAACTCTTCTGACAGTGTGGTATTTTTCTACATAATTTCTGAACTGCTCTGACAGTGTGGTATTTTTCTACATAATTTCTGAATTGCTCTGACAGTGTTGTATGTTTCTTCATGTATCTGTACAAGTGCAGGAAAGTGAACTGTCATGTATTTGTGTGTTAGGAGTATCGGTGTTTGTATCAGTTCTAGGATTTTACTGCATGATTTCGGAATTGTTCTGACAGTTTGATATTTTTTTACATGATTTCGGAACTATTCTGACAGTGTGGTATTTTTCGACATAATTTCTGAACTGTTCTGACAGTGTGGTATTTTTCTACATAATTTCTGAACTGTTCTGACAGTGTGGTATTTTTCTACATGATTACGGAACTGTTCTGAAAGTGTGGTATTTTTCGACATGATTTCGGAACTGTTCTGACAGTGTGGTATTTTTCGACATGATTTCGGAATTGTTCTGACAGTGTAGTATTTTTCTACATAATTTCTGAACTGTTCTGACAGTGTGGTATTTTTTTAAATAATTTCTGAACTGTTCTGACAGTGTGGTATTTTTCTACATAATTTCTGAACTCTTCTGACAGTGTGGTATTTTTCTACATAATTTCTGAACTGCTCTGACAGTGTGGTATTTTTCTACATAATTTCTGAATTGCTCTAACAGTGTTGTATTTTTCTTTATGTATCTGTACAAGTCCAGGAAAGTGAACTGTCATGTATTTGTGTGTTAGGAGTATCGGTGTTTGTATCAGTTCTAGTATTTTACTGCATGATTTCGGAATTGTTCTGACAGTTTGATATTTTTTTACATGATTTCGGAACTATTCTGACAGTGTGGTATTTTTCGACATAATTTCTGAACTGTTCTGACAGTGTGGTATTTTTCTACATAATTCCTGAACTGTTCTGACAGTGTGGTATTTTTCTACATGATTACGGAACTGTTCTGAAAGTGTGGTATTTTCCGACATAATTTCGGAACTGTTCTGACAGTGTGGTATTTTTCTGCATGATTTCGGCACTGTTCTGACAGTGTGGTATTTTCCGATATGATTTCTGAACTGTTCTGACAGTGTGGTATTTTTTTGCATGATTTCGGCACTGTTCTGACAGTGTGGTATTTTCCGATATGATTTTTGAACTGTTCTGACAGTTTGGTATTTTCTTCATGATTTCGGAACTGTTCTGATAGTGTGGTATTTTTCTACCTAATTTCTGAACTGCTCTGACAGTGTGGTATTTTTCTACATAATTTCGGAACTGCTCTGACAGTGTGGTATTTTTCTACATAATTTCTGAACTGTTCTGACAGTGTGGTATTTTTCTACATAATTTCGGAACTGCTCTGACAGTGTGGTATTTTCCTTCATGTATCTGTAAAAGGCCAGGAACGTGAACTGTCATGCATTTGTGTATTAGGAGTATCGTGTTTGTATCAGTTCTAGGATTTTACTGCATGATTTCGGAATTTTTCTAACAATTTGATATATTTTTACATGATTTCGGAACTATTCTGACAGTGTGGTATTTTTCTACATCATTTCTCAACTATTCTGAAAGTGTGGTATTTTTCGACATGATTTCGGAACTGTTCTGATAGTGTGGTATTTTTCGACATCATTTCGGAACTGTTCTGAAAGTGTGGTATTTTTCTACATCAATTCGGAACCGTTCTGACAGTGTGGTACTTTTCGACATCATTTCGGAACTGTTCTGACAGTGTGGTATTTTTCTACATAATTTCTGAACTGTTCTGACAGTGTGGTATTTTTCTACATATTTTCTGAACTGTTCTGAGAGTGTGGTATTTTTCTACATAATTTCTGAACTGTTCTGACAGTGTGGTATTTTTCTACATAATTTCTGAACTGTTCTGACAGTGTGGTATTTTTCTACATGATTACGGAACTGTTCTGAAAGTGTGGTATTTTCCGACATGATTTCGAAACTGTTCTTACAGTGTGATATACTTCGACATGATTTCAGAACTGTTCTGAGAGTGTAGTATTTTTCAACATGATTTCGAAACTGTTCTGACAGTTTGATATTTTTCTACATGATTTCAGAACTGTTCTGACAGTGTGGTATATTTCTACATGATTTCGGAACTGTGCTGACAGTGTGGTATTTTTCGATATGATTTCTGAACTGTTCTGACAGTGTGGTATATTTCTACATGATTTCGGAACTGTTCTGACAGTGTAATATTTCCTACATGATTTCTGAACTGTTCTTACAGTGGAGTATTTCCAACATGATTTCTGAACTGTTCTGACAGTGTAGTATTACCTACATCATTTCTCAACTATTCTGAAAGTGTGGTATATTTCTACATGTTTTCGGAACTGCTCTGACAGTGTTGTATCTTTCTACATAATTTTTGAACTGTTCTGACAGTGTGGTATTTTCTTCATGATTTCGGAACTGTTCTGACAGTGGTATTTTTCTACCTAATTTCTGAACACTTCTGACAGTTTAGTATTTTTCTACATAATTTCTGAACTGTTCTGACAGTGTGGTATTTTTCTACATAATTTCTGAACTGCTGTGACAGTGTGGTATTTTTCTACATCATTTCTGAACTGCTCTGACAGTGGTGTATTTTTCTTCATGTATCTGTACTTGGCCAGGAAAGTGAACTGTCATGTATTTGTGTGTTAGGAGTATCGGTGTTTGTATCAGTTCTAGGATTTTACTGCATGATTTCGGAATTGTTCTGACAGTGTGGTATTTTTCTACATAATTTCTGAACTTTTCTGACAGTGTGGTATTTTTCTACATAATTTCTGAACTGTTCTGACAGTGTGGTATTTTTCTACATAATTTCGGAACTGCTCTGACAGTGTTGTATTTTCCTTCATGTATCTGTACAAGGCCAGGAACGTGAACTGTCATGCATTTGTGTATTAGGAGTATCGTGTTTGTATCAGTTCTAGGATTTTACTGCATGATTTCGGAATTTTTCTAACAGTTTGATATATTTTTACATGATTTCGGAACTATTCTGACAGTGTGGTATTTTTCTACATCATTTCTCAACTATTCTGAAAGTGTGGTATTTTTCGACATGATTTCGGAACTGTTCTGATAGTGTGGTATTTTTCGACATCATTTCGGAACTGTTCTGAAAGTGTGGTATTTTTCTACATCAATTCGGAACTGTTCTGACAGTGTGGTACTTTTCGACATCATTTCGGAACTGTTCTGACAGTGTGGTATTTTTCTACATAATTTCTGAATTGCTCTGACAGTGTTGTATGTTTCTTCATGTATCTGTACAAGTCCAGGAAAGTGAACTGTCATGTATTTGTGTGTTAGGAGTATCGGTGTTTGTATCAGTTCTAGGATTTTACTGCATGATTTCGGAATTGTTCTGACAGTTTGATATTTTTTTTACATGATTTCGGAACTATTCTGACAGTGTGGTATTTTTCGACATAATTTCTGAACTGTTCTGACAGTGTGGTATTTTTCTACATAATTTCTGAACTGTTCTGACAGTGTGGTATTTTTCTACATGATTACGGAACTGTTCTGAAAGTGTGGTATTTTTCGACATGATTTCGGAACTGTTCTGACAGTGTGGTATTTTTCGACATGATTTCGGAATTGTTCTGACAGTGTAGTATTTTTCTACATAATTTCTGAACTGTTCTGACAGTGTGGTATTTTTCTACATCAATTCGGAACTGTTCTGACAGTGTGGTACTTTTCGACATCATTTCGGAACTGTTCTGACAGTGTGGTATTTTTCTACATAATTTCTGAACTGTTCTGACAGTGTGGTATTTTTCTACATAATTTCTCAACTGTTCTGACAGTGTGGTATTTTTCTACATAATTTCTGAACTGTTCTGACAGTGTGGTATTTTTCTACATACTTTCTGAACTGTTCTGAGAGTGTGGTATTTTTCTACATAATTTCTGAACTGTTCTAACAGTGTGGTATTTTTCTACATAATTTCTGAACTGTTCTGACAGTGTGGTATTTTTCTACATGATTACGGAACTGTTCTGAAAGTGTGGTATTTTCCGACATGATTTCGAAACTGTTCTTACAGTGTGATATACTTCGACATGATTTCAGAACTGTTCTGAGAGTGTAGTATTTTTCAACATGATTTCGAAACTGTTCTGACAGTTTGATATTTTTCTACATGATTTCAGAACTGTTCTGACAGTGTGGTATATTTCTACATGATTTCGGAACTGTGCTGACACTGTGGTATTTTTCGATATGATTTCTGAACTGTTCTGACAGTGTGGTATATTTCTACATGATTTCGGAACTGTTCTGACAGTGTAATATTTCCTACATGATTTCTGAACTGTTCTTACAGTGGAGTATTTCCAACATGATTTCTGAACTGTTCTGACAGTGTAGTATTTCCTACATCATTTCTCAACTATTCTGAAAGTGTGGTATATTTCTACATGATTTCGGAACTGCTCTGACAGTGTTATATCTTTCTACATGTTTTTCTACATGATTTCGGAACTGTTCTGACAGTGTGGTATTTTTCTAAATGATTTCGGAACTGTTCTGATAGTGTTGTTTTTTTTTACATGTTTTTCTACATCATTTCGGAACTGTTCTGACAGTGTGGTATTTTTAGACATGATTTCGGAATTGTTCTGACAGTGTAGTATTTTTCTACATAATTTCTGAACTGTTCTGACAGTGTGGTATTTTTCTACCTAATTTCTGAACTGTTCTGACAGTGTGGTATTTTTCTACATAATTTCTGAACTCTTCTGACAGTGTGGTATTTTTCTACATAATTTCTGAACTGCTCTGACAGTGTGGTATTTTTCTACATAATTTCTGAATTGCTCTGACAGTGTTGTATGTTTCTTCATGTATCTGTACAAGTGCAGGAAAGTGAACTGTCATGTATTTGTGTGTTAGGAGTATCGGTGTTTGTATCAGTTCTAGGATTTTACTGCATGATTTCGGAATTGTTCTGACAGTTTGATATTTTTTTACATGATTTCGGAACTATTCTGACAGTGTGGTATTTTTCGACATAATTTCTGAACTGTTCTGACAGTGTGGTATTTTTCTACATAATTTCTGAACTGTTCTGACAGTGTGGTATTTTTCTACATGATTACGGAACTGTTCTGAAAGTGTGGTATTTTTCGACATGATTTCGGAACTGTTCTGACAGTGTGGTATTTTTCGACATGATTTCGGAATTGTTCTGACAGTGTAGTATTTTTCTACATAATTTCTGAACTGTTCTGACAGTGTGGTATTTTTCTAAATAATTTCTGAACTGTTCTGACAGTGTGGTATTTTTCTACATAATTTCTGAACTCTTCTGACAGTGTGGTATTTTTCTACATAATTTCTGAACTGCTCTGACAGTGTGGTATTTTTCTACATAATTTGTGAATTGCTCTAACAGTGTTGTATTTTTCTTTATGTATCTGTACAAGTCCAGGAAAGTGAACTGTCATGTATTTGTGTGTTAGGAGTATCGGTGTTTGTATCAGTTCTAGTATTTTACTGCATGATTTCGGAATTGTTCTGACAGTTTGATATTTTTTTACATGATTTCGGAACTATTCTGACAGTGTGGTATTTTTCGACATAATTTCTGAACTGTTCTGACAGTGTGGTATTTTTCTACATAATTCCTGAACTGTTCTGACAGTGTGGTATTTTTCTACATGATTACGGAACTGTTCTGAAAGTGTGGTATTTTCCGACATAATTTCGGAACTGTTCTGACAGTGAGGTATTTTTCTGCATGATTTCGGCACTGTTCTGACAGTGTGGTATTTTCCGATATGATTTCTGAACTGTTCTGACAGTGTGGTATTTTTTTGCATGATTTCGGCACTGTTCTGACAGTGTGGTATTTTCCGATATGATTTTTGAACTGTTCTGACAGTTTGGTATTTTCTTCATGATTTCGGAACTGTTCTGACAGTGTGGTATTTTTCTACCTAATTTCTGAACTGCTCTGACAGTGTGGTATTTTTCTACATAATTTCGGAACTGCTCTGACAGTGTGGTATTTTTCTACATAATTTCTGAACTGTTCTGACAGTGTGGTATTTTTCTACATAATTTCGGAACTGCTCTGACAGTGTGGTATTTTCCTTCATGTATCTGTAAAAGGCCAGGAACGTGAACTGTCATGCATTTGTGTATTAGGAGTATCGTGTTTGTATCAGTTCTAGGATTTTACTGCATGATTTCGGAATTTTTCTAACAATTTGATATATTTTTACATGATTTCGGAACTATTCTGACAGTGTGGTATTTTTCTACATCATTTCTCAACTATTCTGAAAGTGTGGTATTTTTCGACATGATTTCGGAACTGTTCTGATAGTGTGGTATTTTTCGACATCATTTCGGAACTGTTCTGAAAGTGTGGTATTTTTCTACATCAATTCGGAACCGTTCTGACAGTGTGGTACTTTTCGACATCATTTCGGAACTGTTCTGACAGTGTGGTATTTTTCTACATAATTTCTGAACTGTTCTGACAGTGTGGTATTTTTCTACATATTTTCTGAACTGTTCTGAGAGTGTGGTATTTTTCTACATAATTTCTGAACTGTTCTGACAGTGTGGTATTTTTCTACATAATTTCTGAACTGTTCTGACAGTGTGGTATTTTTCTACATGATTACGGAACTGTTCTGAAAGTGTGGTATTTTCCGACATGATTTCGAAACTGTTCTTACAGTGTGATATACTTCGACATGATTTCAGAACTGTTCTGAGAGTGTAGTATTTTTCAACATGATTTCGAAACTGTTCTGACAGTTTGATATTTTTCTACATGATTTCAGAACTGTTCTGACAGTGTGGTATATTTCTACATGATTTCGGAACTGTGCTGACAGTGTGGTATTTTTCGATATGATTTCTGAACTGTTCTGACAGTGTGGTATATTTCTACATGATTTCGGAACTGTTCTGACAGTGTAATATTTCCTACATGATTTCTGAACTGTTCTTACAGTGGAGTATTTCCAACATGATTTCTGAACTGTTCTGACAGTGTAGTATTTCCTACATCATTTCTCAACTATTCTGAAAGTGTGGTATATTTCTACATGATTTCGGAACTGCTCTGACAGTGTTGTATCTTTCTACATGTTTTTCTACATGATTTCGGAACTGTTCTGACAGTGTGGTATTTTTCTACATGATTTCGGAACTGCTCTGATAGTGTTGTTTTTTTTTACATGTTTTTCTACATGATTTCAGAACTGTTCTGACAGTGTGGTATTTTTCGACATGATTTCGGAATTGTTCTGACAGTGTAGTATTTTTCTACATAATTTCTGAACTGTTCTGACAGTGTGGTATTTTTATACCTAATTTCTGAACTGTTCTGACAGTGTGGTATTTTTCTACATAATTTCTGAACTCTTCTGACAGTTTGATATTTTTCTACATGATTTCAGAACTGTTCTGACAGTGTGGTATATTTCTACATGATTTCGGAACTGTGCTGACAGTGTGGTATATTTCTACATGATTTCGGAACTGTTCTGACAGTGTAATATTTCCTACATGATTTCTGAACTGTTCTTACAGTGGAGTATTTCCAACATGATTTCTGAACTGTTCTGACAGTGTAGTATTACCTACATCATTTCTCAACTATTCTGAAAGTGTGGTATATTTCTACATGTTTTCGGAACTGCTCTGACAGTGTTGTATCTTTCTACATGTTTTTCTACATGATTTCGGAACTGTTCTGACAGTGTGGTATTTTTCTACATGATTTCGGAACTGCTCTGATAGTGTTGTTTTTTTTTACATGTTTTTCTACATGATTTCGGAACTGTTCTGACAGTGTGGTATTTTTCGACATGATTTCGGAATTGTTCTGACAGTGTAGTATTTTTCTACATAATTTCTGAACTATTCTGACAGTGTGGTATTTTTCTACCTAATTTCTGAACTGTTCTGACAGTGTGGTATTTTTCTACATAATTTCTGAACTCTTCTGACAGTGTGGTATTTTTCTACATAATTTCTGAACTGCTCTGACAGTGTGGTATATTTCTACCTAATTTCTGAACTGTTCTGACAGTGTGGTATTTTTCTACATAATTTCTGAACTGTTCTGACAGTGTGGTATTTTTCTACATAATTTCTGAACTCTTCTGACAGTGTGGTATTTTTCTACATGATTTCGGCACTGTTCTGACAGTGTGGTATTTTCCGATATGATTTTTGAACTGTTCTGACAGTGTGGTATTTTCTTCATGATTTCTGAACTGTTCTGACAGTGTGGTATTTTTCTACCTAATTTCTGAACACTTCTGACAGTTTAGTATTTTTTTACATAATTTCTGAACTGTTCTGACAGTGTGGTATTTTTCTACATAATTTCTGAACTGCTGTGACAGTGTGGTATTTTTCTACATCATTTCTGAACTGCTCTGACAGTGTTGTATTTTTCTTCATGTATCTGTACAAGGCAAGGAAAGTGAACTGTCATGTATTTGTGTGTTAGGAGTATCGGTGTTTGTATCAGTTCTAGGATTTTACTGCATGATTTCGGAATTGTTCTGACAGTGTGGTATTTTTCTACATAATTTCTGAACTGTTCTGACAGTGTGGTATTTTTCTACATAATTTCTGAACTGTTCTGACAGTGTGGTATTTTTCTACATAATTTCGGAACTGCTCTGACAGTGTTGTATTTTCCTTAATGTATCTGTACAAGGCCAGGAACGTGAACTGTCATGCATTTGTGTATTAGGAGTATCGTGTTTGTATCAGTTCTAGGATTTTACTGCATGATTTCGGAATTTTTTTAACAGTTTGATATATTTTTACATGATTTCTGAACTATTCTGACAATGTGGTATTTTTCTACATTATTTCTCAACTATTCTGAAATGTGGTATTTTTCGACATGATTTCGGAACTGTTCTGATAGTGTGGTATTTTTCGACATCATTTCGGAACTGTTCTGAAAGTGTGGTATTTTTCTACATCAATTCGGAACTGTTCTGACAGTGTGGTACTTTTCGACATCATTTCGGAACTGTTCTGACAGTGTGGTATTTTTCTGCATAATTTCTGAAATGTTCTGACAGTGTGGTATTTTTCTACATAATTTCTCAACTGTTCTGACAGTGTAGTATTTTTCTACATAATTTCTGAACTGTTCTGACAGTGTGGTATTTTTCTGCATGATTTCAGAACTGTTCTGACAGTGTGGTATATTTCTACATGATTTCGGAACTGTGCTGACAGTGTGGTATTTTTCGATATGATTTCTGAACTGTTCTGACAGTGTGGTATATTTATACATGATTTCGGAACTGTTCTGAAAGTGTGGTATTTTTCTACATCCATTCGGAACTGTTCTGACAGTGTGGTACTTTTCGATATCATTTCTACATAATTTCTGAACTGTTCTGACAGTGTGGTATTTTTCTACATAATTTCTGAACTGTTCTGACAGTGTGGTATTTTTCTACATACTTTCTGAACTGTTCTGAGAGTGTGGTATTTTTCTACATAATTTCTGAACTGTTCTGACAGTGTGGTATTTTTCTACATAATTTCTGAACTGTTCTGAAAGTGTGGTATTTTCCGACATGATTTCGAAACTGTTCTTACAGTGTTGTATTTTTCGACATGATTTCGGAACTGTTCTGACAGTGTGATATACTTCGACATGATTTCTGAACTGTTCTGAGAGTGTAGTATTTTTCAACATGATTTCGGAACTGTTCTGACAGTTTGATATTTTTCTACATGATTTCAGAACTGTTCTGACAGTGTGGTATATTTCTACATGATTTCGGAACTGTGCTGACAGTGTGGTATTTTTCGATATGATTTCTGAACTGTTCTGACAGTGTAGTATTTCCTACATCATTTCTCAACTATTCTGAAAGTGTGGTATATTTCTACATGATTTCGGAACTGCTCTGACAGTGTTGTATCTTTCTACATGTTTTTTTACATGATTTCGGAACTGTTCTGACAGTGTGGTATTTTTCTACATGATTTCGGAACTGCTCTGACAGTGTGGTATTTTTCTACATGATTTCGGAACTGCTCTGATAGTGTTGTTTTTTTTTACATGTTTTTCTACATGATTTCGGAACTGTTCTGACAGTGTGGTATTTTTCGACATGATTTCGGAATTGTTCTGACAGTGTAGTATTTTTCTACATAATTTCTGAACTGTTCTGACAGTGTGGTATTTTTCTACCTAATTTCTGAACTGTTCTGACAGTGTGGTATTTTTCTACATAATTTCTGAACTCTTCTGACAGTGTGGTATTTTTCTACATAATTTCTGAACTGCTCTGACAGTGTGGTATTTTTCTACCTAATTTCTGAACTGTTCTGACAGTGTGGTATTTTTCTACATAATTTCTGAACTGTTCTGACAGTGTGGTATTTTTCTACATAATTTCTGAACTGTTCTGACAGTGTGGTATTTTTCTACATGATTTCGGCACTGTTCTGACAGTGTGGTATTTTCCGATATGATTTTTGAACTGTTCTGACAGTGTGGTATTTTCTTCATGATTTCGGAACTGTTCTGACAGTGTGGTATTTTTCTACCTAATTTCTGAACACTTCTGACAGTTTAGTATTTTTCTACATAATTTCTGAACTGTTCTGACAGTGTGGTATTTTTCTACATAATTTCTGAACTGCTGTGACAGTGTGGTATTTTTCTACATTATTTCTGAACTGCTCTGACAGTGTTGTATTTTTCTTCATGTATCTGTACAAGGCCAGGAAAGTGAACTGTCATGTATTTGTGTGTTAGGAGTATCGGTGTTTGTATCAGTTCTAGGATTTTACTGCATGATTTCGGAATTGTTCTGACAGTGTGGTATTTTTCTACATAATTTCTGAACTGTTCTGACAGTGTGGTATTTATCTACATAATTTCTGAACTGCTCTGACAGTGTGGTATTTTCCTTCATGTATCTGTACAAGGCCAGGAACGTGAACTGTCATGCATTTGTGTATTAGGAGTATCGTGTTTGTATCAGTTCTAGGATTTTACTGCATGATTTCGGAATTTTTCTAACAGTTTGATATATTTTTACATGATTTCGGAACTATTCTGACAGTGTGGTATTTTTCTACATCATTTCTCAACTATTCTGAAAGTGTGGTATTTTTCGACATGATTTCGGAACTGTTCTGATAGTGTGGTATTTTTCGACATCATTTCGGAACTGTTCTGAAAGTGTGGTATTTTCTACGTCATTTCGGAACTGTTCTGACAGTGTGGTACTTTTCGACATCATTTCGGAACTGTTCTGACAGTGTGGTATTTTTCTACATAATTTCTGAACTGTTCTGACAGTGTGGTATTTTTCTACATAATTTCCCAACTGTTCTGACAGTGTGGTATTTTTCTACATAATTTCTGAACTGTTCTGACAGTGTGGTATTTTTCTACATACTTTCTGAACTGTTCTGAGAGTGTGGTATTTTTCTACATAATTTCTGAACTGTTCTAACAGTGTGGTATTTTTCTACATAATTTCTGAACTGTTCTGACAGTGTGGTATTTTTCTACATGTTTACGGAACTGTTCTGAAAGTGTGGTATTTTCCGACATGATTTCGAAACTGTTCTTACAGTGTGATATACTTCGACATGATTTCAGAACTGTTCTGAGAGTGTAGTATTTTTCTACATAATTTCTCAACTGTTCTGACAGTGTGGTATTTTTCTACATAATTTCTGAACTGCTCTGACAGTGTGGTATTTTTCTACATAATTTCTGAATTGCTCTAACAGTGTTGTATTTTTCTTCATGTATCTGTACAAGTCCAGGAAAGTGAACTGTCATGTATTTGTGTGTTAGGAGTATCGGTGTTTGTATCAGTTCTAGGATTTTACTGCATGATTTCGGAATTGTTCTGACAGTTTGATATTTTTTTACATGATTTCGGAACTATTCTGACAGTGTGGTATTTTCCGACATAATTTCTGAACTGTTCTAACAGTGTGGTATTTTTCTACATAATTTCTGAACTGTTCTGACAGTATGGTATTTTTCTACATAATTTCTGAACTGTTCTGACAGTATGGTATTTTTCTACATGATTACGGAACTGTTCTGAAAGTGTGGTATTTTTCGACATAATTTCTGAACTGTTCTGACAGTGTGGTATTTTTCTGCATGATTCCGGCACTGTTCTGACAGTGTGGTATTTTCCGATATGATTTTTGAACTGTTCTGACAGTGTGGTATTTTCTTCATGATTTCGGAACTGTTCTGACAGTGTGGTATTTTTCTACCTAATTTCTGAACACTTCTGACAGTTTAGTATTTTTCTACATAATTTCTGAACTGTTCTGACAGTGTGGTATTTTTCTACATAATTTCTGAACTGCTGTGACAGTGTGGTATTTTTCTACATCATTTCTGAACTGCTCTGACAGTGGTGTATTTTTCTTCATGTATCTGTACTTGGCCAGGAAAGTGAACTGTCATGTATTTGTGTGTTAGGAGTATCGGTGTTTGTATCAGTTCTAGGATTTTACTGCATGATTTAGGAATTGTTCTGACAGTGTGGTATTTTTCTACATAATTTCTGAACTGTTCTGACAGTGTGGTATTTTTCTACATAATTTCTGAACTGTTCTGACAGTGTGGTATTTTTCTACATGATTACGGAACTGTTCTGAAAGTGTGGTATTTTCCGACATGATTTCGAAACTGTTCTTACAGTGTTGTATTTTTCGACATGATTTCGGAACTGTTCTGACAGTGTGATATACTTCGACATGATTTCTGAACTGTTCTGAGAGTGTAGTATTTTTCAACATGATTTCTGAACTGTTCTGACAGTGTGGTATATTTCTACATGATTTCGGAACTGTTCTGACAGTGTAATATTTCCTACATGATTTCTGAACTGTTCTTACAGTGGAGTATTTCCAACATGATTTCTGAACTGTTCTGACAGTGTAGTATTTCCTACATCATTTCTCAACTATTCTGAAAGTGTGGTATATTTCTACATGATTTCGGAACTGCTCTGACAGTGTTGTATCTTTCTACATGTTTTTCTACATGATTTCGGAACTGTTCTGACAGTGTGGTATTTTTCTACATGATTTCGGAACTGCTCTGATAGTGTTGTTTTTTTTTACATGTTTTTCTACATGATTTCGGAACTGTTCTGACAGTGTGGTATTTTTCGACATGATTTCGGAATTGTTCTGACAGTGTAGTATTTTTCTACATAATTTCTGACTGTTCTGACAGTGTGGTATTTTTCTACATAATTTCTGAACTGTTCTGACAGTGTGGTATTTTTCTACATAATTTCTGAACTCTTCTGACAGTGTGGTATTTTTCTACATAATTTCTGAACTGCTCTGACAGTGTGGTATTTTTCTACATAATTTCTGAATTGCTCTGACAGTGTTGCATGTTTCTTCATGTATCTGTACAAGTCCAGGAAAGTGAACTGTCATGTATTTGTGTGTTAGGAGTATCGGTGTTTGTATCAGTTCTAGGGTTTTACTGCATGATTTCGGAATTGTTCTGACAGTTTGATATTTTTTTACATGATTTCAGAACTATTCTGACAGTGTGGTATTTTTCGACATAATTTCTGAACTGTTCTGACAGTGTGGTATTTTTCTACATAATTTCTGAACTGTTCTGACAGTGTGGTATTTTTCGACATGATTACGGAACTGTTCTGAAAGTGTGGTATTTTTCGACATGATTTCGGAACTGTTCTGACAGTGTGGTATTTTTCGACATGATTTCGGAATTGTTCTGACAGTGTAGTATTTTTCTACATAATTTCTGAACTGTTCTGACAGTGTGGTATTTTTCTACATAATTTCTGAACTGCTCTGACAGTGTGGTATTTTTCTACCTAATTTCTGAACTGTTCTGACAGTGTGGTATTTTTCTACATAATTTCTGAACTGTTCTGACAGTGTGGTATTTTTCTACATAATTTCTGAACTGTTCTGACAGTGTGGTATTTTTCTACATGATTTCGGCACTGTTCTGACAGTGTGGTATTTTCCGATATGATTTTTGAACTGTTCTGACAGTGTGGTATTTTCTTCATGATTTCGGAACTGTTCTGACAGTGTGGTATTTTTCTACCTAATTTCTGAACACTTCTGACAGTTTAGTATTTTTCTACATAATTTCTGAACTGTTCTGACAGTGTGGTATTTTTCTACATAATTTCTGAACTGCTGTGACAGTGTGGTATTTTTCTACATTATTTCTGAACTGCTCTGACAGTGTTGTATTTTTCTTCATGTATCTGTACAAGGCCAGGAAAGTGAACTGTCATGTATTTGTGTGTTAGGAGTATCGGTGTTTGTATCAGTTCTAGGATTTTACTGCATGATTTCGGAATTGTTCTGACAGTGTGGTATTTTTCTACATAATTTCTGAACTGTTCTGACAGTGTGGTATTTATCTACATAATTTCTGAACTGTTCTGACAGTGTGGTATTTTTCTACATAATTTCGGAACTGCTCTGACAGTGTGGTATTTTCCTTCATGTATCTGTACAAGGCCAGGAACGTGAACTGTCATGCATTTGTGTATTAGGAGTATCGTGTTTGTATCAGTTCTAGGATTTTACTGCATGATTTCGGAATTTTTCTAACAGTTTGATATATTTTTACATGATTTCGGAACTATTCTGACAGTGTGGTATTTTTCTACATCATTTCTCAACTATTCTGAAAGTGTGGTATTTTTCGACATGATTTCGGAACTGTTCTGATAGTGTGGTATTTTTCGACATCATTTCGGAACTGTTCTGAAAGTGTGGTATTTTCTACGTCATTTCGGAACTGTTCTGACAGTGTGGTACTTTTCGACATCATTTCGGAACTGTTCTGACAGTGTGGTATTTTTCTACATAATTTCTGAACTGTTCTGACAGTGTGGTATTTTTCTACATAATTTCCCAACTGTTCTGACAGTGTGGTATTTTTCTACATAATTTCTGAACTGTTCTGACAGTGTGGTATTTTTCTACATACTTTCTGAACTGTTCTGAGAGTGTGGTATTTTTCTACATAATTTCTGAACTGTTCTAACAGTGTGGTATTTTTCTACATAATTTCTGAACTGTTCTGACAGTGTGGTATTTTTCTACATGTTTACGGAACTGTTCTGAAAGTGTGGTATTTTCCGACATGATTTCGAAACTGTTCTTACAGTGTGTTATACTTCGACATGATTTCAGAACTGTTCTGAGAGTGTAGTATTTTTCTACATAATTTCTCAACTGTTCTGACAGTGTGGTATTTTTCTACATAATTTCTGAACTGCTCTGACAGTGTGGTATTTTTCTACATAATTTCTGAATTGCTCTAACAGTGTTGTATTTTTCTTCATGTATCTGTACAAGTCCAGGAAAGTGAACTGTCATGTATTTGTGTGTTAGGAGTATCGGTGTTTGTATCAGTTCTAGGATTTTACTGCATGATTTCGGAATTGTTCTGACAGTTTGATATTTTTTTACATGATTTCGGAACTATTCTGACAGTGTGGTATTTTCCGACATAATTTCTGAACTGTTCTAACAGTGTGGTATTTTTCTACATAATTTCTGAACTGTTCTGACAGTATGGTATTTTTCTACATAATTTCTGAACTGTTCTGACAGTATGGTATTTTTCTACATGATTACGGAACTGTTCTGAAAGTGTGGTATTTTTCGACATAATTTCGGAACTGTTCTGACAGTGTGGTATTTTTCTGCATGATTTCGGCACTGTTCTGACAGTGTGGTATTTTCCGATATAATTTCTGAACTGTTCTGACAGTGTGGTATTTTTCTGCATGATTCCGGCACTGTTCTGACAGTGTGGTATTTTCCGATATGATTTTTGAACTGTTCTGACAGTGTGGTATTTTCTTCATGATTTCGGAACTGTTCTGACAGTGTGGTATTTTTCTACCTAATTTCTGAACACTTCTGACAGTTTAGTATTTTTCTACATAATTTCTGAACTGTTCTGACAGTGTGGTATTTTTCTAAATAATTTCTGAACTGCTGTGACAGTGTGGTATTTTTCTACATCATTTCTGAACTGCTCTGACAGTGGTGTATTTTTCTTCATGTATCTGTACTTGGCCAGGAAAGTGAACTGTCATGTATTTGTGTGTTAGGAGTATCGGTGTTTGTATCAGTTCTAGGATTTTACTGCATGATTTAGGAATTGTTCTGACAGTGTGGTATTTTTCTACATAATTTCTGAACTGTTCTGACAGTGTGGTATTTTTCTACATAATTTCTGAACTGTTCTGACAGTGTGGTATTTTTCTACATGATTACGGAACTGTTCTGAAAGTGTGGTATTTTCCGACATGATTTCGAAACTGTTCTTACAGTGTTGTATTTTTCGACATGATTTCGGAACTGTTCTGACAGTGTGATATACTTCGACATGATTTCTGAACTGTTCTGAGAGTGTAGTATTTTTCAACATGATTTCTGAACTGTTCTGACAGTGTGGTATATTTCTACATGATTTCGGAACTGTTCTGACAGTGTAATATTTCCTACATGATTTCTGAACTGTTCTTACAGTGGAGTATTTCCAACATGATTTCTGAACTGTTCTGACAGTGTAGTATTTCCTACATCATTTCTCAACTATTCTGAAAGTGTGGTATATTTCTACATGATTTCGGAACTGCTCTGACAGTGTTGTATCTTTCTACATGTTTTTCTACATGATTTCGGAACTGTTCTGACAGTGTGGTATTTTTCTACATGATTTCGGAACTGCTCTGATAGTGTTGGTTTTTTTTACATGTTTTTCTACATGATTTCGGAACTGTTCTGACAGTGTGGTATTTTTCGACATGATTTCGGAATTGTTCTGACAGTGTAGTATTTTTCTACATAATTTCTGACTGTTCTGACAGTGTGGTATTTTTCTACATAATTTCTGAACTGTTCTGACAGTGTGGTATTTTTCTACATAATTTCTGAACTCTTCTGACAGTGTGGTATTTTTCTACATAATTTCTGAACTGCTCTGACAGTGTGGTATTTTTCTACATAATTTCTGAATTGCTCTGACAGTGTTGTATGTTTCTTCATGTATCTGTACAAGTCCATGAAAGTGAACTGTCATGTATTTGTGTGTTAGGAGTATCGGTGTTTGTATCAGTTCTAGGGTTTTACTGCATGATTTCGGAATTGTTCTGACAGTTTGATATTTTTTTACATGATTTCAGAACTATTCTGACAGTGTGGTATTTTTCGACATAATTTCTGAACTGTTCTGACAGTGTGGTATTTTTCTACATAATTTCTGAACTGTTCTGACAGTGTGGTATTTTTCGACATGATTACGGAACTGTTCTGAAAGTGTGGTATTTTTCGACATGATTTCGGAACTGTTCTGACAGTGTGGTATTTTTCGACATGATTTCGGAATTGTTCTGACAGTGTAGTATTTTTCTACATAATTTCTGAACTGTTCTGACAGTGTGGTATTTTTCTACCTAATTTCTGAACACTTCTGACAGTGTGGTATTTTTCTACATAATTTCTGAACTGTTCTGACAGTGTGGTATTTTTCTACATAATTTCTGAACTGCTCCGACAGTGTGGTAATTTTTCTACATAATTTCTGAATTGCTCTAACAGTGTTGTATTTTTCTTCATGTATCTGTACAAGTCCAGGAAAGTGAACTGTCATGTATTTGTGTGTTAGGAGTATCGGTGTTTGTATCAGTTCTAGGATTTTACTGCATGATTTCGGAATTGTTCTGACAGTTTGATATTTTTTTACATGATTTCTGAACTATTCTGACAGTGTGGTATTGTTCGACATAATTTCTGAACTGTTCTGACAGTGTGGTATTTTTCTACATAATTTCTGAACTGTTCTGACAGTGTGGTATTTTTCTACATGATTACGGAACTGTTCTGAAAGTGTGGTATTTTTCTACATAATTTCGGAACTGTTCTGACAGTGTGGTATTTTTCTGCATGATTTCGGCACTGTTCTGACAGTGTGGTATTTTCCGATATGATTTCTGAAATGTTCTGACAGTGTGGTATTTTTCTGCATGATTTCGGCACTGTTCTGACAGTGTGGTATTTTCCGATATGATTTTTGAACTGTTCTGACAGTGTGGTATTTTCTTCATGATTTCGGAACTGTTCTGACAGTGTGGTATTTTTCTACCTAATTTCTGAACACTTCTGACAGTTTGGTATTTTTCTACATAATTTCTGAACTGTTCTGACAGTGTGGTATTTTTCTACATAATTTCTTAACTGCTGTGACAGTGTGGTATTTTTCTACATAATTTCTCAACTGTTCTGACAGTGTGGTATTTTTCTACATAATTTCTGAACTGTTCTGACAGTGTGGTATTTTTCTACATACTTTCTGAACTGTTCTGAGAGTGTGGTATTTTTCTACATAATTTCTGAACTGTTCTGACAGTGTGGTATTTTTCTACATAGTTTCTGAACTGTTCTGACAGTGTGGTATTTTTCTACATGATTACGGAACTGTTCTGAAAGTGTGGTATTTTCCGACATGATTTCGAAACTGTTCTTACAGTGTTGTATTTTTCGACATGATTTCGGAACTGTTCTGACAGTGTGATATACTTCGACATGATTTCTGAACTGTTCTGAGAGTGTAGTATTTTTCAACATGATTTCGGAACTGTTCTGACAGTTTGATATTTTTCTACATGATTTCAGAACTGTTCTGACAGTGTGGTATATTTCTACATGATTTCGGAACTGTGCTGACAGTGTGGAATTTTTCAATATGATTTCTGAACTGTTCTGACAGTGTGGTATATTTCTACATGATTTCGGAACTGTTCTGACAGTGTAATATTTCCTACATGATTTCTGAACTGTTCTTACAGTGGATTATTTCCAACATGATTTCTGAACTGTTCTGACAGTGTAGTATTTCCTACATCATTTCTCAACTATTCTGAAAGTGTGGTATATTTCTACATGATTTCGGAACTGCTCTGACAGTGTTGTATCTTTCTACATGTTTTTCTACATGATTTCGGAACTGTTCTGACAGTGTGGTATTTTTCTACATGATTTCGGAACTGCTCTGATAGTGTTGGTTTTTTTTACATGTTTTTCTACATGATTTCGGAACTGTTCTGACAGTGTGGTATTTTTCGACATGATTTCGGAATTGTTCTGACAGTGTAGTATTTTTCTACATAATTTCTGAACTCTTCTGACAGTGTGGTATTTTTCTACATAATTTCTGAACTGTTCTGACAGTGTGGTATTTTTCTACATAATTTCTGAACTCTTCTGACAGTGTGGTATTTTTCTACATAATTTCTGAACTGCTCTGACAGTGTGGTATTTTTCTACATAATTTCTGAATTGCTCTGACAGTGTTGTATGTTTCTTCATGTATCTGTACAAGTCCAGGAAAGTGAACTGTCATGTATTTGTGTGTTAGGAGTATCGGTGTTTGTATCAGTTCTAGGATTTTACTGCATGATTTCGGAATTGTTCTGACAGTTTGATATTTTTTTACATGATTTCGGAACTATTCTGACAGTGTGGTATTTTTCGACATAATTTCTGAACTGTTCTGACAGTGTGGTATTTTTCTACATAATTTCTGTACTGTTCTGACAGTGTGGTATTTTTCGACATGATTACGGAACTGTTCTGAAAGTGTGGTATTTTTCGACATGATTTCGGAACTGTTCTGACAGTGTGGTATTTTTCGACATGATTTCGGAATTGTTCTGACAGTGTAGTATTTTTCTACATAATTTCTGAACTGTTCTGACAGTGTGGTATTTTTCTACCTAATTTCTGAACACTTCTGACAGTGTGGTATTTTTCTACATAATTTCTGAACTGTTCTGACAGTGTGGTATTTTTCTACATAATTTCTGAACTGCTCCGACAGTGTGGTATTTTTCTACATAATTTCTGAATTGCTCTAACAGTGTTGTATTTTTCTTCATGTATCTGTACAAGTCCAGGAAAGTGAACTGTCATGTATTTGTGTGTTAGGAGTATCGGTGTTTGTATCAGTTCTAGGATTTTACTGCATGATTTCGGAATTGTTCTGACAGTTTGATATTTTTTTACATGATTTCGGAACTATTCTGACAGTGTGGTATTTTTCGACATAATTTCTGAACTGTTCTGACAGTGTGGTATTTTTCTACATAATTTCTGAACTGTTCTGACAGTGTGGTATTTTTCTACATGATTACGGAACTGTTCTTAAAGTGTGGTATTTTTCGACATAATTTCGGAACTGTTCTGACAGTGTGGTATTTTTCTGCATGATTTCGGCACTGTTCTGACAGTGTGGTATTTTCCGATATGATTTCTGAAATGTTCTGACAGTGTGGTATTTTTCTGCATGATTTCGGCACTGTTCTGACAGTGTGGTATTTTCCGATATGATTTTTGAACTGTTCTGACAGTGTGGTATTTTCTTCATGATTTCGGAACTGTTCTGACAGTGTGGTATTTTTCTACCTAATTTCTGAACACTTCTGACAGTTTGGTATTTTTCTACATAATTTCTGAACTGTTCTGACAGTGTGGTATTTTTCTACATAATTTCTGAACTGCTGTGACAGTGTGGTATTTTTCTACATAATTTCTCAACTGTTCTGACAGTGTGGTATTTTTCTACATAATTTCTGAACTGTTCTGACAGTGTGGTATTTTTCTACATACTTTCTGAACTGTTCTGAGAGTGTGGTATTTTTCTACATAATTTCTGAACTGTTCTGACAGTGTGGTATTTTTCTACATAATTTCTGAACTGTTCTGACAGTGTGGTATTTTTCTACATGATTACGGAACTGTTCTGAAAGTGTGGTATTTTCCGACATGATTTCGAAACTGTTCTTACAGTGTTGTATTTTTCGACATGATTTCGGAACTGTTCTGACAGTGTGATATACTTCGACATGATTTCTGAACTGTTCTGAGAGTGTAGTATTTTTCAACATGATTTCGGAACTGTTCTGACAGTTTGATATTTTTCTACATGATTTCAGAACTGTTCTGACAGTGTGGTATATTTCTACATGATTTCGGAACTGTGCTGACAGTGTGGAATTTTTCAATATGATTTCTGAACTGTTCTGACAGTGTGGTATATTTCTACATGATTTCGGAACTGTTCTGACAGTGTAATATTTCCTACATGATTTCTGAACTGTTCTTACAGTGGAGTATTTCCAACATGATTTCTGAACTGTTCTGACAGTGTAGTATTTCCTACATCATTTCTCAACTATTCTGAAAGTGTGGTATATTTCTACATGATTTCGGAACTGCTCTGACAGTGTTGTATCTTTCTACATGTTTTTCTACATGATTTCGGAACTGTTCTGACAGTGTGGTATTTTTCTACATGATTTCGGAACTGCTCTGATAGTGTTGTTTTTTTTTACATGTTTTTCTACATGATTTCGGAACTGTTCTGACAGTGTGGTATTTTTCGACATGATTTCGGAATTGTTCTGACAGTGTAGTATTTTTCTACATAATTTCTGAACTGTTCTGACAGTGTGGTATTTTTCTACATAATTTCTGAACTGTTCTGACAGTGTGGTATTTTTCTACATAATTTCTGAACTCTTCTGACAGTGTGGTATTTTTCTACATAATTTCTGAACTGCTCTGACAGTGTGGTATTTTTCTACATAATTTCTGAATTGCTCTGACAGTGTTGTATGTTTCTTCATGTATCTGTACAAGTCCAGGAAAGTGAACTGTCATGTATTTGTGTGTTAGGAGTATCGGTGTTTGTATCAGTTCTAGGATTTTACTGCATGATTTCGGAATTGTTCTGACAGTTTGATATTTTTTTACATGATTTCGGAACTATTCTGACAGTGTGGTATTTTTCGACATAATTTCTGAACTGTTCTGACAGTGTGGTATTTTTCTACATAATTTCTGAACTGTTCTGACAGTGTGGTATTTTTCGACATGATTACGGAACTGTTCTGAAAGTGTGGTATTTTTCGACATGATTTCGGAACTGTTCTGACAGTGTGGTATTTTTCGACATGATTTCGGAATTGTTCTGACAGTGTAGTATTTTTCTACATAATTTCTGAACTGTTCTGACAGTGTGGTATTTTTCTACCTAATTTCTGAACACTTCTGACAGTGTGGTATTTTTCTACATAATTTCTGAACTGTTCTGACAGTGTGGTATTTTTCTACATAATTTCTGAACTGCTCCGACAGTGTGGTATTTTTCTACATAATTTCTGAATTGCTCTAACAGTGTTGTATTTTTCTTCATGTATCTGTACAAGTCCAGGAAAGTGAACTGTCATGTATTTGTGTGTTAGGAGTATCGGTGTTTGTATCAGTTCTAGGATTTTACTGCATGATTTCGGAATTGTTCTGACAGTTTGATATTTTTTTACATGATTTCGGAACTATTCTGACAGTGTGGTATTTTTCGACATAATTTCTGAACTGTTCTGACAGTGTGGTATTTTTCTACATAATTTCTGAACTGTTCTGACAGTGTGGTATTTTTCTACATGATTACGGAACTGTTCTGAAAGTGTGGTATTTTTCGACATAATTTCGGAACTGTTCTGACAGTGTGGTATTTTTCTGCATGATTTCGGCACTGTTCTGACAGTGTGGTATTTTCCGATATGATTTCTGAAATGTTCTGACAGTGTGGTATTTTTCTGCATGATTTCGGCACTGTTCTGACAGTGTGGTATTTTCCGATATGATTTTTGAACTGTTCTGACAGTGTGGTATTTTCCTCATGATTTCGGAACTGTTCTGACAGTGTGGTATTTTTCTACCTAATTTCTGAACACTTCTGACAGTTTGGTATTTTTCTACATAATTTCTGAACTGTTCTGACAGTGTGGTATTTTTCTACATAATTTCTGAACTGCTGTGACAGTGTGGTATTTTTCTACATAATTTCTCAACTGTTCTGACAGTGTGGTATTTTTCTACATAATTTCTGAACTGTTCTGACAGTGTGGTATTTTTCTACATACTTTCTGAACTGTTCTGAGAGTGTGGTATTTTTCTACATAATTTCTGAACTGTTCTGACAGTGTGGTATTTTTCTACATAATTTCTGAACTGTTCTGACAGTGTGGTATTTTTCTACATGATTACGGAACTGTTCTGAAAGTGTGGTATTTTCCGACATGATTTCGAAACTGTTCTTACAGTGTTGTATTTTTCGACATGATTTCGGAACTGTTCTGACAGTGTGATATACTTCGACATGATTTCTGAACTGTTCTGAGAGTGTAGTATTTTTCAACATGATTTCGGAACTGTTCTGACAGTTTGATATTTTTCTACATGATTTCAGAACTGTTCTGACAGTGTGGTATATTTCTACATGATTTCGGAACTGTGCTGACAGTGTGGAATTTTTCAATATGATTTCTGAACTGTTCTGACAGTGTGGTATATTTCTACATGATTTCGGAACTGTTCTGACAGTGTAATATTTCCTACATGATTTCTGAACTGTTCTTACAGTGGAGTATTTCCAACATGATTTCTGAACTGTTCTGACAGTGTAGTATTTCCTACATCATTTCTCAACTATTCTGAAAGTGTGGTATATTTCTACATGATTTCGGAACTGCTCTGACAGTGTTGTATCTTTCTACATGTTTTTCTATATGATTTCGGAACTGTTCTGACAGTGTGGTATTTTTCTACATGATTTCGGAACTGCTCTGATAGTGTTGTTTTTATTTACATGTTTTTCTACATGATTTCGGAACTGTTCTGACAGTGTGGTATTTTTCGACATGATTTCGGAATTGTTCTGACAGCGTAGTATTTTTCTATATAATTTCTGAAATGTTCTGACAGTGTGGTATTTTTCTACATAATTTCTGAACTGTTCTGACAGTGTGGTATTTTTCTACATAATTTCTGAACTGTTCTGACAGTGTGGTATTTTTCTACATAATTTCTGAACTGCTCTGACAGTGTGGTATTTTTCTACATAATTTCTGAATTGCTCTGACAGTGTTGTATGTTTCTTCATGTATCTGTACAAGTCCAGGAAAGTGAACTGTCATGTATTTGTGTGTTAGGAGTATCGGTGTTTGTATCAGTTCTAGGATTTTACTGCATGATTTCGGAATTGTTCTGACAGTTTGATATTTTTTTACATGATTTCGGAACTATTCTGACAGTGTGGTATTTTTCGACATAATTTCTGAACTGTTCTGACAGTGTGGTATTTTTCTACATAATTTCTGAACTGTTCTGACAGTGTGGTATTTTTCTACATGATTACGGAACTGTTCTGAAAGTGTGGTATTTTTCGACATGATTTCGGAACTGTTCTGACAGTGTGGTATTTTTCGACATGATTTCGGAATTGTTCTGACAGTGTAGTATTTTTCTACATAATTTCTGAACTGTTCTGACAGTGTGGTATTTTTTTACCTAATTTCTGAACACTTCTGACAGTGTGGTATTTGTTTACATAATTTCTGAACTGTTCTGACAGTGTGGTATTTTTCTACATAATTTCTGAACTGCTCCGACAGTGTGGTATTTTCTACATAATTTCTGAATTGCTCTAACAGTGTTGTATTTTTCTTCATGTATCTGTACAAGTCCAGGAAAGTGAACTGTCATGTATTTGTGTGTTAGGAGTATCGGTGTTTGTATCAGTTCTAGGATTTTACTGCATGATTTCGGAATTGTTCTGACAGTTTGATATTTTTTTACATGATTTCGGAACTATTCTGACAGTGTGGTATTTTTCGACATAATTTCTGAACTGTTCTGACAGTGTGGTATTTTTCTACATAATTTCTGAACTGTTCTGACAGTGTGGTATTTTTCTACATGATTACGGAACTGTTCTGAAAGTGTGGTATTTTTCGACATAATTTCGGAACTGTTCTGACAGTGTGGTATTTTTCTGCATGATTTCGGCACTGTTCTGACAGTGTGGTATTTTCCGATATGATTTCTGAAATGTTCTGACAGTGTGGTATTTTTCTGCATGATTTCGGCACTGTTCTGACAGTGTGGTATTTTCCGATATGATTTTTGAACTGTTCTGACAGTGTGGTATTTTCTTCATGATTTCGGAACTGTTCTGACAGTGTGGTATTTTTCTACCTAATTTCTGAACACTTCTGACAGTTTGGTATTTTTCTACATAATTTCTGAACTGTTCTGACAGTGTGGTATTTTTCTACATAATTTCTGAACTGCTGTGACAGTGTGGTATTTTTCTACATCATTTCTGAACTGCTCTGACAGTGTTGTATTTTCCTTCATGTATCTGTACAAGGCCAGGAACGTGAACTGTCATGCATTTGTGTGTTAGGAGTATCGGTGTTTGTATCAGTTCTAGGATTTTACTGCATGATTTCGGAATTGTTCTGACAGTGTGGTATTTTTCTATATAATTTCTGAACTGTTCTGACAGTGTGGTATTTTTCTACATAATTTCGGAACTGCTCTGACAGTGTTGTATTTTCCTTCATGTATCTGTACAAGGCCAGGAACGTGAACTGTCATGCATTTGTGTGTTAGGAGTATCGTGTTTGTATCAGTTCTAGGATTTTACAGCATGATTTCTGAATTTTTCTAACAGTTTGATATATTTTTACATGATTTCGGAACTATTCTGAAATTGTGGTATTTTTCTACATTATTTCTCAACTATTCTGAAAGTGTGGTATTTTTCGACATGATTTCGGAACTGTTCTGATAGTGTGGTATTTTTCGACATCATTTCGGAACTGTTCTGAACGTGTGGTATTTTTCTACATCAATTCGGAACTGTTCTGACAGTGTGGTATTTTTCGACATCATTTCGGAACTGTTCTGACAGTGTGGTATTTTTCTACATAATTTCTGAACTGTTCTGACAGTGTGGTATTTTTCTACATACTTTCTGAACTGTTCTGAGAGTGTGGTATTTTTCTACATAATTTCTGAACTGTTCTGACAGTGTGGTATTTTTCTACATAATTTCTGAACTGTTCTGACAGTGTGGTATTTTTCTACATGATTACGGAACTGTTCTGAAAGTGTGGTATTTTCCGACATGATTTGGAAACTGTTCTTACAGTGTTGTATTTTTCGACATGATTTCGGAACTGTTCTGACAGTGTGATATACTTCGACATGATTTATGAATTGTTCTGAGAGTGTAGTATTTTTCAACATGATTTCGGAACTGTTCTGACGGTTTGATATTTTTCTACATGATTTCAGAACTGTTCTGACAGTGTGGTATATTTCTAAATGATTTCGGAACTGTGCTGACAGTGTGGTATTTTTCGATATGATTTCTGAACTGTTCTGACAGTGTGGTATATTTCTACATGATTTCGGAACTGTTCTGACAGTGTAATATTTACTACATGATTTCTGAACTGTTCTTACAGTGGAGTATTTCCAACATGATTTCTGAACTGTTCTGACAGTGTAGTATTTCCTACATCATTTCTCAACTATTCTGAAAGTGTGGTATATTTCTACATGATTTCGGAACTGCTCTGACAGTGTTGTATCTTTCTACATGTTTTTCTACATGATTTCGGAACTGTTCTGACAGTGTGGTATTTTTCTACATGATTTCGGAACTGCTCTGATAGTGTTGTTTTTTTTACATGTTTTTCTACATGATTTCGGAATTGTTCTGACAGTTTGATATTTTTTTACATGATTTCGGAACTATTCTGACAGTGTGGTATTTTTCGACATCATTTCGGAACTGTTCTGACAGTGTGGTATTTTTCTACATAATTTCTGAACTGTTCTGACAGTGTGGTATTTTTCTACATGATTACGAACTGTTCTGAAAGTGTGGTATTTTTCGACATAATTTCGGAACTGTTCTGACAGTGTGGTATTTTTCTGCATGATTTCGGCACTGTTCTGACAGTGTGGTATTTTCCGATATGATTTCTGAACTGTTCTGACAGTGTGGTAATTTTCTGCATGATTTCGGCACTGTTCTGACAGTGTGGTATTTTCCGATATGATTTTTGAACTGTTCTGACAGTGTGGTATTTTCTACATGATTTCGGAACTGTTCTGACAGTGTGGTATTTTTCTACCTAATTTCTGAACACTTCTGACAGTTTGGTATTTTTCTACATAATTTCTGAACTGTTCTGACAGTGTGGTATTTTTCTACATAATTTCTGAACTGCTCTGACAGTGTGGTATTTTTCTTCATGTATCTGTACAAGGCCAGGAAAGTGAACTGTCATGTATTTGTGTGTTAGGAGTATCGGTGTGTGTATCAGTTTTAGGATTTTACTGCATGATTTCGGAATTGTTCTGACAGTGTGGTATTTTTCTACATAATTTCTGAACTGTTCTGACAGTGTGGTATTTTTCTACATGATTACGGAACTGTTCTGAAAGTGTGGTATTTTTCGACATAATTTCGGAACTGTTCTGACAGTGTGGTATTTTTCTGCATGATTTCGGCACTGTTCTGACAGTGTGGTATTTTTCTACATCATTTCTGAACTGCTCTGACAGTGTTGTATTTTCCTTCATGTATCTGTACAAGGCCAGGAACGTGAACTGTCATGCATTTGTGTGTTAGGAGTATCGTGTTTGTATCAGTTCTAGGATTTTACTGCATGATTTCGGAATTTTTCTAACAGTTTGATATTTTTCTACATGATTACGGAACTGTTCTGAAAGTGTGATAATTTTCGACGTGATTTCGGAACTGTTCTGATAGTGTGGTATTTTTCGACATCATTTCGGAACTGTTCGGAAAGTGTGGTATTTTTCTACATAATTTCGGAACTGTTCTGACAGTGTGGTACTTTTCGACATCATTTCGGAACTGTTCTGACAGTGTGGTATTTTTCTACATCATTTCTGAACTGTTCTGACAGTGTGGTATTTTTCTACATAATTTCTCAACTGTTCTGACAGTGTGGTATTTTTCTACATTATTTCTGAACTGTTCTGACAGTGTGGTATTTTTCTACATGATTACGGAACTGTTCTGAAAGTGTGGTATTTTTCGACATGATTTCGGAACTGTTCTGACAGTGTGGTATTTTTCGACATGATTTCGGAATTGTTCTGACAGTGTAGTATTTTTCTACATAATTTCTGAACTGTTCTGACAGTGTGGTATTTTTCTACATAATTTCTGAACTGTTCTGACAGTGTGGTATTTTTCTACATAATTTCTGAACTCTTCTGACAGTGTGGTATTTTTCTACATAATTTCTGAACTGCTCTGACAGTGTGGTATTTTTCTACATAATTTCTGAATTGCTCTGACAGTGTTGTATTTTTCTTCATGTATCTGTACAAGTCCAGGAAAGTGAACTGTCATGTATTTGTGTGTTAGGAGTATCGGTGTTTGTATCAGTTCTAGGATTTTACTGCATGATTTCGGAATTGTTCTGACAGTTTGATATTTTTTTACATGATTTCGGAACTATTCTGACAGTGTGGTATTTTTCGACATAATTTCTGTACTGTTCTGACAGTGTGGTATTTTTCTACATAATTTCTGAACTGTTCTGACAGTGTGGTATTTTTCTACATGATTACGGAACTGTTCTGAAAGTGTGGTATTTTTCGACATAATTTCGGAACTGTTCTGACAGTGTTGTATTTTTCTGCATGATTTCGGCATTGTTCTGACAGTGTGGTATTTTCCGATATGATTTCTGAACTGTTCTGACAGTGTGGTATTTTTCTGCATGATTTCGGCACTGTTCTGACAGTGTGGTATTTTCCGATATGATTTTTGAACTGTTCTGACAGTGTGGTATTTTCTTCATGATTTCGGAACTGTTCTGACAGTGTGGTATTTTTCTACCTAATTTCTGAACACTTCTGACAGTTTGGTATTTTTCTACATAATTTCTGAACTGTTCTGACAGTGTGGTATTTTTCAACATAATTTCTGAACTGCTGTGACAGTGTGGTATTTTTCTACATCATTTCTGAACTGCTCTGACAGTGTTGTATTTTTCTTCATGTATCTGTACAAGGCCAGGAAAGTGAACTGTCATGTATTTGTGTGTTAGGAGTATCGGTGTTTGTATCAGTTCTAGGATTTTACTGCATGATTTCGGAATTGTTCTGACAGTGTGGTATTTTTCTACATAATTTCTGAACTGTTCTGACAGTGTGGTATTTTTTCTACATAATTTCTGAACTGTTCTGACAGTGTGGTATTTTTCTACATCATTTCTGAACTGCTCTGACAGTGTTGTATTTTTCTTCATGTATCTGTACAAGGCCAGGAAAGTGAACTGTCATGTATTTGTGTGTTAGGAGTATCGGTGTTTGTATCAGTTCTAGGATTTTACTGCATGATTTCGGAATTGTTCTGACAGTGTGGTATTTTTCTACATAATTTCTGAACTGTTCTGACAGTGTGGTATTTTTTCTACATAATTTCTGAACTGTTCTGACAGTGTGGTATTTTTCTACATAATTTCGGAACTGCTCTGACAGTGTTGTATCTTCCTTCATGTATCTGTACAAGGCCAGGAACGTGAACTGTCATGCATTTGTGTGTTAGGAGTATCGTGTTTGTATCAGTTCTAGGATTTTACTGCATGATTTCGGAATTTTTCTAACAGTTTGATATTTTTCTACATGATTACGGAAATGTTCTGAAAGTGTGATATTTTTCGACATGATTTCGGAACTGTTCTGATAGTGTGGTATTTTTCGACATCATTTCGGAACTGTTCTGAAAGTGTGGTATTTTTCTACATCATTTCGGAACTGTTCTGACAGTGTGGTACTTTTCGACATCATTTCGGAACTGTTCTGACAGTGTGGTATTTTTCTACATAATTTCTGAACTGTTCTGACAGTGTGGTATTTTTCTACATAATTTCTCAACTGTTCTGACAGTGTAGTATTTTTCTACATAATTTCTGAACTGTTCTGACAGTGTGGTATTTTTCTACATACTTTCTGAACTGTTCTGAGAGTGTGGTATTTTTCTACATAATTTCTGAACTGTTCTGACAGTGTGGTATTTTTCTACATAATTTCTGAACTGTTCTGACAGTGTGGTATTTTTCTACATGATTACGGAACTGTTCTGAAAGTGTGGTATTTTCCGACATGATTTCTGAACTGCTCTGACAGTGTGGTATTTTTCTACATAATTTCTGAACTGCTCTGACAGTGTGGTATTTTTCTACATGATTACGGAACTGTTCTGAAAGTGTGGTATTTTTCGACATGATTTCGAACTGTTCTGACAGTGTGGTATTTTTCGACATGATTTCGGAATTGTTCTGACAGTGTAGTATTTTTCTACATAATTTCTGAACTGTTCTGACAGTGTGGTATTTTTTTACCTAATTTCTGAACACTTCTGACAGTGTGGTATTTGTTTACATAATTTCTGAACTGTTCTGACAGTGTGGTATTTTTCTACATAATTTCTGAACTGCTCCGACAGTGTGGTATTTTTCTACATAATTTCTGAATTGCTCTAACAGTGTTGTATTTTTCTTCATGTATCTGTACAAGTCCAGGAAAGTGAACTGTCATGTATTTGTGTGTTAGGAGTATCGGTGTTTGTATCAGTTCTAGGATTTTACTGCATGATTTCGGAATTGTTCTGACAGTTTGATATTTTTTTACATGATTTCGGAACTATTCTGACAGTGTGGTATTTTTCGACATAATTTCTGAACTGTTCTGACAGTGTGGTATTTTTCTACATAATTTCTGAACTGTTCTGACAGTGTGGTATTTTTCTACATGATTACGGAACTGTTCTGAAAGTGTGGTATTTTTCGACATAATTTCGGAACTGTTCTGACAGTGTGGTATTTTTCTGCATGATTTCGGCACTGTTCTGACAGTGTGGTATTTTCCGATATGATTTCTGAAATGTTCTGACAGTGTGGTATTTTTCTGCATGATTTCGGCACTGTTCTGACAGTGTGGTATTTTCCGATATGATTTTTGAACTGTTCTGACAGTGTGGTATTTTCTTCATGATTTCGGAACTGTTCTGACAGTGTGGTATTTTTCTACCTAATTTCTGAACACTTCTGACAGTTTGGTATTTTTCTACATAATTTCTGAACTGTTCTGACAGTGTGGTATTTTTCTACATAATTTCTGAACTGCTGTGACAGTGTGGTATTTTTCTACATCATTTCTGAACTGCTCTGACAGTGTTGTATTTTCCTTCATGTATCTGTACAAGGCCAGGAACGTGAACTGTCATGCATTTGTGTGTTAGGAGTATCGGTGTTTGTATCAGTTCTAGGATTTTACTGCATGATTTCGGAATTGTTCTGACAGTGTGGTATTTTTCTATATAATTTCTGAACTGTTCTGACAGTGTGGTATTTTTCTACATAATTTCGGAACTGCTCTGACAGTGTTGTATTTTCCTTCATGTATCTGTACAAGGCCAGGAACGTGAACTGTCATGCATTTGTGTGTTAGGAGTATCGTGTTTGTATCAGTTCTAGGATTTTACAGCATGATTTCTGAATTTTTCTAACAGTTTGATATATTTTTACATGATTTCGGAACTATTCTGAAATTGTGGTATTTTTCTACATTATTTCTCAACTATTCTGAAAGTGTGGTATTTTTCGACATGATTTCTGAACTGTTCTGATAGTGTGGTATTTTTCGACATCATTTCGGAACTGTTCTGAACGTATGGTATTTTTCTACATCAATTCGGAACTGTTCTGACAGTGTGGTATTTTTCGACATCATTTCGGAACTGTTCTGACAGTGTGGTATTTTTCTACATAATTTCTGAACTGTTCTGACAGTGTGGTATTTTTCTACATACTTTCTGAACTGTTCTGAGAGTGTGGTATTTTTCTACATAATTTCTGAACTGTTCTGACAGTGTGGTATTTTTCTACATAATTTCTGAACTGTTCTGACAGTGTGGTATTTTTCTACATGATTACGGAACTGTTCTGAAAGTGTGGTATTTTCCGACATGATTTGGAAACTGTTCTTACAGTGTTGTATTTTTCGACATGATTTCGGAACTGTTCTGACAGTGTGATATACTTCGACATGATTTATGAATTGTTCTGAGAGTGTAGTATTTTTCAACATGATTTCGGAACTGTTCTGACGGTTTGATATTTTTCTACATGATTTCAGAACTGTTCTGACAGTGTGGTATATTTCTAAATGATTTCGGAACTGTGCTGACAGTGTGGTATTTTTCGATATGATTTCTGAACTGTTCTGACAGTGTGGTATATTTCTACATGATTTCGGAACTGTTCTGACAGTGTAATATTTCCTACATGATTTCTGAACTGTTCTTACAGTGGAGTATTTCCAACATGATTTCTGAACTGTTCTGACAGTGTAGTATTTCCTACATCATTTCTCAACTATTCTGAAAGTGTGGTATATTTCTACATGATTTCGGAACTGCTCTGACAGTGTTGTATCTTTCTACATGTTTTTCTACATGATTTCGGAACTGTTCTGACAGTGTGGTATTTTTCTACATGATTTCGGAACTGCTCTGATAGTGTTGTTTTTTTTACATGTTTTTCTACATGATTTCGGAATTGTTCTGACAGTTTGATATTTTTTTACATGATTTCGGAACTATTCTGACAGTGTGGTATTTTTCGACATCATTTCGGAACTGTTCTGACAGTGTGGTATTTTTCTACATAATTTCTGAACTGTTCTGACAGTGTGGTATTTTTCTACATGATTACGAACTGTTCTGAAAGTGTGGTATTTTTCGACATAATTTCGGAACTGTTCTGACAGTGTGGTATTTTTCTGCATGATTTCGGCACTGTTCTGACAGTGTGGTATTTTCCGATATGATTTCTGAACTGTTCTGACAGTGTGGTAATTTTCTGCATGATTTCGGCACTGTTCTGACAGTGTGGTATTTTCCGATATGATTTTTGAACTGTTCTGACAGTGTGGTATTTTCTACATGATTTCGGAACTGTTCTGACAGTGTGGTATTTTTCTACCTAATTTCTGAACACTTCTGACAGTTTGGTATTTTTCTACATAATTTCTGAACTGTTCTGACAGTGTGGTATTTTTCTACATAATTTCTGAACTGCTCTGACAGTGTGGTATTTTTCTTCATGTATCTGTACAAGGCCAGGAAAGTGAACTGTCATGTATTTGTGTGTTAGGAGTATCGGTGTGTGTATCAGTTTTAGGATTTTACTGCATGATTTCGGAATTGTTCTGACAGTGTGGTATTTTTCTACATAATTTCTGAACTGTTCTGACAGTGTGGTATTTTTCTACATGATTACGGAACTGTTCTGAAAGTGTGGTATTTTTCGACATAATTTCGGAACTGTTCTGACAGTGTGGTATTTTTCTGCATGATTTCGGCACTGTTCTGACAGTGTGGTATTTTTCTACATCATTTCTGAACTGCTCTGACAGTGTTGTATTTTCCTTCATGTATCTGTACAAGGCCAGGAACGTGAACTGTCATGCATTTGTGTGTTAGGAGTATCGTGTTTGTATCAGTTCTAGGATTTTACTGCATGATTTCGGAATTTTTCTAACAGTTTGATATTTTTCTACATGATTACGGAACTGTTCTGAAAGTGTGATAATTTTCGACGTGATTTCGGAACTGTTCTGATAGTGTGGTATTTTTCGACATCATTTCGGAACTGTTCGGAAAGTGTGGTATTTTTCTACATAATTTCGGAACTGTTCTGACAGTGTGGTACTTTTCGACATCATTTCGGAACTGTTCTGACAGTGTGGTATTTTTCTACATCATTTCTGAACTGTTCTGACAGTGTGGTATTTTTCTACATAATTTCTCAACTGTTCTGACAGTGTGGTATTTTTCTACATTATTTCTGAACTGTTCTGACAGTGTGGTATTTTTCTACATGATTACGGAACTGTTCTGAAAGTGTGGTATTTTTCGACATGATTTCGGAACTGTTCTGACAGTGTGGTATTTTTCGACATGATTTCGGAATTGTTCTGACAGTGTAGTATTTTTCTACATAATTTCTGAACTGTTCTGACAGTGTGGTATTTTTCTACATAATTTCTGAACTGTTCTGACAGTGTGGTATTTTTCTACATAATTTCTGAACTCTTCTGACAGTGTGGTATTTTTCTACATAATTTCTGAACTGCTCTGACAGTGTGGTATTTTTCTACATAATTTCTGAATTGCTCTGACAGTGTTGTATTTTTCTTCATGTATCTGTACAAGTCCAGGAAAGTGAACTGTCATGTATTTGTGTGTTAGGAGTATCGGTGTTTGTATCAGTTCTAGGATTTTACTGCATGATTTCGGAATTGTTCTGACAGTTTGATATTTTTTTACATGATTTCGGAACTATTCTGACAGTGTGGTATTTTTCGACATAATTTCTGAACTGTTCTGACAGTGTGGTATTTTTCTACATAATTTCTGAACTGTTCTGACAGTGTGGTATTTTTCTACATGATTACGGAACTGTTCTGAAAGTGTGGTATTTTTCGACATAATTTCGGAACTGTTCTGACAGTGTTGTATTTTTCTGCATGATTTCGGCATTGTTCTGACAGTGTGGTATTTTCCGATATGATTTCTGAACTGTTCTGACAGTGTGGTATTTTTCTGCATGATTTCGGCACTGTTCTGACAGTGTGGTATTTTCCGATATGATTTTTGAACTGTTCTGACAGTGTGGTATTTTCTTCATGATTTCGGAACTGTTCTGACAGTGTGGTATTTTTCTACCTAATTTCTGAACACTTCTGACAGTTTGGTATTTTTCTACATAATTTCTGAACTGTTCTGACAGTGTGGTATTTTTCAACATAATTTCTGAACTGCTGTGACAGTGTGGTATTTTTCTACATCATTTCTGAACTGCTCTGACAGTGTTGTATTTTTCTTCATGTATCTGTACAAGGCCAGGAAAGTGAACTGTCATGTATTTGTGTGTTAGGAGTATTGGTGTTTGTATCAGTTCTAGGATTTTACTGCATGATTTCGGAATTGTTCTGACAGTGTGGTATTTTTCTACATAATTTCTGAACTGTTCTGACAGTGTGGTATTTTTTCTACATAATTTCTGAACTGTTCTGACAGTGTGGTATTTTTCTACATCATTTCTGAACTGCTCTGACAGTGTTGTATTTTTCTTCATGTATCTGTACAAGGCCAGGAAAGTGAACTGTCATGTATTTGTGTGTTAGGAGTATCGGTGTTTGTATCAGTTCTAGGATTTTACTGCATGATTTCGGAATTGTTCTGACAGTGTGGTATTTTTCTACATAATTTCTGAACTGTTCTGACAGTGTGGTATTTTTTCTACATAATTTCTGAACTGTTCTGACAGTGTGGTATTTTTCTACATAATTTCGGAACTGCTCTGACAGTGTTGTATCTTCCTTCATGTATCTGTACAAGGCCAGGAACGTGAACTGTCATGCATTTGTGTGTTAGGAGTATCGTGTTTGTATCAGTTCTAGGATTTTACTGCATGATTTCGGAATTTTTCTAACAGTTTGATATTTTTCTACATGATTACGGAAATGTTCTGAAAGTGTGATATTTTTCGACATGATTTCGGAACTGTTCTGATAGTGTGGTATTTTTCGACATCATTTCGGAACTGTTCTGAAAGTGTGGTATTTTTCTACATCATTTCGGAACTGTTCTGACAGTGTGGTACTTTTCGACATCATTTCGGAACTGTTCTGACAGTGTGGTATTTTTCTACATAATTTCTGAACTGTTCTGACAGTGTGGTATTTTTCTACATAATTTCTCAACTGTTCTGACAGTGTAGTATTTTTCTACATAATTTCTGAACTGTTCTGACAGTGTGGTATTTTTCTACATACTTTCTGAACTGTTCTGAGAGTGTGGTATTTTTCTACATAATTTCTGAACTGTTCTGACAGTGTGGTATTTTTCTACATAATTTCTGAACTGTTCTGACAGTGTGGTATTTTTCTACATGATTACGGAACTGTTCTGAAAGTGTGGTATTTTCCGACATGATTTCTGAACTGCTCTGACAGTGTGGTATTTTTCTACATAATTTCTGAATTGCTCTGACAGTGTTGTATGTTTCTTCATGTATCTGTACAAATCCAGGAAAGTGAACTGTCATGTATTTGTGTGTTAGGAGTATCGGTGTTTGTATCAGTTCTAGGATTTTACTGCATGATTTCGGAATTGTTCTGACAGTTTGATATTTTTTTACATGATTTCTGAACTATTCTGACAGTGTGGTATTTTTCGACATAATTTCTGAACTGTTCTGACAGTGTGGTATTTTTCTACATAATTTCTGAACTGTTCTGACAGTGTGGTATTTTTTTACATGATTACGGAACTGCTCTGAAAGTGTGGTATTTTTCGACATAATTTCGGAACTCTTCTGACAGTGTGGTATTTTTCTGCATGATTTCAGCACTGTTCTGACAGTGTGGTATTTTCCGATATGATTTCTGAACTGTTCTGACAGTGTGGTATTTTTCTACATGATTTCGGAACTGTTCTAACAGTGTGGTATTTTTCTACAAAATTTCTGAACTGTTCTGACAGTGTGGTATTTTTCTACATAATTTCTGAACTGTTCTGACAGTGTGGTATTTTCCTACATAATTTCTGAACTGTTCTGACAGTGTGGTATTTTTCTACATAATTTCTGAACTGTTCTGACAGTGTGGTATTTTTCTACATAATTTCGGAACTGCTCTGACAGTGTTGTATTTTCCTTCATGTATCTGTACAAGGCCAGGAACGTGAACTGTCATGCATTTGTGTGTTAGGAGTATCGTGTTTGTATCAGTTCTAGGATTTTACTGCATGATTTCGGAATTTTTCTAACAGTTTGATATTTTTCTACATGATTACGGAACTGTTCTGAAAGTGTGATATTTTTCGACATGATTTCGGAACTGTTCTGATAGTGTGGTATTTTTCGACATCATTTCGGAACTGTTCTGAAAGTGTGGTATTTTTCTACATCATTTCGGAACTGTTCTGACAGTGTGGTACTTTTCGACATCATTTCGGAACTGTTCTGACAGTGTGGTATTTTTCTACATAATTTCTGAACTGTTCTGACAGTGTGGTATTTTTCTACATAATTTCTCAACTGTTCTGACAGTGTGGTATTTTTCTACATTATTTCTGAACTGTTCTGACAGTGAGGTATTTTTGCACATACTTTTTGAACTGTTCTGAGAGTGTGGTATTTTTCTACATAATTTCTAAACTGTTCTGACAGTGTGGTATTTTTCGACATAATTTCTGAACTGTTCTGACAGTGTGGTATTTTTCTACATGATTACGGAACTGTTCTGAAAGTGTGGTATTTTCCGACATGATTTCGAAACTGTTCTTACAGTGTTGTATTTTTCGACATGATTTCGGAACTGTTCTGACAGTGTGATATACTTCAACATGATTTCTGAACTGTTCTGAGAGTGTAGTATTTTTCAACATGATTTCGGAACTGTTCTGACATTTTGATATTTTTCTACATGATTTCAGAACTATTCTGACAGTGTGGTATATTTCTACATGATTTCGGAACTGTGCTGACAGTGTGGTATTTTTCGATATGATTTCTGAACTGTTCTGACAGTGTGGTATATTTCTACATGATTTCGGAACTGTTCTGACAGTGTAATATTTCCTACATGATTTCTGAACTATTCTGAAAGTGTGGTATTTTTCTACATGATTTCGGAACTCCTATGATAGTGTTGTATTTTTTTACATGTTTTTCTACATGATTTCGGAACTGTTCTGACAGTGTGGTATTTTTCGACATGATTTCGGAATTGTTCTGACAGTGTGATATACTTCAACATGATTTCTGAACTGTTCTGAGAGTGTAGTATTTTTCAACATGATTTCGGAATTGTTCTGACATTTTGATATTTTTCTACATGATTTCAGAACTATTCTGACAGTGTGGTTTATTTCTTCATGATTTCGGAACTGTGCTGACAGTGTGGTATTTTTCGATATGATTTCTGAACTGTTCTGACAGTGTGGTATATTTCTACATGATTTCGGAACTGTTCTGACAGTGTAATATTTTCTACATCATTTCGGAACTGTTCTGACAGTGTAGTATTTCCTACATCATTTCTCAACTATTCTGAAAGTGTGGTATATTTCTACATGATTTCGGAACTGCTCTGACAGTGTTGTATCTTTCTACATGTTTTTCTATATGATTTCGGAACTGTTCTGACAGTGTGGTATTTTTCTACATGATTTCGGAACTGCTCTGATAGTGTTGTATTTTTTTACATGTTTTTCTACATGATTTCGGAACTGTTCTGACAGTGTGGTATTTTTCTACATAATTTCTGAACTGTTCTGACAGTGTGGTATTTTTCTACCTAATTTCTGAACTGTTCTGACAGTGTGGTATTTTTCTACATAATTTCTGAACTCTTCTGACAGTGTGTTATTTGTCTACATAATTTCTGAACTCCTCTGACAGTGTGGAATTTTTCTACATCATTTCTGAACTGCTCTGACAGTGTTGTATTTTTCTTCATGTATCTGTACAAGGCCAGGAAAGTGAACTGTCATGTATTTGTGTGTTAGGAGTATCGGTGTTTGTATCAGTTCTAGGATTTTACTGCATGATTTCGGAATTGTTCTGACAGTGTGGTATTTTTCTACATAATTTCTGAACTGTTCTGACAGTGTGGTATTTTTCTACATAATTTCGGAACTGCTCTGACAGTGTTGTATTTTCCTTCATGTATCTGTACAAGGCCAGGGACGTGAACTGTCATGCATTTGTGTGTTAGGAGTATCGTGTTTGTATCAGTTCTAGGATTTTACTGCATGATTTCGGAATTGTTCTGACAGTTTGATATTTTTTTACATGATTTCGGAACTATTCTGACAGTGTGGTATTTTTCGACATAATTTCTGAACTGTTCTGACAGTGTGGTATTTTTCTACATAATTTCTGAACTGTTCTGACAGTGTGGTATTTTTTTACATGATTACGGAACTGCTCTGAAAGTGTGGTATTTTTCGACATAATTTCGGAACTCTTCTGACAGTGTGGTATTTTTCTGCATGATTTCAGCACTGTTCTGACAGTGTGGTATTTTCCGATATGATTTCTGAACTGTTCTGACAGTGTGGTATTTTTCTACATGATTTCGGAACTGTTCTAACAGTGTGGTATTTTTCTACAAAATTTCTGAACTGTTCTGACAGTGTGGTATTTTTCTACATAATTTCTGAACTGTTCTGACAGTGTGGTATTTTCCTACATAATTTCTGAACTGTTCTGACAGTGTGGTATTTTTCTACATAATTTCTGAACTGTTCTGACAGTGTGGTATTTTTCTACATAATTTCGGAACTGCTCTGACAGTGTTGTATTTTCCTTCATGTATCTGTACAAGGCCAGGAACGTGAACTGTCATGCATTTGTGTGTTAGGAGTATCGTGTTTGTATCAGTTCTAGGATTTTACTGCATGATTTCGGAATTTTTCTAACAGTTTGATATTTTTCTACATGATTACGGAACTGTTCTGAAAGTGTGATATTTTTCGACATGATTTCGGAACTGTTCTGATAGTGTGGTATTTTTCGACATCATTTCGGAACTGTTCTGAAAGTGTGGTATTTTTCTACATCATTTCGGAACTGTTCTGACAGTGTGGTACTTTTCGACATCATTTCGGAACTGTTCTGACAGTGTGGTATTTTTCTACATAATTTCTGAACTGTTCTGACAGTGTGGTATTTTTCTACATAATTTCTCAACTGTTCTGACAGTGTGGTATTTTTCTACATTATTTCTGAACTGTTCTGACAGTGAGGTATTTTTGCACATACTTTTTGAACTGTTCTGAGAGTGTGGTATTTTTCTACATAATTTCTAAACTGTTCTGACAGTGTGGTATTTTTCGACATAATTTCTGAACTGTTCTGACAGTGTGGTATTTTTCTACATGATTACGGAACTGTTCTGAAAGTGTGGTATTTTCCGACATGATTTCGAAACTGTTCTTACAGTGTTGTATTTTTCGACATGATTTCGGAACTGTTCTGACAGTGTGATATACTTCAACATGATTTCTGAACTGTTCTGAGAGTGTAGTATTTTTCAACATGATTTCGGAACTGTTCTGACATTTTGATATTTTTCTACATGATTTCAGAACTATTCTGACAGTGTGGTATATTTCTACATGATTTCGGAACTGTGCTGACAGTGTGGTATTTTTCGATATGATTTCTGAACTGTTCTGACAGTGTGGTATATTTCTACATGATTTCGGAACTGTTCTGACAGTGTAATATTTCCTACATGATTTCTGAACTATTCTGAAAGTGTGGTATTTTTCTACATGATTTCGGAACTCCTATGATAGTGTTGTATTTTTTTACATGTTTTTCTACATGATTTCGGAACTGTTCTGACAGTGTGGTATTTTTCGACATGATTTCGGAATTGTTCTGACAGTGTGATATACTTCAACATGATTTCTGAACTGTTCTGAGAGTGTAGTATTTTTCAACATGATTTCGGAATTGTTCTGACATTTTGATATTTTTCTACATGATTTCAGAACTATTCTGACAGTGTGGTTTATTTCTTCATGATTTCGGAACTGTGCTGACAGTGTGGTATTTTTCGATATGATTTCTGAACTGTTCTGACAGTGTGGTATATTTCTACATGATTTCGGAACTGTTCTGACAGTGTAATATTTTCTACATCATTTCGGAACTGTTCTGACAGTGTAGTATTTCCTACATCATTTCTCAACTATTCTGAAAGTGTGGTATATTTCTACATGATTTCGGAACTGCTCTGACAGTGTTGTATCTTTCTACATGTTTTTCTATATGATTTCGGAACTGTTCTGACAGTGTGGTATTTTTCTACATGATTTCGGAACTGCTCTGATAGTGTTGTATTTTTTTACATGTTTTTCTACATGATTTCGGAACTGTTCTGACAGTGTGGTATTTTTCTACATAATTTCTGAACTGTTCTGACAGTGTGGTATTTTTCTACCTAATTTCTGAACTGTTCTGACAGTGTGGTATTTTTCTACATAATTTCTGAACTCTTCTGACAGTGTGTTATTTGTCTACATAATTTCTGAACTCCTCTGACAGTGTGGAATTTTTCTACATCATTTCTGAACTGCTCTGACAGTGTTGTATTTTTCTTCATGTATCTGTACAAGGCCAGGAAAGTGAACTGTCATGTATTTGTGTGTTAGGAGTATCGGTGTTTGTATCAGTTCTAGGATTTTACTGCATGATTTCGGAATTGTTCTGACAGTGTGGTATTTTTCTACATAATTTCTGAACTGTTCTGACAGTGTGGTATTTTTCTACATAATTTCGGAACTGCTCTGACAGTGTTGTATTTTCCTTCATGTATCTGTACAAGGCCAGGGACGTGAACTGTCATGCATTTGTGTGTTAGGAGTATCGTGTTTGTATCAGTTCTAGGATTTTACTGCATGATTTCGGAATTTTTCTAACAGTTTGATATTTTTCTACATGATTACGGAACTGTTCTGAAAGTGTGATATTTTTCGACATGATTTCGGAACTGTTCTGATAGTGTGGTATTTTTCGACATCATTTCGGAACTGTTCTGAAAGTGTGGTATTTTTCTACATAATTTCGGAACTGTTCTGACAGTGTGGTACTTTTCGACATCATTTCGGAACTGTTCTGACAGTGTGGTATTTTTCTACATAATTTCTCAACTGTTCTGACAGTGTGGTATTTCCTACATGATTTCTCAACTGTTCTGACAGTGTGGTATTTCCTACATGATTTCTAAACTGTTCTTACAGTGTAGTATTTCCTACATGATTTCTAAACTGTTCTGACAGTGTAGTATTTCCTACATCATTTCTGAACTATTCTGGCAGTGTGGTATATTTCTACATGATTTCGGAAATCTAGATGTTTGTGTACATGATTTCGGAACTGTTCTCACAGTTTGATATTTTTTTACATGATGTCGGAACTATTCTGACAGTGTGGTATTTTTCTACATAATTTCTAAACTGTTCTGACAGTGTGGTATTTTTCTACATAATTTCTGAACTCTTCTGACAGTGTGGTATTTTTCTAAATAATTTCTGAACTGTTCTGACAGTGTGTTATTTTTCTACATAATTCCTGAACTGCTCTGACAGTGTTGTATTTTCCTTCGTGTATCTGTACAAGGCCAGGAAAGTGAACTGTCATGTATTTGTGTGTTAGGAGTATCGGTGTTTGTATCAGTTCTAGGATTTTACTGCATGATTTCGGAATTTTTCTAACAGTTTGATATATTTTTACATGATTTCGGAACTATTCTGACAGTGTAGTATTTTTCTACATGATTACGGAACTGTTCTGAAAGTGTGGTATTTTTCGACATGAATTCGGAACTGTTCTGATAGTGTGGTATTTTTCTACATAATATCTGAACTGTTCTGACAGTGTGGTATTTTTCTACATGATTACGGAACTGTTCTGAAAGTGTAGTATTTTTCGACATGAATTCGGAACTGTTCTGATAGTGTGGTATTTTTCTACATAATATCTGAACTGTTCTGACAGTGTGGTATTTTTCTACATAATTTCTGAACTGTTCTGACAGTGTGGTATTTTCCGATATAATTTCTGAACTGTTCTGACAGTGTGGTATTTTTCTACATGATTTCGGAACTGTTTTGACAGTGTGGTATTTTTCTACATAATTTCTGAACTGTTCTTTCGTGTATCTGTACAAGGCCAGGAAAGTGAACTGTCATGTATTTGTGTGTTAGGAGTATCGGTGTTTGTATCAGTTCTAGGATTTTACTGCATGATTTCGGAATTTTTCTAACAGTTTGATATATTTTTACATGATTTCGGAACTATTCTGACAGTGTGGTATTTTTCTACATGATTACGGAACTGTTCTGAAAGTGTGGTATTTTTCGACATGAATTCGGAACTGTTCTGATAGTGTGGTATTTTTCTACATAATATCTGAACTGTTCTGACAGTGTGGTATTTTTCTACATGATTACGGAACTGTTCTGAAAGTGTAGTATTTTTCGACATGAATTCGGAACTGTTCTGATAGTGTGGTATTTTTCTACATAATATCTGAACTGTTCTGACAGTGTGGTATTTTTCTACATAATTTCTGAACTGTTCTGACAGTGTGGTATTTTCCGATATAATTTCTGAACTGTTCTGACAGTGTGGTATTTTTCTACATGATTTCGGAACTGTTTTGACAGTGTAGTATTTTTCTACATAATTTCTGAACTGTTCTAACAGTGTGATAATTTTCTACATGATTTCGGAACTGTTCTGATAGTGTGGTACTTTTCGACATCATTTCTGAACTGTTCTGACAGTGTGGTATTTTTCTACATAATTTCTCAACTGTTCTGACAGTGTAGTATTTTTCTACATAATTTCTCAACTGTTCTGAGAGTGTTGTATTTTTCTACATAATTTCTGAACTGTTCTGACAGTGTGGTATTTTTCTACATAATTTCTGAACTGTTCTGACAGTGTGGTATTTTTCTACATGATTACGGAACTGTTCTGAAAGTGTGGTATTTTCCGACATGATTTCGAAACTGTTCTTACAGTGTTGTATTTTTCGACATGATTTCGGAACTGTTCTGACAGTGTAGTATTTTTCAACATGATTTCGGAACTGTTCTGACAGTTTGATATTTTTCTACATGATTTCAGAACTGTTCTGACAGTGTGGTATATTTCTACATGATTTCGGAACTGTGCTGACAGTGTGGTATTTTTCGATATGATTTCTGAACTGTTCTGACAGTGTGGTATATTTCTACATGATTTCGGAACTGTTCTGACAGTGTAATATTTCCTACATGATTTCTGAACTGTTCTTACAGTGGAGTATTTCCAACATGATTTCTGAACTGTTCTGACAGTGTAGTATTTCCTACATCATTTCTCAACTACTCTGACAGTGTTGTATCTTTCTACATGTTTTTCTACATGATTTCGGAACTGTTCTGACAGTGTGGTATTTTATTACATGATTTCGGAACTGCTCTGATAGTGTTGGTTTTTTTTACATGTTTTTCTACATGATTTCGATACTGTTCTGACAGTGTGGTATTTTTCGACATGATTTCGGAATTGTTCTGACAGTGTAGTATTTTTCTACCTAATTTCTGAACTGTTCTGACAGTGTGGTTTTTTTCTACATAATTTCTGAACTCTTCTGACAGTGTGGTATTTTTCTACATAATTTCTGAACTGCCCTGACAGTGTGGTATTTTTCTACATGATTTCTGAACTGCTCTGACAGTGTTGTATGTTTCTTCATGTATCTGTACAAGTCCAGGAAAGTGAACTGTCATGTATTTGTGTGTTAGGAGTATCGGTGTTTGTATCAGTTCTAGGATTTTACTGCATGATTTCGGAATTGTTCTGACAGTTTGATATTTTTTTACATGATTTCGGAACTATTCTGACAGTGTGGTATTTTTCGACATAATTTCTGAACTGTTCTGACAGTGTGGTATTTTTCTACATAATTTCTGAACACTTCTGACAGTTTGGTATTTTTCTACATAATTTCTGAACTGTTCTGACAGTGTGGTATTTTTCTACATAATTTCTGAACTGCTCTGACAGTGTGGTATTTTTCTACATCATTTCTGAACTGCTCTGACAGTGTTGTATTTTTCTTCATGTATCTGTACAAGGCCAGGAAAGTGAACTGTCATGTATTTGTGTGTTAGGAGTATCGGTGTGTGTATCAGTTTTAGGATTTTACTGCATGATTTCGGAATTGTTCTGACAGTGTGGTATTTTTCTACATAATTTCTGAACTGTTCTGACAGTGTGGTATTTTTCTACATGATTACGGAACTGTTCTGAAAGTGTGGTATTTTTCGACATAATTTCGGAACTGTTCTGACAGTGTGGTATTTTTCTGCATGATTTCGGCACTGTTCTGACAGTGTGGTATTTTCCGATATGATTTCTGAACTGTTCTGACAGTGTGGTATTTTTCTGCATGATTTCGGCACTGTTCTGACAGTGTGGTATTTTTCGATATGATTTTTGAACTGTTCTGACAGTGTGGTATTTTCTACATGATTTCGGAACTGTTCTGACAGTGTGGTATTTTTCTACCTAATTTCTGAACACTTCTGACAGTTTGATATATTTTTACATGATTTCGGAACTATTCTGACAGTGTGGTATTTTTCTACATGATTACGGAACTGTTCTGAAAGTGTGGTATTTTTCGACATGAATTCGGAACTGTTCTGATAGTGTGGTATTTTTCGACATCATTTCGGAACTGTTCTGAAAGTGTGGTATTTTTCTACATAATTTCGGAACTGTTCTTACAGTGTGATATTTTTCTACATAATTTCTCAACTGTTCTAACAGTGTGGTATTTTTCTACATAATATCTGAACTGTTCTGAGAGTGTGGCATTTTTCTACATAATTTCTGAACTGTTCTGACAGTGTGGTATTTTCCGATATAATTTCTGAACTGTTCTGACAGTGTGGTATTTTTCTACATGATTTCGGAACTGTTTTGACAGTGTGGTATTTTGCTACATAATTTCTGAACTGTTCTAACAGTGTGATAATTTTCTACATGATTTCGGAACTGTTCTGACAGTGTGGTATTTTTCGACATGATTTCGGAATTGTTCTGACAGCGTTGTATTTTTCTACATAATTTCTGAACTGTTCTGACAGTGTGGTATTTTTCTACCTAATTTCTGAACTGTTCTGACAGTGTGGTATTTTTCTACATAATTTCTGAACTCTTCTGACAGTGTGTTATTTTTCTACATAATTTCTGAACTGCTCTGACAGTGTGGTATTTTTCTACATAATTTCTGAATTGCTCTGACAGTGTTGTATTTTTCTTCATGTATCTGTACAAGTCCAGGAAAGTGAACTGTCATGTATTTGTGTGCTAGGAGTATCGGTGTTTGTATCAGTTCTTGGATATTACTGCATGATTTCGGAATTGTTCTGACAGTTTGATATTTTTTTACATGATTTCGGAACTATTCTGACAGTGTGGTATTTTTCGACATAATTTCTGAACTGTTCTGACAGTTTGGTATTTTTCACATAATTTCTGAACTGTTCTGACAGTGTGGTATTTTTCTACATGATTACGGAACTGCTCTGAAAGTGTGGTATTTTTCGACATAATTTCGGAACTCTTCTGACAGTGTGGTATTTTTCTGCATGATTTCGGCACTGTTCTGACAGTGTGGTATTTTCCGATATGATTTCTGAACTGTTCTGACAGTGTGGTATTTTTCTACATGATTTCGGAACTGTTCTAACAGTGTGGTATTTTTCTGCAAAATTTCTGAACTGTTCTGACAGTGTGGTATTTTTTTACCTAATTTCTGAACTGTTCTGACAGTATGGTATTTTTCTACATAATTTCTGAACTGTTCTGACAGTTTGGTATTTTTCTACATAATTTCTGAACCGCTCGGACAGTGTTGTATTTTTCTACATATTTTCTGAACTGCTCTGACAGTGTTGTATTTTTCTTCATGTATATGTACAAGGCCAGGAAAGTGAACTGCCATGTATCTGTGTGTTAGGAGTATCGGTGTTTGTATCAGTTCTATGATTTTACTGCATGATTTCGGAATTGTTCTGACAGTTTGATATTTGTTTACATGATTTCGGAACTATTCTGACAGTGTGGTATTTTTCGACATAATTTCTGAACTGTTCTGACAGTGTGGTATTTTTCTACATAATTTCTGAACTGTTCTGACAGTGTGGTATTTTTCTACATAATTTCTGAACTGTTCTGACAGTGTGTTATTTTTCTACATAATTTCGGAACTGCTCTGACAGTGTTGTATTTTCCTTCGTGTATCTGTACAAGGCCAGGAAAGTGAACTGTCATGTATTTGTGTGTTAGGAGTATCGGTGTTTGTATCAGTTCTAGGATTTTACTGCATGATTTCGGAATTGGTCTGACAGTTTGATATATTTTTACATGATTTCGGAACTATTCTGACAGTGTGGTATTTTTCGACATGATTACGGAACTGTTCTGAAAGTGTGGTATTTTTCGACATGAATTCGGAACTGTTCTGATAGTGTGGTATTTTTCGACATCATTTCGGAACTGTTCTGAAAGTGTGGTATTTTTCTACATCATTTCGGAACTGTTCTGACAGTGTGGTATTTTTCTACATAATTTCTCAACTGTTCTAACAGTGTGGTATTTTTCTACATAATATCTGAACTGTTCTGACAGTGTGGCATTTTTCTACATAATTTCTGAACTGTTCTGACAGTGTGGTATTTTCCGATATAATTTCTGAACTGTTCTGACAGTGTGGTATTTTTCTACATGATTTCGGAACTGTTTTGACAGTGTGGTATTTTTCTACATAATTTCTGAACTGTTCTAACAGTGTGATAATTTTCTACATGATTTCGGAACTGTTCTGATAGTGTGGTACTTTTCGACATCATTTCGGAACTGTTCTGACAGTGTGGTATTTTTCTATATGATTTCGGAACTGTCCTGACAGTGTGGTATTTTTCTACATGATTTCGGAATTATTTTGACAGTGTAGTATTTTCTACATGATTTCCGAATTGTTGTGACAGTGTAGTATTTCATACATGATTTCTAAACTGTTCTGAAAGTGTAGTATTTCCTACATCATTTCTGAACTATTCTGGCAGTGTGGTATTTTTCTACATGATTTCGGAACTCTACATGTTTGTGTACATGATATCGGAACTGTTCTGACAGTTTGATATTTTCCTACATGATTTCAGAACTGTTCTGACAGTGTGGTATTTTTCTACATGATTTCGGAACTGTGCTGACAGTGTGGCATTTTTCAACATGATTTCGGAATTGTTCTGACAGTGTAGTATTTCCTACATGATTTCTGAACTGTTCTGAAAGTGTAGTATTTCCTACATGATTTCTGAACTGTTCTGGCAGTGTAGTATTTCCTACATGATTTCTAAACTGTTCTTACAGTGTAGTATTTCCTACATAATATCTGAACTGTTCTGACAGTGTGGCATTTTTCTACATAATTTCTGAACTGTTCTGACAGTGTGGTATTTTCCGATATAATTTCTGAACTGTTCTGACAGTGTGGTATTTTTCTACATGATTTCGGAACTGTTTTGACAGTGTGGTATTTTTCTACATAATTTCTGAACTGTTCTAACAGTGTGATAATTTTCTACATGATTTCGGAACTGTTCTGATAGTGTGGTACTTTTCGACATCATTTCGGAACTGTTCTGACAGTGTGGTATTTTTCTATATGATTTCGGAACTGTCCTGACAGTGTGGTATTTTTCTACATGATTTCGGAATTATTTTGACAGTGTAGTATTTTCTACATGATTTCCGAATTGTTGTGACAGTGTAGTATTTCATACATGATTTCTAAACTGTTCTTGCAGTGTAGTATTTCCTACACGATTTCTGAACTGTTCTGACAGTGTAGTATTTCCTACGTCATTTCTGAACTATTCTGGCAGTGTGGTATTTTTCTACATGATTTCGGAACTCTACATGTTTGTGTACATGATATCGGAACTGTGCTGACAGTGTGGTATTTTTCGATATGATTTCTGAACTGTTCTGACATTGTGGTATATTTCTACATGATTTCGCAACTGTTCTGACTGTGTAATATTTCCTACATGATTTCTGAACTGTTCTTACAGCGGAGTATTTCCAACATGATTTCTGAACTGTTCTGACAGTGTAGTATTTCCTACATCATTTTTCAACTGTTCTGAAAGTGTGGTATATTTCTACATGATTTCGGAACTGCTCTGACAGTGTTGTATCTTTCTACATGTTTTTCTATATGATTTCGGAACTGTTCTGACAGTGTGGTATTTTTCTACATGATTTCGGAACTGCTCTGACAGTGTTGTATCTTTCTACATGTTTTTCTATATGATTTCGGAACTGTTCTGACAGTGTGGTATTTTTCGACATGATTTCGGAACTGTTCTGACAGTGTGGTATTTTTAGACATGATTTCGGAATTGTGTTGACAGTGTAGTATTTCCTACATGATTTCCTAATTGTTGTGACAGTGTAGTATTTCCTACATGATTTCGGAATTGTTCTTACAGTGTAGTATTTCCTACATGATTTCTGAACTGTTCTGACAGTGTAGTATTTCCTACATGATTTCTAAACTGTTCTGACAGTGTGGTATTTCCTACATTAATTCTGAACTATTCTGGCAGTGTGGTATTTTTCTACATGATTTCGGAAATCTAGATGTTTGTGTACATGATTTCGGAACTGTTCTCACAGTTTGATATTTTTTTACATGATGTCGGAACTATTCTGACAGTGTGGTATTTTTCTACATAATTTCTGAACTGTTCTGACAGTGTGGTATTTTTTTACATAATTTCTGAACTGTTCTGACAGTGTGGTATTTTTCTACATAATTTCTGAACTGTTCTGACAGTGTGTTATTTTTCTACATAATTTCTGAACTGCTCTGACAGTGTTGTATTTTCCTTCGTGTATCTGTACAAGGCCAGGAAAGTGAACTGTCATGTATTTGTGTGTTAGGAGTATCGGTGTTTGTATCAGTTCTAGGATTTTACTGCATGATTTCGGAATTTTTCTAACAGTTTGATATATTTTTACATGATTTCGGAACTATTCTGACAGTGTGGTATTTTTCTACATGATTACGGAACTGTTCTGAAAGTGTGGTATTTTTCGACATGAATTCGGAACTGTTCTGATAGTGTGGTATTTTTCGACATCATTTCGGAACTGTTCTGAAAGTGTGGTATTTTTCTACATAATTTCGGAACTGTTCTGACAGTGTGGTATTTTTCTACATAATTTCTCAACTGTTCTAACAGTGTGGTATTTTTCTACATAATATCTGAACTGTTCTGACAGTGTGGCATTTTTCTACATAATTTCTGAACTGTTCTGACAGTGTGGTATTTTCCGATATAATTTCTGAACTGTTCTGACAGTGTGGTATTTTCCGATATAATTTCTGAACTGTTCTGACAGTGTGGTATTATTCTACATGATTTCGGAACTGTTTTGACAGTGTGGTATTTTTCTACATACTTTCTGAACTGTTCTAACAGTGTTATAATTTTCTACCTGATTTCGGAACTGTTCTGATAGTGTGGTACTTTTCGACATCATTTCGGAACTGTTCTGACAGTGTGGTATTTTTCTATATGATTTAGGAACTGTTCTGACAGTGTGGTATTTTTCTACATGATTTCGGAATTGTTTTGACAGTGTAGTATTTTCTACATGATTTCCGAATTGTTGTGACAGTGTAGTATTTCCTACATGATTTCTGAACTGTTCTGACAGTGTGGTATTTCCTACATGATTTCTAAACTGTTCTGACAGTGTGGTATTTCCTACATTATTTCTGAACTATTCTGGCAGTGTGGTATTTTTCTACATGATTTCGGAACTCTACATGTTTGTGTACATGATATGGGAAATGTTCTGACAGTTTGATATTTTCCTACATGATTTCAGAACTGTTCTGACAGTGTGGTATTTTTCTACATGATTTCGGAACTGTGCTGACAGTGTGGCATTTTTCAACATGATTTAGGAATTGTTTTGACAGTGTAGTATTTCCTACATGATTTCCGAATTGTTCTGACAGTGTATTATTTCCTACATGATTTCTAAACTGTTCTGACAGTGTAGTATTTCCTACGTCATTTCTGAACTATTCTGGCAGTGTGGTATTTTTCTACATGATTTCGGAACTCTACATGTTTGTGTACATGATTTCGGAACTCTTCTGACAGTTTGATATTTTGCTACATGATTTCAGAACTGTTCTGACAGTGTGGTATTTTTCTACATGATTTCGGAACTGTGCTGACAGTGTGGTATTTTTCGATATGATTTCTGAACTGTTCTGACAGTGTGGTATATTTCTACATGATTTCGCAACTGTTCTGACAGTGTAATATTTCCTACATGATTTTTTCTGGTATATTCCGTTTGCTAACAAAGGAATCGATGCTATTAACATCAGCAACATTCTTAATAGAAAAGAGGTCGTAAAAGAAATTCCACCATATTTCAAAAATTAATCTGTTCCCATTGTCTCCTATAGCTACACTAACAGCATTGGCCGTAAAATTTTCAACTACAAAGAAGCATTGCAAGATATTAACATAGAAGAGTACCTTAAGAACCTCCTGACTTGTGACTGCTCCCACTCTCCTTTTCAATACAACCCATCTGGACATGTAATCACTGGTGATCTGAATATCATTCAACATGAGAGTCTCCGAAAGGTGATTTCTCATGGTCCTAAATTCAGAGAACCTCAACACATCAATTGGAAACATAATTTCAAGATAATTATGGATGCTGTTGAAGATTATGCCAGAAGGTGGATAAAGAGAGAAGTAGACCAAGATCCTGAGTTAGAGTCCTTGTCAGACTGGGTTAGAACAATTAGTTCTCTAGTACAAGGTCGGATTCACAAACTCAAAAATTGTGTTAATAGTCGACCTAAGTCTGTATTTAAAGACCAAGAAGCTGTTAAGTGTCTTTCCTCTCTTCATGACAAATATGTTATCGTTCCTGCTGACAAGGCTTCCAACAATATCGTGTTTGTATGTAAATCATATTACTTCGAATGCCTAATCAAGGAATTAGGCATAAATAGCAACACCTCTAGTAATATCACATACAAACCAACTTCGTTCGACAAAGATGAAATCCTAGCTAACCACAGATCATTCATGACCTCTTTAAACATTCCCTCTGGTAAAGAGTCTGAGGATTTACCCTACTTATATTGGATACCTAAACTCCATAAGACACCATACAAAGAAAGGTACATAGCGGGATCATCAACTTGTTCGACGAAAGAATTTTCTATTCACCTGACAAAGATTCTGTCTGCAGTAAAAGAGGGACAACAGAAATATTGTGAAACTGTTTACTCGCGTAGTGGCATAAATCACATGTGGATTTTGAAAAACTCTAAAGATCTTTTGGATAACCTGAAATCAAGATCTTTCTGACAGTGTGGTATTTTTCGATATGATTTCTGAACTGTTCTGACAGTGTGGTATATTTCTACATGATTTCGCAACTGTTCTGACAGTGTAATATTTCCTACATGATTTCTGAACTGTTCTTACAGTGTAGTATTTCCTACACGATTTCTGAACTGTTCTGACAGTGTAGTATTTCTTACATCATTTCTGAACTATTCTGAAAGTGTGGTATATTTCTACATGTTTTTTTTACATGATTTCGGAACTGTTCTGACAGTGTTGTATTTTTCTACATAATTTCTGAACTGTTCTGACAGTGTTGTATTTTTTTACATAATTTCTGAACTGTTCTGACAGTGTGGTATTTTTCAACATAATTTCTGAACTGTTCTGACAGTGTGGTATTTTTCAACATAATTTCTGAACTGCTTAGACAGTGTTGTATTTTTCTTCATGTATCTGTACAAGGCCAGGAAAGTGAAATGTCATGTATCTGTGTGTTAGGGGTATCGGTGTTTGTATCAGTTCTAGGATTTTACTGCATGATTTCGGAATTGTTCTGACAGTTTGATATTTTTTTACATGATTTCGGAACTATTCTGACAGTGTAGTATTTTTCTACATAATTTCTGAACTGTTATGACAGTATGGTATTTTTCTACATAATTTCTGAACTGTTCTGACAGTGTAGTATTTTTCAACATAATTTCTGAACTATTTTGACAGTTTGGTATTTTTCTACATGATTACGGAACTGTTCTGAAAGTCTGGTATTTTTCGACATGATTTCGGAACTGTTCTGATAGTGTGGTATTTTTCGACATGATTTCGAAACTGTTCTGAAAGTGTGGTATTTTTCTACATAATTTCGGAACTGTGCTGACAGTGTGGTATTTCTCGACATCATTTCGGAACTGTTCTGAGAGTGTGGTATTTTTCTACATAATTTCTGAGCTGTTCTGACAGTGTGATATTTTTCTACATAATTTCTGAACTGTTCTGACAGTGTTGTATTTTTTTACATAATTTCTGAACTGTTCTGACAGTGAGGTATTTTACTACATAATTTCTGAACTGTTCTGACAGAGTTTTATTTTTCTACATAATTTCTGAACTGTTCTGACAGTGTGGTATTTTTCTACATGATTACGAAATGTTCTGAAAGTGTGGTATTTTCCGATATGATTTTGGAACTGTTCTGACAGTGTGGTTTTTTTCGACATCATTTCGGAGCTGTTCTGACAGTGTGATATTCTTCGACATGATTTCTGAACTGTTCTGGGAGTGTGGTATTTTTTGACATGATTTCGGAACTGTTCTGACAGTGTGATATTTTTCGACATGATTTCGGAATTGCTTTGACAGTGTGGTATTTCCTACATGATTTCCGAACTGTTCTGACAGTGTAGTATTTCCTACATAATTTCTGAGCTATTCTGGCAGTGTGGTATTTTTCTACATGATTTCGGAAATCTACATGTTTGTGTACATGATTTCGGAACTGTTCTGACAGTTTTATATTTTTTCACATGATTTCGGAACTATTCTGACAGTGTGGTATTTTTCTACATAATTTCTGAACTGTTCTGACAGTGTGGTATTTTTCTACATAATTTCTGAACTGTTCTGACAGTGTAGTATTTCCTACATGATTTCTAAACTGTTCTGACAGTGTGGTATTTCCTACATGATTTCTAAACTGTTCTGACAGTGTGGTATTTTTCTACATGATTTCGGAACTATTCTGACAGTGTGGTATTTTTCACCATAATTTCTGAACTGTTCTTACAGTGTGGTATTTTTCAACATAATTTCGGAACTATTCTGACAGTGTGGTATTTTTCTACATGATTACGGAACTGTTGTGAAAGTGTGGTATTTTTCGACATGATTTCGGAACTGTTCTGATAGTGTGGTATTTTTCGACATAATTTCTGAACCGCTTAGACAGTGTTGTATTTTTCTTCATGTATCTGTACAAGGCCAGGAAAGTGAACTGTCATGTATCTGTGTGTTAGGGGTATCGGTGTTTGTATCAGTTCTAGGATTTTACTGCATGATTTCGGAATTGTTCTGACAGTTTGATATTTTTTTACATGATTTTGGAACTATTCTGACAGTGTGTTATTTTTCTACATAATTTCTGAACTGTTATGACAGTATGGTATTTTTCTACATAATTTTTGAACTGTTCTGACAGTGTGGTATTTTTCGACATGATTTCGGAGCTGTTCTGACAGTGTGATATTCTTCGACATGATTTCTGAACTGTTCTGACAGTGTGATATTTTTCGACATGATTTCGGAATTGCTTTGACAGTGTTGTATTTCCTACATGATTTCCGAATTGTTCCGACAGTGTAGTATTTCCTACATAATTTCTGAGCTATTCTGACAGTGTAGTATTTCCTACATGATTTCTGAACTATTCTGGCAGTGTGGTATTTTTCTACATGATTTCGGAAATCTACATGTTTGTGTACATGATTTCGGAACTGTTCTGACAGTTTGATATTTTTTTACATGATTTCGGAACTATTCTGACAGTGTGGTATTTTTCTACATAATTTCTGAACTGTTCTGACAGTGTGGTATTTTTCTACATAATTTCTGAACTGCTTAGACAGTGTTGTATTTTTCTTCATGTATCTGTACAAGGCCAGGAAAGTGAACTGTCATGTATCTGTGTGTTAGGGGTATCGGTGTTTGTATCAGTTCTAGGATTTTACTGCATGATTTCGGAATTGTTCTGACAGTTTGATATTTTTTTACATGATTTCGGAACTATTCGGACAATGTGGTATTTTTCTACATAATTTCTGAACTGTTATGACAGTGTGGTATTTTTCTACATAATTTCAGAACTGTTCTGACAGTGTGGTATTTTTCGACATAATTTCTGACCTGTTCTGACAGTGTGGTATTTTTCAACATAATTTCGGAACTATTTTGACAGTGTGGTATTTTTCTACATGAATACGGAATTGTTCTGAAAGTCTGGTATTTTTCGACTTGATTTCGGAACTGTTCTGATAGTGTGGTATTTTTCGACATGATTTCGGAACTGTTCTGAAAGTGTGGTATTTTTCTACATAATTTCGGAACTGTGCTGACAGTGTGGTATTTTTCGACATCATTTCGGAACTGTTCTGACAGTGTGGTATTTTTCTACATAATTTCTGAACTGTTCTGACAGTGTGGTATTTTTTTTACATAATTTGTGAACTGTTCTGAGAGTGTAGTATTTTTCTACCTAATTTCTGAACTGTTCTGACAGTGTGGTATTTTTCTACATAATTTCTGGACTGTTCTGACAGAGTGGTATTTTTCTACCTGATTACGGAAATGTTCTGAAAGTTTGGTATTTTCCGACATGATTTCGGAACTGTTCTGACAGTGTGGTATTTTTCGACATGATTTCGGAGCTGTTCTGACAGTGTGATATTCTTCGACATGATTTCTGAACTGTTCTGAGAGTGTGGTATTTTACGACATGATTTCCGAACTGTTCTGACAGTGTGATATTTTTCGACATGATTTCGGAATTGCTTTGACAGTGTTGTATTTCCTACATGATTTCCGAATTGTTCTGACAGTGTAGTATTTCCTACATATTTTCTGAACTATTCTGAGAGTGTAGTATTTCTTACATGATTTCTAAACTGTTCTGACAGTGTAGTATTTCCTACATCATTTCTGAACTATTCTGGCAGTGTGGTATTTTTCTACATGATTTCGGAAATCTACATGTTTGTGTACATGATTTCGGAACTGTTCTGACAGTTTGATATTTTTCTACATGATTTCAGAACTGTTCTGACAGTGTGGTATTTTTCTACATGATTTCGGAACTGTGCTGACAGTGTGGTATTTTTCGACATCATTTCGGAACTGTTCTGATAGTGTGGTACTTTTCGACATCATTTCGGAACTGTTCTGACAGTGTGGTATTTTTCGACATGATTTCGGAAATGTTCTGACAGTGTGGTATTTTTCTACATGATTTCGGAACTGTTCTGACAGTGTGGTATATTTCTACATGGTTTCTGAACTGCTCTGACAGTGTGGTATATTTCTACATGATTAAGGAACTGCTCTGACAGAGTTGTATTTTTCTACATATGTATGTACAAGGCCAGGAAAGTGAACTGTCATGCATTTGTGTGTTAGGAGTATCGGTGTTTGCGGATTTTACGGCATGATTTCGGAACTGTTCTGACAGTTTGATATTTTTCTATGTGATTTCGGAACTGTTCTGACAGAGTGGTATTTTCCGATATGATTTCGGAGCTGTTCTGACAGTGTGGTATTTTTTGACATGATTTCGGAACTTTTCTGACAGTGTAGTATTTTGCTACATGATTTCGGAACTGTTCTGACAGTGTAGTATATCCTACATGATTTCTGAACTGTTCTGACATTGTGATATTCTTCGACATGATTTCGGAACTGTTCTGACAGTGTGGTATTTTCCGATATAATTTCTGAATGTTCTGACAGTGTGGTATTTTTCTACATGATTTCGGAAGTGTTTTGACAGTGTGGTATTTTTCTACATTATTTCTGAACTGTTCTAACAGTGTGGTATTCTTCTACATGATTACGGAACTGTTCTGAAAGTGTGGTATTTTTCGACATCATTTCGGAACTGTTCTGATAGTGTGGTACTCTTCGACATCATTTCCGAACTGTTCTGACAGTGTGGTATTTTTCGACATGATTTCGGAACTGTTCTGACAGTGTGGTATTTTTCGACATGATTTCGGAACTGTTCTGACAGTGTGATATTTTTCGACATGATTTCGGAATTGTTTTGACAGTGTAGTATTTCCTACATGATTTTCTACATGATTTCCGAATTGTTGTGACAGTGTAGTATTTCCTACATGATTTCTAAACTGTTCTGACAGTGTAGTATTTCCTACATCATTTCTGAACTATTCTGGCAGTGTGGTATTTTTCTACATGATTTCGGAACTCTACATGTTTGTGTACATGATTTCGGAACTGTTCTGACAGTTTGATATTTTTCTACATGATTTCAGAACTGTTCTGACAGTGTGGTATTCTTCTACATGATTACGGAACTGTTCTGAAAGTGTGGTATTTTTCGACATCATTTCGGAACTGTTCTGATAGTGTGGTACTTTGCGACATCATTTCGGAACTGTTCTGACAGTGTGGTATTTTTCTACATGATTTCGGAACTCTACATGTTTGTGTACATGATTTCGGAACTGTTCTGACAGTTTGATATTTTTCTACATGATTTCAGAACTGTTCTGACAGTGTGGTATTTTGCTACATGATTTTGGAACTGTGCTGATAGGGTGGTATTTTCCGACAAGATTTAGGAATTGTTTTGACAGTGTAGTATTTCCTACATGATTTCCGAATTGTTTTGACAGTGTAGTATTTCCTACATGATTTCTGAACTATTCTGACAGTGTAGTATTTCCTACATGATTTCTAAACTGTTCTGACAGTGTAGTATTTCCTACATTATTTCTGAACTGTTCTGACAGTGTGGTATTTTTCTACATGATTTCGGAACTCTACATGTTTGTGTACATGATTTCGGAACTGTTCTGACAGTTTGATATTTTTCTACATGATTTCAGAACTGTTCTGACAGTGTGGTATTTTGCTACATGATTTCAGAACTGTGCTGACAGTGTGGTATTTTGCAACATGATTTCGGAATTGTTTTGACAGTGTAGTATTTCCTACATGATTTCCGAATTGTTCTGACAGTGTAGTATTTCCTACATGATTCTGAACTGTTCTGATAGTGTGATATTTCCTACATGATTTCAAAACCGTTCTGACAGTGTATTATTTCCTACATGATTTCCGAATTGTTCTGACAGTGTAGTATTTCCTACATCATTTCTGAACTATTCTGGCAGTGTGGTATTTTTCTACATGATTTCGGAACTCTACATGTTTGTGTACATGATTTTGGAACTGTTCTGACAGTTTGATATTTTTCTACATGATTTCAGAACTGTTCTGACAGTGTGGTATTTTTCTACATGATTTCGGAACTGTGCTGACAGTGTAGTATTTTTCGATATGATTTCTGAACTGTTCTGACAGTGTGGTATATTTCTACTTGATTTCGGAACTGTTCTGACAGTGTAATATTTCTACATGATTTCTTAACTGTTCTGACAGTGTAGTATATCCTACATGATATCTGAACTGTTCTAACAGTGTGATATTCTTCGACATGATTTCTGAACTGTTCTGACAGTGTGGTATTTTTCGACGTGATTTTGGAATTGTTCTGACAGTGTAGTATTTCATACATGATTGCTGAACTGTTCTGACAGTATAATATTTCCTACATGATTTCTGAACTGTTCTGACAGTGTGGTATTTTTCGACATGATTTCGGAATTGTTCTGATAGTGTAGTATTTCCTACATGATTTCCGAATTGTTCTGGCAGTTGTATTTCCTACATGATTTCTGAACTGTTCTGAACTGTTCTTACTGAAGCTTAAGAGTAACAACAAATAGCATAAACAATTATATGGCAGCATGACATGACTTGTGTCACGAGGAATTAATACATTATACAAACAGTTCATGATTAGCAAATTAAAACAACTGTGCTCACTAGTTATATGTGAGAAGTGCCATTTTACTCATATATGGAAATACATATATGGCCATATCATTTCACAGCGAGTGGAGTTTCGGACACTTTGTTTTAAATGTCTGTTCAAGGCCAGGAAAGTGAACTGTCATGTATTTGTGTTTTAGGAGTATCTGTATTTGCCTCAGTCCTAGGATTTTACCGCATGATTTCGGAACTGTTCTGACAGTTTGATATTTTGTTACATGATTTCGGAACTGTTCTGACAGTTTGATAAATTTTTACATGATTTCGGAACTGTTCTGACAGTGTGATATTTTTCAGCAAGATTTCGGAACTGTTCTGACAGTGTGGTATTTTCCGATATGATTTCTAAACTGTTCTGACAGTGTGGTATTTTTCTACATGATTTCGGAACTGCTCTGACAGTGTTGTATTTTTCTTCATGTATCTGTACAAGGCCAGGAAAGTGAACTGGCATGCATTTGTGTGTTAGGAGTGATGGTGTTTGTCTCAGTTCTAGGATTTTACCGCATGATTTCTGAACTGTTCTGACAGTTTGATATTTGTTTACATGATTTCGGAACTATTCTGACAGTGTGGTATTTTTGTACATGATTTCTGAACTGTTCTGACAGTGTTATATTTTTCAACATGTTTTTCTACATGATTTCAGAACTGTTCTCACAGTGTAATATTTTTCTACATGATTTCGGAACTGCTCTAACAGTGTTGTATTTTTCTACATGTTTTTCTATATGATTTGGGAAATGTTCTGAGAGTGTGGTATTTTTCTACATGTTTTTCTACATGATTTCGGAACTGTTCTGACAGTGTAGTATATCCTACATGATTTCGGAACTATTCTGACAGAGTGGTATTTTTCTACATGATTTCGGAACTGCTCTGACAGTGTTGTATTTTTCTACATGTTTTTCTACATGATTTCGGAACTGCTCTAACAGTGTTGTATTTTTTTACATGTTTTTCTATATGATTTGGGAACTGATCTGAGAGTGTAGTATATCATACATGATTTCTGACAGTGTAGTATTTCCTACATCATTTCTGAACTATTCTGACAGTGTGGTATTTTTCTACATGATTTCGGAACTGCTCTGACAGTGTGGTATTTTTCTACATGTTTTTTTTACATGATTTCGGAACTGTTCTGACAGTGTGGTATTTTTCGACATGATTTCGGAACTGCTCTGAAAGTGTTGTATTTTTCAACATGTTTTTTTACATTATTTCGGAACTGTTCTGACAGTGTGGTATTTTTCGACATGATTTTGGAACTGCTCTGAAAGTGTTGTATTTTTCTACATGTATTTCTACATGATATCGGAACTGTTCTGACAGTGTGGTATTTTTCTACATGTTTTTCTACTTGATTTCGGAACTGTTCTGACAGTGTAGTATATCATACATGATTTCTGAACTGTTTTGACAGTGTAGAATTTCCTACATGATTTCTGAACTATTCTGACAGTGTGGTATTTTTCTACATAATTTCGGAACTGCTCTGAGAGTGTTATATTTTTCTACATGTTTTTTTACATGATTTCGCAACTGTTCTGACAGTGTAGTATTTTTCTACATGATTTCGGAACTGCTCTGACAGTGTGGTATTGTTGTACATGATTTTGGAACTACTCTTACAGTGTTGTATTTTACTACATGTTTTTCTACATGATTTCGGAACTGTTCTGACAGTGTGGTATTTTTGTACATGTATCTGTATAAAGTCAGGAAAGCAAACTATCATTTATCTGTGTGTTAGGAGTATCGGTGTTTGCCTCAGTTCTAGGATTTTACTGCATGAATTCGGAACTATTCTGACAGTGTGGGATTTGTTGACATGATTTTTTAACTGTTCTGACAGTGTGGTATTTTTTTACATGATTTCGGAACTGTTCTGACAGTGTAGTATATCCTACATGATTTTCAACCTGTTCTGAGAGTGTAGTATTTCGTACATGATTTCTGAACTGTTCTGACAGTGTAGTATTTCCTACATGATTTCGAAACTGCTCTGACATTGTTGTATTTTCTGTATGTTTTTTTACATGATTTCGGAACTGTTCTGACAGTGTGGTATTTTTCTGCATGATTTCGGAACTGCTCTGACAGTGTGGTATTTTTCTACATGTTTTTCTACATGATTTCGGAACTGTTCTGACAGTGTAGTATATCCTACATGATTTCTGAAATGTTCTGTCAGTGTAGTATTTCCTACATGATTTCTGAACTATTCTGACAGTGTGTTATTTTTCTACATGATTTCGGAACTGTTCTGACAGTGTAGTATTTCCTACATGATTTCTGAACTGTTCTGACAGTGTAGTACTTCCTACATGATTTCTGAACTGTTCTGACAGTGTAGTATTTCCTACATCATTTCTGAACTATTCTGACAGTGTGGTATTTTTCTACATGATTTCGGAAATGCTCTGAGAGTGTTGTATTTTTCTACATGTTTTTCTACATGATTTCTGAACTGTTCTGACCGTGTGGTATTTTTCTACATTTTTTTTTTACATGATTTCGGAACTGTTCTGACAATGTGGTATTTTTCTACATGATTTCGGAACTGCTCTGACAGTGTTGTATTTTTCTACATGTTTTTCTAAATGATTTCGGAACTGTTCCGACAGTGTGGTATTTTTCTACATGACTTCGGAACTGCTCTGACAGTGTTGTATTGTTCTACAGGATTTCTGAACTGTTCTGACAGTGTAGTATTTCTTACATGATTTCAGAACTGTTCTGAGAGTGTTGTATTTTTCTACATGACTTCGGAGCTGCTCTGACAGTGTTGTATTTTTCTACCTGATTTCGAAACTGTTCTGACAGTGTAGTATTTCCTACATGATTTCTGAGCTGTTCTAACAGTGTGGTATGTTTCTACAATATTTCCAAACTGCTCTGACAGTGTGGTATTTTTCTATATGTTTTTCTAAATGATTTTTGAACTGTTCTGACAGTGGGGTATTTTTGTACATGATTTCGGAACTGCTCTGACATTGTTGTATTTTCTGTATGTTTTTTTACATGATTTCGGAACTGTTCTGACAGTGTGGTATTTTTCTACATGATTTCGGAACTGCTCTGACAGTGTGGTATTTTTCTACATGTTTTTCTACATGATTTCGGAACTGTTCTGACAGTGTAGTATATCCTACATGATTTCTGAACTGTTCTGACAGTGTAGTATTTCCTACATGATTTCTGAAATGTTCTGTCAGTGTAGTATTTCCTACATGATTTCTGAACTATTCTGACAGTGTGTTATTTTTCTACATGATTTCGGAACTGCTCTGACAGTTTTGTATTTTTCTACATGTTTTTCTAAATGATTTCTGAACTGTTCTGTCAGTGTAATATTTCCTACATGATTTCTGAACTATTCCAACAGTGTGGTATTTTTCTACATGACTTCAGAACTGCTCTGACAGTGTTGTATTGTTCTACAGGATTTCTGAACTGTTCTGACAGTGTAGTATTTCTTACATGATTTTAGAACTGTTCTGACAGTGTTGTATTTTTCTACATGACTTCGGAGCTGCTCTGACAGTGTTGTATTTTTCTACCTGATTTGGAAACTGTTCTGACAGTGTAGTATTTCCTACATGATTTCTGAACTGTTCTAACAGTGTGGTATGTTTCTACAATATTTCAGAACTGCTCTGACAGTGTGGTATTTTTCTACATGTTTTTCTAAATAAAGGTAATAACAAAATTACCGAACTCCGAACAATCTTACAAAGGGAAAGTCAAAACTCATAATTATATAAACAGACAAAATCAGTCAACAGCCGGAAAACTGTGAAAACCGTAATGACCCTGACTTGGTACAGGCATTTCTAAAGAAATGGTGGGTTGAATCAGATTTTAAGGCGCCAAACCTCCCGCTCTCATTACGGTTCAAAGGTTCCGGCTGTCACTGTAACAGTATTTAAATACAGGAACAAAATAGGTAAAATAGTTGTCAAAGCAGTACCATATTCGGTGACGTAAATGTCAAAAATACTTTTACGTCACACATTGACAAAAAAAATTCTTGACATATTTGACTCTTTATCTTTATACATTTTCACTATATGAAAATGCATCGCTTATAATTTTTTCTGCAGAGACGGAATATATTTCGACAAGATATTGGTATCGGAATATAAACTTTTTAAGAGATCGAATAAGGCGAATCTTTTTATAGCCCTGGTCCAGTAGCCTGTTTCTCAGATGAAGATGACGTTTCAGGAAATCAGAATAATTGCTACTGCCCCTTGCATAGCGAATCAATTGCGAGATGTAAACACCATATGCAGGAGAAGCTGGTATATTGCTGCACATATTTGGAAAATTTATGATTTTAAAATTGAAGTCGTCCCGCTTATCATAAATTTTAGTACTGAGTTGACCACTGTCGTCAAATTCGAGGTATAAGTCCAAAAATGATGCGGACGAAGCTGTATCGGTGGTCTCTTTAACTTCCAGCTCTGGAGGATATATCAATGGAAGAAATTCTGCAAATCTAGAATTATTGATAGATAAAACGTCATCAATATACCTGTATGTGAAATTAAAGGCTCTAGCCTCATGAATCTTCTTATCTTTTACAAGCTTTTGAAGAAACTCAGACTCATATGAGTATAAAAATAAATCGGCTAGAAGAGGGGCACAATTCGTACCCATTGGTATGCCGACGACCTGCTGAAACAGTGTCCCTCCAAAGGAGACAAATATGTTATCGATGAGGAACTCCAGCATACTGATCACTTGTTCCTCGGAGTAGCATGTTTTACCTTTATGAATTTTGTTTGAAAAATATGTGGAATTGTAGCCTAACACAACAAATTTTGAGCCATAGTTTCTATGACTAAAAGCTTTATGAATTGTTTCTTTTAAGCGGGTTTTTAATTTGTCATGCGGTAGGGTGGTATATAGAGTTGAAAAATCAAAGGTGTTGATGGAGGATACCTGAGAGAAAGATCTTGATTTCAGGTTATCCAAAAGATCTTTAGAGTTTTTCAAAATCCACATGTGATTTATGCCACTACGCGAGTAAACAGTTTCACCATATTTCTGTTGTCCCTCTTTTACTGCAGACAGAATCTTTGTTAGGTGAATAGACAATTCTTTCGTCGAACAAGTTGATGATCCCGCTATGTACCTTTCTTTGTATGGTGTCTTATGGAGTTTAGGTATCCAATATAAATAGGGTAAATCCTCAGACTTTTTACCAGAGGGAATGTTTAAAGAGGTCATGAATGATCTGTGGTTAGCTAGGATTTCATCTTTGTCGAACGAAGTTGGTTTGTATGTGGTATTACTAGAGGTGTTGCTATTTATACCTAATTCCTTGATTAGGCATTCGAAGTAATATGATTTACATACAAACACGATATTGTTGGAAGCCTTGTCCGCAGGAACGATAACATATTTGTCATGAAGAGAGGAAAGACACTTAACAGCTTCTTGGTCTTTAAATACAGACTTAGGTCGACTATTAACACAATTTTTGAGTTTGTGAATCCGACCTTGTACTAGAGACCTAATTGTTCTAACCCAGTCTGACAAGGACTCTAACTCAGGATCTTGGTCTACTTCTCTCTTTATCCACCTGCTGGCATAATCTTCAACAGCATCCATAATTATCTTGAAATTATGTTTCCAATTGATGTGTTGAGGTTCTCTGAATTTAGGACCATGAGAAATCACCTTTCGGAGACTCTCATGTTGAATGATATTCAGATCACCAGTGATTACATGTCCAGATGGGTTGTATTGAAAAGGAGAGTGGGAGCAGTCACAAGTCAGAGGGTTCTTAAGGTACTCTTCTATGTTAATATCTTGCAATGCTTCTTTGTAGTTGAAAATATTACGGCCAATGCTGTTAGTGTAACTATAGGAGACAATGGGAACAGATTGATTTTTGAAATATGGTGGAATTTCTTTTACGACCTCTTTTCTATTAAGAATGTTGCTGATGTTAATAGCATCGATTCCTTTGTTAGCAAACGGAATATGGAGGAATTTTCTGTTGTTATCATGAAGAGGTTCAGATCGAACTGGTTTAAAAAGACGAAAGGACGCCACGTCACATATAATACTAGACAATCTGTACTTAGGAGAAAAAGGATCTACGCCTCCTTTATCAAGTCCAAAATCCCTAAGATCTTTGAGGTAGTTTACAGGTAGTGAAAATAAGATTGTACGAATATGATGAATTCCAAGAGGTTTCTGTATATTAGAAAGTAAATCATTAAAAGTATCTTGTAACGTTCTTGGTTTAGAGGACTTTTTAACATTAGGATGTTGAATTCTTTTATGACCATGGCTACGTTTAGTTCTTGGAATAGTATTAAAAAGGCTCATCACGTTGATTTCGTTGCATCCAGGACTTGACAAATTTCCCACTCCTTTGATGTTATCATTGCAACCGTAAGGCATTGCAGTGCCTAATTCTTTTATCCAGAACAACTCTCTATCGATGCGGTAAGGTGTACTAAGAATAGGACTGTTTGTATGATGGTAAATCTTCTCGATGATTCGAACTTTCATCGTCAAACAGCGGTCATGACCCGGTTGATTGAAATGATTATACAAAATCCTGTATTTGGGATCTTTTGCATCATATCGATGTTGGTTCATCCTACTTCGCAATGTTTGACGAGTTTCACCAACATACAAAAGTCCACAGAGTGTACATTCTATGCCGTAAATGACATTTTTAGTAGAACAGTCCAGAGGTTCAAACGATTTGGTGTAGTACGTTTTTCCAGTTAAATTACTTGTAAATTCAGGAGAAGTTATTAGCATGACGCATGTTTTACAAGTATTATTTTTGTCAGTTTTTATTTTGCAAGTAGTAATGCATGGAGAAGAGTCACAAGTACCTGGAGATTTAAGACAGTCCGAAATATTAATAGAACAAGATTTTAAAATTTGATACGAATCTGAAGTTTTGAAATAATAATTACCCTCTGGCTGAACGTAAGACAAATCGGGGGTATCCCGTAGGATATTCCGTGGAACGCATATATCATTTGCTACCCTGTTCCGTGTAGTAGCAAATGAGGACCTTGTTAACCCGGGTGACGTCCTAGCCGGTATGTTGTCGTTAATTTCGTTATTCATAATTGCTTAAGTGAAGCTACCAAGTTGCAATGACCTCGGGGAAAACAATTCCACCAGCAGTGACATTGGGCATGGTTATAGTAAATAAAGGTAATAACAAAATTACCGAACTCCGAACAATCTTACAAAGGGAAAGTCAAAACTCATAATTATATAAACAGACAAATCAGTCAACAGCCGGAAAACTGTGAAAACCGTAATGACCCTGACTTGGTACAGGCATTTCTAAAGAAATGGTGGGTTGAATCAGATTTTAAGGCGCCAAACCTCCCGCTCTCATTACGGTTCAAAGGTTCCGGCTGTCACTGTAACAGTATTTAAATACAGGAACAAAATAGGTAAAATAGTTGTCAAAGCAGTACCATATTCGGTGACGTAAATGTCAAAAATACTTTTACGTCACACATTGACAAAAAAAAATTTCTTGACATATTTGACTCTTTATCTTTATACATTTTCACTATATGAAAATGCATCGCTTATAATTTTTTCTGCAGAGACGGAATATATTTCGACAAGATATTGGTATCGGAATATAAACTTTTTAAGAGATCGAATAAGGCGAATCTTTTTATAGCCCTGGTCCAGTAGCCTGTTTCTCAGATGAAGATGACGTTTCAGGAAATCAGAATAATTGCTACTGCCCCTTGCATAGCGAATCAATTGCGAGATGTAAACACCATATGCAGGAGAAGCTGGTATATTGCTGCACATATTTGGAAAATTTATGATTTTAAAATTGAAGTCGTCCCGCTTATCATAAATTTTAGTACTGAGTTGACCACTGTCGTCAAATTCGAGGTATAAGTCCAAAAATGATGCGGACGAAGCTGTATCGGTGGTCTCTTTAACTTCCAGCTCTGGAGGATATATCAATGGAAGAAATTCTGCAAATCTAGAATTATTGATAGATAAAACGTCATCAATATACCTGTATGTGAAATTAAAGGCTCTAGCCTCATGAATCTTCTTATCTTTTACAAGCTTTTGAAGAAACTCCGACTCATATGAGTATAAAAATAAATCGGCTAGAAGAGGGGCACAATTCGTACCCATTGGTATGCCGACGACCTGCTGAAACAGTGTCCCTCCAAAGGAGACAAATATGTTATCGATGAGGAACTCCAGCATACTGATCACTTGTTCCTCGGAGTAGCATGTTTTACCTTTATGAATTTTGTTTGAAAAATATGTGGAATTGTAGCCTAACACAACAAATTTTGAGCCATAGTTTCTATGACTAAAAGCTTTATGAATTGTTTCTTTTAAGCGGGTTTTTAATTTGTCATGCGGTAGGGTGGTATATAGAGTTGAAAAATCAAAGGTTTTGATGGAGGATACCTGAGAGAAAGATCTTGATTTCAGGTTATCCAAAAGATCTTTAGAGTTTTTCAAAATCCACATGTGATTTATGCCACTACGCGAGTAAACAGTTTCACAATATTTCTGTTGTCCCTCTTTTACTGCAGACAGAATCTTTGTTAGGTGAATAGACAATTCTTTCGTCGAACAAGTTGATGATCCCGCTATGTACCTTTCTTTGTATGGTGTCTTATGGAGTTTAGGTATCCAATATAAATAGGGTAAATCCTCAGACTTTTTACCAGAGGGAATGTTTAAAGAGGTCATGAATGATCTGTGGTTAGCTAGGATTTCATCTTTGTCGAACGAAGTTGGTTTGTATGTGGTATTACTAGAGGTGTTGCTATTTATACCTAATTCCTTGATTAGGCATTCGAAGTAATATGATTTACATACAAACACGATATTGTTGGAAGCCTTGTCCGCAGGAACGATAACATATTTGTCATGAAGAGAGGAAAGACACTTAACAGCTTCTTGGTCTTTAAATACAGACTTAGGTCGACTATTAACACAATTTTTGAGTTTGTGAATCCGACCTTGTACTAGAGACCTAATTGTTCTAACCCAGTCTGACAAGGACTCTAACTCAGGATCTTGGTCTACTTCTCTCTTTATCCACCTTCTGGCATAATCTTCAACAGCATCCATAATTATCTTGAAATTATGTTTCCAATTGATGTGTTGAGGTTCTCTGAATTTAGGACCATGAGAAATCACCTTTCGGAGACTCTCATGTTGAATGATATTCAGATCACCAGTGATTACATGTCCAGATGGGTTGTATTGAAAAGGAGAGTGGGAGCAGTCACAAGTCAGAGGGTTCTTAAGGTACTCTTCTATGTTAATATCTTGCAATGCTTCTTTGTAGTTGAAAATTTTACGGCCAATGCTGTTAGTGTAACTATAGGAGACAATGGGAACAGATTGATTTTTGAAATATGGTGGAATTTCTTTTACGACCTCTTTTCTATTAAGAATGTTGCTGATGTTAATAGCATCGATTCCTTTGTTAGCAAACGGAATATGGAGGAATTTTCTGTTGTTATCATGAAGATGTTCAGATCGAACTGGTTTAAAAAGACGAAAGGACGCCACGTCACATATAATACTAGACAACCTGTACTTAGGAGAAAAAGGATCTACGCCTCCTTTGTCAAGTCCAAAATCCCTAAGATCTTTGAGGTAGTTTACAGGTAGTGAAAATAAGATTGTACGAATATGATGAATTCCAAGAGGTTTCTGTATATTAGAAAGTAAATCATTAAAAGTATCTTGTAACGTTCTTGGTTTAGAGGACTTTTTAACATTAGGATGTTGAATTCTTTGATGACCATGGCTACGTTTAGTTCTTGGAATAGTATTAAAAAGGCTCATCACGTTGATTTCGTTGCATCCAGGACTTGACAAATTTCCCACTCCTTTGATGTTATCATTGCAACCGTAAGGCATTGCAGTGCCTAATTCTTTTATCCAGAACAACTCTCTATCGATGCGGTAAGGTGTACTAAGAATAGGACTGTTTGTATGATGGTAAATCTTCTCGATGATTCGAACTTTCATCGTCAAACAGCGGTCATGACCCGGTTGATTGAAATGATTATACAAAATCCTGTATTTGGGATCTTTTGCATCATATCGATGTTGGTTCATCCTACTTCGCAATGTTTGACGAGTTTCACCAACATACAAAAGTCCACAGAGTGTACATTCTATGCCGTAAATGACATTTTTAGTAGAACAGTCCAGAGGTTCAAACGATTTGGTGTAGTACGTTTTTCCAGTTAAATTACTTGTAAATTCAGGAGAAGTTATTAGCATGACGCATGTTTTACAAGTATTATTTTTGTCAGTTTTTATTTTGCAAGTAGTAATGCATGGAGAAGAGTCACAAGTACCTGGAGATTTAAGACAGTCCGAAATATTAATAGAACAAGATTTTAAAATTTGATACGAATCTGAAGTTTTGAAATAATAATTACCCTCTGGCTGAACGTAAGACAAATCGGGGGTATCCCGTAGGATATTCCGTGGAACGCATATATCATTTGCTACCCTGTTCCGTGTAGTAGCAAATGAGGACCTTGTTAACCCGGGTGACGTCCTAGCCGGTATGTTGTCGTTAATTTCGTTATTCATAATTGCTTAAGTGAAGCTACCAAGTTGCAATGACCTCGGGGAAAAAAATTCCACCAGCAGTGACATTGGGCATGGTTATAGTAAATAAAGGTAATAACAAAATTACCGAACTCCGAACAATCTTACAAAGGGAAAGTCAAAACTCATAATTATATAAACAGACAAAATCAGTCAACAGCCGGAAAACTGTGAAAACCGTAATGACCCTGACTTGGTACAGGCATTTCTAAAGAAATGGTGGGTTGAATCAGATTTTAAGGCGCCAAACCTCCCGCTCTCATTACGGTTCAAAGGTTCCGGCTGTCACTGTAACAGTATTTAAATACAGGAACAAATAGGTAAAATAGTTGTCAAAGCAGTACCATATTCGGTGACGTAAATGTCAAAAATACTTTTACGTCACACATTGACAAAAAAATTTTCTTGACATATTTGACTCTTTATCTTTATACATTTTCACTATATGAAAATGCATCGCTTATAATTTTTTCTGCAGAGACGGAATATATTTCGACAAGATATTGGTATCGGAATATAAACTTTTTAAGAGATCGAATAAGGCGAATCTTTTTATAGCCCTGGTCCAGTAGCCTGTTTCTCAGATGAAGATGACGTTTCAGGAAATCAGAATAATTGCTACTGCCCCTTGCATAGCGAATCAATTGCGAGATGTAAACACCATATGCAGGAGAAGCTGGTATATTGCTGCATATATTTGGAAAATTTATGATTTTAAAATTGAAGTCGTCCCGCTTATCATAAATTTTAGTACTGAGTTGACCACTGTCGTCAAATTCGAGGTATAAGTCCAAAAATGATGCGGACGAAGCTGTATCGGTGGTCTCTTTAACTTCCAGCTCTGGAGGATATATCAATGGAAGAAATTCTGCAAATCTAGAATTATTGATAGATAAAACGTCATCAATATACCTGTATGTGAAATTAAAGGCTCTAGCCTCATGAATCTTCTTATCTTTTACAAGCTTTTGAAGAAACTCCGACTCATATGAGTATAAAAATAAATCGGCTAGAAGAGGGGCACAATTCGTACCCATTGGTATGCCGACGACCTGCTGAAACAGTGTCCCTCCAAAGGAGACAAATATGTTATCGATGAGGAACTCCAGCATACTGATCACTTGTTCCTCGGAGTAGCATGTTTTACCTTTATGAATTTTGTTTGAAAAATATGTGGAATTGTAGCCTAACACAACAAATTTTGAGCCATAGTTTCTATGACTAAAAGCTTTATGAATTGTTTCTTTTAAGCGGGTTTTTAATTTGTCATGCGGTAGGGTGGTATATAGAGTTGAAAAATCAAAGGTTTTGATGGAGGATACCTGAGAGAAAGATCTTGATTTCAGGTTATCCAAAAGATCTTTAGAGTTTTTCAAAATCCACATGTGATTTATGCCACTACGCGAGTAAACAGTTTCACAATATTTCTGTTGTCCCTCTTTTACTGCAGACAGAATCTTTGTTAGGTGAATAGACAATTCTTTCGTCGAACAAGTTGATGATCCCACTATGTACCTTTCTTTGTATGGTGTCTTATGGAGTTTAGGTATCCAATATAAATAGGGTAAATCCTCAGACTTTTTACCAGAGGGAATGTTTAAAGAGGTCATGAATGATCTGTGGTTAGCTAGGATTTCATCTTTGTCGAACGAAGTTGGTTTGTATGTGGTATTACTAGAGGTGTTGCTATTTATACCTAATTCCTTGATTAGGCATTCGAAGTAATATGATTTACATGCAAACACGATATTGTTGGAAGCCTTGTCCGCAGGAACGATAACATATTTGTCATGAAGAGAGGAAAGACACTTAACAGCTTCTTGGTCTTTAAATACAGACTTAGGTCGACTATTAACACAATTTTTGAGTTTGTGAATCCGACCTTGTACTAGAGACCTAATTGTTCTAACCCAGTCTGACAAGGACTCTAACTCAGGATCTTGGTCTACTTCTCTCTTTATCCACCTTCTGGCATAATCTTCAACAGCATCCATAATTATCTTGAAATTATGTTTCCAATTGATGTGTTGAGGTTCTCTGAATTTAGGACCATGAGAAATCACCTTTCGGAGACTCTCATGTTGAATGATATTCAGATCACCAGTGATTACATGTCCAGATGGGTTGTATTGAAAAGGAGAGTGGGAGCAGTCACAAGTCAGAGGGTTCTTAAGGTACTCTTCTATGTTAATATCTTGCAATGCTTCTTTGTAGTTGAAAATTTTACGGCCAATGCTGTTAGTGTAACTATAGGAGACAATGGGAACAGATTGATTTTTGAAATATGGTGGAATTTCTTTTACGACCTCTTTTCTATTAAGAATGTTGCTGATGTTAATAGCATCGATTCCTTTGTTAGCAAACGGAATATGGAGGAATTTTCTGTTGTTATCATGAAGATGTTCAGATCGAACTGGTTTAAAAAGACGAAAGGACGCCACGTCACATATAATACTAGACAATCTGTACTTAGGAGAAAAAGGATCTACGCCTCCTTTGTCAAGTCCAAAATCCCTAAGATCTTTGAGGTAGTTTACAGGTAGTGAAAATAAGATTGTACGAATATGATGAATTCCAAGAGGTTTCTGTATATTAGAAAGTAAATCATTAAAAGTATCTTGTAACGTTCTTGGTTTAGAGGACTTTTTAACATTAGGATGTTGAATTCTTTGATGACCATGGCTACGTTTAGTTCTTGGAATAGTATTAAAAAGGCTCATCACGTTGATTTCGTTGCATCCAGGACTTGACAAATTTCCCACTCCTTTGATGTTATCATTGCAACCGTAAGGCATTGCAGTGCCTAATTCTTTTATCCAGAACAACTCTCTATCGATGCGGTAAGGTGTACTAAGAATAGGACTGTTTGTATGATGGTAAATCTTCTCGATGATTCGAACTTTCATCGTCAAACAGCGGTCATGACCCGGTTGATTGAAATGATTATACAAAATCCTGTATTTGGGATCTTTTGCATCATATCGATGTTGGTTCATCCTACTTCGCAATGTTTGACGAGTTTCACCAACATACAAAAGTCCACAGAGTGTACATTCTATGCCGTAAATGACATTTTTAGTAGAACAGTCCAGAGGTTCAAACGATTTGGTGTAGTACGTTTTTCCAGTTAAATTACTTGTAAATTCAGGAGAAGTTATTAGCATGACGCATGTTTTACAAGTATTATTTTTGTCAGTTTTTATTTTGCAAGTAGTAATGCATGGAGAAGAGTCACAAGTACCTGGAGATTTAAGACAGTCCGAAATATTAATAGAACAAGATTTTAAAATTTGATACGAATCTGAAGTTTTGAAATAATAATTACCCTCTGGCTGAACGTAAGACAAATCGGGGGTATCCCGTAGGATATTCCGTGGAACGCATATATCATTTGCTACCCTGTTCCGTGTAGTAGCAAATGAGGACCTTGTTAACCCGGGTGACGTCCTAGCCGGTATGTTGTCGTTAATTTCGTTATTCATAATTGCTTAAGTGAAGCTACCAAGTTGCAATGACCTCGGGGAAAAAAATTCCACCAGCAGTGACATTGGGCATGGTTATAGTAAATAAAGGTAATAACAAAATTACCGAACTCCGAACAATCTTACAAAGGGAAAGTCAAAACTCATAATTATATAAACAGACAAAATCAGTCAACAGCCGGAAAACTGTGAAAACCGTAATGACCCTGACTTGGTACAGGCATTTCTAAAGAAATGGTGGGTTGAATCAGATTTTAAGGCGCCAAACCTCCCGCTCTCATTACGGTTCAAAGGTTCCGGCTGTCACTGTAACAGTATTTAAATACAGGAACAAAATAGGTAAAATAGTTGTCAAAGCAGTACCATATTCGGTGACGTAAATGTCAAAAATACTTTTACGTCACACATTGACAAAAAAAATTTTCTTGACATATTTGACTCTTTATCTTTATACATTTTCACTATATGAAAATGCATCGCTTATAATTTTTTCTGCAGAGACGGAATATATTTCGAAAAGATATTGGTATCGGAATATAAACTTTTTAAGAGATCGAATAAGGCGAATCTTTTTATAGCCCTAGTCCAGTAGCCTGTTTCTCAGATGAAGATGACGTTTCAGGAAATCAGAATAATTGCTACTGCCCCTTGCATAGCGAATCAATTGCGAGATGTAAACACCATATGCAGGAGAAGCTGGTATATTGCTGCACATATTTGGAAAATTTATGATTTTAAAATTGAAGTCGTCCCGCTTATCATAAATTTTAGTACTGAGTTGACCACTGTCGTCAAATTCGAGGTATAAGTCCAAAAATGATGCGGACGAAGCTGTATCGGTGGTCTCTTTAACTTCCAGCTCTGGAGGATATATCAATGGAAGAAATTCTGCAAATCTAGAATTATTGATAGATAAAACGTCATCAATATACCTGTATGTGAAATTAAAGGCTCTAGCCTCATGAATCTTCTTATCTTTTACAAGCTTTTGAAGAAACTCAGACTCATATGAGTATAAAAATAAATCGGCTAGAAGAGGGGCACAATTCGTACCCATTGGTATGCCGACGACCTGCTGAAACAGTGTCCCTCCAAAGGAGACAAATATGTTATCGATGAGGAACTCCAGCATACTGATCACTTGTTCCTCGGAGTAGCATGTTTTACCTTTATGAATTTTGTTTGAAAAATATGTGGAATTGTAGCCTAACACAACAAATTTTGAGCCATAGTTTCTATGACTAAAAGCTTTATGAATTGTTTCTTTTAAGCGGGTTTTTAATTTGTCATGCGGTAGGGTGGTATATAGAGTTGAAAAATCAAAGGTTTTGATGGAGGATACCTGAGAGAAAGATCTTGATTTCAGGTTATCCAAAAGATCTTTAGAGTTTTTCAAAATCCACATGTGATTTATGCCACTACGCGAGTAAACAGTTTCACAATATTTCTGTTGTCCCTCTTTTACTGCAGACAGAATCTTTGTTAGGTGAATAGACAATTCTTTCGTCGAACAAGTTGATGATCCCGCTATGTACCTTTCTTTGTATGGTGTCTTATGGAGTTTAGGTATCCAATATAAATAGGGTAAATCCTCAGACTTTTTACCAGAGGGAATGTTTAAAGAGGTCATGAATGATCTGTGGTTAGCTAGGATTTCATCTTTGTCGAACGAAGTTGGTTTGTATGTGGTATTACTAGAGGTGTTGCTATTTATACCTAATTCCTTGATTAGGCATTCGAAGTAATATGATTTACATACAAACACGATATTGTTGGAAAACTTGTCCGCAGGAACGATAACATATTTGTCATGAAGAGAGGAAAGACACTTAACAGCTTCTTGGTCTTTAAATACAGACTTAGGTCGACTATTAACACAATTTTTGAGTTTGTGAATCCGACCTTGTACTAGAGACCTAATTGTTCTAACCCAGTCTGACAAGGACTCTAACTCAGGATCTTGGTCTACTTCTCTCTTTATCCACCTTCTGGCATAATCTTCAACAGCATCCATAATTATCTTGAAATTATGTTTCCAATTGATGTGTTGAGGTTCTCTGAATTTAGGACCATGAGAAATCACCTTTCGGAGACTCTCATGTTGAATGATATTCAGATCACCAGTGATTACATGTCCAGATGGGTTGTATTGAAAAGGAGAGTGGGAGCAGTCACAAGTCAGAGGGTTCTTAAGGTACTCTTCTATGTTAATATCTTGCAATGCTTCTTTGTAGTTGAAAATTTTACGGCCAATGCTGTTAGTGTAACTATAGGAGACAATGGGAACAGATTGATTTTTGAAATATGGTGGAATTTCTTTTACGACCTCTTTTCTATTAAGAATGTTGCTGATGTTAATAGCATCGATTCCTTTGTTAGCAAACGGAATATGGAGGAATTTTCTGTTGTTATCATGAAGATGTTCAGATCGAACTGGTTTAAAAAGACGAAAGGACGCCACGTCACATATAATACTAGACAATCTGTACTTAGGAGAAAAAGGATCTACGCCTCCTTTGTCAAGTCCAAAATCCCTAAGATCTTTGAGGTAGTTTACAGGTAGTGAAAATAAGATTGTACGAATATGATGAATTCCAAGAGGTTTCTGTATATTAGAAAGTAAATCATTAAAAGTATCTTGTAACGTTCTTGGTTTAGAGGACTTTTTAACATTAGGATGTTGAATTCTTTGATGACCATGGCTACGTTTAGTTCTTAGAATAGTATTAAAAAGGCTCATCACGTTGATTTCGTTGCATCCAGGACTTGACAAATTTCCCACTCCTTTGATGTTATCATTGCAACCGTAAGGCATTGCAGTGCCTAATTCTTTTATCCAGAACAACTCTCTATCGATGCGGTAAGGTGTACTAAGAATAGGACTGTTTGTATGATGGTAAATCTTCTCGATGATTCGAACTTTCATCGTCAAACAGCGGTCATGACCCGGTTGATTGAAATGATTATACAAAATCCTGTATTTGGGATCTTTTGCATCATATCGATGTTGGTTCATCCTACTTCGCAATGTTTGACGAGTTTCACCAACATACAAAAGTCCACAGAGTGTACATTCTATGCCGTAAATGACATTTTTAGTAGAACAGTCCAGAGGTTCAAACGATTTGGTGTAGTACGTTTTTCCAGTTAAATTACTTGTAAATTCAGGAGAAGTTATTAGCATGACGCATGTTTTACAAGTATTATTTTTGTCAGTTTTTATTTTGCAAGTAGTAATGCATGGAGAAGAGTCACAAGTACCTGGAGATTTAAGACAGTCCGAAATATTAATAGAACAAGATTTTAAAATTTGATACGAATCTGAAGTTTTGAAATAATAATTACCCTCTGGCTGAACGTAAGACAAATCGGGGGTATCCCGTAGGATATTCCGTGGAACGCATATATCATTTGCTACCCTGTTCCGTGTAGTAGCAAATGAGGACCTTGTTAACCCGGGTGACGTCCTAGCCGGTATGTTGTCGTTAATTTCGTTATTCATAATTGCTTAAGTGAAGCTACCAAGTTGCAATGACCTCGGGGAAAAAAATTCCACCAGCAGTGACATTGGGCATGGTTATAGTAAATAAAGGTAATAACAAAATTACCGAACTCCGAACAATCTTACAAAGGGAAAGTCAAAACTCATAATTATATAAACAGACAAAATCAGTCAACAGCCGGAAAACTGTGAAAACCGTAATGACCCTGACTTGGTACAGGCATTTCTAAAGAAATGGTGGGTTGAATCAGATTTTAAGGCGCCAAACCTCCCGCTCTCATTACGGTTCAAAGGTTCCGGCTGTCACTGTAACAGTATTTAAATACAGGAACAAAATAGGTCAAATAGTTGTCAAAGCAGTACCATATTCGGTGACGTAAATGTCAAAAATACTTTTACGTCACACATTGACAAAAACAATTTTCTTGACATATTTGACTCTTTATCTTTATACATTTTCACTATATGAAAATGCATCGCTTATAATTTTTTCTGCAGAGACGGAATATATTTCGACAAGATATTGGTATCGGAATATAAACTTTTTAAGAGATCGAATAAGGCGAATCTTTTAATAGCCCTGGTCCAGTAGCCTGTTTCTCAGATGAAGATGACGTTTCAGGAAATCAGAATAATTGCTACTGCCCCTTGCATAGCGAATCAATTGCGAGATGTAAACACCATATGCAGGAGAAGCTGGTATATTGCTGCACATATTTGGAAAATTTATGATTTTAAAATTGAAGTCGTCCCGCTTATCATAAATTTTAGTACTGAGTTGACCATTGTCGTCAAATTCGAGGTATAAGTCCAAAAATGATGCGGACGAAGCTGTATCGGTGGTCTCTTTAACTTCCAGCTCTGGAGGATATATCAATGGAAGAAATTCTGCAAATCTAGAATTATTGATAGATAAAACGTCATCAATATACCTGTATGTGAAATTAAAGGCTCTAGCCTCATGAATCTTCTTATCTTTTACAAGCTTTTGAAGAAACTCCGACTCATATGAGTATAAAAATAAATCGGCTAGAAGAGGGGCACAATTCGTACCCATTGGTATGCCGACGACCTGCTGAAACAGTGTCCCTCCAAAGGAGACAAATATGTTATCGATGAGGAACTCCAGCATACTGATCACTTGTTCCTCGGAGTAGCATGTTTTACCTTTATGAATTTTGATTGAAAAATATGTGGAATTGTAGCCTAACACAACAAATTTTGAGCCATAGTTTCTATGACTAAAAGCTTTATGAATTGTTTCTTTTAAGCGGGTTTTTAATTTGTCATGCGGTAGGGTGGTATATAGAGTTGAAAAATCAAAGGTTTTGATGGAGGATACCTGAGAGAAAGATCTTGATTTCAGGTTATCCAAAAGATCTTTAGAGTTTTTCAAAATCCACATGTGATTTATGCCACTACGCGAGTAAACAGTTTCACAATATTTCTGTTGTCCCTCTTTTACTGCAGACAGAATCTTTGTTAGGTGAATAGACAATTCTTTCGTCGAACAAGTTGATGATCCCGCTATGTACCTTTCTTTGTATGGTGTCTTATGGAGTTTAGGTATCCAATATAAATAGGGTAAATCCTCAGACTTTTTACCAGAGGGAATGTTTAAAGAGGTCATGAATGATCTGTGGTTAGCTAGGATTTCATCTTTGTCGAACGAAGTTGGTTTGTATGTGGTATTACTAGAGGTGTTGCTATTTATACCTAATTCCTTGATTAGGCATTCGAAGTAATATGATTTACATACAAACACGATATTGTTGGAAGCCTTGTCCGCAGGAACGATAACATATTTGTCATGAAGAGAGGAAAGACACTTAACAGCTTCTTGGTCTTTAAATACAGACTTAGGTCGACTATTAACACAATTTTTGAGTTTGTGAATCCGACCTTGTACTAGAGACCTAATTGTTCTAACCAAGTCTGACAAGGACTCTAACTCAGGTTCTTGGTCTACTTCTCTCTTTATCCACCTTCTGGCATAATCTTCAACAGCATCCATAATTATCTTGAAATTATGTTTCCAATTGATGTGTTGAGGTTCTCTGAATTTAGGACCATGAGAAATCACCTTTCGGAGACTCTCATGTTGAATGATATTCAGATCACCAGTGATTACATGTCCAGATGGGTTGTATTGAAAAGGAGAGTGGGAGCAGTCACAAGTCAGAGGGTTCTTAAGGTACTCTTCTATGTTAATATCTTGCAATGCTTCTTTGTAGTTGAAAATTTTACGGCCAATGCTGTTAGTGTAACTATAGGAGACAATGGGAACAGATTGATTTTTGAAATATGGTGGAATTTCTTTTACGACCTCTTTTCTATTAAGAATGTTGCTGATGTTAATAGCATCGATTCCTTTGTTAGCAAACGGAATATGGAGGAATTTTCTGTTGTTATCATGAAGATGTTCAGATCGAACTGGTTTAAAAAGACGAAAGGACGCCACGTCACATATAATACTAGACAATCTGTACTTAGGAGAAAAAGGATCTACGCCTCCTTTGTCAAGTCCAAAATCCCTAAGATCTTTGAGGTAGTTTACAGGTAGTGAAAATAAGATTGTACGAATATGATGAATTCCAAGAGGTTTCTGTATATTAGAAAGTAAATCATTAAAAGTATCTTGTAACGTTCTTGGTTTAGAGGACTTTTTAACATTAGGATGTTGAATTCTTTTATGACCATGGCTACGTTTAGTTCTTGGAATAGTATTAAAAAGGCTCATCACGTTGATTTCGTTGCATCCAGGACTTGACAAATTTCCCACTCCTTTGATGTTATCATTGCAACCGTAAGGCATTGCAGTGCCTAATTCTTTTATCCAGAACAACTCTCTATCGATGCGGTAAGGTGTACTAAGAATAGGACTGTTTGTATGATGGTAAATCTTCTCGATGATTCGAACTTTCATCGTCAAACAGCGGTCATGACCCGGTTGATTGAAATGATTATACAAAATCCTGTATTTGGGATCTTTTGCATCATATCGATGTTGGTTCATCCTACTTCGCAATGTTTGACGAGTTTCACCAACATACAAAAGTCCACAGAGTGTACATTCTATGCCGTAAATGACATTTTTAGTAGAACAGTCCAGAGGTTCAAACGATTTGGTGTAGTACGTTTTTCCAGTTAAATTACTTGTAAATTCAGGAGAAGTTATTAGCATGACGCATGTTTTACAAGTATTATTTTTGTCAGTTTTTATTTTGCAAGTAGTAATGCATGGAGAAGAGTCACAAGTACCTGGAGATTTAAGACAGTCCGAAATATTAATAGAACAAGATTTTAAAATTTGATACGAATCTGAAGTTTTGAAATAATAATTACCCTCTGGCTGAACGTAAGACAAATCGGGGGTATCCCGTAGGATAATCCGTGGAACGCATATATCATTTGCTACCCTGTTCCGTGTAGTAGCAAATGAGGACCTTGTTAACCCGGGTGACGTCCTAGCCGGTATGTTGTCGTTAATTTCGTTATTCATAATTGCTTAAGTGAAGCTACCAAGTTGCAATGACCTCGGGGAAAAAAATTCCACCAGCAGTGACATTGGGCATGGTTATAGTAAATAAAGGTAATAACAAAATTACCGAACTCCGAACAATCTTACAAAGGGAAAGTCAAAACTCATAATTATATAAACAGACAAAATCAGTCAACAGCCGGAAAACTGTGAAAACCGTAATGACCCTGACTTGGTACAGGCATTTCTAAAGAAATGGTGGGTTGAATCAGATTTTAAGGCGCCAAACCTCCCGCTCTCATTACGGTTCAAAGGTTCCGGCTGTCACTGTAACAGTATTTAAATACAGGAACAAAATAGGTAAAATAGTTGTCAAAGCAGTACCATATTCGGTGACGTAAATGTCAAAAATACTTTTACGTCACACATTGACAAAAAAAATTTTCTTGACATATTTGACTCTTTATCTTTATACATTTTCACTATATGAAAATGCATCGCTTATAATTTTTTCTGCAGAGACGGAATATATTTCGACAAGATATTGGTATCGGAATATAAACTTTTTAAGAGATCGAATAAGGCGAATCTTTTCATAGCCCTGGTCCAGTAGCCTGTTTCTCAGATGAAGATGACGTTTCAGGAAATCAGAATAATTGCTACTGCCCCTTGCATAGCGAATCAATTGCGAGATGTAAACACCATATGCAGGAGAAGCTGGTATATTGCTGCACATATTTGGAAAATTTATGATTTTAAAATTGAAGTCGTCCCGCTTATCATAAATTTTAGTACTGAGTTGACCATTGTCGTCAAATTCGAGGTATAAGTCCAAAAATGATGCGGACGAAGCTGTATCGGTGGTCTCTTTAACTTCCAGCTCTGGAGGATATATCAATGGAAGAAATTCTGCAAATCTAGAATTATTGATAGATAAAACGTCATCAATATACCTGTATGTGAAATTAAAGGCTCTAGCCTCATGAATCTTCTTATCTTTTACAAGCTTTTGAAGAAACTCCGACTCATATGAGTATAAAAATAAATCGGCTAGAAGAGGGGCACAATTCGTACCCATTGGTATGCCGACGACCTGCTGAAACAGTGTCCCTCCAAAGGAGACAAATATGTTATCGATGAGGAACTCCAGCATACTGATCACTTGTTCCTCGGAGTAGCATGTTTTACCTTTATGAATTTTGTTTGAAAAATATGTGGAATTGTAGCCTAACACAACAAATTTTGAGCCATAGTTTCTATGACTAAAAGCTTTATGAATTGTTTCTTTTAAGCGGGTTTTTAATTTGTCATGCGGTAGGGTGGTATATAGAGTTGAAAAATCAAAGGTTTTGATGGAGGATACCTGAGAGAAAGATCTTGATTTCAGGTTATCCAAAAGATCTTTAGAGTTTTTCAAAATCCACATGTGATTTATGCCACTACGCGAGTAAACAGTTTCACAATATTTCTGTTGTCCCTCTTTTACTGCAGACAGAATCTTTGTTAGGTGAATAGACAATTCTTTCGTCGAACAAGTTGATGATCCCGCTATGTACCTTTCTTTGTATGGTGTCTTATGGAGTTTAGGTATCCAATATAAATAGGGTAAATCCTCAGACTTTTTACCAGAGGGAATGTTTAAAGAGGTCATGAATGATCTGTGGTTAGCTAGGATTTCATCTTTGTCGAACGAAGTTGGTTTGTATGTGGTATTACTAGAGGTGTTGCTATTTATACCTAATTCCTTGATTAGGCATTCGAAGTAATATGATTTACATACAAACACGATATTGTTGGAAGCCTTGTCCGCAGGAACGATAACATATTTGTCATGAAGAGAGGAAAGACACTTAACAGCTTCTTGGTCTTTAAATACAGACTTAGGTCGACTATTAACACAATTTTTGAGTTTGTGAATCCGACCTTGTACTAGAGACCTAATTGTTCTAACCCAGTCTGACAAGGACTCTAACTCAGGATCTTGGTCTACTTCTCTCTTTATCCACCTTCTGGCATAATCTTCAACAGCATCCATAATTATCTTGAAATTATGTTTCCAATTGATGTGTTGAGGTTCTCTGAATTTAGGACCATGAGAAATCACCTTTCGGAGACTCTCATGTTGAATGATATTCAGATCACCAGTGATTACATGTCCAGATGGGTTGTATTGAAAAGGAGAGTGGGAGCAGTCACAAGTCAGAGGGTTCTTAAGGTACTCTTCTATGTTAATATCTTGCAATGCTTCTTTGTAGTTGAAAATTTTACGGCCAATGCTGTTAGTGTAACTATAGGAGACAATGGGAACAGATTGATTTTTGAAATATGGTGGAATTTCTTTTACGACCTCTTTTCTATTAAGAATGTTGCTGATGTTAATAGCATCGATTCCTTTGTTAGCAAACGGAATATGGAGGAATTTTCTGTTGTTATCATGAAGATGTTCAGATCGAACTGGTTTAAAAAGACGAAAGGACGCCACGTCACATATAATACTAGACAATCTGTACTTAGGAGAAAAAGGATCTACGCCTCCTTTGTCAAGTCCAAAATCCCTAAGATCTTTGAGGTAGTTTACAGGTAGTGAAAATAAGATTGTACGAATATGATGAATTCCAAGAGGTTTCTGTATATTAGAAAGTAAATCATTAAAAGTATCTTGTAACGTTCTTGGTTTAGAGGACTTTTTAACATTAGGATGTTGAATTCTTTGATGACCATGGCTACGTTTAGTTCTTGGAATAGTATTAAAAAGGCTCATCACGTTGATTTCGTTGCATCCAGGACTTGACAAATTTCCCACTCCTTTGATGTTATCATTGCAACCGTAAGGCATTGCAGTGCCTAATTCTTTTATCCAGAACAACTCTCTATCGATGCGGTAAGGTGTACTAAGAATAGGACTGTTTGTATGATGGTAAATCTTCTCGATGATTCGAACTTTCATCGTCAAACAGCGGTCATGACCCGGTTGATTGAAATGATTATACAAAATCCTGTATTTGGGATCTTTTGCATCATATCGATGTTGGTTCATCCTACTTCGCAATGTTTGACGAGTTTCACCAACATACAAAAGTCCACAGAGTGTACATTCTATGCCGTAAATGACATTTTTAGTAGAACAGTCCAGAGGTTCAAACGATTTGGTGTAGTACGTTTTTCCAGTTAAATTACTTGTAAATTCAGGAGAAGTTATTAGCATGACGCATGTTTTACAAGTATTATTTTTGTCAGTTTTTATTTTGCAAGTAGTAATGCATGGAGAAGAGTCACAAGTACCTGGAGATTTAAGACAGTCCGAAATATTAATAGAACAAGATTTTAAAATTTGATACGAATCTGAAGTTTTGAAATAATAATTACCCTCTGGCTGAACGTAAGACAAATCGGGGGTATCCCGTAGGATATTCCGTGGAACGCATATATCATTTGCTACCCTGTTCCGTGTAGTAGCAAATGAGGACCTTGTTAACCCGGGTGACGTCCTAGCCGGTATGTTGTCGTTAATTTCGTTATTCATAATTGCTTAAGTGAAGCTACCAAGTTGCAATGACCTCGGGGAAAAAAATTCCACCAGCAGTGACATTGGGCATGGTTATAGTAAATAAAGGTAATAACAAAATTACCGAACTCCGAACAATCTTACAAAGGGAAAGTCAAAACTCATAATTATATAAACAGACAAAATCAGTCAACAGCCGGAAAACTGTGAAAACCGTAATGACCCTGACTTGGTACAGGCATTTCTAAAGAAATGGTGGGTTGAATCAGATTTTAAGGCGCCAAACCTCCCGCTCTCATTACGGTTCAAAGGTTCCGGCTGTCACTGTAACAGTATTTAAATACAGGAACAAAATAGGTAAAATAGTTGTCAAAGCAGTACCATATTCGGTGACGTAAATGTCAAAAATACTTTTACGTCACACATTGACAAAAAAAATTTTCTTGACATATTTGACTCTTTATCTTTATACATTTTCACTATATGAAAATGCATCGCTTATAATTTTTTCTGCAGAGACGGAATATATTTCGACAAGATATTGGTATCGGAATATAAACTTTTTAAGAGATCGAATAAGGCGAATCTTTTCATAGCCCTGGTCCAGTAGCCTGTTTCTCAGATGAAGATGACGTTTCAGGAAATCAGAATAATTGCTACTGCCCCTTGCATAGCGAATCAATTGCGAGATGTAAACACCATATGCAGGAGAAGCTGGTATATTGCTGCACATATTTGGAAAATTTATGATTTTAAAATTGAAGTCGTCCCGCTTATCATAAATTTTAGTACTGAGTTGACCATTGTCGTCAAATTCGAGGTATAAGTCCAAAAATGATGCGGACGAAGCTGTATCGGTGGTCTCTTTAACTTCCAGCTCTGGAGGATATATGAATGGAAGAAATTCTGCAAATCTAGAATTATTGATAGATAAAACGTCATCAATATACCTGTATGTGAAATTAAAGGCTCTAGCCTCATGAATCTTCTTATCTTTTACAAGCTTTTGAAGAAACTCCGACTCATATGAGTATAAAAATAAATCGGCTAGAAGAGGGGCACAATTCGTACCCATTGGTATGCCGACGACCTGCTGAAACAGTGTCCCTCCAAAGGAGACAAATATGTTATCGATGAGGAACTCCAGCATACTGATCACTTGTTCCTCGGAGTAGCATGTTTTACCTTTATGAATTTTGTTTGAAAAATATGTGGAATTGTAGCCTAACACAACAAATTTTGAGCCATAGTTTCTATGACTAAAAGCTTTATGAATTGTTTCTTTTAAGCGGGTTTTTAATTTGTCATGCGGTAGGGTGGTATATAGAGTTGAAAAATCAAAGGTTTTGATGGAGGATACCTGAGAGAAAGATCTTGATTTCAGGTTATCCAAAAGATCTTTAGAGTTTTTCAAAATCCACATGTGATTTATGCCACTACGCGAGTAAACAGTTTCACAATATTTCTGTTGTCCCTCTTTTACTGCAGACAGAATCTTTGTTAGGTGAATAGACAATTCTTTCGTCGAACAAGTTGATGATCCCGCTATGTACCTTTCTTTGTATGGTGTCTTATGGAGTTTAGGTATCCAATATAAATAGGGTAAATCCTCAGACTTTTTACCAGAGGGAATGTTTAAAGAGGTCATGAATGATCTGTGGTTAGCTAGGATTTCATCTTTGTCGAACGAAGTTGGTTTGTATGTGGTATTACTAGAGGTGTTGCTATTTATACCTAATTCCTTGATTAGGCATTCGAAGTAATATGATTTACATACAAACACGATATTGTTGGAAGCCTTGTCCGCAGGAACGATAACATATTTGTCATGAAGAGAGGAAAGACACTTAACAGCTTCTTGGTCTTTAAATACAGACTTAGGTCGACTATTAACACAATTTTTGAGTTTGTGAATCCGACCTTGTACTAGAGACCTAATTGTTCTAACCAAGTCTGACAAGGACTCTAACTCAGGTTCTTGGTCTACTTCTCTCTTTATCCACCTTCTGGCATAATCTTCAACAGCATCCATAATTATCTTGAAATTATGTTTCCAATTGATGTGTTGAGGTTCTCTGAATTTAGGACCATGAGAAATCACCTTTCGGAGACTCTCATGTTGAATGATATTCAGATCACCAGTGATTACATGTCCAGATGGGTTGTATTGAAAAGGAGAGTGGGAGCAGTCACAAGTCAGAGGGTTCTTAAGGTACTCTTCTATGTTAATATCTTGCAATGCTTCTTTGTAGTTGAAAATTTTACGGCCAATGCTGTTAGTGTAACTATAGGAGACAATGGGAACAGATTGATTTTTGAAATATGGTGGAATTTCTTTTACGACCTCTTTTCTATTAAGAATGTTGCTGATGTTAATAGCATCGATTCCTTTGTTAGCAAACGGAATATGGAGGAATTTTCTGTTGTTATCATGAAGATGTTCAGATCGAACTGGTTTAAAAAGACGAAAGGACGCCACGTCACATATAATACTAGACAATCTGTACTTAGGAGAAAAAGGATCTACGCCTCCTTTGTCAAGTCCAAAATCCCTAAGATCTTTGAGGTAGTTTACAGGTAGTGAAAATAAGATTGTACGAATATGATGAATTCCAAGAGGTTTCTGTATATTAGAAAGTAAATCATTAAAAGTATCTTGTAACGTTCTTGGTTTAGAGGACTTTTTAACATTAGGATGTTGAATTCTTTTATGACCATGGCTACGTTTAGTTCTTGGAATAGTATTAAAAAGGCTCATCACGTTGATTTCGTTGCATCCAGGACTTGACAAATTTCCCACTCCTTTGATGTTATCATTGCAACCGTAAGGCATTGCAGTGCCTAATTCTTTTATCCAGAACAACTCTCTATCGATGCGGTAAGGTGTACTAAGAATAGGACTGTTTGTATGATGGTAAATCTTCTCGATGATTCGAACTTTCATCGTCAAACAGCGGTCATGACCCGGTTGATTGAAATGATTATACAAAATCCTGTATTTGGGATCTTTTGCATCATATCGATGTTGGTTCATCCTACTTCGCAATGTTTGACGAGTTTCACCAACATACAAAAGTCCACAGAGTGTACATTCTATGCCGTAAATGACATTTTTAGTAGAACAGTCCAGAGGTTCAAACGATTTGGTGTAGTACGTTTTTCCAGTTAAATTACTTGTAAATTCAGGAGAAGTTATTAGCATGACGCATGTTTTACAAGTATTATTTTTGTCAGTTTTTATTTTGCAAGTAGTAATGCATGGAGAAGAGTCACAAGTACCTGGAGATTTAAGACAGTCCGAAATATTAATAGAACAAGATTTTAAAATTTGATACGAATCTGAAGTTTTGAAATAATAATTACCCTCTGGCTGAACGTAAGACAAATCGGGGGTATCCCGTAGGATAATCCGTGGAACGCATATATCATTTGCTACCCTGTTCCGTGTAGTAGCAAATGAGGACCTTGTTAACCCGGGTGACGTCCTAGCCGGTATGTTGTCGTTAATTTCGTTATTCATAATTGCTTAAGTGAAGCTACCAAGTTGCAATGACCTCGGGGAAAAAAATTCCACCAGCAGTGACATTGGGCATGGTTATAGTAAATAAAGGTAATAACAAAATTACCGAACTCCGAACAATCTTACAAAGGGAAAGTCAAAACTCATAATTATATAAACAGACAAAATCAGTCAACAGCCGGAAAACTGTGAAAACCGTAATGACCCTGACTTGGTACAGGCATTTCTAAAGAAATGGTGGGTTGAATCAGATTTTAAGGCGCCAAACCTCCCGCTCTCATTACGGTTCAAAGGTTCCGGCTGTCACTGTAACAGTATTTAAATACAGGAACAAAATAGGTAAAATAGTTGTCAAAGCAGTACCATATTCGGTGACGTAAATGTCAAAAATACTTTTACGTCACACATTGACAAAAAAAATTTTCTTGACATATTTGACTCTTTATCTTTATACATTTTCACTATATGAAAATGCATCGCTTATAATTTTTTCTGCAGAGACGGAATATATTTCGACAAGATATTGGTATCGGAATATAAACTTTTTAAGAGATCGAATAAGGCGAATCTTTTCATAGCCCTGGTCCAGTAGCCTGTTTCTCAGATGAAGATGACGTTTCAGGAAATCAGAATAATTGCTACTGCCCCTTGCATAGCGAATCAATTGCGAGATGTAAACACCATATGCAGGAGAAGCTGGTATATTGCTGCACATATTTGGAAAATTTATGATTTTAAAATTGAAGTCGTCCCGCTTATCATAAATTTTAGTACTGAGTTGACCATTGTCGTCAAATTCGAGGTATAAGTCCAAAAATGATGCGGACGAAGCTGTATCGGTGGTCTCTTTAACTTCCAGCTCTGGAGGATATATCAATGGAAGAAATTCTGCAAATCTAGAATTATTGATAGATAAAACGTCATCAATATACCTGTATGTGAAATTAAAGGCTCTAGCCTCATGAATCTTCTTATCTTTTACAAGCTTTTGAAGAAACTCCGACTCATATGAGTATAAAAATAAATCGGCTAGAAGAGGGGCACAATTCGTACCCATTGGTATGCCGACGACCTGCTGAAACAGTGTCCCTCCAAAGGAGACAAATATGTTATCGATGAGGAACTCCAGCATACTGATCACTTGTTCCTCGGAGTAGCATGTTTTACCTTTATGAATTTTGTTTGAAAAATATGTGGAATTGTAGCCTAACACAACAAATTTTGAGCCATAGTTTCTATGACTAAAAGCTTTATGAATTGTTTCTTTTAAGCGGGTTTTTAATTTGTCATGCGGTAGGGTGGTATATAGAGTTGAAAAATCAAAGGTTTTGATGGAGGATACCTGAGAGAAAGATCTTGATTTCAGGTTATCCAAAAGATCTTTAGAGTTTTTCAAAATCCACATGTGATTTATGCCACTACGCGAGTAAACAGTTTCACAATATTTCTGTTGTCCCTCTTTTACTGCAGACAGAATCTTTGTTAGGTGAATAGACAATTCTTTCGTCGAACAAGTTGATGATCCCGCTATGTACCTTTCTTTGTATGGTGTCTTATGGAGTTTAGGTATCCAATATAAATAGGGTAAATCCTCAGACTTTTTACCAGAGGGAATGTTTAAAGAGGTCATGAATGATCTGTGGTTAGCTAGGATTTCATCTTTGTCGAACGAAGTTGGTTTGTATGTGGTATTACTAGAGGTGTTGCTATTTATACCTAATTCCTTGATTAGGCATTCGAAGTAATATGATTTACATACAAACACGATATTGTTGGAAGCCTTGTCCGCAGGAACGATAACATATTTGTCATGAAGAGAGGAAAGACACTTAACAGCTTCTTGGTCTTTAAATACAGACTTAGGTCGACTATTAACACAATTTTTGAGTTTGTGAATCCGACCTTGTACTAGAGACCTAATTGTTCTAACCCAGTCTGACAAGGACTCTAACTCAGGATCTTGGTCTACTTCTCTCTTTATCCACCTTCTGGCATAATCTTCAACAGCATCCATAATTATCTTGAAATTATGTTTCCAATTGATGTGTTGAGGTTCTCTGAATTTAGGACCATGAGAAATCACCTTTCGGAGACTCTCATGTTGAATGATATTCAGATCACCAGTGATTACATGTCCAGATGGGTTGTATTGAAAAGGAGAGTGGGAGCAGTCACAAGTCAGAGGGTTCTTAAGGTACTCTTCTATGTTAATATCTTGCAATGCTTCTTTGTAGTTGAAAATTTTACGGCCAATGCTGTTAGTGTAACTATAGGAGACAATGGGAACAGATTGATTTTTGAAATATGGTGGAATTTCTTTTACGACCTCTTTTCTATTAAGAATGTTGCTGATGTTAATAGCATCGATTCCTTTGTTAGCAAACGGAATATGGAGGAATTTTCTGTTGTTATCATGAAGATGTTCAGATCGAACTGGTTTAAAAAGACGAAAGGACGCCACGTCACATATAATACTAGACAATCTGTACTTAGGAGAAAAAGGATCTACGCCTCCTTTGTCAAGTCCAAAATCCCTAAGATCTTTGAGGTAGTTTACAGGTAGTGAAAATAAGATTGTACGAATATGATGAATTCCAAGAGGTTTCTGTATATTAGAAAGTAAATCATTAAAAGTATCTTGTAACGTTCTTGGTTTAGAGGACTTTTTAACATTAGGATGTTGAATTCTTTGATGACCATGGCTACGTTTAGTTCTTGGAATAGTATTAAAAAGGCTCATCACGTTGATTTCGTTGCATCCAGGACTTGACAAATTTCCCACTCCTTTGATGTTATCATTGCAACCGTAAGGCATTGCAGTGCCTAATTCTTTTATCCAGAACAACTCTCTATCGATGCGGTAAGGTGTACTAAGAATAGGACTGTTTGTATGATGGTAAATCTTCTCGATGATTCGAACTTTCATCGTCAAACAGCGGTCATGACCCGGTTGATTGAAATGATTATACAAAATCCTGTATTTGGGATCTTTTGCATCATATCGATGTTGGTTCATCCTACTTCGCAATGTTTGACGAGTTTCACCAACATACAAAAGTCCACAGAGTGTACATTCTATGCCGTAAATGACATTTTTAGTAGAACAGTCCAGAGGTTCAAACGATTTGGTGTAGTACGTTTTTCCAGTTAAATTACTTGTAAATTCAGGAGAAGTTATTAGCATGACGCATGTTTTACAAGTATTATTTTTGTCAGTTTTTATTTTGCAAGTAGTAATGCATGGAGAAGAGTCACAAGTACCTGGAGATTTAAGACAGTCCGAAATATTAATAGAACAAGATTTTAAAATTTGATACGAATCTGAAGTTTTGAAATAATAATTACCCTCTGGCTGAACGTAAGACAAATCGGGGGTATCCCGTAGGATATTCCGTGGAACGCATATATCATTTGCTACCCTGTTCCGTGTAGTAGCAAATGAGGACCTTGTTAACCCGGGTGACGTCCTAGCCGGTATGTTGTCGTTAATTTCGTTATTCATAATTGCTTAAGTGAAGCTACCAAGTTGCAATGACCTCGGGGAAAAAAATTCCACCAGCAGTGACATTGGGCATGGTTATAGTAAATAAAGGTAATAACAAAATTACCGAACTCCGAACAATCTTACAAAGGGAAAGTCAAAACTCATAATTATATAAACAGACAAAATCAGTCAACAGCCGGAAAACTGTGAAAACCGTAATGACCCTGACTTGGTACAGGCATTTCTAAAGAAATGGTGGGTTGAATCAGATTTTAAGGCGCCAAACCTCCCGCTCTCATTACGGTTCAAAGGTTCCGGCTGTCACTGTAACAGTATTTAAATACAGGAACAAAATAGGTAAAATAGTTGTCAAAGCAGTACCATATTCGGTGACGTAAATGTCAAAAATACTTTTACGTCACACATTGACAAAAAAAATTTTCTTGACATATTTGACTCTTTATCTTTATACATTTTCACTATATGAAAATGCATCGCTTATAATTTTTTCTGCAGAGACGGAATATATTTCGACAAGATATTGGTATCGGAATATAAACTTTTTAAGAGATCGAATAAGGCGAATCTTTTCATAGCCCTGGTCCAGTAGCCTGTTTCTCAGATGAAGATGACGTTTCAGGAAATCAGAATAATTGCTACTGCCCCTTGCATAGCGAATCAATTGCGAGATGTAAACACCATATGCAGGAGAAGCTGGTATATTGCTGCACATATTTGGAAAATTTATGATTTTAAAATTGAAGTCGTCCCGCTTATCATAAATTTTAGTACTGAGTTGACCATTGTCGTCAAATTCGAGGTATAAGTCCAAAAATGATGCGGACGAAGCTGTATCGGTGGTCTCTTTAACTTCCAGCTCTGGAGGATATATGAATGGAAGAAATTCTGCAAATCTAGAATTATTGATAGATAAAACGTCATCAATATACCTGTATGTGAAATTAAAGGCTCTAGCCTCATGAATCTTCTTATCTTTTACAAGCTTTTGAAGAAACTCCGACTCATATGAGTATAAAAATAAATCGGCTAGAAGAGGGGCACAATTCGTACCCATTGGTATGCCGACGACCTGCTGAAACAGTGTCCCTCCAAAGGAGACAAATATGTTATCGATGAGGAACTCCAGCATACTGATCACTTGTTCCTCGGAGTAGCATGTTTTACCTTTATGAATTTTGATTGAAAAATATGTGGAATTGTAGCCTAACACAACAAATTTTGAGATTTATGAATTGTTTCTTTTAAGCGGGTTTTTAATTTGTCATGCGGTAGGGTGGTATATAGAGTTGAAAAATCAAAGGTTTTGATGGAGGATACCTGAGAGAAAGATCTTGATTTCAGGTTATCCAAAAGATCTTTAGAGTTTTTCAAAATCCACATGTGATTTATGCCACTACGCGAGTAAACAGTTTCACAATATTTCTGTTGTCCCTCTTTTACTGCAGACAGAATCTTTGTTAGGTGAATAGACAATTCTTTCGTCGAACAAGTTGATGATCCCGCTATGTACCTTTCTTTGTATGGTGTCTTATGGAGTTTAGGTATCCAATATAAATAGGGTAAATCCTCAGACTTTTTACCAGAGGGAATGTTTAAAGAGGTCATGAATGATCTGTGGTTAGCTAGGATTTCATCTTTGTCGAACGAAGTTGGTTTGTATGTGGTATTACTAGAGGTGTTGCTATTTATACCTAATTCCTTGATTAGGCATTCGAAGTAATATGATTTACATACAAACACGATATTGTTGGAAGCCTTGTCCGCAGGAACGATAACATATTTGTCATGAAGAGAGGAAAGACACTTAACAGCTTCTTGGTCTTTAAATACAGACTTAGTTCGACTATTAACACAATTTTTGAGTTTGTGAATCCGACCTTGTACTAGAGACCTAATTGTTCTAACCCAGTCTGACAAGGACTCTAACTCAGGATCTTGGTCTACTTCTCTCTTTATCCACCTTCTGGCATAATCTTCAACAGCATCCATAATTATCTTGAAATTATGTTTCCAATTGATGTGTTGAGGTTCTCTGAATTTAGGACCATGAGAAATCACCTTTCGGAGACTCTCATGTTGAATGATATTCAGATCACCAGTGATTACATGTCCAGATGGGTTGTATTGAAAAGGAGAGTGGGAGCAGTCACAAGTCAGAGGGTTCTTAAGGTACTCTTCTATGTTAATATCTTGCAATGCTTCTTTGTAGTTGAAAATTTTACGGCCAATGCTGTTAGTGTAACTATAGGAGACAATGGGAACAGATTGATTTTTGAAATATGGTGGAATTTCTTTTACGACCTCTTTTCTATTAAGAATGTTGCTGATGTTAATAGCATCGATTCCTTTGTTAGCAAACGGAATATGGAGGAATTTTCTGTTGTTATCATGAAGATGTTCAGATCGAACTGGTTTAAAAAGACGAAAGGACGCCACGTCACATATAATACTAGACAATCTGTACTTAGGAGAAAAAGGATCTACGCCTCCTTTGTCAAGTCCAAAATCCCTAAGATCTTTGAGGTAGTTTACAGGTAGTGAAAATAAGATTGTACGAATATGATGAATTCCAAGAGGTTTCTGTATATTAGAAAGTAAATCATTAAAAGTATCTTGTAACGTTCTTGGTTTAGAGGACTTTTTAACATTAGGATGTTGAATTCTTTGATGACCATGGCTACGTTTAGTTCTTGGAATAGTATTAAAAAGGCTCATCACGTTGATTTCGTTGCATCCAGGACTTGACAAATTTCCCACTCCTTTGATGTTATCATTGCAACCGTAAGGCATTGCAGTGCCTAATTCTTTTATCCAGAACACCTCTCTATCGATGCGGTAAGGTGTACTAAGAATAGGACTGTTTGTATGATGGTAAATCTTCTCGATGATTCGAACTTTCATCGTCAAACAGCGGTCATGACCCGGTTGATTGAAATGATTATACAAAATCCTGTATTTGGGATCTTTTGCATCATATCGATGTTGGTTCATCCTACTTCGCAATGTTTGACGAGTTTCACCAACATACAAAAGTCCACAGAGTGTACATTCTATGCCGTAAATGACATTTTTAGTAGAACAGTCCAGAGGTTCAAACGATTTGGTGTAGTACGTTTTTCCAGTTAAATTACTTGTAAATTCAGGAGAAGTTATTAGCATGACGCATGTTTTACAAGTATTATTTTTGTCAGTTTTTATTTTGCAAGTAGTAATGCATGGAGAAGAGTCACAAGTACCTGGAGATTTAAGACAGTCCGAAATATTAATAGAACAAGATTTTAAAATTTGATACGAATCTGAAGTTTTGAAATAATAATTACCCTCTGGCTGAACGTAAGACAAATCGGGGGTATCCCGTAGGATATTCCGTGGAACGCATATATCATTTGCTACCCTGTTCCGTGTAGTAGCAAATGAGGACCTTGTTAACCCGGGTGACGTCCTAGCCGGTATGTTGTCGTTAATTTCGTTATTCATAATTGCTTAAGTGAAGCTACCAAGTTGCAATGACCTCGGGGAAAAAAATTCCACCAGCAGTGACATTGGGCATGGTTATAGTAAATAAAGGTAATAACAAAATTACCGAACTCCGAACAATCTTACAAAGGGAAAGTCAAAACTCATAATTATATAAACAGACAAAATCAGTCAACAGCCGGAAAACTGTGAAAACCGTAATGACCCTGACTTGGTACAGGCATTTCTAAAGAAATGGTGGGTTGAATCAGATTTTAAGGCGCCAAACCTCCCGCTCTCATTACGGTTCAAAGGTTCCGGCTGTCACTGTAACAGTATTTAAATACAGGAACAAAATAGGTAAAATAGTTGTCAAAGCAGTACCATATTCGGTGACGTAAATGTCAAAAATACTTTTACGTCACACATTGACAAAAAAAAATTTCTTGACATATTTGACTCTTTATCTTTATACATTTTCACTATATGAAAATGCATCGCTTATAATTTTTTCTGCAGAGACGGAATATATTTCGACAAGATATTGGTATCGGAATATAAACTTTTTAAGAGATCGAATAAGGCGAATCTTTTTATAGCCCTGGTCCAGTAGCCTGTTTCTCAGATGAAGATGACGTTTCAGGAAATCAGAATAATTGCTACTGCCCCTTGCATAGCGAATCAATTGCGAGATGTAAACACCATATGCAGGAGAAGCTGGTATATTGCTGCACATATTTGGAAAATTTATGATTTTAAAATTGAAGTCGTCCCGCTTATCATAAATTTTAGTACTGAGTTGACCACTGTCGTCAAATTCGAGGTATAAGTCCAAAAATGATGCGGACGAAGCTGTATCGGTGGTCTCTTTAACTTCCAGCTCTGGAGGATATATCAATGGAAGAAATTCTGCAAATCTAGAATTATTGATAGATAAAACGTCATCAATATACCTGTATGTGAAATTAAAGGCTCTAGCCTCATGAATCTTCTTATCTTTTACAAGCTTTTGAAGAAACTCAGACTCATATGAGTATAAAAATAAATCGGCTAGAAGAGGGGCACAATTCGTACCCATTGGTATGCCGACGACCTGCTGAAACAGTGTCCCTCCAAAGGAGACAAATATGTTATCGATGAGGAACTCCAGCATACTGATCACTTGTTCCTCGGAGTAGCATGTTTTACCTTTATGAATTTTGTTTGAAAAATATGTGGAATTGTAGCCTAACACAACAAATTTTGAGCCATAGTTTCTATGACTAAAAGCTTTATGAATTGTTTCTTTTAAGCGGGTTTTTAATTTGTCATGCGGTAGGGTGGTATATAGAGTTGAAAAATCAAAGGTTTTGATGGAGGATACCTGAGAGAAAGATCTTGATTTCAGGTTATCCAAAAGATCTTTAGAGTTTTTCAAAATCCACATGTGATTTATGCCACTACGCGAGTAAACAGTTTCACAATATTTCTGTTGTCCCTCTTTTACTGCAGACAGAATCTTTGTTAGGTGAATAGACAATTCTTTCGTCGAACAAGTTGATGATCCCGCTATGTACCTTTCTTTGTATGGTGTCTTATGGAGTTTAGGTATCCAATATAAATAGGGTAAATCCTCAGACTTTTTACCAGAGGGAATGTTTAAAGAGGTCATGAATGATCTGTGGTTAGCTAGGATTTCATCTTTGTCGAACGAAGTTGGTTTGTATGTGGTATTACTAGAGGTGTTGCTATTTATACCTAATTCCTTGATTAGGCATTCGAAGTAATATGATTTACATACAAACACGATATTGTTGGAAGCCTTGTCCGCAGGAACGATAACATATTTGTCATGAAGAGAGGAAAGACACTTAACAGCTTCTTGGTCTTTAAATACAGACTTAGGTCGACTATTAACACAATATTTGAGTTTGTGAATCCGACCTTGTACTAGAGACCTAATTGTTCTAACCCAGTCTGACAAGGACTCTAACTCAGGATCTTGGTCTACTTCTCTCTTTATCCACCTTCTGGCATAATCTTCAACAGCATCCATAATTATCTTGAAATTATGTTTCCAATTGATGTGTTGAGGTTCTCTGAATTTAGGACCATGAGAAATCACCTTTCGGAGACTCTCATGTTGAATGATATTCAGATCACCAGTGATTACATGTCCAGATGGGTTGTATTGAAAAGGAGAGTGGGAGCAGTCACAAGTCAGAGGGTTCTTAAGGTACTCTTCTATGTTAATATCTTGCAATGCTTCTTTGTAGTTGAAAATTTTACGGCCAATGCTGTTAGTGTAACTATAGGAGACAATGGGAACAGATTGATTTTTGAAATATGGTGGAATTTCTTTTACGACCTCTTTTCTATTAAGAATGTTGCTGGTGTTAATAGCATCGATTCCTTTGTTAGCAAACGGAATATGGAGGAATTTTCTGTTGTTATCATGAAGATGTTCAGATCGAACTGGTTTAAAAAGACGAAAGGACGCCACGTCACATATAATACTAGACAATCTGTACTTAGGAGAAAAAGGATCTACGCCTCCTTTGTCAAGTCCAAAATCCCTAAGATCTTTGAGGTAGTTTACAGGTAGTGAAAATAAGATTGTACGAATATGATGAATTCCAAGAGGTTTCTGTATATTAGAAAGTAAATCATTAAAAGTATCTTGTAACGTTCTTGGTTTAGAGGACTTTTTAACATTAGGATGTTGAATTCTTTTATGACCATGGCTACGTTTAGTTCTTGGAATAGTATTAAAAAGGCTCATCACGTTGATTTCGTTGCATCCAGGACTTGACAAATTTCCCACTCCTTTGATGTTATCATTGCAACCGTAAGGCATTGCAGTGCCTAATTCTTTTATCCAGAACAACTCTCTATCGATGCGGTAAGGTGTACTAAGAATAGGACTGTTTGTATGATGGTAAATCTTCTCGATGATTCGAACTTTCATCGTCAAACAGCGGTCATGACCCGTTGATTGAAATGATTATACAAAATCCTGTATTTGGGATCTTTTGCATCATATCGATGTTGGTTCATCCTACTTCGCAATGTTTGACGAGTTTCACCAACATACAAAAGTCCACAGAGTGTACATTCTATGCCGTAAATGACATTTTTAGTAGAACAGTCCAGAGGTTCAAACGATTTGGTGTAGTACGTTTTTCCAGTTAAATTACTTGTAAATTCAGGAGAAGTTATTAGCATGACGCATGTTTTACAAGTATTATTTTTGTCAGTTTTTATTTTGCAAGTAGTAATGCATGGAGAAGAGTCACAAGTACCTGGAGATTTAAGACAGCCCGAAATATTAATAGAACAAGATTTTAAAATTTGATACGAATCTGAAGTTTTGAAATAATAATTACCCTCTGGCTGAACGTAAGACAAATCGGGGGTATCCCGTAGGATATTCCGTGGAACGCATATATCATTTGCTACCCTGTTCCGTGTAGTAGCAAATGAGGACCTTGTTAACCCGGGTGGCGTCCTAGCCGGTATGTTGTCGTTAATTTCGTTATTCATAATTGCTTAAGTGAAGCTACCAAGTTGCAATGACCCCGGGGAAAAAAATTCCACCAGCAGTGACATTGGGCATGGTTATAGTAAATAAAGGTAATAACAAAATTACCGAACTCCGAACAATCTTACAAAGGGAAAGTCAAAACTCATAATTATATAAACAGACAAAATCAGTCAACAGCCGGAAAACTGTGAAAACCGTAATGACCCTGACTTGGTACAGGCATTTCTAAAGAAATGGTGGGTTGAATCAGATTTTAAGGCGCCAAACCTCCCGCTCTCATTACGGTTCAAAGGTTCCGGCTGTCACTGTAACAGTATTTAAATACAGGAACAAAATAGGTAAAATAGTTGTCAAAGCAGTACCATATTCGGTGACGTAAATGTCAAAAATACTTTTACGTCACACATTGACAAAAAAAAATTTCTTGACATATTTGACTCTTTATCTTTATACATTTTCACTATATGAAAATGCATCGCTTATAATTTTTTCTGCAGAGACGGAATATATTTCGACAAGATATTGGTATCGGAATATAAACTTTTTAAGAGATCGAATAAGGCGAATCTTTTTATAGCCCTGGTCCAGTAGCCTGTTTCTCAGATGAAGATGACGTTTCAGGAAATCAGAATAATTGCTACTGCCCCTTGCATAGCGAATCAATTGCGAGATGTAAACACCATATGCAGGAGAAGCTGGTATATTGCTGCACATATTTGGAAAATTTATGATTTTAAAATTGAAGTCGTCCCGCTTATCATAAATTTTAGTACTGAGTTGACCACTGTCGTCAAATTCGAGGTATAAGTCCAAAAATGATGCGGACGAAGCTGTATCGGTGGTCTCTTTAACTTCCAGCTCTGGAGGATATATCAATGGAAGAAATTCTGCAAATCTAGAATTATTGATAGATAAAACGTCATCAATATACCTGTATGTGAAATTAAAGGCTCTAGCCTCATGAATCTTCTTATCTTTTACAAGCTTTTGAAGAAACTCAGACTCATATGAGTATAAAAATAAATCGGCTAGAAGAGGGGCACAATTCGTACCCATTGGTATGCCGACGACCTGCTGAAACAGTGTCCCTCCAAAGGAGACAAATATGTTATCGATGAGGAACTCCAGCATACTGATCACTTGTTCCTCGGAGTAGCATGTTTTACCTTTATGAATTTTGTTTGAAAAATATGTGGAATTGTAGCCTAACACAACAAATTTTGAGCCATAGTTTCTATGACTAAAAGCTTTATGAATTGTTTCTTTTAAGCGGGTTTTTAATTTGTCATGCGGTAGGGTGGTATATAGAGTTGAAAAATCAAAGGTTTTGATGGAGGATACCTGAGAGAAAGATCTTGATTTCAGGTTATCCAAAAGATCTTTAGAGTTTTTCAAAATCCACATGTGATTTATGCCACTACGCGAGTAAACAGTTTCACAATATTTCTGTTGTCCCTCTTTTACTGCAGACAGAATCTTTGTTAGGTGAATAGACAATTCTTTCGTCGAACAAGTTGATGATCCCGCTATGTACCTTTCTTTGTATGGTGTCTTATGGAGTTTAGGTATCCAATATAAATAGGGTAAATCCTCAGACTTTTTACCAGAGGGAATGTTTAAAGAGGTCATGAATGATCTGTGGTTAGCTAGGATTTCATCTTTGTCGAACGAAGTTGGTTTGTATGTGGTATTACTAGAGGTGTTGCTATTTATACCTAATTCCTTGATTAGGCATTCGAAGTAATATGATTTACATACAAACACGATATTGTTGGAAGCCTTGTCCGCAGGAACGATAACATATTTGTCATGAAGAGAGGAAAGACACTTAACAGCTTCTTGGTCTTTAAATACAGACTTAGGTCGACTATTAACACAATATTTGAGTTTGTGAATCCGACCTTGTACTAGAGACCTAATTGTTCTAACCCAGTCTGACAAGGACTCTAACTCAGGATCTTGGTCTACTTCTCTCTTTATCCACCTTCTGGCATAATCTTCAACAGCATCCATAATTATCTTGAAATTATGTTTCCAATTGATGTGTTGAGGTTCTCTGAATTTAGGACCATGAGAAATCACCTTTCGGAGACTCTCATGTTGAATGATATTCAGATCACCAGTGATTACATGTCCAGATGGGTTGTATTGAAAAGGAGAGTGGGAGCAGTCACAAGTCAGAGGGTTCTTAAGGTACTCTTCTATGTTAATATCTTGCAATGCTTCTTTGTAGTTGAAAATTTTACGGCCAATGCTGTTAGTGTAACTATAGGAGACAATGGGAACAGATTGATTTTTGAAATATGGTGGAATTTCTTTTACGACCTCTTTTCTATTAAGAATGTTGCTGGTGTTAATAGCATCGATTCCTTTGTTAGCAAACGGAATATGGAGGAATTTTCTGTTGTTATCATGAAGATGTTCAGATCGAACTGGTTTAAAAAGACGAAAGGACGCCACGTCACATATAATACTAGACAATCTGTACTTAGGAGAAAAAGGATCTACGCCTCCTTTGTCAAGTCCAAAATCCCTAAGATCTTTGAGGTAGTTTACAGGTAGTGAAAATAAGATTGTACGAATATGATGAATTCCAAGAGGTTTCTGTATATTAGAAAGTAAATCATTAAAAGTATCTTGTAACGTTCTTGGTTTAGAGGACTTTTTAACATTAGGATGTTGAATTCTTTTATGACCATGGCTACGTTTAGTTCTTGGAATAGTATTAAAAAGGCTCATCACGTTGATTTCGTTGCATCCAGGACTTGACAAATTTCCCACTCCTTTGATGTTATCATTGCAACCGTAAGGCATTGCAGTGCCTAATTCTTTTATCCAGAACAACTCTCTATCGATGCGGTAAGGTGTACTAAGAATAGGACTGTTTGTATGATGGTAAATCTTCTCGATGATTCGAACTTTCATCGTCAAACAGCGGTCATGACCCGTTGATTGAAATGATTATACAAAATCCTGTATTTGGGATCTTTTGCATCATATCGATGTTGGTTCATCCTACTTCGCAATGTTTGACGAGTTTCACCAACATACAAAAGTCCACAGAGTGTACATTCTATGCCGTAAATGACATTTTTAGTAGAACAGTCCAGAGGTTCAAACGATTTGGTGTAGTACGTTTTTCCAGTTAAATTACTTGTAAATTCAGGAGAAGTTATTAGCATGACGCATGTTTTACAAGTATTATTTTTGTCAGTTTTTATTTTGCAAGTAGTAATGCATGGAGAAGAGTCACAAGTACCTGGAGATTTAAGACAGCCCGAAATATTAATAGAACAAGATTTTAAAATTTGATACGAATCTGAAGTTTTGAAATAATAATTACCCTCTGGCTGAACGTAAGACAAATCGGGGGTATCCCGTAGGATATTCCGTGGAACGCATATATCATTTGCTACCCTGTTCCGTGTAGTAGCAAATGAGGACCTTGTTAACCCGGGTGGCGTCCTAGCCGGTATGTTGTCGTTAATTTCGTTATTCATAATTGCTTAAGTGAAGCTACCAAGTTGCAATGACCCCGGGGAAAAAAATTCCACCAGCAGTGACATTGGGCATGGTTATAGTAAATAAAGGTAATAACAAAATTACCGAACTCCGAACAATCTTACAAAGGGAAAGTCAAAACTCATAATTATATAAACAGACAAAATCAGTCAACAGCCGGAAAACTGTGAAAACCGTAATGACCCTGACTTGGTACAGGCATTTCTAAAGAAATGGTGGGTTGAATCAGATTTTAAGGCGCCAAACCTCCCGCTCTCATTACGGTTCAAAGGTTCCGGCTGTCACTGTAACAGTATTTAAATACAGGAACAAAATAGGTAAAATAGTTGTCAAAGCAGTACCATATTCGGTGACGTAAATGTCAAAAATACTTTTACGTCACACATTGACAAAAAAAAATTTCTTGACATATTTGACTCTTTATCTTTATACATTTTCACTATATGAAAATGCATCGCTTATAATTTTTTCTGCAGAGACGGAATATATTTCGACAAGATATTGGTATCGGAATATAAACTTTTTAAGAGATCGAATAAGGCGAATCTTTTTATAGCCCTGGTCCAGTAGCCTGTTTCTCAGATGAAGATGACGTTTCAGGAAATCAGAATAATTGCTACTGCCCCTTGCATAGCGAATCAATTGCGAGATGTAAACACCATATGCAGGAGAAGCTGGTATATTGCTGCACATATTTGGAAAATTTATGATTTTAAAATTGAAGTCGTCCCGCTTATCATAAATTTTAGTACTGAGTTGACCACTGTCGTCAAATTCGAGGTATAAGTCCAAAAATGATGCGGACGAAGCTGTATCGGTGGTCTCTTTAACTTCCAGCTCTGGAGGATATATCAATGGAAGAAATTCTGCAAATCTAGAATTATTGATAGATAAAACGTCATCAATATACCTGTATGTGAAATTAAAGGCTCTAGCCTCATGAATCTTCTTATCTTTTACAAGCTTTTGAAGAAACTCAGACTCATATGAGTATAAAAATAAATCGGCTAGAAGAGGGGCACAATTCGTACCCATTGGTATGCCGACGACCTGCTGAAACAGTGTCCCTCCAAAGGAGACAAATATGTTATCGATGAGGAACTCCAGCATACTGATCACTTGTTCCTCGGAGTAGCATGTTTTACCTTTATGAATTTTGTTTGAAAAATATGTGGAATTGTAGCCTAACACAACAAATTTTGAGCCATAGTTTCTATGACTAAAAGCTTTATGAATTGTTTCTTTTAAGCGGGTTTTTAATTTGTCATGCGGTAGGGTGGTATATAGAGTTGAAAAATCAAAGGTTTTGATGGAGGATACCTGAGAGAAAGATCTTGATTTCAGGTTATCCAAAAGATCTTTAGAGTTTTTCAAAATCCACATGTGATTTATGCCACTACGCGAGTAAACAGTTTCACAATATTTCTGTTGTCCCTCTTTTACTGCAGACAGAATCTTTGTTAGGTGAATAGACAATTCTTTCGTCGAACAAGTTGATGATCCCGCTATGTACCTTTCTTTGTATGGTGTCTTATGGAGTTTAGGTATCCAATATAAATAGGGTAAATCCTCAGACTTTTTACCAGAGGGAATGTTTAAAGAGGTCATGAATGATCTGTGGTTAGCTAGGATTTCATCTTTGTCGAACGAAGTTGGTTTGTATGTGGTATTACTAGAGGTGTTGCTATTTATACCTAATTCCTTGATTAGGCATTCGAAGTAATATGATTTACATACAAACACGATATTGTTGGAAGCCTTGTCCGCAGGAACGATAACATATTTGTCATGAAGAGAGGAAAGACACTTAACAGCTTCTTGGTCTTTAAATACAGACTTAGGTCGACTATTAACACAATTTTTGAGTTTGTGAATCCGACCTTGTACTAGAGACCTAATTGTTCTAACCCAGTCTGACAAGGACTCTAACTCAGGATCTTGGTCTACTTCTCTCTTTATCCACCTTCTGGCATAATCTTCAACAGCATCCATAATTATCTTGAAATTATGTTTCCAATTGATGTGTTGAGGTTCTCTGAATTTAGGACCATGAGAAATCACCTTTCGGAGACTCTCATGTTGAATGATATTCAGATCACCAGTGATTACAAGTCCAGATGGGTTGTATTGAAAAGGAGAGTGGGAGCAGTCACAAGTCAGAGGGTTCTTAAGGTACTTTTCTATGTTAATATCTTGCAATGCTTCTTTGTAGTTGAAAATTTTACGGCCAATGCTGTTAGTGTAACTATAGGAGACAATGGGAACAGATTGATTTTTGAAATATGGTGGAATTTCTTTTACGACCTCTTTTCTATTAAGAATGTTGCTGATGTTAATAGCATCGATTCCTTTGTTAGCAAACGGAATATGGAGGAATTTTCTGTTGTTATCATGAAGATGTTCAGATCGAACTGGTTTAAAAAGACGAAAGGACGCCACGTCACATATAATACTAGACAATCTGTACTTAGGAGAAAAAGGATCTACGCCTCCTTTGTCAAGTCCAAAATCCCTAAGATCTTTGAGGTAGTTTACAGGTAGTGAAAATAAGATTGTACGAATATGATGAATTCCAAGAGGTTTCTGTATATTAGAAAGTAAATCATTAAAAGTATCTTGTAACGTTCTTGGTTTAGAGGACTTTTTAACATTAGGATGTTGAATTCTTTTATGACCATGGCTACGTTTAGTTCTTGGAATAGTATTAAAAAGGCTCATCACGTTGATTTCGTTGCATCCAGGACTTGACAAATTTCCCACTCCTTTGATGTTATCATTGCAACCGTAAGGCATTGCAGTGCCTAATTCTTTTATCCAGAACAACTCTCTATCGATGCGGTAAGGTGTACTAAGAATAGGACTGTTTGTATGATGGTAAATCTTCTCGATGATTCGAACTTTCATCGTCAAACAGCGGTCATGACCCGTTGATTGAAATGATTATACAAAATCCTGTATTTGGGATCTTTTGCATCATATCGATGTTGGTTCATCCTACTTCGCAATGTTTGACGAGTTTCACCAACATACAAAAGTCCACAGAGTGTACATTCTATGCCGTAAATGACATTTTTAGTAGAACAGTCCAGAGGTTCAAACGATTTGGTGTAGTACGTTTTTCCAGTTAAATTACTTGTAAATTCAGGAGAAGTTATTAGCATGACGCATGTTTTACAAGTATTATTTTTGTCAGTTTTTATTTTGCAAGTAGTAATGCATGGAGAAGAGTCACAAGTACCTGGAGATTTAAGACAGTCCGAAATATTAATAGAACAAGATTTTAAAATTTGATACGAATCTGAAGTTTTGAAATAATAATTACCCTCTGGCTGAACGTAAGACAAATCGGGGGTATCCCGTAGGATATTCCGTGGAATGCATATATCATTTGCTACCCTGTTCCGTGTAGTAGCAAATGAGGACCTTGTTAACCCGGGTGGCGTCCTAGCCGGTATGTTGTCGTTAATTTCGTTATTCATAATTGCTTAAGTGAAGCTACCAAGTTGCAATGACCTCGGGGAAAAAAATTCCACCAGCAGTGACATTGGGCATGGTTATAGTAAATAAAGGTAATAACAAAATTACCGAACTCCGAACAATCTTACAAAGGGAAAGTCAAAACTCATAATTATATAAACAGACAAAATCAGTCAACAGCCGGAAAACTGTGAAAACCGTAATGACCCTGACTTGGTACAGGCATTTCTAAAGAAATGGTGGGTTGAATCAGATTTTAAGGCGCCAAACCTCCCGCTCTCATTACGGTTCAAAGGTTCCGGCTGTCACTGTAACAGTATTTAAATACAGGAACAAAATAGGTAAAATAGTTGTCAAAGCAGTACCATATTCGGTGACGTAAATGTCAAAAATACTTTTACGTCACACATTGACAAAAAAAATTTTCTTGACATATTTGACTCTTTATCTTTATACATTTTCACTATATGAAAATGCATCGCTTATAATTTTTTCTGCAGAGACGGAATATATTTCGACAAGATATTGGTATCGGAATATAAACTTTTTAAGAGATCGAATAAGGCGAATCTTTTTATAGCCCTGGTCCAGTAGCCTGTTTCTCAGATGAAGATGACGTTTCAGGAACTCAGAATAATTGCTACTGCCCCTTGCATAGCGAATCAATTGCGAGATGTAAACACCATATGCAGGAGAAGCTGGTATATTGCTGCACATATTTGGAAAATTTATGATTTTAAAATTGAAGTCGTCCCGCTTATCATAAATTTTAGTACTGAGTTGACCACTGTCGTCAAATTCGAGGTATAAGTCCAAAAATGATGCGGACGAAGCTGTATCGGTGGTCTCTTTAACTTCCAGCTCTGGAGGATATATCAATGGAAGAAATTCTGCAAATCTAGAATTATTGATAGATAAAACGTCATCAATATACCTGTATGTGAAATTAAAGGCTCTAGCCTCATGAATCTTCTTATCTTTTACAAGCTTTTGAAGAAACTCCGACTCATATGAGTATAAAAATAAATCGGCTAGAAGAGGGGCACAATTCGTACCCATTGGTATGCCGACGACCTGCTGAAACAGTGTCCCTCCAAAGGAGACAAATATGTTATCGATGAGGAACTCCAGCATACTGATCACTTGTTCCTCGGAGTAGCATGTTTTACCTTTATGAATTTTGTTTGAAAAATATGTGGAATTGTAGCCTAACACAACAAATTTTGAGCCATAGTTTCTATGACTAAAAGCTTTATGAATTGTTTCTTTTAAGCGGGTTTTTAATTTGTCATGCGGTAGGGTGGTATATAGAGTTGAAAAATCAAAGGTTTTGATGGAGGATACCTGAGAGAAAGATCTTGATTTCAGGTTATCCAAAAGATCTTTAGAGTTTTTCAAAATCCACATGTGATTTATGCCACTACGCGAGTAAACAGTTTCACAATATTTCTGTTGTCCCTCTTTTACTGCAGACAGAATCTTTGTTAGGTGAATAGACAATTCTTTCGTCGAACAAGTTGATGATCCCGCTATGTACCTTTCTTTGTATGGTGTCTTATGGAGTTTAGGTATCCAATATAAATAGGGTAAATCCTCAGACTTTTTACCAGAGGGAATGTTTAAAGAGGTCATGAATGATCTGTGGTTAGCTAGGATTTCATCTTTGTCGAACGAAGTTGGTTTGTATGTGGTATTACTAGAGGTGTTGCTATTCATACCTAATTCCTTGATTAGGCATTCGAAGTAATATGATTTACATACAAACACGATATTGTTGGAAGCCTTGTCCGCAGGAACGATAACATATTTGTCATGAAGAGAGGAAAGACACTTAACAGCTTCTTGGTCTTTAAATACAGACTTAGGTCGACTATTAACACAATTTTTGAGTTTGTGAATCCGACCTTGTACTAGAGACCTAATTGTTCTAACCCAGTCTGACAAGGACTCTAACTCAGGATCTTGGTCTACTTCTCTCTTTATCCACCTTCTGGCATAATCTTCAACAGCATCCATAATTATCTTGAAATTATGTTTCCAATTGATGTGTTGAGGTTCTCTGAATTTAGGACCATGAGAAATCACCTTTCGGAGACTCTCATGTTGAATGATATTCAGATCACCAGTGATTACATGTCCAGATGGGTTGTATTGAAAAGGAGAGTGGGAGCAGTCACAAGTCAGAGGGTTCTTAAGGTACTCTTCTATGTTAATATCTTGCAATGCTTCTTTGTAGTTGAAAATTTTACGGCCAATGCTGTTAGTGTAACTATAGGAGACAATGGGAACAGATTGATTTTTGAAATATGGTGGAATTTCTTTTACGACCTCTTTTCTATTAAGAATGTTGCTGATGTTAATAGCATCGATTCCTTTGTTAGCAAACGGAATATGGAGGAATTTTCTGTTGTTATCATGAAGATGTTCAGATCGAACTGGTTTAAAAAGACGAAAGAACGCCACGTCACATATAATACTAGGCAATCTGTACTTAGGAGAAAAAGGATCTACGCCTCCTTTGTCAAGTCCAAAATCCCTAAGATCTTTGAGGTAGTTTACAGGTAGTGAAAATAATATTGTACGAATATGATGAATTCCAAGAGGTTTCTGTATATTAGAAAGTAAATCATTAAAAGTATCTTGTAACGTTCTTGGTTTAGAGGACTTTTTAACATTAGGATGTTGAATTCTTTGATGACCATGGCTACGTTTAGTTCTTGGAATAGTATTAAAAAGGCTCATCACGTTGATTTCGTTGCATCCAGGACTTGACAAATTTCCCACTCCTTTGATGTTATCATTGCAACCGTAAGGCATTGCAGTGCCTAATTCTTTTATCCAGAACACCTCTCTATCGATGCGGTAAGGTGTACTAAGAATAGGACTGTTTGTATGATGGTAAATCTTCTCGATGATTCGAACTTTCATCGTCAAACAGCGGTCATGACCCGGTTGATTGAAATGATTATACAAAATCCTGTATTTGGGATCTTTTGCATCATATCGATGTTGGTTCATCCTACTTCGCAATGTTTGACGAGTTTCACCAACATACAAAAGTCCACAGAGTGTACATTCTATGCCGTAAATGACATTTTTAGTAGAACAGTCCAGAGGTTCAAACGATTTGGTGTAGTACGTTTTTCCAGTTAAATTACTTGTAAATTCAGGAGAAGTTATTAGCATGACGCATGTTTTACAAGTATTATTTTTGTCAGTTTTTATTTTGCAAGTAGTAATGCATGGAGAAGAGTCACAAGTACCTGGAGATTTAAGACAGTCCGAAATATTAATAGAACAAGATTTTAAAATTTGATACGAATCTGAAGTTTTGAAATAATAATTACCCTCTGGCTGAACGTAAGACAAATCGGGGGTATCCCGTAGGATATTCCGTGGAACGCATATATCATTTGCTACCCTGTTCCGTGTAGTAGCAAATGAGGACCTTGTTAACCCGGGTGACGTCCTAGCCGGTATGTTGTCGTTAATTTCGTTATTCATAATTGCTTAAGTGAAGCTACCAAGTTGCAATGACCTCGGGGAAAAAAATTCCACCAGCAGTGACATTGGGCATGGTTATAGTAAATAAAGGTAATAACAAAATTACCGAACTCCGAACAATCTTACAAAGGGAAAGTCAAAACTCATAATTATATAAACAGACAAAATCAGTCAACAGCCGGAAAACTGTGAAAACCGTAATGACCCTGACTTGGTACAGGCATTTCTAAAGAAATGGTGGGTTGAATCAGATTTTAAGGCGCCAAACCTCCCGCTCTCATTACGGTTCAAAGGTTCCGGCTGTCACTGTAACAGTATTTAAATACAGGAACAAAATAGGTAAAATAGTTGTCAAAGCAGTACCATATTCGGTGACGTAAATGTCAAAAATACTTTTACGTCACACATTGACAAAAAAAATTTTCTTGACATATTTGACTCTTTATCTTTATACATTTTCACTATATGAAAATGCATCGCTTATAATTTTTTCTGCAGAGACGGAATATATTTCGACAAGATATTGGTATCGGAATATAAACTTTTTAAGAGATCGAATAAGGCGAATCTTTTTATAGCCCTGGTCCAGTAGCCTGTTTCTCAGATGAAGATGACGTTTCAGGAACTCAGAATAATTGCTACTGCCCCTTGCATAGCGAATCAATTGCGAGATGTAAACACCATATGCAGGAGAAGCTGGTATATTGCTGCACATATTTGGAAAATTTATGATTTTAAAATTGAAGTCGTCCCGCTTATCATAAATTTTAGTACTGAGTTGACCACTGTCGTCAAATTCGAGGTATAAGTCCAAAAATGATGCGGACGAAGCTGTATCGGTGGTCTCTTTAACTTCCAGCTCTGGAGGATATATCAATGGAAGAAATTCTGCAAATCTAGAATTATTGATAGATAAAACGTCATCAATATACCTGTATGTGAAATTAAAGGCTCTAGCCTCATGAATCTTCTTATCTTTTACAAGCTTTTGAAGAAACTCCGACTCATATGAGTATAAAAATAAATCGGCTAGAAGAGGGGCACAATTCGTACCCATTGGTATGCCGACGACCTGCTGAAACAGTGTCCCTCCAAAGGAGACAAATATGTTATCGATGAGGAACTCCAGCATACTGATCACTTGTTCCTCGGAGTAGCATGTTTTACCTTTATGAATTTTGTTTGAAAAATATGTGGAATTGTAGCCTAACACAACAAATTTTGAGCCATAGTTTCTATGACTAAAAGCTTTATGAATTGTTTCTTTTAAGCGGGTTTTTAATTTGTCATGCGGTAGGGTGGTATATAGAGTTGAAAAATCAAAGGTTTTGATGGAGGATACCTGAGAGAAAGATCTTGATTTCAGGTTATCCAAAAGATCTTTAGAGTTTTTCAAAATCCACATGTGATTTATGCCACTACGCGAGTAAACAGTTTCACAATATTTCTGTTGTCCCTCTTTTACTGCAGACAGAATCTTTGTTAGGTGAATAGACAATTCTTTCGTCGAACAAGTTGATGATCCCGCTATGTACCTTTCTTTGTATGGTGTCTTATGGAGTTTAGGTATCCAATATAAATAGGGTAAATCCTCAGACTTTTTACCAGAGGGAATGTTTAAAGAGGTCATGAATGATCTGTGGTTAGCTAGGATTTCATCTTTGTCGAACGAAGTTGGTTTGTATGTGGTATTACTAGAGGTGTTGCTATTCATACCTAATTCCTTGATTAGGCATTCGAAGTAATATGATTTACATACAAACACGATATTGTTGGAAGCCTTGTCCGCAGGAACGATAACATATTTGTCATGAAGAGAGGAAAGACACTTAACAGCTTCTTGGTCTTTAAATACAGACTTAGGTCGACTATTAACACAATTTTTGAGTTTGTGAATCCGACCTTGTACTAGAGACCTAATTGTTCTAACCCAGTCTGACAAGGACTCTAACTCAGGATCTTGGTCTACTTCTCTCTTTATCCACCTTCTGGCATAATCTTCAACAGCATCCATAATTATCTTGAAATTATGTTTCCAATTGATGTGTTGAGGTTCTCTGAATTTAGGACCATGAGAAATCACCTTTCGGAGACTCTCATGTTGAATGATATTCAGATCACCAGTGATTACATGTCCAGATGGGTTGTATTGAAAAGGAGAGTGGGAGCAGTCACAAGTCAGAGGGTTCTTAAGGTACTCTTCTATGTTAATATCTTGCAATGCTTCTTTGTAGTTGAAAATTTTACGGCCAATGCTGTTAGTGTAACTATAGGAGACAATGGGAACAGATTGATTTTTGAAATATGGTGGAATTTCTTTTACGACCTCTTTTCTATTAAGAATGTTGCTGATGTTAATAGCATCGATTCCTTTGTTAGCAAACGGAATATGGAGGAATTTTCTGTTGTTATCATGAAGATGTTCAGATCGAACTGGTTTAAAAAGACGAAAGAACGCCACGTCACATATAATACTAGGCAATCTGTACTTAGGAGAAAAAGGATCTACGCCTCCTTTGTCAAGTCCAAAATCCCTAAGATCTTTGAGGTAGTTTACAGGTAGTGAAAATAATATTGTACGAATATGATGAATTCCAAGAGGTTTCTGTATATTAGAAAGTAAATCATTAAAAGTATCTTGTAACGTTCTTGGTTTAGAGGACTTTTTAACATTAGGATGTTGAATTCTTTGATGACCATGGCTACGTTTAGTTCTTGGAATAGTATTAAAAAGGCTCATCACGTTGATTTCGTTGCATCCAGGACTTGACAAATTTCCCACTCCTTTGATGTTATCATTGCAACCGTAAGGCATTGCAGTGCCTAATTCTTTTATCCAGAACACCTCTCTATCGATGCGGTAAGGTGTACTAAGAATAGGACTGTTTGTATGATGGTAAATCTTCTCGATGATTCGAACTTTCATCGTCAAACAGCGGTCATGACCCGGTTGATTGAAATGATTATACAAAATCCTGTATTTGGGATCTTTTGCATCATATCGATGTTGGTTCATCCTACTTCGCAATGTTTGACGAGTTTCACCAACATACAAAAGTCCACAGAGTGTACATTCTATGCCGTAAATGACATTTTTAGTAGAACAGTCCAGAGGTTCAAACGATTTGGTGTAGTACGTTTTTCCAGTTAAATTACTTGTAAATTCAGGAGAAGTTATTAGCATGACGCATGTTTTACAAGTATTATTTTTGTCAGTTTTTATTTTGCAAGTAGTAATGCATGGAGAAGAGTCACAAGTACCTGGAGATTTAAGACAGTCCGAAATATTAATAGAACAAGATTTTAAAATTTGATACGAATCTGAAGTTTTGAAATAATAATTACCCTCTGGCTGAACGTAAGACAAATCGGGGGTATCCCGTAGGATATTCCGTGGAACGCATATATCATTTGCTACCCTGTTCCGTGTAGTAGCAAATGAGGACCTTGTTAACCCGGGTGACGTCCTAGCCGGTATGTTGTCGTTAATTTCGTTATTCATAATTGCTTAAGTGAAGCTACCAAGTTGCAATGACCTCGGGGAAAAAAATTCCACCAGCAGTGACATTGGGCATGGTTATAGTAAATAAAGGTAATAACAAAATTACCGAACTCCGAACAATCTTACAAAGGGAAAGTCAAAACTCATAATTATATAAACAGACAAAATCAGTCAACAGCCGGAAAACTGTGAAAACCGTAATGACCCTGACTTGGTACAGGCATTTCTAAAGAAATGGTGGGTTGAATCAGATTTTAAGGCGCCAAACCTACCGCTCTCATTACGGTTCAAAGGTTCCGGCTGTCACTGTAACAGTATTTAAATACAGGAACAAAATAGGTAAAATAGTTGTCAAAGCAGTACCATATTCGGTGACGTAAATGTCAAAAATACTTTTACGTCACACATTGACAAAAACAATTTTCTTGACATATTTGACTCTTTATCTTTATACATTTTCACTATATGAAAATGCATCGCTTATAATTTTTTCTGCAGAGACGGAATATATTTCGACAAGATATTGGTATCGGAATATAAACTTTTTAAGAGATCGAATAAGGCGAATCTTTTTATAGCCCTGGTCCAGTAGCCTGTTTCTCAGATGAAGATGACGTTTCAGGAAATCAGAATAATTGCTACTGCCCCTTGCATAGCGAATCAATTGCGAGATGTAAACACCATATGCAGGAGAAGCTGGTATATTGCTGCACATATTTGGAAAATTTATGATTTTAAAATTGAAGTCGTCCCGCTTATCATAAATTTTAGTACTGAGTTGACCACTGTCGTCAAATTCGAGGTATAAGTCCAAAAATGATGCGGACGAAGCTGTATCGGTGGTCTCTTTAACTTCCAGCTCTGGAGGATATATCAATGGAAGAAATTCTGCAAATCTAGAATTATTGATAGATAAAACGTCATCAATATACCTGTATGTGAAATTAAAGGCTCTAGCCTCATGAATCTTCTTATCTTTTACAAGCTTTTGAAGAAACTCCGACTCATATGAGTATAAAAATAAATCGGCTAGAAGAGGGGCACAATTCGTACCCATTGGTATGCCGACGACCTGCTGAAACAGTGTCCCTCCAAAGGAGACAAATATGTTATCGATGAGGAACTCCAGCATACTGATCACTTGTTCCTCGGAGTAGCATGTTTTACCTTTATGAATTTTGTTTGAAAAATATGTGGAATTGTAGCCTAACACAACAAATTTTGAGCCATAGTTTCTATGACTAAAAGCTTTATGAATTGTTTCTTTTAAGCGGGTTTTTAATTTGTCATGCGGTAGGGTGGTATATAGAGTTGAAAAATCAAAGGTTTTGATGGAGGATACCTGAGAGAAAGATCTTGATTTCAGGTTATCCAAAAGATCTTTAGAGTTTTTCAAAATCCACATGTGATTTATGCCACTACGCGAGTAAACAGTTTCACAATATTTCTGTTGTCCCTCTTTTACTGCAGACAGAATCTTTGTTAGGTGAATAGACAATTCTTTCGTCGAACAAGTTGATGATCCCGCTATGTACCTTTCTTTGTATGGTGTCTTATGGAGTTTAGGTATCCAATATAAATAGGGTAAATCCTCAGACTTTTTACCAGAGGGAATGTTTAAAGAGGTCATGAATGATCTGTGGTTAGCTAGGATTTCATCTTTGTCGAACGAAGTTGGTTTGTATGTGGTATTACTAGAGGTGTTGCTATTCATACCTAATTCCTTGATTAGGCATTCGAAGTAATATGATTTACATACAAACACGATATTGTTGGAAGCCTTGTCCGCAGGAACGATAACATATTTGTCATGAAGAGAGGAAAGACACTTAACAGCTTCTTGGTCTTTAAATACAGACTTAGGTCGACTATTAACACAATTTTTGAGTTTGTGAATCCGACCTTGTACTAGAGACCTAATTGTTCTAACCCAGTCTGACAAGGACTCTAACTCAGGATCTTGGTCTACTTCTCTCTTTATCCACCTTCTGGCATAATCTTCAACAGCATCCATAATTATCTTGAAATTATGTTTCCAATTGATGTGTTGAGGTTCTCTGAATTTAGGACCATGAGAAATCACCTTTCGGAGACTCTCATGTTGAATGATATTCAGATCACCAGTGATTACATGTCCAGATGGGTTGTATTGAAAAGGAGAGTGGGAGCAGTCACAAGTCAGAGGGTTCTTAAGGTACTCTTCTATGTTAATATCTTGCAATGCTTCTTTGTAGTTGAAAATTTTACGGCCAATGCTGTTAGTGTAACTATAGGAGACAATGGGAACAGATTGATTTTTGAAATATGGTGGAATTTCTTTTACGACCTCTTTTCTATTAAGAATGTTGCTGATGTTAATAGCATCGATTCCTTTGTTAGCAAACGGAATATGGAGGAATTTTCTGTTGTTATCATGAAGATGTTCAGATCGAACTGGTTTAAAAAGACGAAAGGACGCCACGTCACATATATTACTAGACAACCTGTACTTAGGAGAAAAAGGATCTACGCCTCCTTTGTCAAGTCCAAAATCCCTAAGATCTTTGAGGTAGTTTACAGGTAGTGAAAATAAGATTGTACGAATATGATGAATTCCAAGAGGTTTCTGTATATTAGAAAGTAAATCATTAAAAGTATCTTGTAACGTTCTTGGTTTAGAGGACTTTTTAACATTAGGATGTTGAATTCTTTGATGACCATGGCTACGTTTAGTTCTTGGAATAGTATTAAAAAGGCTCATCACGTTGATTTCGTTGCATCCAGGACTTGACAAATTTCCCACTCCTTTGATGTTATCATTGCAACCGTAAGGCATTGCAGTGCCTAATTCTTTTATCCAGAACAACTCTCTATCGATGCGGTAAGGTGTACTAAGAATAGGACTGTTTGTATGATGGTAAATCTTCTCGATGATTCGAACTTTCATCGTCAAACAGCGGTCATGACCCGTTGATTGAAATGATTATACAAAATCCTGTATTTGGGATCTTTTGCATCATATCGATGTTGGTTCATCCTACTTCGCAATGTTTGACGAGTTTCACCAACATACAAAAGTCCACAGAGTGTACATTCTATGCCGTAAATGACATTTTTAGTAGAACAGTCCAGAGGTTCAAACGATTTGGTGTAGTACGTTTTTCCAGTTAAATTACTTGTAAATTCAGGAGAAGTTATTAGCATGACGCATGTTTTACAAGTATTATTTTTGTCAGTTTTTATTTTGCAAGTAGTAATGCATGGAGAAGAGTCACAAGTACCTGGAGATTTAAGACAGTCCGAAATATTAATAGAACAAGATTTTAAAATTTGATACGAATCTGAAGTTTTGAAATAATAATTACCCTCTGGCTGAACGTAAGACAAATCGGGGGTATCCCGTAGGATATTCCGTGGAACGCATATATCATTTGCTACCCTGTTCCGTGTAGTAGCAAATGAGGACCTTGTTAACCCGGGTGACGTCCTAGCCGGTATGTTGTCGTTAATTTCGTTATTCATAATTGCTTAAGTGAAGCTACCAAGTTGCAATGACCTCGGGGAAAAAAATTCCACCAGCAGTGACATTGGGCATGGTTATAGTAAATAAAGGTAATAACAAAATTACCGAACTCCGAACAATCTTACAAAGGGAAAGTCAAAACTCATAATTATATAAACAGACAAAATCAGTCAACAGCCGGAAAACTGTGAAAACCGTAATGACCCTGACTTGGTACAGGCATTTCTAAAGAAATGGTGGGTTGAATCAGATTTTAAGGCGCCAAACCTCCCGCTCTCATTACGGTTCAAAGGTTCCGGCTGTCACTGTAACAGTATTTAAATACAGGAACAAAATAGGTAAAATAGTTGTCAAAGCAGTACCATATTCGGTGACGTAAATGTCAAAAATACTTTTACGTCACACATTGACAAAAACAATTTTCTTGACATATTTGACTCTTTATCTTTATACATTTTCACTATATGAAAATGCATCGCTTATAATTTTTTCTGCAGAGACGGAATATATTTCGACAAGATATTGGTATCGGAATATAAACTTTTTAAGAGATCGAATAAGGCGAATCTTTTCATAGCCCTGGTCCAGTAGCCTGTTTCTCAGATGAAGATGACGTTTCAGGAAATCAGAATAATTGCTACTGCCCCTTGCATAGCGAATCAATGGCGAGATGTAAACACCATATGCAGGAGAAGCTGGTATATTGCTGCACATATTTGGAAAATTTATGATTTTAAAATTGAAGTCGTCCCGCTTATCATAAATTTTAGTACTGAGTTGACCACTGTCGTCAAATTCGAGGTATAAGTCCAAATATGATGCGGACGAAGCTGTATCGGTGGTCTCTTTAACTTCCAGCTCTGGAGGATATATCAATGGAAGAAATTCTGCAAATCTAGAATTATTGATAGATAAAACGTCATCAATATACCTGTATGTGAAATTAAAGGCTCTAGCCTCATGAATCTTCTTATCTTTTACAAGCTTTTGAAGAAACTCCGACTCATATGAGTATAAAAATAAATCGGCTAGAAGAGGGGCACAATTCGTACCCATTGGTATGCCGACGACCTGCTGAAACAGTGTCCCTCCAAAGGAGACAAATATGTTATCGATGAGGAACTCCAGCATACTGATCACTTGTTCCTCGGAGTAGCATGTTTTACCTTTATGAATTTTGTTTGAAAAATATGTGGAATTGTAGCCTAACACAACAAATTTTGAGCCATAGTTTCTATGACTAAAAGCTTTATGAATTGTTTCTTTTAAGCGGGTTTTTAATTTGTCATGCGGTAGGGTGGTATATAGAGTTGAAAAATCAAAGGTTTTGATGGAGGATACCTGAGAGAAAGATCTTGATTTCAGGTTATCCAAAAGATCTTTAGAGTTTTTCAAAATCCACATGTGATTTATGCCACTACGCGAGTAAACAGTTTCACAATATTTCTGTTGTCCCTCTTTTACTGCAGACAGAATCTTTGTTAGGTGAATAGACAATTCTTTCGTCGAACAAGTTGATGATCCCGCTATGTACCTTTCTTTGTATGGTGTCTTATGGAGTTTAGGTATCCAATATAAATAGGGTAAATCCTCAGACTTTTTACCAGAGGGAATGTTTAAAGAGGTCATGAATGATCTGTGGTTAGCTAGGATTTCATCTTTGTCGAACGAAGTTGGTTTGTATGTGGTATTACTAGAGGTGTTGCTATTCATACCTAATTCCTTGATTAGGCATTCGAAGTAATATGATTTACATACAAACACGATATTGTTGGAAGCCTTGTCCGCAGGAACGATAACATATTTGTCATGAAGAGAGGAAAGACACTTAACAGCTTCTTGGTCTTTAAATACAGACTTAGGTCGACTATTAACACAATTTTTGAGTTTGTGAATCCGACCTTGTACTAGAGACCTAATTGTTCTAACCCAGTCTGACAAGGACTCTAACTCAGGATCTTGGTCTACTTCTCTCTTTATCCACCTTCTGGCATAATCTTCAACAGCATCCATAATTATCTTGAAATTATGTTTCCAATTGATGTGTTGAGGTTCTCTGAATTTAGGACCATGAGAAATCACCTTTCGGAGACTCTCATGTTGAATGATATTCAGATCACCAGTGATTACATGTCCAGATGGGTTGTATTGAAAAGGAGAGTGGGAGCAGTCACAAGTCAGAGGGTTCTTACGGTACTCTTCTATGTTAATATCTTGCAATGCTTCTTTGTAGTTGAAAATTTTACGGCCAATGCTGTTAGTGTAACTATAGGAGACAATGGGAACAGATTGATTTTTGAAATATGGTGGAATTTCTTTTACGACCTCTTTTCTATTAAGAATGTTGCTGATGTTAATAGCATCGATTCCTTTGTTAGCAAACGGAATATGGAGGAATTTTCTGTTGTTATCATGAAGATGTTCAGATCGAACTGGTTTAAAAAGACGAAAGGACGCCACGTCACATATATTACTAGACAACCTGTACTTAGGAGAAAAAGGATCTACGCCTCCTTTGTCAAGTCCAAAATCCCTAAGATCTTTGAGGTAGTTTACAGGTAGTGAAAATAAGATTGTACGAATATGATGAATTCCAAGAGGTTTCTGTATATTAGAAAGTAAATCATTAAAAGTATCTTGTAACGTTCTTGGTTTAGAGGACTTTTTAACATTAGGATGTTGAATTCTTTGATGACCATGGCTACGTTTAGTTCTTGGAATAGTATTAAAAAGGCTCATCACGTTGATTTCGTTGCATCCAGGACTTGACAAATTTCCCACTCCTTTGATGTTATCATTGCAACCGTAAGGCATTGCAGTGCCTAATTCTTTTATCCAGAACAACTCTCTATCGATGCGGTAAGGTGTACTAAGAATAGGACTGTTTGTATGATGGTAAATCTTCTCGATGATTCGAACTTTCATCGTCAAACAGCGGTCATGACCCGGTTGATTGAAATGATTATACAAAATCCTGTATTTGGGATCTTTTGCATCATATCGATGTTGGTTCATCCTACTTCGCAATGTTTGACGAGTTTCACCAACATACAAAAGTCCACAGAGTGTACATTCTATGCCGTAAATGACATTTTTAGTAGAACAGTCCAGAGGTTCAAACGATTTGGTGTAGTACGTTTTTCCAGTTAAATTACTTGTAAATTCAGGAGAAGTTATTAGCATGACGCATGTTTTACAAGTATTATTTTTGTCAGTTTTTATTTTGCAAGTAGTAATGCATGGAGAAGAGTCACAAGTACCTGGAGATTTAAGACAGTCCGAAATATTAATAGAACAAGATTTTAAAATTTGATACGAATCTGAAGTTTTGAAATAATAATTACCCTCTGGCTGAACGTAAGACAAATCGGGGGTATCCCGTAGGATATTCCGTGGAACGCATATATCATTTGCTACCCTGTTCCGTGTAGTAGCAAATGAGGACCTTGTTAACCCGGGTGACGTCCTAGCCGGTATGTTGTCGTTAATTTCGTTATTCATAATTGCTTAAGTGAAGCTACCAAGTTGCAATGACCTCGGGGAAAAAAATTCCACCAGCAGTGACATTGGGCATGGTTATAGTAAATAAAGGTAATAACAAAATTACCGAACTCCGAACAATCTTACAAAGGGAAAGTCAAAACTCATAATTATATAAACAGACAAAATCAGTCAACAGCCGGAAAACTGTGAAAACCGTAATGACCCTGACTTGGTACAGGCATTTCTAAAGAAATGGTGGGTTGAATCAGATTTTAAGGCGCCAAACCTCCCGCTCTCATTACGGTTCAAAGGTTCCGGCTGTCACTGTAACAGTATTTAAATACAGGAACAAAATAGGTAAAATAGTTGTCAAAGCAGTACCATATTCGGTGACGTAAATGTCAAAAATACTTTTACGTCACACATTGACAAAAACAATTTTCTTGACATATTTGACTCTTTATCTTTATACATTTTCACTATATGAAAATGCATCGCTTATAATTTTTTCTGCAGAGACGGAATATATTTCGACAAGATATTGGTATCGGAATATAAACTTTTTAAGAGATCGAATAAGGCGAATCTTTTCATAGCCCTGGTCCAGTAGCCTGTTTCTCAGATGAAGATGACGTTTCAGGAAATCAGAATAATTGCTACTGCCCCTTGCATAGCGAATCAATGGCGAGATGTAAACACCATATGCAGGAGAAGCTGGTATATTGCTGCACATATTTGGAAAATTTATGATTTTAAAATTGAAGTCGTCCCGCTTATCATAAATTTTAGTACTGAGTTGACCACTGTCGTCAAATTCGAGGTATAAGTCCAAATATGATGCGGACGAAGCTGTATCGGTGGTCTCTTTAACTTCCAGCTCTGGAGGATATATCAATGGAAGAAATTCTGCAAATCTAGAATTATTGATAGATAAAACGTCATCAATATACCTGTATGTGAAATTAAAGGCTCTAGCCTCATGAATCTTCTTATCTTTTACAAGCTTTTGAAGAAACTCCGACTCATATGAGTATAAAAATAAATCGGCTAGAAGAGGGGCACAATTCGTACCCATTGGTATGCCGACGACCTGCTGAAACAGTGTCCCTCCAAAGGAGACAAATATGTTATCGATGAGGAACTCCAGCATACTGATCACTTGTTCCTCGGAGTAGCATGTTTTACCTTTATGAATTTTGTTTGAAAAATATGTGGAATTGTAGCCTAACACAACAAATTTTGAGCCATAGTTTCTATGACTAAAAACTTTATGAATTGTTTCTTTTAAGCGGGTTTTTAATTTGTCATGCGGTAGGGTGGTATATAGAGTTGAAAAATCAAAGGTTTTGATGGAGGATACCTGAGAGAAAGATCTTGATTTCAGGTTATCCAAAAGATCTTTAGAGTTTTTCAAAATCCACATGTGATTTATGCCACTACGCGAGTAAACAGTTTCACAATATTTCTGTTGTCCCTCTTTTACTGCAGACAGAATCTTTGTTAGGTGAATAGACAATTCTTTCGTCGAACAAGTTGATGATCCCGCTATGTACCTTTCTTTGTATGGTGTCTTATGGAGTTTAGGTATCCAATATAAATAGGGTAAATCCTCAGACTTTTTACCAGAGGGAATGTTTAAAGAGGTCATGAATGATCTGTGGTTAGCTAGGATTTCATCTTTGTCGAACGAAGTTGGTTTGTATGTGGTATTACTAGAGGTGTTGCTATTCATACCTAATTCCTTGATTAGGCATTCGAAGTAATATGATTTACATACAAACACGATATTGTTGGAAGCCTTGTCCGCAGGAACGATAACATATTTGTCATGAAGAGAGGAAAGACACTTAACAGCTTCTTGGTCTTTAAATACAGACTTAGGTCGACTATTAACACAATTTTTGAGTTTGTGAATCCGACCTTGTACTAGAGACCTAATTGTTCTAACCCAGTCTGACAAGGACTCTAACTCAGGATCTTGGTCTACTTCTCTCTTTATCCACCTTCTGGCATAATCTTCAACAGCATCCATAATTATCTTGAAATTATGTTTCCAATTGATGTGTTGAGGTTCTCTGAATTTAGGACCATGAGAAATCACCTTTCGGAGACTCTCATGTTGAATGATATTCAGATCACCAGTGATTACATGTCCAGATGGGTTGTATTGAAAAGGAGAGTGGGAGCAGTCACAAGTCAGAGGGTTCTTACGGTACTCTTCTATGTTAATATCTTGCAATGCTTCTTTGTAGTTGAAAATTTTACGGCCAATGCTGTTAGTGTAACTATAGGAGACAATGGGAACAGATTGATTTTTGAAATATGGTGGAATTTCTTTTACGACCTCTTTTCTATTAAGAATGTTGCTGATGTTAATAGCATCGATTCCTTTGTTAGCAAACGGAATATGGAGGAATTTTCTGTTGTTATCATGAAGATGTTCAGATCGAACTGGTTTAAAAAGACGAAAGGACGCCACGTCACATATATTACTAGACAACCTGTACTTAGGAGAAAAAGGATCTACGCCTCCTTTGTCAAGTCCAAAATCCCTAAGATCTTTGAGGTAGTTTACAGGTAGTGAAAATAAGATTGTACGAATATGATGAATTCCAAGAGGTTTCTGTATATTAGAAAGTAAATCATTAAAAGTATCTTGTAACGTTCTTGGTTTAGAGGACTTTTTAACATTAGGATGTTGAATTCTTTGATGACCATGGCTACGTTTAGTTCTTGGAATAGTATTAAAAAGGCTCATCACGTTGATTTCGTTGCATCCAGGACTTGACAAATTTCCCACTCCTTTGATGTTATCATTGCAACCGTAAGGCATTGCAGTGCCTAATTCTTTTATCCAGAACAACTCTCTATCGATGCGGTAAGGTGTACTAAGAATAGGACTGTTTGTATGATGGTAAATCTTCTCGATGATTCGAACTTTCATCGTCAAACAGCGGTCATGACCCGGTTGATTGAAATGATTATACAAAATCCTGTATTTGGGATCTTTTGCATCATATCGATGTTGGTTCATCCTACTTCGCAATGTTTGACGAGTTTCACCAACATACAAAAGTCCACAGAGTGTACATTCTATGCCGTAAATGACATTTTTAGTAGAACAGTCCAGAGGTTCAAACGATTTGGTGTAGTACGTTTTTCCAGTTAAATTACTTGTAAATTCAGGAGAAGTTATTAGCATGACGCATGTTTTACAAGTATTATTTTTGTCAGTTTTTATAGAAGAGTCACAAGTACCTGGAGATTTAAGACAGTCCGAAATATTAATAGAACAAGATTTTAAAATTTGATACGAATCTGAAGTTTTGAAATAATAATTACCCTCTGGCTGAACGTAAGACAAATCGGGGGTATCCCGTAGGATATTCCGTGGAACGCATATATCATTTGCTACCCTGTTCCGTGTAGTAGCAAATGAGGACCTTGTTAACCCGGGTGACGTCCTAGCCGGTATGTTGTCGTTAATTTCGTTATTCATAATTGCTTAAGTGAAGCTACCAAGTTGCAATGACCTCGGGGAAAAAAATTCCACCAGCAGTGACATTGGGCATGGTTATAGTAAATAAAGGTAATAACAAAATTACCGAACTCCGAACAATCTTACAAAGGGAAAGTCAAAACTCATAATTATATAAACAGACAAAATCAGTCAACAGCCGGAAAACTGTGAAAACCGTAATGACCCTGACTTGGTACAGGCATTTCTAAAGAAATGGTGAGTTGAATCAGATTTTAAGGCGCCAAACCTCCCGCTCTCATTACGGTTCAAAGGTTCCGGCTGTCACTGTAACAGTATTTAAATACAGGAACAAAATAGGTAAAATAGGTGTCAAAGCAGTACCATATTCGGTGACGTAAATGTCAAAAATACTTTTACGTCACACATTGACAAAAAAAAATTTCTTGACATATTTGACTCTTTATCTTTATACATTTTCACTATATGAAAATGCATCGCTTATAATTTTTTCTGCAGAGACGGAATATATTTCGACAAGATATTGGTATCGGAATATAAACTTTTTAAGAGATCGAATAAGGCGAATCTTTTTATAGCCCTGGTCCAGTAGCCTGTTTCTCAGATGAAGATGACGTTTCAGGAAATCAGAATAATTGCTACTGCCCCTTGCATAGCGAATCAATTGCGAGATGTAAACACCATATGCAGGAGAAGCTGGTATATTGCTGCACATATTTGGAAAATTTATGATTTTAAAATTGAAGTCGTCCCGCTTATCATAAATTTTAGTACTGAGTTGACCACTGTCGTCAAATTCGAGGTATAAGTCCAAAAATGATGCGGACGAAGCTGTATCGGTGGTCTCTTTAACTTCCAGCTCTGGAGGATATATCAATGGAAGAAATTCTGCAAATCTAGAATTATTGATAGATAAAACGTCATCAATATACCTGTATGTGAAATTAAAGGCTCTAGCCTCATGAATCTTCTTATCTTTTACAAGCTTTTGAAGAAACTCCGACTCATATGAGTATAAAAATAAATCGGCTAGAAGAGGGGCACAATTCGTACCCATTGGTATGCCGACGACCTGCTGAAACAGTGTCCCTCCAAAGGAGACAAATATGTTATCGATGAGGAACTCCAGCATACTGATCACTTGTTCCTCGGAGTAGCATGTTTTACCTTTATGAATTTTGTTTGAAAAATATGTGGAATTGTAGCCTAACACAACAAATTTTGAGCCATAGTTTCTATGACTAAAAGCTTTATGAATTGTTTCTTTTAAGCGGGTTTTTAATTTGTCATGCGGTAGGGTGGTATATAGAGTTGAAAAATCAAAGGTTTTGATGGAGGATACCTGAGAGAAAGATCTTGATTTCAGGTTATCCAAAAGATCTTTAGAGTTTTTCAAAATCCACATGTGATTTATGCCACTACGCGAGTAAACAGTTTCACAATATTTCTGTTGTCCCTCTTTTACTGCAGACAGAATCTTTGTTAGGTGAATAGACAATTCTTTCGTCGAACAAGTTGATGATCCCGCTATGTACCTTTCTTTGTATGGTGTCTTATGGAGTTTAGGTATCCAATATAAATAGGGTAAATCCTCAGACTTTTTACCAGAGGGAATGTTTAAAGAGGTCATGAATGATCTGTGGTTAGCTAGGATTTCATCTTTGTCGAACGAAGTTGGTTTGTATGTGGTATTACTAGAGGTGTTGCTATTTATACCTAATTCCTTGATTAGGCATTCGAAGTAATATGATTTACATACAAACACGATATTGTTGGAAGCCTTGTCCGCAGGAACGATAACATATTTGTCATGAAGAGAGGAAAGACACTTAACAGCTTCTTGGTCTTTAAATACAGACTTAGGTCGACTATTAACACAATTTTTGAGTTTGTGAATCCGACCTTGTACTAGAGACCTAATTGTTCTAACCCAGTCTGACAAGGACTCTAACTCAGGATCTTGGTCTACTTCTCTCTTTATCCACCTTCTGGCATAATCTTCAACAGCATCCATAATTATCTTGAAATTATGTTTCCAATTGATGTGTTGAGGTTCTCTGAATTTAGGACCATGAGAAATCACCTTTCGGAGACTCTCATGTTGAATGATATTCAGATCACCAGTGATTACATGTCCAGATGGGTTGTATTGAAAAGGAGAGTGGGAGCAGTCACAAGTCAGAGGGTTCTTAAGGTACTCTTCTATGTTAATATCTTGCAATGCTTCTTTGTAGTTGAAAATTTTACGGCCAATGCTGTTAGTGTAACTATAGGAGACAATGGGAACAGATTGATTTTTGAAATATGGTGGAATTTCTTTTACGACCTCTTTTCTATTAAGAATGTTGCTGATGTTAATAGCATCGATTCCTTTGTTAGCAAACGGAATATGGAGGAATTTTCTGTTGTTATCATGAAGATGTTCAGATCGAACTGGTTTAAAAAGACGAAAGGACGCCACGTCACATATAATACTAGACAACCTGTACTTAGGAGAAAAAGGATCTACGCCTCCTTTGTCAAGTCCAAAATCCCTAAGATCTTTGAGGTAGTTTACAGGTAGTGAAAATAAGATTGTACGAATATGATGAATTCCAAGAGGTTTCTGTATATTAGAAAGTAAATCATTAAAAGTATCTTGTAACGTTCTTGGTTTAGAGGACTTTTTAACATTAGGATGTTGAATTCTTTGATGACCATGGCTACGTTTAGTTCTTGGAATAGTATTAAAAAGGCTCATCACGTTGATTTCGTTGCATCCAGGACTTGACAAATTTCCCACTCCTTTGATGTTATCATTGCAACCGTAAGGCATTGCAGTGCCTAATTCTTTTATCCAGAACAACTCTCTATCGATGCGGTAAGGTGTACTAAGAATAGGACTGTTTGTATGATGGTAAATCTTCTCGATGATTCGAACTTTCATCGTCAAACAGCGGTCATGACCCGGTTGATTGAAATGATTATACAAAATCCTGTATTTGGGATCTTTTGCATCATATCGATGTTGGTTCATCCTACTTCGCAATGTTTGACGAGTTTCACCAACATACAAAAGTCCACAGAGTGTACATTCTATGCCGTAAATGACATTTTTAGTAGAACAGTCCAGAGGTTCAAACGATTTGGTGTAGTACGTTTTTCCAGTTAAATTACTTGTAAATTCAGGAGAAGTTATTAGCATGACGCATGTTTTACAAGTATTATTTTTGTCAGTTTTTATTTTGCAAGTAGTAATGCATGGAGAAGAGTCACAAGTACCTGGAGATTTAAGACAGTCCGAAATATTAATAGAACAAGATTTTAAAATTTGATACGAATCTGAAGTTTTGAAATAATAATTACCCTCTGGCTGAACGTAAGACAAATCGGGGGTATCCCGTAGGATATTCCGTGGAACGCATATATCATTTGCTACCCTGTTCCGTGTAGTAGCAAATGAGGACCTTGTTAACCCGGGTGACGTCCTAGCCGGTATGTTGTCGTTAATTTCGTTATTCATAATTGCTTAAGTGAAGCTACCAAGTTGCAATGACCTCGGGGAAAAAAATTCCACCAGCAGTGACATTGGGCATGGTTATAGTAAATAAAGGTAATAACAAAATTACCGAACTCCGAACAATCTTACAAAGGGAAAGTCAAAACTCATAATTATATAAACAGACAAAATCAGTCAACAGCCGGAAAACTGTGAAAACCGTAATGACCCTGACTTGGTACAGGCATTTCTAAAGAAATGGTGGGTTGAATCAGATTTTAAGGCGCCAAACCTCCCGCTCTCATTACGGTTCAAAGGTTCCGGCTGTCACTGTAACAGTATTTAAATACAGGAACAAAATAGGTAAAATAGTTGTCAAAGCAGTACCATATTCGGTGACGTAAATGTCAAAAATACTTTTACGTCACACATTGACAAAAAAAAATTTCTTGACATATTTGACTCTTTATCTTTATACATTTTCACTATATGAAAATGCATCGCTTATAATTTTTTCTGCAGAGACGGAATATATTTCGACAAGATATTGGTATCGGAATATAAACTTTTTAAGAGATCGAATAAGGCGAATCTTTTTATAGCCCTGGTCCAGTAGCCTGTTTCTCAGATGAAGATGACGTTTCAGGAAATCAGAATAATTGCTACTGCCCCTTGCATAGCGAATCAATTGCGAGATGTAAACACCATATGCAGGAGAAGCTGGTATATTGCTGCACATATTTGGAAAATTTATGATTTTAAAATTGAAGTCGTCCCGCTTATCATAAATTTTAGTACTGAGTTGACCACTGTCGTCAAATTCGAGGTATAAGTCCAAAAATGATGCGGACGAAGCTGTATCGGTGGTCTCTTTAACTTCCAGCTCTGGAGGATATATCAATGGAAGAAATTCTGCAAATCTAGAATTATTGATAGATAAAACGTCATCAATATACCTGTATGTGAAATTAAAGGCTCTAGCCTCATGAATCTTCTTATCTTTTACAAGCTTTTGAAGAAACTCAGACTCATATGAGTATAAAAATAAATCGGCTAGAAGAGGGGCACAATTCGTACCCATTGGTATGCCGACGACCTGCTGAAACAGTGTCCCTCCAAAGGAGACAAATATGTTATCGATGAGGAACTCCAGCATACTGATCACTTGTTCCTCGGAGTAGCATGTTTTACCTTTATGAATTTTGTTTGAAAAATATGTGGAATTGTAGCCTAACACAACAAATTTTGAGCCATAGTTTCTATGACTAAAAGCTTTATGAATTGTTTCTTTTAAGCGGGTTTTTAATTTGTCATGCGGTAGGGTGGTATATAGAGTTGAAAAATCAAAGGTTTTGATGGAGGATACCTGAGAGAAAGATCTTGATTTCAGGTTATCCAAAAGATCTTTAGAGTTTTTCAAAATCCACATGTGATTTATGCCACTACGCGAGTAAACAGTTTCACAATATTTCTGTTGTCCCTCTTTTACTGCAGACAGAATCTTTGTTAGGTGAATAGACAATTCTTTCGTCGAACAAGTTGATGATCCCGCTATGTACCTTTCTTTGTATGGTGTCTTATGGAGTTTAGGTATCCAATATAAATAGGGTAAATCCTCAGACTTTTTACCAGAGGGAATGTTTAAAGAGGTCATGAATGATCTGTGGTTAGCTAGGATTTCATCTTTGTCGAACGAAGTTGGTTTGTATGTGGTATTACTAGAGGTGTTGCTATTTATACCTAATTCCTTGATTAGGCATTCGAAGTAATATGATTTACATACAAACACGATATTGTTGGAAGCCTTGTCCGCAGGAACGATAACATATTTGTCATGAAGAGAGGAAAGACACTTAACAGCTTCTTGGTCTTTAAATACAGACTTAGGTCGACTATTAACACAATTTTTGAGTTTGTGAATCCGACCTTGTACTAGAGACCTAATTGTTCTAACCCAGTGTGACAAGGACTCTAACTCAGGATATTTTTCGACATGATTTCTGAACTGTTCTGACAGTGTAGTATTTCCTACATCATTTCTGAACTATTCTGACAGTGTTGTATTATTCTACATGTTTTTTTTTACATGATTTCGGAACTGTTCTGACAATGTGGTATTTTTCTACGTGATTTCAGAACTGCTCTGACAGTTTTGTGATTTTCTACATGTTTTTCTACATGATTTCGGAACTGTTCCGACAGTGTGGTATTTTTCTACATGACTTCGGAACTGCTCTGACAGTGTTGTATTGTTCTACAGGATTTCTGAACTGTTCTGACAGTGTAGTAATTCTTACATGATTTCAGAACTGTTCTGACAGTGTTGTAATTTTCTAATTGACTTCGGAGCTGCTCTGACAGTATTGTATTTTTCTACCTGATTTCGAAACTGTTCTGACAGTGTAATATTTCCTACATGATTTCTGAACTGTTCTGACAGTGTGGTATGTTTCTACATCATTTCAGAACTGCTCTGACAGTGTGGTATTTTTCTACATGTTTTTCTAAATGATTTTTGAATTGTTCTGACAGTGGGGTATTTTTGTACATGATTTCAGAACTGCTCTGACATTGTTGTATTTTCTGTATGTTTTTCTACATCATTTCGGAACTGTTCTGACAGTGTGGTATTTTTCTACATGATTTCGGAACTGCTCTGACAGTGTGGTCTTTTTCTACATGTTTTTCTACATGATTTCGCAACTGTTCTGACAGTGTAGTATATCCTACATGATTTCTGAACTGTTCTGACAGTGTAGTATTTCCGACATGATTTCTGAAATGTTCTGTCAGTGTAGTATTTCCTACATGATTTCTGAACTATTCTGACAGTGTGTTATTTTTCTACATGATTTCGGAACTGCTCTGACAGTGTTGTATTTTTCTATATGTTTTTCTACATGATTTCTGAACTGTTCTGACAGTGTGGTATTTTTCTGCATGTTTTTCTGCATGATTTCGGAATTGTTCCGACAGTGTGGTATTTTTTCTAAATGATATCGTAACTGCTCTGACAGTGTGGTATTTTTCTATATGATATCGGAACTGTTCTGACAGTGTGGTATTTTTTCTACATGATATCGGAACTGCTCTGACAGTGTGGTATTTTTCTACATGATATGGGAACTGCTCTGACAGCGTTGTATATTTCTACATGATTTCGGAACTGTTCGGACAGTGTGGTATTTTTCTACATGATTTCGGAACTGTTCTGACAATGTGGTATTTTTCTACATGATATCGGAACTGCTCTGACAGTGTGGTATTTTTCTACATGAGATCGGAACTGTTCTGACAGTGTGGTATTTTTCAACATGATATCGAAACTGCTCTGACAGCGTTGTATATTTCTACATGACTTCGGAACTGCTCTGACAGTGTTGTATTTTTCTACATGACTTCGGAACTGCTCGGACTGTGTTGGATTTTTCTACATGTTTTTCTACATGATTTCTGAACTGTTCTGACAGTGAGGTATTTTTTTACATGTTTTACTACATGTCTTTGAAACTGTTGTGACAGTGTGGTATTCTTCTCCATGATTTCGGAACTGCTCTGACAGTGTTGTATTTTTCTACATGTTTTTCTACATGATTTCGGAACAGTTCTGACAGTGTGGTATTTTTCTACATGATTTCGGAACTGCTCTGACAGTGTGGTATTTTTCAACATGTTTTTTTTTCTACATGATTTCGGAACTGTTCTGACAGTGGGGTATTTTTTTACTTGACTTCGGAACTGCTCTGACAGTGTTGTATTTTTCTACATGTTTTTCTACATGATTTCTGAACTGTTCTGACAGTGTGGTATTTTTCTAAATGTTTTTCTACATGATTTCGGAATTGTTCCGACAGTGTGGTATTTTTCTACATGACTTCGGAACTGCTCTGACAGTGTGGTATTTTTCTACATGTTTTTCTACATGATTTCGGAACAGTTCTCACAGTGTGGTATTTTTCTACATGATTTCGGAACTGCTCTGACAGTGTGGTATTTTTCAACATGTTTTTTTTTCTACATGATTTCGGAACTGTTCTGACAGTGGGGTATTTTTCTACTTGACTTCGGAACTGCTCTGACAGTGTTGTATTTTTCTACATGTTTTTCTACATGATTTCTGAACTGTTCTGACAGTGTGGTATTTTTCTAAATGTTTTTCTACATGATTTCGGAATTGTTCCGACAGTGTGGTATTTTTCTACATGACTTCGGAACTGCTCTGACAGTGTGGTATTTTTCTACATGTTTTTCTACATGATTTCGGAACTGTTCTGACAGTGGGGTATTTTTTTACATGACTTCGGAACTGCTCTGACAGTGTTGTATTTTTCTACATGTTTTGCTACATGATTTCTGAACTGTTCTGACAGTGTAGTATTTTTCTGCATGTTTTTCTGCATGATTTCGGAATTGTTCCGACAGTGTGGTATTTTTTCTACATGATATCGGAACTGCTCTGACATTGTGGTATTTTTCTGTATGATATCGGAACTGTTCTGAGAGTGTGGTATTTTTTCTACATGATATCGGAACTGCTCTGACAGTGTGGTATTTTTCAACATGATATGGGAACTGCTCTGACAGCGTTGTATATTTCTACATGATTTCGGAACTGCTCGGACAGTGTGGTATTTTTCTACATGATTTCGGAACTGTTCTGACAGTGTGGTATTTTTCTACATGATATCGGAACTGCTCTGACAGTGGGGTATATTTCTACATGATATCGGAACTGTTCTGACAGTGTGGTATTTTTCAACATGATATCGAAACTGCTCTGACAGCTTTGTATATTTCTACATGATTTTGGAACTTCTCGCACAGTGTGGTATTTACTACATGATTTGTGAACTGTTCTGACAGTGTGGTATTTGTCTACATAATTTCTGAACTGTTCTGACAGTGTGGTATTTTTCTACATAATTTCTGAACTGTTCTGACAGTGTGGTATTTTTCTACATGATTTCGGAACTTCTCTGACAGTGTAGTATTTTTCTACATGATTTCGGAACTGCTCTGACAGTGTGATATTTGTTTTTCATTCTATATTTATTGATGTTAAAGTTTTCCAAGGGTTTAGTGGGATTTGTGTTGTTTTGACCTTTGTTTTCTGTGAATCGTTTTGTCCTTATACGATTTATAGCTTCTGATTACCTCTTTCGTATTTTCAAGCTTTGCTTAATAAACAAACGTATTTTTTTACATGTTTTTCTACATGACTTTGGAACTGCTCTGACGGTGTGGTATTCTTCTCCATGATTTCGGAACTGCTCTGACAGTGTTGTATTTTTCTACATGTTTTTCTACATGATTTAGGAACAGTTCTGACAGTGTGGTATTTTTCTACATGATCTCGGAACTGCTCTGACAGTGTGGTATTTTTCTACATGTTTTTTTTTCTACATGATTTTGGAACTGTTCTGACAGTGGGGTATTTTTCTACATGACTTCGGAACTGCTCTGACAGTGTTGTATTTTTCTACATGTTTTTCTACATGATTTCTGAACTGTTCTGACAGTGTGGTATTTTTCTACATGTTTTTCTGCATGATTTCGGAATTGTTCCGACAGTGTGGTATTTTTTCTACATGATATCGGAACTGCTCTGACAGTGTGGTATTTTTCTATATGATATCGGAACTGTTCTGACAGTGTGGTATTTTTTCTACATGATATCGGAACTGCTCTGACAGTGTGGTATTTTTCAACATGATATGGGAACTTCTCTGACAGCGTTGTATATTTCTACATGATTTCGGAACTGCTCGGACAGTGTGGTATTTTTCTACATGATTTCGGAACTGTTTTGACAGTGTGGTATTTTTCTACATGATATCGGAACTGCTCTGACAGTGTGGTATTTTTCTACATGATATCGGAACTGTCCTGACAGTGTGGTATTTTTCAACATGATATCGAAACTGCTCTGACAGCGTTGTATATTTCTACATGATTTCGGAACTGCTCGCACAGTGTGGTATTTACTACATGATTTATGAACTGTTCTGACAGTGTGATATTTGTCTACATAATTTCTGAACTGTTCTGACAGTGTGGTATTTTTCTACATGATTTCGGAACTTCTCTGACAGTATAGTATTTGTCTACATGATTTCGGAACTGCTCTGACAGTGTGATATTTGTTTTTCATTCTAAATTTATTGATGTTAAAGTTTTCCAAGGGTTTAGTGGGATTTGTGTTGTTTTGACTTTTGTTTTCTGTGAATTGTTTTGTCCTTATACGATTTATAACTTCTGATTACCTCTTTAGTATTTTCAAGCTTTGCTTAATAAACAAACGTTAGCGAAAATCAACGATCCAACCAAGAGTGAACAAGTCAGAGACACAGACGACATTGGAAATAGGATACAAAACAAAAACAAAAAATAAAAACACAGAAAACTAAAAAGACGTTCAACACGAACCCCTCGGTGCTCGCGAAAGGAAAGTAGTTCCTGTTTCTTATTAGATACCAACTACAGCTAACTCACTGATATAGTCAAATCCAGTTAAAGTGTTTGCTATTGAGAAATTCGTGATGACGAACGTAGAATCTTTGTAGCGATGACTTAAGCTTTGAGAGCAGCTTCTGGGTCAGAAAATGGACCCTGTACTGGAAATTAGTGTACACCAAACCCTAGAATATGAATTGTGAAAAATAACCTCCATACGTTGGTGTTGCCGAATATTACTACTGATGACAGGGAAGTTAACTGTTGTGAAATTGAAGTCATGACGTTTGTTGTTGAAGAAGAGTTTGAAGACACCAAAGGGATAATTGTATAATTTTGTGCTTAATCTTACTTTTTGCTAATATGAAGGTAAAGGTCGGGTAGGAAACATACTTTTGATTGTAAAAACTTGAGTCCCTCTGATTATCTGCCATTTTCATTTTATTTGTCTCCTTTGGAGGGACACTGTTCAGCAGTTCGGCGGCATACAAATGGGTACGAATTGCGCCCCTCTTCTAGCTGATTAATTTTTATACTCATATGAGTCGGAGTTTCTTCAAAAGCTTATAAAAGATATGAAGATTCATGAGGATAGAGCCTTTAATTCCACATACAGGTATATTGATGAAGTTAAAGAGACCACAGATACAGCTTCGTCCGCATCATTTTTGGACTTATACCTCGCAATTGACGACAGTGGTCAAATCAGTACTAAAATTTAAATTATAATTTTAAAATCATAAATTTTCCAAATATGTGCAGTAATATACCAGCTTCTCCTGCATATGAAGTTTACATCTCGCAATTGATTCGTTATGCAAAGGCCAGTAGCAATTATTCTGATTTCTTGAAACGTCATCTTTATCTGAGAAACAGGTTACTGGACCAGGGCTATAAAAAGATTCGCCTTATTCGATCTCTTAAAAAGTTTATATTCCAATACCAAGGTATTGTCGACATATATTCTGTCTCTGCAGAGACAATGGTGAACGATGGATTTTCATAAAGTAAAAATGTGTAAAGATAAGGAAGTCAACAACAATGTCAAAGATATTTTTTGTCAATGTGTGACGTAATAGTGTTTTTGACATTTACTTTCGTAGTTAAAATTGTTCAGGGAACTCGTGGTTGTTGATGGAGATGGTTCACGATAGATGCTCCACCCTCCTCACTGGATGTAGTACTGCGTTGACTATTATTTGTCCTATTTTGCTCCAGTATTGTTATAAATGCTGTTATAGTGACAGTCAGAACCTTTGAACCGTAATGAAAGCGGGAGGTTTGGTGCAGTAAAATCTGATTCAACACACCATTACGGTTTTCCCAGTTTTCCGGTTGTTGATTGATTTTGTCTGTTTATATACTTATGAGTTTTGACGTTCCATTTGGCAGATTGTTCGGAGTTCGATAATTTTGTTATTACCCTTATTTAATGTTTAATCATAAGTAATTATCATCAAATAATTTTGCCGCCATTTGCTGTAATGTTTTATTTTCTTTACATTATTTGGCTTGTGACCGTGAAGATTATTCCAGAAACATGTCATGCGCACTAAGTAATACATATTATATTTTCGAACATCCTCAAACGTCATACACTATATACAGTTAAGCATTACAATTACATCCAACAATCTTTTAAATACACAAATGCAGTAAATTTGCTTTGTCATTCATAAATATCTATTCTGAAATGTAGTAAATTTGTTTTGTCATTCATAGATATATATCCTGAAATGCCATTAACAAATTTCAACACATTTCAGCTACATTGTTTTATTTTGTCGTGGGCAGCATACAACATATTTTCAAATCTTTATTTCTATAATATTTTAACACTTTTACAAATCATTTAGCACTAGGAAATACATAATTATCACATTATGAAAACTCAATATAACAGTTAGACAACAGACAAGAAGGGTCATTTTGTATATACAAGTTAAATTTCCCCAGAGAAATGACAACATGTAAATCCATATATTATTTGTATAATGGTAGTTCAAAAACAATATTCAATATATTCTACAATATCATTACAAAATTTACAAAGGGTTGCATCAGACAATTTCATAAGCAGTTTATTTGTATAAACAAAAATAATAAATATAAACAAATAGCTAAGCTTGAACAGAAATCATTGAAGGTGGGTGACTGGTGTCACTTTGAAACCATTTAAGTATATATCTGATCTTTTTTGTTCTAAACAAAGGAGTCAATCATTTTAGCTTGGTTTTTTCCTGATTTTTCAATGGCGATGTTTTAGATAATCTCTAAAAGACCTTGATGAGTTTTTGTACTGACTTTTTATTTGTTCACTGGTGATATTTATATGCTTAGAAACTTGCTGTAGTTCTATTTTCCGTGTAAAACCAAAGGCTTTGACTTAATCAGATGATGAGGCTGCGAGTAAATATTTATTATTTTATTAATTTTTTCCAAAAACTTTTTATTTCTTTTAAAAGTGGTCTCCCCGAAAGGTTCTACTTTATCGAGAAACAATGAGATCCATAGAGCCAGAATTACAGGATCCATGTTTTTATTACTTTTCCAATAATCGAATTAATGTGCAATTTTCCCAAACGTTTGCAGGAGTGTTCAATTTTTCCTCCATATTATCAACATATAACTCTTCTTTAAATAAATCATAATTCACACCAAGAAGCTTAAATTTTGCATGTTCCTTTCCGTATTCATGTGTTATCACCGGGTTTGTAACTAGATTAACACGACGAGTGTTACTAGTGGAGCAGGAACTACTTACCAGAGAACCTGAGTTCATTCCCGGTTTTCAGTGGGATTTGGGGTACTCGATCTTTAATTTTATGCCCATGTTTTATAAATCGTTGTATTGATGTTTGATATCCAGTTGTTCTACAAAGCGCCATTTTGCCCAAATCAAAACCACTTTGTTTCTTTTCTAAATTAGCTCTCTGCCCAGAATATGCCGAGAAAAGATTGATTAAATACCTAATAAATTATCATGATAGTTTATCGTCATCTGATGTTAAGGTCGAATCATCAACATATTGACTTCTAAGAGATTCATTTTCGATGTCTCGACTATTCTTATTTGTGACGATTAAGATTTCTAGACACAAGATAAACCGATTAGGAGATATTGGATCTTTTTGTCTGTCACCTCACTGTAACTTGTAAAATTTAGAACAATGTTGATTATTCAATATGCAGCTTGAAATGGCTGAATAAATATAATAAGTCAACGATTCACCAAATCCATAAAAATGAATTAGACATTTAAACATAAGTTCCTTCACTATAGAGTCAAATGTTGTCCCGGAATCTAACCAAAAAGGATTGCGATATTTCCCGCACCTGTTCGTTCAAATGAATGAAAATTAGTCTACTTGATTATCCAAAGAATCTCCCCTTTAATAAAGTCCATCTCTGTTTTATTTATTATTTGAAGCGCACAAAGATATGTATATACAGTGTTATTATATAGCAAACAAAGCGCGCATGTCGTTGTTATATATCGTCGTCTGAGTGAGGATCGAACTTAACTACATGTTGTTTTCTTCATTTTGAATGTTTTGTGAAATCGTACTATTTCTAAGAGTCGCAACATTAATTCTAATGGGATCACTAGTGACTGTGTTGAATTTTCGACAACGAAATATATTTTTCAAGTTTTTCCTGAATTCTTTTATGCGAAATAAATATATAAAGGGGTTAATTAATGAATTTAGTAAGGAAAATAATACCCACATGGCTCTTTGTGTGCGTTTGTTTTCCCCAAGGTACTCATAATTTAACAAAGCACATGTCAGTGGGGTTGTACTCACGACAAACAGTATTCCAATAATTCCGATTGTTGCACATATTTTAACGTCTTTCAGTCCCCATGCATTTCCAGGAAGGATTCTTCTTTTAATCCAGATTAACCGGAGCAGGATCCCCATTGCTGCTGTCACCAGAGATATAATAATAGCATATATACTCCCAATGAAGTAATAAAAATGTAGCTCATGTCCAAGAACTAGGGCATCTATTGAGCAAACCACCATATCATACCTGTCAGTCGTCCATAAAACGAATGCAATGGTGTTGACTACGGCAGACGTCAACCACGATGTCACAATTACAACCCATTCTATAATTCTCTGATTCTGTTGTGGCTGTGGTTTTGATGTCAAGATTTTCAATCTTTGAACAGAAATACCAAGCACGTGCAGCATGGATGCAACATATGTAACACTATACATGTAGTACCGGAAACAACAATTGAAAAATGAGAACTGCATATCGGTATGGATGTAAGTTTCCCCCATAAGGTATGCAAATACACCAACAAACGCATCCGTAATTCCGACGCTGAAGATATGTAGATTTTTCACATTTTCTTTTCGTACTGTTATCGAGATGACCGTTAAGATAGCTGGTAAGTTTGCTATCAGTGTGACAATAGGAATTCCTGTTAACAACACGGTCACTATAGCGTTTGGTGAAAATGATGTCGTTTGATTCACTGACCACCATTCTGTGCCATTTGTCATTTTCGTTCACAATATCTTATATCGTAAAAACACCGTCTTCCTCTGTGGTGTGAACCTGATGGCTTAATATGTTTACTCGCATCATTGTTTGTACGCAAAAGGTGTAGATACAGCTGCCCTAGCTATTCTATTAGCGACTATATATTGACGAATTAGTTAGTGTATTTTGTACATGATCATGGTGATAGTAAGAATACAATTAAATATTTCCAAAACCCAAATGAAAAGTCGCAGATAACACACATAATTACTATTTAAGCAAGTTAGCAATTATAGACATATAACAATATCTTCCCTTCAATAACAATGTACATATATATAATAATGGTATTTCATTTGAAAGTAACTTATATATATATAAAGCGAAAATATCCATTTCATGTCCATTTCCTGTTTAAATTGAATTCTCGTATATTTTTCTCGCTACGAAGGGATCATGTTGATTAATGTTCCCTTCTTCGATTTAAGGAATCTGATTTGTTGCGTAAATGTTTTTTTCTATGATATGCTAGTAACAGAAAGAAACAACCAACAATGAATTAAGTTTCTATAGCAACAATTTACTTAATGATAATATACAATGAAAAAAATCAAACTAATATAGTTTGCAACTGGCGCGAATGTTCACAGTTAGCTTGCAATACAGTGTGTATATGTGATAAAATGAAAAGCTTACTGTCGGAACAGTGTTAAAAGCCAATGGGAAAATCGTACACAAACAAATTCGATAATACACATAAATAATGTTTAAGAAAGCTAACAATTATATATCTTCTTTAAGTACAATATACAAATATGGTATTTCATTTGAAAGTAACTTATATATATTCAAAGCCTAAAGTTGCGAGAGAAACAACGTAAGAAATTCTTTAGGGATGGTATCAACCCGAACAAAAATATACCATCAGAATTATCTGTCACTCCTGGGGAAACGACATGGCGGAAACGAAGATTTTCAAGACACAAAGAAATTAATAGAGACCAAAATGACACAGTCGTCAATTTGTCATCAAAAGATATAAAACCTGCTGAAATTCGTATACTCTCTAAGGGACTTAATTTCTGCCCCACCCCCAACAAAATCAATGAGGAGCAACTATCAGCTGATCTCGACAAATTTGCTAGATCTCTTCGTATTAAAGAATATTTCTCAGCCAAAGAGAGAGACTGTCCTGTAGATGGGTCGTCCGATTCGGAAGATGATAATGAGATCCCCCTTCCTAGGTTTAAGAAAAAAAGTTCATGGATTCCAAAACCCAGCAAAAATACAACTTTAGAATCCTTTATTGATTTAGTCAAAATTGATTTCCAGACAGCAACCAGCACGAACATACCAACCCATAACAACCTCACTCCAGCAGAAAAAGGTGCGCTGCAAGAATTAAAGGAAAGTGATGACATTGTCATAAAGTCAGCAGACAAGGGTAGCGCAGTTGTTGTTATGGACAAAGTAGATTATTTAGAGGAGGCAAACAGACAACTGACGGATGAAAGATTTTACAAAAAACTGGACTCTGACCCCACGGAAGAATTCAGCACTAAAATAACACAGGAGCTAAAAATTATGAAAGAAAATGGTCATATCGACAAGAACACTTTCGATTATTTGAAACCAGACAAACCCAAAGTCGGACGCTTCTATCTATTACCTAAAATTCATAAAGCCAACAACCCCGGGAGACCCATTGTTTCTGCAAATGGGCACCCCACAGAAAACATCTCCGAATTCGTCGATTTCCAACTTCGACCTCATGTAGAAGCATTACCCTCACATTTGAAAGACACCACTGATTATCTTCAAAAAATGGAATCCATGAACCCCCTTCCTTCGGGCACCATTCTTGTTTCGATGGACGTTACGTCATTATACACTAACATCCCACATAATGACGGTATCGAAGCATGTCGAGAGGCCTGGGACCAAAGAGCCGTTAAAGAACCACCAACGGAATGTCTTGTCCAGTTGCTCACATTGGTTCTGAAGCATAACAATTTTACATTTAATGGAGAGCATTTTGTACAAATCAACGGAACCGCTATGGGAACAAAGATGGCACCTTCATACGCCAACATCTTCATGGGGAAACTTGAAAAACTAATCATACAATCTGCACCTCACAAGCCACTTTCCTGGTTTCGTTTCATAGACGACGTTGACATGAAGTGGACCGAGTCGGAAGAAAACCTCAATCGTTTCTTTGACCATGCCAACAATGTTCACCCCACTATAAAATTCACCCATGAAACATCTAGAAATAACATCTCCTTTCTGGATACTTACACCACCTGTGAAAATGGTATTATGTCAACTGACATATACAACAAACCGACAGATAAACATCAATACCTGTCCCCACAGAGTTGTCATCTTAAACATTGCACCAAAAGTATTCCGTACAGCCAAGCTCTCCGAATCAAACGCATCTGCTCCAACGAACAAACCACCAAAAATCGGCTTGGGGAACTGAAATGTCATCTGAAAAAGAGGGGTTACAACAATGCGAGCATTAACCATTGTTTTAACAAAGCAAGTGATATTGACAGAAAAGACCTCATCCAATATAAAGAAAAGAACGCGAACAACAGAGTGTCATTTGTCATCACTTACCATCATGCGCTCAGTAATTTATCCAACATCGTTCGTGAGCACTGGACAACCATACAAAGACACCCAGAACTGTGTAAAATCTTCAAAGAACCACCCGTCTTGGCCTTCAGGAAACCCAAAAGTTTGAAAGACATCTTGGTGAGAGCTGACATCTCCCCTCAATCTGCCTACAATGGTCATTGTCAAAAATGTGATTCGAGACGATGTATGACGTGCAAAAACATCCAATGCACACAAACATTCAGCAGCACACATACAGGAGAAAAATTCACCATATACTGCAATGCCAACTGCAAGACAGAAAATATTATTTACCTCCTGGAATGTGCAATTGGTGGTCTTCAATACATCGGAGAAACTAAACAACAACTTAGTAAACGCTTGAATGGCCACAGAAGCGATGCAAATTGCAAACCTGACCTTCCACTCAGCAGACATCTCAGATCGACGGGCCACCATGATTCTTTCGGCAAACTGAAGGTCACCATAATTGACCATAACCCCAAGTGGGATGATAAAAGCAGACAGGAAAGGAAAAGCTTCTGGATTAGAAAACTTAAGACCTTATCACCGAATGGAATCAATGAGAAAAAGTAATATCCTCTCTTGACTCCTATTCGTGTTGGTCTCCTCCAGTCGTATTAGGACATACAGTTTGCTCTATTGGCCCAAAGTATATATTCCACACTGTGGCGGGCCGTTTTTTTGAATGAGTTTGGGTATTATTCCGTTTTCAACAATATTTTGACAGTGCTATTTGATACATTTACCAATAATGTCTCATTTTTATATTTATTTTTATTTCTAATTTAATATTTATATAAATGTGTAGCCCTATTGTATATTTATATTATTGTTATTGTACTTTTATTAATTTATATGTAGAATTTCCAATCTTTTATGCATGTAGTTTCATATGTGCATCTTCTGGTTCTTTTGTGCCGTACATGGACCGTCAAAAACTTTTTTTGAAATTTGAAAAGTCGCTTTATTGTTTCGAGATTTTATTTAATTAGACATTGATAAAGTCCCTCGGTGGGACGAAAATTTTGTCATTCAACGAAGTGTTTAATTCTTTATCACTTTGTTTTGTGTACTTGGTGTTGTTTTACAAATTATTTTAGACGTTTATATATATATACGTCTGAAAATTAAACCAAACAGTTTTAGAATTAGATTTTAGAGCTGTCAATTTTTTGTTCTTCCCTCGGCGGGATTTGAACCCACACCATTGATACACTGCAGCACCATTCGCTTAGCCTTACGTCCAGCGCACTAGACCACTCGACCATATCCACTCCCTATAAAAAATCTAATCTAACACTGTTTGGTTTAATTTTCAGACGTATATATATATATATATATATACGTCTGAAAATTAAAGCAAACAGTGTTAGAATTAGATTTTAGAGCTGTCAAATTTTTGTTCTTCCCTCGACGGGATTTGAACCCACACCATTGTTACACTGCAGCACCATTTGCTTAGCCTTACGTCCAGCGCCCTAGACCACTCGACTACATCCACTCCCTTAAAAGGAGCTTCAATAGTCGTAGTGTTACCTTGTCTCGTAAGGCAAATCTAGGGATAGGCGTAAGACATGTGTATAAGCGTGTGTAGATGGTACATATATACTTAATATTATAATTTGACAGCAATCTAACTCAGCAATTTTTAATATATTGGATAGGATAATGAAGAATTATTCATTATACAGTCACAGGAAATAAAGTATATTATACAAACGTCTAGAAGCAAGTGACAACCATACAATATATCTGTCCCACTGGATCTCAAAGTTACTTTAAAGGATACTAGGTTAATACTAAATATTATATACGTCTGAAAATTAAACCAAACAGTGTTAGAATTAGATTTTAGAGCTGTCAAATTTTTGTTCTTCCCTCGACGGGATTTGAACCCACACCATTGTTAGACTGCAGCACCATTCGCTTAGCCTTACGTTCAGCGCCCTAGACCACTCGACTACTATATATGTTACAGTCAATGTGTCAAACCAGTCATTTGGCCAAATGACTGGAATTTTCAGTCATTTGGTCAAATGCCTCTGACCGCCAGTCATTTGGCCAAATGCCTAAAATTTCCAGTCATTTGGCCAAATGACTGAAAATGATCTCCAGTCATTTGGCCAAATGACTAAAGGGTATTTCTTGGGTGTTTCCTAATAACTAAACTATGGTTTCATCTCTATTTATGTTTATTATAACAAAAATGAATAATCAAATACATGTAACAACAAATTTACCAGTATAATGCATTGGTGACACATAATACATACTTCATTTATTTAAACAATTTACACTGTTGTGACATCTGCTATTACACAAAACATTATTTTTGAAACAAGCACATCGCTTACAAGTATAATGCATTGGTGACACATAATAAATACTTCATTTATTTAAACAATTTACACTGTTGTGACATCTGCTATTACACAAAACATTATTTTTGAAACAAGCACATCGCTTACCAGTATAATGCTTGGTGACACATAATAAATACTTCATTTATTTAAACAATTTACACTGTTGTGACATCTGCTATTACACAAAACATTATTTTTGAAACAAGCACATCGCTTACTCCGACATCTCGTAGGTCCATTACAATTGTACTTGACGAAACCCTGACCACCGTGTTGAGACTCCTTTTTGTTGGCTTGACGAATAAGGGTAATCACAAAATTACCGAACTCCGAACAATCTTACAAAGGGAAAGTCAAAACTCATAATGTATATAAACAGACAAAATCAGTTAACAACCTCGACTCTGTGGGTGGCACGGTTTACCTTACACTATAACTAGCTCTGGCCACAACTCCTTCAAATCGGAAATGAATTGAGCTGTAAATTCGGAACCGTTGTCGCTCTGTAATATATGTGGCGCACCGAATAGCAGAAATATGTCCATGCGTTGGTATGCAACATCAGCAGCTTTCTTTGATGTCAGTGGGCGGATAACAACGAACTTTGTAAGATGATCCTGATACACCATAATCCACTTGAAAGAACCATGCGGTAATACATCATATATACATCATATATACTATATATACTATATATACATAAAATAATACATCATATATACTATATATACATAACATAATACATCATATATACTATATATACATAACATAATACATCATATATACTATATATACATAACATAATACATCATATATACTATATATACATAAAATAATACATCATATATACTATATATACATATAATAATACATCATATATATTATATATACATTACATAATACATCATATATATTATATATGCATAAAATAATACATCATATATACTATATATACATAACATAATACATCATATATACTATATATACATAAAATAATACATCATATATACTATATATGCATAAAATAATCCATCATATATACTATATATACATAAAATAATACATCATATATACTATATATACATAACATAATACATCATATATACTATATATACATAAAATAATACATCATATATACTATATATACATATAATAATACATCATATATGCTATATATACATAAAATAATACATCATATATACTATATATACATAGCATAATACATCATATATGCTATATATGCATAAATTAATACATCATATATACTATATATACATATAATACATCATATATATATATATATATACATAAAATAATACATCATATATACTATATATGCATAAAATAATACATCATATATACTATATATACATAAAATAATACATCATATATACTATATATACATAAAATAATACATCATATATACTATATATACATATAATAATACATCATATATACTATATATACATAATATAATACATCATATATACTATATATACATAAAATAATACATCATATATACTATATATGCATAAAATAATACATCATATATACTATATATACATAAAATAATACATCATATATACTATATATACATAAGATAATACATCATATATACTATATATACATAACATAATACATCATATATACTATATATACATAAAATAATACATCATATATACTATATATACATAACATAATACATCATATATACTATATATACATAAAATAATACATCATATATACTATATATACATAAAATAACACATCATAAAAACTATATATACATAACATAATACATCATATATACTATATATGCATAAAATAATACATCATATATACTATATATACATAAATTAATACATCATATATACTATATATACATAACATAATACATCATATATACTATATATACATAAAATAATACATCATATATACTATATATACATATAATAATACATCATATATACTATATATACATAGCATAATACATCATATATGCTATATATGCATAAATTAATACATCATATATACTATATATACATAACATAATACATCATATATACTATATATACATAAAATAATACATCATATATACAATATATACATAACATAATACATCATATATACTATATATACATAGCATAATACATCATATATGCTATATATGCATAAATTAATACATCATATATACTATATATACATAACATAATACATCATATATACTATATATACATAAAATAATACATCATATATACTATATATACATTACATAATACATCATATATACTATATATACATAAAATAATACATCATATATACTATATATACATAACATAATACATCATATATACTATATATACATAGCATAATACATCATATATGCTATATATGCATAAATTAATACATCATATATACTATATATACATAACATAATACATCATATATACTATATATACATAAAATAATATATCATATATACTATATATACATAACATAATACATCATATATACTATATATGCATAAAATAATACATCATATATACTATATATACATAACATAATACATCATATATACTATATATACATAAAATATTACATCATATATACTATATATACATATAATAATACATCATATATATTATATATACATAAAATAATACATCATATATACTATATATGCATAAAATAATACATCATATGTACTATATATACATATAATAATACATCATATATATTATATATACATAAAATAATACATCATATATACTATATATACATATAATAATACATCATATATACTATATATACATAAAATAATACATCATATATACTATATATACATAAAATAATACATCATATATACTATATATACATAACATAATACATCATATATACTATATATACATAAAATAATACATGATATATACTATATATACATATAATAATACATCATATATACGATATATACATAACATAATACATCATATATACTATATATACATAACATAATACATCATATATACTATATAAACATAAAATAATACATCATATATACTATATATGCATAACATAATACATCATATATACTATATATTCATAAAATAATACATGATATATACTATATATACATATAATAATACATCATATATACTATATATACATAACATAATACATCATATATACTATATATACATAATATAATACATCATATATACTATATAAACATAAAATAATACATCATATATACTATATATACATAAAATAATACATCATATATACTATATATACATATAATAATACATCATATATACTATATATACATAACATGATACATCATATATACTATATAAACATAAAATAATACATCATATATACTATATATGCATAAAATAATACATCATATATACTATATATACATAAAATAATACATCATGTATACTATATATACATAAAATAATACATCATATATACTATATATACATATAATAATACATCATATATACTATATATACATAACATAATACATCATATATACTATATATACATAAAATAATACATCAAATATACTATATATACATAACATAATACATCAAATATACTATATATACATAACATAATACATCATATATGCTATATATACATTACATAATACATCATATATACATAAAATAATACATCATATATACTATATATACATAAAATAATACATCATATATACATAAAATAATACATCATATATACTATATATACATATAATAATACATCATATATGCTATATATACATAACATAATACATCATATATACTATATATACATAACATAATACATCATATATGCTATATATACATAAAATAATACCCCATATATACTATATATTCATAACATAATACATCATATGTACTATATATACATAAAATAATACATCATATATACTATATAAACATAAAATAATACATCTTATATACTATATATACATAAAATAATACCTCATATATACTATATATACATAAAATAATACATCATGTATACTATATATACATATAATAATACATCATATATACTATATATACATAACATAATACATCATATATACTATATATACATAAAATAATACATCATATATACTATATATACATAACATAATACATCATATATACTATTTATACATAAAATAATACATCATATATACTATATATACATTACATAATACATCATATATGCTATATATACATAAAATAATACATCATATATACTATATATACATAATATAACACATCATATATACTATATATACATAACATAATACATCATATATACTATATATGCATAAAATAATACATCATATATACTATATATACATATAATAATACATCATATATACTATATATACATAAAATAATACATCATATATACTATATATACATAACATAATACATCATATATACTATATATGCATAAAATAATACATCATATATACTATATATACATAACATAATACATCATATATGCTATATATACATAACATAATACATCATATATACATAAAATAATACATCATATGTGCATAAAATAATACATCATATATACATAAAATAATACATCATATATACATAAAATAATACATCATATATACTATATATACATATAATAATACATCATATATGCTATTTATGCATAAAATAATACATCATATATACTATATATACATAACATAATACATCATATATACTATATATACATAAAATAATACATCATATTTACTATATATACATAAAATAATACATCATATATACTATATATACATAACATAATACATCATATATACTATATATACATATAATACATCATATAAGCTATATATGCATAAAATAATACATCATATATACTATATATACATATAATACATCATATATATATATATATATATATATATACATAAAATAATACATCATATATACTTTATACATAACATAATACATCATATATACTATATATACATAACATAACACATCATATATACTATATATGTATAAAATGATACATCATATATACTATATATACATATAATAATACATCATATATATTATATATACATAAAATAATACATCATATATACTATATATGCATAAAATAATACATCATATATACTATATATACATATAATAATACATCATATATATTATATATACATAAAATAATACATCATATATACTATATATACATAAAATAATACATCATATATACTATATATACATAACATAATACATAATATATACTATATATACATAAAATAATACATCATATATACTATATATACATTACATAATACATCATATATGCTATATATACATAAAATAATACATCATATATACTATATATACATAACATAACACATCATATATACTATATATGCATAAATTAATAAATCATATATACTATATATACATATAATACATCATATTTACTATATATACATAAAATAATACATCAAATATACTATATATACATAACATAATACATCAAATATACTATATATACATAACATAATACATCATATATGCTATATATACATTACATAATACATCATATATACATAAAATAATACATCATATATACTATATATACATAAAATAATACATCATATATACATAAAATAATACATCATATATACTATATATACATATAATAATACATCATATATGCTATATATACATAACATAATACATCATATATACTATATATACATAACATAATACATCATATATGCTATATATACATAAAATAATACCCCATATATACTATATATACATAACATAATACATCATATGTACTATATATACATAAAATAATACATCATATATACTATATAAACATAAAATAATACATCTTATATACTATATATATAAAATAATACCTCATATATACTATATATACATAAAATAATACATCATGTATACTATATATACATATAATAATACATCATATATACTATATATACATAACATAATACATCATATATACTATATATACATAAAATAATACATCATATATACTATATATACATAACATAATACATCATATATACTATTTATACATAAAATAATACATCATATATACTATATATACATTACATAATACATCATATATGCTATATATACATAAAATAATACATCATATATACTATATATACATAATATAACACATCATATATACTATATATACATAACATAATACATCATATATACTATATATGCATAAAATAATACATCATATATACTATATATACATATAATAATACATCATATATACTATATATACATAAAATAATACATCATATATACTATATATACATAACATAATACATCATATATACTATATATGCATAAAATAATACATCATATATACTATATATACATAACATAATACATCATATATGCTATATATACATAACATAATACATCATATATACATAAAATAATACATCATATGTGCATAAAATAATACATCATATATACATAAAATAATACATCATATATACATAAAATAATACATCATATATACTATATATACATATAATAATACATCATATATGCTATATATGCATAAAATAATACATCATATATACTATATATACATTACATAATACATCATATATACATAAAATAATACATCATATATACTATATATACATAAAATAATACATCATATATACATAAAATAATACATCATATATACTATATATACATATAATAATACATCATATATGCTATATATACATAACATAATACATCATATATACTATATATACATAACATAATACATCATATATGCTATATATACATAAAATAATACCCCATATATACTATATATACATAACATAATACATCATATGTACAATATATACATAAAATAATACATCATATATACTATATAAACATAAAATAATACATCTTATATACTATATATACATAAAATAATACCTCATATATACTATATATACATAAAATAATACATCATGTATACTATATATACATATAATAATACATCATATATACTATATATACATAACATAATACATCATATATACTATATATACATAAAATAATACATCATATATACTATATATACATAACATAATACATCATATATACTATTTATACATAAAATAATACATCATATATACTATATATACATTACATAATACATCATATATGCTATATATACATAAAATAATACATCATATATACTATATATACATAATATAACACATCACATATACTATATATACATAACATAATACATCATATATACTATATATGCATAAAATAATACATCATATATACTATATATACATATAATAATACATCATATATACTATATATACATAAAATAATACATCATATATACTATATGCATAAAATAATACATCATATATACTATATATACATAACATAATACATCATATATGCTATATATACATAACATAATACATCATATATACATAAAATAATACATCATATGTGCATAAAATAATACATCATATATACATAAAATAATACATCATATATACATAAAATAATACATCATATATACTATATATACATATAATAATACATCATATATGCTATATATGCATAAAATAATACATCATATATACTATATATACATAACATAATACATCATATATACTATATATACATAAAATAATACATCATATTTACTATATATACATAAAATAATACATCATATATACTATATATACATAACATAATACATCATATATACTATATATACATATAATACATCATATAAGCTATATATGCATAAAATAATACATCATATATACTATATATACATATAATACATCATATATATATATATATATATATATATACATAAAATAATACATCATATATACTTTATACATAACATAATACATCATATATACTATATATACATAACATAACACATCATATATACTATATATGTATAAAATAATACATCATATATACTATATATACATATAATAATACATCATATATATTATATATACATAAAATAATACATCATATATACTATATATGCATAAAATAATACATCATATATACTATATATACATATAATAATACATCATATATATTATATATACATAAAATAATACATCATATATACTATATATACATAAAATAATACATCATGTGTACTATATATACATATAATAATACATCATATATACTATATATACATAACATAATACATCATATATACTATATATGCATAAAATAATACATCATATATACTATATATACATAACATAATACATCATATATACTATTTATACATAAAATAATACATCATATATACTATATATACATTACATAATACATCATATATGCTATATATACATAAAATAATACATCATATATACTATATATACATAACATAACACATCATATATACTATATATACATAACATAATACATCATATATACTATATATGCATAAAATAATACATCATATATACTATATATACATATAATAATACATCATATATACTATATATACATAGCATAATACATCATATATACTATATATACATAAAATAATACATCATATATACTATATATACATATAATAATACATCATATATACTATATATACATAAAATAATACCCCATATATACTATATATACATAACATAATACATCATATATACTATATATGCATAAAATAATACATCATATATACTATATATACATAACATAATACATCATATATGCTATATATACATAACATAATACATCATATATACTATATATACATAGCATAATACATCATATATATACTGTATATACATAAAATAATACATCATATATACTATATATGCATAAAATAATACATCATATATACTATATAAACATAAAATAATACATCATATATACTATATAAACATAAAATAATACATCATATATACTATATATACATAAAATAATACATCATATATACTATATATATAAAAAATAATACATCATATATAATATATATACATAAAATAATACATCATATATACTATATATACATTACATAATACATCATATATACTATATATACATAACATAATACATCATATATACTATATATACATAAAATAATACATCATATATACTATATATACATTACATAATACATCATATATACTATATATACATAAAATAATACATCATATATACTATATATACATAAAATAATACATCATATATACTATATATACATAAAATAATACATCATATATACTATATATACATAAAATAATACATCATATATACTATATATACATAAAATAATACATCATATATACTATATATACATTACATAATACATCATATATGCTATATATACATAAAATAATACATCATATATACTATATATACATAAAATAATACCCCATATATACTATATATACATAACATAACACATCATATATACTATATATACATAGCATAATATATCATATATACTATATATACATAAAATAATACATCATATATACTATATATACATATAATAATACATCATATATACTATATATACATAAAATAATACCACATATATACTATATATACATAACATAATACATCATATATACTATATATGCATTAAATAATACATCATATATACTATATATACATAGCATATTACATCATATATATACTGTATATACATAAAATAATACATCATATATACTATATATACATAACATAATACATCATATATGCTATATATACATAACATAATACATCATATATACTATATATACATAGCATAATACATCATATATATACTGTATATACATAAAATAATACATCATATATACTATATATGCATAAAATAATACATCATATATACTAAATATACATAAAATAATACATCATATATACTATATATGCTCAAAATAATACATCATATATACTATATATACATAAAATAATACATCGTATATACTATATATGCATAAGATAATACATCATATACACTATATATACATAAAATAATACATGATATATACTATATATGCATAAAATACAGATTAATATTATGATTAGTACAGAAGTTAAGAGAACATATATCATTTTGCGTCCAGGGCTTGTTTTTACATGTTGTGCACAATTTGTAAGAAGAGTTTGAAGATATCAAAGGCGCAGTCAGAATCAGTATATAGAAGAAGAAGAGACAACACAATGGCCAAAAGAAAAGGTACAACGATCTACAAAACATACATAGAAAACTAACGATCGAGTAACACGAACCTCACTAAAAACCGGAGGTGAACTCGGGTGCTCCGGAAAGGTAAGCAGTTCTTGCTCTACTAGTGGCACCCGTCGTGTTAATCTAGTTACAAACCCGGTAATAAGCCGTTAACCTTGTCCCACACTATATATGATACTTTCATTATCATAAATAAGTAGAACAACTTACAAATATAAAGATTAAGTACTACTTAGAGGGAACAATGCAAAAGATTAACACCTTCACAGATAATGTCGCATCACTTACTAAAGCTTAAGAGTAACAACAAATAGCATAAACAATTGTATGGCAGCATGACATGACTTGTGTCACGACGAAATAATGCATAATACATACAGTTCATAATTAGCAAATTAAAACAACTGTGCTCGCTAGTTATATGTGAGGAATGCCATTTTACTCACATATGGAAATAAATATATGGCCATATCATTTCACAGCGAGTGGAAGTTCGGACAATAAGACTTGTCTAACCCCTCCACTTTTAAAGTGTCTGTACAAGCCCAGGAAAGTGAACTGTCATGTATTTGTGTGTTAGGAGTATAGGTGTTTGCCTCAGTTTTAGTATTTTACTGCATGATTTCGGAATTGTTCTGACAGTTTGATATTTTTCTACATGATTTCGGAACAGTTCTGACAGTGTGGTATTTTTCGACATGATTTCTGAACTATTCTGACGGTGTGGTATTTTTCCTACATGATTTCTGAACTGTTCTGACAGTCTGGTATTTTTCGATATGATTTCGGAATTATTCTGACAGTGTAGTATTTCCTGCATGATTTCTGAACTGTTCTGACAGTGTGGTATTTGTGACATGATTTCTGAACTATTCTGACAGTGTGGTATTTTTTTTCATGATTTCTGAACTATTCTGACAGTGTGGTATTTTTCTACATGATTTCTGAACTGTTCTGACAGTGTAGTATTTCCGACATGATTTCTGAACTGTTCTGACAGTGTAGTATTTCCTACATGATTTCGGAACTGTTCTGACAGTGTTGTATTTTTCTGCATGTGTCTGTACAAGCCCCGGAAAGTGAACTGTCAGGAGCACAGGTATTTGCTTCAATTCTAGGATTTTACTACATGATTTCGGAATTGTTCTGAAATTTTTATATATTTCTTCATGATTTCAGAACTGTTCTGACAGTGTGGTATTTTTCGACATGATTTCGAAATTGTTCTGACAGTGTAGTATTTCCTACATGATTTATGAACTGTTCTGACAGCGTAGTATTTCCTTCATGATTTCTGAACTGTTCTGACAGTGTGGTATTTTTCGACATGATTTCGAAATTGTTCTGACAGTGAAGTATTTCCTACATGATTTATGAACTGTTCTGACAGCGTAGTATTTCCTTCATGATTTCTGAACTGTTCTGACAGTGTGGTATTTTTCGACATGATTTCGAAATTGTTCTGACAGTGTAGTATTTCCTACATGATTTATGAACTGTTCTGACAGCGTAGTATTTCCTTCATGATTTCTGAACTGTTCTGACAGTGTGGTATATTTGTACATGATTTCGGAATTGTTCTGACAGTGTAGTATTTCCTACATGATTTCTGAACTGTTCTTGCAATGTAGTATTTCGTACACCGTTTCGGAGCTATTCTAACAGTGTTGTATTTTTCTACATGATTTCGAAACTGTTCTGACAGTGTAGTATTTCCTACATGATTTCTAAACTGTTCTGACAGTTTAGTATTTCCTACATGATTTCTGAACTGTTCTGACAGTGTAGTATTTCCTACATCATGTCTGAACTATTCTGACAGTGTAGTATTTCCTACATGATTTCGAAACTGTTCTGACAGTGTAGTATTTCCTACATGATTTCTGAACTGTTCTGACAGTGTAGTATTTCCTGCATGATTTCTGAACTATTCTGACAGTGTGGTATTTTTCGACATGATTTCTGAACTATTCTGACAGAGAAGTATTTTTCGACATGATTTCTGAACTGTTCTGACAGTCTGGTATTTTTCTACATAATTTCGAACTGTTCTAATAGTGTAGTACTTCCTACATGATTTCTGAACTGTTCTGACAGTGTAGTACTTCCTACATTATTTCTGAACTAATCTGACAGTGTGGTATTTTTCTACATGATTTAGGAACTGCTCTGACAGTGTTTTATTTTTCTACATGTATTTCTACATGATTTCTTAACTGTTCTGACAGTGTAGTTTTTTCTACATCATTTCTGAACTATTCTGGCATGATTTTGGAACTGCTCTGAAAGTATTGTATTTTTGTACATGTTTTTTTAGATGATTTCGGAACTGCTTTGACAGTGTTGTATTTTTCTATATGTATCTGTACAAGGCCAGGAAAGTGAACTGTCATGTATTTGTGTATTAGGAGTTTCGGTGTTTGCCTCAGTTCTAGGATTTTACTGCATGATTACGGAACTGTTCTGACAATGTGGTATTTTTCTACATGACTTCGGAACTGCTCTGACAGTGTTGTATTTTTCTACATGTTTTTCCACATGATTTCGGAACTGTACTGACAGTGTGGTATTTCTCAACATGATTTCTGAATTGTTCTGACAGTGTAGTATTTCCTACATGATTTCTGAACTGTTATGACAGTGTAGTATTTCCTACATGATTTCTAAGCTGTTCTGTCAGTGTAGTATTCCCTACATCACTTCGGAACTGCTCTGGCAGTGTTGTATTTTTCTACATGATTTCGGAACTGCTCTGACAGTGTTGTATTTTTCTACATGATTTCTGAACTGTTCTGACAGTGTAGTATATCCTACATGATTTCTGAACTGTTCTGACAGTGTAGTAATTCTTACATGATTTCTGAACTGTTCTGACAGTGTGGTATTTCCTACATGATTTCTGAACTGTTCTGACTGTGTGGTATTTTTCTACATTATTTCGGAACTGCTCTGACAGTGTAGTATTTATCTACATGATTTCGGAACTGCTCTAAAAGTGTGATATTTGTTTTTCATTCTATATTCAGTTTTCCCAGGGTTTAGTGGGATTTGTGTTGTTTTGACTTTTGTTTTCTGTGTATTGTTTTCTAGATAATTGTTTGTCCTTTTGACATTTTTCTTTTAGTCATTGTATAGTCTGTCCTTTTGCGATTTATAGCTTCTGATTACCTCTTTAGTATTTTCAAGCTTTGCTTAATAAACACACGTTCGCAAAAATCAACGATCCAACCAGGACAGAACAAGTCAGAGACACAGACGACATTGGAAATAGGATACAAAACAAAAACAAAAAATAAAAACACAGAAAACTAAAAGGACGTTCAATACGAACCCCACAGTGCTCGCGAAAGGAAAGCAGTTCCTGTGTCTTATTACATACCAGAAACAGCTATCTCACTAATATAGTCAAATCCAGTTAAAATGTTTGCTATTGAGAAATTCGTGATGACGAACGTAGAATCTTTGTAGCGATGACTTAAGCTTTGAGAGCAGCTTCTGGGTCAGAAAATGGACCCTGCACTGAACATTAGTGTACACCAAACCCTAGAATATGAATTGTGAAAATTAACCTCCATACGTTGGTGTTGCCGGAATATTACTACTGATGACTGGGAAGTTAACTGTTGTAAAATTGAAGTCATGACGTTGAAGAAGAGCTTGAAGACACCAAAGGGATAATTGTATAATTTTGTGTTTAATCTTATTTTTTGCTGATATCAAGATAAAGGTACTAAAATTTAAATTATAATTTTAAAATCATAAATTTACAAATATGTTCAGCAATATACCAGCTTCTCCTGCATATGGTGTTTACATCTTGTAATTGATTCGTTATGCAAGGGCCAGTAGCAATTATTCTGATTTCTTGAAACGTCATCTTTATCTGAGAAACAGGCTACTGGACCAGGGCTATAAAAAGATTTGCCTTATTCGATCTCTTAAAAAGCTTATATTCCGATACCAAGATATTGTCGAAATATATTCTGTCTCTGCAGAGACAGTGGTGAACGATGGATTTTCATAAAGTGAAAATGTATAAAGATAAGGAAGTCAACAACAATGTCAAAGATCTTTTTTGTCAATGTGTGACGTATGAGTGCTTTTGATATTTACTTTCGTAGTTAACATACTTCAGGGGACTCGTGGTTGTTGATGGAGATGGTTCACGATAGAAGCTCCACCCTCTCCTCACTGGATTTAGTACTGCGTTGACTGCTATAAATGCTGTTATAGTGACAGCCGGAACCTTTGAACCGTAATGAAAGCGGGAGGTTTGGCGCCGATTCAACCCACCATTTCTTTGGAAATGCCTGTACGAAATCAGGGTTATTACGGTTTTCCCAGTTTTCCGGTTGTTGACTGATATTGTCAGTTTATATACTTATGAGTTTTGACGTTCCATTTGGCAGATTGTTCGGAGTTCGGTAATTTTGTTATTACCCTTATTTAATGTTTAATCATATTAAGTAATTATCATCAAATAATTTTGCCGCCATTTGCTGTAATGTTTTATTTTCTTTACATTATTTGGCTTTTGACCGTGAAGATTATTCCAGAAACATGTCATGCGCACTAAGTAATGCATATTATATTTTCGAACATCCTCAAACGTCATACACTATATACAGTTAAGCATTACAATTACATCGAACAATCTTTTAAACACACAAATGCAGTAAATTTGTTTTGTCATTCATAGATATGTATCCTGAAATGCCATTAGGGAACGACCATTTAGCTTGAAGGGGGGGGGGGGGGGGGGTTATGTTTTTTTTTTTTTTAAATATTCTGATTTTGGTGGAGGAAAAAAAATAATCTGATTTCGATTTAGAGTTTTTACATATAACCTAACGAAAAAAAAGTAAATATTCTAACTCTTGTGTTGTCCGAAAAAAAAATTCTGAACGAAACATAAAACCATAACCCCCCCCCCCCCCCCCCCCCCACCCTTCAAGTTAAATGGTTGGTACAATAACAAATTTCATCACATTTCAGTTACATTCTTTTATTTTGTTGTGGGCAGCATACACCATATTTTCAAATCTTTATTTCTATAATATTTTAACACTTTTACAAATCATTTAGCACTAGGAAATACATAATTATCACATTATGAAATCTCAATATAACAGTTAGACAACAAACAAGAAGGGTCATTTTGTATATACAAGTTAAATTTCCCCAGAGAAATGACAACATGTAAATCCATATATTATTTGTATAATGGTAGTCCAAAAACAATATTCAATATATTCTACAATATCATTACAAAATGTACAAAGGGTTGTATCAGACAATTTCATTAGCAGTTTATTTGTATAAACAAAAATAATAAATATAAACAAATAGCTAAACTTGAACAGATATCATTGAAGGTGGGTAAATTTGTTTTGTCATTCATAGATATATATCCTGAAATGCCATTAACAAATTTCATCACATTTCAGTTGCATTCTTTTATTTTGTTGTGGGCAGCATACAACATATTTTCAAATCTTTATTTCTATAATATTTTAGCACTTTTACAAATCATTTAGCACTAGGAAATACATAATTATCACATTATGAAAACGCAATTTTTTTTCCAGATCTCAACATTAGGCTATATGACAAAAACTCTGAATCACATTATTTTTTTTTTCCTCCACCAAAATCAGAATGTTTTTTTCAGCAACATTGGGAATCAGAATATTTTTTTAGAAAAAAAACATAACCCACCCCCCCTTCAAGTTAAATGGTCGTTCCCTTAGCAGTTTATTAGTATAAACAAAAATAAAAATATAAACAAATAGCTAAACTTGAACAGATATCATTGAAGGTGGGTGACTGGTGTCACTTTGAAGCCATTTAAGTATATATTTGATCTTTTTTGTTGTTATATATGTATACAAAGGAGTCAATCATTTCAGCTTGTTTTTTTCCTGATTTTTCAATGGCGATGTTTTAGATAATCTATAAAAGACCTTGACGAGTTTTTGTATTGACTTTTTATTTGTTCACTAGCTGTAGTTCTATTTTCCGTGTAAAACCAAAGGCTTTGACTTAATCAGATGATAAGGCTGCGCGTACATTCTTATTAATTTAAGACTATTAAACCATTATAAATTTTTTCCAAAAACTTTTTATTTCTTTTAAAAGTGGTCTCCCCGAAAGGTTCTACTTTATCGAGAAAACAATAAGATCCATAGAGCCAGAATTACAGGATCCATGTTTTTTATTACTTTTCCAATAATTGAATTAATGTGCAATTTTCCAAAAAGTTTGCAGGAGTGTTCAATGTTTCCTCCATATTATCAACATATAACTCTTCTTTAAATAAATCATAATTCACACCAAGAAGCTTAAATTGTGCATGTTCCTTTCCGCATTCATGTGTTATCACCGGGTTTGTAACTAGATTAACACGACGAGTGTTACTAGTGGAGCAGGAACTACTTACCATTCCAGCGAACCTAAGTTCATTCCCGGTTTTTAGTGGGGTTTGGGTTACTCGATCTCTAATTTTATGCGCATGTTTTGTAAATCGTTGTATTGATGTTTGATATCCAGTTGTTCTACAAAGCCCCATTGTTCCTAAATCAAAACCACTTTGTTTCTTTTCTAAATTAGCTCTCTGCCCAGAATATGCCGAGAAAATATTTATTAAATACCTAATAAATTATCAAGATAGTTTATTGTCATCTGATGTTAAAGTCGAATCATCAACATATTGACTTCTAAGAATTTCATTTTCGATGTCTAGGCTATTATTATTTGTGACGATTAAGAATTCTAGACACAAGATAAACAGATTAGGAGATATTGGATCTTTTTGTCTGTCACCTCGCTGTAACTTGTAAAATTTAGAACAATGTTGATTATTCAATATACAGCTTGAAATGTCTGAATAAATTTCTTTTATCCAATAAGTCAACGATTCACCAAATCCATAAAAATGAATTAGACATTTAAACATAAGTTCCTTCACTATAGAGTCAAATGTTGTCCCGGAATCTAAGCAAAAAGGATTGCGATATTTCCCGCACCTGTTCGTTCAAAAGACTGAAAATTAGTCTACTTGATTCTCCAAAGAACCTCCCCTTTAATAAAGTCCATCTCTGTTTTATTTATTATTTGAAGCGCACAAAGATATGTATATACAGTTTTATTATATAGCAAACAAAACACACATGTCGTTGTTATATATCGTCGTCTGGGTGAGGATCGAACTTAACTACATGTTGTTTTCTTCATTTTGAATGTTTTGTGAAATCGTACTATTTCTAAGAGTCGCAACATTAATTCTAATGGGAGCACTAGTAACTGTGTTGAATTTTCGACAACAAAATATATTTTTCAAGTTTTCCCTGAATTCTTTTATGCGAAATAAATATACAAAGGGGTTAATTAATGAATTCAGTAAGGAAAATAATAACCACATGGCTCTTTGTGTGCGTTTGTTTTCCCCAAGGTACTCATAATTTAGCAAAACACATGTCAGTGGGGTTGTGCTCACGACAAACAGTATTCCAATAATTCCGATTGTTGCACATAGTTTAACGTCTTTCAGTCCCCATGCATTTCCAGGAAGGATTCTTCTTTTAATCCAGATTAAGCGGAGCAGGATCCCCATTGCTGCTGTCACCAGAGATATAATAATAGCATATATACTCCCAATGAAGTAAAAAAAATGTAGTTCATGTCCATGAACTAGGGCATCTATTGAACAAACCGCCATATCATACCGGTCAGTCGTCCATAAAACGAATGCAATGGTGTTGACTACGACAGACGTCAACCACGATGTCACAATTACAACCCATTCTATAATTCTCTGATTCTGTTGTGGCTGTGGGTTTGATGTCAAGATGTTCAATCTGTGAACGCAAATGCCAAGCACGTGCAGCATGGATGCAACAAATGTAACACTATACATGTAGTACCGGAAACAACAATTGAAAAATGAGAACTGCATATCGGTATGGATGTAAGTTTCCCCCATAAGGTATGCAAATACACCAACAAACGCATCCGTAATTGCGACGCTGAAGATATGTAGATTTTTCACATTTTCTTTTCGTACTGTTATCGAGATGACCGTTAAGATAGCTGGTAAGTTTGCTATCAGTATGGCAATAGGAATTCCTGTTATCAACACGGTCGCTATAGCGTTTGGTGAAAATAATGTCGTTTGATTCACTGACCACCATTCTGTGCCATTTGTCATTTTCGTTCACAATATCTTATATCGTAAAAACACCGTCTTCCTCTGTGGTGTGAACCTGATGGCTTAATATGTTTACTCACATCATTGTTTGTACGCAAAAGGTGTAGATACAGCTGCCTTAGCTATTCTATTAGCGACTATATATTGACGAATTAGTTAGTATATTTTGTACATGATCATGGTGATAGTAAGAATACAATTAAATATTTCCAAAACCCAAATGAAAAGTCGCAGATAACACACATAAATACTATTTAAGCAAGTTAGCAATTATAGATATATAACAATATCTCCCCTTCAATAACAATGTACATATATATAATAATGGTATTTCATTTGAAAGTAACTTATATATATATAAAGCGAAAATATCCTTTTCATATCCATTTCCTGTTTAAATTGAATTCTCGTATATTTTTTCTCGCTACGAAGGGATCATGTTGATTAATGTTCCCTTCTTCGATTTACGGAATCTGATTGGTTGCGTAAATTTTTTTTCTATAATATGCTAGTAACAGAAAGAAAAAATCAACAATGAATTAAGTTTCTATAGCAACAATTTACGTAATGACAATATACAATGACAAAAATCAAATTAATATAGTTTGCAACTGGAGCGAATGTTCACAGTTAGCTTGCAATACAGTGTGTATATGTGATAAAATAAAAAGCTAACTGTCGGAACAGTGCTAAAAGCCAATAGGAAAATCGTACACAAACAAATTCGATAATACACATAAATAATGTTTAAGCAAGCTAACAATTATATCTCCTCTTTAAGTACAATATACAAATATGGTATTTCATTTGAAAGTAACTATGGGCAGAAAAATCCAAAAGAGAAATCGGCCGAATACTCAAGATATTTTACTACAACGAGCAGAAATTAAACAATCAACCTTAATCTTAAAAGACAACGATTTGCTAAAAATGTCAGTTTAGTGTTGAATAATTACAGTTTTCCCAGAAACAGTTAATTATTTTTGGCATTGTTATTAGTTGTTGCAAATTATACATCCTAAAACAGATGTATTTTTCCATGATTTCAGTCATTTATTTACACTAATTTAGATTTAAAAAACGTTTAAAGATGTCTAGATGTAAAGTAGAAAAAAAATACATGACAAACTCTTACTAACTGTTTTCCCCAGCCTTCGGCTTCGGGCAACAGTTCTTTCATTGACTCTCATAAAACAACTGTTGCTTCGATCCCAGTCAATGCTTATATACTATTACCAGAGGCAAAGCTCTGTCTAAAAACTAAAAAAGTCTAGCTCTTGGGACTAACTACTTTTTATTTACATAATGATGGTTTCAAGACTTAGAAACAATAAAGATATTAAGGGATTTCAAATAAAAATAGACGAAAAAACTCATAGCATTAAGATATCGCAACTCGCTGATGACACAACTTTATTTGGTACGTCTAAAGAAGAAATTTATTTAGCATTTAATGAAATAGAAACTTTCGGGTCTTTTTCTGGATTATTAATGAACAAAAATAAAACTGGGGGGAATTTGGGTAGGAAAACTTAAGCACAGTAAAGATAAAATAGAGGGCATTAAATGGTCAGAAAAAACTATCAAAACATTGGATGTATATTGTGGTAACAATAAAGAAGAGTGTGAAAAATTAAACTGGGAAAATAAAATAGATAAAATGAATACTTTATTCTTCTCTTGGGGAAAACGAAATTTAACTATTCTTGGGAAAATTATGATTATTAAAGCGTTAGTCATACCTATATTTACTTTTGTTGCTAGTGCATGTGTCGTGCCAGACAAATATAGAAAAGAAATTGAATGTAAATGTTTCAAATTCATATGGGATGGTAAACCAGACAAAGTTAAAAGAAACACTATGATAGGGAATTTTGAAATGGAGGGTTTAAATATGATAGACATAGGAAGTTACTTTGCATCACTGAGAGCATCATGGGTAAGTAGATTTGTTAGTGGAGCAATGGGCAATTGGAAATTGATACCATGTAAATACTTTAGACAATTTGGGAAGAATTGGTTGATATTTTCAATGAATATCGAATACAACAAAATTAAAGGGTATTTAAGATATATTCCTGATTTTTATAAAGAAATATTGCAAACCTGGATAAAAATGGGTGGGGGTCAAGCAAAAACGCCATCACATTTTGCAGAGATTAGAAAACAGCTTATATGGGGAAATAAATTTATAATGTTTAAAAATAAAAGTTTAATGTTTGATAATTGGATAAATAGTGATTTAATTTATATCAATGATATTTTAAATGAAAACGGGGAAATAAATCAGAATTTAATTTTAGATAAATTAAAATACAAGAATAATTGGATATCTGAATTTATCTGCCTAAAAAAAGCGATACCTAATGAATGGTATCATACATTACAGGCTCAAAACTCTATTAAAAATGTTGTAAATTTACAAAAAGATAAATGGAAAATGTATAGACCCGTCACAACTGTCCAACAACTATTTTTATAATGAATATATTAATGTAAAATTTTTGAAACCAATAGGTATAAATACATGGTTAATGTACTTGTCAATAAATGAAAAACAAACATGAGTCAGCTTTACTCTTTCATTTTTCATTATTTAGAAGAAAATAAGCTAAATATATTCAGATGGAAATTATTGCAATATATAATTCCTACACAGAAACTATTAATGAAATGGAGAATTGCTATTAATAGCCAATGTAATTTATGTGGTCAAGATGAAGACTATCTACATTACGTTATGTCTTGTCCCTATATGAAAGAATTTTGGGTGAAAATACAAATATTGAAAAAATCTAATATAGAAAATTTTGTCACATTGAAACATATTGTTTTTGGGTATAAAATATTTGATAAAGATTATTTTGATTTCAAATATTTTTTAACAATTTTAGGATCTTCTATATACAAAGCATATTATGTATCTGAACAAAAGACTAAACAAGTAAACACATATTCTTTATTTGTGAGGGAATATATTACGAGAATAAGCCAGGTACAAAAACTCCAAAATAGTAAACTGTTAGCAAAAATAAGGGAAAATATTGAAATGTAAATATGTATGCATTGTATATATGTATATGTATACAGTGTATGTATGCATGCATATGTATGTGTGTATATGCATAGATGTATGTGTGTAGATGTAGGTGCGTATTTATAAGCATATTTAATTAAAGTCTGATCCTCATCAGTTATATTATATTATTTGAAAGTATTTTAATTATATAAGAAAATATTAATATGAAATACTTCATAAGTAGCTTGGGCTTTTGAAGTAAGAATGTAACAAGCATTTTGAATAAGAATATATTGTTGTTAAAAGAAAATGATGGAGACCAACATTTTTGTTTACTTATAATTATGTACCTGTTAGACCACTTCCTTTGATAACGAGTCCGCGAGTGGTTACTTTCTCCATTGTCCATTAGCAAGTCACGTATGGGGAAATATTTCTAAATGTGGCATGCTTCTTTAGGAAATGTTAGCTTACAGTCCAGATTCTTCGTAGCCTTGGTTCATTGGAAAGCTATAGTATTAAGCGTTCGTGTGTTTCCCGTGAAACCTTGTTGGGTAATTGTATATGTTGTCCACAACAGGGTTATCTCAATTATATGGAAGATATCGGTATTATCAAGTGGAACTGTGTTTTAAATTGTATTATTACTCGAGATTTCCCAAGGCACCAGTTACCCTCTCGTCTTATTTTGTTTTGTCATATCAGAAATTAAAGTATAAATTTATCTCCACAAACCCTCTACTGTTCGTTTTGAAAAGCATCACTTCTTCTTCTCTCACATTAAATCATCTCATTCAGTTCAATAGTTCCATACTCATGTAGATCATAATGTGATTCAAAACGGTATCATTGGTGTAAAAATCTTTCTGTTATTACAATATTAGGGTAATTGAAATCAGAAAAATATTACAAATAAGTGGAAAACGAACTAACGGAGAAATGTAATCGGCATAAGAGTATGTAAATCAGTTTTTCTATGATTACTGCTAAGTTCATTTAATCAAGTATAGTTTGTAAGAACATAATAATGCGTTACTTCATCATTAGATCTCGTCGTCGACTCGATCTTAAGCAAACAGACAGAGATTTTCATATATCGTATTAAGGGTTGTATAATGCGCAGGATTTTGCCCAGATCCTTTAATTTGTAGGAGGGGTGCGCATTATAAACAGGAACAATGTGTTTCACTCTTTCCCAGACCGGGAAATCACATGTCCGCCAATAAAACCCAACACATTTAATATTTTGCAACTTTATTTAAGGTGAAAAGAGATAAATGGTTCTTAATTTCTCCCAGCAAATGAAACATGCTCAAAGGACTGAAAAATATATACGATTGATATTTAATTCTTACATTTCCGACGGCGATTTTTTTAAAAGTCCATGGGCATTATAGACACGAAATATTATTTTTCTGGAGATTTTCAAGGCCAAGAGGAGGTGCGCATTATCCACCAATGCGCATTATACAACCCTAAATACGGTATTGATATTTACACAAATTATATTATTTTCCATTCCATATTGAAAAGCCTTATGAAAAACTAACGTGTAATATCTTTCAGAATAAGACAAAAAATGAATTCCAATAAAATGACTTCAAATGCCCTCACACCTTTTATTATACCGACAATGCAGTATTAAGATCAATCAAAGATAAATCAACTTCTGTTATAAATGTAAATTACCTTACACCTGAAGCAGATTAGTTTGTCATATTAATAATGATATGAAAAGCAAAAAAAAAAAATTGTCGCCAGCTGAAAGTTTAGTCTGTTTCCAGATTATTAGTAGGCTGTCTACTGAGTCGTATTTTGGGCTAATCGTATGCAATAACGTATCAATGACAAAGGAATTACCCAGAAGCCAAAGTAGTGGTGTTCGTGTAGATCGATCTTTTGTTTTCTGAGTAGTGTTTTGATGATCGTTGTTTGACCTTTGTCCTTTTTCTTTTGACCATTGTGTTGTCTGTCCTTTTGTCCTTTTTCTTTTGACCATTGTGTTGTCTGTCCTTTTGTCCTTTTTCTTTTGACCATTATGTTGTCTGTCCTTTTGTCCTTTTTCTTTTGACCATTGTGTTGTCTGTCCTTTTGTCCTTTTTCTTTTGACCATTGTGTTGTTTGTCCTTTATTTCTTTTTCTTTTGACCATTGTGTTGTCTGTCCTTTTGTCCTTTTTCTTTTGACCATTGTGTTGTCTGTCCTTTTGTCCTTTTTCTTTTGACCATTGTGTTGTTTGTCCTTTATTTCTTTTTCTTTTGACCATTGTGTTGTCTGTCTTTCTTCAAATGACGAATTCTGATTACCGATTGGTGTCTTCAAGCTATTTGTATCATAAATTTAGCAGAAGGTTTGGAAGCAATGAGAGTGTTGGTGAAATTGGTGAAGGTAGGGCGAAATTAGACAAGGGATATGATAGAGGAGAAGAGTATTTCCGTTGGCCCCCTTGTACGAATTTGTTAATTTACTGCTATTTTTACTATAGTTTACCATTTGCAATGCTAAGGATGTCACTGAACAATTCATGATTCGGTGATTATCTACATCGCATCTATCTAAATGAGCATGCAGGTAAGGATGCTACTGATACTCAAAAGTGTACTTCTTACCATGACCGTCACCTTGACATCGACAACGAAGGAAGAATAAAAAAACTCTACGACAAACGTGCTGACTTCATGATTTCACTTTCCAATTGTCAACTTCCCCTTCATCAGTAGCAATATTCCAGTATCACCAGCATATGGAGTATACATTTCACAACTCATACGTTATTCTAGCACTTGTACCCAGTACAGTGATTTTCTGTTAGTGGAAAAGCTACTAAAACAAGGGTACGTTGCTCCTAGGTTGAAGCTATCGCTACAACAATTCTACGGTCGTCATCATAATCTGGTTGACCGTTGCACAATATCCATATCTCAAATGACTATGGATCTTTGACCTTTTACGTAGCTGTTTTCCTCCTCTGCCCCTCTCACTGCCAAGACTGTTACCGGATTGTATATATGAGTAACACGGCGAGTGTCTTATAAGAAGCAGGAACTCCTTACCCTTCGATAGCACCTGAGTTCACCCCCAGTTTTGTTGGTGGGTTCCTTGTTGCTCATCTTTTTTGTGTTGTCCTATTGTGTCGCTACGTTCTGAGTACCGTGTTGTGATTTCCGTTATGATCTTCGCATAAAACGATGTTTGGTTCGTGTTTACCTCCAGTTGTTTGTAGGAGAGCTCACGTCTTATTTAAGTTATTTGGTTTAATGACAAAATTTAAGGTATAGGCATCATGTCTAGCCCTACCTGTAGATCGGTGAATGCGATGGATATTTTCAACTCCGCTCCTCTGCGTAACCGAAACCATGGTCATCGTCATCTTACATCCCTTATACTTCATGATTTTTCACTAAATTTATGCAGAAACCGTTGGGTATGCACTCGCTCGAAACCATGTTCACTACCCCTTTCAAAACTACATGCCTAGTACAACTCATGCTTGGTAAGCCATGTTATAAATCCGAATTCAAATGAATACAAACTTACAGCAATTGTTTTGGATATTGCCGGTCGTAGACTTTTCAAACCTGTTGGCATTAAGAAAGATGAAATTGACAAGCGTTCATTTCTGAATCTGTCGATTGCTAACAAAGGTCTTGATGGCATTAACTTAAGTAATATCCTTCATCTCGAAAAATCCTTCAAATAGAAAAATTACACCATATTCTAAGTATAATCTCGTATGCATATACCATGCATATAGCAACAAAAATATTTAGCAACAAACACGTGTTGCATGATCTCAATATTGACGATTTTAAATATAAGCCTCCTGATTACACCTGTGCAAGTTCCCCATTCATATATAATCCGGCTGGCCACGTTATAACTGGTGACCTCAAAATTATCAACAACACCTTTCTACGAGATGTGTTCGCTATATGGCCTAAATATCGTGAGCCTAAATCCATAAACTGGAAACATAACTTTAAAATTATTATGGATTCCGTCGAGGACTATGCCAGACAATGGGAAAATCGTGAAAAGGAGGACTTGTATACTCTTTCCGAATGAATGAAGAGTGTGAGGTCGCTTATACAAATTAGAATTAAAAACACTCAGTGAGTATATGAGCACTCGCTCTACATCAATCTTTAAAGACCCAAATGTTGCTAAACACCTGTCTCTCCTCCATAACAAATATGATATTGTCTCCGCCGTCAACGCCCCTAATAATATTGTTTTTAATGTGTACATCACATTATGTAGACTGCTTGATAAAGGAATTAGGTATTGAAAATTCACTTGGCAACCCTATCTATACCCCTACGACACTTACGAAAGAGGAAATCCTGGACAAGCATACGTCTATTTTATGTTCCTTTGGAATTTCAGCCAACGATGAAGAACTGGATCTACCATAACTCTACTGGATTCCTAAATGACACAAGTATCCTTTCAAACAGCGTTATATTTCTGGGTCTGCCAAATGCCCCACGAAACCTCTATCCCAATTATTAATATGTATTCTATCGGTGGTCAAAACCGGGCTTCAGAGCTACTGTGACACTAGCTACTCGAGGCGTGGTGTGAATCAAATGTGGATTCTGAAGAACTCTAAAGACCTGCCAGAGTACATACAATCAAGGTCCCTCTCCTCCTGTAATAACATTAAAACATTTGACTTCTCTACCCTCTACACAACATTTCCTCACTATAAGCTGAAGGACAGATTAAAGGAATGTGTCCAACTGTGTTTTATGAAAAAGAATGGCCAACGTAGATATAAATACCTTGTGCTAGGAAGGAACAAATCTTATTTTGTACAAAAACCACTCCGATTCAACGAAAAGGTTCTCTGAAGCTGATATCATCAACATGCTCGACCTTTTGATTCACAACATATTTGTTATGTTTGGTGGACGTGTTTTTCAACAGACAGTCGGTATATCTATGGCTAAAATAAATGTGCTCCTCTTCTCGCCGACTTGTTCCTTTATTCGTATGAGGCAGACTTTATACAGGGGCTTCTACAAAATACGAAAAGAAGATAGCCCGATCCTTTAATTTCACGTTCCGCTATATAGATAATGTCCTTTCACTAAATAATTCTACATTTGGTGATATTGTTGACCGCATCTATCCCATTGATCTTGAAATATAGGATACCACAGATACGGATAGGTCTGCTTCATACCTTGACCTACACCTCGATATTGACAATGAGGAGCTGTTAAGAACGACACTTTACGACAAAAGAGATACTTTCAATTTTCCAATTGTGAACTTTCCATTTATATGTAGCAACATTCCAGCAGCACCTGCACATGGAGTACATAGCTCCCAGTTACGATATTGCAGAGCTTGTTGTTCCTATCAGGATCTCCTTGATAGACAGCTGCTGCTAACAAGGAGCTACTGAACCTATGGTTCCTCTTAGTTAAGTTAAAGTCAGCACTTCGAAAGTTTTACGGTCACCACCATGACTTGGTTGACCGCTGTGGAATATTTGTGTCACATATGACCTCGGATATGTTCCACTTGTCATAAACACCTCCCGGTCCTTTCCCCATTCATGATTTATCATCGAGTTTGTAACTAGATTAACACGACGGATGCCACAAGTGGAACAGGGACTGAAAACTCTTTCGGAGCACCTGAGTTCACTCCCGGTTTTTAGTGGGGTTAGTGTTATTCGATCTTTAGTTTTATGTGTATGTTTTGTAGATCGTTGTTTATCCTTTCGTACTTTTTTCTTTTGGCCATTGTGTTGTCTGTTATACGGATTCTGATTGCCCCTTTGGTATCTCCAAACTCTTCTTGTGTTTGTTTGCGCATGGTGGAGTCCAATACATTCTGTGTTGTGTGTTTGTTTTTGTTTGTCTTCGTCTTTTGTACCATATGTTGCCAGTTTCTCTGGATTGTCCATATTTAATTGCCCTTTCGGTATTCTCTAACGTTTATTTACACTAGAAACACATCTCTTTTCTTAGATATCTACGGCTTTATTATGAATACTGGTTCGACACCTCTACTGGTGGACAATAAGTCTCAGAGGGTGTCATCGACCCATCGACACCTCTACTGGTGGACAATAAGTCTCAGAGGGTGTCATCGACCCACCGACACCTCTACTGGTGGACAATAAGTCTCAGAGGGTGTCATCGACTCACAGACATTGTTTATGATATAGATTTATTATTGAGGTTACAATTCCAACATTGTGTAAACATTAGCAAAGCTAAGATTCATCTCCCTAAATCTCAAGGAAACTTAGACAATTATGGTTGTCCTTTGACTTTTTTAAATATATTTATTTGGTTTTCCAATCTTTTACCTTTGATCATGGCGGGTAAATAGAACGTCATCACTTTCGCTATATAGTGTTGTGTGCGGGAAGTTGGAACTTAACAACACGCTGTTTTCTCGACTCCTGATTTTGGAGTTTTCTGGCATCCGTACTATTCCTAAGAGGTGCGACATTAACAACGTTTGGAACAGTTGTTACTGTGTTGAGTCTTCGGCAGTATAACATATGTTTTAAGCTTTCTCTGAATTCTTTTATGCGGAATAAATATATAAAGGGGTTAATTAATGAGTTCCTTAAGGAGAATAATAATAATATGCCTCTCTTTGAGAGTATGTTCTCTCCAATGTACTCATTGAATAACAAGACACATGTCAGTGGGGTTGTACTCACGACAAACAGTATTCCAATAATTCCGATTGCTATACATAGTTTATCATCTTTCGGTCCCCATGCATTTCCAGGAAGTTTTCTTCTTTTAATCCAGATAAACAGGAGCAGGATCCCCATTGCTGCTGTCACCAGAGATATAACAATAGCATATATACCCCCAAGGAAGTAATAAAAATGTAACTCATATCCAAAAACTATGGAATTTATTGAACAAACTGTCAATCCTCCATAAAACGAACCCAATGGTGATGATTACGGCAGACGTCAACCACGATGTCACAATTACAACCCATTCTATAATTCTCTGATTCTGTTGTGGCTGTGGTTTTGATGTCAAGATTTTCAATCTTTGAATGCAAATACCAAGCACGTGCAGCATGGATGCAACAAATGTAACACTATACATGTAGTATCGGAAACAACAATTGTAAAATGTCAACTGCCTATCGGTATGGATAAAAGTTTCCGCCACAAGATATGCAAATATAACAACAAACGCATCCGTAATTCCGACGCTGCAGAGATGTAGATTTTTCACATTTTCTGTTCGTACTGTTATTCAGATGACCGTTAACACCGCTGGTAAATTTGCTATCAGTGTGACAATAGGAATTCCGGTTATGAACACTGTCATTATAGCGCTTGGTGAAAATGATTCTGTTCCATCTGCCATCTTCCTTCAAAATATGTCTTATCCTGAAAACACGAACGTTTTGTGCTGGCGTATTAATCTGATATGTTCATTTGCTTTATTACATCGTGATTGTGATGCAAAAGATGTGAAACATAACATTAGTTGTTAACGGCAATATATTGACGAATTAATTAGTGTTTTGTGATCTGAGTAATAATCGTCAGAATATAATAAAAATGTATTAGTTTATCATGACAATCTACATATGTGATAAAATGAAAAACAAAAAAATATCACACTGTTAGAACAAAATCCTAGTAGAACAGCGTAGAAACAGAGACAAAATCAATATCTTGAGATACAGATATATAATGTTTAGGTAAACGAAAAATTATTAACACATTAAAAAAAATATCTTCATTAACAATTTACCAGTATGCAATGTCATCTGAAGTCACACCTATTGTGAATCAAATATCAGTTCCATGTTCATTCCCTGTATAAATTGATTATCCAGATATTTGCCTTGTAACGAAGAAGGGATCATATTCTTTAATCTCATGCTTTCTTTTTTCGGAATTATTTTAATTTTCCTTCGTCTACTCTAATCGAAGCTATGGCATATGGGCGTGCGAAGAAAAGTTTCAAGGGGTAATCAGAACAACTCGTCAATCGATTTGATTTTGATTTGATTTTTGGTGTTTAACGCCACTTTCAGCAATATTTCAGCTATATCATGACAACCAGTTTTAGTGGTGGAAGAAGCCGGAGTACCCGGAGAGAACCACTGACCATGGGTAAGCAACTGGTAAACTTTATCACTTGCGGCTGCGAATCGAGTACACCTTTATTGTAATTTACACAGCCGAGCGCGAACCCACGCCGTATTGGTGATAGGCTTATATGAGTTGCTAGGTAATCCAACCACCTAACTCATTGAGCCACCCGGACCCTCTCGTCAATCGAAGAAGAACAGATAATGTAATGGTCAAATGAAAAAGGGCTACGTTAAAGGACAAACAACGTTCTACAAGCCACTACACAGAAAACTAAAGATCGAGCAACACGAACTATGCTAAAATCTTTGGATACACGTGTGTGCTCCTGAAGGGTAAGCTGTGGCACCTCTTGTGTTATTCCTGTCAAATATCAGCTGGGTTGTCACGAATGAAGACATGATCGAATTTTGATTACGACAAACGGAACACAGCTCTGGTCACTTGTGACAAAGATATTTCGCAACGGTTAACCAAGTCATTTTAGCGACCGTACAACATACGAAGTGTTGCTTCTTTTTAACCTCTAGGAACCCTTGGTTCAGTAGTTTGTTTGTTAGCAGCAACCTACTATCAAGGAAATCATGATAAGAACCACAAGCTCTGGAATATCAGATCAACTGATCAGGGACATATACAGGTGCTGCTGGAATGTTGTTACATATAAATGGACTTAAATATGCTTTAGAAATGTACACTTGAGTTGAAATATATCTCTAAACAATATGTTGTACATAGGGAATAACCCAGCTCCAGTAAATGAGTAGGTTACTAAAGGAATATGTTCCCTGTTTGAACAGATTATAATATATAACAATGCTTGGGGCAGTTTACGCTTAATAAACAGCGTGACGCGGTTTATGAAAAGTGTAAACTGTTCCAAGCCAGGATATACTTCTGAAAAAATCAAATTATAAGGAATAAGTTTAACCTGTTCAAAAATTGAACATATTCCTTATAATTTAATTTTTACAACAAAATTTAAGGATTCCTCGATTTTTATTACGATTATGTCATGGAACTATTTAAATCTGTCGTTGGCGAATGAACATGTTACCAACCCATGTTATCAAGAATAAACCAGGCAGATCAGCCAATCATATTACAGTATTCACATCAAATTAAATAATTGTTTTGATATCACTGATCATTACACATATTTCTCATTTTACTTTTAAATTATTTCTGTTAACTTGCCATTATTAAGTGGCGATTCAAATCCGGTAGAATTATTAGAGCCAGGCCATGATTGGCTTGTTCGATGTATCAGAAAATAAAACCCTTCTGAGACATTTATGTAGATAGCATCTATTGAAGTAATACAATCCTGTTATAAAAACGTAGACATGTCATTTAGTGCACATAATAACTATAATAACATATCCCTGATAGAATATCACCTTTTATCTCCTACAGAATAACATATCCCTCATATCACCTTTTATCTCCTAGAGAATAACATATCCCTCATAGCACCTTTTATCTTCTACAGAATAACATATCCCTCATAGAATATCACCTTTTATCTCCTACAGAATAACATATCCCTCATAGAATATCACCTTTTATCTCCTACAGAATAACATATCCCTCATAGCACCTTTTATCTTCTAACGAATAACATATCCCTCATAGAATATCACCTTTTATCTCCTACAGAATAACATATCCCTCATAGAATATCACCTTTTATCTCCTACAGAATAGCATATCCCTGATAGAATATCACCTTTTATCTCCTACAGAATAACATATCCCTCATAGAATATCACCTTTTATCTCCTACAGAATAACATATCCCTCATAGAATATCACCTTTTATCTCCTACAGAATAACATATCCCTCATAGAATATCACCTTTTATCTCCTACAAAAAAACATATCCCTCATAAAATATCACCTTTTATCTCCTACAGAATAACATATCCCTGATAGAATATCACCTTTATCTCCTACAGAATAACATATCCCTCATAGAATATCACCTTTTATCTCCTACAGAATGACATATCCCCCATATCACCTTTTATCTCCTTCTGATAGAATATCACCTTTTATCTCCAACGGAATAACATATCCCTCATAGAATATCACCTTTTATCTCCTACAGAATAACATATCCCTCATAGAATATCACCTTTTATCTCCTCCTGATAGAATATCACATTTTATCTCCTGATAGAATATCACCTTTTATCTCCTACAGAATAGCATATCCCTCATAGAATATCACCTTTTATCTCCTACAAAATAACATATCTCTCATAGAATATCACCTTTTATCTCCTACAGAATAGCCTATCCCTCATAGAATATCACCTTTTATTTCCTACAGAATAACATATCCCTCATAGAATATCACCTTTTATCTCCTACAGAATAACATATCCCTCATAGAATATCACCTTTTATCTCCTACAGAATGACATATCCCCCATATCACCTTTATCTCCTACTGATAGAATATCACCTTTTATCTGCAACGGAATAACATATTCCTCATAGAATATCACCTTTTATCTCCTACAGAATAACATATCCCTCATAGAATATCACCTTTTATCTCCTACAGAATAACATATCCCTCATAGAATATCACCTTTTATATCCTTCAGAATAACATATCCCTCATATCACCTTTTATCTCCTACAGAATAACATATCCCTCATAGAATATCACCTTTTATCCCCTACAGAATAACATATCCCTCATAGAATATCACCTTTTATCTCCTACAGAATAACATATCCCTCATATCACCTGTTATCCCCTACAGAATAACATATCCCTCATGGAATATCACCTTTTATCTCCTACAGAATAACATATCCCTCATAAAACCTTTTATCCCCTACAGAATAACATATCCCTCATAGAATATCACATTTTATCTCCTACAGAATAACATATCCCTCATAAAACCTTTTATCCCCTACAGAATAACATATCCCTCATAGAATATCACCTTTTATCTCCTACAGAATAACATATCCCTCATAGAATATCACCTTTTATCTCCTACAGAATGACATATCCCCCATATCACCTTTATCTCCTACTGATAGAATATCACCTTTTATCTGCAACGGAATAACATATTCCTCATAGAATATCACCTTTTATCTCCTACAGAATAACATATCCCTCATACAATATCACCTTTTATCTCCTACAGAATAACATATCCCTCATAGAATATCACCTTTTATCCCCTACAGAATAACATATCCCTCATAGAATATCACCTTTTATCTCCTACAGAATAACATATCCCTCATATCACCTGTTATCCCCTACAGAATAACATATCCCTCATGGAATATCACCTTTTATCTCCTACAGAATAACATATCCCTCATAAAACCTTTTATCCCCTACAGAATAACATATCCCTCATAGAATATCACATTTTATCTCCTACAGAATAACATATCCCTCATAAAACCTTTTATCCCCTACAGAATAACATATCCCTCATAGAATATCACCTTTTATCTCCTACAGAATAACATATCCCTGATAGAATATCACCTTTTATCTCCTACAGAATAACATATCTCTCATCGAATATCACCTTTTATATCCTATGGAATAACATATCCCTGATAGAATATCACCTTTTATCTCCTACAGAATAACATATCCCTCAGAGAATATCACCCTTTATCTCCTACAGAATAACATATCCATCATAGAATATCACCTTTTATCTCCTACAGAATAACATATCCCTCATAGAATATCACCATTTATCTCCTACAGAATAAATATCCCTCATAGAATATCACCTTTTATCTCCTACAGAATAACATATCCCTCATAGAATATCACCTTTTACCTCCTACAGAATAACATATCCCTCATAGAATATCACCCTTTATCTCCTACAGAATAACATATCCCTCATAGAATATCACCGTTTATCTCCTACAGAATAACATATCCCTCAGAGAATATCACCTTTTATCTCCTACAGAATAACATATCCCTCATAGAATATCACCTTTTATCTCCTACAGAATAACATATCCCTCATAGAATATCACCTTTTATATCCTATAGAATAATATATCCCTGATAGAATATCACCTTTTATCTCCTACAGAATAACATATCCCTCAGAGAATATCACCTTTTATCTCCTACAGAATAACATATCCCTGATAGAATATCACCTTTTATCTCCTACAGAATAACATATCCCTCAGAGAATATCACCTTTTATCTCCTACAGAATAACATATCCCTCATAGAATATCACCTTTTATCTCCTACAGAATAACATATCCCTCATAGAATATCACCTTTTATCTCCTACAGAATAACATATCCCTCATAGAATATCACCTTTTATCTCCTACAGAATAACATATCCCTCATAGAATATCACCTTTTATCTCCTACAGAATAACATATCCCTCATAGAATATCACCCTTTATCTCCTACAGAATAACATATCCCTCATAGAATATCAACGTTTATCTCCTACAGAATAACATATCCTTCAGAGAATATCACCTTTTATTTCCTACAGAATAACATATCCCTCAGAGAATATCACCTTTTATCTCCTACAGAATAACATATCCCTCATAGAATACCACCTTTTATCTCCTTCAGAATAACATATCCCTCATAGAATATCACCTTTTATCTCCTACAGAATGACATATCCCTCATAGAATATCACCTTTTATCTCCTACAGAATAACATATCCCTCATAGAATATCACCCTTTATCTCCTACAGAATAACATATCCCTCATAGAATATCACCGTTTATCTCCTACAGAATAACATATCCTTCAGAGAATATCACCTTTTATCTCCTACAGAATAACATATCCCTCATAGAATATCACCTTTTATCTCCTACAGAATAACATATCCCTCATAGAATACCACCTTTTATCTCCTACAGAATAACATATCCCTCATAGAATATCACCTTTTATCTCCTACAGAATAACATATCCCTCATAGAATATCACCTTTTATCTCTTACAGAATAACATATCCCTCATAGAATATCACCGTTTATCTCCTACAGAATAACATATCCCTCATAGAATATCACCTTTTATCTCCTACAGAATAACATATCCCTCATAGAATATCACCTTTTATCTCCTACAGAATAACATATCCCTCATAGAATATCACCTTTTATCTCTTACAGAATAACATATCCCTCATAGAATATCACCTTTTATCTCCTACAGAATAAGATATCCCTGATAGAGTATCACCGTTTATCTCCTACAGAATAACATATTCCTCATAAAATATCACCTTTTATCTCCTACAGAATAACATATCCCTCATAGAATATCACCTTTTATCTCCTACAGAATAACATATCCCTCATAGAATATCACCTTTTATCTCCTACAGAATAACATATCCCTCATAGAATATCACCTTTTATCTCCTACAGAATAACATATCCCTCATAGAATATCACCTTTTATCTCTTACAGAATAACATATCCCTCATAGAATATCACCTTTTATCTCCTACAGATATCAATAACTATAACATCAGGCTAAACCATCAAGACCAGAAATTCACCTCAAATTCAATTTTCACTGAAAGAACCATCAAGAAATAAATAATTTCACTTTCTCGTCAAATCTTGGTGTAGACATTAGTAAATATTTCCAGGCTCTCAATGATAATTGATGTTTTATTTATATAATGATGGCCACCCCCCTTATCTACTTATGGCCGAGTCTCTTTTAGAATGAGGTAACGAGTGCGTATATGCTTTATTTGTCCGTTATTAATTCACTTGTAGCCTTAATTGGAATAGTTCTAATGTTGTACATTTCATTCGGATATCATTCACTTATCCCTAAGGGCGAGATTCTCCGAAGGCTGGTTCAACGGAAAGCTTCAGTATTTAGCTTTCATCCGGTACTCATGACCCTGGTGGAACGGGTGTAATTATATCATTTGTCAGTGACAGGATTTTCAATAATAAAAGGAAGATATCGGCGATATGAAAGTGGGCGTTTTTTTCAATTATTGACTTACAGATATAGCTCATTTATTCTGATTTGTTTTGTCTTCTCGAAAATTATTTTATGAATCATTCTGTGTAGTGTCGATACTCAGGTAGACACTAATATGCTTAATTTAGTTCTGGATTATCACCTACTCTTCATTGAACATCTTGAACAAGAAGACGGTGTCCTCATACTTCCAGTGGGTGACATTATTAAGAATGAATCATCTTCACATTAATGCTGGATTAATTCAGTCACTGCATTCTGAGCACTAAACTATTAAATCAAGGAATTGTAAAGAATCGCCCCATCTTATCTTTCCATGAATTCTTCTTGTGTTTTTTCTGTCATGTGCGTGCAGATAACGTAGGGTGGTATTGGCAAGAAAAAGAGTTTGAAAATGCCAAAGGGGTAACCAGAATCCGTATATCGAAGAAGAACAGACAACACAAAAGACAAAAGAAGAGTTTGAAGATACCAAAGGGGTAATCAGAACCCGTATATCGAAGAAGAACAGACAACACAATGGCCAAAAGAAAAGGTACAAAAGGACAACCAATGATCTACAAAACATACACATAAAACTAAAGATCGAGTAACACGAACCCCACTTAAACACGGGGGTGAACTCAGGTACAATTATATTTTGATTTAAAGTTGACTATTATGTCGTACGATGGCCTCGTATACTATCTTGTATATAACAAAATGATTGAGACCATTGGTTCTCTTTGATAGAACTAATAATATACATATGGAAACTTCTGTGTCATGAACATTAAATATGTCATGCTTGATGGTCGAGATTAAAGCATTCTCTGTTCCCTCGGTTATATGTGAAGGTTGGCATTTTACTCACAAGCCGAAAGCACTTGCATGGGTTTGGGCCAATAAAACTAGTGAAACACCCCAACTTTTTATTGAAGTTCATGTCAGAGAAGTGAGCGGTCTTGTAGTTGATTGTTAGGGGTAGCGAGTTCACCTCTTACTACGAATTTAAAATTGTTTCGACAATGTGTTATTTTTATTAATTTTTATTACAATGATTACAATCACTTTGGAATGTTCTAAGTTTGTAAGAACACAACACTGAATAGGTCTCGGCCTCGTCTCGGTCTTAATAATGAATAAAGAGATTGGTCCTAAAATGTTACTTATTAAGGCTCCTTTATTGAAAAGACTTACGAAATACGAATATGTAATAACTTTAAGTCCCTTTATTTCTACATTAGATTAAGGTAACACCAGAATTCCATTATAAAGACTTCAAACTACTTGATATTTCTGTACTGACAATCTGGATATAACAATGAATAGTTAATGAATTATAACTACAGCTTTCTATCAACTTGATACGAATTAATTTCTGATATATATTTCAAGGGAGAAATAATCTGTTTTCGGCCCTTTCAAATTATAAGCCTACTGTCAGTTAAAACGTACTTAAGCTAATCGTATGCACAAACTTATCAAAGCCACATAAAGCCTTAATCTAACATTCATGCATATTGATGACGGTCTGCCCAAAAACTTATCAAAGCCACATAAAGCCTTAATCTAACGTTCATGCATATTGATGACGGTCTGCCCAAAAACTTATCAAAGCCACATAAAGCTTTAATCTAACATTCATGCATATTGATGACGGTCTGCCCAAAAACTTATCAAAGCCACATAAAGCCTTAATCTAACATTCATGTATATTGATGACGGTCTGCCCAAAAACTTATCAAAGCCACATAAAGCCTTAATCTAACATTCATGCATATTGATGACGGTCTGCCCAAAAACTTATCAAAGCCACATAAAGCCTTAATCTAACATTCATGCATATTGATGATGGTCTGCCCAAAAACTTATCAAAGCCACATAAAGCCTTAATCTAACATTCATGCATATTGATGACGGTCTGCCCAAAAACTTATCAAAGCCACATAAAGCTTTAATCTAACATTCATGCATATTGATGACGGTCTGCCCAAAAACTTATCAAAGCCACATAAAGCCTTAATCTAACATTCATGCATATTGATGACGGTCTGCCCAAAAACTTATCAAAGCCACATAAAGCTTTAATCTAACATTCATGCATATTGATGACGGTCTGCCCAAAAACTTATCAAAGCCACATAAAGCCTTAATCTAACATTCATGCATATTGATGACGGTCTGCCCAAAAACTTATCAAAGCCACATAAAGCTTTAATCTAACATTCATGCATATTGATGACGGTCTGCCCAAAAACTTATCAAAGCCATATAAAGCTTTAATCTAACATTCATGCATATTGATGACGGTCTGCCCAAAAACTTATCAAAGCCACATAAAGCCTTAATCTAACATTCATGCATATTGATGACGGTCTGCCCAAAAACTTATCAAAGCCATATAAAGCTTTAATCTAACATTCATGCATATTGATGACGGTCTGCCCAAAAACTTATCAAAGCCACATAAAGCCTTAATCTAACATTCATGCATATTGATGACGGTCTGCCCAAAAACTTATCAAAGCCACATAAAGCTTTAATCTAACATTCATGCATATTGATGACGGTCTGCCCAAAAACTTATCAAAGCCATATAAAGCTTTAATCTAACATTCATGCATATTGATGACGGTCTGCCCAAAAACTTATCAAAGCCACATAAAGCCTTAATCTAACATTCATGCATATTGATGACGGTCTGCCCAAAAACTTATCAAAGCCACATAAAGCTTTAATCTAACATTCATGCATATTGATGACGGTCTGCCCAAAAACTTATCAAAGCCATATAAAGCTTTAATCTAACATTCATGCATATTGATGACGGTCTGCCCAAAAACTTATCAAAGCCACATAAAGCCTTAATCTAACATTCATGCATATTGATGACGGTCTGCCCAAAAACTTATCAAAGCCACATAAAGCCTTAATCTAACATTCATGCATATTGATGACGGTCTGCCCAAAAATTATCAACCAATTTGCTAACTGGGCTCCATCAATATACCCCCCAAAATGTGAGATAAAAGAAATAACACAAATAGCTTTTTCTTCCTGGCTTATGTAAATTGTGATCCCAATTGTCAACTTTCTACCGGGCACAAGAGATGACCTCAATTTCGCCATTACATTTTTCCTCACATCTTGATAGTAATATATCAACGACTCTTGGATCTAGATTTTATATTTGATAACTCATGCGTTACGCATCTAAAATAGGGAGTTCTGAGGGTGACGCAGTCCCCTTTTTCCCTACAACGGTACATGTTTGCATTTCGAACCACCGGACCTCTAGATGATGAAGAACATATTGATATCACTAATTAGTATTTGTTTACATTATCACTTTCATTGATATTTTTAACGCTTACACTTATGTACCTTTTACTAAATTTAGTGAGTGAGTGATTGTTGTTTAAAGACAACTCAAGTTTCAGCTATATGATGGCGAGAACAAGTTAATTTTCTATGAGATGATGTCTCTTTGTACTAAACCAACACGCATAAGTAACTGATTATCCTACTGAGTACCTAGGTTAACACCTGGTGCCGTGGGGTCTGTGTTGCTCATCTTATAAGTAACTGATTATCCTACGTGAGTACCTAGGTTAACACTTGGTGCCGTGGGGTCTGTGTTGCTCATCTTATAAGTAACTGATTATCCTACATGAGTACCTAGGTTAACACATGGTGCCGTGGGGTCTGTGTTGCTCATCTTATAAGTAACTGAGTATCCTACGTGAGTACATAGGTTAATACCTGGTGCCGTGGGGTCTGTGTTGCTCATCTTATAAGTAACTAATTATCCAACGTGAGTACCTAGGTTAACACCTGGTGCCGTGGGGTCTGTGTTGCTCATCTTATAAGTAACTGATTATCCTACGTGAGTACCTAGGTTAACACCTGGTGCCGTGGGGTCGGTGTTGCTCATCTTATAAGTAACTGATTATCCTACGTGAGTACCTAGGTTAACACCTGGTGCCATGGGGTATGTGTTGCTCATCTTATCAGTAACTGATTATCCTACGTGAGTACCTAGGTTAACACCTGGTGCCGTGGGGTCAGTGTTGCTCATCTTATAAGTAACTGATTATCCTACGTGAGTACCTAGGTTAACACCTGGTGCCGTGGGGTCTGTGTTGCTCATCTTATAAGTAACTGATTATCCTACGTGAGTACCTAGGTTAACACCTGGTGCCGTGGGGTCTGTGTTGCTCATCTTATAAGTAACTGATTATCCTACGTGAGTACCTAGGTTAACACTTGGTGCCGTGGGGTCTGTGCTGCTCATCTTATAAGTAACTGATTATCCTACGTGAGTACATAGGTTAATACCTGGTGCCGTGGGGTCTGTGTTGCTCATCTTATAAGTAACTGATTATCCTACGTGAGTACCTAGGTTAACACCTGGTGCCGTTGGGTCTGTGTTGCTCATCTTATAAGTAACTGATTATCCTACGTGAGTACATAGGTTAACACCTGGTGCCGTGGGGTCTGTGCTGCTCATCTTATAAGTAACTGATTATCCTACGTGAGTACATAGGTTAATACCTGGTGCCGTGGGGTCTGTGTTGCTCATCTTATAAGTAACTGATTATCCTACGTGAGTACCTAGGTTAACACCTGGTGCCGTGGGGTCTGTGTTGCTCATCTTATAATTAACTAATTATCCTACGTGAGTACCTAGGTTTAACACCTGGTGCCGTGGGGTCTGTGTTGCTCATCTTATAGGTAACTGATTATCCTACGTGAGTACCTAGGTTAACACCTGGTGCCGTGGGGTCTGTGTTGCTCATCTTATAAGTAACTGATTATCCTACGTGAGTACCTAGGTTAACACCTGGTGCCGTGGGGTCTGTGTTGCTCATCTTATAAGTAACTGATTATCCTACGTGAGTACCTAGGTTAACACTTGGTGCCGTGGGGTCTGTGCTGCTCATCTTATAAGTAACTGATTATCCTACGTGAGTACATAGGCTAATACCTGGTGCCGTGGGGTCTGTGTTGCTCATCTTATAAGTAACTGATTATCCTACGTGAGTACCTAGGTTAACACCTGGTGCCGTGGGGTCTGTGCTGCTCATCTTATAAGTAACTGATTATCCTACGTGAGTACATAGGTTAATACCTGGTGCCGTGGGGTCTGTGTTGCTCATCTTATAAGTAACTGATTATCCTACGTGAGTACCTAGGTTAACACCTGGTGCCGTGGGGTCTGTGTTGCTCATCTTATAATTAACTAATTATCCTACGTGAGTACCTAGGTTTAACACCTGGTGCCGTGGGGTCTGTGTTGCTCATCTTATAGGTAACTGATTATCCTACGTGAGTACCTAGGTTAACACCTGGTGCCGTGGGGTATGTGTTGCTCATCTTATCAGTAACTGATTATCTTACGTGAGTACCTAGGTTAACACCTGGTGCCGTGGGGTCTGTGTTGCTCATCTTATAAGTAACTGATTATCCTACGTGAGTACCTAGGTTAACACATGGTGCCGTGGGGTCTGTGTTGCTCATCTTATAAGTAACTGATTATCCTACGTGAGTACCTAGGTTAATACCTGGTGCCGTGGGGTCTGTGTTGCTCATCTTATAAGTAACTGATTATCCTACGTGAGTACCTAGGTTAACACCTGGTGCCGTGGGGTCTGTGTTCCTCATCTTATAAGTAACTGATTATCCTATGTGAGTACTTAGGTTAACACCTGGTGCCATGTGGTCTGTGTTGCTCATCTTATAAGTAACTGATTATCCTACGTGAGTACCTAGGTTAAAACCTGGTGCCGTGGGGTCTTTGTTGCTCATCTTATAAGTAACTGATTATCATGCGTGAGTACCTAGGTTAACACCTGGTGCCGTGGGGTCTGTGTTGCTCATCTTATAAGTAACTGATTATCCTACGTGAGTACCTAGGTTAACACCTGGTGCCGTGCGATCTGTGTTGCTCATCTTATAAGTAACTGATTATCCTACGTGAGTACCTAAGTTAACACCTGGTGCCGTGGATGTCTGTGTTGCTCATCTTATAAGTAACTGATTATCCTACGTGAGTACCTAGGTTAACACCTGGTGCCGTGGGGTCTGTGTTGCTCATCTTATAAGTAACTGATTATCCTACGTGAGTACTTAGGTTAACACCTGGTGCCGTGGGGTCTGTGTTGCTCATCTTATAAGTAACTGAGTATCCTACGTGAGTACCTAGGTTAACACCTGGTGCCGTGGGGTCTGAGTTGCTCATCTTATAAGTAACTGATTATCCTACGTGAGTACCTAGGTTAACACCTGGTGCCGTGGGGTCTGTGTTGCTCATCTTATAAGTAACTGATTATCCTACGTGAGTACCTAGGTTAACACCTGGTGCCGTGGGGTCTGTGCTGCTCATCTTATAAGTAACTGATTATCCTACGTGAGTACATAGGTTAATACCTGGTGCCGTGGGGTCTGTGTTGCTCATCTTATAAGAAACTGATTATCCTACGTGAGTACCTAGGTTAACACCTGGTGCCGTGGGGTCTGTGTTGCTCATCTTATAAGTAACTGATTATCCTACGTGAGTACCTAGGTTAACACATGTTGCCGTGGGGTCTGTGTTGCTCATCTTATAAGTAACTGATTATCCTACGTGAGTACCTAGGTTAACACCTGGTGCCGTGCGGTCTGTGTTGCTCATCTTATAAGTAACTGATTATCCTACGTGAGTACCTAGGTTAACACCTGGTGCCGTGGGGTCTATGTTGCTCATCTTATAAGTAACTGATTATCCTACGTGAGTACTTAGGTTAACACCTGGTGCCGTGGGGTCTGTGTTGCTCATCTTATAAGTAACTGAGTATCCTACGTGAGTACCTAGGTTAACACCTGGTGCCGTGGGGTCTGAGTTGCTCATCTTATAAGTAACTGATTATCCTACGTGAGTACCTAGGTTAACACCTGGTGCCTTGGGGTCTGTGTTGCTCATCTTATAAGTAACTGATTATCCTACGTGAGTACCTAGGTTAACACCTGGTGCCGTGGGGTCTGTGCTGCTCATCTTATTAGTAACTGATTATCCTACGTGAGTACATAGGTTAATACCTGGTGCCGTGGGGTCTGTGGTGCTCATCTTATAAGAAACTGATTATCCTACGTGAGTACCTAGGTTAACACCTGGTGCGTGGGGTCTGTGTTGCTCATCTTATAAGTAACTGATTATCCTACGTGAGTACCTAGGTTAACACATGGTGCCGTGGGGTCTGTGTTGCTCATCTTATAAGTAACTGATTATCCTACGTGAGTACCTAGGTTAACACCTGGTGCCGTGCGGTCTGTGTTGCTCATCTTATAAGTAACTGATTATCCTACGAGAGTACCTAGGTTAACACCTGGTGACGTGGGGTTTGTGTTGCTCATCTTATAAGTAATTGATTATCCTACGTGAGTACCTAGGTTAACACTTGGTGCCGTGGGGTCTGTGTTGCTCATCTTATAAGTAACTGATTATCCTACATGAGTACCTAGGTTAACACATGGTGCCGTGGGGTCTGTGTTGCTCATCTTATAAGTAACTGAGTATCCTACATGAGTACATAGGTTAATACCTGGTGCCGTGGGGTCTGTGTTGCTCATCTTATAAGTAACTAATTATCCAACGTGAGTACCTAGGTTAACACCTGGTGCCGTGGGGTCTGTGTTGCTCATCTTATAAGTAACTGATTATCCTACGTGAGTACCTAGGTTAACACCTGGTGCCGTGGGGTCGGTGTTGCTCATCTTATAAGTAACTGATTATCCTACGTGAGTACATAGGTTAACACCTGGTGCCGTGGGGTCTGTGTTGCTCATCTTATAAGTAACTGATTATTCTACGTGAGTACCTAGGTTAACACCTGGTGCCGTGGGGGCTGTGTTGCTCATCTTATAAGTAACTGATTATCCTACGTGAGTACCTAGGTTAACACCTGGTGCCGTGGGGTCTGTGTTGCTCATCTTATAAGTAACTGATTATCCTACGTGAGTACCTAGGTTAACACCTGGTGCCGTGGGGTCTGTGTTGCTCATCTTATAAGTAACTGATTATCCTACGTGAGTACCTAGGTTAACACATGGTGCCGTGGGGTCTGTGTTGCTCATCTTATAAGTAACTGATTATCCTACGTGAGTACCTAGGTTAACACCTGGTGCCGTGCGGTCTGTGTTGCTCATCTTATAAGTAACTGATTATCCTACGTGAGTACCTAGGTTAACACCTGGTGCCGTGGGGTCTGTGTTGCTCATCTTATAAGTAACTGATTATCCTACGTGAGTACCTAGGTTAACACCTGGTGCCGTGGGGTATGTGTTGCTTATCTTATCAGTAACTGATTATCCTACGTGAGTACCTAGGTTAACACCTGGTGGCGTGGGGTCTGTGTTGCTCATCTTATAAGTAACTGATTATCATGCGTGAGTACCTAGGTTAACACCTGGTGCCGTGGGGTCTGTGTTGCTCATCTTATCAGTAACTGATTATCCTACGTGAGTACCTAGGTTAACACCTGGTGCCGTGGGGTCTGTGTTGCTAATCTTATAAGTAACTGATTATCCTACGTGAGTACCTAAGTTAACACCTGGTGCCGTGGGGTCTGTATTGCTCATCTTATAAGTAACTGATTATCCTACGTGATTACCTAGGTTAACACCTGGTGCCGTGGGGTCTGTGTTGCTCATCTTATAAGTAACTGATTATCCTACGTGAGTACCTAGGTTAACACCTGGTGCCGTGAAGTCTGTGTTGCTCATCTTATAGGTAGCTGATTATCCTACGTGAGTACCTAGGTTAACACCTGGTGCGTGGGGTCTGTGTTGCTCATCTTATAAGTAACTGATTATCCTACGTGAGTACCTAGGTTAACACCTGGTGCCGTGGGGTTTGTGTTGCTCATCTTATAAGTAACTGATTATCCTACGTGAGTACCTAGGTTAATACCTGGTGCCGTGGGGTCTGTGTTGCTCATCTTATAAGTAACTAATTATCCTACGTGAGTACCTAGGTTAACACCTGGTGCCGTGGGGTCTGTGTTGCTCATCTTATAAGTAACTGATTGTCCTACGTGAGTACCTAGGTTAACACCTGGTGCCGTGGGGTCTGTGTTGCTCATCTTATAAGTAACTGATTATCCTACGTGAGTACCTAGGTTAACACCTGGTGACGTGGGGTATGTGTTGCACATCTTATCAGTAACTGATTATCCTACGTGAGTACCTAGGTTAACACCTGGTGCCGTGGGGTCTGTGTTGCTCATCTTATAAATAACTGATTATCCTACGTGAGTACCTAGGTTAATACCTGGTTCCGTGGGGTCTGTGTTGCTCATCTTATAAGTAACTGATTATCCTACGTGAGTACCTAGGTTAATACCTGGTGCCGTGGGGTCTGTGTTGCTCATCTTATAAGTAACTGATTATCCTACGTGAATACCTAGGTTAATACCTGGTGCCGTGGGGTCTGTGTTGCTCATCTTATAAGTAACTGATTATCCTACGTGAGTACCTAGGTTAATATCTGGTGCCGTGGGGTCTGTGCTGCTCATCTTATAAGTAACTGATTATCCTACGTGAGTACCTAGGTTAACACCTGGTGCCGTGGGGTCTGTGCTGCTCATCTTATAAGTAACTGATTATCCTAGGTGAATACCTAGGTTAATACCTGGTGCCGTGGGGTCTGTGTTGCTCATCTTATAAGTAACTGATTATCCTACGTGAGTACCTAGATTAATACCTGGTGCCGTGGGGTCTGTGTTGCTCATCTTATAAGTTACTGATTATCCTACGTGAGTACCTAGGTTAACACCTGGTGCCGTGGGGTCTGTGTTGGCCATCATGTCGGGTATCTTATAAGTAACTGATTATCCTACGTGAGTACCTAGATTAATACCTGGTGCCGTGGGGTCTGTGCTGCTCATCTTTTAAGTTACTGATTATCCTACGTGAGTACCTAGGTTAACACCTGGTGTCGTGGGGTCTGTGTTGCTCATCTTATTAGTAACTGAGTATCCTACGTGAGTACCTAGGTTAACACCCGGTGCCGTGGGGTCTGTGTTGATCGTCTTATAAGTAACTGATTATCCTATGTGAGTACCTAGGCTAATACCTGGTGCCGTGGGGTCTGTGCTGCTCATCTTATAAGTTACTGATTATCCTACGTGAGTACCTAGGTTAACACCTGGTGTCGTGAGGTCTGTGTTGCTCATCTTATAAGTAACTGATTATCCTACGTGAGTACCTAGGTTAACACCCGGTGCCGTGGGGTCTGTGTTGATCGTCTTATAAGTAACTGATTATCCTATGTGAGTACCTAGGTTAACATCTAACTGATTATCCTACGGGAGTACATAGGTTAACACCTGGTGTCGTGGGGTCTGTGTTGCTCATCTTATAAGTAACTGATTATCCTACGTGAGTACCTAGGTCAACACCTGGTGCCGTGGGGTCTGTGTTGCTCATCTTATCAGTAACTGAATATCCTACGTGAGTACCTAGGTTAACAACTAGTGCCGTGGGATCTGTGTTGCTCATCGTGTCGGGTATCTTATAAGTACATGTAACTGATTATCCTACGCGAGTACCTAGGTTAACACCTGGTGCCGTGGGGTCTGTGTTGCTCATCTTATAAATAACTGATTATCCTACGTGAGTACCTAGGTTAACACCTGGTGCCGTGGGGTCTGTGTTGCTAATCTTATAAATAACTGATTATCCTACGTGAGTACCTAGGTTAACACCTGGTGTCGTGGGATCTGTGTTGCTCATCTTATAAGTAACTGATTATCCTAGTGAGTACCTAGGTTAACACCCGGTGCCGTGGGGTCTGTGTTGCTCGTCTTATAAGTAACTGATTATCCTATGTGAGTACCTAGGTTAACACCTAACTGATTATCCTACGTGAGTACCTAGGTTAACACCTGGTGTCGTGGGGTCTGTGTTGCTCATCTTATAAGTAACTGATTATCCTACGTGAGTACCTAGGTTAATACCTGGTGCGTGGGGTCTGTGTTGCTCATCTTATAAGTAACTGATTATCCTACGTGAGTACCTAGGTTAACACCTGTTGCCGTGGGGTCTGTGCTGCTCATCATGTCGGGTATCTTATAAGTAACTGATTATCCTACGTGAATACCTAGGTTAACACCTGGTTCCGTGGGGTCTGTGTTTCTCATCTTATAAGTAACTGATTATCCTACGTGAGTACCTAGGTTAACACCTGGTGCCGTGGGGTCTGTGTTGCTCATCTTATAAGTAACTGAATATCCTACGTGAATACCTAGGTTAACACCTGGTGCCGTGCGGTCTGTGTTGCTCATCTTATAAGTAACTGATTATCCTACGTGAGTACCTAGGTTAACACCTGGTGCCGTGGGGTCTGTGTTGCTAATCTTATAAATAACTGATTATCCTACGTGAGTACCTAGGTTAACACCTGGTGTCGTGGGGTATGTGTTGCTCATCTTATAAGTAACTGATTATCCTAGTGAGTACCTAGGTTAACACCCGGTGCCATGGGGTCTGTGTTGCTCGTCTTATAAGTAACTGATTATCCTATGTGAGTACCTAGGTTAACACCTAACTGATTATCCTACGTGAGTACCTAGGTTAACACCTGGTGCCGTGGGGTCTGTGTTGCTAATCTTATAAGTAACTGATTATCCTACGTGAGTACCTAGGTTAACACCTGGTGCCGTGGGGTCTGTGTTGCTAATCTTATAAGTAACTGATTATCCTACGTGAGTACCTAAGTTAACACCTGGTGCCTTGGGATCTGTGTTGCTAATCTTATAAGTAACTGATTATCCTACGTGATTACCTAGGTTAACACCTGGTGCCGTGGGGTCTGTGTTGCTCATCTTATAAGTAACTGATTATCCTACGTGAGTACCTAGGTTAACACCTGGTGCCGTGGGGTCTGTGTTGCTCATCTTATAAGTAACTGATTATCCTACGTGAGTACCTAGGTTAACACCTGGTGCGTGGGGTCTGTGTTGCTCATCTTATAAGTAACTGATTATCCTACGTGAGTACCTAGGTTAACACCTGGTGCCGTGGGGTTTGTGTTGCTCATCTTATAAGTAACTGATTATCCTACGTGAGTACCTAGGTTAATACCTGGTGCCGTGGGGTCTGTGTTGCTCATCTTATAAGTAACTAATTATCCTACGTGAGTACCTAGGTTAACACCTGGTGCCGTGGGGTCTGTGTTGCTCATCTTATAAGTAACTGATTATCCTACGTGAGTACCTAGGTTAACACCTGGTGCCGTGGGGTCTGTGTTGCTCATCTTATAAGTAATTGATTATCCTACGTGAGTACCTAGGTTAACACCTGGTGCCGTGGGGTATGTGTTGCTCATCTTATCAGTAACTGATTATCCTACGTGAGTACCTAGGTTAACACCTGGTGCCGTGGGGTCTGTGTTGCTCATCTTATAAGTAACTGATTATCCTACGTGAGTACCTAGGTTAATACCTGGTGCCGTGGGGTCTGTGTTGCTCATCTTATAAGTAACTGATTATCCTACGTGAGTACCTATGTTAATACCTGGTGCCGTGGGGTCTGTGTTGCTCATCTTATAAGTAACTGATTATCCTAGGTGAATACCTAGGTTAATACCTGGTGCCGTGGGGTCTGTGTTGCTCATCTTATAAGTAACTGATTATCCTACGTGAGTACCTAGGTTAACACCTGGTGCCGTGGGGTCTGTGCTGCTCATCTTATAAGTAACTGATTATCCTACGTTAGTACCTAGATTAACACCTGGTGCCGTGGGGTCTGTGCTGCTCATCTTATAAGTAACTGATTATCCTAGGTGAATACCTAGGTTAATACCTGGTGCCGTGGGGTCTGTGTTGCTCATCTTATAAGTAACTGATTATCCTACGTGAGTACCTAGGTTAATACCTGGTGCCGTGGGGTCTGTGTTGCTCATCTTATAAGTAACTGATTATCCTACGTGAGTACCTAGGTTAACACCTGGTGCCGTGGGGTCTGTGCTGCTCATCATGTCGGGTATCTTATAAGTAACTGATCATCCTACGTGAATACCTAGGTTAACACCTGGTTCCGTGGGGTCTGTGTTTCTCATCTTATGAGTAACTGATTATCCTACGTGAGTACCTAGGTTAACACCTGGTGCGTGGGGTCTGTGTTGCTCATCTTATCAGTAACTGAATATCCTACGTGAGTACCTAGGTTAACACCTGGTGCCGTGGGGTCTGTGCTGCTCATCTTATAAGTAACTGATTATCCTACGTGAGTACCTAGGTTGTCACCTGGTGCCGTGGGGTCTGTGTTGCTCATCTTATAAGTAACTGATTATCCTACGTAAGTACCTAGGTTAACACCTGGTGTCGTGGGGTCTGTGTTGCTCATCTTATAAGTAACTGATTATCCTACGTGAGTACCTAGGTTAACACCCGGTGCCGTGGGGTCTGTGTTGATCGTCTTATAAGTAACTGATTATCCTATGTGAGTACCTAGGTTAACACCTAACTGATTATCCTACGGGAGTACCTAGGTTAACACCTGGTGTCGTGGGGTCTGTGTTGCTCATCTTATAGGTAAATGATTATCCTACGTGAGTACCTAGGTTAACACCTGGTGCCATGGGGTCTGTGTTGCTCATCTTATAAGTAACTGATTATCCTACGTGAGTACCTAGGTCAACACCTGGTGCCGTGGGGTCTGTGTTGCTCATCTTATCAGTAACTGAATATCCTACGTGAGTACCTAGGTTAACAACTAGTGCCGTGGGATCTGTGTTGCTCATCGTGTCGGGTATCTTATAAGTACATGTAACTGATTATCCTACGCGAGTACCTAGGTTAACACCTGGTGCCGTGGGGTCTGTGTTACTAATCTTATAAATAACTGATTATCCTACGTGAGTACCTAGGTTAACACCTGGTGCCGTGGGGTCTGTGTTGCTAATCTTGTAAATAACTGATTATCCTACGTGAGTACCTAGGTTAACACCTGGTGCCGTGGGGTCTGTGTTGCTCATCTTATAAGTAACTGATTATCCTACGTGAGTACCTAGGTTAACACCTGGTGCCGTGGGGTCTGTGTTGCTCATCTTATAAGTAACTGATTATCCTACGTGAGTACCTAGGTTAACATCTGGTACCGTGGGGTCTGTGTTGCTCATCTTATAAGTAACTGATTATCCTACGTGAGTACCTAGGTTAACACCTGGTGCGTGGGGTCTGTGTTGCTCATCTTATAAGTAACTGATTATCCTACGTGAGTACCTAGGTTAACACCTGGTGCCGTGGGGTTTGTGTTGCTCATCTTATAAGTAACTGATTATCCTACGTGAGTACCTAGGTTAATACCTGGTGCCGTGGGGTCTGTGTTGCTCATCTTATAAGTAACTAATTATCCTACGTGAGTACCTAGATTAACACCTGGTGCCGTGGGGTCTGTGTTGCTCATCTTATAAGTAACTGATTATCCTACGTGAGTACCTAGGTTAACACCTGGTGCCGTGCGGTCTGTGTTGCTCATCTTATAAGTAATTGATTATCCTACGTGAGTACCTAGGTTAACACCTGGTGCCGTGGGGTATGTGTTGCTCATCTTATAAGTAACTGATTATCCTACGTGAGTACCTAGGTTAACACCTGGTGCGTGGGGTCTGTGTTGCTCATCTTATAAGTAACTGATTATCCTACGTGAGTACCTAGGTTAACACCTGGTGCCGTGGGGTTTGTGTTGCTCATCTTATAAGTAACTGATTATCCTACGTGAGTACCTAGGTTAATACCTGGTGCCGTGGGGTCTGTGTTGCTCATCTTATAAGTAACTGATTATCCTACGTGAGTACCTAGGTTAACACCTGGTGCCGTGGGGTCTGTGTTGCTCATCTTATAAGTAACTGATTATCCTACGTGAGTACCTAGGTTAACACCTGGTGCCGTGGGGTCTGTGTTGCTCATCTTATAAGTAATTGATTATCCTACGTGAGTACCTAGGTTAACACCTGGTGCCGTGGGGTATGTGTTGCTCATCTTATCAGTAACTGATTATCCTACGTGAGTACTTAGGTTAACACCTGGTGCCGTGGGGTCTGTGTTGCTCATCTTATAAGTAACTGATTATCCTACGTGAGTACCTAGGTTAATACCTGGTGCCGTGGGGTCTGTGTTGCTCATCTTATAAGTAACTGATTATCCTACGTGAGTACCTAGGTTAATACCTGGTGCCGTGGGGTCTGTGTTGCTCATCTTATAAGTAACTGATTATACTAGGTGAATACCTAGGTTAATACCTGGTGCCGTGGGGTCTGTGTTGCTCATCTTATAAGTAACTGATTATCCTACATGAGTACCTAGGTTAACACCTGGTGCCGTGGGGTCTGTGCTGCTCATCTTATAAGTAACCGATTATCCTACGTTAGTACCTAGATTAACACCTGGTGCCGTGGGGTCTGTGCTGCTCATCTTATAAGTAACTGATTATCCTAGGTGAATACCTAGGTTAATACCTGGTGCCGTGGGGTCTGTGTTGCTCATCTTATAAGTAACTGATTATCCTACGTGAGTACCTAGGTTAATACCTGGTGCCGTGGGGTCTGTGTTGCTCATCTTATAATAACTGATTATCCTACGTGAGTACCTAGGTTAACACCTGGTGCCGTGGGGTCTGTGCTGCTCATCATGTCGGGTATCTTATAAGTAACTGATCATCCTACGTGAATACCTAGGTTAACACCTGGTTCCGTGGGGTCTGTGTTTCTCATCTTATGAGTAACTGATTATCCTACGTGAGTACCTAGGTTAACACCTGGTGCGTGGGGTCTGTGTTGCTCATCTTATCAGTAACTGAATATCCTACGTGAGTACCTAGGTTAACACCTGGTGCCGTGGGGTCTGTGCTGCTCATCTTATAAGTAACTGATTATCCTACGTGAGTACCTAGGTTAACACCTGGTGCCGTGGGGTCTGTGTTGCTCATCTTATAAGTAACTGATTATCCTACGTAAGTACCTAGGTTAACACCTGGTGTCGTGGGGTCTGTGTTGCTCATCTTATAAGTAACTGATTATCCTACGTGAGTACCTAGGTTAACACCCGGTGCCGTGGGGTCTGTGTTGATCGTCTTATAAGTAACTGATTATCCTATGTGAGTACCTAGGTTAACACCTAACTGATTATCCCACGGGAGTACCTAGGTTAACACCTGGTGTCGTGGGGTCTGTGTTGCTCATCTTATAGGTAAATGATTATCCTACGTGAGTACCTAGGTTAACACCTGGTGCCATGGGGTCTGTGTTGCTCATCTTATAAGTAACTGATTATCCTACGTGAGTACCTAGGTCAACACCTGGTGCCGTGGGGTCTGTGTTGCTCATCTTATCAGTAACTGAATATCCTACGTGAGTACCTAGGTTAACAACTAGTGCCGTGGGATCTGTGTTGCTCATCGTGTCGGGTATCTTATAAGTACATGTAACTGATTATCCTACGCGAGTACCTAGGTTAACACCTGGTGCCGTGGGGTCTGTGTTACTAATCTTATAAATAACTGATTATCCTACGTGAGTACCTAGGTTAACACCTGGTGCCGTGGGGTCTGTGTTGCTAATCTTGTAAATAACTGATTATCCTACGTGAGTACCTAGGTTAACACCTGGTGCCGTGGGGTCTGTGTTGCTCATCTTATAAGTAACTGATTATCCTACGTGAGTACCTAGGTTAACACCTGGTGCCGTGGGGTCTGTGTTGCTCATCTTATAAGTAACTGATTATCCTACGTGAGTACCTAGGTTAACACCTGGTGCCGTGGGGTCTGTGTTGCTCATCTTATAAGTAACTGATTATCCTACGTGAGTACCTAGGTTAACACCTGGTGCGTGGGGTCTGTGTTGCTCATCTTATAAGTAACTGATTATCCTACGTGAGTACCTAGGTTAACACCTGGTGCCGTGGGGTTTCTGTTGCTCATCTTATAAGTAACTGATTATCCTACGTGAGTACCTAGGTTAATACCTGGTGCCGTGGGGTCTGTGTTGCTCATCTTATAAGTAACTAATTATCCTACGTGAGTACCTAGATTAACACCTGGTGCCGTGGGGTCTGTGTTGCTCATCTTATAAGTAATTGATTATCCTACGTGAGTACCTAGGTTAACACCTGGTGCCGTGGGGTATGTGTTGCTCATCTTATCAGTAACTGATTATCCTACGTGAGTACCTAGGTTAACACCTGGTGCCGTGGGGTCTGTGTTGCTCATCTTATAAGTAACTGATTATCCTACGTGAGTACCTAGGTTAATACCTGGTGCCGTGGGGTCTGTGTTGCTCATCTTATAAGTAACTGATTATCCTACGTGAGTACCTAGGTTAATACCTGGTGCCGTGGGGTCTGTGTTGCTCATCTTATAAGTAACTGATTATCCTAGGTGAATACCTAGGTTAATACCTGGTGCCGTGGGGTCAGTGTTGCTCATCTTATAAGTAACTGATTATCCGACTTGAGTACCTAGGTTAACACCTGGTGCCGTGGGGTCTGTGCTGCTCATCTTATAAGTAACTGATTATCCTACGTTAGTACCTAGATTAACACCTGGTGCCGTGGGGTCTGTGCTGCTCATCTTATAAGTAACTGATTATCCTAGGTGAATACCTAGGTTAATACCTGGTGCCGTGGGGTCTGTGTTGCTCATCTTATCAGTAACTGATTATCCTACGTGAGTACCTAGGTCAACACCTGGTGCCGTGGGGTCTGTGTTGCTCATCTTATCAGTAACTGAATATCCTACGTGAGTACCTAGGTTAACAACTAGTGCCGTGGGATCTGTGTTGCTCATCGTGTCGGGTATCTTATAAGTACATGTAACTGATTATCCTACGCGAGTACCTAGGTTAACACCTGGTGCCGTGGGGTCTGTGTTACTAATCTTATAAATAACTGATTATCCTACGTGAGTACCTAGGTTAACACCTGGTGCCGTGGGGTCTGTGTTGCTAATCTTGTAAATAACTGATTATCCTACGTGAGTACCTAGGTTAACACCTGGTGCCGTGGGGTCTGTGTTGCTCATCTTATAAGTAACTGATTATCCTACGTGAGTACCTAGGTTAACACCTGGTGCCGTGGGGTCTGTGTTGCTCATCTTATAAGTAACTGATTATCCTACGTGAGTACCTAGGTTAACACCTGGTGCCGTGGGGTCTGTGTTGCTCATCTTATAAGTAACTGATTATCCTACGTGAGTACCTAGGTTAACACCTGGTGCGTGGGGTCTGTGTTGCTCATCTTATAAGTAACTGATTATCCTACGTGAGTACCTAGGTTAACACCTGGTGCCGTGGGGTTTGTGTTGCTCATCTTATAAGTAACTGATTATCCTACGTGAGTACCTAGGTTAATACCTGGTGCCGTGGGGTCTGTGTTGCTCATCTTATAAGTAACTAATTATCCTACGTGAGTACCTAGATTAACACCTGGTGCCGTGGGGTCTGTGTTGCTCATCTTATAAGTCACTGATTATCCTACGTGAGTACCTAGGTTAACACCTGGTGCCGTGGGGTCTGTGTTGCTCATCTTATAAGTAATTGATTATCCTACGTGAGTACCTAGGTTAACACCTGGTGCCGTGGGGTATGTGTTGCTCATCTTATCAGTAACTGATTATCCTACGTGAGTACCTAGGTTAACACCTGGTGCCGTGGGGTCTGTGTTGCTCATCTTATAAGTAACTGATTATCCTACGTGAGTACCTAGGTTAATACCTGGTGCCGTGGGGTCTGTGTTGCTCATCTTATAAGTAACTGATTATCCTACGTGAGTACCTAGGTTAATACCTGGTGCCGTGGGGTCTGTGTTGCTCATCTTATAAGTAACTGATTATCCTAGGTGAATACCTAGGTTAATACCTGGTGCCGTGGGGTCTGTGTTGCTCATCTTATAAGTAACTGATTATCCTACGTGAGTACCTAGGTTAACACCTGGTGCCGTGGGGTCTGTGCTGCTCATCTTATAAGTAACTGATTATCCTACGTTAGTACCTAGATTAACACCTGGTGCCGTGGGGTCTGTGCTGCTCATCTTATAAGTAACTGATTATCCTAGGTGAATACCTAGGTTAATACCTGGTGCCGTGGGGTCTGTGTTGCTCATCTTATAAGTAACTGATTATCCTACGTGAGTACATAGGTTAATACCTGGTGCCGTGGGGTCTGTGTTGCTCATCTTATAAGTAACTGATTATCCTACGTGAGTACCTAGGTTAACACCTGGTGCCGTGGGGTCTGTGCTGCTCATCATGTCGGGTATCTTATAAGTAACTGATCATCCTACGTGAATACCTAGGTTAACACCTGGTTCCGTGGGGTCTGTGTTTCTCATCTTATGAGTAACTGATTATCCTACGTGACTACCTAGGTTAACACCTGGTGCGTGGGGTCTGTGTTGCTCATCTTATCAGTAACTGAATATCCTACGTGAGTACCTAGGTTAACACCTGGTGTCGTGGGGTCTGTGTTGCTCATCTTATAAGTAACTGATTATCCTACGTAAGTACCTAGGTTAACACCTGGTGTCGTGGGGTCTGTGTTGCTCATCTTATAAGTAACTGATTATCCTACGTGAGTACCTAGGTTAACACCCGGTGCCGTGGGGTCTGTGTTGATCGTCTTATAAGTAACTGATTATCCTACGTGAGTACCTAGGTTAACACCTGGTGTCGTGGGGTCTGTGTTGCTCATCTTATAGGTAAATGAGTATCCTACGTGAGTACCTAGGTCAACACCTGGTGCCGTGGGGTCTGTGTTGCTCATCTTATCAGTAACTGAATATCCTACGTGAGTACCTAGGTTAACAACTAGTGCCGTGGGATCTGTGTTGCTCATCGTGTCGGGTATCTTATAAGTACATGTAACTGATTATCCTACGCGAGTACCTAGGTTAACACCTGGTGCCGTGGGGTCTGTGTTACTAATCTTATAAATAACTGATTATCCTACGTGAGTACCTAGGTTAACACCTGGTGCCGTGGGGTCTGTGTTGCTAATCTTGTAAATAACTGATTATCCTACGTGAGTACCTAGGTTAACACCTGGTGCCGTGGGGTCTGTGTTGCTCATCTTATAAGTAACTGATTATCCTACGTGAGTACCTAGGTTAACACCTGGTGCCGTGGGGTCTGTGTTGCTCATCTTATAAGTAACTGATTATCCTACGTGAGTACCTAGGTTAACACCTGGTGCCGTGGGGTCTGTGTTGCTAATCTTATAAATAACTGATTATCCTACGTGAGTACCTAGGTTAACACCTGGTGTCGTGGGGTCTGTGCTGCTCATCATGTCGGGTATCTTATAAGTAACTGATTATCCTACGTGAATACCTAGGTTAACACCTGGTTCCGTGGGGTCTGTGTTTCTCATCTTATAAGTAACTGATTATCCTACGTGAGTACCTAGTTTAACACCTGGTGCCGTGGGGTCTGTGTTGCTCATCTTATAAGTAACTGAATATCCTACGTGAGTACCTAGGTTAACACCTGGTGCCGTGCGGTCTGTGCTGCTCATCTTATAAGTAACTGATTATCCTACGTGAGTACCTAGGTTAACACCTGGTGCCGTGGGGTCTGCGTTGCTAATCTAATAAATAACTGATTATCCTACGTGAGTACCTAGGTTAACACCTGGTGTCGTGGGGTCTGTGTTGCTCATCTTATAAGTAACTGATTATCCTAGTGAGTACCTAGGTTAACACCCGGTGCCGTGGGGTCTGTGTTGCTCGTCTTATAAGTAACTGATTATCCTATGTGAGTACCTAGGTTAACACCTAACTGATTATCCTACGTGAGTACCTAGGTTAACACATGGTGCCGTGGGGTCTGTGTTGCTAATCTTATAAATAACTGATTATCCTACGTGAGTACCTAGGTTAACACCTGGTGCCGTGGGGACTGTGTTGCTCATCTTATAAGTAACTGATTATCCTACGTGAGTACCTAGGTTAACACCTGGTGCCGTGGGGTCTGTGTTGCTCATCTTATAAGTAACTGATTATCCTACGTGAGTACCTAGGTTAACACCTGGTGCCGTGGGGTCTGTGTTGCTCATCTTATAAGTAACTTATTATCCTACGTGAGTACCTAGGTTAACACCTGGTGCCGTGGGGTCTGTGTTGCTCATCTTATAAGTAACTGATTATCCTACGTGAGTACCTAGGTTAACACCTGGTTCCGTGGGGTCTGTATTTCTCATCTTATAAGTAACTGATTATCCTACGTGAGTACCTAGGTTAACACCTGTTGCCGTGGGGTCTGTGCTGCTCATCATGTCGGGTATCTTATAAGTAACTGATTATCCTACGTGAATACCTAGGTTAACACCTGGTTCCGTGGGGTCTGTGGTTCTCATCTTATAAGTAACTGATTATCCTACGTGAGTACCTAGGTTAACACCTGGTGCCGTGGGGTCTGTGTTGCTAATCTTATAAATAACTGATTATCCTACGTGAGTACCTAGGTTAACACCTGGTGTCGTGGGGTCTGTGTTGCTCATCTTATAAGTAACTGATTATCCTACGTGAGTACCTAGGTTAACACTTGGTACCGTGGGGTTTGTGTTGCTCATCTTATAAGTAACTGATTATCCTACGTGAGTACCTAGGTTAATACCTGGTGCCGTGGGGTCTGTGTTGCTCATCTTATAAGTAACTAATTATCCTACGTGAGTACCTAGGTTAACACCTGGTGCCGTGGGGTCTGTGTTGCTCATCTTATAAGTAACTGATTATCCTACGTGAGTACCTAGGTTAACACCTGGTGCCGTGGGGTCTGTGTTGCTCATCTTATAAGTAACTGATTATCCTACGTGAGTACCTAGGTTAACACCTGGTGCCGTGGGGTCTGTGTTACTCATCTTATAAGTAATTGATTATCCTACGTGAGTACCTAGGTTAACACCTGGTGCCGTGGGGTATGTGTTGCTCATCTTATCAGTAACTGATTATCCTACGTGAGTACCTAGGTTAACACCTGGTGCCGTGGGGTCTGTGTTGCTCATCTTATAAGTAACTGATTATCCTACGTGAGTACATAGGTTAATACCTGGTGCCGTGGGGTCTGTGTTGCTCATCTTATAAGTAACTGATTATCCTACGTGAGTACCTAGGTTAATACCTGGTGCCGTGGGTTCTGTGTTGCTCATCTTATAAGTAACTGATTATCCTAGGTGAATACCTAGGTTAATACCTGGTGCGTGGGGTCTGTGTTGCTCATCTAATAAGTAACTGATTATCCTACATGAGTACCTAGGTTAATACCTGGTGCCGTGGGGTCTGTGCTGCTCATCTTATAAGTAACTGATTATCCTATGTGAGTACCTAGGTTAACACCTAACTGATTATCCTACGTGAGTACCTAGGTTAACACATGGTGCCGTGGGGTCTGTGTTGCTAATCTTATAAATAACTGATTGTCCTACGTGAGTACCTAGGTTAACACCTGGTGCCGTGGGGTCTGTGTTGCTCATCTTATAAGTAACTGATTATCCTACGTGAGTACCTAGGTTAACACCTGGTGCCGTGGGGTCTGTGTTGCTCATCTTATAAGTAACTGATTATCCTACGTGAGTACCTAGGTTAACACCTGGTGCCGTGGGGTCTGTGCTGCTCATCATGTCGGGTATCTTATAAGTAACTGATTATCCTACGTGAATACCTAGGTTAACACCTGGTTACGTGGGGTCTGTGTTTCACATCTTATAAGTAACTGATTATCCTACGTGAGTACCTAGGTTAACACCTGGTGCCGTGGGGTCTGTGTTGCTCATCTTATAAATAACTGATTATCCTACGTGAGTACCTAGGTTAACACCTGGTGTCGTGGGGTCTGTGTTGCTCATCTTATAAGTAACTGATTATCCTAGTGAGTACCTAGGTTAACACCCGGTGCCGTGGGGTCTGTGTTGCTCGTCTTATAAGTAACTGATTATCCTATGTGAGTACCTAGGTTAACACCTAACTGATTATCCTACGTGAGTACCTAGGTTAACACATGGTGCCGTGGGGTCTGTGTTGCTAATCTTATAAATAACTGATTATCCTACGTGAGTACCTAGGTTAACACCTGGTGCCGTGGGGACTGTGTTGCTCATCTTATAAGTAACTGATTATCCTACGTGAGTACCTAGGTTAACACCTGGTGCTGTGGGGTCTGTGTTGCTCATCTTATAAGTAACTGATTATCCTACGTGAGTACCTAGGTTAACACCTGGTGCCGTGGGGTCTGTGTTGCTCATCTTATAAGTAACTGATTATCCTACGTGAGTACCTAGGTTAATACCTGGTGCCGTGGGGTCTGTGTTGCTCATCTTATAAGTAACTGATTATTCTACGTGAGTACCTAGGTTAACACCTGTTGCGTGGGGTCTGTGCTGCTCATCATGTCGGGTATCTTATAAGTAACTGATTATCCTAAGTGAATACCTAGGTTAACACCTGGTTCCGTGGGGTCTGTGTTCCTCATCTTATAAGTAACTGAATATCCTACGTGAATACCTAGGTTAACACCTGGTGCCGTGCGGTCTGTGCTGCTCATCTTATAAGTAACTGATTATCCTACTTGAGTACCTAGGTTAACACCTGGTGCCGTGGGGTCTGTGTTGCTAATCTTATAAATAACTGATTATCCTACGTGAGTACCTAGGTTAACACCTGGTGTCGTGGGGTCTGTGTTGCTCATCTTATAAGTAACTGATTATCCTAGTGAGTACCTAGGTTAACACCTGGTTCCGTGGGGTCTGTGTTTCTCATCTTATAAGTAACTGATTATCCTACGTGAGTACCTAGGTTAACACCTGGTGCCGTGGGGTCTGTGTTGCTCATCTTATAAGTAACTGATTATCCTACGTGAGTACCTAGGTTAATACCTGGTGCCGTGGGTTCTGTGTTGCTCATCTTATAAGTAACTGATTATCCTAGGTGAATACCTAGGTTAATACCTGGTGCGTGGGGTCTGTGTTGCTCATCTTATAAGTAACTGATTATCCTACATGAGTACCTAGGTTAATACCTGGTGCCGTGGGGTCTGTGCTGCTCATCTTATAAGTAACTGATTATCCTATGTGAGTACCTAGGTTAACACCTAACTGATTATCCTACGTGAGTACCTAGGTTAACACATGGTGCCGTGGGGTCTGTGTTGCTAATCTTATAAATAACTGATTGTCCTACGTGAGTACCTAGGTTAACACCTGGTGCCGTGGGGTCTGTGTTGCTCATCTTATAAGTAACTGATTATCCTACGTGAGTACCTAGGTTAACACCTGGTGCCGTGGGGTCTGTGTTGCTCATCTTATAAGTAACTGATTATCCTACGTGAGTACCTAGGTTAACACCTGGTGCCGTGGGGTCTGTGCTGCTCATCATGTCTGGTATCTTATAAGTAACTGATTATCCTACGTGAATACCTAGGTTAACACCTGGTTCCGTGGGGTCTGTGTTTCTCATCTTATAAGTAACTGATTATCCTACGTGAGTACCTAGGTTAACACCTGGTGCCGTGGGGTCTGTGTTGCTCATCTTATAAATAACTGATTATCCTACGTGAGTACCTAGGTTAACACCTGGTGTCGTGGGGTCTGTGTTGCTCATCTTATAAGTAACTGATTATCCTAGTGAGTACCTAGGTTAACACCCGGTGCCGTGGGGTCTGTGTTGCTCGTCTTATAAGTAACTGATTATCCTATGTGAGTACCTAGGTTAACACCTAACTGATTATCCTACGTGAGTACCTAGGTTAACACATGGTGCCGTGGGGTCTGTGTTGCTCATCTTATAAATAACTGATTATCCTACGTGAGTACCTAGGTTAACACCTGGTGCCGTGGGGACTGTGTTGCTCATCTTATAAGTAACTGATTATCCTACGTGAGTACCTAGGTTAACACCTGGTGCCGTGGGGTATTTGTTGCTCATCTTATAAGTAACTGATTATCCTACGTGAGTACCTAGGTTAACACCTGGTGCCGTGGGGTCTGTGTTGCTCATCTTATAAGTAACTGATTATCCTACGTGAGTACCTAGGTTAATACCTGGTGCCGTGGGGTCTGTGTTGCTCATCTTATAAGTAACTGATTATCCTACGTGAGTACCTAGGTTAACACCTGTTGCCGTGGGGTCTGTGCTGCTCATCATATCGGGTATCTTATAAGTAACTGATTATCCTAAGTGAATACCTAGGTTAACACCTGGTTCCGTGGGGTCTGTGTTCCTCATCTTATAAGTAACTGATTATCCTACGTGAGTACCTAGGTTAACACCTGGTGCCGTGGGGTCTGTGTTGCTCATCTTATAAGTAACTGAATATCCTACGTGAATACCTAGGTTAACACCTGGTGCCGTGCGGTCTGTGATGCTCATCTTATAAGTAACTGATTATCCTACTTGAGTACCTAGGTTAACACCTGGTGCCGTGGGGTCTGTGTTGCTCATCTTATAAGTAACTGATTATCCTACGTGAGTACCTAGGTTAACACTTGGTGCCGTGGGGTTTGTGTTGCTCATCTTATAAATAACTGATTATCCTACGTGAGTACCTAGGTTAATACCTGGTGCCGTGGGGTCTGTGTTGCTCATCTTATAAGTAACTAATTATCCTACGTGAGTACCTAGGTTAACACATGGTGCCGTGGGGTCTGTATTGCTCATCTTATAAGTAACTGATTATCCTACGTGAGTACCTAGGTTAACACCTGGGGCCGTGGGGTCTGTGTTGCTCATCTTATAAGTAACTGATTATCCTACGTGAGTACCTAGGTTAACACCTGGTGCCGTGGGGTCTGTGTTGCTCATCTTATAAGTAATTGATTATCCTACGTGAGTACCTAGGTTAACACCTGGTGCCGTGGGGTATGTGTTACTCATCTTATCAGTAACTGATTATCCTACGTGAGTACCTAGGTTAACACCTGGTGCCGTGGGGTCTGTGTTGCTCATCTTATAAGTAACTGATTATCCTACGTAAGTACCTAGGTTAATACCTGGTGCCGTGGGGTCTGTGTTGCTCATCTTATAAGTAACTGATTATCCTACGTGAGTACCTAGGTTAATACCTGGTGCCGTGGGGTCTGTGTTGCTCATCTTATAAGTAACTGATTATCCTAGGTGAATACCTAGGTTAATACCTGGTGCCGTGGGGTCTGTGTTGCTCATCTTATAAGTAACTGATTATCCTACGTGAGTACCTAGGTTAATACCTGGTGCCGTTTGGTCTGTGCTGCTCATCTTATAAGTAACTGATTATCCTACGTGAGTACCTAGGTTAACAACTGGTGCCGTGGGGTCTGTGCTGCTCATCTTATAAGTAACTGATTATCCTAGGTGAATACCTAGGTTAATACCTGGTGCCGTGGGGTCTGTGTTGCTCATCTTATAAGTAACTGATTATCCTACGTGAGTACCTAGGTTAATACCTGGTGCCGTGGGGTCTGTGTTGCTCATCTTATAAGTAACTGATTATCCTACGTGAGTATCTAGGTTAACACCTGGTGCCGTGGGGTCTGTGCTGCTCATCATGTCGGGTATCTTATAAGTAACTGATCATCCTACGTGAATACCTAGGTTAACACCTGGTTCCGTGGGGTCTGTGTTTCTCATCTTATAAGTAACTGATTATCCTACGTGAGTACCTAGGGTAACACCTGGTGCCGTGGGGTCTGTGTTGCTCATCTTATCAGTAACTGAATATCCTACGTGAGTACCTATGTTAACACCTGGTGCCGTGGGGTCTGTGTTGCTCATCTTATAAGTAACTGATTATCCTACGTAAGTACCTAGGTTAACACCTGGTGTCGTGGGGTCTGTGTTGCTCATCTTATAAGTAACTGATTATCCTACGTGAGTACCTAGGTTAACACCCGGTGCCGTGGGGTCTGTGTTGATCGTCTTATAAGTAACTGATTATCCTATGTGAGTACCTAGGTTAACACCTAACTGATTATCCTACGGGAGTACCTAGGTTAACACCTGGTGTCGTGGGGTCTGTGTTGATCGTCTTATAAGTAACTGATTATCCTATGTGAGTACCTAGGTTAACACCTAACTGATTATCCTACGTGAGTACCTAGGTTAACACCTGGTGCCGTGGGGTCTGTGTTGCTCATCTTATAGGTAACTGATTATCCTACGTGAGTACCTAGGTTAACACCTGGTGCCGTGGGATCTGTGTTGCTCATCTTATAAGTAACTGATTATCCTACGTGAGTACCTAGGTCAACACCTGGTGCCGTGGGGTCTGTGTTGCTCATCTTATCAGTAACTGAATATCCTACGTGAGTACCTATGTTAACACCTGGTGCCGTGGGGTCTGTGTTGCTCATCTTATAAGTAACTGATTATCCTACGTAAGTACCTAGGTTAACACCTGGTGTCGTGGGTTCTGTGTTGCTCATCTTATAAGTAACTGATTATCCTACGTGAGTACCTAGGTTAACACCCGGTGCCGTGGGGTCTGTGTTGATCGTCTTATAAGTAAGTGATTATCCTATGTGAGTACCTAGGTTAACACCTAACTGATTATCCTACGGGAGTACCTAGGTTAACACCTGGTGTCGTGGGGTCTGTGTTGATCGTCTTATAAGTAACTGATTATCCTATGTGAGTACCTAGGTTAACACCTAACTGATTATCCTACGTGAGTACCTAGGTTAACACCTGGTGCCGTGGGGTCTGTGTTGCTCATCTTATAGGTAACTGATTATCCTACGTGAGTACCTAGGTTAACACCTGGTGCCGTGGGATCTGTGTTGCTTATCTTATAAGTAACTGATTATCCTACGTGAGTACCTAGGTCAACACCTGGTGCCGTGGGGTCTGTGTTGCTCATCTTATCAGTAACTGAATATCCTACGTGAGTACCTAGGTTAACAACTAGTGCCGTGGGATCTGTGTTGCTCATCGTGTCGGGTATCTTATAAGTACATGTAACTGATTATCCTACGCGAGTGCCAAGGTTAACACCTGGTGCCGTGGGGTCTGTGTTGCTAATCTTATAAATAACTGATTATCCTACGTGAGTACCTAGGTTAACACCTGGTGCCGTGGGGTCTGTGTTGCTAATCTTATAAATAACTGATTATCCTAAGTGAGTACCTAGGTTAACACCTGGTGTCGTGGGGTCTGTGTTGCTCATCTTATAAGTAACTGATTATCCTAGTGAGTACCTAGGTTAACACCCGGTGCCGTGGGGTCTGTGTTGCTCGTCTTATAAGTAACTGATTATCCTATGTGAGTACCTAGGTTAACACCTAACTGATTACCCTACGTGAGTACCTAGGTTAACACATGGTGCCGTGGGGTCTGTGTTGCTAATCTTATAAATAACTGATTATCCTACGTGAGTACCTAGGTTAACACCTGGTGCCGTGGGGTATGTGTTACTCATCTTATAAGTAACTGATTATCCTACGTGAGTACCTAGGTTAACACCTGGTGCCGTGGGGTCTGTGTTGCTCATCTTATAAGTAACTGATTATCCTACGTGAGTACCTAGGTTAACACCTGGTGCCGTGGGGTCTGTGTTGCTCATCTTATAAGTAACTGATTATCCTACGTGAGTACCTAGGTTAATACCTGGTGCCGTGGGGTCTGTGTTGCTAATCTTATAAGTAACTGATTATCCTACGTGAGTACCTAGGTTAACACCTGTTGCCGTGGGGTCTGTGCTGCTCATCATGTCGGGTATCTTATAAGTAACTGATTATCCTACGTGAATACCTAGGTTAACACCTGGTTCCGTGGGGTCTGTGTTTCTCATCTTATAAGTAACTGATTATCCCACGTGAGTACCTAGGTTAACACTTGGTGCCGTGGGGTCTGTGTTGCTCATCTTATAAGTAACTGAATATCCTACGTGAGTACCTAGGTTAACACCTGGTGCCGTGGGGTCTGTGTTGCTCATCTTATAAGTAATTGATTATCCTACGTGAGTACCTAGGTTAACACCTGGTGCCGTGGGGTATGTGTTACTCATCTTATCAGTAACTGATTATCCTACGTGAGTACCTAGGTTAACACCTGGTGCCGTGGGGTCTGTGTTGCTCATCTTATAAGTAACTGATTATCCTACGTAAGTACCTAGGTTAATACCTGGTGCCGTGGGGTCTGTGTTGCTCATCTTATAAGTAACTGATTATCCTACGTGAGTACCTAGGTTAATACCTGGTGCCGTGGGGTCTGTGTTGCTCATCTTATAAGTAACTGATTATCCTAGGTGAATACCTAGGTTAATACCTGGTGCCGTGGGGTCTGTGTTGCTCATCCTATAAGTAACTGATTATCCTACGTGAGTACCTAGGTTAATACCTGGTGCCGTTTGGTCTGTGCTGCTCATCTTATAAGTAACTGATTATCCTACGTGAGTACCTAGGTTAACAACTGGTGCCGTGGGGTCTGTGCTGCTCATCTTATAAGTAACTGATTATCCTAGGTGAATACCTAGGTTAATACCTGGTGCCGTGGGGTCTGTGTTGCTCATCTTATAAGTAACTGATTATCCTACGTGAGTACCTAGGTTAATACCTGGTGCCGTGGGGTCTGTGTTGCTCATCTTATAAGTAACTGATTATCCTACGTGAGTATCTAGGTTAACACCTGGTGCCGTGGGGTCTGTGCTGCTCATTATGTCGGGTATCTTATAAGTAACTGATCATCCTACGTGAATACCTAGGTTAACACCTGGTTCCGTGGGGTCTGTGTTTCTCATCTTATAAGTAACTGATTATCCTACGTGAGTACCTAGGGTAACACCTGGTACCGTGGGGTCTGTGTTGCTCATCTTATCAGTAACTGAATATCCTACGTGAGTACCTATGTTAACACCTGGTGCCGTGGGGTCTGTGTTGCTCATCTTATAAGTAACTGATTATCCTACGTAAGTACCTAGGTTAACACCTGGTGTCGTGGGGTCTGTGTTGCTCATCTTATAAGTAACTGATTATCCTACGTGAGTACCTAGGTTAACACCCGGTGCCGTGGGGTCTGTGTTGATCGTCTTATAAGTAACTGATTATCCTATGTGAGTACCTAGGTTAACACCTAACTGATTATCCTACGGGAGTACCTAGGTTAACACCTGGTGTCGTGGGGTCTGTGTTGATCGTCTTATAAGTAACTGATTATCCTATGTGAGTACCTAGGTTAACACCTAACTGATTATCCTACGTGAGTACCTAGGTTAACACCTGGTGCCGTGGGGTCTGTGTTGCTCATCTTATAGGTAACTGATTATCCTACGTGAGTACCTAGGTTAACACCTGGTGCCGTGGGATCTGTGTTGCTCATCTTATAAGTAACTGATTATCCTACGTGAGTACCTAGGTCAACACCTGGTGCCGTGGGGTCTGTGTTGCTCATCTTATCAGTAACTGAATATCCTACGTGAGTACCTATGTTAACACCTGGTGCCGTGGGGTCTGTGTTGCTCATCTTATAAGTAACTGATTATCCTACGTAAGTACCTAGGTTAACACCTGGTGTCGTGGGGTCTGTGTTGCTCATCTTATAAGTAACTGATTATCCTACGTGAGTACCTAGGTTAACACCCGGTGCCGTGGGGTCTGTGTTGATCGTCTTATAAGTAAGTGATTATCCTATGTGAGTACCTAGGTTAACACCTAACTGATTATCCTACGGGAGTACCTAGGTTAACACCTGGTGTCGTGGGGTCTGTGTTGATCGTCTTATAAGTAACTGATTATCCTATGTGAGTACCTAGGTTAACACCTAACTGATTATCCTACGTGAGTACCTAGGTTAACACCTGGTGCCGTGGGGTCTGTGTTGCTCATCTTATAGGTAACTGATTATACTACGTGAGTACCTAGGTTAACACCTGGTGCCGTGGGATCTGTGTTGCTTATCTTATAAGTAACTGATTATCCTACGTGAGTACCTAGGTCAACACCTGGTGCCGTGGGGTCTGTGTTGCTCATCTTATCAGTAACTGATTATCCTACGTGAGTACCTAGGTTAACAACTAGTGCCGTGGGATCTGTGTTGCTCATCGTGTCGGGTATCTTATAAGTACATGTAACTGATTATCCTACGCGAGTGCCAAGGTTAACACCTGGTGCCGTGGGGTCTGTGTTGCTAATCTTATAAATAACTGATTATCCTACGTGAGTACCTAGGTTAACACCTGGTGCCGTGGGGTCTGTGTTGCTAATCTTATAAATAACTGATTATCCTAAGTGAGTACCTAGGTTAACACCTGGTGTCGTGGGGTCTGTGTTGCTCATCTTATAAGTAACTGATTATCCTATGTGAGTACCTAGGTTAACACCTAACTGATTACCCTACGTGAGTACCTAGGTTAACACATGGTGCCGTGGGGTCTGTGTTGCTAATCTTATAAATAACTGATTATCCTACGTGAGTACCTAGGTTAACACCTGGTGCCGTGGGGTATGTGTTACTCATCTTATAAGTAACTGATTATCCTACGTGAGTACCTAGGTTAACACCTGGTGTCGTGGGGTCTGTGTTGCTCATCTTATAAGTAACTGATTATCCTACGTGAGTACCTAGGTTAACACCTGGTGCCGTGGGGTCTGTGTTGCTCATCTTATAAGTAACTGATTAACCTACGTGAGTACCTAGGTTAATACCTGGTGCCGTGGGGTCTGTGTTGCTCATCTTATAAGTAACTGATTATCCTACGTGAGTACCTAGGTTAACACCTGTTGCCGTGGGGTCTGTGCTGCTCATCATGTCGGGTATCTTATAAGTAACTGATTATCCTACTTGAATACCTAGGTTAACACCTGGTTCCGTGGGGTCTGTGTTTCTCATCTTATAAGTAACTGATTATCCCACGTGAGTACCTAGGTTAACACCTGGTGCCGTGGAGTCTGTGTTGCTCATCTTATAAGTAACTGAATATCCTACGTGAGTACCTAGGTTAACACCTGGTGCCGTGCGGTCTGTGCTGCTCATCTTATAAGTAACTGATTATCCTACGTGAGTACCTAGGTTAACACCTGGTGCCGTGGGGTCTGTGTTGCTAATCTTATAAATAACTGATCATCCTACGTGAGTACCTAGGTTAACACCTGGTGCCGTGGGGTCTGTGTTGCTCATCTTATAAGTAATTGATTATCCTACGTGAGTACCTAGGTTAACACCTGGTGCCGTGGGGTATGTGTTGCTCATCTTATCAGTAACTGATTATCCTACGTGAGTACCTAGGTTAACACCTGGTGCCGTGGGGTCTGTGTTGCTCATCTTATAAGTAACTGATTATCCTACGTGAGTACCTAGGTTAATACCTGGTGCCGTGGGGTCTGTGTTGCTCATCTTATAAGTAACTGATTATCCTACGTGAGTACCTAGGTTAATACCTGGTGCCGTGGGGTCTGTGTTGCTCATCTTATAAGTAACTGATTATCCTAGGTGAATACCTAGGTTAATACCTGGTGCCGTGGGGTCTGTGTTGCTCATCTTATAAGTAACTGATTATCCTACGTGAGTACCTAGGTTAATACCTGGTGCCGTGGGGTCTGTGCTGCTCATCTTATGAGTAACTGATTATCCTACGTGAGTACCTAGGTTAACACCTGGTGCCGTGGGGTCTGTGCTGCTCATCTTATAAGTAACTGATTATCCTAGGTGAATACCTAGGTTAATACCTGGTGCCGTGGGGTCTGTGTTGCTCATCTTATAAGTAACTGATTATCCTACGTGAGTACCTAGGTTAATACCTGGTGCCGTGGGGTCTGTGTTGCTCATCTTATAAGTAACTGATTATCCTACGTGAGTATCTAGGTGAACACCTGGTGCCGTGGGGTCTGTGCTGCTCATCATGTCGGGTATCTTATAAGTAACTGATCATCCTACGTGAATACCTAGGTTAACACCTGGTTCCGAGGGGTCTGTGTTTCTCATCTTATAAGTAACTGATTATCCTACGTGAGTACCTAAGTTAACATCTGGTGCCGTGGGGTCTGTGTTGCTCATCTTATCAGTAACTGAATATCCTACGTGAGTACCTAGGTTAACACCTGGTGCCGTGGGATCTGTGCTGCTCATCTTATAAGTAACTGATTATCCTACGTGAGTACCTAGGTTAACACCTGGTGCCGTGGGGTCTGTGTTGCTCATCTTATAAGTAACTGATTATCCTACGTAAGTACCTAGGTTAACACCTGGTGTCGTGGGGTCTGTGTTGCTCATCTTATAAGTAACTGATTATCCTACGTGAGTACCTAGGTCAACACCTGGTGCCGTGGGGTCTGTGTTGCTCATCTTATCAGTAACTGAATATCCTACGTGAGTACCTAGGTTAACAACTAGTGCCGTGGGATCTGTGTTGCTCATCGTGTCGGGTATCTTATAAGTACATGTAACTGATTATCCTACGCGAGTACCTAGGTTAACACCTGGTGCCGTGGGGTCTGTGTTGCTAATCTTATAAATAACTGATTATCCTACGTGAGTACCTAGGTTAACACCTGGTGCCGTGGGGTCTGTGTTGCTAATCTTATAAATAACTGATTATCCTACGTGAGTACCTAGGTTAACACCTGGTGTCGTGAGGTCTGTGTTGCTCATCTTATAAGTAACTGATTATCCTAGTGAGTACCTAGGTTAACACCCGGTGCCGTGGGGTCTGTGTTGCTCGTCTTATAAGTAACTGATTATCCTATGTGAGTACCTAGGTTAACACCTAACTGATTATCCTACGTGAGTACCTAGGTTAACACATGGTGCCGTGGGGTCTGTATTGCTAATCTTATAAATATCTGATTATCCTACGTGAGTACCTAGGTTAACACCTGGTGCCGTGGGGTCTGTGTTGCTCATCTTATAAGTAACTGATTATCCTACGTGAGTACCTAGGTTAACACCTGGTGCCGTGGGGTCTGTGTTGCTCATCTTATAAGTAAATGATTATCCTACGTAAGTACCTAGGTTAACACCTGGTGCCGTGGGGTCTGTGTTGCTCATCTTATAAGTAACTGATTATCCTACGTGAGTACCTAGGTTAATACCTGGTGCCGTGGGGTCTGTGTTGCTCATCTTATAAGTAACTGATTATCCTACGTGAGTACCTAGGTTAACACCTGTTGCCGTGGGGTCTGTGCTGCTCATCATGTCGGGTATCTTATAAGTAACTGATTATCCTACGTGAATACCTAGGTTAACACCTGGTTCCGTGGGGTCTGTGTTTCTCATCTTATGAGTAACTGATTATCCTACGTGAGTACCTAGGTTAACACCTGGTGCCGTGGGGTCTGTGTTGCTCATCTTATAAGTAACTGAATATCCTACGTGAGTACCTAGGTTAACACCTGTTGCCGTGGGGTCTGTGTTGCTCGTCTTATAAGTAACTGATTATCATATGTGAGTACCTAGGTTAACACCTAACTGATTATCCTACGTGAGTACCTAGGTTAACACTTGGTGTCGTGGGGTCTGTGTTGCTCATCTGATAAGTAACTGATTATCCTAGTGAGTACCTAGGTTAACACCTGGTTCCGTGGGGTCTGTGTTTCTCATCTTATAAGTAACTGATTATCCTACGTGAGTACCTAGGTTAACACCTGGTGCCGTGGGGTCTGTGTTGCTCATCTTATAAGTAACTGAATATCCTACGTGAGTACCTAGGTTAACACCTGGTGCCGTGCGGTCTGTGCTGCTCATCTTATAAGTAACTGATTATCCTACGTGAGTACCTAGGTTAACACCTGGTGCCGTGGGGTCTGTGTTGCTAATCTTATAAATAACTGATTATCCTACGTGAGTACCTAGGTTAACACCTGGTGTCGTGGGGTCTGTGTTGCTCATCTTATAAGTAACTGATTATCCTAGTGAGTACCTAGGTTAACACCCGGTGCCGTGGGGTCTGTGTTGCTCGTCTTATAAGTAACTGATTATCCTATGTGAGTACCTAGGTTAACACCTAACTGATTATCCTACGTGAGTACCTAGGTTAACACCTGGTTCCGTGGGGTCTGTGTTGCTCATCTTATAAGTAACTGATTATCCTATGTGAGTACCTAGGTTAACACCTAACTGATTACCCTACGTGAGTACCTAGGTTAACACATGGTGCCGTGGGGTCTGTGTTGCTAATCTTATAAATAACTGATTATCCTACGTGAGTACCTAGGTTAACACCTGGTGCCGTGGGGTATGTGTTACTCATCTTATAAGTAACTGATTATCCTACGTGAGTACCTAGGTTAACACCTGGTGTCGTGGGGTCTGTGTTGCTCATCTTATAAGTAACTGATTATCCTACGTGAGTACCTAGGTTAACACCTGGTGCCGTGGGGTCTGTGTTGCTCATCTTATAAGTAACTGATTAACCTACGTGAGTACCTAGGTTAATACCTGGTGCCGTGGGGTCTGTGTTGCTCATCTTATAAGTAACTGATTATCCTACGTGAGTACCTAGGTTAACACCTGTTGCCGTGGGGTCTGTGCTGCTCATCATGTCGGGTATCTTATAAGTAACTGATTATCCTACTTGAATACCTAGGTTAACACCTGGTTCCGTGGGGTCTGTGTTTCTCATCTTATAAGTAACTGATTATCCCACGTGAGTACCTAGGTTAACACCTGGTGCCGTGGGGTCTGTGTTGCTCATCTTATAAGTAACTGAATATCCTACGTGAGTACCTAGGTTAACACCTGGTGCCGTGCGGTCTGTGCTGCTCATCTTATAAGTAACTGATTATCCTACGTGAGTACCTAGGTTAACACCTGGTGCCGTGGGGTCTGTGTTGCTAATCTTATAAATAACTGATCATCCTACGTGAGTACCTAGGTTAACACCTGGTGCCGTGGGGTCTGTGTTGCTCATCTTATAAGTAATTGATTATCCTACGTGAGTACCTAGGTTAACACCTGGTGCCGTGGGGTATGTGTTGCTCATCTTATCAGTAACTGATTATCCTACGTGAGTACCTAGGTTAACACCTGGTGCCGTGGGGTCTGTGTTGCTCATCTTATAAGTAACTGATTATCCTACGTGAGTACCTAGGTTAATACCTGGTGCCGTGGGGTCTGTGTTGCTCATCTTATAAGTAACTGATTATCCTACGTGAGTACCTAGGTTAATACCTGGTGCCGTGGGGTCTGTGTTGCTCATCTTATAAGTAACTGATTATCCTAGGTGAATACCTAGGTTAATACCTGGTGCCGTGGGGTCTGTGTTGCTCATCTTATAAGTAACTGATTATCCTACGTGAGTACCTAGGTTAATACCTGGTGCCGTGGGGTCTGTGCTGCTCATCTTATGAGTAACTGATTATCCTACGTGAGTACCTAGGTTAACACCTGGTGCCGTGGGGTCTGTGCTGCTCATCTTATAAGTAACTGATTATCCTAGGTGAATACCTAGGTTAATACCTGGTGCCGTGGGGTCTGTGTTGCTCATCTTATAAGTAACTGATTATCCTACGTGAGTACCTAGGTTAATACCTGGTGCCGTGGGGTCTGTGTTGCTCATCTTATAAGTAACTGATTATCCTACGTGAGTATCTAGGTGAACACCTGGTGCCGTGGGGTCTGTGCTGCTCATCATGTCGGGTATCTTATAAGTAACTGATCATCCTACGTGAATACCTAGGTTAACACCTGGTTCCGAGGGGTCTGTGTTTCTCATCTTATAAGTAACTGATTATCCTACGTGAGTACCTAAGTTAACATCTGGTGCCGTGGGGTCTGTGTTGCTCATCTTATCAGTAACTGAATATCCTACGTGAGTACCTAGGTTAACACCTGGTGCCGTGGGATCTGTGCTGCTCATCTTATAAGTAACTGATTATCCTACGTGAGTACCTAGGTTAACACCTGGTGCCGTGGGGTCTGTGTTGCTCATCTTATAAGTAACTGATTATCCTACGTAAGTACCTAGGTTAACACCTGGTGTCGTGGGGTCTGTGTTGCTCATCTTATAAGTAACTGATTATCCTACGTGAGTACCTAGGTCAACACCTGGTGCCGTGGGGTCTGTGTTGCTCATCTTATCAGTAACTGAATATCCTACGTGAGTACCTAGGTTAACAACTAGTGCCGTGGGATCTGTGTTGCTCATCGTGTCGGGTATCTTATAAGTACATGTAACTGATTATCCTACGCGAGTACCTAGGTTAACACCTGGTGCCGTGGGGTCTGTGTTGCTAATCTTATAAATAACTGATTATCCTACGTGAGTACCTAGGTTAACACCTGGTGCCGTGGGGTCTGTGTTGCTAATCTTATAAATAACTGATTATCCTACGTGAGTACCTAGGTTAACACCTGGTGTCGTGAGGTCTGTGTTGCTCATCTTATAAGTAACTGATTATCCTAGTGAGTACCTAGGTTAACACCCGGTGCCGTGGGGTCTGTGTTGCTCGTCTTATAAGTAACTGATTATCCTATGTGAGTACCTAGGTTAACACCTAACTGATTATCCTACGTGAGTACCTAGGTTAACACATGGTGCCGTGGGGTCTGTATTGCTAATCTTATAAATATCTGATTATCCTACGTGAGTACCTAGGTTAACACCTGGTGCCGTGGGGTCTGTGTTGCTCATCTTATAAGTAACTGATTATCCTACGTGAGTACCTAGGTTAACACCTGGTGCCGTGGGGTCTGTGTTGCTCATCTTATAAGTAAATGATTATCCTACGTAAGTACCTAGGTTAACACCTGGTGCCGTGGGGTCTGTGTTGCTCATCTTATAAGTAACTGATTATCCTACGTGAGTACCTAGGTTAATACCTGGTGCCGTGGGGTCTGTGTTGCTCATCTTATAAGTAACTGATTATCCTACGTGAGTACCTAGGTTAACACCTGTTGCCGTGGGGTCTGTGCTGCTCATCATGTCGGGTATCTTATAAGTAACTGATTATCCTACGTGAATACCTAGGTTAACACCTGGTTCCGTGGGGTCTGTGTTTCTCATCTTATGAGTAACTGATTATCCTACGTGAGTACCTAGGTTAACACCTGGTGCCGTGGGGTCTGTGTTGCTCATCTTATAAGTAACTGAATATCCTACGTGAGTACCTAGGTTAACACCTGTTGCCGTGGGGTCTGTGTTGCTCGTCTTATAAGTAACTGATTATCATATGTGAGTACCTAGGTTAACACCTAACTGATTATCCTACGTGAGTACCTAGGTTAACACTTGGTGTCGTGGGGTCTGTGTTGCTCATCTGATAAGTAACTGATTATCCTAGTGAGTACCTAGGTTAACACCTGGTTCCGTGGGGTCTGTGTTTCTCATCTTATAAGTAACTGATTATCCTACGTGAGTACCTAGGTTAACACCTGGTGCCGTGGGGTCTGTGTTGCTCATCTTATAAGTAACTGAATATCCTACGTGAGTACCTAGGTTAACACCTGGTGCCGTGCGGTCTGTGCTGCTCATCTTATAAGTAACTGATTATCCTACGTGAGTACCTAGGTTAACACCTGGTGCCGTGGGGTCTGTGTTGCTAATCTTATAAATAACTGATTATCCTACGTGAGTACCTAGGTTAACACCTGGTGTCGTGGGGTCTGTGTTGCTCATCTTATAAGTAACTGATTATCCTAGTGAGTACCTAGGTTAACACCCGGTGCCGTGGGGTCTGTGTTGCTCGTCTTATAAGTAACTGATTATCCTATGTGAGTACCTAGGTTAACACCTAACTGATTATCCTACGTGAGTACCTAGGTTAACACCTGGTTCCGTGGGGTCTGTGTTGCTCATCTTATAAGTAACTGATTATCCTACGTGAGTACCTAGGTTAACACATGGTGCCGTGGAATCTGTGTTGCTCATCTTATAAGTAACTGATTATCCTACGTAAGTACCTAGGTTAACACCTGGTGCCGTGGGGTCTGTGTTGCTCATCTTATAAGTAACTGATTATCCTAGTGAGTACCTAGGTTAACACATGGTGCCGTGGGGTCTGTGTTGCTCGTCTTATAAGTAACTGATTATCCTAGTGAGTACCTAGGTTAACACATTGTGCCGTGGGGTCTGTGTTGCTCGTCTTATAAGTAACTGATTATCCTACGTGAGTACCTAGGTTAACACCTGGTGCCGTGGAGTCTGTGTTGCTCATCTTATAAGTAACTGATTATCCTAGTGAGTACCTAGGTTAACACCTAACTGATTATCCTACGTGAGTACCTAGGTTAACACATGGTGCCGTGGAGTCTGTGTTGCTCGTCTTATAAGTAACTGATTATCCTACGTGAGTACCTAGGTTAACACATGGTGCCGTGGAGTCTGTGTTGCTCGTCTTATAAGTAACTGATTATCCTATGTGAGTACCTAGGTTAACACCTAACTGATTATCCTACGTGAGTACCTAGGTTAACACCTAACTGATTATCCTATGTGAGTACCTAGGTTAACACCTAACTGATTATCCTACGTGAGTACCTAGGTTAACACCTAACTGATTATCCTATGTGAGTACCTAGGTTAACACCTAACTGATTATCCTACGTGAGTACCTAGGTTAACACATGGTGCCGTGGAGTCTGTGTTGCTCGTCTTATAAGTAACTGATTATCCTACGTGAGTACCTAGGTTAACACCTGGTGTCGTGGGGTCTGTGTTGCTCATCTTATAAGTAACTGATTATCCTAGTGAGTACCTAGGTTAACACCCGGTGCCGTGGGGTCTGTGTTGCTCGTCTTATAAGTAACTGATTATCCTACGTGAGTACCTAGGTTAACACCTAACTGATTATCCTACGTGAGTACCTAGGTTAACACCTAACTGATTATCCTACGTGAGTACCAAGGTTAACACCTAACTGATTATCCTACGTGAGTACCTAGGTTAACACATGGTGCCGTGGAGTCTGTGTTGCTCATCTTATAAGTAACTGATTATCCTACGTAAGTACCTAGGTTAACACCTGGTGCCGTGGGGTCTGTGTTGCTCATCTTATAAGTAACTGATTATCCTAGTGAGTACCTAGGTTAACACCTAACTGATTATCCTACGTGAGTACCTAGGTTAACACCTAACTGATTATCCTAGTGAGTACCTAGGTTAACACCTAACTGATTATCCTACGTGAGTACCTAGGTTAACACCTAACTGATTATCCTACGTGAGTACCTAGGTTAACACCTAACTAATTATCCTACGTGAGTACCTAGGTTAACACCTAACTGATTATCCTACGTGAGTACCTAGGTTAACACCTAACTGATTATCCTACGTGAGTACCTAGGTTAACACCTAACTGATTATCCTACGTGAGTACCTAGGTTAACACCTAACTGATTATCCTACGTGAGTACCTAGGTTAACACCTAACTGATTATCCTAGTGAGTACCTAGATTAACACCTAACTGATTATCCTACGTGAGTACCTAGGTTAACACCTAACTGATTATCCTACGTGAGTACCTAGGTTAACACCTAACTGATTATCCTACGTGAGTACCTAGGTTAACACCTAACTGATTATCCTAGTGAGTACCTAGGTTAACACCTAACTGATTATCCTACGTGAGTACCTAGGTTAACACCTAACTGATTATCCTACGTGAGTACCTAGGTTAACACCTAACTGATTATCCTACGTGAGTACCTAGGTTAACACCTAACTGATTATCCTAGTGAGTACCTAGGTTAACACCTAACTGATTATCCTACGTGAGTACCTAGGTTAACACCTAACTGATTATCCTACGTGAGTACCTAGGTTAACACCTAACTGATTATCCTAGTGAGTATCTAGGTTAACACCTAACTGATTATCCTAGTGAGTACCTAGGTTAACACCTAACTGATTATCCTACGTGAGTACCTAGGTTAACACCTAACTGATTATCCTACGTGAGTACCTAGGTTAACACCTAACTGATTATCCTACGTGAGTACCTAGGTTAACACCTAACTGATTATCCTAGTGAGTACCTAGGTTAACACCTAACTGATTATCCTACGTGAGTACCTAGGTTAACACCTAACTGATTATCCTAGTGAGTACCTAGGTTAACACCTAACTGATTATCCTAGTGAGTACCTAGGTTAACACCTAACTGATTATCCTAGTGAGTACCTAGGTTAACACCTAACTGATTATCCTACGTGAGTACCTAGGTTAACACCTAACTGATTATCCTAGTGAGTACCTAGGTTAACACCTAACTGATTATCCTAGTGAGTACCTAGGTTAACACCTAACTGATTATCCTAGTGAGTACCTAGGTTAACACCTAACTGATTATCCTACGTGAGTACCTAGGTTAACACCTAACTGATTATCCTACGTGAGTACCTAGGTTAACACCTAACTGATTATCCTAGTGAGTACCTAGGTTAACACCTAACTGATTATCCTAGTGAGTACCTAGGTTAACACCTAACTGATTATCCTACGTGAGTACCTAGGTTAACACCTAACTGATTATCCTACGTGAGTACCTAGGTTAACACCTAACTGATTATCCTACGTGAGTACCTAGGTTAACACCTAACTGATTATCCTACGTGAGTACCTAGGTTAACACCTAACTGATTATCCTACGTGAGTACCTAGGTTAACACCTAACTGATTATCCTACGTGAGTACCTAGGTTAACACCTAACTGATTATCCTACGTGAGTACCTAGGTTAACACCTAACTGATTATCCTACGTGAGTACCTAGGTTAACACCTAACTGATTATCCTACGTGAGTACCTAGGTTAACACCTAACTGATTATCCTACGTGAGTACCTAGGTTAACACCTAACTGATTATCCTACGTGAGTACCTAGGTTAACACCTAACTGATTATTCTACGTGAGTACCTAGGTTAACACCTAACTGATTATCCTACGTGAGTACCTAGGTTAACACCTAACTGATTATCCTACGTGAGTACCTAGGTTAACACCTAACTGATTATCCTACGTGAGTACCTAGGTTAACACCTAACTGATTATCCTACGTGAGTACCTAGGTTAACACCTAACTGATTATCCTACGTGAGTACCTAGGTTAACACCTAACTGATTATCCTACGTGAGTACCTAGGTTAACACCTAACTGATTATCCTACGTGAGTACCTAGGTTAACACCTAACTGATTATCCTACGTGAGTACCTAGGTTAACACCTAACTGATTATCCTACGTGAGTACCTAGGTTAACACCTAACTGATTATCCTACGTGAGTACCTAGGTTAACACCTAACTGATTATCCTACGTGAGTACCTAGGTTAACACCTAACTGATTATCCTACGTGAGTACCTAGGTTAACACCTAACTGATTATCCTACGTGAGTACCTAGGTTAACACCTAACTGATTATCCTACGTGAGTACCTAGGTTAACACCTAACTGATTATCCTACGTGAGTACCTAGGTTAACACCTAACTGATTATCCTACGTGAGTACCTAGGTTAACACCTAACTGATTATCCTACGTGAGTACCTAGGTTAACACCTAACTGATTATCCTACGTGAGTACCTAGGTTAACACCTAACTGATTATCCTACGTGAGTACCTAGGTTAACACCTAACTGATTATCCTACGTGAGTACCTAGGTTAACACCTAACTGATTATCCTACGTGAGTACCTAAGTTAACACCTAACTGATTATCCTACGTGAGTACCTAGGTTAACACCTAACTGATTATCCTACGTGAGTACCTAGGTTAACACCTAACTGATTATCCTACGTGAGTACCTAGGTTAACACCTAACTGATTATCCTACGTGAGTACCTAGGTTAACACCTAACTGATTATCCTACGTGAGTACCTAGTTTAACACCTAACTGATTATCCTACGTGAGTACCTAGGTTAACACCTAACTGATTATCCTACGTGAGTACCTAGGTTAACACCTAACTGATTATCCTACGTGAGTACCTAGGTTAACACCTAACTGATTATCCTACGTGAGTACCTAGGTTAACACCTAACTGATTATCCTACGTGAGTACCTAGGTTAACACCTAACTGATTATCCTACGTGAGTACCTAGGTTAACACCTAACTGATAATCCTACGTGAGTACCTAGGTTAACATCTAACTGATTATCCTACGTGAGTACCTAGGTTAACACCTGACTGATTATCCTAGTGAGTACCTAGGTTAACACCTAACTGATTATCCTACGTGAGTACCTAGGTTAACACCTAACTGATTATCCTACGTGAGTACCTAGGTTAACACCTAACTGATTATCCTGCGTGAGTACCTAGGTTAACACCTGACTGATTATCCTAGTTAGTACCTAGGTTAACACCTAACTGATTATCCTACGTGAGTACCTAGGTTAACACCTAACTGATTATCCTACGTGAGTACCTAGGTTAACACCTAACTGATTATCCTACGTGAGTACCTAGGTTAACACCTAACTGATTATCCTACATGAGTACCTAGGTTAACACCTAACTGATTATCCTACGTGAGTACCTAGGTTAACACCTAACTGATTATCCTACATGAGTACCTAGGTTAACACCTAACTGATTATCCTACGTGAGTACCTAGGTTAACACCTAACTGATTATCCTACGTGAGTACCTAGGTTAACACCTGGTGCCGTGGAGTCTGTGTTGCTCATCTTATAAGTAACTGATTATCCTACGTGAGTACCTAGGTTAACACCTAACTGATTATCCTACGTGAGTACCTAGGTTAACACCTGGTGCCGTGGGGTCTGTGTTGCTCATCTTATAAGTAACTGATTATCCTACGTGAGTACCTAGGTTAACACCTAACTGATTATCCTACGTGAGTACCTAGGTTAACACCTGGTGCCGTGGAGTCTGTGTTGTTCATCTTATAAGTAACTGATTATCCTACGTGAGTACCTAGGTTAACACCTAACTGATTATCCTACGTGAGTACCTAGGTTAACACCTGGTGCCGTGGGGTCTGTGTTGCTCATCTTATAAGTAACTGATTATCCTACGTGAGTACCTAGGTTAACACCTAACTGATTATCCTACGTGAGTACCTAGGTTAACACCTGGTGCCTCGGAGTCTGTGTTGCTCATCTTATAAGTAACTGATTATCCTACGTGAGTACCTAGGTTAACACCTGGTGCCGTGGAGTCTGTGTTGCTCATCTTATAAGTAACTGATTATCCTACGTGAGTACCTAGGTTAACACCTGGTGCCGTGGAGTCTGTGTTGCTCATCTTATAAGTAACTGATTATCCTACGTGAGTACCTAGGTTAACACCTAACTGATTATCCTACGTGAGTACCTAGGTTAACACCTGGTGCCGTGGGGTCTGTGTTGCTCATCTTATAAGTAACTGATTATCCTACGTGAGTACCGAGGTTAACACCTAACTGATTATCCTACGTGAGTACCTAGGTTAACACCTGGTGCCGTGGAGTCTGTGTTGCTCATCTTATAAGTAACTGATTATCCTACGTGAGTACCTAGGTTAACACCTGGTGCCGTGGAGTCTGTGTTGCTCATCTTATAAGTAACTGATTATCCTACTTGAGTACCTAGGTTAACACCTAACTGATTATCCTACGTGAGTACCTAGTTTAACACCTGGTGCCGTGGGGTCTGTGTTGCTCATCTTATAAGTAACTGATTATCCTACGTGAGTACCTAGGTTAACACCTAACTGATTATCCTACGTGAGTACCTAGGTTAACACCTGGTGCCGTGGGGTCTGTGTTGCTCATCTTATAAGTAACTGATTATCCTACGTGAGTACCTAGGTTAACACCTAACTGATTATCCTACGTGAGTACCTAGGTTAACACCTGGTGCCGTGGAGTCTGTGTTGCTCATCTTATAAGTAACTGATTATCCTACGTGAGTACCTAGGTTAACACCTAACTGATTATCCTACGTGAGTACCTAGGTTAACACCTGGTGCCGTGGGGTCTGTGTTGCTCATCTTATTAGTAACTGATTATCCTACGTGAGTACCTAGGTTAACACCTAACTGATTATCCTACGTGAGTACCTAGGTTAACACCTGGTGCCGTGGAGTCTGTGTTGCTCATCTTATAAGTAACTGATTATCCTACGTGAGTACCTAGGTTAACACCTGGTGCCGTGGAGTCTGTGTTGCTCATCTTATAAGTAACTGATTATCCTACGTGAGTACCTAGGTTAACACCTGGTGCCGTGGAGTCTGTGTTGCTCATCTTATAAGTAACTGATTATCCTACGTGAGTACCTAGGTTAACACCTAACTGATTATCCTACGTGAGTACCTAGGTTAACACCTGGTGCCGTGGGGTCTGTGTTGCTCATCTTATAAGTAACTGATTATCCTACGTGAGTACCTAGGTTAACACCTAACTGATTATCCTACGTGAGTACCTAGGTTAACACCTGGTGCCGTGGAGTCTGTGTTGCTCATCTTATAAGTAACTGATTATCCTACGTGAGTACCTAGGTTAACACCTGGTGCCGTGGAGTCTGTGTTGCTCATCTTATAAGTAACTGATTATCCTACGTGAGTACCTAGGTTAACACCTAACTGATTATCCTACGTGAGTACCTAGGTTAACACCTAACTGATTATCCTACGTGAGTACCTAGATTAACAACTAACTGATTATCCTACGTGAGTACCTAGGTTAACACCTAACTGATTATCCTACGTGAGTACCTAGGTTAACACCTAACTGATTATCCTACGTGAGTACCTAGGTTAACACATGGTGCCGTGGAGTCTGTGTTGCTCATCTTATAAGTAACTGATTATCCTACGTGAGTACCTAGGTTAACACCTAACTGATTATCCTACGTGAGTACCTAGGTTAACACCTGGTGCCGTGGAGTCTGTGTTGCTCATCTTATAAGTAACTGATTATCCTACTTGAGTACCTAGGTTAACACCTAACTGATTATCCTACGTGAGTACCTAGGTTAACACCTAACTGATTATCCTACGTGAGTACCTAGGTTAACACCTAACTGATTATCCTACGTGAGTACCTAGGTTAACACCTGGTGCCGTGGAGTCTGTGTTGCTCATCTTATAAGTAACTAATTATCCTACGTGAGTACCTAGGTTAACACCTAACTGATTATCCTACGTGAGTACCTAGGTTAACACCTGGTGCCGTGGGGTCTGTGTTGCTCATCTTATAAGTAACTGATTATCCTACGTGAGTACCTAGGTTAACACCTAACTGATTATCCTACGTGAGTACCTAGGTTAACACCTGGTGCCGTGGAGTCTGTGTTGCTCATCTTATAAGTAACTGATTATCCTACGTGAGTACCTAGGTTAACACCTAACTGATTATCCTACGTGAGTACCTAGGTTAACACCTGGTGCCGTGGGGTCTGTGTTGCTCATCTTATAAGTAACTGATTATCCTACGTGAGTACCTAGGTTAACACCTAACTGATTATCCTACGTGAGTACCTAGGTTAACACCTGGTGCCGTGGAGTCTGTGTTGCTCATCTTATAAGTAACTGATTATCCTACGTGAGTACCTAGGTTAACACCTAACTGATTATCCTACGTGAGTACCTAGGTTAACACCTGGTGCCGTGGAGTCTGTGTTGCTCATCTTATAAGTAACTGATTATCCTACGTGAGTACCTAGGTTAACACCTAACTGATTATCCTACGTGAGTACCTAGGTTAACACCTGGTGCCGTGGGGTCTGTGTTGCTCATCTTATAAGTAACTGATTATCCTACGTGAGTACCTAGGTTAACACCTAACTGATTATCCTACGTGAGTACCTAGGTTAACACCTGGTGCCGTGGAGTCTGTGTTGCTCATCTTATAAGTAACTGATTATCCTACGTGAGTACCTAGGTTAACACCTAACTGATTATCCTACGTGAGTACCTAGGTTAACACCTGGTGCCGTGGGGTCTGTGTTGCTCATCTTATAAGTAACTGATTATCCTACGTGAGTACCTAGGTTAACACCTGGTGCCGTGGAGTCTGTGTTGCTCATCTTATAAGTAACTGATTATCCTACGTGAGTACCTAGGTTAACACCTAACTGATTATCCTACGTGAGTACCTAGGTTAACACCTGGTGCCGTGGGGTCTGTGTTGCTCATCTTATAAGTAACTGATTATCCTACGTGAGTTCCTAGGTTAACACCTAACTGATTATCCTACGTGAGTACCTAGGTTAACACCTGGTGCCGTGGAGTCTGTGTTGCTCATCTTATAAGTAACTGATTATCCTACGTGAGTACCTAGGTTAACACCTAACTGATTATCCTACGTGAGTACCTAGGTTAACACCTGGTGCCGTGGGGTCTGTGTTGCTCATCTTATAAGTAACTGATTATCCTACGTGAGTACCTAGGTTAACACCTAACTGATTATCCTACGTGAGTACCTAGGTTAACACCTGGTGCCGTGGAGTCTGTGTTGCTCATCTTAGAAGTAACTGATTATCCTACGTGAGTACCTAGGTTAACACCTAACTGATTATCCTACGTGAGTACCTAGGTTAACACCTGGTGCCGTGGGGTCTGTGTTGCTCATCTTATAAGTAACTGATTATCCTACGTGAGTACCTAGGTTAACACCTAACTGATTATCCTACGTGAGTACCTAGGTTAACACCTGGTGCCGTGGAGTCTGTGTTGCTCATCTTATAAGTAACTGATTATCCTACGTGAGTACCTAGGTTAACACCTAACTGATTATCCTACGTGAGTACCTAGGTTAACACCTAACTGATTATCCTACGTGAGTACCTAGGTTAACACCTAACTGATTATCCTACGTGAGTACCTAGGTTAACACCTAACTGATTATCCTACGTGAGTACCTAGGTTAACACCTAACTGATTATCCTACGTGAGTACCTAGGTTAACACCTAACTGATTATCTTACGTGAGTACCTAGGTTAACACCTAACTGATTATCCTACGTGAGTACCTAGGTTAACACATGGTGCCGTGGAGTCTGTGTTGCTCATCTTATAAGGAACTGATTATCCTACGTGAGTACCTAGGTTAACACCTAACTGATTATCCTACGTGAGTACCTAGGTTAACACCTGGTGCCGTGGTGTCTGTGTTGCTCATCTTATAAGTAACTGATTATCCTACGTGAGTACCTAGGTTAACACCTAACTGATTATCCTACGTGAGTACCTAGGTTAACACCTGGTGCCGTGGGGTCTGTGTTGCTCATCTTATAAGTAACTGATTATCCTACGTGAGTACCTAGGTTAACACCTAACTGATTATCCTACGTGAGTACCTAGGTTAACACCTGGTGCCGTGGAGTCTGTGTTGCTCATCTTATAAGTAACTGATTATCCTACGTGAGTACCTAGGTTAACACCTAACTGATTATCCTACGTGAGTACCTAGGTTAACACCTGGTGCCGTGGGGTCTGTGTTGCTCATCTTATAAGTAACTGATTATCCTACGTGAGTACCTAGGTTAACACCTAACTGATTATCCTACGTGAGTACCTAGGTTAACACCTGGTGCCGTGGAGTCTGTGTTACTCATCTTATAAGTAACTGATTATCCTACGTGAGTACCTAGGTTAACACCTAACTGATTATCCTACGTGAGTACCTAGGTTAACACCTAACTGATTATCCTACGTGAGTACCTAGGTTAACACCTAACTGATTATCCTACGTGAGTACCTAGGTTAACACCTAACTGATTATCCTACGTGAGTACCTAGGTTAACACCTAACTGATTATCCTACGTGAGTACCTAGGTTAACACCTAACTGATTATCTTACGTGAGTACCTAGGTTAACACCTAACTGATTATCCTACGTGAGTACCTAGGTTAACACATGGTGCCGTGGAGTCTGTGTTGCTCATCTTATAAGGAACTGATTATCCTACGTGAGTACCTAGGTTAACACCTAACTGATTATCCTACGTGAGTACCTAGGTTAACACCTGGTGCCGTGGAGTCTGTGTTGCTCATCTTATAAGTAACTGATTATCCTACGTGAGTACCTAGGTTAACACCTAACTGATTATCCTACGTGAGTACCTAGGTTAACACCTGGTGCCGTGGGGTCTGTGTTGCTCATCTTATAAGTAACTGATTATCCTACGTGAGTACCTAGGTTAACACCTAACTGATTATCCTACGTGAGTACCTAGGTTAACATCTGGTGCCGTGGAGTCTGTGTTGCTCATCTTATAAGTAACTGATTATCCTACGTGAGTACCTAGGTTAACACCTAACTGATTATCCTACGTGAGGACCTAGGTTAACACCTGGTGCCGTGGAGTCTGTGTTGCTCATCTTATAAGTAACTGATTATCCTACGTGAGTACCTAGGTTAACACCTAACTGATTATCCTACGTGAGTACCTAGGTTAACACCTAACTGATTATCCTACGTGAGTACCTAGGTTAACACCTAACTGATTATCCTACGTGAGTACCTAGGTTAACACCTAACTGATTATCCTACGTGAGTACCTAGGTTAACACCTAACTGATTATCTTACGTGAGTACCTAGGTTAACACCTAACTGATTATCCCACGTGAGTACCTAGGTTAACACATGGTGCCGTGGAGTCTGTGTTGCTCATCTTATAAGGAACTGATTATCCTACGTGAGTACCTAGGTTAACACCTAACTGATTATCCTACGTGAGTACCTAGGTTAACACCTGGTGCCGTGGAGTCTGTGTTGCTCATCTTATAAGTAACTGATTATCCTACGTGAGTACCTAGGTTAACACCTAACTGATTATCCTACGTGAGTACCTAGGTTAACACCTGGTGCCGTGGGGTCTGTGTTGCTCATCTTATAAGTAACTGATTATCCTACGTGAGTACCTAGGTTAACACCTAACTGATTATCTTACGTGAGTACCTAGGTTAACACCTAACTGATTATCCTACGTGAGTACCTAGGTTAACACATGGTGCCGTGGAGTCTGTGTTGCTCATCTTATAAGGAACTGATTATCCTACGTGAGTACCTAGGTTAACACCTAACTGATTATCCTACGTGAGTACCTAGGTTAACACCTGGTGCCGTGGAGTCTGTGTTGCTCATCTTATAAGTAACTGATTATCCTACGTGAGTACCTAGGTTAACACCTAACTGATTATCCTACGTGAGTACCTAGGTTAACACCTGGTGCCGTGGGGTCTGTGTTGCTCATCTTATAAGTAACTGATTATCCTACGTGAGTACCTAGGTTAACACCTAACTGATTATCCTACGTGAGTACCTAGGTTAACACCTGGTGCCGTGGAGTCTGTGTTGCTCATCTTATAAGTAACTGATTATCCTACGTGAGTACCTAGGTTAACACCTAACTGATTATCCTACGTGAGTACCTAGGTTAACACCTGGTGCCGTGGGGTCTGTGTTGCTCATCTTATAAGTAACTGATTATCCTACGTGAGTACCTAGGTTAACACCTAACTGATTATCCTACGTGAGTACCTAGGTTAACACCTGGTGCCGTGGAGTCTGTGTTGCTCATCTTATAAGTAACTGATTATCCTAAGTGAGTACCTAGGTTAACACCTAACTGATTATCCTACGTGAGTACCTAGGTTAACACCTAACTGATTATCCTACGTGAGTACCAAGGTTAACACCTAACTGATTATCCTACGTGAGTACCTAGGTTAACACCTAACTGATTATCCTACGTGAGTACCTAGGTTAACACCTAACTGATTATCTTACGTGAGTACCTAGGTTAACACCTAACTGATTATCCTACGTGAGTACCTAGGTTAACACATGGTGCCGTGGAGTCTGTGTTGCTCATCTTATAAGGAACTGATTATCCTACGTGAGTACCTAGGTTAACACCTAACTGATTATCCTACGTGAGTACCTAGGTTAACACCTGGTGCCGTGGAGTCTGTGTTGCTCATCTTATAAGTAACTGATTATCCTACGTGAGTACCTAGGTTAACACCTAACTGATTATCCTACGTGAGTACCTAGGTTAACACCTGGTGCCGTGGGGTCTGTGTTGCTCATCTTATAAGTAACTGATTATCCTACGTGAGTACCTAGGTTAACACCTAACTGATTATCCTACGTGAGTACCTAGGTTAACACCTGGTGCTGTGGAGTCTGTGTTGCTCATCTTATAAGTAACTGATTATCCTACGTGAGTACCTAGGTTAACACCTAACTGATTATCCTACGTGAGTACCTAGGTTAACACCTGGTGCCGTGGGGTCTGTGTTGCTCATCTTATAAGTAACTGATTATCCTACGTGAGTACCTAGGTTAACACCTAACTGATTATCCTACGTGAGTACCTAGGTTAACACCTGGTGCCGTGGAGTCTGTGTTGCTCATCTTATAAGTAACTGATTATCCTACGTGAGTACCTAGGTTAACACCTAACTGATTATCCTACGTGAGTACCTAGGTTAACACCTAACTGATTATCCTACGTGAGTACCTAGGTTAACACCTAACTGATTATCCTACGTGAGTACCTAGGTTAACACCTAACTGATTATCCTACGTGAGTACCTAGGTTAACACCTAACTGAATATCTTACGTGAGTACCTAGGTTAACACCTAACTGATTATCCTACGTGAGTACCTAGGTTAACACATGGTGCCGTGGAGTCTGTGTTGCTCATCTTATAAGGAACTGATTATCCTACGTGAGTACCTAGGTTAACACCTAACTGATTATCCTACGTGAGTACCTAGGTTAACACCTGGTGCCGTGGAGTCTGTGTTGCTCATCTTATAAGTAACTGATTATCCTACGTGAGTACCTAGGTTAACACCTAACTGATTATCCTACGTGAGTACCTAGGTTAACACCTAACTGATTATCCTACGTGAGTACCTAGGTTAACAACTAACTGATTATCCTACGTGAGTACCTAGGTTAACACCTAACTGATTATCCTACGTGAGTACCTAGGTTAACACCTAACTGATTATCCTACGTGAGTACCTAGGTTAACACATGGTGCCGTAGAGTCTGTGTTGCTCATCTTATAAGTAACTGATTATCCTACGTGAGTACCTAGGTTAACACCTAACTGATTATCCTACGTGAGTACCTAGGTTAACACCTGGTGCCGTGGAGTCTGTGTTGCTCATCTTATAAGTAACTGATTATCCTACGTGAGTACCTAGGTTAACACCTAACTGATTATCCTACGTGAGTACCTAGGTTAACACCTAACTGATTATCCTACGTGAGTACCTAGGTTAACACCTAACTGATTATCCTACGTGAGTACCTAGGTTAACACCTAACTGATTATCCTACGTGAGGACCTAGGTTAACACCTGGTGCCGTGGAGTCTGTGTTGCTCATCTTATAAGTAACTGATTATCCTACGTGAGTACCTAGGTTAACACCTAACTGATTATCCTACGTGAGTACCTAGGTTAACACCTAACTGATTATCCTACGTGAGTACCTAGGTTAACACCTAACTGATTATCCTACGTGAGTACCTAGGTTAACACCTAACTGATTATCCTACGTGAGTACCTAGGTTAACACCTAACTGATTATCTTACGTGAGTACCTAGGTTAACACCTAACTGATTATCCTACGTGAGTACCTAGGTTAACACATGGTGCCGTGGAGTCTGTGTTGCTCATCTTATAAGGAACTGATTATCCTACGTGAGTACCTAGGTTAACACCTAACTGATTATCCTACGTGAGTACCTAGGTTAACACCTGGTGCCGTGGAGTCTGTGTTGCTCATCTTATAAGTAACTGATTATCCTACGTGAGTACCTAGGTTAACACCTAACTGATTATCCTACGTGAGTACCTAGGTTAACACCTGGTGCCGTGGGGTCTGTGTTGCTCATCTTATAAGTAACTGATTATCCTACGTGAGTACCTAGGTTAACACCTAACTGATTATCTTACGTGAGTACCTAGGTTAACACCTAACTGATTATCCTACGTGAGTACCTAGGTTAACACATGGTGCCGTGGAGTCTGTGTTGCTCATCTTATAAGGAACTGATTATCCTACGTGAGTACCTAGGTTAACACCTAACTGATTATCCTACGTGAGTACCTAGGTTAACACCTGGTGCCGTGGAGTCTGTGTTGCTCATCTTATAAGTAACTGATTATCCTACGTGAGTACCTAGGTTAACACCTAACTGATTATCCTACGTGAGTACCTAGGTTAACACCTGGTACCGTGGGGTCTGTGTTGCTCATCTTATAAGTAACTGATTATCCTACGTGAGTACCTAGGTTAACACCTAACTGATTATCCTACGTGAGTACCTAGGTTAACACCTGGTGCCGTGGGGTCTGTGTTGCTCATCTTATAAGTAACTGATTATCCTACGTGAGTACCTAGGTTAACACCTAACTGATTATCCTACGTGAGTACCTAGGTTAACACCTGGTGCCGTGGAGTCTGTGTTGTTCATCTTATAAGTAACTGATTATCCTACGTGAGTACCTAGGTTAACACCTAACTGATTATCCTACGTGAGTACCTAGGTTAACACCTGGTGCCGTGGGGTCTGTGTTGCTCATCTTATAAGTAACTGATTATCCTACGTGAGTACCTAGGTTAACACCTAACTGATTATCCTACGTGAGTACCTAGGTTAACACCTGGTGCCTCGGAGTCTGTGTTGCTCATCTTATAAGTAACTGATTATCCTACGTGAGTACCTAGGTTAACACCTGGTGCCGTGGAGTCTGTGTTGCTCATCTTATAAGTAACTGATTATCCTACGTGAGTACCTAGGTTAACACCTGGTGCCGTGGAGTCTGTGTTGCTCATCTTATAAGTAACTGATTATCCTACGTGAGTACCTAGGTTAACACCTAACTGATTATCCTACGTGAGTACCTAGGTTAACACCTGGTGCCGTGGGGTCTGTGTTGCTCATCTTATAAGTAACTGATTATCCTACGTGAGTACCGAGGTTAACACCTAACTGATTATCCTACGTGAGTACCTAGGTTAACACCTGGTGCCGTGGAGTCTGTGTTGCTCATCTTATAAGTAACTGATTATCCTACGTGAGTACCTAGGTTAACACCTGGTGCCGTGGAGTCTGTGTTGCTCATCTTATAAGTAACTGATTATCCTACTTGAGTACCTAGGTTAACACCTAACTGATTATCCTACGTGAGTACCTAGTTTAACACCTGGTGCCGTGGGGTCTGTGTTGCTCATCTTATAAGTAACTGATTATCCTACGTGAGTACCTAGGTTAACACCTAACTGATTATCCTACGTGAGTACCTAGGTTAACACCTGGTGCCGTGGGGTCTGTGTTGCTCATCTTATAAGTAACTGATTATCCTACGTGAGTACCTAGGTTAACACCTAACTGATTATCCTACGTGAGTACCTAGGTTAACACCTGGTGCCGTGGAGTCTGTGTTGCTCATCTTATAAGTAACTGATTATCCTACGTGAGTACCTAGGTTAACACCTAACTGATTATCCTACGTGAGTACCTAGGTTAACACCTGGTGCCGTGGGGTCTGTGTTGCTCATCTTATTAGTAACTGATTATCCTACGTGAGTACCTAGGTTAACACCTAACTGATTATCCTACGTGAGTACCTAGGTTAACACCTGGTGCCGTGGAGTCTGTGTTGCTCATCTTATAAGTAACTGATTATCCTACGTGAGTACCTAGGTTAACACCTGGTGCCGTGGAGTCTGTGTTGCTCATCTTATAAGTAACTGATTATCCTACGTGAGTACCTAGGTTAACACCTGGTGCCGTGGAGTCTGTGTTGCTCATCTTATAAGTAACTGATTATCCTACGTGAGTACCTAGGTTAACACCTAACTGATTATCCTACGTGAGTACCTAGGTTAACACCTGGTGCCGTGGGGTCTGTGTTGCTCATCTTATAAGTAACTGATTATCCTACGTGAGTACCTAGGTTAACACCTAACTGATTATCCTACGTGAGTACCTAGGTTAACACCTGGTGCCGTGGAGTCTGTGTTGCTCATCTTATAAGTAACTGATTATCCTACGTGAGTACCTAGGTTAACACCTGGTGCCGTGGAGTCTGTGTTGCTCATCTTATAAGTAACTGATTATCCTACGTGAGTACCTAGGTTAACACCTAACTGATTATCCTACGTGAGTACCTAGGTTAACACCTAACTGATTATCCTACGTGAGTACCTAGATTAACAACTAACTGATTATCCTACGTGAGTACCTAGGTTAACACCTAACTGATTATCCTACGTGAGTACCTAGGTTAACACCTAACTGATTATCCTACGTGAGTACCTAGGTTAACACATGGTGCCGTGGAGTCTGTGTTGCTCATCTTATAAGTAACTGATTATCCTACGTGAGTACCTAGGTTAACACCTAACTGATTATCCTACGTGAGTACCTAGGTTAACACCTGGTGCCGTGGAGTCTGTGTTGCTCATCTTATAAGTAACTGATTATCCTACGTGAGTACCTAGGTTAACACCTAACTGATTATCCTACGTGAGTACCTAGGTTAACACCTAACTGATTATCCTACGTGAGTACCTAGGTTAACACCTAACTGATTATCCTACGTGAGTACCTAGGTTAACACCTGGTGCCGTGGAGTCTGTGTTGCTCATCTTATAAGTAACTAATTATCCTATGTGAGTACCTAGGTTAACACCTAACTGATTATCCTACGTGAGTACCTAGGTTAACACCTGGTGCCGTGGGGTCTGTGTTGCTCATCTTATAAGTAACTGATTATCCTACGTGAGTACCTAGGTTAACACCTAACTGATTATCCTACGTGAGTACCTAGGTTAACACCTGGTGCCGTGGAGTCTGTGTTGCTCATCTTATAAGTAACTGATTATCCTACGTGAGTACCTAGGTTAACACCTAACTGATTATCCTACGTGAGTACCTAGGTTAACACCTGGTGCCGTGGGGTCTGTGTTGCTCATCTTATAAGTAACTGATTATCCTACGTGAGTACCTAGGTTAACACCTAACTGATTATCCTACGTGAGTACCTAGGTTAACACCTGGTGCCGTGGAGTCTGTGTTGCTCATCTTATAAGTAACTGATTATCCTACGTGAGTACCTAGGTTAACACCTAACTGATTATCCTACGTGAGTACCTAGGTTAACACCTGGTGCCGTGGAGTCTGTGTTGCTCATCTTATAAGTAACTGATTATCCTACGTGAGTACCTAGGTTAACACCTAACTGATTATCCTACGTGAGTACCTAGGTTAACACCTGGTGCCGTGGGGTCTGTGTTGCTCATCTTATAAGTAACTGATTATCCTACGTGAGTACCTAGGTTAACACCTAACTGATTATCCTACGTGAGTACCTAGGTTAACACCTGGTGCCGTGGAGTCTGTGTTGCTCATCTTATAAGTAACTGATTATCCTACGTGAGTACCTAGGTTAACACCTAACTGATTATCCTACGTGAGTACCTAGGTTAACACCTGGTGCCGTGGGGTCTGTGTTGCTCATCTTATAAGTAACTGATTATCCTACGTGAGTACCTAGGTTAACACCTGGTGCCGTGGAGTCTGTGTTGCTCATCTTATAAGTAACTGATTATCCTACGTGAGTACCTAGGTTAACACCTAACTGATTATCCTACGTGAGTACCTAGGTTAACACCTGGTGCCGTGGGGTCTGTGTTGCTCATCTTATAAGTAACTGATTATCCTACGTGAGTTCCTAGGTTAACACCTAACTGATTATCCTACGTGAGTACCTAGGTTAACACCTGGTGCCGTGGAGTCTGTGTTGCTCATCTTATAAGTAACTGATTATCCTACGTGAGTACCTAGGTTAACACCTAACTGATTATCCTACGTGAGTACCTAGGTTAACACCTGGTGCCGTGGGGTCTGTGTTGCTCATCTTATAAGTAACTGATTATCCTACGTGAGTACCTAGGTTAACACCTAACTGATTATCCTACGTGAGTACCTAGGTTAACACCTGGTGCCGTGGAGTCTGTGTTGCTCATCTTAGAAGTAACTGATTATCCTACGTGAGTACCTAGGTTAACACCTAACTGATTATCCTACGTGAGTACCTAGGTTAACACCTGGTGCCGTGGGGTCTGTGTTGCTCATCTTATAAGTAACTGATTATCCTACGTGAGTACCTAGGTTAACACCTAACTGATTATCCTACGTGAGTACCTAGGTTAACACCTGGTGCCGTGGAGTCTGTGTTGCTCATCTTATAAGTAACTGATTATCCTACGTGAGTACCTAGGTTAACACCTAACTGATTATCCTACGTGAGTACCTAGGTTAACACCTAACTGATTATCCTACGTGAGTACCTAGGTTAACACCTAACTGATTATCCTACGTGAGTACCTAGGTTAACACCTAACTGATTATCCTACGTGAGTACCTAGGTTAACACCTAACTGATTATCCTACGTGAGTACCTAGGTTAACACCTAACTGATTATCTTACGTGAGTACCTAGGTTAACACCTAACTGATTATCCTACGTGAGTACCTAGGTTAACACATGGTGCCGTGGAGTCTGTGTTGCTCATCTTATAAGGAACTGATTATCCTACGTGAGTACCTAGGTTAACACCTAACTGATTATCCTACGTGAGTACCTAGGTTAACACCTGGTGCCGTGGTGTCTGTGTTGCTCATCTTATAAGTAACTGATTATCCTACGTGAGTACCTAGGTTAACACCTAACTGATTATCCTACGTGAGTACCTAGGTTAACACCTGGTGCCGTGGGGTCTGTGTTGCTCATCTTATAAGTAACTGATTATCCTACGTGAGTACCTAGGTTAACACCTAACTGATTATCCTACGTGAGTACCTAGGTTAACACCTGGTGCCGTGGAGTCTGTGTTGCTCATCTTATAAGTAACTGATTATCCTACGTGAGTACCTAGGTTAACACCTAACTGATTATCCTACGTGAGTACCTAGGTTAACACCTGGTGCCGTGGGGTCTGTGTTGCTCATCTTATAAGTAACTGATTATCCTACGTGAGTACCTAGGTTAACACCTAACTGATTATCCTACGTGAGTACCTAGGTTAACACCTGGTGCCGTGGAGTCTGTGTTACTCATCTTATAAGTAACTGATTATCCTACGTGAGTACCTAGGTTAACACCTAACTGATTATCCTACGTGAGTACCTAGGTTAACACCTAACTGATTATCCTACGTGAGTACCTAGGTTAACACCTAACTGATTATCCTACGTGAGTACCTAGGTTAACACCTAACTGATTATCCTACGTGAGTACCTAGGTTAACACCTAACTGATTATCCTACGTGAGTACCTAGGTTAACACCTAACTGATTATCTTACGTGAGTACCTAGGTTAACACCTAACTGATTATCCTACGTGAGTACCTAGGTTAACACATGGTGCCGTGGAGTCTGTGTTGCTCATCTTATAAGGAACTGATTATCCTACGTGAGTACCTAGGTTAACACCTAACTGATTATCCTACGTGAGTACCTAGGTTAACACCTGGTGCCGTGGAGTCTGTGTTGCTCATCTTATAAGTAACTGATTATCCTACGTGAGTACCTAGGTTAACACCTAACTGATTATCCTACGTGAGTACCTAGGTTAACACCTGGTGCCGTGGGGTCTGTGTTGCTCATCTTATAAGTAACTGATTATCCTACGTGAGTACCTAGGTTAACACCTAACTGATTATCCTACGTGAGTACCTAGGTTAACATCTGGTGCCGTGGAGTCTGTGTTGCTCATCTTATAAGTAACTGATTATCCTACGTGAGTACCTAGGTTAACACCTAACTGATTATCCTACGTGAGGACCTAGGTTAACACCTGGTGCCGTGGAGTCTGTGTTGCTCATCTTATAAGTAACTGATTATCCTACGTGAGTACCTAGGTTAACACCTAACTGATTATCCTACGTGAGTACCTAGGTTAACACCTAACTGATTATCCTACGTGAGTACCTAGGTTAACACCTAACTGATTATCCTACGTGAGTACCTAGGTTAACACCTAACTGATTATCCTACGTGAGTACCTAGGTTAACACCTAACTGATTATCTTACGTGAGTACCTAGGTTAACACCTAACTGATTATCCTACGTGAGTACCTAGGTTAACACATGGTGCCGTGGAGTCTGTGTTGCTCATCTTATAAGGAACTGATTATCCTACGTGAGTACCTAGGTTAACACCTAACTGATTATCCTACGTGAGTACCTAGGTTAACACCTGGTGCCGTGGAGTCTGTGTTGCTCATCTTATAAGTAACTGATTATCCTACGTGAGTACCTAGGTTAACACCTAACTGATTATCCTACGTGAGTACCTAGGTTAACACCTGGTGCCGTGGGGTCTGTGTTGCTCATCTTATAAGTAACTGATTATCCTACGTGAGTACCTAGGTTAACACCTAACTGATTATCTTACGTGAGTACCTAGGTTAACACCTAACTGATTATCCTACGTGAGTACCTAGGTTAACACATGGTGCCGTGGAGTCTGTGTTGCTCATCTTATAAGGAACTGATTATCCTACGTGAGTACCTAGGTTAACACCTAACTGATTATCCTACGTGAGTACCTAGGTTAACACCTGGTGCCGTGGAGTCTGTGTTGCTCATCTTATAAGTAACTGATTATCCTACGTGAGTACCTAGGTTAACACCTAACTGATTATCCTACGTGAGTACCTAGGTTAACACCTGGTGCCGTGGGGTCTGTGTTGCTCATCTTATAAGTAACTGATTATCCTACGTGAGTACCTAGGTTAACACCTAACTGATTATCCTACGTGAGTACCTAGGTTAACACCTGGTGCCGTGGAGTCTGTGTTGCTCATCTTATAAGTAACTGATTATCCTACGTGAGTACCTAGGTTAACACCTAACTGATTATCCTACGTGAGTACCTAGGTTAACACCTGGTGCCGTGGGGTCTGTGTTGCTCATCTTATAAGTAACTGATTATCCTACGTGAGTACCTAGGTTAACACCTAACTGATTATCCTACGTGAGTACCTAGGTTAACACCTGGTGCCGTGGAGTCTGTGTTGCTCATCTTATAAGTAACTGATTATCCTAAGTGAGTACCTAGGTTAACACCTAACTGATTATCCTACGTGAGTACCTAGGTTAACACCTAACTGATTATCCTACGTGAGTACCAAGGTTAACACCTAACTGATTATCCTACGTGAGTACCTAGGTTAACACCTAACTGATTATCCTACGTGAGTACCTAGGTTAACACCTAACTGATTATCTTACGTGAGTACCTAGGTTAACACCTAACTGATTATCCTACGTGAGTACCTAGGTTAACACATGGTGCCGTGGAGTCTGTGTTGCTCATCTTATAAGGAACTGATTATCCTACGTGAGTACCTAGGTTAACACCTAACTGATTATCCTACGTGAGTACCTAGGTTAACACCTGGTGCCGTGGAGTCTGTGTTGCTCATCTTATAAGTAACTGATTATCCTACGTGAGTACCTAGGTTAACACCTAACTGATTATCCTACGTGAGTACCTAGGTTAACACCTGGTGCCGTGGGGTCTGTGTTGCTCATCTTATAAGTAACTGATTATCCTACGTGAGTACCTAGGTTAACACCTAACTGATTATCCTACGTGAGTACCTAGGTTAACACCTGGTGCTGTGGAGTCTGTGTTGCTCATCTTATAAGTAACTGATTATCCTACGTGAGTACCTAGGTTAACACCTAACTGATTATCCTACGTGAGTACCTAGGTTAACACCTGGTGCCGTGGGGTCTGTGTTGCTCATCTTATAAGTAACTGATTATCCTACGTGAGTACCTAGGTTAACACCTAACTGATTATCCTACGTGAGTACCTAGGTTAACACCTGGTGCCGTGGAGTCTGTGTTGCTCATCTTATAAGTAACTGATTATCCTACGTGAGTACCTAGGTTAACACCTAACTGATTATCCTACGTGAGTACCTAGGTTAACACCTAACTGATTATCCTACGTGAGTACCTAGGTTAACACCTAACTGATTATCCTACGTGAGTACCTAGGTTAACACCTAACTGATTATCCTACGTGAGTACCTAGGTTAACACCTAACTGAATATCTTACGTGAGTACCTAGGTTAACACCTAACTGATTATCCTACGTGAGTACCTAGGTTAACACATGGTGCCGTGGAGTCTGTGTTGCTCATCTTATAAGGAACTGATTATCCTACGTGAGTACCTAGGTTAACACCTAACTGATTATCCTACGTGAGTACCTAGGTTAACACCTGGTGCCGTGGAGTCTGTGTTGCTCATCTTATAAGTAACTGATTATCCTACGTGAGTACCTAGGTTAACACCTAACTGATTATCCTACGTGAGTACCTAGGTTAACACCTAACTGATTATCCTACGTGAGTACCTAGGTTAACAACTAACTGATTATCCTACGTGAGTACCTAGGTTAACACCTAACTGATTATCCTACGTGAGTACCTAGGTTAACACCTAACTGATTATCCTACGTGAGTACCTAGGTTAACACATGGTGCCGTAGAGTCTGTGTTGCTCATCTTATAAGTAACTGATTATCCTACGTGAGTACCTAGGTTAACACCTAACTGATTATCCTACGTGAGTACCTAGGTTAACACCTGGTGCCGTGGAGTCTGTGTTGCTCATCTTATAAGTAACTGATTATCCTACGTGAGTACCTAGGTTAACACCTAACTGATTATCCTACGTGAGTACCTAGGTTAACACCTAACTGATTATCCTACGTGAGTACCTAGGTTAACACCTAACTGATTATCCTACGTGAGTACCTAGGTTAACACCTAACTGATTATCCTACGTGAGTACCTAGGTTAACACCTAACTGATTATCCTACGTGAGTACCTAGGTTAACACCTAACTGATTATCCTACGTGAGTACCTAGGTTAACACCTAACTGATTATCCTACGTGAGTACCTAGGTTAACACCTAACTGATTATCCTACGTGAGTACCTAGGTTAACACCTAACTGATTATCCTACGTGAGTACCTAGGTTAACACCTAACTGATTATCCTACGTGAGTACCTAGGTTAACACCTAACTGATTATCATACGTGAGTACCTAGGTTAACACCTAACTGATTATCCTACGTGAGTACCTAGGTTAACACCTAACTGATTATCCTACGTGAGTACCTAGGTTAACACCTAACTGATTATCCTACGTGAGTACCTAGGTTAACACCTAACTGATTATCCTACGTGAGTACCTAGGTTAACACCTAACTGATTATCCTACGTGAGTACCTAGGTTAACACCTAACTGATTATCCTACGTGAGTACCTAGGTTAACACCTAACTGATTATCCTACGTGAGTACCTAGGTTAACACCTAACTGATTATCCTACGTGAGTACCTAGGTTAACACCTAACTGATTATCCTACGTGAGTACCTAGGTTAACACCTAACTGATTATCCTACGTGAGTACCTAGGTTAACACCTAACTGATTATCCAACGTGAGTACCTAGGTCAACACATGGTGTCGTGGAGTCTGTGTTGCTCATCGTTTTAGTTTTAGTCTTTGTTGGGATTTTTGTTGTTTTTTTGTTTGTTTGTTTGTTTTGTTTTGTTGTTGTTTTGTTGTTATGTTTTTGCTTAGTTTATCTTCGTTCTGTGTCTTGTTTTCAATGTTTCCTGTCTCTCCGGAATGTTCATTCGTGATTGCTCCTTTGGTTTTCACTAAGAAAAGTTTGAAGACACCTAAGGTGTAACCAGAAGCCGTAAATCGATGAAGACACCTATGCTGTAATTAGAAGACGTAAATCGATGAAGACACCTAAGCTGTAATTAGAAGACGTAAATCGATGAACACCTAAGCTGTAATCAGAAGACGTAAATCGATGAAGCTGTAATTAGAAGACGTAAATCGATGAAGACACCTAAGCTGTAATTAGAAGACGTAAATCGATGAACACCTAAGCTGTAATCAGAAGACGTAAATCGATGAAGACAACACAATGACAAAAATGAAAAGGACAAACAATGATCTACACAAACAACTAAGACACTACACAGAAAACTAAAGATCGAGCAACACGAACCCCACTAAAACCGGGGTTGAACTCATGAACCCCACTAAAACCGGGGTTGAACTCATGAACCCCACTAAAACCGGGGTTGAACTCATGAACCCCACTAAAACCGGGGTTGAACTCATGAACCCCACTAAAACCGGGGTTGAACTCATGAACCCCACTAAGACCGGGGTTGAACTCATGAACCCCACTAAAACCGGGGTTGAACTCATGAACCCCACTAAGACCGGGGTTGAACTCATGAACCCCACTAAAACCGGGGTTGAACTCATGAACCCAACTAAAACCGGGGTTGAACTCATGAACCCCACTAAAACCGGGGTTGAACTCATGAACCCCACTAAAACCGGGGTTGAACTCATATGTTCTAGAAGGATATGCAGTTTCTGCTTCACATATTTTATGCTTCAAGAAACAATACAGTGCCTAACATTTGTTTCAATATTTATTAACAAAATTCAAAAATACATATCATTCAAACATAAATACAAGACACACATACTATACACAAAAGTGAAATGATAAATATATTGTTGTTGTTATTTAATTAAATACAAGACACAAATAAAATGTAGAAAAGTGAAGTTGAAAATTTGTTGTTGTCTTCATTTAGCTAAATGTAAGGGTAACCATTGAGTCGTTGTGATATTCTGTAACACAACAAACACACCGCCAAAAACTGCCCCTCATCCAGAATGAGAAGTCGGGAACATCTTATATGAGAAATAGACAGATTACAGTGTTTTCCTTTTTGTTTTAGGACAACATAATTGTTGATGTTTATTTTTATCATTAATGCATATCAGTTAGATATACATACACTATATATCAAATGTAGTATTTACAAATATACACTCAAGGACCGACAATAAATTGTACCAATATATTTTTGCTGAAAACTGCTGGTCAATTTAATTTTCCTATAGCATTTGGCGACATAGTTAAAAACAAAATAGCGTCCTCACCCCTAAAAATATAAATGGTCTTTCCCTTAGCACTTAAGTAACCCACTTTCTCCTGTTTCATTTGTAAGGGTACCAATGTTTGCAACTCAGTCAAAATGTTTAAATTTTCACTGATATTTGGAACTCATTAAAAACAAGGTAAACAACAGCTATGATAAATCTAAATACTACCGAACTTCTAATGTACCTATTGTTTTACTTCGAATCTACAGAATATTAGACTTATCATGGCAATGTAGCTTACAATAGACATTGTCGCATTCCTGATTTGGCTCTAAATATTAGACTTGTTCACAAGAGTTATTTCCCTTTTGACGGGCACAACAGTATCCGTTGTAGCAAGAGCGACGGAAAGGACAAATAAGTTTAAAATAATTTTTAAGAAAATTGTAGATACTTGAACCTGGTAGAAAATCTGAGGATAGTTTAATACCAAATTGAAAATTCATAATTTGTTACATCAGCAAAAGTTTCAATAGATTATGGGAAAACTATATGTATGTTACTTTCATTGAATTTTGCATGTAACACTTGGCCCCATTAAAGGGGAAATAACTAGAAAACGTGTAAAATCGTATAATTTTAAAATCAAGCCGGAAACGTGCAAATAGTCTATTACTATGAACGAACCATATTCTGGCTTCCTGTTATCCGATTTCAAGATAACGAGGTCCCACTGCATATGCAAATAATAAGAGTATTACAAATTTAATGCGATAAAACAAAATGGTATACTATCATGTAACAGGATTGACGAACCAAATCTATAAATAAATTGGTACCACACGAACTACGTATTGTCTTGATATTATATCGTGTTCAGAAAATAATAAACAAACTGAGTGCTGCAGTAACTATACTGGGTATCACCCATGAGGTAAAGACCGGTGTGGCGCTGCTGTATGGTGATCTTAAAGCTTGCAAATAAGCCTCCCGTTTGCATACTTTGTTGTGTAGTATGTCATCAATTTCCGTGATATTGTGACAGACACTTGGCAACATTGCGCATTGAAATTCATTCTTCAATCCTACTGTAACCTTATGGCAACTTTCTTTCCAAGCTGTAGTATCACACTCCATGTGTTCCACTCTTATTCTGTAAATAAAGTAGAATATATACCGGATGTAGAATAAAATAGCCATGCAACAAACATTTGGACGACACAGATATGAATAAAATCATTTACCATGAGCGGACGTTTTGTTGCACTGTTTCGCATTTAAACATTGAAAGTAATATTGACAAATAGGTTATAATAAAAAGGTAGATATATAATTCACTGCGCACAATCTGTTAGTTGAAAAACCTTCATCCGGTAACCTAAAAGTTAAAAGACTAGAAAGCCAAATAATTTAAATGTTTTTGGGAATAATAAATCAAAGACCCAAACAGGATATCCAGAATAGGCTAAGGTCACCTATGCCAGAGGGAGAGTGACTTCAGTTAAAAAAAAAAATCATTACTTAGGAACTATCAAACATAAATAGCTTTAATAAAAGCATGTCGAATTTCCGAATCACTGACAACTAAACGGATATAATTCTCCTGGACTAATAATATTTCAGCAGAGATATCCACCCAGGAATAGTAGTAAAAACATAGATATATAATCTAGTGCACACAAATGGTATAATTATAAATCGTATTAAAACAACACAAGTCATTTCCCATCATCTTAAAATATAGCTATCCTATCATTATTCCAGAAACATGTCGTGTGCACTAAAGTTGATAGATCTATGTTTGGATTACACAAGCCAAGTTAGGCTTGTCAAGTATCAATTGATTTACATATTAAATGATTAAAAACAAACTGGATATGATGATTTCGTTTTTCATTATTGTGAACTGTGGCACACTAAATAACGTATATTATACAATTAATTACTCAATGTGAGGTCAATAGCAGGAAATGTGGACATGAGGCCTATGACTCAAGGTGATCTTACCTGACCGAGACCAACGGCAAAGATCATGTCATGCCACAGGAAATCACAGATCAAGGATCGTCATTTTCTGCTAATGACCTCACAAAAAGTGATTAATTGTTTTATTATAACTCTTTTCTCTTATTGCTGCACGTTTATTTGAGAACCACCAAATACCAATTACATAGTCTATCTTGATTGAACTTGGACTGAACCCATGATCGCCATCTGAACATGACAAATCGTGCTTTTTGAAATTCAAGCGATAAAAGCGGCCATTTTGTTTTTGGATGGAATCACTATTGCTAAGTCATATCTATAACATGATCAATAATGACTCCACCACACGTCATTCTGTCAAAAATAATCGAAGGTCACATGATCCAAAAGAGCCCATAGGAAACGTGTATTAATTTAAAAAAAATAAGCAATATATATTAATGAGATATAATAAACTTTTTTATTTTAGAACATGTTTTTACCTGCAGAATTCCTTATAAAAGCCTGCTTTGCTGATTGATTTCCACATCTGTTTAGCCTCCAGGTCCAGAGTCTGGGATGACATGACGTCAATACAATTATGTACCGTCTCACTCGGTGTTTGGAAGCAATTAAGTCCGTCCACATACACTTGAATTATAAGTATGTAAATAGTAATGTATACGGATAAGTACCCAATAGGTCATAGGGTTATATGGTCAAATTAGACGTAATTTATTTTTAAATACTTCAAATCTATATATGAAGACATTTCGTCAGAAGTTATTTTATATGGTAAAGATAATTTAAGCGAAGATACTCTGGCTTCTCCACTAACATAACTGTAATGTAATATATCATGTATATCACAATTATATTCTTTCTTGTTTAATTAATTCAAAAACTAACAGTAACTATCAATCTGTAAAAAGATATCTGTCGTCTAATTATTTATTGAGTAAATATTATTGTCTTCTTGAATGAAGAGCAAACCTATAGTTAAATTTAAACGGTAGAATAATTACCTCTTTTATTATCACACAGAACGTCAATACTCTTCTCTATAGCACGTTGGTCATGACCCGATACCAGGAGGTGCTCTTCTGCATCCGGACAATTTTGCATCACCAATCGCATGCAGGCATACAGTTGTTTTCTGGCGCTAAAATGTATACACAAAAGACCATTACGAACTGCACATGTCTTGTTTCCTTCTGTTATAGTCAGATTGCATGACTTTATAGTTTTATTTATTTTCGGAAATATTTACTTCAATAAAAATGATACTCGTTTTAATACTGGTATATGTTTTATCACATAAATTGGTATCGAGTACATCTTGCTAATGCCGCCCGTGTTTTATATATATATATGTATTATAATATGGATCATCATGAATTTAACATGTTTATGGTTTATGATGTTTAGCGCCACTTTCAACAATATTTTAGCTATATCGTGACGCTCAATTTTATTGGCAGAGGATTCCGGAGAAAACAACCGACCTGTCGCATGTCACTGACAAACTTTATCACATAATGTTGTATCGAGTACACCTTGCAATGAACGTGTTCGAATTCACGACTTTAGTGGTGATAAGCACTGATTGCATAAGTAGTTGTAAATCCAACTACCATACGATCACGACCAGGACGAACCCTATAAATATAAATGTAAGAGTACAAGTTATAGCTTATAGATATTTATAGTTAACTATAACTCACAATTGAACAAATTCTGATTTTACATATTTCTTAGAAATGTGAAATCCCGAGGTGAAAGTATATAAAATTCATATTACAATAAGCAATAGTGTTCGTTTTGCCGATCAAATGTATGGTATGTACACACTTGAATTACTATAAGCACGAAGTTAGAAACTAGTTTTTACCAGTTTAATATCTAGATAAACATACCCACAAAATTTATTGGCTGAATTAAAATCTTTACCGATAACTGCTCCCTCGACGTTACTATCATTAGATATAAACATATCTGGACTAAAGCCAACTTTCGTGTAACATCTCTGCATCTCACGATTAACTAATGGAACACATATAGGAGCAGGTGGTAACAAACCTAAAAACAGAAGTCAAACAGAAAACATATAGGAGCAGGTGGTAACAAACCTAAAAACAGAAGTCAAACAGAAAACATATAGGAGCAGGTGGTAACAAACCTAAAAACAGAAGTCAAACAGAAAACATATAGGAGCAGGTGGTAACAAACCTAAAAACAGAAGTCAAACAGAAAACGTATAGGAGCAGGTGGTAACAAACCTTCAAACAGAAGTCAAACAGAAAACATATAGGAGCAGGTGGTAACAAACCTAAAAACAGAAGTCAAACAGAAAACATATAGGAGCAGGTGGTAACAAACCTAAAAACAGAAGTCAAACAGAACACATATAGGAGCAGGTGGCAACAAACCTAAAAACAGAAGTCAAACAGAACACATATAGGAGCAGGTGGTAATAAACATTCAAACAGAAGTCAAACAGAACACATATAGGAGCAGGTGGTAACAAACCTAAAAACAGAAGTCAAACAGAAAACATATAGGAGCAGGTGGTAACAAACCTAAAAACAGAAGTCAAACAGAAAACATATAGGAGCAGGTGGTAACAAACCTAAAAACAGAAGTCAAACAGAAAACATATAGGAGCAGGTGGCAACAAACCTAAAAACAGAAGTCAAACAGAAAACATATAGGAGCAGGTGGCAACAAACCTAAAAACAAAAGTCAAACAGAAAACATATAGGAGCAGGTGGTAACAAACCTAAAAACAGAAGGCAAACAGAAAACATATAGGAGAAGGTGGTAACAAACCTAAAAACAGAAGTCAAACAGAAAACATATAGGAACAGGTGGCAACAAACCTAACAACAGAAGTCAAACAGAAAACATATAGGAGCAGGTGGCAACAAACCTAAAAACAGATGTCAAACAGAAAACATATAGGAGCAGGTGGTAACAAACCTAAAAACAGAAGTCAAACAGAAAACATATAGGAGCAGGTGGCAACAAACCTAAAAACAGAAGTCAAACAGAAAACATATAGGAGCAGGTGGTAACAAACCTAAAAACAGAAGTCAAACAGAAAACATATAGGAGCAGGTGGTAACAAACCTAAAAACAGAAGTCAAACAGAACACATATAGGAGCAGGTGGTAACAAACCTAAAAACAGAAATCAAACAGAAAACATATAGGAGCAGGTGGTAAAAAACCTAAAAACAGAAGTCAAACAGAAAACATATAGGAGCAGGTGGCAACAAACCTAAAAACGGAAGTCAAACAGAAAACATATAGGAGCAGGTGGTAACAAACCTAAAACCAGAAGTCAAACACAACACATATAGGAGCAGGTGGTAACAAACCTAAACACAGAAGCCAATCAGAAAACATATAGGAGCAGGTGGCAACAAACCTAAAAACAGAAGTCAAACAGAAAACATATAGGAGCAGGTGGCAACAAACCTTCAAACAGAAGTCAAACAGAACACATATAGGAGCAGGTGGTAACAAACCTAAAAACAGAAGTCAAACAGAAAACATATAGGAGCAGGTGGCAACAAACCTTCAAACAGAAGTCAAACAGAACACATATAGGAGCAGGTGGTAACAAACCTAAAAACAGAAGGCAAACAGAAAACATATAGGAGCAGGTGGTAACAAACCTAAAAACAGAAGTCAAACAGAAAACATATAGGAGCAGGTGGTAACAAACCTAAAAACAGAAGTCAAACAGAAAACATATAGGAGCAGGTGGTAACAAACCTAAAAACAGTAGTCAAACAGAAAACATATAGGAGCAGGTGGCAACAAACCTAAAAATAGAAGTCAAACAGAAAACATATAGGAGCAGGTGGTAACAAACCTAAAAACAGAAGTCAAACAGAAAACATAAAGGAGCAGGTGGCAACAAACCTAAAAACAGAAGTCAAACAGAAAACATATAGGAGCAGGTGGTAACAAACCTAAAAACAGAAGTCAAACAGAACACATATAGGAGCAGGTGGTAACAAACCTAAAAACAGAAGGCAAACAGAAAACATATAGGAGCAGGTGGTAACAAACCTAAAATCAGAAGGCAAACAGAACACATATAGGAGCAGGTGGTAACAAACCTAAACACAGAAGTCAAACAGAAAACATATAGGAGCAGGTGGTAATCAACCTAAAAACAGAAGTCAAACAGAAAACATATAGGAGCAGGTGGTAACAAACCTAAAAACAGAAGTCAAACAGAAAACATATAGGAGCAGGTAGTAACAAACCTAAAAACAGAAGGAAAACAGAACACATATAGGAGCAGGTGGTAACAAACCTAAAAACAGAAGGCAAACAGAACACATATAGGAGCAGGTGGTAACAAACCTAAAAACGGAAGTCAAACAGAAAACATATAGGAGCAGGTGGTAACAAACCTAAAACCAGAAGTCAAACACACCACATATAGGAGCAGGTGGTAACAAACCTAAACACAGAAGTCAAACAGAAAACATATAGGAGCAGGTGGCAACAAACCTAAAAACCGAAGTCAAACAGAAAACATATAGGAGCAGGTGGCAACAAACCTTCAAACAGAAGTCAAACAGAACACATATAGGAGCAGGTGGTAACAAACCTAAAAACAGAAGTCAAACAGAAAACATATAGGAGCAGGTGGCAACAAACCTAAAAACAGAAGTCAAACAGAACACATATAGGAGCAGGTGGTAACAAACCTAAAAACAGAAATCAAACAGAAAACATATAGGAGCAGGTGGTAAAAAACCTAAAAACAGAAGTCAAACAGAAAACATATAGGAGCAGGTGGCAACAAACCTAAAAACGGAAGTCAAACAGAAAACATATAGGAGCAGGTGGTAACAAACCTAAAACCAGAAGTCAAACACAACACATATAGGAGCAGGTGGTAACAAACCTAAACACAGAAGCCAATCAGAAAACATATAGGAGCAGGTGGCAACAAACCTAAAAACAGAAGTCAAACAGAAAACATATAGGAGCAGGTGGCAACAAACCTTCAAACAGAAGTCAAACAGAACACATATAGGAGCAGGTGGTAACAAACCTAAAAACAGAAGTCAAACAGAAAACATATAGGAGCAGGTGGCAACAAACCTTCAAACAGAAGTCAAACAGAACACATATAGGAGCAGGTGGTAACAAACCTAAAAACAGAAGGCAAACAGAAAACATATAGGAGCAGGTGGTAACAAACCTAAAAACAGAAGTCAAACAGAAAACATATAGGAGCAGGTGGTAACAAACCTAAAAACAGAAGTCAAACAGAAAACATATAGGAGCAGGTGGTAACAAACCTAAAAACAGTAGTCAAACAGAAAACATATAGGAGCAGGTGGCAACAAACCTAAAAATAGAAGTCAAACAGAAAACATATAGGAGCAGGTGGTAACAAACCTAAAAACAGAAGTCAAACAGAAAACATAAAGGAGCAGGTGGCAACAAACCTAAAAACAGAAGTCAAACAGAAAACATATAGGAGCAGGTGGTAACAAACCTAAAAACAGAAGTCAAACAGAACACATATAGGAGCAGGTGGTAACAAACCTAAAAACAGAAGGCAAACAGAAAACATATAGGAGCAGGTGGTAACAAACCTAAAATCAGAAGGCAAACAGAACACATATAGGAGCAGGTGGTAACAAACCTAAACACAGAAGTCAAACAGAAAACATATAGGAGCAGGTGGTAATCAACCTAAAAACAGAAGTCAAACAGAAAACATATAGGAGCAGGTGGTAACAAACCTAAAAACAGAAGTCAAACAGAAAACATATAGGAGCAGGTAGTAACAAACCTAAAAACAGAAGGAAAACAGAACACATATAGGAGCAGGTGGTAACAAACCTAAAAACAGAAGGCAAACAGAACACATATAGGAGCAGGTGGTAACAAACCTAAAAACGGAAGTCAAACAGAAAACATATAGGAGCAGGTGGTAACAAACCTAAAACCAGAAGTCAAACACACCACATATAGGAGCAGGTGGTAACAAACCTAAACACAGAAGTCAAACAGAAAACATATAGGAGCAGGTGGCAACAAACCTAAAAACCGAAGTCAAACAGAAAACATATAGGAGCAGGTGGCAACAAACCTTCAAACAGAAGTCAAACAGAACACATATAGGAGCAGGTGGTAACAAACCTAAAAACAGAAGTCAAACAGAAAACATATAGGAGCAGGTGGCAACAAACCTAAAAACAGAAGTCAAACAGAACACATATAGGAGCAGGTGGTAACAAACCTAAAAACAGAAGGCAAACAGAAAACATATAGGAGCAGGTGGTAACAAACCTAAAAACAGAAGTCAAACAGAAAACATATAGGAGCAGGTGGTAACAAACCTAAAAACAGAAGTCAAACAGAAAACATATAGGAGCAGGTGGTAACAAACCTAAAAACAGAAGTCAAACAGAAAACATATAGGAGCAGGTGGCAACAAACCTAAAAACAGAAGTCAAACAGAAAACATATAGGAGCAGGTGGTAACAAACCTAAAAACAGAAGTCAAACAGAAAACATAAAGGAGCAGGTGGCAACAAACCTAAAAACAGAAGTCAAACAGAAAACATATAGGAGCAGGTGGTAACAAACCTAAAAACAGAAGTCAAACAGAACACATATAGGAGCAGGTGGTAACAAACCTAAAAACAGAAGGCAAACAGAAAACATATAGGAGCAGGTGGTAACAAACCTAAAATCAGAAGGCAAACAGAACACATATAGGAGCAGGTGGTAACAAACCTAAACACAGAAGTCAAACAGAAAACATATAGGAGCAGGTGGTAATAAACCTAAAAACAGAAGTCAAACAGAAAACATATAGGAGCAGGTGGTAACAAACCTAAAAACAGAAGTCAAACAGAAAACATATAGGAGCAGGTAGTAACAAACCTAAAAACAGAAGGAAAACAGAACACATATAGGAGCAGGTGGTAACAAACCTAAAAACAGAAGGCAAACAGAACACATATAGGAGCAGGTGGTAACAAACCTAAAAACAGAAGGCAAACAGAAAACATATAGGAGAAGGTGGCAACAAACCTAAAAACAGAAGTCAAACAGAACACATATAGGAGCAGGTGGTAACAAACCTAAAAACAGAAGTCAAACAGAACACATATAGGAGCAGGTGGTAACAAACCTAAACACAGAAGTCAAACAGAAAACATATAGGAGCAGGTGGTAATAAACATAAAAACAGAAGTCAAACAGAAAACATATAGGAGCAGGTGGTAACAAACCTAAACACAGAAGTCAAACAGAAAACATATAGGAGCAGGTGGTATCAAACCTAAACACAGAAGTCAAACAGAAAACATATAGGAGCAGGTGGTAATAAACCTTCAAACAGAAGTCAAACAGAACACATATAGGAGCAGGTGGTAACAAACCTTCAAACAGAAGTCAAACAGAAAACATATAGGAGCAGGTGGTAACAAACCTAAAAACAGAAGTCAAACAGAAAACATATCGGAGCAGGTGGCAACAAACCTTCAAACAGAAGGCAAACAGAACACATATAGGAGCAGGTGGTAACAAACCTAAAAACAGAAGTCAAACAGAAAACATATAGGAGCAGGTGGTAACAAACCTAAAAACAGAAGTCAAACAGAACACATATAGGAGCAGGTGGCAACAAACCTAAAAACAGAAGTCAAACAGAACACATATAGGAGCAGGTGGCAACAAACCTAAAAACAGAAGTCAAACAGAAAACATATAGGAGCAGGTGGTAACAAACCTAAAAACAGAAGTCAAACAGAACACATATAGGAGCAGGTGGTAATAAGCCTTCTAACAGAGGTTAAACAGAACACATATAGGAGCAGGTGGCAATAAGCCTTCTAACAGAGGTCAAACAGAACACATATAGGAGCAGGTGGCAATAAACCTTCAAACAGAAGACAAACAGAACACATATAGGACCAGGTGGTAATAAGCCGTCTAACAGAGGTCAAACAGAACACATATAGGAGCAGGTGGTAATAAGCCTTCTAACAGAGGTCAAACAGAACACATATAGGAGCAGGTGGCAATAAACCTTCAAACAGAAGTCAAATAGAACACATATAGGAGAAAGTGGTAATAAACCTTCAAACAGAAGTCAAACAGAACACATATAGGAGCAGGTGGTAATAAACATTCAAACAGAAGTCAAACAGAACACATATAGGAGCAGGTGGTAATAAGCCTTCTAACAGAGGTTAAAGAGAACACATATAGGAGCAGGTGGCAATAAGCCTTCTAACAGAGGTCAAACAGAACACATATAGGAGCAGGTGGTAATAAGCCTTCTAACAGAGGTCAAACAGAACACATATAGGAGCAGGTGGCAAAAAGCCTTCTAACAGAGGTCAAACAGAACACACATAGGAGCAGGCGGTAATAAGCCTTCTAACAGAGGTCAAACAGAACACATATAGGAGCAGGTGGTAACAAACCTAAAAACAGAAGTCAAACAGAACACATATAGGAGCAGGTGGTAACAAACCTAAACACAGAAGGCAAACAGAAAACATATAGGAGCAGGTGGTAATAAACCTAAAAACAGAAGTCAAACAGAACACATATAGGAGCAGGTGGTAACAAACCTTCAAACAGAAGTCAAACAGAAAACATATAGGAGCAGGTGGTAACAAACCTAAAAACAGAAGTCAAACAGAAAACATATCGGAGCAGGTGGCAGCAAACCTTCAAACAGAAGGCAAACAGAACACATATAGGAGCAGGTGGTAACAAACCTAAAAACAGAAGGCAAACAGAAAACATATAGGAGCAGGTGGTAACAAACCTAAAAACAGAAGTCAAACAGAACACATATAGGAGCAGGTGGCAACAAACCTAAAAACAGAAGTCAAACAGAAAACATACAGGAGGAGGTGGTAACAAACCTAAAAACAGAAGTCAAATAGAAAACATATAGGAGCAGGTGGTAATAAACATTCAAACAGAAGTCAAACAGAAAACATATAGGAGCAGGTGGTAACAAACCTTCAAACAGAAGTCAAACAGAACACATATAGGAGCAGGTGGCAACAAACCTAAAAACAGAAGTCAAACAGAAAACATACAGGAGCAGGTGGTAACAAACCTAAAAACAGAAGTCAAATAGAAAACATATAGGAGCAGGTGGTAATAAACATTCAAACAGAAGTCAAACAAAAAACATATAGGAGCAGGTGGTAACAAACCTAAAAACAGAAGTCAAACAGAAAACACATAGGAGCAGGTGGTAACAAACCTAAAAACAGAAGTCAAACAGAAAACATATAGGAGCAGGTGGCAACAAACCTAAAAACAGAAGGCAAACAGAACACATATAGGAGCAGGTGGTAATAAGCCTTCTAACAGAGGTTAAACAGAACACATATAGGAGCAGGTGGCAATAAGCCTTCTAACAGAGGTCAAACAGAACACATATAGGAGCAGGTGGCAATAAACCTTCAAACAGAAGACAAACAGAACACATATAGGAGCAGGTGGCAATAAACCTTCAAACAGAAGACAAACAGAACACATATAGGACCAGGTGGTAATAAGCCGTCTAACAGAGGTCAAACAGAACACATATAGGAGCAGGTGGCAAAAAGACTTCTAACAGAGGTCAAACAGAACACACATAGGAGCAGGTGGCAATAAACCTTCAAACAGAAGGCAAACAGAACACATATAGGAGCAGGTGATAATAAGCCTTCTAACAGAGGTTAAACAGAACACATATAGGAGCAGGTGGCAATAAGCCTTCTAACAGAGGTCAAACAGAACACATATAGGAGCAGGTGGCAATAAACCTTCAAACAGAAGACAAACAGAACACATATAGGACCAGGTGGTAATAAGCCGTCTAACAGAGTTCAAACAGAACACATATAGGAGCAGGTGGTAATAAGCCTTCTAACAGAGGTCAAACAGAACACATATAGGAGCAGGTGGCAATCAACCTTCAAACAGAAGTCAAACAGAACACATATAGGAGAAAGTGGTAATAAACCTTCAAACAGAAGTCAAACAGAACACATATAGGAGCAGGTGGTAATAAACATTCAAACAGAAGTCAAACAGAACACATATAGGAGCAGGTGGTAACAAACCTTCAAACAGAAGGCAAACAGAACACATATAGGAGCAGGTGGTAATAAGCCTTCTAACAGAGGTTAAACAGAACACATATAGGAGCAGGTGGCAATAAGCCTTCTAACAGAGGTCAAACAGAACACATATAGGAGCAGGTGGCAATAAACCTTCAAACAGAAGACAAACAGAACACATATAGGAGCAGGTGGTAATAAGCCTTCTAACAGAGGTCAAACAGAACACATATAGGAGCAGGTGGTAACAAACCTAAACACAGAAGTCAAACAGAAAACATATAGGAGCAGGTGGTAATAAACCTAAAAACAGAAGTCAAACAGAAAACATATAGGAGCAGGTAGTAACAAACCTAAAAACAGAAGGCAAACAGAACACATAGAGGAGCAGGTGGTAACAAACCTAAAAACAGAAGGCAAACAGAACACATATAGGAGCGGGTGGTAACAAACCTAAAAACAGAAGGCAAACAGAAAACATATAGGAGCAGGTGGCAACAAACCTAAAAACAGAAGACAAACAGAACACATATAGGACCAGGTGGTAATAAGCCGTCTAACAGAGGTCAAACAGAACACATATAGGAGCAGGTGGCAAAAAGCCTTCTAACAGAGGTCAAACAGAACACACATAGGAGCAGGTGGCAATAAACCTTCAAACAGAAGGCAAACAGAACACATATAGGAGCAGGTGGTAATAAGCCTTCTAACAGAGGTTAAACAGAACACATATAGGAGCAGGTGGCAATAAGCCTTCTAACAGAGGTCAAACAGAACACATATAGGAGCAGGTGGCAATAAACCTTCAAACAGAAGACAAACAGAACACATATAGGACCAGGTGGTAATAAGCCGTCTAACAGAGGTCAAACAGAACACATATAGGAGCAGGTGGTAATAAGCCTTCTAACAGAGGTCAAACAGAACACATATAGGAGCAGGTGGCAATAAACCTTCAAACAGAAGTCAAACAGAACACATATAGGAGAAAGTGGTAATAAACCTTCAAACAGAAGTCAAACAGAACACATATAGGAGCAGGTGGTAATAAACATTCAAACAGAAGTCAAACAGAACACATATAGGAGCAGGTGGTAATAAGCCTTCTAACAGAGGTCAAACAGAACACATATAGGAGCAGCTGGCAATAAACCTTCAAACAGAAGACAAACAGAACACATATAGGAGCAGGTGGTAATAAGCCTTCTAACAGAGGTCAAACAGAACAGATATAGGAGCAGGTGGCAAAAAGCCTTCTAACAGAGGTCAAACAGAACACACATAGGAGCAGGTGGTAATAAGCCTTCTAACAGAGGTCAAACAGAACACATATAGGAGCAGGTGGTAACAAACCTAAAAACAGAAGTCAAACAGAACACATATAGGAGCAGGTGGTAACAAACCTAAACACAGAAGTCAAACAGAAAATATATAGGAGCAGGTGGTAATAAACCTAAAAACAGAAGTCAAACAGAAAACATATAGGAGCAGGTGGTAACAAACCTAAACACAGAAGTCAAACAGAAAACATATAGGAGCAGGTGGTATCAAACCTAAACACAGAAGTCAAACAGAAAACATATAGGAGCAGGTGGTAATAAACCTTCAAACAGAAGTCAAACAGAACACATATAGGAGCAGGTGGTAACAAACCTTCAAACAGAAGTCAAACAGAAAACATATAGGAGCAGGTGGTAACAAACCTGAAAACAGAAGTCAAACAGAAAACATATCGGAGCAGGTGGCAGCAAACCTTCAAACAGAAGGCAAACAGAACACATATAGGAGCAGGTGGCAACAAACCTAAAAACAGAAGGCAAACAGAAAACATATAGGAGCAGGTGGTAACAAACCTAAAAACAGAAGTCAAACAGAACACATATAGGAGCAGGTGGCAACAAACCTAAAAACAGAAGTCAAACAGAAAACATACAGGAGCAGGTGGTAACAAACCTAAAAACAGAAGTCAAATAGAAAACATATAGGAGCAGGTGGTAATAAACATTCAAACAGAAGTCAAACAGAAAACATATAGGAGCAGGTGGTAACAAACCTTCAAACAGAAGTCAAACATAACACATATAGGAGCAGGTGGCAACAAACCTAAAAACAGAAGTCAAACAGAAAACATACAGGAGCAGGTGGTAACAAACCTAAAAACAGAAGTCAAATAGAAAACATATAGGAGCAGGTGGTAATAAACATTCAAACAGAAGTCAAACAAAAAACATATAGGAGCAGGTGGTAACAAATCTAAAAACAGAAGTCAAACAGAACACATATAGGAGCAGGTGGTAATAAACATTCAAACAGAAGTCAAACAGAAAACATATAGGAGCAGGTGGTAACAAACCTAAAAACAGAAGTCAAACAGAAAACATATAGGAGCAGGTGGTAACAAACCTAAAAACAGAAGTCAAACAGAAAACATATAGGAGCAGGTGGTAACAAACCTAAAAACAGAAGTCAAACAGAAAACATATAGGAGCAGGTGGCAACAAACCTAAAAACAGAAGGCAAACAGAACACATATAGGAGCAGGTGGTAATAAGCCTTCTAACAGAGGTTAAACAGAACACATATAGGAGCAGGTGGCAATAAGCCTTCTAACAGAGGTCAAACAGAACACATATAGGAGCAGGTGGCAATAAACCTTCAAACAGAAGACAAACAGAACACATATAGGAGCAGGTGGCAATAAACCTTCAAACAGAAGACAAACAGAACACATATAGGACCAGGTGGTAATAAGCCGTCTAACAGAGGTCAAACAGAACACATATAGGAGCAGGTGGCAAAAAGCCTTCTAACAGAGGTCAAACAGAACACACATAGGAGCAGGTGGCAATAAACCTTCAAACAGAAGGCAAACAGAACACATATAGGGGCAGGTGGTAATAAGCCTTCTAACAGAGGTTAAACAGAACACATATAGGAGCAGCTGGCAATAAGCCTTCTAACAGAGGTCAAACAGAACACATATAGGAGCAGGTGGCAATAAACCTTCAAACAGAAGACAAACAGAACACATATAGGACCAGGTGGTAATAAGCCGTCTAACAGAGTTCAAACAGAACACATATAGGAGCAGGTGGTAATAAGCCTTCTAACAGAGGTCAAACAGAACACATATAGGAGCAGGTGGCAACAAACCTAAAAACAGAAGTCAAACAGAAAACATACAGGAGCAGGTGGTAACAAACCTAAAAACAGAAGTCAAATAGAAAACATATAGGAGCAGGTGGTAATAAACATTCAAACAGAAGTCAAACAAAAAACATATAGGAGCAGGTGGTAACAAACCTAAAAACAGAAGTCAAACAGAACACATATAGGAGCAGGTGGTAATAAACATTCAAACAGAAGTCAAACAGAAAACATATAGGAGCAGGTGGTAACAAACCTAAAAACAGAAGTCAAACAGAAAACATATAGGAGCAGGTGGTAACAAACCTAAAAACAGAAGTCAAACAGAAAACATATAGGAGCAGGTGGTAACAAACCTAAAAACAGAAGTCAAACAGAAAACATATAGGAGCAGGTGGCAACAAACCTAAAAACAGAAGGCAAACAGAACACATATAGGAGCAGGTGGTAATAAGCCTTCTAACAGAGGTTAAACAGAACACATATAGGAGCAGGTGGCAATAAGCCTTCTAACAGAGGTCAAACAGAACACATATAGGAGCAGGTGGCAATAAACCTTCAAACAGAAGACAAACAGAACACATATAGGAGCAGGTGGCAATAAACCTTCAAACAGAAGACAAACAGAACACATATAGGACCAGGTGGTAATAAGCCGTCTAACAGAGGTCAAACAGAACACATATAGGAGCAGGTGGCAAAAAGCCTTCTAACAGAGGTCAAACAGAACACACATAGGAGCAGGTGGCAATAAACCTTCAAACAGAAGGCAAACAGAACACATATAGGAGCAGGTGGTAATAAGCCTTCTAACAGAGGTTAAACAGAACACATATAGGAGCAGGTGGCAATAAGCCTTCTAACAGAGGTCAAACAGAACACATATAGGAGCAGGTGACAATAAACCTTCAAACAGAAGACAAACAGAACACATATAGGACCAGGTGGTAATAAGCCGTCTAACAGAGTTCAAACAGAACACATATAGGAGCAGGTGGTAATAAGCCTTCTAACAGAGGTCAAACAGAACACATATAGGAGCAGGTGGCAATAAACCTTCAAACAGAAGTCAAACTGAACACATATAGGAGAAAGTGGTAATAAACCTTCAAACAGAAGTCAAACAGAACACATATAGGAGCAGGTGGTAATAAACATTCAAACAGAAGTCAAACAGAACACATATAGGAGCAGGTGGTAATAAGCCTTCTAACAGAGGTTAAACAGAACACATATAGGAGCAGCTGGCAATAAACCTTCAAACAGAAGACAAACAGAACACATATAGGAGCAGGTGGTAATAAGCCTTCTAACAGAGGTCAAACAGAACACATATAGGAGCAGGTGGCAAAAAGCCTTCTAACAGAGGTCAAACAGAACACACATAGGAGCAGGTGGTAATAAGCCTTCTAACAGAGGTCAAACAGAACACATATAGGAGCAGGTGGCAATCAACCTTCAAACAGAAGTCAAACAGAACACATATAGGAGAAAGTGGTAATAAACCTTCAAACAGAACACATATAGGAGCAGGTGGTAATAAACATTCAAAGAGAAGTCAAACAGAACACATATAGGAGCAGGTGGTAACAAACCTTCAAACAGAAGGCAAACAGAACACATATAGGAGCAGGTGGTAATAAGCCTTCTAACAGAGGTTAAACAGAACACATATAGGAGCAGGTGGCAATAAGCCTTCTAACAGAGGTCAAACAGAACACATATAGGAGCAGGTGGTAACAAACCTAAAAACAGAAGTCAAACAGAACACATATAGGAGCAGGTGGTAACAAACCTAAACACAGAAGTCAAACAGAAAACATATAGGAGCAGGTGGTAATAAACCTAAAAACAGAAGTCAAACAGAAAACATATAGGAGCAGGTGGTAACAAACCTAAACACAGAAGTCAAACAGAAAACATATAGGAGCAGATGGTATCAAACCTAAACACAGAAGTCAAACAGAAAACATATAGGAGCAGGTGGTAATAAACCTTCAAACAGAAGTCAAACAGAACACATATAGGAGCAGGTGGTAACAAACCTTCAAACAGAAGTCAAACAGAAAACATATAGGAGCAGGTGGTAACAAACCTAAAAACAGAAGTCAAACAGAAAACATATCGGAGCAGGTGGCAACAAACCTTCAAACAGAAGGCAAACAGAACACATATAGGAGCAGGTGGTAACAAACCTAAAAACAGAAGTCAAACAGAAAACATATAGGAGCAGGTGGTAACAAACCTAAAAACAGAAGTCAAACAGAAAACATATAGGAGCAGGTGGCAACAAACCTAAAAACAGAAGTCAAACAGAACACATATAGGAGCAGGTGGTAATAAACATTCAAACAGAAGTCAAACAGAAAACATATAGGAGCAGGTGGTAACAAACCTTCAAACAGAAGTCAAACAGAACACATATAGGAGCAGGTGGCAACAAACCTAAAAACAGAAGTCAAACAGAAAACATATAGGAGCAGGTGGTAACAAACCTAAAAACAGAAGTCAAACAGAACACATATAGGAGCAGGTGGTAATAAACATTCAAACAGAAGTCAAACAGAAAACATATAGGAGCAGGTGGTAACAAACCTAAAAACAGAAGTCAAACAGAAAACATATAGGAGCAGGTGGTAACAAACCTAAAAACAGAAGTCAAACAGAAAACATATAGGAGCAGGTGGTAACAAACCTAAAAACAGAAGTCAAACAGAAAACATATAGGAGCAGGTGGCAACAAACCTAAAAACAGAAGGCAAACAGAACACATATAGGAGCAGGTGGTAATAAGCCTTCTAACAGAGGTTAAACAGAACACATATAGGAGCAGGTGGCAATAAGCCTTCTAACAGAGGTCAAACAGAACACATATAGGAGCAGGTGGCAATAAACCTTCAAACAGAAGACAAACAGAACACATATAGGAGCAGGTGGCAATAAACCTTCAAACAGAAGACAAACAGAACACATATAGGACCAGGTGGTAATAAGCCGTCTAACAGAGGTCAAACAGAACACATATAGGAGCAGGTGGCAAAAAGCCTTCTAACAGAGGTCAAACAGAACACACATAGGAGCAGGTGGCAATAAACCTTCAAACAGAAGGCAAACAGAACACATATAGGAGCAGGTGGTAATAAGCCTTCTAACAGAGGTTAAACAGAACACATATAGGAGCAGGTGGCAATAAGCCTTCTAACAGAGGTCAAACAGAACACATATAGGAGCAGGTGACAATAAACCTTCAAACAGAAGACAAACAGAACACATATAGGACCAGGTGGTAATAAGCCGTCTAACAGAGTTCAAACAGAACACATATAGGAGCAGGTGGTAATAAGCCTTCTAACAGAGGTCAAACAGAACACATATAGGAGCAGGTGGCAATAAACCTTCAAACAGAAGTCAAACTGAACACATATAGGAGAAAGTGGTAATAAACCTTCAAACAGAAGTCAAACAGAACACATATAGGAGCAGGTGGTAATAAACATTCAAACAGAAGTCAAACAGAACACATATAGGAGCAGGTGGTAATAAGCCTTCTAACAGAGGTTAAACAGAACACATATAGGAGCAGCTGGCAATAAACCTTCAAACAGAAGACAAACAGAACACATATAGGAGCAGGTGGTAATAAGCCTTCTAACAGAGGTCAAACAGAACACATATAGGAGCAGGTGGCAAAAAGCCTTCTAACAGAGGTCAAACAGAACACACATAGGAGCAGGTGGTAATAAGCCTTCTAACAGAGGTCAAACAGAACACATATAGGAGCAGGTGGCAATCAACCTTCAAACAGAAGTCAAACAGAACACATATAGGAGAAAGTGGTAATAAACCTTCAAACAGAACACATATAGGAGCAGGTGGTAATAAACATTCAAAGAGAAGTCAAACAGAACACATATAGGAGCAGGTGGTAACAAACCTTCAAACAGAAGGCAAACAGAACACATATAGGAGCAGGTGGTAATAAGCCTTCTAACAGAGGTTAAACAGAACACATATAGGAGCAGGTGGCAATAAGCCTTCTAACAGAGGTCAAACAGAACACATATAGGAGCAGGTGGTAACAAACCTAAAAACAGAAGTCAAACAGAACACATATAGGAGCAGGTGGTAACAAACCTAAACACAGAAGTCAAACAGAAAACATATAGGAGCAGGTGGTAATAAACCTAAAAACAGAAGTCAAACAGAAAACATATAGGAGCAGGTGGTAACAAACCTAAACACAGAAGTCAAACAGAAAACATATAGGAGCAGATGGTATCAAACCTAAACACAGAAGTCAAACAGAAAACATATAGGAGCAGGTGGTAATAAACCTTCAAACAGAAGTCAAACAGAACACATATAGGAGCAGGTGGTAACAAACCTTCAAACAGAAGTCAAACAGAAAACATATAGGAGCAGGTGGTAACAAACCTAAAAACAGAAGTCAAACAGAAAACATATCGGAGCAGGTGGCAACAAACCTTCAAACAGAAGGCAAACAGAACACATATAGGAGCAGGTGGTAACAAACCTAAAAACAGAAGTCAAACAGAAAACATATAGGAGCAGGTGGTAACAAACCTAAAAACAGAAGTCAAACAGAAAACATATAGGAGCAGGTGGCAACAAACCTAAAAACAGAAGTCAAACAGAACACATATAGGAGCAGGTGGTAATAAACATTCAAACAGAAGTCAAACAGAAAACATATAGGAGCAGGTGGTAACAAACCTTCAAACAGAAGTCAAACAGAACACATATAGGAGCAGGTGGCAACAAACCTAAAAACAGAAGTCAAACAGAAAACATATAGGAGCAGGTGGTAACAAACCTAAAAACAGAAGTCAAATAGAAAACATATAGGAGCAGGTGGTAATAAACATTCAAACAGAAGTCAAACAGAAAACATATAGGAGCAGGTGGTAACAAACCAAAAAACAGAAGTCAAACAGAACACATATAGGAGCAGGTGGTAATAAACATTCAAACAGAAGTCAAACAGAAAACATATTGGAGCAGGTGGTAATAAACCTAAAAACAGAAGTCAAACAGAAAACATATAGGAGCAGGTGGTAACAAACCTAAAAACAGAAGTCAAACAGAAAACATATAGGAGCAGGTGGTAACAAACCTAAAAACAGAAGTCAAACAGAAAACATATAGGAGCAGGTGGCAACAAACCTAAAAACAGAAGGCAAACAGAACACATATAGGAGCAGGTGGTAATAAACATTCAAACAGAAGTCAAACAGAACACATATAGGAGCAGGTGATAATAAGCCTTCTAACAGAGGTTAAACAGAACACATATAGGAGCAGGTGGCAATAAGCCTTCTAACAGAGGTCAAACAAAACACATATAGGAGCAACTGGCAATAAACCTTCAAACAGAAGACAAACAGAACACATATAGGAGCAGGTGGTAATAAGCCTTCTAACAGAGGTCAAACAGAACACATATAGGAGCAGGTGGTAAAAAGCCTTCTAACAGAGGTCAAACAGAACACACATAGGAGCAGGTGGTAATAAGCCTTCTAACAGAGGTCAAACAGAACACATATAGGAGCAGGTGGCAATCAACCTTCAAAGAGAAGTCAAACAGAACACATATAGGAGAAAGTGGTAATAAACCTTCAAACAGAAGTCAAACAAAATACATATAGGAGCAGGTGGTAATAAACATTCAAACAGAAGTCAAACAGAACACATATAGGAGCAGGTGGTAACAAACCTTCAAACAGAAGGCAAACAGAACACATATAGGAGCAGGTGGTAATAAGCCTTCTAACAGAGGTTAAACAGAACACATATAGGAGCAGGTGGCAATAAGCCTTCTAACAGAGGTCAAACAGAACACATATAGGAGCAGCTGGCAATAAACCTTCAAACAGAAGACAAACAGAACACATATAGGAGCAGGTGGTAATAAGCCTTCTAACAGAGGTCAAACAGAACACATATAGGAGCAGGTGGCAAAAAGCCTTCTAACAGAGGTCAAACAGAACACACATAGGAGCAGGTGGTAATAAGCCTTCTAACAGAGGTCAAACAGAACACATATAGGAGCAGGTGGCAATCAACCTTCAAACAGAAGTCAAACAGAACACATATAGGAGAAAGTGGTAATAAACTTTCAAACAGAACACATATAGGAGCAGGTGGTAATAAACATTCAAACAGAAGTCAAACAGAACACATATAGGAGCAGGTGGTAACAAACCTTCAAACAGAAGGCAAACAGAACAGATATAGGAGCAGGTGGTAATAAGCCTTCTAACAGAGGTTAAACAGAACACATATAGGAGCAGGTGGCAATAAGCCTTCTAACAGAGGTCAAACAGAACACATATAGGAACAGGTGGCAATAAACCTTCAAACAGAAGACAAACAGAACACATATAGGAGCAGGTGGTAATAAGCCTTCTAACAGAGGTCAAACAGAACACATATAGGAGCAGGTGGCAAAAAGCCTTCTAACAGAGGTCAAACAGAACACACATAGGAGCAGGTGGTAATAAGCCTTCTAACAGAGGTCAAACAGAACACATATAGGAGCAGGTGGTAATAAACATTCAAAGAGAAGTCAAACAGAACACATATAGGAGCAGGTGGTAACAAACCTTCAAACAGAAGGCAAACAGAACACATATAGGAGCAGGTGGTAATAAGCCTTCTAACAGAGGTTAAACAGAACACATATAGGAGCAGGTGGCAATAAGCCTTCTAACAGAGGTCAAACAGAACACATATAGGAGCAGGTGGTAACAAACCTAAAAACAGAAGTCAAACAGAACACATATAGGAGCAGGTGGTAACAAACCTAAACACAGAAGTCAAACAGAAAACATATAGGAGCAGGTGGTAACAAACCTAAACACAGAAGTCAAACAGAAAACATATAGGAGCAGGTGGTATCAAACCTAAACACAGAAGTCAAACAGAAAACATATAGGAGCAGGTGGTAATAAACCTTCAAACAGAAGTCAAACAGAACACATATAGGAGCAGGTGGTAACAAACCTTCAAACAGAAGTCAAACAGAAAACATATAGGAGCAGGTGGTAACAAACCTAAAAACAGAAGTCAAACAGAAAACATATCGGAGCAGGTGGCAACAAACCTTCAAACAGAAGGCAAACAGAACACATATAGGAGCAGGTGGTAACAAACCTAAAAACAGAAGTCAAACAGAAAACATATAGGAGCAGGTGGTAACAAACCTAAAAACAGAAGTCAAACAGAAAACATATAGGAGCAGGTGGCAACAAACCTAAAAACAGAAGTCAAACAGAACACATATAGGAGCAGGTGGTAATAAACATTCAAACAGAAGTCAAACAGAAAACATATAGGAGCAGGTGGTAACAAACCTTCAAACAGAAGTCAAACAGAACACATATAGGAGCAGGTGGCAACAAACATAAAAACAGAAGTCAAACAGAAAATATATAGGAGCAGGTGGTAACAAACCTAAAAACAGAAGTCAAATAGAAAACATATAGGAGCAGGTGGTAATAAACATTCAAACAGAAGTCAAACAGAAAACATATAGGAGCAGGTGGTAACAAACCAAAAAACAGAAGTCAAACAGAACACATATAGGAGCAGGTGGTAATAAACATTCAAACAGAAGTCAAACAGAAAACATATTGGAGCAGGTGGTAACAAACCTAAAAACAGAAGTCAAACAGAAAACATATAGGAGCAGGTGGTAACAAACCTAAAAACAGAAGTCAAACAGAAAACATATAGGAGCAGGTGGTAACAAACCTAAAAACAGAAGGCAAACAGAACACATATAGGAGCAGGTGGTAATAAACATTCAAACAGAAGTCAAACAGAACACATATAGGAGCAGGTGATAATAAGCCTTCTAACAGAGGTTAAACAGAACACATATAGGAGCAGGTGGCAATAAGCCTTCTAACAGAGGTCAAACAAAACACATATAGGAGCAACTGGCAATAAACCTTCAAACAGAAGACAAACAGAACACATATAGGAGCAGGTGGTAATAAGCCTTCTAACAGAGGTCAAACAGAACACATATAGGAGCAGGTGGTAAAAAGCCTTCTAACAGAGGTCAAACAGAACACACATAGGAGCAGGTGGTAATAAGCCTTCTAACAGAGGTCAAACAGAACACATATAGGAGCAGGTGGCAATCAACCTTCAAAGAGAAGTCAAACAGAACACATATAGGAGAAAGTGGTAATAAACCTTCAAACAGAAGTCAAACAAAATACATATAGGAGCAGGTGGTAATAAACATTCAAACAGAAGTCAAACAGAACACATATAGGAGCAGGTGGTAACAAACCTTCAAACAGAAGGCAAACAGAACACATATAGGAGCAGGTGGTAATAAGCCTTCTAACAGAGGTTAAACAGAACACATATAGGAGCAGGTGGCAATAAGCCTTCTAACAGAGGTCAAACAGAACACATATAGGAGCAGCTGGCAATAAACCTTCAAACAGAAGACAAACAGAACACATATAGGAGCAGGTGGTAATAAGCCTTCTAACAGAGGTCAAACAGAACACATATAGGAGCAGGTGGCAAAAAGCCTTCTAACAGAGGTCAAACAGAACACACATAGGAGCAGGTGGTAATAAGCCTTCTAACAGAGGTCAAACAGAACACATATAGGAGCAGGTGGCAATCAACCTTCAAACAGAAGTCAAACAGAACACATATAGGAGAAAGTGGTAATAAACCTTCAGACAGAACACATATAGGAGCAGGTGGTAATAAACATTCAAACAGAAGTCAAACAGAACACATATAGGAGCAGGTGGTAACAAACCTTCAAACAGAAGGCAAACAGAACAGATATAGGAGCAGGTGGTAATAAGCCTTCTAACAGAGGTTAAACAGAACACATATAGGAGCAGGTGGCAATAAGCCTTCTAACAGAGGTCAAACAGAACACATATAGGAACAGGTGGCAATAAACCTTCAAACAGAAGACAAACAGAACACATATAGGAGCAGGTGGTAATAAGCCTTCTAACAGAGGTCAAACAGAACACATATAGGAGCAGGTGGCAAAAAGCCTTCTAACAGAGGTCAAACAGAACACACATAGGAGCAGGTGGTAATAAGCCTTCTAACAGAGGTCAAACAGAACACATATAGGAGCAGGTGGCAATCAACCTCCAAACAGAAGTCAAACAGAACACATATAGGAGAAAGTGGTAATAAACCTTCAAACAGAAGTCAAACAGAACACATATAGGAGCAGGTGGTAATAAACATTCAAACAGAAGTCAAACAGAACACATATAGGAGCAGGTGGTAATAAGCCTTCTAAAAGAGGTTAAACAGAACACATATAGGAGCAGGTGGCAATAAGCCTTCTAACAGAGGTCAAACAGAACACATATAGGAGCAGGTGGCAATAAACCTTCAAACAGAAGACAAACAGAACACATATAGGAGAAAGTGGTAATAAGCCTTCTAACAGAGGTCAAACAGAACACATATAGGAGCAGGTGGCAAAAAGCCTTCTAACAGAGGTCAAACAGAACACACATAGGAGCAGGTGGTAATAAGCCTTCTAACAGAGGTCAAAAAGAACACATATAGGAGCAGGTGGCAATCAACCTTCAAACAGAAGTCAAACAGAACACATATAGGAGAAAGTGGTAATAAACCTTCAAACAGAAGTCAAACAGAACACATATAGGAGCAGGTGGTAATAAACATTCAAACAGAAGTCAAACAGAACACATATAGGAGCAGGTGGTAACAAACCTTCAAACAGAAGGCAAACAGAACACATATAGGAGCAGGTGGTAATAAGCCTTCTAACAGAGGTTAAACAGAACACATATAGGAGCAGGTGGCAATAAGCCTTCTAACAGAGGTCAAACAGAACACATATAGGAGCAGGTGGCAATAAACCTTCAAACAGAAGACAAACAGAACACATATAGGAGCAGGTGGTAATAAGCCTTTTAACAGAGGTCAAACAGAACACATATAGGAGCAGGTGGCAAAAAGCCTTCTAACAGAGGTCAAGCAGAACACACATAGGAGCAGGTGGTAATAAGCCTTCTAACAGAGGTCAAACAGAACACATATAGGAGCAGGTTGCAATCAACCTTCAAACAGAAGTCAAACAGAACACATATAGGAGAAAGTGGTAATAAACCTTCAAACAGAAGTCAAACAGAACACATATAGGAGCAGGTGGTAATAAACCTTCAAACAGAAGTCAAACAGAACACATAGGAGCAGGTGGTAATAAACCTTCAAACAGAAGTCAAACAGAACACATATAGGAGAAAGTGGTAATAAACATTCAAAGAGAAGTCAAACAGAACACATATAGGAGCAGGTGGTAATAAACCGTCAAACAGAACACATATAGGAGCAGGTGGCAATCAACCTTCAAACAGAAGTCAAACAGAACACATATAGGAGCAGGTGGTAATAAACCTTCAAACAGAAGTCAAACAGAACACATATAGGAGAAAGTGGTAATAAACCTTCAAACAGAAGTCAGACAGAACACATATAGGAGAAAGTGGTAATAAACCTTCAAACAGAAGTCAAACAGAACACATATAGGAGAAAGTGGTAATAAACCTTCAAACAGAAGTCAAACAGAACACATATAGGAGAAAGTGGTAATAAACCTTCAAACAGAAGTCAAACAGAACACATATAGGAGCAGGTGGTAATAAACCTTCAAACAGAAGTCAAACAGAACACATACAGGAGAAAGTGGTAATAAACCTTCAAACAGAAGTCAAACAGAACACATATAGGAGCAGGTGGTAATAAACCTTCAAACAGAAGTAAAACAGAACACATACAGGAGAAAGTGGTAATAAACCTTCAAATAGAAGTCAAACAGAACACATATAGGAGCAGGTGGTAATAAACCTTCAAACAGAACACATATAGGAGCAGGTGGTAATAAACCTTCAAGCAGAAGTCAAACAGAACACATATAGGAGAAAGTGGTAATAAACCTTCAAACAGAAGTCAAACAGAACACATATAGGAGCAGGTGGCAATCAACCTTCAAACAGAAGTCAAACAGAACACATATAGGAGAAAGTGGTAATAAACCTTCAAACAGAAGTCAGACAGAACACATATAGGAGAAAGTGGTAATAAACCTTCAAACAGAAGTCAGACAGAACACATATAGGAGAAAGTGGTAATAAACCTTCAAACAGAAGTCAAACAGAACACATATAGGAGAAAGTGGTAATAAACCTTCAAACAGAAGTCAAACAGAACACATATAGGAGAAAGTGGTAATAAACCTTCAAACAGAAGTCAAACAGAACACATATAGGAGCAGGTGGTAATAAACCTTCAAACAGAAGTCAAACAGAACACATACAGGAGAAAGTGGTAATAAACCTTCAAACAGAAGTCAAACAGAACACATATAGGAGCAGGTGGTAATAAACCTTCAAACAGAAGTAAAACAGAACACATACAGGAGAAAGTGGTAATAAACCTTCAAATAGAAGTCAAACAGAACACATATAGGAGCAGGTGGTAATAAACCTTCAAACAGAACACATATAGGAGCAGGTGGTAATAAACCTTCAAGCAGAAGTCAAACAGAACACATATAGGAGAAAGTGGTAATAAACCTTCAAACAGAAGTCAAACAGAACACATATAGGAGCAGGTGGTAATAAACCTTCAAGCAGAAGTCAAACAGAACACATATAGGAGAAAGTGGTAATAAACCTAAAAACAGAAGTCAAACAGAACACATATAGGAGAAAGTGGTAATAATCCTTCAAACAGAAGTCAAACAGAACACATATAGGAGCAGGTGGTAATAAACCTTCAAACAGAAGTCAAACAGAACACATACAGGAGAAAGTGGTAATAAACCTTCAAATAGAAGTCAAACAGAACACATATAGGAGCAGGTGGCTAAAAACCTTCAAACAGAAGACAAACAGAACACATATAGGAGCAGGTGGTAATAAGCCTTCTAACAGAAGTCAAACAGAACACATATAGGAGCAGGTGGCAATAAACCTTCAAACAGAAGACAAACAGAACACACATAGGAGCAGGTGGCAATAAACCTTCAAACAGAAGTCAAATGACAGTAATAATGTCATGAAAAAATGGTTTCAATGATTTATTTGTGAGAAAATAACATCACATACTGTATATTTTGATTTATTAAAACAAACAATTACTTGGAATGACCACGGATATGCTCCACTTGTCAGAAGCACTTGCCAGTCCTTTCCTCATTTGTGACTTACCACCGTGTTTGTAAACAGAGTAACAAGACGGAAGTCGCCCCGTTTTACTTGACTTATGGGAGTTCGTGTTGTTCAATGTTGTCAAGTTACATGTCTTCACGTTTTTAGTTCCGTGGTGTGATGCCAGCTACAATTACTGCGTAAAAACAAAGTTCTCAAATTACAGCTTTTACTTTTTACGTAGTTTTTTTCCTTCCACTGCTAAGAAAACGGACAAAAAGACAAACAACGATCTAGAAACCACCACACAGAAAACATAAGATCGAGCAACATGAACCCCGCTACAAAAATGACGGGTGTCACTAGTGGAGCAGAAACTGCTTACCATTCCGAAGCACATGAGTTCCTTCCCGGTTTTCAGTGAGTTTCGTGTTGCTCGATCTTTTGGTTTCTATGTAGTGTTTGTAGATCAATGTTTGTCCCTTTTCGTTTGTCCATTGTGTCCTTCGATTCACGGTTTCTGATTATCCCTTCGAACTTTTCTGACGTTTATATCAGAAGTGTTGTATCATCTTGATTTATAAAAGTAATAATTACAACAGTTATCTGAGTTAATACTATCCCGATTATATGTATGTTTGTTTTATGGTGTTTAACGCCACTTTCCACAATATTTCAGCTATATCGTGACTGTCAGTTTTATTGGTGGAGGAAAGCGGAGGAACTGGAGAAAACCACCGACCTGTCACAAGTCACTGACAAACTTTATCACATAATGTTGTACAGCTCACCCTGATCGAGATTCAAACTCACAACATCAGTGGTGATAGGCAATGATTGCATAGGTAGTTGTATATCCAACTACCATACGATCACGGCCACGACGGCCCTTCTCTCCCGATTATAACAATTAGTTCTGTCGAATAAATATGAAGAACTACACTATGGGTAGATCCCTATTATGGTCTTTCGGGTTCATTAAAACTTAATTCGCTGCTTTTGTGTAATATAATTTACAATTTGGTATAATAGTAATCCAAAAATTCATATTTCTGTTTTTATTTATTTAATCTGGATTGTTTGTATCCGATTTTGACGTTGTGCCATGATTTAAATTATATCCAATCTCCAACCATCTTGTGTGTTTTATTAATGGCGACCGCGATACAACATTATGTGATAAAGTTTGTCAGTGACTTGTGACAGGTCTGTGGTTTTCTCCGGGTACTCCAGGTTCCTCAACCGATAAAACTGGCCACCACGATATAACTGAAATTGTGTTGAAAGTGGAGTTAAACACGATAAACCAAATTGTCAAATCGTCCAATATGCATACAACGAATCACATTTGCATGGACAATACATTTCCAAAATAGTACACCAATGAATCTTTATTTTTGCCTTTATAAAACCTCACATATGACAAAATGAATAATGATATATAACAGCTAGGTTTTTGGCATATTCTAACAATTAAAACGGATACAAACTAAATGCTCCAGACAGAATCATTTTCTTAAACATCACCCATGACAAATCTGACAGACGAGGAAAACAAAAAGAAAACAAACCTGCTTCACAAATATCCTGAACAATCCTGATTCCTTTTAGTGCCATCTCTTCTCCAAAGTTATAGTCGTGAGTATCTAGACATGGTGGTTTGTCTCTCTTTCCTATTATAGCAGGTATAGCACAATCTAAAATGGCCTGTCGTTTCCTGTGAACAAATAACACACAATTATTGATAACAATAGTAATACACTAGTGTGGCAGGAACTGTCTACCCTTCCGGAGCACCTGAGTTCACCCCCGGTTTTTAGTGTTACTCGATCTTTAGTTTTATGTGTATGTTGTGTAGATCATTATTTGTCCTTTTGTACTTTTTCTTTTGGACATTGTGTTGTCTGTTCTTCTTCGATATACGGATTATGATTGCCCCTTGGTATCTTCAAACTCTTCTTATAAGGCAGGTCGACGCCATTGTATGTGTCACTATTAGTCATGTACATTATTCGGTATCAAAATGAAACAGCAATAACACACTCATTTGTTTTCTGTGTGTTTTTTTTTTTTTTTTTTTTTTGCATTATTTGTTTTCGTTCTGTATCCAATACACAATGTTGACTGTGTATCTGGATTAGTCATGCTTGATTGCCCAATACCTCTGGTAGTGAAGATATAGCTGTGAAACTGGATTAGTCATGCTTGATTGCCCAATATCTCTGGTAGTGAAGATATAGCTGTGAAATTGTTAAAAGTGACGATAAGCAGTAGTTATGTATCAGTTGGTTTCCGATGTTATCATCAGCCTAGTAGTCACGTGTGCAGTATTTACTAATTTTGGAGTATTTAAGTACATGAAATTATCATTATTATACAAACGTTTCTAGTATTAGAAGTTGGTATTATTCTAATTTGACTTTGGGTACATTGTGTTGTTTTCTATTGTGTGTAAAACATGAAATTTGATAAACCGACGTATCCGTAATGTCTAACAATTGGCAAGATATTAGTTATTCAGAGCTGCGTGCAGTTCTGGATACCATTGTAATGGGTCTTTTTTTAAACACTCCTCATGTACATATCATTACAAAAGAAAAAATGAATGTATATGTCAGAAATGTTGGAAATTCAATCCACCAATAAATTTGATTTGATTTGATTTGATTTGATTTTTGGTGCTTAACGCGACTTTCAGCAATATTTCAGCTATATCACGGCGACAGTTTTATTGGTGGAAGAAGCCGTAGTACCCGGAGAGAACCACCGACCATGGACAAGTAACTGATAAACTTTATCACTAGCAGCTACGAGTCGAGTCCACCCTTTTTTGTAATTTACATGGCCGGGCGCGACCCACGCCGTTTTGGTGATAGGCTTGTATGAGTTGTTACGTAATCCAACTACCTAACTCATTGAGCAATACAATTGACTGCCACGATATAACTGAAATATTGATGAAAACACCGATAATACTTACGCCATAATCCAAAATAACACGTGGAAATGTAGACAATGCATGGAAAAATTGTTGAGAAAACAAATTCCAACAAGATCAATCCATTGTTACAATTACCAGGTGAGTAAATACTTACTCGCATAATTCTTTTTTTAAGCTGCTGATGGCAGTAGACGGACCATCGAAGCTAAAACTTCCGTTTCTCAGAGTATGGAAGAAGGAATCCATAGAATATCCAATTTTAGAGAAACAATCTGTTTGGATCTGCAACATTTCCTGTGCGCATGCGGATGGTATATACTGGCGTGGTTGTCTTAACACTATCATGGAACCATTCTGAGATTTTATACTTTCAAATATTTTCTTCATTGCTCCTTTTCCTTTACTCATAATATTCCTCATCATGTTTCTCATGTCATTGGGGCCGTTCATTCTGGTACCATTTTTACCTGGGAAACCTCTCATAAAATATTTCATTGGACCTTTAGCATGTGGTAGTCTATTTAGTAATTGTTGTGCTCGATTAGGCTGTCCGTTTACTCGCATCGGGCGCGGTGGTTTCTCTTCGTTGTTTGACATAGAGCTAAAATCACTGTTTACTCTCATTGGGGGTTCATTTCCGTTGAATGGACCACTTGACTGTTTATCTTCTGAGCCATCTACCGTACGCCAGTTACCATTTTCGTCCGGAATTGCATTTACCGACCATCCTTGCCTACCTTGGGAGGCGGGAGCACCATTGGTCTGCCATTGTGTTCCTCCTCTGTTTTGGCCTTGGCAGTTCACCATAGATACAATAATAACTAACACATCTACAATTAAAATAAGATCAAATCAACAACTTAAATAATTTTAAATTTACACCTCATAAATAATATAATTTGATTAAATCTATTGTCAATCTACTTCCGGCACAGATAACCTTAGCCGAGTGTGGCTCGTCTGTTTATAATAGTACCTTTGATTTGACTAGCTCCCAAAGACATAGCTTTCCAGTCTGTTTACTATGCGCATACCTGAATAAATGTTTTTCTAGATACACTACCTTCCGTTTTTACGCATTCTATTACACTAAAATTTATACTTATAAGAAGAGCTTGAAGATACCAAAGGGAGGTAATCAGAATCTGTAAATCGAAGAACAGACAACATAATGGCCAACAGAAAAAAGTATAAACTTTTTGTTGTATTTGATTGACCTCTATCATCAAACGTTTAATAAGACAGTATTTGAACAACACTATATTAATTTCTCTTCTTAAAAAACAATTAGAATAACACGACGGGTGTCATTAGTGGAGCATGAACCTCTAATGGAGCATGAACCTCTAGTGGAGCATGAACACTAGTGGAGCATGAACACTAGTGGAGCATGAACCTCTAGTGGAGCATAAACACTAGTGGAGCATGAACCTCTAGTGGAGCATGAACACTAGTGGAGCATGAACCTCTAGTGGAGCATGAACCTCTAGTGGAGCATGAACACTAGTGGAGCATGAACCTCTAGTGGAGCATGAACACTAGTGGAGCATGAACCTCTAGTGGAGCATGAACCTCTAGTGGAGCATGAACATTAGTGGAGCATGAACCTCTAGTGGAGCATGAACCTCTAGTGGAGCATGAACATTAGTGGAGCATGAACCTCTTGCCCTTTCGGTGCACCTGAGTTCACCTTTGTCAAAAACGTGAAGACATGTAATTTGACAACCACGAACCCCACTAAGAAAAAAGAGAGAGAGAGTCACCCGTAGTGTTACTCTAGTTACAAAGCCGGTAATAAGTCACGAATGACGAAAGGATCGTTAAGCGCTTACAACAAGTGGAAGAAGAGTTTGAAGATACCACAGGGGTAGTCAGAATACGTAAATCGAAGCAGAAGACAACTCAATGGCCAAAAGAAAAAGGTCAAAAGAACAAACAACGATTTACAAAACATACACATAAAACTAAAGATCGAGTAACACGAACCCCATTAAAAATTGGAGTTGAACTCAAGTGGTCTAGAAGGACTAGTAGTTCTTGCTCCACTAGTGGCACCTGTCGTGTTAATCTAGTTACAAGCCCGCTGTACAATGTACAATATATATATTATGAAAAGAAAGTTTTTCCACCAAGAAAAGTAAAATTCCAATTAATGTGAACAGTACAACAACAACAACAACAATTACAATCCAGATAGACAACACAACACACGTGAAACATACAATTAACAACATTATTGGACAACACAAACTACTTGTTTCAAAAGGGTCAGCGAAACACAAACAAGAAAAGGGGAAAGCTAAACACAAACAAGAAAAGGGTCAGCGAAACACAAACAAGAAAAGGGGAAAGCTAAACCAAGACATAATAAAGATTTGTCAAGACAGATTCAGACATAACATTATGTGTCGTATTATTTGTTTTGTGTTTATTATAATTTTAGGCCGTACGCTATGTATCGATACCAATCCCAGGGGAATATGGGGTAGTTTTATCCGAGCTTATATCCGTTTATTTGTTTTGTGTGTATTATAATATTAGGCCGTACGCTATGTATAGATACCAATCCCAGGGGAATATGGGGGTAGTTTTATCCGAGCTTATATCCGTTTATTTCTTTTGTGTGTATTATAATATTAAGCCGTACGCTATGTACCGATACCAATCCCAGGGGAATATGGGGTAGTTTTATCCGAGCTTATATCCGTTTATTTCTTTTGTGTGTATTATAATATTAGGCCGTACGCTATGTACCGATACCAATCCATGGGGAATATGGGGTAGTTTTATCCGAGCTTATATCCGTTTATTTTTTTTGTGTGTATTATAATATTAGGCCGTACGCTATGTATCGATACCAATCCCAAGGGAATATGGGGGTAGTTTTATCCGAGCTTATATCCGTTTATTTCTTTTGTGTGTATTATAATATTAGGCCGTACGCTATGTATAGATACCAATCCCAGGGGAATATGGGGGTAGTTTTATCCGAGCTTATATCCGTTTATTTCTTTTGTGTGTATTATAATATTAGGCCGTACGCTATGTATCGATACCAATCCCAGGGGAATATGGGGGTAGTTTTATCCGAGCTTATATCCGTTTATTTCTTTTGTGTGTATTATAATATTAGGCCGCACGCTATGTATCGATACCAATCCCAGAGGAATATGGGGGTAGTTTTATCCGAGCTTATATCCGTTTATTTCTTTTGTGTGTATTATAATATTAGGCCGTACGCTATGTATCGATACCAATCCCAGGGGAATATGGGGGTAGTTTTATCCGAGCTTATATCCGTTTATTTCTTTTGTGTGTATTATAATATTAGGCCGTACGCTATGTATCGATACCAATCCCAGGGGAATATGGGGGTAGTTTTATCCGAGCTTATATCCGTTTATTTCTTTTGTGTGTATTATAATATTAGGTCGTACGCTATGTATAGATACCAATCCCAGGGGAATATGGGGTAGTTTTATCCGAGTTTGTTTTTCTTCATTTTGTGAACCCTATGTTGCCAGTTTCTCTGGATTGTCCATTTTTAATTGACCTTTCGGTATTCTCTAACATTTATTAATCAGTTACATTATTTTCTTATCGTAATAGAGTTTCCGTGATATCACATTCGACAGCAAAACCCATTAGACTGTGAAGTCGTATGTAAGACCAAAACAATTGTTATACTCCCCATTAAAAATATATAAAAATAAATATTCATAGCTAATTATATAGTCTCTTATTGGTTCCTTAAATTTCAACTTGGACTTTATTATTATTATTACTTAGTTTTGTTATTCTACACATAATACAATCAAGTTAAGTCTCCCAAACAAAGTTATTCTACACATAATACAATCAAGTTAAGTCTCCCAAACAAAGTTGTTCGAAAGAGTTCTAGGATATTAAGTCAGATTACTTAAAACTTTGAGCAGTTGCTAGACCCATATGTGCAGATGTGCACATAACTTTTGATTTGTGAATGAGGGTGTAGACAGGGTATACTTGAGGGAGGGGTCAATATAGGGGTGAGATTTATTATACATTCTCATAAGAATTTTGAATAGAAAACTTTTGAGAGCATTTCGTAAAGGACCAACCATTTTCTTATCTAGGTAATCTGTGATTTTCTTGTTTTAAAATTTCACTCCCCCCCCCCCTTTTGTTTTCCTCGTAAGATAATGGTTGTGCTTGGTAGTTCACTAATACCCTTTGTTATCTTTGTCCTATGATTATTAGAATGTGTATTATCATTTCACTAAACGTAATAACATTGGTATGTTTATCTGATGTTGTTAGTTCAGGGAATGTCAGGTATTAGGAAGTTGTTAGCATTATCACCTAAGGCAAGGTTGTACAAGTAATGTGTTATTAGTAAATCTTCCAAAACAATTCCTAAAACATCTTTACACATTAACGTATATGTTTACTTGGTACGCACGATATACGCTTTAACACTAACACGGGGTAGATACCTCTGCAGGTGGGGGTATTTGACCCCGAGGGTATCGTGTATCCTATATACGCTTTAACACTAACACCGGGTAGATACCTCTGTAGGTGAGATATTTGTCCCCGAGGGTATCGTGTATCCTACATACGCTTTAACACTAACACCGGGTAGATACCTCTGTAGGTGAGATATTTGTCCCCGAGGGTATCGTGTATCCTACATACGCTTTAACACTAACACCGGGTAGATACCTCTGTAGGTGAGATATTTGTCCCCGAGGGTATCGTGTATCCTATATACGCTTTAACACTAACACCGGGTAGATACCTCTGTAGGTGAGATATTTGTCCCCGAGGGTATCGTGTATCCTATATACGCTTTAACACTAACACCGGGTAGATACCTCTGTAGGTGAGATATTTGTCCCCGAGGGTATCGTGTATCCTATATACGCTTTAACACTAACACCGGGTAGATACCTCTGTAGGTGAGATATTTGTCCCCGAGGGTATCGTGTATCCTATATACGCTTTAACACTAACACCGGGTAGATACCTCTGTAGGTGAGATATTTGTCCCCGAGGGTATCGTGTATCCTATATACGCTTTAACACTAACACCGGGTAGATACCTCTGTAGGTGAGATATTTGTCCCCGAGGGTATCGTGTATCCTACATACGCTTTAACACTAACACCGGGTAGATACCTCTGTAGGTGAGATATTTGTCCCCGAGGGTATCGTGTATCCTATATACGCTTTAACACTAACACCGGGTAGATACCTCTGTAGGTGAGATATTTGTCCCCGAGGGTATCGTGTATCCTATATACGCTTTAACACTAACACCGGGTAGATACCTCTGTAGGTGAGATATTTGTCCCCGAGGGTATCGTGTATCCTATATACGCTTTAACACTAACACGGGGTAGATACCTCTGTAGGTGAGATATTTGTCCCCGAGGGTATCATGTATCCAGTAGTCAGTGCTTCGGCACTAACATCGTTTATTAGGTTTGGTTTGGTTTATGGTGTTTAACGACACTTTCAACAATATTTCAGTTATATCGTTGTGGTCAGTTTTATTGGTGGGGGAAAACGGAGTACCTAAATAAAACCACAGGCCTGTCGCAAGTCACTGACAAACTTTATCACATAATGTTTTATCGAGCACACCTGTGAAAGATTCGAGCTCGCAACGTTAGTGGTGATAGGCACTGATTACATAGGTAGTTTTAAATCCAACTTCCATACGATCATGACAACGACGGCCCCTTGTTTATTAGATATATTTTATGTTTGTATATTACAGTTCCTAAATAATGTAATTTATTGAAACAAAGGTCAATCTCCCACAGACTGTGGGCATTTTAATGTTACACTGTGGGCTAGGAATACGTAATGGGAACACATTTTACACATTTAGATTCCCACAGTCATTGGAAATGATAAGATTATAATGATGCAAAAGATGTAAATTGGAACGAGACATGACTCTGTGCGGTGATAATTGGTTGTACGAAGAAGCTTCTTTGAAAAAATCAGGGTCGTCCTTGCTGAATTCAGCGAGAAAACAATGATGTCAATGTTTAAGCAACATCAAAATCAAGTTTAAGTGTAAAAAAATGATATTTCCGTTCAACAGATATGTTTTAAATTTTCCTGACGTATAAAGGTATTATATCAGCGGGTGTCTGTAATTTTTTGTCTTCATTAGCAATGCTTACCACCACATATAAACATATAAACTTACATTGAACCCTTCCGGTTTTGACAGTCGATGATCGGAAACGGTAACGTGCCCACAAACTTTACGTAAACACGTCAGTTGCGCCACACAGGTACCCATACTGTGTTATATGTTTCGTTTTCTATAAATCTCTTTTCAAATACTATTTTTGTAATACAGAAATACGTTTGTAAATTGTGATTACATAATATTCACATTTTAAGTGGGAAAAGTTTAAATTAGTGCGTCTATTATGTTTCAAAGTTTCAACAAATAAGGGTAATAACAAAATTACCGAACTCCGAACAATCTTCCAAAGGGAAAGTCAAAACTCTCGCTTTCATTACAGCTCAAAGGTTCCGGCTGTCACTATAACAGTATTCATAACAATACTGGAACAAAATAGGTAAAATAGTTGTCAAAGCAGTACCAAATTCAGTGAGGAGGGTGGAACATCTATCGTGAACCATCTCCATCAACAACCCCGAGTCACCTGAAGTATTTTAACTACGAAAGTAAATGTCAAAAACACGTTTACGTCACACATTGATAAAAAAAATATGTTTGACATTTTTGTTGACTTCCTTATCTTTATACATTTTCACTATATGAAAATCCATCGCTTATTATCGTCTCTGCAGAATGAGAGAAAAAATAATCGTAAATACCAAGATTACAATTAAAATTAACTTTTTTTACGTTAATAAATTTCCAAATTTTAAAATATTATTTTTATACTGGTACTTTGTGCCTATATAAACGTTAGAGAATACACAACACATAAAACTAATAAGATGAGAAACACGGACCCCACCAAAAACAAGGGGCGAACCTAGGCGCCCGCGAAGGACAAGCAGTTCCGGCCTCTTACAAGACAATATGTGTTGGACACCACTATATACGCAAGCAAACATAAATAACGTAAATAAAAAACCTCCTACAAACAACTGGAGATAAAGACGAGCCGAACATCGTTTTATGCGAAAATTGTAGCGGACATCACAACTGCGAACTTAGAGCGTAAAGACATATGATAGGACAAAATGTTGGGCAAACATACACACACAAAAAAAAACACAATAAGACACGAGTCCTCCTACAAACAACTAGAGGTAAAGACGAAACGAACATCGTTTCCTCTCATTTGTCAAAGATGGACGCCATTGGGAACAGTAAAATATATGGGCATCAAATTAATAAAGGTGTCATTAATATTTGTTAAATATTGTCGTGATTTTAATCCATTGCATGACAATCAATTGAACTAGGAACGATCTCTAATACTAGGCCTAACCCTAACCCTAATACTAGGCGAGGTTTGTTTTTGTCTTAACAATTTCATTATTTTTATATACTGCAAGTTTAGAAAATAGTAAACAAAAAACTAATGAAGCCTTGTGAGGGGTTTTTAGCTATCTAGATCATGGTTTCTTTTATGCATAAACAAAATACTCCGTGACTATCACAAACAAGGTTTAGGAGTTCGATTCTAACATTATGATCATTTGAGTTTAACGGTGATCTAGTTATGAGAGACATCATGATAACTGGTGTTGGCCAGTGAGTTATGGGAGCATCTGAGTTCACCCTCGGTTTTTAGTGGGGTTCATGTTACTCGATCTTTAGTTTTATATGTATGTTTTGTAGATCGTTGTTTGTCCTTTTGTACTTTTTCTTTTGGCCATTGTGTTGTCTGTTCTTCTTCGATATACGAATTATGATTACGTCTTTGGTATCTTCAAACTCTTCTTATGATAACTGGTGTTTGAAGCTGGGTTATGGGAGGTCGGTAGCTCGGTTTCTTCCACCAATAATTCAAAAACGGAAGTTGACATTGCACGTGCTGATCTAATCTGAATATTATTATTGGAATTGTAAATCTTATTGTAAAATATCAACCACAGTACACTTACATGTTATAAAGAATCTCTTATATCCAACACAGATCATTTTTATTGTTTGTAGAAATGTTCACAAAGAATTATTAATCCTCCTTTCTATGCTCCAAAAATAAACATGAAATCAGAAGTTTTACAAGATTATTTCGGTAAGAATCATTGAAGCGTGACATATGATTGATCATGCAGGAACCTTCGGGTATTTTATTTTATGTTTGTTGTGTTTTAAAGGATGAATATGTCATATGACAAACTAAAACGTGATTGGACGATAATGTTTTGAGTTTCAAATCTACGTTGTTTATTATTTAAATGTTCCTAATAAATACGTAGAGATATAATGTAACGTCACTTTGTTCTGCTCTCTCAATGTTTTTGTACGTTTGTTAAGGTAATAGTTAAGACGAACCGAACGTGCATCTCTGAGCAAAGCGCGGGAGTGATACTGATACGGAAAAACACAGTCAATAACAAAATCCCAGCAGGCACTTGTAACGTCATTTCAAGGTTGAGACAACGCTGATGCCATGTCCGATGTTGCTCCAATACGTTGTTTGTCTACTGTTAATTTGATTGGTTAATGATTATTAAAAAATTAATGCAACAAAATCTTGATATTTTAGTATAACAACGACTAGTTTATACTTAATTAAGAATTAAACTAAACTCTACACAAAACGTCAACAAATGAAATTTAATTTTACCAAAGAATGTCTTTTTTACAGTTTGAATTGTATACAAAACCGTTAATGGCTATTATTTTTTCCAAATCAATGTGAAATTAATTAAATATGTTCGTTATTCATAACTTCACATTTCATCTGAATTAAAATTATTGTTATAGATACATTGTATATTAAATAACTACATCTAATAATAATAATGTATAACATAATAATGTTGTGTCACATAAATGTACACCATTATTAAGATATCTAGCTCGTCATTGAGTCGCCTCAAGATTATCATATAGTTGAAGGAAGTACAAACGGTCTTCCTTGTCCGAAAACGGTCATCAACTTAAATGACCCTAAGGTCAACAGTATGTTTGTATACTATCTTACAAATGACCTATGCTAAAATATATCATCGTTTATATAGTAAGAAGTAAACTTTAATTTAATGAAATTCAAAAAGAACGCGAAGAGAAAAAAAATAGAAATACCATACGAGTAAACCGAATATCTTTGTCTTTGTCTTTGTACAGGTAAAATTCCTCCGGAATTCGGAGCACTCCAATTATGGATAAAATTATAAAACCTAATTTAACGGGCACATACTTAAAAAGATACGTATTTACAGTTATGATAAAATATACGTAGTAGTTAAAAGTTCATCATTTCCATGTTGTATAAGTTTGGTTAGTGGCATAAAAACGTATTTACATCCATTACTAAAAAGTATAAAACGTGTAAAATAGTCGTTTCAGGAGTATTACAATTAGTAGCGTTGTTAAAAATATCACTAATATTTGTTTATATTTGACTTAAAAAAAACAAAAAAAACATAAAAAATAGAATAATTTGTTAATGATAAAATGTTGATTTTAGAAACAGAATAATTTGGTATCCCATCGAACACTATGGTCTCGAACACTTGAGACTTAGATAACCGCATCATTTCACCAAGAGAGGGTGCTTGGGTCCATAAAACTAGTTTAAACCCCTACTTTTATTGAAATGCCCTGGTACCTAGGCCAGGGAAATAAACGTTCATGTAAATATGTGTGCTATGGGTGTTGAGCATGGCTGTTTCCAAGTTTTTGTCATTAGTGTGTGGTATTTTGTTTTTCATTAACTCTTACTTGCATAATGAATAAATATGTCAGCATTTGTAAAAAAAAAAAAAGAAAAAAAAAGAAGAATTGAAATACCACTACTGTTATTTATTCAATATCATTATAACAAGAAAGTTTAAACAGTGTTAGTCAACAATGAATCCAATATCAACAAAATGAACAACTTCTTACCAAATCATTGAACTCTAAGCAATATCACGATATTTGGCCGATAGAAACCCCAGGTCTTGACTTGGAATAGGCATGACGAGGTTATACCGATTAATGCGATGCCAACTCTCCTCGTAATATAACTAGATGCCAACTCTCCTCGTAATATAACTAGATGCTAACTCTCCTCGTAATATAACTAGATGACAACTCTCCTCGTAATATAACTAGAAGCTAACTCTCCTCGTAATATAACTAGATGCTAACTCTCCTCGTAATATAACTAGATGCCAACTCTCCTCGTAATATAACTAGATGCCAACTCTCCTCGTAATATAACTAGATGACAACTCTCCTCGTAATATAACTAGACGACAACTCTCCTCGTAATATGACTAGATGACAACTCTCCTCGTAATATAACTAGATGACAACTCTCCTCGTAATATAACTAGATGACAACTCTCCTCGTAATATAACTAGATGCCAACTCTCCTCGTAATATAACTAGATGACAACTCTCCTCGTAATATAACTAGATGACAACTCTCCTCGTAATATAACTAGATGACAACTCTCCTCGTAATATAACTAGATGACAACTCTCCTCGTAATATAACTAGATGCCAACTCTCCTCGTAATATAACTAGATGACAACTCTCCTCGTAATATAACTAGATGACAACTCTCCTCGTAATATAACTAGATGCCAACTCTCTTCGTAATATAACTAGATGCCAACTCTCCTCGTAATATAACTAGATGCCAACTCTCCTCGTAATATAACTAGATGCCAACTCTCCTCGTAATATAACTAGATGACAACTCTCCTCGTAATATAACTAGATGACAACTCTCCTCGTAATATAACTAGATGACAACTCTCCTCGTAATATAACTAGATGCCAACTCTCCTCGTAATATAACTAGATGACAACTCTCCTCGTAATAGAACTAGATGACAACTCTCCTCGTAATATAACTAGATGACAACTCTCCTCGTAATATAACTAGATGACAACTCTCCTCGTAATATAACCAGATGACAACTCTCCTCGTAATATAACTAGATGCCAACTCTCCTCGTAATATAAATAGATGCCAACTCTCCTCTTAATATAACTAGATTACAACTCTCCTCGTAATATAACTAGATGTCAACTCTCCTCGTAATATAACTAGATGACAAGTCTCCTCGTAATATAACTAGATGCCAATTCTCCTCGTAATATAACTAGATGCCAACTATCCTCGTAATATAACTAGATAACAACTCTCCTCGTCATATAACTAGATGCCAACTCTCCTCGTAATATAACTAGATGACAACTCTCCTCGTAATATAACTAGATGCCAACTCTCCTCGTAATATAACTAGATGTCAACTCTCCTCGTAATATAACTAGATGACAACTCTCGTAATATAACTAGATGACAACTCTGCTCGTAATATAACTAGATGCCAACTCTCCTCGTAATATAACTAGATGACAACTCTCCTCGTAATATAACTAGATGCCAACTCTCCTCGTAATATAACTAGATGCCAACTCTCCTTGTAATATAACTAGATGACAACTCTCCTCGTAATATAACTAGATGCCAACTCTCGTAATAAAACTAGATGCCAACTCTCCTCGTAATATAACTAGATGACAACTCTCCTCGTAATATAACTAGATGCCAACTCTCCTCGTAATATAACTAGATGCCAACTCTCCTCGTAATATAACTAGATGCCAACTCTCGTAATAAAACTAGATGCCAACTCTCCTCGTAATATAACTAGATGACAACTCTCCTCGTAATATAACTAGATGCCAACTCTCCTCGTAATATAACTAGATGCCAACTCTCCTCGTAATATAACTAGATGCCAACTCTCCTCGTAATATAACTAGATGCCAACTCTCCTCGTAATATAACTAGATGCAAACTCTCCTCGTAATATAACTAGATGACAACTCTCCTCGTAATATAACTAGATGCCAACTCTCCTCGTAATATAACTAGATGCCAACTCTCCTCGTAATATAACTAGATGACAACTCTCCTCGTAATATAACTAGATGCCAACTCTCCTCGTAATATAACCAGATGCCAACTCTCCTCGTAATATAACTAGATGCCAACTCTCCTCGTAATATAACTAGATGCCAACTCTCCTCGTAATATAACTAGATGCCAACTCTCCTCGTAATATAACTAGATGCCAACTCTCCTCGTAATATAACTAGATGCCAACTCTCCTCGTAATATAACTAGATGCCAACTCTCCTCGTAATATAACTAGATGACAACTCTCCTCGTAATATAACTAGATGCCAACTCTCCTCGTAATATAACTAGATGACAACTCTCCTCGTAATATAACTAGATGCCAACTCTCCTCGTAATATAACTAGATGCCAACTCTCCTCGTCATATAACTAGATGACAACTCTCCTCGTAATATAACTAGATGCCAAATCTCCTCGTAATATAACTAGATGCCAACTCTCCTCGTAATATAACTAGATGACAACTCTCCTCGTAATATAACTAGATGCCAACTCTCCTCGTAATATAACTAGATGCCAACTCTCCTCGTAATATAACTAGATGCCAACTCTCGTAATAAAACTAGATGCCAACTCTCCTCGTAATATAACTAGATGACAACTCTCCTCGTAATATAACTAGATGCCAACTCTCCTCGTAATATAACTAGATGCCAACTCTCCTCGTAATATAACTAGATGCCAACTCTCCTCGTAATATAACTAGATGACAACTCTCCTCGTAATATAACTAGATGCCAACTCTCCTCGTAATATAACTAGATGACAACTCTCCTCGTAATATAACTAGATGCCAACTCTCCTCGTAATATAACTAGATGCCAACTCTCCTCGTAATATAACTAGATGACAACTCTCCTCGTAATATAACTAGATGCCAACTCTCCTCGTAATATAACCAGATGCCAACTCTCCTCGTAATATAACTAGATGCCAACTCTCCTCGTAATATAACTAGATGACAACTCTCCTCGTAATATAACTAGATGCCAACTCTCCTCGTAATATAACTAGATGCCAACTCTCCTCGTAATATAACTAGATGCCAACTCTCCTCGTAATATAACTAGATGCCAACTCTCCTCGTAATATAACTAGATGACAACTCTCCTCGTAATATAACTAGATGCCAACTCTCTTCGTAATATAACTAGATGACAACTCTCCTCGTAATATAACTAGATGCCAACTCTCCTCGTAATATAACTAGATGCCAACTCTCCTCGTAATATAACTAGATGACAACTCTCCTCGTAATATAACTAGATGACAACTCTCCTCGTAATATAACTAGATGACAACTCTCCTCGTAATATAACTAGATGCCAACTCTCCTCGTAATATAACTAGATGACAACTCTCCTCGTAATAGAACTAAATGACAACTCTCCTCGTAATATAACTAGATGACAACTCTCCTCGTAATATAACTAGATGACAACTCTCCTCGTAATATAACCAGATGACAACTCTCCTCGTAATATAACTAGATGCCAACTCTCCTCGTAATATAAATAGATGCCAACTCTCCTCTTAATATAACTAGATTACAACTCTCCTCGTAATATAACTAGATGTCAACTCTCCTCGTAATATAACTAGATGACAAGTCTCCTCGTAATATAACTAGATGCCAATTCTCCTCGTAATATAACTAGATGCCAACTCTCCTCGTAATATAACTAGATAACAACTCTCCTCGTCATATAACTAGATGCCAACTCTCCTCGTAATATAACTAGATGACAACTCTCCTCGTAATATAACTAGATGCCAACTCTCCTCGTAATATAACTAGATGTCAACTCTCCTCGTAATATAACTAGATGACAACTCTCGTAATATAACTAGATGACAACTCTGCTCGTAATATAACTAGATGCCAACTCTCCTCGTAATATAACTAGATGACAACTCTCCTCGTAATATAACTAGATGCCAACTCTCCTCGTAATATAACTAGATGCCAACTCTCCTTGTAATATAACTAGATGACAACTCTCCTCGTAATATAACTAGATGCCAACTCTCGTAATAAAACTAGATGCCAACTCTCCTCGTAATATAACTAGATGACAACTCTCCTCGTAATATAACTAGATGCCAACTCTCCTCGTAATATAACTAGATGCCAACTCTCCTCGTAATATAACTAGATGCCAACTCTCGTAATAAAACTAGATGCCAACTCTCCTCGTAATATAACTAGATGACAACTCTCTTCGTAATATAACTAGATGCCAACTCTCCTCGTAATATAACTAGATGCCAACTCTCCTCGTAATATAACTAGATGCCAACTCTCCTCGTAATATAACTAGATGCCAACTCTCCTCGTAATATAACTAGATGCCAACTCTCCTCGTAATATAACTAGATGACAACTCTCCTCGTAATATAACTAGATGACAACTCTCCTCGTAATATAACTAGATGCCAACTCTCCTCGTAATATAACCAGATGCCAACTCTCCTCGTAATATAACTAGATGCCAACTCTCCTCGTAATATAACTAGATGCCAACTCTCCTCGTAATATAACTAGATGCCAACTCTCCTCGTAATATAACTAGATGCCAACTCTCCTCGTAATATAACTAGATGCCAACTCTCCTCGTAATATAACTAGATGCCAACTCTCCTCGTAATATAACTAGATGACAACTCTCCTCGTAATATAACTAGATGCCAACTCTCCTCGTAATATAACTAGATGACAACTCTCCTCGTAATATAACTAGATGCCAACTCTCCTCGTAATATAACTAGATGCCAACTCTCCTCGTCATATAACTAGATGCCAACTCTCCTCGTAATATAACTAGATGCCAAATCTCCTCGTAATATAACTAGATGCCAACTCTCCTCGTAATATAACTAGATGACAACTCTCCTCGTAATATAACTAGATGCCAACTCTCCTCGTAATATAACTAGATGCCAACTCTCCTCGTAATATAACTAGATGACAACTCTCCGCGTAATATAACTAGATGCCAACTTTCCTCGTAATATAACCAGATGCCAACTCTCCTCGTAATATAACTAGATGCCAACTCTCCTCGTAATATAACTAGATGCCAACTCTCCTCGTAATATAACTAGATGCCAACTCTCCTCGTAATATAACTAGATGCCAACTCTCCTCGTAATATAACTAGATGCCAACTCTCCTCGTAATATAACTAGATGCCAACTCTCCTCGTAATATAACTAGATGCCAACTCTCCTCGTAATATAACTAGATGCCAACTCTCCTCGTAATATAACTAGATGCCAACTCTCTCTCGTAATATAACTAGATGCCAACTCTCCTCGTAACATAACTAGATGCCAACTCTCCTCGTAATATAACTAGATGACAACTCTCCTCGTAATATAACTAGATGCCAACTCTCCTCGTAATATAACTAGATGCCAACTCTCCTCGTAATATAACTAGATGCCAACTCTCCTCGTAATATAACTAGATGCCAACTCTCCTCGTAATATAACTAGATGCCAACTCTCCTCGTAATATAACTAGATGCCAACTCTCCTCGTAATATAACTAGATGCCAACTCTCCTCGTAATATAACTAGATGCCAACTCTCCTCGTAATATAACTAGATTTTCAATGGGGATACAAATATATATATAAAAAACACCACACACACAAAAAATCAGCAGATTTTTTTCCACGTGCAGAAATGGAGAAGGCTCTTGAATTGAGAAAAACTATTGTGATGACTGAATGGCCCTGAAGACTGTTTCAAGTAGCAAAAGCATATTTAAAATTATTGTTATTATACCGTTTTATTCTAACCCGGAGACTTTCCCGGATATTGTTCTACATTTACATGACTTTCCGGGATATTGTTCTACATTTACATGAAAGAGTATTTTTCGTTTTATTAATAGAGTAAAGCAGACAAACAAATATGTGCTAATCTATATGCTAACAGCAACTTGCATGCGTATGCCTATAATTGTGGCTAATATATAGGGTCGACACATCATGCATGTAAGTTACTGTTAACACAAGATTGTAAGAATATGGACACGAACAAGTTAGAATAAGGAAAAAGAGATGAAATAATAAAGAAGTAAAGACATTTTATTGAAAATAAATATGTAAACAGGAAGGTAAAACAAAAAAAGGGGGTGGGGGGGGGGGGGGGGGTAATTCCGTGCCACGAGCGCCAATGACCCTGGCTAACATAATATTTAAAAGCGAAATACACATATTTCTAAATGTCGAAATGAAGATCATGTAGGCCTATTACAGTACCAAAGGTCATTCGTCATGTACATTGCATGGTATATGCCAATGTGACTTATAAATGTTGGTTGTATTTCTTGATATTTTCGTAATAAAACTCTTTTCTTACGGCTTAAAAGACCATACTTTCATTTTACATTAAAAACAATGTACACCCGTCTACTACCCCCTTTCTAACAGCTAATTCCACCCGCGCTGTACTAGATAAGCCTTCAGTGTTTGCACTGTCCCTAGTCCTACAATAAAAGATTACGTACTTTTCTGATCGTTACAACAAGTGTTTTTTCCGGTTTTTTTTCTCTCGTAATTGATATTCTTTACTAATACTATTCCAAAATTTCGCTTAACTTTCCATAAAGTTATTTTCAACTTCATTTAATTTAAAAAAGCCGCGCCTTCTCATATTATTTAATTTTATTTATTGTTTCCATCATCATCTGTTAAATATACAATATTGGTGTATTGACGGTAAATATAGAATGTATGTGGCGAGGCTTAGAAACGGGGGAAAGACGAGCTTTTATTGACATGGCAACTAAAAAGAAAATACAAAAACCACGTAGTATTCCGTAATACAAAAAGGCCAACTGGGAAAACATTAAAAAGGGTATGGCATCAACCCTTGAACATAATGCTGGAGTCATCGAAATGTGGGAATAGTTCAAAAACCAACTCGAAGAACTAGTAAAAAGTCACATACCACATAAAATGGCCAAACGAAGAGACAGCTCACCATGGATAACACCTGAAATAAAGAACAAACGAAGAGACGGCTCACCATGGATAACACCTGAAATAAAGAACAAACGAAGAGACGGCTCACCATGGATAACACCTGAAATAAAGAACAAACGAAGAGACAGCTCACCATGGATAACACCTGAAATAAAGAACAAACGAAGAGACAGCTCACGATGGATAACACCTTAAATAAAGAACAAACGAAGAGACAGCTCACCATGGATAACACCTGAAATAAAGAACAAACGAAGAGACGGCTCACCATGGATAACACCTGAAATAAAGAACAAACGAAGAGACAGCTCACCATGGATAACACCTGAAATAAAGAACAAACGAAGAGACGGCTCACCATGGATAACACCTGAAATAAAGAACAAACGAAGAGACAGCTCACCATGGATAACACCTGAAATAAAGAACAAACGAAGAGACAGCTCACCATGGATAACACCTGAAATAAAGAACAAACGAAGAGACAGCTCACCATGGATAACACCTGAAATAAAGAACAAACGAAGAGACGGCTCACCATGGATAACACCTGAAATAAAGAACAAACGAAGAGACGGCTCACCATGGATAACACCTGAAATAAAGAACAAACGAAGAGACAGCTCACCATGGATAACACCTGAAATAAAGAACAAACGAAGAGACAGCTCACCATGGATAACACCTGAAATAAAGAACAAACGAAGAGACAGCTCACCATGGATAACACCTGAAATAAAGAACAAACGAAGAGACAGCTCACCATGGATAACACCTGAAATAAAGAACAAACGAAGAGACAGCTCACCATGGATAACACCTGAAATAAAGAACAAACGAAGAGACAGCTCACCATGGATAACACCTGAAATAAAGAACAAACGAAGAGACAGCTCACCATGGATAACACCTGAAATAAAGAACAAACGAAGAGACAGCTCACCATGGATAACACCTGAAATAAAGAACAAACGAAGAGACAGCTCACCATGGATAACACCTGAAATAAAGAACAAACGAAGAGACAGCTCACCATGGATAACACCTGAAATAAAGAACAAACGAAGAGACAGCTCACCATGGATAACACCTGAAATAAAGAACAAACGAAGAGACAGCTCACCATGGATAACACCTGACATAAAGAACAAACGAAGAGACAGCTCACCATGGATAACACCTGAAATAAAGAAACGTATACGGAAAAGGGACAGACTATACAAACACAAAAAGAAGTCAGGGGACAAAAAATCAACTGAAAAATTCAAGATCATCAAACGAAAAGTCCAGAGAGAACTCAGAAGGGCCTATTGGAAGTATGTCGAAGAAATAGTAACACCTGAAGAAGACGACAATCAATATAGTGGAATGAAGCGTGTTTGGACATACATCAAACATAAACGCACAGATAATAAAGGAATAGCACCGATGCGAAACAACGGACTTCTCCATTCAGAACCATCTGGAACAAGCAACACTGTGTATCATTTGTACACGGGAAATAGCTACCATGGAATGGGCGATAATATTTTACATTCATAACAGGTAAGAAATAATAGAATTTTAAGGATTAAAACTGTATATTTTAATAACATGGCGTTTATTATAGGTCCGGGAATAGTATTTCGTGACATTTAACGAACACTTTACTAGATCAGTCCTGTAATTGATTAAAAATCGAAACATGTGTGTCTCTAGTACTTACGAAACTTGCTCAGTCACTCCTGGCATTTAAAGATGATTCTAAGAGTAGCTAATACATTTGTCAATCATAAACTACGGATATATGGTTCAATCAACATAAACAACTACTTGTGACCGGAAATGGATTTCATTTTTGTATCATTAAAGAGAAATCGGATACTTTTTACGATCAGAAAGTGTACGGGTTTTAGCGATCGCAGCTATTGTGAACGTATATTTGTTCCAAAAGGAAAAAATAATTGAATAATATTTATTCCATGGAACAAGTCTTATGGACAAAAAGAATGTCAACAATTAAATTTAAAATGACTGTGAGTAATACCTGTACATAACATGTAGACATTATTGTGATAACAATCATGGAGGCAGATGAATACAACAAGATATTTTCTTACCTGAATGATGGAACCTGATGATGAAAATAAAGTCAATGTATTTATTTTAACTGACATTGGTAAATTTAATTATTCACACTGTAAATAAATTTGTGTTGGTGATATTTGTTCCCAACTGTCCAATGTTTTGTAATTATACAGTTTTGAAGCATATACAATCAAAATGTGATACATTAGAAAAAACCTCAATCATACATGTATGTCCATACAATATATTCAAAAACTTATATCTATCAGATAACAAAATAAATATTATATTTATAATACTTGTACCTGGCAGAATAAATATAAAATAATACTTGTACATAGCAGAATAAATATTATATAATACTTGTACCTAGCAGAATAAATATTATATAATATGTGTACCTAGCAGAATAAATAGTATATAATACTTGTACCTAGCAGAATAAATAGTATATATTACTTGTACATAGAAGAATAAATATTATATAATACTTGTATCTATCAAAATAAAATTATGCAATACTTAATTGTAACTACAAGAAATAAAACTCAAATTATATGTCCATACAATATATTCTAACACTTATGTTTATCAGATACCAGAATAAAATATTATATTATATAATACTTGTACATACCAGAATAAATATTATATAATACTTATATCTACCAGAATAAATATTATATAACACTTGTACCTAACAAAATAAATATCGTATAATGAAAGAATAGATTTTACTAGAATCAAAACAATTATTTTTTAAATATTTATTAAATGGTGTTTTGTTAAATAATTTGTGATTTTAATTAAAAAAAATTAGTTATAATGGTCTCTGTGAATGCCAAGTTTATAAAGAAAAGATCATTTTCATAATTTTCAAGGTTTTATATGACTAACACTCTTAACCGTCCACAATGTTTGTTCCTCAGAAAATTTATTTCTGGATCGGAAAATATTTTATGTAATATTTGTTCCATTTTAAACTTATTTGTTTCTTATATTTGTTTCTAAGAAAATTTATTATATAATAAAAGTTCCGGATAGGAAATTATTTTATGTAATACATGTTCAATTGTACTGGTATTTTTATCATGTCAGTGGAACATGTATTACATAAAATAAATTCCTTTTGGAACTTTTATTACATAATAAATTTTCTTAGGAATAAATATTATAGAGGAACTTCTGTTCCGTCACGCTACAACCCGTAAACAAACACATTATTTTCGGCTAAAACCCGTACACTAACGTCGATATCAATGTTGTTATAATTCCAAATCCAATTAACAGTGTATCAAAGGGGGTATAATTTCAGATGTTTCGTCACTAAATTTTACTTTTCCAGTTACCTTTTACTCATGGAAAGCATCTACATCATTTTATTTCGTAAACTTTTGTGAGGGAAAGTTGTTTTCTGAAGTACTAGGTGAGCATTATCACACATCAAACAATTCTAGCGAAGTTCCTTTATTATACGAGTCCCAAAAGTATAAGCGGTATTTATCTGGAATCTGCCATATTAACAGTTTCAACGAAAACGTTTTGCTTTCGCAGTAAAACGACTTCTTACTTACCTTGACAACTTGTAAATCGGTGTGTTACTTTTCAGTAGTAACTATTTCCTGTGTACAGATGATACACAGTGGGCAACTATACTGAACAACCAGTTCCAGTCAGCTTTCGCAGTAAAACGACTTCTTACTTACCTTGACAACTTGTAAATCGGTGTGTTATGTTTCAGTAGTAACTATTTCCTGTGTACAGATGATACACAGTGAGCAACTATACTGAACAACCAGTTCCAATCAGCTTTCTCAGTAAAACGACTTCTTACTTACCTTGACAACTTGTAAATCGGTGTGTTACGTTTCAGTAGTAACTATTTCCTGTGTACAGATGATACACAGTGAGCAACTATACTGAACAACCAGTTCCAATCAGCTTTCTCAGTAAAACGACTTCTTACTTACCTTGACAACTTGTAAATCGGTGTGTTACGTTTCAGTAGTAACTATTTCCCGTGTACAGATGATACACAGTGGGCAACTATACTGAACAACCAGTTCCAATCAGCTTTCTCAGTAAAACGACTTCTTACTTACCTTGACAACTTGTAAATCGGTGTGTTACGTTTCAGTAGTAACTATTTCCTGTGTACAGATGATACACAGTGAGCAACTATACTGAACAACCAGTTCCAATCAGCTTTCTCAGAAAAATGCAATTATACGAAACAGGAATTCCAAAATAAATGCCATATGGGAAGAAGCTATCAAACTGCTCCAGAAATCAACACAACATGCACAGGAGTACTTAAACTATTACAGAAGTTAAATCCCAACAAAGCAGCAGGACCAGACAACATCCGGTCAAATATTCTAAAAGAACTGGCACCAGCAATAGCACCAATCCTGACCATAATATTTAGGAAATCACTGGAAACAGGAGAAGTACCACCAGACGGGCGATCAGCTAATGTCAGCCCTGTCTACAAAAAAGGTGACCGTCATAAGGCTGAGAACTATAGACCAATCTCACTCGCATGCATCTGCTGCAAACTAATGGAACACATAATCACTAGCCATATAATGAACCACGCAGACAAAAATAACATCCTGTATCCATTGCAACATGGCTTCAGGAGCAAAAGATCTTGTGAAACTCAACTTATCGAATTCATTGATGAAGTAACCACCAATATGTCAGCAGGTAAACAAACCGATGTACTCATTATGGACTTCTCAAAAGCATTTGATAAAGTCAGTCATGGTCTCCTTGTTCATAAGCTTGATCACTACGGAATCCATGGAAAAACCAATACATGGATACAAAACTTCCTGTCTGATAGATCCCAAGCTGCAGTTGTTGATGGCGAAAAATCCAGCTATATCGATGTAGACTCCGGAGTACCTCAGGACTCTGTACTAGGCCCGTCATTGTTCCTTTTCTACATAAATGAATGACATGCTGTGCGGTCTCAAATCAACTGTAAGATTATTTGCTGACGACACTATAGCCTACCTGGCAGTAACATCAGAGGTCGACGCAGTAGCTCTACAATCGGACCTCAACAAAGTCGGAATATGGGAGAAAAAAAATGGAAAATGGAATTTCATCCAGATAAGTGTAACGTACTGACCATCAGCAAAAAAGCTAACCCCATCAAGTTCGAATATAAACTACATGGCCAGACTCTAAAGTCTGTGAATAATGCAAAATACCATGGCTGTCTCATTACATCAGACCTCCGCTTGACAAACCACATCAACAGCATATGCGGCAAAGTCAACAAAACACTTGGATTCCTGCATAGAAATCTAAATATCGGAACGACAAAACAAAATGCGTACAACTCACTTGTAAGACCTATATAGTTGAATATACGCATCGACAGTATGGGACCCGTATGCGCAGAAGGACATACATACCCTTGAGATGGTCCAGCGAAGAGGAGCCAGATACGTTTGTAACAAACATGGGAATAGATCCAGTGTAGACACCATGCTAGACACACTAAAACGGAAAACCCTACAACGTAGAAGGAAGGAAGCAAGACTCGACATGCTCTACAAAATACAAAACAAAGAAGTAGCAATTAGTACGGAGAACAGACTAATACCACCGGTTCCGTGGCGTTAGTCCGAAGGTCCATTAGTCCGAAGGTTCGTTAGTCCGAAGGTCCGTTAGTCCGAAGGTCCGTTTGTCCTAATGTCGGCCACCCATGCGTTTGAACTCTGTTATTTCTGGTTTGAATAAACGTATATATGCAACCCGTATACCTTTTTTGTCCCCCGCCGCGAGGCGACGGAGTGACATAGTAATGGTCTGCGTTCGTCCGTCCGTCCTTCCGTCCGAATAACTTTGTGAACGCAACTCCTCTAAAAACGCTTTACCGATTTTGATTAAACCTTGCAGGGTTGTTGCACATGATATGTAGATGTGCATACTATATCGCCATTTTGATTCGACATATATTGTAGGAGTTATGGGACTTTAACATTTTTCACTATAGTGGACTATGAGGAAATCTTGTGAACGTAACTCCTCTGAAACCGTTCGATCAATGTTGATGTAACTTTGCAGGATTGTTACACATGATATGTAGCTGTGCATACTATACCACCATATTGATTCGACATTTTTAGGAGTTGTGAGACTTAATTATTTTCTGGCAATGTGCCTTGGCGGGGGACATACAGCTACGTGTAGCAATCTTGTTTATCATAAAGTGAGCATTAATGTCCTAATTTAAGGAATTATTAACCCTCAAGATGTCACGACAACGATAGTACTGTTCAATTCAAAACAAGTGTGTGTACAGTTATCATTTTTATTTAAGATGTTTCAGTGCCGAACCATCAATAAGTTCTTGAAGACAGAACATACCCTGTGACCGAAACCTCGTGTTAACCTCTCATCCTCTCTTAATTTCAACTCTTACATGTATGTGCTATTAAGTATTGCTCCAGGTCAATGCTTAATGAGTTTCCTGCTTAGTGTGACATTTTTTTCTGGTGTATATTCAGTTACATTGTATTTTCATGGTTTCAATTTAAAATTTTCTTGTGTGAATAATTTACAGAACTTAAAAGAGCGTTTTCTCACAAGTCTTTACTCCAAGAAAGATTAATTATACAGTACTGTCTTTGTTCTGGTTCTAGAAGGTAATTTTGCTACATGTCGGGGAACGGGGAAAATGAGCCTGTAATGAACCAACTTTGCTCGCCTGGTGGTTAGTTAAGTTGGAAACCAATCAAGATTGATTGATTGATTGATTGATTGATTGATTGATTGATTGATTGTAGCTTAACGTCCATTGGCAGATATTTCATGCATTTCAGGAGGAGAACGTTTAATCAATCGAACAGACCCTGTGTACTAGACCGACACGCTGAGACGGACTTTTAATGTGCTACAGAAGCAACAGCCCACAGAAAAAGGGAAACTCATGTTCCCCCAAATAAATAACCCATTTATGGAATGGTAAAGGTAAATTTACACCTGCTGTTTATCCCCAAAAGACTCCATCTCTCTATCTAACCAATTAAATGGCGATTTCAAATGACGGTTAACCCCGGATGCAGCAACGAAAGAGGGGTTAATGAAGGGATACTGGTTTGTTAACTTAGGTGTAGGAAATGGACATATGTAAAATTAGAATATAAACACATATTTGAAGTTAACTCCAAATGACTTTCCACTTTCCAAAATGCCTTGTGCAAACATGTAGTGTTACTAGAAATTAAGGTATAAAACAACACAGTACCGAAATTGCAGGAAATAATGATTTTCTTTTTCTAGTTTAACCCGTACGTTTTTTTCTACATGTAATATGCATAAAACATTTGTTAGATGATCTTTTATGATATTATATTATTTTTTGTTTCTGATGCGTGTATACCCAAGTACCAATATTTGGAATTTCTACACTAACAACAGACTGTTTATTCCTCTACAGGGTACCACTTGGTTAAAATCTCTAAGGAGACCCCCCCCCCCCCCCCCCATCTGGTACACGTATCTGGTAAAGGGTACTTGTATATGTCTAGTCCGAGATTCCTCTGTCGTTTAACGGCATTGATAATCTTGCTGTAGCCGTTCAACGACAGAGGGTGATACATACGGAAAACAGCGGATTTGCTTCTCCAACTCTGGGTCAGCACATTTCCACGTTTCGTGGCTATCGGATTTTATTTTCTATCATAAATCTTATATAAATCGCTTCACCAATCATTTTTCTATTCATTCATAAACATCTTACCCTCAGAAAGTGGTGTTACACTCCATTACAGCACGATTTTGCCTTAGAACCTATGATTTCGACATTTGTCTTCCATTTTTCAAACATTTGTCACATGACTACGAGAAAACTACGATTACCGCAATGTATCATGGGAGATAATTTGCATATAAACAAACAAACAAATATTTTTATTGCCAATCATAGGCGCCTATTAAGGCAGAATAATTAACATAAAATTTAATACACTTGATTATATTGATTGGTAATGATTTTAACAGCAAATTTAGTGAATTACAGATAACCATAAGAAAAAAAAATGTAGTACCTTGTCCAAAAACAAAAAGGGGAACGTAACACATGCTCTTTCCGAAGCCCGTTGGTAACACTCTGCCATTGAATCTTTTCTTTCCAACACATTCTGTATAATTTCCTTCTGCTCTTCTTTGATCTGTAGATGGACTGTTTGTCCTGCAGAATACGCTTAAATGTATCGTCTTCCATGTGATTTGAATGTTGTTTACGTATGCAAATAATGCTCCAAATAATTTGGCACGCTGCATTAATTAGCTCCCATCATGCAATGCGTTGCTGTCATCATTCAGTTAGTATCGGGAGATCACGTGTGTAGATTCGAAAATGGAAGTCAAATGGCGGAATAATAGGATCTAAGGCAAAATCGTGCTGTAATGGAGTGTAACACCACTTTCTAAGGGTAAGGTGGTTATGAGTGAATAGAAAAATGATTGGTGAAGCGATTTATATAAGGTTTATGATAGAAAATAAAATCCGATAGCCACGAAACGTGGAAATGTGCCGATACTATGGCTGTGAGGCAAATTTGATGGTTTCCGTATGTATCACCCTCTGTCGTTGAACGGCTACAGCAAGATTATCAATGCCGTTAAACGACAGAGGAATCTCGGACTAGTATATGTCGAGCCATGGAACACGGTATTCTGGAATTACATAGATGTAGAATTTGGTACGCGTATGCTTAAGTTGTTGCGGTAGTTGATTGGAGTTTTCAATATTCCATAATAGTTGGTACAACAATGTATATATTTGAGGTTACACTCCGTATTTTGTGACCATCAGTTGTACATTAGAACGTCCGTTTAATGATTTTATGTATTCTCTTTTTAATGGAATGTACTTGTCCCTGACAAAACTTAATTTCAGATGTGCTTTATGTTTTCTAATCCCTTTCTCAGAGATCGTCTCTTTTGTGTCGTACCAAAAGGGACTCTTTCAGTATTTCGTAAAGAGTAAATGACAAGTCTAAGACTATTTTGAAGTGTTTGTTAAGCAAAAGAATCCCAGTTGTTAATTGGATCAACAACGGGTCTTAAAAATAATCTTTGACTAATTATCTTTTAAGTTTTAAGCTTAAACATATTTGGTTAAGATCAGAGTTTTAGTGGAGGGTTTACTTCATTGGAATGATTTCCACTACAGGGACGACGCGGTTTTTTTTTCTTTTTTTTTGTTAGACTTAATTACAAAACAGTGGTTTGGTGCAATTTTTGGCGTGTTTTCTACAAAATGTTTTAAGTTTTACCTATATTTGCCGATTACACATTTTTTTTGCTAGCAACCTACAGCCTACAACCCACCTGGATAGGCCACTGCTTAGTCATGATATGAGTATATTGCTTCTCTTACTTAATTTGATAAAGGACTGAATATTAAATCAATTCAACACTGTTCGATACCTATCCTTTGGTCGAAAAACAAGACTAATTTCAGGTACTTGCGGTTGGGAAGAAGACTTTTGACAAAAACATGAAGATTTGTATACAGAACTCTACACTTTCATGTGAAGAGACAGTAAAACTTTTAGGATTTGAAATAGATTATCAATTAAATTTTGACATTCATATCAGTTCAATCTGTAGGAAGGCATCACAGCAACTGAATATACTTAAACGTTTGGGCCGGTATTTAGACAGATTAAGCAAATTAACTATATTCCACACTTTCATTCTCAGTAACTTTAACTTCTGCCCTTTGGCTTGGCATTTTTGTACCGATAAAATTTCAAAAAAATTAGAGAAAGTGCAGGAAAGAGCACTTCGCTTTGTATACAATGACTACACCAGTTCATATATCAACCTTCTTGAAAAAGCTCTAGTGCCCTCCTTACAGATCAGACGTATTAGGACAATGGCCTTGGAGACATATAAAATCGTTAACAAATTAGCTCCTGTATGCCTTCATGATTTGGTTAATGTGAAGAATTCTAAATATGCTTTCAGGTATTCGAACATATTAGATGTACCTCGAGTTAGAACTACAAGGTATGGCAAAAAATCATTCATGTTTGCAGCTGCAACTCTGTGGAACGACCTTCCGAACCATTTCAGAACTGAAAACAGTTTCAACCACTTTAAAAGTTTGATTCAGTCCTGGAATGGCTCAGTATGTCGTTGTTCTGCATGCAGATAACATATTCAGCTTTCTGTTTTATTTCTAGTGCTTTTTCCAAGTTTTAATGCTGCTTAGTTATTTTATGTTTGCTTGATATTGCTTCAGCATGTTTTAGTATGTCTTTTATTTTTGTGCTTTTTATGTTGCATTTGCTAACTGTATGTGCTTTATATGTGTGTTTATGTGATTATGTTAATATTTGTATGTATCTTGTGCTACTATATATGTATATTCGGTAAAAAGCTCCTGAGAGCTTATGTTTATTGTTATTCAAAAACCGAATTCAAATAAAGTTTTCTTATCTTATCTTACCTTAAAAAGTTGGGACTAACGGACCTTTGGACTAATGAACCTTTGGACTAACGGACCTTCGGACTAATGGACCTTCGGACTAATGGACCTTCGGACTATCGAGCGGTCACCAATACCACCAAGTCGATTTACCAGGAACATGCACAACCTCTCGTTCCAAATACCAAATTCCAACAGTGACTACAGAAAGTTCTCATTCTTCCCGCACATCATCAGGGATTGGAACTCACTTCAACCAGACATTGTATGATACTATCCGCCGGATCACATACCGGCCACTTTCAAGGCTAAAGTAGCTGCTATGAAAGACTAGATGCAAACAAGTGTAAATAATTTTTAACTGTATAGTTACTACCAGCTGGCAGTATTTTATAAATTTGAACTGCGCACGCTTTCGACATGGCATAACAATCAACAAGTTGATGGTGGCCATTATGAGGCAGAAACAGAAAAAATATTATGACAGGGGTGTGGCTTAGCTTTATTAGGCTAATGTGAAAAGTGTTGATTATGACAGGGGTGTGGCTTAATAGCTTAATATTAGCCAATGTGAAAAGTGTTATTATGACACTGTCACTGTCATAATAAAGCAGCAATTTATTTCAACCCATTTATTATGATTAAAAATAACTTAGCTAATTGCAGGATAAAATTATGTAGATGCTCATCTTGCAAACTGTTCATAGAGTGGTGGTAATTTTAAACCTATTTTCGTTCAACGTGTTTTCGTGTTTCGTGCCACAGGCAAATATACTCCGTCATAGGGTACGAACATCTACCTACGGTAAGAATAGTTTTAAATATGCAGCAGCTGTTTTATGGAATGACCTACCTGATGATTTTAGAAAAATTTCCAATTTTAATCAGTTTAAGAATATTTTAAAATCTTGGAATGGAAATGTTTGTAAATGTTCAGCTTGTGCTGACTTTTAAATTTGTTTAAATTTCTACCATCTAGGTCATATCCAGTTTTTATTTATTGTGCTTATAAAATTTTTATGCTTTGCTCATAATATCAGCTTTTAGTTGTTCATAGTTTGCTACATTAGCTCTTGGTATGCTTAGCTTATAACATCAGCTTTTAATCTGCTTTTTTGCTTATCTTATAACTGTTAGTATTTTACATGTAGTGCTTACTTAGTCTTGTATTTTAGCTGTATGTTGCATGTTTGTTATTTGTTATTTATTAAGCTCGCTTCGTTAAGCGAGCTATTTATGACTGAAACATGGTAAAATTAAATCAATAAAGGAATAATGACGAATACCATTTACTTTGACTAAAACAGAAATCCTTATCATCCATACACTATGCCTATGAAAATGTTTCACCACATCCGGGTTATCCATACCACTATGGCTATGAAAAAGCTTCAACACATCCGGGACATTCCAGGTAACTGCTTTTCGCGACACCCACTAGACCGTATGAAAGATACGGTGTACGAAAGGTATCGAATACCGGAATCGCTGTTGCCTATATTGTTTCCTTGTGAAATAAACATAAAATTTAATTCAACATTCTTCTTCTTTGACGAAAATATACAAATTATTTGTTTGAAATGAATATTTAAAGAATTTTGTCTGTAAATTGAAACCGATAATTATCGAATCCTACACGGAAAGTAACGAGTCGCTAAAAATAACACGATTGCGCAACCCGATCGTCTGCTCTGGATTATTGCTAAAGCAAACGCAAGCTTATATTTATATTCGCATCAGGTATTGATAAAATACACAATTGCCCAAAATGTCTCAAAGAAAAACACTTTCAAAAGTTCCGTTGACCCCCCAATTTACAACAAATGGTCCAAAGTCCAATCGGAATAAAATCCAGGTGTTAAGCGGCCTTCCTGTTTGGATTATTTCATGGCGTCTCATCGACATTGGCGATACCACTTCATTTTTAACCTTTTCGAAGTTCTATTCAACTATATAATTTTATTCTACATTTACACATGGATCCTGGTGGTAAAATCTACACTATTGATGAGTTTAGATGTTGGAAAGTCGAGAATCTTGACGATCAGAGGTCTGACGAAAACAAGAACGAAGGGTACTACCGGGTCGTTTCGCCCCAGAAAGTGAGTCGATTCGCCCCACTTAATCGCTATTATATAATAATAGATGAAGTCTTTTTCGACAATTTGTTGGTAATTATTTATTTATTAGTTGTATCAAGGACGTATAATATATACGTCCTTGGTTGTATACAAGAAATAATAATAACAACTGATATGTGTCATATGTCAACAACTAATTTGAAGCTATGCAGAACAAAGAAATTTTACAAATTTAAGCAGGTGTCAAACAATTTACTATATAATGATTTTATTGTCAATATATATATACAATTGGATTGGAAACAAGTTTTTACAACTTACTAGTCCCTCTCCATACAAATACAGTAATAGCATACAGGGGCGTAGCTAGCCTTTTTTGCAGTGCAAGCAACCAAACCTGGAGGGGGGGGGTCCCAGAATTTTTTTTTGACTAGATGCAAAATGGTGCGTTCTGAGGTGTTTTCATGGGTAAATTGAATACATAAAGCAACACATTGATTTCATGATTTTGTTAGACAGAATTTACTTAGAATTGCCCAAAACCTGTTCTTCGTGTCTTAGCAGACACAAACTTCTCCATAACTTTGTCTAAATCCACACTGAAATCGCGATGGATATGCATTAATACTAGCGATGACAACCTATCGTTATTCATTGTTGATCGTACACATGTCTTCAACCGACGTAGTACACTGAACGATCGCTCTGCGGTAGCACTTGTTACCGGCATTGTCAACATGATACACAAGATGGTATCTATAGAAGGATATATAGCACCGGGTTTACCGCATCAAGTGTCTCACAAAGTGAAGTTGGCATCTAAGATCGCGAGGTGTTATACTCCAGCGTGTTCGCCATCGAGCGACCCCCCCTCTTGAATTCGTCAAAATTACATGTCAGGTCAGTCTGATATGTCTCATACAATGTCGCGATTTGTTCGTTCGTAATATTTCCTATAACACGAGGAAGCAGATACTGTGCATAGAAGCGATTTTCTGATTTTATCAGACGCGACTCCAATTCCATTATCATGTGGTCTATAAACGCATAGTACAAAGAAACTTTCCAATAACTCATACTAGTGATACGGCCGTAACGTCATTTGAATAAAATTTGAAATGCCGTAATTTCTATGACATTGAATTTTCACAAAAAGCCACTTTTTTTAAAATTTTTTATTATTCCTTATTTATTTTAATTTTTTTGCTCTTTATTTTTTTTTCAGCACGCCGATGTGCACGCAACTGCGTGTTGGCGTATAGGGAGCTACGCGCCTGGCATAAACAAATCAAATGACAGCAAATGTGCAGGCTATATCAATAATTAGTAAATTAAGCAAAATCATGTCAAACTAAGCATACATATTAAATATTGTTTTAATATTTAACAGAAAAAAAGGAGGGGGGTGGTAAAACTAATAAATTGTGTTGAGATAATATCACGGTTGGGGATAATTAACACAGGCACTTGTTTCATTAAAAAAAATATATGCCCCGGCCTCTTCCTTACTTCAAGGTAAACATCTGCACTTTACCCCTTCCCCACTTCGCCTCAATATTTTTCGGTTATTTGTGATCCTTTCGCTGACCCAATTATATCGTTACAATCCCGAGATATTTCTCTTTTCGACTGCCACATTTAAATATAAATACCTCAGCGAAAGTCGCATTTTCTATTTTTCAGTCACTGAAACGGATACAGTCACTTCCGGTCCGTTCTAAATTGATTTAGAAACTAAAAAAAAAAGTGTTTTAAAAATCAAATGTCAGTAATTTGGAGTTGAACATATTTTTATAATCTGCATTGGAACAATTATCTGTATTTTAAAGGCTTACTTTACATTTGAGAGATGATCATGATGGCATTGTTACACATGGCCGGTCTAGAGAATTCCGAATGCACATGAAAAATCCAGTGCAAACCAGAAGTGGTTGTATCCGTTTCAATGTCTTAAATTTTCACCAAGCCACTTTCGCTGAATACTCTTGTCCAATTCATCTGAGGGGGTCCCGGTAGGTATATTTAAATGTGGCAGTCGAAAAGAGAAATATCTCAGGAGTGTAACGATATAATTGGGTCAGCGAAAGGATCACAAATATGCGAAAAATATTGAGGCGAAGTGGGGAAGGGGTAAAGGGCAGATGTTTACCTTGAAGTAAGGAAGAGGAGGGGGCATATATTTTTTGAATGAAACAAGTGCCTGTGATAATTAATTATTAAATCTACAAGTTTGTCGAATAAATTTTTGCACTGATTTGAACAATAAAGTATTCAATTCTTCACTAATTTCATTACATCCAAAGAGTATATATTCTATAGAGATGGGAACAATGTTATTAAAATAGTTAAACAGAGAAGTTCTATCGTGTTGATAAAGTGGACATTCAAGAAAAAAATGAATAGCATCCTCAAATAAATGACCACATACACAACGTGGATCATTCTTCAAATTTACTCTATAAATCGGCATTAAGGCCACTACATCTATGTCTTAGCTTAGTATGTATTATGTTAATTTTCCTATCGCCAATATTGTCAAATGAAGCCACCGGAATTTGGACAGCCTGAATTGTCAAACAATGAAAGTGAAGCCATACATAATATTAAACACGTCAAGAAAGCATGTTAATTATGAGGAAGACAAAAATAAAGTACCCATGAACAAGCCTTACAACATCCAAAATACCAATATTTGCGATGCTATTTTCCGTATTTCATTTTTTAAAGCACTATTACAATGGTATTTTCCATATTTCATTTTTTAAAGCACTATTACAATGGTATTTTCCATATTTCATTTTTTAAAGCACTCTTAATAAATGAAGGCGAAACGACCCGGGGCAAACGGGAATAGGGGAAAAACGACTCACAGGGCGAAACGACCCGGATTCAGGGAGAGCTGACGCCAACGGCATTCAGGCTTGTGCTGTCGGCAGGTAAGTTAAACTTGCCTTTGGTGCCATCACAAGATTATGTTTTACAAGATAACAAGAGGTGCTACGACAAAATTTTGAGTGACTGGAATTTCAGACTCCGTTCATTGGGCTTCAAATGTATTCTGGTAGGCTTGATGAACATGATTGATGGTATGCAATTTTGGACACCAATTGTTTTTTACAGACATAAAACAGTTCTGGTTAGCCCATGGTTATGTTGCATTGACAAATGACATACTGAAAGCCTACAAGGTTGCCCAGGTCTGAATATTTTTAAGTGGGTGGTTGCAGGAGGCATATTTCCTAAAGACGAAGTCGAACAACAACAACTTATGTATTTTAAGAACAAAGTGTTCATCATCACAGACACTGGATGACGACCCCCACAATGTATAGATATTGCACCAAAGAAGATGATGGTTTAACAGAAGGAGCTTATTGTTCTTGCACTGCAGGGTATGAAATTTATGCATGTTTTTTTTTATTCTCTATATCGTGTCTATGTAGTGTCAATTCAGGACCATTAGATAATAACACTTAACAGAAGGGATTGCAACCAATCTTGGCTGAAATGTTCCTAACAAATTCATGACAAAATGTTGTAGTTACTATGGTGTCAATGAATCAGTACATTTCAATAATGTTTGAGAGATGTCAGTTCAAATCTCTCTGGAAGCTAATGATCTGCATACATATTAGGTTTGTCAACTACTAACAATCACAATACATGTATATACAATGTAGCTTCTATAGTGCAAGGTAGTACGTTTCAATAATGTTGAAAAGATGTCAGTTCAAATCTGACTGGAAGCTAATCTATCATAGTATGGGTTTATTTTAATATATGCCTGATCATGTTGACTTCATTAACTAACTTGGACACAAGTCCCTAGCTTTATGAAAGTTTTGAAGAACTACTCCTTTTTCAATGCGACCGCAACAATGTTGTGTAATAGTTAGCATGCTCACCTAGAATGTGGTAGATCCATGGGTTCTAGCCCCTGTCTAGTCAAACCAAAGATTATAATATTGGTAAGAATGCAGCATTAAGGAGTAAGAACAAAAACTGGTCGAGTCAGAATAATGTTTCAGAGTGGAACGACATATCTGTTGTTTCAATGAACTACATTTTGTAGCACTCTAAAAATCCAACTAAGGGTGTTGGTCTTTTCATTTTTTGTATCTAAATGTGTTTCCTGTTGCTCATGCTTAAATAGTTTACACATCACATGTTATAGTTTATGTTTCTTGTTTAAAAATTCTATGAATAGAATGTTTTTGTCCCCCATATGAGTGTTGTTTTTCATGTAACATTATTGAATATTTTGGGCTTTGTTCATTTACCTGAGAAAGTCTTAGACAAATATTTTTAAATTAAAGGAGTTTTGAACCTTATTACATGTAGTATGGGGGTTTTTTGGGAGGGGGGGGGGGGGTGGAACTTTTGTCAGATTTTATAACTTCTCAATTCAATAACTAAAGGATAGAGAAATTTGCATAGTGTCCTCCAATATTAACTTTTTGATGTTTTTAAAAGCAATATAATTTTCATTCAATCATTGACTTAAGACTTAATCAGGGTGAGGGGAATGTTTTATTACCCATTCTTCAATGTTCCAGTTCATAGTTTTGTTATTTTACAACATTGTTATTATACATGTAGCTGACCTTTTAATAATGTTTTGTTTTTGCAATAAATATTTTCTTGTTATTATATTTGTTTAATTTTTGTGCTCTATAATTTACAAAAGTTATCCAGTTGAATCTTTTACAAAGTACATGTGCATGTACATATTTTGCCCAACCAAGACTGACTTGTTCCTGAATTTAACACTTTTTCCATACTAATCCTTATATGTTATTATTGGTCTCCTGACATTGGCATAAACAAGAAAGGATGGAGTGCCTCATGAACAGAAACCACACCATAATAATGTGCTTAACATACATGTAAGAATGGAACATGACTGTTAATGTATAGCCCTGTATCAGGGCATACTATTTAACCCCTGTCTGTCCCTCCCTATAGTTTTGAGCTAGAGTTTTTGTAATATTTTGCAGTGTGTTTAATGTACAAATACTAAAGGTGTGCATTCTTACAGGATTTTGACTTCTAAAAAATCACAAAATGATATATAGTTTAACTAAGTCAATTTTAAGTTAGTACATCTAAAGTGTCTTACACACACAGACTTTATACATTCTCTAACAAAAGGGGCACACCAGTTTTAAGTTAGGCCTTTTAAAAAGTTTTATTTGATGCTCCATAATATGATAATTTACAAATTGCATGTTTAATGTGATATAAATATGATAAACTATAAAACCATGCAGAAGTCTAACATAATGCCAACTTTAAAGCATTAACATTACAAAGCTGGTTTTTGTACGAATACCTGCCAGTCGCTTAGGGGGAAAAAAGACTTCTTTGATTTCCCTTTTTTATAAGGACCCCCCCCTTTTATAGGATAGTCGGACAACAAAATATACAAGATTTAGATTAATTTTCTTCAAGTTAATCGATAAGTACCCTCTAGGATGATATATTTTTATTTATTCTTGCAGGTCTAGGATGTTTTGTAAACAGTACTATTTGCGAGGTTGTGTCACAATATCCTTGGAAGTTGGAACTACTACATGTATTCTACTATGGCTGAATATTCACACGATCTCTCATTATTTTCAAGATCTACGGGATACATTACATGTAGTCATAAATTATTTTCCTAACCAACAAATTCACGAAAACTTCCTCACGACAGGGACGATATGTGAATAACTGCCACGATGAATAAACTGCGTCACCGTGTTTACAAATGCAATGACGTCTTGTTTACGTTTTTTTACTCCGATTGACCTTTGAACCATAATGGCGGCAGTAACGTGAAATTGCAATCGTAACTACTCGGCCATTCTCGCTACCCTGCAAATAACCTCGTACGTACATAGTAGAAATTCTTCTTAAATTGTTTGACGGAAGTTAAGTTAAGTTAAGCCGCACAAAAATATAGTTCACGAAAATCCAATATGGAAGACATACTAAGTAAAATCTAATCATGCAAAGCTAATTAAAACTTTAATTGAAATATAGAAAATTGCTTAGAATATAACTTTATCAAACTTTCATGTAACTGACATGTGAAAAGTAGTGTGATTTATACGCCTAATGCATACAAGGTTATTTGCAGGGTAGCGAGAATGGCCGAGTAGTTACGATTGCGTGAAATTGGTAACCGATAATTATCGAATCCTACACGGAAAGTAACGAGTCGCTAAAAATAACACGATTGCACAATCCGATCGTCTGCTCTGGATTATTCCTAGAGCAAACTCAAGCTTATATTTATATTCTCTTAATTGCATCAGGTATTGATAAAATACACAATTGCCCAAAATGTCTCAAAGAAAAACACTCAAAACCTTATGCATATGTCAGAAACCCAGTATGGATAGAAACTGCTCTTTGATTGTTTTTTTTTGTATATATGTCATACAGTGATACATAGAAAGTTGCAAAATGTTGTGTACATGAAAAAAAAGGAGGGATGGGCAATCAGAGGCACCATAGGGTCCTGTCCACAAGTACCTGTGATCTTGAAGAGTGTCTCAGACCCTATGTTATGTGCAACATTTACAAAAAGATTCGCCTTATTCGATCTCTTAAAAAGTTTATATTCCGATACCAAGATCTTGTCAAAATATATTCCGTCTCTGCAGAAAAGATTATAAACGATGGATGTATAAAGATAAGGTGTCAACAAAAATGTCAAAATATTTTTTTATCAATGTGTGACGTAAAAGTGTCTTTGACATTTACTTCACTGAGTTTGGTGCTGCTTTTACAGCTGTTTTACCTGTTTTGTTCAAGTATAAATACTGTTATAGTGACAGCCGGAAACTTTGAGCCGTAATGAAAGCGGGAGGTTTGGCACTTTAAAATCTGATTCAACCCACCATTTCTTTAGAAATGCCTGTACCAAGTCAGGGTCATTACGGTTTTCACAGTTTTCCGGTTGTTGACTGATTTTGTCTGTTTATATACTTATGAGTTTTGACTTTCCCTTTGTTAGGGTGGTCAAGCCAAAAATTGAAATGCTAATAAATCATCCAATTATAGTTTAGTATGACAGTACATACAAAATGGGAAATTTTGGTACAAAAATTATTAAAATCGGTTGAGCTGTTCAAAAGTTATGGCCTTTTCGGTGAGCCAAAAGTGGTCGATTTTCTGTTTTTTGGAAAAATGTTAAAAAAATGACATTTTTGGACCAAAATATATTATTTTCACTACCTAATAGGTTATCATGCTTTCTTCTATAGTAATGTATCCTCCTTATGCTTCAAAAAGAGGTATTATACACACCTGTAGGTGTTATATGAAAAAAATGTCACAGAATTTAAAACATTGAAAATAGCCTTTGGACTTAGTTTTTTTAATTTATGTGTCAGCCGTCTGCTTGTTCAAACTACTAGGTTTGTGGTCAAATATCTTCAAAAACCTTTAACTTGCAAGGCTGAAACTTGCAGCACTGTCCACAAAGTGCCCAGTCTCTAGGTAAAAATATCAAGAATATCATTTATTCAATTAATATATATATTTTTTTAATATTATTTCCTTTGCGCAGGCCTCCATAATTTTAACGTCAAATTTTATTCGAAAAATCAAGTTTTTGGTCATAAAAAATCTGAAAAAAGTACTAGAATTTTTCTGAATACTGATTTTGGTAAGGAAAAGAACCCTCTAACAGGGAACACCTATATTTATCAGCCAAAAAAATTCTCAAAGTCTGTAGCGCCAGAATCATAAACTCCGCAGCTTATTATTTTGAGCTCTGTAAAGTGTAAAAATAAGTTATTTCAGGGAATTAATTATATTTTTTATGTTCAAATTGATATTTTATGGTAAACAACCTCAATATCCATACATCAATGAAGTTATTATTACAGTTTGTGTAAAAACTGCCATTTTTTCCATTGAAAAGGTCAATTTTCTTTGTTCAATCAAAATTTCAGATAATTCCCGAAATTGATACAATTTCAATAATTGTCGAATATTATAATATTAAATGTTCAAGTGTTTGGTATTATTTTGATCCTATAACTGTATACTACAAGGAGAAAACTATCAGCAACCCCAATTCTGACTCTGGTATGAACTATGTCCTGGTTCATTAGCCCTCTTCCTGGAAATTTAGTAAAAATAATATTTCAATTATGGCCCCGTATTCCATGAAAAGTCTTATTTGGATTATCAGATATGTTCTCTGTACAATTTATAAGCCAGCCTTGAAGTTATGTTATCTTTTAAACATTTAATTAGCACATTTTATACATGATTTTCATCTTTTTGTCTGGGAAAAACCTCAAATTTGACAATTTTAGCTGATTTAAGCAAACAGTTCATGTGATTAGAAAGTCCCAAATTTTCAAAGTTATCATTTTTATTGTCACAAATCAATAAACTGTTATCTTCTACTATTATTTATAATCTTAATTCATAACAGTCTTCAATGTCACTCTCTTTTCCTTTATATACTATAATTTTACATTTGACGACTACAAATAGTGCTGTGTCCCAGTTCATGACCAACTTATTCCAAATGAAATCTTTGTGAATTCTTTAAATTGTGTGTTTTGTGATCCTATGCATATCCTATGCATATTTGATTAACTGAATCATAATCAATAGCATCAACTTTCAGAAGTGTCATTTTAATGATTTAAAACTCTTAATGATCTACTGAGATGTCACGATCACACCTGTAAAATAAAAATAAAAATAAACATTTAAAATATGTTATACAGAATAAAAATAATTGATCTTTTCCAGAAATAGTTTATCATACATGTACAAATGAAAAAAGCTTTAATACAATGCACTCTTCGACTAAAAATTATCTTTATGCATATATGCTTGGTGGCAAATAGATTCTATATGAAAAATAGCATTATTCCAGAAATGTTTGCTACATGCATCATAAATGTTCTGTCATATCAAACAAGTTTGCACACAGTAATGGTGTAATGAAAAAAATGTAATTAATTAAACTTAGCATATCACATGCACTGCCACTGATTACAATGTATATAGCCAGAATGTTAATACATTCACATACTGTAATGTATGCATTAAGCATATATTTCATAAAGCTTCCCTAATAGCACTGAAACATAATAATTATGTTTTATAACAATTTAAATAAATTGTTTCAAAAATGTTGCATGGAAATTCATGTTACTATTTAAAAACAATTGTCCTATGTATTGCTACAATATACACTAGGAACTTAATGAGAAATGCATAAAAAGTTTTCATGTAGACAAATTTCATTTAAAACCAAAAAATATAAAAAATCTTGAACATTTCACAAAAGTATCAAAGAATACCGGAACAATTCCTTTATATAGATGTATTAATAAATCCCGATAAATTCCGAACAGCCATGATTACGTCACCAAAGGTCTGCTTGGATAAAGTTATTTATAGATTGGGAGAATTTGACAACTTTATATTGATGCTTGCCGTTTTCGCCATTTTGCGAGTAAAATAATAAAATCGTGAATTAAATCCCATCTCTTTTTCATTTATCGAAACAAAGATATATATTTATTCAGTTCGTGTAAAGTTTCTGTGCGATTTTTGTGCATCTTTTGTTTTCAAAATTAACCCCCATTTGATCCGGTTGAAAACGATATTTCTTTTGAGAATAAAACTATATTTTAGAAGAAGTTTTGTTACTTACCGTGCATGATTGACCTCCGTGGTCTGAATACATCAATGCTAGATAATTATTGTATCAATTGGTAGAACAATACGTCGGTAAATTCTATTTTTCTTTGGTACAACTCTGAAATTGTCCTGGCCAAAATGGCGGAAGACATACATCCCGGTCATGCGCCACACAACGTCCGATAACTCTTCCCGCTCAACTCTGACATCCAATGATTTCCGGGAGCTATTACTGCTTATCCATTGAAACCTTGGCGACATATCTTTAGAGGAAGGTCCAGTTTATTGATATTTGACCCCCAATATTTTTCGGAAGTGTGGTAAGCGAGTTTAAAAACACTGTTTTGTAAATTTTATATTTTACGTTACGATTTCGATTGTTTTTAATTTTTGGCGGTCGGATTGGTAAAATTGAAGACTTTCTGCAAATTTTAAGCCATGAATGAAGAATATTGGTCCAGGGATAGCTCCCGGAATTATTTTTGAAAATGGGCTGTTCGTTGACACATAAATCAAGATGGCGTCCGATTTTCTCGAAACGACTTCACTTTGGACGTTCAGTAGTAGTACCCAATCATATTTTTAATGCTTATAACTACCAAATTAATAAAGATCTAGCTTTCAAGTTTTATCTGATATATTTTTTATCACGAAATAATAAATTTTAGGTGTTTTTCTAATGAAATGAAAAAGGTGAAAATTCGGGTTTTTCTACTCTGACAGAAAATAATAACGCTTTCGACGACTACGTTTGTCCTCCCTACCTTTGTAAGATTGTTCGGAGTTCGGTAATTTTGTTATTACCCTTACCCTAGATTCTATGTGCAACATTTACATACTCTATTATGTCTACTGGTGGTCACTAGTAAACCAAATTTCTATTTTCAGGCAAAGTTGGTAGATAATTATATGTACATAAGCATAAAGTTTTGCATATGTTTGCTCATCCAAGACCAAGGATATCTAATTAGTGATTAGCTTCGCGAGCTTTCCAGGCAGTGCCTGTTTCATATTATGTGTCTGTGTATGTCGGTTAAAAGCTCAACAGAGCTTATGTTGTATGTTGTTTTAACCATGCCGACTCTAAATAAAGCTTATTTATTATTTATCATACCCCCTCTTTACCACCCCCTTCATATGTAGGACTTTTCTAAGGAGATGTGTACCGGAAACCGAATTACTTCCAAATATAGTTCCTCATAAGTGGCTGTAACCAAATGTTGATAAATGAGATATCACATTTTATTTACCCGTTAATATAGTTTTCAGATAACAGAGAACTAAATCCATTTCCGTTTGTTTGCTTGTTTTTGTTTTATATATTTTTTATATTACTTCGCTTTCGGGTTCCAGTACAATGTGGTACCAGTTTTTATAAACTGGTTGGATATTTGTTTCTACTGAACTGTATTGAAATTTGATTAATGTGGTACCAGGTAATCCACGTCGGCAGAAAACATGGAAGTACAAGCTAAAGTTGCCGGTCTTTTCTTTATAATATTAGTCTCCAGCTCTCTAGTACTTGCTGGAAAGAAGACATTGGTATTGGTTGACAACTGGTCCTTACGAGAAACTCATTCGATCTTCTTCCGAACTCTCCGAGGTTAGATAAATGAGAATGTTTTACATTATTATTATTAAGATTAAATCGAAAGACCAAGCCCCGTTGGAAAGATAATCCAGCTATTACAAGCTGGTTTTTTTCTGATGTGCAATCTTAACCTCTCATGACTGCCGCCCATATTTTGCCAACATTTATCTCGGAGCTAGTTTTTGCTTTGCCTCCACCTTCATGGACAAGGCAAGGCATTATGTAGTCCGAGATTCCTCTGTCGTTTAACGGCATTGATAATCTTGCTGTAGCCGTTCAATGACAGAGGGCGATACATACGGAGACCATCGAATTTGCCTCACCAGCATAGTATCGGCACGTTTCGTGGCTATCGGTTTTTATTTTTTATCAGAAACCCTTATATAAATCGCTTCACCAATCATTTTTCTATTCATTCAAAACCATCTTACCCTCAGAAAGTGGTGTTACACTCCATTACAGCACGATTTTGCCTTAGATCCTATTATTCCGCCATTTGTCTTCCATTTTCGAATCTACACGCGTGATCTCGCGATACTAACTGAATGATGACAGCAACGCATTGCATGATGGGAGCTAATTAATGCAGCGTGCCAAATTATTTGGAGCATTATTTGCATACGTAAACAACATTCAAATCACATGGAAGACGATACATTTAAGCGTATTCTGCAGGACAAACAGTCCATCTACAGATCAAAGAAGAGCAGAAGGAAATTATACAGAATGTGTTGGAAAGAAAAGATTCAATGGCAGAGTGTTACCAACGGGCTTCGGAAAGAGCATGTGTTACGTTCCCCCTTTTTGTTTTTGGACAAGCTACTACATTTTTTTTTTCTTATGGTTATCTGTAATTCACTAAATTTGCTGTTAAGATCATTACCAATCAATATAATCAACTGTATTAAATTTTATGTTAATTGTTCTGCCTTAACAGGCGCCTATGATTGGCAATAAAAATATTTGTTTGTTTGTTTATATGCAAATTATCTCCCATGATACATTGCGGTAATCGTAGTTTTCTCGTAGTCACGTGACAAATGTTTGAAAAATGGAAGACAAATGTCGAAATCATAGGTTCTAAGGCAAAATCGTGCTGTAATGGAGTGTAACACCACTTTCTGAGGGTAAGATGTTTATGAATGAATAGAAAAATGATTGGTGAAGCGATTTATATAAGGTTTGTGATAGAAAATAAAATCCGATAGCCACGAAACGTGGAAATGTGCTGACCCAGAGTTGGAGAAACAAATCCGCTGTTTTCCGTATGTATCACCCTCTGTCGTTGAACGGCTACAGCAAGATTATCAATGCCGTTAAACGACAGAGGAATCTCGGACTAGGCATTATGGGGAGTTGTTGAGATTAGGATTCCGAAGAAATTTTTTGTCTATATTTTCATCCTAATCTCGTCACAAGCATTCTAGATATGAAATCTTACCTGTGCCAGTTGTCGGACCAGAGTTTTTTAATTGTTAGTGTGCACGCCTAATCATCATCTGATTGAAAAGTAACTTGTTTTCTTCATGATAGAGCTGAAAAATTGCTGAGTTGGCATTAAGCAACAATCACTCATTCACTTGGGGGTCTCACTAATTAGCGTCAAGAAGCGACAAGAAGTCATAAATTCTGACAAAAACTAATAAAAATTGTAGAAATGGAAGAAAAAAAAGGATAATTTTTTTTTTTTTCAAGTGTTGTGTGTGTATATGTGTATTTGTATATATGTACATCAATAAATGTTAATTTCTTTTTCACAATGATAATTCTTATTGTTTTTGCCTAAACATTAATTATTAAACGAGCACTTTACAGACAAATGTAGTTTTATTTAAAACTATATGAATTTTAAAAAGTGAAATGAATCATTTTCTATAATTACTATAATATTTTACTACTCTCTCATGATTTATTTGGAACGTGCCAAAGCGTGTGCCTCCGATAAGTGGTTGATTAAGTTGTTGATTGCCAATCACAGTTGTAAACTGTTGAATGCTGGAAGGATCTGCCATCTTGAAAATGTGAAATCCTACATGTCATATTTACAACAATACACAAAAATAATTAAAAAGCTTACCTTGAAAACTTATTTTAGTTAAATTGTATCAAACTTGAAGTGTACACGAAGCCAAATAACGTCTAATCTTTACGTTTCAAACTGGAAGTCTTCATATGACGTCATGTTGGTTATGTTTCAAAGTCGTTAATAACATTTCGTGGATTTTTTTCAGTTTACAATCGTATGTGTATTGTATGTCCATTGTTTGAGGCTCTCCTTGGGTATTTCTTTAATAGTATTTAGCATCGAAAACAAACACGATGTTCAAGAAAAAGAATTATAAGGATTAAACACTGTTTTTAGGAAATTATATATGTATAAACTTTGGCAGCTCACTCACAAACTTTACATAAAGTCCTTCAGACTTTATTCAGTTTGTGACTGAGCTGCCAGAGTTTATACATAGATAATTTCCTAAAAAAACAGTGTTTAACCCTATAATGTTTTTTTCTTGATATTTATGTGAACCAAATTCATATACTGATAATTATACCCCCACTCATAGAGTGGGGGGCATTGCAAGCACCTTGTCCGTCCGTTCACTTTTGTAACAGATATCTCGGCTTCTACTGGAAGAAAAGATTTTGTATTTGATATATGACTTTGGCATGGTGACTTGTACCGTGTCTCCCCTTTCCAGGTTTACCGCACATCTACTTCCTGTTTACAGTGCGACTTAGAATTTTTCATGTTTGCCGTAATGAAAACTTTCGTAACAGTTATCTCAGCTTCTACTGGAAGAAATGATTTGATATATGGCTTTGGCATGGTGACTTGTACCGTGTCTCCCCTTTCCAGGTTTACCGCACATCTACTTCCTGTTTACCGTGCGACTTACAAATGAATGAGTGGGGGTATTCTTAGCACGACGTAGCATGCAACATCTTGTTTGATTAACACGATTAATAACTGATTTTATTTTGATGTCGGCATCTGTTCAGAAACTTATTTGTTGCTTATATTTTTTTAGAGAAAGGATTTGAGCTTACGTTCAAGACTGCTGATGATTCATCACTGGCTCTTGTTAAATATGGAGAATTTCTCTATGACAATCTGATTCTGTTTTCACCATCTGTTGAAGGTAGGACAAATCTTAAATATAGAAGTTAAACTTTATATTTGTGTTGTTAGTTTGATTCACCTCTGTGACAGGCTGGATGCTCGTTACAACTTTATATGATACAGTTTGCAGTCTTTGTCTTAATTTTTTTCATCTACTTGCCCGAATTCCAAATTCAGAAAAAAAAATCTATTTATGCTTAAGCAAATTCTTTCATAATTTTCACTTGTCCGAATCCAGTTTTACTTGTCCCGAGCTTCAGGCAAGTGGGTTAACGCAAAGACAGAGTTTGTCATCAACTTGCGGCAAGTGTACGTTTTTCTTCAAGTTCTTCAGTTTCCTCTTTTAATAAAGATGACCAACACAATATATTAATGAAATTGTTGAAAATGATGACCAAACATACAGTAAGCACATTGAAATAAACATGATAGAATTCTGAAGCTGGCAACACAGTACATAAGACAAAGAAAAACACAACACAATTTGTGTTAGACACCACTATACGCAAACACACACAAACATGAACCCTCCTACAAACAATGGGAGGTAAAAACGAACAGAACATCACATTTATGTGGAAATTGTAATGGACATCACAACACGGAACTCAGAACATAAAGACGCATAGTAGCACAACACAAAAAATTAAAAAGACCCACCATCAAAACTTTGATATATTGCAGTAGAAAAAAAACATATGCTGCACAAAGCAAAGAGAGCGCTCACACAGTCAAAGCTTATTATTGTGAATTAGAATAAGTCATTTCCCTTGGTAGCTCAAGGTAAAAGTTACTTCCCTTGGTAATTCAAGGTAAAAGTTACTTCCCTTGATAGCTCAAGGTAAAAGTTACTTCCCTTGATAGTAGTTTTCACCTGTATTTACTGGTATTCTGTAAACACTTCTTTAATATTGTTTAATTATCTGTATATAATTTTTTTCCATTATCTTGTATTTTATCAGTAATAATTAGAATGTTATTAGTATTTTAATTTATATATGATTATAGAATTTGGAGGTTCCATGACTGTAGAGGCCATCACCAGTTTTATAGATGGAGGAGGCAATGTACTTGTAGCAGCTAGCTCTAATGTTGGTAGGTACATGTATAATTAAGGTGGAATTTTTTTTTTGTATTTAGTGATTACCGATTTTTGTAATTTTATCTTTAAAAAAATGTTGCTTTTCCTTCTCACCTAGTTAAGTCTCCCAAACAACGTTTGGAGACTTATTGTTTTTGCTCCGTTTCTTATTATTATTATTATTATTCTTATTAAGTCTCCCAAACAACGTTTGGAGACTTATTGTTTTTGCTCCGTTTCTTATTATTATTATTATTATTCTTCTTGTTCTTGTTATTCTCCTTTCTTTCCATGCACCATGAACTTGTCCACGGCAGATCTCAGGAACTGCAGGACAGAATTTCATGAAACTTGGTGGAGTTATAGATATATGTTTCTAGTTGATCCTAAAGTTTTCAGATTTGTGGTAAAGGTGGTCAAAGCCATATTTTTGGGGGTTCAAAGGGGGTGGGGGTTACTATAGAATCCTATGGGAAACTTGAAATTTCGTACATTAATGTTGATAACTTTTAACTGGATAATGATAGAGACATAAATTTTGACATAGTGATAGGTCACCATTAGAGGAGCAATCAAACTTTTCAAGATGTGTGCCATTTTCAAAATGGCTGCCAAAACACGACATAAAAATGGGGGGTAAAAATTCAACATTGTCCGATATCATCAAAATTTGATATGTGGGTAGATAGTGTCAGTGGCCGGTTTGGGAGACTTCATAATCGTTAGATTATAATCATATCTTGTTGTAAGTGTTTTTCCTTCAAGGTAACTTCAGAGGGGTCACAAAACATTGTTTCGATTAATTGCTGTTAACTTCTGTCAGAAGTCTTCCAATTCTCCCTGTGAGCTCTCTGAAAGAGAAGTCACTTCTCCCTCTAATTCGAAGGTAGTGAAAGCCCTGCAGCATATAAAATCATTTCGTCAGTAATGACTAGCATCTTCTGTAATTCCTGCATTTCAGTTGATGGTGACAAACTTTCTTAGGGAGCACTGTGTATGAATGTGTGTGTAATAATTAACCATGTATCATTACTTTTTCAGGAGATAACATAAGAGAATTGGCTACAGAATGTGGTATAGAGTTAGATGAAGAAAAGACAGCCGTCATTGACCATCTGAATTATGATACAGCTGATCTGGGAAAGGTATGGTCTGATCAATGTTTTAGTTATACTGCGGCGTGGGTTCGTGCCTGGCTTTGTAAATTACAAAAAAGTGTGCACTCGACTCGCATCTGCAAGTGATAAAGTTTACCAGTTGCTTGCCCATGGTCAGTGGTTCTCTCCGGGTACTCCGGCTTCTTCCACCACTAAAACTGGTTGCCATGATATAGCTGAAAGTGGCATTAAACACAATAAATCAAATCAAATCAGTTATACTGTGCTCCATACTTCTGCAAGGTAACAGTTACACCAGCAAATATTGAAGGTCGACAGGTCAAAATCTGACACAATTTTTCAAGTCAGCAAGTAACAAACGGAAACCGTCTCCATGCTTGGGCTAGTACTTGAATCTGTCGAGCTAGCGAAATATCATCTCCAAATAGCCCGGGCTAGTTAGTTAGGTGTGAAAGAAAATTTCAACCCCTGTTATATCACTTATTTTTTATGAAACCATATTCATTTAGACGTTGAACACATTGTTCAGAATAGCATTTCAACATTTTGTCAGGTGGTAGATCAGCTTTTACAACAGAATATTGAAAGATATTTGTTTTATTAGTGTTCAATTACGTTTTGTTTATAGATTGCTATGAAAGTTCGTTTTGTTGACAGTTTCGTAATTTTTAATACCCGATTAAGTTTTGCTGAATAAGGATGTAATAAAATGCACGTTTCTTTTCTCTCGCGAATTTTCCAGACGATTAATGATTATACTTGGTAAATTTCAGATAATAAAAGCCTCTACAGAGAAAATTTTGATTTTTTTTTTTTTTTTTTACACAATACAAATGATGATCGATATACTGTAAATGACTGACAACAATAATTTGCATCCTCTTTTGTCAAACTTACCTGACAGAGTTGCCTATCTTACTTAAACCCTTACTTCCGTTAAGTCAAATTTTGGATAACTTGAAATTTTGCAACAGTCCTGTGAACTTGGAGATAACGAGATTCAACTGTATATAGTTTGTATAGATGACTATTTCTGCTTTGTTATGGAGAATTTTCAAGTGAGATGTTTTTCTTTACTACTTACAGCATACTCTGATTGTAGCTGACCCTAAGAACCTGTTAGATGCACCAATGATTGTTGGAAACAAAATATCTTCTCCATTACTGTTCAGGGGAGTTGGGTGAGTTTAGAAACACCAAACTATGTGTAATCTATTACTGTTATCAATATTATGAGTGTTAAATGTAACAATATTTTAGTTTTATGTATTCATTTTTCCTTTGATCTCACAGAAAATATTTTTTATATCAACCGACTGACTGATACTGGAAAATTGTCTGTCAGTGTGACAAACACAAAAAAAACTTTAATGTCAGTTTTAAATTCTAGACACACATTATCACATATATCACTGCAATGGACTCAATTTGATACAAGCGATAATTAATGTTGCACCGATCATCGTAAATATCAACTAATCAGTCGGATGTCATTGTACGATCTGATCCTAGTGTCGAAAAATATATAAGTTTAATTTTCGTCTTTGGTTTTTTTGTTTTCATACTAACAAGCAAGTTAGATTGAGCCATGTCTCTGGTAAAGGAGTGTAGAGTATTTAGCATTGATTAGTTCACTACTGGTCTGATTATATTTTGTTATTTTATAGAATGGTAGCTGATCCAGAGAACCCTTTGGTGATGAATGTTCTCCATGCCTCATCTACAGCCTACTCATTTAACCCTGACCTTAAAATAGATGATGTAAGTATTAGTGGTGCACCGATCATCGGAAACATTGACTAATCAGTTGGACGTCATCATACGATCCGATGATTGATTCTTATACCTTGTGGTTGATTCTGATTCCTAGTGTCTAAAATATATAGCCTACACTTTATTCTGGGTTTTTTTCCCCTCATATTAACAAACATTTTGCAGTTTTATCCCAGCTGTTTTTTTCCTCATGCTGACAAACATCTTGCAGTTTTGTCCCAGCGTACTTTTGACACTCAGTCAATACACATATTTGGTCTAGTCTATTATTTATCTACTGCCCGGAATAGTCCATTTTATATCAGGTGTTACACATATGGAAACCAATGTTTTGTTTTGTTCTAAGTTAATGTTTACAAATGGAAAAATTGTAGTTTGTAAATATACCATACGATTTTATTCAAACCTTTACTTTTGTCAAACACCTATTTGGACTAGTCTATTATTTATCTACTGCCCGGAATAGTCCATTTGATGTCAGGTGTTACACATATGGAAAACGATCTTTTGTTTTGTTCTAAGTTAATGTTTACAAATAGAAAAATTATAGTTTGTAACAATATGATACGATTTTATTCAAATCTTTACTTTTGTCCAGCATACTCTTGAAATAAAGACTATCTGAGTAATTATAGTCAGTAAATACATTTAGTAGGTAGTTGTCACTGATGATCGATCATCGGTCGATGTTGGTATAACGATCATCGATCTTGAAAATGTGACCGATTCCCATCACTAGTAAGTATATATACTGCAATCAGGCTGAAGCCTAGGACCTCAACATTTATGGAGCCTCCGGCCAAAGTGTATAATATTTTATTGTTATAGGACTTTCACACTTATGCTGTCATAGCGTATAGTACTTTCTAAAGCACCCTTCAGTAATTTTACTTACACAGTTGCACTCCATTTCAGAATATTGCAGGATTTTAAGCACCCCTCACCATCTTCACCATTATTGAAATTGATTAAGCACACTTCTATCTTCCTCCATTCATGAAGGTGGGGAATTTGGAGGGGCCTCACAAGTGGAATAGCCTAGGGCCTCTCTTTATGTGGATATGGCACTGATTGAAATGTGTTAAGGGTCAGATTAAAAAAAAAAGAAATGAATAAAAAGTTTTACTGAGAAACAATATTTCAGTTATATCATAGACAGTGGAGGAAATTGAAGAAAGCCATCGACAGATCAACGAAAAATTATCACATAATGTTGTATGGAGTACACCTTTCAATGTGAATAAATTAAACTCACAACTGAACGCATAAATATATGATCATGGCCACAATGACCCAGCACAACTTGTATATGAATTAAAAGATGCATTTGTACATCCTTGTTTCAATAAAAACATAAATATATAACTTAGTGATCCTTGTTTAAATAAAAACATAGATATATAACTTAGTGATTCTTGTTTAAATAAAAACATAAATATATAACTTAGTGATCCTTGTTTAAATAAAAACATAGATATATAACTTAGTGATCCTTGTTTAAATAAAAACATAGATATATAACTTAGTGATCCTTGTTTAAATAAAAACATAGATATATAACTTAGTGATCCTTGTTTAAATAAAAACATAGATATATAGCTTAGTGATCCTTGTTTAAATAAAAACATAAATATATAACTTAGTAATCCTTGTTTAAATAAAAACATAGATATATAACTTAGTGATCCTTGTTTAAATAAAAACATAGATATATAACTTAGTGATTCTTGTTTAAATAAAAACATAGATATATAACTTAGTGATTCTTGTTTAAATAAAAACATAGATATATAACTTAGTGATCCTTGTTTAAATAAAAACATAGATATATAACTTAGTGATTCTTGTTTAAATAAAAACATAGATATATAGCTTAGTGATCCTTGTTTAAATAAAAACATAGATATATAACTTAGTGATCCTTGTTTAAATAAAAACATAGATATATAACTTAGTGATCCTTGTTTAAATAAAAACATAGATATATAACTTAGTGATCCTTGTTTAAATAAAAACATAGATATATAGCTTAGTGATCCTTGTTTAAATAAAAACATAAATATATAACTTAGTAATCCTTGTTTAAATAAAAACATAGATATATAACTTAGTGATCCTTGTTTAAATAAAAACATAGATATATAACTTAGTGATTCTTGTTTAAATAAAAACATAGATATATAACTTAGTGATTCTTGTTTAAATAAAAACATAGATATATAACTTAGTGATTCTTGTTTAAATAAAAACATAGATATATAACTTAGTGATCCTTGTTTAAATAAAAACATAAATATATAACTTAGTGATCCTTGTTTAAATAAAAACATAGATATATAACTTAGTGATTCTTGTTTAAATAAAAACATAGATATATAACTTAGTGATCCTTGTTTAAATAAAAACATAGATATATAACTTAGTGATCCTTGTTTAAATAAAAACATAGATATATAACTTAGTGATTCTTGTTTAAATAAAAACATAGATATATAACTTAGTGATCCTTGTTTAAATAAAAACATAAATATATAACTTAGTAATCCTTGTTTAAATAAAAACATAGATATATAACTTAGTGATTCTTGTTTAAATAAAAACATAGATATATAACTTAGTGATCCTTGTTTAAATAAAAACATAGATATATAACTTAGTGATTCTTGTTTAAATAAAAACATAAATATATAACTTAGTGATCCTTGTTTAAATAAAAACATAGATATATAACTTAGTGATTCTTGTTTAAATAAAAATATAGATATATAACTTAGTGATCCTTGTTTAAATAAAAACATAAAAATATAACTTAGTAATCCTTGTTTAAATAAAAACATAGATATATAACTTAGTGATTCTTGTTTAAATAAAAACATAGATATATAACTTAGTGATCCTTGCTTAAATAAAAACATAGATATATAACTTAGTGATCCTTGTTTAAATAAAAGCATAGATATATAATTTAGTGATTCTTGTTTAAATAAAAACATAAATATATAACTTAGTGATCCTTGTTTAAATAAAAACAGATATATAACTTAGTGATCCTTGTTTAAATAAAAACATAGATATATAACTTAGTGATCCTTGTTTAAATAAAAACATAGATAATGAACTTAGTGATCCTTGTTTAAATAAAAACATAGATATATAACTTAGTGATCCTTGTTTAAATAAAAACATAGATATATAACTTAGTGATTCTTGTTTAAATAAAAACAGATATATAACTTAGTGATTCTTGTTTAAATAAAAACATAGATATATAACTTAGTGATCCTTGTTTAAATAAAAACATAGATATATAGCTTAGTGATCCTTGTTTAAATAAAAACATAAATATATAACTTAGTAATCCTTGTTTAAATAAAAACATAGATATATAACTTAGTGATCCTTGTTTAAATAAAAACATAGATATATAACTTAGTGATCCTTGTTTAAATAAAAACATAGATATATAACTTAGTGATTCTTGTTTAAATAAAAACATAGATATATAACTTAGTGATCCTTGTTTAAATAAAAACATAGATATATAACTTAGTGATTCTTGTTTAAATAAAAACATAAATATATAAATTAGTGATCCTTGTTTAAATAAAAACATAGATATATAACTTAGTGATTCTTGTTTAAATAAAAACATAGATATATAACTTAGTGATCCTTGTTTAAATAAAAACATAAATATATAACTTAGTAATCCTTGTTTAAATAAAAACATAGATATATAACTTAGTGATTCTTGTTTAAATAAAAACATAGATATATAACTTAGTGATCCTTGTTTAAATAAAAACATAGATATATAACTTAGTGATTCTTGTTTAAATAAAAACATAAATATATAACTTAGTGATCCTTGTTTAAATAAAAGCATAGATATATAGCTTAGTGATCCTTGTTTAAATAAAAACATAGATATATAACTTAGTGATTCTTGTTTAAATAAAAACATAGATATATAACTTAGTGATCCTTGTTTAAATAAAAACATAAATATATAACTTAGTAATCCTTGTTTAAATAAAAACATAGATATATAACTTAGTGATCCTTGTTTAAATAAAAACATAGATATATAACTTAGTGATTCTTGTTTAAATAAAAACATAGATATATAACTTAGTGATTCTTGTTTAAATAAAAACATAGATATATAACTTAGTGATCCTTGTTTAAATAAAAACATAGATATATAACTTAGTGATTCTTGTTTAAATAAAAACATAGATATATAACTTAGTGCTCCTTGTTTAAATAAAAACATAAATATATAACTTAGTAATCCTTGTTTAAATAAAAACATAGATATATAACTTAGTGATTCTTGTTTAAATAAAAACATAGATATATAACTTAGTGATTCTTGTTTAAATAAAAACATAGATATATAACTTAGTGATTCTTGTTTAAATAAAAACATAGATATATAACTTAGTGATTCTTGTTTAAATAAAAACATAGATATATAACTTAGTGATCCTTGTTTAAATAAAAACATAGATATATAACTTAGTGATTCTTGTTTAAATAAAAACATAGATATATAACTTCGTGATCCTTGTTTAAATAAAAACATAAATATATAGCTTAGTAATCCTTGTTTAAATAAAAACATAGATATATAACTTAGTGATCCTTGTTTAAATAAAAACATAGATATATAACTTAGTGATTCTTGTTTAAATAAAAACATAGATATATAGCTTAGTGATTCTTGTTTAAATAAAAACATAGATATATAACTTAGTGATCCTTGTTTAAATAAAAACATAGATATATAACTTAGTGATCCTTGTTTAAATAAAAACATAGATATATAACTTAGTGATTCTTGTTTAAATAAAAACATAGATATATAACTTAGTGATCCTTGTTTAAATAAAAACATAGATATATAGCTTAGTGATCCTTGTTTAAATAAAAACATAGATATATAACTTAGTGATCCTTGTTTAAATAAAAACATAAATATATAACTTAGTGATCCTTGTTTAAATAAAAACATAGATATATAACTTAGTGATCCTTGTTTAAATAAAAACATAGATATATAACTTAGTGATCCTTGTTTAAATAAAAACATAGATATATAACTTAGTGATTCTTGTTTAAATAAAAACATAAATATATATCTTAGTGATCCTTGTTTAAATAAAAACATAGATATATAACTTAGTGTGCATAACATGTTTTGAAGAATAACCTTCATCTGGTTAGCTTATAGTCAAAACATAGAAAAACAAAATAATTTATAGGTTTTTGAGAGCAGGAAACGTAAAGGTCTAAACAGTATACCTATCTAAGGTTGACTGTGCCTGAGAGAGATTGACCTTAGTTTTATAAAGGTCTAAACAGTATACCTATCTAAGGTTGACTGTGCCTTAGAGAGATTGACCTTAGTTTTATAAAGGTCTAAACAGTATACCTATCTAAGGTTGACTGTGCCTTAGAGAGATTGACCTTAGTTTTGATAAATTACTTTATTTAGGAACTGCAAATTTGAACCAGCTTTATGTTTTTTAATACACCTGGAAATGTATAGGTATAATATTATTATATTTCATTACCCTCATACTGTTAGTAAAAATATGTATAGGTATAATATTATTATATTTCATTACCCTCATACTGTTAGTAAAAATATGTATAGGTATAATATTATTATATTTCATTACCCCCATACTGTTAGTAAAAATATGCTCCTCATCAGGATTTGAAATTAACAATTGTCCGTTAGTCTGAAACTAGTAATTTTCCCCCACGGACAACAAATCTCCTAGGTACTTGTCCACTTGGGCTAGTAAAAAAAGAGAGACTGGTATGTATCGCGACGAGTTGGAAATCCGTTATTGTCCCTGTTCGTTTCTTTCCTTTAGGTTACACCATTTACAACTATGTCAAACATGTGCTTGAAAATTACTTATAAAACTATTTTACATTGACAAATACAATTTCATTTGTAAACATGTGAAATTTTATAAAAGGGGTTAAAAACCCCAATTTAAAACAGGATTGTCCCGAGGAAAAACGCCAACAGGATTCACTTTATGATCAGGAGAAACGGATCAGGACTTTCCAAGAAAGCTGGAAAGCTGGAAGGCCATGGCTGCAATACTCGACTGGATCGACTTAAAATAAAAACTACAATTTAAGTCCTTTGAAAGGGTATGACATTTGCAGTATTTTGCTTCATGGTATTATGGGTTTTGCTAATCATTGAAGGGCTAAACTGTGAAATCATTGTGCTGTGTTCTTTGGTAACTATCTCATTGACAATCATATCAAATTTCATTATTTTCATATTTGAAGGGAATAAAACACCCTCAAAACTGTCTTTTTGGGAAAGACATTTTCACTCCAAAAAACCCTCAGATTGCAAGATTTTGCATCTAGATTTTTAAAAAAATTCTGGGGGGCAGACCCCCCTGGCCAACTCGCACCCTTAAGGGTGCTCGCCGCATCTACAGGACTAGTGAAGTGATTGATATCTTCTACTAGCCCTTTTGGCTAGTAACTACAAAAGTTAATTTCTAACCCTGCTCATAGTACATCTGGATGTACATGTATACTTATATTTTTATTATATTTTCAGTACCCTCATGCTGTAGGTAAGAATACACTACTGGTAGCAGCCCTCCAGGCCAGGAACAATGCTAGAGTCATGTTTGTAGGATCAATAGACTTCTTCAGTGATGAATTCTTTACATCATCAGTACAGAATGCTATTGGTAAACAAAAGTAAGTATTGTTTATGTTACCTGTACAGAATGCTATTGGTAAACAAAAGTAAGTATTGTTTATGTTACCTGTACAGAATACTATTGGTAAACAAAAGTAAGTATTGTTTATGTTACCTGTACAGAATACTATTGGTAAACAAAAGTAAGTATTGTTTATGTTACCTGTACAGAATACTATTGGTAAACAAAAGTAAGTATTGTTTATATTACCTGTACAGAATACTATTGGTAAACAAAAGTAAGTATTGTTTACGTTACCTGTACAGAATACTATTGGTAAACAAAAGTAAGTATTGTTTACGTTACCTGTACAGAATGCTATTGGTAAACAAAAGTAAGTATTGTTTATATTACCTGTACAGAATGCTATTGGTAAACAAAAGTAAGTATTGTTTATATTACCTGTACAGAATGCTATTGGTAAACAAAAGTAAGTATTGTTTATGTTACCTGTACAGAATACTATTGGTAAACAAAAGTAAGTATTGTTTACGTTACCTGTACAGAATGCTATTGGTAAACAAAAGTAAGTATTGTTTATATTACCTGTACAGAATACTATTGGTAAACAAAAGTAAGTATTGTTTATATTACCTGTACAGAATACTATTGGTAAACAAAAGTAAGTATTGTTTATATTACCTGTACAGAATACTATTGGTAAACAAAAGTAAGTATTGTTTACATTACCTGTACAGAATACTATTGGTAAACAAAAGTAAGTATTGTTTACGTTACCTGTACAGAATACTATTACCATTTTTAGCTCACCTAGACAAAGGCAATGTGAGCCGTCGTCTGTTAATTTCTCACATTTTAATCTTCTCCTCCGAAACCGCTTAGCCAAATAAACCAAAACATGGAAGAAAGCATATATGGAAGGTCCTATTTAAAGATTGCTCATTTCATTCCGATCTAATAACAAACATGGCCACCATAGGCAATTCTTGTTTCTGGTGGGTTGATTTCTAAAAATCTTTTCCTCTGAAACAGCTAGGCCAAATGAACTGAAACTTTGTAGGAATCATCCATGGAAGGTCTTCTATTAAGATTGCTCATTTCGTTCCGATCCGTTTGCAAAATGGCCACCGTAGGCAATTCTTGTCTCTGATTGGTCGATTTCTAAAAATCTTCTCCTCTGAAACTGTTTGAACAAATGAATTGTAACTTGGTAGGAAGCATCCATTAGGATTGTTCATTTCGTTCTGATCCGTTAACAAACATGGCTGACATAGACAATTCTTGTTTTTGTTTTGTCGATTTCTAAAAATCTTCTCTGAAACTGCTTGGCCATATGAACCGAAACTTGATAGGAAGCATCTATGGAAGGTTTTCTATTAAGATTGCTCTTATCGTCCCGATCCGTTAACAAACATGGCTACAATCACTCACTCAGTTAGCAAACATTGCCACAATCACTCACTCAGTTAACAAACATGGCTACAATCACTCACTCAGTTAACAAACATGGCTACAATCACTCAGTCAGTTAAAAATGGCTACAATCACTCACTCAGTTAACAAACATGGCCACAATCACTCACTCAGTTAACAAACATGGCTACAATCACTCAGTCAGTTAAACATGGCTACAATCACTCACTCAGTTAACAAACATGACTACAATCACTCACTCAGTTAACAAACATGGCCACAATCACTCACTCAGTTAACAAACATGGCTACAATCACTCACTCAGTTAACAAACATGGCTACAATCACTCAGTCAGTTAAAAATGGCTACAATCACTCACTCAGTTAACAAACATGGCCACAATCACTCACTCAGTTAACAAACATGACTACAATCACTCACTCAGTTAACAAACATGGCTACAATCACTCACTCAGTTAACAAACATGGCTACAATCACTCACTCAGTTAACAAACATGGCTACAATCACTCACTCAGTTAACAAACATGGCTACAATCACTCAGTCAGTTAAACATGGCTACAATCACTCACTCAGTTAACAAACATGACTACAATCACTCACTCAGTTAACAAACATGGCCACAATCACTCACTCAGTTAACAAACATGGCTACAATCACTCACTCAGTTAACAAACATGACTACAATCACTCACTCAGTTAACAAACATGGCTACAATCACTCAGTCAGTTAAAAATGGCTACAATCACTCACTCAGTTAACAAACATGGCCACAATCACTCACTCAGTTAACAAACATGACTACAATCACTCACTCAGTTAGCAAACATGACTACAATCACTCACTCAGTTAACAAACATGGCTACAATCACTCAGTCAGTCAAAAATGGCTACAATCACTCACTCAGTTAACAAACATGGCCACAATCACTCACTCAGTTAACAAACATGGCTACAATCACTCACTCAGTTAACAAACATGGCTACAATCACTCACTCAGTTAACAAACATGGCCACAATCACTCACTCAGTTAACAAACATGGCTACAATCACTCACTCAGTTAACAAACATGGCTACAATCACTCACTCAGTTAACAAACATGGCTACAATCACTCACTCAGTTAACAAACATGGCTACAATCACTCAGTCAGTTAAACATGGCTACAATCACTCACTCAGTTAACAAACATGACTACAATCACTCACTCAGTTAACAAACATGGCCACAATCACTCACTCAGTTAACAAACATGGCTACAATCACTCACTCAGTTAACAAACATGGCTACAATCACTCACTCAGTTAACAAACATGGCTACAATCACTCACTCAGTTAACAAACATGACTACAATCACTCACTCAGTTAACAAACATGGCCACAATCACTCACTCAGTTAACAAACATGGCTACAATCACTCACTCAGTTAACAAACATGGCCACAATCACTCACTCAGTTAACAAACATGGCTACAATCACTGACTCAGTTAACAAACATGACTACAATCACTCACTCAGTTAACAAACATGGCTACAATCACTCACTCAGTTAACAAACATGGCTACAATCACTCACTCAGACTCACTTGATAATAAAAGACATTACACAAATTAAAATGAGCTATTCAATTTTGTTAATTTTGAGATTTTTGTGAAGTATAATTTACATTAAATATGTGGTAAACAAATTTTGTCTGGAACATTCAGTGACAAATTTGTAAACAATATTTACAATTTCTATTTAACAGGTTTGACAAGTCTGGAAATGAACAACTGGCCTTAAACTTAGCTGACTGGGTTTTCAAAGAGAAAGGTGTCCTCCGTGTCGGTACTGTTAAGCATATGAAGAAAGGGGAGAAAGCTCCACCAGTTGCATACACTGTATTTGAAGAAGTGGTGAGATTTAGTTATCATTTCTGGTGAAAATATCAAAATGTCAGAGGTCTTAGTATTCACAGAGAAATTTGTGGTAAAACGGCACTAGAGTTAAATTTGTGGTAAAACGGCACTGGAGTTAAATTTGTGGTAAAACGGCACTAGAGTTAAATTTGTGGTAAAACGGCACTAGAGTTAAATTTGTGGTAAAATGGCACTAGAGTTAAATTTGTGATGAAACGGCACTAGAGTTAAATTTGTGGTAAAACGGCACTAGAGTTAAATTTGTGGTAAAATGGCACTAGAGTTGAATTTGTGGTAAAACGGCACTGGAGTTAAATTTGTGGTAAAACGGCACTAGAGTTAAATTTGTGGTAAAACGGCACTAGAGTTAAATTTGTGGTAAAATGGCACTAGAGTTAAATTTGTGATGAAACGGCACTAGAGTTAAATTTGTGGTAAAACGGCACTAGAGTTAAATTTGTGGTAAAATGGCACTAGAGTTGAATTTGTCACAGATGACTATTTTTCACATGAAAGGTAAACATGGAGAGCTATTTTTAAATTACTTCATCCAAAATGTTTTGTACAATGTGAATAACAAGTCTACTCTTGAGTGACAGTTTTGTTTTCTGTCTCCTTGTATACACGTCTACTAAGTATTTTGAAAATACACCAACTTTATTTGATAAAGTTTGTCAGTGACCTGCATCATATCTGTGTTTTTTCTGGTTTCCTCACAAATAAAACATGATATTCATGTACCAGGTTATTAAAAACATTTTGACGACGACAATGGCATTAAAACTCCCATAATTCATAAAACAAAAACAACGAACACTGATAGTGTTATGTTTATGTTCCAATTTGCCTTTATAAGATATGGTTTATGGTGTTTTAAAGCCACTTTCAACAATATTTCAGTCATATCGTGGCGGTCAGTTTTATTGGTGGAGGAAACCGGAGAAATCCACCGACCTGTGTCAAGTCGCAGATAAGCTTTACAAGATATAACTTATTTGTACATTCTATCTGATAATAAAGTTAAATATTTTTTATCGTTTTATTTTGTAGTCTTACTCAATTGGAATTGAAGAATTGAAGGGAGGTAAATGGATGCCATTCACAGCTACTGATGTTCAGTTAGAGTTTGTCAGAATTGATCCGTTCGTGAGGACTTCTCTACACTCTAAAAGTAAGTGTTCTTCTTCTTCCAAATACAGGACTAGACTGTTGATTGGGTAACGTCCCAGAACTGTGTGCACTATGTACATGGACAATTGAGTTTTAAAAGTATAATAAACAAAAATAACTAATTGTATATTTGTACAGTGGCTTACAATATGTATTTAAAGGTGGGTTAGCAATCCTTCAAATGTTAATGTAAGTATGCGTTGTAATTATTTTATCATGTAAGTCTGCGAAGTAATTATTTTATCATGTAAGTATGCGTTGTAATTATTTTATCATGTAAGTCTGCGATGTAATTATTTTATCATGTAAGTATGCGTTGTAATTATTTTATCATGTAAGTCTGCGATGTAATTATTTTATCATGTAAGTCTGCGATGTAATTATTTTATCATGTAAGTCTGCGATGTAATTATTTTATCATGTAAGTCTGCGATGTAATTATTTTATCATGTAAGTCTGCGATGTAATTATTTTATCATGTAAGTATGCATTGTAATTATTTTATCATGTAAGTCTGCGATGTAATTATTTTATCATGTAAGTCTGCGATGTAATTATTTTATCATGTAAGTCTGCATTGTAATTATTTTATCATGTAAGTCTGCGATGTAATTATTTTATCATGTAAGTCTGCGATGTAATTATTTTATCATGTAAGTCTGCATTGTAATTATTTTATCATGTAAGCCTGTGTTGTAATTAAGTCTCCCAAACAACGTTTGGAGACTTATTGTTTTTGCTCTGTTTCTTATTAAGTCTCCCAAGCAACGTTTGGAGACTTATTGTTTTTGCTTCGTTTCTTATTATTATTATTAAGTCTCCCAAACAACGTTTGGGGGACTTATTGTTTTTGCTCCGTTTCTTATTATTATTATTCTTATTATTCTTATTCTTCTTATTCTTCTTCTTTCTTTCCGTGCACCATGAACTTGTCCACGACAGATCTGAGGAACTACAGGACAGAATTTCATGAAACTTGGTGGAGTTATAGATATATGTTTCTAGTTGATCCTAAAGTTTTCCGATTTGTGGTAAAGGGGGTCAAAGCCATATTTTTGGGAGTTCAAAGAGGGTGGGGGTTACTATAGAATCCTATGGGAAACTTGAAATTTTGTACATTAATGTTGATAACTTCTAACTGGATAATGATAGAGACATAAAATTTGACATAGTGATAGGTCACCATTAGAGGAGCAATTCTGCGTTTTCAAACTTTTCAAGATGTCTGCCATTTTCAAAATGGCTGCCAAAACACGGCATAAAAATGGGGGGTAAAAATTCAACATTGTCCGATATCATCAAAATTTGATATGTGGGTAGATAGTGTCAGTGGCCAGTTTGGGAGACTTCATAATCGTTAGATTATAATCATATCTTGTTATTATTATTATTATTCTTGTTATTCTCCTTTCTTTCCGTGCACCATGAACTTGTCCACGGCAGATCTCAGGAACTACAGGACAGAATTTCATGAAACATGGTGGAGTTATAGATATATGTTTCTAGTTGATCCTAAAGTTTTCAGATTTGTGGTAAAGGGGGTCAAAGCCATATTTTTGGGGGTTACTAGAGAATCCTATGGGAAACTTGAAATTTCGTACATTAATGTTGATAACTTCTAACTGGATAATGATAGAGACATAAAATTTGACATAGTGATAGGTCACCATTAGAGGAGCAATTCTGCATTTTCAAAATTTTCAAGATGTCTGCCATTTTCAAAATGGCTGCCAAAACACGGCATAAAAATGGGGGGTAAAAATTCAACATTGTCCGATATCATCAAAATTTGATATGTGGATAGATAGTGTCAGTGGCCGGGTTTGGGAAACTTCATAATCGTTAGATTATAATCATATCTTGTTATTATTATTATTCTTCTCTTTCTTTCCGTGGACCATGAACTTGTCCACGACAGAATTTCATGAAACTTGGTGGAGTTATAGATATATGTTTCTAGTTGGTCCTAAAGTTTTCAGCTTTGTGGTAAAGCGGGTTAAAGTCATATTTTGAGGGGTTCAAAGGGGGTGGGGGTTACTATAGAATCCTATGGGAAAGTTGAAATTTTGTACATTAATGTAATCATAAATAGATAATGATAGAGACATAAAATTTGACATAGTGATAGGTCACCATTAGAGGAGCAATTCTGCGTTTTCAAAATTTTCGAGATGTCTGCCATTTTCAAAATGGCTGCCAAAACAAGGCATAAAAAATGGGCGGAAAAAATTCAAAATTGTCCGATATCATCAAAGTTTTATATGTGGGTAGATAATGATGTCTCGAATTGATTCCCAACATTGAACAATTTCTACCCACCGCCATTTTCAAAATGGCCACCACAATACCGCAAAAATTCAACATTGTCTGATATCATCAAAATTTTATATGTGGGTAGATAATGATGTCCCGAATTGATTCCCAACATTGAACAATTTCTACCCACCGCCATTTTCAAAATGGCCACCACAATACCGCAAAAATTCAACATTGTCCGATATCATCAAAATTTTATATGTGGGTAGATAATGATGTCCCGAATTGATTCCTGACATTGAAAAATTTCTACTGGTCGTCATTTTCAAAATGGCCACCACAATACCGCAAAAATTCAACATTGTCCGATATCATCAAAATTTGATATTTGGGTAGATAATGATGTTCCGAATTGATTCCCGACATTGAAAAATTTCTACCGGTCACCATTTTCAAAATGGCCACCACAATACAGCACAAATTCAACATTGTCCGATTTCAATGCCATTTCATATGTAGGTAGATTATGATGTCCCGAATTGATTCCTGACATCGAAAAATTTCTACCGGTTGCCATTTTCAAAATGGCCGCCACAATACCGCACAAATTCAACATTCTTCTATTTCAAAGGTAGCTTTTGATTTATCTGACTGGCTCAGATGACGGACCACTGGCTATAAACATAACACCACTGACTGGCCCAGATCATGGACTACTGACCATAAACGTAACACCACTGACTGGCCCAGATCATGGACTACTGACTATAAACGTAACACCACTGACTGGCCCAGATCATAGACCACTGACTGGCCCAGATCATGGACTACTGACCATAAACGTAACACCACTGACTGGCCCAGATCATGGACTACTGACCATAAACATAACACCACTGACTGGCCCAGATCATAGACCACTGACCATAAACGTAACACCACTGACTGGCCCAGATTAGGGACTACTGACCATAAGCATAACACCACTGACTGGCCCAGATCATGGACTACTGACCATAAACGTAACACCACTGACTGGCCCAGATTAGGGACTACTGACCATAAGCATAACACCACTGACTGGCCCAGATGACAGACTACTGACCATAAACGTAACACCACTGACTGGTCCAGATAACAGACTACTGACCATAAACGTAACACCACTGACTGGCCCAGATGACAGACTACTGACCATAAACGTAACACCACTGACTGGCCCAGATGACAGACTACTGACCATAAACATAACACCACTGACTGGCCCAGATGACAGACTACTGACCATAAACGTAACACCACTGACTGGCCCAGATGTCGGACCACTGACTATAAACGTAACACCACTGACTGGCTCAGATGACGGACCACTGACTATAAGCGTAACACCACTGACTGGCCCAGATCATAGACCACTGACTATAAACGAAACACCACTGACTGGCCCAGATGACGGACCACTGACTATAAACGTAACACCACCGACTGGCCCAGATGACGGACTACTGACCATAAGCGTAGCACCACTGACTGGCTCAGATCATGGACTACTGACTATAAACGTAACACCACTGACTGGCCCAGATGACAGACTACTGACCATAAACGTAACACCACTGACTGGCTCAGATGACGGACTACTGACTATAAACGTAACACCACTGACTGGCTCAGATCATGGACTACTGACTATAAACGTAATACCACTGACTGGCTCAGATGACGGACCACTGACTGGCCCAGATCATGGACTACTGACTATAAACGTAACACCACTGACTGGCCCAGATCATGGACTACTGACCATAAACGTAACACCACTGACTGGCCCAGATGACAGACTACTGACCATAAACGTAACACCACTGACTGGCCCAGATGACAGACTACTGACCATAAACGTAACACCACTGACTGGCCAAGATCATAGACCACTGACTAAGCGTAACACCACGGACTGGTCCAGATGACGGACTACTGACTATAAACGTAACACCACTGACTGGCTCAGATGACAGACCACTGACTGGCTCAGATGACGGGCCACTGACTATAAACGTAACACCACTGACTGGCTCAGATGACGGACCACTGACTGGCCCAGATCATGGACTACTGACTATAAACGTAACACCACTGACAGGCTCAGATCATGGACTACTGACTATAAGCATAACACCACTGACTGGCTCAGATCATGGACTACTGACTATAAACGTAACACCACTGACTGGCTCAGATCATAGACATAACACCACTGACTTTGATTCAGTTCCCCTTTCCCATCTCAAGTGTTAATGTTTCTAGACACGGCCACCCAAGGGAGAGGTTTTCACCTGTCAGTTCATGTATGGTAGTCATGATATAGCTGAAGTATTGCTTCTCACCCTCCATACACGACCGCATCGGTGGCGTAAGGGTTAGTGTGCTCGCCTCAAGTGTGGTAGTTGTGGGTTCGAGCCCTGGTCGGGTCAAACCAAAGACTATAGAATTGGTAGTTGTTGCTTCTCCGCTAAGCACACAGCATTAAGGAGGAAAAGAAAAGACTGGTTGGCTCAGAATCAAGATAACGTGTGTGAGTGGGGCAACATTTCTACTCGCTAACTGTTGTTTCAGTAAGCTAGCACTATAAAAATCCAAATCAGCATGTTGGTCTAGAACAAAGTGGACCTCATCATCATCTCATTGAAAATTAACTTGTTCTCGCCATGAAATAGCTAAACAAGTGCTCACTCACTCACTTCTAGACACTGCCACCCAAGGGAGGGGTTTTCACCTGTCATTTCATAAGTCTCGTAGTCATGATATAACTGAAATATTGCCTCTCACCCTCCATACATTGTTAATCAATAGTCTGTCATGATTTTATTATTGGTTCCTGTCTTGTGTCATCCATATCAATTATTGGTATTCAGCTATGCCATAGTGACAAAGTTTAGTTTAAGAGGGGGTAGAGGACTTGGAGAAAATTACTTAGGATCACAGTACAGGTTACACACATTCTGTATGGAAATGGACCTATACATGATTGCAGAAGTAAATGTTGACTGTCTTCTGAGTAATATTGTGCCTTGAATGTAATATTTTAATATTAAAAATAATAAAAGTAACCAGGGATTTAGCCAGGATTTTGAGACCATTAGTCACTTTTGCAGAACAGATTTTTTTTTTAGATTATGAATAAACAAGAATATAATGAGCTTAATCTTATAATCAGTTACGTTGCCTTATTGGTTAGTAATGGAGATTGAAAACCTCCTAGGATGGGAACATATTCTGCAAATTAACAACCAACTGATAAAACAATTTTGATCTCAATACCACACAAATTGTAATACCCCCCCCCTCTTTGAAATATTACTGTGCTTTGGTCTAATACCACACAAATTGTAAATACCCCCTCCCCCACCCTTTTTGAAATGTTACTGTGCTTTGGTCTAATACCACAACAATTGTAATAACTTGTATTTGTGTAGTCTTCAGCAGAAAAAAAAAATTCTGCCAGTTTGCCCAATGGTCCAACTTCTATCTAGATTCTTTGTAGGAAATCAGTACAAACTTCAAAAACTGAAGCAAGTTGTAAAATAAATAATTATTTCTCAGATCTCATAATCAAATTGCAGACATGTGTCTGTTTGTAAATAGTTCTATAAATAGAACTCAATTGTTACCTGGATGCTGATAAATAAAAAAAAACAAAACTTATATGCGTCCTCGTGCAGGTCATTTCAACGAATTGAATGGCCAAGATTTCATTTCACAGAAATGAGAATAAATACATCAAAAGTTTGTTTTGTTAAAAGTAGCTTCGGTGGATTGCGAACTCCTGTTGATCGTGCCATTTTTATTTTTTTTTAGTTTCTTCAAGTCCTTGATTTCTTTTATCAAAGTTATGACTTTTCGAGAAAATCCGTTGATTGGCTTGTAACATGTAATAAAATTGTCATTGTAGTGACTAATTAGGTTTAATCAGCAAATGAAGAAGGATGGATTGTTACAAACATTTTTTTACGATTTTTTGAAAATTCAAGTGACGAATTGGGTACAGGAAATACTTGTTACTTTTGAAAATCAATCGTCAATGAAGAAAGTGACGAGCGCTAACTAAATCACTGAGTAACAAATACAAAGAAAGCTCAGACAACACAAACTTACAATAAACAGGGAGTGTAGAATAAAATATGATTTTGTGTAAGTCTTATCTTAGCTTAACTGAATGCAATTTTTAATGTTTTCGGACAATGGGTTGTATTTTGGTCAATATATATATTTTAGTTCCTGGATAAATACTAGCTACCAAAAGGGCTGTATTGAAATATTTAAATTTAATTTTTTGTAGATGGGAAATTCTCGACCATATTTAAGTTACCAGATGTGTATGGTGTGTACCAGTTCAGAGTTGACTACAATAGGATAGGATACACCCACATGTATAGTACAACACAGGTATTACTAAGCTAAATACATGTTAGACACAGTGCCGTCGTGCCCGTGATCGTATGGTAATTGGATTTACAACTACCTATGCAATCGGTGCCTATCACCACTGATGTTGTTGGTTCGAATCCCACTCAGGGCGAGGTGTACAACATTATGTGATAAAGTTTGTCAGTGACTTGCGACAGGTCGGTGGTTTTCTATGGGTACTCCGGTTTCCTCCACCAATAAAACTGACTGCCACGATATAACTGAAATATTGTTGAAATTGGCGTTAAACACCATAAAACCAAACAAACCAACTATATGTTAAACGTTGCAGGAAAACTGTAGTGAACCACATCTGTGGTGTAATGGTTAACATGCTCACCTCAAGTGTTGGATCATGGAGCTGAGCCTTGGTCGTGTCAAACCAGAGGCTATGAAATTGGTATTTATTGCTTCTCCGCTAAGAACGTAGCAAAAAGGAGAGAGTAGACTTGATGGCTCAGAATCAAAATAATGTGTCTGAGTGGAGTGATATGTCGACCTGTGGACTGTTCAATGAGCTACCACTATAGAAATCCAACTAAGCATGTTGGTTTAGTACAAAGCGGACATCATTATAACTTCATTGAATGTAACTTGTTCTCGCCATGATATAGCTGAAAAATTGCTCATTTGCCATAACAATCCAACTCTGCATGTTGGTCTAGTACAAAACAGATATAATCATATATATATATATATGATGTACAAACAACAATCACTCACTCACTTGAAATTAAACAACAATCACTCGCTCACTTGAGATTAAACAACGATCACTCGCTCACATGAGATTAAACAACGATCACTCACTCACTTGAGATTAAACAACAATCACTCGCTCACTTGAGATTAAACAACAATCACTCGCTCACTTGAGATTAAACAACAATCAGTCGCTCACTTGAGATTAAACAACAATCACTCGCTCACTTGAGATTAAACAACAATCACTCGCTCACTTGAAATTAAACAACAATCACTCACTCACTTGAGATTAAGCAACAATCACTCGCTCACTTGAGATTAAACAACAATCACTCGCTCACTTGAGATTAAGAAACAATCACTTGCTCACTTGAGATTAAACAATAATCACTGGTTAACTTGAGATTAAGCAACATTCATTCACTCACTTGAGATTAAACAACAACCACTCGCTCACTTAAGATTACACAACAATTACTTCGCTCACTGTTTAATTGTATGATTATTTATTGCATGTATCATTCTTGACTTGAGATTAAACAACAATCACTCGATCAGTTGAGATTAAACAACACTCGCTCACTTGAGATTGAACAACAACCACTTGCTCACTTAAGATTACACAACAATCACTTCGCTCACTGTTTAATTGTATGATTATTTATTGCATGTATCATTGTTGACTTGAGATTAAACAACAATCACTCGATCAGTTGAGATTAAACAACGATCACTTGCTCACTTGAGATTAAACAACAATCACTCGCTCACTTGAGATTAAACAACAATCACTTGCTCACTTGAGATTAATCAACAATCACTTGCTCACTTGAGATTAAACAACAATCACTCGCTCACTTGAGATTAAACAACAATCACTCGTTCACTTGAGATTAAACAACAATCACTCACTCACTTAAGATTACACAACAATCAATTTGCTCACTGTTTAATTGTATGATTATTTATTGCATGTATCATTGTTGACTTGAGATTAAACAACAATCACTCGATCAGTTGAGATTAAACAACATTCAATCGCTCACATGAGATTAAACAACGATCCTTACTCACTTGAGATTAAACAACAATCACTCGTTCACTTGAGATTAAACAACGATCACTCGCTCACTTGAGATTAAACAACAATCACTCGCTCACTTGAGATTAAACAACAATCACTCGCTCACTTGAGATTAAACAACGATCACTTACTCACTTGAGATTAAACAACAATCACTCGCTCACTTGATATTAAACAACAATCACTCGCTCACTTGAGATTAAACAACAATCACTCGCTCACTTGAGATTAAACAATGATCATTCGCTCACTTGAGATTAAACAACGATCACTGGCTCACTTGAGATTAAACAACAATCACTCGCTCGAGCATTCACTCACTTGAGATTAAACAACAATCACTCACTCACTTGAGATTAAGCAACAATCACTCGCTCACTTGAGATTAAACAACAATCACTCGCTCACTTGAGATTAAGCAACAATCACTTGCTCACTTGAGATTAAACAATAATCACTGGCTCACTTGAGATTAAACAACAATCATTCACTCACTTGAGATTAAACAACAACCACTCGCTCACTTAAGATTACACAACAATCACTTCGCTCACTGTTTAATTGTATGATTATTTATTGCATGTATCATTGTTGACTTGAGATTAAACAACAATCACTCGATCAGTTGAGATTAAACAACGATCACTCGATCAGTTGAGATTAAACAACGATCACTCGCTCACTTGAGATTAAGCAACAATCACTCGCTCACTTGAGATTAAACAACAATCACTCGCTCACTTGAGATTAAGCAACAATCACTTGCTCACTTGAGATTAAACAACAATCATTCACTCACTTGAGATTAAACAACAACCACTCGCTCACTTAAGATTACACAACAATCACTTCGCTCACTGTTTAATTGTATGATTATTTATTGCATGTATCATTGTTGACTTGAGATTAAACAACGATCAGTTGAGATTAAACAACAATCACTCACTCACTTGAGATTAAACAACAATCACTTGCTCACTTGAGATTAATCAACAATCACTTGCTCACTTGAGATTAAACAACAATCACTCGTTTACTTGAGATTAAACAACAATCACTTGCTCACTTGAGATTAAACAACAATCACTCGCTCACTTGAGATTAAACAACAATCACTTGCTCACTTGAGATTAAACAGCAATCACTTGCTCACTTGAGATTAATCAACAATCACTTGCTCACTTGAGATTAAACAACAATCACTCGCTCACTTGAGATTAAACAACAATCACTCGTTTACTTGAGATTAAACAACAATCACTTGCTCACTTGAGATTAAACAACTATCACTCGCTCACTTGAGATTAAACAACAATCACTTGCTCACTTGAGATTAAACAGCAATCACTTGCTCACTTGAGATTAAACAACAATCACTCACTCGCTTGAGATTAAACAACAATCACTTGCTCACTTGAGATTAAACAACAATTACTCATTCACTTGAGATTAAACAACAATCATTTGCTCACTTGAGATTAAACAACTATCACTTGCTCATTTGAGATTAAATAATCACTTGCTCACTTGAGATTAAACAACCATCACTTGCTCACTTGAGATTAAACAGCAATCACTCGTTCACTTGAGATTAAACAACAATCACTTGCTCACTTGAGATGAAATAACAATCACTGGCTCACTTGAGATTAAACAACAATCACTGGCTCACTCTTCGATTGTATAGTTATTTATTCCAGGTATCATTGTTGACTTGAGATTAAACAACAATCACTGGCTCACTCTTTGATTGTATAATTATTTATTCCAGGTATCATTGTTGACTTGAAATTAAACAACAACCACTCGCTCACTCTTTAATTGTATTATTATTTATTGCAGGTATCTGTTCGACCATTAGAACATACACAGTATGAGAGATTTATCTATTCAGCATTCCCATATTATGCCAGTTCATTTTCTATGATGTTAGGAGTTGTTCTGTTTAGTGTAGTCTTCCTACATTATAAAGAGGAGACAAAGGAGAAGAAGGAATAACAAGACTTCTATTACAATTTCACATTTTAATTTTTTACAATTTTTTTTACATTTAAGATTTCAAGAAGAAAAATGAAGTATACATCTATTTAGATTAAATTTTTGTGAACTTTTTATTTAACTACTTTCAATAAAAGAATTTATGAAAAATTTCATCTGTTTTAAAGTTATTTAAGTAGCCTTAATTGTAGGTGCTAGAAAAGGCTACATTTTTTCATCCCTACCCAACTCGCCCATTCCTATTGTTGAGTTGGAACAACACTTTGTTCTTTAATTTAGTGTTATGTATTTATCATGGTCTTGTAATTGAATTATAAAAAGAAAATATAAATTGTTTGTTTGATGGTTTTAAGCGCCACTTTCAACAATATTTCAGTTATATTGTGGCAGTCAGTTTTATTAGTGGAGGAAACCGTAAGACTCTAAGAAAACCACCGACCTGTCACAAGTCACTGATAAACTTTATCTCATAATGTTTTACACCTCACCCTGATCGAGATTTGAACAATATCAGTGGTGATAGGTACTGATTGTTGTAAATCAAACTACCATGTGATCACGGCCACGACGGCCCTGATCTTAAAATAGCACAAAATACTTGCAGTAAATTTTGAAGAATAAAAGAGGTCACATTGTAGCTACCCAACTCTCCCTACTTTTCCAGCAAGAAGAATATTGTACATTTATTGCATGCTGGTGAGGGAAATATGAACATTTATTATATGAATAAGATACTCGTGGGTGAATAAATTTTCTTATTGTATACACTCCGACAAAAGTTAAGCACCACCCTATATTTTTATCGATATATTTTTTTACATCAATACTGTTAAAACAATAAAATAGATATCCCCATTTTTCTTACACTTCTTAAAAGACTACACCAAGGGCTCTAAAATTACCAATCTACGAAGTATTTATCATCCTAAAAGACGTGACTATGACGTGGCAAAAATGGGGTTCAAAACAGGTGCTGGAAAAACGTAAAACCAGTGTCTTTGATGGAAGTTTTTAACATTGCATTAAAATGCTGAGTCTTCAGATTTTAAAAACTTTTAAATGCATCTATTGTGCGTATGTGTAAGACATAAAAATCAATAACGAGTATATCCACCGCGTTTATTGTGAAGTTCTGTAACACGCCTCGTCAATGCTTCGCACAAGACGCCTAAGCCGTTCTTGGGGGAACTATTGTCACTCCTGTAAGATAGCAGTTCTTAATTCGTCAATATTTCGATATTTTGGATTGCGTTGGTTAATTTTTCGGCCAATAAAGTCCCATACATGCTCTATAGGGTTCATGTCTGGCGACATCGCAGGCCATGGAATTGTCTGAACAGCCTCTTGCTGTAAAAAATGTTGTACAATTCGGGCTCTATGTGGCCTAGCATTGTCGTTCATGAACATTGGCCTGTCAGCCAACGCATGATTGTCGAAATGGGGGACTACGCGTGGAGCGAGCACATTGTCACAGTATTTTTGGCTTGTCAGATTACCATCAAGAACGTACAAGTCCAACTTACAGTCAAAGGAAAAACAACCCCAGACAGTTACACCCCACCCCCAAAAGCAGTTGTGCCTGAAATGAAGTGTTTCGTTGGCCCCAAACCCTTGCATGACCGTCGGTAGGGCGTATCAAAAAACTACCAGTGGACCTGTCTCCATGTGCGAATAGTCCACCCCAAATGATCATGTGACCAGTCAAATCGAGCATGGTGATGATGTAATGTCAACTGTGGACATTTTATGGGTCGTCACACTCGCATTCCCTGATGGTGGAGGCGTCTGATTACAGTGTGTGTGCTAATGTGGCCTCCAAACGCTAAATTAACACGAAGTGCACCAGCTGTACTGAACGGCCGTTGCCGCGCCCGTCTGGATATGAGCCGGTCCTCTCGGCGTTGTTTTGTGAGGTCTACCTGCACGTGGACGGTCAGTAACATTCCCCGTTTGACGAAAACGCTGCATCAGTCATACAATGATGGAATGGTTAACCCTGAAGTGGTCTGCCACCCTTCTATGGCTAAAACCACCGCTATGCATGCCAACAGTTTGCCATTTTTCTGGTATGGTTAATTTTCGCCGCACCATACCAAACCAATAGAAAATGAAACTTAAAACTCTACTTTGTCTTTGTCTTTTGTCTTTGAACAGGTAAAATTCCTCCGGGATTCGGAGCACTCCAATTAAGGATAAAATTATAAAACCTAACTTAACGGGCACATACTTAAAAAGATACGTATTTACAGTTAAGATCAAATATACGTAGTAGTTAAAAGTTCATCATTTCCAGGTTGTATAAATTTGGTTAGTGGCATAAAAACGTATTTACATCCATTACTAAAAAGTATAAAACGTGTGTTGTAAAATAGTCGTTTCAGTAGTATTATAATTGATAGCGTTGTTAAAAGTCCATTCTGTTGTTTAATTATTCATATTAGTAAAAACGTATATACACACAGCACTAAAAGATAAAAGCGCAATCGTAATATATACAATGTTCTTTCCTTCACGCACTCTCCGAATACAGCAATTCTTCCGTTGTTAAAACAAATTGACTCATAAAAGGTAAAATCATCATTTAAGTATGCGTATAGACTTTAAAAGGTAAAACGATTTCTTTAATGAACGGATCGGGTGCTGGACACAGTAAGAAAAATATTATATTAGCTTACTTATAAAAGGAAACAGTTCTATAAAAGTACTATCAGCTATTGACTATCTGCCTTTCTACATAATGTTCTTCAATATTTCAGTTCTCTTTTGGTGTAGCACAAAGCAATAGTGTTGCGTGGCTCTTTCGATTTGCACTAAATCCTGGTTTGAATATGGAATCAGTTGGTTTATTTTATATGAGGTGCAGTCCAAGATGATTTGCATAAGCAGCCCATTTTGTTCTATAGTCCGTGTACCACCCCACCCCCCTTGCCTCTTCTAGAGTTTCACCTAGTTTCACCATTTGTGTTTTTCTGTTTTCTTCTAGAGTTTTACATTCTAGTAAAAAATGCACAAAAAAAATCAGCTTTCGTTCGCAAACACAAATGTTGAAAAGTACATGTGGCACTTTACACACCCTGTCATATACACATAAATAAAAATCGATCAATAACCTGTTTCACGGGTAAGTAAGTATGTGTGTACAGGTAACGAAAACAGCAAATCGATTTGAAATAAGTTCATTATTAGAAAAGATATTATTGAAATAAGTCAGGTGGTGCTTAACTTTTGTCGGACTGTATACACAGTGTATAACCGGATAGTTTTGAAAAACGGAAGTTGCTGTACTGTCCGACCAGGTAAGGTTAGTTGCTTGCAGAAATTTCGACATTTTTGGATGATTATCCGTGATTTATTCTTTGAAAGTGGATCAACCGAAGCAACAAAAATAAAACAAATACTGCAAAGGTATGTCATTTATATTTCTGATCAAATAACAGTGCCCTATTTGAACACTGAAACTGGAAATCGTCGTTTAAACATCGTGGATGGTATGTTTTCGCTCGAAGAAAGGGGGTCAAAATCTAATTTTTCTCCACTTATTCTTTAAATTATGAAAATATGTTCTCACTATCTGATGAAATAGACATCGATGTTTTCAATGCAAGGAAAATATGACCGTAAACGCACTCATTTTCCTTATGATGGGTGCATTTAACATCGTTCTTCATTCTACGTCACTGTACGCCTAATAGCTAATGAATTTTTCTGTCCTGTCCGCACAATTGTGTATTCCTTCAAGTTTCGAAGTTGTTATCTGTTGTTCTAAAATTTCATACTTTTCTACGTCATAATTTACTATATACTTATGTTAAATTTAAACATAAAAATTTAAATTTTGAGTTTAACTTACTGTTATTCAAAAATTGCAAAATTATTTCAAAATTACTGTAGGAAACTATATTAAATTTGAATTTTAATGGTGAAAATTTTATGAAAATCGGACCAGAAATGACTTTGGTAGATTTTTGGAAAAAAAGAGAGCTTTATATATAATATATAGGAAAAAAGACATTTGTTCATAAATACAAACAAAATGTATATGGCACAATACTGTATGTAATGTTTCATTTCACACAATTCGTATGACATATTTTTTATTGATGTAGTTAATTCATGAATACATAAGTGTGAGTACTTTTCGAAAAGAATTGCAGAAATTTATATTCAATTGTTTTTATGTTTTAATTTTATACAGACTAAGTATTAGGTCATTTATTGTTGTTATAACTCATTGTTTACCTTCGTTTTTAAGTTTTCTTTTACAGAAGAAGAGATCCATTTTTTTACTGTTGTTTTTGTTATTTTTAATAAAGTGTTATAACATGAAATATTTTGCTTATGTTAATGTATTAGGAGATGTAATTAGGTCATCTTGTTAGTCGTTGGACAGATAGAAGTGATGAGTTTTTGCAGGAAACCTATTAATAGATATGCACATAGAATCACCCAAAACATTTTGCTTTGCGATTTCTGATAATGTACTTTAAAATGAACCAACCAGCCAAACCACAAGTCCAGAGGTCGCAATGCAGTATTCAACACGGTAGAAACCACACAGCGAACAACATATACAAATGTTGGACGAGCTGCACAAGTGTAAATATTTGGTTTTGCAATATTCTGTGTCAAATCAAAAGCATAATTCATGTAAAATATATCTAAAAATTCTCCAGGTAGTGTCAAAGGGGAGAAAAATATATTGGTTGGCAGGCGGGGTCATCGGATATGATTCTGAAAGGGGGCCACACAAGGACCATTCCACCAAAGTCTGGTCCCAATTGGCCAAGTTACTTTCAGAGGAGAAGATTTCAAATGATTTTGTTTTGGTCGAAATTTCTATTTTCAGCAATGGCGACCATCTTGGTTGGGAGCGGGATCATCGGATACAATTCTGAAAGGGGACCACCCAAGCACCACCAATCTTGCCAAGTTTAGTCCCAATTGGCCCAGTGGTTTCAGAGGATAATATTAAAATACAAAAGGTTAACGACGGACGGACGGACGACGGACACCCAGTGGTAGCAAATGCTCACATGACCCTTAAAAAACTTTTAAGGAAATGACTAAGATCAAATGTTAGTATTGTCTTATAGGTTTTATTCCCATACATGGTGCACCAAATTTCGTAATGGTCGCATTTTTTCGCTTAGCATGCTTCCGCTCAGCCCTGTTTTCAGATGGTTTAGAAATATCTTTTTTACTGCGGATTCCGGTGACTTTACGCATTACTCTCGGGACTCGTCTTATATTGCACCGCTACATTGTGGCGAAAATTAATTCCTAATGTATGAAACACGATATTCGTATCAATCACGTAGTTGTAAAAGACAATCATTGCAGTCAATGTATAGACACCTGCTGCTACAGGAAGATAACTCTGTAAACGGAAGAAAACTCATTTAACTTGTTCCAAAAACTGGAAATAAGATACAAATGTATTTGAATCACATATCTAAGATTACCGAATATCTGGTAAATGTAGTTCCTTACAAGTTTTCCAATGCAGGCAACACATAAACTATCTTAATTTTCGGTAAAACTAAATTTGTAAAGGATTAGACTGTAGAAAAGTTCTCGATCAACTTTAACAGAAAACAATTAGGCGGACAGATGAGTTTTAAGATTCAGCAATTAATGATAACGTACAGTAGCAATTAGGCGTACAGTGACGTAGAATGAAGAACGATGTTAAATGCACCCGTCGTAAGGAAAATGAGTGCGTTTACGGTCATATTTTCCTTGCATTGAAAACGTCGATGTCTATTTCATCAGATAGTGAGAACATATTTTACATAATTTAAAGAATAAGTGGAGAAAAATTAGATTTTGACCCCCTTTCTTCGAGCGAAAACATACCATCCACGATGTTTAAACGACGATTTCCAGTTTCAGTGTTCAAATAGGGCACTGTTATTTGATCAGAAATATAAATGACATACCTTTGCAGTATTTTTGTTGCTTCAGTTGATCCACTTTCAAAGAATAAATCACGGATAATCATCCAAAAATATCGAAATTTCTGCAAGCAACTAACCTTACCTGGTCGGACAGTACAGCAACTTCCGTTTTTCAAAACTGCCCGGTTTATACACTGTGGTATATATAATATAGCTGTGAATTACAGAATTTTCCGAGTTAAATAAAAACGATAATTTCACTGAAATTATCGTTTTTAATTTCACTCTCGCTATATTTCGCGCCATTTCGTTGTCGGAACTAATTTATCATTTTTATTTAACTCGGAAAATTCTGTAATTCTACCCTACACACGTAATATAGTGCAATTAAACTCATTTTATAATAAATTCGATTCCAAACATTTTTTTATCTATATAATAAATACTAATATGAGACAGGCAACCTGTTTGAAGGACGAAGTCCTAAAATTTCAATAATACGATGATCCGTACACGTTACTCGTTAGCCTCACCGGACGCAATTACGAACAATTTCGATGATATTGACCGTGACATTTGATAATAATTTAATAAATTTGACCAAATTGATGAAGCTGATTGCATGTTCATATTTCAGATTAAACACCAATATTCCTTTTGAATCATAGCCCATATATTATTCAATGCATTGTTACGGGTTTTAACTTAGAACAGATTTTCATGACCCCGTTCTAGTCACTCTGTGACCTAGATCGAAGCTAGTCATTTCGTACCATAACCATTTCGTACCATTGCCGTTTCGTACCATAATTTACCATTTTGTACCACAAAATTGCAATTTCGTACCATAACCAGAAACCATTTCGTACCATATGAATTTTGCACCATAACCATTTCGTACCATAATTTACCATTTCGTACCACAAAATTGCAATTTCGTACCATATGTATTTTGCACCATAACCATTTCGTACCATATGTAATATTGCTCAGTCAATCGTAACTACTCGGCCATTCTCGCTATACCCTGCAAATAACCTCGTATGCATTAGGTGTATAAATCGCACTACTTTTCACATGTCAGCTACATGAAAGTTTGATAAAGTTATATTTTAAACAATTTTCTATATTTCAATTAAAGTTTTAATTAGATTTGCATGATTAGATTTTACTTAGTATGTCTTCCATATTGGATTTTCGTGGACTATATTTTTGCGCGGCTTAACTTAACTTAACTTCCGGCAAACAATTTAAGAAGAATTTCTACTATGTACGTACGAGGTTATTTGCAGGGTAGCGAGAATGGCCGAGTAGTTACGATTGATTGCTCAGTAGCCAAATTGGAAATAGAATTACACTATTTCGTACCATATGGAAGTAGATACATTATGACCATTTCGTACCATATAGAAATAGAATACACTATGACCAATTCGTACCATATAGAAATAGAATACCACTATGACCAATTCGTGCATATATTTATTATGGTTAAGTTTGTCTCCCCAGTTGTAGATACTTGGATGTTTTGAAATGTATGAATTGAATTTAACTCTTTGTTATGATTTGTCGCAATTTTGTTTTTCAGTGGAATTGGTGTTTCACTGAGTCATCCATTAAATAATGATTTCCATCTAGTTGAATAAGAAAACAACACTCTATAATTGTTAAAAAAATACATTTTATTACATATAATTATGATGTAAAATAAGGATAAATGTACCATCTTCATAAGATTTTGCATACGGTACGAAATGGTCATAATGTGTCGATCTGCATATGGTACGAAATGGTTATGGTACGAAAATGATTTTCACTATGGTACGAAATGGCAGGTACGAAATGGTTATGGTACGAAATGACTGTAATTCACCTAGATCCGGTTACAATTTCGAATGACATCATAATAACCTTTCTAGTGTAAATTATTTAATGACAACTGATAAAATTGAAAGAGCATTCATTCATTTACGTTCACATATCTATTTGTTTATAATATACATGACATAAAAACCTTTCCTTTATTCATACCATAAATGTGTGCCAGTTTGCATTCGGAATTCCTTGGACTCTTCAATGAATAAAGATACATCACGGATTTTGACATTTTGGGATAGATCAAGGTAAGGAAAATGTATTTTATTGACTGCTTTTGTTTTAATTTCAATGTGTTCTACATATGCATAGAACCAGGAGATCATATTCTTTCCAATTACAGGCATAAGATAACAAAATATGCGTACCTCAATGAATTTTAGCGATAGATTTCAAGTGCAATTGTCGATCGTTTTCTGTTTACAGATATGAAAACCCGTCGTCTGCAACATTCAACAAATTCTGCGCATGAATAATTTTCTCCCAAAACACGAGTAATTTAGCGGGGTATCTATTTATAAAAGCATTTTTTATTCATGTTTTGAAGGAACAATTAGGGGACATACTTTTTATTTCGTTCGTAATTGCGTCCGGTGAGGCTATTATCTTTTATTTTGAATGAATTGTGTAGCCGATTTGTTATGGCGTTCATTTTACCTAAGCGGTGAAAGAGATTTTTTTATTAGATTTTTATTAAAAGTTTATTTCGATTTTGCATAGAGTAAATAATCAAAGAATTGGGAATTTTTCATTGAAATAGATTTCTTTTGCGTTTCTAAATTATCAATTGATCTATTTTTAGTTCACCTGGACCAAAGATCCATGTGAACTATTGCCATCACTTGGCGTCCGTCGTCTGTCGTCTGTAAACTTTTCACATTTCAAGCTTCTTCTCCGAAACCACTGGGCCAATTGGAACCAAACTTAGCAGGAATGTTCCTTGGATGGTCCTCTACAAAGTGTCTGTTTTTTGTTCCAGTCGGATATTCAACATGGCTGCCAGAGCCAATAATATGCTCTGATTGACTGAAATTTCAAAGATCTTCTTCTCTGAAACTAATGAACTGACTGAACCCTAACTGTAAATGAATGATCATTGGAATGTCCTTTACCAAGTTTCTGTATTTTATGCCGATCGGAAATCCAAGATGGCCACCATCGCAGGACAACATTGGACCCTATGGGAAAATGTTCAAATGCCTTCTTCTCAGAAACTACAAATATGATTAAAGCCAAACTGTACATGAATGTTCATTGGATGGTCCTCTACAATCTTAAGGTTTTTTTATTCTGATATGAAATTCAAAATGGCGGCTACGGCAGGACTTAGTTTAACATTGGATCCTATGGGGAAAATGTTTCAAAATGCTTCTTCTCTGAAACCACTAGGACAATTGAAACCAAACTGCCCAGGAATGATCATTGGAAGGTCCTCTACAAAGTATTTGTTTTTTATGCCGATCGGAAATCCAAGATGGCCACCACCGCAGGACATAGATTAACATTGGACCCTATGGGTAAATGTTCAAATGCCTTCTTCTCAGAAACTATAAATATGATTAAAGCCAAACTGTACATGAATGCTCATTGGATGGTCCTCTACAAACTTTAGGTTTTTTGTTCCGATATGAAATTCAAAATGACGGCTACGGCATGACTTAGTTTAACATTGGACCCTATGGGGAAAATGTTTCAAAACGCTTCTTCTCTGAAACCACTAGGACAATTGAAACCAAACTGCCCAGGAATGATCATTGGAAGGTCCTCTACAAAGTTTGTTTTTTATGCCGATCGGAAATCCAAGATGGCCACCACCGCAGGACATAGATTAACATTGGACCCTATGGGAAAATGTTCAAATGCCTTATTCTCAGAAACTACAAATATGATTAAAGCGAAACTGTACATGAATGTTCATTGGATGGTCCTCTGCAAACTGTAGGTTTTTTGTTCCGATATGAAATTCAAAATGGCGGCTACGGCAGGAATTAATTTATCATTGGACCCTATGGGAAAAATGTTTCAAAACGCTTCTTCTCTGAAACCACTTGGACAGTTGAAACCAAACTGCCCAGGAATGATCATTGGAAGGTCCTCTACAAAGTTTCTGTTTTTTATGCCGATTGGAAATCCAAGATGGCTGCCACCACAGGTCATAGTATTAACACTGGACCATATGGGGAAAATACAGAAATATGTTCTTCTCTGAAGCTATTGCACTGATTGAACCTAAACTGTGCATCAATCATTGGAAGGTCCTTTACAAACTGTGTTTTTTATGTTGATCGGAATTCCAAGATGACTACCACTGCAAGACATAGTTTTTATTTAAACTTCCGGTGAGCAGATTTTTGGCTATCAATATAGAAGGAAAAATCGGACAGCTTACCATTAGAAGGACTTCGTCCTTTATAACTAATTGACGAGTTTCCTTATCAAAAATATGTCACTCATGACCAAATAATATTGTAACTCACTCACGTGCTACGCGCATTCGTGAGTTACTGCGTTATTTGGTCATTCGTGACATATTTTTGATAATGAAACTCGTCAATTAGTTTTAGTATAAATATTTCCTGAACCTGCATGTTTTATTATACCGAATGAAACCAAGAAAACGCATACATGTAAAATACTGCTGGCAAACATATTTTAAGTCCATTGGAACGTTGTCTCGGACATTTAAAAACCACATCCACAACAAAGTGATGCGTTCCGAGTGCCCTCTGACGTTTTCCTGTCAAAGAGCGATAACTCTGGTGGGAAAACCTGCGAGGCTTCCGAGGGGGTGGAATATGATTTTTATTTCACGGAATATGATTTTTGTCCTGTGTGATCACGTGTTCTTATTTTTACCCATTGTCCAATCAAATTAATCGATTTATGTTAATTAATATATGAGGTATAATAACAAAAGTTATTGTCCTAGTTGTCCCATTCCTCTGTATAATTTTATCTTGTTCTGGTCCTGAATATGTATGAAATATTTACCACTGAATGTTAACAAACATGAGGTAAGCAACCAACAATGAATTATTCCTCTTAAAAGTAGAAGGAGAGTTTAGACATTGATAAAATACCATTTGTTCAGTCTGGCAGGAAGTCCATGTAAGACATGATAGCTTGTATTTTCTATGCCCAGTTTGATTGTTTATTAAAATAACATTCGTAGGCTTTTTGTATTGGCAAAGTTTTTCGCCTTCATTTCGGTGGATCATGGGGTTCCAGCCCCTGTCAGGTCAAACCAAAGACTGAAAAATGGTATTTGTTACTTTTCTGCTAAGCATCAAGAATTAAGGAGCAAGAGCAAAAACTTGTTGGCTCAGAATCCGATTAATGAGTCTTTAGTGGAGCAACATGTCTACCTGCAGACTGTTGTTTCAGTGAGCTAGCTCTTTAACAATCCAACTAAGCGTTTTGGTCTAGAACAAGGTGGACATCATCTCATGAAAATGTAACTTGATCTTCCCATGATATGGCTGAAAAAAAGGTTCACTTGGCTTTAAACAACAATCACTCACTCATTTTAGATCAAGGTGATTTTGTGTGTAATGTGAATAAGGGTATATCTCAAAGTTTTTATTGTAAAGAAAAATTCCTGGGGTAACTCCTCACCATTTGTAAAATATAGGAGCTATTTTTATGTTGAAAATAATGATTTGAAGTGGGAGTTGTAAAAACAAAAGTTTGTTACCTTCTAGTAAAGTAAGGGGTAGAGACTGGACTATTACATGGAACAAGTGCCTGTGATTCAAGGACTGGTCACTCAAACCAACAATTGTAATTTAATGCTTTTCCACTAAGCATGCAGAATGAAGGAGTAAGAACAAAGACTGGTTAACTCGAAATCTGGATAATGTGTACAAGTGGAGTGGCATGTCTACCCATAATGTGTACAAGTGGAGTGGCATGTCTACCTGTGCACTTGTTACAAGGACCTAGCACTAATAATCCAACTAAGCATAGAGGCTGTCGTAGCCATGATCGTATGGTAGTTGGATTTACAACTACCTATGCCATCAGTGCACATCACCACTGATGTGAGTTCGAATCTCGATAAGGGCGAGGTGTACAACATTATGTGATAAAGTTTGTCAGTGACTTGAGACAGGTCAGTTGTCCTCCAGTGTCCTCCACTAATAAAACTGACCGCCATGATATAATTGAAATATTGTTGAAAGTGGCATTAAACACCATCAAACAAACACACTATCAATAAAACAAATAACCACCTTTCACATCAAATCATTGATAATGAAGAAATACCACAACATATGGAGTTAGAAATCCAGGTCCTGACTTGGGACAGGCACTAAAAATGTGGGGTTAAACAATTTTCTTAGATATGAAAGTGACAGAATTTGATGTCAGACTAAAGGACGAACAATTAAATCAAAGTCCCGGGTGGCTCAGTGAGTTAGGTAGTTGGATTACCTAACAACTCGTACAAGCCTATCACCAATACGGCGTGGGTTCGTGTCCGGCGTTGTAAATTACAAAAAAGGGTGCACTCGACTTGCAGCTAAAAACTGGTTGCCATGATCTAGCTGACAGTGGCATTAAACACAATAAATCAAATCAATCGAACAATTAAATCAAAACACTGAAATTTCATATTTTTATTCATCATTAAACTTGGAAAAAAAAGTACAAAAATTATCAATACCAATTAATATAATTACATTCATTGCCAAATATTTGTCTACTAAACCATTCAAGGCCTTACTTCAGAATTCTGTAAATATCTCACGGCAGCGTGATAAATAACGTCATATTATCATATAGTGTTATTATCACATTATTATGCAATTATTATTGTTCTCTGTTGTTTTTGTGTCATATTTATTTTGGAAATGAAATATGTTCATATGTACATGTACATGTATTCATATAATTTAAAAAAAAATTATAATAGAAAATTTTAAACTTTTTTCCTTGTAGAAGTTATGTTATGCTTTTTCAAATAAAATATACAAAATGTATTCATATTATTTACTAAATTTTGTTTTAAAGTTTAAACTTTTTTCTCTTGCAGTTATTACATATATTTAATATTATTGTTGAAATAAGTTGTCCATTAAAAAAAAAAGCAAAAATATGGTTGAAACATCAATGATATATTTATGCATGGTGTATCTACAAACTACTAAAAAAAAAACATGTTCATAACAAGTTAGCATGGTATTATACATTTTACTATACGCATGGGCACAATGGGCAGTTGCCTGGGGCCCCACGAGCATAGGAACCCCATACTAATATAGGTATGTTGTGTATGGCATGTTATTTAATGTTTAAACACTGAGTTTATTGAAAATATCAATACAATAAATATACATGTTTAAATTTATCGACCATTTACATTTTTATTCCTGTGAGTGGTTATTTAGTTAGGGGCCCCAGTGCACTGTTTTGCCTGGGGGCCTATCATGCTGTTAAGATGGCCCTGATACAGAATTAACATTATATATAACTGTCTATTGTATTATAAGACATCTCATTATAACAACCTTCTAACTTTTACTGACAGTGGTGACATTTTAACTTGAATCTTAAATGTTTCTTTTATTTAAATATTGATTGGAATTTAAATCCGTGGAGATTCAGTTATAAAATAATGTGCATAAAACATTTGAATATTATAATAATCTGATACAAACAGACAACTATACATGGTGCAAGATATGTCAAAATGATATTAGTATAATGATGACTTTCTTGTGTAGTCTATATATAATAACACTGTCCTTGAAGGTTTAGTTTTAACAATAGAGCTTAGTCAAATAATATAATTTTCACTTCTGGTATCTTGTCAAGTTGTGTAAAATATTTACAATTTAAAAAAAAGAAATGATGAGCTTAGTGATTTTATAATATATTTTGTAGTTTTTGTTAATACATTTTAAAAGTGATCAAATATTTAAAAATTTTACTTTTTGCCACATTTACAAAAAAAACATAATAAGTATGAAATAATCAGTGATAGTGTATGCCATTGGATTGTCTAGAAGCTGTCACATACACATAATGTCCCTTTTTAGGGAGCAATCATTTGATTTGACAGTGGGGACTGGAAGAAATTAAAAGAATATAAATGATGAACTAAAACATTAGCAAGGGCAGCAAGTGTTGTGACAAGATATGCTGACACAGCAAGTGTTGTGACAAGATATGCTGACACAGCAAGTGTTGTGACAAGATATGCTGACACAGCAAGTGTTGTGACAAGATATGCTGACACAGCAAGTGGTGTTGTGACAATATATGCTGACACAGCAAGTGTTGTGACAAGATATGCTGACACAGCAAGTGGTGTTGTGACGATATGCTGACACAGCAAGTGGTGTTGTGACAAGATATGCTGACACAGCAAGTGGTGTTGTGACAAGATATGCTGACACAGCAAGTGGTGTTGTGACGAGATATGCTGACACAGCAAGTGGTGTTGTGACAATATATGCTGACACAGCAAGTGTTGTGACAAGATATGCTGACACAGCAAGTGCTGTGACAAGATATGCTGATGCAAAGAAATGAAATAATTAGTAAATAAAATTCTCAACTAGAAAAAGTACATAGTCCAAATCTGCATATATATTTTTCAACTGATAAAATCTTCCAACACACAACAAATGATTGCTCCCTTCTGAATCACATTATTGTTTGTTACATAGTTAAGTAGATATCTATGTATCAAATGATTGCTCCCTTCTGAATCACACTATTGTTTGTTACATAGTTAAGTAGATATCTATGTATCAAATGATTGCTCCCTTCTGACTCACACTATTGTTTGTTACATAGTTAAGTACATATCTATGTATCAAATGATTGCTCCCTTCTGAATCACACTATTGTTTGTTACATAGTTAAGTAGATATCTATGTATCAAATGATTGCTCCCTTCTGACTCACACTATTGTTTGTTACATAGTTAAGTACATATCTATGTATCAAATGATTGCTCCCTTCTGAATCACACTATTGTTTGTTACATAGTTAAGTAGATATCTATGTATCAAATGATTGCTCCCTTCTGAATCACACTATTGTTTGTTACATAGTTAAGTACATATCTATGTATCAAATGATTGCTCCCTTCTGAATCACACTATTGTTTGTTACATAGTTAAGTACATATCTATGTATCAAATGATTGCTCCCTTCTGACTCACACTATTGTTTGTTACATAGTTAAGTACATATCTATGTATCAAATGATTGCTCCCTTCTGAATCACACTATTGTTTGTTACATAGTTAAGTAGATATCTATGTATCAAATGATTGCTCCCTTCTGACTCATACTATTGTTTGTTACATAGTTAAGTAGATATCTATGTATCAAATGATTGCTCCCTTCTGAATCACACTATTGTTTGTTACATAGTTAAGTACATATCTATGTATCAAATGATTGCTCCCTGCTGACTCACACTATTGTTTGTTACATAGTTAAGTAGATATCTATGTATCAAATGATTGCTCCCTTCTGACTCACACTATTGTTTGTTACATAGTTAAGTAGATATCTATGTATCAAATGATTGCTCCCTGCTGACTCACACTATTGTTTGCTACATGGTTAAGTACATACTACGTATCTCTCTGTTGTCTGTATGTTGGTTTGTTTTTATAATAGTTGTAGGATATAAATAGAATAACTAAAAACATACAGGCTAAACATACACCTACAACTACACCTACGATTCTGTTCTGACCTATTTCTGCTTCTATTTCTTCTATTTTCTTACCTGAAATTTAAAGAACAGACGTATGTAAATGAATCATACTCTTAAAAAAATACAAAAATGTATAATAAAAACTTCATTACAGGGGTCGACGTAACCGCTGGCCCGCTGGCCCGTGGCCAGTATATTTACGGTCGGGCCAGTCAAACTGAGCAAAGATCGGCCCGCTGGGCCAGTTGATATTCTCGGGCCACTTGGGCCAGCAACTTTCGTTTCTTCCGTGTCATTCAATATCGACTGATTACAGACTAATGAAATTTCCTGACAAAACGTTAAAATTCAACGTCAATCACTCGCCGAAAGCTATAAATAGCCTGATCACACAATCGGCATGTGTTTACCTTGATCTGTTACCGCACGTTAAACGAATATGGAGAGAAATATATGCTGGGAACCAGTACTTCATAATTCAATAATTTTCAAAATCACGATTATTTATTTATAAAACTGAAAGATTAAAACGGTACTTTCTATAGTAAGCAATTTTAAATATTTAATATAAATAAGAAATGAACCCAATTAAACCAAACAACAATAATATATCATCACGTGAACAACTTACCTGTAAAAAAAAATGGCGGATACACAATAACGCTAAGCGTGACTTCTTCATTTAATATGAAAAATCTATTATTATGAACTAGTAACAGGTATGGACTCAGTCAGTAGATCATGCCGATATCAGCAAGAGGGATATTGGCAACAATCGCTGCATCAGCTGGGCAAAACGGAAAATTTTCCAAAGTCGGGACTGTGTTTGTTTATTTATTATCTAACTTCCGGTTTGACAATAATCTTCTAATAGTCGTTATATGAAGGATTTTTACCCAAAGAACATGGTCGTTAGTCGCGTTAGACAGTGGGTCGTTATATAAAGGTCGAATGCACGGGAAAACGCTGGGGAGGAATAAATAAGGTTGGCTAAAAAAGGAAGCCGTTATACAGACTAATAATCTCGTTGAGATTAGGATTCCGAAGAAATTTTCTGTCTGTTCTTCATCCTAATCTCGTTTCAAGCCCTATTAAGGGTATTCTGGAAATTTTAAATTTGACCCCCCGGTGCATTCCGATGGATATTTTGGCATGGACGGATTTGTGTCAGATCAAATGCAGGTAAGATTTCATAAATAGACATATTTTCCAGTTCAAATCTGCAAAAATATTGATATTTCCTTACCTTTTACAGCGTATATCCGACACAATAATCCAAAATCCACTTTAAGCTGACCGCCATTTTACTGAACTCATGAACTACACCACGTGATCAAAATCGTCACGAATTTTACTACAGCATGTTTCTAAATGAAAAGTCGATGTCAATTATTTATTGTGTATATGCAAGCATATCTGTTGATTTGTTTTAAGAAAATATTTATAACAAAATTACAAAATTTCAAGCCGTGTATATGGGATTTTTAAATTATAATATAATATTTGACATCGACATCTCGAATAACTTGAATAATACTGCGGCCTCTATCGGCTCTTTCGCTGGATGAAATGCAGCGACTAGCGGGAGAGTAATATAACGACTGGATTATTCGAGTTACGTCTCGAACTACGAAACAGACTATACCAAAATACGTCACGATTTTTGATCACGTGGTGTAGTTCTAGAGTTCAGTAAAATGTCGGTCAGCATAAAGTAGATTTTGGATTATTTTGTCGGATATACGCTGTAAAAAGTTAGGAAATATCAATATTTTTGCAGATGTCTATTTATGAAATCTTACTTGCACTTGATCTGACACAATCCGTACATGCCAAAATATCCATCGGAATGCACCGGGAGGTCAAATTTAAAATTTCCAGATTACCCTTAATAGGGCTTGAAACGAGATTAGGATGAAGAACGGGCAGAAAATTTCTTCGGAATCCTAATCTCAACGAGATTAACAGACTGACAGAAGGGGTCGCTGAGACAAGTTTAACTATCTAGATTGTTTGATTATCTTCTAACCATACCTGTTAATTGTAATGCATTAAAAACACTGCATGTATGGGAAAATGTCATGAACTTTACCTTTGTTTAAAGCAAGTACAACATTCATTCATAGAATACAAAAACTATATGTACATGTTTAAATCACTGACAATTTAATTATTTGCGGATGCCACTAGTGGAGCAGGAACTGCTTATCCTTCCGGAGAAAATGAGTTCACCCAAGGTTTTAATGGGGTTCATATTGCTCGATCTTTAGTTTCCTGTTTCTTGGGAGGGGGGGGGGCAAATCCCCCCTTTTATATCGGTCCACAAAGTGGACCGATATTTCTCGGGCCAGTGGAATTTTGAAGGGGCCAGTTGTTAAAAAAAAAATTTTTCTTATGTCGACCCCTGCATTAATAATAAATCTTGTGCATCAATATACTTAGAATTACCTAAGGGAGATAATCATAAAACATCTTATCCTTTTTGTTTATTTTTTGTTATCTCCCTTCTATTAATTCGCCAGTCCTCTCTGTGTATATGATACATAAGTGTATAGCGTATATCACTCTCTAATAAACTTTCTCAAGAAATCTAAAGAAAAAAATGAGTGACATGACCATAAAAAATCTTGAGTTATCTCCCTTTGTACTGTATACACGTTTTATTAGGGCTACTACAAGACAAGATGACATCCCTCTCAACATCAAATGATTACTTACTATTGCTAGTTTCTGGTGTAAATTCTACAGGTGGTTGGTCTCTACACTCAGACAAGACAGTCAGGTTAAATCCGTAACCACTTCTAGTTGGTTTAGGGTCTTCTAATACAGAGATCTCCAGTGAATTAGACTGTGTGCACCAGGCACCATAGGTACTGGAGTAACAGCTGACTTCCTGGAAAAAAGGTATGGGTCATCAAATACGAGAAATAAAATTTAATCAATAGACACTGGTAGCTGAGAAATCCTAGCTCTTGGCGGTCTGTTTAGTTTTTTTCTTAGAGTTACATTTCCACAGCTATACACATTGAGGGGTTAAGTTGTTTGTCGCCACTTTCAACAATATTTTAATTATATTGTGGTGGTTGTATATACATTCCAGGGGCGGATCCATGGGGGGGGGGGGTGCACCCGCCGCGCCCCCCCCCCCCCTAAAATTGGAAAAAAATAAGATTTTTTGGCGTAAAATCGTGATTTTTCACACGAAATACCCCAAAAATTTTCGCGCCTCCCTCCGCAATTGGAAAAAAATATGATTTTTTGGTGTAAATTCGTGATTTTTCACACGAAATACCCCAAAAATGTTCGTGCCTCTCTCCGCTCGGCGCAACTTTTTTAAATGCGCCCCCCCCCCCTAACTTGAAATCATGGATCCGCCCCTGCATTCGTTATAGTTTCAATGATCAATCATTAGTGTTTGTACTATTTAAGATGAATTTTCTTTGTTATAAGTTCTAGTGCCTGTGAAATGGACATTCACAAAATTACAGAAGTCGACAATATGGAAAATGAACGTCGTGAGAAGTCATTTATAAATATGCCAGAGACATAAAAGCCGGTTTAGACAGGTTCCATGGTAATTACCAATAGTTTTTCATACTTCATTTGTAAAGTACTGGAGAACAATACTACAATAGGAATACAGGTTGTGAAATTTAAATATGTGATTTTTTTTTTACATTATTTGTAAAACTGTTGGCAATTAACTTTTGGTTATGTTATCCCCTGTAACACCATGAGGTTGTAGGTGGGCCTATATTCATACGTACGTACCTTAGAATTGGACCCAGTGACATCAAAAGAAGTTCCCGTCAGGAAGACTTTAGCTGAACATTGATTCATTGAATTCTGTACAACAGCTACACAGAATGCTGTGTATGGACAGTCGCTGGTCACCTCATTCATAGCATGTATTAATACACTACAATAGCCATTAGGAGCTCCTCCCGTGGAGTAAACATTGAGTTGTTCGTTCTTGGCTAGAATCATTTGAGTGCCACATGCAGTTGAAGATGAACCCAAGTTTACTACAAAGACATTGTACTATTGAGAAACAATGGTGACACATTTAATATAAAACATTTTTAATGTACAATTTCAGCAGAAAATCCTAATTACTTTTCTGGTCACCAATTACCTAAATACTGCAGACTTGTATAATTCTTTTAATCAACTAAATTATTTTTTCTTCAACTTTTCAACTTTATTCAATAAATTCAATACCAACAATATCACCACTGATGTTGTGAGTTCGAATCTCGATCAGGGCGAGGTGTACAACATTATGTGATAAAGTTTGTCAATGACTTGCGACAGGTCAGAGCTTCTCCGGGTCCTCCGGTTTCCTCCACCAATAAAACTGACCGCCACGATACAACTGAAATATTGTTGAAAGTGGCGTTAAACACCATAAAAATAACCAAACCAAACCTATTTTCAACATTGTACTCATTTTTGCTTCACACGGACAGTTAATAATTTGGCATGTACTTAGTTCGGATATAGAAGATTTGTAATGTGTGGTTTAAGTTGATGACCGATCAACACAATATCCAGTCTAGGAACAGGCAGATGGTGGTTATGTTAAAGTGTAACCAGGAAAGAAATAATACCATCATTATCTTATTTGAGTGGATTTAATGGGAAAATAACTAATTAATATCGATTAAAGAATGTAGATGAAGATAATATTAATTAAATCTTACCATCTTTAGCTTGGCACATTGACACGAAGACAACTAGCAATAATACAGGCAACATTTTCGATGTCATGGCAATGGTATTTTCTGCAAAATGAAGATTATTATACTATTATTTTTTATTAAATCTAAAATCAATGAAATGTGCATCTTGAAATTACAGTAAATATACTTTGTGTGGTTTTCGTTCACTTTTGTCTTTGGTGCAGTTTTCAGCTAATTTTGTTTTCATGAACAAAAAGGAAAATTTTGATTAAAACTGAAATAATAAATACCTCTTAAATAATAGCCTATTGTACGTACTACAACAATGTATTTTATATGAGATTATAAAAAATAACTAAACATATAATTCTATATTTGATATACACTTTTCATGTAAAAAAAAAAATCCAAAATAAACAGACAAGTGAAACATGTAAATGTCGACTGACCTCTCCTCTTCATTGTCCCTGTGTGTCACAAATTAATTAGGTTTCATGTCTTGTTATATTATACAACATACAGTCTAACGTGGGATATTTCTTTAAAACAAACAGTTTGTGTCCGTTTTTACAATATCCTGGGGTCATATATTACAGCTATCAGACCAGGGGTCCCATCAAGGTTGTTTTTTTTGTTAATATCACGTTGAATCGAAAATAAGGAGATTTGGGGGGGGGGGGGGGTGTCTACGTTATTTGTATTATATTAAAAATTTACCCTTTGGTTGCCTCAGTAATGGTTTATTTTAAGGATTACTGCAAGACCAGTTGAATATAGGTTATATTATATACTCATATCTTGAATCTGATTTGATAAAACACTGTCACGTGATATTTATCCATTCGTTGGGTCAACCGCTAATCGTAAGGTCCACCGATTGCGAGGAAATCCAAAGGAAATTCCCACGTAAGCCTCACGTGTTTCCAATTATAGTTACTTCCCTTGATTCAACAGACAACTTGGCACACATGGCGTCCAGCGACAGGTTCGTCGCTGTAGGCGAAGAAGAAATTTTATATATTATATCGAATATTTTCGAAAGGCGCAAGTATTCTATTACTTGGTGTCTGATGCAAAAATATTCGATATAATATACCAATTATCACCCTTGTTGGAGTGTGACCCGACGGCTTGCCCGACTCCACCCTTGTTGGAGTGTGACTCGACGGTTTGTCTCCCCTCGAAAAGTTAGGTAATTGTATATTATCTATGGTGTGACGTAATCGTATGGACAATTACGTCATATATATTTAATAATTAACGCTGTTAAAATGTTGAAATGGTTTATTTTTACTGCTCTAGTCTTTTTATGCACTAGACGTTGTGTCAATATGAATATAATACCAGTATTGCGGCCGGCTGCTTCATATTATCCTGAATATAACATAAGCAATGGGCAGGAAGGAAATACCAAAAAATCTGAAAAAAACTTAAGTAGTCAAAATGGCGACATTGGAGTTTATGACCTTTCAAAATAATCTAGTTTAACGGCTTTTACATTTTATATAAACATCCAGGCAATTGTGACATTTTTTAAATCCCCAAATGCGCGCAAATATACATGCGCCCGATGCTATAACGGCGTACCAATTGAATTAAACAGTCGCAAGGCGCTCCACTTGTTAGTGTCTTTGGATTGTGTGACTATTATTTTACGAGGGTCTTGTGTTTAGTTTCTTTTTTCCAATGATTTTTTTATTCAAATCAAATTAACATGGACTAATTTTATTTATTTATCACATAATTGTCTTAGTAGATTAAAACATAATTAACGTAAGTGTTCGAAGGACGAGAAATCTTTAAACATACCAAAGAAAAAAAAAGAGCAATTTGGGCAAATAGACCGCGTCGGTGGTGTAATGGTTCGCGGGCTCGCCTCGAGTGTGATAGATCGTGGGTTCGAGCCCCAATCGGGTCAAACCAAAGACTAAGATTGGTATTTGTTGTTTCTCCGCTAAGCTACTGCGCATGCCTGGAACAGGAAGTTGACATGATGTTGGTTAGTCCGAGATTCCTCTGTCGTTTAACGGCATTTATAAAGTTGCTGTAGCCGTTCAATGTCAGAGGGTGATACATACGGAAAACAGCGGATTTGCTTCTCCAACTCTGGGTCAGCACATTTCCACGTTTCGTGGCTATCGGATTTTATTTTCTATCAGAAACCCTTATATAAATCGCTTCACCAATCATTTTTCTATTCATTCATTACCATCTTACCCTCAGAAAGTGGTGCTACACTCCATTACAGCACGATTTTGCCTTAGATCCTATGATTCCGCCATTTGTCTTCCATTTTTCAAACATTTGTCACGTGACTACGAGAAAACCACGATTACCGCAATGTATCATGGGAGATGATTTGCATATAAACAAACAAACAAATATTTGTATTGCCAATCATACACGCCTGTTAAGGCAGAACAATTAACATAAAATTTAATACAGTTGATTATATTGATTGGTAATGATTTTAACAGCAATAGTGAATTACAGATAACCATAAGAAAAAAAAAATGATGTAGTACCTTGTCCAAAAAAGGGGGACGTAACACATGCTCTTTCCGAAGCCCATTGACAACACTCTGCCATTGAATCTTTTCTTTCCAACACATTCTGTATTATTTCCTTCTGCTCTGCTTTGATCTATAGATGGACTGTTTGTCCTGTAGAATACGCTTAAATGTATGGTCTTCCATGTGATTTGAATGTTGTTTACGTATGCAAATAATGCTCAAATAATTTGGTGCGCTGAATTAAGTAGCTCCCATCATGCAATGTGTTACTGTTATCATTCAGTTACGGTATCGCGAGATCACGTTTGTAGATTCGAAAATGGAAGTCAAATGGCGGAATAATAGGATCTAAGGCAAAATCGTGCTGTAATGGAGTGTAACACCACTTTCTGAGGGTAAGATGGTTTTGAATGAATAGAAAAATGATTGGTGAAGCGATTTATATAAGGGTTTCTGATAGAAAATAAAATCCGATAGCCACGAAACGTGGAAATGTGCCGATCCTAGAGCTGGTGAGGCAAATCCGCTGTGTTCCGTATATATCACCCTCTGACGTTGAACGGCTACAGCAACTTTATAAATGCCGTTAAACGACAGAGGAATCTCGGACTAGATTTTGGTTTGATCAAAAAAGTTGAAATTTGTTTGATATACTGAACATTTAGAAGCAATACTTTGTAGACACTACCACACATACGTATTCTCTTTCATTGTAATCATAAAAAAAACTAAATCCGATATTTGTAATATTTTTCAAACTGATAATTATCGCCGCCAAATCTGATAACCGGAAGTAAACAAATCTTACAAACCTATCAAAACAACAAGGCCAATCGAAACAGTTACCTTGTACCATTGTGTCGCCCAAGGGACGAAGATCTAATTGTAAGTCTATCTGTATTAACTACCTGCTATTTTCCATTCTATTACTACTGTCTCATACACCATGAACACGATAAAAACAGTACTCACAACCACCATTCTCACACTATTTTTGGCAAATTGTGTCCAGTTAGATTTTATTGTCAACTGCAAAACTGTAGGTCCAAATAAAAACATCAAAGAAAATAAAGAGGCACCAGATAGGTCTTGGTTAGTAACAATTGCAAACCAAGATACGTACAAGTCAAGCATCTCCACAACATCCATGATGGTGCTGACAAGAAAAACCAAAACTATCAAATATGATAGACTGGTATTGACATACTTATGTAGCATTCTCCTAACAAATTCATATGCACCTGAACCAAACCCTGGTCCACCTAAATACCCCTGTGGATCCTGCAACAAAACTTGCACTTGGAAACAAAAAGTGGTATGTTGTGACAGTTGTGATCAGTGGTACCACATAAATTGCCAAGATATCGACGAGAAAATGTATGAAATACTAGATAAAAGCAATCTCTCATGGAACTGTACAAACTGTGGTATGCCAAACTTCTCCACAACTTTTTTCAATGGTACTATACCTGAATTATCGAATACCTACTCAGAATTAGAAATAAGCAATGATTCTGAAAATGAAAGCACTGATAATATTGGATTACCAACATGCATATCATCGCCAATCCAGAAAAATCAAACACAGTCATCATCGACAACCAAGAAAAATCAAGGTAAAAATAAAAAGGACACCCACACGTCAAAAAACTCTGAACCACTAAGAGTGCTTACAATAAATTTTCAGTCGATAAAGAACAAAAAACCTGAAGTAGAACTTATCATTGAATCTTGTAAACCCAGCATAATATTTGGTACCGAGACATGGCTCTCAAATGACATCTCTCCATATGAATACATCTCATCCTCTAAATACAACATTTATACAAAAAATAGAAAGGATGGCTATGGGGGAGTATTACTGGCCATCTCAAACCAGCTGACATCCACACAAATCACAAAAGCTGGTACCGATTTAGACCTTGATACAAACTGCGAAAATGTGGGCAAAAATATCATATGAAGGCAACAAATCACTTTACCTTTGCACATACTATCGATCACCATCCGATAAAGGTGAATCATTAGAACAACTTGGTATCTCACTGATAGAGTTTTATGTAAGAAAACAAATTCAAACATCTGGGTAAGTGGCGATTTCAACCTTGGTCACATAGACTGGAATACACCAGCAGTCATACCTAACACACATGAAGCTTCACTACACCAACAACTCCTCGATATATTACATGACAACAACCTAGCACAAGTCATAAACAAGAACACCCGAAAAGACGCAACACTAGATCTTTTGTGTATGACAAACCCATCATTTGTCAATAGAGTTGAAACATTACCACCAAGCGGTGCGAGTGATCATGATATAGTTTACAGTGAAATAAACCTAGCCCTGCCGCAAAATATACAACAAGCTCACAAAGTGTTAAACTATAAAAAGGTACAATGGGATCAAATAGAAAAAGACCTCACTGAAACTTACAAACAACTAAAAAAAAATCAGGATAAAATGAGTCTAGACGAATTATGGAACATTTTCAAAACCAATGTCCAAGAGACTATCCATAAGCACATTCCAACAAAAAGCATTGGCAACAAATCAAGATTACCTTGGGTAAATAACCAACTAAAAAAGTTAATTAACAAGAAAAACAAATTATATAAAAAGAAAAAACGAAATCCCAAGTATAAAGAACAATATCAGAAAACTAAAACGAAGCTCCAGAACGAAATGAGAAACTCATACTGGCGATATATAGAAAACATGATTTTTGATATTGAAATAAATGAACCAGATCAACCAAGCTTCAAAAATACACCCCAAAAACGTTATTCTCACATAAAAAGCCAGAAAAATGAAAACACCGGCATAGCTCCTCTACGAAGTGAAGGTACCCTACACTCAAATCCATCTGAGAAAGCAAATATACTAAACAAACAATTTCAGTCTGCTTTTACATCTGAAGCAAACACTAAAAATCCAGATAAAGGTCCTAGTACTCATTCCACAATGGAACCCATAAAAATCTCTAGGGATGGTGTTTATAAACTCATCAAAAACATAAACCCTAGTAAAGCTACTGGTCCTGACACCATCGCAGGCAGAGTACTGAAAGAAAATATTGCTATATGTACAGACATCCTCACTTGATTATTCACCAAATCATTGGAAACTGGCAAAGTACCATCTGTCTGGAACCACGCAAATGTCACGCCTGTACTCAAAAAAGGGGATAAACACAACCCAGGTAACTACAGACCTATATCCATAACATGCATAGCTTGCAAATTACTCGAACATATTTTTGCCAGCAACATGATGCAACATCTAGAAACCAACAACATACTTTATGAATTACAGCATGGATTTAGGGCAAAACGATCATGTGAGTCACAAATAATTTCTTTAATACATGAATTATCACAAAACAATGACAAAAATATACAAACAGATTTAATAATAATGGACTTTACAAAAGCTTTCGACAAGGTACCACACAAAAGACTGCTGTACAAAATGAAATACTTTGGCATATCAGAACAAATCATAAACTGGGTTAAATCTTTTCTCTCAAACAGTACTTTTAGAAAATATGACATCATCAAAAATACCAGTCACATCCGGTGTCCCACAGGGTACAGTTCTTGGAACAATACTTTTTCTAATTTACATTAACGACCTTCCTGAATACATCAAACATAGCCGTATCCGACTTTTTGCAGATGACAGTATGATCTATCGACAAATCAAATCACAAAGCGATTGCCTCAAGCTCCAAGAAGATCTCGAAGCTGCTATCAAATGGGAACAAGACTGGCTCATGTCATTTCACTCAGACAAGTGTAACATCATGAATATAACAACCAAGAGAAATCCAATCCACTTTTACTACAACATGCATGGCCATATATTAGAATCGGTTCAACACGCAAAATATCTAGGTGTCACAATCTCAACAGACCTAAAATGGAACACCCACATTCAACAAACTGCCGCCAAAGCAAACAAATCATTATGTTTTATCAGAAGAAAGCTAAAAGTACAATCACAAACAATAAAAGAACGAGCCTATCAAACCCTAATAAGACCCAAATTAGAATACTGCTGCACTGTTTGGGATCCTCACACAAACGAAAACATAAACTCGCTAGAAAGGGTACAGCGACGGGCAGCCAGGTATACATGCAACAGACATCATAACACCAACAGTGTGTCTGAGATGTTAAACACCATGAATTGGCAAACTCTTCAAGAACGCCGACTAAGAACTAGGCTCATAATGTTTCACAAAGTAATAAATGAAAATATCGCCATCCCTACACAAAATATATTACTTCAGAGACAGTCTACAAGATCTTCCCGGAAAGACTCCTACAGACAAATCCAATGCAATAAGGTAACGACCATTTAACTTGAAAGGGGGGGGGGGTATGTTTTTTTTTTCTAAAAAAATATTCTTATTCCCAACGTTGCTGAAAAAAATATTCTGATTTTGGTGGAGGAAAAAAAAAATAATCTGATACAGAGTTTTTGTCATAACCTAATGTTAAATTCTGGGAAAAAAAATATTCTAACTCTCGCATTGTCCGAAAAAAAAAATTCTGAACGAAACAAAAAACCATAACCCCCCCTGCAAGTTAAATGGTCGGTCCCTAAAGACAGTTATACATTTTCTTTCTTTTGTCAAACCATTAAAGACTAAAACAAATTATCCCCCGACATAACCAAAAACACCACTACAGAATCCTTCAAGGGTACACTCACTCACGATGTGCTCCTTGATACTTATCCACACAGAATAAAATAAACAGAAATCATGTTTTTATCTTAATAACTGTAAAAATAAAGAATTGTAAAATCCAAAATTAAAAGAAAAATTGTAAAAACTGATAATATAAAACAAAAAATAAATAACAATTATATCAAACAAATTTACTATGTTCCGAAATTTTTTATAAATTTGAAAACATTTTACCAGGCATGCGCCGGAAAGTAAACAATACAATACAATAAGCTTTATTTAAAGTCGGAAAACATCAAACTTTAAATAAAGCTTATTGTATTGTAAACATCAGTACGTTGATGGTTTTCCGTAACCAAAGAAGAAGAAGAAGAAGCACGTAGCATTCAGGAGAAAGAGCAAAGACTGGTTGGCTCGGAATCAGGATAATGTGTCCGAATGGGGCGGCATGGCTATCCGCTGACAGTGAGCTAGCACTATAAAACCCGAACTAAGCGTGTTGGTTTAGAACAAAACAGACCTCATCTCCAACTCATTGAACATTAACTTGTTCTCGCCATGATATAGCTGAAAAATAGCCGAGTTGGCGTTAAACAACAATCACTCACACACCTCCTTGAACAAATATTGTACTTCACAGAAATAAACCTCACTCTATTAACATATATGGTATTTATCATCTTTAAGCTTGCTAGTGTCCTTTCTGATTCATGCATTTAATTTCGTGCATTTATTAAAGATATATCTTAATTCGATGATTAATTGTATTTTAATTATAAAAAATATTATTAGTGGCTAACCAAGTAACATCGATAGACATCCAAAGCTTTTTGTTTTAAGATTAAAAGTAAGATATTATTATTATTTTTTAGCAATATTAAATTCCTTACCTTATAACAATGTTAACCGTGTGTTTCTGACACATGTACGCATGTACCTATGAAGGTCACCTTTGTTTAACAGGCCTTAGGTTATTCCGTCACCTTGTCTCTCCATTGACTTTGTATGTTAAAGTCTGGGGTCCAAAAGGGATTGGACACTTCATAAAAGTGTTGCGTTTAGGGTCCAAAGGGGTTTGGACACTTCACAGAAGTGTTATGTTTTATATTATCTCTCACGATTGTATGAAGGAGATGTATATATTATGTAATGATTTTTTTAATTATAAGTTGTATTCTGCATTGTATGGACAGAATCGATCTAGATTTGGTAGAGAAGGTTTTGTCTTAGAGAAATTGATTTAATATGGTTTACAGCTAATGTTCTATAGACAAGTCTGATTTATAGTAAATCAACAAAGCACAATTAAAACATTGATATAAAGTGGATTAGGGAACGACCATTTAACTTGAAGGGGGGGGTTATGGTTTTTTACTAAAAAAATATTCTGATTCCCAATGTTGCTGAAAAAAATATTCTGGTTTTGGTGGAGGAAAAAAAAAATAATCTGATTCAGAGTTTTTGTCATATAACCTAATGTAAAAAATTGGGGGAAAAAAATCGCGCTTAGCGCGACAAAAAAAATATATTCTAACTCTTGTGTTGTCCGAAAAAAAAATTCTGAACGAAACAAAAAACCATAACCCCTCCCCCCCCTTCAAGTTAAATGGTCGGTCCCTTAAATAATCTCCATCAACTAGAATTTTATATAATTCTGTATTGACAGAGTGATCATAGTCCAGTAAATACCCAACTAGCATACATCAGAGGAGGACCCAGACTTTTCCCCAAAAGGGACCAGCTACAGTTTTGATTCTATAAGGGGACAGACCAAAATTTTACCATAAATTGTCTGTCTTTTTTCCGGATTAGGAGGTAGAGAGGCGTAGGAGTGGAAGGGGTAAGCTTTAGAAGTGGAGCGGAAAGTGGGATGAGGGCTAGTTTACTGTGTGGACCGGGAAGTGGGGACTCTCTGAGGAGGAGGGGACTCAAATGAGTATTTCGTATTTGGAGAATACCACACTGTTTGCATGTATAATACAACTGACTGTAACTTCTGTAATGGATCCTAATGAGTATGTATTTGTCATGAGTGGTAATGGGTAGCCCTATACAAGGTAAACACTCCTGACAACATACCCATTATTTATTGTTAATGTTACATGTGACAATCAAGTGACTGGGTGGTTGTTATGTCAAATGAACATTTTTTCAGCTATATCATGCATGACGAGAACAAGTTACATTGAATGAAATGATGCTGACCTCTTTGTATTAGACCAACACGCTTGGTTGACATTTATCCCGATTCCTAGCCAACCTGTCTTTTACTCCTTAAAGATGTTGACATTTATCCTGATTCCTAGCCAACCTGTCTTTTACTCCTTAAAGATGTTGACATTTATCCTGATTCTTAGCCAACCTGTCTTTTACTCCTTAAAGATGTTGACATTTATCCTGATTCCTAGCCAACCTGTCTTTTACTCCTTAAAGATGTTGACATTTATCCTGATTCCTAGCCAACCTGTCTTTTACTCCTTAAAGATGTTGACATTTATCCTGATTCCTAGCTAACCTGTCTTTTACTCCTTAAAGATGTTGACATTTATCCTGATTCCTAGCCAACCTGTCTTTTACTCCTTAAAGATGTTGACATTTATCCTGATTCCTAGCCAACCTGTCTTTTACTCCTTAAAGATGTTGACATTTATCCTGATTCCTAGCCAACCTGTCTTTTACTCCTTAAAGATGTTGACATTTATCCTGATTCCTAGCTAACCTGTCTTTTACTCCTTAAAGATGTTGACATTTATCCTGATTCCTAGCCAACCTGTCTTTTAATCCTTAAAGATGTTGACATTTATCCTGATTCCTAGCCAACCTGTCTTTTACTCCTTAAAGATGTTGACATTTATCCTGATTCCTAGCCAACCTGTCTTTTACTCCTTAAAGATGTTGACATTTATCCTGATTCCTAGCCAACCTGTCTTTTACTCCTTAAAGATGTTGACATTTATCCTGATTCCTAGCCAACCTGTCTTTTACTCCTTAAAGATGTTGACATTTATCCTGATTCCTAACCAACCTGTCTTTTACTCCTTAAAGATGTTGACATTTATCCTGATTCCTAGCCAACCTGTCTTTGTTTTTACTCCTTAAAGATGTTGACATTTATCCTGATTCCTAGCCAACCTGTCTTTTACTCCTTAAAGATGTTGACATTTATCCTGATTCCTAGCCAACCTGTCTTTTACTCCTTAAAGATGTTGACATTTATCCTGATTCCTAGCCAACCTGTCTTTTACTCCTTAAAGATGTTGACATTTATCCTGATTCCTAGCCAACCTGTCTTTTACTCCTTAAAGATGTTGACATTTATCCTGATTCCTAACCAACCTGTCTTTTACTCCTTAAAGATGTTGACATTTATCCTGATTCCTAGCCAACCTGTCTTTTACTCCTTAAAGATGTTGACATTTATCCTGATTCCTAGCCAACCTGTCTTTTACTCCTTAAAGATGTTGACATTTATCCTGATTCCTAGCCAACCTGTCTTTTACTCCTTAAAGATGTTGACATTTATCCTGATTCCTAGCCAACCTGTCTTTTACTCCTTAAAGATGTTGACATTTATCCTGATTCCTAGCCAACCTGTCTTTTACTCCTTAAAGATGTTGACATTTATCCTGATTCCTAGCCAACCTGTCTTTTACTCCTTAAAGATGTTGACATTTATCCCGATTCCTAGCCAACCTGTCTTTTACTCCTTAAAGATGTTGACATTTATCCCGATTCCTAGCCAACCTGTCTTTTACTCCTTAAAGATGTTGACATTTATCCTGATTCCTAGCCAACCTGTCTTTTACTCCTTAAAGATGTTGACATTTATCCCGATTCCTAGCCAACCTGTCTTTTACTCCTTAAAGATGTTGACATTTATCCTGATTCCTAGCCAACCTGTCTTTTACTCCTTAAAGATGTTGACATTTATCCTGATTCCTAGCCAACCTGTCTTTTACTCCTTAAAGATGTTGACATTTATCCTGATTCCTAGGCAACCTGTCTTTTACTCCTTAAAGATGTTGACATTTATCCTGATTCCTAGCCAACCTGTCTTTGTTTTTACTCCTTAAAGATGTTGACATTTATCCTGATTCCTAGCCAACCTGTCTTTTACTCCTTAAAGATGTTGACATTTATCCTGATTCCTAGCCAACCTGTCTTTTACTCCTTAAAGATGTTGACATTTATCCTGATTCCTAGCCAACCTGTCTTTTACTCCTTAAAGATGTTGACATTTATCCTGATTCCTAGCCAACCTGTCTTTTACTCCTTAAAGATGTTGACATTTATCCTGATTCCTAGCCAACCTGTCTTTTACTCCTTAAAGATGTTGACATTTATCCTGATTCCTAACCAACCTGTCTTTTACTCCTTAAAGATGTTGACATTTATCCCGATTCCTAGCCAACCTGTCTTTTACTCCTTAAAGATGTTGACATTTATCCTGATTCCTAGCCAACCTGTCTTTTACTCCTTAAAGATGTTGACATTTATCCTGATTCCTAGCCAACCTGTCTTTTACTCCTTAAAGATGTTGACATTTATCCTGATTCCTAGGCAACCTGTCTTTTACTCCTTAAAGATGTTGACATTTATCCTGATTCCTAGCCAACCTGTCTTTGTTTTTACTCCTTAAAGATGTTGACATTTATCCTGATTCCTAGCCAACCTGTCTTTTACTCCTTAAAGATGTTGACATTTATCCTGATTCCTAGCCAACCTGTCTTTTACTCCTTAAAGATGTTGACATTTATCCTGATTCCTAGCCAACCTGTCTTTTACTCCTTAAAGATGTTGACATTTATCCTGATTCCTAGCCAACCTGTCTTTTACTCCTTAAAGATGTTGACATTTATCCTGATTCCTAGCCAACCTGTCTTTTACTCCTTAAAGATGTTGACATTTATCCTGATTCCTAACCAACCTGTCTTTTACTCCTTAAAGATGTTGACATTTATCCTGATTCCTAGGCAACCTGTCTTTTACTCCTTAAAGATGTTGACATTTATCCTGATTCCTAGCCAACCTGTCTTTGTTTTTACTCCTTAAAGATGTTGACATTTATCCTGATTCCTAGCCAACCTGTCTTTTACTCCTTAAAGATGTTGACATTTATCCTGATTCCTAGCCAACCTGTCTTTTACTCCTTAAAGATGTTGACATTTATCCTGATTCCTAGCCAACCTGTCTTTTACTCCTTAAAGATGTTGACATTTATCCTGATTCCTAGCCAACCTGTCTTTTACTCCTTAAAGATGTTGACATTTATCCTGATTCCTAGCCAACCTGTCTTTTACTCCTTAAAGATGTTGACATTTATCCTGATTCCTAGCCAACCTGTCTTTTACTCCTTAAAGATGTTGACATTTATCCTGATTCCTAGCCAACCTGTCTTTTACTCCTTAAAGATGTTGACATTTATCCTGATTCCTAGCCAACCTGTCTTTTACTCCTTAAAGATGTTGACATTTATCCTGATTCCTAGCCAACCTGTCTTTTACTCCTTAAAGATGTTGACATTTATCCTGATTCCTAGCCAACCTGTCTTTTACTCCTTAAAGATGTTGACATTTATCCTGATTCCTAGCCAACCTGTCTTTTACTCCTTAAAGATGTTGGCATTTATCCTGATTCCTAGCCAACCTGTCTTTTACTCCTTAAAGATGTTGACATTTATCCTGATTCCTAGCCAACCTGTCTTTTACTCCTTAAAGATGTTGACATTTATCCTGATTCCTAGCCAACCTGTCTTTTACTCCTTAAAGATGTTGACATTTATCCTGATTCCTAGCCAACCTATCTTTTACTCCTTAAAGATGTTGACATTTATCCTGATTCCTAGCCAACCTGTCTTTTAATCCTTAAAGATGTTGACATTTATCCTGATTCCTAGCCAACCTGTCTTTTACTCCTTAAAGATGTTGACATTTATCCTGATTCCTAGCCAACCTGTCTTTGTTTTTACTCCTTAAAGATGTTGACATTTATCCTGATTCCTAGCCAACCTGTCTTTTACTCCTTAAAGATGTTGACATTTATCCTGATTCCTAGCCAACCTGTCTTTTAATCCTTAAAGATGTTGACATTTATCCTGATTCCTAGCCAACCTGTCTTTTACTCCTTAAAGATGTTGACATTTATCCTGATTCCTAGCCAACCTGTCTTTGTTTTTACTCCTTAAAGATGTTGACATTTATCCTGATTCCTAGCCAACCTGTCTTTTACTCCTTAAAGATGTTGACATTTATCCTGATTCCTAGCCAACCTGTCTTTTACTCCTTAAAGATGTTGACATTTATCCTGATTCCTAGCCAACCTGTCTTTTACTCCTTAAAGATGTTGACATTTATCCTGATTCCTAGCCAACCTGTCTTTTAATCCTTAAAGATGTTGACATTTATCCTGATTCCTAGCCAACCTGTCTTTTACTCCTTAAAGATGTTGACATTTATCCTGATTCCTAGCCAACCTGTCTTTGTTTTTACTCCTTAAAGATGTTGACATTTATCCTGATTCCTAGCCAACCTGTCTTTTACTCCTTAAAGATGTTGACATTTATCCTGATTCCTAGCCAACCTGTCTTTTACTCCTTAAAGATGTTGACATTTATCCTGATTCCTAGCCATCCTGTCTTTTACTCCTTAAAGATGTTGACATTTATCCTGATTCCTAGCCAACCTGTCTTTTACTCCTTAAAGATGTTGACATTTATCCTGATTCCTAGCCAACCTGTCTTTTACTCCTTAAAGATGTTGACATTTATCCTGATTCCTAGCCAACCTGTCTTTTACTCCTTAAAGATGTTGACATTTATCCTGATTCCTAGCCAACCTGTCTTTTACTCCTTAAAGATGTTGACATTTATCCTGATTCCTAGCCAACCTGTCTTTTACTCCTTAAAGATGTTGACATTTATCCTGATTCCTAGCCAACCTGTCTTTTACTCCTTAAAGATGTTGACATTTATCCTGATTCCTAGCCAACCTGTCTTTTACTCCTTAAAGATGTTGACATTTATCCTGATTCCTAGCCAACCTGTCTTTTACTCCTTAAAGATGTTGACATTTATCCTGATTCCTAGCCAACCTGTCTTTGCTTTTACTCCTTAAAGATGCGTGCTTAGCGGAGAAGAAGCAAATACCAATTTCATAGTCTTGGATTTACAACTACCTCATCAGACCTGTTTACTACTACGTTTTCGCCGTATTTACTACGTTTTTTTACAGTAAATTACGCCCTACGGTTGAACCTGACTATTCTACGCTTGAACAAACATCGTTTTTTCAAAATTCGTTTGTACAGAAAGGGACATACCGTGATTGATCACTCCGAGAGACATAATTTTTAATCCTTTAGACATATCATCACGGACATAAACCCACTGTGATAGACCTAAAAAGGACCATAACACAAGGTGGTGGGGATTAAATTTTATGGCTCTCGGTCACCTGTGCGCCGATTGATATTTTACCGCCAATTAAGAGATTAGCGTTACCTGTTCTACCTGTTGACTTTTAATATCGTAAGCCGTAATTATTGCTACTGAAGGATGTATTTTTGACAATTAATTTTGTATCCTCTTGCTGTTAATATTTGACTGTTTGTTGCTTTTCATTGCCAAAGAATGTGTGTCTTGTTATCGTTTTCGTTTATTTTAGAAAGTTCTACTTTATGACCTCGAGTTCTATATCAAGAATTTTGTTGAAACCACAACTGAACTTTATCTTGTTTAATTTTAATTTCTCATTTTTTTTTTCTCCGTTGGGTTGAATTCAGTATGTATTGAATTATTCGTAAATACGGGCTACTTCATAAATGTATTTTGTGTTTATAAGTTAAACCGCAGGCGCGGGTTTTGTAGTGTTTAATAGTTGGTAAAGAGCAGACTTAAAATTGATTATTGGTTTATTTTGTGTTTTGGACTTTTACCTCTCGTATTGAAAAAAATTAACAATTCAAGTAAACTGTTTTACACACTTGACTTGTTACGTAATTCCGCTATAGATGAAAATAATTTTCTCTAAAATTGCAAACAAAAACCTATAACAATCCAAATTTACGTAGGTTAATGGCTACAAAATGAACAAAAAGCGGAAAACGAAGAGCATGCTTTTAATTTGTTCCATAAACTTTTTTTGCTGTATTTTGTCACAAATCTATTGGGTTGAAAGCCAATTAAGATTTGAATTTGAATAAATAAATAAATAAATAAATAAATAAATAAATAAATAAATAAATAAATAAATAAATAATTTGATTTTGGTCAGATACTGTGTAATGGTCAAACATTTGTAGGGGTAAAATCATGATAAAGGTTAATTCCCTATTTCCTTTCACGTTTCTAAACTTTCTGCAGATTAGCCGCTAATTTCCAAAATATATCCGTAAATTTAGTGACTTTTGGACATGTAGTACTTCTTTGAACGATCTGTTTATAAATATTTGTTTCGTTAATTTTTAATCAAATTCTTCAATGACCGTATACAAATTATTTAGTACGTATTTCTACAACGAAAAAGGTTTTAACTGGGTTTTCTATGAAGATTAAAATAAAAAAAAATACTGAACGTATAACAAATATTATTGAACTAAAATGTAACATTGAACTGGAAATACGCTTTAAAACGTAACAAATCACGCATATCGCGCATGTGTTTATGAAACTTCATTTGTGCACAAGCCAGGTCACGTGTACGCGTGTCAATGGATACGCAAACACAGCCAAGGTTAAAAATCTTTGAAACAAATTTGCACAACCCATGATTTCACTGAATTGAAGTTGAATAATCATTTATTATTTACATTTTAGTCATCAATACAAATGAACTCTCCGTTCTCGTGCTATTTTCTCGATTTCGGGATTTCATTCCCAGGTTACGTTCAAGGATGTTTTGCGTTTTGAGGAAAGAAATAAAAAAATGGTTTTTTTTAAATTCTGAGGGGAATCCGAGAAAGTACCTGAAAAAAAAATAGGCGATATAAAAACGTAATTTCACCTGTACATCTTATCCGACTAGTTTACCTGTAAAACGACACACTTGATTACAAGATTAACACCTGGTGTTTTATTGGGGTACCTATAAAGTGCGAAACGAAATAGAAACGAAACGAAACGAAATCAACGAAATGAAAACGAAATAAAACGAAACCAACGAAAGCAAAACTAAATCAACGAAAACAAAACGAAATAGACTGATATGAAGAAAATGGAAGGAAAAAAATAAAAGACAAAACGAAATAAAGAAATAAAAAAAAAAAGATAATTCGATTTTTTAAATACAATAATTTTGATTAATTATAACCCATCTTGCATGTCTGTCCGTTACAGTACTCCTCACGTACATTACCCGCAACTCAATCCAAGCCGGGTTTGCTTGCCGACAAACTTTCAGAAGTTCAAATGTCATATTTTTATTTGTGTTTGTGTGTGTGTCAGTATTTATGAATTATAAAGTTTCTGGAGTGGGCATATAGAAAAAAAATGGGGAATATGAGGGGGTATTTTCATAAATTGGGATATTGAGGGTTCATTATTAGTCTGATTTTATTACGTTTTTCGTTTGTAATTTACATAAATTTGCCTATTCGCAAATCAAACAGGATGGCCTTGAGTTTCAGATTCTGGGCACTATTTGGCTACTGGATTTTCCCGACTTGTCACGTTTAATCCCCATGCAAACACCCCCCCCCCCCCCCATTTGTCAATTTGACGGAACTATTAACGACTGTCATACAAGTGGGAGGTTTGACCCACCATTTTCTTGGGAAATGCCTGTACCAAATCGGGAATATGATAGTTGTTTTCTAGTTTCACATTTGGTCATGTCTTAGGATTAGAGAATTTACATGTACCGATTGTTTTTATACTTGGTAACGTCTTAGGGTTAGACGAGTGGCATCTGCCTATCTGCTATCAGAACCCACCATTTTCCCGGGAAAATGTCTGTACCAAGTCAGGAATATGTTGTTTTTCAGTTGTTCCGTTGATTGAAAACTCAGATGGTTGAGCTTCTTATCGGTTTTGTCTGTTTTTGTGGATTTTCCCTTTGAATGCGCCTTGGAGTACGGTACCATTGTTATTACCTTTATTCGGTAGTGTGCCAACAGATCTGGCGTAATGTATTACCGTTGTTCTTTCCGAGATATACAGGGGTCAAAAAGACCCAACACTATAAACTTTTTATTTCAAATCCTATTGTTCTATTTTGAAGAACTAAAAAAAAAACCAACAGCAACATAAACGTACGTACAGAAGAACTTCTGGAAAAAATAATGCTTGCAAAAACTAAACATAAGAAACTCTGGAAGTTTTATTGAAATCCATTCTGTTGTTTAGGAAGAGTTATGGATAACGCAACAGTATCCTCTCTCTATTGTATAGCCTTGTATGACAATTACATAGCCTTAAATGACAAAGTCCAAAAGTGAAGAAATTTTAGCAAGAACTGTTAAAATGGGAAAACAAAAATAGAAGGTGCACAATGCCATTTGGTACTAAAGAATTCATGAAATTAATGAACCTTGCCATATGGTATTAAAGATTTCCTGTAAGATTCATTCAATTTCACCAAGTTGTTAAGGAGGAATTGCATAGGCAGTGAGGGAAGCACTCATGGACAAACGGACATATACTATATACCCCCCTCCCGCTGGATAGCGGTGGGTATAAAAATATGTGCCGTATCAAATTTTATTAATAGCGGAATTTTTTTTGGAGGGGGGTATATGAAAAGGGATCAAAGGGAAAAAAGGTACTTTTCCAAGATATGTAGATTTTTTAAAATTTCTAAAGTTAATTTTTGATAGGATTTGTATACATCCGCCAAAAAAAGATTGGGGTATATAGGACTTCTGCTGTCCGTTCGTTCGTTTGTCCGTCCGGTCGTCACACTTTTTCGTCTCTCCGACACACTTTTAAATTTTGCTCGGACGGGGGTATTTATTAGTGAACTTTAACTACTGCACTTCTGTTATTTTAATTCCTCTCCTTTCAACAGACTTGGCGTTGCTCTTATGGTTCCCAAATTTAAAAGAAGCCACTAAGTGAAAAGGACAGACTCCCGCTGAATAAATGCATAGTATTCTTGTTCAATGGTGATCAAATCCTGTCCTCTCCTGATGAAAGACAGACATGTGTGGGAAGTAGTCTAGCATCGTAATTGTGAAAATAGGTTTGATTTCTTTTAGGCCCCTATTATTTTTTCTTCCATTTTCTATTTCGTTTTGTTTTCGTTGATTTCGTTTTGCTTTCGTTGGTTTCGTTTTATTTCGTTTTCATTTCGTTTCGTTTTTGTTGATTTCGTTTCGTTTCGTTTCTATTTCGTTTCGCACTTTATAGGTGCCCGTTTTATTGCCCCCTGATCACCGACATGAATTTAAAATTTTAATCCCCATCACTCTCCTAGACATGACCTTGATCACGGTATGTCCCTTTCTGTACTGTATGACCTAACTCATTGAGTCACCCGGGCCCCCATCTTCATTAGATACATGTAACTAAGGTAGATATTTGGTATGTATATACTTAGTTCTAATAATAAAACCCTAAATGCTCGCTTACTCGCAAGGGTTATAACGGGATGCCATTACACGTAATGGAGCAGCCGCCGAGATTTTTTGCGCTCGCTTACAGAGTTTCTGACGCCTGCATTTATCAATAATAAGACATAACCTTTCCTTTTGTCCATTATTATAACAAGTTTTTATCACCTACCAGTATTTTAGAATGTAATTCCCACAAAATAAAAATCCATGTTTACTAAACTCTCTGAACATTTTGAATTTCGTCATTTCCGGCCTCACTATTTGGATGTCGATACCATATTTGGCGATTAAGGCGTGAATATTTACATCAGCAGTCGTAAGCATCGTAGTAAAAAATACCATATTTAGAAAAGCTCAGCCTTCCGTAGTTTCCGGTTATGACAAACAATCGATAAATTTGAACAAGCTTGTTGCTACCTTTGAAAAGCATATATTTCTCAGCCAAACCGATTTAACAAGGACTGGGATCATCAGTAATAGTTATAATGAAATGTTTGAAGCGTAAATAGTGAGTTTTTACGTTTCAATTGCAAATTTTTTTTTGCTCCATTGTGACGAATGGGACCGCGTTGTAGCTCTGCCGAGACACAAGTTTGTCACAGGAGCTACATTATTGCAGCTAGTATATACTGTGTGTATATGCCATTATGGCACCAGCTCATGAATCAGAAACCATTGTTTTCAATTTCCGAAAACTACTCTCAACATTGCCAAACTACGCTGAGCTGGAGCAAATACTACTCTTTAGTGTCAATTGGGGTAAACAGGTCTGTACCTGTGCAATCAGTGACTATCACCACTAAAGTTGTAAGTTCTACCCCCGTTCATGGCGAAGTGAACTCGATACAACATTATGTGATAAAGTTTGTCAGTGACTTACGGCAGGTTGGTGGTTTTCTCCGGTATCCTCCACCAATAAAACTGAGCGCCACGATATAACTGAAATATTGTTGAAAGTGGCGTTAAACACCATAATCATAACCGTAACTATATTCCAAAAATATAAAATCCTTAATTTCGTATTGATATAAATAGAGTATCTACCTGTTTCTCCATATACCATAAAGTTGGTTGAGTTATTTCTAGCTGCAATAATGTAGCTCCTGTGACAAACTTGTGTCTCGGCAAGTAAGCGAGCATTTAGGGTTTAGTTATTTCTGACTGACAACACATTTTTTTCCAACATTTACAAAGTTTCCACTGCGAAAAATAACTTTCAAAAACATCTAACGAGTTTTGTAAATCGGTTGTGCTTTAGTACACAAATTCTTAGCTCTTCCTGACATGGATTGCTAATATTTTCAAGACTTGATTTGGTTTTGTAGCAGAAAACCTTCAAAATCTGCAAGGAAATTCGAGAATAGGAAAGAAGATAAATTTTCTTATTGACGGAACCAATATCACGTGTAAAAAACACTTGAAATATCATTATTTTGCTCTAGGCACGATTTAATTCACTTTTAAAACTTTCCCACAAACATTATTTTTCTTCAGTTTTCGCCAAACGCCTTTTTAAAGTCAATAAATGTGCAATATTTTTTTTTCCCAAACTACAAATATATGTCAATTAGCAGTGTAAGCAAAAAATATTTTCTGTAGTTGAATACACAGGCACTTGTTTCATTCAAAATATGTTTCATTAAAAAAATATATATATTTTGAATGAAACAAGTGCCTGTGGGCAAACTTTTAAGTCAAATTTGGTTTGGTCACGTGGTTTTGGAGAAGAATTTGATTGAAATATGAAAATGTTGACACAAAGTGACAATGATTTATATCAAAGGTATACTTAATTACCTACATCAACTGGTACATTAATCCTGCTCAGGTAAAATTGATGTTGCTAAATATAATTCAAGTCAAAGATCAACCCCCGAAAAAAATTGTCCCCTGCCACAGTGAATGTAAGATTACCAGGGAGATTAAATAATAAGTGGACTTCGTGGTAGTTAAAATTGACATACAGTACTTGACATTTTGTAATGTGTGATCGTGTGTATATTTCATTTACATGTAGCACTGTTGTGAAATGTGTACACAGGTAAAAACAAGTCGTTTGAATTACAAAGAGGTTACCAGTGGGATATTTATAATTTTAAGTGAAAACTAATCCAGAGTTGCGGGATTTTTTTGGTAAATAAATGTAAAACAATTAATTTGACAAATAGAAAAGATAAGATTAACTGCACCTTATTGTAACAAAAATGTAGATGAAAAGTGCTTATTTTTTTTTCTTATTTTACTGATGATAATAAAATGACATGACTGAAAAAATTGAAATTGTAATATTTCATCATCGGGAGCATAACACTAAACTTTGAAATAAAAAATATATAAGATTGTTTGTGGAAATATGACATGCGAACATTACATACTATGACAGGTTCGAAGTCAGGATTTTTCGGCGTTGTGTGTGGTTTGGTTTTTTTTTTGGGGGGGGGGGGGTAAACATTCGGACTTTAATATCATTCTAGTTCCACAGAAATCGGGATTGTCGTAATTCAGCTATAATCTCGAATTAAATTGTCACAGTTCAACCCACTAGTACTTGGTTTCCTAGAGAGAGTGGTCGTACGTACAAACCCCATCCCCTCCCTATGAATGTGTAAAATACGTTACTTAATCACTCCGACCTCATCCTACTACAGACAACATTTATCTGTATAAGGAACTAGAATTCTACGTAAAAAGGAAAAACATATAGTGTAAACTATTTCCATGGTGTAATGGATAGCGAACACGCCTCGAGTGTGGTATATAGATCGTGAGTTCGATCCCCACCAGTCGCGACAAAATTTTTATTTTTGGTACACATGTCTATGTGTGGACTTTTGTTTCAGTAAGCTAGCACTGTACAAATCTAAATAAGAACTTCTGCATAGAACAGTAAAGTAAACATTGTCTCATCAACATGAACAATCTGAATATGAGATCTCTCATTTGCTCCCCCTTTTCTCAGTTATGCCACGCGGTGTGGGGACTCACTCTTGCTTCCCCTTTTCTCAGTTATGCCGTGCGGTGTGGGGACTCACTCCACGACATATCTACAGTAAAGAGGAGTGCTCCCCCTTTTCTCATTTATGCCGTACGGTGTGGGGACTCACTCCACGACATATCTACAGTAAAGAGGAGTGCTCCCCCTTTTCTCAGTTATGCCGTGCGGTGTGGGGACTCACTCCACGACATATCTACAGTAAAGAGGAGTGCTCCCCCTTTTCTCAGTTATGCCGTGCGGTGTGGGGACTCACTCCACGACATATCTACAGTAAAGAGGAGTGCTCCCCCTTTTCTCAGTTATGCCGTGCGGTGTGGGGACTTACTCCACGACATATCTACAGTAAAGAGGAGTGCTCCCCCTTTTCTCAGTTATGCCGTGCGGTGTGGGGACTCACTCCACGACATATCTACAGTAAAGAGGAGTGCTCCCCCTTTTCTCAGTTATGCCGTGCGGTGTGAGGACTCACTCCACGACATATCTACAGTAAAGAGGAGTGCTCCCCCTTTTCTCAGTTATGCCGTGCGGTGTGGGGACTCACTCCACGACATATCTACAGTAAAGAGGAGTGCTCCCCCTTTTCTCAGTTATGCCGTGCGGTGAGGGGACTCACTCCACGACATATCTACAGTAAAGAGGAGTGCTCCCCCTTTTCTCAGTTATGCCGTGCGGTGTGGGGACTCACTCCACGACATTATCTACAGTAAAGAGGAGTGCTCCCCCTTTTCTCAGTTATGCCGTGCGGTGTGGGGACTCACTCCACGACATATCTACAGTAAAGAGGAGTGCTCCCCCTTTTCTCAGTTATGCCGTGCGGTGTGGGACTCACTCCACGACATATCTACAGTAAAGAGGAGTGCTCCCCCTTTTCTCAGTTATGCCGTGCGGTGGTGGGACTCACTCCACGACATATCTACAGTAAAGAGGAGTGCTCCCCCTTTTCTCAGTTATGCCGTGCGGTGTGAGGACTCACTCCACGACATATCTACAGTAAAGAGGAACAAGTAAGAGATCTGATTGTACCGGTAATCAGAGTGCATCAAAAGTCAACTTCTTTTTGTCACCATAAAGCTGGAAAAAATGCAACTTGCCGTTAAACAATAAAAATTCATTTGTTTAAATATGAAGTAAAGAATAGTTACGTTACCTTGACAGTCAACTTGACTAGCCAAAATTAATCACTAGAACCGAAACTGTAGACCCAGGGAGACCATTCAACTTTATACAAAACATCTAGAGTTCAGATAATTTAGATTTTATTTGATACCGCTAATTTCAAAACTTGAAAAACAGGTTATGATTCTTTTGTTACTATCGTAAAACTTTTACCCTTTGTAGACTAAATTATTGTCCATACCTGACTTAAATTAGTGAACTGTAAAACAACTGGGAAAAATCACAAGAAAATCCAGGACAGAAATGTATGAGAAACACTGTATCGCTGTATCGATTGACACTGAAGTCAAAACTCGTCACAATTTAATCCTGATTATGATGTTAATACGAATAGGAAAAGGGATGTTACTATAAGCCGAGAGAATAGGAAACAAACCAGGGACTCTTCTTCTTATAATTAATGTGAATTCATTCTTATTCTGTAAATTAAACATTGAACATGTATTCTTCAAAGAAAAAAATGTTAGAAAAAAGGAAACGGACAGAAATTGGAAAGATACATTATTATGATAATGTTGGTGTAACTTAGTTACTAACTAGTCGTTCAAAAATTATAATAACAGCGGAGAAAAAATATAACAGATTTTTTTACAATGTTTTTTGATCGAGGAAAAAAATGCCGTTTCCATTTGAGTATATCTTAATTCTAAAACAAGCCAGGTGTAAAAATTTGCTGGCTTAAGGTAATAGTAATATGTTGATTACACCCTTATAGACCCCCTATGATTTGTAATACATGTATATACGATATCTTTATGTGTGTAATTCAGTGAGTTATAATCTACTGTGTCGCGTTGAAAACCTACATATATATATATAAAAGGTAAGATTATATTATCTATACAGCCTAATTAAACTCATTAATTGTCGTCTTAAAGGTACTTGATTGATCTATACCTATTAATAACAAGTGCTGACCTAGAATTAATTTAACCTCTAGACGTAGTGAATAGGTCAAACCAAAGTCAAAAACTTGCACTGAGGTAAGTGATCAGCATTCATGTCGTTTTTGCATGTCACAAAGATATCGGTGTTTTGTGACAAAAGGAATCATTGGAACATGCTTCTAAAAAAGAAATAGCAAGCAGGACACAGCTTGATATGTGTTGGCCTGAGTTGAATGGCGTTAGTACAAGTGTGTTCTATTTTCGTCCACCACTACACACTTCGTTAGATATTCTGATCATATACATACATGTACATTAATTATATATTTTCATATTGCATTTCTACACCACAAATACCTTCCATCTATTTCCACACTCGCAATGTATTGCCGTGAGTTGAATGGCGTTAGTACAAGTGTGTTCTATTTTCGTACACCACTACACACTTCGTTAGATATTCTGATCATATACATACATGTACATTAATTATATATTTTCATATTGCATTTCTACACTCGCACACACAAGCTGATCAAATACACGGCGTGGGTGAATCATTTATTTACAATAAATAAAAAATGCATACATGTACCTCTGAAACTCGTGGCAGTATCCTTTCGTGATTTATTGTGGATGTATGGAGGGATAAACATTAATCTTGTATAGTTAGGGTGGTGGTAGTTATATCTGTATGATTTGGTAGGGATGCACTAAACGAGTTCATAGCCAGGATTTTTCAGGAGGGGGGGGGGGGGGGGGGGGGCATGTGACGGGTGTCTAAAGCCAGACATTAATAGTTGTAGCTGCACCGGAATCCTGATTTTGATAATCTTAATTCAACTAAAATCTCTAGCTCTAATAGTCCATCAAGGAGGGGGAGGGAGGCAGGAGGTCACACGAAACCCTGAATCCATGCTAATTCCTCTATTCTAGGATGTATTTTACATAGACCTTGTTAGACGTGAAATATACTTGTTATGTTTATATATGTGCTGAGGTATTACTTTTTTTTTACTTTTAGTCGGATATTACATCCGTTATCTTAGCATGGGTAGGGAATCATGGACTGCTTCAAACCCCCTTTTTTTTCTTTTTTTCTTTTTTTTTTTAAATCTACCACTGATTTTGACTACGATTTATTTAAAATATTCACATGATGAAATGAGTGTATATAGAATATATATTTTATTGCCTAATCATAGGGCCCACATGAGACATCATTAACAATACAAACATTCATGATTGATAAATGAGACATACACACAAAAAAGAAAAAGGACATAGTTTAAAGTTTTTATATTTCTAAAAATATAAATATAATTATTATTATTTAGTGGATCATGTTGTGGTTTGTCCCCTATATCTCAGATCCAGTGTGAAACTTTACATATGTTGCATATTTCTTAATATGTTCCTTTATATGTTCAGTGTGTGTGGACAGATTGACATCATGCTATGTCCATATATTGTTTTGAATACCTTCACTGTTTTAATACATATTGCCAAAGGTCAATTTCGTTCACACTGCCGAATACTTAATGAACCGGAACATAATGTTGTGAGGACTATTATAATTATATAATAATGTGGTCTTGTCCAGGTAATATGCCAAAATATTACAGTATCAAATATCACTACAGAAACTTACACTTTGTATAATAATAGTAAACATTGTCACAAGTTTGATCTTTGTCATGTTGACCAATAAAAGTACATGTCGTGTAAACATAAATATTATCCCCCAAAATGTGTTCCTGATGAAATTTATTACATGGGGAATTGGGGATAACATATTTCAGGGCCTCCAAGAGAAATTTTGCAAGGTGGACCAAGACTGCTTTGGGGCCTCGGGGACAATTTTTTAAATTCTAAATAAACTAAAAATAGTTGAAAATACAAAACCAATCAAAATAAAACGTCTATGGCTATGTGGCCATTTAGGGCGAGGTTATTTATCTACTCTCGGGGTTCCTCGAGTTATATCAGCTCTATGCGCACGCATCTTATTATTTGAACGAAAAATAGCAAACTCGAGTAACTCTCAACATGGTGGAAGGGTGTTCAGAAATTCTTCCTTATCAGAAAAAGCCGAAAATGGAGAGCTTTTTGGAGCCAACAAATTCATTAAATTCAAAAAAGATTCAATCAAGTGATTTCATCTGCTCGACAAGTGGTTGAGAGATCATATGAGCTCTTAAAGGGCCGTTTGAGACGGCTCAGGGAAATAACAGTACACAAGCCTAGGAATATTGTCTCTATCATAGTATGGGGTTGTATATTGCACAACTTAACCATTATCAATCATGAGGACATAGAGGTGATGATGATGGTCACCCAAACAGACTCCCAAATATCTTCAGAAACAATAATGATGCATTAACTTTTAGAGACAATCTGATGAGGACCCTGGTCATTTAAATAAATTAATCATTCTTCTCATGTATTATTCATTAAAAAAAAAATTCCAGATTTTTTTCTTTAATTGCATTTCAAATCGTTGGACATCCAAGAAAATTCTGATGCTGGAATACGGCATATTTTTTTTCCAGATTTCTGTAAATGTTATATACCAAATATAAACTTGACAGATATGAGAGTACATTTCAGAGGAGCATAATATACTGGCATAACGACTTAAAATTAATTAAAAAAAACCAAGATCTGTCAGATTGACAGCAAACCAGGTCTCCAGCACAGTCTGGCAATACATTGCCTTTTCTACCATATACCACAAGGACCCTACATCTGATCTAAGTTTGTGACCTAGACCTTTGAGCAATATAAATTGAGATGTGAAATGAAAAACACCTCTAGATCGTGGTGAACGTATATGCCAAGTATCATCACTTAATTCCAAATGGTTCTAAATTTATAGAGCGGACATGGTACCTACCATATACCATAGGGTCGCAACTTGATCCAAGTCAGTGACCTTGGCCTTTGACCTAGAGATTTGGACATGTAATGCGACACACCCTTGGATGGTGATGAACATCTATGCCAAGTATCATAACTTAGATCCAAATGGTTCTCAAATTATAGAGTGGACACATTTGGTAGCCGCCCGGTATTGGAGCTAAATTATGGTGGAAACTAGGGAGAGTTCGGATATTTCAAATAATTTGAAGTGATAATGACAATTGTGCTCACGTTTGGTTTTCAATTGGTCAAGTGGTTTCTGAGGAGAAGATATTTTTTTTATCAAAAGTTTACAGACGATGACAGACGTCAAGTGATGGCAATACATGTAGCTCACTTTGGTCCAGGTCAGCTAAAAATGAAAGCTCAAATGAGGCTTATCTTTTATTTTGGGATCCTAACATAACATTTTTTCAAGGAATGCATGAAAACCTTTATACCAAAAACTTTTTTTTTTATTCAACAACTAAATAAAAATAATAAAATTATTTATTTTGCATGTAAACAAAGTAATATTAACCCTGTATCCTATAAGATGCAAAAATAACATGACAGGATTCGGAAACAAGCTAATGAATTATAATTGACTAATATAGCAAAAAAGTTATAGAACATGCTACATGACAAATCTAAAAATAAAACAATAATAGACAGTGGAATAACAAAACAGAAAGATATAAAATTAGTAATACAGATGAAATGTAACTTAGAATTATAATGTAAATCTTTTGCTTTTAAGAATAAAATTCTGTACCTTGATAAAAATGTCTATATTTTGATCTACACTTAAGGTGTCTGACCCCTTTAGTAGAAGTTTAACATCAATAGTAACCGGATAATTGATTGTATACATGAGTTCATTACGTAAATCAGTATATTTTTCGCACGATATCAAAAAATTGGTATGTAGATTCGACTTGACCACATGCACAATTAAGGGAATCCACCAGATTTCGAATGAACAGGTGCTCATTTAATGAGCTACTGTTCAATCTTAACCTGGTGTGCAAATTTTGACCCAATCGAGTGCCACTGTAATAGTATGCAGGACATTAGCTATGTTGAGTTTTAATACGCTCCTTAAAAATATTCAGAGACCTTGAAGTTCGAGTATCTATAGGGAGTCTACTCCATAATTTTATGGATGATGGAAGGAAATAATCTGAATAGAATTTAGTTTTTGAACTTATTTCTAGAATATTCGCAGACTGACGAGTGTTATGATAGGGCCAAAAAAAAAATATATGTGTGTTTACTGTCACATGTCAAAAAAATCTAGGGTCGGTCGGTCGGCATTTTTTTTTTTTAACTATCGGCAAAACCGGAAATAGTCGTTCCCGGTTCCGGAATCCGATTCCGGTATTTCATTTTTGAAATTTACGGTAAGCCGTCATTTGTTGAAACTGTTTTATGACGAGTTACACAGTTTTTCTACCTTCTTTGCTCTCAATTTCGACAAAAAGCTAGCGGTTGAATAAATAAAACATTGCTGCTGATTAAACAACAAAAATGGTTATCCGAATTCTGTGTAAAAATTGATAGGTACATAGTGTCGAATAATTGTCGATAAAAAAAGGTTAGGGTCGGCGGCTGAAAAATAGGGTGGGTCGGGTGACCGTAAACACACATATTTTTTTTTGGCCTAGTGTCGATTGTCGACTCTATCGACGCAATTACTTTCCTTGTTAAAAAATCCAATATTTTCAATCTGAAATATATAATCCCCAATTTCCATGAATAAAACTTACATTTCGTCGCCATCTTGCTACTCGAGGAATCGAGGTCCAGTGTAGGGTTGACTCGAGTAAGCCGATTACGTCACTTTAGTTCCTACTCGAGTATTTTATTTTATACCCGAGTAGATGGAGTTCCTACCCTGGTAGATAAATAAACTCGCCCTTAGAGATTCACAGGCCCCTTCAGGAGGCTTCTTGGCTCTCTGGGCCCCGGACCGATCGATACACTGGCTTAAACCCCCTCTCATAGGCCCTGTAACATATCACTGATGAATGGATACCTTTAGATAATAATTATACAATATTTCTATCCTGTCAATACAACTCCCTTAATATAACATCTCATAGAAAATATTTTATTGGGAATAAAATTATAACAATATAATTTTAATACGAAAACTAAGATTTTTGTATTGTGTCCAACCTAATACTACTCACAGTCACCAATCTATTAACTTTCTGTATAAGTAATGACATGGGGGGGGGGGGGGAGAATAAATGTCTCCTTTTTTTTTTAGTAAATTATAGTTTTCTGAATAATCTAAATTTGCCTTGAGCAATGCAAATAAACCATAATAACATAGGGACAAAACAGTGACACAGCTTTTAACTCTCTACAAATATTGTTTATTTAATTTTGAAATACATATGTACATTTAGTATATATTCCTTTCTTCAAGCCAAATTTGCAGTTTTAAAGTTTTAAAAAATCTCAGTCCAAGTTCATTGAGATGACCAACAATTAATAAGCTGTGTGGGTGGTATTGTTACTAACAAGTTTCAATAACCTATTCCTGATCAGAAGATTCCAGATTATAAAATATGGCACATTCTATTACACTATTGTAGAGTATAATTTATCTCCCTTGTTAAAAGTAACTTTGAAGGCAGACTTGTTGATTGATTGATTGATTGATTGATTGATTGATTGATTGATTGATTGATTGATTGATTGATTGATTGATTGATTGATTGTGTTTAACGCCACTTTCAGCTATATCATGGTGACCCGTTTTAGTGGTGGAAGAAGCCGGAGAGAACCACCGACCATGGGCAAGCAACTGGTAAACTTTATCACTTGCGGCTGCGAGTCGAGTGCACCCTTTTTTAGCTCACCTGGCCATAGGCCATGTGAGCTTTTGTCATGGGTAAGCGTCCGTCCGTCCGTCCGTCCGTTAGCTTTTCACATTTAAATCTTCTCTGAAACCGCTGAACAGAAATCAGCCAAACTTGCCAAAAATGTTCACTGATGGTCCTCTACCAGATTTGTGTTTTTGGTGCTGATTTGAAATCCAACATGGCTGCCAGGGTCCATAATGTGTTCTCATTGGCTGAAATTTTAAAAATCTTCTTGTCAGAAACCACTAAGTCAATTGAATTGTGACTTTGCAGGAATGATCATTGGGTGGTCCTGTACTAAATTTGTGAATCGTTTGCCGATCGGAAATTCAAGATGGCCGCCATGACTCGACTTAGTTTAACATTGGACCCTATGGGAATTTCACATTTTCATCTTTTTTTCTGAAACCACAAAACAGATTTGAATCAAACTTGGCAGAAATGTTCATTGGATGGTCATATACAAGATTTTTGTTTTTGGTGCTGATCGGAAATCCAACATGGCTGCCAGGGCCTATAATGTGTTCTGATTGGTCGAAATTTTAAAAATCTTCTTGTTAGAAACCACTAAGCCAATTGAATTGTGGCTTTGCAGGAATGATCATTGGGTGGTCCTGTACTAAACTTGTGAATCGTTTGCTGATCGGAAATTCAAGATGGCCACCATGACTCGACTTAATTTTAACATTGGACCCTATGGAAAAAATGTTTAAAAGTCTTCTCCTCTGAAACCAGTAAGTCAGTTTAAAGCAAACATGGGAGGAATGGTCCTTAGGTGGTCAACTTTCAAAATTATGTCCTGTGACCCCGACCTCCATCCAAGATGGCAACCATCAGCGAACATATTTTTAACATAGGACCCTATGGGAAATATATTTAAAAATCTTCTTCTCTGAAACCAGTAAGCCAATTTAAAGCAAACATGGCATGGATGGTCCTTAAGTGGTCAATTTTCAAAATTGTGTCCAGTGACCCTGACCTCCATCCAAGATGGCCACCTTCAGCAGACATACTGTAGTTTTAACATAGGACCCTATGGGAAAAAATGTTTTAAAATCTTCTGCTCTGAAACTAGTAAGCCAATATAGCAAACATGTCATCGATGGTCCTTAGGTGGTCAACTTCCAAAATTGTGTTCAGTGATCCCGATCTCGGTTCAAAATGGCCACCGTCAGCAGACATAGTTTTAACATAGGATCCTATGGGAAAATTGTTTAAAAGTCTTCTCTTCTGAAACCAGTCAGCCAATTTAAAGCAAACATGGCATGGATGGTCCTTGGGTAGTATACTTTCAAAATTGTGTCCGGTGACCACGACCTCCATCCAAGATGGCTGCCATGAGCAGACATAGTTTTAACATAGAACCCTATGGCAGTATGGGATTTGAATAGTAACTTAGATGTATACAGCATGCAGACATTCTTAAGAGGACTTATTTATGTCAGGTGAGCGATACAGGCTCACCTGAGCCTCTAGTTGTAATTTACACAGCCGGGCGCGAACCCACCCCGTATTGGTGATAGGCTTGTACAAGTTGTTAGGTAATCCAACTACCTAACTCATTGAGCCACCCGGGCCCTGAAGGTAGACTTGTATATTACTAATAGTCAAAAGGTTATACATTACCACAAGCCTTGAAATACTCGGCTGAAATTGGCATAAAACACAAATCCATCAATTAATCACTAAATCAAGAAGCCATTATTTAATTTATCTCTAGTCATATCGTATTTTATTTTCAGTGACGGAAGTTCCAGCAGACCAATAACAAAGATGATATCATTAGAGAGCTGTGCATTTTTTGCCTTGTCCTTTATTATTCCCCTTGTCTACGGAGATGATGAAAAATTATGTAAGTTAAATATGTACAAGATCTTAAATTGTGGATTAGACGATCCACTTAAATTTAACAACCTCCGGTAAGACGACCAATCAGAGCCTGTAAAATGTAAAAGTACAATTGTAACTTAGCTGCGGAACCGTAGTTCTTTATCGTGTTTTTGATCTGTGACCATGGACTCAAAACAATAAAAACCAAAAATAATCGAAAAGCAAAGCAAAACAAAAAACGAAAAAAGCAACAACAAAAAACCAACAATAATTACAGTTCTGCAGCTTAAGGATAAGTGGGTTTGAAGTTTCTGAATGCAAATAAATCAATGGTAACAGGATTGATGGAATAGACACTGCATAGAACAGAAAAGACCTGACATATTTAATTCTAATTAGATTGGATGTCTTTTCTTTACTAAGAAGAGTTTGAAGATACAACAGGGGTAATCAGAATCCGTAAATGAGAACAAATACAAGTTTCTCTTATTTTTTCCAAAGATAAAAAAATATAGCAATGATGTAAGAAAAGATGCCACGGGAAGCATAAAACTCAATACATGTACTTATTTTTACAAGAATGTACACAAATTCATGTATAGGTGGAAATTTTAAGAATACATACCAAGCATATCAAGTACATCACATATGTAGCTGTTGAACCATAGCTGTTATGTTTCATTATGTCCTAAGATCTACGATTCCACAGCCAATCACACGTGTTTTATTGTACCTGGTAGTCATATCGATTAGCTCCTTATTAAACACACGTGTTGTGTATTACCAGGTGGTCTTATTTATTTAATTATTTGTATATGACGTACTGGAGGTTACCTTGTTGTCATATTGATGTGATTACATTAAATATGCATTTCTTCGTGGTTGCCGACTGACTTGCTAATATACATATAAAACTTTCCAGCATGCATTATTCTTAGTTAAAAGTTTTGACCCTACATAGTAATGCATGACACCAATATGATTAAAATGAGATGTTTGTGGGATTTGTTGGTACAGGGCCGGCATTAAGCCAATGGTACCAATTGGGGGTGGGGGGTCGTGGCCGTGATCATATGGTAGTTGGATTTTCAATCGGTGCCTATCACCACTGATGTTGTGGTTTCGACTCCTGCTCAGGGCGAGGTGTACAACATTATGTGATAAAGTTTGTCAGTGACTTGTTGCAGGTCGGTGGTTTTCTGCTGTACCTCCGGTTTCCTGCACCAATAAAACTGACCCCCACGATATGACTGAAATATTGTTGAAAGTGGCGTTGAACACCATAAAACCAACCAAACCAAACTATTTAGTGTTGTGTATCATATTGCAAACTGACGTAAAAAATAATCGAAAATTAATAAATATTTTCACCATGTTAAAGATGAATATTGGTATATATGTCTTACTGGTTACTGGTTACTGGTATCTTCTTACGGAAATTGTTCATGCTTACACCTTAAGTATCGGCACTATTTCATGTTTAATTTCTACTTTCAGTAACACACTACGTTCACCCGGATGTTGATGCAGAAAGAAACGCTGAAAGAGTCATTGGAATAGTTGTGGGTGTTAGTTTGGCAAGTGTCTTCTTGGTTATTTTGTGTATAACCTACAACTATTACAAGCACAAACCATACAGGAATGTACCACGTGACGTAGAGGAACCACTTACAGCAATGAAATAAACTCGGCATAATTTTCACAGACACTATAGCATTGTGGGTAATATCCTGGTTCCTTGTTGATTTTATAGGTTGCTAATGCAGCTTGTTTAGATCTTGTAGATGAAACAGTATAAGGGGTACCTACAATGTTGTAGTGTGTGTTATAATAACTTGAACATGTATTATTGTATACCAACAAGCAGGAAGACAATTAAAGACAAAAATATTATATAGTCCTCAGTAATACTACAACGAAATCAGACTACAATAGAAATCTTGTCTGTTTACCTGCATGTCATAATTATTCAGTTAAATTGTTTTTTAAAGTAATTAGTGACTAAACAAGGATCATTGCAAAATGCAAATGTAAATAAAAAAAATAAGAGACATTTGATAAGATTACAACAGTCATAAAACAATACAAAAAATAGGACATACTCTTTTTATTTGGGGGGGGGGGTTCATACATGGAGTAAATAATTAACGAGTAGGAATATTGGAACATTGAAATTATTAATTATTGTGCAATTATGCAATAACACATGCATGTTGTTGGTACATTTAGCTATAGTAGTAGTATTATATGTATTATAAAGTTCATTAAACATTAGACTGGCATAAAAAAAAACAGAATCTCCCACCGCCACCATAAAACTGAAATATATTTGAAAGTGGCGTTAAACACCATAACCCCCATAACACAGAATCTCCCTTTAAGTCAAAAGAGTTATCATCTTTTATATTTGTAAAGATAAATAAGTAAAACCTATATTTGTTTAGAGGATTGGTTAGTTTAATTTATATATACACATGTCTTATTTTTACATTTAATCATTCCTTTACTCAGGTGCTGATAATACTTAATAGTTGTCCTGTTGTTTTGCTTATACATACATGTGCATGTCACTTAGCTGTGGAACTCCTAGCTCTTATGACTTTATTTTTGTAAAAGCACATCAGAGCTCAGTTCTGCAGTTAATACATCACTGCATTGTTATTGGTCATCAGTTTTTTTTAAATTGTCTGCATTATCTTATTTCTCAGTAATCTTATTTTGGATAAATTCAAAATAGTTCAGATTTTTTTTTTCTAAAATTTTAGCAAAGTAAAATTGTACAAGTCATTCCTACCACAATACATGTTCTAGTTTTTCTTTTCTTTAGATTTTAGATTTTTATTTTTTCAATTTATTTTTTCATTGAAAAAAATAGATTGCTCAATATTTTGTACATTTTGTAAAATATAGGTTATTTGTGTTCTGGTATATAAAAATATCATACAGGATTGTATACCCTGATTTTTTGGAACTCTATATTCCACAGTATGGGTACCTGTGCGGCGCAACTGATGTGTTTACGTAAAGTTTGTGGGCACGTTACCGTTTCCAATCATCGACTGTCAAAACCGGAAGGGTTCAATGTAAGTTTTTATGTTTATATGTGGTAGTAAACATTGCTAATGAAGACAAAAAATTACAGACACCCGCTGATATAATACCTTTATACACCAGGAAAATTTAAAACATATCTATTGAACTTAAACTTGATTTTGATGTTGTGTAAACATTGACATCATTGTTTTCTCGCTGAATTCAGCAAGGACGACCCTGATTTTTTCAAAGAAGCTTCTTCGTACAATTAATTATCACCACACAAAGTCATGTCTCGTTCAAATTTACATTTTTTGTATAATTATAATCTTATCATTTCCAATGACTGTGGGCATTTTAATGTTACACTGTGGGCTAGGAATACGTAATACGAACACATTTTACACATTCAGATGCATATTTCCGTTCAATAGATATGTTTTAAATTTTCCTGGTGTATAAAGGTATTATATCAGCGGGTGTCTAATTTTTTGTCTTCATTAGCAATGTTTACTACCACATATAAACATAAAAACTTACATTGAACCCTTCCGGTTTTGACAGTCGATGATCGGAAACGGTAACGTGCACACAAACTTTACTTAACACGTCAGTTGCACCGCACAGGTACCCATACTGTGTATTCAGATTTGTGTCATGTTCATCAATTCTCCCACCATATTATATCCAGGAGGAAGAAATACTTTCAATGATTTTCAGATCTTTGTGCTAGAGAATTGTTGATGTGATTGCATACATATATTGAATATTTGTAGATTGTTTGTACAATAAACATATTTTTAAATTGTTCCATTTTATATAAAAAGAAAATTCTTCTTTAATAAAGTTTAATTTTATTTGCTGTTTTGTTGCTTTTTCTGTATAAGTAATCTGACTTTTCATATATCTCACAAATGTACACTATTCAAATACCCAGGAATGAATTGAGTTATTTCCCTTTGATTAGAAAAACGTGAATTATCCCAATCTTTTCCATACATACGGTTCCTTGCTCTCATATCAATTTATCACACTCGGCGGGACAGAGAACATAAGTGCCTCCCTATCCTTACACTAAGTTATAACCTCTAACACATAGGCTTCTCCTATTTACTGTGAGACTACACATATATGTCTTTTGACTGTCCAGACTACTGTGTCATCTGTCCATAATGTGTGTACACAAATGACAAAATGAGTGGCTTTTCCGCCATGACATATATATCTAATGGCATAAACCAATGATTTGACAGAAGCGAAACAATACTTTGCGTGGTGATTGTCTCTGTCGGTCAATGTCGCAAATAATTTAAAAACTTTCTCAGAAGAATATCAAGAAATGTGTCGAGATACCACAGAGGTAATCAGAAACCGTAAATCAAAGGACCGACAACGCAATGGTCAAGAGAAAAAGGACAAACGGTCAAAATGACCACGACATATTATGTCTACAAAGTACTACACATAAAAAACTAAAGATTACGGAACACAAAACCTGAGATGAACTCCGGTGCTCCGGAAAGGTAAGTAGTTCTTGCTCCACTAGTGGTACCTGTTTTGTTACTCTTATTAAAAACCCTGTGATAAGGCATAAATGAGGAAAGGACTTTAATTGTGATAACGACATGCAGACATTTCCGTTTGCATGTGTGACAGATACTCCGTAACCGTTAATGAAGTCATGGTGACCACCATAAAACCGTCGAAGTGACGACTTCATTTTACAATTGGGAATACTTATTTCAATGGTTTCCTTGTTATATTGTGTGTTTTTTAATCTCAGTAGAGTTTTGTTTTTAATCTAATAATTATAACAACTACATTAACTCCAGGGGCGGATCCAGTATTTCGTGTGAAAAATCACGATTTTACGCCAACAAATCATATTATTTCCAATTGCGGAGGAAGGCGTGAAAATTTTTGGGGTATTTCGTGTGAAAAATCACGATTTTACGCCAAAAAATCATATTTTTTCCAATTGCGGAGGGAGGCGCGAAAATTTTTGGGGTGTTTCGTGTGAAAAATCACGATTTTACGCCAAAAAATCATTTTTTCCAATTTTAGGGGGGGGCGCGCGCCCCTGAACTCTATTGTAAGAGTAATACAAAAAATGTAGTTGCTAAAACATACATGTATCAAATTTTGATATAAATGTTACCGTCTTCTGTGTAAAAAAAAAACTATTTTAAGTCAATGATTTCTAAAGAATGGTCTCATCTTGTCTTTCAAAAAGTTGTTTTGGAAAATATTAAGTGTTGAGAAGTGTTGTCTATTGTGTACAGATTGTAATGACAATTAGATGTATGATCTATGATGACTATTGCACAGATGACGGATTGTAATGGCAATTAGATGTAGGATTGTAATGACAATTAGATGTAGGATCTATGATGACTATTGTGTACAGATGACGGGTTGTAATGGCAATTAGATACAGGATCTACGATGACGGGTTGTAATGGCAATTAGATGTAGGATCTACGATGACTATTGTGTACAGATGACGGATTGTAATGGCAATTAGATACAGGATCTACGATGACTATTGTACAGATGACGGGTTGTAATGGCAATTAGATGTAGGATCTACGATGACTAGTGTGTACAGATGACGGATTGTAATGACAATTAGATACAGGATCTACGATGACTATTGTACAGATGACGGGTTGTAATGACAATTAGATGCAGGATCTATGATGACTATTGTACTGATGACGGATTGTAATGACAATTAGATGTAGGATCTACGATGACTATTGTACAGATGACGGATTGTAATGACAATTAGATGTAGGATCTATGATGACTGTTACATGACGGATTGTAATGACAATTAGATGTAGGATCTATGATGACTTGTACAGATGACGGATTGTAATGACAATTAGATGTAGGATCTACGATGACTTGTACAGATGACGGATTGTAATGACAATTAGATGTAGGATCTATGATGACTGTTACATGCCGGATTGTAATGACAATTAGATGTAGGATCTATGATGACTTTCACAGATGACGGATTGTAATGACAATTAGATGTATGATCTATGATGACTATTGTACAGATGACGGATTGTAATGGCAATTAGATGTAGGATTGTAATGACAATTAGATGTAGGATCTATGATGACTATTGTACAGATGACGGATTGTAATGACAATTAGAAGTAGGATCTACGATGACTATTGTACAGATGACGGATTGTAATGACAATTAGAAGTAGGATTTATGATGACTATTGTACAGGTGACGGATTGTAATGACAATTAGATGTAGGATCTATGATGACTATTGTGTACAGATGACGGATTGTAATGGCAATTAGATGACTTACGGCTTCTGATTACCCCGATGGTGTCTTTTGGCCATTGTATTGTCTGTCTTTCAGTTTACACCTTCTGATTACCCCGTTGGTATCTGTTGGCCATTGTATTGTCTGTCTTTCATTGACTTACAGCTTCTGATTACCCCGTTGGTATCTTTTGGCCATTGTATTGTCTGTCTTTCAGTTTACAGCTTCTGATTACCCCGTTGGTATCTTTTGGCCATTGTATTGTCTGTCTTTCAGTTTACAGCTTCTGATTACCCCGTTGGTATCTTTTGGCCATTGTATTGTCTGTCTTTCAGTTTACAGCTTCTGATTATCCCGTTGGTATCTTTTGGCCATTGTATTGTCTGTCTTTCAGTTTACAGCTTCAGATTACCCCGTTGGTATCTTTTGGCCATTGTATTGTTTGTCTTTCATTGACTTACGGCTTCTGATTACCCCGTTGGTATCTTTTGGCCATTGTATTGTGTATTGTCTGTCTTTCAGTTTGCAGCTTCTGAATACCCCGTTGGTATCTTTTGGCCATTGTATTGTCTGTCTTTCAGTTTACAGCTTCTGATTACCCCGTTGGTATCTTTTGGCCATTGTATTGTCTGTCTTTCATTGATTTACGGCTTCTGATTACCCCGTTGGTATCTTTTGACCATTGTATTGTTTGTCTTTCAGTTTACACCTTCTGATTACCCCGATGGTATCTTTTGGCCATTGTATTGTCTGTCTTTCAGTTTACAGCTTCTGATTACCCCGTTGGTATCTTTTGGCCATTGTATTGTCTGTCTTTCAGTTTACACCTTCTGATTACCCCGATGGTATCTTTTGGCCATTGTATTGTCTATCTTTCAGTTTACAGCTTCTGATTACCCCGATGGTATCTTTTGGCCATTGTATTGTCTGTCTTTCAGTTTACAGCTTCTGATTACCCCGATGGTATCTTTTAGCCATTGTAGTGTCTGTTTTTCATTGACTTACGCTTCTGATTACCCCGTTGGTATCTGTTGGCCATTGTATTGTCTGTCTTTCAGTTTACAGCTTCTGATTACCCCGATGGTATCTTTTGGCCATTGTATTGTCTGTCTTTCAGTTTACAGCTTCTGATTACCCCGATGGTATCTGTTGGCCATTGTATTGTCTGTCTTTCAGTTTACAGCTTCTGATTACCCCGTTGGTATCTGTTGGCCATTGTATTGTCTGTCTTTCAGTTTACAGCTTCTGATTACCCCGTTGGTATCTTTTGGTCATTGTATTGTCTGTCTTTCAGTTTACAGCTTCTGATTACCCCGTTGGTATCTTTTGGCCATTGTATTGTCTGTCTTTCATTGACTTACGGCTTCTGATTACTCCGTTGGTATCTGTTGCCCATTGTATTGTCTGTCTTTCAGTTTACAGCCTCTGATTACCCCGTGGCCTTTGTATTGTTTCTTTCAGTTTACAGCTTCTGATTACCCCGTTGGTATCTACAAGAGGAAGCTTCACCTGCACCATTCATGATCTCGGTCATGACGATCTAAATTATCACCTTAATACTAGATTTGACTTTGGCTTGGTTTAAGGTGTTTAACACCACTTTCAACAATATTTCAGTTGTATCGTGGCGGTCAGTTTTATTGGTGGAAGAAACCGGAGAACGCCGAAAATCACTGACCTGTCGCAAATCACTGACAAACTTTATCACATGATGTTGTATCGAGTACACCTCACCATGAATGGGGTTCGAACTCACAACTTTAGTGGTGATAGACACTTATTGAACAGGTAGTTGGCAATCCAACGAAAACGACCACGATGGAGCCCTCTAAATACTAGTATTTAAACATTTACATGCAATCCCTGTAGACATTTTATGACTGAACACATACACATAAACATATTTTTTTTCAGGCCTTCAGTTGGGTCTGTCGTACTCAACTGTGAAATGTAGCCATGAAAGCCTTGTTCCTTTGCTTTTAAAATGTGTGCCAGTGTAAAGTTGTATGGTTTCTCATGTTCATTTACATCCATGTCCTTTCTTACTATAAGCTGTTCATTTACTTTAATTTGTGTCTAAGTGTAATGTTGGATAGTTTCTCATGTTCATTTACATCCATATCCTTTATTTAATACTAATACAAAAGGTTGCCAAGACATTTTAATTTTTCAATTTTTTTTTATCTCCTGGACATATTGGCAGAGTAAGAATACAAAAACTTCTCAAATGTTTTATTATAGAATATATTTATGCATGTTAAAACGATATTGTAAATGGAATTCAAAAGAATAAACAATAATAAGTAAATCTCATAGCAGTTACATGCACAGGCATGTTTCAACAGGTAAGGGGATGAACTGTAACTTTTATTATGTTTTTAATTATTTTTTTGGGGGGGGGGGGGGGGGGGGGGAGGGGGCTTTCTTTCTGAAAAAAAATTATATTCCCAAATGTTATGTGAATATAATAATTGATCTAACAGAAGCAAACAAAATTATTCTGATCCTGCAGTTTTCAATCAAAACTTTAATTTTTTATTTGATTCTTTAATTTTTCATGTCAAAAGAAATAATCTGATTTTTGTTTCTTGTGAACAAATGTTGACTCTGGGGGAGGGGGGACACTGAGTTAGATAGCCACCCCTTATTATGATCACGTCTCAATCCTTAATTAAAATGAGATTTTTGTCATAGATATCTTTATTAAATTGTTTTTATCCGTCAACTCACATTAAGGGTCACACTTCCAAGCAGCATAGAGTATATCTAATCTGGAGGTTTCGAACAGGATATCGGTTTTCAAAAAATAAGTTCCGAATGTGAATGAAAGGACATCTATCATGACCTGAAACAGGATGTTGTTAAATGTCAGTGAATACTCTTTAATCCAACTTTAATTAGACAGGATCATGCATATGTCTAGAACAATATTAATAAGCAATGTATAATAATATAGGAATGTAGACGAAGTTACAGTATTGCAGCAATTTCCCAGTCTCTTGATTCACAAATGTATCGATTCCCAGTCACTTGCTTCACAAATGTATCACCAGAAAGATCACCTAATCTCATTGTCTTTGGTAAATAAACGTGTGAGAACACCGAAGAGGCAATCAAGAATGCACAATCCACAGACAACATACGGCACAAGACACAGAAGGAATACATAACTAAACAAAAACACAATACAGACAACTAAAAATATAAACAACATTGACCCCACATAATTTAAACCGGATATGAACCCAGTTGCCCAAGAAAGTTAAGTAGTTCTCGTTTCTTATAAGACACACACCATGCTACTTTGTCTGTAGGTTTGTTAGATACGATAACGTAACCTCCAGGAGCACAAGCGGACTGAGGGTTACGTTATCGTATCTATAGGTTTGTGTCAGACTGTTAGGTAAAATCAAACCCTATTCATTTCCACCCTTTACTGCCAAAAATTGTTGTCCCGATATTATGCGTGGTCATTAAATAAAAATTAAAAACAATCTGAATATAGTTATTAGTATACAAAAATTAGACATGAACACATCAGTGAAACACAAGAAAACAAAAACAAGAATTAGTCTCCTTATGTCTCAGTATATAGAGACCAATTATTGTATTTACAACATGGCCAGAAATGATGGGTACTTTGCTCATTTGCATATCTAAGATGGCGACGCCGGGACGTCTGCAATTTTCATATGATCTATATAGACGATATCATTCATAATTGCATGTGTGTCATTTTCTGAACTTGAAAATGATACATTGAATCAAGCTGAATTAAATGAAATAAAAATTAATGAAAACAATTAAATATTCGCGGTTCCTGGACTAAATGAAAATCCGAGGCGACGAACCCTTTTTTGGCCTTAAGAGTCTATGTAAAAATGTCTGAAATACATGAAACTGGTGGCGTGTGACACAAAATTTAACAATGAATGACATTTGGCGACATATTTTCTGAAATTAATTTAGATTCCTCAATAATACATGTAATTATATTAACTAACCTTATATTTCTAGCTTCTAAACTCGGGGTTCCCACATTAAATATAATATGATCATTTTTGCATGATCGCGATATCAAAGACATGTCTAAAATCGTTACAAAACAAAAATATTTGAATTTTGACAGAAGAAAAACTTTGCGGAAATAAACAATAACTTTTAATTTTCGAATCATTGACGGACACATTGAATTTCCGTACTATAGGCTATTTTTTGACAAATCTAATAAACGATCCATCAAGCTTAAAACTGCAGTCACGTGATCAAAATCTAATTTAAATATGATGAATATTTATGAGGAAAGTACCCTCAATTTCTGGATATGACTGACCGGAAGTTACTAGTTATCAGGGATATACAAAGATAACTTTATATCTTAATTTATTATATCAACTTCAGCACGGTTTCAGATCAAAACTCAGTTGTGAAACACAATTACTAACATTCAGCCAAGCAATTTTTGATAGCATGGCAAGTGGTAAACAAATAGATGTAGCCGTTATGGATTTTTCCAAAGCCTTCGATAGGAAGGACCATCAAAGACTAATCCTCAAATTAAAACGTATGGGTGTAAACAACAAAACTTCAAACTGGATAGGGGCATGGTTATCACATAGATTTCAAAGGGTGGTAGTTGATGGCCACACATCAAACAGTTGTCCTGTATTGTCAGGCATCCCCCAAGGGTCTGTCCTTGGTCCAAGTCTTTTCCTTATCTATATAAATGACATGCCAGACACCCTTAAAAGTAACGTTCGCCTCTTTGCAGATGACACAATGGTTTATCTTACAATATCAGCATTAACAGATTGTCACACACTCCAATCAAACCTACACAAACTCGATAAGTGGGAGGAAGAATGGCTTATGTCATTTAACCCAGACAAATGTGGAATCATCCACATATCCAGAAAACAAAAACCGATCATCTTCCAATATACACTACACAACCAGGTACTCAAGTCAACAAACCTAACTTGGAATCACCATATAAATAATATCACAAATAAAGCAAATGCATCTTTGAGATTTATAAAAAGAAATGTAAAAACAAACAGCATAAACACTAAGGAACTAGCTTATAAAACATATGTCAGACCAAAAGTAGAATATTGTAGTGTAGTCTGGGATCCCTGGCAGAAGCAACAAATCAATAAAATTTAAAAGATGCAAAGAAGAGCAGCCAGGTACACACTAAATCAGTACAGTTATCAGAGTAGTGTAAGTGCCATGCTACAACACCTTTGCTGGCCTACCCTCCAACAAAGAAGAAATCTAGCATCAGTCACCGTGCTATACAAATTACAACACCAATTAATTACATTTTATGTACATGTAGTTTCCATCTCAAATTTACACTACCTAGTTCCATCAAGAGATCACAAATTCATACAGCTATTCTCTCCCACAAATTATCATTTATACTCATTTTTCCCTAGAACAATCAGGTTGTGGAATTCACTACCAAACCAGGTAGCTAATAGCCCAGACTTGGATGCTTTCAAGTCTGGTACCCAATCATTCCTCTATTGTTAATATATTATGTTGTTTTATCCGGGGTCAGGTCATTATTCCGACAGCCCATTATTCCGACAGCCCATTGCTCCGACGGACCATTATTCCGACAGCCCATTTCTCCGACAACCCATTATTCCGTCAAAAATGGTCAAAAGTAGTATAATTATCTTAAAACCTGTTGTTTTTCTTCTATACCTAACGGAAGGCTGACTTTAATCTTTATACTCATTGGGCGTATTGTTTCTGTATTAAACAAAAGGGTAAATATGGGGTCAAAGTCAAATGTCATGGTGCTAGCAGATTCCTTACATCATGACGACATGAGAAATATCAGTACCAATTTTGGATGGTCTAACACTTCTACATTTTGGATTTAATCATGAAAAGTTTACACTGCCACCGCTACGCGAGACGACACAAAAATTATTTGAGGGGGGGGGGGGGGAGATTTTATTTTAAATTTCTTGCCCTGATTTTTACCGAAAAAAAATCTGTCCGGACGAAAATCCCAGCCCCCGCCCCCGCCCGTCCATAAACCTTGTAACCCTTCAAAACCGTCCATAGTATTTTTTTTTTTATTAAACTTTACACAAAGGAGTACACCATATGTAGATGTGCATGAACTAATTATAAAGGTTTGTTCTGACATTAACGGTTGCATTTAGGATACAGAGCCATTGTGAGTGAGCTAGTCTAGTTTGATCCTGGATCTGGAGAAAAAAATGCCATTACCGTACATTATGATTAATACAATAAAAAATTTCCATAAACTCCAGGAGGGGGGCTAAAATTAAATAATAAAGATTTAATTTTAAGCAAAATTCGGTTGTAGTCGGGAGTATCACGTCTAAACTCCCACAATTTGTGACCGGAGAGACACTACCTGATGCTGTTCAACCGTATTGCGTTTTCTAATACGTTTTAGATACATTGTAAACCGATGAATGCCTCCTACGACTGTAATAATACTATTTTTACAATATAGAGAAAATGTAAATATTTTCACGTAAATAATGGAAATCGCAAACGTTTTGAGGTACGTGTGAAGGCATTAACCATGTTGGATGCGCATTCAATTCGCATCATGAAACGTACGTCGGAATGCAGAATAAATGAACGTGTGTGGAAGCGGCATAATGCATATGGAAGGCGTTCTATTAGCCGCATATGTTGGTTGCCAATTGTGCTTCAACAGAAGTGATCGATGTATTTATTGACCTGAACAAGGGAACTGTCTACCTATCTTCAGAGCTTTTTCCATTCTTCTGCATGTACATTGTGCTCCCTTTCTCTCCCTTTCTACTATATACGTCCTTCTTCAATTCTTAACTCTCCTCGCTTCCATGCGCATTGCTATCTTTCGTCATTTTGTCTTTCTCGTGCTTCTCCCGGTTTACACTTTTTTCCTTCACTCCTCTTTTCTGGTTCCTTTGTGCAATGTGCACAACTTTTTCTTCAATTTTTAACTTTCCCCATACCAGGTCGGTCGATCATAATTGCCTTGAACGGGGATGTACAGCCTAGGATAAAAGCTCCTTTTCCTTTCCAGAACATTTTGTCTAGGCCATGGTCCGTCAAGATTAGCCTGACCGACGAAACATCCTGTTGGATACACCTGGTTAAACCATGGATTTGTGGATTGAGTTCTATTTTGCATTGTCGGAAAAATGGGCCGTCGGAGTTATGGGCTGTCGGAGTAATGGGTTGTCGGAGTTATGGGCTGTCGGAATAATGCTACGATTCCATTTTGAACTCGAGTAACTAAGTGAAATTAATTACTCTTTGTACATGTAGATCTACATCTACAGGATACTTCTAAACTTCAATGTGTTGGAGACTTTTTAGAAGGCATGCTAGGACAACGAAAATTTGAATAACATATATACATTTATGAATAAACATTTTTGGGAGATTTTTTTTATAGGATAAAACGGAAGCGTAGCATTATTCCGACAGCCCAAAAATGTTTATTCATAAATGTATATATGTTATTCAAATTTTCGTTTACCTAGCATGCCTTCTAAAAAGTCTCCAAAACATTGAAGTTTAGAAGTATCCTGTAGATGTAGATCTACATGTACAAAGAGTAATTAATTTCACTTAGTTACTCGAGTTCGAAATTATAAGGTTGGAATGTAAAATAAAAACTGGAGAAAAAAAAAACAGGAATGAGACCAATGACTGCCTCCTTATCACACAAATGACAGATCCTGCCATATCACATACTATTTCCTGCCATATCACAGAGACCAATGACTGCCTCCTTATCACACAAATGACAGATCCTGCCATATCACATACTATTTCCTGCCATATCACATACTATTTCCTGCCATATCACAGAGACCAATGACTGCCTCCTTATCACACAAATGACAGATCCTGCCATATCACATACTATTTCCTGCCATATCACATACTATTTCTCACAAATTACAGATCCTGCCATATCACATACTATTTCTAATCATTACACTTTTAATTTTACATATTGGTCTGCAAATTAAAAACCAGTTTTGGTATACAATGTACAAGCAAAAAACAAAAACAATTTACAATGTATTACTCCTTAACTAACAATTTACAATGTATTACTCCTTGACTATAAAACATGGTACTACAGGAATATTAGTTTTGATTTAGAATAATAAATGACTTTAATATTGCATAGTATATAATATTCATCTGATGATGTCTTCACATTAGTTATATTAGTAAATGATCAATGAAGAAAAACAATGGGCGGATTCAGAAATTCTATTGCATTGTGGGTAAATTGTTTATGTGACATCCATGATCAGCCATTTCCACAAAACCAGAATCTTCACCATATTTTAATTTTTGAAAGTTGTATTTATGAATCTGTCCATCATACATATATACAGATAAAGCTTTTATAAAACATTTAAAAACAGAATGGGGTTAGTTGTAGATCTAATGATGTTTTTTTCTGTTTAAATATATATGGATACATTAAAAATATACACAATATTCAAAACAAAGTCCTTGCCCACATAATCATTTTGTAAGTATAACTACCATATGTCTGAGGTCACTATGACCCCCATATAACCTGTATTCCATTACTAAGAGCAAGCCTATCATTCAAATATCTTTCCTTAATTCAAAATAAGTAATTCAAAATTCAAAAAACAGACATTACACATTAAATCAAATCTAATTGCAAAGGCTTAATGTTTACTAAATTTCTTTTAAGTATCTATAATAATTTATGTTGATACTATTTTTTAAATTCAACACTTATTTAAAAGATCACTAAAAGTAAAACACAAATTTTCCATTATTTTCTGTCAATACCAACAACTTGATATTACTACAACAGTGTACCAAAGATAATATTATTTACTTCATAACATGGCTAAATTCAAATAAAAGACCACAAAAGTAAATCAAAATACACTAGAAAAAATAGATGTATGTATTGCATACCACAATCAGTCCTCGAAATGAAAATGTTAATTTACTGGTCCGAATCAAATTCTTGAATTTATTTTATATACCCGGTATACAAATGTATATCGAAATAAAATCTGACAAATGGTACTGGTCCAAACACCGTTTTACTGGAGGGACTGGTGCTCATCGTGAGGACTACACTATATTTAATTTCTGTATAATATTACAGATTGAAAATTCCTTAAAGTTGAAACTTCTTTGAAATATTAGTATTATTGTTTGCATGGCTAATATTAGTATGGCCAACGGATACCTGCTGATAATTACAACAGTCTTTACCTTAATTTTTTTCACCTACTTACCCAAAAGCCAAATTTAGAAAAATGTTCTATTTATTCAAACAAATTATGTCTTAATTTTCACTCTTACGAATCCAGTTTTACTTGTCCCGGTCTTCGGGCAAGTGGGTTAGCATGAAGACTGACACAGAAAGGTTTAGAATAGTTACATCAATAGTCAAATGAGCAGCAACAACAAAACAATATTTCTAAACATGTCTGAAAGTTGAAATAACATGTCTGAAAGTTGGAATAGCATGGAGAAAGTTGGAATAACATGTCTGAAAGTTGGAATAACATGGAGAAAGTTGGAATAACATGTCTGAAAGTTGGAATAACATGGAGAAAGTTGGAATAACATGTCTGAAAGTTGGAATAACATGGAGAAAGTTGGAATAACATGTCTGAAAGTTGGAATAACATGGAGAAAGTCTCAGATGAACCAGAGGTCAACATATTTGTATACTCTTATAATCTTACTGTATTGTGACCAGGAAAGGAGGGAACATGCATTTACTGTACAACCATTAAAGTATTGATTGTAGATATTTCAACGTTTAAGGTGTCATCTCGCTCTGCATTGTCTTCAGGGAGATGAGCAAATTCTGTTAAAAACTCCAGTATACTAGTATTTGTTTTAATATGAAGAAGTAGACATGGCGGCCAATTCCAAATAACGACAGACCCCAACTGTAGGTTTTAAAGGCATCGCCAATTAATGGATATCATACATTACCATATGACCTAGAACCAGCACAGGAAATCTCGACAGAAACAGGAATTACTTGAACGAGACTATTGGCGCAAACCTTGCAAGAAACATATATACAAAGGACTATGTACAATCAAAGTAGCACTAAAGTTGTAAATAACCTACATGGAATAGTGTAACAGTCTTCTACAGAAGATGTGTAAAATATACACACAGAACATTACAGAGGAATGATTCAATTGTGGTTGGTTAAACGATCTACAATTACTGTTTATTTTTTTTAGTTTTCAATTGTCTAAGAATACTGAACGATAATGTTCATTGCAGTATATTTTAAAACAGTAATACACTTGTAAGCGATAAGAAAATTGATAAATTTACAAAATCTAGAAGAAAAAAAAAAGTTTCAAACTTAATGCTCGAGTAATGAAACCTGTTAAAACCGAACCCTGTATAAAAATATTTGCACAAACTTGGTAAGTCCAATCACCTGCCTGTCTATTTCAGACAAACTTGGTAAGTCCAATCACCTGCCTGTCTATTTCAGACAATCTTGGTAAGTCCAATCACCTGCCTGTCTATTTCGGACAAACCATGCTGATTGGAAAGCTGTTCGTTTCTCACAGGTGTCAATGTATATTTAATATTTAAATTCAAATGTTTTTTTTCCAATACAACACATTGTTATTGCACATTTTTTATGTAATCTTATTTTGGAACATCAACAAATAGATATGTTTAATTATAGAATTATGGAATTTACCAAAAGACCAATTCTAAATTGTTTCGTTGTATATAACAATACTATATCCTAAAAAAAATATATGCCCTTGGAATAAAAAAAATAAAATAAAATAAAGTGTAACGACTTTACCATTGGTCCTCTGTTAATATGTGTGATCTATGACAACCATCAAAACAAGATGTAACCACAACCTTTTGATCTACTCAACCGAATCATTACCCTGTAGTAACACCTGTTTATTATGCATCAGAGTTGTAAATATTATTGCTGTATCCACTTGGACCTTTAGCTAAATCCAAGTTTCCTTCAAAATTAACAAAAATATCATTAATACTTGAAGGTTGTTCATCTTTGTTATTTAGTTCTTCGTATATACCAGGTTCTATCTCTAACTGGAGGCTTCCTCCATCAGTTGTTTCCCCGTCACATGTTGCTCTGTCAGTTGTGTCCCCGGCATCGTCATTGTCCATGTCCATGTACTGGTTGGGTGGGTTGTCTCCCCTTTCAACATTTCCACACTCGTCGTAGGCATTTTTGTTAGATTCCAATTGTTCATTCATAGCGTTACATCCCATCTCGTCACAACTGACTCTGTCATACACACCTTTACTACTTTCACAAACATCTAAATATTGTGCTGTATCAACTGGACCGAGTTTACTTTTAGCAATATTGCATTTTTCGTACTCAGCATTGTCATATTTGGGAAGATATACATTCAGTTTGTCTGCAGCCATCTGATCCATAATTTCCGAGTAATGACTTTGTTCTTTAATTTTAGTACAGTCATCACTGTCTATTGGTTTACATTCATTTACATCTGTATAATCGTTAAGACTTCCAGTAGGAACTTGGTTGTTTAGGTTTTGTTCATGGCGGCTTATTCTGGTTGAGGATGGTAATACAGGTCTAACAGTATATGTTATATTGTCAAAGAACATAGCATTATTTTCCTTGTCTTCTTTCTTCCTACTGAATAAAATGAACATGATATTGTTATTAACAAGAAAAATATTTATACAAGTGTTTGCAATAAAAACAAATCACTGTTCATTCTTACAATATATCATTTATATTGCAGGTCATCTGATAATGATGATGACGATGGTTTTGTACCGACCTTAACTACCTACTGGTCTGACATAGACAAAAGTCGTCTCATCACCCGGCGTTAAAATAATTGTGTTTCTCTTATAGTTTCTATGTGTTTAACAGCTGCTAAACTGACATCAATCTGATACCAATGGCGCTGCAGAGTACAAAATCATCGAAAGGTGTACTCGCTTGTTATAACTATCGAAAGGGATGCCCACTGCACTGCAGAAAGAATTTAATTCAAAACTTGAAGGGGATCTTTCAATCTTGAGTGTACCTGATGACGGTTATTCCAGATAGAGTAATATGCACTAAATTTGACACCTATGTTTTTATTAGTGCTTTATGAAAATGCCAGTAAAATACAACATTCATCATATATTAATATGCAATAACTAGTTAGGAGTAGTTGGTTGCACGCTTTAAGACACAAATATCAGAATATATCCACTATATCTTCTTTTTCTTATGACAAACTAAATGTTATATGTATATGTTAAATTGAGCACACACTAAAACCTGTTTGTTGTTTAGCCAATACATCTACATGTAGAATACATTTTTTGGGGTACATTTCTATAAAATTGAAATAGGTGTGTCTAATCCATTTGCTTTCTAACAATAAAATATGCTTCAAATACAGCAATGCATTTCTGCTATCTTGTATATGTTTGGTTTGATTAGAATTTTTGTGTTTTAATGCCACTTTCAGCAATATTTCAGCTATATCATGGCGACCAGTTTGAGTGCATGGAAGAAGCCGTAGTACCCGGAGAGAACCACCGACCATGGGCAAACAACTGGTAAACTTTATCGCTTATGGCTGCGAGTCGAGTGCACCCTTTTTTTGTAATTTACAAAGCAGGGCGCGAACCCACGCCGTATTGGTGATGGGCTTGTATGAGTTGTTAGATAATCCAACTACCTAACTCATTGAGCCACCCAGCCCCTTGTATATGCTTGGACAAGCAAATTTGAATACAAAGTTACATGACATGCCCCTATAAGGAATGTTGTTAGATGTTAGTAGATGTCAAGATAACTTTGTTCTTTATTCTTACCTTTTGTAGAAACAAACACTTATAAACATTAACAATACAACAGCTCCAAGAACACAAGCTACCACTAATCCTGCTAGGGCACCTGTTAATAAATAACAAAACATATATCATAGATGTGTATGTCATCAAGAACACAAGCTACTACTAATCCAGCTAGGGCACCTGTTAATAAATAACAAAATACATATCATAGATGTGTATGTCATCAAGAACACAAGCTACTACTAATCCTGCTAGGGCACCTGTTAATAAATAACAAAACATATATCATAGATGTGTATGTCATCAAGAACACAAGCTACCACTAATCCAGCTAGGGCACCTGTTAATAAATAACAAAATACATATCATAGATGTGTATGTCATCAAGAACACAAGCTACTACTAATCCAGCTAGGGCACCTGTTAATAAATAACAAAACATATATCATAGATGTGTATGTCATCAAGAACACAAGCTACTACTAATCCAGCTAGGGCACCTGTTAATAAATAACAAAATACATATCATAGATGTGTATGTCATCAAGAACACAAGCTACTACTAATCCTGCTAGGGCACCTGTTAATAAATAACAAAATACATATCATAGATGTGTATGTCATCAAGAACACAAGCTACTACTAATCCTGCTAGGGCACCTGTTAATAAATAACAAAATACATATCATAGATGTGTATGTCATCAAGAACACAAGCTACTACTAATCCTGCTAGGGCACCTGTTAATAAATAACAAAATACATATCATAGATGTGTATGTCATCAAGAACACAAGCTACCACTAATCCTGCTAGGGCACCTGTTAATAAATAACAAAATACATATCATAGATGTGTATGTCATCAAGAACACAAGCTACTACTAATCCTGCTAGGGCACCTGTTAATAAATAACAAAATACATATCATAGATGTGTATGTCATCAAGAACACAAGCTACCACTAATCCTGCTAGGGCACCTGTTAATAAATAACAAAATACATATCATAGATGTGTATGTCATCAAGAACACAAGCTACTACTAATCCTGCTAGGGCACCTGTTAATAAATAACAAAATACATATCATAGATGTGTATGTCATCAAGAACACAAGCTACCACTAATCCAGCTAGGGCACCTGTTAATAAATAACAAAATACATATCATAGATGTGTATGTCATCAAGAACACAAGCTACCACTAATCCTGCTAGTGCACCTGTTAATAAATAACAAAATACATATCATAGATGTGTATGTCATCAAGAACACAAGCTACTACTAATCCTGCTAGGGCACCTGTTAATAAATAACAAAATACATATCATAGATGTGTATGTCATCAAGAACACAAGCTACCACTAATCCAGCTAGGGCACCTGTTAATAAATAACAAAACATATATCATAGATGTGTATGTCATCAAGAACACAAGCTACCACTAATCCAGCTAGGGCACCTGTTAATAAATAACAAAACACATATCATAGATGTGTATGTCATCAAGAACACAAGCTACCACTAATCCTGCTAGGGCACCTGTTAATAAATAACAAAATACATATCATAGATGTGTATGTCATCAAGAACACAAGCTACCACTAATCCAGCTAGGGCACCTGTTAATAAATAACAAAATACATATCATAGATGTGTATGTCATCAAGAACACAAGCTACCACTAATCCTGCTAGGGCACCTGTTAATAAAAAACAAAAAACATATCATAGATGTGTATGTCATCAAGAACACAAGCTACTACTAATCCTGCTAGGGCACCTGTTAATAAATAACAAAACACATCATAGATGTGTATGTCATCAAGAACACAAGCTACTACTAATCCTGCTAGGGCACCTGTTAATAAATAACAAAATACATATCATAGATATGTATGTCATCAAGAACACAAGCTACCACTAATCCTGCTAGGGCACCTGTTAATAAATAACAAAACACATCATAGATGTGTATGTCATCAAGAACACAAGCTACCACTAATCCAGCTAGGGCACCTGTTAATAAATAACAAAACATATCATAGATGTGTATGTCATCAAGAACACAAGCTACCACTAATACAGCTAGGGCACCTGTTAATAAATAACAAAATACATATCATAGATGTGTATGTCATCAAGAACACAAGCTACCACTATTCCTGCTAGGGCACCTGTTAATAAATAACAAAACACATATCATAGATGTGTATGTCATCAAGAACACAAGCTACCACTAATACAGCTAGGGCACCTGTTAATAAATAACAAAACACATCATAGATGTGTATGTCATCAAGAACACAAGCTACCACTAATCCAGCTAGGGCACCTGTTAATAAATAACAAAACATATCATAGATGTGTATGTCATCAAGAACACAAGCTACCACTAATACAGCTAGGGCACCTGTTAATAAATAACAAAATACATATCATAGATGTGTATGTCATCAAGAACACAAGCTACCACTAATACAGCTAGGGCACCTGTTAATAAATAACAAAACATATCATAGATGTGTATGTCATCAAGAACACAAGCTACCACTAATCCTGCTAGGGCACCTGTTAATAAATAACAAAAAACATATCATAGATGTGTATGTCATCAAGAACACAAGCTACCACTAATACAGCTAGGGCACCTGTTAATAAATAACAAAATACATATCATAGATGTGTATGTCATCAAGAACACAAGCTACCACTAATCCTGCTAGGGCACCTGTTAATAAATAACAAAACACATATCATAGATGTGTATATCATCAAGAACACAAGCTACCACTAATACAGCTAGGGCACCTGTTAATAAATAACAAAACACATCATAGATGTGTATGTCATCAAGAACACAAGCTACCACTAATCCAGCTAGGGCACCTGTTAATAAATAACAAAACATATCATAGATGTGTATGTCATAAAGAACACAAGCTACCACTAATACAGCTAGGGCACCTGTTAATAAATAACAAAATACATATCATAGATGTGTATGTCATCAAGAACACAAGCTACCACTAATACAGCTAGGGCACCTGTTAATAAATAACAAAACATATCATAGATGTGTATGTCATCAAGAACACAAGCTACCACTAATCCTGCTAGGGCACCTGTTAATAAATAACAAAAAACATATCATAGATGTGTATGTCATCAAGAACACAAGCTACCACTAATACAGCTAGGGCACCTGTTAATAAATAACAAAATACATATCATAGATGTGTATGTCATCAAGAACACAAGCTACCACTAATCCTGCTAGGGCACCTGTTAATAAATAACAAAAAACATATCATAGATGTGTATGTCATCAAGAACACAAGATACCACTAAACCAGCTAGGGCACCTGTTAATAAATAACAAAACACATATCATAGATGTGTATGTCATCAAGAACACAAGCTACCATTAATCCTGCTAGGGCACCTGTTAATAAATAACAAATAACATATCATAGATGTGTATGTCATCAAGAACACAAGCTACCACTAATCCAGCTAGGGCACCTGTTAATAAATAACAAAAAACATATGATAGATGTGTATGTCATCAAGAACACCAGATACCACTAAACCAGCTAGGGCACCTGTTAATAAATAACAAAACACATATCATAGATGTGTATGACATTAAGAACACACACTACCACTAATCCAGCTAGGGCATCTGTTAATAAATAACAAAAAACATATCATAGATGTGTATGTCTTCAAGAACACACGCTACCACTAATCCAGCTAGGGCACCTATTAATAAATAACAAAAACATATCATAGATGTGTATGTCATCAAGAACACAAGCTACCACTAATCCTGCTAGGGCATCTGTTAATAAATAACAAAAAAACATATCATACATGTGTATGTCATCAAGAACACAAGCTACCACTAATCCTGCTAGGGCATCTGTTAATAAATAACAAAAAACATATGATAGATGTGTATGTCATCAAGAACACAAGCTACTACTAATCCTGCTAGGGCATCTGTTAATAAATAACAAAAAACATATCATAGATGTGTATGTCATCAAGAACACAAGCTACCACTAATACAGCTAGGGCACCTGTTAATAAATAACAAAATACATATCATAGATGTGTATGTCATCAAGAACACAAGCTACCACTAATCCTGCTAGGGCACCTGTTAATAAATAACAAAACACATATCATAGATGTGTATGTCATCAAGAACACAAGCTACCACTAATCCAGCTAGGGCACCTGTTAAATAAATAACAAAAAACATATCATAGATGTGTATGTCATCAAGAACACAAGCTACCACTAATCCAGCTAGGGCACCTGTTAATAAATAACAAAACATATCATAGATGTGTATGTCATCAAGAACACAAGCTACCACTAATACAGCTAGGGCACCTGTTAATAAATAACAAAATACATACCATAGATGTGTATGTCATCAAGAACACAAACTACCACTAATCCTGCTAGGGCACCTGTTAATAAATAACAAAACACATATCATAGATGTGTATGTCATCAAGAACACAAGCTACCACTAATCCAGCTAGGGCACCTGTTAATAAATAACAAAACATATCATAGATGTGTATGTCATCAAGAACACAAGCTACCACTAATCCTGCTAGGGCACCTGTTAATAAATAACAAAACACATATCATAGATGTGTATGTCATCAAGAACACAAGCTACTACTAATCCTGCTAGGGCACCTGTTAATAAATAACAAAAAACATATCATAGATGTGTATGTCATCAAGAACACAAGCTACCACTAATCCTGCTAGGGCACCTGTTAATAAATAATAAAAAACATATCATATATGTGTATGTCATCAAGAACACAAGCTACCACTAATCCAGCTAGGGCACCTGTTAATAAATAACAAAACATATATCATAGATGTGTATGTCATCAAGAACACAAGCTACCACTAATCCTGCTAGGGCACCTGTTAATAAATAACAAAATACATATCATAGATGTGTATGTCATCAAGAACACAAGCTACCACTAATCCAGCTAGGGCACCTGTTAATAAATAACAAAACACATATCATAGATGTGTATGTCATCAAGAACACAAGCTACCACTAATACAGCTAGGGTACCTGTTAAATAAATAACAAAACATATCATAGATGTGTATGTCATCAAGAACACAAGCTACCACTAATCCTGCTAGGGAACATGTTAATAAATAACAAAAAACATATCATAGATGTGTATGTCATCAAGAACACAAGCTACCACTAATCCTGCTAGGGCACCTGTTAATAAATAACAAAACACATATCATAGATGTGTAAGTCATCAAGAACACAAGCTACCACTAATCCAGCTAGGGCACCTGTTAATAAATAACAAAACATATCATAGATGTGTATGTCATCAAGAACACAAGCTACCACTAATACAGCTAGGGTACCTGTTAAATAAATAACAAAACACATATCATAGATGTGTATGTCATCAAGAACACAAGCTACTACTAATCCTGCTAGGGCACCTGTTAATAAATAACAAAACATATCATAGATGTGTATGTCATCAAGAACACAAGCTACCACTAATACAGCTAGGGTACCTGTTAAATAAATAACAAAACATATCATAGATGTGTATGTCATCAAGAACACAAGCTACCACTAATCCTGCTAGGGAACATGTTAATAAATAACAAAAAACATATCATAGATGTGTATGTCATCAAGAACACAAGCTACCACTAATCCAGCTAGGGTACCTGTTAAATAAATAACAAAACACATATCATAGATGTGTATGTCATCAAGAACACAAGCTACCACTAATCCTGCTAGGGCACCTGTTAATAAATAAAAAAAAACATATCATAGATGTGTATGTCATCAAGAACACAAGCTACCACTAATCCTGCTAGGGCACCTGTTAATAAATAACAAAACACATATCATAGATGTGTATGTCATCAAGAACACAAGCTACTACTAATCCTGCTAGGGCACCTGTTAATAAATAACAAAAAACATATCATAGATGTGTATGTCATCAAGAACACAAGCTACCACTAATCCTGCTAGGGCACCTGTTAATAAATAATAAAAAACATATCATATATGTGTATGTCATCAAGAACACAAGCTACTACTAATCCAGCTAGGGCACCTGTTAATAAATAACAAAACATATATCATAGATGTGTATGTCATCAAGAACACAAGCTACCACTAATCCTGCTAGGGCACCTGTTAATAAATAACAAAATACATATCATAGATGTGTATGTCATCAAGAACACAAGCTACCACTAATCCAGCTAGAGCACCTGTTAATAAATAACAAAACACATATCATAGATGTGTATGTCATCAAGAACACAAGCTACCACTAATACAGCTAGGGTACCTGTTAAATAAATAACAAAACATATCATAGATGTGTATGTCATCAAGAACACAAGCTACCACTAATCCTGCTAGGGAACATGTTAATAAATAACAAAAAACATATCATAGATGTGTATGTCATCAAGAACACAAGCTACTACTAATCCAGCTAGGGTACCTGTTAAATAAATAACAAAACACATATCATAGATGTGTATGTCATCAAGAACACAAGCTACCACTAATCCTGCTAGGGCACCTGTTAATAAATAACAAAAAACATATCATAGATGTGTATGTCATCAAGAACACAAGCTACCACTAATCCTGCTAGGGCACCTGTTAATAAATAACAAAACACATATCATAGATGTGTATGTCATCAAGAACACAAGCTACTACTAATCCTGCTAGGGCACCTGTTAATAAATAACAAAAAACATATCATAGATGTGTATGTCATCAAGAACACAAGCTACCACTAATCCTGCTAGGGCACCTGTTAATAAATAATAAAAAACATATCATATATGTGTATGTCATCAAGAACACAAGCTACCACTAATCCAGCTAGGGCACCTGTTAATAAATAACAAAACATATATCATAGATGTGTATGTCATCAAGAACACAAGCTACCACTAATCCTGCTAGGGCAACTGTTAATAAATAACAAAATACATATCATAGATGTGTATGTCATCAAGAACACAAGCTACCACTAATCCAGCTAGGGCACCTGTTAATAAAAAACAAAACACATATCATAGATGTGTATGTCATCAAGAACACAAGCTACCACTAATCCAGCTAGGGCATCTGTTAATAAATAACAAAAAACATATCATAGATGTGTATGTCATCAAGAACACAAGCTACCACTAATCCTGCTAGGGTACCTGTTAAATAAATAACAAAAAACATAGCATAGATGTGTATGTCATCAAGAACACAAGCTACCACTAATCCTGCTAGGGCACCTGTTAATAAATAACAAAAAACATATCATAGATGTGTATGTCATCAAGAACACAAGCTACCACTAATCCAGCTAGGGCACCTGTTAATAAATAACAAAAAACATATCATAGATGTGTATGTCATCAAGAACACAAGCTACCACTAATCCAGCTAGGGCACCTGTTAAATAAATAACAAAACACATATCATAGATGTGTATGTCATCAAGAACACAAGCTACCACTAATCCAGCTAGGGCACCTGTTAATAAATAACAAAAAACATATCATAGATGTGTATGTCATCAAGAACACAAGCTACCACTAATCCAGCTAGGGCACCTGTTAATAAATAACAAAAAACATATCATAGATGTGTATGTCATCAAGAACACAAGCTACCACTAATCCAGCTAGGGCACCTGTTAATAAATAACAAAAAAACATATCATAGATGTGTATGTCATCAAGAACACAAGCTACCACTAATCCAGCTAGGGTACCTGTTAATAAATAACAAAACATATATCATAGATGTGTATGTCATCAAGAACACAAGCTACCACTAATCCAGCTAGGACACCTGTTAATAAATAACAAAACATATATCATAGATGTGTCTGTCATCAAGAACACAAGCTACCACTAATCCAGCTAGGGCACCTGTTAATAAATAACAAAACACATATCATAGATGTGTATGTCATCAAGAACACAAGCTACCACTAATCCTGCTAGGGCACCTGTTAATAAATAACAAAACACATATCATAGATGTGTATGTCATCAAGAACACAAGCTACCACTAATCCTCCTAGGGCACCTGTTAATAAATAACAAAACACATATCATAGATGTGTATGTCATCAAGAACACAAGCTACCACTAATCCAGCTAGGGCACCTGTTAATAAATAACAAAACACATATCATAGATGTGTATGTCATCAAGAACACAAGCTACCACTAATCCTGCTAGGGCACCTGTTAATAAATAACAAAACACATATCATAGATGTGTATGTCATCAAGAACACAAGTTATCACTAATCCTGCTAGGGTACCTGTTAATAAATAACAAAAAATATCATAGATGTGTATGTCATCAAGAACACAAGCTACCACTAATCCTGCTAGGGCACCTGTTAATAAATAACAAAACATATCATAGATGTGCATGTCATCAAGAACACAAGCTACCACTAATCCTGCTAGGGCACCTGTTAATAAATAACAAAACATATCATAGATGTGTATGTCATCAAGAACACAAGCTACCACTATTCCACTAGGGTACCTGTTAATAAATAACAAAAAACATATCATAGATGTGTATGTCATCAAGAACACAAGCTATCACTAATCCAGCTAGGGCACCTGTTAATAAATAATAAAAAACATATCATAGATGTGTATGTCATCAAGAACACAAGCTACCACTAATCCAGCTAGGGCACCTGTTAATAAATAATAAAAACATATCATAGATGTGTATGTCATCAAGAACACAAGCTACCACTAATCCTGCTAGGGCACCTGTTAATAAATAACAAAACACATATCATAGATGTGTATATCATCAAGAACACAAGCTACCACTAATACAGCTAGGGCACCTGTTAATAAATAACAAAACACATCATAGATGTGTATGTCATCAAGAACACAAGCTACCACTAATCCAGCTAGGGCACCTGTTAATAAATAACAAAACATATCATAGATGTGTATGTCATAAAGAACACAAGCTACCACTAATACAGCTAGGGCACCTGTTAATAAATAACAAAATACATATCATAGATGTGTATGTCATCAAGAACACAAGCTACCACTAATACAGCTAGGGCACCTGTTAATAAATAACAAAACATATCATAGATGTGTATGTCATCAAGAACACAAGCTACCACTAATCCTGCTAGGGCACCTGTTAATAAATAACAAAAAACATATCATAGATGTGTATGTCATCAAGAACACAAGCTACCACTAATACAGCTAGGGCACCTGTTAATAAATAACAAAATACATATCATAGATGTGTATGTCATCAAGAACACAAGCTACCACTAATCCTGCTAGGGCACCTGTTAATAAATAACAAAAAACATATCATAGATGTGTATGTCATCAAGAACACAAGATACCACTAAACCAGCTAGGGCACCTGTTAATAAATAACAAAACACATATCATAGATGTGTATGTCATCAAGAACACAAGCTACCATTAATCCTGCTAGGGCACCTGTTAATAAATAACAAATAACATATCATAGATGTGTATGTCATCAAGAACACAAGCTACCACTAATCCAGCTAGGGCACCTGTTAATAAATAACAAAAAACATATGATAGATGTGTATGTCATCAAGAACACCAGATACCACTAAACCAGCTAGGGCACCTGTTAATAAATAACAAAACACATATCATAGATGTGTATGACATTAAGAACACACACTACCACTAATCCAGCTAGGGCATCTGTTAATAAATAACAAAAAACATATCATAGATGTGTATGTCTTCAAGAACACACGCTACCACTAATCCAGCTAGGGCACCTATTAATAAATAACAAAAACATATCATAGATGTGTATGTCATCAAGAACACAAGCTACCACTAATCCTGCTAGGGCATCTGTTAATAAATAACAAAAAAACATATCATACATGTGTATGTCATCAAGAACACAAGCTACCACTAATCCTGCTAGGGCATCTGTTAATAAATAACAAAAAACATATCATAGATGTGTATGTCATCAAGAACACAAGCTACCACTAATACAGCTAGGGCACCTGTTAATAAATAACAAAATACATATCATAGATGTGTATGTCATCAAGAACACAAGCTACCACTAATCCTGCTAGGGCACCTGTTAATAAATAACAAAACACATATCATAGATGTGTATGTCATCAAGAACACAAGCTACCACTAATCCAGCTAGGGCACCTGTTAAATAAATAACAAAAAACATATCATAGATGTGTATGTCATCAAGAACACAAGCTACCACTAATCCAGCTAGGGCACCTGTTAATAAATAACAAAACATATCATAGATGTGTATGTCATCAAGAACACAAGCTACCACTAATACAGCTAGGGCACCTGTTAATAAATAACAAAATACATACCATAGATGTGTATGTCATCAAGAACACAAACTACCACTAATCCTGCTAGGGCACCTGTTAATAAATAACAAAACACATATCATAGATGTGTATGTCATCAAGAACACAAGCTACCACTAATCCAGCTAGGGCACCTGTTAATAAATAACAAAACATATCATAGATGTGTATGTCATCAAGAACACAAGCTACCACTAATCCTGCTAGGGCACCTGTTAATAAATAACAAAACACATATCATAGATGTGTATGTCATCAAGAACACAAGCTACTACTAATCCTGCTAGGGCACCTGTTAATAAATAACAAAAAACATATCATAGATGTGTATGTCATCAAGAACACAAGCTACCACTAATCCTGCTAGGGCACCTGTTAATAAATAATAAAAAACATATCATATATGTGTATGTCATCAAGAACACAAGCTACCACTAATCCAGCTAGGGCACCTGTTAATAAATAACAAAACATATATCATAGATGTGTATGTCATCAAGAACACAAGCTACCACTAATCCTGCTAGGGCACCTGTTAATAAATAACAAAATACATATCATAGATGTGTATGTCATCAAGAACACAAGCTACCACTAATCCAGCTAGGGCACCTGTTAATAAATAACAAAACACATATCATAGATGTGTATGTCATCAAGAACACAAGCTACCACTAATACAGCTAGGGTACCTGTTAAATAAATAACAAAACATATCATAGATGTGTATGTCATCAAGAACACAAGCTACCACTAATCCTGCTAGGGAACATGTTAATAAATAACAAAAAACATATCATAGATGTGTATGTCATCAAGAACACAAGCTACCACTAATCCTGCTAGGGCACCTGTTAATAAATAACAAAACACATATCATAGATGTGTAAGTCATCAAGAACACAAGCTACCACTAATCCAGCTAGGGCACCTGTTAATAAATAACAAAACATATCATAGATGTGTATGTCATCAAGAACACAAGCTACCACTAATACAGCTAGGGTACCTGTTAAATAAATAACAAAACACATATCATAGATGTGTATGTCATCAAGAACACAAGCTACTACTAATCCTGCTAGGGCACCTGTTAATAAATAACAAAACATATCATAGATGTGTATGTCATCAAGAACACAAGCTACCACTAATACAGCTAGGGTACCTGTTAAATAAATAACAAAACATATCATAGATGTGTATGTCATCAAGAACACAAGCTACCACTAATCCTGCTAGGGAACATGTTAATAAATAACAAAAAACATATCATAGATGTGTATGTCATCAAGAACACAAGCTACCACTAATCCAGCTAGGGTACCTGTTAAATAAATAACAAAACACATATCATAGATGTGTATGTCATCAAGAACACAAGCTACCACTAATCCTGCTAGGGCACCTGTTAATAAATAAAAAAAAACATATCATAGATGTGTATGTCATCAAGAACACAAGCTACCACTAATCCTGCTAGGGCACCTGTTAATAAATAACAAAACACATATCATAGATGTGTATGTCATCAAGAACACAAGCTACTACTAATCCTGCTAGGGCACCTGTTAATAAATAACAAAAAACATATCATAGATGTGTATGTCATCAAGAACACAAGCTACCACTAATCCTGCTAGGGCACCTGTTAATAAATAATAAAAAACATATCATATATGTGTATGTCATCAAGAACACAAGCTACTACTAATCCAGCTAGGGCACCTGTTAATAAATAACAAAACATATATCATAGATGTGTATGTCATCAAGAACACAAGCTACCACTAATCCTGCTAGGGCACCTGTTAATAAATAACAAAATACATATCATAGATGTGTATGTCATCAAGAACACAAGCTACCACTAATCCAGCTAGAGCACCTGTTAATAAATAACAAAACACATATCATAGATGTGTATGTCATCAAGAACACAAGCTACCACTAATACAGCTAGGGTACCTGTTAAATAAATAACAAAACATATCATAGATGTGTATGTCATCAAGAACACAAGCTACCACTAATCCTGCTAGGGAACATGTTAATAAATAACAAAAAACATATCATAGATGTGTATGTCATCAAGAACACAAGCTACTACTAATCCAGCTAGGGTACCTGTTAAATAAATAACAAAACACATATCATAGATGTGTATGTCATCAAGAACACAAGCTACCACTAATCCTGCTAGGGCACCTGTTAATAAATAACAAAAAACATATCATAGATGTGTATGTCATCAAGAACACAAGCTACCACTAATCCTGCTAGGGCACCTGTTAATAAATAACAAAACACATATCATAGATGTGTATGTCATCAAGAACACAAGCTACTACTAATCCTGCTAGGGCACCTGTTAATAAATAACAAAAAACATATCATAGATGTGTATGTCATCAAGAACACAAGCTACCACTAATCCTGCTAGGGCACCTGTTAATAAATAATAAAAAACATATCATATATGTGTATGTCATCAAGAACACAAGCTACCACTAATCCAGCTAGGGCACCTGTTAATAAATAACAAAACATATATCATAGATGTGTATGTCATCAAGAACACAAGCTACCACTAATCCTGCTAGGGCAACTGTTAATAAATAACAAAATACATATCATAGATGTGTATGTCATCAAGAACACAAGCTACCACTAATCCAGCTAGGGCACCTGTTAATAAAAAACAAAACACATATCATAGATGTGTATGTCATCAAGAACACAAGCTACCACTAATCCAGCTAGGGCATCTGTTAATAAATAACAAAAAACATATCATAGATGTGTATGTCATCAAGAACACAAGCTACCACTAATCCTGCTAGGGTACCTGTTAAATAAATAACAAAAAACATAGCATAGATGTGTATGTCATCAAGAACACAAGCTACCACTAATCCTGCTAGGGCACCTGTTAATAAATAACAAAAAACATATCATAGATGTGTATGTCATCAAGAACACAAGCTACCACTAATCCAGCTAGGGCACCTGTTAATAAATAACAAAAAACATATCATAGATGTGTATGTCATCAAGAACACAAGCTACCACTAATCCAGCTAGGGCACCTGTTAAATAAATAACAAAACACATATCATAGATGTGTATGTCATCAAGAACACAAGCTACCACTAATCCAGCTAGGGCACCTGTTAATAAATAACAAAAAACATATCATAGATGTGTATGTCATCAAGAACACAAGCTACCACTAATCCAGCTAGGGCACCTGTTAATAAATAACAAAAAACATATCATAGATGTGTATGTCATCAAGAACACAAGCTACCACTAATCCAGCTAGGGCACCTGTTAATAAATAACAAAAAAACATATCATAGATGTGTATGTCATCAAGAACACAAGCTACCACTAATCCAGCTAGGGTACCTGTTAATAAATAACAAAACATATATCATAGATGTGTATGTCATCAAGAACACAAGCTACCACTAATCCAGCTAGGACACCTGTTAATAAATAACAAAACATATATCATAGATGTGTCTGTCATCAAGAACACAAGCTACCACTAATCCAGCTAGGGCACCTGTTAATAAATAACAAAACACATATCATAGATGTGTATGTCATCAAGAACACAAGCTACCACTAATCCTGCTAGGGCACCTGTTAATAAATAACAAAACACATATCATAGATGTGTATGTCATCAAGAACACAAGCTACCACTAATCCTCCTAGGGCACCTGTTAATAAATAACAAAACACATATCATAGATGTGTATGTCATCAAGAACACAAGCTACCACTAATCCAGCTAGGGCACCTGTTAATAAATAACAAAACACATATCATAGATGTGTATGTCATCAAGAACACAAGCTACCACTAATCCTGCTAGGGCACCTGTTAATAAATAACAAAACACATATCATAGATGTGTATGTCATCAAGAACACAAGTTATCACTAATCCTGCTAGGGTACCTGTTAATAAATAACAAAAAATATCATAGATGTGTATGTCATCAAGAACACAAGCTACCACTAATCCTGCTAGGGCACCTGTTAATAAATAACAAAACATATCATAGATGTGCATGTCATCAAGAACACAAGCTACCACTAATCCTGCTAGGGCACCTGTTAATAAATAACAAAACATATCATAGATGTGTATGTCATCAAGAACACAAGCTACCACTATTCCACTAGGGTACCTGTTAATAAATAACAAAAAACATATCATAGATGTGTATGTCATCAAGAACACAAGCTATCACTAATCCAGCTAGGGCACCTGTTAATAAATAATAAAAAACATATCATAGATGTGTATGTCATCAAGAACACAAGCTACCACTAATCCAGCTAGGGCACCTGTTAATAAATAATAAAAACATATCATAGATGTGTATGTCATCAAGAACACAAGCTATCACTAATCCAGCTAGGGTACCTGTTAATAAATAACAAAAAACATATCATAGATGTGTATGTCATCAAGAACACAAGCTATCACTAATCCTGCTAGGGTACCTGTTAATAAATAACAAAAAACATATCATAGATGTGTATGTCATCAAGAACACAAGCTACCACTAACACAGCTAGGGCACCTGTTAATAAATAACAAAACACATATCATAGATGTGTATGTCATCAAGAACACACGCTACCACCAATCCAGCTAGGGCTCCTGTTAATAAATAACAAAACACATATCATAGATGTGTATGTCATCAAGAACACACGCTACCACTAATCCTGCTAGGGCACCTGTTAATAAATAACAAAAAACATATGATAGATGTGTATGTCATCAAGAACAAAAGCTACCACTAATCCAGCTAGGGCACCTGTTAATAAATAACAAAAAACATATGATAGATGTGTATGTCATCAAGAACACAAGCTACCACTAATCCAGCTAGGGCACCTGTTAATAAATAACAAAAAACATATCATAGATGTGTATGTCATCAAGAACACAAACTATCACTAATCCAGCTAGGGCACCTGTTAATAAATAACAAAAACATATATCATAGATGTGTATGTCATCAAGAACACATGCTACCACTAATCCAGCTAGGACACCTGTTAATAAAAAACATATCATAGATGTGTATGTCATCAAGAACACAAGCTACTACTAATCCTGCTAGGGCACCTGTTAATAAATAACAAAACACATATCATAGATGTGTATGTCATCAAGAACACAAGCTACTACTAATCCTGCTAGGGCACCTGTTAATAAATAATAAAAAACATATCATAGATGTGTATGTCATCAAGAACACATGCTACCACTAATCCAGCTAGGGCACCTGTTAATAAATAACAAAAAACATATCATAGATGTGTATGTCATCAAGAACACAAGCTATCACTAATCCTGCTAGGGCACCTGTTAATAAATAACAAAACACATATCATAGATGTGTATGTCATCAAGAACACAAGCTACCACTAATCCTGCTAGGGCACCTGTTAATAAATAATAAAAAACATATCATAGATGTGCATGTCATCAAGAACACAAGCTACCACTAATCCTGCTAGGGCACCTGTTAATAAATAACAAAACACATATCATAGATGTGTATGTCATCAAGAACACAAGCTACCACTAATCCAGCTAGGGCACATGTTAATAAATAACAAAAACATATCATAGATGTGTATGTCATCACGAACACAAGCTACCACTAATCCAGCTAGGGCACCTGTTAATAAATAACAAAAAACATATCATAGATGTGTATGTCATCAAGAACACAAGTTACCACTAATTCTGCTAGGGCACCTGTTAATAAATAACAAAAACATATCATAGATGTGTATGTCATCAAGAACACAAGCTACCACTAAACCAGCTAGGGCACCTGTTAATAAATAACAAAAAACATATCATAGATGTGTATGTCATCAAAAACACAAGCTACCACTATTCCAGCTAGGGCACCTGTTAATAAATAACAAAACATATCATAGATGTGTATGTCATCAAGAACACAAGCTACTACTAATCCTGCTAGGGCATCTGTTAATAAATAACAAAAAACATATCATAGATGTGTATGTCATCAAGAACACAAGCTACCACTAATCCAGCTAGGGCACCTGTTAATAAATAACAAAACACATATCATAGATGTGTATGTCATCAAGAACACAAGCTACCACTAATCCAGCTAGGGCACCTGTTAATAAATAATAAAAAACATATCATAGATGTGTATGTCATCAAGAACACAAGCTACCACTAATCCTGCTAGGGCACATGTTAATAAATAACAAAAACATATCATAGATGTGTATGTCATCAAGAACACAAGCTACTACTAATCCAGCTAGGGCATCTGTTAATAAATAACAAAAACATATGATAGATGTGTATGTCATCAAGAACACAAGCTACCACTAATCCTGCTAGGGCACCTGTTAATAAATAACAAAACACATATCATAGATGTGTATGTCATCACGAACACAAGCTACCACTAATCCAGCTAGGGCACCTGTTAATAAATAACAAAAAACATATCATAGATGTGTATGTCATCAAGAACACAAGTTACCACTAATTCTGCTAGGGCACCTGTTAATAAATAACAAAAACATATCATAGATGTGTATGTCATCAAGAACACAAGCTACCACTAAACCAGCTAGGGCACCTGTTAATAAATAACAAAAAACATATCATAGATGTGTATGTCATCAAAAACACAAGCTACCACTATTCCAGCTAGGGCACCTGTTAATAAATAACAAAACATATCATAGATGTGTATGTCATCAAGAACACAAGCTACTACTAATCCTGCTAGGGCATCTGTTAATAAATAACAAAAAACATATCATAGATGTGTATGTCATCAAGAACACAAGCTACCACTAATCCAGCTAGGGCACCTGTTAATAAATAACAAAACACATATCATAGATGTGTATGTCATCAAGAACACAAGCTACCACTAATCCAGCTAGGGCACCTGTTAATAAATAATAAAAAACATATCATAGATGTGTATGTCATCAAGAACACAAGCTACCACTAATCCTGCTAGGGCACATGTTAATAAATAACAAAAACATATCATAGATGTGTATGTCATCAAGAACACAAGCTACTACTAATCCAGCTAGGGCATCTGTTAATAAATAACAAAAACATATGATAGATGTGTATGTCATCAAGAACACAAGCTACCACTAATCCTGCTAGGGCACCTGTTAATAAATAACAAAACACATATCATAGATGTGTATGTCATCAAGAACACAAGCTACCACTAATCCAGCTAGGGCACCTGTTAATAAATAACAAAAAACATATCATAGATGTGTATGTCATCAAGAACACAAGCTACCACTAATCCAGCTAGGGCACCTGTTAATAAATAACAGAAAACATATCATAGATGTGTATGTCATCAAGAACACAAGCTATCACTAATCCAGCTAGGGCACCTGTTAATAAATAACAAAACACATATCATAGATGTGTATGTCATCAAGAACACAAGCTACCACTAAACCAGCTAGGGCACCTGTTAATAAATAACAAAAAACATATCATAGATGTGTATGTCATCAAGAACACAAGCTACTACTAATCCTGCTAGGGTACCTGTTAATAAATAACAAAACATATCATAGATGTGTATGTCATCAAGAACACAAGCTACCACTAATCCAGCTAGGGCATCTGTTAATAAATAACAAAACACATATCATAGATGTGTATGTCATCAAGAACACAAGCTACCACTAATCCTGCTAGGGCACCTGTTAATAAATAACAAAACACATATCATAGATGTGTATGTCATCAAGAACACAAGCTACCACTAAACCAGCTAGGGCACCTGTTAATAAATAACAAAACACATATCATAGATGTGTATGTCATCAAGAACACAAGCTACTACTAATCCTGCTAGGGCACCTGTTAATAAATAACAAAAACATATCATAGATGTGTATGTCATCAAGAACACAAGCTACCACTAATCCAGCTAGGGCATCTGTTAATAAATAACAAAACATATCATAGATGTGTATGTCATCAAGAACACAAGCTACCACTAATCCAGCTAGGGCACCTGTTAATAAATAACAAAACACATATCATAGATGTGTATGTCATCAAGAACACAAGCTACTACTAATCCTGCTAGGGCACCTGTTAATAAATAACAAAAACATATGATAGATGTGTATGTCATCAAGAACACAAGCTACCACTAATCCAGCTAGGGCATCTGTTAATAAATAACAAAACATATCATAGATGTGTATGTCATCAAGAACACAAGCTACCACTAATCCAGCTAGGGCACCTGTTAATAAATAACAAAACACATATCATAGATGTGTATGTCATCAAGAACACAAGCTACCACTAATCCAGCTAGGGCACCTGTTAGTAAATAACAAAAAACATATCATAGATGTGTATGTCATCAAGAACACAAGCTACTACTAATCCTGCTAGGGCACCTGTTAATAAATAACAAAACACATATCATAGATGTGTATGTCATCAAGAACACAAGCTACCACTAATCCAGCTAGGGCACATGTTAATAAATAACAAAAACATATCATAGATGTGTATGTCATCACGAACACAAGCTACCACTAATCCAGCTAGGGCACCTGTTAATAAATAACAAAAAACATATCATAGATGTGTATGTCATCAAGAACACAAGTTACCACTAATCCTGCTAGGGCACCTGTTAATAAATAACAAAAACATATCATAGATGTGTATGTGATCAAGAACACAAGCTACCACTAAACCAGCTAGGGTACCTGTTAATAAATAACAAAACATATCATAGATGTGTATGTCATCAAGAACACAAGCTATCACTAATCCAGCTAGGGCACCTGTTAATAAATAACAAAAACATATCATAGATGTGTATGTCATCAAAAACACAAGCTACCACTAATCCAGCTAGGGCACCTGTTAATAAATAACAAAACATATCATAGATGTGTATGTCATCAAGAACACAAGCTACTACTAATCCTGCTAGGGCATCTGTTAATAAATAACAAAAAACATATCATAGATGTGTATGTCATCAAGAACACAAGCTACCACTAATCCAGCTAGGGCACCTGTTAATAAATAACAAAACACATATCATAGATGTGTATGTCATCAAGAACACAAGCTACCACTAATCCAGCTAGGGCACCTGTTAATAAATAATAAAAAACATATCATAGATGTGTATGTCATCAAGAACACAAGCTACCACTAATCCTGCTAGGGCACATGTTAATAAATAACAAAAACATATCATAGATGTGTATGTCATCAAGAACACAAGCTACCACTAATCCAGCTAGGGCATCTGTTAATAAATAACAAAACACATATCATAGATGTGTATGTCATCAAGAACACAAGCTACCACTAATCCTGCTAGGGCACCTGTTAATAAATAACAAAACACATATCATAGATGTGTATGTCATCAAGAACACAAGCTACCACTAAACCAGCTAGGGCACCTGTTAATAAATAACAAAACACATATCATAGATGTGTATGTCATCAAGAACACAAGCTACCACTAATCCAGCTAGGGCACCTGTTAATAAATAACAAAACACATATCATAGATGTGTATGTCATCAAGAACACAAGCTACCACTAATCCTGCTAGGGCACCTGTTAATAAATAACAAAAACATATGATAGATGTGTATGTCATCAAGAACACAAGCTACCACTAATCCAGCTAGGGCATCTGTTAATAAATAACAAAACATATCATAGATGTGTATGTCATCAAGAACACAAGCTACCACTAATCCAGCTAGGGCACCTGTTAATAAATAACAAAACACATATCATAGATGTGTATGTCATCAAGAACACAAGCTACCACTAATCCAGCTAGGGCATCTGTTAATAAATAACAAAAAACATATCATAGATGTGTATGTCATCAAGAACACAAGCTACCACTAATCCAGCTAGGGCACCTGTTAATAAATAACAAAACACATATCATAGATGTGTATGTCATCAAGAACACAAGCTACCACTAATCCAGCTAGGGCACCTGTTAATAAATAATAAAAAACATATCATAGATGTGTATGTCATCAAGAACACAAGCTATCACTAATCCAGCTAGGGCACCTGTTAATAAATAACAAAAACATATCATAGATGTGTATGTCATCAAAAACACAAGCTACCACTAATCCAGCTAGGGCACCTGTTAATAAATAACAAAACATATCATAGATGTGTATGTCATCAAGAACACAAGCTACTACTAATCCTGCTAGGGCATCTGTTAATAAATAACAAAAAACATATCATAGATGTGTATGTCATCAAGAACACAAGCTACCACTAATCCAGCTAGGGCACCTGTTAATAAATAACAAAACACATATCATAGATGTGTATGTCATCAAGAACACAAGCTACCACTAATCCAGCTAGGGCACCTGTTAATAAATAATAAAAAACATATCATAGATGTGTATGTCATCAAGAACACAAGCTACCACTAATCCTGCTAGGGCACATGTTAATAAATAACAAAAACATATCATAGATGTGTATGTCATCAAGAACACAAGCTACCACTAATCCAGCTAGGGCATCTGTTAATAAATAACAAAACATATCATAGATGTGTATGTCATCAAGAACACAAGCTACCACTAATCCAGCTAGGGCACCTGTTAATAAATAACAAAACACATATCATAGATGTGTATGTCATCAAGAACACAAGCTACCACTAATCCAGCTAGGGCATCTGTTAATAAATAACAAAAAACATATCATAGATGTGTATGTCATCAAGAACACAAGCTACCACTAATCCAGCTAGGGCACCTGTTAATAAATAACAAAACACATATCATAGATGTGTATGTCATCAAGAACACAAGCTACCACTAATCCAGCTAGGGCACCTGTTAATAAATAATAAAAAACATATCATAGATGTGTATGTCATCAAGAACACAAGCTACCACTAATCCTGCTAGGGCACATGTTAATAAATAACAAAAACATATCATAGATGTGTATGTCATCAAGAACACAAGCTACCACTAATCCAGCTAGGGCATCTGTTAATAAATAACAAAACACATATCATAGATGTGTATGTCATCAAGAACACAAGCTACCACTAATCCTGCTAGGGCACCTGTTAATAAATAACAAAACACATATCATAGATGTGTATGTCATCAAGAACACAAGCTACCACTAAACCAGCTAGGGCACCTGTTAATAAATAACAAAACACATATCATAGATGTGTATGTCATCAAGAACACAAGCTACCACTAATCCAGCTAGGGCACCTGTTAATAAATAACAAAACACATATCATAGATGTGTATGTCATCAAGAACACAAGCTACCACTAATCCTGCTAGGGCACCTGTTAATAAATAACAAAAACATATGATAGATGTGTATGTCATCAAGAACACAAGCTACCACTAATCCAGCTAGGGCATCTGTTAATAAATAACAAAACATATCATAGATGTGTATGTCATCAAGAACACAAGCTACCACTAATCCAGCTAGGGCACCTGTTAATAAATAACAAAACACATATCATAGATGTGTATGTCATCAAGAACACAAGCTACCACTAATCCAGCTAGGGCACCTGTTAGTAAATAACAAAAAACATATCATAGATGTGTATGTCATCAAGAACACAAGCTACTACTAATCCTGCTAGGGCACCTGTTAATAAATAACAAAACACATATCATAGATGTGTATGTCATCAAGAACACAAGCTACTACTAATCCTGCTAGGGCACCTGTTAATAAATAACAAAAACATATCATAGATGTGTATGTCATCAAGAACACAAGCTACTACTAATCCAGCTAGGGCACCTGTTAATAAATATCAAAACACATATCATAGATGTGTATGTCATCAAGAACACAAGCTACCACTAAACCAGCTAGGGCACCTGTTAATAAATAACAAAAAACATATCATAGATGTGTATGTCATCAAGAACACAAGCTACCACTAATCCTGCTAGGGCACCTGTTAATAAATAACAAAAACATATCATAGATGTGTATGTCATCAAGAACACAAGCTACCACTAATCCAGCTAGGGCACCTGTTAATAAATAACAAAACACATATCATAGATGTGTATGTCATCAAGAACACAAGCTACTACTAATCCTGCTAGGGCACCTGTTAATAAATAACAAAAACATATGATAGATGTGTATGTCATCAAGAACACAAGCTACCACTAATCCAGCTAGGGCATCTGTTAATAAATAACAAAACATATCATAGATGTGTATGTCATCAAGAACACAAGCTACCACTAATCCAGCTAGGGCACCTGTTAATAAATAACAAAACACATATCATAGATGTGTATGTCATCAAGAACACAAGCTACCACTAATCCAGCTAGGGCACCTGTTAGTAAATAACAAAAAACATATCATAGATGTGTATGTCATCAAGAACACAAGCTACCACTAATCCAGCTAGGGCACCTGTTAATAAATAACAAAACACATATCATAGATGTGTATGTCATCAAGAACACAAGCTACCACTAATCCAGCTAGGGCACCTGTTAGTAAATAACAAAAAACATATCATAGATGTGTACATGAATGTCATCAAGAACACAAGCTACCACTAATCCAGCTAGGACATCTGTTAATAAATAACAAAAAACATATCATAGATGTGTATGTCATCAAGAACACAAGCTACCATTAATCCAGCTAGGGCATATGTTAATAAATAACAAAAAAACATATCATAGATGTGTATGTCATCAAGAACACAAGCTGTCACTAATCCAGCTAGGGCACCTGTTAATAAATAACAAAAAAACATATCATAGATGTGTATGTCACCAGGAACACAAGCTACCACTAATCCACTAATGTCTATGAGCACATGTTTATCTTGTCATCGTGTAGTGTACTCAATCTTAATCAGTTGTCTTATCATCACTAACGTCTATGAGCACATGTTTATCTTGTCATCGTGTAGTGTACTCAATCTCAATCAGTTGTCTATCAACACTAACGTCTATGAGCACATGTTTATCTTGTCATCGTGTAGTGTACTCAATAGACTTGATGTGTAAAGGTAGTTAGTGAAAAGAGTTTGAAGATACCAACTGAACAATCAGTAATTGGAAAAAGGACAATAAAAAAGAGACAAACGATGATCTACATAACATTGCACATAAGCAATAACGGTGGTTATCTCATGATGGGGAAATTAATTCCATTTGGTATTCCCAAATAGGATATCTGTTTTTAATTTATAGAGTAATTGCTGTATGTCTATTTTTTTCTTTATAATATTTGCTACAAGTTCGTCTTGTATTAATAGCATTATATGAACATTTGTGTAAATCTACTTCAAACACATCGTCACATGGGCTATTAATAATTTGTGGTGTGAGTTCATGGGTATTTGATCGTAACCGTACGGTACCTGTAAATAACATCTACTAATACAATGAGTATCTATCACCACTAACGTTTACAGTTTTATTTCTAACTGTAGAGATAGAGGTACATGTAATACAGTTCACCAGTGACCAGTGGCTCCATGTACGTACATCTTTGTTAGTGCCAGTGGCGGCATGAACATATATCTTTGTTAGTGCCAGCGGCGGCATGAACGTATATATCTGTTAGTGTCCAGCGGCGGCATGAACGTATATCTTTGTTAGTGGCCAGCAGCAGCATGAACATATATCTTTGTTAGTGGCCAAAGGCGGCATGAACGTATATCTTTGTTAGTTGCCAGCAGCGGCATAAACGTATATCTTTGTTAGTGGCCAGCAGCGGCATGAACATATATCTTTGTTAGTGGCCAGTAGCGGGATGAACGTATATCTTTGTTAGTGGCCAGCAGCGGCATGAACATATATCTTTGTTAGTGGCCAGTGGCGGGATGAACGTATATCTTTGTTAGTGGCCTGGAGGCGGCATGAATGTATATCTTTGTTAGTGCTCAGCGGCGCTTGAACATTTATCTTTGTTAGTGGCCAGCAGCGGCATGAACCTATATCTTTGTTAATAGCCAGTAACGGCATGAACGTATATCTTTGTTAGTGGCCTGGTGACGGCATGAACATATATCTTTGTTTATAGTGGCCATTGGCCGCATGAACGTATATCTTTGTTAGTTGCCAGCAGTGGCATGAACGTATATCTTTGTTAGTGGCCAGCGGTGGCATGAACACATATCTTTGTTAGTGGCCTGGCGGCGGCATGAATGTATATCTTTGTTAGTGCCCAGCGGCCGCATGAACATATATCTTTGTTAGTGGCCAGCAGCGGCATGAACATATATCTTTGTTTATAGTGGCCATTGGCTGCATGAACGTATATCTTTGTTAGTTGCCAGCAGCGGCATAAACGTATATCTTTGTTAGTGGCCAGCAGCAGCATGAACGTATATCTGTTAGTGGCCAGCAGCGGCATGAACGTATATCTTTGTTAGTGGCCAGCGGCGGCATGAACGTATATCTTTGTTAGTGGCCTGGCGGCGGCATGAATGTTTATCTTTGTTAGTGCCCAGCGGCCACATGAACATATATCTTTGTTAGTGGCCAGCAGCGGCATGAATATATATCTTTGTTAGTGGCCAGCAGCGGCATGAACGTATATCTTTGTTAATGGCCAGTAGCGGCATGAACATATATCTTTGTTAGTGGCCTGGTGGCAGCATGAACATATATCTTTGTTTATAGTGGCCATTGACCGCATGAACGTATATCTTTGTTAGTGGCCAGCAACGGCATGAACGTGTATCTTTGTTAGTGGCCTGGTGGCAGCATGAACATATATCTTTGTTTATAGTGGCCATTGACCGCATGAACGTATATCTTTGTTAGTGGCCAGCAACGGCATGAACGTGTATCTTTGTTAGTGGCCAGCAGCGGCATGAACGCATATCTTTGTTAGTGTCCAGCAGCGGCATGAACGTACATCTTTGTTAGTGGCCAGCAGCGGCATGAACGTATATCTTTGTTAATGGCCAGCAGCGGCATGAACGTATATCTTTGTTTATAGTGGCCATTGGCTGCATGAACATATATCTTTGTTAGAGGCCTGGCGGCGGCATGAACGTATATCTTTGTTAGTGGCCTGGCGGCGGCTTGAACATATATCTTTGTTTATAGTGGCAATTGGCCGCATGAACGTATATCTTTGTTAGAGGCCAGCAGCGGCATGAACGTATATCTTTGTTAGTGGCCAGCGGCGGCATGAATGTATATCCTTGTTAGTGGCCAGCAGCGGCATGAACACATATCTTTGTTAGTGGTCTGTGGCGGCATGAACGTATATCTTTGTTAGTGGCCAGCGGCGGCATGAACGTACATCTTTGTTAGTGGCCTGCGTCGGCTTGAACTTACATCTTGTAAGTGACTTGTGGCTTCATGTACGTACATCTTTGTTAGTAGCCAGAAGCGGCATGAACGCATATCTTTGTTAGTGGCCTCTGCAGTATGAACATATATATTTGTTAGTGTCCTGACGGCGGCATGAACGTATATCTTTGTTAGTGGCCAGCGGCCGCACGAACATATATCTTTGTTAGTGGCCAGCAGCGGCATGAACGTATATCTTTGTTAGTGACCTGTGGCGGCATGAACGTATATCTTTGTTAATGGCCAGCAGCGGCATGAACGTATATCCTTGTTAGTGGTCAACAGTGGCATGAACGCATATCTTTGTCAGTGACCTGCAGCGGCATGTACATATATCTTTGTTAGTGGCCTGTGGCTTCATGTATGTACATCTTTGTTAGTGGCCTTCCGCGGCTTGAACTTACATCTTGTCAGTGACCTGTGGTGACATGTACGTACGTACAAAATAGATAGAATTAAATAATTGTTGAAAGTGGCGTTAAACACACAATTATAATTATCATTACTTAAATATTAAGTGTATAAGGAATTTTTCAACACTTTAAATACACACCTTTACTGAGTTTGTCTTCAGAAATGAAAGCATCAACAACACCTGTAAGTAAATAAAAGTGTCATAGAATAATAAACCAGTAAATGTAAACCTACATTATTAATTGATTGTCATCATCATTATCTCTGCATTAATGCTCGTGTGATTCAATCAATCAATCATTCAATCATAATGAATGTAATTGTTTCTGCTGGAAAATCCAACTGAACCGCGCATAACATAGAAAAGTAGACAATGATGACAATTGATCCACAGACGATTTAGGTAACATGAACCCCACAAAAAAAACAGAGTAAATTCAGGTGCACCGGAATGTAAGCAGTTCTTGTTCCACTAGTGGCACCTGTCATGCTACTCTTGATACAAATAGGTGAGATTGTATTGTATTGTACATGCAGTATCTATTGTATTGTGCATGTTGTATCTATTGTATTGTACATGTTGTATATATTGTATTGTACATGTTGTATATATTGTATTGTACTTATTGTATCTATTGTATTGTACTTATGTATCTATTGTATTGTACATGTGGTATTGTACATGATGTATATATTGTATTGTACATGTTGTATCGATTGTACTGTACATGTTGTATCTATTGTATTGTACATGTTGTATCTATTGTATTGTACATGTTGTATCTATTGTATTGTACATGTTGTATCTATTGTATTGTGCATGTTGTATCTATTGTATTGTACATGTTGTATATATTGTATTGTACATGTTGTATATATTGTATTGTACTTATTGTATCTATTGTATTGTACTTATGTATCTATTGTATTGTACATGTGGTATTGTACATGATGTATATATCGTATTGTACATGTTGTATCGATTGTACTGTACATGTTGTATCTATTGTATTGTACATGTTGTATCTATTGTATTGTACATGTTGTATCTATTGTATTGTACATGTTGCATCTATTGTATTGTACATGTTGTATCTATTGTATTGTACATGTTGTATCTATTGTATTGTACATGTTGTATATATTGTATTGTACATGTGTTATCTATTGTATTGTATAGGTTGTATCTATTGCATTGTACATGACGTATCTATTGTATTGTACATGTTGTATCTATTGCATTGTACATGTTGTATCTATTGTATTGTACATGTTGTATCTATTGCATTGTACATGTTGTATCTATTGTATTGTACATGTTGTATCTATTGTATTGTGCATGTTGTATTTATTGTATTGTACATGTTGTATCTATTGCGTTGTACATGTTGTATCTATTGTTTTGTATAGGTTGTATCTATTGTATTGTACATGTTATATCTATTGTATTGTACTTATTGTATCTATTGTATTGCACATGTAGTATCTATTGTATTGTACATATTGTATCTATTGTATTGTACATGTTGTATCTATTGTATTGTACATGTTGTATCTATTGTATTGTACTTATTGTATTGTACATGTAGTATCTATTGTATTGTACATGTTGTATCTATTGTATTGTACATGTTGTATCTATTGCATTGTACATGTTGTATCTATTGTATTGTACATGTTGTATCTATTGTATTGTACATGTTGTATCTATTGTATTGTACATGTTGTATCTATTGTATTGTACATGTTGTATCTATTGTATTGTGCATGTTGTATTTATTGTATTGTTCATGTTGTATCTATTGTATTGTACATGTTGTATCTATTGCATTGTACATGTTGTACCTATTGTTTTGTACATGTTGTATCTATTGTATTGTACATGTTGTATCTATTGTATTGTACACGTTGTATCTATTGTATTGTACACGTTGTATCTATTGTATTGTACATGTTGTATCTATTGTATTGTACATGTTGTATCTACTGTATTGTACATGTTGTATCTATTGTATTGTACATGTTGTATGTATTGCATTGTACATGTTGTATCTATTGTATTGTACATGTTGTATCTATTGTATTGTACATGGTGTATCTATTGTATTGTATAGGTTGTATCTATTGTATTGTACATGTTGCATCTATTGTATTGTACATGTTGTATCTATTGTATTGTACGTGTTGTATCTATTGTATTGTACATGGTGTATCTATTGTATTGTATAGGTTGTATCTATTGTATTGTACATGTTGTATCTACTGTATTGCACATGTTGTATCTATTGTATTGTACATGTTGTATCTTTTGTATTGTACATCTTGTATCTATTGTATTGTACATGTTGTATCTACTGTATTGTACATGTTGTATCTATTGTATTGTACATGTTGTATCTATAGTATTGTACATGTTGTATCTATTGTATTGTACATGGTGTATCTATTGTATTGTATAGGTTGTATCTATTGTATTGTACATGTTGTATCTACTGTATTGTACATGTTGTATCTATTGTATTGTACATGTTATATCTATTGCATTGTACATGTTGTATATATTGTATTGTACATGTTGTATCTATTGTATTATTGTATTGTACATGTTGTATCTATTGTATTGTACATGTTGTATCTATTGCATTGTACATGTTGTATCTATTGTATTGTACATGTTGTATCTATTGTATTGTATAGGTTGTATCTATTGTATTGTACAGGCTGTATCTATTGCATTGTACATGTTGTATCTATTGTATTGTACATGTTGTATCTACTGTATTGTATCTATATTGTTTGTGTCTGTTCATGGACTTTGGTATTTTACAGTTGACTGGTACACAGGTAAAATAATACATACTTATATTATTAGTCACTAATTCCATTGTTGTGGTAGTTGGTGGAATATATTGAGTTGTTGCATTCTGTGTCGTAGGTTTCGTTGTTGTAGTTGTAGGTATTGTTGTCGTTGGTGTTGTTGTCGTTGTTGTCATTGGTGTTGTTGTCGTTGGTGTTGTTGTCGTTGGTGTCGTCGTTGTTGTCGTCGTTGTTGGTGTTGTTGTCGTCGTTGGTGGTGTTGTTGTCGTTGGTGTTGTTGTCGTTGGTGTTGTCGTTGTTGGGGTGGTAGTAGTGATCGTTGTTGTTGTCGCAGGTTTCATATCTGAAAAGATTAATACATTTTAAAATGATTTCCATGATAAAAATGACTTATGATAATATAACCTTGAGGTTAACACCTGACAATGTATTTCTTTAGAATATGTTTACTATCGAAGTATACCTTGTGTACATGTTTGGTTCAATCCGTTTTGCAGCATCTATGCTATTTTATCACTGTACCATAGGGCTGTGTTAAAATTTTCCAGCAATGGTGAACGTCTTCCGATTTCATCATAAAATTATTTCCATGATAAACATGATGACCTATGATAATATAACTTGGAGGTTTACACGTGACAATATGTTTATTATCAAAGTATACCTTAGGTATATACATATTTGGTTCAATCTCTATGTTATTTTATCACTATACCATATGGCTATGTTAAAACATTTCCAGCAATGGTGACCGTCTTCGATTTCAACATAAAATACAAAATAATTGTGGGACCATACAAGAAACATTACAGCCATCAATGTATGACCAAATATGGTGATGAAAAGTTGAGATGTACCCTCCATCATCAATGTATCGACAAATAATGATAAAAAGACAAACAATGATCCACAAAACACTACATAGAAAACGAAAGAGGAAGTAAAAACAGAGGGACCAAAGTGATCATGGTCAACAATAACTAAAAACTGTCCTAATCACTAAATATTGATGTATTTACTTAAACGCACTGTAGGTACGCCACCTGTATGTGCCCCGATGTAAAGGTGTAGTTATTCTAAATAACCATATTTAGATGTAGATGATTCCTAATTATATGAAATACAATTACTGTTATTATGTCATGGTCTACTGACTTACAATGTCAGTGGACCATGACCATAATGTTAAGGTCATGTGGTATATGCTTGGCTGACATGTATTCACCATGATACAGGTATGGACTAGCTATGGTGTACATAGGTAGCATGCAATTGACAAACTGACCCAATCAACAAAACTATACTTAAAGTTAACAAAGTCAGAAGAATATTAAAATGAGTTCGGCTTTGATACATAAATGGAATAACTTAACTGTCTGCTACGCGGGACTAATACCCCCGCGTCCCCATCATCTTAATAATTGAGCCAAAACATATTTGGAACACTACTTTTAGACTCCTAATTCTGGGAAAACTCGATGGACCAGGATATACTACTAATGTGTACATCTTCATATTAGGATCTCGCAACATACTAAGTTTCACAAACATCTCATTAAGCATGTGGGAGACCAATGGTAAAGTGCATGGTGAATTGTCTCAAAAGAAGTCCAAAGAAGCATAACAGGGGTAAAACTCAATGGACTGGGATATCCTACTAATGTGTACATCTTCATATTAGGATCTTGCAATGTACAAAGTTTCATGAACTCCTGATTGATCATGTAGGGGAATTTGCGATGACAAATTGCATACTGAATTGTCTCAAAATTTCTAAGCCCAAAGAAGCATAACATGGGTAAAACGCAATGGACTGGAATATCCTACTAATGTGTACATCTTCATATTAGGATCTTGCAATGTACAAAGTTTCATGAGCTTCTGATAAATCATGTAGGAGAATTTGCGATGACAAAGTGCATACTGAATTGTATCAAAATTTCTAAGTCCAAAGAGGCATAACATGGGTAAAACTCAATGGACAATACAATCCTTTGTACTGCAAAGTTCACACATCATGATCTTAAATTCCAGAAAGCTTGGTGGAAATCGGACAACAGATTTGGAAGCTGGTCCGGACAGACTGACGGACAGACAGACAGACAGACAGGCCGATTCCTATATACCCCCCCAAGCTACGTTTGCGGGGGTATAAAAAGGAACAAAATGCGTTTGTTTGAAAAAATGATTCTTTTGCATATAAGGTTGGAGAAGACCTCGTAAGTTTATAACTTGTGTTTGATCCTTTGTCTGTATTTGTTTGACATTAAAATATGTTTAAAGTAAAGTTAGAAATAGTTGTAGAAATAATTACGAACATTGAGAATACACAACCAGTGATTTTCTCTTTTTGTTACACGAAGAATATTATAAGTTCTAAGCTCCCTAGTGACCGTCTATCGTTATTTGGACGGTCAGTAAATTGTTGAAGGGTGAGCGCTTTAGCGCGAACCCTTTAACTATTTACTGACCGTCCAAATAATCATAGTCGGTTACAGGAGCTTAGAACATTTTTGTACGATTTTGCTGATCTATGACTTGAAACAGTAACTAAGTTTTTTTCCACGAACTATTCTTGACGGACTTTATTGGAAGTTCTAAGGCTAAAGACGTAATGGTCACTACGCAAAATTAAGCACCGTCCACTGACCTTCTGTAATTTTCCATCTGCATCGTTTCGTAACTGCAGGTTTATCTATCGTCTGCATCGTTATTTTTATGAATGAAATTTTCACTGAGTAAAGTGTATTAATCTTATTCTCTAGATTTCCATATATGGCTCTGTATCTATCGTTATTTTTAGGAATTATTTTATCCAATCATAGGTCGTCAAATAAATGCAACATCGTACAATTTTTTTTTTGCTACAACTACGATGACGCTATTTTTATCAACTAACCGAGTCAAGGTATAATTACATCTTATAATGAAAGGTGGGGGTCAACAAACAGTAGGGGTATTTGACAAACCTTATCAAGCATGAAATGACTAACAATAAATTATCTATTAAACCTCTCCAGAGGGGTCTACGACCTGTGAGATTTTCAACGGCAATAAACAACCTTTCCCTTTGCATGCTTTGTGATATATATATGCCTTCATTGTCGTTAAGTATGACATGTCAACACAGTAATTGTATTTCATATAATTAGGAAACATTTATAAAATCATTCTGTCCTTGTTTATTTTATCATACCATCCATTTAAATATTAAAAAAACACACACAAAAATACTAGATTATATGCGGAGCCTAAATAGCTCTTACAATATCAGTTTTATTGTGATGGTCAGATTTAGTGCCGGAAGAAACCAGAGTACTTTGAGAAATCCACCGATTGGTCACAAATATTTGACAATACCACACAAAGTGACATCGAGCAAACTTTATCCCCAATCCCGTACTGCCAAAATGACACAATATCTGAAAGTAATGCCGACATTAAACAGATCGTTTACTGTACTGTCATGTACACAATTTACGTGCCAATTAACTAGTTTAACCCGGTCATTTTGTTATTGAAGTGCATGTACCAAGTCAGGAGAGTGAGTGGCCGTGTATTTGTTTGTTAGTGGCATAATTTTGTCTCTTTCTACGATTTTCTTATGGAATTTTAGAAATGTTCCGAGACTGTGGTATTTTAGAAATGTTCCGAGACTGTGGTATTTTAGAAATGTTCCGAGACTGGTATTTTTGTTTTTTCATTTTATCACTATACTGACATATATACATGACATAGTTACTTACCGAACTGACATATAAAGGAGTATGTAAATAACCAAGAACTGCACTGTTTGTCATGCCATCGTCCCCCGTCATCTCTCCGTAAAGAGCCACAATCCTCCACACAAAACCAACCACAGCTAGGTTGACCAGAAGCCCAGTATGACCAAGTTATTCTTTCTCCTAATTGATATTAATTAGTGGTTATCATTTAACACGATAAAGCACATTTAATAAAAGTTCAATATAAATTTCCGGAAAACGGGCCCATACCGGGTTCGGGTTAGGTTTTAAGTCTCTTGCGTCCTTCACCTTATGAAACCGCGGTCCTCCCCAGCAAACATTTTCTGCTGCTGTTTTGTAAATTTTTCAGGATCAGCTTCGAGAATGTGCTTGCTAAAACTTAGTTACGGGTACAAGAGATTTTGCTCAGTTCACATGAGAATTAATCCATGCACCACGCAACAGCCTGACTTCATACACCAGTGAGCTGAATCAAACTTAAACTGAGTTATTCAAACCACGTGAATCAAACTTAAACTGGGTTATTCACACCACGTGAAACAAACTTAAACTGGGTTATTCAAACCACGTGAAACAAACTTAAACTGAATTATTCAAACCACGCGAAACAAACTTAAACTATGTTATTCAAACCACGTGAAACAAACTTAAACTGGATTATTCAAGAGATTTTGCTCAGTTCACATGAGAATTAATCCATGCACCACGCAACAGCCTGACTTCATACACCAGTGAGCTGAATCAAACTTAAACTGAGTTATTCAAACCACGTGAATCAAACTTAAACTGGGTTATTCACACCACGTGAAACAAACTTAAACTGGGTTATTCAAACCACGTGAAACAAACTTAAACTGAATTATTCAAACCACGCGAAACAAACTTAAACTATGTTATTCAAACCACGTGAAACAAACTTAAACTGGATTATTCAAGAGATTTTGCTCAGTTCACATGAGAATTAATCCATGCACCATGCAACAGCCTGACTTCATACACCAGTGAGCTGAATCAAACTTAAACTGAGTTATTCAAACCACGTGAATCAAACTTAAACTGGGTTATTCACACCACGTGAAACAAACTTAAACTGGGTTATTCAAACCACGTGAAACAAACTTAAACTGAATTATTCAAACCACGCGAAACAAACTTAAACTATGTTATTCAAACCACGTGAAACAAACTTAAACTGGATTATTCAAACCAGGCGAAACAAACTTAAACTATGTTATTCAAACCATGTGAAACAAATTTTAACTGGGTTATTCAAACCACGTGAAACAAATCGAAGTAGGTTCCATGTTTAATTTGTCGGGGTCTCAATGGATCCCAAACGTAAGAAATGTTTGCGGCTATGCCCTACAATTTGTGGTGGGTAGGACACATTCATCATAGCGAATTTATTGACAGAAACATTGGCTTTGTATACCATTGTTTGTCCGTCTTCTTTTGGCCATTGTGCTGTCTGTCTTTCGATTTATGGCTTCTGGTTATCCATTTGGTATCTTCAACCTTTTCTTAGCAATGAAATGGATACTTTTTGTTAAATTCTCATGTAAATCTGATTCTAACTAATGCGACAAGACGATGAAATGATTCTAACTAATGTGACAAGACGATGAAATGGTTCTAACTAATGTGACAAGACGATGAAATGATTCTAACTAATGTGACAAGACGATGAAATGATGCTAACTAATGTGACAAGACGATGAAATGATTCTAACTAATGTGACAAGACGATGAAATGATTCTAACTAATGTGACAAGATGATGAAATGATTCTAACTAATGTGACAAGATGATGAAATGATTCTAACTAATGTGACAAGACGATGAAATGATTCTAACTAATGTGACAAGATGATGAAATGATTCTAACTAATGTGACAAGATGATGAAATGATTCTAACTAATGTGACAAGACGATGAAATGATTCTAACTAATGTGACAAGATGATGAAATGATTCTAACTAATGTGACAAGACGATGAAATGGTTCTAACTAATGTGACAAGACAATGAAATGATTCTAACTAATGTGACAAGACGATGAAATGATTCTAACTAATGTGACAAGACGATGAAATGGTTCTAACTAATGTGACAAGATGATGAAATGATTCTAACTAATGTGACAAGACGATGAAATGATTCTAACTAATGTGACAAGACAATGAAATGATTCTAACTAATGTGACAAGACGATGAAATGATTCTAACTAATGTGACAAGACGATGAAATGATTCTAACTAATGTGACAAGAAGATGAAATGATTCTAACTAATGTGACAAGACGATGAAATGATTCTAACTAATGTGACAAGACGATGAAATGATTCTAACTAATATGACAAGATGATGAAATGATTCTAACTAATGTGACAAGACGATGAAATGATTCTAACTAATGTGACAAGACAATGAAATGATTCTAACTAATGTGACAAGACGATGAAATGATTCTAACTAATGTGACAAGACGATGAAATGATTTTAACTAATGTGACAAGATGATGAAATGATTCTAACTAATGTGACAAGATGATGAAATGATTCTAACTAATATAACAAGACGATGAAATGATTCTAACTAATATGACAAGACGATGAAATGATCCTAACTAATGTGATAAGACGATGAAATGATTCTAACTAATGTGACAAGACGATGAAATGATTCTAACTAATGTGACAAGACGATGAAATGATACTAACTAATGTGACAAGATGATGAAATGATTCTAACTAATGTGACAAGACGATGAAATGATGCTAACTAATGTGACAAGATGATGAAATGATTCTAACTAATGTGACAAGACGATGAAATGATTCTAACTAATGTGACAAGACAATGAAATGATTCTAACTAATGTGACAAGATGATGAAATGATTCTAACTAATGTGACAAGACAATGAAATGGTTCTAACTAATGTGACAAGATGATGAAATGATTCTAACTAATGTGACAAGACAATGAAATGATTCTAACTAATGTGACAAGACGATGAAATGATTCTAACTAATGTGACAAGACGATGAAATGATTCTAACTAATGTGACAAGATGATGAAATGATTCTAACTATTGTGACAAGACGATGAAATGGTTCTAACTAATGTGACAGAATGATGAAATGATTCTAACTAATGTGTCAAGACGATAAAATGGTTCTAACTAATGTGACAAGATGATGAAATGATTCTAACTAATGTGACAAGACGATGAAATGGTTCTAACTAATGTGACAAGATGATGAAATGATTCTAACTAATGTGACAAGACGATGAAATGATTCTAACTAATGTGACAGGACGATGAAATGATTCTAACTAATGTGACAAGACGATGAAATGATTCTAACTAATGTGACAAAACGATGAAATGATTATAACTAATGTGACAAGACGATAAAATGATTATAACTAATGTGACAAGACGATGAAATGGTTCTAACTAATGTGACAAACGATGAAATGGTTCTAACTAATGTGACAGGACGATGAAATGATTCTAACTAATGTGACAAGATGATGAAATGATCCTAACTAATGTGACAAAACGATGAAATGATTATAACTAATGTGACAAGACGATAAAATGATTATAACTAATGTGACAAGACGATGAAATGGTTCTAACTAATGTGACAAAATGATGAAATGGTTCTAACTAATGTGACAAGACGATGAAATGGTTCTAACTAATGTGACAAGAGGATGAAATGATTCTAACTAATGTGACAGGACGATGAAATGATTCTAACTAATGTGACAAGACGATGAAATGGTTCTAACTAATGTGACAAGATGATGAAATGGTTCTAACTAATGTGACAAGATGATGAAATGATTCTAACTAATGTGACAAGATGATGAAATGGTTCTAACTAATGTGACAAGATGATGAAATGGTTCTAACTAATGTGACAAGATGATGAAATGATTCTAACTAATGTGACAAGACGATGAAATGGTTCTAACTAATGTGACAAGAGGATGAAATGATTCTAACTAATGTGACAGGACGATGAAATGATTCTAACTAATGTGACAAGACGATGAAATGGTTCTAACTAATGTGACAAGAGGATGAAATGATTCTAACTAATGTGACAGGACGATGAAATGATTCTAACTAATGTGACAAGACGATGAAATGGTTCTAACTAATGTGACAAGATGATGAAATGGTTCTAACTAATGTGACAAGATGATGAAATGATTCTAACTAATGTGACAAGATGATGAAATGATTCTAACTAATGTGACAAGATGATGAAATGATTCTAACTAATGTGACAAGACAATGAAATGATTCTAACTAATGTGACAAGATGATGAAATGATTCTAACTAATGTGACAAGACGATGAAATGGTTCTAACTAATGTGACAAGATGATGAAATGATTCTAACTAATGTGACAAGACGATGAAATGATTCTAACTAATGTGACAAGATGATGAAATGATTCTAACTAATGTGACAAGATGATGAAATGATTCTAACTAATGTGACAAGACAATGAAATGATTCTAACTAATGTGACAAGACAATGAAATGATTCTAACTAATGTGACAAGATGATGAAATGGTTCTAACTAATGTGACAAGATGATGAAATGATTCTAACTAATGTGACAAGAGGATGAAATGACTCTAACTAATGTGACAAGACGATGAAATGATTCTAACTAATGTGACAAGACGATGAAATGATTCTAACTAATGTGACAAGACGATGAAATGATTCTAACTAATGTGACAAGACGATGAAATGATTCTAACTAATGTGACAAGATGATGAAATGATTCTAACTAATGTGACAAGATGATGAAATGATTCTAACTAATGTGACAAGATGATGAAATGGTTCTAACTAATGTGACAAGATGATGAAATGATTCTAACTAATGTGACAAGATGATGAAATGATTCTAACTAATGTGACAAGACGATGAAATGATTCTAACTAATGTGACAAGACGATGAAATAATTCTAACTAATGTGACAAGATGATGAAATGATTCTAACTAATGTGACAAGATGATGAAATGATTCTAACTAATGTGACAAGATGATGAAATGGTTCTAACTAATGTGACAAGATGATGAAATGATTCTAACTAATGTGACAAGACAATGAAATGGTTCTAACTAATGTGACAAGATGATGAAATGATTCTAACTAATGTGACAAGACGATGAAATGATTCTAACTAATGTGACAAGATGATGAAATGATTCTAACTAATGTGACAAGACGATGAAATGATTCTAACTAATGTGACAAGACACACTGAAATGATTCTAACTAATGTGACAAGACGATGAAATGATGCTAACTAATGTGACAAGATGATGAAATGATTCTAACTAATATGACAAGACGATGAATTGATTCTAACTAATGTGACAAGACGATGAAATGATTCTAACTAATGTGACAAGACAATGAAATGATTCTAACTAATGTGACAAGACGATGAAATGATTCTAACTAATGTGACAAGACAATGAAATGATTCTAACTAATGTGACAGAATGATGAAATGATTCTAACTAATGTGACAAGACAATGAAATGATTCTAACTAATGTGACAAGATGATGAAATGATTCTAACTAATGTGACAAGACGATGAAATGATTCTAACTAATGTGACAAGACAATGAAATGATTCTAACTAATGTGACAAGACGATGAAATGATTCTAACTAATGTGACAAGACGATGAAATGATTCTAACTAATGTGACAAGATGATGAAATGATTCTAACTAATGTGACAAGATGATGAAATGATTCTAACTAATGTGACAAGATGATGAAATGATTCTAACTAATGTGACAAGACGATGAAATGATTCTAACTAATGTGACAAGATGATGAAATGATTCTAACTAATGTGACAAGATGATGAAATGATTCTAACTAATGTGACAAGACGATGAAATGATTCTAACTAATGTGACAAGACGATGAAATGATTCTAACTAATGTGACAAGACGATGAAATGATTCTAACTAATGTGACAAGACGATGAAATGATTCTAACTAATGTGACAGAATGATGAAATGATTCTAACTAATGTGACAAGACGATGAAATGATTCTAACTAATGTGACAAGACGATGAAATGATTCTAACTAATGTGACAAGACGATGAAATGATTCTAACTAATGTGACAAGAGGATGAAATGATTCTAACTAATGTGACAAGACGATGAAATGATTCTAACTAATGTGACAAAACGATGAAATGATTCTAACTAATGTGACAAGACGATGAAATGATTCTAACTAATGTGACAAGATGATGGAATGATTCTAACTAATGTGACAAGACGATGAAATGATACTAACCAATGTGACAAGACAATGAAATGATTCTAACTAATGTGACAAGACAATGAAATGATTCTAACTAATGTGACAAGACGATGAAATGATTCTAACTAATGTGACAAGATGATGAAATGATTCTAACTAATGTGACAAGACGATGAAATGATTCTAACTAATGTGACAAGATGATGAAATGATTCTAACTAATGTGACAAGACGATGAAATGATTCTAACTAATGTGACAAGAGTTGAAATTTTCTAATAATTTTTGCTACATGAATACTAGTAGTTTTCTGGGGTTTTTTTTGATGATATAAAATTGATATCGTAAGCATGTGATGGGGGACTACTGTTAAAAGCAGCACAATTCTATGCTGCGGACATAAGAAAAAAGACAGAAAGCACAAGATGAAAGGTAATTACATACATTATTCCCCTAAATTGACAACGATTCTGTAGGAGGTCAAATCTCTTGGCCAATAAACGATCGACAGATAAGGATTTGAATCTTCCAGTCAATAAACGATTGATAGATAAGGATTTGAATCTCCCAGTCAATAAACGATCGATAGATAAGGATTTGAATTTCCCAGTCACTAAACGATAGATAGATAGATAAGGATTTGAATCTCCCAGTCAATAAACGATCGATAGATAAGGATTTGAATCTCCCAGTCAATAAACGATTGATAGATAAGGATTTGAATTTCCCTGTCACTAAACGATCGATAGATAAAGATTTAAATCTCCCAGTCAATAAACTATCGATAGATAAGGATTTGAATCTCCCTGTCACTAAACGATCGATAGATAAAGATTTAAATCTCCCAGTCAATAAACGATCGATAGATAAGGATTTGAATCTCCCAGTCAATAAACGATCGATAGATAAGGATTTGAATCTCCCAGTCAATAAACGATCGATAGATAAGGATTTGAATCTCCCAGTCAATAAACGATTGATAGATAAGGATTTGAATTTCCCTGTCACTAAACGATCGATAGATAAAGATTTAAATCTCCCAGTCAATAAACGATCGATAGATAAGGATTTGAATCTCCCAGTCAATAAACGATCGATAGATAAGGATTTGAATCTCCCAGTCAATAAACGATCGATAGATAAGGATTTGAATCTCCCAGTCAATAAACGATTGATAGATAAGGATTTGAATTTCCCTGTCACTAAACGATCGATAGATAAAGATTTAAATCTCCCAGTCAATAAACGATCGATAGATAAGGATTTGAATCTCCCAGTCAATAAACGATCGATAGATAATGATTTGAATCTCCCTGTCAATAAACGATCGATAGATAAGGATTTGAATCTCCCAGCCAATAAACGATCGATAGATAAGGATTTGAATCTCCCAGTCAATAAACGATCGATAGATAAGGATTTGAATCTCTGTCAATAAACGATTGATAGATAAGGATTTGAATCTCCCAGCCAATAAACGATCGATAGATAAGGATTTGAATCTCCCAGTCAATAAACGATCGATAGATAAGGATTTGAATCTCCCAGTCAATAAACGATCGATAGATAAGGATTTGAATCTCCCAGTCAATAAACGATTGATAGATAAGGATTTGAATCTCCCTGTCAATAAACGATCGATAGATAAGGATTTGAATCTCCCAGTCAATAAACGATCGATAGATAAGGATTTGAATCTCCCTGTCAATAAACGATCGATAAATAAGGATTTTAATGTCCCAGCCAATAAACGATCGATAGATAAGGATGTTGAAACTCTTAGCCAATAAATTACAAACAGAGTCACATGATTACGAATGAAGTCATCAATTATGACCACAGTTTTATTTGAAAGTGTACTAAGTACTATGATAATTACCCGTAACCCATCGCCAATCCATTTCATTATCCCTGTCGTGGGCCCCTATCCAAACACCATTCGTGCTCCAATGAAGTGCATTCAAGGTATTGACAACCCAGTTCTGTGTTTCCTGGTTCCTGATTTGTATAAGAGTTCCCTGTTCTCCAGAGCATCTATCCCTTGCCGAAGTCCAATACATTTCGCTCTTCTCAAACCTGTAGCATTTGTCTTTAAAGGCCTTCAGATAAATAGTCCTCGATAAATGGTCTGGACATCTGTACATATTATCGACATCTTGGCCAAAACCTACAATAATAATACACATTAATATTTTACAGTGGAACTTCGTACTAGACGAATATTCCAGAAATATATGGTACAGCCAAGCTAAACGTTACCACGAATCAACTTAATGTTCCCTTTTACTTTATCCGCGGAAACGACTTATACGAGTACGACATAGATAACGAGATTCACTTTATAGTCGAATGTCGACAAGTCAATAAATGAAGGTGAATAAAAGTTTTACTGTGAAATGTCAAAAGGTCATTGACATTGATTAAGAATTAATTTACGAAAGTCATAATTTGTTAGTTTTAAGACTATTTCCCGAGATAAATATTATTACCCATGTTAAAATTACCTACAAACAATAAAAAAAAGAAAAAATAGTCCGTATCATCTGTACCCTCTTTCAACAATATGGTACTTGTTATTATATTCCTATTACTTACACTTTTGCATTGAAAATCAATTACTATACTCCATCTGAAGGTAAATGGTCAGAATTAATATGTCATTAACTTTTTCTATTGAGATGTAACATTACATGGTCACCATCTATGTTTGAGATTTAACATTACATGGTCACCATCTATGTTTGAGATTTAACATTACATGGTCACCATCTATGTTTGAGATTTAATATTACATGGTCACCATCTATGTTTGAGATTTAATATTACATGGTCACCATCTATGTTTGAGATTTAACATTACATGGTCACCATCTACGTTTGAGATTTAATATTACATGGTCACCATCTATGTTTGAGATTTAACATTACATGGTCACCATCTATGTTTGAGATTTAATATTACATGGTCACCATCTATGTTTGAGATTTAATATTACATGGTCACCATCTATGTTTGAGATTTAACATTACATGGTCACCATCTATGTTTGAGATTTAACATTACATGGTCACCATCTATGTTTGAGAATTAACATTATATGGTCACCATCTATGTTTGAGATTTAACATTACATGGTCACCATCTATGTTTGAGATTTAATATTACATGGTCACCATCTATGTTTGAGATTTAACATTACATGGTCACCATCTATGTTTGAGATTTAACATTACATGGTCACTATCTATGTTGAGATTTAACATTACATGGTCACCATCTATGTTTGAGATTTAACATTACATGGTCATCATCTATGTTTGAGATTTAACATTACATGGTCACCATCTATGTTTGAGATTTAACATTACATGGTCACCATCTATGTTTGAGATTTAACATTACATGGTCACCATCTATGTTTGAGATTTAACATTACATGGTCACCATCTATGTTTGAGATTTAACATTACATGGTCACCATCTATGTTTGAGATTTAACATTACATGGTCACTATCTATGTTTGAGATTTAACATTACATGGTCACCATCTATGTTTGAGATTTAACATTACATGGTCACCATCTATGTTTGAGATTTAACATTACATGGTCACCATCTATGTTTGAGATTTAACATTACATGGTCACCATCTATGTTTGAGATTTAAAATTACATGGTCACCATCTATGTTTGAGATTTAACATTACATGGTCACCATCTATGTTTGAGATTTAACATTACATGGTCACTATCTATGTTTGAGATTTAACATTACATGGTCACTATCTATGTTTGAGATTTAACATTACATGGTCACTATCTATGTTGAGATTTAACATTACATGGTCACCATCTATGTTTGAGATTTAACATTACATGGTCATCATCTATGTTTGAGATTTAAAATTACATGGTCACCATCTATGTTTGAGATTTAACATTACATGGTCACCATCTATGTTTGAGATTTAACATTACATGGTCACCATCTATGTTTGAGATTTAACATTACATGGTCACCATCTATGTTTGAGATTTAAAATTACATGGTCACCATCTATGTTTGAGATTTAACATTACATGGTCACCATCTATGTTTGAGATTTAACATTACATGGTCACCATCTATGTTTGAGATTTAACATTACATGGTCACCATCTATGTTTGAGATTTAACATTACATGGTCACCATCTATGTTTGAGATTTAAAATTACATGGTCACCATCTATGTTTGAGATTTAATATTACATGGTCACCATCTATGTTTGAGATTTAAAATTACATGGTCACCATCTATGTTTGAGATTTAAAATTACATGGTCACCATCTATGTTTGAGATTTAACATTACATGGTCACCATCTATGTTTGAGATTTAACATTACATGGTCACCATCTATGTTTGAGATTTAACATTACATGGTCATCATCTATGTTTGAGATTTAACATTACATGGTCACCATCTATGTTTGAGATTTAACATTACATGGTCACCATCTATGTTTGAGATTTAACATTACATGGTCACCATCTATGTTTGAGATTTAACATTACATGGTCACCATCTATGTTTGAGATTTAACATTACATGGTCACCATCTATGTTTGAGATTTAAAATTACATGGTCACCATCTATGTTTGAGATTTAACATTACATGGTCACTATCTATGTTTGAGATTTAACATTACATGGTCACCATCTATGTTTGAGATTTAACATTACATGGTCACCATCTATGTTTGAGATTTAACATTACATGGTCACCATCTATGTTTGAGATTTAATATTACATGGTCACCATCTATGTTTGAGATTTAATATTACATGGTCACCATCTATGTTTGAGATTTAAAATTACATGGTCACCATCTATGTTTGAGATTTAAAATTACATGGTCACCATCTATGTTTGAGATTTAACATTACATGGTCACCATCTATGTTTGAGATTTAACATTACATGGTCACTATCTATGTTTGAGATTTTACATTACATGGTCATCATCTATGTTTGAGATTTAACATTACATGGTCACCATCTATGTTTGAGATTTAACATTACATGGTCACCATCTATGTTTGAGATTTAACATTACGTGGTCACTATCTATGTTTGAGATATAACATTACATGGTCACTATCTATGTTTGAGATTTAACATTACATGGTCATCATCTATGTTTGAGATTTAACATTACATGGTCACTATCTATGTTTGAGATTTAACATTACATGGTCACTATCTATGTTTCTTATATGGGAGGCTGAGTTTGTTAAATGTACTTCTACATTTTCAATAGCTCAACTTTCTGTATATCTGAGGTTTATTTGTGAGTTGAATATGACAATTGTTACCTAATTTTTTTTCTAGAATGTTCTAGTAACAGAAAGAAAAAAACAGCAATCAATTAAGCTTCTCTACTTTAATAGATATAAACAATAAGAAATAACTTGAAGATAAAATAGAATTTCAAAATTAAATTTATAATATCTACAACTGGCCTGAATGTTCAAAGATAAATCCCTTGAAATAAAAGTCCTTTACATTTCCGGGAGCAGTTCGATTCCTTTCCTATGAGGGGACGTAGTGGTCCTGATCGTATGCTAGTTGGATTTACAACTACCTGTGCAATCAGTGCCTATCACCACTGATGTTGTAAGTTTGAACCCTGCTCATGGCGAGGTGTACTGGATATACAACATTATGCGATAAAGTTTGTCAGTGACTTACAGCATGCCCATTCACGTACTGTAGTACGTGTTTCACGTAGAATAAAAATCATGCACGTATGAATTGAAAGAACCCTACGTGCGTGCACGTAGAGAACCCGTTGCGAGCACTGTATAAAAAATACCTTTTGTTTACAATTCACTTCAAAGTACGTATAATAAAGTTGTTCTGATTAGTTAATTTCGGTAATATTATCCGATCAGAGCGTTCCTTGCATATTTTAAGTGAGATGATATGATTTATAGATCGCCCAATTCTATTGGCTCCTTATTTTTTATTTGTTCAATCATAAGAACTGCTACTGTTAAATCCCGTAATCAGAGTTGGCGAAAATCGTCGGACCGGCAGAATAACGGTCGGTCCGATTAATTAATGAACCGTGTCTGTCCCAATGTCCGTCACGAAAATATTACTTTGTGGTCGTCCAGTTGTCGATTGAAATTTATTCACTCCCAGTTTCCACTGCCAATGGCATTACATTCCGTTTTCAGTTTTATTAAAATGTCAGACAGAGACTTGAAATTTGTTTATTTATTCTGTCAGACCGACACGTTCCTATTTGTAATCGAAACTCCTATACGTAAATGTAAACATCCTTTTAGTAGGAGCGAGCACCTGCGAAACGTGGAACATTAAAACTGAAATATATTACTGAGCACAGAAATAAGTTGACTTCCACACTCCCCAAGTATCAAAGATTGTTTGTGTTTAATTAAATGTGTTTTGAGATGCTTATATATTGAAGATGACAACAGATTCATATTCTTAACTGAAATTAAAAAATGTAGGTAAACCGGAAACTGACATTGATGTATAATATTCGGAACGTGATCGGACCATTAGATACGGATTGTTGGCCATATCTGCCTTATCTTTTTAGATAAAAATATGTATACAGAAAAACATTTAATTGAGTTGTTTAATGATCATGACTACATATAGGTAATCTTGCATTCAGTTCTGTATAAAAAACAAAATTTGACAGGTTATATACAACATTACAAAAAAAAAATGGTGGGACAGACACAAAGACCATGGATCAGACAGAACCCCACTTCCTGTCTGACCCAATGTCAGACAGAAAAAAAAGTTTTCGCCAACTCTGCGTAATATTTACAAAAAACAGCATGGTGCACGACCTTGTGTGGAGAAAATGCAGTTAATTTTCTTTGTACCCCCAAATGAAGAGTTATAGATTGCACCCCCAAAAATTTGGATGTACCCCCAAAAATGAAGGTAAAAGGGTACATGTACCCCCAGATGAAAAAAACCTGTGGGCATGCTGGACTTGCGACAGGTAGGTGGTTTTCTCCGGGTACTCCGGTTTCCTCCACCAATATTCATCAAACACATCGTCTATCAATCTTTCGGCTTTAATTTACCTACCGGTTGACATTAATAAAAAGACAACCGACCAAATGCACACATGTTCCAATATAAATAATTGCCGAAGAATCCATGCTAAATCATCTGTGACACGCGAGTAAACCTTGTACATACAAACGATTCAAATGAAGGAAATGTCATTGTGGAATTGCAGAAAAAGTCTTTCAGATGCACTTCGGTTTGACGCAACGCGGCAAGTAATTTTCATTTTCGACCGTTTTAACATTTTTGAAACTCAATCACTCGAGGAAGTTTTATATAGCATATGGCTTCCATCAATTATTTCTTAGATATACTGATTTTGGGTGGAAGACGATTAGGAAACCCAAATGCTGTTTTTGGAATCTTTTTGATACCCGGGTGAATTGTAATTTACAACGGTGTATCTTGTTTTCTTATGACTATATTCGGCACTGTATAATTACATTGGCACGCGGCCAACGACGTCAACATTACATATTTATCTTTTGAACCAATCCAACGGAAGGGTCCGGGTGGCTCAATGAGTTAGGTAGATGGATTATCTAACAACTCGTACAAGCCTATCACTAATACGGCGTGGGATCATGCCCAGCTTTGTAAATTACAAGAAGGGTGCACTCGACTCGCAGCCGCGTGTGATAAAGTTTACCAGTTGTTTGCCTATGGTCGGTGGTTATCTTCGGGTACTCCGGCTTCTTCCACCACTGAAACTGGTCGCCATAATATAGCTAAAATATTGCTGAAAGTGACGTTAAACACAATAAATCATCAAATCAACCAATCCAACGGAAACAGCAAATGACATAAGGGATACTTTATTAATCTTTACGTCTTATCAGTAACAAATGTATAGTGAGTGAGTGATTGTTGATTAACGCCAAATGAGCAATGTTCAGCTATATCATCCATGCAAAAACAAGCTACATTCAATTAAATGATGATAATTACTAGACAAACACCCTTATTATCATCTTTATGGAGTTATCTAGTTGAGGAAAAAATAAACAGTCTGCGGGTAGACATGTCGCTCCACTCGGACACGTTATACTGATTCTGAACAAGCAATCTTTGTTCTTACATCTAGTAGAGAAGCAACAAATTATATATATAGTCTGGTTTGACCCGAGTGGAGCTCGAACCCGCGATCGATCACACTCAACGCGAGCACACTAACCATCACATAACCGATGCGGTTAACAAATGAATATATTATTTTTATTTTGAGAGCATCATTCAAAGCCGGAAATTCTTATAGCGTGTTATAGGATTTTCATACGACACCGGATCAATGATTCAACATTGTATTAAAAATCGTCATAAATAAATCTTGATTAATACACATTTTAATGTTAAATTTTATTGAGTCGTTCAATGAAAAAACCCCACACACATTATCTGAATTTCCTTCAATATCGTCTGATGTTTCATATTTAAAACGCTTTCCTACGCTTCAATGGATGACATCAACAGTTACGACTACACAACACCAACACTTGACTAATTACAAAATATAAATATATATTATCATGAGGCACATTAAGGTTCATGTTTGTTTGTTTGTTTGATGGTGTTTAACGCCACTTTCAACAATATTTCAGTTATATCGTGATGGTCAGTTTTATTGGTGGTGGAAACCGGAGGACCCATTAATGTTGAGTATAAAATGAGTATTTAAACATCATATTAAAGGCATTCAAACATTCAAGTTGCATGAGGGGCATAAAGTAGTTTTCAATAATCTGACAATCTTGTTTACAAATTCTGAATTTATAGTAATATATACTTTTATACTTTATTTTACACCAAGGATACAGTTTTCATAAATTATTGAAAACTTTAAACAACATTTCATTACCACTATCAGGAGCGGATTCACTGATGTAAAATAGTTAAGTTACTCTTTGTTCTAACACTACTTCTGTGACTGTACTGATGTAAAATAGTGAAGTTACTCTTTGTTCTAACACTACTTCTGTGACTGTACTGATGTAAAATAGTGCAGTTACTCTTTGTTCTAATACTACTTCTGTGACTGTACTGATGTAAAATAGTGAAGTTACTCTTTGTTCTAACACTACTTCTGTGATTGTACTGATGTAAAATAGTGAAGTTACTCTTTGTTCTAACACTACTTCTGTGATTGTACTGATGTAAAATAGTTAAGTTACTCTTTGTTCTAACACTACTTCTGTGATTGTACTGATGTAAAATAGTGAAGTTACTCTTTGTTCTAACACTACTTCTGTGACTGTACTGATGTAAAATAGTGAAGTTACTCTTTGTTCTAACACTACTTCTGTGACTGTACTGATGTAAAATAGTGAAGTTACTCTTTGTTCTAACACTACTTCTGTGACTGTACTGATGTAAAATAGTGAAGTTACTCTTTGTTCTAACACTACTTCTGTGATTGTACTGATGTAAAATAGTGAAGTTACTCTTTGTTCTAACACTACTTCTGTGACTATACTGATGTAAAATAGTGAAGTTACTCTTTGTTCTAACACTACTTCTGTGACTGTACTGATGTAAAATAGTGAAGTTACTCTTTGTTCTAACACTACTTCTGTGACTCTACTGATGTAAAATAGTGAAGTTACTCTTTGTTCTAACACTACTTCTGTGACTGTACTGATGTAAAATAGTTGAGTTACTCTTTGTTCTAACACTACTTCTGTGATTGTACTGATGTAAAATAGTGAGGTTACTCTTTGTTCTAACACTACTTCTGTGACTGTACTGATGTAAAATAGTGAAGTTACTCTTTGTTCTAACACTACTTCTGTGATTGTACTGATGTAAAATAGTGAAGTTACTCTTTATTCTAACACTACTTCTGTGACAGTACTGATGTAAAATAGTGAAGTTACTCTTTGTTCTAACACTACTTCTGTGACTGTACTGATGTAAAATAGTTAAGTTACTCTTTGTTCTAACACTACTTCTGTGACTGTACTGATGTAAAATAGTGAAGTTACTCTTTGTTCTAACACTACTTCTGTGATTGTACTGATGTAAAATAGTGAAGCTACTCTTTGTTCTAACACTACTTCTGTGACTGTACTGATGTAAAATAGTTAAGTTACTCTTTGTTCTAACACTACTTCTGTGACTGTACTGATGTAAAATAGTGAAGTTACTCTTTGTTCTAACACTACTTCTGTGATTGTACTGATGTAAAATAGTTAAGTTACTCTTTGTTCTAACACTACTTCTGTGACTGTACTGATGTAAAATAGTTAAGTTACTCTTTGTTCTAACACTACTTCTGTGATTGTACTGATGTAAAATAGTTAAGTTACTCTTTGTTCTAACACTACTTCTGTGACTGTACTGATGTAAAATAGTGAAGTTACTCTTTGTTCTAACACTACTTTTGTGATTGTACTGATGAAAAATAGTTAAGTTACTCTTTGTTTTAACACTACTTCTGTGACTGTACTGATGTAAAATAGTGAAGTTACTCTTTGTTCTAACACTACTGCTGTGATTGTACTGATGTAAAATAGTTAAGTTACTCTTTGTTCTAACACTACTTCTGTGATTGTACTGATGTAAAATAGTGAAGTTACTCTTTGTTCTAACACTACTTCTGTGACTGTACTGATGTAAAATAGTTAAGTTACTCTTTGTTCTAACACTACTTCTGTGATTGTACTGATGTAAAATAGTTAAGTTACTCTTTGTTCTAACACTACTTCTGTGACTGTACTGATGTAAAATAGTTAAGTTACTCTTTGTTCTAACACTACTTCTGTGATTGTACTGATGTAAAATAGTGAGGTTACTCTTTGTTCTAACACTACTTCTGTGACTGTACTGATGTAAAATAGTGAAGTTACTCTTTGTTCTAACACTACTTCTGTGATTGTACTGATGTAAAATAGTGAAGTTAATCTTTGTTCTAACACTACTTCTGTGACTGTACTGATGTAAAATAGTTAAGTTACTCTTTGTTCTAACACTACTTCTGTGATTGTACTGATGTAAAATAGTTAAGTTACTCTTTTTTCTAACACTACTTCTGTGACTGTACTGATGTAAAATAGTGAAGTTACTCTTTGTTCTAACACTACTTCTGTGACTGTACTGATGTAAAATAGTGAAGTTACTCTTTGTTCTAACACTACTTCTGTGACTGTACTGATGTAAAATAGTTGAGTTACTCTTTGTTCTAACACTACTTCTGTGATTGTACTGATGTAAAATAGTGAGGTTACTCTTTGTTCTAACACTACTTCTGTGACTGTACTGATGTAAAATAGTGAAGTTACTCTTTGTTCTAACACTACTTCTGTGATTGTACTGATGTAAAATAGTGAAGTTACTCTTTATTCTAACACTACTTCTGTGACTGTGCTGATGTAAAATAGTGAAGTTACTCTTTGTTCTAACACTACTTCTGTGACTGTACTGATGTAAAATAGTTAAGTTACTCTTTGTTCTAACACTACTTCTGTGACTGTACTGATGTAAAATAGTGAAGTTACTCTTTGTTCTAACACTACTTCTGTGATTGTACTGATGTAAAATAGTGAAGTTACTCTTTGTTCTAACACTACTTCTGTGACTGTACTGATGTAAAATAGTTAAGTTACTCTTTGTTCTAACACTACTTCTGTGATTGTACTGATGTAAAATAGTTAAGTTACTCTTTGTTCTAACACTACTTCTGTGACTGTACTGATGTAAAATAGTTAAGTTACTCTTTGTTCTAGCACTACTTCTGTGACGGTACTGATGTAAAATAGTTAAGTTACTCTTTGTTCTAACACTACTTCTGTGACTGTACTGATGTAAAATAGTGAAGTTACTCTTTGTTCTAACACTACTTCTGTGATTGTACTGATGTAAAATAGTGAAGTTACTCTTTGTTCTAACACTACTTCTGTGACTGTACTGATGTAAAATAGTGAAGTTACTCTTTGTTCTAACACTACTTCTGTGACTGTACTGATGTAAAATAGTTAAGTTACTCTTTGTTCTAACACTACTGCTGTGATTGTACTGATGTAAAATAGTTAAGTTACTCTTTGTTCTAACACTACTTCTGTGCTTGTACTGATGTAAGTTACTCTTTGTTCTAACACTACTTCTGTGACTGTACTGATGTAAAATAGTTAAGTTACTCTTTGTTCTAACACTACTTCTGTGATTGTACTGATGTAAAATAGTGAGGTTACTCTTTGTTCTAACACTACTTCTGTGACTGTACTGATGTAAAATAGTGAAGTTACTCTTTGTTCTAACACTACTTCTGTGATTGTACTGATGTAAAATAGTGAGGTTACTCTTTGTTCTAACACTACTTCTGTGACTGTACTGATGTAAAATAGTTAAGTTACTCTTTGTTCTAACACTACTTCTGTGATTGTACAGATGTAAAATAGTTAAGTTACTCTTTGTTCTAACACTACTTCTGTGACTGTACTGATGTAAAATAGTTGAGTTACTCTTTGTTCTAACACTACTTCTGTGATTGTACTGATGTAAAATAGTGAGGTTACTCTTTGTTCTAACACTACTTCTGTGACTGTACTGATGTAAAATAGTGAAGTTACTCTTTGTTCTAACACTACTTCTGTGACTGTACTGATGTAAAATAGTGAAGTTACTCTTTGTTCTAACACTACTTCTGTGACTGTACTGATGTAAAATAGTGAGGTTACTCTTTGTTCTAACACTACTGCTGTGATTGTGATGATGTAAAATAGTTAAGTTACACTTTGTTCTAACACTACTTCTGTGACTGTACTGATGTAAAATAGTGAAGTTACTCTTTGTTCTAACACTACTTCTGTGACTGTACTGATGTAAAATAGTGAAGTTACTCTTTGTTCTAACACTACTTCTGTGATTGTACTGATGTAAAATAGTTAAGTTACTCTTTTTTCTAACACTACTTCTGTGACTGTACTGATGTAAAATAGTAAAGTTACTCTTTGCTCTAACACTACCTCTGTGATTGTACTGATGTAAAATAGTTAAGTTACTCTTTGTTCTAACACTACTTCTGTGACTGTACTGATGTAAAATAGTTAAGTTACTCTTTGTTCTAACACTACTTCTGTGATTGCACTGATGTAAAATAGTGATGTTACTCTTTGTTCTAACACTACTTCTGTGCTTGTACTGATGTAAAATAGTGAAGTTACTCTTTGTTCTAACACTACTTCTGTGATTGTACTGATGTAAAATAATGAAGTTACTCTTTGTTCTAACACTACTTCTGTGAGTGTACTGATGTAAAATAGTGAAGTTACTCTTTGTTCTAACACTACTTCTGTGATTGTACTGATGTAAAATAGTGAAGTTACTCTTTGTTCTAACACTACTTCTGTGACTGTACTGATGTAAAATAGTGAAGTTACTCTTTGTTCTAACACTACTTCTGTGATTTTACTGATGTAAAATAGTGAAGTTACTCTTTGTTCTAACACTACTTATGTGACTGTACTGATGTAAAATAGTTAAGTTACTCTTTGTTCTAACACTACTTCTGTGACTGTACTGATGTAAAATAGTTAAGTTACTCTTTGTTCTAACACTACTTCTGTGATTGTACTGATGTAAAGTAGTGAGGTTACTCTTTGTTCTAACACTACTTCTGTGACTGTACTGATGTAAAATAGTGAAGTTACTCTTTGTTCTAACACTACTTCTGTGATTGTACTGATGTAAAATAGTGAAGTTACTCTTTGTTCTAACACTACTTCTGTGACTGTACTGATGTAAAATAGTGAAGTTAATCTTTGTTCTAACACTACTTCTGTGACTGTACTGATGTAAAATAGTTAAGTTACTCTTTGTTCTAACACTACTTCTGTGATTGTACTGATGTAAAATAGTGAAGTTACTCTTTGTTCTAACACTACTTCTGTGACTGCACTGATGTAAAATAGTTAAGTTACTCTTTGTTTTAACACTACTTCTGTGATTGTACTGATGTAAAATAGTTAAGTTACTCTTTGTTCTAACACTACTTCTGTGACTGTACTGATGTAAAATAGTTAGGTTACTCTTTGTTCTAACACTACTTCTGTGACTGTACTGATGTAAAATAGTGAAGTTACTCTTTCTTCTAGCACTACTTCTGTTACTGTACTGATGTAAAATAGTTAAGTTACTCTTTGTTCTAACACTACTTCTGTGATTGTACTGATGTAAAATAGTGAGGTTACTCTTTGTTCTAACATTACTTCTGTGACTGTACTGATGTAAAATAGTGAAGTTACTCTTTGTTCTAACACTACTTCTGTGATTGTACTGATGTAAAATAGTGAAGTTACTCTTTATTCTAACACTACTTCTGTGACTGTAATGATGTAAAATAGTTAAGTTACTCTTTGTTCTAACACTACTTCTGTGACTGTACTGATGTAAAATAGTTAAGCTACTCTTTGTTCTAACACTACTTCTGTGATTGTACTGATGTAAAATAGTTAAGTTACTCTTTGTTCTAACACTACTTCTGTGACTGTACTGATGTAAAATAGTGAAGTTAATCTTTGTTCTAACACTACTTCTGTGACTGTACTGATGTAAAATAGTGAAGTTACTCTTTGTTCTAACACTACTTCTGTGATTGTACTGATGTAAAATAGTTAAGTTACTCTTTGTTCTAACACTACTTCTGTGATTGTACTGATGTAAAATAGTGAAGTTACTCTTTGTTCTAACACTACTTCTGTGACTGTACTGATGTAAAATAGTTAAGTTACTCTTTTTTCTAACACTACTTCTGTGACTGTACTGATGTAAAATAGTAAAGTTACTCTTTGTTCTAACACTACTTCTGTGATTGTACTGATGTAAAATAGTTAAGTTACTCTTTGTTCTAACACTACTTCTGTGACTGTACTGATGTAAAATAGTTAAGTTACTCTTTGTTCTAACACTACTTCTGTGATTGCATTGATGTAAAATAGTGATGTTACTCTTTGTTCTAACACTACTTCTGTGCTTGTACTGATGTAAAATAGTGAAGTTACTCTTTGTTCTAACACTACTTCTGTGATTGTACTGATGTAAAATAATGAAGTTACTCTTTGTTCTAACACTACTTCTGTGAGTGTACTGATGTAAAATAGTTAAGTTACTCTTTGTTCTAACACTACTTCTGTGACTGTACTGATGTAAAATAGTTAAGTTACTCTTTGTTCTAACACTACTTCTGTGACTGTACTGATATAAAATAGTGAGGTTACTCTTTGTTCTAACACTACTTCTGTGACTGTACTGATGTAAAATAGTGAAGTTACTCTTTGTTCTAACACTAGATCTGTGATTGTACTGATGCAAAATAGTGAAGTTACTCTTTGTTCTAACACTACTTATGTGACTGTACTGATGTAAAATAGTTAAGTTACTCTTTGTTCTAACACTACTTCTGTGACTGTACTGATGTAAAATAGTTAAGTTACTCTTTGTTCTAACACTACTTCTGTGATTGTACTGATGTAAAGTAGTGAGGTTACTCTTTGTTCTAACACTACTTCTGTGACTGTACTGATGTAAAATAGTGAAGTTACTCTTTGTTCTAACACTACTTCTGTGATTGTACTGATGTAAAATAGTGAAGTTACTCTTTGTTCTAACACTACTTCTGTGACTGTACTGATGTAAAATAGTGAAGTTAATCTTTGTTCTAACACTACTTCTGTGACTGTACTGATGTAAAATAGTTAAGTTACTCTTTGTTCTAACACTACTTCTGTGATTGTACTGATGTAAAATAGTGAAGTTACTCTTTGTTCTAACACTACTTCTGTGACTGCACTGATGTAAAATAGTTAAGTTACTCTTTGTTTTAACACTACTTCTGTGATTGTACTGATGTAAAATAGTTAAGTTACTCTTTGTTCTAACACTACTTCTGTGACTGTACTGATGTAAAATAGTTAGGTTACTCTTTGTTCTAACACTACTTCTGTGACTGTACTGATGTAAAATAGTGAAGTTACTCTTTCTTCTAGCACTACTTCTGTTACTGTACTGATGTAAAATAGTTAAGTTACTCTTTGTTCTAACACTACTTCTGTGATTGTACTGATGTAAAATAGTGAGGTTACTCTTTGTTCTAACATTACTTCTGTGACTGTACTGATGTAAAATAGTGAAGTTACTCTTTGTTCTAACACTACTTCTGTGATTGTACTGATGTAAAATAGTGAAGTTACTCTTTATTCTAACACTACTTCTGTGACTGTAATGATGTAAAATAGTTAAGTTACTCTTTGTTCTAACACTACTTCTGTGACTGTACTGATGTAAAATAGTTAAGCTACTCTTTGTTCTAACACTACTTCTGTGATTGTACTGATGTAAAATAGTTAAGTTACTCTTTGTTCTAACACTACTTCTGTGACTGTACTGATGTAAAATAGTGAAGTTAATCTTTGTTCTAACACTACTTCTGTGACTGTACTGATGTAAAATAGTGAAGTTACTCTTTGTTCTAACACTACTTCTGTGATTGTACTGATGTAAAATAGTTAAGTTACTCTTTGTTCTAACACTACTTCTGTGATTGTACTGATGTAAAATAGTGAAGTTACTCTTTGTTCTAACACTACTTCTGTGACTGTACTGATGTAAAATAGTTAAGTTACTCTTTTTTCTAACACTACTTCTGTGACTGTACTGATGTAAAATAGTAAAGTTACTCTTTGTTCTAACACTACTTCTGTGATTGTACTGATGTAAAATAGTTAAGTTACTCTTTGTTCTAACACTACTTCTGTGACTGTACTGATGTAAAATAGTTAAGTTACTCTTTGTTCTAACACTACTTCTGTGATTGCATTGATGTAAAATAGTGATGTTACTCTTTGTTCTAACACTACTTCTGTGCTTGTACTGATGTAAAATAGTGAAGTTACTCTTTGTTCTAACACTACTTCTGTGATTGTACTGATGTAAAATAATGAAGTTACTCTTTGTTCTAACACTACTTCTGTGAGTGTACTGATGTAAAATAGTTAAGTTACTCTTTGTTCTAACACTACTTCTGTGACTGTACTGATGTAAAATAGTTAAGTTACTCTTTGTTCTAACACTACTTCTGTGACTGTACTGATATAAAATAGTGAGGTTACTCTTTGTTCTAACACTACTTCTGTGACTGTACTGATGTAAAATAGTGAAGTTACTCTTTGTTCTAACACTAGATCTGTGATTGTACTGATGCAAAATAGTGAAGTTACTCTTTGTTCTAACACTACTTCTGTGATTGTACTGATGTAAAATAGTGAAGTTACTCTTTGTTCTAACACTACTTCTGTGATTGTACTGATGTAAAATAGTGAAGCTACTCTTTGTTCTAATACTACTTCTGTGATTGTACTGATGTAAAATAGTGAAGTTACTCTTTGTTCTAACACTGCTTCTGTGATTGTACTGATGTAAAATAGTGTAGCTACTCTTTGTTCTAACACTACTTCTGTGACTGTACTGATGCAAAATAGTGAAGTTACTCTTTCTTCTAACACTACTTTTGTGATTGTACTGATGTAAAATAGTGAAGTTACTCTTTGTTCTAACACTACTTTTGTGATTGTACTGATGTAAACTAGTGAAGCTACTCTTTGTTCTAATACTACTTCTGTGATTGTACTGATGTAAAATAGTGAAGTTACTCTTTGTTCTAACACTACTTCTGTGACTGTACTGATGTAAAATAGTGAAGCTACTCTTTGTTCTAACACTACTTCTGTGATTGTACTGATGTAAAATAGTGAAGTTACTCTTTGTTCTAACACTACTTCTGTGATTGTACTGATGTAAAATAGTTAAGTTACTCTTTGTTCTAACACTACTTCTGTGACTGTACTGATGTAAAAGAGTTAAGTTACTCTTTGTTCTAGCACTACTTCTGTGACTGTACTGATGTAAAATAGTTAAGTTACTCTTTGTTCTAACACTACTTCTGTGACTGTACTGATGTAAAATAGTTAAGTTACTCTTTGTTCTAACACTACTTCTGTGACTGTACTGATGTAAAATAGTGAGGTTACTCTTTGTTCTAACACTATTTTTGTGACCATACTGATGTAAAATAGTGAAGTTACTCTTTGTTCTAAGACTACTTCTGTGACTGTACTGATATAAAATAGTGAGGTTACTCTTTGTTCTAACACTACTTCTGTGACTGTACTGATGTAAAATAGCTAAGTTACTCTTTGTTCTAACACTACTTCTGTGATTGTACTGATGTAAAATAGTGAAGTTACTCTTTGTTCTAACACTACTTCTGTGACTGTACTGATGTAAAATAGTTAAGTTACTCTTTGTTCTAACACTACTTCTGTGACTGTACTGATGTAAAATAGTGAAGTTACTCTTTGTTCTAACACTACTTCTGTGACTGTACTGATGTAAGTTACTCTTTGTTCTAACACTACTTCTGTGACTGTACTGATGTAAGTTACTCTTTGTTCTAACACTACTTCTGTGATTGTACTGATGTAAGTTACTCTTTGTTCTAACACTACTTCTGTGACTACTGATGTAAGTTACTCTTTGTTCTAACACTACTTCTGCGACTGTACTGATGTAAGTTACTCTTTGTTCTAACACTACTTCTGTGACTGTACTGATGTAAGTTACTCTTTGTTCTAACACTACTTCTGTGACTGTACTGATGTAAGTTACTCCTTGTTCTAACACTACTTCTGTGACTGTACTGATGTAAGTTACTCTTTGTTCTAACACTACTTCTGTGACTGTACTGATGTAAGTTTCTCTTTGTTCTAACACTACTTCTGTGACTGTACTGATGTAAGTTACTCTTTGTTCTAACACTACTTCTGTGACTGTACTGATATAAAATAGTGAGGTTACTCTTTGTTCTAACACTACTTCTGAGACTGTACTGATGTAAAATAGCTAAGTTACTCTTTGTTCTAACACTACTTCTGTGATTGTACTGATGTAAAATAGTGAAGTTACTCTTTGTTCTAACACTACTTCTGTGACTGTACTGATGTAAAATAGTTAAGTTACTCTTTGTTCTAACACTACTTCTGTGACTGTACTGATGTAAAATAGTGAAGTTACTCTTTGTTCTAACAGTACTTCTGTGACTGTACTGATGTAAGTTACTCTTTGTTCTAACACTACTTCTGTGACTGTACTGATGTAAGTTACTCTTTGTTCTAACACTACTTCTGTGACTGTACTGATGTAAGTTACTCTTTGTTCTAACACTACTTCTGTGACTACTGATGTAAGTTACTCTTTGTTCTAACACTACTTCTGCGACTGTACTGATGTAAGTTACTCTTTGTTCTAACACTACTTCTGTGACTGTACTGATGTAAGTTACTCTTTGTTCTAACACTACTTCGGTGACTGTACTGATGTAAGTTACTCCTTGTTCTAACACTACTTCTGTGACTGTACTGATGTAAGTTACACTTTGTTCTAACACTACTTCTGTGACTGTACTGATGTAAGTTTCTCTTTGTTCTAACACTACTTCTGTGACTGTACTGATGTAAGTTACTCTTTGTCCTCTAACACTTCTTCTGTGATTGTACTGATGTAAAATAGTTAAGTTACTCTTTGTTCTAACACTACTTCTGTGATTGCATTGATGTAAAATAGTGATGTTACTCTTTGTTCTAACACTACTTCTGTGACTGTACTGATATAAAATAGTGAGGTTACTCTTTGTTCTAACACTACTTCTGTGACTGTACTGATGTAAAATAGTGAAGTTACTCTTTGTTCTAACACTACTTCTGTGATTGTACTGATGCAAAATAGTGAAGTTACTCTTTGTTCTAACACTACTTCTGTGATTGTACTGATGTAAAATAGTGAAGTTACTCTTTGTTCTAACACTACTTCTGTGATTGTACTGATGTAAAATAGTTAAGCTACTCTTTGTTCTAATACTACTTCTGTGATTGTACTGATGTAAAATAGTGAAGTTACTCTTTGTTCTAACACTGCTTCTGTGATTGTACTGATGTAAAATAGTGAAGCTACTCTTTGTTCTAACACTACTTCTGTGCTTGTACTGATGTAAAATAATGAAGTTACTCTTTGTTCTAACACTACTTCTGTGAGTGTACTGATGTAAAATAGTTAAGTTACTCTTTGTTCTAACACTACTTCTGTGACTGTACTGATGTAAAATAGTTAAGTTACTCTTTGTTCTAACACTACTTCTGTGACTGTACTGATATAAAATAGTGAGGTTACTCTTTGTTCTAACACTACTTCTGTGACTGTACTGATGTAAAATAGTGAAGTTACTCTTTGTTCTAACACTACTTCTGTGATTGTACTGATGCAAAATAGTGAAGTTACTCTTTGTTCTAGCACTACTTCTGTGATTGTACTGATGTAAAATAGTGAAGTTACTCTTTGTTCTAACACTACTTCTGTGATTGTACTGATGTAAAATAGTTAAGCTACTCTTTGTTCTAATACTACTTCTGTGATTGTACTGATGTAAAATAGTGAAGCTACTCTTTGTTCTAACACTACTTCTGTGATTGTACTGATGCAAAATAGTGAAGTTACTCTTTCTTCTAACACTACTTCTGTGATTGTACTGATGTAAAATAGTGAAGTTACTCTTTGTTCTAACACTACTTTTGTGATTGTACTGATGTAAACTAGTGAAGCTACTCTTTGTTCTAATACTACTTCTGTGATTGTACTGATGTAAAATAGTGAAGTTACTCTTTGATCTAACAGTACTTCTGTGACTGTACTGATGTAAGTTACTCTTTGTTCTAACACTACTTCTGTGACTGTACTGATGTAAGTTACTCTTTGTTCTAACACTACTTCTGTGACTGTACTGATGTAAGTTACTCTTTGTTCTAACACTACTTCTGTGACTACTGATGTAAGTTACTCTTTGTTCTAACACTACTTCTGCGACTGTACTGATGTAAGTTACTCTTTGTTCTAACACTACTTCTGTGACTGTACTGATGTAGGTTACTCTTTGTTCTAACACTACTTCTGTGACTGTACTGATGTAAGTTACTCCTTGTTCTAACACTACTTCTGTGACTGTACTGATGTAAGTTACACTTTGTTCTAACACTACTTCTGTGACTGTACTGATGTAAGTTTATCTTTGTTCTAACACTACTTCTGTGACTGTACTGATGTAAGTTACTCTTTGTTCTAACACTTCTTCTGTGATTGTACTGATGTAAAATAGTTAAGTTACTCTTTGTTCTAACACTACTTCTGTGATTGCATTGATGTAAAATAGTGATGTTACTCTTTGTTCTAACACTACTTCTGTGCTTGTACTGATGTAAAATAGTGAGGTTACTCTTTGTTCTAACACTACTTCTGTGATTGTACTGATGTAAAATAATGAAGTTACTCTTTGTTCTAACACTACTTCTGTGAGTGTACTGATGTAAAATAGTTAAGTTACTTTGTTCTAACACTACTTCTGTGACTGTACTGATGTAAAATAGTTAAGTTACTCTTTGTTCTAACACTACTTCTGTGACTGTACTGATATAAAATAGTGAGGTTACTCTTTGTTCTAACACTACTTCTGTGACTGTACTGATGTAAAATAGTGAAGTTACTCTTTGTTCTAACACTACTTCTGTGATTGTACTGATGCAAAATAGTGAAGTTACTCTTTGTTCTAACACTACTTCTGTGATTGTACTGATGTAAAATAGTGAAGTTACTCTTTGTTCTAACACTACTTCTGTGATTGTACTGATGTAAAATAGTGAAGATACTCTTTGTTCTAATACTACTTCTGTGATTGTACTGATGTAAAATAGTGAAGTTACTCTTTTTTCTAACACTGCTTCTGTGATTGTACTGATGTAAAATAGTGAAGCTACTCTTTGTTCTAACACTACTTCTGTGATTGTACTGATGCAAAATAGTGAAGTTACTCTTTCTTCTAACACTACTTCTGTGATTGTACTGATGTAAAATAGTGAAGTTACTCTTTGTTCTAACACTACTTTTGTGATTGTACTGATGTAAACTAGTGAAGCTACTCTTTGTTCTAATACTACTTCTGTGATTGTACTGATGTAAAATAGTGAAGTTACTCTTTGTTCTAACACTACTTCTGTGACTGTACTGATGTAAAATAGTGAAGCTACTCTTTGTTCTAACACTACTTCTGTGATTGTACTGATGTAAAATAGTGAAGTTACTCTTTGTTCTAACACTACTTCTGTGATTGTACTGATGTAAAATAGTTAAGTTACTCTTTGTTCTAACACTACTTCTGTGACTGTACTGATGTAAAAGAGTTAAGTTACTCTTTGTTCTAGCACTACTTCTGTGACTGTACTGATGTAAAATAGTTAAGTTACTCTTTGTTCTAACACTACTTCTGTGACTGTACTGATGTAAAATAGTTAAGTTACTCTTTGTTCTAACACTACTTCTGTGACTGTATTGATGTAAAATAGTGAGGTGACTCTTTGTTCTAACACTATTTCTGTGACCGTACTGATGTAAAATAGTGAAGTTACTCTTTGTTCTAAGACTACTTCTGTGACTGTACTGATATAAAATAGTGAGGTTACTCTTTGTTCTAACACTACTTCTGTGACTGTACTGATGTAAAATAGCTAAGTTACTCTTTGTTCTAACACTACTTCTGTGATTGTACTGATGTAAAATAGTGAAGTTACTCTTTGTTCTAACACTACTTCTGTGACTGTACTGATGTAAAATAGTTAAGTTACTCTTTGTTCTAACACTACTTCTGTGACTGTACTGATGTAAAATAGTGAAGTTACTCTTTGTTCTAACAGTACTTCTGTGACTGTACTGATGTAAGTTACTCTTTGTTCTAACACTACTTCTGTGACTGTACTGATGTAAGTTACTCTTTGTTCTAACACTACTTCTGTGACTGTACTGATGTAAGTTACTCTTTGTTCTAACACTACTTCTGTGACTACTGATGTAAGTTACTCTTTGTTCTAACACTACTTCTGCGACTGTACTGATGTAAGTTACTCTTTGTTCTAACACTACTTCTGTGACTGTACTGATGTAAGTTACTCTTTGTTCTAACACTACTTCTGTGACTGTACTGATGTAAGTTACTCCTTGTTCTAACACTACTTCTGTGACTGTACTGATGTAAGTTACTCTTTGTTCTAACACTACTTCTGTGACTGTACTGATGTAAGTTTCTCTTTGTTCTAACACTACTTCTGTGACTGTACTGATGTAAGTTACTCTTTGTTCTAACACTTCTTCTGTGATTGTACTGATGTAAGGTACTCCTTGTTCTAACACTACTTCCGTGACTGTACTGATGTAAGTTACTCTTTGTTCTAACACTACTTCTGCAACTGTACTGATGTAAGTTACTCTTTGTTCTAACACTACTTCTGTGACTGTACTGATGTAAATTACTCTTTGATCTAACACTACTTCTGTGATTGTACTGATGTAAAATAGTGAAGTTACTCTTTGTTCTAACACTACTTCTGTGACTGTACTGATGTAAGTTACTCCTTGTTCTAACACTACTTCTGTGACTGTACTAATGTAAGTTACTCTTTGTTCTAACACTACTTCTGTGACTGTACTGATGTAAAATAGTGAAGTTACTCTTTGTTCTAACACTACTTCTGTGACTGTACTGAAAAAAAAGTTACTCTTTGTTCTAACACTACTTCTGTGACTGTACTGATGTAAGTTACTCTTTGTTCTAACACTACTTCTGTGATTGTACTGATGTAAGTTACTCTTTGTTCTAACACTACTTCTGCGACTGTACTGATGTAAGTTACTCTTTGTTCTAACACTACTTCTGTGACTGTACTGATGTAAGTTACTCCTTGTTCTAACACTACTTCTGTGACTGTACTGATGTAAGTTACTCTTTGTTCTAACACTACTTCTGTGACTGTACTGATGTAAGTTACTCTTTGTTCTAACACTACTTCTGTGACTGTACTGATGTAAGTTACTCTTTGTTCTAACACTACTTCTGCGACTGTACTGATGTAAGTTACTCTTTGTTCTAACACTACTTCTGTGACTGTACTGATGTAAGTTACTTTTTGTTCTAACACTACATCTGTGATGGTACTGATGTAAGTTTGTTCTAACACTACTTCTGTGGCTGTACTGATGTAAGTTACTCTTTGTTCTAACACTACTTCTGTGACTGTACTGATGTAAGTTACTCCTTGTTCTAACACTACTTCTGTGACTGTACTGATGTAAGTTACTCTTTGTTCTAAAACTACTTCTGCGACTGTACTGATGTAAGTTACTCTTTGCTCTAACACTACTTCTGTGTCTGTACTGATGTAAGTTTGTTCTAACACTACTTCTGTGACTGTACTGATGTAAGTTACTCTTTGTTCTAACACTACTTCTGCGACTGTACTGATGTAAGTTACTCTTTGTTCTAACACTACTTCTGTGACTGTACTGATGTAAGTTACTCTTTGTTCTAACACTACTTCTGTGACTGTACTGATGTAAATTACTCTTTGTTCTAACACTACTTCTGTGACGGTACTGCTGTAAGTTACTCTTTGTTCTAACGCTACTTCTGTGACTGTACTGATGTAAAATAGTTAAGTTACTCTTTGTTCTAACACTACTTCTGTGACTGTACTGATGTAAAATAGTGAAGTTACTCTTTGTTCTAACACTACTTCTGTGATTGTACTGATGTAAAATAGTGAAGTTACTCTTTGTTCTAACACTACTTCTGTGATTGTACTGATGTAAGTTACTCCTTGTTCTAACACTACTTCTGTGACTGTACTGATGTAAGTTACTCTTTGTTCTAACACTACTTCTGTGACTGTACTGATGTAAGTTACTCTTTGTTCTAACACTACTTCTGTGACTGTACTGATGTAAGTTACTCTTTGTTCTAACACTACTTCTGTGACTGTACTGATGTAAGTTACTCTTTGTTCTAACACTACTTCTGTGACTGTACTGATGTAAGTTACTCTTTGTTCTAACACTACTTCTGTGATTGTACTGATGTAAGTTACTCCTTGTTCTAACACTACTTCTGTGACTGTACTGATGTAAGTTACTCTTTGTTCTAACACTACTTCTGCGACTGTACTGATGTAAGTTACTCTTTGTTCTAACACTACTTCTGTGACTGTACTGATGTAAGTTACTCTTTGTTCTAACACTACTTCTGTGACTGTACTGATGTAAGTTACTCCTTGTTCTAACACTACTTCTGTGACTGTACTGATGTAAGTTACTCTTTGTTCTAACACTACTTCTGTGACTGTACTGATGTAAGTTTCTCTTTGTTCTAACATTACTTCTGTGACTGTACTGATGTAAGTTACTCTTTGTTCTAACACTTCTTCTGTGATTGTACTGATGTAAGGTACTCCTTGTTCTAACACTACTTCCGTGACTGTACTGATGTAAGTTACTCTTTGTTCTAACACTACTTCTGCAACTGTACTGATGTAAGTTACTCTTTGTTCTAACACTACTTCTGTGACTGTACTGATGTAAATTACTCTTTGATCTAACACTACTTCTGTGACTGTACTGATGTAAGTTACTCCTTGTTCTAACACTACTTCTGTGACTGTACTGATGTAAGTTACTCTTTGTTCTAACACTACTTCTGTGACTGTACTGATGTAAAATAGTGAAGTTACTCTTTGTTCTAACACTACTTCTGTGACTGTACTGATGTAAGTTACTCCTTGTTCTAACACTACTTCTGTGACTGTACTGATGTAAGTTACTCTTTGTTCTAACACTACTTCTGTGACTGTACTGATGTAAAATAGTGAAGTTACTCTTTGTTCTAACACTACTTCTGTGACTGTACTGAAAAAAAAGTTACTCTTTGTTCTAACACTACTTCTGTGACTGTACTGATGTAAGTTACTCTTTGTTCTAACACTACTTCTGTGATTGTACTGATGTAAGTTACTCTTTGTTCTAACACTACTTCTGCGACTGTACTGATGTAAGTTACTCTTTGTTCTAACACTACTTCTGTGACTGTACTGATGTAAGTTACTCCTTGTTCTAACACTACTTCTGTGACTGTACTGATGTAAGTTACTCTTTGTTCTAACACTACTTCTGTGACTGTACTGATGTAAGTTACTCTTTGTTCTAACACTACTTCTGTGACTGTACTGATGTAAGTTACTCTTTGTTCTAACACTACTTCTGCGACTGTACTGATGTAAGTTACTCTTTGTTCTAACACTACTTCTGTGACTGTACTGATGTAAGTTACTTTTTGTTCTAACACTACATCTGTGATGGTACTGATGTAAGTTTGTTCTAACACTACTTCTGTGGCTGTACTGATGTAAGTTACTCTTTGTTCTAACACTACTTCTGTGACTGTACTGATGTAAGTTACTCTTTGTTCTAACACTACTTCTGTGACTGTACTGATGTAAGTTACTCTTTGTTCTAAAACTACTTCTGCGACTGTACTGATGTAAGTTACTCTTTGCTCTAACACTACTTCTGTGTCTGTACTGATGTAAGTTTGTTCTAACACTACTTCTGTGACTGTACTGATGTAAGTTACTCTTTGTTCTAACACTACTTCTGCGACTGTACTGATGTAAGTTACTCTTTGTTCTAACACTACTTCTGTGACTGTACTGATGTAAGTTACTCTTTGTTCTAACACTACTTCTGTGACTGTACTGATGTAAATTACTCTTTGTTCTAACACTACTTCTGTGACGGTACTGCTGTAAGTTACTCTTTGTTCTAACGCTACTTCTGTGACTGTACTGATGTAAAATAGTTAAGTTACTCTTTGTTCTAACACTACTTCTGTGACTGTACTGATGTAAAATAGTGAAGTTACTCTTTGTTCTAACACTACTTCTGTGATTGTACTGATGTAAAATAGTGAAGTTACTCTTTGTTCTAACACTACTTCTGTGATTGTACTGATGTAAGTTACTCCTTGTTCTAACACTACTTCTGTGACTGTACTGATGTAAGTTACTCTTTGTTCTAACACTACTTCTGTGACTGTACTGATGTAAGTTACTCTTTGTTCTAACACTACTTCTGTGACTGTACTGATGTAAGTTACTCTTTGTTCTAACACTACTTCTGTGACTGTACTGATGTAAGTTACTCTTTGTTCTAACACTACTTCTGTGACTGTACTGATGTAAGTTACTCTTTGTTCTAACACTACTTCTGTGACTGTACTGATGTAAGTTACTCCTTGTTCTAACACTACTTCTGTGACTGTACTGATGTAAGTTACTCTTTGTTCTAACACTACTTCTGTGACTGTACTGATGTAAGTTACTCTTTTTTCTAACACTACTTCTGTGACTGTACTGATGTAAGTTACTCTTTGTTCTAACACTACTTCTGCGATTGTACTGATGTAAGTTACTCTTTGTTCTAACACTACTTCTGTGACTGTACTGATGTAAGTTACTTTTTGTTCTAACACTAATTCTGTGACTGTACTGATGTAAGTTTGTTCTAACACTACTTTTGCGACTGTACTGATGTAAGTTTATCTTTGTTCTAACACTACTTCTGTGACTGTACTGATGTAAGTTACTCTTTGTTCTAACACTACTTCTGTGATTGTACTGATGTAAGTTACTCCTTGTTCTAACATTACTTCTGTGAATGTACTGATGTAAGTTACTCTTTGTTCTAACACTACTTCTGTGACTGTACTGATGTAAAATAGTGAAGTTACTCTTTGTTCTAACACTACTTCTGTGACTGTACTGATGTAAAATAGTGAAGGTACTCTTTGTTCTAACACTACTTCTGTGACTGTACTGATGTAAAATAGTGAAGTTACTCTTTGTTCTAACACTACTTCTGTGATTGTACTGATGTAAGTTACTCTTTGTTCTAACACTACTTCTGTGATTGTACTGATGTAAGTTACTCTTTGTTCTAACACTACTTCTGTGACTGTACTGATGTAAGTTACTCTTTGTTCTAACACTACTTCTGTGACTGTACTGATGTAAAATAGTGAAGTTACTCTTTGTTCTAACACTACTTCTGTGACTGTACTGATGTAAGTTTCTCTTTGTTCTAACACTACTTCTGTGACTGTACTGATGTAAGTTACTCTTTGTTCTAACACTACTTCTGTGACTGTACTGATGTAAGTTACTCTTTGTTCTAACACTACTTCTGTGACTGTACTGATGTAAGTTACTCCTTGTTCTAACACTACTTCTGTGACTGTACTGATGTAAGTTACTCTTTGTTCTAACACTACTTCTGTGACTGCACTGATGTAAGTTACTCTTTGTTCTAACACTACTTCTGTGACTGTACTGATGTAAGTTACTCTTTGTTCTAACACTACTTCTGCGACTGTACTGATGTAAGTTACTCTTTGTTCTAACACTACTTCTGTGACTGTACTGATGTAAGTTACTTTTTGTTCTAACACTACTTCTGTGACGGTACTGATGTAAGTTTGTTCTAACACTACTTCTGTGACTGTACTGATGTAAGTTACTCTTTTTTCTAACACTACTTCTGTGACTGTACTGATGTAAGTTACTCTTTGTTCTAACACTACTTCTGTGACTGTACTGATGTAAGTTACTCTTTGTTCTAACACTACTTCTGCGACTGTACTGATGTAAGTTACTCTTTGTTCTAACACTACTTCTGTGACTGTACTGATGTAAGTTACTTTTTGTTCTAACACTAATTCTGTGACTGTACTGATGTAAGTTTGTTCTAACACTACTTCTGCGACTGTACTGATGTAAGTTTATCTTTGTTCTAGCACTACTTCTGTGACTGTACTGATGTAAGTTACTCTTTGTTCTAACACTACTTCTGTTATTGTACTGATGTAAGTTACTCCTTGTTCTAACATTACTTCTGTGAATGTACTGATGTAAGTTACTCTTTGTTCTAACACTACTTCTGTGACTGTACTGATGTAAAATAGTGAAGTTACTCTTTGTTCTAACACTACTTCTGTGACTGTACTGATGTAAAATAGTGAAGGTACTCTTTGTTCTAACACTACTTCTGTGACTGTACTGATGTAAAATAGTGAAGTTACTCTTTGTTCTAACACTACTTCTGTGATTGTACTGATGTAAGTTACTCTTTGTTCTAACACTACTTCTGTGACTGTACTGATGTAAGTTACTCTTTGTTCTAACACTACTTCTGTGACTGTACTGATGTAAGTTACTCTTTGTTCTAACACTACTTCTGTGACTGTACTGATGTAAAATAGTGAAGTTACTCTTTGTTCTAACACTACTTCTGTGACTGTACTGATGTAAGTTTCTCTTTGTTCTAACACTACTTCTGTGACTGTACTGATGTAAGTTACTCTTTGTTCTAACACTACTTCTGTGACTGTACTGATGTAAGTTACTCTTTGTTCTAACACTACTTCTGTGACTGTACTGATGTAAGTTACTCTTTGTTCTAACACTACTTCTGTGACTGTACTGATGTAAGTTACTCTTTGTTCTAACACTACTTCTGTGACTGCACTGATGTAAGTTACTCTTTGTTCTAACACTACTTCTGTGACTGTACTGATGTAAGTTACTCTTTGTTCTAACACTACTTCTGCGACTGTACTGATGTAAGTTACTCTTTGTTCTAACACTACTTCTGTGACTGTACTGATGTAAGTTACTTTTTGTTCTAACACTACTTCTGTGACGGTACTGATGTAAGTTTGTTCTAACACTACTTCTGTGACTGTACTGATGTAAGTTACTCTTTTTTCTAACACTACTTCTGTGACTGTACTGATGTAAGTTACTCTTTGTTCTAACACTACTTCTGTGACTGTACTGATGTAAGTTACTCTTTGTTCTAACACTACTTCTGCGACTGTACTGATGTAAGTTACTCTTTGTTCTAACACTACTTCAGCATGCCCACAGGTTTATTTCATCTGGAGGTACATGTACCCTTTTACCTTCATTTTTGGGGGTACATCCAAATTTTTGGGGGTGCAATCTATAACTCTTCATTTGGGGGTACAAAGAAAATTAACTGCATTTTCTCCACACAAGGTCGTGCACCATGCTGTTTTTTGTAAATATTACGCAGAGTTGGCGAAAACTTTTTTTCTGTCTGACATTGGGTCAGACAGGAAGTGGGGTTCTGTCTGATCCATGGTCTTTGTGTCTGTCCCACCATTTTTTTTTTGTAATGTTGTATATAACCTGTCAAATTTTGTTTTTTATACAGAACTGAATGCAAGATTACCTATATGTAGTCATGATCATTAAACAACTCAATTAAATGTTTTTCTGTATACATATTTTTATCTAAAAAGATAAGGCAGATATGGCCAACAATCCGTATCTAATGGTCCGATCACGTTCCGAATATTATACATCAATGTCAGTTTCCGGTTTACCTACATTTTTTAATTTCAGTTAAGAATATGAATCTGTTGTCATCTTCAATATATAAGCATCTCAAAACACATTTAATTAAACACAAACAATCTTTGATACTTGGGGAGTGTGGAAGTCAACTTATTTCTGTGCTTAGTAATATATTTCAGTTTTAATGTTCCACGTTTCGCAGGTGCTCGCTCCTACTAAAAGGATGTTTACATTTACGTATAGGAGTTTCGATTACAAATAGGAACGTGTCGGTCTGACAGAATAAATAAACAAATTTCAAGTCTCTGTCTGACATTTTAATAAAACTGAAAACGGAATTTAATGCCATTGGCAGTGGAAACTGGGAGTGAATAAATTTCAATCGACAACTGGACGACCACAAAGTAATATTTTCGTGACGGACATTGGGACAGACACGGTTCATTAATTAATCGGACCGACCGTTATTCTGCCGGTCCGACGATTTTCGCCAACTCTGATTACGGGATTTAACAGTAGCAGTTCTTATGATTGAACAAATAAAAAATAAGGAGCCAATAGAATTGGGCGATCTATAAATCATATCATCTCACTTAAAATATGCAAGGAACGCTCTGATCGGATAATATTACCGAAATTAACTAATCAGAACAACTTTATTATACGTACTTTGAAGTGAATTGTAAACAAAAGGTATTTTTTATACAGTGCTCGCAACGGGTTCTCTACGTGCACGCACGTAGGGTTCTTTCAATTCATACGTGCATGATTTTTATTTTACGTGAAACACGTACTACAGTACGTGAATGGGCATGCTGTACTTCTGTGACTGTACTGATGTAAGTTTGTTCTAACACTACTTCTGTGACTGTACTGATGTAAGTTACTCTTTGTTCTAACACTACTTCTGCGACTGTACTGATGTAAGTTACTCTTTGTTCTAACACTACTTCTGTGACTGTACTGATGTAAGTTACTCTCTGTTCTAACACTACTTCTGTGACTGTACTGATGTAAGTTACTCTTTGTTCTAACACTACTTCTGTGACTGTACTGATGTAAGTTACTCTTTGTTCTAACACTACTTCTGTGACGGTACTGATGTAAGTTACTCTTTGTTCTAATGCTACTTCTGTGACTGTACTGATGTAAAATAGTTAAGTTACTCTTTGTTCTAACATTACTTCTGTGACTGTACTGATGTAAGTTACTCTTTGTTCTAACACTTCTTCTGTGATTGTACTGATGTAAGTTACTCCTGGTTCTAACACTACTTCTGTGACTGTACTGATGTAAGTTACTCTTTGTTCTAACACTACTTCTGTGACTGTACTGATGTAAGTTACTCTTTGTTCTAACACTACTTCTGTGACGGTACTGATGTAAGTTACTCTTTGTTCTAACACTACTTCTGTGACTGTACTGATGTAAGTGACTCTTTGTTCTAACACTACTTCTGTGACTGTACTGATGTAAGTTACTCTTTGTTCTAACACTACTTCTGTGACTGTACTGATGTAAGTTACTCTTTGTTCTAACACTACTTCTGTGACTGTACTGATGTAAGTTACTCTTTGTTCTAACACTACTTCTGTGACTGTACTGATGTAAGTTACTCTTTGTTCTAACACTACTTCTGTGACTGTACTGATGTAAGTTACTCTTTGTTCTAACACTACTTCTGTGACTGTACTGATGTAAGTTACTCTTTGTTCTAACACTACTTCTGTGACTGTACTGATGTAAGTTACTCTTTGTTCTAACACTACTTCTGTGACTGTACTGATGTAAGTTACTCTTTGTTCTAACACTACTTCTGTGACTGTACTGATGTAAGTTACTCTTTGTTCTAACACTACTTCTGTGACTGTACTGATGTAAGTTACTCTTTGTTCTAACACTACTTCTGTGACTGTACTGATGTAAGTTACTCTTTGTTCTAACACTACTTCTGTGACTGTACTGATGTAAGTTACTCTTTGTTCTAACACTACTTCTGTGACTGTACTGATGTAAGTTACTCTTTGTTCTAACACTACTTCTGTGACTGTACTGATGTAAGTTACTCCTTGTTCTAACACTACTTCTGTGACTGTACTGATGTAAGTTACTCTTTGTTCTAACACTACTTCTGTGACTGTACTGATGTAAGTTACTCTTTTTTCTAACACTACTTCTGTGACTGTACTGATGTAAGTTACTCTTTGTTCTAACACTACTTCTGCGACTGTACTGATGTAAGTTACTCTTTGTTCTAACACTACTTCTGTGACTGTACTGATGTAAGTTACTTTTTGTTCTAACACTAATTCTGTGACTGTACTGATGTAAGTTTGTTCTAACACTACTTCTGCGACTGTACTGATGTAAGTTTATCTTTGTTCTAACACTACTTCTGTGACTGTACTGATGTAAGTTACTCTTTGTTCTAACACTACTTCTGTGATTGTACTGATGTAAGTTACTCCTTGTTCTAACATTACTTCTGTGAATGTACTGATGTAAGTTACTCTTTGTTCTAACACTACTTCTGTGACTGTACTGATGTAAAATAGTGAAGTTACTCTTTGTTCTAACACTACTTCTGTGACTGTACTGATGTAAAATAGTGAAGGTACTCTTTGTTCTAACACTACTTCTGTGACTGTACTGATGTAAAATAGTGAAGTTACTCTTTGTTCTAACACTACTTCTGTGATTGTACTGATGTAAGTTACTCTTTGTTCTAACACTACTTCTGTGACTGTACTGATGTAAGTTACTCTTTGTTCTAACACTACTTCTGTGACTGTACTGATGTAAGTTACTCTTTGTTCTAACACTACTTCTGTGACTGTACTGATGTAAAATAGTGAAGTTACTCTTTGTTCTAACACTACTTCTGTGACTGTACTGATGTAAGTTTCTCTTTGTTCTAACACTACTTCTGTGACTGTACTGATGTAAGTTACTCTTTGTTCTAACACTACTTCTGTGACTGTACTGATGTAAGTTACTCTTTGTTCTAACACTACTTCTGTGACTGTACTGATGTAAGTTACTCCTTGTTCTAACACTACTTCTGTGACTGTACTGATGTAAGTTACTCTTTGTTCTAACACTACTTCTGTGACTGCACTGATGTAAGTTACTCTTTGTTCTAACACTACTTCTGTGACTGTACTGATGTAAGTTACTCTTTGTTCTAACACTACTTCTGCGACTGTACTGATGTAAGTTACTCTTTGTTCTAACACTACTTCTGTGACTGTACTGATGTAAGTTACTTTTTGTTCTAACACTACTTCTGTGACGGTACTGATGTAAGTTTGTTCTAACACTACTTCTGTGACTGTACTGATGTAAGTTACTCTTTTTTCTAACACTACTTCTGTGACTGTACTGATGTAAGTTACTCTTTGTTCTAACACTACTTCTGTGACTGTACTGATGTAAGTTACTCTTTGTTCTAACACTACTTCTGCGACTGTACTGATGTAAGTTACTCTTTGTTCTAACACTACTTCTGTGACTGTACTGATGTAAGTTACTTTTTGTTCTAACACTAATTCTGTGACTGTACTGATGTAAGTTTGTTCTAACACTACTTCTGCGACTGTACTGATGTAAGTTTATCTTTGTTCTAACACTACTTCTGTGACTGTACTGATGTAAGTTACTCTTTGTTCTAACACTACTTCTGTGATTGTACTGATGTAAGTTACTCCTTGTTCTAACATTACTTCTGTGAATGTACTGATGTAAGTTACTCTTTGTTCTAACACTACTTCTGTGACTGTACTGATGTAAAATAGTGAAGTTACTCTTTGTTCTAACACTACTTCTGTGACTGTACTGATGTAAAATAGTGAAGGTACTCTTTGTTCTAACACTACTTCTGTGACTGTACTGATGTAAAATAGTGAAGTTACTCTTTGTTCTAACACTACTTCTGTGATTGTACTGATGTAAGTTACTCTTTGTTCTAACACTACTTCTGTGACTGTACTGATGTAAGTTACTCTTTGTTCTAACACTACTTCTGTGACTGTACTGATGTAAGTTACTCTTTGTTCTAACACTACTTCTGTGACTGTACTGATGTAAAATAGTGAAGTTACTCTTTGTTCTAACACTACTTCTGTGACTGTACTGATGTAAGTTTCTCTTTGTTCTAACACTACTTCTGTGACTGTACTGATGTAAGTTACTCTTTGTTCTAACACTACTTCTGTGACTGTACTGATGTAAGTTACTCTTTGTTCTAACACTACTTCTGTGACTGTACTGATGTAAGTTACTCCTTGTTCTAACACTACTTCTGTGACTGTACTGATGTAAGTTACTCTTTGTTCTAACACTACTTCTGTGACTGCACTGATGTAAGTTACTCTTTGTTCTAACACTACTTCTGTGACTGTACTGATGTAAGTTACTCTTTGTTCTAACACTACTTCTGCGACTGTACTGATGTAAGTTACTCTTTGTTCTAACACTACTTCTGTGACTGTACTGATGTAAGTTACTTTTTGTTCTAACACTACTTCTGTGACGGTACTGATGTAAGTTTGTTCTAACACTACTTCTGTGACTGTACTGATGTAAGTTACTCTTTTTTCTAACACTACTTCTGTGACTGTACTGATGTAAGTTACTCTTTGTTCTAACACTACTTCTGTGACTGTACTGATGTAAGTTACTCTTTGTTCTAACACTACTTCTGCGACTGTACTGATGTAGGTTACTCTTTGTTCTAACACTACTTCAGCATGCCCACAGGTTTATTTCATCTGGAGGTACATGTACCCTTTTACCTTCATTTTTGGGGGTACATCCAAATTTTTGGGGGTGCAATCTATAACTCTTCATTTGGGGGTACAAAGAAAATTAACTGCATTTTCTCCACACAAGGTCGTGCACCATGCTGTTTTTTGTAAATATTACGCAGAGTTGGCGAAAACTTTTTTTCTGTCTGACATTGGGTCAGACAGGAAGTGGGGTTCTGTCTGATCCATGGTCTTTGTGTCTGTCCCACCATTTTTTTTTTGTAATGTTGTATATAACCTGTCAAATTTTGTTTTTTATACAGAACTGAATGCAAGATTACCTATATGTAGTCATGATCATTAAACAACTCAATTAAATGTTTTTCTGTATACATATTTTTATCTAAAAAGATAAGGCAGATATGGCCAACAATCCGTATCTAATGGTCCGATCACGTTCCGAATATTATACATCAATGTCAGTTTCCGGTTTACCTACATTTTTTAATTTCAGTTAAGAATATGAATCTGTTGTCATCTTCAATATATAAGCATCTCAAAACACATTTAATTAAACACAAACAATCTTTGATACTTGGGGAGTGTGGAAGTCAACTTATTTCTGTGCTTAGTAATATATTTCAGTTTTAATGTTCCACGTTTCGCAGGTGCTCGCTCCTACTAAAAGGATGTTTACATTTACGTATAGGAGTTTCGATTACAAATAGGAACGTGTCGGTCTGACAGAATAAATAAACAAATTTCAAGTCTCTGTCTGACATTTTAATAAAACTGAAAACGGAATTTAATGCCATTGGCAGTGGAAACTGGGAGTGAATAAATTTCAATCGACAACTGGACGACCACAAAGTAATATTTTCGTGACGGACATTGGGACAGACACGGTTCATTAATTAATCGGACCGACCGTTATTCTGCCGGTCCGACGATTTTCGCCAACTCTGATTACGGGATTTAACAGTAGCAGTTCTTATGATTGAACAAATAAAAAATAAGGAGCCAATAGAATTGGGCGATCTATAAATCATATCATCTCACTTAAAATATGCAAGGAACGCTCTGATCGGATAATATTACCGAAATTAACTAATCAGAACAACTTTATTATACGTACTTTGAAGTGAATTGTAAACAAAAGGTATTTTTTATACAGTGCTCGCAACGGGTTCTCTACGTGCACGCACGTAGGGTTCTTTCAATTCATACGTGCATGATTTTTATTCTACGTGAAACACGTACTACAGTACGTGAATGGGCATGCTGTACTTCTGTGACTGTACTGATGTAAGTTTGTTCTAACACTACTTCTGTGACTGTACTGATGTAAGTTACTCTTTGTTCTAACACTACTTCTGCGACTGTACTGATGTAAGTTACTCTTTGTTCTAACACTACTTCTGTGACTGTACTGATGTAAGTTACTCTCTGTTCTAACACTACTTCTGTGACTGTACTGATGTAAGTTACTCTTTGTTCTAACACTACTTCTGTGACTGTACTGATGTAAGTTACTCTTTGTTCTAACACTACTTCTGTGACGGTACTGATGTAAGTTACTCTTTGTTCTAATGCTACTTCTGTGACTGTACTGATGTAAAATAGTTAAGTTACTCTTTGTTCTAACATTACTTCTGTGACTGTACTGATGTAAGTTACTCTTTGTTCTAACACTTCTTCTGTGATTGTACTGATGTAAGTTACTCCTGGTTCTAACACTACTTCTGTGACTGTACTGATGTAAGTTACTCTTTGTTCTAACACTACTTCTGTGACTGTACTGATGTAAGTTACTCTTTGTTCTAACACTACTTCTGTGACGGTACTGATGTAAGTTACTCTTTGTTCTAACACTACTTCTGTGACTGTACTGATGTAAGTTACTCTTTGTTCTAACACTACTTCTGTGACTGTACTGATGTAAGTTACTCTTTGTTCTAACACTACTTCTGTGACTGTACTGATGTAAGTTACTCTTTGTTCTAACACTACTTCTGTGACTGTACTGATGTAAGTTACTCTTTGTTCTAACACTACTTCTGTGACTGTACTGATGTAAGTTACTCTTTGTTCTAACACTACTTCTGTGACTGTACTGATGTAAGTTACTCTTTGTTCTAACACTACTTCTGTGACTGTACTGATGTAAGTTACTCTTTGTTCTAACACTACTTCTGTGACTGTACTGATGTAAGTTACTCTTTGTTCTAACACTACTTCTGTGACTGTACTGATGTAAGTTACTCTTTGTTCTAACACTACTTCTGTGACTGTACTGATGTAAGTTACTCTTTGATCTAACACTACTTCTGTGACTGTACTGATGTAAGTTACTCTTTGTTCTAACACTACTTCTGTGACTGAACTGATGTAAGTTTAAAACCTAGAAACTTATCTACCTCTATAACACCATAAAATGTAAAAATAAATTACTACTTTATATATCATTTAAAGTAGGAGGGTCCGGATGGCTCAATGAGTTAGGTAGTTGGATTACCTAACAACTCAAACAAGTCTATCACCAATACGGCGTGGGTTCGCGCCTGGCTTTGTAATTTACAAAAAGGGTGCACTCGACTCGCAGACGCAAGTGATAAAGTTTATCTGTCGCTTGCCCATGGTCGGTGGTTCTCTCCGGGTACTCCGGCTACTTCCACCACTAAAACTAGTCGCCATGATATAGCTGAAATATTGCTGAAAGTGGCGTTAAAACACCAAAATTAAAAAAATTAAATCATCTAAAGTAGAGTCTGGCCTTGTTGTAGCTTTATAGGATTAATTTTCAATGCTATATAAAACGCCTTCTTAATATAGAACATAATTATTATGACGCATCGGGAATACACACGATTTTAACCTTTCCAGAGTTCAGTAATCCCTTTCTTTGTCTATTTAAACGTATAACACCACGTCTGTTTTACAGGTGAACCGTCATACGATGTGGGAATTTACATCTTATGATGATATAATAATAGAACTTTACTTAGACACTAGTTCTATTGTTATCGATAGGTATTCAAATTCTAGTCGTTTGGCTAGCCTAAAACAGGACTAAAAAATTAATTAAAAATCAACAGTTCAACATATTGATTTTTCTAAAAAAATATTCTGATTCCCAATGTTGCTGAAAAAAATATTCTGATTTGGTGGAGGAAAAAAATTCGCGCTTTGCGCGACAAAAAAACTAAATATTCTAACTCTTGTGTTGTCCGAAAAAAAAATTCTGAACGAAACAAAAAACCATAACCCCACCCCCTTCAAGTTAAATGGTCGGTCCCTAAGTTAATGTTTACTAATGGAAAAATTATAGTTTATGAATTCATGATACAATTTTATTCATATCTTTACTTTTGTCAATCATACTCTTGAAATAAAGACTATTTGATTAATTATAGTCAGTAAATACATTTAGCAGGCAATTGTCACCGATGATCGATCATCGGTCGATGTTGAAATAACGATCATCGATCTTGAAAATGCTACCGATTCCCATCACTACCTACCACCACTGCTAACTTTACGATCGCTGTTTATCGTAAGTCGTAAATAATATTTAGTGAAACGGTCGTAAGTCTGAAGAGAGCTACGTTTACGACCTCTAGTGAAACGGTCACCAGGGGAACTAAAACTCGGGAAAATCATTGAATGGATTAGGGCAAGTTCCAGCGCCTCATTGCTTTAACAAGTTTAACTGTCAATCAAAGCGCCACATCCGTCCTGTCTCGCCTGATAACATGTCGCCTTCTATTAATAAAACTGGAAAGGTACAAGACCTCGTATAACGTTTAGACAAATGATATAACAACTGCTATCTACTTAGCATATGTAGCATACGGTGTCCCGAATTCCACCCAGAGATGTAAACGGAGTTTTGTTTTTAAAGGTTCACAACATAATAAATGTTTCATTGCAATGTAACTATAATAATGAGTAATATCTAATTAACATTGTGTGTCTGTTGAATCTTGTTTAATGTTTTAGTGGATCAAAGGATAACAAACAAGAAACGTACTAAATGGTCATAATTCTTTTCTGAAATAAAGGGCTACTCCGGGGACGGCATGATATGACCAATATAAGTCAACAAAGTCTTCCCTATGCATCAGTTTGACTGAAAATTATTATTGTCCAGCAAATGTCAAGACTAGGTAGAATCTGCCTGAAAAAAGTACAGGAAGGAATTTCATGTGGAATTTAGAGAAAGAAAAGAAATTCCAGTACTATCAGACTTAAAATAAAAAGTTAAACATTTTGGGAGTTGGTCGATTTGACGAATGAAAGTATTGATATATATATATATGTTTTATAAACATTAAAAGCAAGTTGGTTGGTAAGCTAATACTTCTAACAAACAATATCTGTCGGTGAAAAACTTGGGCTATTTATAAGTTATGTAAATATAGGGCCTTTCATATATTTTCGGAAGCTAGCAACTAAATCATTCTGGGGTCAAAATGGCTGCCTATCCTCGTGGATCATTGTTTGTTACACGAATATAGGAAGTAATAACATAGTAAGCCACCCCTCCCAACAATCACCGGGGCTCGAACAAACAATTCCCCTCATCCTAAACAAACACGCTAACTTTATACAATATATGGTTTAAATTCATGTGTACGTTACATTTGTCTGAGATGGATATCATGATCATGTGAAATGTTAAAATATAAATACATATAGCGAATTGACGTCCGGCGAGACCCCCGCCAATGTGTAGAACCTGGACATCTTTTAACACTTCACGAGGTTGGTATTGGGTTTGATTGATTTATTGTGTTTAACGCCACTTTCAGCAATATTTCAGCTATATCATGGCGACCAGTTTTAGTGGTGGAAAAAGCCAAAGAAAACCACCGACCATGGGCAAGCAACTGGTAAACTTTATCACTTGCGGTTGCGAGTCAAGTGCACCCTTTTTGTAATTTACAAAGCCGGACGCGAACCCGTCATAGATTTCATGATTTGTTGGGTCATCATACTGTAACACGACAGACGCACTGAAAATATCTAACATCCCATAAAAATTGTCAAACATTTTAAAGAAATAAATGCCCATCTGTCTACCTACATTAAACTTTACATGTTACAGAAAACCATTTTTTAAAGTATGACCTTCATGACCTTGTCCCATCAATTGAAGAAAAACAACAACATGTAGCTTTAAATTGGTTCTACCGAATATCTCCCTACACTGCAACTGAATATTAAACAAACCTATAGTAGGTACCTGCATGTTATGACGTATATAAATCTACATGGTAATTATATTCATTATTTTAAGCCCCAGGGGAAAATGTCATTAGATAGATAATACTTCAATTATCATATAAGGTCATGACCTCAATTTTGAATATATTTTTTTAATAATATCCTTTAAAGTTAATTTCTATTGGTTTGTTTCGATAACAAATAATAAATGTCTTCATCGTGTATCCCGGAAAATTGTTACTATATGTGCTTGACTTATTCGACACTGAATCCGCCACTGAATACTACTTCAATATATCGATGGGTGGGGATTTTAAATTATGGGTTATATTTCTACAAGCATCTTCTCTACACCGAGAGGTTTAGGTTTTTGGTGTTTAACGCCACTTTCAACAATATTTCAGTTATATCGTGGCGGTCAGTTTCATTGGTGGAGGAAACCGGAGATAACCACCGACTCGTGTCAAGTCACTGACAAACTTTATCACATAATGTTGAACCGAGTACACCTCGCCAAGAACAGGGTTCAAACTCACAACGTAAGTGGTGATATGCACTGATTGCACAGTAGGTAGTTGTAAATCCAACTACCATACAATCACAACAACGACGACCCCTTATTGCTAAGACAAATTCTCTAATTATGTATGTGATAATTTAACATGATAAGGTGTAAAATTTATCTATATGTGTTTATTTTTGGAATTTAGTATAGTATATGAATGGGTCACCAAGAACCGTCGCTCGTCGCAACTTCGGCTGATTCCGTACCTTCTTCAGGAAGCGAAGCGGACTCACCCGAGGTTTGCCGATTGCAAGAACCGTATGATATATGAAAGGAAATAGTTTACACGCCGATGAAATATATGAATGGGGGTGTTTTTCAAACTCGAGTGTCACCACCGTACCTTTTCGGTATACCGTCCCGGAGCTGCGCTAACAAATTAATATGAACCTTATGTGGATACATGTATACCCCCTGTCTGTAACAAAGTAACGTATTAAATGATTGTGAAAAAGGCCTGTGCTAACCTGAAGGTGTAAGCGATCGGATTGGTTATTGTTTAACACCAAATGAACAATTTTTCAGTTATATCATGGCGAGAACATGTTACATTCGATATTATGTCCGCTTTGTACTAGACCAACATGCCTAGTTGGATTTAATAGTCATAATAGGTTATTAAAAAGAATTGGTCCACACACATAACATTGGTAACTTGTGTATCAACTGAAACTGACTTTGGACGCCTAAGCGTAAAAAATGGTGGGGGTTGCAAAATCAATGTCCTACATAATACATTGTATATCAGGTTTCGCTATGTAAATGCGTTGAACTTTTGAATCAAGTCATACATTGTCATTTTGCTATAACGAAACAACCATTTGATTTTTTTGTTGGGTGGGTGGTTAAAAACTGAAAACAGCAATCAGGCTGAAATATTGGGAAATGGAATCATGCGACATCTATCCAGACATTTTAGAAATTTTAACATAGAATTGATAGAAGAACTTCGAGGCGAAATGCAACTTATATCTTGTCAACAGCAAGCAACATTTGATTAAAGATATCCATTATACTGCATTCTTCTGTCCATAATAAACGTTAGAGAAATCCGAAGGGGCAATTAAGAATTGACAGTCAAGAGACACTCGGAATACAGAAATAAGACAAACAAAACAAACAAAAAAACAAACATAAAGCAAATTACAACACAATACAGATACTAAAAAGATGAGCGACGCGGACCCAACCAAAAAACGGGGTGAATCCATGTGTTCGTGAAGGGTAAGCAGTTCCTGCCTCTTGTAAGGCACCCGTCATGTACGGGTAGACTTAATACCCTGAATGTAGTTATTAACCTTGTCCTTATCTTTCGTCTCTTATTTTGTATATTGAGTCGTTAGTGTTTAATGTCACTTTAAATTTGTTCAGATATACTCCAAGAGAGGAGTTGTGTGTGTTTATTGTGACTAGACTGATTGGGGCGAGAGAATCCAGACTGACTGCCTGGTGAAATATCCAGTGTTCCATAGCCCTTTTTTTTTTTTTATCTCATGTCCATATTCCGAGGGTATAGGCATATCGTCCTCACCTTGAAATGGGCATTATCTTTTTTAGATCCGAATTGCAAGGGGGAATAAGGTAATTCCTACCCCCTCCCCATAGCACTAACATGTCTCTGACCGGTCATTCCCCCCGGCATTTTACACCACTAGCAATATTCGTGTCGTGTTATATTTGATGTTTTAATTTAGTTTACTATGTACATACAACGTAAGTAAGAATCAATACAGACAGATTGTTAAATATTTTATTCCTGAGCTTCCTCTACACGTTTTTTGATCATATGTTATGGGGAATATATGTAACATATTTAAGATCAATCATATGTTTCCTTGGTCAGGATTTAAATACTGAAGTTGTGAACGTCATATTATTTGACCTAATCCGTTTACAGTTTTCACCAGTATTTTTATTCACAGGCGCTAGTTGTACGGATTTTCCACCCCTTTTTTAATTTTCTGTTTAATTTTTTTTTTTTTTTTTTTTCAAATTATTTTATCTCTTCTTTCCTTTAAATAACTTGTTCTTGTCCATATTCATACAATCTTATATTAACAGAAACTTACATGTGTTGATCCTATACTTTTATTAGTGTCGACATAAGAAATAAACAGATCCTAATCTCGTACATTTTATAAGTTTTTTCGTCAACTTTACATTCAAATATATATAGAACTTATAGTAAAATTAAGCAAAATATAATAATTTATCATCATATAAAAATACATTTTGGCCTGTGTTGTTATGTACATAAAGTATAAATAACAATAGGTAATCATGGTAAGAAATAATACAGGTGTATACATAAGTAAAATCACAGGTACATATATATTATTGCCTGGCTTGAAAAAAAGTCTTTGTGTGAAATCTTACCTTTTGACAATAGTCCAGTTAAAACAACTAATCTGACGAATAGTTCTAAATCCATCTTTTCGTTTCAAAAGTGTGTTTTTCTCGACACTATTTACATTCTTTATTTTTGTTCTCTCACTATTTTGTTTTTGTTCAGAATTAGTGTTGTATGCCGATATTCATGTCACGTGATCAAAAATGTACATGAGGTAACCTTAGGGTACTTTATAAGTGGCAAACAACATTGTTAGCAAGCTTATTAATACAAATTGACACGAGATGATTTGATTAAAACACATTCATAGCCATGGGATAAATGTGTAAATATATAATTACATATTTACAATCAATTTGCAGTGAATAATTTGTAAAATATGCACTCAAGATTCAAGATTCTTTATTTATCGTAAAACCATAGTGGAGTGTTGGCGTACAATTATACTGACATCATAATAGTATACAAATAACAACTTCTTACGGAGATTAAATATATTATGTATAATGTTCAAGATTATAGCGTTCTTTATAACAACGCTGCTAGCCCAGTTATATCACAGGCGCTCGTGGCACGGACTTGCCACGCTCTTTTTTTCTAACTTTCTGTTCACAAATTTATTTTCAATAACATTTCTTTATTTCTTTATTATTTCATCTCTTCTTCCTTATTTTAACTTGTTCGTGTCAATATTCATACAATCTTATGTTAACATCAAATTGCACGAGCGCCTGTGAGTTATATATGAGGGTTGGCATTTTACTCTGATGAAAGTCGCTATTAAAACCATAATTAATCAGTTACTCTCAATGGTTTAAGAGAATAACGATATATATATATATACGTCTGAAAATTAAACCAAACAGTGTTAGAATTAGATTTCAGAGCTGTCAAATGTTTGTTCTTCCCTCGACGGGATTTGAACCCACACCATTGATACACTGCAGCACCATTCGCTTAGCCTTACGTCCAGCGCCTTAGACCACTCGACCACATCCACTCCCTTAAAAAGGTGCTTCAATAATCGTAGTGTTACCTTTTCTCGTAAGGCAAATCTAGGGATAGACGTAAGACATGTGTATAAGCGTGTGTAGATGGTACATATATACTTAATATTATAATTTGACAGCAATCTAACTCAGCAATTTTTAATATATTGTATAGGATAATGAAGAGTTCATTATACAGTCACAGGAAATAAAGTATATTATACAAACCAGGGGCGGATCCAAGATTTCAAGTTAGGGGGGCGCACTTAAAAAAATTGCGCCGAGCGGAGGGAGGCGCGAAAATTGTTGGGGTATTTCGTGTGAAAAATCACGATTTTACGCCAAAAAATCATATTTTTTCCAATTTTAGGGGGGCGTGCGTCGGGTGCACCCCCCCTCTGGATCCGCCCCTGCAAACGTCTAGAAGCAAGTGACAGCCATACAATATATAGATATATATATTATGAGGGGGGGGGGGGGGAAACCACCAACCTGCCGGAAGTAATTGACAAACTTTATCACACAAAGTTGTATCGTGTATCTCCCCATGAGAAAGATTCGAACTCACAACGGTAATAGTGATAGACACTGATTGCACATGTAGTTGTAAATCCAACCATGCCATACTTTTACGACCACGACCACCCGGAATCCACGAGGACAATAACAGGTCACATTATTGCTTGATATGTATATTTCATTTCTGATTGAAAACTATATGTAGCAGTAAGGTAAAGGAGCTGGTGTTACTTCCCTTGCATAATATGTTGCACGAAATGTTTTTTTTAGTCCAGTCTTTTACTTATAAAGGCTGACGTTTTTTTCAACAATTTTACAGAAGTTTGTTATCAACGATGCACGGTCTATATTTACAGTAAATCCCTATAGTAATGTAGTGAGTGATTGTTGTTTGATGCCATGTTATTCAGCCATATCATGACGAGAACAAGTTATATTTTAATGAGACGATGATGATTTCCGCTTTGTACGAGACCAAAATGCTGAGTTCGATTTTTCAAATTATGCTAGCTCACTGAAACAACAGTATGTGGGTAGACATGTTGCTCCACTCGGACACATTATTCTGATCCAAGCCAACCAGTTCTTTGCTCTTACTCCTTAGTGTCACGTGCTTAGCGGAGAAGCAACAAATACCAAATATATACTATTTGGATTGACCCGACCGGGCTCGAACTCCCGATTTACCGCACTCAAGGCGACCATCCCGACCATTACACTACCGTTACGGTCTATAATACATGTAGGTCTTGTCGTACATCAATAAGATGAAATAAATAATCTAGAAAAAAGGCTAGAAGAACAAGAGCAGTACTTAAGAAGAATCAGCTTGAGGTTCAACAATGTCAAAGTAGCCACGAATGGTACCATTGTCAAAGTAGGCACGAATGGTAACAATGTCAAAGTAGCCACGAATGGTAACAATGTCAAAGTAGCCACGAATGGTAACAATGTCAAAGTAGCCACGAATGGTAACAATGTCAAAGTAGCCACGAATGGTAACAATGTCAAAGTAGCCACGAATGGTAACAATGTCAAAGTAGCCACGAATGGTAACAATGTCAAAGTAGCCACGAATGGTAACATTGTCAAAGTAGCCACGAATGGTAACAATGTCAAAGTAGCCACGAATGGTAACAATGTCAAAGTACCCACGAATGGTAACAATGTCAAAGTACCCACGAATGGTAACAATGTCAAAGTAGCCACGAATGGTAGCAATGTCAAAGTAGCCACGAATGGTAACAATGTCAAAGTAGCCACGAATGGTAACAATGTCAAAGTAGCCACGAATGGTAACAATGTCAAAGTAGCCACGAATGGTAACAATGTCAAAGTAACCACGAATGGTAACAATGTCAAAGTAGCCACGAATGGTAACAATGTCAAAGTAGCCACGAATGGTAACAATGTCAAAGTAGCCACGAATGGTAACAATGTCAAAGTAGCCACGAATGGTAACAATGTCAAAGTAGCCACGAATGGTAACAATGTCAAAGTAGCCACGAATGGTAACAATGTCAAAGTATCCACGAATGGTAATAATGTCAAAGTACCCACGAATGGTAACAATGTCGTGAAAACACCCATTGATACTAACTCATTAGTCCTTGGTATTTGTAAAAAACCAACTAGGAGTCAAACTTAATATTACTGACATTGGAAAATCTGATCCAATTGGTGAAATCTGTGATGATAAGATCTCAATAATTGTGCGCTTCCTTACTTATCGCCAGAGATACATGGCTTTTGCTAAAACGAAAGAACTAAAAGGTCATGTAGATAAAACTTTCATAAGTGAAAACTTAACCAGACACAGATATGACCTGTTGAAAAGATTGAATACTTTGCGTGTAGGCAGGAAGATACATTCTTTTTGGACACACGATGGTTCTGTCCTTGTTAAGGAAACTGAACGTTCTCGTCCATTAGTTGTCAAAAGCAGACAAGATACATACAGACTGGGTGGGGAAATCCTCAGTGGTGATGAAGAGGATTTGAGACAGACCGTATACCATACTTTTTATATATTTTGTCTCTTGTTGTAAGGGACCGACCATTTAACTTGAAGGGGGGGTTATGGTTTTTTGTTTCGTTCAGAAATTTTTTTTCGGACAACACAAGAGTTAGAATATTTAATTTTTTTGTCGCGCACAGCGCGAATTTTTTTTTCCAGAATTTAACATTAGGTTATATGACATAAACTCTGAATCAGATTATTTTTTTTTCCTCCACCAAAATCAGAATATTTTTTTCAGCAACATTGGGAATCAGAATATTTTTTTAGAAAAAAAACCCTTCAAGTTAAATGGTCGTTCACTAAATAGAATATTTTGTATTAATGTTCAGATAGTAGTTCCTTTCGAATGGTATTTGATTTGTTATGTAAACTTTTGTTATTGTTATTTTCCCTGATCAGAATAATTTATTCGTCACGTGATTTTTTTTCGATCAATAACTTCTAGATAAACCACAGGGGCTTGTTACGATTTTTTTTATCCCTCGACTACTCTAAAAAAAAACACACAAGGGAGGAATCTCAAATGTCAAATTTTCATACAACACTTTTTCAAAATAGTTTTGTATTGGTGTCTTGACCTGATTCGCCATAATATTGGTACCCATTTGAAGCATAATAACTATATTTTTGATATTTCGATTCCTTTTTGTCATCATCTTTACCTATCGGCAACTTTAAAGCAATACTTTACAGAATTTGCAGGCACCGAAACTACGGACCATTCTGTTTACATGTCAGTACCGGGCCGAATTCCTACGTGCGATTTGATTGGTCGGTTATTTTTATCTGACCATTTAAAAAACTCATTTAATTTTAGATCTTAATAAATAAATATATAGCTGACCTGCACAGCTCCAATACTTATCTCCTTAGTTTTAGACGTTAAGATCATCTAAAACCCTTAATATATTTATTTATTAAGATCTAAAATTAAATGAGTTTTTTTAAATGGTCAGATAAAAATAACCGACCAATGGGTACCAATTATTATGGCGATTCAGGTCAAGACACCAATACAATTTTTTTTTGAAAAAGTGTTGTATGAAAATTTGACATTTGAGATTCCTCCCCTTGTGGTTTTTAGCTCATCTTGCCAAAGGCAATGTGAGCTTTTGCCATCAATTGGCGTCCGTCGTCCGTTGTCTCTCGTCCGTTAACTTTTCACACTTTAATCTCCTCCTCTGAAACCACTTTGCCAAATGAACTGAAACTTGGAAGGAAGCATCTATGGAAGGTCCTCTATAAAGAGTGCTCATTTCGTCCCGATCCATTAACAAACATGGTCGCCACAGGCAATTCTTGTTTCTGATTGGCCGATTTTTAAAAATCTTCTCCTCTGAAACCGCTTGGCCAAATGAATAAAAACTTGGTAGGAAGCATCTATGGAAGGTCCTCTATAGAGATTGCTCATTTTGTCCCGATTGGTTAACAAACATGGTCGCCACAGGTAATTCTTGTTCCTAATTGGTTGATTTCTAAAAACTCTTCTTTTCTGTTAAAAGAAAGATAACTCTTGTTTAAATATAGATACAAAATGTATCTGTATTCAAAATGCAGTTACCTCTATACAGATATCTGAATTGAATTACAGATATATTCCTCTGAAACCCCTTGGCCAAATGAACTGAAACTTGGTAGGAAGCATCTATAGAAGGTCCTTTGTAAAGAATGCTCATTTCGTTCCGATCCGTTTACAAACATGGCCGTCACAGGCGACTCTTGTTTCTGATTGGTCGATTTCTAAAATTCTTCTCCTCTGAAACTGCTTGGCCAAATGAACCAACACTTGGTAGGAAGCATCTATAGGCGGTCCTCTATAAAGAGTGCTCATTTCGGTCCGATCCAATAACAAACATGGCCGCCACAGGCAATTATTGTGTCTGATTGGTCGGTCTCTAAAAATCTTCTCCTCTGAAACCACTTGGCCAAATAATCCGAAACTTTGTAGGAAGCATCTATGGAAGGTCCTCTATAAAGATTGCTCATTCCGTCCTGATCCGTTAACAAACATGGCCGCCACAGGCGATTCTGTTTCTGATTGGCTGATGTTTTAGATTCTTCTCTGAAACCGTTTGGCCAAATGAACCGAAACTTGGTAGGATGCATCTACGGAAGGTCCTCTATAAATATTGCTCATTTCTTCCCGATCCATTAACAAATATAGCTGCCACAGGCAATTCTTGTTTCTAATTGGTCGATTTCTAAAACAGCTTTTCCTCTGAAGCCGCTTGGCCAAATGATATGAAACTTGGTAAGAAGCATCTATGGAAGGTCCTCTATAGAGATTGCTCATTTCGTTTTGATCCATTAACAAACATGGCTGCCACAGGCAATTCTCGTTTTAGATTGGTCGATTTCATAAAAATCTTCTTCTCTGAAACTGCTGTGCCAAAATGAACTGAAATTTTGTGGGAAGCACCTATGGAAGGTTCTGTATTAAGTTTGCTCAAAGCAGAATGAAAGGTGAGCGATACAGGCCCACTGAGCCTCTAGTTTAGAGTATAAAACAATTTTTTGAGGGGTTGAAACAATTCAAAATGGCGGCCGTTGCCATGGTAACCAAGGTGCAAAAAATGTTAAATTAATTCCAAACAGCGGATCCTTTTGAAACTTGACACAAAAATAGATCATCACTCAAAGTTGTGCTCTTTGTTTTTAAAATTTTCAAATTGGCCATCATTTCAAAATGGCCGCCAATATAAAAATTAAAAAAATCGTTAAAAATTCTAAAATGAAAAGATTTCAATGGAAATGGATATTTACAGGGACTAAGACATGCTGCACCATATTGCAATCACTTTGGTTTGCTATGGCGGCCAATTTGAATCCAAAATGGCCGCCGAAATACAAAAATCCTCCGAATTGGTCAAAATTTGGTTTCCAAGTAGATTATGATGTTGCGAATTGATATCCATTGTTTGGGAGCCATGTTATGATCCTTCAGATCATATCATATATTGTTTGACCTGTTATTGTCCTCGGCGTGGCTTCCGGGTCGTCGTGGTCGTAAAAATATGGTATGGTTGGATTTACAACTACATGTGCAATCAGTGTCTATCACTACAAACCTTGTGAGTTCGAATCTTTCTCATGGGGAGATGCACTCGATACAACTTTGTGTGATAAAGTTTGTCAATTACTTCCGGCAGGTCAGTGGTTTTTTTCCGAGTACTGGAAAATATGGAAGAAAGGCAAGTCGAATAGCGATAAGATATGGACAATATGGAAGAAAAGTAAGTTGAATAGTGAAATGATATGGAAATTATGAAAGAAAAGTAAGTTGAATAGTGAATGGAAAATACAGAAGAAAATTGTGAAATGATATGGAAAATAGGGAAGAAAAGTAAGTTGAATAGTGAAAAGATAGGGAAAATATGGAAGAAAGGGAAGTGAATGGTGAAATGATAGGGAAAATATGGAAGAAAAGTAAGTTGAATAGTGATAAGATTTGGAAAGTATGGAAGAAAAATAAGTTTAATAGTGAAAAGATATGGAAAATATGGAAGACAAGTCAGTTGAAAAGTGAAAAGATATGGAAGAAAGGTAAGTTGAATAGTGAAAAGATATGGAGAAAATGTAGGTTGAATGGTGAAATGATATGGAAAATACAGAAGAAAAGTAAGTTGAATAGTGAAAAGACATGGAAATTATGGAAGAAAAGTAGGTTGAATAGTGAAATGATATGGAAATTATGGAAGAAAAGTAGGTTGAATAGTGAAATGATATGGAAAATACAGAAGAAAAATGTGAAATGATATGGAAATTATGAAAGAAAAGTAAGTTGAATAGTGAAAAGTTTTAGAAAATACGGAAGAAAAGTAAGTTGAATAGTGAAAAGATAGGGAAGCATGGAAGAAAAGTAGGTTGAATAGTGAAAAGATATGGAAAATGTGGAAGAAAAGTAGGTTCAATTGTGAAATGATATGGAAAATATGGAAGAAAGATAAGTTGAAAAGTGAAAAGATTTGGAAAATATGGAAGAAAGGCAAGTCGAATAGTGAAAAGATATGGACAATATGGAAGAAAGATAAGTTGAATAGTGAAAAGATTTGGAAAATACAGAAGAAAAAGTAAGTTGAATAGTGAAAAAATAGGGAAAAAAGTATGGGAAAATGAAATGTTTTTAAGTCATGTACTAGAGAAACAACTAACTGATATTTCAAACGTTGCGGTTTGAAAAAGTACGGAAAAAAGTACGGGAAAATGAAATGTTTTATAACGTCATGCACTAGAAAAGTAGGTTGAATAGTGAAAAGATTTGGAAAACACAGAAGAAAAGTAAGTTGAATAGTGAAAAGATATGGAAATTATGGAAGAAAAGTAGGTTGAATAGTGAAATGATATGGAAAATATGGAAGAAAGATAAGTTGAAATGTGAAAAGATATGGAAAGTATGGAAGAAAGCCAAGTTGAAAAGTGAAATGATTTGGAAAACATGGAAGAAAAGTAGGTTGAATTGTGAAATGATATGGAAAATTGAAATATTTTATAACGTCATGTATTAGAAAAGCAAGTAACGTTGCATTTCAAACGTTGCGGTTTGAAAAAAGTATGCTGGATTCATTCATGCTGGTATCCTCATCAGGCTGTGTTAACTAGGTTTGAATAAGAATTTCCTTTTTCTGATGACTTTTATTGACAATAGGACCATACAAATGTAATTGCAAATAAATTGAAGCAAGTATCATAAGCATGCAACTATTATCATAGCATGTATCTAAGATCCAAACATCAAACTGGATTGTGCTAACTGCAAAGCAAAACATAAAACAAAAACAAATTAATTAAAAGCAAGCAAAATAAAAAAGAAATATGCAAATTAAAATAATAGTAGCCCCTCAAAGTATAATGCACTTTCTTTGATCACAAATAAGGCAAGCAGCTCAGCAATTCTGTCATTAAATACCTTTTCATGAACATGTTCATCAATTAAAACTGTTGTCATTAGTCTCTGTTTTTGTATTTGATTGCAGTATTAATTCCGATGGTTATGGGTCGTTTTCTCATCGACATTTACCCCATATCTCCTTTTACTTCTATCAGAGAGGAACAGGGCCTAAATATGGAAGCGGTGTACCCTGTCTATCACTCAAGAAAAGAATGGTGTTGGACAAACTCATTATATAGGACAATGAGTCATGCACCATTCTAAAAAGATGACAGATTTGTGACTTGTAACTTTTTTTTACTGTAAAAGATATTTATTTTTGACATTTTCCTTCTTTATATCATACTGCAACCAATAATAGATGTAAAGGATTGCACACATTATTGTGGGGCACATGCACAAGTTAAGACATGGGAGACAAGTTGTGAAGTTGTACTTTCCTAAGTACATTGACAAGGTAGTAATTATTGAGATAAAACAGACGTGTCATACAGTTTGGTTACACTGGGAGGATATTTCAATATGTTTTTATTTGTTTTAAAACATTTTCGGGTTCAGACATTGTTTAGATTGGAGAAATGGAGCACTGGAGATGGTGTGTCGTGATAACCACCCCCCATTTTTGTAATGTGACCAAAAGTACATTTCCGCGTGATGTCTTCAACCTCTAAAATAACTAAAGGGGACAAACAAATGTATCTTATGTGAACTGTGCCAATTACCCACTTAAGACGTGCCTTCATTCAATGCTGTGCATCATTTCCTTTGTTGAGATGGGAATATCTGTACGCTATGGCGGCCACCATTAAAAACATGGATTCAGCCGTTACCTGACCCCTCTAGCAACAACAAATTCCGAGGGGTCACGAGTACCAGACTACCCCATATACTACTCCCTATGTTGTTTAATATTTTTATAAATAACATCGTTGAAAAATTAGAATGTGGTGATGCGGATCCAGTTTTGGTTGGTGACATCTCTATCAATTGTTTACTATATGCAGACGACCTTGTACTTTTATCAAGTAGTCCATGTGGATTACAAACATGTCTTGATACCTTATATGAATTTCGTTCATGTTGGAAACTAGAGGTTAATAACTCTCATTCTAAAGTGCTTATTTTCAACTAAAATGGAAAATCATTCTTATATCAGTTCATGTATAAAGGGAATGCCATTGAGACAGTAAATAGCTATTGCTACCTTGGTATAATGTTGAAATGTAATGGTAGTTTCAACCTTGCCATGTCCACTTTAGCCGAAAAAGCTAGGAGAGCATATTTTAAAATAAAGAAAACTATTGGCTTAAATAATCCTTGTAAACTATTAGAAAAACTCTTTGATTCCCTTATATTACCAATTTCATTATATTGCTGTGAGATTTGGGGTTTAGAATCTGCTTTGAAATGTAAAGAATCGGATACTAATGAGTTATTGCATACTAAATTTATGAAGGAAATACTTGGAGTGCATTGTAAAACTCCAAATGCTGCCTGTAGGTCTGAGCTAGCCAGAAAACCATGTAGAACAAAAATAATTACGGCATGCATTAAATATTTAGATCATGTCATTTCTTCTAAGGACACCCTATCCCATGATAAACTTAAGGCTACTTGGAAGTCGAATGTATGGATTAGAAATATTATCTCATGCATTAATAGATTAGGATATTCCTTTTCCAACGAAATTATGCCTACAACATCTTTCAAACCATTCATCAATCAGATCCAACAGCGAATATATGACCAACATCTACAAGATCAAAACTCAAAAATCAAAGAATGTGAAAAATTGTTCTTTTTACGTAATATTTATGATGAAAATGAACGGCCAGCTTATGTAGATAATATTATTTTGAAATCAGATAGATCGAATATTGCCAAATTAAGAATTTGTGCCCATAACCTCGAAATTGAAAAAGGCCGCTATTTCAAAATAAATAGAACTGAAAGATTTTGTAAAATATGCAATGATTTAGAAATTGAAGATGAAAACCGTTTCCTTTGGCAGTGCGAAAAATATAGGAAAGAAAGAGAAATATTATTTAAAAAAGTATCTTTATATTATAAAAAAATTCCAAACTTCCATAATGATACAATGAAATCAAAACTATTACTTGACAGTAAATCGGTGCGAATTAACAAATTATGCACATACTTTATATCAAATTTGTTAAAAATTAGAAAAGATAGTATATCTTAATACAGTTATGTCATAAGATTGTTATTTATGTTCGCAGTCATGTTAAGGCAGTCCTTTTTTCTTTGCAACATAAATTTATGACAATTGATGACAATGTAAAGTTTTCATGACGAAGACGTCTGTTTTTTTGAATAGCACTGTTGTACGACTTTGATAAATCTATACTCTGTCGTACTGAATATTAAATAATTATATGTTCGTTATGAAAGAATAGTAAATACTAAATAATGCCATTTTGAAACGTAACAATATTCAAGCATCTTGATTTTTGGTGAACTGTCAATCTGTTTGCAAGAGGCGGGGTTTATGCTACTTTTCCGGTGTCGTAAATTTTTTAGCTACACATGTAAATTAGCTACCTCCAACTTCCGGTAGTTAATTTTCATACGACGGAGCAATGGGGTTCACCTACGATTTTTACGCTAATAGGTGGCGCATGTGTTCCATCAGTTATTACTTTCGGAACTCCTCGGCTAGCATCAATAACGTAACTAATGTAAACTACGATATTGATTTACAAAACATGTATATGTATTCGTGTAAAATGCCACAAATGGTGTGTTTAACAAGATGAGGGTAGCTATCAAGAAGACTGACCATGCGACGAGAGGTCCGTGGACGCCAGGGAAATACGACGTGGTTTGCTCGGCACATAATGACATTTCAAGCCCAATCAAGGACATCGGCTTCTCAGAGTGTCGGGATTATTATGTTAGATGTCTTCCAGTGTTGATTGAATAAAAAGTTTATATAACTTTTACTTAAGGAATGGCTCCTCTAAGCATAGTGTTCAATATATTTAATAAGACATAAAACACTAACCATTTTACTACTGAGGGGGGGTTGGGTTTTTTTTTTAATAAAAATCGTTTATTTTCCACTATGTCCAAATTTTAAAGTAGACCTGAATACACCTCAGCCCTAAAAAAATATTGCTTGTTTAGGTTAACCCGACCCTACCTAAAATTTAGTGCCTATAATCCTAGCTATTTTATTAGTTTTTCTCAACAAGCACAGTCTTGGAACATCTGCATGCCCAATATATCCAATGCAAAAAAAAAAAAAAAAATACTGGTCACCTTTACCTAACCTTTTTCACAGGGTTACTGGTAACACTAAACACACAATTATTTTTTAGGTCTCGTATGCATGTATCTTTTACCTCATGTATGTATAAAAAATATTTTTGATCTACCTGATGCTTGAAAAAAAAATGGATTCTCTACTGACAGACATAAAAAATCCCATACCCCCCTCCCTCCTTCACTAATAAAATTGTTGGTGTCTAATAAAGAAAACAAGTGAGTGGGAAGACATGTCACTCCACTCGGGCACATTAATTAATATTCCGATTCCTAGCCGGCCAGTCTTTGTTCTTACTTGCACGCTTTAATAGTAGAGAAGCAACACATACCAATTTTATAGTCTTTGGTTTGACCAGACTGGGGCTCTATCCCATGGATCTAACACACTCAAGGCGAGAATGCTAACCATTACACCACCGATGAGATAGGAAACCATTTTGTCAACAGACCATTGAGACCAATAACATAATACCACCACAACAAAAATTTTGTGGTCGTATAAAAATCACACTGAAAAAGGAGCAGTCCTTCAAAATTTTCATTAAGCAAGGGACTTGTGCCCAAGTTGCTTAGTTGAAGTTAGTTAATACAGTCAATATCATCAAACACACATTAAAAAGATCATAGATTAGCTTCCAGTCAGATTTGAACTGACATCTTTTCAACTTATTGAAATGTACTACCTTGTACTATAGAAGCCATAATGATTGTAATATTACACAAAGTACACATACAGATAAATAAACCACTCAAACAAGTACTTCAAAAGCATCTTGTACAAAGGACTGTATTTAAGACATATTATTAACTACAGATGTACATGTATTTTAATCTTCACCATAGGATAGTTAAATGTTTAAATTGTGTATGTATTGACACTGATTACATCAGGTAATAATATTCATTAAAAAGTTGTTAATGTTTTCGTGATTCATGAAACCTTTTTTTCTCTCTAGCTACTGTTAGCTTCGCTTAAATAGTCTTAAACTTAAAGGGTCAATATATTACTTTAATAACAATATATGATATAAGTATACAAATATAACATGACAAAAAGACAAATATTTAATGGCTGACAAAAAATTAGGAATACCCAGAAAACTGAAGACTGAGACGCACAAACAACTAAAAATCCGGACCGACATGAACTCAGATGCTCCATATGAGTCTGCAGTTCGAACTTCACTAATACCACTTCATGGGTGAAAGAGCTGGGGGCAATTGCCCTCCCTACTTTTAAAAATTGAGGGAGAGATAGTTTTGCCCCCTTTTTTGGCATTAAATTTAAGAAAAAAAACCTTTTTACTTTAGTATGGAAGCATATATTGTCCATTTAGCCAAGGGTATAAGGATATTTGGACAAGTGTATACTTTGGAACCATATTGACTTTTTTTTTATTGCTGCACAGTTGAAAATATACCAGAAAAATAAGGAATACATTTTTTGTACAAATTTCATAAAGATGTATACCGAATGTAATGAGCATCATTTAAATTAGTATATTTATTGAGGTAATTACACATGATTGTGTATTTATATTTCAAAGATAAAAAAAATTGTGAATTTTTTTTTTAAATGTAAAATGTTTCTTAAAAACATACGAGGGTATCCCTATTGAAAGCCCCATAATTTCTTTCTATTGAAAATATGCCCCGTTTTTTCACATTCTGAATGATGACATGTATATGATGCTTTCAGTGTGTTGTTTTTGAATATTTAATAAAAAGAAAAGGTGTGTAAAAGGTTGGGCAAGTTTTTTTTAATAAAAAGGATTTTTTTCCTAACCTTTGCCTGGATATGAATCCCATCTGGTTTTATAAAGGCAAAATCTTATTTTTCAATTGTAATGGATAGCATAAATATGACAAATTCTCCTGGTCTTGTCTCTGAATCCTGTCACGAAAGCACATTCAAACTGATCCGTCATCATAATTTTAATGATGTTTTATTTTCAGTCGGGACAACTTGGACATTAAACAAATACAATAATATTGAAAAGTAACGAACATAAATCGTATGCTTGGGTTTTCAGTGTAATATGTACCTTTCAATCAGGTAAGTTTTTCGAACGTTTGTCGATGCATTCCGGCGTAGTATATCATATTCGAGCTTCGGCACTGACCCCCCAGTTGATCGCCGTCCGCCATCTTGGAATCGAATAACTGATAGTACACATGCGCCACCTGTCGGGAATGGGATAGGTGAACCCCATTAAAATTAGCTACCTATGAAAATTAGCTACTTGTAGCATAAACTTAGAGGATTTGTCTCCCTTATTATGTTTACCAAAATACAAATTGTGTATTTCCAATGGAGGTGTTAGAATAGAAAAATCAAGAAAAAAATATGTTGACTGCCTGACATATAAAAACATCGTTTGACCGCTGTCCAGTTACGAAAACCAGTCTAACGCAATAGTACAATTATTGCAGAGAAAAAAAGTACAGGGTGAAAAAGTCAAGGTCGCTAAAAAACCGTGATGATCGGGTTTATCACCTAACCGAATTTGGTTTAAGAATTCAAGGAAAAAAATAGTTCCCGCGGAAGAAAAGAAAATATTATAAAATAAATATATATATTCAGGATAAAATCTAAACAGAAAGTTTGGAAAGAAATATATGAAAACTTTTTAATATCGAAAGAAAATAAATAAAAAGAAATCAGAAGTAAGAAAATGAAAGAGGGTCGAAAGATCGAGTGATGATCCCTCAAGTAGTATGCAAAGAGGAGAAATTCCAGTGTGTGGAAGTCAACAAATAAAATCAGATTCCTGTTCGACTACTTAATTTATGTGTTTATTATTTAAATATTATAGGTAGGTCTCTGTTATTTTGTTTTATTATTTTATCTTAATGATCATTTCAAATTTCTTTAGTTTCATATGAAATTTATGTTATTAAATATCATTATTATGGATTGTTAACAATAAAAGAAATTTATTTTTCAAGCATGAGAATCAGAATTAATTGAAATAATTTATGCATCTTAAATGAATAAGTGAATGAAAATATTCAAATGATTAATTTTATTGATAAGCATATCTTGAATTAATGTTGTACTTTATTGGTAGGAACCTATGTGAGATGGACTTTCAAGGTATAAATTTGATTAATTAAAAATTGTATTTTAAAGGTGAAATTTGTATTTTTTTCTTAATGTGAAAGAGATAAGAATAATTAGATGATTTAGTCTCGATTTCAATTTACTTACTATTCTTTCGATTTTCATTTTTTTTATAATGCATTGTTATACTTTCAAACTGTTGATATTTTTCTTTTGATTCCTTTGTGTATTGAAACTATTTATATTGAGTCAACAAATAAAATCAGATTCCTGCTGGACTACTTAATTTTGTGTTTATTATTTAAATATTATAGATCCCGGTATTCCCCAAAGTGACAGGACTGTGTCAAGGAAATCAGATCAATAACACCAAACCAGTCATTTTCACAGAGGGACAAAATGAAAAACGGCATGTACATAAACAGGAAAAGAGTTACTGATTGACAAAGAGAGACATATAGAGCTACACAATATAAAATAAAATAAACAATAGATATTAGTGGTGTTCATAGTTGAAAAACAAGATGTATGGCTGTATAGCATGTGATTAAGTTACAAACTATCTTTTTTCAATTTACCATCGCGATGTATCATTGTTACAGCTAATACACACCGTACAACTAACTTGTATCATTTTTACAGCTAATACACACCGTACAACTAACTGGTATCATTGTTACAGCTAATACACACCGTACAACTAACTTGTATCATTGTTACAGCTAATACACACCGTACAACCAACTTGTATCATTGTTACAGCTAATACACACCGTACAACTAACTTGTATCATTGTTACAGCTAATACACACCGTACAACTAACTTGTATCATTGTTACAGCTAATACACACCGTACAACTAACTTGTATCATTTTTACAGCTAATACACACCGTACAACTAACTTGTATCATTGTTACAGCTAATGCACACCGTACAACTAACTTGTATCATTGTTACAGCTAATACACACCGTACAACTAACTTGTATCATTGTTACAGCTAATACACACCGTACAACCAACTTGTATCATTTCAGTCAAATGCCGTAAGATACGGTCAAAATTTTATATTTATCAAATTGACGCCACTACACAAGGGTAAGTTTTTTTTAGAATTTTCATGTAGAATTATTCGTATGACCGAATGGCTTTGATTTAAAAGAAGTCCATAGATATTGCACTATATATACAGTTGGTACTTTCTTCATGTCTGTCAAATATGTAATAATTCAAGCTCATAATGTCAAGAAATCAGATCGAAAAGTTACATTTCTGTTCTCCATCGGCTTTTCCTTTTAAGTACGAATGATTTCAGGAAGATTCTAATATTTGCAGCAGAGTTCATACCATTTTCATAATTAAAATATCTTCAATTTCAATGTAAATAGCCGGTCAAAAAGGGAGATTGCGATAAAATTGATACGATCAAAATCTGTCGAGAGTTTCTTTATGATACGATGAAAGAATGTGTTCAGACACGGTCAACTTCGTTATGTGGTAGCCGCATTTTTACTAAAATACCTGATTACCCATGAACAGAAGGTAAACCAGAGGCTCCCAAGAGCCTGTATCGTTCACCTGGTTATAAAAAGATCCAATTGGTCCTATGTAAAAACTATGTCCTGCAGTGGTAGTCATCTTGGAATTCCGATCAACATGAAAAACACAAACTTTGTAAAGGACCTTCCAATGACTGATTTCCAACTGGGTCCCCCATAAATCTATGACTTGAGATGGTGGCTAGCTTGGATTTCCAATCAGCATTAGAAAAAAATAAATTTGTAGAGGCCCATCAAATGAACATTCCTGAAAAGTTTGGTTTCAATTGTCCAAGCGGTTTCAGTAAAGAAGTGTTTTAAAACATTTCCCCATAAGGTTCAATGTTAAACTAAGTTCTGCCATAGCTGCCATCTTGAATTTTATATCAGAACAAAAACCTAAATTTTGTAGAGGACCATCCAATGAACATTCATGTACAGTCAGGCTTCAATCAGATTTGTGTTTTGAAACATTTTTCCCATAGGGTCCAATGTTAAACTAAGTCCTGCCGTAGCCACCATCTTGGATTTCATATCAGAACAAAAAACCTAAGCTTTGTAGAGGACTATCCAGTGAACATTCCTGTGTAGCTTGGACTGAGTCTTATTTATAGTTTCTGAAAAGAAGGCATTTCTGATACAGTTTGACTTTGGGGTTGTTGTCTCATTGACATTTACCCCATATCTCATTATATTCATATTTGAACATTTTCCCATAGGGTCCAATGTCCTGCGGTGGCAGCCATTTTAGATTTCGGATCGGCATAGAAAACCCAAACTTTTTAGAGGACCTTCAAATGATTATTTCAATTGTCCTTAAGAGAAGAAGCGTTTTGAAACATTTTTCCCATAGGGTCCAATGTTAAACTAAGTCCTGCCGTAGCCGCCATTTTGAATTTCATATCGGAACAAAAAACCTAAAGTTTGTAGAGGACCATCCAATTAGTTTATAATTATTTTATTTGATCAATGATACAAAGAGGATCAGACACAAGTTTTACCAACTTATGGAGTCTTCTCCTATATATACAATCATTATTACATTATATTGAGAATGCACAAGAAAACAAGAAAAATACAATTTTATCATATAATATAGCTGAAAATAGTAAACGAGTAAAAAGAAATGAAGAAAAAGTAGGTGTGTGTGTATGGATGCTGGATGATGTTTGGTTAGTACATTAAACGATTAGAAATCGTTTAGACCTTTTTATGAATCGGAAAACTGAATCAAAAATAAAGCAATTATCTGTATAGCTTAAGGTTTCATTTCCTGAAGAGAGAAGTGAAGTATTGATCGATTGAGACAAATCGCTTATGCTGAGAAACAGTTCATTTCTTATTTCAGAATATTTGGTACAAACAAAAAAGAAGTGGTTCGCATCTTCTTGGGGGGCACCGCAGCTGTACGCTGGGCTAGATGAAATATGAACCTTATGTAGATCATGGTTGAGGAAAGAAGCTGTACATCTAATTTGTGTTAGGATCACGTTTAACTTTCTAGGTCCATAGTAATAAAGTTTGGGAACTGAGATCTTATTTGATTGGCTGTTAAGACGAATAGCGTTTTTGAATTTGGATAATGAATCTAATTTTCTGATTGCAATGTCAAGTTTATTCCATTCTTTAACTGTGGAAGGAATAAATGACGAATTGGTTATAGAGAGTCTACAGAAAGGAACTATTAAATTATCACCATTTCGCAAAGGGTATATAGTAGTACTCCGAATAGTTGGGGGAATTAGATGACGCAAGTATTCAGGTGCCATTCCACATTTTATATTAAAAATGAACATTCATGTACAGTTTGGCTTTAATCATATTTGTAGTGTCTGAGAAGAAGGCATTTGAACATTCTCCCATATGGTTCAATGTTAATCTATTTCCTGCAGTGGCGGCCATCTTGGATTTTCGATTGACATAAAAAACAGAAAGTTTGTAGAGGACCTTCCAATGATCATTCATGGGCAGTTTGGTTTGAATTATTCAAGTGGTTTCAGAGAAGAAGCGTTTTGAAACTTGGTAAAGGACATTCCAATGATCATTCATTTACAGTTTGGGTTCAGTCAGTTCATTAGTTTCAGAGAAGAGGATCTGTGAAATTTCAGCCAATCAGAGCATATCATTGGCCCTGGTAGCCATGTTGAATATCCGACTAGAACGAAAAACAGCAACTTTGTAGAGGACCATCCAAGTAACATTCCTGCTAAGTTTGGTTCCAATTGGCCCAGTGGTTTCGGAGAAGAAGCTTGAAATGTGAAAAGTTTACAGACGACGGACGCCAAGTGATAGCAATAGTTCCCATGGACCTTTGGTTCAGGTGAACTAATAATGTACTAGCCTTGCGATATATAATATGGACAAGGCACTGCCTTCAAGCGAGCATCGAGTTTTATCTCAGTCTTGAAAGTGACGACTTGAGTTGGGGCTACTGTGTGTGTTATTCGCACACGTACAGCACATAATTAGAATACGCTGTGATAGCGTAATAGGGCTATTCTTATACACTCTAATTTTATGGAATTTCCGGAGTGGTGGAACGAATTTTAATTACCTGTAAGGTTAAAATCAGTCGTACTACTCGGCCATATAATATATATATATTGTAGGGTAGCGAGAATGGCCGAGTAGTTACGATTGAGGTTAAAATAAGTACATACTATACGATTAACAAAATTTGTTTTCCAACACCATTCTGACGTTCCTACATGTACATATGTATATTATGATGTATCATGTTAAATTGCAAAACCCGGTGTCATAGAGTAAACCTTCCCCCATAGTAGATTAACCCCCTCCCCCCGGAAGATTTACTATATAGTAAACTTTCCCCCATGGGGGAACGTTTACTATATACCGGTAGTATATATTCCGCATAGTAAACCTTCCTACCTACTCTAATACTGCAAAATGGCTCGGTACATTTTTTTTTACCTTTTAATCATAACCGGATATAGTTAATGGTATATAACAATTAAAATTAATACGATTAAGGTGCTAAATTAAGAATCGATAGTAATTATCCTCCGGATTAAAGGGGAACGTTTACTATATAACAAAATATCCGGGAGGATGATCGGCTATGGATGGGGGAATGTTTACAAAATAGTAAATTCCCCCCCCCCCCCCGGAGGAATATTTACTATATAGTCAAGTATCCGGGGGGAAGGTTTACTCTACAGCAAATATTCCGAAGGGGAATATTTACTATATAGTAAACAATCAGGGGGGAAGGTTTGCTATGCGAATGGTTTACTATACGACACCAGAACATAGCATGCTACAGCCTCACAACAACTCGTTTTCCTGTCAAAAGTTAGCCTATTTATAAATGAATGAATGAATGAATGAATGAATGAATGAATGAATGCATGAACTAGAGTAATAAACTTCTAATGTGTAAGCAAATATCATCTGAAGATAACAAGGTTCTCTCAAATTTAGACCAGACAAAATAAATGCTAGCGACGGTATAAAAACGATAGTCTACACAATATTCACCTGCTTCCAGCTGAGGATTTAATAAAACAAAGAAATAGGGGCTTTTGTGAAATGTCAGCTACACATGTTCTAATTTTGACCGTATCAATTTGTGGATCCAAACTACACTTGATCGTATCATGAAGGTGAATTTGACCGTATCTTATTTTGTTTTCCTAACACTGAATATCACCCCATAAAATCGTTATGATACCACTACTGGTAGTGCTTTATACACGAGAGGATGGAAAACTGATTATGCTTTTATGCTACAGTAGTTTTATTTCCTTAATAGTTCGTTCTTTTGACGAAAAACCGATGGAAAACGGAAATTTTAATTTTTGATCGAATTTCTTGTCGTTACGGGCTTGAATTAGTACAAATTTGACAAAAACATGAAGAAAGTACCAACTGTATATATAGTGCAATATCTATGGACTTCTTTTAAATCAAAGCTCATTCAGTCATACGAATAATTCTACATGAAAATTCTAAAAAAAAACTTACCCTTGTGTGGTGGCGTCCATTTGATAAATATAAAATTTTGACCGTATCTTACGGCATTTGACTGAAATGATACAAGTTAGTTGTACGGTGTGTATTATGAGTAGGCACGGCCTATAGAGAGGACGGAAGTATTTGAAATTAAATGATGCTAAAATACCTTTATGGGATATGACATCCACTGGAAAGATACGGGAAAAAAGCATGGAATCTTTTATTGTTGGACTAAGGACAGTGCAAACATTGAAGGCTAACTTGTACTTGTACCCGGGTGGTATCAACCATTATATTTAAAAGGGGGTAGTAGACGCCGGTGTCTGTAAAATGAAAGTATGGTCTTTTAAGTCATAAGAAAAGAGTTTTATTACGAAAACATCAATTAATACAACCAACATACATAAGCAATATTGGCCTAAACCATGCTATGTACAGCCGATACATGTTCATGAAGTGTAAATGATGAATGACGTACGGTCAGGGCCGTCTTGTCAGCAATATAGGCCCCGATCAAAGCAGTGCACCGAGGCCCCTATCTATACACACACTCACAGAAATAAAACTGTAAATGGTCGATAAAATTAAACATATATTTCTTGTATTGATACTTCCAACAAAATCAATGTTTAAACATTAAAAATCATGCCGTATATAACATACATAGATTAGTATGGGGTTCATTTGCTCGTGGGACCACCGCGCAACTGCCCATTGTGCCCATACATAAGACCGCACTTCGTACGGTTACTGTAATACTGATCATCTTCATTTCGACATTTTGAAGTATGTGTATTTCGGCCAATATTATGCTAGTTCCAAGTGAACAAAATAGTTTTTAATTTTTAAAGAATGATATAGGCACCGCTTCCATCAGACATGTCTCTGCTTTCACATACAAAATATTTATATATATTAAGGCAATATTCAGTATCCAAATCATACTCTTTAAAATTATCTGTGACAAAATTATACTGAGAATATATTCCTTCTTGTGTAATTATTACCTTTTAAAATTTCAACAACAAACTGGTTAATAATTTTATAGCATTTATTTCAGAAAGACTGAGTTTAATAAATAATAACAGATATACATATACTGTAGTATGAACGGCATAATTAATAGTTAAATATATAAAATTCATTGTGTCTTACTATTCTAAACCATTGTCGGCAGATGTTGGTAGTATTCAAATATTTTGTAGGATCAGACTGACGAAAAATCTTTCAAAACCTTTGTACACGGAATCACTGTCATACAAATGCAATGTAAAACTAAATCAATGATGGATTTTTTTTGGTCATTTTGTGATGATAACTAATGCTTAAACTGTAAATAATTGCTAAGGATACAATACGATATATATTTTTTTCGTAGTGTTGGAAAAAAGGTGGATATATTTTGTCCCTGAGTACCTGTGGCCTAATACCGGTATTCTCTTCTCTTACTATGTAAAAAATATTTTCTTTTCTTTATATTTTTCACAATATATCTATAGATATTTTGTATAATTTCTTTTTTTTTCTTTTGGGTAGTAAGATGAATAAATAAATGGGTACTGATAGAAATAATTAACATTCTAATATGACGTGCTGTTTTGGCTTTGTAAATACAAGGGTATCAAAATCCCCGATTTATTATGACTTACCCATATTAAAATCTCCAACAAACATACCCCTTCCATAAATTATTTCTTAAATTTACCGTATATGTCCTATTAGAATAGAAATAATTTTATGTCGACATTGTCATTTTTGCGTGTCAGTTGTGACCCAAATACGATTCCAATGCTGTCCTTGACTTGTTGCAACGTAAAATATGACGTGTTTAAAAACTATTAACATGGCGATGAATGGTGGCAAGACTCGTTTTTATTTACGCATTTATTGTAGAACTTTAGGAATATTGTGGTACAAATAATCTTGGATAATTAGACAGGAATTGTGTTTGGATTTCTTTTAAACTGGTAAGTCATATATAACGAAATGGCAATAATCTGGAGTTCGACAGTCAACATGCAGTTGGGCGTGACATAAAATGTCCATGCATCAAAAATGGCCAGAGTTTAAGAAATATTTGCGCAGATAATGCTACCCATATTAAAATCTCCAACAAACTTACCCTTCCATAAATTATTTCTATTCTAATAAGACATATCGGTAAATTTAAGAAATGATTTATGGAAGGGGTAAGTTTGTTGGAGATTTTAATATGGGTAAGTCATATATGGAAGGAGTAAGTTTGTTGGAGATTTTAATATGGGTAAGTCCTAATAAATCGGGGATTTTTATACCCTTTTGTTTACAAAGCCAAAACAGCAGGTCATATTAGAATTTGAATTTTTTTTATATGGGAATGAAAATACAAGATTTTATTTCACAAAAACAATACAAAGTAGCTATTATTTAAATCTTTTTCATGAAAGTATTTACTTTCGTATCTATGTTGGCTTTCCACATCCGGGTTTAAATGTCAGCCCCCAACATTTTTAGTTTCGCGTTATTTTTTAGTCTCGACCGACGCGAGAAATAGTCCATCAGTATGTGGCGATTTACCTATGTGGTCTACAGTAATGAGGACTACCCTCCTCTATTACTTCATATGCAATGCTATATATATACAAAATGTATGTATATCTGGTATCATTTTATTCATAACATTTGTTGGAATGTCAAAAACATTGTATACAGTAATTTTATGATAATCTACCGGTTGTGCAAAGTACTTTCATTTACGTGAAGTATGACACTATCTAGTACCATTTGATTCTGAATATTGAAGACGTTTAGTCAACAATTGAATGATAAGCTACCCACTTGAAAATATATCTCTACCTTTTTTCTACAGAAAATAAAGATACAGTAAAACATGTCGAGCCTCTATGTACTTCTACTGAGGAACCTGGGATATCATACTTTTTCACAATGCACAGAATCTACCACTCCGGCGCACATGAGTTTTTTCAATTTTTATTGGCTCCGTGTTGCTTAATCTTTAGTTTTCTATGCAATATTTTGTAGATCATTGTGCGTCTTTTTTTCTTCCCTTCTTTAATACAAGATTCATAGTTAAACATGTAAGAACAAACTAACTACTGAGTGTTATGGAAGAAACGGCCACAGTTTTATAACGAAAACAAGATCTGACAAGAGGAAACAAACCGCCAATAATTTGAAGTTTTGGCAAGTCTGCGCTTCATTGGTAACAATGAAAGCATAAGAACCTCAATGGAAATAGAGAGCTATAGGGACACGAACCCTGATTCGCAAGCAGTGCTGTCTTAACGCATGGGCACGATTTGCAGTTGCCCGGGCGCCCCGACGATTTGATTTGATTTTTTGGTGTTATAACGCCACTTTCAACAATATTTCAGCTATATCATGGCGACCAGTTTTAGTGGTGGAGGAAGCCGGAGTACCCGGAGAGAACCACCGACCATAGGCAAGCAACTGGTAAATTTTATCACTTGCGGCTGCGAGTCAAGTGCGCCTTTTTGTAATTTACAAAGCCGTGTGCGAACCATCGCCGTATTGCTGAGAGGCTTGTATGAGTTGTTAGATCCAACGACCTAACTCATTGAGCCATCCGGGCCCCGCGCCCCGACGAGCATAGGAATCCCATGCTAATCTAGGTATGTTGTGTATGGCATGTTATTTAATGTTTAAACAGTGAGTTTATTGGACGTACCAATAAAATAAATATACGATTAATTTTATCGACCATTTACATTTTTATTCCTGTAAGTGGTTGTGTAGGTAGGGTCCCAGTGCACTGCTTTGCCTGGGGTCTATATTGCTGTTAAGACGGTATTGCACAGCTTTGATGTGGATAAAGTCCTATTTGAATGACCGAACTCAGCATGTCGCTGTTGGTTCAGTAGTGTCAAATGCAATGCATCTTCAATGTGGCGTGCCGCAAAGTTCTGTCTTAGGGCCCAGATTGTACTGTATTTTTGCAAAACTAATCAGTGAAATTTGCAGACGCCATAATTTTAGTCTTCAGAGTTATGCCGATGACACTCAAGTGTACAGAAATGTACCTTGTAATCAAACCACTTGATAACTGGAAAAATATATCCAGACGCCTGGAGACTTGTTTAGGGACCACCCATTTAACTTGAAGGTGGGGGGGTATGGTTTTTTGTTTCGTTCAGAATTTTTTTTTTCCGAGAACACAAAAGTTAGAATATTTATTTTTTTTGTCGCGCAAAGCGCGAAATTTTTTTCCAGAATTTATCATTAGGTTATATGACAAAAACTCTGAATCAGATAATTTTTTTTTTTTGCTCCACCAAAATCAGAATATTTTGTTCAGCAGCATTGGGAATCAGAATATTTTTTTAGAAAAAAACCATAACTCCCTCCTTCAAGTTAAATGGTCGTTCCCTTATCAGACGTTAGTGTGTGGATGAGCTCAACTATGTTCAGATTAAGCCAAAACAACACATAGCTTATTGTATTTGCGCGAAACACCGTGAGAGGGAATTTTCAGAATGTTGTCTCTCTTTCGACGGAACTATAGTGATCAATGCTTCATTTGTTAAAAACCTCGGCATGGTTTTCGACAGGACATTATGCATGCAAAAACAAGCAAGTGCAATTACAAAGTCATGCTAGAGTAAATACCCAACATAATCTCGAAGCTACAGTGTGTTCAAAATACAGCAGCTAGATTGATAACATGATCACATTACATCAGTTATCATGTCTCTTCACTGGCTTCCGGTGCAGTATTGTCTCCAATACAAATTATTATTATAAACTTTCAAAGCTCTTCATGGCCAAGCTCCGATATATCTTAGGGAACTTGTCAGTTTTTATCAACCATAAAGGTCGCTACGGTAAGAGAACGCCATGATGATTCAACAACCACGTGTAAGAACAAAAACTTATGGTGATAAACGATTTGACAAGACAGCTTCCACATTTTGGAAAAACTGCCTAGTGAAACCCTAAATGAAGTCCCGTGAAAAATGGTAAAAATTATCTTTTTAGAATTGCTTATTTATGATTTTATGTAAGCTTCCTACGCTGACAGTTTTACATGTTTTTTAAGAACTTCTAAATTTATATTTATCATTCCCCCTTTGTAATGTGTGTTAATTGTTTTTTTATCTCTCTTTTAGTTAATATTTTATTGTCTGAATAATGACAAAAGGTTCAGACACAAGTTTTTCAACTTAGCGTTTTCTTCTCCATATACACACAATATACAATATACAATTATGGCTTTCATGATAATGTAATATCCAAAATTATCAATTCGAGAAAAGGGTTATTTCCCCGAGGTCCGTAATGCTGGCGTCACTCTGTTCCGAAATTGACACCAGATGGCCATACGAATATGGAATTTTGAATTTCGCACGAAGATGGCCCCGAACTTGGTCAACAGCCAATGAACAGCGGAAGCAAGTACGATTCCTACAGAAGGTCACACGATGGCACCCGAACCACACACGAAGGCAACACGAAGATATGAATTTTTATAGTAGTTTATACCCGCAGGACACACGAAGGCCACAGGATGGCTACACGACGTCTTATTGAGAGTACGATGCGTTCGAACTAGATCACGAAGGCGTCATGTGACCTACCGATGGTATACAACTTTCGGTCGTCCGTGGAAAATTCAGTTGCTGAACGGAGATTATTGGGAGCAGAACACATAGTACATTTCCACTTTATTTCAGATTTAGTTCAACTTTAACATGCCACCCAAGGCAGGGAGAGGCAGAGGGGAAAATAAGCTGGCTGGTAAATACAAAACTCAGAAAAGGAAAGCATAGGAAACTGAGGATTTAGGGATCCAAGAAGACAGCTCTGAGTCTCCAACCAGAGAGAGAAGGGGGAAGAAATCCAAGAAAGATGTCAGTCCTTGTACAAGTAAAACTCCAGAGCGGTCCCCAGAGGGTTCCAGGTCTCCCCACGGTCTGAAAAGTCTCCTCAGCAGTCTGAAAGGTCTCCTCAACAGTCTAGGATGTCTTCTCAGCAGTCCCAAGATTCTCGGCAGGATTCACCTTCTCCACCTCCTCCTTGTAACAGACAGCCCGAATCCTCGAATGATGAAGGTAAATATTTATAACTTATTTTTGGTATGGATGGGGGGGGGGGGGGGGGGGGCAAGAGGGATTATTGATTTTGTTATATATTTCCATACATTGTTGTCCTGCATGTACTTAATTTTTTTTCCATTTGGTATCTTTTCAGATGAGTCAGCTTCTCCCGCCCTCTCTGCAGGCAAGTCCAAGTCCAAGCCTGAAGTGGGCAAGGGCAAGGGTGACAAAGGGAAAGGCAAGGTCCAGAATGAGAACCCACCCCCTGGTGCACCAAACAGCTTCACAGAGGCGCAGGAGGAGGCAATCGCTCGCTGGTTGGAGAGTAAGAAGCTACTGTATGACATAAAGGACAAACAGTACAAAGACAATGCATTAAGGAGGCAACTATGGGAGGGAAAGGCTGCGGAGTACGAGGTGGATTGTAAGTATAAACAATTTACATTTCAAATACTTTGAAATATTTGAAATCTATTTCAGATAATTGACATACATTGCTGTCAATGAACATTTCAATGATTGTACTAATTATTTGTTTTGATTTCTGTCATTGCAGATGATTCAATTCAGAAACGGTACCACACACAAAGGACTCGATTCTCGAAGCTGCGTGGGTCCAACCCCGGAAGAGGTCCGGTGATGGTCTGTCGAGTGGTGACGAGGAAGACCCCATCCTTGCCGAGGAGGCCAGTGAGAATGACAGTGACCGTGACAAGTTTGTCCGCCGGGTCTTTGGGTTCCTGCAGCCACATATCAGACGTCACAAGAAGGATACACCAGCTAGTGTGAGCATATCATTGAAATTAAATTCAAACTGCACTTTGTTGAAAATTTTCAATTTCCAATATTTTTGTTTCCAAATATAACTTTCAAATGCACTTATGTTTGTTTTCTATTTTTGTTTTTGCAGTTTAAGGACAAGTTGGCCCTGGCTGAGACGGCTGAGCTGGCTGGGAGTGACAACAGTATCATGACAGGCAGTCTTGCATACCAACCCAGGCAGCCCACCAAGAAGTACACTGGCTATCATACACCGAGACTTCCTTCCAGGACCAGAACAGCTGCTGAGGACCGACCCGTGTCTCCTACCATGGACATGAGAGTTGCCGGAGCATCCAGTGATCTCCAAGATAGGCTGGTTCAGTTCATCACTCGAGAGCAGCAAGTCAACAGGGCCACTCCTTTCTGCAAGTACCTGGAAACCGAAATGGATCGTCTGCATGATGCCTGCCACGAACCGGCGTATGAGGAGATCACCACAGTTCTTAACCAGTAAGTATATAAAATTGCATAAATTTGAAATTCATTTATTTAATGTCACAAATTTTATTGCATGCTAAATTTTAGCTTGTATCAATACTATGCTGTTTGTTTTTGTCTTTCCAGTTACCGGAAGGTGTCCAAGCAGTTCAGGAAGAGGGAAGCGGCTGGTGACTAGATCAGTCCCTTAGAAAATGTCCTGTCAGCATTCCAGTCGCAGCAGCAACAGCTATAATACGATGGCTACACGACGGCATTGCGAGGGCTTCACGTAGTCGTGTTGCCTTCCTAAGACAATCGGGCAGCTTCTTGTTTCCTTCGTATTGTGTTCGTGAGGCGAAAAATGCCCGATGGCACCGATGATCACACGAAGTAAAGACGAAGATGACACGATTTGACAAGATGCCCTCACGATGACCTTACGAAATGCAAATGGACACACGAATTCAACACGAAAATGAACCTTCGCAAGGTCCTTCTGAAATTTATTGGCATGACAAAGATTTTGCCACCGCTCACGAAGTTGCTGGCGGAGCCTGAGAAACTCCACCGGCAGTCATACGATGTCTTAAGATGCCTTCACGAATGGCGCGATGGTCTAACGATCAGAGCTGAATTTGAACTTTTCCTTTATCGTGTGTCCATCTGGTGTCAATTTCGGAGGGAAATAACCCTTTCGAGATTTAACTATTTTGGATATTACATTATCAAGAAAGACATAATTGTATTATTATACTGAACAAAACAATTAAATAGTTTATCGACGTGCAAAAGCGCGCCAAATTTTTAGGAGTTATTTCGTCTCACGCGCAGATACCCAAACCGATATTTTTTTCTACGTGCACATTGCAACGGGAAAAGGGGGTTATTTCTTTTCACGTACAGAAAATACTGTTATTATTTTCCATCTAGTTTCTATAGTAAAGTATAATAATATACAATATGATATGCATTATTATTATATAATTTCGCTAAAATTTTAACATGAAGACATGAAACAATAAATGTAGCAATAAAGCAGAATGCGACAATGGAATACCATTAAAAGTAACCAATCAAACAGACCCGAGTGTTAAAAAAAACCCTGGGACATAGATAGTAGCACGTGGTGTTAGTTATTGGATTAATAATACATTATTTCGCCAAAAGTAAGTACTTTTAGTTCACTTTGTGTATTATAATATTGTATTAAAGATGGGTTATCCATTATTGCATACTGTTGTAAACAAAGCAAAAAATAAAATAAATAGAAATAAGCTTTCGAGGTCAGTCGCGAACGGTAAACAATTAAAACATCAACACACCTTATCAAACAGTAGTCAACTTATGGTGAAACGACCTGTGTCTTGAATGAATTTTAGAACTTGCAAAAAAATTGTATATTTTTTTCATCGTTGAGAATTTCATTGCCAAGTAATAAAGTAAGCTCATCTATTGGTAAATCATTGTTAATTTCTCGAATTCCTATAAGCAAAATATTTCTCTTTTAGTTAATTATTTTGTTGTTATACATGTATTCTATGTTCAGTTTTATTGTACGATTTTTTTACCATGTTGAGCGCTTAGAGTAATTTTAATTAGAGAATGCGCTATATAAATATTGTAAATAATAATAATAATTTATAACATTTCACACTATCGTAATGTGATGATAGGTCCATGTAATTTGTCATCACATTGGTGTAGAGAATAACTATGAGTGGTGACTAGTGTTAGACCAATTCTTGGTGTAGAGAATAACTATAATTGGTGTCAGACCAATACTTGTTTAGAGAATAACTACAATTGGTATCAGACCAATACTTGGTGTAGAGAATAACTGTAAGTGGTATCAGACCAATACTTGGCTTAGAGAATAACTATAACTAGTGCCAGACCAATACTTGGTGTAGAGAATAACTATTACTGGTGTCAGACCAATGCTTGTTTAGAGAATAACTACAATTGGTATCAGACCAATACTTGGTGTAGAAAATAACTATAATTGGTATCAGACCAATACTTGGCTTAGAGAATAGCTATAGCTAGTGTCTGACCAATACTAGGTGTAGAGAATAACTATAATTGGAGTCAGACCAATACTTGAATTGGAGAATAACTATAATTGGTATCAGACCAATACTTGGTGTAGAGAATAACTATAGCTGGTGTCAGACCAATACTTGGTGTAGAGAATAACTATAGCTGATGTCAGACCAATACTTGGCTTAGAGAATAACTATAACTAGGGAAAGACCAATACTTGGTATAGAGAATAACTATAATTGGTGTCAGTAGGTACTTGGCCTACGCTTTGTATGTGCTCATTTGCTATAAAGACAACAAATGACATGACATAGTTGTGAATTCAGAAAATAAATAAGATCACTTACTCATTTGCATACATTTTTATAATGCATCAAACTTTTTTTTAAATTGTTTTCATCTTTTTAGTCAGTTAATTGATTATTTTCCTCTTAATATTAACCTGCATGAAAGGGGGTAACTAATTCACTTATGACAAAATAATGGATACTGCGAATCAAAAAGATCACGCAAGTGTTGGTATAAAAGTGAAAATGTTCTAGGCCTAAAGATTTTATTTTGATTCTCTACAGAATGACAGAAATCTGACCTCATTAATATCATCAGCTGATTGTGCTTCTGGACATTGGCATTATTAATTTACACTAAAGTTTACCTCTTGGTATCATTTGTCTTTAACCAGCAATATGTACCTTTTTCCATTTTTTCCGTGAATGTCCACTAAATAAATATCAAATTAACGATAAACGTGCGTGTATCAATCTCGCACTTGGCTCCATTCAAGAAAAGTATAGCAATCCATGAAATCAGAAACTGAACACATAATTTCCATCTTATTTCAGAAATGTTTACAATATATTTACCTTTTCATATTGCAAGAGAATTAGCATTGAATTTATGTTATTATCAAGGGAGTATAAATTAACTAACTGTATACATTTAACTAACTGTATACATGCCCTACAGCAAATTAAAGTAAAGACAGTATACATATATACCTATTAATAACATAATTACTGTTCTTATTTAGAAACAGTATTTCGAAAATTCTAGTTTACCATTTTTTCAAGACATCTTTGTCAAAAGTTGAGATATGAACAAAATCTATAATGACAACCTAAACATACGGATAGGGATTAATATAAGTTCTTGTAACTTGTTTCCCAATCCTATTAATTACTTCTTATTATGTAATGTATATAAGCTGAATATCGTAATGTAATACTGAATTAATTAATAAAATATGCTTAAACTAACCTAAACATATTAAACACATTTCCGTTTTAATGGCCTTTTAAATAATAGTTTCTTTGCTAAAATGGTTTTCCACGTTTACCTCTTCTTTTCAAATATCATGAATTGTATAATATTTTGTATTACATTTCTTTCTTTGCGCACTGGCAGTACCATAGCCAATGAGGTTTATCCGAGGCGTGATTATTGCAAGTAATTCCAGTTCATTATAGATGTTATGGGACCATTGCACATTGGTCTTTATGGCACTCTGTGTACATCTGGTCCCCTGAATAAGGGATGAAAAGGGGAGAGATAAGGGTGAGGGATAATGGTGGTATAGACAAAAGGGAGAGTTAACAGTTGGATAGGCAAAAGGGGAGGGTTAAAAGTTGGATAGGCAAAAGGGGACGGTTAAGGGTGGGATAGACAAAAGGGGTAGGGCTAAGGGTGAGAAAAGGGAAGGGTTAAGGGTGAGAAAATGGGAAGGGCTAAGGGTGGTGGGAAAAGGGGAAAGGGTGGTAGGAAAAAGGGGAGAGGGTGGTGGGAAAAGGGGAAAGGGTTAAGGTAGGGAATGGAAGGGAAGGGTTAAGAGAAGGGAAGGCAAGGCAAGGGAAGGTGAAGGGAAGGGTAGGGAAAGGGAACGGTAGAGAAGGGAAAGGAAGGGGAAGGGTAGGGGAAGGGTTAACGGTGGGAAAAGGGGAAGGATTAAGGATGGTAAAGGGGAAGCTTAAGGGTGATAAAGGGGAAGGGTTAAGGGTGGTAAAGAGGAGAGGTAAAGGGAAAGGGTTAAGGTGGTAAAGGGGAATGGTTAAGGGTGGTGGGAAAAGTTAAGAGTGGTGGGAAAATCATGATAATGTTAAAAATTATAGACCAATTAGTTTGATGAAAATTGATGTGAAAATTTTAGGTAAATTAATTTGTAATAGAATGTCTGTATTTTCTAATAATATTATAGGTATTGATTAAGCATGTGCTTTAAAAGGTCGAAGTGTTTTAGATAATGCTTATTTACATAGAAATGTTGTTGATTATTGTAATCAGAAAAATATTAATTGTGCCTTTATATCCTTGGATCAGGAAAAAGCTTTTCATAAGATTGTTCATAAATGTTTGCTTAAAGTGTTAGAAAAGTTTAATTTTGGACCAAAAATTAATAAAATGGATAAACATTTTTTATCACGATTTAACTTCATGTATTATTGTCAATAATTTTATTTCTCAACCTGTAAAAATTTCACGTTCAGTAAAACAAGGCTGTAGTTTGTAACCATTATTGTATGTTTTATGATTAGAACCATTTGTAAGAAAAGTGTGTAAAGATAAAGATATTGAAGGTTTAAAGTTACCGGGTTCGCCCGAACAATGTAAAAAAAAAAGTTTGCTGATGACAGCACTGGTATTTTAACCACTGACAAGAGTATTGAGAACTTTTTGTATTTAATTAATTTATTTGGTAAAGCGTCAGGTTCTAAGTTGAACAAAAATAAAACAAAGGGTTTATGGTTAGGAGCAAGGAAAGATAGAAAATATAATTATAAATTTGGTATTGATTTTGTAGAATGTATAACAATTGTTGGTTTTAAGATTGGTAATAATATAAGACAAGATGATATTTGGCATCCTATTTATGTAAAATTTGAAAAAGTATTAAATTTATGGTAATCCAGACATTTGTCTTTATTAGAAAAAGCCATTTTTGTTAACGTATTAGCATCGTCAAAAATATGGTATATTGGTAGTGTCTTACATATGTCAAAACATTATATTTGTAAATTCCAACGTCTCATTATAAATTTGGTGTGGAACTCTAAATCGGAGTCATTGGGCCGTAAAACTATGTACAAATGTATTTAACTAAAAATTCAGGTGGTTTAAATATTGTTAATATTGAATATAAATTATATGTTTTACGTTTGAAACATATTCAAGAAATTATTCTTAATAGAAATACAAAAGGACTGGGAGCTATAAGGGCCAAAATCGGCCCCACCTCAGATGTCGATAATTTTTTCTCCAAAATGTATTCACAATATGTGCTTTTCATAAATAAATACAGTTAGTTAATATGTGCATCCAATTCCTCACAGCGGACCGACAAAGTCAGGTAATGAAAAGCAGTGAACGTCATTTTTTTCAGAATACAGAATGTACGTATCATTGTATTATAATGCATATCTTTAAAGGGATATTGTCTACCAGCTGCGTAATTTTTTCATACTCAAAATTATTGTCGATTTCCGTACTGATCTTCATAAAATGAAGATTCAACACCGAATTATTGACGAATAAGCTCCGAAACGTTGTTTTTTTCGACTAAAAAAGCTGACCACCGTTACCGGAAGCTACTTAATTATGCCCTGACCTGGGCGAGGCCAACTCTATTTATTTATCTATTTTTATGTCAGTAGCCCGGATGCTGCAGCATGGATATTGAGGTAAGTTTCTATAAAAGTTGAGGAGAAAAGCTATTTGCGAACCGATTGCATCTAAAAGACGTAGAATAAATAATTTCTGTATCAGGAATAGATTTTCTTTAATGAAAACTACATGCCTTAACAGATTCAGCCGATATTTCCACGATAACCATTAAAAACATGCCAGGAGGCACCCCATGGGGATAAGCTCAACTACGTATTTTCGATCGGAAATTTTTGCCGGCGTTAAAAATTACTAAATTAGTTTTTTTCTTCTTATAAGTTATGAAGTTGTTCCCCGAGATTTTGATACACGTGTTAAATTAATTTAATTTAGCCAATTTTACCGACAATATGAAAACAGAGAAATACATGTAGAACACAGTGAAATACATGTCTGATGAAAACGAATGACGTAGCCAATGTTGTTTTATTTGTTAATTGACTGGAATGTTTCAGAGAAATTTGGGCTGGATTAGAAACAAAAGAGATCTTACTTCTAGTTCCACAAGACAGTTGCTGCAAAATAATATGGGACTGACCATTTACCTTGAAGGGGGCTATGTCACGTTTTTTCGCCGTAGAAAATTGTTTTTCAGACGCCACAGAAATCATATTTTCTTATTTTCCGGCGAAGTGCCAATCTAATTAAAACAAGATGAACTGTGATATAATGCTCACTTATGATACCCCTGCCACTTCCCATGATATGGGGTACCTATATGAAGCTTGTGACCAAATACCAGATTTCTGCCAGCAATAGTTGTTGAGAAAAATGTGCATATATGTTCAATGTGTATAAAAACCAACTAAGTCGGCAAACAGGAAGTAGGAATCTGATGGTTCCAAAAACGCTTCCCACACCTATGTGAAGCTTGTGACCAATTATCATATTTCTGCCATCAATAGTTGCTGAGAAAAATGTGACGAAAAATATTTTGGAAGGACGGACGGACGGAGGTAAAACAGTATACCCTCCTCCCCCGTCGGGGAACGGGGGTATAATTAGATCTATTATAGGGAGCAAGTGCGTAGATCTAATTTTAATTAGATTGGCGAAGTGCAGGAATAATGTTTTTTCTTCAAAATTTTGTATATGATTATACTGTGAAAATGGCAAGTATATGATTATACTGTGAAAATGTCAAGTCGGAATATATTTTTTTCTCCTGTCCAGCCAAATGTTTTTCTTCAAGATTCAGAATTAAAATAATTTCTTAGGAAAAAATAATATAAAATTAAAATTGAATAGCTTGAGGGGTAAATTGATAAAAACAATTGCAAGACCAACATGGTTCTCCCATATACCAACACAAAAACGAAATAAAACTGTGGTCATAAGAAAGTCCCACGAGAAAATCTTTCCTTCCAAAATAAGACTTTTTATTTCTCTAATCTGAATTTGTGTAAACTATTTCACTTATAATGAATTATATTTCTTTTTTAGATAGAGCTCATTTTTCTAGATGAATGTATAACCATCTGTCTTTACTCTGTTTTTATTAAATCTCTTGTCTTTATTACAGGACTTTGATCGGATTGTCCTTGATGAGGAAGTGTTGGGGGTTGCTAGAATGTTTCGAGAGGAACTTGTAGTAATGCCCCATGACGAGGATTACAACAGATCCAATAGGTGTGCAGCCTACCGCCAGTATACCATTTGGGCACATGGCCAACTTGGAGCTGGGGTCAGATGTGTGATCCCAAGCTGTTGTACTTGGAAAATTAGGGACAAGTATCCTGATCTATATGGACAATACAAGGGTTTCATTCCTAGACGATTTAATTAAAACTTGTTCATGAAATATTTTGTATTTTAGCCCATATACCCTAATGATAAAGTTTACCACTTGCTTCCCTATGATCGGTGGTTGTCCGGGTACTCTGGCTTCCTCCACCACTAAAACCGGTCGCCATGATATAGCTGAAATATTGCTGAAAGTGGCGTCAAAACAGCAAAAATTAAAAATAAATCAAACCTAATGAGTTGTTAATTTCACAAGTTGGTCAGTTGGAATTGTAAATTTAATTTGAAAGTTTTGCCATCTTATTATTATTTTTTGTTCTATCAGCACTGACAACTTCTTCTCAAATGGACTGAGAGTCTTTTATATAATTCAAAACCAAACTTGGCAGAGATGTTTTCTATGAGGTCCTACACAAGAGTTGTTACTTTTGTACAGATTCGTCAAAAAACATGGCCACCATGTGACTTTGAAAATTCTGATTGTTCGATTTTCAAGAAACTTCTTCTCAAGAACCGCTGAAGGGATTGAATTGAAATCTGGTATATATGTTCCTATGAATGTCTTAAGCATGTGTTGGTACTGTTTGCGCCATTTGAAAATTCAAAATGGCCACCAGCGGAGGTCAAAGTTTGCATTAAGACCCTATGGGAAACAACATTTGCATCTTCTTCTTGAGAACAGCCCAACAGAATTTAACCAAACTTGGCAGAGATGTTTCTTGTGAGGTCCTAAAAAGTTGTCCTGGTTTGTACTAACTAGACCAACACACTGAGTGCTATCATTATTGTGCATTGGACAATTTGTAATGCCAATTATCCTGACTTGGGTACTTTTCCGCTCTAAATGTGCAGAACTTCTGTTAGACCAGTAAAAACAAAAAGTGACAATCTAAATTTATTTTATGCGACAGTATAGTCAATTGTTTTGTCTTGGTCTTCAAATCTGGATTTATGAGATGCTACAATATTATCCCGAGTTGGAGGTTGTGGAATTGGTGCAAGATGGACCGAGATTCTTCTGGGATTATCTACTTCCAACTGCACACGTTGATTCATTCCTTCATTATCTTGCAGTCTCATACAAATGATGACCCTTAATAGTCTTGGAACATAGGAATATGACTTGTCAGCTTTAACAGGCTGCACAGACCATCTAGCTGTCTTTTTGTTGTAACTTCTCTGCCACCTGAAGTAGAAAAATACATACAATGTAATTCACAAGAATAAAACAATAGAATTGAGATTATGATCTATGGAGCCCTAACTTTCAATTCAAGATGAATATCTCGAATGTATAGTGAATGAGCAACTAAACATATCATTACAAGTCCACTTTATGAAGAATTTGAGTGATTTGTAGACAGATTTTAGGTTGTGGTCATCCCTCAAGAAGTTCTACGGCAGGCATCACGAGCTGGTCAATGGTTACAGGGTGTCTGTTACCCAAATCAGAACTGATCTTCATTTGTTGTTGATGTCTTTCCCTTCATCGGATGGGACTTCTACCGGACTTGATCATGGACAACGCAGCGGGTTTGCGACTTTCGATTGACCCTTCTGAAGCCCATGACCAAATATCATATTGCTGCCATAACTAATTACTGAGAAAAATGTTATGAACATCTTGGGACGAACGGACGGACAGAGCTAAAACAGTATAACCCCCCTTCCGGTGGAGCGGGGATATAATAAAGCTCCTATGACATATGATCATGCATGGTTCTGTTATTAGGACAAAATTTCAAGTATGTAAGTTGCAACTGAAACATATGAAATTAATATGACATACCTTAGAGTGAAGTTGAGGCTAGGTTCAACATCTTCATCGTCAGAATCATCACCAACATCACTGCCCTCTTCAGTAATATCTATTGAGAGACTGTAAGAATAAAAATTAATTGTTTATTACAGTGTATGTGTATAATATCAAAACAAATTTTGTTATATGGTTCTGATGTGCAGCTGTATAACGAAAAAGCTTTTCAAAATAATATTAAATCTATAATCTAAATACATGTATCCAGCACACATATACACAACCCAATATAAAGAGACAAAATTACATCAAAGTTCCAGGAAAAAATTTGGTGCGCCAGACGTGCGTCAATTATGTCCCAGTTTGGTTTCATTCCGTTTCAGCTTGTGGATTGATGAAAATGTAACGATGACGCAGAAGCCAACATGATCCCTATATAATATAGTTCTAGTAGTATCACTATGCAAGCCACAATAATTAATAGGAAACTGTTATACAAGTGACTGTGTTGAACAATATTGATAATGTTACCAATAAACATAATGAGGAATATGTCTAATCTTTAACAATATGAACATACTCAAATGGGTTCACAAATGAACTTGATTTCTCCAGTTTCATTCGTTTCGTTGAAATGTGATGGCTGCTCATTTCTTCTACTCTAGAAATACCTTGGTCAGAATATCTAAATCAAAAGTACAAATATCAATCACTACAAAATCACATTTGTCTGAAATTACCAGTTTTTGTAGTAATTTGCCTAAAAAATTAAGATAATTTTACAAAAACCTGCATGATTTTAACACAGACATGGGCCATCGGTCTACTGTTAAATTCACACACTGTGAAACATGCAAATTGCTATGGATCTTCACATTATTTCTTAAAAATATTGTTTATAAATCATACTTACAAGATCCAAACTAAACAAGGACAAAGCGTGGCGTATCCCCTCGCCTAAAAATTTGACCCGGTGACCTTGACCTTTGACTTTGAAAATCAATAGAGTTCCAGATTCTCTTAAGGACTAAGTATGTACCAAGTTTGGTAAAAATCCATTGAAGGATGTTGATTCTAGAGTGTTCACAAGGATGTTACGCGGTAAAATTTTGACCCGGTTATCTTGACCTTTGACCTATGAGGCTATGACCTTGAAAATCAATAGGGTTTCAGATTATCTTAAGGACTAAGTATGTACCAAGTTTTGTCAAAAATCCATTGAAGGATGTTGATTCTAGAGTGTTCACAAGGATGTTACGTGGGAAAGATTTTAGCCTGTGACCTTGATCTTTGACATATGACCTTGAAAATCAATATGAATCCAGAATCATAAATGTCTGGTATGGTGTGCCCCTATAACTTATCCCTAACTTATCTCTAAAATATCCCTATCTAGTTTAAAACGGGTTTAAAAGTATTTAAAAGTATCTATTTCTATATACACGGGTCATAAAAGAGTCAGTTGTATTGATAACAAGTAAAAAGAACAGCTTCTAGTGTGCCGATGGATGGTACGTTATTATATACATTGTCCACTAAAATTTCATCCTAAAACCGTTTAAAATGTCCTGGCATATCCAATTAAAATTGCTAAAAAGAAAAAGTTATTCGTTACGAGATTCAGCAAGCTTTCACCCTGCTAAATCTTATATATATATATAAAAATTTGACAGCTATAAAATCTAATTCTAACACTGTTTGGTTTAATTTTCAGACGTATATAATATTTAGTATTAACCTAGTATCCTTTAAAGTAACTTTGAGATCCAGTGGGACAGATATATTGTATGGTTGTCACTTGCTTCTAGACGTTTGTATAATATACTTTATTTCCTGTGACTGTATAATGAATTCTTCATTATCCTATCCAATATATTAAAAATTGCTGAGTTAGATTGCTGTCAAATTATAATATTAAGTATATATGTACCATCTACACACGCTAAAACACATGTCTTAGGTCTATCCCTAGATTTTCCTTACGAGACAAGGTAACACTACGACTATTGAAGCTCCTTTTTTTAGGGAGTGGATGTAGTCGAGTGGTCTAGGGCGCTGGACGTAAGGCTAAGCGAATGGTGCTGCAGTGTAACAATGGTGTGGGTTCAAATCCCGTCGAGGGAAGAACAAAAATTTGACAGCTATAAAATCTAATTCTAACACTGTTTGGTTTAATTTTCAGACGTAAGTCAAATTTTTGTTCTTCCCTCGACGGGATTTGAACCCACACCATTGTTACACTGCAGCACCATTCGCTTAGCCTTACGTCCAGCGCCCTAGACCACTCGACTACATCCACTCCCTATAAAATATATATATATACGTCTGAAAATTAAACCAAACAGTGTTATAATTAGATTTTATAGCTGTCAAATTTTTGTTCTTCCCTCGACGGGATTTGAACCCACACCATTGTTACACTGCAGCACCATTCGCTTAGCCTTACGTCCAGCGCCCTAGACCACTCGACTACATCCACTCCCTAAAAAAGGAGCTTCAATAGTCGTAGTGTTACCTTGTCTCGTAAGGAAAATCTAGGGATAGACCTAAGACATGTGTTTTAGCGTGTGTAGATGGTACATATTTACTTAATATTATAATTTGACAACAATCTAACTCAGCAATTTTTAATATATTGGATAGGATAATGAAGAATTATTCACTATACAGTCACAGGAAATAAAGTATATTATACAAACGTCTAGAAGCAAGTGACAACCATACAATATATCTGTCCCACTGGATCTCAAAGTTACTTTAAAGGATACTAGGTTAATACTAAATATTATATACGTCTGAAAATTAAACCAAACAGTGTTAGAATTAGATTTTATAGCTGTCAAATTTTTGTTCTTCCCTCGACGGGATTTGAACCCACACCATTGTTACACTGCAGCACCATTCGCTTAGCCTTACGTCCAGCGCCCTAGACCACTCGACTACATCCACTCCCTAAAAAAGGAGCTTCAATAGTCGTAGTGTTACCTTGTCTCGTAAGGAAAATCTAGGGATAGACCTAAGACATGTGTTTTAGCGTGTGTAGATGGTACATATATACTTAATATTATAATTTGACAGCAATCTAACTCAGCAATTTTTAATATATTGGATAGGATAATGAAGAATTATTCACTATACAGTCACAGGAAATAAAGTATATTATACAAACGTCTAGAAGCAAGTGACAACCATACAATATATCTGTCCCACTGGATCTCAAAGTTACTTTAAAGGATACTAGGTTATAAGCCCCCAATTATTGATTATATATTTTCTTCCGGGATACTGAACTAGTTATTACCACCGGGATACTGAGGTAGGTTTAATGGTCTATCGATGCTACTTCTAAAATGAAGTAAAATAGTTTGATCCAAAAGGAGTAGATATGTTTTGGGCACAATCCAACATATCCTTAAGAAGAGTTTGAAGATACCACAGGGGCAATCAGAATCCGTATATGTGTTCTGTCATGTGCATAAGTTATTGTTTGCATGATTGACAGACAATATTCATATATATATATATATATGCCTAATCTACGTCTGTCTGCTCTCTAACGGTGTCGATATCTTATTAATCTTCTGGTTTGTTAGATCCTATTATGATACCGTAGTTATTTTGTGTAATGGTTGCAGGTACAGTTTATAACATAAACCTCTGGATAAGGTTTCCAAATAGCTCCTTTCCTTTAGTGGTATAAAGTCAAATTTTGTACAGTCAATTAGTAGCTGTAGCATATTTTGATCCTCCAGTAGGTCTGTGACATAAGGTGTCAGATTCTCATTTGTTTCCAGATATGATAGAATTTTATCCATGAATGGTTTTCTAACTTCCTGTAGGCTTGCACATTGCAGTATGAAATGAGCCGTGTTTTCAGTCTCCTGTTTGCACATAGGACAAAGGGAGCTGACTTCACCTTTCCTTGCGAATTTTGCTTTGTGTTCCTGTAGAGTAAGCGTTCCTGTGGCTAGTTTCTCCATTGTCACGGCGAATGGTTCTGTTCCACAGCTTGACCAGATAGTATGGCAGTGTCCGTATCTAGCTTCTGTCATGTGTAGAAATTTCAGTGAACTTTTGTTTTCTGCATCTTTCACCATTTGATTGATATAGTATTTATTTATTGTGGTGCCAACAGATCTATTCCATGACGATTTTTCCTCTTTATCTCTGAATCCGTCAAAGTCCGCTTTCTTCCACGTGTTGACCTTTCTCTTCCGACATGTTGTTTATTGTTTATAAACAGTGCGCACGCTCAAGACGGGTTCACATAGAAGATCATATGAATAGATTTGAATTCTTGTCATCAGGACAATAATTAAAATAACGATAGTTTTGGGTCTTTTTTGTCAAAAAATCGTATCTTTTGCAGCATAACTCGGTGTTAATTTTCATTTTATGAAGGTCAGTACGGAAATCGACAATAATTTTGGGTATGAAAAAATTACGCAGCTGGTAGACAATATCCCTTTAAAAACAAAAAGAAACAGAAAAACAAAGCATAATAAAACTCAATAAACAAAGCATACATTTGACTTAATATACAATGTGGATTGATTTCAGGAATAAAAACATGTTCTGAAACTGTATTATGAAATTAAAGTGAACGAATAGTAAAGTAATGTCGCAACGTCACCCATTTTCGACGGTCTCCTGTTTTCGACGGTTTGCTTCACGTGATAAAATCTCTCATTATTGTGATCGCTTCATGTGTCAGAGGTTATATTATGATGCTAAAATTGCATGAATGATCTCAAAAAATCTGATCTAAAATGTCATCTTTAAATGTAAGAACTACGTACCACATCTATTATTTCACGTTCAAATTGTATTTTTTCGTAATTCATTTTTTCGTCACCTTAACAAAGCTTTAATCATTTAAAAAACATATCTCATACAGACCAATTTTGGTTTCATCGTCTGCTATGACATTGATAATGTACATATTGAGATCATATCAATTCAGAAACTTATTATATGTTATGAAAAAAACCAGCTGAGTTGCAATTGTTAAAAAATATGGTTGTGATTAAAATCGTCAAAATGAAATACAACCGAATTGATATCAAATGGCGACATGTTTCAACCTCATTTAAAATATACCTTGAAATGCTTTCATATTTTTAGTTTTTTAGTTTATGATGATTTTATTTGTTAAATTAACAAAAGGGATAGGACACAAATTTTACCAACTTATGAAGTCTTCTCCCATTTATACAATAAATTCACATAGTATAATGATCATTCTGAGCATACATATAATACATATAGAGATGTATTGTAAATAATTAACGAATTAATACAAAGGTTGTGTTGGATGGATACGAGGTTGAAGAGTAGATAATTATCGAGTAATTATACTACAAGGAATTTTTTTGAAGATTTAATATTTTTACATCACGTTCACGATATTTTATTACAACACAATTTCACTCAAGGGTAAACAATTTTCTGTTCTAGTTAAAGGACTTTATCAAACAGAATAATACAGTTTACATGTAATGCAGTTAATACGCATTATTTAAACCACAGAAGAATATTTCTATTTTCCACACCTTGTGGTGGTGGGTCGCTATTGTGCATGCGAAATATTAATTGCAAATCTCATTGACTGGCTATATGCTGCCTGTCTAGAATATTTTATTTTTTTCTCGATCGACAGTTCAGAAACTAGAAAACAATATGATGAATATTGTCTGTCAATCATGCAAACAATAACTTATGCACATGACAGAACACATATACGGATTCTGATTGCCCCTGTGGTATCTTCAAACTCTTCTTAAGGATATGTTGGATTGTGCCCAAAACATATCTACTCCTTTTGGATCAAACTATTTTACTTCATTTTAGAAGTAGCATCGATAGACCATTAAACCTACCTCAGTATCCCGGTAGTAATAACTAGTTCAGTATCCCGGAAGAAAATATATAATCAATAATTGGGGGCTTATGAAAAAATACTATTTTGGATGAAGTGGTGTTTATTTTATTTCTATGTTATATAACTGTTACGTGCCGACATACCATCGTTTTTTACGGCAAATATTGCTTCTCAAACATCAAAACGTCATCTAAGCGCTTATAATATTTGAACATTTTCCCGTGGTTTTTCAAGAAATTTAACACCTCGTGCACCAAAAAAATACTTTAACAGTAGTTGTGTTTTATTTATTTTAATAATCTGGTAAAATATTGTCTGGTGTGCACGACTACGAAGTGCTTAATTTCTTCGAAAAACCGTCGAAATATCGCGGGCAAAATTCCACGAAATACAGAAAACAAATAACGCTCATGACGTCAAATACGTATCGATTTTGTTGGAAACAAGTTTTAACATCAAAAGTATGATGTCGTCTATAAAATAAAACACATCAAATTTTAATCAAGTATTTTCTAAGATAATGATTCATTAAATATGGGGCCATATATGGAACTTATAGTCCCCAGTTCTTTTTATCGCGTTGACGCCGGACTGCATGCTCTGAGTTTTTCTCCTGGTTTCAATGTATACAAACTGTATTTAAGAAAAATACAATGATTTACAGAAACAATTTATTTACTGATGAATTTCATTACTTGAAATGAATCATAAAATGTACAGAGATTGTGTATATATACATAATGGTATCATACATACAATAAGAAGAGTGAAAATATTGATTTTAAGGTTCTGGTCGAGGTTATAGATAAATTAATATTTAACAACCTCCATAATCCTCCACCAACAAAATATTTTGATATAATCATTAACCCTCTATACTCAAAACAACTGCTCAATTTGGTGTTGGTGGAATACTGTGGAGGTATATACAATAGATTTGTTAGCCGTACATTCTATTAAGTAGTTTATTAGAAACGTTAATTTCTTTCTTTTTTATTGTTTCTCGGAGAAGAGGTTTTTTAATGTGTTATTCTAAATCAAAATATACACACATATATATATATAGTGTTGTTCTGCGACCATTGTGTATAAGAAGGACTGACTCGGGATTTTTTAGCCGTACATTCTATTAAGTAGTTTATTAGAAACGTTAATTTCTTTCTTTTTTATTGTGCCTCAAGAAGAGATTTTTTACTGTGTTATTTTAGAAAAAAATGTAAATCATCATTTTTTTTGCAGTTGTGTTTAATTATGCTAATTCAAAATACACACACATATATATAGTGAGCCTGGTCACGCAATCGTAACTACTCGGCATTCTCGCTACCCTGCAAATAACCTCGTACGTACATAGTAGAAATTCTTCTTAAATTGTTTGCCGGAAGTTAAGCTAAGTTAAGCCACACAAAAATATAGTCCACGAAAATCCAATATGGAAGACATACTAAGTAAAATCTAATAATGCAAAACTAATTAAAACTTTAATTGAAATATAGAAAATTGCTTAAAATATAACTTTATCAAACTTTTATGTAACTGACATGTGAAAAGTAGTGCGATTTATACGCCTAATGCATACGAGGTCATTTGCAGGGTAGCGAGAATGGCCGAGTAGTTACGATTGCCTGGTCACGTACACTTGGCATACGTCGTGTCTCAGTTATCGATTACAAAATTTCTTCATTTCGAACAGCGTCAAGGTCAAATTATACAACAATAGATTATACAATGCTGCAGTCACCTTCACGACTTCTATCGTTATTTTTAGGAATGGAATTTTCCACTGATCAGTAAAGCGTATTAATCTTATTACCGGTATCGAGATTTCCATATATGGCTCTGCCTTCTTCCGTTATTTTTAAGAATGATTTTATCCAATCATAGGTCGTCAAATAAATTCAACATCGTACAATAAATGTCTAAAGGTACTGAATATTTTTAAAGATAAATTTAATGATGTTGTATTAGGACAATACATTACGAAAACTTTATTCAATCTATTATTAGATAATGATAAACATGCTATTAAAATTGTAAAACGAAACGTTGATATTGATTATTCTTTTGTACTCAAAAATGTTTTTGATAAATTTATAGACAAGTTTCTAGAGATGTTATGTATATAATTATTCATGAAATTCTACCTGTTAATATTTTAATGTTTAAATATAATATTTCAAAAACGTATAAATGTGTATATTGTAATGAAGTTGAAACTTTAAGACATTTGTTCTTTGAATGTACTTATAACTCACAACTGTTATTATTAATTAAAAATTGGATATTTGCTTTATCTAATGGCATTATTTGTTTAAATTTTAAAAATATTGTACTTCAAGATATTGATATCAGTAATAATAAAACAAAAAGTGTAATTTTATTGATTATATCTCTATATTGTAAAACTGTTTGACTAAATAGAAATGTGAAACAATTTGAAAAGAAAAATGTAAATTCAAATATATTATATATAAATTTTGTATCTCAATTAAAATAGAGAATTTTGGGAGATTTTGAAAGGTTACCAATAATGAAATACAATGAATATTGGTGCAACAGTGATTTGTTTTGTAATGTGAAAGATAATATATTAAATGTAACCTTTTATTGAAAATGAACATATAATTAGATCATTATGTTAAAATATTGTTAATTTATCTGTGATTTTGCTGCTACTTATGTAGCATTTTATTACGTATATATGTGATTTTATTTGAATAAAGTGTTAAAAAAAAAAAAAGTTATTGCTAATAATTCCAGTTCATTATAGATGTTATGGGACCATTGCACATTGGTCTTTATAGCACTCTGTGTGCATCTGGTCCCCTGAATAAGGGACGATCCCTGGAATAGGGATTAAGGGAGGAAAAGGGGGAGAGATAAGGGTGGTATAGACAAAAGGTGAGGGAAAAGGGTTGTATAGACAAAAGGGGAGGGTTAAAAGTTGGATAGACAAAAGGGGAGGGTTAAAAGTTGGATAGGTAAAAGGAGTGGGTTAAAGGTTGGATAGACAAAAGGGGGACGGTTAAGGGTGGGATAGACAAAAGGGGTATGGTTAAGGGTGGGGAAGGGTTAAGGGTAGGAAAAGGGGGATGGGGTAAGTGTGGTGGGAAAAAGGGGATGGGTTAACGGTGGGCTAAAGGGGGAAGGGTTAAAGGTAGGAAAAGGGGGAGGGGTTAAGGGTAGGAAAAGGGGGATGGGATAAGCATGGTGGGGAAAAGGGGGAAGGGTTAAGGGTGGAAAAGGGGGAAGGGTGGTGGGAAAAGGGGGGGTAAGGGGGAAGGGTTAAGGGTGGAAAAGGGGGAAGGGTAATGGGAAAAGGGGGGTAAGGGGGAAGGGTTAAGGGTCTTTAAAGGTTTACAAATTAATACATTACCAATTTATTATCAACATTTACTTTAATCGTGGTCAAACTTTTTACTCTTACAAACACCAATGACAAAACTAGAAGTATTGGGGCAACCTTTATATGGCAACTCAAATATTATTTTCATTGGCAAGCCTATTTTTCCCCAAATTTTGCACAGAGTGGAATACATAAAGTTCGTGATATATGGGATTGTGAAGAATTTTATATTTAATACACTGATCGATAAAAAGAAACTGGATTTCACAATGGACGAGGTTTAAAAAGGCAATAACAGGTGATCTTAAAAATATACTTAATGAAAACGAAAATAATGTTAGTCCTAGCAATCAAAATCTAAAATCGTTTCAATTACAGTTGACCTTCTATAATCATCTTTTACTAATCCGTAACTAGAAAGTTTTTTTTATCTGGACACGCTCGAAAAAAGTGCTGTGTTTCTTTACAGTACACTGTACATGTCGTCACGATTTACGGAATTGATGCAGTTGCAAATGAAATAGATGTAGTTTTGAAATTTTTTGACATGGGAATGAAAATACAAGCTTTAATTTCACAAAAACAAAACAAAGTAGCTATTATTTAAATCTTTTTCATGAAAGTATACACTTTCGTATCTGTGTTGGCTTTCCACATCCGGGTTTAAATGTCAGCCCCAACATTTTTAGTCTCGCGTCGCGAGACCGACGCGAGAAATAGTCCATCAGTATGTGGTGATTTACCAATGTGGTCTACCGTAATGAGGACTACCGTCCTCTATTAAAAATAGATTGGTGGACTATTTATGGTAGAATTTAATATGTATTTGATGTTCAAACTATACAAATTATTCTTTAACTTAATAAGTTCACATCTGATAATGGAAATTAATTTGTTCCAAGTCCGAATTCAAATTTCATGAAAAAACGTATTTTAATTGTATTATACTTATTGTATATATTAATTATTAATCACACCTTTATTATTGCTAACCGTGTTACCCTCTTGAAATAAAGAAATTAACTCATTTACTTAATTATTGACACTATCTTCTTAATTCAAGAAATAAATAAAATTATGTTCCATATTTAATAATGAAAGTTGAGGACTTTATTCATTACAATATTAAAGAACTGGTAGCTATTAGATTAATTTCAATTCGAAACTGAAACTATTTGCACACTCTTGATGACAATTTCTTATTTGGATTTTGTAAAAATAGAACCCTAAATCATAAATTTCCAACAGAATGTGGAAGATGGCAAAATATAAATATGTACTCAAAAAGTCGCTTTTTATGTGTCTTCTGAAGGATTGTGAAAGCGCGAAAAGTTGACGTTACCAAATGTAATTGTATTGTTACGTTATCTATTGTCATTTATGTAGACAATATATGTATTCGCTGAGAGAAAAAGACCAGAAATGCTCACCAAAGACTCTCATCGGTAGTGTAATCGTTATTGTGCTAGCCTCGAGTGCGGTAGATCGTGGGTTCGAGTCCCGATCGGGTCAAACCAAAGATTATCAACTGGTATTTGTTGCTTATAATGCAAAGCACGCAGAATTAAGGAGAAAGAGCAAAGACTGGTTGGCTCGGGATCAGGATAATGTGTCCGAGTGGAGCGACATGTATATCCGCGGACTGTTGTTTCCGTTAGCTAACACTATGCAAAAATCTAAGCGTGTTGGTCTAGAAAAAAGCGGACATCATCATCATCTCATTGCAAATTAACTTGGTCTCGCCATGATATAGCTATAAAATTGCTGAGTTGGCGCTAAACAATCGCTCACTCACCCACTAAAGCTGTTACGTACAGTTTTTATATTTCCCGACAATATACGTATATTGTGTTTATTTTGCAATGTCTTATAGTTAAAAAAACAACTGCCAAATTGTCTAAAAAGAGCAGAAACAGACATCGTTCTAAGCGTTTTAGACGTCCGCGCTTATATTGTAAGTTTCTGGGCGTCGCTCGACATGAATCGGGTACCAGAAAAAATATATCTTGGTCAAAATCTTAAGCAATATGTGATGAAAGAAGCTGTTATATATAAAATCCTTAGGTACAGACAAAACAGGTGTCACACCAATGAGGAGCGATGTACAGATCGCAGCTGACACAAAGCAAAAATCCAACATCCCCAACAGTGTCAGTCCGTATTCACCGTGGAATCACAAAACAACATCCCCGACTGCACCAAAACCCACACCATAAAAACAGCCCTCCCAATATCTCTACCAGGTGTAAAGAAACTCCTACATAACATCAATACCCATAGATCTTGTGCTCCCAAAACTATTAAATTATTTGGCTTTCCAATCTTTTGATTTTGAGCTACCTGATGAAGGTTATTCCAGAAACGTTCATGCGCACTAAATTTGATATCTACGTTTTTATTACCTCTTTTTAACAATCTAGCTATATATCAGAATGTTTTCCTTGAAAACAAGATACACTCATTGTTTAATATGATAGATACAAAATGTATGTAACATTTCCAGGTAAATTAGTTACCTGTATCTCTTATGAAAATTATGTGTACAGAACTAAGTCAGATTGATAAAAGGTGCATTCATGTTGGGTTTTTTTCTTTCATTTTGATATTTTTTTTTATGATTGGTTTGTTTTGTTTTGTATTTGTTTGTTTTTGATAACAGATTAATATCTAGTTTTATTTTGTTTTTTTTTCTGTTTTGAGGATATAACTTCAGAATGGCCTACAAATTTATACATGTTGGAATAACAGTAGTACTTTAATAAATGTTTAGAGGTTTGCGTTTGTATTGAATCGGGGCCTTGATGGGAGAGAGGTTTAACGAGCTGCCTACACCTCATTTATCTTTCACTGCACTGTTCATCACTTGGATGATGTACTCAGCCTTTAGAGAGTAGATTTCCAGACGCTGGTACAACATATGAAAATGTCTGTAATGTCATTGAATATAGCTCAAATAAATATTTTGCATCATGCTGGTATGTTTTGTAAGTACAGATACTTTTATCACACATACTTGTCAATTTAATAATTAAATAACAGCCATACATGATAATATCTCACACACAAAATATCTTAACACAAGTTATTTCTTAAAGATTTTATTGAAAAACTCAGACAGGTATGGTGGAACATTACCATACATATAATACAATACAATATATAGACTAGAGGCTCAGTAGGTTGAGAATATTTTTTAGAAATCAACCAATCAGCAACAAGAATTGTCTGTGGTGGACATGTTTGTTGATCGGGACGAAATGAGCAATCTTTATAGAGGGCCTTCCATAGCTGCTACCTATCAAGTTTCGGTTCATTTGGCCAAGCGGTTTCAGAGGAGAAGATTTTTTACAAATTGACCAATCAGCAACACGAATTGCCTGTGCTGGCCATGTTTGTTAACGGATCCAAAATGAGCAATCTTTATAGAGGGCCTTCCATAGATGCTACCTACCACGTTTCGGTTCATTTGGCCAAGCGGTTTCAGAGTATAAGATTTTTTAGGAATCGACCAATCAGCAACAAGAATTGCCTGTGCCGGCCATGTTTGTTAACGGATCCAAAATGAGCAATCTTTTGCTACCTACCAAGTTTCGGTTCATTTGGGTAAGCGGTTTCAGAGGAGAAGATTTTTAGAAATCAACCAATCAGAAACAAGAATTGCCTATGGCGGCCATGTTTGCTAAGGGATCAGGACTAAATGAGCAATCTTTATAGATTTATAGAGAGCCAGCCATATATGCTTCCTACCAAGTTAGGTTCATTTGGCCAAGCGGTTTCAGAGTAGAAGATTTTTTTAGGAATCGACCAATCACTCTAAAAAGTAATTATGGATCTGTATTCCTTACTCAGAACTATGAACTACAATTTAGTTTTAATGTGATCATTACAATAACATACAGCACATTGTAAATTATAAACAGCAATTCTCAATTTCCTTTTTTTTCCAAAAAATATGTTGTGTCATATAACTATGACCAATATTCAATCCATCATGATCTTATACTATTAGTAAATATTATAACATACATTTGCCCATTTTAATAATATATATCAAATAATTTCAAACATCCTGTCAAAGTCTATGGTGGATATATAATAAACTAGCAGTTAACCTGTGTCACAGATAAAATGTGTAATTAAGGTCTTATGACACCAAATTATGTAACAATCACCATTGCTAAATTTCACACAAAAAAATCCACAATTTTACAAATATTACAACTTGCAATTTGTCAGTTAATTTGTAATATGTATGATTGAAAATAGTTTGTTATTCTAGTACCAGCATCATAGTGACCAAGTTCCAGGATGGAATTGATAAACCACAAAAATGCCAAAACGTATGATATCACCCAACGCACCAGCAGCAAAGTGACTTTTTAATTTTAGTGCTCTATGACTTTATTGTTCAGAACATTCTGTCTTCATTGTTATTGTTTTGTAATAACCTTATGATTATGAATGATTATGAATAAATTATAAATACAGTTTTCATATGAAACACTACTAATAAGACAGAAATGTAAACAATATATATTGAAATGGGATGCAGTTGGTTCAATACTGAAACAAACAAAAGGAAAACATCAATAAACAATAAAAACACGCATCAAATACGTCGATAAAAAATCTCCAGTTATGAGACCAAATCTCCAGCCAAAAATTTGCAAATCTCCAGTTGTAGCATAGCAACTCTATCACATGTATGACATACATAATTAAAAAAAATGTTTCTGAAAATAATTTACATTTTGCTTTTTATATAATATCTTTATTGAAATTTATATCTCTTTTTAAACTTGTATAAGAAATCTTCATGACGTACCTATGTTTTGATTAATATAAAATATTTCTTTATCTTATGGGAATCATGAGGACATTGTGAGTCTATCATAGAAGCAGTTTCATATATGAAATTTTGAAAGCTATGTCAGATCATTTATACATTTTAGAGCTTGTTTTGCATTACACAAGCAGAAAAACTGTTTTCACTGAAATTTTGAAACCCAAAAGAAATTGAAATTGAGATATTATTTGTTTGTTGTTGTCTTCGAAGCCATAAATAATATTTAATACTTTTTTGGTAACTGTGATTGTTTTGATTGCAATTAAACATAGAATAATATCTTTTGATCATGTAGTGAATGCTACTTTATTTTAATATATTGAATTTCAGGTGTCTTCTATCTAATCCCACTTTTTTTAAAACTACCTATTCCCACTTACAAATAACTTGAAATTTTAGATTTTTTAATGAATTTTAAAAAATTGGGATTAGGTGGAATGAGCGGAATTTCATTATATATTTCTTTATTCAGATGTCAATAAACTAAATATTTTTCTAGTAAACTTGTCTAATAAATTTCATGAAGAAAATTCATTTACATAAATCAAGCACTAAATATCTAAGGAGATATATATGTTTCAGCTAATACAAAATAAGTCAAAATGATGAAAAGTAATCTAAATGTAATCAGAAAGTAATCGTGATTACAGGGTTTAAATGAATGTAATCGATTACATTACGAGTACATGTGATATAAAAAAAATGGCCGATTGCAGATTACATCCGATTACATGATAAAATACAATCAATTACAACTGATTACGATTACAAATTACGATGACCCCATGTCTGCCAATCAGCATCAAGAACTGCCTGTGGCGGCCATGTTTGTTAAGGGATCGGGACTAAATGAGCAATCTTTATAGAGGGTCTTCCATAGATGCTTCCTACCAAGTTAGGTTCATTTGGTCAAACGGTTTCAGAGTCGAAAAATTGTTTAGGAATCGACCAATCAGCATCAAGAACTGCCTGTGGCGGACTTGTTTGCTACGAATTAAGCCGAAATTAACAATCTTTATAGAGGACCTTCCATATATGCTTCCTAACAAGTTTCAATTCATTTGGCCAAGCGGTTTCAGAGATTTTTAGAAATTGACCAACCAGAAACAATAACTGCCTATGGCTACTCGGTTTCAGAGGTGAAGATTTTTTAGAAATCAACCAATCAGCAATAAGAATTGCCTATGGTGGCCATGTTTGTTATTGGATCAGGACGAAATGAACAATCTTTATAGAAAACCTTACATAGATGCTTCCTACTAAGTTTCAGTTCATTGGGCTAAGGGGTTTCAGAGCAGAAGATTAAAATGTGAAAAGTTTACAGACGGACGACGGTTCAAATGATGGCAATAGCTCAATACGCTTCTACCTTTCGAAACTAATTAAACCTTGAACACCAGATAACAACAGGGATACGGATTAATATAAGTATAACCACTTGTTTCCGAATGCTATTGATTAATTTAAATGTATATATAATTTATGTGTATTATCATAATGTGTAATATTGAATTAATTAATAAAATATGTTTATACTAATAGCTCACGTTCCCTTTGACAACGTCTGCTCAAAAGCTTTGATGAATACCAGGGTGATAACACAAATTCTAGCATGAGATCCTTCTTTCGCTTTGTAGACAAACGAGCGATTTATCGATGGTATAATCTCTTTCACACATGCGCCGGTGAATGTGAGTGACTTTTCCATTGGCAGTATAAATGGTGTGTGACACTTTCCGCAAACGTAAATATAAACAAGATATGATATGATCTGAAGGATCATAACATGGCTCCCAAACAATGGATATCAATTCGCAACATCATAATCTACTTGGAAACCAAATTGTGCCCAAATTGGAGGATTTTGTATTTTGGCGACCATTTTGGATTCAAAATGGTCGCCATAGCAAATCAAAATGGTCGTCATATTGTGCAGCATGTCTTACTCCATGTAAATATCCATTTCCATTGAAATCTTTTCATTTTTGAATTTTTAACAATTTATTTCTATTTTTTCTATTTTCATATTGGTGGCCATTTTGAAATGGCGGCCATTTTGAAAATTTTTAAAACAAAGAGCACAACTTTGAGCGATGATCTATTTTTGTGTCAAGTTTCAAATGGATTCGCTGTACGTTTCGTTTAGCAATTTTTGCACCTTGGTTACCATGGCAAAGGCCGCCATTTTGAATTTGTTCACCCCCCCCCCCAAAAAAAAATCTTCCACACACTACGGTGGACATTCCTACAAAGTTTCATGAAGTTTGATGAAAGGAATCATTTTTTTTTTAAATCCCACCTTTTTTGTTTCCATGGCAACTGCAGCACAGTTTGTCCAACCGATTCCGATTTTTTTGGCTTATCTTGTTTCACTAGATGTGGATGTTGTTCCTATCAAGTTTCATCAATTTCTGTTCGGCGAGTAACCTGCTATGATCATTTTTTTTTTTTATTTTTTTTTTTTTTAGCATTTTGGCCGTTTCCATGGCAACGGCAGCCATTTTGAAAAATCAACACTTAAAAGCACAACTTCACATGACATATGATATTCCTACAAGGTTTCATAAAGTTTGATCAAGGCATCTCCGAGAAATGTGTCGGACAAACTTTTGACGAAAGAAAGAAAGAAAGAAAGAAAGAAAGAAAGAAAGAAAGAAAGAACGAACGAAAGAAAGAAAGAAAGAAAGAAAGAAAGAAGAAGAATAAGAAGAATAAATGGAGCAAATACACTATGTCTCCCAAACTTTGTTTGGGAGCCATAATTACCATCTTCCAATCAAAGTATACTACCATATTTGACCAACCAGGAACAAAACTGCCTATGGCTACTCGGTTTCAGAGGTGAAGATTTTTTAGAAATCAACCAATCAGCAATAAGAATTGCCTATGGTGGCCATGTTTGTTAATGGATCAGAAAGAAATGAACAATCTTTATAGAAAACCTTACAAAGATGCTTCCTACTAAGATTCAGTTCATTGGGCTAAGGGGTTTCAGAGCAGAAGATTAAAATGTGAAAAGTTTACAGATGGACGACGGATCAAATGATGGCAATAGCTCACGTTCCCTTTGACAACGTCTGCTCAAACGCTTTGATGAATACCAGGGTGATAGCACAAATTCTAACATGACGTCTTTCTTTCGCTTTGTAGACAAACGAGCGATTTATCGATGGTATGATCTCGTTCACACATGCGCCGGTGAATGTGAGTGACTTTTCCATTGGCAGCATAAATGATGTGTGACACTTTCCGCAAACGTAAATATAAATTACCGTCTTCCAATCAAAGTATACTACCGTATTTGTATTCCTAGACATATCAGAATCGAAATAAATCATGGAAGCATGAATGTGTTTTGAGTTTTAACATGGGTTGGCGAATATTAGTAAATCTTATCCCTTGCCTCTGGGCAAACTTCTGATGTGTTTGAATGGCGCAAGGTACATTGTAGTTTATTTTCTGTGTAATACATTGAACAGATGTAAGGTAGCTTATTTTCATGAAAAACGCCATGACTCCTATCCCATGCAACGAAGGAATGCGAGCTAATTTTCATGGACAAGCTTCTGATGCTCATCCTTATGTTTGAAGTGTGTAAGGTAATTTATTTTCATGGATAACACTTTGAAACCTGTGTCATACATTGAACAGATGTAAGGTAGCTTATTTTTATGGAAAAAGTCATGACTCCTATCCCATGCAACGATGGAATGCGAGGTAGCTAATTTTCATGGGCAAGCTTCTAATGCTTATGCTTATGTTTGAATGGTGCAAGGTAGTTTATTTTCATGAATAACACTTTGAAACCTGTGTCATACATTGAACAGATGTAAGGTAGCTTATTTTCATGAAAAACGCCATGACTCCTATCCCATGCAATGAAGGAATGTGAGGTAGCTAAGTTTCATGGGCAAACCTCTGATGTTTATGCTTATGTTTGAATGGTGCAAGGTAGTTTATTGTCATGGATAACACTTTGAAACCTGTGTCATACATTGAACAGATGTAAGATAGCTTATTTTCATGGAACAATTCATGACTCCTATTCCATGAAATGAAGAAAGGTCAGGTAGCTAATTTTCATGGACCATGCAATGAAGGAATGCGAGGTAGCTAATTTTCATGGGCAAACTTCTGATGCTTATGCTTATGCTTTAATGGTGCAAGGTAGTTTATTTTCATGGATAACACTTTGAAACCTGTGTCATACATTGAACAGATGTAAGGTAGCTTATTTTCATGGAAAACGTCATGACTCCTACCCCATGCAACGAAAGAATGTCAGGTAGCTAATTTTCATGAGCAAACTTCTGATGCTTATGCTTATGTTTGAATGGTGCAAAGTAGTTTATTTTCATGGATAACACTTTGAAACCCGTGTCATACATTGAACAGATGTAAGGTAGCTTATTTTTATGGAAAAAGACATGACTCCTATCCCATGCAACGAAGGAATGCGAGGTAGCTAATTTTCATGGGCAAGCTTCTGATGCTTATGCTTATGTTTGAATGGTGCAATGTAGTTATTTTCATGGATAACACTTTGAAACCTGTGTCATACATTGAACATATGTAAGGTAGCTTATTTTTATGGAAAAAGTCATGACTCCTATCCCATGCAACGAAGGAATGCGAGGTAGCTAATTGTCATGGGCAAGCTTCTAATGCTTATGCTTATGCTTGAATGGTGCAAGGTAGTTTATTTTCATGGATAACACTTTGAAACCTATGTCATACACTGGACAGATGCAAGGTAGCTTATATTCATAGAAAACTTCATGACTTCTATCCCATGCAATGAAGGAATTTGATATCCATTTCTGGGATAAATCTATCTAATTAAATAGATTTCTTCGCCTACATCCACCCTCCTTTTTTCGTTAAAAAATACTAATTACCAAGAATCTATCAAACATGGTAGCGACCAGCGGGAGCGTAATATAACGACTGGATTATTCGGGTTACTAATAATTATGGTAGCTAATAATTATAGGACACCGGAAGTCGCGATCATTTCGCGCTTGCATTTGTATTCTATTCTCATTAATACCCTAGTGTCCTAATATATATGAGATATGGACTACAAAAAATCAAGGAAATAAATACTGTGACACTAAGCAGATTAGTTTCTTCATCGTTCTGTAATTTTTATTTTTATTTTTTATTTTTTAACTTTTTTTAGCTTTTTTTTTTCATCAGGTGATTTTCTTTAAATGAGGCACCTTTGGGGTTATATAAATTTATTTCCGATTATTTGCCATATTTTGAAAAAATAAATATATTTTTCAATATAACAAAAAAAGTTTGAATTAATTTATAAGGATTGATCGAAATTATTTGTTCGGTTCATTAGAAATAACCTCAATCAGGTTGTACACACCCTTGCGTAACCTGCGTGTATTTCTTCATGAACCGAACACAAATTTCGATCAATCCTTATCTAATATGGTTGAATAGTTGATTATTTTTGTAATGTCAAGTAAGCAGTGTTTCAGCTATGTACATTTTTTTATATTTTCATGATGAGAATTAAGCTTACAATCAATAATTGATGGTTGAAAGGTGGCATTTGGATAATGGTCATAAAGGAAAGAAGTATAGGATTATGAAAAGAAAGTTAAAACAGTAATGGTCAACAATTCCACAAATATCAATCACCACTCACTGAAACACAAAAAAGGGGGGCAACATCATCTGATGTTGGAAATGCAGTTCATGGCTTGGGACAGGATAAATGATGAGGTCAGAAAAAATGCATTGCAACAGGGTACACCAATGACCACTCCAAACAATTGATGCTTGTTGTGAATATGACATTCTTCATACACAAGGAACTTGTTTATGTTCCATCACATGGAACAGAACAGTTAACATAATCTAATTAAGAAATAAATCGTGGAAGTCAAAATGTGTTTGCAGTTTTAACATGGGTTGGTGGATATTAATGATTTATCCCGAGCCAGAGGCGAGGGATAAAATTTACCAATATCCGCCAACCCATGTTAAAACTCAAAACACATTCATTCTGGCTTCCATGAATTATTTCGATTCTGATATGTCTAAGAGTACAAATACCGTAGTATACTTTGATTGGAAGACAGGTATTTATATTTACGCTTGCGGAATATGTCGCACACAATTTAATTTATGCTGCCAAATTCGAGCAGACGATAATTCATCAAGATGTATATTTACGACGGGAAAGTCGGTCACATGTGCATGTGCTAATAAGATTATAACCAATCGATAAATCGCTCGTTTGTTCACAAAGCGAAAGAAGGACATCATGTTAAAATTAGATGTTTGTTCAGTTTATTTTTTGTGATATACTAAACCTTAGAATACAAAAAACTATCCAACAAACATCTCATTACAATTACACTAACTTGACAGAAATATGTCAACTTTTGAAAATTATCCTTATTTATTCATTTAAAAACACACTTTTCCGTTAAAATATTTTTGGATTTGCATCAAACTTATGACACTAAAAAAAATAATAAGAATATTTTCTGTAGGTTTTAATGGAAATAATACAATAAATTATTTTACAAATAATGGTTTTCAAGTATTAAAACAAAAATTAGCTATTGCCATAATTTAGCATTCATCTTCGTCCATAAACATTTAAAACTATTTTTTACTAACCACAGGCCCAATTAGAACCAAACATGGTAGATATATTACATGCTTGATTCTCAACATTACATGTTTTTCATTTCGTTCAGAAATTAAACATGGCTTCTACGACCAATTCTTTCTGATGCTGAGGTTTCAAAATCTTATCTGAAATCACAAGTAGGATGAACATGTTATTTTGTAGGAATATGTCATATTTGACCCTCTTAAAAAGTTTTGTTTTTGTCCATCGGAAATCTAAGATGACCACCACTGCAGGACAAATAAAAAAATGTAATTCATCTCAGAAACTACATATTTGATTGAACCCAAACTGAACATGAGTAATCGTTGAATGGTCCCTTACAAATTATCTGTTTTCTCTGAAAATCGGAAATCCAAGATGATCATGAGGATAAATTTAACATAGGACCCAACAGGAAAAACATTTCACAATTATTCCTATCTGAACAGTCGAAGCATTTGTAGGCAAATTTGGCTGTGCATTAGGCGGTTCTTTACAAAATATCTGGTTTTAAGATGATAGAAAATTGGTGGCATCAACATGGTGTATGAAATACACACTCACGATTGTTTTGCTTTCTTTTTTTCTTTTTGTGGATCTGAAATCCGAGTTAGCAGACAACACATGCTTTGGGGGCCTCAGTTTTACTCTTGTTTATCCAATTTGATTTGGATTCTTAAAATAATCGAGACAAATGAGTCTTGTTTTATTTTCTTATTTTTCTATAGTTTGGTTGTTAGTGACATAACATACAATACAAAAGACATACACAAAATGTTAATTTTTATAAGTATAAAGTGTCCTCAATTCTAGAAAATGAGGTGCATTATATAAAGGATATTCTTAGTTTATCAACAATGGTAAAGTCTTAAAATTTTGTTTTACTTTATCAAAATGGTGTTTATATACATTTTGTATCTACATTGTATGAAAATGAATAATTTATAAGAAATGACACTCCTAATCAATATTATTAATATAGACCCTTCCCTCTCTTTGTATCTTTCTATGGGGCCCTTCTTCAATTTGAAATTTACCTACACAAATTCTGAATTTAATAAATATATTTTGCTTTCCAAATTTGAATGTGAAAGATAGTAATTTATTTTACCAAGATGGTTGATGCATTTTAAAAATAGAAAAATATTTTGATGAATGAATAGGGACAATGAGGATCATTCACCAAATTTCTTTCGACAGACGTCGCTGTTGTTCCACAAGTGGTTAGCGGAACGTTTTAATCTCGAGGACGCTTGAATTGTTAACGTTGGGTACAAGGACACACCAATTAAATGAATTTGTTGTGTTCCTGTGTATTGTACATTATGGTTTTAATTTTTTACCCTTTTACCCAGATTGTTATTGTTGGTCATAAAGGGAAAACAAATTTCCCAGAACAAATTCTGCTTCAGAGTGCATTTTTTTTTCAGATACAAAAATGTAGCATCGAAATCTTTTTATAAGAGTTAAATACATCCTTTTCCCCTATAGTACTAATGCTCATGTAAGAAATGAAATGTGATACATGTATACACCGTTAGGAATTTAATTAATAACCTAATATACCTGTCGTTCTGTAGTCAACTGTTCAAGCGAAATGGTTTTAAGATTTTATAAATTATAACATTATTGTACAAGTTAGATAAACTACTATTGAAACAAAGAAGTTGCACGTATTGCGGGATATTCAATACGGGCGGCTTCTTCTTTTTTAAAATAGTACTGTATCTTAATAAAGTCGTGAGAACAGTTTTGTTTGAGAACGAGTTTACAGAATTTTCCTATTCAAGTTTTAAGGGAATTACATGAATAGGAAAATTCTGGATTTTCCATGTATTTTTGGCGTGGGGAAGTTTTATTTTTATTTTTTTCTATCTTTAGCTGGCAAATTGCACTATATACAGTGAATTTATTTTTAAGTTATGTTATGTCAAGTTTGTGTTAAAAATTTATTTACAGCCTTATCAAAATACTTTCTTACCTATTAAAAATATGAGAAATAATTAAAAATTGCATGCTAATATGAAGCTATTGACATACAGATTTTTTTTTTAATTTAAAATATACACTTCAAAAATGCAACAGACTTTATTATAAGTTTAAAAGGTAAAATTCACAGAAAGATTTTGGTTACATTGAAATTTTAAAATATAAACTACAAAATTACAACAAACTTTATTTTAAGTTTAAAAGATAAAATACAGGGATTTATGTTATGTTTAAAAGGTAAAATTCCCAGGAAGATTATGGTTAGGGAACGACCATTTAACTTGAAGGAGGGGGGGAGGGGTTATGGTATTCTTTTAAAAAATATATTCTGATACCCAATGTTGCTGAAAAAAATATTCTGATTTTGGTGGAGGTAAAAAAAATAATCTGATTCAGAGTTTTAGTCATATAACCTAATGTTGAATTCTGGAAAAAAAATCGCGCTTTGCACGACAAGAAAAATGAATATTTTAACTCTCGTGTTGTCCGAAAAAAAAATTCTGAACGAAACAAAAAACCATAACCCCCCCCCCCCCCCCCCCCCTTCAAGTTAAATGGTCGGTCCCTTACACTGATATTTCAAGAGGATGTCATAGCTAGAATTAAAATGTATAAAATATTATATATAAAAGGATAATAACAGATTATTTTATAGATACCTCCGAGTACACACTGGACATTATGGATCTATCATTCTAAATATAGAATGAAATCAAAAATCAGTTAATTACATTCCTGAACATAATTGTAGTCCATTAGAGTTCTTCCAGATTCATTACTTCATGTTTCCTGCGTACATTGTAGACGTCCAACATATAGACTGTAACATAGTTCGATGGATAGCTTCTCTATTCTGTCCATTACACTAGTACTTTCCATAAATGTTTCTGAATAATTCCTACAATCAGAGTTGTGATTCTTTCATCACTATTAAAAATTCTCAACCAGGTTCCATCTTCTGAATTGTTTATGACTTCATTTTTTAACCGACGGAAAGGTTCCTGTCTAGATCCAGCGAGCAGGGGACATTTCAGTAGAAAGTGTATAATATCCTCATCTTCAAATCTACACATTGGACATATATTATTGTTTGTCTGCACTAGACACGAGGAGGAATGCTCATTGCTAATCTTAGTAGATGCAATGCATTTCCTGAAGCACTTTCCCTTGGTGTCTGTTGCAGATAAACGATACATCTATTTATTCCCATTTTAGTTTATTACTTGAATTGCTTGCTTTCCTGGATCAGACACGGGGAGAATCGAAATGCGATTCTTAAGCACCGTCCCCCGGTGTCTCCTCCAGCTAAGTGATCACAGTCCTTTCATCAAACACATGATGTTTTACTACTTGGGCCGCTTGCTTTGCTGGATCAGACACGGGGAGAATCAAAATACAATTCTTAAGCATAGTTTACACTGATCTGTCTATTAATGATCTCTTTAATTTTTAAATTATCACTCGCAAGCATGGAGTATAGTAGACTCAATTTTCTCTTGTGAAGTTCTGCCTCTATAGGTATCACACCCACCAGTAGGTATATAGCTGCCGTTGCTATTCTTTGGGGTAACGATTGTAAATAACGTATTGATTTTCTATGGAATGATTCTAGATTTTCTACATGTTTTTTTTCAGTGGTAAGACTTCTAGCCCGTATATTAATCTTGGTAGTACGTATGTGTGATATATTTTGTAGGAGGTTACAGCATCTATACCGTTTGTGTCATGGAACCCAGATCCCATCAGGGCACATTTTGCGCGTCTTTCATTTTCTAATCTGGCTTCAATATTCTTGTTACATTCATTGTTCGCTGATCTTATTATTCCTAAGTGTATCTTCTTTTGTTGTTATCTCATTGTCATCTAGATAACTACCCCACCCCCACTCCCTTCAAGTTAAATGCAGGGGCGGATTCAGGGGGGGGGGGGCGCACCCGGCGCGCCCCCCCCCCCCTAAAATTGGAAAAAATATGATTTTTTGGCGTAAAATCGTGATTTTCCACACGAAATACCTCAACAATTTTCGCGCCTCCCTCGGCAATTGAAAAAAATATGATTTTTTGGCATAAAATCGTGATTTTTCACACGAAATACCCCCAAAATTTTCGCGCCTCCCTCCGCTCGGCGCTATTTTTTTAAGTGCACCCCCCCTAACTTGAAATCCTGGATCCGCCTCTGAAATGGTTGTTCCCTTATTGCTATTGTATTACAATGGGCCTTTACCAATTATTGTAATTGCGTTTGTGCTAATAATATATTGTCTATTGTCTATTTAAAAATAAATAATAATCATAGTTTTGCTTATTTTTAATCAACAAAATTTACCTGAGTTTTTCAATTCACGTGACATTCGACATATATAAGACAAGATTTTATTTATTTATTTATTTATTTATTGAGAAAGTAGCCGTCAAAATATATAAAAGTTAAAGTATTATTTATACAAACTCAGACACACATGTGTACAAGAGGACATATCAAATTCACATTCTATATAAATACAAATAGATATATCATATAACACTAATTCTCAACAAAAACAAAATAGTGAGAGACAAAAATAAAGAATATAAACAGTGCAGAGAAAAACACACTTTTGAAAGGAAAAGATGGATTTAGAACTATTCGTCAGATTAGTTGTTTTAATTGGACTATTGTCAAAAGGTAAGATTTCACAGAAAGACTTTTTTTCCGATTTCCAGTCAAATCGACCCCAGGGCAAATCGGCCCCAAGTCAAAACGGCCTCAAAATGAAAGTCAAATCGGCCCCAAGTCAAAACGGCCTCAAAATGAAAGTCAAATCGACCCCAAGTCAAAACGGCCTCAAAATGAACGTCAAATCGACCCCAAGTCAAAACGGCCTCAAAATGAAAGTCAAATCGGCCACATATTTCAAATTGAATAAAAAAAATGTATTTATATTGATTAGGCACATTCTATTGTCTATAAACACACCGGGTATTCGGGCACACGAAACCGTAGCTGGCACTAAGAACGCGGCGCTGAGAAAAGAAAATCAAAAAACAAGGTAGGTATATGTAAACGTTCTTTCTTAGACATAGCAAATTTTGCAATGAAATAATTTCATACAATAACTGTGCATAAAATAAAGTTTTAACAATCAATTTTTTATCGTGATGAAGTGAATAGTAAATCGGCAACGCGATTGTGTTATCGACCTTTCTCATTTGTTTTTGAAATTTCGGAATTAAATTGCCATTTCAAAAACAAGTTGTCCCTTTCTCTTCCCAAATTCTTCCTACAACTTTATAATTCACATTTAAAACATCTTCATAGCCGTGCATAACTAACGTCAATACATATTAAACTCACTAAGGACCGGTCATTATTTATCTCCAGGGGTGGGGGGGGGGGGGGGGGGGGGGGGGGCAGCAAAATGTAAATTTGGAATGAGCAAACATAACTGACCCTCCCCCCTTTTTAAGTTCTGTTAAAAATTTTAACCCCCCTCTTTCAACTACTTCAAATCTTTTGACCCCCCCCTTTCCTGATTATTGTTGAAAGGTTTCTAATTTCATATGTTGCTATACATTCCTTTTAACAAGGATAGTAGTTCATATGAAATGGAACTAAACAGGGGCGGATCCAGGATTTCAAGTTGGGGAGGGGAAGCGCACTTAAAAAAAATTGCGCCGAGCGTAGGGAGGCGCGAAATTTTTGGGGTATTTCGTGTGAAAAACACGATTTTACGCCAAAAAAAATCATATTTTTTCCAATTTTAGGGGGCGCGCGCCGGGTGCACACCCCCCTGCATCCGCCCCTGCTAAAGGCCCTTATGTGTCGGCAACCACAACCACATCTAACGAAAAGGATACCCTTAAGTCACTTAGTTTGTTGTAATTTTTTGTCTTCACGGTCTTCAACAAGCCAGGAGCCCACTATTTAAAGAAGCTGCATCAAGAATTTTTGCCATCAATACAATGTACTATAACAATAGTTTTTTTTTAATATATTGAAATATTATTTTAATCATCAGTTTCACAATTAATCTCAAATCAACAGTATTATGATAACAGAAATTTGCAAATTAAAAAATACTTTATAATACAACAAAACAATTGAGAAAGTATTCATAATGCAAAAATTATCAAAAGATAATGTATTAAAGCCAAATTTCCGTTTCTGGGTTTATTTCAGAGATGATTCCAACACCAAAGTTTTTTTCCAAAACAGTTCAATGAATAGTATTACACACAACCAAAAAAAAGGAAAAAATAGAGAAAAATGCAGAAAGAAGTTAAGAGGCCAAATCAAATTTCAATTAAATTTAACACAACACAAATAGAAAGAAACACGCTTTAGTAAGTGCATTATGTGAAGTTAAGAATCATTTTATAGTTATATGGCTCGAGCTCTATTGCAGTCTTTTAAAGTGTTAAAATGTAAATTGAGAAAGAAAATAAAATATTAAAAACAAAATGAATAGCAACAAGATGTTGCACGCTACGTCGTGCTAAGAATACCCCCACTCGTTCATTTGTGTCAAATTTGTATATATCTCAACACTCATTACCAGAAAATGGATCACAAACTAATCTGAAACACCATTACTAAGATTAGAAAAACAGATGCGGATAATAAGGGGTCTTCATGGAAATATTTTCTCGAATATTGTGTTGATATTGATAGGTAAATAAAAGAGTTATAAATTTCCTTGTAGACAAACATAGTTCACGGATTTTTGTCGTTGCTCAATGGGGGGGGGGGGGGGGGGGAGTATTGCGGAATTGTCTTTCGACATTTCCAAAACCGATATTGCCCGAGGGAGGGGTTGACACGCACAACATCCACAACTCCATGTCGACAACCCCCCAAGCAGAGCTCGGAGTCGTGGCTTTCCGAAGTCTATATTGCTCATAATAATTTACCCAGCCCAAGAAGTAACCCCTAGAGGCATCCATACGAACTGTATGCATATACTTAAAAAACTCCAAACCCTTGTTAGGAAACATTTCAAGCATTAGACTGGCATAAATCATAAATGCAGACGACCATACGTGTATATTTTTGATAGGCTGTGTACTTTTATATACGACGGTTAAAGAATTTCCTCTTAGAGTTATATCCCCTTGTACGTTATTGTCGTTAGCAAGCTCTCGGGCTGATTTAAGCAACAGGTTTAAAACCGTAAATTCCCCTCTCCATGCTTTCTCTTTCATTGTGATAGGGATATGGGATGAAATCGGGTCGTAAATGCTAGTGATGGCCTCTGGCTCTGGAGAATTCCTAACAAGTGGGGAGGCATCAGAAGAACAAGACCCCCTTAACAAAGAATTAGAAAGTGATGGGATTGTAGGGTAATGATACGTACCATAATTGTTCTGGGCTACTGATCCATGGGCAGTAATTTGACTGGGACCGGGATCTTCAACTCTTTCATGGTAGCTGCCTGCTGCCGCCTGGGGGAGGGCTGTCGCGTCTTGTAACTTTCGACATGTTGACGTTGAAGCGATGACTCGAGCTTGATTTTCCTGAAAATGCGATTGTCCTGATTGTGAAAGACTTAAAGTGGCGGAGCTGGTTCTTGGCTGGGATGGAATCAATCCTGAAAAACCTGGTGTCGCCGAGTCTAAACTGGTCTGTATTTGTCCTGAACTTGAAGGACCTGGTTGCGGTTGTAGTAATCTTGAGGGACCTGGTATGGCCAAGTCGCCTTCTGCTTGAAATTGTCCTGAACTTGAAGGACCTGGTACGACTGGACCGGTTAGATTTTGATTTCTGCCTTTTAGAAGTCCTATGCGCTTTTGCTGCTGAAGCGCCCCTTGCGGGGGGTTTCCTGTTTCTTTTAGGTGGCCTCATTTTGTCCGATGTTTCAGATTTTTTTCAGACTTGAAGACGATTGAAAATTGAAATTTTTTTGAAGCTGTTTGCCAAACTTTCTGGACAACGTGGGTAAACGGAAGTGACGAGTAAAACGTTTATAGGGACGGATCAGACTCCGAGTAAAATTCCGGAAATCTCTTTTATTAAATTGGTTTATCGCTTAATCACGATAAACCCGATTAAATATCTTCTCATAAGAAGGAAGAAACAGATCTGATGTAGATTTTATATAGTCGTTTACAACATAATCTTCTCCACAAGCTATTTTTTAACTTCTTAATACAGCGAAGTATTTCCTCTTGCGTTATACTGAAATTAATTTCTTCATTTAGGGGACCAATATTAACATTATCAAGAAGATCTGTATCAAAATTCTCTTGTTGTACAAGAAGTTCATCGAGAGCTTTATTCAGGTTTTTGAAAAACTTGAATAAGTCTCCCAAAGGGATGGATGTTGGGTTGTTTTCTATCCCTACCCTTATTCAAAAGTTTCCAGTATTCTTTTGGGTCTGATGTTTTTAATTTTTTTATCTTCTTACGCATATCTGCACGATAAATTTTACTATGTTTGTCAAGCGTCTTTTTGTATCGTTTCTCGACTTCAACGACATCTTGTTTCAACGCTTCTGTTCGTTTTATTTTTAATTTCCGTTTTAGTTTACGATAATTTTGTCGAGCAACTTTACACTCATAATTGAACCAGGGTTTATCTCCCTTAGGTTTTTTTATTACATGTATCAGGTCTGGTTGTATATTTGTGAGTTCCAAAGGTTGTTTTCGCACTGTCAATTAAAAGATTACAAAGTTCACTGACAAACGAATTGAACAAAGTTAGAGCAGTAATTTCCAATAATATTAAATAATAAATTTCTAGGTTGATTACTTATACGACAATGTAAAAAGAAGTGATCTTCATCTTCAATGTTATTGCAAGTATTGCACAGTCTTTGTTGACGGGGTATATTTTTGCAACGACCTTTTTCAATTTCTAAATTATGATCACTTGACCGAAATTTTGTTATGAGTTTTCTATTTTTAAAATAGCTTAGCTGTACTAAGTAGGGTTCCAATATAATATCGTTCTTTAGTTTACTATATAAGAATAATTTTGAACTTTCGGTTAGTTTTGAAAGTTTATATTTAGCTTTAAAGTATAATTTTTAAGAGCTATCTTTTTAAATTCTTTTTTTTAGCGGAAATTTTAATCTATGAAATGGTTTATCTATAATTAGAGCACTTCCTGATCTGTAACTATTATTATATCATGATAAACTAACATGAAAATTCCCACATTGTGTAACTGTTCACCTGTAAATCAGGCGTTTATTTTTCAAAAAAAGAGATTTCTTCCGTTTTGATGCGTTTTCTACGTAAGACAAGCCATAAGGAAGCTGCGCGTGACCTTGTCTTACATGGCATTGTCAGCCAATCAAATTGGCCGAGTATAATCAATGGAGTCCGCTTCTACCAGTGCTGTAGTAATATAAATTGTCGTCTTTGTAGATCTAATAAAGCTTAAAATATAAATTTTACCTGAATTTTAACTGATTTCCCCTAATAGATTTAATGCGGTTTTAAATAAGTGTGTATTTACTGCATTGCACGTGGCGTTGTAATATTTTGTGTAGTAAACATGACATTGACATGCGAATGAATGAATGAAATCGACATGCTTTGTTTTTAAGTTGAAACGGAAGAAACAGGTACTTGCACTCGTCCTTATTGAAGATCTGGGATTTCTTCCACTCGTGAGAGAAATTCAGCGTCTTTCCACTCGTTCCGCTACGCTCCACTCGTGAAAAGACGGAATTTCTCACACTCGTGTAAGAAGCTATTATACTGAACTCTGGAAAGTAGGGTTCCAATATAATATCGTTCTTTAGTTTACTATATAAGAATAATTTTGAACTTTCGGTTAGTTTTGAAAGTTTATCTTTAGTCTTTAAAGTATAATTATTAAGAGCTATCTTTTTTAATTCTTTTTTTAGTGGAAATTTTAATCTATGAAATGGTTTATCTATGTTAGAGCACAGGCGCTCGTGGCACGAACCTACCACCCCCCCCCCCCCCCCCCTTTTTTTCTAACTTTCTGTTTACAAATTTATTTAGGGTCAACACATGCAATTTGATGTTAACATAAGATTGTATGAATATTGACACGAACAAGTTAAGATAAGGAAAAAGAGATGAAATAACAAAGAAATAAAGAAATTTTATTTAAAATAAATTTGTAAACAGAAAGTTAGAAAAAGGGGGGGGGGGGGGGTGTGGTAAGCCCGTGCCACGAGTGCCTGTGTATTAGAGCACTTCCTGATCTGTAACTATTATTATATCGGCTGTATCCCGGAACGCCAACAGTTTGAAAGATCAAAGAAAGTTGTCCTTCCTAATTATAGGGATTAAGGGGTCCCATTAAGGGTGGCTGATCAGAGCAATCACAGGTAAATAAAGGTAAATTTGATTCTCTTATTTGTATTTTCCTTGTAAATGGAATAAAATAAAATACGAAAACATAAATAATCAATGAATATTTGTTATGAAATTTTAAAACTATAATATAAGCACACATGAAATATGAAAAAAATAATAATGAATATTGATTATTAAATTTTAAAACTATAAGCACACATGAAATATGAAAAATAATAATGAATATTTATTATTAAATTTTAAAACTATATATATATATATATTTTAAATAAATCACAAAAAAATATACTATTTAATTTCTTATTAGATTTGTCCTTTTCTTTATTTCAATTTTTCTTTATATATATCTATATATATTTTTTAATTACAAAAAATATTTTATTTCATTTCTCATTACACTTTAATCAAATTTAGCATATAATATTTCACTTATTAATTACTTAAGAAAGAAAAAAACAACCTTCAAGTGGCCCCAACTAAATTGCTAAAACAACAATCTACACTATATGTTATTTTAAGAATGTTGGCATTCCGGGAACTCCCCATTATATCAATAACATGAAAATTCCCAAATCGTAGGTGTTTATATATATACATATCACGGCTGGTAATCGCCACAAGCAGAACAGTTGGTTCTGCAAAGAAATTCGTGAGGATAACTTCCGGTGTTGGTGGAGGGGAGTTCACGAAGACGCTTCGCAAAGTATGTACATGTCAAAAATTGAAATTTTCTTTTTTACTGCTCGAATATTGCAAAATCAGAGGATGCTATGCTGTGGCGAATGCTTTCACGATTAGAAACATGTATTGTTTATTCTTGTACATGAAGTGTAACTCTCGCAAAATCAATCGTCCCACGAAAAACATGACGAAAATTGTGACACTCTTCTTGACAAAGATGCAAGTTAAACTTTCAATATTTTTTCATCATGGGAATCTAAATGTAATCGGGGATAAATTCCGATTCGTCAGAAGTAAATTGAAGTCTAGATAAATCTATAAACTGTCACTTTTCTCGTTTTCCTGCTTGAGGAGATCGGTTTTGATAGAGCACATTGCGAATGCACGAGGAGATTTGCTAGTTTTGGTACGACACATGTAATCCACTGTATAATCACAAATTTTGCATATCTGTCTGGTAATGAATTCACGAACTGATGCCCTTCTTCCCGTCGGCTTTTTAAAAGTATAAAAGTAATATTTCATTGTTCATGGGCTGTCCACATAGAAAGAAACATTTCATTTAAGGAATCAATTCATAATTGTAAATGCGGTTTCCCATGATTTAACTTGTCATTATTGATCATTTGTTGTTTGTGACAACTTCCATTGTGTATTTGATACACAAGATTAACTTCCCTTACATCTGTACATTGGAAACAATTGAAAATGCACTGTAAGATAATTTTATAATCAAGAATAATTAACCTAATGTGAATCATATCTTTATAATTTCTAATACAAATGATACACTCTAAATTAAATATCATACAGTTGAGAATAATATTAATTTGTGGTTTGTTTTTCTATTATGTAGTGTGTTATGTGTACACACTTGTAAATAAAAAAGATCTCTGTTAGTAGTGGTTACAAGATGTAAAGCGCTTTACCGATTTTAAGGATATGTCCACAGTTTAATTGATATCTTGTGTTTAATTTATTCATGACTATTAGCACTAAGTGAATGTTTATTTACGTTAGACCTATGTATGTGCTGAAATCATGTAATATTATAACTTGTGTAGATGTGTAAACCCGTTTGAAAGGATATAAATATTTTGAAATTGAAAGAGACTTTTTTTAATAAACTTGGTGTCCTGACTGATAGGGATTTTAAATTTGGTGTACTGCTACTTGTTTTTGTTCGTTTCCTTGGCGGTGATACAGGCAATCTATATCGAAATGGTTTTTTTAAAGAGTCAATGTCAGTCCCCTTTTCCTCTTTCCCTTGAATCCTGGCATCTCCTGAAAGTGGACAGAGAATAGTTTATTTTGATTAGAGTATTTATCAGTTTTGTGTTTAAAAGTGTCAATTTATCAATTTTGCAGAAAACAATTAACAAAACTAGCAACTCTCCTCATGCATTCGCAATGTGCTCTATCAGAACCGATCCCCTCAAGCAGGAAAACGAAAAAATTGACAGTTTGTAGATTTATCTAGACTTCAATTTACTTCTGACGAATCGGAATTTATCCCCGATTACATTTAGACTCCCATGATGAAAAAATATTGAAAATTTAACTTGCATCTTTGTCAAGAACAACTTAGAAATGTAAGAGTGTCACAATTTTCGTCATGTTTTTCGTGGGACGATTGATTTTGCGAGAGTTACACTTCATGTACAAGAATAAACTATACATGTTTCTAATCGAGAAAGCATTCGCCACAGCATAGCATTCTCTGATTTTGCAATTTTCGAGCAGTAAAAAAGAAAATTTCAATGTTTGACATGCACATACCTTACGAAGCGTCTACGTGAACTCTCCTCCACCAAAACCGGAAGTTATCCTCACGAATTTCTTTGCAGAACCAATTGTTCTGCTTGTGCCGATTACCAGCCGTGATATATACATTGTAATATTTATATGTTTAAATAGACAAAGAAAGAGATTACTGAACTCTGGAAAGTTTAAAATCATGTGCATTCCCGATGATTCTTAATAATTGTGTTCTATAATATGAGACAGGCAACCTGTTTGAAGAACGAAGTCCTAAAATTTTAATAATACGATGATCCGTACACGTTAACCTCACCGCCGCGGACGCATTTACGAACAATTTCGATGATACCGACCGTGGCATTTGATAATAAATTTGACCAAATTGATGAAGCTGATTGCATGTTCATATTTCAGAATAAACACCAATATTCCTTTTGAATCATAGCCCATATATTATTCAATGCATTGTTACGGGTTTTATAACTTAGAACAGATTTTCATGACCCCGTTCTAGTCACTCTGTGACCTAGATCCGGACACAATTTCGAACGACATCATAACCTTTCTAGCGTAAATTATTTAATGACAACTGTTAAAAATGAAAGAGCATTCATTCATTTACGTTCACATATCTATTTGTATATAATACACATGACATAAAAACCTTTCCTTTATTCATACCATAAATGTGTGCCAGTTTGCATTCGGAATTCCTTGGACTCTTCAATGAATAAGGTACATCACGGATTTTGACATTTTGGGATAGATCAAGGTAAGGAAAATGTATTATATTGACTGTTTTTGTTTTAATTTCAATGTGTTCTACATATGCATAGAACCAGGAGATCATATTCTTTCCAATTACAGGCATAACTTATAACAAAATATGCGTACCTCAATGAATTTTAGCGATAGATTCCAAGTGCAATTGTCGATCGTTTTCTGTTTACAAATATGAAAACCCGTCGTCTGCAACATTCAACAACTGCGCATGAATAATTTTCTCCCAAAACACGAGTAATTTAGCGGGGTATCTATTTATAAAAGCATTTGTTTAATTCATGTTTTGAAGGAACAATTAGGGGACATACTTTTTATTTCGTTCGTAATTGCGTCCGTTGAGGCTATTATCTTTTATTTTGAATGAATTGTGTAGCCGATTTGTTATGGCGTTCATTTTACCTACGCCGCTCTTCCATCGGTAAACTGACGAGTTCTGTCCCCTGGCTCGTACAAGATTGAGACAGGCAATTGTCAGTCTATTCCATCGGGAGTTTCGTAGAAAGAGATTTTTTTATTAGAATTTTATTAAAAGTTTATTTCGATTTTGCATAGAGTAAATAATCAAAGAATTGGGAATTTTTCATTGAAATAGATTTCTTTTGCGTTTCTAAATTATCAATTGATCTATTTTTTAAACTTCCGGTGAGCAGATTTTTAGCTATCAATATAGAAGGAAAAATCGGACAGCTTACCGTTAGAAGGACTTCGTCCTTTATTAATAAAGCATTTGTATATCATTAAAAATTAATCTTATGAAGTTGCAAGGCCAAACTCTACTTTAAATGATATAAAGTAGTGATTTATTTTTACATTTTATGGTGTTATAGAGGTAGATAAGTTTCTAGGTTTTAATCTTACATCAGTACAGTCACAGAAGTAGTGTTAGAACAAAGAGTAACTTACATCAGTACAGTCACAGAAGTAGTGTTAGAACAAAGAGTAACTTAACTATTGTACATCAGTACAGTCACAGAAGTAGTGTTAGAACAAAGAGTAACTTCACTATTTTACATCAGTACAATCACAGAAGTAGTGTTACAACAAAGAGTAACTTAACTATTGTACATCAGTACAGTCACAGAAGTAGTGTTAGAACAAAGAGTAACTTCACTATTTTACATCAGTACAATCACAGAAGTAGTGTTACAACAAAGAGTAACTTAACTATTGTACATCAGTACAGTCACAGAAGTAGTGTTAGAACAAAGAGTAACTTACATCAGTACAGTCACAGAAGTAGTGTTAGAACAAAGAGTAACTTAACTATTGTACATCAGTACAGTCACAGAAGTAGTCTTAGAACAAAGAGTAACTTAACTATTTTACATCAGTACAATCACAGAAGTAGTGTTAGAACAAAGGGTAACTTAACTATTGTACATCAGTACAGTCACAGAAGTAGTGTTAGAACAAAGAGTAACTTCACTATTTTACATCAGTACAATCACAGAAGTAGTGTTACAACAAAGAGTAACTTAACTATTTTACATCAGTACAATCACAGAAGTAGTGTTAGAACAAAGGGTAACTTAACTATTTTACATCAGTACAATCACAGAAGTAGTGTTAGAACAAAGAGTAACTTCACTATTTTACATCAGTACAATCACAGAAGTAGTGTTAGAACAAAGAGTAACTTAACTATTTTACATCAGTACAGTCACAGAAGTAGTGTTAGAACAAAGAGTAACTTCACTATTTTACCACGACCTAAGCACATCGTACAGTGAACTTAGCTCATCATTTCGAAATATTTTGCGGCGTGGGTTCGTGCCCGGCTTTGTAAATTACAAAACGGGAGCACTCGACTCGCAGCCGCATGTGATAAAGTCAACCAGTTTCTTGGCCATGGTAGGTGGTTCTCTCCGGGTACTCCGGCTTCTTTCATCACTAAACCTGGTCGCCATGATAGAGCTGAAATATTGCTGAAAGTGGCGTTAAAACACCAAAAATCAAATCAAATCGAAATATTTTGCAGCCTGACAATCTGGATGTTCGGAAAACCTTAATCTTTCCCATCATCAACAATATATTGTCATGGTCTAACCGTTTGTTCTTTAGATGTCGATACAATATTCCTAATGTCCATTTTTCTTGGGTGCTGCAAACTTATGTTATGTATTCGAGTGATAGTCATTTCATATGACTTAATTTATATTACTATTTATATCCTCACTACAATCTGATAAAAATCAGGGGCCGTCGTGGCCGTGATCGTATGGTAGACTAGTTGGATTTATAACTATCTATGCAATCAGTGCATATCACCAATAACGTTGTGAGTTCGAATCCAGCTCAGGCGAGGTGTATTCGATACAACATTATGTAATAAAGTTTGACAGTGACTTGCGACAGTTGTGTGGATTTCTCTGGGTACTCCGGTTCCCTCCACCAATAAAACTGACTGCCACGATATAACTGAAATATTATTGAAAGGGGCGTTAAACACCATCAAACAAACAAACAAACATGAACCTTAATGTGCCTCATGATAATACATATTTATATTTTGTAATTGGTCAAGTGTTGATGTTGTGTAGTCGTAACTGTTGATGTCATCCATTGAAGCGTAGGAAAACGTTTGAAATATGAAACATCAGACGATATCGACGGGAATTCAGATAATGTGTGTGGGTTTTTTTCATTGAACGACTCCATAAAATTTAACATTAAAATGTGTATTAATCAAGATTTATTTATGACGATTTTTAATACAATGTTGAATCATTGATCCGGTTTCCTATGAAAATCTAACACCCTATAAACATTACCGGCTTTGAATGATGCTCTCAAAATAAAAAATAATATATTCATTTGTTAACCGCATCTGTTGTGTGATGGTTAGTGTGCTCGCGTAGAGTGTGATTGATTGCGGGATCGAGCTCCACTCGGGTCAAACCAGACTATATATATAATTTGTTGCTTCTCTACTAGATGTAAGAACAACGATTGCTTGTTCAGAAGTTCAGAATCAGTATAGTGTGTCCGAGTGGAGCGACATGTCTACCCGCAAACTGTTTATTTTTTCCTCCACTAGATAACTCCATAAAGATGATAATAAGGGTGTTTGTCTAGTAATTATCATGATTTAATTGAATGTAACTTGTTTTTGCATGGATGATATAGCTGAACATTGCTCATGTGGCGTTAATCAACAATCACTCACTCACTATACATTTGTTACTGATGAGACGTAAAGATAAATAAAGTATCCCTTATGTCATTTGCTGTTTCCGTTGGATTGGTTGATTTGATGATTTATTGTGTTTAACGTCACTTTCAGCAATATTTAACTATATCATGGCGATCAGTTTTAGTGGTGGAAGAAGCCGGAGTACCCGGAGAGAATCGCCGACCATGGGCAAGCAACTGCTAAACTTTATCACATGCGGCTGCGAGTCGAGTACACCCTTTTGTAATTTACAAAGCCGGGCGCAAACCTACGCCGTATTGGTGATAGGCTTGTATGAGTTGTTAGATAATCCAACTACCTAACTCATTGAGCCACCCGGACCCTTCCGTTGGATTGGGTCAAAAGATAAATATGTAATGTTGACGTCGTGGGCCGCGTGCCAATGCAATCATGCACTGCCGAATGTAGTCATAAGAAAACGAGCTACACCGTTGAAAGTCACAATTCACCCGAGAATCAAAAAAGATTCCAAAAAAACAGCCTTGGGGTTTCCTGATCATCTTCCACCTAAGTTCACTATAATTAAGAAATAATTGATGGAAGACATATACAATAAAAAAAATACTCGAGTGATTGAGTTTCAAAAATGTTAAAACGGTTGGAAATGAAAATTACTTACCGCGTTGCGTAAGACCGAAGTGCAACTGAAAGACGTTTTCTGCAAGTCCCTAACCCTAACCTTGTGATGGAGTATAGTAATTGATTTTCAATGCAAAAATGTAAGGAATGGGCATATAATAATAAGTAACATATTGTTGAAAGAGGGTACAGATGATACGGACTATTTTTGTTGTTTTATTGTGTGTATGTAGTTTTAACATGGGTAATAATATTTTCGAAAACATTTATCTCGGGAAATAGTCTTAAAACTAACAAATTAAGACTTCCATGAATTAATTCTTAATCAATGTCAATGACCTTTTGACATTTCACAGTAAAACTTGTATTCACCCTCATTTATTGACCTTACACTTGACAATAAAGTGAATCTCGTTATCTATGTCGTTCTTGTATAAGTCATTTCCGCGGATAAAGTCGAAGATAACAATTAGTTGATTCGTGGTAACGTTTAGCTTTGCTGTATCATATACTGGAATATTCGTCTTAGAGTACGAAGTAAAATCATCGGTCGATTCGACTTCGATAAAACGATTGATTGATTGATTGATTGATTTATTTATTGTGTTTAACGCCACTTTCAGCAATATTTCAGCTATATCATGGCGACCAGTTTTAGTGGTGGAAGAAGCTGGAGTACCCGGAGAGAACCACCGACCATGGACAAGCAACTGGTAAACGTTATCACTTGCGGCTGCGAGTCGAGTTTACCTTTTTGTAATTTACAAAGCCGGGCGCGAACCCACGCCTTATTGGTGATAGGTTTGTATGAGTTGTTAGGTAATCCAACTACATTTGTACCTAACTCATTGAGCCACCCGGGCCCTCGATAAAACGAGATTCCACTGTAAAATATTCATGTGTATTATTATTGTAGGTTTTGGCCAAGATGTCGATAATATGTACAGATGTCCAGACCATTTATCTAGGACTATTTATCTGAAGACCTTTAAAGAAAAATGCTACAGGTTTGAGAAGAACAAAATGTATTGGACTTCGGCAAGGGATAGATGTTCTAGAGAACAGGGAACTCTTATACAAATTAGGAATCAGGAAACACAGAACTGGGTTGTCAATACCTTGAATGCACTTCTTTGGAGCACGAATGGTGTTTGGATAGGGGCCCACGACAGGGATATTGAAATGGATTGGCGATGGATTACGGGTAATATATCATAGTACTTAGTACAGGGGCCCACGACAGGGATATTGAAATGGATTGGAGATGGGTTACGGGTAATATATCATAGTACTTAGTACAGGGGCCCACGACAGGGATATTGAAATGGATTGGAGATGGGTTCACAGTATCTTGACGTTTTATCTGGCGAAATAGAGAAAAATCTGTATCAAATCTGTATATTATATATATAAAGACACAAGTAATGAAAGAAGTTTTTCCCTCCAAAGGTTGCCTAACTGTGTAAATAACTGTGTAAATTTTGTGTAACCTTCGTTCGCCCGTAAAATAATGCTACGTTGGAATGTTGGAATGTTGGAAGGTAAATACCTTTCATACATAGTTTATTTGTACCAAACATTGCTTTGTTCCCTACCTATTTGTCTTTTTTCACAGCAGACAGACGTTCTTGTTTTTAAAATTTAGGCTCTGTGGTCATAACTTCCGGTTCGGCAGCAAATAAAGTTGACAAATAAATTATTTGCTTTACGTCTATCAAAAAATAATTGACGGTAAGTAGCATTCGTAGTTTATTTTTACTTAATGTTTTTTGTATATAATTTTGTAAGATACCAACTGTAACAATACACTAGCATTTACCGAAAAGGGAGGTAATAACAAAAAAAATTGGCGGCCACTTCAAATTGGTAGATTGAAATGAAATGAAATGTCTAAATATTTGGACCTACTAGCTTCGTATGTGTACACATAGTGTCAACTATTTCTATTACATACTGCCTTTAAGAAAAAGAATGGCAGAAGGTTGCAAAAGGAAGGGGATGCATAAAAGCATGTTGTGTCAGCTCTTGAACCCGGAAAATTTTTCAGATCATTTCCGTTTTTGGAATAGTTTTATTGTCAACTTTATTTGCTGCCGAACCGGAAGTTATGACCACATAGGCTAAATAAAACTTGTTTCATTCAAATCAAAATCAAAAAGTTTTATTTAAAGTCGGTACATTTTATAACAATACAACATAAGCTCTCAAGAGCTTTTCAAACCGACATGCATAATAAATTACATAAATTAAATACAGCACAATAAAATATGTCATGCAATACAAAATTAAATACATATCCGGATAATATTTATGCATACATTTCTGTGTTTTGACATCTGGACCTCTACAGCCAGTGCCTCTCTGTGTACTTATTGTCATAGGACCAGAAGTCAAAACACAAAATAGATGCGGACATTTATAGCACCCATTATACATACAAGTACATTCATGCAAATTTTAAGCAAGTAAACTCAAAACACATATAAAATATTCATGTACTTTTAAAACATTTAAAATATTCTAAAAACATTTTAAAAATTTTCATGCATAAATAGCCAAGCACTAAAATAAATAAAGCACAAGTTAAATTGAAAAGCATACAAAGTAAAATAGTTATGTACTTCCTAAAACACACTCTAAAACATATCTTAAAAATATTTCAAGAATACTTTAAAAATATTTCAAAAATATTCATGCAGAATAGCCAAGCACTAAAATAAAAAAACTAAAATAAAATAAAGTTAAACTGAAAAGCATACAAAAGCAAGAAGGCAGCAGTAAGGTAAATTTCATGCAATGTCTATACTAGCAGCAAGCATTGCAGCGGCACGAGTTGCCATTCCATGAGTTTATTAAATTTTTGAATTGATTAAAAGATGTTTGTGTTCTAAAGTGGTTTGGCAACTCGTTCCACAGTTTAGCAGCAGCATATCGAAAGGATTTTAGACCATACCTTGTTGTTCGTACTGAAGGGATTTCCGTAATGTTGTCGTACCTAAAACAATATTTAGTATCTTTAATTTTGATTAAGTCATGTAAATATGAAGGACTTTCTTGATGTAGAATTTTATAAACCTCAATGGCCATAGTTCTCAGTCTTCTCACTTTTAATGTTGGAAGTTTAGAGACTATTAACAAGTTTTCATATGTACTATTATAATCATTATAAATAAATCTTAGTGCTCGCTCCTGAATTTTTTCTATTTTATTTGTATTGGCTTCACTACAAAAGTGCCATGAAAGTGGACAGAAGTTAAAGTTAGATAATATGAATGAATGATATATGGTTAATTTACCCAATTTATTTAAATATTTACCTAGCCTTTTTAACACATTTAACTGCCTAGATGCTTTTTTACAAATGTTTGAAATATGAGAATTAAATTTAAGTTCAAAATCAATTGTAACCCCTAGTAATTTTACTTCTTTTTCACATTTAATTTTATTTCCTGCTAAATCAAGAACAATATTTTTATCCATTGATTTTTTTGCCAATAGCTATGGCCTGAAATTTATCAGGATTTGCCTTCATCTGGTTACATGAAAACCATTCTATTAATGCCAAACTGTCTTTTTCTAAATGTTCAACTACTTTATCAATATTATCATCTGCATGTGCGAGAGTGTTGTCGTCTGCATAATTATAAAGTGTGCTGCTTGTGGTAAAGTGAAAAATGTCGTTTAAAAAGATGTTAAATAGTACAGGACCTAGAATTGACCCTTGTGGTACGCCTTTGTAGATGTCTTGCCAGTTACTTAGTGTGGTACCAACTTTGACGCATTGTTTCCTGTTAGTAAGGTAGTTTTCAATTAACTGTAATGCAGATTTTGACATGCCATATGCTTCAAGTTTGAGTAATAATAATTTGTGTGGTAGGCAATCAAAGGCCTTGGACAGATCCATTAGTACTGCTGCAATGTATTTATTTTGGTCTAGTGCCTGCTTCCAATCTTCTATAATTTTTAGTAGTGTAGTATTGCATCCGTAGCCCGATCTGAAAGCTGACAGAAATGGATGGAAGTGATTGTTAAAATATTCTGTTAACTGTTCGTGAATGGCCCGCTCAAAGAATTTTGAAATAACAGGTAGTATGCTTACCGGTCTATAGTTACTTTTGTCTAATGCATTGTTCTTCTTGTGTAGTGCAACAACTTGTGCTTGTTTTAGTTGGTCTGGAAACACAGAATTTGTTATTGTTTTATTTATCATTTTTGTTATTGGTTTTGCAATTACAGGTTTAGCTAGTTTTAATAATTTAGCTGATATACCATCTCTACCTGTTGCTTTTTTAACATTGGTCTTATTTATTTGTTTATGTACAAATTCATCAGATATTTCTTTAAATTCAAGATTAGGTATATCTTTTTTATTTTTGTTAATTTCAATGATACTAGGATGATTTTTATCTACAACAGTTACATTTCCAATATCTTTTGCCACATTTATAAAGAAATCATTAAAACATTCTGCTACCATGTTTTGATCATTTATGATTTCATCTTTTTCACAGAGTATGATATTTTTAGTAAAATGGCTACCTTTGTTGGTAATAAATGGCTTGATAGTAGGCCAAAAATCCTTTGATTTGGGACCACCTATACATCTTTCAAAGAAATAAGTTTTAATAGACCTTTTCTTAATTTTTTTTTTTTTTTTTGTAACTAGATTTCTCTGTTGTCTATAATTTTCCCAGTTACTCTTAGTTTTACATTTATTATATTTATTATGCAACTGTCTTTTTTTGTATACAGCTTTTCTTAATTCCTTATTTATAAATGGTGCTGGATTTTGACATGGTTTTCTTTGCTTTACTGGGGCATGTTTATCTACAGTCTGTATGAAAGCTTCTTCAAAATCTGAATACATTTTGTTCACATCATTTTGATCAGTTATTTTATCAAAATCAATTTTATTTAGGTCTTCTGTAAATTTTTCCTGGTCAAAATTTTTAAAACTTCTAAAGCATTTTAACTCTTTTTTATTTGATGGCAGATTACCTTTCATTTGTATTGATATAATGTTATGTACATCACTAATACCACAGTTATAATTGTTGGTATTCATACAATAATTTGGTTTGTTAGTAAGTATGACATCATTTAAACTAGGTGATGCACCTTTTGTAAAACATGTTGGATCAACTACCATATTTGTTAGATCAAATATATCACAAACTTCTTTTAAAGCTGTACATTTTTCATTTACTAACATATCATAATTTAAATCACCAAGAATTAAGAAATTTTCATATTTAGTGGTTGTTTTATCAAACGTTTTGGTATAGTCTTTTGTAAATTCTGAATCAGATAAAGAGGGTGGTCTATATAAACCTGATATTAACCATTTTCTATTGTTTATATTAATTTCTATACATATTGATTCTATAGTCTGGTATTCTAAGTTCATTTTTCTATCACAAGCAAGGTCAGACCTTGCATAAGCTACCAAACCACCACCATACTGGTTTCTGTCCGCACGCCAAAAGTGGAAATCATTTACTTTGAACTGAGTGTCAGTGAATGTCTCATCGATTTTAGTTTCAGCTAGGAACAACATATCTACTATATTTGATGTTAATAGTTCCTCTATCAGACAAAATTTATACCTTAGACTGTTAATGTTCAGATATGCGCACATAAATTGAAGTGGATGTTTTCTTCGAAGGTTTTTGAGCTCGTCAAAGACGTCTTCGACCCTGTCTTCGTGACCATGTGTTTCTTGTGTGTTTACACCGGATGTTGATGAATTGTCACATGGGAGATAACCATCAGACTCAGCTGATTTATCGATGTCACTTTCGTTTTTTGACTTTTCGAAAAATGAGTCTGTAAATTCGGGAAGGGTACATCTACTGCAGTACCAACTATCGGTAGATTCCGACAATGTTATATAGTATGTTACTGGAAGATTGATGCATTTTATGTGGTACCAAAATAAACAATCTTCGCATTGTATGCCTTTTTGGTTTTTCTTTACTGGCTTTGCACAGGACCCGCAAGGAAATTTAATTGGGCCTGGATTTTCAGCAATATCACCGCTGATAAGAATTAAAAGTGTTACTCCATGTAGTATGTTATTTTTGGAGTTACGAGTTGTAATTTGATGTCTTCGTCTATGGTCCGCCATGGCGTCATTTTCTTTGTTCTGGACAGGGAACAATGTTTTTAAAGTAAAATCACATTTCTGAAGATAATTTAGGTCATAACTTGCATAATATCCTAAGTCTGATGCTTTGTGGTTAAATCCATTAAAGTTCTCAAGTCGTTTTGGGCTGAATCTGAGTGCAATGGTAATAAATATCAGAGCCCACATTAGACCTCCCTGTCCGCCCGCCATTACTTGTGTCTTTATATATATAATATACAGATTTTATACAGATTTTTCTCTATTTCGCCAGATAAAACGTCAAGATACTGTGATGGGTTACGGGTAATGTATCATAGTACTTAGTACAGGGGCCCACGACAGGGATATTGAAATGGATTGGAGATGGGTTACGGGTAATATATCATAGTACTTAGTACAGGGGCCCACGACAGGGATATTGAAATGGATTGGAGATGGGTTACGGGTAATATATCATAGTACTTAGTACAGGGACCCACGACAGGGATATTGAAATGGATTGGAGATGGGTTACGGGTAATATAACATAGTACTTAGTACAGGGGCCCACGACAGGGATATTGAAATGGATTGGAGATGGGTTACGGGTAATATAACATAGTACTTAGTACAGGGGCCCACGACAGGGATATTGAAATGGATTGGAGATGGGTTACGGGTAATATATCATTGTACTTAGTACAGGGGCCCACGACAGGGATATTGAAATGGATTGGAGATGGGTTACGGGTAATATAACATAGTACTTAGTACAGGGGCCCACGACAGGGATATTGAAATGGATTGGAGATGGGTTACGGGTAATATATCATAGTACTTAGTACAGGTGCCCACGACAGGGATATTGAAATGGATTGGAGATGGATTACGGGTAATATATCATAGTAACTTAGTACACTTTCAACAAAACTGTGGCCATAAATGACGATGAATAGAATTTAACTTCATTCGTAATCATGTGACTCTCTGTCGGTAGTTTATTGGCTAAGAGATTCAACATCCTTCTCTGTCGATCGTTTATTAGCTGAGGGATTCAAGCCCTTCTCTGATGGTATTTTACGTGGTTTGAATAACACAGTTTAAGTTTGTTTCACATGGTTTGAATAACACGGTTTAAGTTGGTTCACGTGGTTTGAATAATACAGTTTAAGTTTGTTTCACGTGGTTTGAATAACACGGTTTAAGTTGGTTCACATGGTTTGAATAACACGGTTTAAGTTTGTTTCACGTGGTTTGAATAACACAGTTTAAGTTTGTTTCACGTGGTTGGAATAACACGGTTTAAGTTTGTTTCACGTGGTTTGAATAACACTATTTAAGTTTGTTTCACGTGGTTTGAATAACACAGTTTAAGCTTGTTTCACGTGGTTTGAATAACACGGTTTAAGTTTGTTTCACGTGGTTTGAATAACCCAGTTTAAGTTTGTTTCACGTGGTTTGAATAACCCAGTTTAAGTTTGTTTCACGTCGTTTGCATAACACGGTTTAAGTTTGTTTCACGTGGTTTGAATAACACGATTTAAGTTTGTTTCACGTGGTTTTTAATAACACAGTTTAAGTTTGTTTCACGTGGTTTGAATAACCCAGTTTAAGTTTGTTTCACATGGATAATTATCATACTCAAATACATGTTAGATATTACTACATGTACTACTAATAACGACGTTTCGTATTAGAGTTCTTCTAATGACGTTTGATATAGACACACTAGGAAAGTTATCAAACATTCACCATGCTTGTTATGCATGCATTTTGCTTACAATTGGTTGATACAGCAAGTTATACTTTTAATTTTAACTAGGAGAAAAAATAACCTGGTCATACTGGGCTTCTGGTCAACCTAACTGTGACCTGTTTTGTGTGGAGGATTGTGGCACTTTACAGAGAGATGACGGGGGACGATGGCATGACAAACAGTGCAGTCATATTGGATATCTATACTCCTTTATCTGTCAGTTTGGTAAGTAATATGTCTTGTATATGTCAGTTTGGTAAGTATTTATGTCTTGTATATGTCAGTTTGGTAAGTAATTATGTCTTGTATATGTCAGTTTGGTAAGTAATTATGTCTTGTATAGGTCAGTGTAGTGATCAATGGAAAACAAAAAATACCAGTCTCGGAACATTTCCAAAATTCCATAGGAAAATCGTTGAAGTGACAAAATCGATGCCACTAACACACAAATGCACGACCGCTCACTCTCTTTACTTGGTACAAACACTTCAGTAAAAAGTGGCGGGGTTAAGCTAGTTAATTGGTGTGTGCATATAGTATACATGGTAGTACAGTAAACGACCTGTACATATAGTATACATGGCAGTACAGTAAACGACCTGTACATATAGTATACATGGCAGTACAGTAAACGATCTGTACATATAGTATATATGGCAGTACAGTAAACGACCTGTACATATAGTATACATGACAGTACATTAAACGACCTGTACATATAGTATACATGACAGTACAGTAAACGACCTGTACATATAGTATACATGACAGTACAGTAAACGACCTGTACATATAGTATACATGGCAGTACAGTAAACGACCTGTACATATAGTATACATGGCAGTACAGTAAACGATCTGTACATATAGTATATATGACAGTACAGTAAACGACCTGTACATATAGTATACATGACAGTACATTAAACGACCTGTACATATAGTATACATGACAGTACAGTAAACGACCTGTACATATAGTATACATGACAGTACAGTAAACGACCTGTACATATAGTATGCATGACAGTACAGTAAACGACCTGTACATATAGTATACATGGCAGTACAGTAAACGATCTGTACATATAGTATACATGGCAGTACAGTAAACGACCTGTACATATAGTATACATGGCAGTACAGTAAACGACCTGTACATATAGTATACATGGCAGTACAGTAAACGACCTATACATATAGTATACATGGCAGTACAGTAAACGATCTGTACATATAGTATACATGGCAGTACAGTAAACGATCTGTACATATAGTATACATGACAGTACAGTAAACGACCTGTACATATAGTATACATGACAGTACAGTAAACGACCTGTACATATAGTATACATGACAGTACAGTAAACGACCTGTACATATAGTATTCATGGCAGTACAGTAAACCACCTGTACATATAGTGTGCATGACAGTACAGTAAACCACCTGTACATATAGTATACATGACAGTACAGTAAACCACCTGTACATATAGTATACATGGCAGTACAGTAAACGATCTGTACATATAGTATACATGGCAGTACAGTAAACGACCTGTACATATAGTATACATGACAGTACAGTAAACGACCTATACATATAGTATACATGGCAGTACAGTAAACGATCTGTACATATAGTATACATGGCAGTACAGTAAACGATCTGTACATATAGTATACATGACAGTACAGTAAACGACCTGTACATATAGTATACATGGCAGTACAGTAAACGACCTGTACATATAGTATACACGACAGTACAGTAAACTACCTGTACATATTGTATACATGACAGTACAGTAAACTACCTGTACATATAGTATACATGACAGTACAGTAAACGACCTGTACATATAGTATACATGACAGTACAGTAAACTACCTGTACATATAGTATACATGACAGTACAGTAAGCGACCTGTACATATAGTATACATGACAGTACAGTAAGCGACCTGTACATATAGTATACATGACAGTACAGTAAACGATCTGTACATATAGTATGCATAACAGTACAGTAAACCACCTGTACATATAGTATACATGACAGTACATTAAACGACCTATACATATAGTATACATGGCAGTACAGTAAACGACCTGTACATATAGTACACATGACAGTACAGTAAACGACCTGTACATATAGTATGCATGACAGTACAGTAAACTACCTGTACATATAGTATACATGACAGTACAGTAAACCACCTGTACATATAGTATACATGACAGTACAGTAAACTACCTGTACATATAGTATACAAAACAGTACAGTAAACCACCTGTACATATAGTATACATGACAGTACAGTAAACGACCTGTACATATAGTATACATGGCAGTACAGTAAACGACCTGTATATATAGTATACATGACAGTACAGTAAACTACCTGTACATATAGTATACATGACAGTACAGTAAACTACCTGTACATATAGTATACATAACAGTACAGTAAACCACCTGTACATATAGTATACATGACAGTACAGTAAACGACCTGTACATATAGTACACATGACAGTACAGTAAACGATCTGTACATATAGTATACATGACAGTACAGTAAACTACCTGTACATATAGTATATATGACAGTACAGTAAACCACCTGTACATATAGTATACATGACAGTACAGTAAACTACCTGTACATATAGTATACATGGCAGTACAGTAAACGACCTGTACATATAGTATACATGACAGTACAGTAAACGACCTGTACATATAGTATACATGGCAGTACAGTAAACGACCTGTACATATAGTATACATGGCAGTACAGTAAACGACCTGTACATATAGTATACATGACAGTACAGTAAACGACCTGTACATATAGTATACATGACAGTACAGTAAACGACCTGTACATATAGTATACATGACAGTACAGTAAACTACCTGTACATATAGTATACATGACAGTACAGTAAACTACCTGTACATATAGTATACATGGTAGTACAGTAAACCACCTGTACATATAGTATACATGACAGTACAGTAAACGACCTGTACATATAGTATACATGACAGTACAGTAAACTACCTGTACATATAGTATACATGACAGTACAGTAAACTACCTGTACACATAGTATACATGACAGTACAGTAAACCACCTGTACATATATTATACATGGCAGTACAGTAAACGACCTGTTTAATGTCGGCATTACTTTAAGATATTGTGTCATTTCGTAGAGGTTGGGGATTAAATTTACTAGATGCCACTTTGTGTGATATAGTTAGTCAAATATTTGTGAGAAATCGGTGGATTTCTCAAAATACTCTGGTTTCTTCCGGCACTAAATCTAACCATCACAATAAAACTGATATTGTAAGATCTAGAGCTATAATGTAGTCTTTGGTGTTTTTTTTTAATATTTAAATGGATGGTATGATAAAAATAAACAAGGACAGCATGATTTTATAAATGTTTCCTAATTATATGAAATACAATTACCGTGTTGACATGTCATACTTAACGACAATGAAGGCATATATATATCACAAAGCATGCAAAGGGAAAGGTTGTTTATTGCCGTTGAAAATGCCACAGGTCGTAGACCCCTCTGGAGAGATGCCACAGGTAATAGACCCCTCTGGAGAGGTTTAATAGATACTTTATTGTTAGTCATTTCATGCTTGATAAGGTTTGTCAAATACCCCTACTGTTTGTTGACCCCCACCTTTCATTATAAGATGTAATTATACCTTGACTCGGTTAGTTGATAAAAATATCGTCATCGTAGTTGTAGCAAAAAAAAATTGTACGATGTTGCATTTATTTGACGACCTATGATTGGATAAAATAATTCCTAAAAATAACGATAGATACTGGTTGTGTATTCTCTATGTTCGTAATTATTTCTACAATTATTTCTAACTTTACTTTAAACATATTTTAATGTCAAACAGATACAGACAATGGATCAAACACAAGTTATAAACTTACGAGGTCTTCTCCAACCCTTTATGGCAAAATAAACATTTTATCAAACAAACGCATTTTGTTCCTTTTTATACCCCCGCAAACGTAGCTTGGGGGGGGGGGGGGGGTATATAGGAATCGGCCTGTCTGTCTGTCCGTCTGTCTGTCCGGACCAACTTTCAAATCTTTTGTCTGATGTCCACCAAGCTTTGTGGAATTTAAGATCATGATGTGTGAACTTTGCAGTACAAAGGATTTTATTGTCCATTGAGTTTTACACCTGTTATGCCTCTTTGAACTTAGAAATTTTGAGACAATTCAGTATGCACTTTCTCATTGCAAATTCTCCTACAGGATTAATCAGAAGCTCATGAAACTTTGTACATTGCAAGATCCTAATATGAAGATGTGCACATTAGTAGGATATCCCAGTCCATTGAGCTTTACCCCTGTTATGCTTCTTTGGACTTGAGAAATTTTGAGACAATTCACCATGCACTTTGCCATAGGTCTCCCACATGCTTAATGAGATGTTTGTGAAACTTAGTATGTTGCGAGATCCTAATATGAAGATGTGCACATTAGTAGTATATCCTGGTCCATCGAGTTTTCCCAGAATTATGAGTCTAAAAGTAGTGTTCCAGATATGTTTTGGCTCAATTAAGATGATGGGGGACGCGGGGGTATTAGTCCCGCGTAGCGGACAGTTAAGTTATTCCATTTATGTATCAAAGCGGGACTCCTGCGTCCAGCAGTATCTCTAGTTTGATAAGTAGAACATACGATGTGTGATACACAAGACAATGACACACATATTAACAGGTCAAGGTCAACTAAAGAAAACTACAGAAAGATCCAACATTAACTGTATAATGATCATTGGCATGTCCTGTTTAACGTTATGTATCCTGTGTCGATATGAAGACAAGTCTATGAAGAACAACTCATTCTCAGAAACTGTTGAACATGTGAAACATACATCAGTCAGGCATGTGTCACCTGTCGTTGGCCTCATTTTAATATTCTTCTGACTTTGTTAACTTTAAGTATAGTTTTGTTGATTGGGTCAGTTTGTCAATTGCATGCTACCTATGTACACTATAGCTAGTCCATACCTGTATCATGGTGGATACATGTCAGCCGAGCATATACCACATGACCTTAACATTATGGTCATGGTCCACTGACATTGTAAGTCAGTAGACCATGACATAATAACAGTAATTGTATTTCATATAATTAGGAATCATCTACATCTATATATGGTTATTTAGAATAACTACACCTTTATATCGGGGCACATACAGGTGGGGTACCTACAGTGCGTTTAAGTAAATACATCAATATTTAGTGATTAGGACAGTTTTTCGTTCTCGTCATACCACCTATGTTGACCATGATCACTTTGGTCCCCCTGTTTTTACTTCCTCTTTCGTTTTCTATGTAGTGTTTTGTGGATCATTGTTTGTCTTTTTATCATTTTTTGTCGATACATTGATGATGGAGGGTACATCTCAACTTTTCATCACCATATTTGGTCATACATTGATGATGGCTGTAATGTTTCTTGTATGGTCCCACAATTATTTTGTATTTTATGTTGAAATCGAAGACGGTCACCATTGCTGGAAAAGTTTTAACATAGCCATATGGTATAGTGATAAAATAACATAGAGATTGAACCAAATATGTACATACCTAAGGTATACTTTGATAATAAACATATTGTCACGTGTAAACCTCCAAGTTATATTATCATAGGTCATCATGTTTATCATAGAAATAATTTTATGATGAAATCGGAAGACGTTCACCATTGCTGGAAAAGTTTTAACACAGCCCTATGGTACAGTGATAAAATAGCATAGATGCTACAAAACGAATTGAACCAAACATGTACACAAGGTATACTTCGATAGTAAACATATTTTAAAGAAATACATTGTCAGGTGTTAACCTCAAGGTTATATTATCATAAGTCATTTTTATCATGGAAATAATTTTAAAATGTATTAATCTTTTCAGATATGAAACCTGCGACAACAACAACGATCACTACTACCACCCCAACACCGACAACAACAACGACAACAATGACAACAACACCACCAACAACAACAACACCAACGACAACAACAACACCAACGACAACAACACCAACGACAACAACACCAACGACAACAACACCAACGACAACAACAACACCAACGACAACAACACCAACGACAACAACACCAACGACAACAACAACACCAACGACAACAACACCAACGACAACAACACCAACGACAACAACACCAACGACAACAACACCACCAACAACAACACCAACGACAACAACACCAACGACAATACCTACAACTACAACAACGAAATCTACGACACAGAATGCACCAACTACCACAACAATGGAATTAGTGACTTATAATATAAGTATGTATTATTTTACCTGTGTACCAGTCAACTGTAAAATACAAAAGTCCATGAACAGACACAAACAATATAGATACAATACAGTAGATACAACATGTACAATACAATAGATACAACATGTACAATACAATAGATACAACATGTACAATACAATAGATACAACATGTACAATACAATAGATACAACATGTACAATATAATAGATACAACATGTACAATACAATAGATACAGCATGTACAATACAATAGATACAACATGTACAATACAATAGATACAGCATGTACAATACAATAGATACAACATGTACAATACAATAGTTACAACATGTACCATACAATAGATACAACATGTACAATACAATAGATACAACATGTACAATACAATAGTTACAACATGTACCATACAATAGATACAACATGTACAATACAATAGATACAACATGTACAATACAATATATACAACATGTACAATTCAATAGATACAACCTATACAATACAATAGACACAACCTATACAATACAATAGATACAACATGTACAATACAATAGATACAACCTATACAATACAATAGATACAACATGTACAATACAATAGATACAACATGTACAATTCAATAGATACAACATGTACAATTCTATTGATACAACATGTATAATACAATAGATACAACATGTACAATACAATAGATACAACATGTACAATACAATAGATACAATAAGTACAATACAATAGATACAATATGTACAATACAATAGATACAACATGTACAAGACAATAGATACAACATGTAAAATACAACAGATACATCATGTACAATACAATAGATACAACATGTACAATACAATAGATACATTATGTACAATAAAATAGATACAACATGTACAATACAATAGATACAACATGTACAATACAATAGATACAACATGTACAATACAATAGATGCAACATGTACAATACAATAGATACAACATGTACAATACAATAGATACATTATGTACAATAAAATAGATACAACATGTACATATACAATAGATACAACATGTACAATACAATAGATACAACATGTACAATACAATAGATGCAACATGTACAATACAATGGATACAACATGTACAATACAATAGATATAACATGTACAATACAATAGATACAACATGTACAATACAATAGATACAACATGTACAATACAATAGATACATCATGTACAAAACAATAGATACAACATGTACAATTCAATAGATACAACATGTACAATTCTATTGATACATGTATAATACAATAGATACAACATGTACAATACAATAGATACAACATGTACAATACAATAGATACAACATGTACAATACAATAGATATAACATGTACAATACAATAGATACAACATGTACAATTCAATAGATACAACATGTACAATTATATTGATACATGTATAATACAATAGATACATGTACAATACAATAGATACAACATGTACAATACAATAGATACAACATGTACAATACAATAGATACAACATGTACAATACAATAGATACAACATGTACAATACAATAGATACAACATGTACAATACAATAGATACAACATGTACAATACAATAGATACAACATGTACAATACAATAGATGCAACATGTACAATACAATAATACAATAGATACAACATGTACAATACAATAGATACATGTACAATACAATAGATACATGTACAATACAATAGATACAACATGTACAATACAATAGATACAACATGTACAATACAATAAATACAACATGTACAATATAGTAGATACAACATGTACAATACAATAGATTCAACATGTACAATACAATAGATACAACATGTACAATACAATAGATACATCATGTACAATACAATATATACTACATGTACAATACAATAGATACAACATGTACAATACAATAGATACGACATGTACAATACAATAGATACAACATGTACAATACAATATATACAACATGTACAATACAATATATACAACATGTACAATACAATAGATACAACATGTACAATACAATAGATACAACATGTACAATACAATAGATGCGACATGTACAATACAATAATACAATAGATACAACATGTACAATACAATAGATACATGTACAATACAATAGATACAACATGTACAATACAATAGATACAACATGTACAATACAATAGATACAACATGTACAATATAGTAGATACAACATGTACAATACAAGATTCAACATGTACAATACAATAGATACAACATGTACAATACAATAGATACATCATGTACAATACAATATATACTACATGTACAATACAATAGATACAACATGTACAATACAATAGATACGACATGTACAATACAATAGATACAACATGTGGTTGGTTAAACTATCTACAATTACTGTTTATTTTTTTTAGTTTTCAATTGTCTAAGAATACTGAATGATAATGTTCATTGCAGTATATTTTAAAACAGTAATACACTTGTAAGCGATAAGAAAATTTATAAATTTACAAAATCTAGAAGAAAAAAAAAGTTTCAAACTTAATGCTCGAGTAATGAAACCTGTTAAATCCGAACCCTGTATTAACATATTTGCACAAACTTGGTAAGTCCAATCACCTGCCTGTCTATTTCAGACAAACCATGCTGTTCGGAACTGCTTACATTCCGGAGCACCCGAATTCACTCTAGTTTTTTGTGGGGTTCATGTTACCCACATCCTCCTGATGACAGATCAACTGTCATCATTGTCTCATTTCTATGTTACTTGCGGTTCAGTTGGATTTTCTCGCAGAATCAATTACATTCATTATGATTGATCGATCGATTGATTGATTGATTGATTGATTGATTGATTGATTGATTGACTGATTGATTGATTGATTGATGTCACACGAGCATTAATGCAGGGATAATGATGATGACCATCAATTAATATTGTAGGTTTACATTTACTGGTTTATTATTCTATAACACTTTCATTTATTTACAGCTGTTGTTGATGATGTCATTCCTAAAGAAAAACTCAGTCAAGGTGTGTATTTAAAGTATTGAAAAATTCCTTATACACTTATTATTTAAATAATGGTAATTATAATTGTGTGTTTAACGCCACTTTCAACAATTATTTAATTCTATCATGGCGGAGTACTTACAGAAACCCACCTCCATGACGCCACATGTCACTGACATAGATGTACATTTTGTACGTACGTACATGTCACCACAGGTCACTGACAAGATATAGGTTCAAGCCGCCGCAGGCCACTAACAAAGATGTACGTACATGTCACCACAGGTCACTGACAAGATGTAAGTTCAAGCCGCCGCAGGCCACTAACAAAGATGTACGTACATGTCACCACAGTTCACTGACAAGATGTAAGTTCAAGCCGCCACAGGCCACTAACAAAGATGTACGTACATGTCACCACAGGTCACTGACAAGATGTAAGTTCAAGCCGCAGCAGGCCACTAACAAAGATGTACGTACATGAAGCTACAGGCCACTAACAAAGATGTACGTACATGAAGCTACAGGCCACTAACAAAGATGTACGTACATGAAGCCACAGGCCACTAACAAAGATATACGTACATGAAGCCACAGGCCACTAACAAAGATGTACGTACATGAAGCCACAGGCCACTAACAAAGATGTACGTACATGAAGCCACAGGCCACTAACAAAGATATACATACATGAAGCCACAGGCCACTAACAAAGATATACATACATGAAGCCACAGGCCACTAACAAAGATATACATACATGCCGCTGCAGGTCACTGACAAAGATAATTATGCGTTCACGCCGCAGCTGGCCATTAACAAAGATAGACGTTCATGCCGCCGCATGCCACGAACAAAAATATACGTTCATGCCGCCTCTGGCCTATAATAAAGATATACGTCCATGCCGCCGCAGGTCACTAACAAAGATGTACGTTCATGCCGCTGCTGGCCACTAGCAAAGATATACGTTCATGCCGCTGCTGGCCACTTACAAAGATATACGTTCATGCCGCTGCTGGCCACTAACAAAGATGTACGTACATGAAGCCACAAGCCACTAACAAAGATGTACGTACATGAAGCCACAGGCCACTAACAAAGATGTACGTACATGAAGCCACAGGCCACTAATAAAGATATACATACATGAAGCCACAGGCCACTAACAAAGATATACATACATGAAGCCACAGGCCACTAACAAAGATATACATACATGAAGCCACAGGCCACTAACAAAGATATACATACATGCTGCTGCAGGTCACTGACAAAGATAATTATGCGTTCATGTCGCAACTGGCCACTAACAAGGATATACGTTCATGCCGTAGCTGGCCATTAACAAAGATAGACGTTCATGCCTCTGGCCTATAACAAAGATATGCGTCCATGCCGCCGCAGGTCACTAACAAAGATGTACGTTCATGCCACTGCTGGCCACTAGCAAAGATATACGTTCATGCCACCGCAGTCCACTAACAAAGATATACGTTCATGCCGCCGCTGGCCACTAACAAAGATATACGTTCATGCCGCTGCTGGCCACTAACAAAGATGTACGTACATGAAGCCACGGGTCACTGACAAGATGTAAGTTCAAGCCGCCGTAGGCCACTAACAAAGATGTACGTAGATGAAGCCACGGGCCACTAACAAATATATAAGTACATGCCGCTGCAAGTCACTGAGAAAGATATACGTTCATGCCGCTGCTGGCCACTAACAAAGATATACGCTCATGCGGCCGCTGGCCACTAACAGAGATATACGTTCATGCCGCCGCTGGCACTAACAAAGATATACGTTCATGCCGCCGCTGGCACTAACATGTACCTCTATCTCTACAGTTAGAAATAAAACTGTAAACGTTAGTGGTGATAGGTACTCATTGTATTAGTAGATGTTATTTACAGGTACCGTACGGTTACGATCAAATACCCATGAACTCACACCACAAATTATTAATAGCCCATGTGATGATGTGTTTGAAGTAGATTTACACAAATGTTCATATAATGCTATTAATACAAGACGAACTTGTAGCAAATATTATAAAAAAAAATAGACATACAGCAATTACTCTATAAATTAAAAACAGATATCCTATTTGGGAATACCAAATGGAATTAAGTTCCCCATCATGAGATAACCACCGTTATTGCTTATGTGCAGTGTTATGTAGATCATCGTTTGTCTCTTTTTTATTGTCCTTTTTCCAATTACTGATTGTTCAGTTGGTATCTTCAAACTCTTTTCACTAACAACCTTTAACACATCAAGTCTATTGAGTACACTACACGATGACAAGATAAACATGTGCTCATAGACGTTAGTGATGATAGACAACTGATTGAGATTGAGTACACTACACGATGACAAGATAAACATGTGCTCATAGACGTTAGTGATGATAGACAACTGATTGAGATTGAGTACACTACACGATGACAAGATAAACATGTGCTCATAGACGTTAGTGATGATAGACAACTGATTGAGATTGAGTACACTACACGATGACAAGATAAACATGTGCTCATAGATGTTAGTGATGATAGACAACTGATTGAGATTGAGTACACTACACGATGACAAGATAAACATGTGCTCATAGACGTTAGTGATGATAGACAACTGATTGAGATTGAGTACACTACACGATGACAAGATAAACATGTGCTCATAGACGTTAGTGATGATAGACAACTGATTGAGATTGAGTACACTACACGATGACAAGATAAACATGTGCTCATAGACGTTAGTGATGATAGACAACTGATTGAGATTGAGTACACTACACGATGACAAGATAAACATGTGCTCATAGACGTTAGTGATGATAGACAACTGATTGAGATTGAGTACACTACACGATGACAAGATAAACATGTGCTCATAGACGTTAGTGATGATAGACAACTGATTGAGATTGAGTACACTACACGATGACAAGATAAACATGTGCTCATAGATGTTAGTGATGATAGACAACTGATTGAGATTGAGTACACTACACGATGACAAGATAAACATGTGCTCATAGACGTTAGTGATGATAGACAACTGATTGAGATTGAGTACACTACACGATGACAAGATAAACATGTGCTCATAGACGTTAGTGATGATAGACAACTGATTGAGATTGAGTACACTACACGATGACAAGATAAACATGTGCTCATAGACGTTAGTGATGATAGACAACTGATTGGGTCGTTTGATGTAAAGACCACCAGGTAGGATCAGGGCCATGATGAATCCCTGTTTAATATGAGATAAAGTCACAACTATGAACCAGATACATGATATACACATCTATCATATGTTTTTTGTTATTTATTAACAGGTGCCCTAGCTGGATTAGTGGTAGCTTGTGTTCTTGATGACATACACATCTATATGTTTTTTTGTTATTTATTAACAGGTGTCCTAGCTGGATTAGTGGTAGCTTATGTTATTGATGACATACACATCTATGATATGTTTTATTGTGTTATTTATTAACAGGTGCCCTAGCTGGATTAGTGGTAGCTTGTGTTCTTAATGACATACACATCTATCATGTTTTTGTTATTTATTAACAGGTGCCCTAGCTGGATTAGTGGTAGCTTGTGTTCTTAATGACATACAAATCTATCATGTTTTTGTTATTTATTAACAGGTGCCCTAGCTGGATTAGTGGTAGCTTGTGTTCTTGATGACATACACATCTATCATGTTTTTGTTATTTATTAACAGGTGCCCTAGCTGGTTTAGTGGTAGCTTGTGTTCTTGATGACATACACATCTATGATATGTTATTGTTATTTATTTACAGGTGCCCTAACTGGATTAGTGGTAGCTTGTGTTCTTGATGACATACACATCTATGATATGTTATTGTTATTTATTAACAGGTGCCCTAGCTGGTTTAGTGGTAGCTTGTGTTCTTGATGACATACACATCTATGATATGTTATTGTTATTTATTTACAGGTGCCCTAACTGGATTAATGGTAGCTTGTGTTCTTGATGACATACACATCTATGATATGTTTTTTGTTATTTATTAACAGATGCCCTAGCTGGATTAGTGGTAGCTTGTGTTCTTAATGACATACACATCTATGATATGTTATTGTTATTTATTTACAGGTGCCCTAGCTGGTTTAGTGGTAGCTTGTGTTCTTGATGACATACACATCTATGATATGTTATTGTTATTTATTAACAGGTGCCCTAGCTGGTTTAGTGGTAGCTTGTGTTCTTGATGACATACACATCTATGATATGTTATTGTTATTTATTTACAGGTGCCCTAACTGGATTAGTGGTAGCTTGTGTTCTTGATGACATACACATCTATGATATGTTTTTGTTATTTATTAACAGGTGCCCTAACTGGATTAGTGGTAGCTTGTGTTCTTAATGACATACACATCTATGATATGTTTTTTGTTATTTATTAACAGATGCCCTAGCTGGATTAGTGGTAGCTTGTGTTCTTAATGACATACACATCTATGATATGTTTTTTTGTTATTTATTAACAGGTGCCCTAGCTGGATTAGTGGTAGCTTATGTTATTGATGACATACACATCTATGATATGTTTTTTGTTATTTATTAACAGATGCCCTAGCTGGATTAGTGGTAGCTTGTGTTCTTGATGACATACACATCTATGATATGTTTTTGTTATTTATTAACAGGTGCCCTAACTGGATTAGTGGTAGCTTGTGTTCTTGATGACATACACATCTATGATATGTTTTTGTTATTTATTAACAGGTGCCCTAACTGGATTAGTGGTAGCTTGTGTTCTTGATGACATACACATCTATGATATGTTTTTGTTATTTATTAACAGGTGCCCTAACTGGATTAGTGGTAGCTTGTGTTCTTAATGACATACACATCTATGATATGTTTTTTTGTTATTTATTAACAGGTGCCCTAGCTGGATTAGTGGTAGCTTATGTTATTGATGACATACACATCTATGATATGTTTTTTGTTATTTATTAACAGGTGCCCTAGCTGGTTTAGTGGTAGCTTGTGTTCTTAATGACATACACATCTATGATATGTTTTTTGTTATTTATTAACAGGTGCCCTAGCTGGATTAGTGGTAGCTTGTGTTCTTGATGACATACACATCTATGATATGTTTTTTGTTATTTATTAACAGGTGTCCTAGCTGGTTTAGTGGTAGCTTGTGTTCTTGATGACATACACATCTATGATATGTTTTTTGTTATTTATTAACAGGTGTCCTAGCTGATTTAGTTGTAGCTTGTGTTCTTGATGACATACACATCTATGATATGTTTTTTCTTATTTATTAACAGGTGCCCTAACTGGATTAGTGGTAGCTTGTGTTCTTGATGATATACACATCTATGATATATGTTTTGTTATTTATTAACAGGTGCCCTAGCTGGATTAGTGGTAGCTTGTGTTCTTGGTGACATACACATCTATGATATGTTTTTTGTTATTTATTAACAGGTGCCCTAGCTGGTTTAGTGGTAGCTTGTGTTCTTAATGACATACACATCTATGATATGTTTTTTGTTATTTATTAACAGGTGCCCTAGTTGGATTAGTGGTAGCTTGTGTTCTTAATGACATACACATCTATGATATGTTTTCTGTTATTTATTAACAGGTGCCCTAGCTGGTTTAGTGGTAGCTTGTGTTCTTAATGACATACACATCTATGATATGTTTTTTGTTATTTATTAACAGGTGCCCTAGCTGGATTAGTGGTAGCTTGTGTTCTTAATGACATACACATCTATGATATGTTTTTTGTTATTTATTAACAGGTGTCCTAACTGGTTTAGTGGTAGCTTGTGTTCTTAATGACATACACATCTATCATATGTTTTTTGTTATTTATTAACAGGTGTCCTAGCTGGATCAGTGGTAGCTTGTGTTATTGATGACATACACATCTATGATATGTTTTTTTGTTATTTATTAACAGGTGCCCTAGCTGGATTAGTGGTAGCTTGTGTTCTTGATGACATACACATCTATGATATGTTTTCTGTTATTTATTAACAGGTGCCCTAACTGGATTAGTGGTAGCCTGTGTTATTGATGACATACACATCTATGATATATGTTTTTTGTTATTTATTAACAGGTGCCCTAGCAGGATTAGTGGTAGCTTGTGTTCTTGATGACATACACATCTATGATATGTTTTTTGTTATTTATTAACAGGTGCCCTAGCTGGATTAGTGGTAGCTTGTGTTCGTGATGACATACACATCTATGATATGTTTTTTGTTATTTATTAACAGGTGCCCTAGCAGGATTAGTGGTAGCTTGTGTTCTTGATGACATACACATCTATGATATGTTTTTTGTTATTTATTAACAGGTGCCCTAGCTGGATTAGTGGTAGCTTGTGTTCTTGATGACATACACATCTATGATATGTTTTTTGTTATTTATTAACAGGTGCCCTAGCTGGATTAGTGGTAGCTTGTGTTCGTGATGACATACACATCTATGATATGTTTTTTGTTATTTATTAACAGGTGCCCTAGCAGGATTAGTGGTAGCTTGTGTTCTTGATGACATACACATCTATGATATGTTTTTTGTTATTTATTAACAGGTGCCCTAGCTGGATTAGTGGTAGCTTGTGTTCTTGATGACATACACATCTATGATATGTTTTGTTATTTATTAACAGGTGCCCTAGCTGGATTAGTGGTAGCTTGTGTTCTTGATGACATACACATCTATGATATGTTTTTTGTTATTTATTAACAGGTGCCCTAGCTGGATTAGTGGTAGCTTGTGTTCTTGATGACATACACATCTATGATATGTTTTGTTATTTATTAACAGGTGCCCTAGCTGGATTAGTGGTAGCTTGTGTTCTTGATGACATACACATCTATGATATGTTTTTTATTATTTATTAACAGGTGTCCTAGCTGGATTAGTGGTAGCTTGTGTTCTTGATGACATACACATCTATGATATGTTTTTTGTTATTTATTAACAGGTGCCCTAGCTGGATTAGTGGTAGCTTGTGTTCTTGATGACATACACATCTATGATATGTTTTTTGTTATTTATTAACAGGTGCCCTAGCTGGATTAGTGGTAGCTTGTGTTCTTGATGACATACACATCTATGATATGTTTTGTTATTTATTAACAGGTGCCCTAGCTGGATTAGTGGTAGCTTGTGTTCTTGATGACATACACATCTATGATATGTTTTTTGTTATTTATTAACAGGTGTCCTAGCTGGATTAGTGGTAGCTTGTGTTCTTGATGACATACACATCTATGATATGTTTTTTGTTATTTATTAACAGGTGCCCTAGCTGGATTAGTGGTAGCTTGTGTTCTTGATGACATACACATCTATGATATGTTTTTTATTATTTATTAACAGGTGCCCTAGCTGGATTAGTGGTAGCTTGTGTTCTTAATGACATACACATCTATGATATGTTTTTTGTTATTTATTAACAGGTGTCCTAGCTGGATTAGTGGTAGCTTGTGTTCTTAATGACATACACATCTATGATATGTTTTTTGTTATTTATTAACAGGTGTCCTAGCTGGATTAGTGGTAGCTTGTGTTCTTGATGACATACACATCTATGATATGTTTTTTGTTATTTATTAACAGGTGCCCTAGCTGGTTTAGTGGTAGCTTGTGTTCTTAATGACATACACATCTATGATATGTTTTTTGTTATTTATTAACAGGTGCCCTAGCTGGATTAGTGGTAGCTTGTGTTCTTGATGACATACACATCTATGATATGTTTTCTGTTATTTATTAACAGGTGTCCTAGCTGGATTAGTGGTAGCTAGTGTTATTGATGACATACACATCTATGATATGTTTTTTTTTTATTTATTAACAGGTGCCCTAGCTGGATTAGTGGCAGCTTGTGTTCTTGATGACATACACATCTATCATATGTTTTTTGTTATTTATTAACAGGTGTCCTAGCTGGTTTAGTTGTAGCTTATGTTATTGATGACATACACATCTATGATATGTTTTTTGTTATTTATTAACAGGTGTCCTAGCTGGATCAGTGGTAGCGTGTGTTATTGATGACATACACATCTATGATATGTTTTTTGTTATTTATTAACAGGTGCCTTAGCTGGATCAGTGGTAGCTTGTGTTATTGATGACATACACATCTATGATATGTTTTTTGTTATTTATTAACAGGTGCCCTAACTGGATTAGTGGTAGCCTGTGTTCTTGATGACATACACATCTATGATATGTTTTTTGTTATTTATTAACAGGTGCCCTAGCTGGATTAGTGGTAGCTTGTGTTCTTGGTGACATACACATCTATGATATGTTTTTGTTATTTATTAAAAGGTGCCCTAGCTGGATTAGTGGTAGCTTCTGGTCTTGATGACATACACATCTATGATATGTTTTTTGTTATTTATTAACAGGTGTCCTAGCTGGATTAGTGGTAGCTTGTGTTCTTGATGACATATACATCTATGATATGTTTTTTGTTATTTATTAACAGGTGTCCTAGCTGGATTAGTGGTAGCTTGTGTTCTTGGTGACATACACATCTATGATATGTTTTTGTTATTTATTAACAGGTGCCCTAGCTGGATTAATGGTAGCTTGTGTTCTTGATGACATACACATCTATATGGTTTTTTGTTATTTATTAAAAGGTGCCCTAACTGGTTTAGTGGTAGCTTATGTTATTGATGACATACACATCTATGATATGTTTTTTGTTATTTATTAACAGGTGCCCTAACTGGATTAGTGGTAGCTTGTGTTCTTGATGACATACACATCTATGATATGTTTTTTGTTATTTATTAACAGGTGTCCTAGCTGGATTAGTGGTAGCTTATGTTATTGATGACATACACATCTATGATATGTTTTTGTGTTATTTATTAACAGGTGCCCTAGTTGGATTAGTGGTAGCTTGTGTTCTTGATGACCTACACATCTATATGGTTTTTTGTTATTTATTAACAGGTGCCCTAACTGGATTAGTGGTAGCTTATGTTATTGATGACATACACATCTATGATATGTTTTTTGTTATTTATTAACAGGTGTCCTAGCTGGATTAGTGGTAGCTTGTGTTCTTGGTGACATACACATCTATGATATGTTTTTTGTTATTTATTAACAGGTGCCCTAGCTGGTTTAGTTGTAGCTTGTGTTGTTGATGACATACACATCTATGATATGTTTTCTGTTATTTATTAACAGGTGCCCTAGCTGGTTTAGTGGTAGCTTGTGTTCTTAATGACATACACATCTATGATATGTTTTTTGTTATTTATTAACAGGTGTCCTAGCTGGATCAGTGGTAGCTTATGTTATTGATGACATACACATCTATGATATGTTTTTGTTATTTATTAAAAGGTGCCCTAGCTGGATTAGTGGTAGCTTCTGGTCTTGATGACATACACATCTATGATATGTTTTTTGTTATTTATTAACAGGTGTCCTAGCTGGATTAGTGGTAGCTTGTGTTCTTGATGACATATACATCTATGATATGTTTTTTGTTATTTATTAACAGGTGTCCTAGCTGGATTAGTGGTAGCTTGTGTTCTTGGTGACATACACATCTATGATATGTTTTTGTTATTTATTAACAGGTGCCCTAGCTGGATTAATGGTAGCTTGTGTTCTTGATGACATACACATCTATATGGTTTTTTGTTATTTATTAAAAGGTGCCCTAACTGGTTTAGTGGTAGCTTATGTTATTGATGACATACACATCTATGATATGTTTTTTGTTATTTATTAACAGGTGCCCTAACTGGATTAGTGGTAGCTTGTGTTCTTGATGACATACACATCTATGATATGTTTTTTGTTATTTATTAACAGGTGTCCTAGCTGGATTAGTGGTAGCTTATGTTATTGATGACATACACATCTATGATATGTTTTTGTGTTATTTATTAACAGGTGCCCTAGTTGGATTAGTGGTAGCTTGTGTTCTTGATGACCTACACATCTATATGGTTTTTTGTTATTTATTAACAGGTGCCCTAACTGGATTAGTGGTAGCTTATGTTATTGATGACATACACATCTATGATATGTTTTTTGTTATTTATTAACAGGTGTCCTAGCTGGATTAGTGGTAGCTTGTGTTCTTGGTGACATACACATCTATGATATGTTTTTTGTTATTTATTAACAGGTGCCCTAGCTGGTTTAGTTGTAGCTTGTGTTGTTGATGACATACACATCTATGATATGTTTTCTGTTATTTATTAACAGGTGCCCTAGCTGGTTTAGTGGTAGCTTGTGTTCTTAATGACATACACATCTATGATATGTTTTTTGTTATTTATTAACAGGTGTCCTAGCTGGATTAGTGGTAGCTTATGTTATTGATGACATACACATCTATGATATGTTTTTGTGTTATTTATTAACAGGTGCCCTAGTTGGATTAGTGGTAGCTTGTGTTCTTGATGACCTACACATCTATATGGTTTTTTGTTATTTATTAACAGGTGCCCTAGCTGGTTTAGTGGTAGCTTATGTTATTGATGACATACACATCTATGATATGTTTTTTGTTATTTATTAACAGGTGCCCTAGCTGGATTAGTGGTAGCTTGTGTTCTTAATGACATACACATCTATGATATGTTTTTTGTTATTTATTAACAGGTGTCCTAACTGGTTTAGTGGTAGCTTGTGTTCTTAATGACATACACATCTATGATATGTTTTTTGTTATTTATTAACAGGTGCCCTAGCTGGATTAGTGGTAGCTTGTGTTCTTGATGACATACACATCTATGATATGTTTTCGGTTATTTATTAACAGGTGTCCTAGCTGGATTAGTGGTAGCTAGTGTTATTGATGACATACACATCTATGATATGTTTTTTTGTTATTTATTAACAGGTGCCCTAGCTGGATTAGTGGCAGCTTGTGTTCTTGATGACATACACATCTATCATATGTTTTTTGTTATTTATTAACAGGTGTCCTAGCTGGATCAGTGGTAGCTTGTGTTATTGATGACATACACATCTATGATATGTTTTTTTGTTATTTATTAACAGGTGCCCTAGCTGGATCAGTGGTAGCTTGTGTTATTGATGACATACACATCTATGATATGTTTTTTGTTATTTATTAACAGGTGTCCTAGCTGGATCAGTGGTAGCTTGTGTTCTTAATGACATACACATCTATGATATGTTTGTTGTTATTTATTAACAGGTGTCCTAGCTGGATCAGTGGTAGCTTGTGTTATTGATGACATACACATCTATGATATGTTTTTTTTTTATTTATTAACAGGTAGGGTTAGCTGGATTAGTGGTAGCTTGTGTTCTTGATGACATACACATCTATGATATGTTTTTTGTTATTTATTAACAGGTTCCCTAGCTGGATTAGTGGTAGCTTGTGTTCTTAATGACATACACATCTATGATATGTTTTTTGTTATTTATTAACAGGTTCCCTAGCTGGATTAGTGGTAGCTTGTGTTCTTGATGACATACACATCTATGATATGTTTTCTGTTATTTATTAACAGGTGCCCTAGCTGGATTAATGGTAGCTTGTGTTCTTGATGACATACACATCTATGATAGATTTTTTGTTATTTATTAACAGGTGCCCTAGCTGGATTAATGGTAGCTTGTGTTCTTGATGACATACACATCTATGATATGTTTTTTGTTATTTATTAACAGGTGTCCTAGCTGGATTAGTGGTAGCTTGTGTTCTTGATGACATACACATCTATGATATGTTTTTTGTTATTTATTAACAGGTGCCCTAGCTGGATTAGGGGTAGCTTGTGTTCTTGATGACATACGCATCTATGATATGTTTTTTGTTATTTATTAACAGGTGCCCTAGCTGGATTAATGGTAGCTTGTGTTCTTGATGACATACACATCTATCATATGTTTTTTTTTATTTATTAACAGGTGCCCTAGTTGGATTAGTGGTAGCTTGTGTTCTTGATGACATACACATCTATGATATGTTTTTTGTTATTTATTAACAGGTGCCCTAGCTGGATTAGTGGTAGCTTGTGTTCTTGATGACATACACATCTATCATATGTTTTTTGTTATTTATTAACAGGTGCCCTAGCTGTATTAGTGGTAGCTTGCGTTCTTGGAGCTCTTGTATTGTTAAGTGTTTGTTTCTTCAAAAGGTAAGAATAAAGAATATAGTTTTCTTGACATCTACTAACATCTAACAACATTCCTTATAAGGTCATGTCATGTAACCTTGTATTCAAATTTGCTTGTCCAAACATATACAAGGGCCTGGGTGGCTCAATGAGTTAGGTAGTTGGATTATCTAACAACTAATACAAGCCTATCACCAATACGGTTCGCGCCCGGCTTTGTAACTTACAAAAAAGGGTGCACTCGACTCGCAGCCACAAGTGATAAAGTTTACTAGTTGTTTGCCCATGGTCGGTGGTTCTCTCCAAGTACTCCGGCTTCTTCCACCACTCAAACTGTTCGCCATGATATAGCTGAAATATTGCTGAAAGTGGCATTAAAGCACAAAAAATCTAATCAAACCAAACATATACAAGATAGCAGAAATGCATTGCTGTATTTGAAGCATATTTTTTTGTTAGAAAGCAAATGGATTAGACACACTTATTTCAATTTTATAGAAATGTACCCCAAAAAATGTATTCTACATAGATGTATTGACCAATCAACAAACAGTGTTTAGTGTGTGCTCAAGTCAAACATATTTAGATGTAATGAAAACTGCTGTTTAAAAACTGATTCAGATTACATGAAGTCAGTATACACAAATAAAAATCATATATTATGCATTAATTTGTTCATTCATAAACCATCATGTGGAGTAGATGGCATTTTAAAACAGACACATTGGCAAACGTATTAAAACAACGTTTATTTTTACCATGGACGCTGACATCCTGGATATTAAACATTTGGTTACAGTATGACTCATGACGTGACCTCATATAGGTTGTTGTAAAATATTAATTAATGGCCAAACATCTCATTTTAATTTGATTGATTGTTTTCTTAATTATTATTTACAGTAAGCAGCATTTCAGCTATATATACATATAACATTTAGTTTGTCATAAGAAAAAGAAGATAGTGGCTATATTCTGATATTTGTGTCTTAAAACGTGCAACCAACTACTCCTAACTAGTTATTGCATATTAATATATGATGAATGTTGTATTTTACTGGCATTTTCATAAAGCACTGATAAACACATAGGTTTCAAATTTAGTACATATTACTCTGGAATAACCGTCATCAGGTACACTCAAGATTGAAAGATCCCCTTCTTAGAGCAAGTATCGAATTAAATTCTTTCTGCAGTGCAGTGGGCATCCCTTTCGATAGTTATAACAAGCGAGTACACCTTTCGATGATTTTGTACTCTGCAGCGCCATTGGTATCAGATTGATGTCAGTTTAGCAGCTGTTAAACACATAGAAACTATAAGAGAAACACAATTATTTTAACGCCGGGTGATGAGACGACTTTTGTCTATGTCAGACCAGTAGGTAGTTAAGGTCGGTACAAAACCATCGTCATCATCATTATCAGATGACCTGCAATATAAATGATATATTGTAAGAATGAAAAGTGATTTGTTTTTATTGCAAACACTTGTATAAATATTTTTCTTGTTAATAACAATATCATGTTCATTTTATTCAGTAGGAAGAAAGAAGACAAGGAAGATAATGATATGTCCATTGACAATAAAACATATATCTGTATATTCTCAACCACAACAAGCCGACATGAACAAAGCCTAAACAACCAAGTTATTACCGGAAGTCCTAGCGATTATCCAGGTAAAGAAAAAAAACGTTATTTTTACATTCATCGCAGACCGATTTTATACCAGACTGAAAATCATGACCATTAATGAATATAAAAGTGATTTTTAATCATATTTCAATCATTTTCATTGGTTTAATAGAACAAAAACGTAGTTTTCCAAGTACGTATAATTGTTTGGGTTTGTGAAGCGCCATCTAGCGGAAAATATTTACGATTATCTCCCTTGGATTTTTAAATATTCCACGGACCGGAAAATTAGAATTTTTGCGAGTCTGCTCTTCAACTGGTAGTTGGTGCTGTTAACATGTTATATATATTGTGCAATCCTATAAGCTGTATTTACTTTCGGAATAAAGTATTATTATAGTGTTATAATACATTATATATATAGTAAGTGTTGCCCTTGGCTAAAACAATGCGGAATCTGACGCTCTTTAATGCAAATGGTGGTATGTTTTATAATATAAACTGTTTTTCTCTAGAAGTAGAGAAAATACATTTATGTCTTTTTACAAGATGTAAAAACGATTGTAGATATTGATACATGTTTAATGAACTCACAGATCGATGAGAACGCAATCTGATATAAGAAGGGATATGTCTTATTTCTTCAAGATATTGATTTAAACTTTTCTTAAGCTGAAGTAAAAGGACTTTACTCGGAAATTACGGATCCCAAATATGACAATGCTAAAAGTAAACTCGGTCCAGTTGATACAGCACAATATTTAGATGCTTGTGAAAGTAGTAACCGTGTGTATGACAATGCCAGGGGTGATGCAATGGCAGGTAATGCTATGAATGAGGAATGCGTTAAAACTAAACCAATAGTTCTTTGAAGGGTTAAAATATCGTGATCGATCAGTCATGAGTTGAACAATTCGCATCACGGTTGTTCAAAAAAAGTTTTACTTTAGGTTCTTATAATCTGACAAAAATAACAATTATCCGACAAAATTAACTCAAAATCAAGTTTTTCTGGTCTGGTAAAAATGGTGTGGTTGGTTCAAAATTGTCGTTCAAACAAATGTCTGTAATTCCTAAAACCCCCAGAGCTTCCCCCTGGGCCCCCTACCAGGGTTCTACTCACGCCCCCCCCCCCCCCCCCTAACCACAAATCCTGGATCCGCCTCTGCATTGGGAGCAATAAATCCAAAGGACCTAAACAGGATAGTCAAAATCTGTTAAGGTCACCTATGTCTGAGGGAGAAGAGCAAGGAAACCAAAGGTCCTAAACAGGATAGTCAAAATCTGTTAAGGTCACCTATGACTGTCTGAGGGAGAAGAGCAAGAAAACCAAAGGACCTAAACAGGATAGTCAAAATCTGCTATGGTCACCTGTATGTCTGAGGGAGAAGAACCCCAATTTTATTAATACATGTATACATTTTTTAAGAACTGTAAATTTCCATAATAAATACATCTAATAAACCATGCCAGCTCCGAAACACTGACTACTGGGCGGATGATACCCTCGGGCACTAATAGTCCACATGCATACTTCTAAACTTGTATTATTGAAATACTCACGAGCACTTTTGACATGGAAATACCCCTTTTCCCTTTCTGTTCACATATTTATTTTCAATAAATTCATTTATTTGTTACATTAAGTTAGTAGGCCTGGGGTATGGGAGATAACTCTATTTTCAGTGTCTTCTCAAATATATGATCATCTGTGCGTTTGAAAATTCCCCCTCAATTCCAAGCTTCTTGGTGACAAAGATTGTTTACATGATACAGATACAAATTTTATTTAAAGTCGGAGTATAAAAACATACAACATAAGCTCTGAAGAGCTTTTAAAACCGACATGGAATATGACCAGTTAAAAAAATGACTCCTTTTCCTTTTACCTTTCCATAGATGTGCTCCTTGCAGGGCTCACCAAACCAGGCGAAATTCTCGCCCTATATAGTCTGAAGTCGCTCTCCCTCGACTACAAAGCGAAATTAAAGTCGCCTTGTTTCTTTTTGCAGGTCACTCTTTTCTTGCAAATAATCTTCGTTTTATGGTAAAGCTGATTGTCAAAACAATTGTAATCAATGGGAAGATACATAACAATAAGAGGAAAAGGTTTTATTCAAGCAATAAAGAAGGTTTAATTTGTTGATACAAAAGTATCACGGCAAACTTCTGCAAATTTGTACTGACGAAATTCCAGGTGAATATTAAATCCCAAATCTTAAAATATACAAACAGACGCTTCCTTTACCAAATTGGCCATTGAATTGTGTTATATTCTAATTATTTTCACAAAACTTATTTGTTATTTGTAGCTTTTTAAAAGCTAAACAATCAACATGTCTAAGTTTTAAACACGGCGATCATGGGGACGTAGGAAATCGGGGGACGGAAACGAACATTTAGATGTCATTGACAGATTTCAAGGCAAAAATGAATAAATCTAAAATCAATAAATATAAGATCAATAATAATAATAAAACAAATACAAAACATGAATTTAATGTTAAACATGAAAGATATAAACAAGATATTAGCAAAGATAGAAAGCTATGTTTGGGAAAAAAATTGTAATATCTGATCCTCTCTTATACCGCCGCCCCCCTTCTTTTAAGACAACTAAAGAATAACCAGAATCAAACAAATACAACTGGAGCACAGAATTTTAAGGAATTTAACAATACAGCTGGGTGGCTGTCTGTGTTTTTTGTGTTTTTTTTTTGTAATGAATTAATCAAGTAGAGTCACCCTCAAACCACCCCTCCCCCTCCCCAGCCGACTTGAAAATAAAAAAGACAAATGCAGTCATTTGGTAATTTGGACATTCACTTTGTCAATTATAAGAATTGAAAAGCTTTTTGTTATTGGTAACTAGTTATTTTTTATCTCATAAACAAAGAAACTAGTAAAGGATGAGTGTGTGATAACTTTCCTCGACAATTTCATTTTTTTCTGGGTACCTTCCATGAAAAACATAAATTTAAATATTTAAAAAATCTGACGGTAAAAGTTTGTAAAATTTGGTGCAATGATGTCTATATGTCTATTCTTCAGTGCGACATTTTTTGGTGGAAATTAATTGACAGGAATTTTTTTAATCCGATTTTTAATACCAAGGTGGTCCTCAGGGCATCCCCCCTTTTTTTGCAGTTTCCACTGTTTTGCACGTGATTATCTCCAAACAGGATATTCAGATATGCTAGATATTTCATATTTATTCAACAACAACACTCTCAAGTGTATTAAAGCCAAAATATTCCCTTTCAATTAGAAATAAATGTGCATATCTATTAGAATCTTCCGAAACTAGTATTACCATCTGGCGTCAAGAATACCCCCAAAATTGCTATATTTAGGATGTGCTATGGAGAAAACGGCACGGTGAAATTTTTTGAAACTTTGGCAGATAATGTATTTAGACATAACTATTCAATGATGCAAATTTAAAAAAAATTGAATGATGGGGAAATTTTAGGGTAACCCAGGTCTACCACCTTAAGATCCTACGGATATATGTGGACAAGAGCACGGTAAATAAAGGAAAAAGTGATGAAATAATAAAAAAATATGTAAACAAAGTTAAAAAGGGGGGATAATTCAATGCAACAAGCGCCTGTTGAAATATTGCTCAATGGACATTAAGCAACAATCAATCAATCATTCTTTATAGAAATTAAACGAAAATACCATTTTATTCCGATTATGTTCCTCCGTCTTATGAAAGTACTAGAATTATACGAGGTTTGCTGATTTATAATTTAACCTAGTTTATCGTGAGAAAAAAAAGTCATACAGACGCTATATATTTTGCTGAGTCTTTGTTTTCAAAATACTCCCGTCTTCCTATTTAGAGAGTGGCAAGCCAAGTGCCGTATATTTGTCTTGTGTACCGAATGTAACCAGTTTACCTGGGTTGTCCCTTCTGTTCGGTATTCTCTAACGTTTATCAGCACAAAACATTTATATATTTTTGTCTACTTACAGGAAATAGATTTGCTCAGGCTGCAGTGATGTAAAATGCACTAAATGGAATGGATTTCCTCTAATTTTATCTTCCTGTGGAGAGTGATTTAATCCGGGGTGATGATTCTACAGTATTGGGTGATTTTGATGCCATGCGACAGTGAGGGGAATTGTCTGTTAGTCAACTTACACATCAGAAATCCACGATTTTCAGTGTTTCATCCAGTATGCGCAGTCATTCATGGCGAATAAATATATACACCTGTTTGTGTTGCATAACAAGAAATAGGCATATTTGGATTTCAGTGATTTTGATGTGTAGAAAAAGGACTTTAATACATTTAACTGAAGCTTGAAAATTTTTCAATAAATTAATATTTTCAAAATTTAATATTTTGTGATAATTAGCATCAGCTAACAATTTAAACAAATAATTGAAATGAAATCATAATTTTGTGTTGGATATATAAGAATTTTTAACTGAAAATATGGCAAAGAAGAACAAGATTAATTGTGATGCTATTTTAATCAATAGATTAATTAATTAAGATTAGATTTAACATTTTAAGAATTTTCTTTCAATGTAATGTGCATGTGTGTACATGTTAGTCATGTATTTAAGAGTTTTTTTGTTGTTTTTTTTCAACTTTGACAAAAATGTCATAGTTGTTCTTATATGTATTTAAAAAAAAATATTTTTTTATTTTGTAATTAATTTGATCTGTTTCTACAGAGGAATAATATATTCAATTTGCTTTATCAATTTAATTAAATAAATGTAATCCAATTTCAAAAATATACTTGTTACTATGTTTCGATTTTGTTTTAATCCATTTTATCCGAGGTGATATTAATTTCTTTTCTTTTCATAGTTTATTTTGTGACATGTCAGTTTTTTTTTGTTATTCAGGACATTTCTTGAACATTTTTTTTTCACATTTTTATTCTTATTTTGTTAAACATACATTCTAAACATTAGAAAAAATAGGGTCCGTAGAAATACCGCAAAGGACCTCCTTAGTGCACTAAGAGCCATACAAGTGCACTAAGGACATGATAGACGGGTCAAATGACAACAAAGAACCTTGCAAATGAAAGTAAATGTTTTTAAATACTTAATTCCAGATTTTTAAATACATATTTGTACCGGTTCAGAAGATATTTAATAATTTAACGACAGGTGCCAGTAATCAGTTTAACTTGTGTAACGTGTGCATTCAAGTGGAACCAATAAACATGAAATGTGTATAGGGTTTCACCAGTGACTGTGTGTCTTCTGTCAGATCATAAACAATTAATATTTAAATCTATAAAAAGAAGAATGCGGAAGAAGAGTGTTTTTCTTTCAGATTTTGTTCTCTTATATATCTCGTTCCGAACTTGTTTTATTTGTAAAATGTCTAGAATATTTTCTGCCTGTAATTTGTCTTTTTTCTGTGTAATTGCGGAAACGAGACAAATAAGGGAACAACATCTTACTGGCTAAGATTTCACAAAATTCAAATTCAGTTGTCAGCATTTATTTTGAACGTTGTATTCGTTTAAGGTATATAATTCTCGACAAAAACGAAACAATGTTCTAATAAATCTTACCAACTGATATTTGAGTTATAATTAATTCAAAAATGCTTAATTTTGTCGTTGTCTTTAGACCGGAGATACTATGAAGAAACATGAGATTTCGAACTGAGCATTAAGAGAAAACTTTTGACTTTAATTGTCGAAGGATAACTTCAAAATAAATCTATGATTTTAGTCCAATCACAATTTAAACATTTATTATACCATATAATAATTGAACAAAAAGAATTTTATGTAATTTGGAAGCAACTTTACAAATGTCATGTGACATTAATGGACGATAAAAAAAACTTTGCACTGAATGAGAATATAGAAAAAAACACATAAAAATGAACGAATATTTTCATTGCCGAAGGACAACTTCAAAATAAATCTATGGTTTTAGTCTAATCACAATTTAATATAATTATGTGATATTTATCGTCATAAATGGGCGATGTAAACTTTGCACTAAATATAATATTTTTGAGTGATCTAGTGGAAATATAATTTATTACCACCATTTTTACAAAAAAGTTATAAAGCCACATACACAGAAAATAATGACCGTTCATCTACAAACCAATAATCGAAGTAAAATATTTAAAATTTACCTCTTGAAATCTTTTTAAACACATCTTGTAGTCAGTAGATCTGGGTGGTGAACCCCAGGGATGCCACATCTTGTTTGAAATTTCTAGTATTTTTTTACTTAGTGAACGTATATTATAAATGTGCAATATCGATATGAATGACAAATAAAACGATTTAGCGCTTAAATAATATCTAAAACTTTTACTCAAAAATCCTTGCAAAAACACACGATCTTTTCAACTTTACCGCCAAATTTATTTTTTTTCACATTTGTTTTTATTATAATTCATCGTAAAAAAAAAATGTTTTAAAGATCAACATCAAAAACCATGTGTTCAAGCTCATATACAATTGTTTATTATATAATTAGCTCAACTCTAATTGTCATTGTTTACCTGTTCGACGTTGATTGACAATCAACATGTATTAATCACCATATGATTATCTTTGTAGTAGGCGTGTGCCGACAAAAATGCAAATATTTTCGTTAATTTTAAACTTTTTATTATAAAAATTTACCAAATAAGATTTTTTTTAACTGACAATTCATTTGCAACCTTCTTTGTGCACATAGGATATCTCTATTATGTCCTTAGTGCACTTTTATTGTTCTTAGTGCACTAAGGAGGTCCTTTGCTGTATTTCTACACACCGAAAAAAATATGCCAGTTGATTAATAATACATTCTTTTCAATATAAAAAATGACAAATTAAGTATTTTTTGTATATTAACACACAGATATGGTAAACATAGAAAATCTCAATCAATGAAGGATTTATGGACACTTGTAATTTGCCACTTATTCACTCTCATGTCATAAATTGCTGTCTTGGCTAATGCTAATGAAAAAGAAAAAAACACACACATATATTCAACTAGATTCCTAAATTATATACATATATATTTTTTTTTTTTATAAAATGTAAAATGTTCAATGGTTAAAATTAAATTACTATAAATTTCTTTTTCATAAATATTCATGAATTTTGAATGTTTAATAAATGTAATTAAAACATATTATTCTCTGATTGTGCACCAAGTTTAATATCCACAGTTTAGTTAGATTTAACTTTCAAGATTTAAAACATTGATAAGACAAACAAATTGAAGAATATATGAAGCTTTACCAGAAAAAAAAGAAAAGAAAAAAAGACAACAAACAAATGGTTAAAAAAAGAATAGATACACATTTATTGTATACATGTAAATATTTTCAAATAATTTACTTTTAAATTTTAAAATACAGATAATAATTGAAATTTTAACAAAACAAATCAATTGAAAAACAAAGAAATTTTAATTCAATTTTAGAATTGTCAAAACATTACTACATTATAAAATAGAAAATTTATCATGTAAATATTTCCACTAAATAAAAAGTCACAAATGTAAAAAATCACACATGCATGCTCAGGTAAATTTTACTAACACCTATTGAATTAGATACATCTACCTGGAAATCATTATGATCATATTGTTCATTCAATTGCTGACCAACTGTACAGGTGAGGGTAATAAAACTGATCATCAGCCCATGATTTACGACCCCAATAAAACCTCAGCATTGAATGCTGAGCCTTTTAAATGATCAGCATTTATCAGTGTATGCTGTCAGCTGTACTGTACTTAAAATAAACTTACCGGTAGTAAACATCAAGCCTTTGCAATTAGATTTGATTTAATGTGTAATGTCTGTTTTTTTGAATTTTGAATTACTTATTTTGAATTAAGGAAAGATATTTGAATGATAGGCTTGCTCTTAGTAATGGAATACAGGTTATATGGGGGTCATAGTGACCTCAGACATATGGTAGTTATACTTACAAAATGATTATGTGGGCAAGGACTTTGTTTTGAATATTGTGTATATTTTTAATGTATCCATATATATATTAACAGAAAAAAATATCATTAGATCTACAACTAACCCCATTCTGTTATTAAATGTTTTATAAAAGCTTTATCTGTATATATGTATGATGGACAGATTCATAAATACAACTTTCAAAAATAAAAATATGGTGAAGGAAGCAGTCTTTGGTCTCATTCCTGTTAAAAAAAAATTATTTTTGTATTAGTTCCGGTTCTTATTTACATTCCAACCTTATAATTTCGAACTCCAGTAACAAAGTGAAATTAAAGACTCTTTGTAGATATAAAGTTATCTTTGTATATCCCTGATAACTAGTAACTTCCGGTCAGTTGTAAATACAATAATTGGTCTCTATATACTGAGACATAAGGAGACTAATATAAACTATACTCACATTTTTTATTTTATTTTATTTAATGACCACGCATAATATCGGGACAACAATTTTTGGCAGTAAAGGGTGGAAATGAATAGGGTTTGATTTTACCTAAGAGTCTGACACAAACCTACAGACAAAGTAACACGGTGTGTGTCTTATAAGAAACTAGAACTACTTACCTTTCTTGGGCAACTGGGTTCATATCCGGTTTAAATTATTTGGGGTCAATGTTGTTTATATTTTTAGTTGTCTGTATTGTGTTTTTGTTTTATTATGTATTCCTTCTGTGTCTTGTGCCGTATGTTGTCTGTGGATTGTGCCGTATGTTGTCTGTGGATTGTGCCGTATGTTGTCTGTGTCTTGTGCCGTATGTTGTCTGTGGATTGTGCCGTATGTTGTCTGTGTCTTGTGCCGTATGTTGTCTGTGTCTTGTGTCGTATGTTGTCTGTGTCTTGTGCCGTATGTTGTCTGTGGATTGTGCCGTATGTTGTCTGTGTCTTGTGCCGTATGTTGTCTGTGTCTTGTGCCGTATGTTGTCTGTGGATTGTGCCGTATGTTGTCTGTGGATTGTGCCGTATGTTGTCTGTGGATTGTGCCGTATGTTGTCTGTAGATTGTGGCGTATGTTGTCTGTGGATTGTGCCGTATGTTGTCTGTGTCTTGTGCCGTATGTTGTCTGTGGATTGTGCCGTATGTTGTCTGTGGATTGTGGCGTATGTTGTCTGTGGATTGTGCCGTATGTTGTCTGTGTCTTGTGTCGTATGTTGTCTGTGGATTGTGCCGTATGTTGTCTGTGTCTTGTGCCGTATGTTGTCTGTGTCTTGTGCCGTATGTTGTCTGTGTCTTGTGCCGTATGTTGTCTGTGGATTGTGCCGTATGTTGTCTGTGTCTTGTGCCGTATGTTTTCTGTGGATTGTGCCGTATGTTGTCTGTGGATTGTGCCGTATGTTGTCTGTGGATTGTGCCGTATGTTGTCTGTAGATTGTGGCGTATGTTGTCTGTGGATTGTGCCGTATGTTGTCTGTGGATTGTGCCGTATGTTGTCTGTGGATTGTGCCGTATGTTGTCTGTAGATTGTGGCGTATGTTGTCTGTGGATTGTGCCGTATGTTGTCTGTGGATTGTGCCGTATGTTGTCTGTGGATTGTGCCGTATGTTGTCTGTGGATTGTGGCGTATGTTGTCTGTGGATTGTGCCGTATGTTGTCTGTGTCTTGTGTCGTATGTTGTCTGTGGATTGTGCCGTATGTTGTCTGTGTCTTGTGCCGTATGTTGTCTGTGTCTTGTGCCGTATGTTGTCTGTGTCTTGTGCCGTATGTTGTCTGTGGATTGTGCCGTATGTTGTCTGTGGATTGTGCCGTATGTTGTCTGTGGATTGTGCCGTATGTTGTCTGTGGATTGTGCCGTATGTTGTCTGTGGATTGTGCCGTATGTTGTCTGTGGATTGTGGCGTATGTTGTCTGTGGATTGTGCCGTATGTTGTCTGTGTCTTGTGCCGTATGTTGTCTGTGTCTTGTGCCGTATGTTGTCTGTGTCTTGTGCCGTATGTTGTCTGTAGATTGTGCCGTATGTTGTCTGTGTCTTGTGCCGTATGTTGTCTGTGTCTTGTGCCGTATGTTGTCTGTGTCTTGTGCCGTATGTTGTCTGTGTCTTGTGCCGTATGTTGTCTGTGGATTGTGCCGTATGTTGTCTGTGGATTGTGCCGTATGTTGTCTGTGTCTTGTGCCGTATGTTGTCTGTGTCTTGTGCCGTATGTTGTCTGTGGATTGTGCCGTATGTTGTCTGTGGATTGTGCCGTATGTTGTCTGTGGATTGTGCCGTATGTTGTCTGTGTCTTGTGCCGTATGTTGTCTGTGGATTGTGCCGTATGTTGTCTGTGGATTGTGCCGTATGTTGTCTGTGGATTGTGCCGTATGTTGTCTGTGGATTGTGCCGTATGTTTTCTGTGGATTGTGCCGTATGTTGTCTGTGGATTGTGCCGTATGTTGTCTGTGGATTGTGCCGTATGTTGTCTGTGGATTGTGCCGTATGTTGTCTGTGGATTGTGCCGTATGTTGTCTGTGGATTGTGCCGTATGTTGTCTGTGGATTGTGCCGTATGTTGTCTGTGTCTTGTGTCGTATGTTGTCTGTGTCTTGTGCCGTATGTTGTCTGTGTCTTGTGCCGTATGTTGTCTGTGTCTTGTGCCGTATGTTGTCTGTGTCTTGTGCCGTATGTTGTCTGTGGATTGTGCCGTATGTTGTCTGTGGATTGTGCCGTATGTTGTCTGTGGATTGTGCCGTATGTTGTCTGTGGATTGTGCCGTATGTTGTCTGTGGATTGTGCCGTATGTTGTCTGTGTCTTGTGCCGTATGTTGTCTGTGTCTTGTGCCGTATGTTGTCTGTGGATTGTGCATTCTTGATTGCCTCTTCGGTGTTCTCACACCTTTATTTACCAAAGACAAAGGAACAGCTTATGGTAAGAAAGGACATGGATGTAAATGAACATCAGAAACCATACAACTCTACACTGGCACACATTTTAAAAGCAAAGGAACAAGGCTTTTATGGCTGCATTTCACAGTTGAGTACGACAGACCCAACTGAAGGCCTAGAAAAAAATATTTTTATGTGTATGTGTTCAGTCATAACATGTCTACAGGGATTGCATGTAAATGTTTAAATACTAGTATTTAGAGGGATCCGTCGTGGTCGTTTTCGTTGGATTGCCAACTACCTGTTCAATAAGTGTCTATCACCACTAAAGTTGTGAGTTCGAACCCCATTCATGGCGAGGTGTACTCGATACAACATCATGTGATAAAGTTTGTCAGTGATTTGCGACAGGTCAGTGGTTTTCGCCGTTCTCCGGTGTCTTCCACCAATAAAACTGACCGCCACGATATACTAGTAACTGAAATATTGTTGAAAGTGGCGTTAAGCACCTTAAACTACACCAAGATCAAATCTAGTATTAAGGGGATCATTTAGATCGTCACCGCCGACATCATGAATGGTGCAGGTGAAGCTTCCTCTTCTAATGTACCTTGTCTTTTGTAAGAAAAGTTTGAAGATACCATCGGGGTAATCAGACTGTAAACTGAAAGACAGACAATACAATGGCCAAAAGATACCAACGGGGTAATCAGAAGCTGTAAACTGAAAGACACAATACAAAGGCCAAACGATACCAACGGGGTAATCAGAAGCTGTAAACAGAAAGACAAACAATACAATGGCCAAAAGATACCAACGGGGTAATCAGAAGCTGTAAACTGAAAGACAGACAATACAATGGCCAAAAGATACCAACGGGGTAATCAGAAGCTATAAACTGAAAGACAGACAATACAATGACCAAAACATACCAACGTTTTAATCAGAAGCTGTAAACTGAAAGACAGACAATACAATGACCAAAAGATACCAACGGGGTAATCAGAAGCTGTAAACTGAAAGACAGACAATACAATGACCAAAAGATACCAACGGGGTAATCAGAAGCTGTAAACTGAAAGACAAACAATACAATGACCAAAAGATACCAACGGGGTAATCAGAAGCTGTAAACTGAAAGACAGACAATACAATGACCAAAAGATACCAACGGGGTAATCAGAAGCCGTAAACTGAAAGACAGACAATACAATGGCCAAAAGATACCAACGGGGTAATCAGAAGCTATAAACTGAAAGACAGACAATACAATGACCAAAAGATACCAACGGGGTAATCAGAAGCTGTAAACTGAAAGACAGACAATACAATGACCAAAAGATACCAACGGGGTAATCAGAAGCTGTAAACTGAAAGACAGACAATACAATGACCAAAAGATACCAACGGGGTAATCAGAAGCTGTATACTGAAAGACAGACAATACAGTGGCCAAAAGATACCAACGGGGTAATCAGAAGCTGTAAACTGAAAGACAGACAATACAATGGCCAAGAGAAAAAGTACAAACAATGATCTACAAAACACTACACAGAAAACTAAAGATCGAGCAACGTGAACCCCACTAAAAATGGGGTGAACTCAGGTGCTCCGGAAGGGTATGCGTACAAGATGAGTGTTAATATTTGTAAATTTTATTACTATTATGAAAAGAAAGTGTTAACAGCTATGGTCAACAATTCCACCAATATCAACATAAGGATTACATTTTTTCATAACCAATTATGACGGCCGATTTCAGTAGTGATTACTAGTCATATCACAATTATTAGTCTTTCCCCCGTACGTAGTGGTTGGGACCGTCGTGATCGTGATTGTATGGTAGTTGAATTTACTACTACCTATCTATTCAGTACCTATCCCCACTAAAGTTGTGAGTTCGAACCCCGTACTTTGCGAGGTGTATTCGATACAACATTGTGTGATGAAGTTTGTCAAAGACTAGCGGCAAGTCGGTGGTTTTCTCTCCGGGTACTCCGCTTTCCTCCAACAAGAAAACTGACCGCCACAATATAGCTATTTATATACATATGTGACAACTTAACGTCCTGGCTTGGAACAGTCACGTCAATAAAGAGTGGCGGAATTAATCTACATTTAATGGGCCCACTCCTCCCCTCTTAATGAAATAATACGGTTGTACAAGTGTTTTCACACGTGAGTAGTATATGGGTGCAGCTCAAACTTTTGTGGTGGTGCTACCGAAAGTCACGTGACCGGAAGTATGTTCTGCGCATGCCCGGCTTTCCCGGCATTTTTCTCTTACTATAGTAGTAGTACAAAATGTTGTACAAGTAGTACAGTAGTACAAGTAGCATGGCTACTGGAAGTAACCAAAGGTCACTTGACCCCTTCGGGATTCCCTTGGGTCTGCGCATGTGCAACCGGAAGTTGTGCAATATCCGCCCTAGTGGGGCCTTTTGACCGGGAATGACGTCACCCATAGGGCTTCCCCTGGAAAATATGGGAGCGCGCATGCGCGATCGGAAGTGTCCTTGGGGTGTTCTCTAGGACGTCTGCGTCTATCATTGTCTACCGGAACTAACACTTTCACTGGTTATCTGCCCCTTTCCCCGCCATTTTATTTTCATGGGGAGTGCCTTCAATAGAAGGTCACTCTGCATTTATCCAGGCTTGTGACTGGCTCTATATAGAGGCTGCATTAACCTTTTTTTCATTTATTTCTTCTTTTTTTTCTCTTTTTATTTTTTCCTTTTTTTTTCTCTGTTTTTACTTTTCATTTCTTTTTTTTCCTTTTTCCTTTTTTTTTTTCTTTTTTTTTTTTTTTTGATATCAGACTTAATATATCTGATATTTTTTTTCATAACACAATGTTTAACAAGTAACAACACAAAGTTCTGTACAATGGTCGTCGCTTCCACGGTGTTTTCTAAGAATCTGGTGGCGTATGTCATGCTATGTCCTGCACATCGATGAATGAGGTAGCCCTCCCCGTAGTGGTCCGTTCATGTCTGTGCAGCGTTCCAACATGTTTCCACAACCGGTCACATTTCAAACATGGGTAGCTGTGACTGTATTTCTCCATATCACTGACGTAGCTGAAGTGGTCTTCATACAAATTCAAATTCATCGTATCTTCAAAGCTGTAGGGGGAACGTCGTACCAACCGAGTTGTGATGTCACCAGCTTCTGTTTTTTGTAAGTCGTAGACATACACGTTCAACCTGAACACCTGCTCCAATACCCCCAAATCATCCAACGTCACACCCTTGAAGTCTGCAGGGGTCATATCTTGCTGTTGTAGATACTGTCTGTAATACGTCTTGGTTGGGGCAATCAGAAACCAGGAAAAAGAACCAATCAGAAGAGGGGTGACTTCTTTTATGTCCGCGTCCGAACAATATATACGGTGATAGAATCCTCATTGGCATTCTGGGTTTTTTTTGACAGACCATGACCATGTTCACCTGTGAGAAACGCGGCAAAGAATTTACAGAAAAGACCAATCTGTTACGTCATATGAAGACCCATGTAGATTCTTCACAGACCTACAGCTGCAGTATCTGTGACAAAGAGTTCAGCCGAGCTGACAACAGAAAGAGGCATGAGGCTCCCCATGGACAGCGACCGCTCTTCACCTGCCAGATATGCAACCATTACTTCCAGAGAATGGACACTTTTCACTGGCATTTGCAGACCCACCAGAGAAGAATGGACCAAACACCACAGACCGGACCAAGCAAAACCACCAAGAGGAAACTGTCACCTCCAGCTGGACCCAGCCCAAAGCAGCAACGTACCGTGTCACCACCACCAAAGACCCACCAGGAAAAGAGCCGAGTTGCACCGATTGATGCCAGAGTCGTCCTTCCAAACCATATTTCGAGGAACAAAGCTGTCGTTGCTTTAGTTGGTGGATCCAATGAACCTCATGGGGACAACCTATGCTTCTTCAGATGTTTAGCAGTACATCGTGGAACTCCAAATGTCCAAGCTTTAGAAACCCCAGCCAAGACGTATTACAGACAGTATCTACAACAGCAAGATATAACCCCTGCAGACTTCAAGGGTGTCACGTTGGATGATTTGGTGGTACTGGAGAAAGTGTTTAGGTTGAACGTGTATGTCTACGATTAATTTATTTAAAAAATGGACAATCATTAGACCTTCTTGTTTCGCCCCTAAATAAAAGTCGTCCCCGATATATCTCGGCCCAAAAAATCTCCTTTGCAATAGAATTAACTGGGTAAGTCGAATTGAAGAACAATGAAGAATAATCAAGAATAATGAAGAAAAGAACCCAAAACTACTACTTGTACATGTACAGGTACATGTCTATGCGTAGATGCGATGCTCGCCTGTAGGCTGTGCCTAATCCATATTATCTAATTTTTGTCATGTGTATTATTATCTCTGTTAAAGAGAGCCGATGTTCTCAATCCTCATTTAAATGTTAGATCATATACAAGGCCATTGTCAGACATAATAGTACTATAGTCATCATATATCCTACATCTAATTGGCATTACAATCCTACATCTAATTGTCATTACAATCCTACATCTAATTGTCATTACAATCCTACATCTAATTGTCATTACAATCCTACATCTAATTGTCATTACAATCCTACATCTAATTGTCATTACAATCCGTCATCTGTACAATAGTCATCGTAGATCCTACATCTAATTGTCATTACAATCCGTCATCTGTACAATAGTCATCATAGATCCTACATCTAATTGTCATTACAATCCGTCATCTGTACTCAATAGCAACACTTCTCAAAACTTAATATCTTCCAAAACAACTTTTTGAAAGACAAGATGAGACCATTCTTTAGAAATCATTGACTTAAAATAGTTTTTTTGTACAGAAGACGGTAACGTTTATATCAACATCTGATACATGTATGTTTTAGTAACTACATTGTTTGTATTACTCTTACAATACAGTTAATGTAGTTGTTATAATTATTAGAATAAAAACAAAACTCTACTGAGATTAAAAAACACACAATATAACAAGGAAACCACTGCAATATAAGTATTCCCAATTGTAAAATGAAGTCGTCACTTCGACGGTTTTATGGTCGTCACCATGACTTCATTAACGGTTACGGAGTATCTGTCACACATGCAAATGGAAATGTCTGCATGTCGTTATCACAATTAAAGTCCTTTCCTCATTTATGCCTTATCACAGGGCTTTTAATAAGAGTAACAAAACAGGTACCACTAGTGGAGCAAGAACTACTTACCTTTCCGGAGCACCGGAGTTCATCTCAGGTTTTGTGTTCGGTAATCTTTAGTTTTTTATGTGTAGTACTTTGTAGACATAATATGTCGTGGTCATTTTGACCGTTTGTCCTTTTTCTCTGATTACCTCTGTGGTATCTTGACCATTGAGTTGTCTGTCCTTTGATTTACGGTTTCTGATCACCTCTGTGGTATCTTGACCATTAAGTTGTCGGTCCTTTTTCTCTTGACCATTGAGTTGTCTGTCCTTTGATTTACGGTTTCTGATTACCTCTGTGGTATCTTCACACATTTCTGATTACCTCTGTGGTATCTTCATTGAGTTGTCGGTCCTTAGATTTACGGTTTCTAATTACCTCTGTGGTATCTTCACACATTTCTGATTACCTCTGTGGTATCTTCATTGAGTTGTCGGTCCTTTGATTTACGGTTTCTGATTACCTCTGTGGTATCTTCATTGAGTTGTCGGTCCTTTGATTAACGGTTTCTGATTACCTCTGTGGTATCTTCATTGAGTTGTCGGCCCTTTTTCTCTTGACCATTGAGTTGTCTGTCCTTTGATTTACGGTTTCTGATTACCTCTGTCGTATCTTCATTGAGTTGTCGGTCCTTTGATCTTGACCATTGAGTTGTCGGTCCTTTTTCTCTTGACCATTTAGTTGTCTGTCCTTTGATTTACGGTTTCTGATTACCTCTGTGGTATCTTTTTCTCTTGACCATTGAGTTGTCTGTCCTTTGATTTACGGTTTCTGATTACCTCTGTGGTATCTTGACCATTGAGTTGTCGGTCCTTTGATCTTGACCATTGAGTTGTCTGTCCTTTGACTTACGGTTTCTGATTACCTTTGTGGTATCTTGACCATTGAGTTGTCTGCCCTTTGATTTACGGTTTCTGATTACCTCTGTGGTATCTTTTTCTCTTGACCATTGAGTTGTCTGTCCTTTGATTTAATGTTTCTGATTACCTCTGTGGTATCTTTTTCTCTTGACCATTGAGTTGTCGGTCCTTTGATTTACGGTTTCTGATTACCTCTGTGGTATCTTTTTCTTTTGACCATTGAGTTGTCTGTCCTTTGATTTACGGTTTCTGAATACCTCTGTGGTATCTTCATTGAGTTGTCGGTCCTTTGATTTACGGTTTCTGATTACCTCTGTGGTATCTTCATTGAGTTGTCGGTCCTTTTTCTCTTGACCATTGAGTTTTCTGTCCTTTGATATACGGTTTCTGATTACCTCTGTGGTATCTTCATTGAGTTGTCGGTCCTTTTTCTCTTGACCATTGAGTTGTCTGTCCTTTGATTTACGGTTTCTGATTACCTCTGTCGTATCTTCATTGAGTTGTCGGTCCTTTTTCTCTTGACCATTTAGTTGTCTGTCCTTTGATTTACGGTTTCTGATTACCTCTGTGGTATCTTTTTCTCTTGACCATTGAGTTGTCTGTCCTTTGATTTACGGTTTCTGATTACCTCTGTGGTATCTTGACCATTGAGTTGTCGGTCCTTTGATCTTGACCATTGAGTTGTCTGTCCTTTGACTTACGGTTTCTGATTACCTCTGTGGTATCTTGACCATTGAGTTGTCTGCCCTTTGATTTACGGTTTCTGATTACCTCTGTGGTATCTTTTTCTCTTGTCCATTGAGTTGTCTGTCCTTTGATTTAATGTTTCTGATTACCTCTGTGGTATCTTTTTCTCTTGACCATTGAGTTGTCGGTCCTTTGATTTACGGTTTCTGATTACCTCTGTGGTATCTTTTTCTCTTGACCATTGAGTTGTCGGTCCTTTGATTTACGGTTTCTGATTACCTCTGTGGTATCTTCATTGAGTTGTCGGTCCTTTTTCTCTTGACCATTGAGTTTTCTGTCCTTTGATTTACGGTTTCTGATTACCTCTGTCGTATCTTCATTCAGTTGTCGGTCCTTTTTCTCTTGACCATTGAGTTGCCTGTCCTTTGATTTACGGTTTCTGATTACCTCTGTGGTATCTTTTTCTCTTGACCATTGAGTTGTCTGTCCTTTGATTTACGGTTTCTGATTACCTCTGTGGTATCTTGACCATTGAGTTGTGGGTCCTTTGATCTTGACCATTGAGTTGTCTGTCCTTTGATTTACGGTTTCCGATTACCTCTGTGGTATCTTGACCATTGAGTTGTCTGCCCTTTGATTTACGGTTTCTGATTACCTCTGTGGTATATTTTTCTCTTGACCATTGAGTTGTCTGTCCTTTGATTTACGGTTTCTGATTACCTCTGTGGTATCTTTTTCTCTTGACCATTGAGTTGTCGGTCCTTTGATTTACGGTTTCTGATTATCTCTGTGGTATCGTTTTCTCTTGACCATTGAGTTGTCTGTCCTTTGATTTACGGTTTCTGATTACCTCTGTGGTATCTTGACCATTAAGTTGTCGGTCCTTTTTCTCTTGACCATTGAGTTGTCTGTCCTTTGATTTACGGTTTCTGATTACCTCTGTGGTATCTTCACACATTTCTGATTACCTCTGTGGTATCTTCATTGAGTTGTCGGTCCTTAGATTTACGGTTTCTAATTACCTCTGTGGTATCTTCACACATTTCTGATTACCTCTGTGGTATCTTCATTGAGTTGTCGGTCCTTTGATTTACGGTTTCTGATTACCTCTGTGGTATCTTCATTGAGTTGTCGGTCCTTTGATTAACGGTTTCTGATTACCTCTGTGGTATCTTCATTGAGTTGTCGGCCCTTTTTCTCTTGACCATTGAGTTGTCTGTCCTTTGATTTACGGTTTCTGATTACCTCTGTCGTATCTTCATTGAGTTGTCGGTCCTTTGATCTTGACCATTGAGTTGTCGGTCCTTTTTCTCTTGACCATTTAGTTGTCTGTCCTTTGATTTACGGTTTCTGATTACCTCTGTGGTATCTTTTTCTCTTGACCATTGAGTTGTCTGTCCTTTGATTTACGGTTTCTGATTACCTCTGTGGTATCTTGACCATTGAGTTGTCGGTCCTTTGATCTTGACCATTGAGTTGTCTGTCCTTTGACTTACGGTTTCTGATTACCTTTGTGGTATCTTGACCATTGAGTTGTCTGCCCTTTGATTTACGGTTTCTGATTACCTCTGTGGTATCTTTTTCTCTTGACCATTGAGTTGTCTGTCCTTTGATTTAATGTTTCTGATTACCTCTGTGGTATCTTTTTCTCTTGACCATTGAGTTGTCGGTCCTTTGATTTACGGTTTCTGATTACCTCTGTGGTATCTTTTTCTTTTGACCATTGAGTTGTCTGTCCTTTGATTTACGGTTTCTGAATACCTCTGTGGTATCTTCATTGAGTTGTCGGTCCTTTGATTTACGGTTTCTGATTACCTCTGTGGTATCTTCATTGAGTTGTCGGTCCTTTTTCTCTTGACCATTGAGTTTTCTGTCCTTTGATATACGGTTTCTGATTACCTCTGTGGTATCTTCATTGAGTTGTCGGTCCTTTTTCTCTTGACCATTGAGTTGTCTGTCCTTTGATTTACGGTTTCTGATTACCTCTGTCGTATCTTCATTGAGTTGTCGGTCCTTTTTCTCTTGACCATTTAGTTGTCTGTCCTTTGATTTACGGTTTCTGATTATCTCTGTGGTATCTTTTTCTCTTGACCATTGAGTTGTCTGTCCTTTGATTTACGGTTTCTGATTACCTCTGTGGTATCTTGACCATTGAGTTGTCGGTCCTTTGATCTTGACCATTGAGTTGTCTGTCCTTTGACTTACGGTTTCTGATTACCTCTGTGGTATCTTGACCATTGAGTTGTCTGCCCTTTGATTTACGGTTTCTGATTACCTCTGTGGTATCTTTTTCTCTTGTCCATTGAGTTGTCTGTCCTTTGATTTAATGTTTCTGATTACCTCTGTGGTATCTTTTTCTCTTGACCATTGAGTTGTCGGTCCTTTGATTTACGGTTTCTGATTACCTCTGTGGTATCTTTTTCTCTTGACCATTGAGTTGTCGGTCCTTTGATTTACGGTTTCTGATTACCTCTGTGGTATCTTCATTGAGTTGTCGGTCCTTTTTCTCTTGACCATTGAGTTTTCTGTCCTTTGATTTACGGTTTCTGATTACCTCTGTCGTATCTTCATTCAGTTGTCGGTCTTTTTTCTCTTGACCATTGAGTTGCCTGTCCTTTGATTTACGGTTTCTGATTACCTCTGTGGTATCTTTTTCTCTTGACCATTGAGTTGTCTGTCCTTTGATTTACGGTTTCTGATTACCTCTGTGGTATCTTGACCATTGAGTTGTGGGTCCTTTGATCTTGACCATTGAGTTGTCTGTCCTTTGATTTACGGTTTCCGATTACCTCTGTGGTATCTTGACCATTGAGTTGTCTGCCCTTTGATTTACGGTTTCTGATTACCTCTGTGGTATATTTTTCTCTTGACCATTGAGTTGTCTGTCCTTTGATTTACGGTTTCTGATTACCTCTGTGGTATCTTTTTCTCTTGACCATTGAGTTGTCGGTCCTTTGATTTACGGTTTCTGATTATCTCTGTGGTATCGTTTTCTCTTGACCATTGAGTTGTCTGTCCTTTGATTTACGGTTTCTGATTACCTCTGTGGTATCTTTTTCTCCTGACCATTGAGTTGTCTGTCCTTTGATTTACGGTTTCTGATTACCTCTGTAGTATCTTCACACATTTCTGATTACCTCTGTGGTATCTTCACACATTTCTGATTACCTCTGTGGTATTTTCACACATTTCTGATTACCTCTGTGGTATCTTTACACATTTCTGATTACCTCTGTGGTATCTTCACACATTTCTGATTACCTCTGTGGTATTTTCACACATTTCTGATTACCTCTGTGGTATCTTCACACATTTCTGATTACCTCTGTGGTATCTTCACACATTTCCGATGACCTCTGTGGTATTTTCACACATTTCTGATTACCTCTGTGGTATCTTCACACATTTCTGATTACCTCTGTGGTATCTTCATTGAGTTGTCGGTCCTTTGAATTACGGTTTCTGATTACCTCTGTGGTATCTTCATTGAGTTGTCGGTCCTTTTTCTCTTGACCATTGAGTTGTCTGTCCTTTGATTTACGGTTTCTGATTACCTCTGTCGTATCTTCATTGAGTTGTCGGTCCTTTGATCTTGACCATTGAGTTGTCGGTCCTTTTTCTCTTGACCATTGAGTTGTCTGTCCTTTGATTTACGGTTTCTGATTACCTCTGTGGTATCTTTTTCTCTTGACCATTGAGTTGTCTGTCCTTTGATTTACGGTTTCTGATTACCTCTGTGGTATCTTGACCATTGAGTTGTCGGTCCTTTGATCTTGACCATTGAGTTGTCTGTCCTTTGACTTACGGTTTCTGATTACCTCTGTGGTATCTTGACCATTGAGTTGTCTGCCCTTTGATTTACGGTTTCTGATTACCTATGTGGTATCTTTTTCTCTTGACCATTGAGTTGTCTGTCCTTTGATTTAATGTTTCTGATTACCTCTGTGGTATCTTTTTCTCTTGACCATTGAGTTGTCGGTCCTTTGATTTACGGTTTCTGATTACCTCTGTGGTATCTTTTTCTCTTGACCATTGAGTTGTCTGTCCTTTGATTTACGTTTCTGAATACCTCTGTGGTATCTTCATTGAGTTGTCGGTCCTTTGATTTACGGTTTCTGATTACCTCTGTGGTATCTTCATTGAGTTGTCGGTCCTTTTTCTCTTGACCATTGAGTTTTCTGTCCTTTGATTTACGGTTTCTGATTACCTCTGTCGTATCTTCATTCAGTTGTCGGTCCTTTTTCTCTTGACCATTGAGTTGCCTGTCCTTTGATTTACGGTTTCTGATTACCTCTGTGGTATCTTTTTCTCTTGACCATTGAGTTGTCTGTCCTTTGATTTACGGTTTCTGATTACCTCTGTGGTATCTTGACCATTGAGTTGTGGGTCCTTTGATCTTGACCATTGAGTTGTCTGTCCTTTGATTTACGGTTTCTGATTACCTCTGTGGTATCTTGACCATTGAGTTGTCTGCCCTTTGATTTACGGTTTCTGATTACCTCTGTGGTATCTTTTTCTCTTGACCATTGAGTTGTCTGTCCTTTGATTTACGGTTTCTGATTACCTCTGTGGTATCTTTTTCTCTTGACCATTGAGTTGTCGGTCCTTTGATTTACGGTTTCTGATTACCTCTGTGGTATCGTTTTCTCTTGATCATTGAGTTGTCTGTCCTTTGATTTTCGGTTTCTGATTACCTCTGTGGTATCTTTTTCTCTTGACCATTGAGTTGTCTGTCCTTTGATTTACGGTTTCTGATTACCTCTGTGGTATCTTGACCATTGAGTTGTGGGTCCTTTGATCTTGACCATTGAGTTGTCTGTCCTTTGATTTACGGTTTCTGATTACCTCTGTGGTATCTTGACCATTGAGTTGTCTGCCCTTTGATTTACGGTTTCTGATTACCTCTGTGGTATCTTTTTCTCTTGACCATTGAGTTGTCTGTCCTTTGATTTACGGTTTCTGATTACCTCTGTGGTATCTTTTTCTCTTGACCATTGAGTTGTCGGTCCTTTGATTTACGGTTTCTGATTACCTCTGTGGTATCTTTTTCTCTTGACCATTGAGTTGTCTGTCCTTTGATTTACGGTTTCTGATTACCTCTGTGGTATCTTTTTCTCCTGACCATTGAGTTGTCTGTCCTTTGATTTACGGTTTCTGATTACCTCTGTAGTATCTTCACACATTTCTGATTACCTCTGTGGTATCTTCACACATTTCTGATTACCTCTGTGGTATTTTCACACATTTCTGATTACCTCTGTGGTATCTTTACACATTTCTGATTACCTCTGTGGTATCTTCACACATTTCTGATTACCTCTGTGGTATTTTCACACATTTCTGATTACCTCTGTGGTATCTTCACACATTTCTGATTACCTCTGTGGTATCTTCACACATTTCTGATGACCTCTGTGGTATTTTCACACATTTCTGATTACCTCTGTGGTATCTTCACACATTTCTGATTACCTCTGTGGTATCTTCATTGAGTTGTCGGTCCTTTGATTTACGGTTTCTGATTACCTCTGTGGTATCTTCATTGAGTTGTCGGTCCTTTTTCTCTTGGCCATTGAGTTGTCTGTCCTTTGATTTACGGTTTCTGATTACCTCTGTCGTATCTTCATTGAGTTGTCGGTCCTTTGATCTTGACCATTGAGTTGTCGGTCCTTTTTCTCTTGACCATTTAGTTGTCTGTCCTTTGATTTACGGTTTCTGATTACCTCTGTGGTATCTTTTTCTCTTGACCATTGAGTTGTCTGTCCTTTGATTTACGGTTTCTGATTACCTCTGTGGTATCTTGACCATTGAGTTGTCGGTCCTTTGATCTTGACCATTGAGTTGTCTGTCCTTTGACTTACGGTTTCTGATTACCTCTGTGGAATCTTGACCATTGAGTTGTCTGTCCTTTGATTTACGGTTTCTGATTACCTCTGTGGTATCTTTTTCTCTTGACCATTGAGTTGTCTGTCCTTTGATTTAATGTTTCTGATTACCTCTGTGGTATCTTTTTCTCTTGACCATTGAGTTGTCGGTCCTTTGATTTACGGTTTCTGATTACCTCTGTGGTATCTTCATTGAGTTGTCGGTCCTTTGATTAACGGTTTCTGATTACCTCTGTGGTATCTTCATTGAGTTGTCGGTCCTTTTTCTCTTGACCATTGAGTTGTCTGTCCTTTGATTTACGGTTTCTGATTACCTCTGTCGTATCTTCATTGAGTTGTCGGTCCTTTGATTTACGGTTTCTGATTACCTCTGTGGTATCTTCATTGAGTTGTCGGTCCTTTTTCTCTTGACCATTGAGTTGTCTGTCCTTTGATTTAATGTTTCTGATTACCTCTGTGGTATCTTTTTCTCTTGACCATTGAGTTGTCTGTCCTTTGATTTACGGTTTCTGAATACCTCTGTGGTATCTTCATTGAGTTGTCGGTCCTTTGATTTACGGTTTCTGATTACCTCTGTGGTATCTTCATTGAGTTGTCGGTCCTTTTTCTCTTGACCATTGAGGTTTCTGTCCTTTGATTTACGGTTTCTGATTACCTCTGTCGTATCTTCATTCAGTTGTCGGTCCTTTTTCTCTTGACCATTGAGTTGCCTGTCCTTTGATTTACGGTTTCTGATTACCTCTGTGGTATCTTTTTCTCTTGACCATTGAGTTGTCTGTCCTTTGATTTACGGTTTCTGATTACCTCTGTGGTATCTTGACCATTGAGTTGTGGGTCCTTTGATCTTGACCATTGAGTTGTCTGTCCTTTGATTTACGGTTTCTGATTACCTCTGTGGTATCTTGACCATTGAGTTGTCTGCCCTTTGATTTACGGTTTCTGATTACCTCTGTGGTATCTTTTTCTCTTGACCATTGAGTTGTCTGTCCTTTGATTTACGGTTTCTGATTACCTCTGTGGTATCTTTTTCTCTTGACCATTGAGTTGTTGGTCCTTTGATTTACGGTTTCTGATTACCTCTGTGGTATCGTTTTCTCTTGACCATTGAGTTGTCTGTCATTTGATTTACGGTTTCTGATTACCTCTGTGGTATCTTTTTCTCCTGACCATTGAGTTGTCTGTCCTTTGATTTACGGTTTCTGATTACCTCTGTAGTATCTTCACACATTTCTGATTACCTCTGTGGTATCTTCACACATTTCTGATTACCTCTGTGGTATTTTCACACATTTCTGATTACCTCTGTGGTATCTTTACACACTTCTGATTACCTCTGTGGTATCTTCACACATTTCTGATTACCTCTGTGGTATTTTCACACATTTCTGATTACCTCTGTGGTATCTTCACACATTTCTGATTACCTCTGTGGTATCTTCACACATTTCTGATGACCTCTGTGGTATTTTCACACATTTCTGATTACCTCTGTGGTATCTTCACACATTTCTGATTACCTCTGTGGTATCTTCATTGAGTTGTCGGTCCTTTGATTTACGGTTTCTGATTACCTCTGTGGTATCTTCATTGAGTTGTCGGGACTTTTTCTCTTGACCATTGAGTTGTCTGTCCTTTGATTTACGGTTTCTGATTACCTCTGTCGTATCTTCATTGAGTTGTCGGTCCTTTGATCTTGATCATTGAGTTGTCGGTCCTTTTTCTCTTGACCATTTAGTTGTCTGTCCTTTGATTTACGGTTTCTGATTACCTCTGTGGTATCTTTTTCTCTTGACCATTGAGTTGTCTGTCCTTTGATTTACGGTTTCTGATTACCTCTGTGGTATCTTGACCATTGAGTTGTCGGTCCTTTGATCTTGACCATTGAGTTGTCTGTCCTTTGACTTACGGTTTCTGATTACCTCTGTGGTATCTTTTTCTCTTGACCATTGAGTTGTCTGTCCTTTGATTTAATGTTTCTGATTACCTCTGTGGTATCTTTTTCTCTTGACCATTGAGTGGTCGGTCCTTTGATTTACGGTTTCTGATTACCTCTGTGGTATCTTTTTCTCTAGACCATTGAGTTGTCTGTCCTTTGATTTACGGTTTCTGAATACCTCTGTGGTATCTTCATTGAGTTGTCGGTCCTTTGATCTAAGGTTTCTGATTACCTCTGTGGTATCTTCATTGAGTTGTCGGTCCTTTTTCTCTTGACCATTGAGTTTTCTGTCCTTTGATTTACGGTTTCTGATTACCTCTGTCGTATCTTCATTCAGTTGTCGGTCCTTTTTCTCTTGACCATTGAGTTGTCTGTCCTTTGATTTACGGTTTCTGATTACCTCTGTCGTATCTTCATTGAGTTGTCGGTCCTTTCATCTTGACCATTGAGTTGTCGGTCCTTTTTCTCTTGACCATTGAGTTGTCTGTCCTTTGATTTACGGTTTCTGATTACCTCTGTGGTATCTTTTTCTCTTGACCATTGAGTTGTCTGTCCTTTGATTTACGGTTTCTGATTACCTCTGTGGTATCTTGACCATTGAGTTGTCGGTCCTTTGATCTTGACCATTGAGTTGTCTGTCCTTTGACTTACGGTTTCTGATTACCTCTGTGGTATCTTGACCATTGAGTTGTCTGCCCTTTGATTTACGGTTTCTGATTACCTCTGTGGTATCTTTTTCTCTTGACCATTGAGTTGTCTGTCCTTTGATTTAATGTTTCTGATTACCTCTGTGGTATCTTGACCATTGAGTTGTGGGTCCTTTGATCTTGACCATTGAGTTGTCTGTCCTTTGATTTACGGTTTCTGAATACCTCTGTGGTATCTTCATTGAGTTGTCGGTCCTTTGATTTACGGTTTCTGATTACCTCTGTGGTATCTTCATTGAGTTGTCGGTCCTTTTTCTCTTGACCATTGAGTTTTCTGTCCTTTGATTTACGGTTTCTGATTACCTCTGTCGTATCTTCATTCAGTTGTCGGTCCTTTTTCTCTTGACCATTGAGTTGCCTGTCCTTTGATTTACGGTTTCTGATTACCTCTGTGGTATCTTTTTCTCTTGACCATTGAGTTGTCTGTCCTTTGATTTACGGTTTCTGATTACCTCTGTGGTATCTTGACCATTGAGTTGTGGGTCCTTTGATCTTGACCATTGAGTTGTCTGTCCTTTGATTTACGGTTTTTGATTACCTCTGTGGTATCTTTGCCATTGAGTTGTCTGCCCTTTGATTTACGGTTTCTGATTACCTCTGTGGTATCTTTTTCTCTTGACCATTGAGTTGTCTGTCCTTTGATTTACGGTTTCTGATTACCTCTGTGGTATCTTTTTCTCTTGACCATTGAGTTATCGGTCCTTTGATTTACGGTTTCTGATTACCTCTGTGGTATCTTTTTCTCTTGACCATTGAGTTGTCTGTCCTTTGATTTACGGTTTCTGATTACCTCTGTGGTATCTTTTTCTCCTGACCATTGAGTTGTCTGTCCTTTGATTTACGGTTTCTGATTACCTCTGTAGTATCTTCACACATTTCTGATTACCTCTGTGGTATCTTCACACATTTCTGATTATCTCTGTGGTATTTTCACACATTTCTGATTACCTCTGTGGTATCTTTACACATTTCCGATTACCTCTGTGGTATCTTCACACATTTCTGATTACCTCTGTGGTATTTTCACACATTTCTGATTACCTCTGTGGTATCTTCACACATTTCTGATTACCTCTGTGGTATCTTCACACATTTCTGATGACCTCTGTGGTATTTTCACACATTTCTGATTACCTCTGTGGTATCTTCACACATTTCTGATTACCTCTGTGGTATCTTCATTGAGTTGTCGGTCCTTTGATTTACGGTTTCTGATTACCTCTGTGGTATCTTCATTGAGTTGTCGGTCCTTTTTCTCTTGACCATTGAGTTGTCTGTCCTTTGATTTACGGTTTCTGATTACCTCTGTCGTATCTTCATTGAGTTGTCGGTCCTTTGATCTTGACCATTGAGTTGTCGGTCCTTTTTCTCTTGACCATTTAGTTGTCTGTCCTTTGATTTACGGTTTCTGATTACCTCTGTGGTATCTTTTTCTCTTGACCATTGAGTTGTCTGTCCTTTGATTTACGGTTTCTGATTACCTCTGTGGTATCTTGACCATTGAGTTGTCGGTCCTTTGATCTTGACCATTGAGTTGTCTGTCCTTTGACTTACGGTTTCTGATTACCTCTGTTGTATCTTGACCATTGAGTTGTCTGCCCTTTGATTTACGGTTTCTGATTACCTCTGTGGTATCTTTTTCTCTTGACCATTGAGTTGTCTGTCCTTTGATTTAATGTTTCTGATTACCTCTGTGGTATCTTTTTCTCTTGACCATTGAGTTGTCGGTCCTTTGATTTACGGTTTCTGATTACCTCTGTGGTATCTTTTTCTCTTGACCATTGAGTTGTCTGTCCTTTGATTTACGGTTTCTGAATACCTCTGTGGTATCTTCATTGAGTTGTCGGTCCTTTGATTTACGGTTTCTGATTACCTCTGTGGTATCTTCATTGAGTTGTCGGTCCTTTTTCTCTTGACCATTGAGTTTTCTGTCCTTTGATTTACGGTTTCTGATTACCTCTGTGGTATCTTCATTGAGTTGTCGGTCCTTTTTCTCTTGACCATTGAGTTGTCTGTCCTTTGATTTACGGTTTCTGATTACCTCTGTCGTATCTTCATTGAGTTGTCGGTCCTTTGATCTTGACCATTGAGTTGTCGGTCCTTTTTCTCTTGACCATTGAGTTGTCTGTCCTTTGATTTACGGTTTCTGATTACCTCTGTGGTATCTTTTTCTCTTGACCATTGAGTTGTCTGTCCTTTGATCTACGGTTTCTGATTACCTCTGTGGTATCTTGACCATTGAGTTGTCTGCCCTTTGATTTACGGTTTCTGATTACCTCTGTGGTATCTTTTTCTCTTGACCATTGAGTTGTCTGTCCTTTGATTTAATGTTTCTGATTACCTCTGTGGTATCTTTTTCACTTGACCATTGAGTTGTCGGTCCTTTGATTTACGGTTTCTGATTACCTCTGTGGTATCTTTTTCTCTTGACCATTGAGTTGTCTGTCCTTTGATTTACGTTTCTGAATACCTCTGTGGTATCTTCATTGAGTTGTCGGTCCTTTGATGTACGGTTTCTGATTACCTCTGTGGTATCTTCATTGAGTTGTCGGTCCTTTTTCTCTTGACCATTGAGTTTTCTGTCCTTTGATTTACGGTTTCTGATTACCTCTGTCGTATCTTCATTCAGTTGTCGGTCCTTTTTCTCTTGACCATTGAGTTGCCTGTCCTTTGATTTACGGTTTCTGATTACCTCTGTGGTATCTTTTTCTCTTGACCATTGAGTTGTCTGTCCTTTGATTTACGGTTTCTGATTACCTCTGTGGTATCTTGACCATTGAGTTGTGGGTCCTTTGATCTTGACCATTGAGTTGTCTGTCCTTTGATTTACGGTTTCTGATTACCTCTGTGGTATCTTGACCATTGAGTTGTCTGCCCTTTGATTTACGGTTTCTGATTACCTCTGTGGTATCTTTTTCTCTTGACCATTGAGTTGTCTGTCCTTTGATTTACGGTTTCTGATTACCTCTGTGGTATCTTTTTCTCTTGACCATTGAGTTGTCGGTCCTTTGATTTACGGTTTCTGATTACCTCTGTGGTATCGTTTTCTCTTGACCATTGAGTTGTCTGTCCTTTGATTTACGGTTTCTGATTACCTCTGTGGTATCTTTTTCTCCTGACCATTGAGTTGTCTGTCCTTTGATTTACGGTTTCTGATTACCTCTGTAGTATCTTCACACATTTCTGATTACCTCTGTGGTATCTTCACACATTTCTGATTACCTCTGTGGTATTTTCACATATTTCTGATTACCTCTGTGGTATCTTTACACATTTCTGATTACCTCTGTGGTATCTTCACACATTTCTGATTACCTCTGTGGTATTTTCACACATTTCTGATTACCTCTGTGGTATCTTCACACATTTCTGATTACCTCTGTGGTATCTTCACACATTTCTGATGACCTCTGTGGTATTTTCACACATTTCTGATTACCTCTGTGGTATCTTCACACATTTCTGATTACCTCTGTGGTATCTTCATTGAGTTGTCGGTCCTTTGATTTACGGTTTCTGATTACCTCTGTGGTATCTTCATTGAGTTGTCGGTCCTTTTTCTCTTGACCATTGAGTTGTCTGTCCTTTGATTTACGGTTTCTGATTACCTCTGTCGTATCTTCATTGAGTTGTCGGTCCTTTGATCTTGACCATTGAGTTGTCGGTCCTTTTTCTCTTGACCATTTAGTTGTCTGTCCTTTGATTTACGGTTTCTGATTACCTCTGTGGTATCTTTTTCTCTTGACCATTGAGTTGTCTGTCCTTTGATTTACGGTTTCTGATTACCTCTGTGGTATCTTGACCATTGAGTTGTCGGTCCTTTGATCTTGACCATTGAGTTGTCTGTCCTTTGACTTACGGTTTCTGATTACCTCTGTTGTATCTTGACCATTGAGTTGTCTGCCCTTTGATTTACGGTTTCTGATTACCTCTGTGGTATCTTTTTCTCTTGACCATTGAGTTGTCTGTCCTTTGATTTAATGTTTCTGATTACCTCTGTGGTATCTTTTTCTCTTGACCATTGAGTTGTCGGTCCTTTGATTTACGGTTTCTGATTACCTCTGTGGTATCTTTTTCTCTTGACCATTGAGTTGTCTGTCCTTTGATTTACGGTTTCTGAATACCTCTGTGGTATCTTCATTGAGTTGTCGGTCCTTTGATTTACGGTTTCTGATTACCTCTGTGGTATCTTCATTGAGTTGTCGGTCCTTTTTCTCTTGACCATTGAGTTTTCTGTCCTTTGATTTACGGTTTCTGATTACCTCTGTGGTATCTTCATTGAGTTGTCGGTCCTTTTTCTCTTGACCATTGAGTTGTCTGTCCTTTGATTTACGGTTTCTGATTACCTCTGTCGTATCTTCATTGAGTTGTCGGTCCTTTGATCTTGACCATTGAGTTGTCGGTCCTTTTTCTCTTGACCATTGAGTTGTCTGTCCTTTGATTTACGGTTTCTGATTACCTCTGTGGTATCTTTTTCTCTTGACCATTGAGTTGTCTGTCCTTTGATTTACGGTTTCTGAATACCTCTGTGGTATCTTCATTGAGTTGTCGGTCCTTTGATTTACGGTTTCTGATTACCTCTGTGGTATCTTCATTGAGTTGTCGGTCCTTTTTCTCTTGACCATTGAGTTTTCTGTCCTTTGATTTACGGTTTCTGATTACCTCTGTGGTATCTTCATTGAGTTGTCGGTCCTTTTTCTCTTATCCATTGAGTTGTCTGTCATTTGATTTACGGTTTCTGATTACCTCTGTCGTATCTTCATTGAGTTGTCGGTCCTTTGATCTTGACCATTTAGTTGTCGGTCCTTTTTCTCTTGACCATTTAGTTGTCTGTCCTTTGATTTACGGTTTCTGATTACCTCTGTGGTATCTTTTTCTCTTGACCATTGAGTTGTCTGTCCTTTGATTTACGGTTTCTGATTACCTCTGTGGTATCTTGACCATTGAGTTGTCGGTCCTTTGATCTTGACCATTGAGTTGTCTGTCCTTTGACTTACGGTTTCTGATTACCTCTGTGGTATCTTGACCATTGAGTTGTCTGCCCTTTGATTTACGGTTTCTGATTACCTCTGTGGTATCTTTTTCTCTTGACCATTGAGTTGTCTGCCCTTTGATTTAATGTTTCTGATTACCTCTGTGGTATCTTTTTCTCTTGACCATTGAGTTGTCGGTCCTTTGATTTAATGTTTCTGATTACCTCTGTGGTATCTTTTTCTCTTGACCATTGAGTTGTCTGTCCTTTGATTTACGGTTTCTGAATACCTCTGTGGTATCTTCATTGAGTTGTCGGTCCTTTGATTTACGGTTTCTGATTACCTCTGTGGTATCTTCATTGAGTTGTCGGTCCTTTTTCTCTTGACCATTGAGTTTTCTGTCCTTTGATTTACGGTTTCTGATTACCTCTGTCGTATCCTCATTCAGTTGTCGGTCCTTTTTCTCTTGACCATTGAGTTGCCTGTCCTTTGATTTACGGTTTCTGATTACCTCTGTGGTATCTTTTTCTCTTGACCATTGAGTTGTCTGTCCTTTGATTTACGGTTTCTGATTACCTCTGTGGTATCTTGACCATTGAGTTGTGGGTCCTTTGATCTTGACCATTGAGTTGTCTGTCCTTTGATTTACGGTTTCTGATTACCTCTGTGGTATCTTTTTCTCTTGACCATTGAGTTGTCTGTCCTTTGATTTACGGTTTCTGATTACCTCTGTGGTATCTTTTTCTCTTGACCATTGAGTTGTCTGTCCTTTGATTTACGGTTTCTGGTTACCTCTGTGGTATCTTTTTCCCCTGACCATTGAGTTGTCTGTCCTTTGATTTACGGTTTCTGATTACCTCTGTAGTATCTTCACACATTTCTGATTACCTCTGTGGTATCTTCACACATTTCTGATTACCTCTGTGGTATTTTCACACATTTCTGATTACCTCTGTAGTATCTTCACACATTTCTGATTACCTCTGTGGTATCTTCACACATTTCTGATTACCTCTGTGGTATTTTCACACATTTCTGATTACCTCTGTGGTATCTTAGCACATTTCTGATTACCTCTGTGGTATCTTCACACATTTCGGATTACCTCTGTGGTATTTTCACACATTTCTGATTACCTCTGTGGTATCTTCACAGATTTCTGATTACCTCTGTGGTATCTTCACACATTTCTGATTACCTCTGTGGTATTTTCACACATTTCTGATTACTTCTGTGGTATCTTCACACATTTCTGATTACCTCTGTGGTATCTTCACACATTTCTGATTACCTCTGTAGTATCTTCACACATTTCTGATTACCTCTGTGGTATCTTCACACATTTCTGATTACCTCTGTGGTATTTTCACACATTTCTGATTACCTCCGTAGTATCTTCACACATTTCTGATTACCTCTGTGGTATCTTCACACATTTCTGATTACCTCTGTGGTATTTTCACACATTTCTGATTACCTCTGTGGTATCTTCACACATTTCTGATTACCTCTGTGGTATTTTCACACATTTCTGATTACCTCTGTGGTATCTTCACACATTTCTGATTACCTCTGTGGTATTTTCACACATTTCTGATTACCTCTGTGGTATCTTAGCACATTTCTGATTACCTCTGTGGTATCTTCACACATTTCGGATTACCTCTGTGGTATTTTCACACATTTCTGATTACCTCTGTGGTATCTTCACAGATTTCTGATTACCTCTGTGGTATCTTCACACATTTCTGATTACCTCTGTGGTATTTTCACACATTTCTGATTACTTCTGTGGTATCTTCACACATTTCTGATTACCTCTGTGGTATCTTCACACATTTCTGATGACCTCTGTGGTATTTTCACACATTTCTGATTACCTCTGTGGTATCTTCACACATTTCTGATTACCTCTGTGGTATCTTCACACATTTCTGATTACCTCTGTGGTATCTTCACACATTTCTGATGACCTCTGTGGTATTTTCACACATTTCTGATTACCTCTGTGGTATCTTCACACATTTCTGATTACCTCTGTGATATCTTCACACATTTCTTGATATTCTTCTGAGAAAGTTTTTAAATTATTTGCGACATTGACCGACAGAGACAATCACCACACAAAGTATTGTTTCGCTTCTGCCAAATCATTGGTTGACGTCATAAGATATATACATTGTATATGTCATGGCGAAAAGCCACTCATTTTGTCTTTTGTGTACACACATTATGGACAGAGGACACAGTAGTTTGATCAGTCAAAAAACATATATTTGTAGTCCCACAGTAAATAGGAGAAGCCTATGTGTTAGAGGTTATAACTTAGTGTAGGGATAGGGAGGCACTTATGTTCTCTGTCCCGCTGAGTATGATAAATTGATATGAGAGCAAGGAACCGTATGTATGGAAAAGATTGGGATGATTCGCGTTTTTCTAATCAAAGGGAAATAACTCAATTCATTCCTGGGTATTTGAATAGTGTACATTTGTGTGATACATGAAAAGTCAGATTACTTATACAGAAAAAGCAACAAAACAGCAAATAAAATTAAACTTTATTAAAAAAGAATTCTCTCTTGATATAAAATGGAACAATTTAAAAATATGTTTATTGTACAAACAATCTACAAATGTTCTATATATGTATGCAAGCAACAATTCTCTAGCACAAAGATCTGAGAATCATTGAAAGTATTTCTTCCTCCTGGATATAATATGGTGAAAGAATTGATGAACATGACACAAATCTATTATTTTAGATCAACTGAATATAGAGTTCCAGAAAATTAGGACATACAATCCTGTATATGGGGCGGATCCAGTATTTCAAGTTAGGGGGGGCGCACTTAAAAAAATAACGCCGAGCGGAGGGAGGCGCGAAAATTTTGGGGGTATTTCGTGTGAAAAATCACGATTTCATGCCAAAAAATCATATTTTTTTCAATTGCCGAGGGAGGCGCGAAAATTTTTGAGGTATTTCGTGTGGAAAATCATATTTTTTCCAATTTTAGGGGAGGCGCGCGCCGGGTGCGCCCCCCCCCTGAATCCGCCCCTGCACACAATATACAATATACAATATGATATGCATTATTATTACATAATTTCGCTAAAATTTTAACATGAAGACATGAAACAATAAATGTAGCAATAAAGCAGAATGCGACAATGGAATACCATTAAAAGTAACCAATCAAACAGACCCGAGTGTAAAAAAAAAACCCTGGGACATAGATAGTAGCACGTGTTGTTAGTTATTGGATTAATAATACATTATTTCGCCAAAAGTAAGTACTTTTAGTTCACTTTGTGTATTATAATATTTTATTAAAGATGAGTTATCCATTATTGCATACTGTTGTAAACAAAACAAAAAATAAAATAAATAGAAATAAGCTTTCGATGTCAGTCGCGAACGGTAAACAATTAAAACATCAAAACACCTTATTAAACAGTAATCAATTTATGGTGAAACGACCTGTGTCTTGAATGAATTTTAGAACTTGGAAAAAAAATTATATTTTTTTCATCGTCGAGAATTTCATTGCCAAGTATCTATTGGTAAATCAATTTTCATTTTTCGAATTCCTATAAGCAAAATATTTCTCTTTTAGTTAAATATTTTGTTGTTATACATGTATTCTATGTTCAGTTTTATTGTACGATTTTGTTTACCATGTTAAGCGCTTAGAGTAATTTTAATTAGAGAATGCGCTATATAAATATTGTAAATAATAATAATAATTTATAACATTTCATACTATCGTAATGTGATGATAGGTCCATGTAATTTGTCATCACATCTTCCAAGTGACAACTCGACCATCTTTACTTGGTGTAGAGAATAACTATATCTGATGTCAGACCAATACTTGGTGTAGAGAATAACTAAAATTGGTGTCAGACCAATACTTGTTTAGAGAATAACTACAATTGGTATCAGACCAATACTTGGTGTAGAGAATAACTATACGTGGTATCAGACCAATACTTGGCTTAGAGAATAACTATAACTAGTGCAAGACCAATACTTGGTGTAGAGAATAACTATTACTGGTGTCAGACCAATGCTTGTTTAGAGAATAACTACAATTGGTATCAGACCAATACTTGGTGTAGAGAATAACTATACGTGGTATCAGACCAATACTTGGCTTAGAGAATAACTATAACTAGTGCAAGACCAATACTTGGTGTAGAGAATAACTATTACTGGTGTCAGACCAATGCTTGTTTAGAGAATAACTACAATTGGTATCAGACCAATACTTGGTGTAGAGAATAACTATACGTGGTATCAGACCAATACTTGGCGTAGAGAATAACTATAGCTAGTGTCTGACCAATACTAGGTGTAGAGAATAACTATAATTGGAGTCAGACCAATACTTGGTGTAGAGAATAACTATGCGTGGTATCAGACCAATACTTGGCTTAGAGAATAACTATAACTAGTGCAAGACCAATACTTGGTGTAGAGAATAACTATTACTGGTGTCAGACCAATGCTTGTTTAGAGAATAACTACAATTGGTATCAGACCAATACTTGGTGTAGAGAATAACTATACGTGGTATCAGACCAATACTTGGCTTAGAGAATAACTATAACTAGTGCAAGACCAATACTTGGTTTAGAGAATAACTAAAATTGGTGTCAGACCAATACTTGTTTAGAGAATAACTACAATTGGTATCAGACCAATACTTGGTGTAGAGAATTACTATACGTGGTATCAGACCAATACTTGGCTTAGAAAATAACTATAACTAGTGCAAGACCAATACTTGGTGTAGAGAATAACTATTACTGGTGTCAGACCAATGCTTGTTTAGAGAATAACTACAATTGGTATCAGACCAATACTTGGTGTAGAGAATAACTATACGTGGTATCAGACCAATACTTGGCGTAGAGAATAACTATTGCTAGTGTCTGACCAATACTAGGTGTAGAGAATAACTATAATTGGAGTCAGACCAATACTTGGTGTAGAGAATAACTATGCGTGGTATCAGACCAATACTTGGCTTAGAGAATAACTATAACTAGTGCAAGACCAATACTTGGTGTAGAGAATAACTATTACTGGTGTCAGACCAATGCTTGTTTTGAGAATAACTACAATTGGTATCAGACCAATACTTTGTGTAGAGAATAACTATACGTGGTATCAGACCAATACTTGGCTTAGAGAATAACTATAACTAGTGCAAGACCAATACTTGGTGTAGAGAATAACTATTACTGGTGTCAGACCAATGCTTGTTTAGAGAATAACTACAATTGGTATCAGACCAATACTTGGTGTAGAGAATAACTATACGTGGTATCAGACCAATACTTGGCGTAGAGAATAACTATAGCTAGTGTCTGACCAATACTAGGTGTAGAGAATAACTATAATTGGAGTCAGACCAATACTTGGTGTAGAGAATAACTATTCGTGGTATCAGACCAATACTTGGCTTAGAGAATAACTATAACTAGTGCAAGACCAATACTTGGTGTAGAGAATAGCTATTACTGGTGTCAGACCAATGCTTGTTTTGAGAATAACTACAATTGGTATCAGACCAATACTTTGTGTAGAGAATAACTATACGTGGTATCAGACCAATACTTGGCTTAGAGAATAACTATTACTAGTGCAAGACCAATACTTGGTGTAGAGAATAACTAAAATTGGTGTCAGACCAATACTTGTTTAGAGAATAACTACAATTGGTATCAGACCAATACTTGGTGTAGAGAATAACTATACGTGGTATCAGACCAATACTTGGCGTAGAGAATAACTATAGCTAGTGTCTGACCAATACTAGGTGTAGAGAATAACTATAATTGGAGTCAGACCAATACTTAGTGTAGAGAATAACTATGCGTGGTATCAGACCAATACTTGGCTTAGAGAATAACTATAACTAGTGCAAGACCAATACTTGGTGTAGAGAATAACTATTACTGGTGTCAGACCAATGCTTGTTTTGAGAATAACTACAATTGGTATCAGACCAATACTTTGTGTAGAGAATAACTATACGTGGTATCAGACCAATACTTGGCTTAGAGAATAACTATAACTAGTGCAAGACCAATACTTGGTGTAGAGAATAACTATTACTGGTGTCAGACCAATGCTTGTTTAGAGAATAACTACAATTGGTATCAGACCAATACTTGGTGTAGAGAATAACTATACGTGGTATCAGACCAATACTTGGCGTAGAGAATAACTATAGCTAGTGTCTGACCAATACTAGGTGTAGAGAATAACTATAATTGGAGTCAGACCAATACTTGGTGTAGAGAATAACTATTCGTGGTATCAGACCAATACTTGGCTTAGAGAATAACTATAACTAGTGCAAGACCAATACTTGGTGTAGAGAATAGCTATTACTGGTGTCAGACCAATGCTTGTTTTGAGAATAACTACAATTGGTATCAGACCAATACTTTGTGTAGAGAATAACTATACGTGGTATCAGACCAATACTTGGCTTAGAGAATAACTATTACTAGTGCAAGACCAATACTTGGTGTAGAGAATAACTAAAATTGGTGTCAGACCAATACTTGTTTAGAGAATAACTACAATTGGTATCAGACCAATACTTGGTGTAGAGAATAACTATACGTGGTATCAGACCAATACTTGGCTTAGAGAATAACTATAACTAGTGCAAGACCAATACTTGGTGTAGAGAATAACTATTACTGGTGTCAGACCAATGCTTGTTTAGAGAATAACTACAATTGGTATCAGACCAATACTTGGTGTAGAGAATAACTATACGTGGTATCAGACCAATACTTGGCGTAGAGAATAACTATAGCTAGTGTCTGACCAATACTAGGTGTAGTGAATAACTATAATTGGAGTCAGACCAATACTTGGTGTAGAGAATAACTATGCGTGGTATCAGACCAATACTTGGCTTAGAGAATAACTATTACTGGTGTCAGACCAATGCTTGTTTAGAGAATAAGAGAATAACTACAATTAGTATCAGACCAATACTTGGATTGGAGAATAACTATAATTGGTATCAGACCAATACTTGGCGTAGAGAATAACTACAAGATGTTGCACGCTATGTCGTGCTAAGAATACCCCCACTCGTTCATTTGTGTCAAATTTGTATATATCTCAACACTCATTACCAGAAAATGGATCACAAACTAATCTGAAACATCGAGCTCTGCACAAATCATTATGAATCAGTACAAAGGAGGGTTAAGGGTAGGAAAAGGGGAATGGGATAAGGGTAGGAAAAGGGAGAAGGGTTAAGGGTAGGAAAAGTGGGATGGGTTAAAGGTAGGAAAAGGGAGAAGGGTTAAGGGTAGGAAAAGTGGGATGGGTTAAGGGTAGGAAAAGGGGATGGGTTAAGTGTGGTGGGGAAAAGGGGGTGGGTAAAGGGGTAAGGTTTAAGGGTGAGTAAGGGGGAAGGGTTAAAGGTGGATAAGGGGGAAGGGTTAAGGGTGGAAAAGGGGAAAGGGTAACGGTGGAAAAGGGGAAAGGGTAACGGTGGAAAAGGGGAAAGGGTAACGGTGGAAAAGGGGAAAGGGTAACGGTGGAAAAGGGTGAAAGGTGGAAAAGGGAAAGGGTTAATGGTGGAAAAGGGGAAGGGTTAGGCGGAAAAGGGAAAGGGTTAAGGGTGGTGGGAAAAGGAGGAAGGGTTAAATTTTCATATGTTTGGCTTATTCTTTTCAACAACAAAGAAGACGTCACTTTTACGTGGTCCACCGGGGTCCAAAATGTCTTATTATTGACCAAAACAGGGGATAAATTCGCTATACGTTCATATCCGTAGATATGGAGATGTTAACACCCTTCAGTAGCGTGTACACCCTTCTGCTGCGCCTCGGGATGCACTTGGCTACTTCAGGGTGTTAAAATCTCCATATCTACGGATAGGAACGTAAATAACTCATAATATGGAGGATAATTGTTAAGTGATGAGGAAAACATTTTGATGAATCAACAAACCCTGACTTTCATCTTAGAATCAAAGCGTTTCAATTAATTCAATTCTACACACTATTGCCATTTTATAATAATGCTTATGTGTGCATTGGAAAATTACATATTGCATTTATATTTATTTATATATCTATATACTGAGTGACAGTCAATTGTAAATTGTACACAAAAATGGTTGAATTTTGCTACTATAGCCGATAGACTTTGTCTTGTTTAATGTAAACACGTCTGATCCAATATTCTTTATTACAGGGAGACGGATTAATATAAGGAAATCTTGCTTCCGAATCCCTTTCATGCTTAGTATTTGGGTCATTTTAAAAAAATGTCGCTTTTCCTGTCCACTTATGCAAAAAAAAATTATTTGGATACGAAAGCATTAATTTTTCGTGTTTAAGCAAAAGTTCGCATTATCTTCGAGTCGGCACATCTAAAATGAATACGATTTACCCCTATTAACCCAACATAAAATAATTTTGAAGCTCAATTTTTGCGCAATTTATGAGTGTCCGGGATGAGGGTGTCATGTTTGCACTTAATTTTTCAATGATTTTTAGTATGTTTTCAGATCGGCAAAATTAATTATTTCAATCGTTTTTAAATGAATTTTAACAAGAAAGTAAAGTCTTAAAGTTATTTTTGTATTTGTTTATAAAAAAAACAAAATTATGCTGGCGTCCACGAAATGCATGTCTATCCTGTTACCGATACAAGATCCACACAACAATGATTTCTCCCTGCAAATACGGAACTCTTCTATAATGACGTCAGAAGTACACAGCTTCTTCAAAATGGCAACCAGAACTTAGAACGTTAGAAGACACGGGAACAAAATTATAACAAGAAAAATAATAAAAATGAGAGCGTACTCTTTTAAAATGTCTATCATGTTACCAGCAAATTTATACCTAAGCACGAAATTACATCCTTATAAGGGTCTCTAACTGTTTGGAAGCAAAGAACGTTAAACCAAAAAAGCAAACACCGATTTACGGGGAGAAGTTATTTCACTACAGCATCAATAACATATCCTGTTACCATGAATAAAGTAACAGCACACCCTACAACCGGCTATCTGGACAACAGATGCTATCGGGAACTCAGATCATATCTACGTCACACGGAATGACAGGTAGGAATTTCTTTGACGTTTTTCTTCCATTTTATCTACTTTTTGGATTTTAAGTTTATGTCTGATTTGTTGCACTACAAATGAGAAATTTGCATACCAAATATGACAGCATAGGTTTTAATATTTAGTAAGTTTTCAATCAATGAAGATAGAATTAGACATTTTCAACAGAGAATTCTTCAGAACATTAACGTTTTCTCTAAAATTTCAAAAGAAAGCACAAGTTTCTATCATATACATGAAAAATATAGTGTTTCTTCTACCTTCCTGTACAACGGGAACTCGAAGTGCTATGTAGTAAGAATATTATACGCAATTTCATTCCAATGGTCAAAATGTTTTGGCTATCGGGGACAGCAGATCGGCTATCGCGTACATCAGATCAGTGGAGTTAAATGGCAATCGGGAACATGAAAGAAATTAAAAGAAATGCCATTGTTAATTAACTTTGTTTCTCTCATTATTAAAGGTATTTCGTGTGAAAAATCACGATTTTACGCCAAAAAATCATATTTTTTCCAATTTTAGAGGGGGGGGGGGGGGGGTGGGGGGGGGGGCGCGTTGTTGCGACGCGCGCCCTGGATCCTCCCCTGTGTATGATATTTTTATATATCAGAACACAAATAACCTATATTTTACAAAATGTACAAAATATTGAGCAATCTAAATTTTCAATAAAAAATGAAAAAGTAAAATCTTAAGAAAAGAAAAACTAGAACATGTATTGTGGTAGGAATGACTTGGTAAAATTTTACTTTGTTAAAATTTCGACTTGAAACATGCATGAATAGCTTAGTAGAGGTACCGCCGTATTCCAAATTGAATTTTCAGGGGAAAATTTTCTTCACCCAAAACTGGTGTAATATTACTTTAACGTTTGCTGCCACTAAAGGTGGAACTAATTCAAATTAATAATCGGGTGCTTCCTTATTGACAATTTTGTAAAAAAAAAAAAAGTAGCAGTTTTTTTTAACTTTCCTTCTTGTACTCAATGTTTCCCACCCGTTTCCTTGTAGATTGAATCATAACTAGCATACATATAGATAATCCTGTCACTATACGATAATCCTGTCACTATACGATAATCCTGTCACTATACGAGCTCATAACTAGTATACACATAGATAATCCTGTCACTATACGATAATCCTGTCACTATACGAGCTCATAACTAGTATACACATAGATAATCCTGTCACTATACGATAATCCTGTCACTATACGAGCTCATAACTAGTATACATATAGATAATCCTGTCACTATACGAGCTCATAACTAGTATACATATAGATAATCCTGTCACTATACGAGCTGCTTCTATTTGAATTTTTTCTAGACGATTACAATTTGTTTGTCCACAATTATCTCAAACTTCTGATTTCGTCTCTGTTAGTACTGATTTCACTTTAAGAAAAGTTTTACGAAAACGATCACGTATTCGTATCTCTCTTCTCAAAGTGGAATCAAACCAAACTTTGTCGTCGCTATTTTCAAAAATATTGACGTAAAAGCAGTGACCGCTCCATGAATATCACTTGCACCAGTTACTAAATTGACCCAGTCTGTTTCAGATATTTGTTGTTTCATAAAAAGATAATCTGCTCGTTTATAAACCCAAAATTTACGTTTATAATTTTTATTATTACTGAAACCACAACCTATTGTGATGTATGTTCCATCATTTACCTGGTGTAGAGGTCATACATTTGGGCTAGTTAGCCCCTGCGACCCTTCATGATCGCTAAACTCTCTGTCAATGTGTATTGTGTCACTATCAATATACTTGTCGAGTCGGTGATCAAAATTGGATCAAGTAAAGAATAATTACCTGTACGATTATCAAAATGTGTCTGTTTATTAATAATGTTAACAAAACCATTGATGCAAATAATATCCTTAATATTTGTAGGAATATTAGCCATAAAATTTATGTTCAATCACCCAAACATACAAAGTATACATGGTAATATTACAATTCTCGTCGAGAGCTCTTTTTAGCATAAAATCAAAATACTGCCAATAATATGCAGGTGCTTGTCTCACTGACCGGTAATTTATGTTGATCAGTATAGACTGAAATATAGTTTTAAATTCAAACCACATACACTCTAATAAATCACCGTGTTCTTAATCCTGTCTGCGTACAACATTAACAAAACTTTTATAATAAAAAATAATACCACCTCCACTACAGTTCCTGTCCCTCCTAATGGGAACCTCAAAACCTGGCAAACTTATGTCAGCATCACTTATACTGTTATCTAAATGTGTTTCCGTAAAAAAATATAATATCAAAGTCTTCAACTATATCTATAATATAACTTAATTTATTTCGCAGACTTCGTATACATTCGCATGAAAAATAGATAATGTGTTTTTGTGAGAGACTGGTGTGCCCTGTAGACCTGGGTTCGATTCAATATCCCCACAGACAATCAATAAACTAAATAATAATAGATAAGATTATATTATAACTAGACTTATATTTCACTAAACACCATGACATAACATATCTTAGGTATAACAAATACATATCAATAAAATCACTCAAGCACACCGACACCTTTCGACCTTTCTTAGTATATTATACAAATTAAATATAATATGATGCAGATATAACATGGTGTTCATATCACGAATACTATTTTATCTTTAAGTAAGGTTAAATTTGCACTGTATGGTTCTTCGTATTTCAAAACTTTTGTTTAGGAAGACAGCAAGTTTATTTGATAACAGAGTGTCTTCATTACTAAGAAGCCAAATCAACTTATTGTTCGGACTCAGATGTTCAAATTTTTACAATTATCTTGAATGTATGTCAGTAATGTAGCCCTTTCAGTTTCATATATTGGGCATTTGAATAACATATGACTTTCGTCTTCAACCTCATTTAATGTACAATGAAGGCATATTCTTTCCCCTCTATCTAACATAACTAAATTTCCTTGGGAGTTTCGTATATGGCCGAGTAGTTACGATTGGATCATTCGGCAGACTCCGTAAATTTGCCGATAATTAATCAGTCGCCATCTTTTGATGCAGCATCATGGAATTCGTCAACAAATATCGTTCTCTCATCCATTCTTTCTCACATATATCAACACGAAAATGAGTTAAAACATTATTTTATTAAATATAAAGCATGTTTAGTACATTTTTTGGAGAATGAAGCTCATTAAAAAAACGGTCGTATCTTAGGCAGTGCGGGGACTTTAAAGGTAAAAAAAAAACTACACTTGTCGGTCGATTCTCATTGTTTTCAGTGAGTTTTTTTATATATATATATTTTTATAATCTTCATCATATGTACATAGCAGATGAAAACAGAAATGCCAGAGTTTGGAGGAATACATATATAACAAACTAATGGTATTACTATGGGATAAATCAGTACACCTCTACTTTCCAATATTTGGTTCATGTTGTACTCTTGGTAGATGGAGTCACTTCTGCAAATTAATGTCAAAGATAAGAACAAGAAAATTACAGCCTGTTTCTCTGATGATTTTCATGATTATATTGATGATATTTTCACATATTACTGTAATTTTAATGCACACTTGTCTATAATTTAAACTTTATTTGAATTCTTACTGTATGTTGTATTTCTTATGTTGTTGTCAACTTGTCATTATTTGTTGTAATTTGCACAGCCCGTCAGGGTTTCGTGTTTTGCAATAAAGTTATTATTATAATAAAAGTGAGGTATAAATTATTTTAATTTTAATAGTGTTTGAACTCGATCAAATATGTTGGACTGGTACCTTTATGTATGTTTAATATGTGCTGGTAAATATTGATTGATTGTAATTAATGTATATATTGATGATTTTTACATTCACCATGGACCCTTTAATTAAACAATAAAGAATTATTATTATTATTATTATTTATCTGGATATTGACAGTTGATTGGTGACAGTTTGGTGTGTTCTATTATTTATAAGATTATATCATGTTCATTGATTGGTCTTCATAAAATACCGGAACACTATACATTGCTGGATCATATTTGTTTTGCGTATTAGAATTATTGATTTTCGGTACTCGTTTGCACTTTTTAAAAAGACTAGAATTGTTTACAGTGCCGAAAGTGTAGATGTGCGGGAATGAAAACCTTTGGCCTTTCCAGAAAGATGAAAAAAATATTATCATTGATTTATTTTATATGTATAATAATTGGACTGAAGATCTTGTGTATGTATTTATGAGTCTGAAGTTACATCTGTTGCTGTTACAATTGTACCGAGCCCAAAATAAGTGGTCAACACTCTGTACTCTGACTCCGTAAGATAAGATAAGAATAAGAAAACTTTATTTGAATTCGGTTTTTGTATAACAATAAACACAAGCCCTCAGGAGCTTTTTACCGAATATGCATAGTAGCACAAGATACATACAAATATTAACATAATCACATAAACACACATATAAAGCACATACAGTTAGCAAATGCAACATAAAAAGCACAAAAATAAAAGACATACTAAAACATGCTGAAGCATTATCAAGCAAACATAAAACAACTAAGCAGCATTAAAACTTGGAAAAAGCACTAGAAATAAAACAGAAAGCTGAATATGTTATCTGCATGCAGAACAACGACATACTGAGCCATTCCAGGACTGAATCAAACTTTTAAAGTGGTTGAAACTGTTTTCAATTCTGAAATGGTTCGGAAGGTCATTCCACAGAGTTGCAGCTGCAAACATGAATGATTTTTTGCCATACCTTGTAGTTCTAACTTGAGGTACATCTAATATGTTCGAATACCTGAAATCATATTTAGAATTCTTCACATTAACTAAATGATGAAGGCATACAGGAGATAATTTATTAACGATTTTATATGTCTCCAAGGCCATTGTCCTAATACGTCTGATCTGTAAGGAGGGCACTAGAGCTTTTTCAAGAAGGTTGATATATGAACTGGTGTAGTCATCATATACAAAGCGAAGTGCTCTTTCCTGCACTTTCTCTAATTTTTTTGAATTTTTATCGGTACAAAAATGCCAAGCCAAAGGGCAGAAGTTAAAGTTACTAAGAATGAAAGTGTGGAATATAGTTAATTTGCTTAATCTGTCTAAATATCGGCCCAAACGTTTAAGTATATTCAGTTGCTGTGATGCCTTCCTACAGATTGAACTGATATGAATGTCAAAATTTAATTGATTATCTATTTCAATTCCTAAAAGTTTTACTGTCTCTTCACATGAAAGTGTAGAATTCTGTATACAAATCTTCATGTTTTTGTCAAAAGTCTTCTTCCCAACCGCAAGTACCTGAAATTTAGTACTGACTACTGTACCACAGGAGCCGGAAGTTCTATCAATAATAAGGTATAGGGGCACCTCGAAGATCGCTGGGCAACTATAAAAAACCACAGGAGTCGGAAGTTCTATCAATAATAAGGTATAGGGGCACCTCGAAGATCGCTGGGCAACTATAAAAAAACATCAATAATAAGGTATAGGGGCACCTCGAAGATCGCTGGGCAACTATAAAAAAAACATTTTTTATAGTTGCCCAGCGATCTTCGAGGTGCCCCTACATTTTTTATAGTTGCCCAGCGATCTTCGAGGTGCCCCTATACCTTATCTCGAAGATCACTGGGCAACTATAAAAACATTTTTTATAGTTGCCCATCGATCTTCGAGGTGCCCCTATACCTTATTATTGATAGAAACATTTTTTATAGTTGCCCAGCGATCTTCGAGGTGCCCCTATACCTTATTATTGATAGAACTTCCGACTCATGTGACTGTACTGACTGTATATCTACTGACTGTAGTGTCGTCTGTAGTCTGTAGTGTAGCCTAGGCTACAGTGTTGAACCACTTATTTTGGGATCGGTACAATTGTAACAGTTAAGTCAGCATAAGTGAGTGAGTGATTGTTGTTTAACGTCAATTCAGCAATTTTTTCAGCTATATCACGGCGAAAACAAGTTAATTAATATGAAACAGGCACCGCCTGAAAAACTTGTAAACCGGTATCAATTGTGACTACTCTGCAATTTCCGCTACACTAAGAGTAGCGAGAATGGCTGAGTAGTTACGATTGGAGCGGATGCTCTTCGATACCTTTCGTAGGTTCTCAAGGGTTCTCGAAAATTTCTGGTATTCTAGTCAAAGTAAATGGTATTCGTCATTATTCCTTTATTGATTTAATTTTACCATGCTTCAGTCATAAATAGCTCGCTTTGCGAGCTTAATATGAAACAGGCACCACCTGAAAAGCTCGCGAAACCGGTATCAATCGTGACTACTTGGCAATTTCCGCTACACTAGGCGTAGCGAGAATGGCCGAGTAGTTACGATTGGACCGGATGCTCTTCGATACCTTTTGTGTCTCTTTCGTAAGTTCTCAAGGGTTCTCAAAAAGTGGTAACCCGGATGTGTTGAAGCTTTTTCATAGACATAGTGTATGGATGATTAGGATTTCTGTTTTAGTCAAAGTAAATGGTATTCGTCATTATTCCTTTATTGATTTAATTTTACCATGCTTCAGTCATAAATAGCTCGCTTCTCGAGCTTATCAATGAGATGATGATGAGGTGCGCTTTGTTCTAGACCAACATGCTGAGTCCGAAGATAGACATGTCGCTCCACTCGGACACATTATTCTGATTCCGAGCCAACCAGTCTTTGCATTGTCTCCTTAATGCTGCGTGCTTAGCGAAGAAGCAACAAATACCAATTTTATAGTCTTTGATTTGACCCAACCTGTGCTGGAACCCACGATCTATCACACTCAAGGTGAGCATGATAACCATTACGCCACCGATGCGGTTCACAGCATAGTACTAGTGCTATTATCTCGTTGAGATTACTGTAGGCTTCCGATGAAATTTTCTGTACATGTATGTATATCTCCATCCTAGAAGATACAGACTGAAAATTACAGTATGTATATCTCCATCCTAGAAGATACAGACTGAAAATGACTTAGGAAGCCTAATCACAAGAGATTACCAGTACTACTACTATTAGTAATGTAGTATGTTAATGTAACACAGCCACAGGACTCGGGACTGGAGTCTGAATTTATGTAATTGGGTTATGTGGAAAAATATCTTGGCAATGCGAAGTTCGCCTGTCAATGGGGTTTATTCCCATTGATCTGCCACAGGCAATCTTACCTCGTTAACTGAGTGACAGAATCGGATGTATACAAGGGAGATAAAGATCATGTAGGTAGCTAGGTAATCTCATTGAGATTAGACTTCCGAAAAAAAATTCTGCTCTGTATCTCTGGAGAAGATACAGAGCAGAAACTCCAGAGATACCAAGTAGAAAATTTCTTCGGATGTCTAATCTCAACGAGATTAGTAAGTAAGGAGTTAACATTCATAATAAGGGTAATAACAAAATTACCGAACTCCGAACAATCTAACAAAGGGAAAGTCAAAACTCATAAGTATTTAAACAGACAAAATCAGTCAACAACCGGAAAACTGTGAAAACCGTAATGACCCTGACTTGGTACAGGCATTTCTAAAGAAATGGTGGGTTGAATCAGATTTTAAAGCGCCAAACCTCCCCCTTTCATTACGGCTCAAAGTTTCCGGCTGTCACTATAACAGTATTTACAACAATACTTGAACAAAACAGGTAAAACAGTTGTCAAATCAGCACCAAATCATTTGATAGACAGTGATCAGATCATGGTCACAGGTATATAAAGGATATACATGTACATACAACTTATTAAGACTTCAATATCAGCATTCAAGTTGAATTATTTATTGAATGGTTTTGAGGTGACATGTTTACTTTTCAAATGAAAATTTTCAAATGTCATTAAAAGTTTAATTAAAGTTAGAAATATAATATCTGTTTAACTTTTAAATCATCTATTAACTTCACACATATATTATTTAAATTAAGAAATGAAATCATAATAATGTGTGACTTTATTGTTAAGTTAAACATGTTAAAAACATTACAAACCAAACAATTACAGGTTTAATTACATAAAATATACAGTATGTACATGTATATTGCTGAAAAAGTTCTCAAAGGCATGTGTTAGCAGCTTACAGACAAGTGCTGATGGAAGATGGTATGATTTTCAGGTACCTAGTATCATGTTTTTGACTTTTTATGCAAGTTTGGCAGTTACCCATGAACAGCTCAGATTTCCAGGAAATGAATTAAACCATATTCAAGATAGAATTAATCATTTCATTAAAAAAAAATAAAAAAATTCTGTTGCATTATATTTGATATTCTGTTGTAGATAACATAATTGTAGAAGATCCAGTCTTATCTCAACCTAATGATGTTTCTAGGCAACACTACAAGAAAACAATAACTCGTCCAATGGAATATTGTAATTCTTTTCAAAATATCAACAGTGGTGACGAAGGTAAATAAACATTTTAACATAAATTCTGTTAATGATTCTATATAGTAAAAAAATATTAAATTTGAAGATACCAATCGGAAGCTGTAAATCTAATTGGGATAGACAAAACAACGACCTACAGGAAAGGACAAATAGAGAAATCTAAACATTGGTCCACAAAGCACTTACTATTTACCAGGTATATGCAATACAGAAAAAAACTTGAAATTAAGCTACATGAACTGTACTATAACCTTTGGTGAACCCAGGTGCTCCACTAGTGGCACCCATCATGTTGCTCATGTTAAGATTCAGTTGATAAGTCATGAACACAGGTGCTCAGTGGCACCCATCATGTTGCTCATGTTAAGATTCAGTTGATAAGTCATGAACACAGGTGCTCTACTAGTGGCACCCATCATGTTGCTCATTTTAATATTCAGTTGATAAGTCATGAACACAGGTGCTCCACTAGTGGCACCCATCATGTTGCTCATGTTATGATTCAGTTGATAAGTCATGAACAAAGGTGCTCCACTAGTGGCACCCATCATGTTGCTCATGTTAAGATTCAGTTGATAAGTCATGAACACAGGTGCTCCACTAGTGGCACCCATCATGTTGCTCATGTTAAGATTCAGTTGATAAGTCATAAACCCAGGTGCTCCACTAGTGGCACCCATCATGTTGCTCATGTTAAGATTCAGTTGGTAAGTCATGAACACAGGTGCTCCACTAGTGGCACCCATCATGTTGCTCATGTTACGATTCAGTTGATAAGTCATGAACACAGGTGCTCCACTAGTGGCACCCATCATGTTGCTCATGTTAAGATTCAGTTGATAAGTCATGAACCCAGGTGTTCCATTAGTGGCACCCATCATGTTGCTCATGTTAAGATTCAGTTGATAAGTCATGAACCCAGGTGCTCCACTAGTGGCACCCATCATGTTGCTCATGTTAAGATTCAGTTGATAAGTCATGAACACAGGTGCTCAGTGGCACCCATCATGTTGCTCATGTTAAGATTCAGTTGATAAGTCATGAACACAGGTGCTCTACTAGTGGCACCCATCATGTTGCTCATTTTAATATTCAGTTGATAAGTCATGAACACAGGTGCTCCACTAGTGGCACCCATCATGTTGCTCATGTTATGATTCAGTTGATAAGTCATGAACAAAGGTGCTCCACTAGTGGCACCCATCATGTTGCTCATGTTAAGATTCAGTTGATAAGTCATGAACACAGGTGCTCTACTAGTGGCACCCATCATGTTGCTCATTTTAATATTCAGTTGATAAGTCATGAACACAGGTGCTCCACTAGTGGCACCCATCATGTTGCTCATGTTATGATTCAGTTGATAAGTCATGAACAAAGGTGCTCCACTAGTGGCACCCATCATGTTGCTCATGTTAAGATTCAGTTGATAAGTCATGAACACAGGTGCTCCACTAGTGGCACCCATCATGTTGCTCATGTTAAGATTCAGTTGATAAGTCATGAACCCAGGTGCTCCACTAGTGGCACCCATCATGTTGCTCATGTTAAGATTCAGTTGATAAGTCATGAACACAGGTGCTCCACTAGTGGCACCCATCATGTTGCTCATTTTACGATTCAGTTGATAAGTCATGAATACAGGTGCTCCACTAGTGGCACCCATCATGTTGCTCATGTTAAGATTCAGTTGATAAGTCATGAACCCAGGTGCTCCATTAGTGGCACCCATCATGTTGCTCATGTTAAGATTCAGTTGATAAGTCATGAACCCAGGTGCTCCACTAGTGGCACCCATCATGTTGTTCATGTTAAGATTCAGTTGATAAGTCATGAACACAGGTGCTCCAATAGTGGCACCCATCATGTTGCTCATGTTAAGATTCAGTTGATAAGTCATGAACCCAGGTGCTCCACTAGTGGCACCCATCATGTTGCTCATGTTAAGATTCAGTTGATAAGTCATGAACACAGGTGCTCCACTAGTGGCACCCATCATGTTGCTCATGTTAAGATTCAGTTGATAAGTCATGAACACAGGTGCTCCACTAGTGGCACCCATCATGTTGCTCATGTTAAGATTCAGTTGATAAGTCATGAACACTGGTGCTCCACTAGTGGCACCCATCATGTTGCTCATGTTAAGATTCAGTTGATAAGTCATGAACACAGGTGCTCCACTAGTGGCACCCATCATGTTGCTCATGTTAAGATTCAGTTGATAAGTCATGAACACAGGTGCTCCACTAGTGGCACCCATCATGTTGCTCATGTTAAGATTCAGTTGATAAATCATGAACCCAGGTGCTCCACTAGTGGCACCCATCATGTTGCTCATGTTAAGATTCAGTTGATAAGTCATGAACACAGGTGCTCCACTAGTGGCACCCATCATGTTGCTTATGTTAAGATTCAGTTGATAAGTCATGAACAAGGAAAGAAGAATGGGATTGTGACTACAACAAATAGAACATATCTGTGGTCATCTGTAACATATCTGGTCATCTGTAACATATCTGTGGTCATCTGTAACATATCTGTGGTCATTCTGTGGTCATCTGTAACATATCTGTGGTCATCTGTAACATTATGTAGTGGTTAAGTAAGTCATTATGGCAAATTTAAAAGTTTGGAAGTGATGACTTTAGCTTTGCCACTTGGAATGCTTGGATCAGTAGCTTCCTTGTTAGCAGCAGCCCTCTAACCTAGTTGACTGTTATAAAAGGAAGTATTCTTCGATTGTATGTATATTAGCAGATGTGTTATGTCACTGTCATTGTCTGGTTTACATGAGATAATTAAGTCCAGGCCGAACACACAAGTTGATCCAAGGTTGCAATGTAAATGTAATATTAATTACAGGTAGTTAAAATGTAATATTAATTACAGAGTAGTTAAAATGCACCATAAGTACCATAAAGATTGTCACTGATACCACTGTTGTACATTTTTTAACCTCATTTCATCAAGAAAAATTATCTTAATTTTAACAGTTAAATATACAAATAGTAACCATGACAATTAAGAGATAATATTCTAGTGAATATGTTTATACATGACAATTAAGAGCTAATATATAGGTCCGTTGTTGAACTTGTGATTAAACTAATCATATGATTAGCCCTAATTACATTTTTAATTCCTAATCACATACTTAACTAATGTAATGATTAAATTCTGTTGCTGAACTGTGTTTAATCAATGTATTAATTGATCATGTTTAATCATTGCATTAACTAATTATGTGATTAGGAATTAAAAATGTAATTAGGGTTAATCATATAATTAGCTTAATCATAAGTTCAACAACAGACCCTGGTGTATATATTTTTACATAACAATTAAGAGGTAATATTCTGGTATATATCTTTTTAGGTGAATATGATGATGGTTATAAATTAGAATTAGTCCATGTTGTGATTCGCCATGGAGCCAGAACATCTATGCATAGTTTACCAGGAATACGACCACCATTAGTGAGCTGTCAAATAGAAGATCCTTATAGGAATGTGTCACGAATCCTCAATAATATTAAAGAAACATGGATAAGGAAGAATCCAAAGTTTGGGTTTGAAAGTTGGCAACTGTATCCAAGTAATAACAATTGTAAGGGATCTGATCTGACACCGTTAGGAATGCAGCAACATATAATAACAGGCAAATACCTTGGGTGGAAATACAGACAGAATCTTAATTTGACAAAACTTCATATTCGTAGTACTTATGTGTCTAGGACATACCAAAGTGCCGTAGCTGTTCTACTTGGAATGCTAACTCATAAGGAATTAGAGAATGCTCGAATATTTAGGTCTGGTCAACTGTCCTTTTGTAGCCAAGCTTTGTTTTCTCAATCTTGTGAATGTCCTGGAGCTGATAAGTTGCTAGAAACAGCTAGTAAAGAGACCGATCAATTTGAACGACGAGATCAAAATAAACAAAAACTAATAACTGAAGTTAGTAGAATTTTAGGTACGCAGATATCAGACGATGTATTAGCATATTTTTTAATAGATGTGTTTATGACTTTTGCATGTCATACTATATCACTCCCATGTGTGGAGCACTGTTTCAGTCATTCTCATCTGGAAATGATTTGGGAAGTGCAAGACAAATTAGGAAAGAATATGGTCTTTAAAAACCAAAATTTTATCAAATATGTTCATTTATATTTACATCCTCTATTAACAGAAATATCAAATAGAATGACAAACTTTATCAGAAAAAAACAAAAAATAGAATCGTTTGTTTTATATTCAGGCCATGATATAACAATCACACCTCTAGCTGTTGTGTTTGGAATTCATGATGGAAAATGGCCGCCGTTTGCCTCCAGAATTGTTATAGAATTATATAAAAAAATTGAAAGTAAATTTCATTATTTTATCAAAGTATTATATAATGGTAAAGATGTAACATCTGATGTTTCATTTTGTAAAAATAAGATTTTGAAAAGATTTTGTAAATTGAAGTACTTTTTAGATTTTGTTAAAAATCATCTACGTGATGTAGGACTGGTTTCATATGAAAATGCATGTTTTGTCTGAAAAGACACATTATTTATTTATAAATAAAGAGTAAATTATTTCCAAATTTTCTTAAGCTGTTTTTTTTTTAACCCTTCTGTGACTACATTTCAGAACAGCAATAAAAGTGATGTTTCTTTACATGACTTTGTGTCTAAGTGTAATACATCTATTTATATCCTTTCTTTACATGACTTTGTGTCTAAGTGTAATACATCTATTTATATCCTTTCTTTACATGACTTTGTGTCTAAGTGTAATACATCTATTTAAATCCTTTCTTTACATGACTTTGTGTCTAAGTGTAATACATCTATTTATATCCTTTCTTTACATGACTTTGTGTCTAAGTGTAATACATCTATTTATATCCTTTCTTTACATGACTTTGTGTCTAAGTGTAATACATCTATTTATATCCTTTACATGACTTTGTATCTAAGTGTAATACATCTATTTATATCCTTCCTTTACATGACGTTGTGTCTAAGTGTAATACATCTATTTATATCCTTTCTTTACATGACTTTGTGTCTAAGTGTAATACATCTATTTATATCCTTTACATGACTTTGTATCTAAGTGTAATACATCTATTTATATCCTTTCTTTACATGACTTTGTGTCTAAGTGTAATACATCTATTTATATCCTTTCTTTACATGACTTTGTGTCTAAGTGTAATACATCTATTTATATCCTTTCTTTACATGACTTTGTGTCTAAGTGTAATACATCTATTTATATCCTTTCTTTACATGACTTTGTGTCTAAGTGTAATACATCTATTTATATCCTTTCTTTACATGACTTTGTGTCTAAGTGTAATACATCTATTTAAATCCTTTCTTTACATGACTTTGTGTCTAAGTGTAATACATCTATTTATATCCTTTCTTTACATGACTTTGTGTCTAAGTGTAATACATCTATTTATATCCTTTACATGACTTTGTATCTAAGTGTAATACATCTATTTATATCCTTCCTTTACATGACGTTGTGTCTAAGTGTAATACATCTATTTATATCCTTTCTTTACATGACTTTGTGTCTAAGTGTAATACATCTATTTATATCCTTTACATGACTTTGTATCTAAGTGTAATACATCTATTTATATCCTTTCTTTACATGACTTTGTGTCTAAGTGTAATACATCTATTTATATCCTTTCTTTACATGACTTTGTGTCTAAGTGTAATACATCTATTTATATCCTTTCTTACTAAGTACTTGTTATAGATTGTTATTTATAAATGTCATGTACATAGTTTGTCCTTAAAATACTGCTCATAAATCAAAAGATGGTTGTCACTGCAGATATATATTGAACATTTTCTTCAAGTAGTTTGTGTTTCTTTGAAAAAACCAAACTGTGCATGAATGATCCTTGATGTCAGTGAGTGAGTGAGGACTGTTTGAATCCAAGTGAGCAGTTTTAAACTCACCTTACCTAAGAAAAAAATTCATTCTAGGTGTTTAAGTGATTAGAAATCATGTTTAACAAATATAGTTTGATTGAAGTACAAAAACAAATTTTGTAGCAAAACCATGTATAAATTCTTTTTTTTTATTAATTTTTGTAATAAAAAAGGTTGAAAATTGCAGTTGAAAAAAATGCTAACATTATTTATTATGTCAAAGGGGACAAAGTAATTTCTTATTATCAGAAATATGAAGCAGGCAATATCAAAAACCTGTGGAGGGTCTGGAGGGTCTGCTAGGTAACCAGAAACACAACACTTAGATCACATGATTCAATGTGTCATAGGAGTTATAGCCATCATCAATAATCCTACTTTAGACATCTCTAAAGCCACCCAGTCAAGTTTAATCAATCTTGGCCAAACCAGGGGCGAATCCAGGATGTCAAGTTAGGGGGGGTGCACGTTACAAAATTGCGCCGAGCGGAGGGAGGCGTGAACATTTTTGGGGTATTTCGTGTGAATTTACGCCAAAAAATCATATTTTTTCCATTTTTAGGGTTGGGCGCATGCCGGGTGCACCCACCCCCCTGCATCCGCCCCTGCAAACTGTATTTTGTTGGCCCTCTTTAAAAATTGTGTATGAATAACCAGATTATCCTTTAGCTTTTTTGCCTCATTATGAGTATGGTGTTTTAAACTCCATGTAATTTAAATGTTAATTTGCAAGCTGTAATTTTCCTTTCCCTCGACCAATTCTTTTCATAATTAGTGCAATGTTAATTATATGCCCAAAATTCAAACAAAGTTGTGTGAACACAAGCACAAAACTACAAGAGGGATGAAATGATCAACTATTGAAATATTATGATTGATTGATTGATTGGTGTTTAACGCCAACTTTAGCAATATTTCAGCTATATTGTGGCAAGAAATATTATGAAAATGTATTAAGAGGCATGAAAACCAATGTTTACAGACAACTGGCAATGATACTGGACATTTCTATTCTGTTAGAGGATCCACATTGACCATTCACTTAATATTTTTAAAAAGGGGACTATTTTGAAAATTTCAGTAATGTGTAGAAGTAATTAAAGCACTGTTCCAATACTTTTCTTATCTCGCCCAATCCACCAGATCATTTGACAGATTGCTATTGCTTAATGGCTTCCGTCGTCTATCGGTAAATTTTCTTACTCTCGACATCTCACTTCTTCTTCTTTCAATTTCCGCACACCGTCATCTTATTGACGATTATGTGCCGTGCATGTGTCAATTTAAACGAAATTTGGACTGAATCCATGTCCTGGCTTGAACCAGACACACACATGTGGAGGGGTTAAACCTATTGATGTGATCCCACCCCTCTTGATAATCTTATTAGTCTCCAACGGCAATACAGATATAAAAAAAACTATAATACAAATTGTGCACAAATTCGCTTCCACTTAAGGGATCGTCTCAAAATGTGACAGTTTTTTTCAATTTAAGTTAGTTTCATTTGGCTCGGAATTTCATTATTGTTTGGATCTTTGGAAAATGACCCCATTGGCTTTGATGTTGATGGTACAGAATTATTAATGTCAGTACTTTTGGTCAGAACCTTGAAACCGTAGTCAAAACTTGTTTTCTCTGTGTGTGAACAAGAAGTTTCAGTAGGTACTAACTTGTCGGGCAAAAATGTTTTTTCTCTGTTTTCCATCGTCTATCAATCTCAAATTTTACATCAGCCCTTGAAGCATTTCCAGACATTTCATTGGCTATTTCTTTTGCAAATATTTCGTAATTATTTTTTGGATTGTCATAAAAATCCTTCTTTTCGTGTGCCCTGCTACCCAATCGGTAAACCTCGTGTGAGTCCGCTTCTCTCCCTCAATACCTCGGCTGTAATACAGTATTTGATATGCGTCTACGCGTCACATTTCTTCGCCGGAAGACCGTATCACTTCAATCAAACATTGCGCACCGCGAATAAGTTCTAAAATGGCGACAATAGATGAGTTTGTTTTGAAAAATATTGGTCTTTGATGGAGGTACGGAATCAGCCGACATTGCGACGAATGAAAATATATTATTATTGGACGAATATTCGAAAGTGAAATTAATTTAATACCTCCTTCATTGAAGATTTCCGAAAGTAGTTCCAATGGGAGCTATCGTAATACGGACGAGGTATGATGAAGGTACGGAATCATTCGAAGTTGCGACGAGTGCCCTGCTACCAAATAGTGTTGTCTGCACAAGACGTTTTTTCAATCGTAACTACTCGGCCATTCTCGCTACCCTACAAATAACCTCGTATGCATTAGGCCTATAAATCGCACTACTTTTCACATGTCAGTTAAATGAAAGTTTGATAAAGTTATATTTTAAACAATTTTCTATATTTCAATTTTTTTTTTACATGGATAAAAGTTAAAGTTTTAATTAGTTTTGCATGATTAGATTTTACTTAGTATGTCTTCCATATTGGATTTTCGTGGACTATATTTTTGTGTGGCTCAACTTGACTTAACTTCCGGCAAACAATTTAAGAAGAATTGCTACTGTCTATGTACGAGGTTATTTATAGGGTAGCGAGAATGGCCGAGTAGTTACGATTGGACGTTTTTTACAGGCTGCCATGTTTAATACTTAATACAATAACAAAATACCGAAAGCGATCAATACAATCACAAACTACCGAAAGCCTATTTCTGCAACGTACACAAGAACAAAAACCCGCCATAAGCATCGTGGTATCTGTTGTTTACTCTCTTTGGTCAAAACTTGTTTTATTATAGTATTATTTTAAATTTGACAACAGTATTAAACGTTCCAAGAATCGAAAACATTTTTTTTTTCAATTTACAAAAGAAAACCATTGCTTTTCATTGCGTATACTATTTAGTTGTACCGCAAACAGGAAACCAGAGCTGTGTACATATACACCCATTACTTATTCAGTACTAATGAAACAGTACAATATACAGACTCGAAAGAAATTAAAACGAGGTTCCATTCAATATTATGCCGTTTTTTAAGTGCATTTTTAAAGGTTTATTGACAAATCTCAATGTGCGATTTTGGTTTTTTTCCAAACGTGACAGCTGAAAACCACCCACCTACCAAACGAAACTAACTTCGTTTGAAAAAAACTGTCACAATTTGCGACGATCCCTAAAATACCACATATTACTCTACAATCACAAAAAAGAATCGTAAACATGGACAGTACAATAACAGGAACAGTGAATACTGTAGTTAATATGTAAAATCTGTAAAAATGAAAAAAAAATATAAATAAATAAATACAAACCAAGGGTGAACTCAGGTGCTCCGGAAGGGTAGGCAGTTCCTGTCCCAATAGTGGCACCCGTCGTGTTAATCTAGTTACAAACCCTGCTACAAGTCATGAATGAGGAAAATAAAGGATCTGAAAGATTTTACGACAACTGGAACATATTCGTGGTCATTTCTGACACAGATGGTCCGTAACAGTCAACCAAGTCTTGGTGGTGACCGTAAAACATTCGAAGTAAGTAAGTAATTTTTATTTAAAGTCGGAAGCATATATATTAAATACAAACAGTGATTACTTCAGATTAACCAATAGGAATCCTTGACTCTCTTTGTTAGTAGTAACTCTCTATCAAGAAAATACTGACAGGAACAACGAGCTCTGGAATATCGGATCAACTGAGAGATACTCCATATGCAGGTTCTGCTGGAATGTTGCTACATATAAATGGAAAGTTCACAATGGGAAAATTGAAATAATCTCTTTTGTCGTAAAGTTTAGTTTTTAACCGACCCTCCCTCACTGTCAATTTCGAAGTGTAGGTCAAAGTAGGAAGCAGACCTATCTGTATAACTGGCATCCTTTATTTCAAGCTCAATGGGATAGATGCGATCAACAAAATCACCAAACCTAGAACTATTTAGTGAAAGGACATCATCTATATCGGAACTTGAAAAAGGATCGGGCTACCTTCTTTTCGTTTTTTGAGAAGCCCCTGTGTGTACCCATAAGTATGTCGACTGTCTGTTGACAAACACGTCTACCAAACATAACAAATATGTTGTCAATCAAACACTCGAGTATTTTGATGATATCAGTTTCAGATAACTTTTTGGTAGAATCAGAGTGGTCTTTGTTTTATATAAAATAAGATCGGTCCCTTTCTAGCACAAGGTATTTGTATCTATGTTGACCATTCTTTTTTTATGAAACACAGTTGGACCAACTTCCTTAATTTGTTCTTCAGTTTCAGGGAATAGTTGTGTAGAGGGTGAAGAAGTCAAATGGTTTAATACTATTGCAGGGGGAGAGGGACCTAGATTTTGTATACTCTAACAGATCTTTAGACTTCTTTCAGAATTCACATCTGATTCACGTCACCCCTTGTGTAGCTAGTGTTACAGTAACTCTGAAGACCGGTTTTTACCGCTGATAGAATATATGTTCCACTTGTCGTAAGCCCTTCCAGGTTCTTTCCTCATTTATGACTTATCACCAGCTTTGTAACTAGATTAACACGACGGATGTCACTAGTGGATCAGGAACTGCTTACCCTTCCGGAGCACCTGAGTTCACCTCTGGTTTTTAGTGGGGCTCATGTTACTCGATCTTTAGTTTTATGTTTTGTATATCGTTGTTTGTCCTTTTCTCCTTTTTCTTTTGGCCATTGTGTTGTCTGTCCTTCGATTTACAGACTCTGATTGCCCTTTGGTATCTTCAAACTCTTCATGTTAATAATTTGGAAAGAGGTTTCGTGGAGCATTTGGCAGACCCCGCAATATAACACTGTTTGTAAGGACACATGTGTAATTTAGGAATCCAATAGAGTGATGACAGTTCCAGTTCTTCATCTTTGGTTGAAATTCCAAAGGAACACAAAACAGACTTATGATTTTCCAGGATTTCTTTTTTCTTAAGTGTCGTCGGGTAGTATAGTATATAGTAGGGTTTCCATTGAGTTTTTTTTAATTATAATTTGTATCAACGACCTCACACTCTTCACCCATTCAGAAAGTTCTCCTTTTCAGGTTTTCCCCCGTTGTCTGTCATAGTCCTCGACAGAATCCATAAGAATTTCAAGTTATGCATCCTGTTTATGAATATAGGCTCACGATATTTCGACCCTTTGGCGAACACATCTCATAGAGGGGTGCTGTTGATAATGCTAAGGTCACCAGTAATGTGGCCAGCCAGATTATATACAAAAATGTAGTTAATTCGGATGCTCTAGACAATGTACATGACGATGTAGTTAGAAGTTTGTAAGAGAAGAAATTCGTGTTGTTTGTTAATTGTCGGCTATTATTTAACCATCTTAGTTATCTTATTATTATTATGTCTTCTTTCCTTAAAATGAACCATTTTCACTGGTGGAAAACGCCTCATGTATGCAGATTCGTGTATTTCACATGTGTCACAGATTTATAATGTTTTGTATTTAACCCTAATTAACCTTAAGCTTGCAGAGTGTACATGTACATATCGATCACCAGTCAGAAGTTTGAAAAGGTCAATTAAAGTTAATCTGTCAAATATGCATACGTGTACTGTATTATGGGTAGAGGCATATTTATAATTAAAAATTGTTTAGCATTTTTTTAAACTGTTAGTGGCTTTTTATGTGGTTTATTTTACATTTCATATATTATCGGGACTGATGGTTTGATTTCATGTTGCTCATTTAAAAACGTAAGTATCACAATTACATAACACAGGTACTTGTGGACAGGACACAGCATCCCCCCTTTTTGCACCCTGCCCCCATTTTTTCATTTGTTTTTATTTTTTTATTTCCATGGCTTAGAAATATGTAAAACAGCAATAATATGCCGTTTTCTGATTGCATAAGTCGACTGATATGTATATAGAGATGCCGTTTTCTGATGACACTCAGTCGACTTATGCAATCAGAAAACGGCATATTATGGCTGTTTTACATATTTCTAAGCCATGGAAATGAAAAAAAAAAATGAAAAAAAGGGGGTAGGGTGTAAAAAGGGGGGAATGCTGTGTCCTGTCCACAAGTACCTGTGTTACATAACACATGCAATGTATAAATGTACCAGTCATATAAAAAACCAACAACAACAAACAAAAACAAGCAAACAAAAAAATAATCCACACGTACGTAGTCTATGCCTTAAAATTATACTCTGTGGTGACATACATGTACAGTACATTACATTTTTGAACCGTTGGAATATTTACGATAAAAACAAATTCTGATAGGATAACATATATAATTTTCAACTTGCTGAAGGCGGTCGATCAGTATTTGGTAGGAGTATAAGAAGTATAGTACAATTAATTACTCTTTGTGGGCTCAATAGCAAGAAGTGTGGACCCGGTGCCTGCGACTCGAGGGGATCTGACCTGACCGAGGCCAACAGCCGAGGTCATGTCAGGTCACCGAGAGTCACAGATCAAGGGACCTTATTTCGGCTGCTATTGGCCTCACAAAGAGTAATTAATTGTTTTATTATAACTCTTTTCTCTTAATACTGCAAGTTTATTTGAGAACCATCAAATACCAATTACATAGTATATTTTGATAGAACTTGGAATGAACTCATGATCGCGATCTGAACATGACACTGAAATCGTGCTTTTTAAAATTCAAGAGATGAAAGCGGCCATGTAAACTTATTCTATCGTAAAATTCATATACTATTTTCATGAACAAAGTTCCAATACTACGGGATAACATACAGGGAAATCTTCAAGACTGAAAGGCATCGGTACCTTTATCAGGTCGATAAACTAAAAAAAACTTATTGGAAATATCAAATTAAGATCTATTATGTTGTCTTCCGTCCTCTCTATAGTCCGTGCCTACTCATATTTAATTAATTTTATCAAAGATTTGTATAGTACTATACAAATCCTTGATTTTATTTGTCTGGCATTTGGTCTGGTTAAGTTGTGAGAAAAACAATATTCGATTTCAAAAGCTCATTAGAACACGCCGGGTATTCGGATACTTGGAACCGGGTCAGACAAGTGACAACAACGTTTTCGGGTGAGTATGCTATTTTTATCCTCAGCGACCGTCAGCGATATTAACAACAGAAATAAATTGACACATCGTCTTTGCTATTAACGTATTAGGTTTATACCAAGTTTTGAGTATTATAAGTGGATAATAAATCGACAAGAACGTTTTAATATCGGAAGTTTCAGAAAAAAATATGTGAATCTTTAGCTTTAGTCGCTTATATCTAATCACGGAGAGCGAGTTCCATGATTATTTTGGTCGATATACCTCCCATAATCTATACTAGGCTATTCATTAAAAAATAGGCTTTTGACTAGCGGTTTCTAGCGCAACATCTATCTTTTTATAACAACGGGTGCATGAAATCGGACACAAAGGACCGCGGGTAACCTTAAGTGAAAGCTAGATACTAAGAACGCGGGTGTCGGGACACTAAGAACAAATCGTATGCAAGGGCAGATCGGGTATTTAAGCCGTGGATGGCCAACATAGGATTATAATCCGGCGGTTGTCTCGCCTGACTGGTAAATTTAAGTCGTTCCCTTATGAAATATGTTTAATAAGATGCCTGTTTTAAGGATGTTTGGATATGGGAAAATGTCCTAATTCATTTGAGATGGCTTGAATTTATCGCCGTTTTACCACGGGTCAGTCACCTTATTTCAAATGTTTTAAAATATAGGCGTAAAGTGACTAACCTTGGTAAAACGGATGTTCTCTCAAAGCCTTTAAAACGTCGTATTAGAATCAGAGGCGGATTTAGAGGGGGGAGTGCGGGGCGTGCGCCCCCCCCCCCCCCCCCCCCCTAAAATTCGCAAAGCATATGTTATACAACGTTAATTAAGCAGTTCAACAAACAACTTTTTCATGAATGGTAACTCGTGACCTGTAGTAAAATATTCCTACACATTGTAAATACATGTTGGGTGTGTTCGTTGATTCATATATGGATTAGCCGACAATTTCCGCTTTTGTTTGTCTATAAACAAGAACGGTCGAATCATATGTTTTCAATGAATGAATCAAACGACGAAAAGAAAAGCTCCATCCGGACGGGCAGTATTAACTAGAACCACCCGAAAGGACAAGCACCGAAAGTACAGACCAATTAGTGAAATGAGGAATGTGTTAAAACTAAACCAATAGTTCTTTGAAGGGTTAAAATGTCGTGATCGATCAGTCATGAGTTGAACAATTCGCATCACGGTTGTTCAAAAAAAGTTTTACTTTAGGTTCTTATAATCTGACAACAATATACTGTTAACAATTATCCGACAAAATTAAGACTCAAAATCAAGTTTTTTTGGTCTGATAAAAATGGTGTGGTTGGTTCAAAATTGTCGTTCAAATAAATGTCTGTAATTCCTAAAATCCCCAGAGCTTCAGGGGGGCTTTGCCCCCCTGGGCCCCCTACCAGGGTTATGCCCTGGACCAGCTGGGGACCTTAAGCGGTCCCCATACCCCTCGCCTACTCACGCGCCCCCCTAACCACAAATCCTGGATCCGCCCCTGAGAATGAGTCATACATGTATGATATATGAAACAAAATTCAAAGGGACATGAGAATCATGAATAATTAGCTGTTAAACATATGGGGTTTAATCCCCCAACTTCTGTACAATACGCTCGTTCCTAGGGAATTACTCTACACTCAAAACAGTTTTTTATTGTATATTCTTTTATGCCCAAAACCTTAAAAAAATAACAAAGCAGTACTATCATTAAAAAAATCAAAGTAAATTTTGTTGTACACTATTTACTCCACACCTCCGCTTGTGATAGTGCAATATTATAACCTATCTTTTCCCTTTTTCAAACAGAAATGTCAGAGGAACCCATAGATGATATTGAACTGGAGGAGGCGGAGCCAGTTGACGAATCCTTTTTGGACGTATCTCTTGTAGAAGAGGTGAACTCAAATTCACAAGAGAACTACTACTGCGGTGTTTGTAATAAGGTTTTCAGACGTAAAGCCCATTTGGTACGGCACAGTTCACCTTAGATTTCAACGGATCAAAAGAACCTCTCTCCGATGTTCCATCCCAAACCTGTCCAAAGTTGCGGATCCCGGACATAAAGCGGAGAAATTTTCCATGAAATAACCGATATCCAATTTGCCAAAACTTAACGGTTTCGTGTCCATATCTCATATGTGTGGTTGAATCGCACGAAAACCATTCAACAATATCTAAGAAGAGAAGGTAGCATATGTTATGTAGCGGAAATGTTCCGGATGCTAATAGTCCCATAAATTTTAAGAATGATTCTTTTTGTCCAATATCTTCAAGAGATTTCCGTACCTTAGGCAACAAATCAATCATGTCATTGATTTCAATAGATTCTGAATCGCATTGGTGTATTTCTTTCCCTGAAGGACAACATACTTCCATTTGAATTTCATCGTTCTCAAAGTCATTTCCTTCATTTTGGTTACTTTTCGCAGTTTGAAAAAGATTCTTACAGAAGTTCTCCTTTAATGGAGTATTCAGCTTCTTTTTGCTGGATTCCTTATCAAGTATGTAAGTTAAGCCATCATTAACGGTAATGCATTTGCTATATTTGGTTAAATTAGATGGTACTACTCCTTGTGTATTTTTGTTTGATATCTTTGTATTCCTTTGTTTTCGTCTAATACCAGTTGACGATATTTTAATGTTTCTTCTCCGTGTGACAGTTTACAATGTTCAATAATACGCTGCAAGGAACTTGCTTTTATTCCACAATAATAACACTTGTACATGTTTTCTTCGTACTTCAACTTGTTGATAGGTGAGAAGCGGCATGCCTGAAAAACTAGTCCAACTTTGTTTTATGAGTTGTGTCATTTTTATATATATATAGAGTTTATTTTCTGTAAGATTTATTACGTTGTTAGTCTATTTAGCCTGCTACGTTACTTTTTTGAAACAAAACTACAATTTTAATGTTATAATTAGTGAATGTAATCCGCGTTCTTAGTATCCACGGACACACAAGATCCCGCGTTCCATTGTATCATAACCCGCGGTCCTTTGTGTCCGATTTCATGCACCCGTTGTTATAAAAAGATAGATGTTGCGCTAGAAACCGCTTGTCAAAAGCCTATTTGTTAATGAATAGTCTAGTATAGATTATGGGAGGTATATCGACCAAAACAATCATGGAACTCGCTCTCCGTGAGAAGATATAAGCGACTAAAGTTAAAGATTCACATATTTTTTCTGAAACTTTCGATATTAAAACGTTTTTGTCGATTTATTATCCACTTATAATACTCAAAACTTGGTATAAACCTAATACGTTAATAGCAAAGACGATGTGTCAATTTATTTCTGTTGTTAATATCGCTGACGGTCGCTGAGGATAAAAATAGCATACTCACCCGAAAATGTTGTTGTCACTTGTCTGACCCGGTTCTTAGTGTTCGACCCGGTTCCAAGTGTCCGAATACCCGGCGTGTTAGAACTTGTGTTATGTATGCTAAGATAAGATAAGATTTTTATTTTCGAATTATCGGCCCATATGAGCATAACAATCAAACATCAAATAAAGTTAATAATGCTATAAACAATAATCAATAATATTGATTTATTATAATAATAATAATAATAATAATAAATTCTTTATTTATAGAGGGTTACACAGTTAGTAAACAACTAATCTTCCCTGAGGCCCTCATTAACATATTTAGACATGCCAGGGGCGGATCCAGGGGGGGCGCACCCGGCGCGCGCCCCCCCTAAAATTGGAAAAAATATTATTTTTTTGGCATAAAATCGTGATTTTTCACACGAAATACTCCAAAATTTTTCGCGCCTCCCTCCGCTCGGCGCAATTTTTCTAATTGCGCCCTCCCTAATTTGAAATCCTGGATCCGCCCCTGCATACATTGTAAAGTACACAATATAAAGTTACACAATACATTGTAATAAGTATACACAAAAGTTTTAGTAAACATTTAATGTATTATGAGAAGAAGCTTGCCGTATCGAAAACGGAAGTTCATTCCATAGCTTTGGTCCAGAGTATGTAAAAGTTTTCTTAAAAAGTTCAGTTTTTGCCTTTGGGATTTGTAATTTTTCACTTACAACATTTCGGAGAGAGTAAGGATTTCTATCAGACAAGTACTGGATTTTATTTTTTAAATATATAGGTGCTTCATTCTTTAGACATTTTGAAACAAGGAGATTTTATGATATTTGTTCAATACTCATCCATTCTAGTTGTTTAAATAGAGGTTCAGATGGTGCTATGGGATCTTGATCTAATATCAATCTTGCTGTTCTTTTTTGCAATTTAAGAATGCGATTAAGTCCCTCATTTGAACAATTTCCCCAAACAACACAGCATTAATCAATTAAAGGCAAAATGCAACCTGAATAAAAAAGTTGCCTTGATTCAAGGTTTGAATATTTCTTAATTTTTGAAAGAAGGTAGATTTTTGATGATATTTTAGAACAGACTTGATCAATTTGGTTTTTCCAATTTAGATTTTTGAGTCAATTTTGATACCAAGTAATTTTTCACAAGCAGAATGTTGTAATTGTTCAGAATTAATAGTCAAGTATAGTTCTTCATTTTGAAATGCAAGTTTTTGCTTTGATCCAACAGTAATACATTTAGTTTTATTACAATTTATAAACATATTATTATCCTTGCACCATAATTCAATTCTATTCCAGTCTTCCTGGACTTTGGTTTGTATATCTGAAATATTTTTCCCAGAAATGTGTATTGTAGAATCATCAGCATACATATCAGTGTTGCAATTTGAAATACTTAAAAAGGCAGATCATTTATATATAAAACAAACAATAACGGTTCTAGTATGGAGCCTTGAGGTACTCCATATTTTACAGGACATTTATCAGAAAGAGCATTTCCGATTTGTACTTGTTGTGTTCTATATGTCATATAAGAATTAAAAAGAGTTAAAGCTTTTTTTTATTGAATCCATATATTTCAAGCTTTTTAGCCATGATATCATGGTCAACAACATCAAAGGCATTTTTTAGATCTAAGAGTATATAACTACATTGACATTTCCATTATTCATTTCCTCTATCCATTTATGTATGATGTTGATTAAAGCAGTTTGACAGGAATGATTTGATCTAAAACCAGATTGGGCATCATGTAGAAGATTGTATTTTGCCAAGTACTGATACATACATGTATGTCTTGAGATATGTTTTTCAATTAGTTTTGATATAACAGGTAGTACGGATATAGGTCTGTAATTTGTAGGGAGACATTTTTCCCCCGACTTAAAAATTGGAGACACTTTTGCATTTTTTAATATGTTTGGATAAATACCGTTATCTATTATTCTGTTGAATATATAAGTTAAGGGAGACACAATAAATGGGGCACTGACTTTCAGAATCATAGGTCCAATGTTATCGGTTCCAGTTGATTTGTTTATGTCGAGATGTAAAAGATCCTGTAGTAATTCATTTATATTCACTGGGAGTATAGCAAATTGTGTATTTTGAGATATTTTATTATTAACAAAGTTAAGTAGTTTACTAAGATTAGTGGAAGTTGACATATTTTCACTTCTAAGATTTTCAACACAAGAAGTAAAAAACTTGTTAAAGGTATTTACTATATCTATCGAGTTATCAACTTTTAGATCATTTTCTGTAACAAGCCTGTGGGGTCTGATATGGTTTGATGGGTTTAGGCTGTGTATACATTTCCATATTATTTTGGGGTCTTTGGATTCTTTTAACATGTTATTGTAGAAATTTTGTTTAGCTTCATTTATTAAAGAAAATATAAGGCAGTACACAGTATTGAAAATGATTCTAATTCAGTAATATTGTTAATGGGCTCAGTGTTGGAATTCCTACCGAGTTTTGCAAATAAAAGAAACATGTAATGCATATATATATAAATCAGTGGCAAACAATGTGCATCTGAGAACAATGGGAGACTCCACATATCAAACCATCTTTTCTCGCATTTTATCAATTTTATATAAAACTCTGAATTTAATTGAATTGAAAATTGATTTCAGTAATTTGATTTGGGAAAGTGCGTAATTGATTTGTTTTTTTCTCCATTAAAAAATTCGATCCTCTATGGTACCCCTGGTAGTGTTTATTTGAAAAGATTGGTTCTATTGGTAAACTTTTTTCACCCTTAACCAATCACATCGAATGTTACTTCTCAGCCTTTATTATGATAATATGAACACAGAGCTTGGTAAGAAAAAACATATTTTTGTTGAAAAATGTAGATTTTATGTGTCACAAAATAATGGAACTTTATCTGAGATTGTGAGATCATTAATGCTAGCGCCAAAGCATGTATTTGTATTTCTCAGAACAATGGAAATTAAAGAAAAAACTCGTGAAAATACAATTTTCAGGTGTTGCCTCCCTTTGGCTTTGTATTTGATATTGTAGACATTTTGTTGAATCGCGATCGATGTTTTCGCGTATTTATTAGTTGTTTTAGTTCCTGTATACGTAGAAGCAATTGAAGATCACGACTGGAATATATAAAACTAAATTAGTAGTAGGGAATCTGGAGTCGGGGAGTTGTCCACACGACCACAGGCACAGCATATGGACTTGGTCGTCCACACGACCACAGGCACAGCATATGGACTTGGTCCCCAGTCACTACATTTGTGTTATTTTGTACCAACAGGAAAAATGTTTACTGTTAGTATGCAACCCATTTAATAATCACAAGGGAGACCACCATTTGCTAACCCATCCTCTCTTCAACATCTTTAATTTATATTTATCTTCAATTTCCCGCCATAAGCTTTAAGGGTCATTCTCCAACAACTTTACCAGTTGCCGAGCTGTGTCAATATTGATCATCCTTGAGACAGAATTAAGTGTTTGGCCAACTGTTTTATTAAAAATATTTTTACTACATCTTTCACTCTTGACTCTTGTGTGGTGGAAATATAATTTGTCTACTATCATAATACATTAATTATATATAAATGCATATGGTCATGCTTTTTCTTCAACATTTATAAGCCATTATAAACTGACATGAATATAAATGTATAAATTGTTCTGTAGCTATATATGTCAAATTATTTTTGTACTTTACATGTATCCTACCGTGACATCTGCTCGGTCATGCAATAATGTCGGTCATTTGTTTTGATTTACAATTCTCGCACAGCACGAGACCAATGACGTCATTCTGTATATTCATAGCGTACATAAACACAGAGGGAATACTTTTCAACGTCAAAATTACAAGATGAGATTAAAACAGAGAAGTTTGAATTGAATAAATTCCATGCAAGTAAAAAAGATCCTTTTTACTAATGTCTTTTTTTCCTGAGCATTATGCTTGTTAAATATGTTTCCATCGATGGTATTCCCCAAACATTTGTATTTTTCCGGTTTGTTGACATAATTGACATCACAGTTCATGACCGTTTCTGGAATGTAGGCCAAGCAAATTGTATTTTAAAATACTTTGAAAATATGATGATTGATCATTCAGATTCCACCATTTTCTAGAAAATGGCAGATTTTACCGGGAAAATACATGCAAGTGCTCTCCATTAGTCACAAAATGGCAGATTATTTTGCATTTCCACTGCTGCTTTAATAACAAATATACCCCTTACTTCTTGGGGTAATGAAATGAAATTTACAGAGAAGATAGAAAAAGAATTAATTTAACAGCAATAATCAAAATTTATAGCATAAATTGAACAGAGAATTAAATTAAACCAGACAGAAAAATGAGATTGTCTGGGTAAAAAAAACCTGTCATTATTAAAAATAGCATCAACAAAACTGTACTGTTACCACTCTGTGATAATAAATGTGATTAAAATAAATTGAAATCAGTCATCAATTGTTTTACCAAAATATGTCGGTCTAATAGATTGTATTGACAAAAGCAAAAACACCAAATTCACTGGATTAAATACTTTTTATGTGGGTAAGCAAGTTTAATATTTGCATCAAATAATTAATTTTTAATACTTCAATTTCAAACTATTTATAAAAAACATCTTTTGAAATTTTTCAGACAAATCAATTACACTGAAAAAGCTAAAATACTGTACTTTCTTAATCTGGTTTACTTTTTAAGTTTGGTTGGCCTATGACAAAATCATGTGCTTTATTGAACTTTGACCGACTTTATGTGACGTCATACGACGCCATTTGGAAAAGGGAGGGTAAACAAATTTGGGTCAGTATGTAATTATTATCGATTTTTTTTTCCACGGAACTTTACACATGTGAGCAAGAATAGATGAGGAACATAATTAAAAAGAAAAAAATGTTTACTTTACAAACATGAAAAAAATAATCAAACATTATCCAATGACTGACCGACTTATTGTCAGACGAGGATATATTATATCTACGAAGTATTGAAAAAGTTTGAGTGTCATAATTTCAAAATGGAGATCCGAGATGCATATATTTTTGCTATAGTGTTTAACTAGTGTTCAATGGTAAAAAAATAACTGAACTGGGTTATAGATGTGCTACTACAGCGTCATTTAAGGTTACATATGATGTTGTATAAATACAAATATAATATGCATTTAAAAACATTTTTGAGTTCGTGACAGAAAAGATAATTGGTGACAGTCAAAGAATATGTGTGTGATGGCAAATATATTTTGGTTTATAATAACAACTACCAACATAAATCAAACGCACAAAGTTGAAAATAACACTTTTAACCTTGTTTAAAATTATTCCTGTTAAAAAGCAAAGGTGATCAAAAGTGTACTTTTTGTCATTACCGGTCATGATCGTGATATAAAATTGTGACAGTAAAGACTGTTACGGTAGAGACAATTCCGCATTTCGGTATTGATTCTAAAGGTGAAATATGTGCATTGCTATTGGGGACAACGTTTTATTTTTTCATGACGTTTCAGTCCTTGCCTTCAAATTTTTGGGCTAGCAAATCTGTAATATACTAGACCAAAAGAAAAAAACAAATTTTATGAAGACAATTTTATTTAAATCTATTCATTCTTCATAGTCTTTAGTGCACCTTCTACATGGGAACACATCTTGCATCCTCATATTTTTTAACCTCTGGCCGTACTACAACTTTTGTTGCTGCTTTATGTTGTACCAAGACTTCATGTGCTTGAATCAGAATGGCATCAATTCTGAAATTTGATCATCCAGAAACAAATTTTCCTGTTTTCTTTTGAGACTGACAGTAGACTGCAAGCAAAACATCAATTTAGCATATTATATTCATAATTACCTAAAGGACATCTTTTTCAATGTCGAGTATCTCTTTCTGTCTACCTTGACTATTCAAGAGTCATACATACCAGTGATTTTTTATATGTACCCCACCTCATTTTTAAATATTACTGTGCTGTGATCTAATACCACACAAATTGTAATGGGTCATATTTGTGTAATCTTCAGTAGAAGAAAGCTCCAAGTGTATCAACGCTCATACTCTCAGGTCGGACATATTCCTCCCAAAATGTCGGACTCACTCCAGAGAAATGTCCGACAAATTTGAGAGTCAACACTCTCTAAGTCAGACATCGTGGTCGGACGTGAGAGTGGATATTTAAAGATTTTTTTTACATTTCTCGAGGTGAACATGTCAAACATTTTGTGATCGATGCGTATTTGTAAGCGTACTTTCTTTCCGGTGTGTAGAATGTCCGGGTACGTAAATACCCTAGTGTATTTCTACCTTGCACCATATTCGCGCCAGGAAAGGTAGCTCAAAGGTCAATATATAACTGAAATATTGTTGAAAAGTGACGTTTAAACACCCATAGCCTCATATAAATTATTGCAATAAAATATCGATTAAGTAACAAAATCGATATAAATTATTTTCCAGTATATTTAGTAAAAGCTTGTTCTACACGTTTACTGTGAGATGTATTGCAACCGCCATTTTTTACTACAATCACATGCGCATGCTTGTGTTTGATGGAAAAGCTATAGCTATATTTAGATATTTTGTGATAATAATTTTATATTGTAAATCGATCCACCCTGTGATTTTTTTCAACAAGATACATTTTTTATAGTATATTTTATTATAAAATACAATATTGAACTGATTTTCGCTAACACTTCAATCATTGAACATTGATTTTTATCGGATGTTGAATATTTTATCCCCAGAATTGCACCCCCTGTTAGTATACTTTTATTGCTTTATTTAAAAAAAAATAACACCAAGAACATCGATGATACAAGTCTTCTTATTCAGAAATAAACCTACAGCAAAATAAAGGTATACATTTTTTGTACTGTAAACAAAATCGTCATTTTTATCTAGATTTATCGTCCAAAAAATACAGTACTCCTCTACTACATGTACAATGTATACTAATTTGGATTAGGTGATTGGAATTAGGTGCCATCATCAAAATAAAGATTAAAAAAATGTATTTTATGATAATGATGGCTGATTAAAATTGTTTGTCATGCATTAGTTGTCAGTTGTAATATACAGGATGTAACCAATATACAGGAAGAGCCCCTATTGTGAAGCCATCTGTTTTGAGATGCCATTCAATGAAAATAACAACCTGACCATATTGTTTAATAAGAATAAGAATTAGATAAGAAATTAAAATTTATAGATGGCAAGGATTTATATAATTAACACATTAAGTCACATTTCATTTATTTAGCTAGGGTCAGTTATCAATTAAAGACAAAAATGTTTTTAAAAAAAATCTGTCTAATAAGTATTTACCTAAATAACGATATCATGACGTATAATAATTTCTCACTGTAAATGTATTTAATTTATTAAGATATTTATACACATATCAGCATGCCCATTCATGTACTATAGTACGTGTTTCACGTAGAATAAAAATCATGCACGTATAATTGAAAGAACCTACGTGCGTGCACGTAGAGAACCCGTTGCGAGCACTGTATAAAAATTACCTTTTGTTTACAATTCACTTCAAAGTACGTATAATAGAGTTGTTCTGATTAGTTAATTTCGGTAATATTATCCAATCAGAGCGTTCCTTGCATATTTTAAGTGAGATGATATGATTTATAGATCGCCCAATTCTATTGGCTCCTTATTTTTGAATTGTCCAATCATAAGAACTGCTACTGTTAAAACCCGTAATCAGAGTTGGCGAAAATCGTTGGACTGGCAGAATAACGGTCGGTCCGATTAATTAATGAACCGTGTCTGTCCCAATGTCCGTCACGAAAATATTACTTTGTGGTCGTCCAGTTGACAATTGAAATTTATTCACTCCCAGTTTCCACTGCCAAAGGCATTAAATTCCGTTTTCAGTTTGATTAAAATGTCAGACAGAGACTTGAAATTTGTTTATTTATTCTGTCAGACTGACACGTTCCTATTTGTAATCGAAACTCCTATACGTAAATGTAAACATCCTTTTGGTAGGAACGAGCACCTGCGAAATGTGGAACATGAAAACTGAAATATATTACTGAGCACAGAAATAAGTTGACTTCCACACTCCCCAAGTATCAAAGATTGTTTGTGTTTAATTAAATATGTTTTGAGATGCTTGTATATTGAAGATGACAACAGATTCATATTCTTAACTGAAATTAAAAATGTAGGTAAACCAGAAACTGACATTGATGTATAATATTCGGAACGTGATCGGACCATTAGATATGGATTGTTGGCCATATCTGCCTTATCTTTTTAGATAAAAATATGTATACAGAAAAACATTTAATTGAGTTGTTTAATGATCATGACTATATATAGGTAATCTTGCATTCAGTTCTGTATAAAAAACAGAATTTGACAGGTTATATACAATATTACAAAAAAAATGGTGGGGCAGACACAAAGGCCATGGGTCAGACAGAACCCTACTTCCTGCCAATGTCAGACAGAAAAAAAAGTTTTCGCCAACTCTGCGTAATATTTACAAAAAAACAGCATGGTGCACGACCTTGCGTGGAGAAAATGCAGTTAATTTTCTTTGTACCCCCAAATGAAGTGTTAGAGGGTACATTGCACCCCCAAAAATTTGGATGTACCCCCAAAAATGAAGGTACATTTTGTAAAAGGGTACATGTACCCCCAGATGAAAAAACCTGTGGGCATGCTGACATATATAGTAGTCTGGCAATTCTTACCTATCCAATCGGTGCCTATAACAATATAGGGGTGTAACGATGCACTTTTTCCACAAGTGATACATATCGCGATATTTGATATGTATTACGATACGTATCACGATACGTTTTATAGGAAACTAACTATTCCTTGAAGTCCATGCTGGTCGACATGGGCACTGCCATGTTTTTTTTTTATATGAGATCGTTTACGTACTAGCGGAAATTATAAATATTTGATTAATTAATTTTAAAAGTGTAAATTAATCGATTCACTTTTCTCAAAATATTAATTAGATGATCACCAAAAGAAGAAAACGGAAGTTCAACAAAATACTTTTTAAAAAAAAATGAGCATCATATCGTTTGTATCGTAAGCAGCCTCCACGTATCGTGAACCGAACCGTCCCCAAAATAATCGCGATTTCGGTACATACAGTGAATCGTTTCCCCCTTACACCAATAGGAGTTACGAAATTGATTCGGTCATCTGAAGAGGTGTATTTGATATTTGGTAAAGCAGTGATCGGGAAAGTCCAGCGTGCGCAATTTGTGCATTAAACTGAAAAATGGAGCAGTAAAAGTAAAATGTAAGCGCCCGTGTGGCACACAATAATTTTGCAAGGTTCGGTATCCATGGAACGATAGTCATCAGTCGTGTCGAAATCGGATCATTGAGAATGTTTTGCCTTGATGTCTATTTATATATTTATCGGACTGTCTCGTGGTTTTTCCTTTGCTTAACGCTGAAGTATATTATGAAATGTCTAACTACCGGAAAAGAATAACAACTAATGACGTGACTTATTTTCCAAATGTTACCCCAAATAAACGTTTGTAAATTAGATTTTTGACAAATATGAATCAAATGAATGAAAATTCGTATAAAATCATCCCATATTTCAATATGAAATTTTATTTTAACCAAAAATTCTATTTCTGAAAGTACGTGTCTGCGAGTTATTGTTTGCCGGTATTTAGTTGAATTTTATAGAAAAATGCCTCCTAAGAAAAAGCAGCGTCTGCCTGTTTTACCTGGCCAGAAGACTTTGTTTTCATTTGTTGGTCAAGATGGAAATAACAATTTCGATCCTGACAATTATGTGAGAAAAGAAACTGAAAATATGATTGACTCTGGCTCACAAGATGTACAAGTAGAGTCAGATTCAGAACCTGACAATGACGATACCCCCGACCCTGTCCCATCAGATCGTGATGCTAACGAGAAAGACATCCGCAAATTACTGAGAATAAAAAATTAACATTTGATACACCTTTGTTATTGAATCTGTTCTCAACTCAGTTACACACACAGTCACAGTATATCCCTGTTGGGGAAAATGGAATAAAAATTCATTTGAAATGTATGACTTTATAAAGTCTTTTGACCTTTATTTGATATACTGTGACTGTGTGTGTAACTGAGTTGAGAACAGATTCAATAACAAAGGTGTATCAAATGTTAATTTTTTATTCTCAGTAATTTTGATTATATTCAATTTCAACTTGGAATTTGTTCTTGTTCCTTGTGGTAAGTGGTTTCTCAATTATGTTGGTCAAGATAAGGAAATCTACAATACAAATTTAACTATACATCAGTGTCATTGGATTGGAGAAATGAAGCTTGAAGCACAACCATCTACTCAGTCACTAGAAAACTGAAAAGTAATTCAATTTCAATCAATTATATTTATTTAATGTTACATGAGCTATAGTATGAAAATACATATATCGATATCTATGCATTGTTGTGCTGGAAATTTATTTCATTTACAATGGCCCATTCATATGATAGCATGGCCCATTGAAATTTTTTTGAAGGGGCCATGGGCCCATTCTGAAAAAACCTTCAAGATCACTGTAACGTTTCTCAGTGGTCTATGTATCAGATCAGTAATTCTTTTTGGGTACTCTATTCCAGTTTAATTTCTTCCACCAATAAAATTAACTGTTACAGTGTTGAATATCCTTGGTGTCTGTGAAGTATTTATATATATATATATATTTGTATGGGAATTTTTGAAATTCAAATCATTTGAAATTTTATGATTTAAATTTTACAAAAAAAATAACTTGTTTTAATGGACCCACCTAACAACTCAACAATTGTCCAACTTAAAAGACATGATTAATTGATAAGATTGTCAATATTATTACACTAACATTGTGTTTTGTTTGAATGATTTGTTTATTCTTTTTGAAATTAAAAATCCACCCTGGCGTGGTTCATAAACATGTTAGAGACTAATGTTAAATTTTGTGTTTGAAAAACAATTTTAAGTAAGTGGCGAATTGCTCTAAAAAGTAATCGTCAAAATTAAAATGCATTTATCAGTTAGGAAAATGACGAGCGCTGGCTGAATTACTGCCCACTTTTACAATTTGAAATAGCATTTCATTCTATTTAATTTATTAAGACTGGTTGTGTCTTCTATCTCAATGACGGCTTCTAGAATCAAATCTAGTATACAATGTATGTGGGTAAAGATGACGGCTTCTAGAATCAAATCTAGTATACAATGTACATTTGTATGTGGGTAAAGATGACGGCTTCTAGAATCAAATCTAGTATACAATGTATGTGGGTAAAGATGACGGCTTCTAGAATCAAATCTAGTATACAATGTATGTGGGTAAAGATGATGGCTTCTAGAATCAAATCTAGTATACAATGTATGTGGGTAAAGATGACAACTTCTAGAATCAAATCTAGTATACAATGTATGTGGGTAAAGATGACGGCTTCTAGAATCAAATCTAGTATACAATGTATGTGGGTAAAGATGACGGCTTCTAGAATCAAATCTAGTATACAATGTATGTGGGTAAAGATGATGGCTTCTAGAATCAAATCTAGTATACAATGTATGTGGGTAAAGATGACGGCTTCTAGAATCAAATCTAGTATACAATGTATGTGGGTAAAGATGACGGCTTCTAGAATCAAATCTAGTATACAATGTATGTGGGTAAAGATGACGACTTCTAGAATCAAATCTAGTATACAATGTATGTGGGTAAAGATGATGGCTTCTAGAATCAAATCTAGTATACAATGTATGTGGGTAAAGATGACAATTTCTAGAATCAAATCTAGTATACAATGTATGTGGGTAAAGATGACGGCTTCTAGAATCAAATCTAGTATACAATGTATGTGGGTAAAGATGACGGCTTCTAGAATCAAATCTAGTATACAATGTATGTGGGTAAAGATGATGGCTTCTAGAATCAAATCTAGTATACAATGTATGTGGGTAAAGATGACGGCTTCTAGAATCAAATCTAGTATACAATGTATGTGGGTAAAGATGACGGCTTCTAGAATCAAATCTAGTATACAATGTATGTGGGTAAAGATGACGACTTCTAGAATCAAATCTAGTATACAATGTATGTGGGTAAAGATGACGACTTCTAGAATCAAATCTAGTATACAATGTATGTGGGTAAAGATGACGACTTCTAGAATCAAATCTAGTATACAATGTATGTGGGTAAAGATGACGACTTCTAGAATCAAATCTAGTATACAATGTATGTGGGTAAAGATGACGACTTCTAGAATCAAATCTAGTATACAATGTATGTGGGTAAAGATGACGGCTTCTAGAATCAAATCTAGTATACAATGTATGTGGGTAAAGATGACGACTTTTAGAATCAAATCTAGTATACAATGTATGTGGGTAAAGATGACGGCTTCTAGAATCAAATCTAGTATACAATGTATGTGGGTAAAGATGACGGCTTCTAGAATCAAATCTAGTATACAATGTATGTGGGTAAAGATGACGACTTCTAGAATCAAATCTAGTATACAATGTATGTGGGTAAAGTGTAAAGACCAATACAAATCAAAATTCTCAACTTTTTTTTTTATGTAAAAATTGTTAGTCCTTAAAATTTAAACTAATGTTCATGAAATAAGATGCATGGGTGAAAGTTTTCAGTATTTTGACTGATTTCGGTTTTTTGGCAAAGGTCCACCAGACAGTTCTTGAGATTCATGTAAATTTGATGAGTATTTTAGGGGTTGAGGTACGCATTTTTGACAAAGAAATTAAAAATTTTGAGAGGATCCTGATCTGTATTAATAGTAGAAAATTTCAGTATTTGTTCAAAAAACACTTTCACCCATGAAGATGTAATCTAGTCTTCATGAGTATGTCCATTGATAGTCTTATGCAAGTACAATATTAAAGTATCACAAGCAACCCATCCCGGATACATTGTAGATCACTGCAGCCTAATTTTTTCTCAAAATTATATACATTGTACATCATGTTGTTAATTACATGTACAACACCTATTATATATACAGTAGCAGTGTGGGAAACGTTTTTTTCTCTTATCTCGCAGGGTTGGCCGGGAAATACCATTTTGGCTAGTTGCTTCAAAATTGTACTCGCCAAATTAGAATTGCACTTGCCAAGTTTGGCCAATGAGTAGATATTTCTACTCGCCAATGATCTAATGCAAATATTTTACATGAGAAATAATAACACAGATTTTTAACATCTTTATTCATTCTGCATACAAATCAGTTACTTTTTCAATTAACATCATAACTCGATTATAAGCAGTATTTAATTACGATTTTTTAACATTTATTACCTTTTTACCATATAAAGTCCACCCAAACCCAATTTTATTTGATATCATCAAGTTTTACTCTACTGAATCCATATTTAAGATAATCTGAATCGTTTGCATTGAACTTTGGGAGGTATTATTAATTTTATTTGATTCCGGTTTGGAATTGGACGCCATCTTTTAGCGTTTTCTATCAATAAGAGAAACCAATATGGCGGACTTGAAACATTGCACTGCTAGTCCTATCAACAATTTTGAAGGATTTTTCACATCTTTTATTGTCGAATCAAAAATTTTACGGAATCATTGACTGAGAAACTACTTCGTCAACATCTTAACTTTCTGAGGGTACATGTAAGATGGTCATGAATGAATAGAAAAATAATTGGTGAAGCGATTTATATAAGGGTTTCGGATAGAAAATAAAATCCGATAGCCACGAAACGTGGAAATGTGCCGACGCAGAATTGCAGTGGCAAATCCGCTGTTTTCCTTATGGAGAGCGCTCTGACGTCACACAGCTCCAGCAAGTCGAACAAAAAGCCGTCGGATGGCAGAGGAATCTCAGACTACCCGTACATATGTCACCGCTTCAAACGAGTGAAATCGCCGGTTCGACTTAGAAAGAAACTAAAATATTTTTTCATTAGATAAAAGAAATATACAATATTTATTCACTCTTTCATCTTAAAGATTTTTAAAATCCACAATTATACAAAAAACAATGCATTTCAGGATCGATAGAAATGCATTTGTCAGGGGTTATCTAAAATTAGGGGAATGAAGCGAATTTTATCCGAATTTATCATTGATCGGTGTCAATTCTACACTTAACTTATTAACATTTCAGATGTTCGATTAAACGTTTAAATGATAGAGATATTTCAATTGAAAAATCTAGAGACACATCGAAAAGATAATTATGTTATCGATGGATAACTCATGAGATACGCAAATTGGAAAAGTTTGAAGCTCCAGTCATCTTGAAATGGTCTTATTGCTTGCTAAAATTAAAAAAAAATCATTTCTATGAAACCTTCTTTTTCATGCACTTGTAAACTACCTTAAAATGCCTCAGAATGCACCATTTTGAATGTAAGTTAAAAATCAGAGAAGAGGATCTTTGAAATTTCAGCCAATCACAACATATTATTGGCCCTGGCAGCCATGTTGAATACCCAACTGGAACGAAAAATACAAACTTTGCAGAGAACAATCCAAGGAACATTCCTGTTAAGTTTGGTTCCATTTAAATCTACTTTCGTTATTAACTATACACAGAAATATCACATTCATCCGGAATGTAGCCACTTCAAATTTCAATTCAGCCTGTTCAATACAATCTTATTGAATACCCTGATATATTTATTAGGGAACCATTATGACCAAAAAAAAAACCCAGAAGTTAAATCTGGAGGCGATATTGAGTGGTTAATATTAATATAATATTTATTATACTAAAATATATGTTACCTTGTATAACTTAAAATGCATTGCTAACTTTGAATTTCAAAAGTTATTACAAAACAGTATGTTATGAAGATCAACTTGTTTTTAAATCGTAACTTTTGTGCATTGAAATGTGTTTATAGAATCATGTATGTATAAATCTGTTCTTGGAAAAATAAACAAATTACAAAAAAAAAATTTTATGACAAGCTATTATGTTGAAGTAGATATACCCACAGGCACTAGACACTATATCAATAAATAATTCTATAAAGTCAATGGTATGAAATACTGTTGGTGGATATAATATAAATAATTCTATAAAGTCAATGGTATGAAATACTGTCGGTGGATAACTATATCAATAAATAATTCTATAAAGTCAATGGTATGAAATACTGTTGGTAGATAATATAAATAATTCTATAAAGTCAATGGTATGAAATACTGTCGGTGGATATAATATAAATAATTCTATAAAGTCAATGGTATGAAATACTGTCGGTGGATAACTATATCAATAAATAATTCTATAAAGTCAATGGTATGAAATACTGTCGGTAGATATACTATAAATAATTCTATAAAGTCAATGGTATGAAATACTGTCGGTGGATAACTATATCAATAAATAATTCTATAAAGTCAATGGTATGAAATACTGTTGGTAGATAATATAAATAATTCTATAAAGTCAATGGTATGAAATACTGTTGGTAGATAATATAAAAAGAGAAGGCTTTCAATACAAAAATGTAAACATGTAAACAAATACATTTTTGTAGGTACAAAATGCTCTTTAAAATTGTGGGGTATTTGTGAACTGGAGACTACAACACTAATGCTTTCTCCCACATGTTTTATTTCATGGCGGACTGCCAGAGAAGTATACATTGCCAGTCAAGCCATATTTGTCATGCTGCTGATAACAGACAGCTTACAAATGTACATGGTCGATTCAGTTGATTGGCCATTATTGTGATGTCCACATCAAATAAAATTGGCACTAAAAATAAATCTACGGTATACTACATTGTATTTGTTGACGTCTTGGCCAATTTTTAACATTGGAAGTCTATAGCTAGGCCTTCTCTTTTTAATTCACCTGGACCAAAGGTCCATGGGAACAATGCCATCACTTGGCGTCCGTCGTCTGTAAACTTTTCACATTTCAAGCTTCTTCTCCGAAACCACTGGGCCAATTGGAATCAAACTTAACAGGAATGTTCCTTGGATTGTTCTCTGCAAAGTTTGTATTTTTCGTTCCAGTTGGGTATTCAACATGGCTGCCAGGGCCAATAATATGCTCTGATTGGCTGAAATTTCAAAGATCCTCTTCTCTGAAACTAATGAACTGACTGAACCCAAACTGTAAAAGAATGATCATTGGAATGTCCTTTACCAAGTTTCTGTTTTTTATGTGGATCGGAAAACCAAGATGGCCACCACCGTAAGACATACATTTGTACATGTAGATTAACATTGGACCCTATGGGAAAATGTTCAAATGCCTTCTTCTCAGAAACTACAAATATGATTAAAGCCAAACTGTACAACATGAATGTTCATTGGATGGTCTTCTACATATGTTAGGTCTTTTGTTCCGATATGAAATTCAAAATGGCGGCTATGGCACTGGGACTTAGTTTAACATTGGACCCTATGGGAAAAATGTTTCAAAATGCGTCTTCTCTGAAACCACTTGGACAATTGAAACCAAACTGCCCAGGAATGATCATTGGAAGGTCCTCTGCAAACTGTAGGTTTTTTATGTCGATCGGAAATCCAAGATGGCCGTCACCGCAGGACATACAAAATGTAGATTAACATTGGACCCTATGGGAAAATGTTCAAATGCCTTCTTCTCAGAAACTACAAATCAGATTGAATCTAAACTAGATAGGAATGTTCATTGGATGGCCCTCTACAAAGCTTAGGTTTTTTGTTCCGATATAAAATGGAAGATGGTGGCTACAGCAGGACTTAGTTTAACATTGGACCCTATGGGAAAAGTGTCTCAAAATGCTTCCTCTCTGAAACCACTTAGATAATTTAAACCAAACTGCCCAGGAAGGATCATTGGAAGGTCCTCTACACAATTTAGGTTTTTTCTGCCGATCGGAAATCCAAGATGGCCACCACTGCAGGAAATAGATTAACATTGGACCCTTTGGGAAAATGTTCAAATGCCTTCTTCTCAGAAACTACAAATATGATTAAAGCCAAACTGTTCATGAATGTTCATTGGATGGTCTTCTACAAACTTTAGGTTTTTTGTTCCGATATGAAATTCAAAATGATGGCTACGGCAGAACTTAGTTTAACATTGGACCCTATGGGAAAAATGTTTCAAAGCGCTTCTTCTCTTAAACCACATGGACAATTGAAACCAAACTGCCCAGGAATGATCATTGGAAGGTCTTCTACAAAGTTTAGGTTTTTTATGCCGATCGGAAATCCAAGATGGCTACCACCGCAGGACATAGATTAACATTGAACCCTATGGGAAAATGTTCAAATGCCTTCTCAGAAACTACAAATCCGAATGAATCCAAACTAGATAGGAATGTTCATTGGATGGTCCTCTACAAAGTTTAGGTTTTTTGTTCCGATATAAAATGAAAGATGGTGGCTATGTACAGCAGGACAAAATCCGACTTAGTTTAACATTGGACCCTATGGGAAAAGTGTCTCAAAACGCTTCCTCTCTGAAACCACTTGACTTGAACAATTTAAATCATACTGCCCAGGAATGATCGTTGGAAGATCCTCTACAAAATTTTGTTTTTTTTATGCCGATCGGAAATCCAACATGGCCGCCACTGCAGGAAATAGATTAACATTGGACCCTTTGGGAAAATGTTCAAATGCCTTCTTCTCAGAAACTACAAATATGATTAAAGCCAAACTGTACATGAATGTTCATTGGATGGTCCTCTACAAATGTTGGGTTTTTGTTCCGAAATGAAATTCAAAATGGCGGCTCTTCTCTTAAAGCACTTGGACGATTGAAACCAAACTGCCCAGGAATAATCCTTTGAAGGTCCTCTAAAAAAAAAATTTTCTTATGCCGATCCGAAATTGAAGATGGCTGCCACCACAGGACATAGATTAACATTGGACCCTGTGGGAAAATGTTCAAATATGAATATAATGAGATATGGGGTAAATGTCAATGAGACAACAACCCCAAAGTCAAACTGTATCAGAAATGCCTTCTTCTCAGAAACTATAAATCAGACTCAATCCAAGCTACACAGGAATGTTCACTGGATAGTCCTCTACAAAGTTTAGGTTTTTTGTTCTGATATGAAATCCAAGATGGTGGCTATGGCAGGACTTGGTTTAACATTGGACCCTATGGGAAAAATGTTTCAAAACGCAAATCTGATTGAAGCCTGACTGTACATGAATGTTCATTGGATGGTCGGGTCCTCTACAAAGTTTAGGTTTTTTGTTCTGATATAAAATTCAAGATAGCAGCTATGGCAGAACTTAGTTTAAAATTGGACCTTATGGGAAAATGTTTTAAAACACTTCTTTACTGAAACCACTAAGCCCACTTGGACAATTGAAACCAAACTTTTCAGGAATGTTCATTTGATGGGCTTCTACAAATTTTTTTTTTTTATGCTGATTGAAAATCCAAGCTAGCCACCATCTCAAGACTCAAGTCATAGATTTATTTGGAACCCAGTTGGAAATCAATCATTGGAAGGTCCTATACAAACTTTGTGTTTTTTATGTTGATCAGAATTCCAAGATGACTACCACTGCAGGATTTAGTTTTTACATAGGACCAATTGGTTCTTTTTATAACCAGGTGAACAATACAGGCTCTTGAGAGCCTCTGGTTATATTACCAATTAACACTATTTTCTTACCATTAGCTTTATGGAATTAATATTGATATACAAGATGTAGTGTCTAGTATTTGTGGTATACTACGTAACGTACATGTACATGTATATACATGTAGTAAGGATACAATGGATTGGTACATTGTACATAATTCCCCAATAGAATCAAAGATGAACCTATTCTTGGTGACCTTTCAGACTTTGATACTTTTATTAATATTTATATTATATGATCTATAAAAGATGTAATTATCTACAATAAACAAGTCCTGAATCAATGTGATGTCATCATAGATGTGCACATTACATGTATTACATACTTGTTGTTAGTTGGCTAGTGACATGTATTACATACTTGTTGTTAGTTGGCTAGTGACATTACATGTATTACATACTTGTTGTTAGTTGGCTAGTGACATGTATTACATACTTGTTGTTAGTTGGCTAGTGACACGTATTACATACTTGTTGTTAGTTGGCTAGTGACATGTATTACATACTTGTTGCTAGTTGGCTAGTGACATGTATTACATACTTGTTGTTAGTTGGCTAGTGACATGTATTACATACTTGTTGTTAGTTGGCTAGTGACATTACATGTATTACATACTTGTTGTTAGTTGGCTAGTGACATGTATTACATACTTGTTGTTAGTTGGCTAGTGACATGTATTACATACTTGTTGTTAGTTGGCTAGTGACATGTATTACATACTTGTTGTTAGTTGGCTAGTGACATGTATTACATACTTGTTGTTAGTTGGCTAGTGACATGTATTACATACTTGTTGTTAGTTGGCTAGTGACATGTATTACATACTTGTTGTTAGTTGGCTAGTGACATGTCTTACATACTTGTTGTTAGTTGGCTAGTGACATGTATTACATACTCGTTGTTAGTTGGCTAGTGACATGTATTACATACTTGTTGTTAGTTGGCTAGTGACATGTATTACATACTTGTTGTTAGTTGGCTAGTGACATTACATGTATTACATACTTGTTGTTAGTTGGCTAGTGACATGTATTACATACTTGTTGTTAGTTGGCTAGTGACATGTATTACATACTTGTTGTTAGTTGGCTAGTGACATGTATTACATACTTGTTGTTAGTTGGCTAGTGACATGTATTACATACTTGTTGTTAGTTGGCTAGTGACATGTATTACATACTTGTTGTTAGTTGGCTAGTGACATGTATTACATACTTGTTGTTAGTTGGCTAGTGACATGTATTACATACTTGTTGTTAGTTGGCTAGTGACATGTATTACATACTTGTTGTTAGTTGGCTAATGACATTACATATATTACATACTTGTTATTAGTTGGCTAGTGACATGTATTACATACCGGTACTTGTTGTTAGTTGGCTAATGACATTGCATGTATTACATACTTGTTGTTAGTTGGCTAGTGACATGTATTACATACTTGTTGTTAGTTGGCTAGTGACATTACATGTATTGCATACTTGTTGTTAGTTGGCTAGTGACATTACATGTATTACATACTTGTTGTTAGTTGGCTAGTGACATGTATTACATACTTGTTGTTAGTTGGCTAGTGACATGTATTACATACTTGTTGTTAGTTGGCTAGTGACATGTATTACATACTTGTTGTTATTTGGCTAGTGACATTATGGTACATGTATTACATACTTGTTGTTAGTTGGCTGTGACATTACGTGTATTACATACTTGTTGTTAGTTGGCTAGTGACATGTATTACATACTTGTTGTTAGTTGGCTAGTGACATGTATTACATACTTGTTGTTAGTTGGCTAGTGACATGTATTACATACTTGTTGTTAGTTGGCTAGTGACATTACATGTATTACATACTTGTTGTTAGTTGGCTAGTGACATGTATTACATACTTGTTGTTAGTTGGCTAGTGACATTACATGTATTACATACTTGTTGTTAGTTGGCTAGTGACATGTATTACATACTTGTTGTTAGTTGGCTAGTGACATGTATTACATACTTGTTGTTAGTTGGCTAGTGACATGTATTACATACTTGTTGTTAGTTGGCTAGTGACATGTATTACATACTTGTTGTTAGTTGGCTAGTGACATGTATTACATACTTGTTGTTAGTTGGCTAGTGACATGTATTACATACTTGTTGTTAGTTGGCTAGTGACATTACATGTATTACATACTTGTTGTTAGTTGGCTAGTGACATGTATTACATACTTGTTGTTAGTTGGCTAGTGACATTACATGTATTACATACTTGTTGTTAGTTGGCTAGTGACATGTCTTACATACTTGTTGTTAGTTGGCTAGTGACATGTATTACATACTTGTTGTTAGTTGGCTAGTGACATTACATGTATTACATACTTGTTGTTAGTTGGCTAGTGACATGTATTACATACTTGTTGTTAGTTGGCTAGTGACATTACATGTATTACATACTTGTTGTTAGTTGGCTAGTGACATGTCTTACATACTTGTTGTTAGTTGGCTAGTGACATGTATTACATACTTGTTGTTAGTTGGCTAGTGACATTACATGTATTACATACTTGTTGTTAGTTGGCTAGTGACATTACATGTATTACATACTTGTTGTTAGTTGGCTAATGACATTACATGTATTACATACTTGTTGTTAGTTGGCTAATGACATTACATATATTACATACTTGTTGTTAGTTGGCTAGTGACATGTATTACATACTTGTTGTTAGTTGGCTAGTGACATGTATTACATACTTGTTGTTAGTTGGCTAGTGACATGTATTACATACTTGTTGTTAGTTGGCTAGTGACATTACATGTATTACATACTTGTTGTTAGTTGGCTAGTGACATTACATGTATTACATACTTGTTGTTAGTTGGCTAATGACATTACATGTATTACATACTTGTTGTTAGTTGGCTAGTGACATGTATTACATACTTGTTGTTAGTTGGCTAGTGACATTACATGTATTACATACTTGTTGTTAGTTGGCTAGTGACATTACATGTATTACATACTTGTTGTTAGTTGGCTAGTGACATTATTATGTTTACATGTTAAACAGTCACCAGTAATGAAGAAAACATGTCTTGTTAAATCAAGGTAGGAAAAACAAGTTAAAAAATCACACTTTTTTGGTATTTATTTATTGATTTATTTTTGTTTTGTAAGTTTTTTACTTTTGGGTGAATTTTTAAAATATAAATAGATAATAAAGATACATTATGTTATCTGCAGCCGTACAGGACTAAGGAGCTGAAGCATCAGGTCAGTTAAATCTTTTGTTGTGTAATTTCTTCTTTATACAAATGTAGTTCTGCACTCAATCAATATACTGATGATAACGTGCCGGGCACTGATGTTGCTATGCTGCGTGTGCGTGGGGTCTAATTTAATATATACAGCCAAATATATACAGTCTTGAGATAAAATTTCAGAAGTTATTTCCTTTTTTTTTTCGCTTTTATATGTTATACATTTTAGTTTAAAACTAGCTTTTACAAGTAGAAATAAAGGAAAAATATATATAATCATGCTTACAAGTCACATTCATTAATTTAAAGCAAGTCATTGGTCTTTTTAATAACCATCATTTGATTCTTTGATATGAAGTCACTGTACATGTCTGTATAGTACATGTAGCATGTGTTTAATTGTCCTTTTAATTAGCTCATCTGACCCTAAGGGTCATGTGAGCTATTGTTACCTTGTTGGGCGTTCGTCCGTCTGTCGTTAGCTTTTTGCATTGTAATCAACTCCTCTAAAACCACTGGGCCAATTTGAATCATGATGCTGCTTTAAGCGAAATAATGTGTCTGGATCTGGAGCAGGGTTCGTACGGGTCATGGAATCCTGGAAAAGACATGGATTTTTATTTTGTAAAATAAAGGCCTTTAAAAGTCATGGAAAACTATTTTATCAAAAAGTCCTTGAATAGTCATGGAAAATTATTATTTGAGCTGTAATCTTTATTAAATGTATTCAAACATCTAAAATTAAGAGATTCTCCCGATTTCTGTCGTAACTGTTTCCTTTAGACGTACTTGAAACAAGGCACTAGTTGCGGTAAATGTAAAATAAGGATTTTAAGTTTGTTTCTTTAAAATTATTTGTAAAAATATGCAACCGGATGTATAGACTGGTTTCCTAATGTACTACAGTTTCTAACCCGAATAATCCAGTCGTTATATTACTCTCCCGCTAGTCGCTGCATTAACCTCATCCAGCGATAGTGCCGATAGAGGGTGCAGTATTATTCAAGTTACATTAAATGGTGTTGCAGTAGGAAACCAGATATTGGAAAACGTACTTTTGGCTTTTAAAATGTCAGGCAACTGCCATTTTCAGATCAAGTGGTTAGATAACCCTGAATATAAAAAGATGATTGGATGTGGGAAGTAGTGAGAGCAAAGCAAAAGGCTCATTTGGTCAAAAGGAATTTTATTTTTCGAATATGGGTAAAACTGCCCTTGAAGAATTGAAGAGCCCAGAGGAACACTAAACATTATGATTTTTCTAAAAATAAATCATCTACCAATTTTATAATATAGCTCGCTTATGAGGTGTGTATTTCCATATTTTAAAAATGACAACTTCCACATACAAATACAGCATATTGTAGTTTTTGCCACAAAATGGCTGGATACTCTTCTTTTAAAATTAAATGGCTTGAAAAGCCAGAATATAAGTGTCTGTCTCAAATACAGAACAAATTTAAAGCTGCATCATGTAATGTGTGTATAAAGCTAAGGATATTAATATCAGACTCAGTAAGTCACATTTATTCAACAAAACACTGAACATATAAAAAAAGCAGTTTGAGACTGTCAGTGTGGGTTAATAATCAAGTGGAACCAGCCAGTGTCCAGCCTACAAAAAAATTATTGGAGGAGTCTATGGCAACAACAGATTTCATAAAAGTGGAGATATAATTTTGACATTAAACATGGTAAAAAGCCACTTTTCTTTCATAAGTTATACAGACATTGTACAGGTTTTTCAGAGTATGTTCTCAGACGACATGATAGCAAACAAATGGCCCTTGGAGATCCGAAGCATGCTCTTTGGCAGTCTTTGGAATCCGTCCATATTTGATGGAATCAATCAAAAGAAAAAGAAAAAAGAAGATATATATGTTCTCTTATTTGATGAATCTCTAATTCAACAACTTAAAAAAACCAGCTGGACATCCAAGCTATACTAGAATTAAGTTATAAATTTAAATAGAAAACTGAAGGGGTTGTAATATGGTTGTTTCGAATCATGTCAATTCCGACCACGTTCTGCCTTTTTCGTGTCTTGACGTCTGAACACCTTGGCAGACGACTTCCGGTGTTTACGCTATTACTGTGACAACGTCAGCATATCATAGTCGTAGATGCGGTAGATTATAAATAATTGTAATATGGAGACGCCAAAGAAACGGCTGAGTAAATACTGGTGTTCGGTATCTTACTGTCAGTGTGATATCAGAAATATATACATAAAGGCAGATCGTTTTCCTTTGATGCTGACAACCGCAAATAAAGAAAGAAAACAAATTTAATTTTAAAGAAGTAATTATTGTCTGCATTGAAGTCTTTGATACAAATAAAATAATTTAATTGATATCTGTCTTTAACAGAAAATGTTAAGATTTTTTTAAGTTGAGAGTCGAACGTTAAAACGGCACAAATCGATTGGAGTTTTTGTTGTGTACATTGACACTGGAAGTTCAATGCAGATTAATCCATCAAAATCACATGATCTGGCGGACGAAAATAACAAAATTTTGACGGAATGGAAAGGATTCGAAACAACCGTATTGTCTCATTGTCCCATGGGCCACTTCCATTTTGATGGTAGTTCAGGTCACATTGGCATAAATGGCTACCAAGTGTGCTGTTTATGATGGATAATTTCTTATATACATGTACTCATATACAAAGGTTAGAACATGATAAATAATGTGATTACTTAAAATTGGTCCTGGAAAAACTAAAAAAATCCTGGAAAAGTCCTGGAAAAGTCCTTGAAAAGTCATGGAATTTTCTCACAAAAAAGGTGTATGAACCCTGCTGGAGGTAAAACTAAGAAAACTACACATGTACAGTACGGTCTGTAATATACAATGTAGCAGGTTACAACGGTAATTTATATGGTGATAATTAATTAATTATCTCCCTTTCTGTTGATATCTTTATACATGTACATGTACTAGTCCACTACCAAACAGTGACCCCCTTCAACAAGTTGAAGATTATATACATTTTGTAGGAGTAATATTTCTCTTGTAATTAATAACTTGAGGGTGTATCATACATGTATCAGTGTATTGGAGTTTGTCCAGGTACATTATGCATATGTCATAGGATTTAGATCAGGTGTTAAGAATGTCTATCACACCTCCTTATCTAATTAATCTCACTCCTTCATCGTGTTATATTAATAGATACAAAAATCATGATGGCAGAATTTACTGATATTTTCTGTTTATTTGAGGTTTGCCAGAGGGGTGAGAATTTCTGGCCGATTTTTGTTTGTTTCAAGACTATAAACTGACCAACTCGCCAAAATAACTGTGGCACACATGCACCTACCCCACAACAAATGTTATCATTCTGCCTTGATCATATATATACCTGTAGATGGGTGATTTTCAAAAAAATGAAGACTTTTCATTTTCAGAGAATAATTTGATCATTTTCAGAGAATAATTTGAATATTAAATGATATGAAAGAAAGGTAAATATCTTAAAACAAGCACAATGGTAACAGTTATCTTCATGCAAAGTGTCATGGAGATTGCTCTTCCGGTTAAAAAGTTATCCTCTAAAAACTGGTCAAATTTGTCAGGAGTGTGACGTTTTAGCGTGACAAACTTTAAATTGCCTTAACTTACCTTGATGATAAAAAAAATAAAATAAAAAATATATTAAAGAAAGATGGTATTCTATAATTTCGTACCATTTTACTTCAAATATCTAGATGTTTTGTGACCCTATGATTTTGCGACAAAAAATTATTCTATTTTTTAAATTGGTGTACATGAATAAATTTAACTTGGAAAATTGTACAAATGTCAAATTAAACCTTAATAGTTTTTCATTGTTGAGACTAATTAGTTCAGAAAAGTCGAAATATGTTGTAAAAAAACATTAGTTATAATAATTTAGTAGTATTAGACTGGATGAATATGATAGTTGTAAAATTGGGCTTGCATAAGGAGAGACACAAAAAATGTCAGGAGTGTGACATTGTTTCTTAGTTGTATAGTACTATGTTGTATGCTTTAATAGTTCACAATTTTCTTTATTTTCCAAAAGCTCCAGACCCAATCAAAGAAAAAAGTTGGAAATAGCTCTGATATATGACATATCATAGCTACATGTAGGAAATCAAAATAACTAATGTCAGGAGTGTGACACTTTTAATAGGCATATCTTTTAAATAAAAAAATAAATAAACCATGCTTCTACAAACTTCCACAATGTTTTCAATTTAATTACATATAAACAATAAGTAATAATTATAGTATTTTTGTATATTGCAAGACACCTTTCTCATAATAAGTGATGATAAAGGGTTATATTTTCTTAAAACATGTCAAAATATGGATTTTTTTCTAAATGAAAAATTGATGTATGTTGCTTTAGATAAACAGAATACTTACTTTAATATATCTTGCCTTTCATAAAACATTTTCATTCTTTTGATATAGCATTTTTGAAAATTTATCAAAAATTTTTCATTCAACAGTAATATGTCACACTCCTGACATAAAAACATTAAATGTCGATTGCAATTGCAGTAGGAAGTTTTTTTGTAGAGTAAATTATTGAGAAACATGGGGAAACTAATTTGAAAACCACTAAAAAGTAATTTTATACTAAGAAAAGATGATCTATTACTAGTTTTAATAAATTTCAAATCCATTTTAACCATTTTTGATGAGATAAATTCCTGAAGGGCAAATAATTAGCACATTCATCATTAGAAAAAGCCAAAACATAATTTTGAATCTTCTTTTAATATTTACTGTTAACTGTAAGAAATATAACTTTTAGTTTGGAAAGAATAAGTTGGTTATATTATTTTCAGCTCGACAGGTTTATTTTCGAGAGGGAGTCGGGAGTGTGACAATTTTATTTAAGAAATAGATTATTTTGTAAGCATATAGCCTCCATAAAACTGCTTGTAATTGTCTCGGGGAATTATTTAATTCTCAATAAGCACTATACTCTTGAAAAGATGTATAAATGGTTGAAAATTGGGTTGTCATTTTTTATAATTATGATAGTATTACTTAGAATATGATAAAATATGATTGTAATAACATCATAACAATGCAAAAATGAAATATATTCAAGGGAAACCTTTTTTCAGTCAAAATAGATTATGTACTACTACTTAAAAAAGTTATTGTGACCAACAATGATTGCATATAGCTTGATGTTTGGTGTATTTATCTTTTAGAAAAATGTGTCAGGAGTGTGACAAAAAAAAAAAAAATGGACAATATTTTCATTTCGTTACCTCTAGTTTATACCACCAATGATCAACTTAACTTAACTTTTGTTATATTTATTAGGCATATATAAATAATTGATTTACAACTATTAAGCCTCGTTAGATCATATTTTTTATGCTTGTATGAAAACTTTAATTACCAGATTTTTTTAAATATACAGTAAAAATAGTGTTTCTTATATATACTGAAACTGTTTTCTCATGATATATACAAAGTTTGGTACCAAAATGTGCCTATTTCATATCATTATCAAATGGAAATACATTTAGGTCTTTTACCATACCCAAAAGAAAATGATACCTCTGAGGAAGTAAGTCTGTATTTGTTATCATTTTAACACTTTGTTGCTAATAAAAGTTGAAATTTGTTTTTTTGTCTTTATATATTGCACTGAGCAACTGAATCTGAAAAATATATCATATTGACATTATTTTATGACCAAAATTATGTCAATTTGTCCAATTTGAAATTTCACCCTCTATGTCACACAAAGTCTTCATTATTTTGAAAATCACCCAGATATATTTGAAAGAAAACAAATGTCTTGTCTACATCAGTACATGTATGTGTTTTTACCTACCCACTTGAAATAAGAAATCATACTATTTTACATTTATAGTCACATTACAACATACATCAGGATTTTTTTTTAGGATGACCTCGTTAGACCTCATTATTGTGGTTCATTATAGACAGGTTGTTAACATATAACTGCAATATAATGAATATTGAATCATATGAATGGTGAGAATGGTGAAAATGGATAAAATTTGTACTATAATGGATATGTTCTACATACTTGTATATGGGGGTGGTAATGGGGTATCATGTAAAATATTCATGGTAAATTTTCACACAGAATAACAGTAACTGCAAGTGATATAATTTTCCTCTAATTTGACAAAAACAGTTGCTGGAAAAACTGCATTAAAAAAATTCAGGTCCATATTCAATGTTATATCATTGTAACACTATTACTGTAGCAGGGGTTTCACTATTTTTTTAGGCTGGAGGTACTTTCTAGAATGTAGGAGGTACCAAACAATTTCGGCAAGGGGTCTGGGGGCCGCTTAAGGCCCCCAGTGGGTCCAGGGCAAAGCCCTGGTAGGGGGACCAGGGGGGCTTTGCCCCCCGGAAGCTCCTGGATTGTAGAGATTTTGAGACTTAAATGTTTACCTGAAAAAAAAGGACATACTACAATATTTGCTTCAATTTTGTGTATAATAAATGAATTTGAAATTAAGATATAGCATAATCATAATTGATTTAAGTCTCGAAAACCCTAAAATCCAGGAGCTTCCAGGTGCTTTGCCCCCTGGTCCCTCCCACCAGGTTCATTTCTAGACTAATAGTAATGCTGATATTTCACGTGTTAACTTAACTTAACACTGAAAATTTCCTGCGCTCGTTCACACAAATCACAACAGATATCAGGAAAAAGAACGGGTATGCGGCAATGCCAACGCCGAACAGCATGATTTGACACGTTTTCATAGAATCTTCACCTTTGTTAAGCTTTTTGCTCTGCATAAAATAGTCAGTGATTGCTTTTTTTCGTTTAGACATTTTATCATTTTTCATCAATGATAATACGCCGCTTGAATAGACACTGTTAAATCGTCGTAGTTTAAAGCGCTTTTACGATATATCCAATCTGATCTCCAATACTGGAGGTGAAGAAAGTTCAGATACAGATTCCGACGCGGACCTCGACGAAGACACTCCCATAAATACTAGATTACGATTTCGAGTCCCACAGAACGATCTTATATTGTATTAACTAGAATTTTGCACATGATTTTTTTTGTTTTTATTTTTTCTGCCGGTACCAGACGCTACCGTAGCCGGGTAAAAGTACCGGGTACCGGCTCTTAATGAAAGCACTGTACTGTAGTATAGAAAGAGTGTTTGATGCTTGACATAATTAAGGTCAGTACCACTCTCTACTATGGTAGGAACACATATAATATATGTTATTTAAAATTTTAATAACTCTTAGCAAATAACAATCCTCATTTAGTTGTATTAACCTTAAATTTACTTCAGGTTGTTCAAATTATAAAAGTTTGACTTTCAGACAATTAAATTTTAACACACCAACCTTGACCATCATCAGTCACGTCAGGTGCCATTTTGATGTTCAGGGCCTATGAGACAGGGGTTCAGCCGGTACATCGATACAGGTTCCGGAGAGCCAAGAAGGGGCCTGTGAATCTCTGAAGGGCCTACTTTACAAGTAACACCTTGCTGCATTATCTGATTATGTTTGTCACTGCTTTTTATAAAGTAAACAGGTATATGTTATCTGGACATTCTGCTGCACAGGAAATAAACCATTTACGAAAGTTTAGCAGTGGTTTTATTGGACCTCAAATTCTCAATTTGAGAGAAGTCTTAGCGTGTCCCCAGGGCCCTAAAGCAGTCTTGTTCCATCTCATTTCTCTTGGAGGCCCTGTTGATGTTTATTGGACAGTGATTCATATACATGTTGTAGAGGGGTTTCCTAGACAGTGATTCATATACATGTTGTAGAGGGGTTTCCTAGACAGTGATTCATATACATGTTGTAGAGGGGTTTCCTACATGTAGATGAAAGGTGGTAATTACAGAGATGCAATATACTAGTCTAAAACTCTTATATTATAATATACAGTATATGAAAAAATGTACTCTTTAAGGATCAATTTAATGTTGTAATGCTAGTGTTCTAAAACTAGTATTCATTAATGGGAAAAATGAGGCTGTCCTTTATAGACAGTGATTTGTTATATAGAGGTGTCCTTTATAGACAGTGATTTGTTATATAGAGGTGTCCTTATAGACATTGATTTGTTATATAGAGGTGTCCTTTATAGACTGATTTGTTATATAGAGATGCTCTTTATAGACAGTGATTTGTTATATAGAGGTGTCCTTTATAGACAGTGATTTGTTATATAGAGGTGCTCTTTATAGACAGTGATTTGTTATATAGAGGTGCTCTTTATAGACAGTGATTTGTTATATAGAGGTGCTCTTTATAGACAGTGATTTGTTATATAGAGGTGCTCTTTATTGACTGATTTGTTATATAGAGGTGCTCTTTATAGACAGTGATTTGTTATATAGAGGTGCTCTTTATAGACTGATTTGTTATATACAGGAGCTCTTTATAGATTGATTTGTTATATAGAGGTGCTCTTTATAGACTGATTTGTTATATAGAGGTGCCCTTTATAGACAGTGATTTGTTATATAGAGAGGTGCTCTTTATAGACAGTGATTTGTTATATACAGGTGCTCTTTATAGACTGATTTGTTATATAGAGGTGCCCTTTATAGGCAGTCATTTGTTATATAGAGGTGCTCTTTATAGGCAGTGATTTGTTATATAGAGGTGCTCTTTATAGACAGTAATTTGTTATATACAGGTGCTCTTTATAGACAGTGATTTGTTATATAGAGGTGCTCTTTATAGACAGTGATTTGATATATACAGGTGCTCTTTATAGACAGTGATTTGTTATATAGAGGTACTCTTTATAGGCAGTGATTTGTTATATAGAGGTGCTCTTTATAGACAGTGATTTGTTAAATACAGGTGCTCTTTATAGACAGTGATTTGTTATATAGAGGTGCTCTTTATAGACAGTGATTTGTTATATACAGGTGCTCTTTAAAACAAGTTTGACTCTACACTATTTTTTTTGCCTTGAAACTGACAGAATTATATTGAAACTGGTACAATAAATCAATTTCTTGTAACAGTAAAATGTTGAAGTAACACTTTAAAGTAGTAAGGTACACATACTTATCAGTGTTAATATTCAACTTTAAAGGAAATCTGTAGATAACAAGTAAGGTGTGGTTCAGATGTCAGAGGTCCTTAGTTCTATAGCTATGTAACTACTGTGGTCATTGTAGGCATTATATTACTGTGGTGTAGGTCATTGTAGATACAATAGTCTTATTAAGGTGTTGTCCTCATAGGTTTATAAACTGTAATAAGGTGATTTTCTCTAGATTTAATAACATGATTCTATGAGGGATAATTACATTTAAGGTATAGTAGTGATTTTTTTAAAAGTTTTATTTTTGTTGTTGTAATTTTCCATTTTTACATACAATACAGACATTACAATTCATTTACATAACAAGACATTACACACATTATATTGGCATATTCCGATCTGGATATATATTATGTACATGTATTGAATTAATACCTATATCACACGTTATTACATGTGTACATGTATATGAAATGGTTGTGATCAGAGCTCCAGATAATTATGTATAATTACATTTGAGGTATAGTAGTGATTTTGTTTTAGTTATAATTAGTTAAAATCTGTGTGGACTATAAAGTCTATAATTAGAACTTGAAGAATTTTTTGATACTGTTGAATTTATTTAGATTTGTGTATACCAATTTTTGTGGTTTGAGGAAAAACTAGTTTTCTGAGAATGCATGGATTGCCCTAATGTTAGTACAGTCAAACCTGTCTAATGTGATCTTTCAGTGGAACATTGAAATAGGGTCACATAAGACAGGTGGTCGCTAAATACAAGTTTGTTTAATATGAAATGCACTGTGAAAGGAAACTAAAATTAAGGTCACACATAATACAAGTTATTGCTTTATAGAGGTGGTCACTAAAGCAGCTTTGACTGTGCATATACAGGGTATATAATATACACATTTGTATATGGTGACAATGATTTGTTGATTGAATTCTTAAATGTATAGTTTGAAAATAAAATCCATGAATATTGGTTTATAACATGAATAATGATGAATTCACAGTAGACAATAGAATAGTAGCATATGTTTGTCTGAATTAAGTAGTATGTGGCCGTTCAATGCTGAATGACATTCATGAACAAAAAATGGGAAGACAAAATGAAACATATGAATTTATTAATTACCTGATGAACATGCTGGTACACATTATTAGATGTAAATAAAGTACTATGTTGTAAGGTTAGAAACCTGAAAATGATATAACTGAAATATTGTTGAAAGTGGCATTAAAACACCATAACTCTAACCCTAGAAACCTGAGATGTTCAGAATACAATACACATGTACAATACAATACACATGTACAATATAATACACATGTACAATACAATACACATGTACAATACAATGCACATGTACAATACAATACACATGTACAATACAATACACATGTACAATACAATACACATGTACAATACAATACACAGTACACTGTATGTTATTTATTCATGTGCATCAAAAGCATGTTTACATGTGTACTAGTACTACTAAGAATTTTGATTTCTGTAGCAAAAATATGGAAACACCAATTAATATTTCGAAACACTAAAAAAATTTTGTTGGAATAGACAAGTGTTCAGGTTTCACAGGTTAAAATAACTTAAATTTGCAATGATTTTAAGACATTAACTTTCATGTAAATAAATATTTGGTTGACACAATTTTCCACTTTATTTAGGGTTTGTCGTTTGAGAAAAAAAAATTGTCTTGTTTTCAAAGTTGTAAAACATGTTGTTTTTGGTTGACATTCTTCTGACACATACCGGTACAGTGATGGTAATGCTATTGTTTGATAAATACCTGTAACATTGTTAATACAGGTAGTCAGGTACAATGTAGGGTTATTTTTAGTTATCAAATCATGTGACTATGTACAATGTATAGCCTAGAAGATGATTTAATCCTCACATTATCACTTAAAATTCTACAAAAAACATGAAAAAGTCATATCTATCTAACTTGCTTGAACAAAATTGTCATTTAAAAAAATGACATGCTCTTAAAGGACAATTTCTGTGGTCTGTTTTGAAAACAAACCAATCCATACCTATGCAATGTAACACGGATACATACAATGTATGTACAGTATTCTGGCCATGCTAATTCATTCTTGGTGCCAATGGTGGGTTGAACAAGATGCATAAATGCTATATATATTATATATACAGCAGACCAATAATAGTTTATGGATGGCCTCGTATTAGATACAGCAGACCAATAATAGTTTATGGATGGCCTCGTATTAGAAGAACATTCAACTCTAAGAATCTCTATAATTATGCCTTTCTTTCTCTCTTCAGGTTGACTGCTTTTTGGTGATTGGCTGTGACAGTTGTGTCTTTTGGTAGTTGGATATACTTATCTTTTGGATTTCTCTTCAGTCAGTCATTCTATACTTTTAATTGGATCTTTGAATTCTGTATCTTAACCATGAGTGTTAACGGGGATGCTCTTCCTACTAACCATGTTGAGTTGTACGTCAGAACAGGAAAGGATGGAGAGAGTTATGGTGCTTGTCCATTTTGTCAGAGGTTTTACATGATATTGGATCTAAAATTTAAATCTGGTGACTTAAACTTTGATGTTATAACAATTAATATGGCTCGTCCTCCAGTTGATTTTAAGAAGTTAGCCAATCGCTTGCCTGTATTGAAGCATGGAGATGAAATAAGATCGGATAATGATGAGATCGTCCAATACATAGATGAAACATTCCCATATCCTTCCCTCCAGTACAACAATGTACATGCCCATTCAGTTTGTTTGGACATTTTCTCAAAGTTCTCCTACTTCATTAAGCAAGTCAGTCACTCGGCTGATCACCTTTTGAAGGAATTACAGGCGATCAATGACTATCTTGAAACAGCAAACACTCGCTACCTTTGTGGCGATAAACTTACCCATTTAGATTGCCTCATGTTGCCAAAGCTTCAACATATTAGAGTTGCTGCAAAAGCATTCAAAGATTTTGAGATTCCTGATGATATGGTCGGTCTCTGGAACTACCTTGGTGCTGCCTACCAGAATGAGACCTTCCGTAAAACTTGTCCATCGGACCAGGAAATCGTTTATCAATGGGAATCTAAACAGGAAACACCATCTCTTTCTGAGGAAAAGATGAAGTTGTATAGTACAGATGGATACAACCAGCCAAAATTCTCCTTTGAGACACCACTGAAATCATAAACATGGACAAAGGGAGATAACTCTAGTTTAAAGATGGAGGAATTATAAGTGAAATGTGATTGATATACAGTACAAGTCAGCATTATATTGTTGTGTTTTGTGAATCTTATATGTTTTTAATTATGTAGAATTATTTCTTTCTCAACTAATATCACAATAGATTTTAAAAGTAGATATAGCAATACAAAAAATATACTGCTTATTGTACATGTGTGAATGTTAATTACCAACACTACTATACACTGTATTATATACAATGTAGACACTTTTATGTGTATATTCATTAAGTAATTTTGTTATATTTAAATAAGTGAAACTGAACTTTAAAATGTTTCTTCCCTTTTTTGAGATTTTTGTTTATTATAAAATCAAATATTAGCTGTACAGCAATGTTAATAGAAGACAATACTATATACATTTGTACATGTAGATCCATGTAAATACTAAAATGTACCATGGCATTAGTTTTATGAAAGAACACACAGCTTTCTCAATTTGAACAAAGATTTTTTTAATTCATTCTTTCTAAACTTAATACCACCTTGCCATGGAAATCAAGCATAAAACAATTAACAAATACCTATATATTCATATATACAAAATGTAGTGTACAAGTCCCTGTCTGATTAATAATCCCTTTAAATAAATTGTTGCTATGAAGGTTGAAATCTAGACTGACCACTTATATTTACATGTACTATCCACATGTGTCCACATGTAATCAGTATAGAAATGTTGTTAGTAAATAAAAGTGGTCAGTCAAGATTTGAACTTTCATAGCAATGATTATTTAGAAAATATTTTACTTTTTACAATTAGATGTTTGTCTCTGATGAAGAGGTGATATATCAGATCAAGTTATAGTGAAACAATATTAGTTTATAGCATACAATTTGTATTTGTTTTTTTTGTTTGTTTGATGGTGTTCAACGCCACTTACAACAATATTTCAGTTATATCGTGGCGGTCAGTTTTATTGGTGGAGGAAACCAGAGTACCCGAAGAAAACCACTGACCTGTCGCACGTCACTGATAAACTTTATCACATAATGTTGTACACCTTGCTCTGATTGAGATTCGAACTCACAACATCAGTGGTGATATGCACTGATTGTATAGGTAGTTGTAAATCCAACTACCATACGATCATGGCCACGACTGCCCCATACGTTTGTACATACAATGTTGTAGTCTTATACTGTAACATACAGTTTACTATGCTATAAATACAGTATGTATTTCTTCTTCTTGTTTACATGTACATTTGTGTATTTCTTCTTCTTGTTTACATGTACATGTGTATACAAATTTACATGTAGAATTACAAATAGATTTTTTTAAGAAATGGAAAAAAAAAATTTTGAGAGGAAACTTATTACATTGATCTATATATAGCTGAAATAATATACAAGTCTTTCTGTGAAGACATTTTCTCCAAATCTACCATACAAATATATCACCTCAACTTAACAATGTTGAATGATTTCTGTCTCATACTAATGCATTAATTAGGGTTTATAATTAGTGTCATATTTAGTGTTTTAGAGGTCTTTTGTAAAGTAATCTACAATTGTAAGTTAATTAGTGAATGTTTTTCTGTGTATTGTATGTATCAATGCTTTTACAGTGAATTTTGGTGCTATATATTAATCTTAATGTTTGTTTATAAGTGTACATGTTTCTGCTATGAACAAAATCATGACTATATTTCTTTCTATGTTGGTCAGACTATCACTCGTCTGAAAGAGGGCTTTCCTGTAACTGGATAAATATAAGACATGCCCATTGTTTTGTGACATCAAAAAGTTCTTAACGCCCATTGTTTTGTGACATCAAAAATTCCTTAACGCCCATTGTTTTGTTACATCAAAAATTCCTTAACGCCCATTGTTTTGTGACATCAAAAAGTTCTTAACGCCCATTGTTTTGTGATATTAAAAAGTCCTTAACGCCCATTGTTTTGTGACATCAAAAAGTCTGTAACGCCCATTGTTTTGTGACATCAAAAATTCCTTAGCGCCCATTGTTTTGTTACATCAGAAAGTTCTAACATACATGTATCTTAGATATTTTTATTTAAATCAAGAATATAACAGAACAAAGAGTACTGTAATATCTGCCAACCCATGTTAAAACTCAAATCACATTCTGGCTTCCATGATTTATTTTGATTCTGATATGTCTAAGAGTACAAATACGGTAGTATACTTTGATTGGAAGACGGTAATTTATATTTACGTTTGCGGAAAATGTCGCACATTATTTATGCTGCCATTATGGAAAAGTCATTCACATTCACCGGTGCATGTGCGAATGAGATTATACCATCGATAAATCACTTGTTTGTTTGCAAAGCGAAAGAAGGAGGTCATGTTAGAATTGGATATATCTTTTGATCTATTAAATATATTTTCAAAATTTCTTTTACATTTAGAGTGTTACTTACATGTAATATCACCCAAAAGGCATATCAAAATAAGTAAAAAGATTAAGCAGACCAAAAGATATACAAAAGATATATCATTATCACTAAGAAGAGTGATACGTTTATTATCACAGTGATTTATCACGTCTCTGACTGTACTGTACTTGAATGTCATATTCTACTCCACCATTAGTTAGTCCTCATAAGAGGAATGTTTTTTTTCCAGTTTGAGGTGATCAGAATATTTTAACTAGTGTTGCAGGATGAAGACTGTTTTAGATATTAAGGTTTTTGTTGTATCTGGTGTTTTGGTGTTTCTATTTGTATGTATTTATTATTTGGTCTATATACCTTGTATATGTATTTTTATTCTATATTTAGTAACATTTTATTTTTATTTTTATTATTATTATTTTTTATCATGTTTTTGTTCTATATTTCTTGTCATGTTGGTTCTGTCCATGTTCACACATTACTTCTAATGTTATATTTACTCCACATTATCTCCCCTTACTTAATTATCAACTTTAATTAATAATAAGATAATAAGGTTCAGCTGTTATTATCATGTAAAATTTAAAATTATTTTTTCTTCTTCTACACAAAAATCAAATGCAATAATATTATTATTTTTTTTATTTTTTTCCCATATAGTCAGGATTTTCTATATTCCCTTAACATCACCACCTGACTAGGGCGTGTGTGACAGGGGTTTTCAAAAACAATACATTTTGTGACTACATTATGATAAACAAAATAAAGAAATATCATTCACACACACTCTCTTACAATTGTGTTTTTCAAAAATATTAAATAGCTCCCGACATTTTGTACTTAATCAAAAAAGCTGAAAAAAGAATCTCAAATGTAATATTATGGGTGGTACAAATATTTTTATCTTCTACTTTTAAGAACTGAACATTAAAATACGTCATGACATCATATGTAGTCTTTAGCTCACATGGCCAAAAATCCATGTGATCTTTTTTGCTTGTCGTCTGTACATCGTAAACTTTCACAGCTAATTCTTCTCCTTTGAAGCCACTGAACCAAATTAAAACCAAACCATTCAGAGATGGTCCTTTGGTGGGTCCCTATTCAAATTTTGTCCGACCGCCCCGCCCTCCATTCAAGATATATAATGTAACGTTTATTTTATGTTTTTCTCTGAAATTTTCTTTCAGCCGATTTATACTGATTATGCAAATTAGGCATATTTTAGTAAAAAATCACATTTAAATCGTCTCCTCTGAAACTGCTGAACCAAAATAAACCAAATTTAGCTGGGATGAACTGTATGTGGCCCCCTTTCAATATTGTGTCCAACAGTGACGCACTCCATTCAAAATCGCTGCTGTTACTGAAAATAGTAACTTCTTCAATTGTCTACTTTATTATAAATCAAAATGAGCACACATTTTAGCAGCAGCTACATGGCAATGAATAGTTTAACATATATATCCTGGATTTTCCTGTGAAATTTTCCTTTCAACCGATTTTGCATATTTAGAGAAAAAAATATCACCTTAAAATATCCTGCTCAGAAACTTGAGCAGAAATAATCTTTGATCCAAGATGGCTTCCATTACTATTTGTAGAAATTTCAAATGGGAAAAAGAAAGGAATCGGCTGGATTTTTTTTCAATGAAATTTAGAAGTCAAATTGAAAGCCAGGTGAGCGATTACAGGCTACTGAGAACCTGTAGTTTGTGTGAATCATATATACAGTATATAACTTGTATGTACTTTTAAGCATGACTCTATATTACAAGTAATATACAAGTACTTGTCAGTTACCTGATATATGTGTTTTATGCTGTTCAATTAAAATTTGTACGTTGTACTCTTAGTTAGTATTGCATTATATTTTTTTTTACATTGTACTTTGTATCTGCAATTTAGTCTTGTTTTATATGCTAGTCAGTTAAATTTTTATTTACATTGTACTTCGTATCTGCAATTTAGTCTTGTTTTATATGCTAGTCAGTTAAATTTTTATTTACATTGTACTTCGTATCTGCAATTTAGTCTTGTTTTATATGCTAGTCAGTTAAATGTGTACTTGTTACATGTGCTTTGTCCCTGTAATTTAATCTTGTTTTATGCTAGTCAGTTAAATTTTTATTTACATTGTACTTTGTATCTGCAATTTAGTCTTGTTTTATATGCTAGTCAGTTAAATTTTTACTTGTTGCATGTGCTTTGTCCCTGTAATTATCCCCTTGCCAACAAAGTTGCGAAGGGATATAAAAACGCTACTGTCCGTCCGTCCTTCCGTCCGTCCTTCCATCCATCCTTCCGTAACATTCTTGTGAACACTATAGAATCAACATCCTTCAATGGATTTTGACCAAACTTGGTAGATACTTAGTCCTTAAGAGAATTTGGAACCCTATTGATTTTCAAGGTCAAAGGTCAAGGTCACCGGGTCAAATTTTTGAGACAATTCAGTATGCACTTTGTCATCGCAAATTCTCCTACATGATTAATCAGAAGTTCATGAAACTTAGTACATTGCAAGATCCTAATATGAAGATGAGCACATTAGTAGGATATCCCAGTCCATTGAGGTTTACCCCTGTTATGCTTTTTTGGACTTTGAGATTTTGAGACAATTCACCATGCGCTTTGTCATCACAACTCCTCCCACATGCTTCATGAGATGTTTGTGAAACTTAGTATATTGCGAGAACCTAATATGAAGATGTGCACATTAGTAGTATATCCTGGTCCATTGAGTTTTTCCAGAGTTGTGCCCGTTTGGACTTGGAAATTTGATACAATTCACCGTGCACTTTGTCATCACAACTCCTCCCACATGCATATTGAGATGTTTGTGAAACTTAGTATATTGCAAGATCCTAATATGAAGATGTGCACATTAGTACCATATCCCGGTCCATTGAGTTTTTCTAGAGTTATGCCCAAAACTATGCACTTGTACATCCTTACATGTAGATTCTAATGTGCAGTTATGCGCATTCAAACATAGAAATTCACCATTTGAACTTTTCTTAAAAAAATATGGTTTTGATATTGAACTGATGAATCTTCACGAAATATTGTTATTTTCAAGGTCAAAGGTCAAGGTCACTTGGTCAAATTTTTAGGTGAGGGGATATACCACGCTTTGCGTTGCCCTTGTTTAATCTTGTTTTATGCTAGTCAATTAAATTTTTACATGCAAGTACAATGTACAGTGTACCAGCAATTTAGTCTCAAACATATCATATGTTAGTCAGATATATCCTTTTGTTAAATTTTTGTTGTTGCTTATAGATCGTTTATGGTCATATACTCTTGGTATACCTTATATTTACTGTGCATCCCAACTACATACATACAAAAATGTATGTACCTTAAGAAATGAACTTTTACATATTTCTTAGATATTTTGATACATTTTGGCCTTTTACCTACTATACTTATTTTGATCTTCTTCCACCACTTAATCTAGTTATGGTTGTTATAGGAATAACACATGTTAAGAATAACTTGTTTGTATAACACATGTAAAAAATACCTTATGAGAATAACATATGTTAAAAATACCTTGTAAAAATAACACACTAAAATACCTTGTAGGAATAACAAATGTTAAAAATACCTTGTAGGAATATCAGATGTTAAAAATACCTTGTAGGAATAACACATGTTAAAAATACCTTGTAGAAATAACACATGTTAAAAAATTCCTTGTTGGAATAACACGTTAAATATACCTGGTAGGAATAACACATGTTAAAAATACTTGATAGAAATAGCACATGTTAAGAATACCTTGTAGGAATAACACATGTTAAAAATACCTGGTAGGAATAACACATGTTGAAAATACCTTGTAGGAATAACACATGTTAAAAATACCTTGTAGGAATAACACATGTAAAAAATACCTTGTAGGAATAACACATGTTAAACATAACTTGTAGGAAAAACACATGTAAAAATGCATTGTTGGAATAACACATGTTAAAAATACCTTGTAGGAATAGCACATGTTAAAAATACCTTGTAGGAATAACACATGTTAAAAATACCTTGTAGGAATAACACATGTTAAAATTGCCTTGTTGGAATAATATATGTTAAAAATACATGGTAGGAATAACATGTTGAAAATACCTTGTAGGAATATCACATGTTATAAATACCTGGTAGGAATAACACATGTTAAAAATACCTTGTAGGAAGAAAAATACCTTGTAGGAATAACACATGTTAAAATTGCCTTGTTGGAATAACATATGTTAAAAATACATGGTAGGAATAACATGTTGAAAATACCTTGTAGGAATATCACATGTTATAAATACCTGGTAGGAATAACACATGTTAAAAATACCTTGTAGGAAGAAAAATACCTTGTAGGAATAACACATGTTAAAAATACCTGGTAGAAATAACATGTTAAAAATACCTTGTAGGAATATCACATGTTATAAATACCTGGTAGGAATAACACATGTTAAAGGTACCTTGTAGGAATAACACATGTTAAAAATACCTGGTAGAAATAACATGTTAAAAATACCTTGTAGGAATATCACATGTTATAAATACCTGGTAGGAATAACACATGTTAAAATACCTTGTAGGAATAACACATGTTAAAAATACCTTGTAGGAATAACACATGTTAAAATACCTTGTAGAAATAACACATTAAAATACCTTGTAGGAATGACAAAATGTTAAAAATACATTGTAGGAATAACATGTTAAAATACCTTGTAGGAATAACACATTAAAATACCTTGTAGGAATAACACATATTAAAAATACCTTGTAGGAATAACATGTTAAAAATACATTGTAGGAATAACACATGTTAAAATAACTTACAACTATACTTTGCATATTTTTTTTACTATATAAAAGTAACAAGAAAGATGTTTTATGGAAAATTTGCTGACGAGGGAGATAATTCTGTGAACAACTCTGAGGTAGACAGTAGATTGCCGCCCTGAAGTGTGTTGAAAATCCTTTATTCAGTCTGGTTCCATAATTGTATTTTCTATGCCAGAAATTATTTTGTTGTCTTCTACAAACCAAACAAAACCTTCAAGTTATAAACATTTTAGAGTAGTTTCTGTATTATAAAACAGTTATTGCCTTTATATAAGGTGAACATCAACTTGTCAACCCTTGAGAGAAATGTTTTTTCTTGGGTTAAGCCCTTGAGGAAAACAACTACCCCCGCGTTGACTACATTCTATGTTCACCTCATATGGAGGCAATAATTGTATACTACATGTATTATGTGAAATAACAAACAATTAATTTGATAGTTTTAATGTTTTCAGATATTATGCATTAAGATGATTTACCAATATTAAAAATAAACTTTTAGGGGTAATCTAGGTATAGACAGTAAATATTTAAGATAACTATTTCCTGTTCTCTATTTATTGTGGTAGTGTATCATTGTATCAGTGTGATACACTTCTTAATACATCTCTTTATTGTACATGTACTATGCAGAATTTATGTCTCTTTTCAAATTCAGGTGCTTGATTTTTGTTTTATATACAATAAAATTTACACTAGTAACATAGTTTTCAGTTTATTCAATATAAAGGGACCGTCTTGGTCGTGATTGTATGGTAGTTGGATTTACAACTAACTAAATATGCAATCAGTGCCTATTGCCACTAACATTGTGAATTTGAAACCTGCTCAGGCAAGGTGTACTCAATACAACATGTGATAAAGTTTGTCAGTGGTACTCCGGGGCAAGGTGTACTCGATACAACATGCGATAAAGTTTGTCAGTGGTACTCCGGAGCAAGGTGTACTCGATACAACATGTGATAAAGTTTGTCAGTGGTACTCCGGGGCAAGGTGTACTTGATACAACATGTGATAAAGTTTGTCAGTGGTACTACGGGGCAGAGTGTACTCAATACAACATGTGATAAAGTTTGTCAGGGGTACTCCTGGGCAAGGTGTACTTGATACAACATGTGATAAAGTTTGTCAGTGGTACTCTGGTTTTCTCTACTATTAAAACTGACAGCCACAATATAACTGAAATATTGTTGAAAGTGGCGTTGAACATCATAACCCTAATCCTACAACGTTCACAATTAACCATCTATTCAGTATGATAACTGACAGGCACATGCAAGTTTATACTGGGTAAAAAAGTTATTACACAAGAAACAAGGATATAATTCTCATGTAGGTTGTGTGTCTGCCATTTCATGATTTGGTCTTTCTAATGTGACCTGTGACCTGTGATGTGGTGTGATGTTTTGTTAAGGAGCAATGTTATATATATACAATGTACAATAGGCTGTTACCAATGTGATTTAGAAGACCCAGGTGGCTCAATGAGTTAGGTAGTTGTAGGGCCCGGGTGGCTCAATGAGATAGGTAGTTGTAGGGTTCGGGTGGCTCAATGAGTTAGGTAGTTGGATTACCTAGCAACTCATGTAAGGTAGTTGGATTACCTAACAACTCATACAAGCCTATCACCAATACGGCGTTGGTTCGTGCCCGGCTTTGTAAATTACAAAAAAGGGTGCACTCGACTCGCAGTCGCAAGTGATAAAATTTACCAGTTGCTTGCCCATGGTCTGTGGTTCTCTCGGGGTACTCCGGCTTCTTCCACCTCTAAAACTGGTCGCCATGATATAGCTGAAATTTTGGCCATTGTGTTGTCTGTTCTTCTTCGATTTACGGATTCTGATTGCCCCTATGGTATCTTCAAACTCTTCTTACCAGAAATTGGTGGTTTTGATCGTTCAGATATCCTTCACCGTTTACTTTAAGCCATGGGGATGCCACTATTGTTTAATGTGGTAAAAGCAAACAACTCGATCAACCAATTAATTAATTTCTTTGTCATGATTTAATAGAGTATGATTTACAGAAGATGTCCATTTGACATATCTTTAGTATTTGTTCATTTAAATAATTTTATCTTGACAGCAATTATTTTTGATAAGGAGCAACACAGTAAGTGTTCTTCATGATCTACAGCCTTGTCATAAGTCTTCATCTGTTGTAGACCACAGGCTATGTGAATCTGTGTGTGTAGTGTGGACTGTACACCACAAGCTATGTCAATCTGTGTGTAGGCCACAGGCTATATATGTCAATCTGTGTATGTAGTGTGGACTAGACCACAGGCTATGTCAATCTGTGTGTGTAGACCACAGGCTATATCAATCTGTGTGTAGACCACAGGCTATGTCAATCTGTGTGTATAGACCACAAGCTATGTCAATCTGTGTGTGTAGACCACAAGCTATGTCAATCTGTATGTGTAGACCACAAGCTATGTCAATCTGTGTGTGTAGACCACAGGCTATATCAATCTGTGTGTGTAGACCACAGGCTATATCAATCTGTGTGTAGACCACAGGCTATATCAATCTGTGTGTGTAGACCACAGGCTATATCAATCTGTGTGTAGACCACATGCTATGTCAATCTGTGTGTGTAGACCACAGGCTATGTCAATCTGTGTGTGTAGACCACAGGCTATGTCAATCTGTGTGTGTAGACCACAGGCTATGTCAATCTGTGTGTGTAGACCACAGGCTATATCAGTCTGTGTGTGTAGACCACAGGCTATATCAATCTGTGTGTGTAGACCACAGGCTATATCAATCTGTGTGTAGACCACATGCTATGTCAATCTGTGTGTGTAGACCACAGGCTATATCAATCTGTGTGTGTAGACCACAGGCTATGTCAATCTGTGTGTGTAGACCACAGGCTATATCAATCTGTGTGTAGACCACAGGCTATATCAATCTGTGTGTGTAGACCACAGGCTATGTCAATCTGTGTGTGTAGACCACAGGCTATGTCAATCTGTGTGAGTAGACCACAGGCTATGTCAATCTGTGTGAGTAGACCACAGGCTATGTCAATCTGTATGTGTATACCACAGGCTATATCAATCTGTGTGTATAGACCACAGGCTATGTCAATATGTGTGAGTAGACCACAAGCTATGTCAATCTGTATGTGTAGACCACAGGCTATGTCAATCTGTGTGTGTAGACCACAGGCTATATCAATCTGTGTGTGTAGACCACAGGCTATGTGAATCTGTGTGTGTAGACCACAGGCTATGTCAATCTGTGTGTGTAGACCACAGGCTATGTCAATCTGTGTGTGTAGACCACAGGCTATATCAATCTGTGTGTGTAGACCACAGGCTATATCAATCTGTGTGTGTAGACCACAGGCTATGTCAATCTGTGTGTGTAGACCACAGGCTATATCAATCTGTGTGTGTAGACCACAGGCTATATCAATCTGTGTGTGTAGACCACAGGCTATATCAATCTGTGTGTGTATACCACAAGCTATATCAATCTGTATGTGTATACCACAGGCTATGTCAATCTGTGTGTGTAGACCACAGGCTATATCAATCTGTGTGTAGACCACAGGCTATGTCAATCTGTGTGTGTAGACCACAGGCTATATCAATCTGTGTGTAGACCACAGGCTATATCAGTCTGTGTGTGTAGACCACAGGCTATATCAATCTGTGTGTAGACCACAGGCTATATCAGTCTGTGTGTGTAGACCACAGGATATGTCAATCTCTGTGTAGACCACAGGCTATGTCAATCTGTGTGTGTAGACCACAGGCTATGTCAATCTGTGTGTGTAGACCACAGGCTATATCAATCTGTGTGTGTAGACCACAGGCTATATCAATCTGTGTGTGTAGACCACAGGCTATGTCAATCTGTGTGTGTATACCACAAGCTATATCAATCTGTGTGTGTATACCACAAGCTATGTCAATCTGTGTGTGTAGACCACAGGCTATATCAATCTGTGTGTGTATACCACAAGCTATATCAATCTGTGTGTGTATACCACAAGCTATGTCAATCTGTGTGTGTAGACCATAGGATATGTCAATCTGTTTGTGTATATCACAAGCTATGTCAATCTGTGTGTGTAGACCATAGGATATGTCAATCTGTGTGTGTATACCACAAGCTATGTCAATCTGTATGTGTAGACCACAAGCTATGTCAATCTGTGTGTGTATACCACAAGCTATGTCAATCTGTGTGTGTAGACCACAGGCTATATCAATCTGTGTGTGTAGACCACATGCTATATCAATCTGTGTGTGTATACCACAAGCTATGTCAATCTGTGTGTGTAGACCACAGGCTATATCAATCTGTGTGTGTAGACCACAGGCTATATCAATCTGTGTGTGTATACCACAAGCTATGTCAATCTGTGTGTGTAGACCACAAGCTATGTCAATCTGTGTGTGTAGACCACAGGCTATATCAATCTGTGTGTGTATACCACAAGCTATGTCAATCTGTATGTGTAGACCACAAGCTATGTCAATCTGTGTGTGTAGACCACAGGCTATATCAATCTGTGTGTGTAGACCACAGGCTATATCAATCTGTGTGTGTATACCACAAGCTATGTCAATCTGTGTGTGTAGACCACAGGCTATGTCAATCTGTGTGTGTAGACCACAGGCTATGTCAATCTGTGTGTGTAGACCACAGGCTATGTCAATCTGTGTGTAGACCACAGGCTATGTCAATCTGTGTGTGTAGACCACAGGCTATATCAATCTGTGTGTGTAGACCACAGGCTATATCAATCTGTTTGTGTATACCACAGGCTATATCAATCTGTGTGTAGACCACAGGCTATATCAATCTGTGTGTGTAGACCACAGGCTATATCAATCTGTGTGTAGACCACAGGCTATATCAATCTGTGTGTGTAGACCACAGGCTATGTCAATCTGTGTGTGTAGACCACAGGCTATGTCAATGTGTGTGTGTAGACCACAGGCTATATCAATCTGTGTGTGTAGACCACAGGCTATGTCAATCTGTGTGTGTAGACCACAGGCTATGTCAATATGTGTGTGTAGACCACAGGCTATGTCAATCTGTGTGTGTAGACCACAGGCTATGTCAATCTGTGTGTGTAGACCACAGGCTATATCAATCTGTGTGTGTATACCACAGGCTATATCAATCTGTGTGTGTAGACCACAGGCTATGTCAATCTGTGTGTGTAGACCACAGGCTATGTCAATCTGTGTGTGTATACCACAGGCTATATCAATCTGTGTGTGTAGACCACAGGCTATGTCAATCTGTGTGTGTAGACCACAGGCTATATCAATCTGTGTGTGTATACCACAGGCTATATCAATCTGTGTGTGTAGACCACAGGCTATGTCAATCTGTGTGTGTAGACCACAGGCTATGTCAATCTGTGTGTGTAGACCACAGGCTATGTCAATCTGTGTGTGTAGACCACAGGCTATGTCAATCTGTGTGTGTAGACCACAGGCTATGTCAATCTGTGTGTGTAGACCACAGGCTATGTCAATCTGTGTGTGTAGACCACAGGCTATATCAATCTGTGTGTGTAGACCACAGGCTATATCAATCTGTGTGTGTATACCACAGGCTATGTCAATCTGTGTGTGTAGACCACAGGCTATATCAATCTGTGTGTGTAGACCACAGGCTATATCAATCTGTGTGTGTATACAACAGGCTATATCAATCTGTGTGTGTAGACCACAGGCTATATCAATCTGTGTGTGTAGACCACAGGCTATGTCAATCTGTGTGTGTAGACCACAAGCTATATCAATCTGTGTGTGTAGACCACAGGCTATGTCAATCTGTGTGTGTAGACCACAGGCTATGTCAATATGTGTGTGTAGACCACAGGCTATGTCAATCTGTGTGTGTAGACCACAGGCTATGTCAATCTGTGTGTGTAGACCACAGGCTATATCAATCTGTGTGTGTATACCACAGGCTATATCAATCTGTGTGTGTAGACCACAGGCTATGTCAATCTGTGTGTGTAGACCACAGGCTATGTCAATCTGTGTGTGTATACCACAGGCTATATCAATCTGTGTGTGTAGACCACAGGCTATGTCAATCTGTGTGTGTAGACCACAGGCTATATCAATCTGTGTGTGTATACCACAGGCTATATCAATCTGTGTGTGTAGACCACAGGCTATGTCAATCTGTGTGTGTAGACCACAGGCTATGTCAATCTGTGTGTGTAGACCACAGGCTATGTCAATCTGTGTGTGTAGACCACAGGCTATGTCAATCTGTGTGTGTAGACCACAGGCTATGTCAATCTGTGTGTGTAGACCACAGGCTATGTCAATCTGTGTGTGTAGACCACAGGCTATATCAATCTGTGTGTGTAGACCACAGGCTATATCAATCTGTGTGTGTATACCACAGGCTATGTCAATCTGTGTGTGTAGACCACAGGCTATATCAATCTGTGTGTGTAGACCACAGGCTATATCAATCTGTGTGTGTATACAACAGGCTATATCAATCTGTGTGTGTAGACCACAGGCTATATCAATCTGTGTGTGTAGACCACAGGCTATGTCAATCTGTGTGTGTAGACCACAAGCTATATCAATCTGTGTGTGTAGACCACAGGCTATATCAATCTGTGTGTGTAGACCACAGGCTATGTCAATCTGTGTGTGTATACCACAGGCTATATCAATCTGTGTGTAGACCACAGGCTATATCAATCTGTGTGTGTAGACCACAGGCTATATCAATCTGTGTGTGTAGACCACAGGCTATATCAATCTGTGTGTGTAGACCACAGGCTATATCAATCTGTGTGAAGACCACAGGCTATGTCAATCTGTGTGTGTAGACCACAGGCTATATCAATCTGTGTGTGTAGACCACAGGCTATGTCAATCTGTGTGTGTAGACCACAGGCTATATCAATCTGTGTGTAGACCACATGCTATGTCAATCTGTGTGTGTAGACCACAGGCTATATCAATCTGTGTGTGTAGACCACAGGCTATGTCAATCTGTGTGTGTAGACCACAGGCTATATCAATCTGTGTGTAGACCACATGCTATGTCAATCTGTGTGTGTAGACCACAGGCTATATCAATCTGTGTGTAGACCACAGGCTATATCAATCTGTGTGTGTAGACCACAGGCTATATCAATCTGTGTGTGTAGACCACAGGCTATGTCAATCTGTGTGTGTAGACCACAAGCTATGTCAATCTGTGTGTAGACCACAGGCTATGTCAATCTGTGTGTAGACCACAGGCTATATCAATCTGTGTGTAGACCACAGGCTATATCAATCTGTGTGTAGACCACAGGCTATGTCAATCTGTGTGTAGACCACAGGCTATATCAATCTGTGTGTGTAGACCACAGGCTATATCAATCTGTGTGTAGACCACAGGCTATGTCAATCTGTGTGTGTAGACCACAGGCTATATCAATCTGTGTGTAGACCACAAGCTATGTCAATCTGTTTGTGTAGACCACAGGCTATGTCAATCTGTGTGTGTAGACCACAGGCTATATCAATCTGTGTGTAGACCACAGGCTATGTCAATCTGTGTGTGTAGACCACAAGCTATATCAATCTGTGTGTGTAGACCACAGGCTATATCAATCTGTGTGTGTAGACCACATGCTATGTCAATCTGTGTGTGTAGACCACAAGCTATGTCAATCTGTGTGTGTAGACCACAGGCTATGTCAATCTGTGTGAGTAGACCACAAGCTATGTCAATCTGTGTGTATACCAAAGGCTATGTGAATATGTGAAAACTATTTTCCCTCACCAACAATTCTTATAAATACAAACATTTTTTAAGACATTTAAATGTATTGATATCAATTGACTTTTAGATGAGAGTCCACAGCAGGGTAACCTGACCCCTAGTGGAGGGACAACAGACAGTAGGGCTGGAGGACCACTTACTGACTTTGTACAGCAACTGGAAGACTATGCACCAACGGTTAGTATATATTGTATATTATTTTTGTTAGATCCATAGATTGATTGATTGATTTCTTGTGTTTAATGCCACTTTCAGCAATATTTCAGCTATATCTTGGCGACCAGTTTTAGTGGTGGAAGAAGCCCGAGTATCAGGAGAACCACTGACCATGGACAAGCAACTGGTAAACTTTATCACTTGCGGCTTGCGAGTCGAGTACACCCTTTTTTGTAATTTACAAAGCCGAGCGTGAACTCATGCCATATTGGTGATAGGCTTGTATGAGTTGTTAGGTAATCCAACTACCTAACTCACTGAGCCACCCGGGCCCTCTAGATCAATAGAAGTCAACAGCAGGGGTGTAACCTAATCTTCAAGAAATAGACAACAGACTTCGATCAAGAATCCCTTATATATTGTGCCATCAATTAGAGTCGAAGGTCCACTTTGAATTTTGGGTACAAATCACAGTTGTCATAGGAGGTGTGATCATGGTGCCAATAATAATAACCTAAGTTGTGAGTTCTCTTCTCGAATATAGCTAAAGTACTGCTCATTCGATGTTTAACAGCAATCAATCGATCGATGTCGTTAATGCAATATTATGTTGGTCAGCAACTATCACAATATAACTCAACTGATTATCTCTTTGGTATCTTACTGTTAAAATTGGTGAAAACCCCCAAATCACTAATCCATAACATCCATGATATAATTCATTTATGTGTTCTTAGAGGTTATTAGTATTTATGGATGATTTGTACATTTTCCCTTTCATCTTTTCCCACAATAATATCTATTAACATCCAGCTAGCATGATATTTACATAATATCGCTGTTTTCTAATGTGGTTTCGTAATGACGTCACATGACCAAATCCTCAATAAACATATCATCCTTGAATATTTTACTCAAAATTGATTTCTCATCTCATCTCACATCTCAAGCTTTGCCCTTGATGTGATATATACATATATTGCTATGAGAAATCCAAGCTTCGCCCTTGATGTGATATACCTGTATATATATATTGCTATGAGAAATCCAAGCTTCGCCCTTGATGTGATATATACTGAATATTACATGTCAAAATCTGTATCACATGCTGTATCAACCCAAGAACCCTATATCACCCCGAGGGTAGATATAGGTCGAGGGTTGATATGGCATGTGATGCATATTTTGACATGTAATGTTCATTATATCATATATTTTAACCATGCCTTTAATAATACATATATTTAGATATTCACTATATTTCTATCTGAATAGAGTTACTTCCCCTTTCAAATTTATCATTTTTAGTTCACTTGGATCAAAGGTCCATGTGAACTATTGCCATCACTTGGCGTCCGTCGTCTGTAAACTTTTCACATTTCAAGCTTCTCCTCCGAAACCACTGGGCCAATTGGAACCAAACTTAGCAGGAATGTTCCTTGGATGGTCCTCTACAGAGTTACTGTTTTTCGTTCCAGTCGGATATTCAACATGGCTGCCAGGGCCAATAATATGCTCTGATTGGCTGAAATTTCAAAGATCTTCTTCTCTGAAACCTCTTGGAAAATTGAAACCAAACTGCCCAGGAATGATCATTGGAAGGTCCTCTACAAAATTTTAGTTTTTTATGCTGATCGGAAATCCAAGATGGCCGCCACCGCAGGACATAGATTAACATTGGACACTATGGGAAAATGTTCAAATGCCTTCTTCTCAGAAACTACAAATATGATTAAAGCCAAACTGTACATGAATGTTCATTGGATGGTCCTCTACAATCTTAAGGTTTTTTGTTCCGATATGAAATTCAAAATGGCGGCTACCGCAGGACTTAGTTTAACATTGGACCCTATTGGAAAAATGATTCAAAGCGCTTCTTCTCTGAAACCACTAGGACAGTTGAAACCAAACTGCCCAGGAATGATCATTGGATGGTCTTCTACAAAGTGTGCATTTTTTATGCCAATCGGAAATCCAAGATGGCCGCCACCGCAATACATAGATTAACATTGGACCCTATGGGAAAATGTTCAAATGCCTTCTTCTCAGAAACTACAAATATCAAACTGTACATGAATGTTTATTGGATGGTCTTCTACAAACTTAAGGTTTTTTGTTCCGATATGAAATTCAAAATGGCGGCTACGACAGGACTTAGTTTAACATTGGACCCTATGGGAAAAATGTTTCAAAACGCTTCTTCTCTGAAACCACTTGGAAAATTGAAACCAAACTGCACAGGAATGATCATTGGAAGGTTCCCTACAAAGTTTCTGTTTTTTTATGCCGATCGAAAATTCAAGATGGCCGTCACTGCAGGACATAGATTAACATTGGACCCTATGGGAAAATGTTCAAATGCCTTCTTCTCAGAAACTATAAATATGATTAAAGCCAAACTGTACATGAATGTTCATTGGATGGTCCTCTACAATCTTAAGGTTTTTTGTTCCGATATGAAATTCAAAATGGCGGCTACGGCAGGACTTAGTTTAACATTGGACCCTATGGGAAAAATGTTTCAAAATGCTTCTTCTCTGAAACCACTTGGACAATTGAAACCAAACTGCCCATGAATGATCATTGGAAGGTCCTCTACAAAGTTTATGTTTTATATGCCGATCGGAAATCCAAGATGGCCGCCACCACAATACATAGATTAACATTGGACCCTATGGGAAAATGTTCAAATGCCTTCTTCTCAGAAACTACAAATATGATTAAAGCCAAACTGTACATGAATGTTCATTGGATGGTCCTCTACAATCTTAAAGATTTTTGTTCCGATATGAAATTCAAAATGGCGGTTACGGCAGAACTTAGTTTAACATTGGACCCTATGGGAAAAATGTTTCAAAACGCTTCTTCTCTGAAACCACTTGGACAATTGAAACCAAACTGCCCAGGAATGATCATTGGAAGGTCCTCTACAAAGTCTCTGTTTTATATGTTGATTGGAAATCCAAGATGGCCACCAACGCATTACATAGATTAACATTGGACCCTATGGGAAAATGTTTATTGGATGGTCCTCTACAAACTTTATGTTTTTTATTCCGATATGAAATTCAAAATGGCGGCTACGGCAGGACTTAGTTTAACATTGGACCCTATGGGAAAAATGTTTCAAAACGTTTCTTCTCTGAAACCACAAGGACAGTTGAAACCAAACTACCCAGGAATGATCATTGGAAGGTCTTCTACAAAATGTGCGTTTTTTATGCCGATCGGAAATCCAAGATGGCCACCACCGCAATACATAGATTAACATTGGACCCTATGGGAAAATGTTCAAATGCCTTCTTCTCAGAAACTACAAATATGATTAAGGCCACACTGTACATGAATGTTTATTGGATGGTCCTCTACAAACTTAAGGTTTTTTGTTCCGATATGAAATTCAAAATGGCGGCTACGGCAGGACTTAGTTTAACATTGGACCCTATGGGAAAAATGTTTCAAAACGCTTCTTCTCTGAAACCACTAGGACAATTGAAACCAAACTGCACAGGAATGATCATTGGAAGGTCCTCTACAAAGTTTCTGTTTTTTATGCCGATCGAAAATTCAAGATGGCTGTCACCGCAGGACATAGATTAACATTGGACCCTATGGGAAAATGTTCAAATGCCTTCTTCTCAGAAACTACAAATATGATTAAAGCCAAACTGTACATGAATGTTCATTGGATGGTCCTCTACAAACTTTTTGTTTTTTGTTTTGATATGAAATTCAAAATGGCGGCTATGGCAGGACTTAGTTTAACATTGGACCCTATGGGGAAAATGTTTCAAAACGCTTCTTCTCTGAAACCACTTGGATAATTGAAACCAAACTGCCCATGAATGATTATTGGAAGGTCCTCTACAAAGTGTGTGTTTTTTATGCCGATCGGAAATCCAAGATGGCCACCACCGCAGGACATAGATTAACATTGGACCCTATGGGAAAATGTTCAAATGCCTTCTTCTCAGAAACTACAAATATGATTAAAGCCAAACTGTACATGAATGTTCATTGGATGGTCCTTTACAAACTTTACGTTTTTTGTTCTGATATGAAATTCAAAATGGCAGCGACGGCAGGACTTAGTTTAACATTGGACCCTATGGGAAAAATGTTTCAAAACGCTTCTTCTCTGAAACCACTTGGATAATTGAAACCAAACTGCCCATGAATGATCATTGGAAGGTCCTCTACAAAGTTCCTGTTTTTTTATGCCGATCGGAAATCCAAGATGGCTGCCACCACAGGTCATAGTATTAACACAGGACCATATGGGGAAAATACAGAAATATATTCTTCTCTGAAGCTATTGCACTGATTGAACCTAAACTGTGCATCAATCATTGGAAGGTCCTTTACAAACTTTGTGTTTTTTATGTTGATCGTAATCCAAGATGACTACCACTGCAGGACATAGTTTTTACATAGGACCAATTGGTTCTTTTTATAACCAGGTGAACGATACAGGCTCTTGAGAGCCTCTGGTTTAAAATTTCTTTCATATGTATTCAAATTTTTATATTTGTAAGTTTTGGTCCAATTCTAATATCTATATATACCTGTACATCCATAACAATTCCAAAAATCTGAAAAATCTATTGTAAAATTTTAATTTTTATGGTTAATTTGAATTTTTTTTGTTACTAAATCTTACCTACTGTAACACTTCAAATTTAAAGAGGTATATAATACGGCCTTCGAAGAAGACACCCATATGATATAGGGTAGGGTATGCGATATAGATCTAGGGATGCGATATAGGGTAAAAATATAGGCTAGGGACAATCATTGATAATGCATATACAAAACACCTGTATTTTAATCTAGATATATGATATATATACCTGTATATATTACTATGAGAAATCCATTCTCGCTAAACAAATGAACAATAGTACATATATATATTTATATATTAAGTATTATAATCATTTCCATGGTTAATAATGCTTTGACTTAGTGTTATTTTTTTAGATACCAGACTCTGTAACTGCCTTTGACTTAGTGTTAACTGTATTTTTTAGATACCAGACTCTGTAAGTGTTAACTGTATTTTTTAGATACCAGACTCTGTTACTGCCTTTTACCTTAATAGAGCTGGATTTGAAGCAACAGATCCTAGAATGTAAGTACAGTCTTTGCCTTCATTTTTTTCACCTACATGTACTTGCCCGAAAGGCAAATTTAGATTTTTTTTTTTTTTTTTTCAAGCAAATTCTTTCATAATTTTCACCTATCCAAATCCAGTTTTGCTTGTACCAGACTTTGGGCAAGTGGGCTAGCGTGAAGACGGTAAGTATACTGATGTTTCACATGTAGTTAGTTTTAGATCTACACAAGTTGACCAACAACATTGTCATTGAAATGAAAAGAAGTGTTCATAATTATTTTATTAACTTAATTCAGATGATTCGCGTGTTTCGGTGCATGTGTCTTGTAAATGATTATCATGGGGAAAATCACACGAATGTCATGTACACATAATACTTATCTGATTTTTTCCACATGTGTCGCATATGTGATGATATTGACATGAGTCGGATGACTTTTAAGCAGAGAGATAATAACATGAAAATCATGACCTTATCCTAAAAAATGTAAAATATTTGTGTGGAAGATTCTCTGGTCGATTCAATAGTTAAACAACAATCAGCCAATCAATCACCCATCGAACACAGGTCATTGACCTAATAAAAAAGTGATGAAGGTTGGACGAGAGTCATTAGTCATTTTCTATTCTGATATTTTACTTGGACTATAGAATTATACGTACTGTCATTATTTGTTAGCAGGATAACTTTTCGTGGATTTAGTAGATTGATTTGAAATTTGGATGAAATATTTCTACTTCTTACCTTTACAGAACACGATTAGTTTCGATAGCAGCACAGAAGTTTGTATCAGACATTGCCAATGAAGCACTACAGCATTGTAAGATGAAGTCTTCATCAGGCCAGAGTAAAAGTAAAGGCAAGGTTTGTACCACTCAATGCTAAACAGAGCCAGGGGGCCACCGTTGCCGTGATCGTATGGTAGTTGGATTTACAACTACCTATGCAATCAGTGCCTATCACCACTGATGTTGTGAGTTCGAATCTCGATCAGGGAGAAGTGTACAACATTATGTGATAAAGTTTGTCAGTGACATGTGACAAGTCTGTGGTTTTCTCCGGGTTCTCCGGTTTCCTCCACCAATAAAACTGACTGCCAGGATATAACTGAAATATTGTTGAATGTGGCGTTAAACACCATCATGCAAACAAACAAACTAAACCAAGCCAACCATGCATACTTGATTTTATTTCTGTATCTGTCATGTGTAATTAAATTGTATGTAATACACCCACTGATTTTATATTACAATTTCAAGTTTATTTCAAGTCTTAAATGATAATCCCCCTAATGTGAGTAGATATCTAATTTAGTGTGCAAGCGTTTCTGGAATAACCTTCATCAGGTACGTTTCTAGAATAACCTTCATCAGGTACGTTTCTAGAATAACCTTCATCAGGTACGTTTCTAGAATAACCTTCATCAGGTACGTTTCTAGAATAACCTTCATCAGGTACATTTCTGGAATAACCTTCATCAGGTACGTTTCTAGAATAACCTTCATCAGGTATGTTTCTGGAATAACCTTCATCAGGTACGTTTCTAGAATAACCTTCATCAGATACGTTTCTGGAATAACCTTCATCAGGTACGTTTCAAGAATAACCTTCATCAGGTACGTCTCTGGAATAACCTTCATCAGGTACGTTTCTAGAATAACCTTCATCAGGTACGTTTCTGGAATATCCTTCATCAGGTACGTTTCTAGAATAACCTTCATCAGGTACGTTTCTGGAATAACCTTCATCAGGTATGTTTCTGGAATAACCTTCATCAGGTATGTTTCTAGAATAACCTTCATCAGGTATGTTTCTGGAATAACCTTCATCAGGTACGTTTCTGGAATAACCTTCATCAGGTATGTTTCTAGAATAACCTTCATCAGGTACGTTTCTGGAATAACCTTCATCAGGTATGTTTCTGGAATAACCTTCATCAGGTATGTTTCTAGAATATCCTTCATCAGGTACGTTTCTAGAATAACCTTCATCAGGTACGTTTCTGGAATAACCTTCATCAGGTATGTTTCTGGAATAACCTTCATCAGGTATGTTTCTAGAATAACCTTCATCAGGTATGTTTTAACATGCAGATCATCAGTCATTTTAACATGCAGATCGATATCATCAGTCATTTTAACATGCGGATCATCAGTCATTTTAACATGCAGATCATCAGTCATTTTAACATGTAGATCATCAGTCATTTTAACATGTAGATCATCAGTCATTTTAACATACAGATCATCAGTCATTTTAACATGTAGATCATCAGTCATTTTAACATGTAGATCATCAGTCATTTTAACATGCAGATCATCAGTCATTTTAACATACAGATCATCAGTCATTTTAACATGTAGATCATCAGTCATTTTAACATGTAGATCATCAGTCATTTTAACATGCAGATCATCAGTCATTTTAACATATAGATCATCAGTCATTTTAACATGCAGATCATCAGTCATTTTAACATGCAGACCATCAGTCATTTTAACATGTAGATCATCAGTCATTTTAACATGTAGATCATCAGTCATTTTAACATGTAGATCATCAGTCATTTTAACATACAGATCATCAGTCATTTTAACATGTAGATCATCAGTCATTTTAACATGTAGATCATCAGTCATTTTAACATGTAGATCATCAGTCATTTTAACATGTAGATCATCAGTCATTTTAACATGTAGATCATCAGTCATTTTAACATGCAGATCATCAGTCATTTTAACATGTGAATCATCAGTCATTTTAACATGTGAATCATCAGTCATTTTAACATGCAGATCATCAGTCATTTTAACATGTGAATCATCAGTCATTTTAACATGCGAATCATCAGTCATTTTAACATGCAGATCATCAGTCATTTTAACATGCAGATCATCAGTTTTCATTAATCTGTTCTTTATTCTCAGGATAAAAGACTGATATTAACAATGGAGGATTTGACACCAGCTCTGGCAGAATATGGAATAAATGTCAAGAAACCAGCATACTTTGTCTGATCAGTCGGTAGTCATCAGCTTCTTTTACTTTTCTTGAACAATAAACATACAACATTTTTATATGACAGACTTGCAGTGATTGGGAAAGGCAGGGGCCATGGGCCGTTTGATACATACAAAAATTAAAAGGCCGATAAAATATTTTAGTTTTTACAAAGACTACACTGAAATGGTCCATTAAATGTTGTGATGATGGGGCCGCAATGGCCCATAATCATTTCCTCTTTCCTGATCACTGGACTTGTTCATTAATAAATAATAGATATATGGAGCTTCTGATCTATATACTGGTTTTTAGAACACCTTGCCAACGGCAACGTGAGCTTTTGCCATCACTTGGTGTCCGTCGTTTGTTGTCCGTTAACTTTTCACATGTTAATCTTCAACTCTAAAACTGCTAAGCCATATGAAATAAAACTTGGTAGGAAGCATCTATGGAAGGTCTTCTATAGATTGCTCATTTCGTACCGATCCGTTAACAAACATGGCCAGCACAGCCAATTCTTGTTTCTGATTGGTCGATTTCTAAAAATTGTCTTCTCTGAAACCGCTTTGCCAAATATACCGATAACTTGATAGGAATCATCTATGGCAGGTCCTTTATAAAGATTACTCATTTCGTTCCGATCTGTTAGCAAGCATGGCCACCGAAGGTAATTCTTGTTTCTGATTGGTCGATTTCTAAAAATCTTCTATTCTGAAACGGCCTGGCCAAATGAACCGAAACCTGGTAGGAAGCATCTATGGAAGGTCCTCTATCAAGATTGCTAATTTTGTCCCGATTCGTTAACAAATATGGCAATTCTTGTTTCTGGTTGGTCGATTTCGGTTGGCCAAATGAACTGAAATTTGGTAGGAAGTACATATGGAAGGTTCTGCACAAAGTTTCCTCAACAGAATGAAAGGTGAGCAACACAGGCTCAGCCCACTGAGCCTCTAGTTTAACGTTCATGTTGTCAAATATTAATATCTTGGATAGTTCTGTCATGGGAAGATTGTAAGGCTAATTTTGATAACAAGACTTGCAGACATATACATTTTTGAAACAGTACCTAGCTACCCTACATTAATTATGTAATTAGAAGAACACTAGCTTTGACTAGATCAGTTGGATGTATTAAACTTTCATTGAAGAAGTTGCAAATCGAAGAAGAACTGACAATACATTGTCATTGGCCAAAGAAATAGAACAAAAAAACAAACAATGATCTACAAATCACTACAACAGAATACTAAAGAGGAACACAAACCCAAGAAAAGGCGAGGGGTCAACTCAAGTGCTCCGTAAAGGTGATCAGTTCCAACTAGTGACATCCATCTTGTTACTATTGAAAGACACGAACATCATATATGGAAATCGTGTTGGACACAAGTAATTTATACAAATAACAAATAAATCATGATCGATTGAACCTCCATCAAAACAAATGGACATTGAATAAATAAATGAATTAGTTTTTAACAACATGACCTGCACAAACTTGAATAAAGCATCAATGGGGGAACTTTATCTAATTAGTGATTACAAATTACATTTTAAATGAGACATTGTTTGTCCTTTTGTCCATTCACTTTTATCCATTGTATTATAATCTGTCCTTCTTAGAATTACAGACTCTGATTACCCCTTTGATATCTTCAAACGTTTTGTATATTCTATTCGACTGACATGTCATTTCAGTATCTATTATACATCCACACAAGTTCTCTTTATGTCACAAAATAAGCCTACATTTTGTATGTATTTTTATTTCATCTCGCGTGTAGTTTCTGTTTTAGTTTCTTTCAGTTTTATTAGTGGAGGAAACCGTAGAACCCAGAGAAAACCACCGATCTGTCGCAAGTCACTGACAAATTTGATCACATAATGTTGTACACCTCGCCATTATCGAGATTCTAACTAGTAACATCAGTGGTGATGGGCTGCATAGGTAGTTGTAAATCCAACTGATATACGATCATGGGCACGACGGCCCCTGTAGAACATTGTAGAAACGTGATATTCAAAGACACAAATAGAAGGATTGTATAGATTCAGACACATTTTATGGAATTTTTAGTTTTTACCAAATATAAGTGTTTACTTTTGTACTAAAGTTATTTCAAACATCCCATTACCAATTTGTACATGTACATACATACATCTTAGGCACTGCAAGTAATTGTGTCATACAGTTCAGAAAATACTACATCTTAAGCACTGCAGTGGAGTTTTAAGTAATTGTGTCATACAGTTCAGAAAATACTACATCTTAGGCACTGCAGTGGAGTTTGAAGTAATTGTGTCATACAGTTCAGAAAATACTACATCTTAGGCACTGCAGTGGAGTTTGAAGTAATTGTGTCATACAGTTCAGAAAATACTACATCTTAGGCACTGCAGTGGAGTTTTAAGTAATTGTGTCATCCAGTTCAGAAAATACTACATCTTAGGCACTGCAGTGGAGTTTGAAGTAATTGTGTCATACAGTTCAGAAAATACTACATCTTAGGCACTGCAGTGGAGTTTGAAGTAATTGTGTCATACAGTTCAGAAAATACTACATCTTAGGCACTGCAGTGGAGTTTGAAGTAATTGTGTCATACAGTTCAGAAAATACTACATCTTAGGCACTGCAGTGGAGTTTTAAGTAATTGTGTCATCCAGTTCAGAAAATACTACATCTTAGGCACTGCAGTGGAGTTTGAAGTAATTGTGTCATACAGTTCATAGAATATTACATCTTAGGCACTGCAGTGGAGTTTAAAGTAATTGTGTCATCCATATTACATGTTGTTAGTGACCCCTTGTTTACATCGTAGTTCTTTATTAAGACCGTAGTTTTCAGAATGATATGGATTTTTGTATAGACATTCTACCAAGGCTTTGTCACATTCACAGATTCGTCGAGGACAGTTTTGTGAGGATCTTTGTTGTATCAGCAGCTTGTCTAGGTTTGAACTTGACGCCTGATCTATAAAAGAAATAAAACAATATTGTGACTTACATGTAAATTCATTATATATAATATGTGTCTAACAACTGTTAATAACACCTGGTGAGGAGTCAATGTTGTAGTGGTTATTACATTAACTCTAACGTTGAGGTGGGCTTTACATTGCAGTTTGTGAGATGTCGTTATTAGATTAACTCTAACGTTGAGGTGGGCTTTACATTGCAGTTTGTGAGATGTCGTTATTACATTAACTCTAACGTTGAGGTGGGCTTTACATTGCAGTTTGTGAGATGTCGTTATTAGATTAACTCTAACGTTGAGGTGGGCTTTACATTGCAGTTTGTGAGATGTCGTTATTACATTAACTCTAACGTTGAGGTGGGCTTTACATTGCTGTTTGTGAGATGTCGTTATTACATTAACTCAAATGTTGAGGTGGGCTTTACATTGCAGTTTGTGAGATGTCGTTATTACATTAACTCTAACGTTGAGGTGGGCTTTACATTGCAGTTTGTGAGATGTCGTTATTACATTAACGTTGAGGTGGGCTTTACATTGCAGTTTGTGAGATGTCGTTATTACATTAACTCTTAACGTTGAGGTGGGCTTTACATTGCAGTTTGTGAGATGTCGTTATTACATTAACTCTAACGTTGAGGTAGGCTTTACATTGCAGTTTGTGAGATGTCGTTATTACATTAACTCTAACGTTGAGGTGGGCTTTACATTGCAGTTTGTGAGATGTCGTTATTACATTAACTCTAACGTTGAGGTGGGCTTTACATTGCAGTTTGTGAGATGTCGTTATTAGATTAACTCTAACGTTGAGGTGGGCTTTACATTGCAGTTTGTGAGATGTCGTTATTACATTAACTCAAATGTTGAGGTGGGCTTTACATTGCAGTTTGTGAGATGTCGTTATTACATTAACTCTAACGTTGAGGTGGGCTTTACATTGCAGTTTGTGAGATGTCGTTATTACATTAACTCTAACGTTGAGGTGGGCTTTACATTGCAGTTTGTGAGATGTCGTTATTACATTAACTCTTAACGTTGAGGTGGGCTTTACATTGCAGTTTGTGAGATGTCGTTATTACATTAACTCTAACGTTGAGGTAGGCTTTACATTGCAGTTTGTGAGATGTCGTTATTACATTAACGTTGAGGTGGGTTTTACATTGCAGTTTGTGAGATGTCGTTATTACATTAACTCTAACGTTGAGGTGGGCTTTACATTGCAGTTTGTGAGATGTCGTTATTACATTAACTCTAACGTTGAGGTGGGCTTTACATTGCAGTTTGTGAGATGTCGTTATTACATTAACTCTAACGTTGAGGTGGGCTTTACATTGCAGTTTGTGAGATGTCGTTATTACATTAACTCTAACGTTGAGATGGGCTTTACATTGCAGTTTGTGAGATGTCGTTATTACATTAACTCTAACGTTGAGGTGGGCTTTACATTGCAGTTTGTGAGATGTCGTTATTACATTAACTCTAACGTTGAGGTGGGCTTTACATTGCAGTTTGTGAGATGTCGTTATTACATTAACTCTAACGTTGAGGTGGGCTTTACATTGCAGTTTGTGAGATGTCGTTATTACATTAACTCTAACGTTGAGGTGGGCTTTACATTGCAGTTTGTGAGATGTCGTTATTACATTAACTCTAACGTTGAGGTGGGCTTTACATTGCAGTTTGTGAGATGTCGTTATTACATTAACTCTAACGTTGAGGTGGGCTTTACATTGCAGTTTGTGAGATGTCGTTATTACATTAACTCTAACGTTGAGGTGGGCTTTACATTGCAGTTTGTGAGATGTCGTTATTACATTAACTCTAACGTTGAGGTGGGCTTTACATTGCAGTTTGTGAAATGTCGTTATTACATTAACGTTGAGGTGGGCTTTACATTGCAGTTTGTGAGATGTCGTTATTACATTAACTCTAACGTTGAGGTGGGCTTTACATTGCAGTTTGTGAAATGTCGTTATTACATTAACTCTAACGTTGAGGTGGGCTTTACATTGCAGTTTGTGAGATGTCGTTATTACATTAACTCTAACGTTAAGGTGGGCTTTACATTGCAGTTTGTGAGATGTCGTTATTACATTAACGTTGAGGTGGGCTTTACATTGCAGTTTGTGAGATGTCGTTATTACATTAACTCTTAACGTTGAGGTGGGCTTTACATTGCAGTTTGTGAGATGTCGTTATTACATTAACTCTAACGTTGAGGTGGGCTTTACATTGCAGTTTGTGAGATGTCGTTATTACATTAACTCTAACGTTGAGGTAGGCTTTACATTGCAGTTTGTGAAATGTTGTTATTACATTAACTCTAACGTTGAGGTGGGCTTTACATTGCAGTTTGTGAGATGTCGTTATTACATTAACTCTAACGTTGAGGTGGGCTTTACATTGCAGTTTGTGAGATGTCGTTATTACATTAACTCTAACGTTGAGGTGGGCTTTACATTGCAGTTTGTGAGATGTCGTTATTACATTAACTCTAACGTTGAGGTGGGCTTTACATTGCAGTTTGTGAGATGTCGTTATTACATTAACTCTAACGTTGAGGTGGGCTTTACATTGCAGTTTGTGAGATGTCGTTATTACATTAACTCTAACGTTGAGGTGGGCTTTACATTGCAGTTTGTGAGATGTCGTTATTACATTAACTCTAACGTTGAGGTGGGCTTTACATTGCAGTTTGTGAGATGTCGTTATTACATTAACTCTAACGTTGAGGTGGGCTTTACATTGCAGTTTGTGAGATGTCGTTATTACATTAACTCTAACGTTGAGGTGGGCTTTACATTGCAGTTTGTGAAATGTCGTTATTACATTAACGTTGAGGTGGGCTTTACATTGCAGTTTGTGAGATGTCGTTATTACATTAACTCTAACGTTGAGGTGGGCTTTACATTGCAGTTTGTGAAAGGTCGTTATTACATTAACTCTAACGTTGAGGTGGGCTTTACATTGCAGTTTGTGAGATGTCGTTATTACATTAACTCTAACGTTGAGGTGGGCTTTACATTGCAGTTTCTGAGATGTCGTTATTACATTAACGTTGAGGTGGGCTTTACATTGCAGTTTGTGAGATGTCGTTATTACATTAACTCTAACGTTGAGGTGAGCTTTACATTGCAGTTTGTGAAATGTCGTTATTACATTAACTCTAACGTTGAGGTGGGCTTTACATTGCTGTTTGTGAGATGTCGTTATTACATTAACTCTAACGTTGAGGCGGGCTTTACATTGCTGTTTGTGAGATGTCGTTATTACATTAACTCTAACGTTGAGGTGGGCTTTACATTGCAGTTTGTGAGATGTCGTTATTACATTAACTCTAACGTTGAGGTGGGCTTTACATTGCAGTTTGTGAGATGTCATTATTACATTAACTCTAACGTTGAGGTGGGCTTTACATTGCAGTTTGTGAGATGTCGTTATTACATTAACGTTGAGGTGGGCTTTACATTGCAGTTTGTGAGATGTCGTTATTACATTAACTCTTAACGTTGAGGTGGGCTTTACATTGCAGTTTGTGAGATGTCGTTATTACATTAACTCTAACGTTGAGGTGGGCTTTACATTGCAGTTTGTGAGATGCCGTTATTACATTAACTCTAACGTTGAGGTAGGCTTTACATTGCAGTTTGTGAAATGTTGTTATTACATTAACTCTAACGTTGAGGTGGGCTTTACATTGCAGTTTGTGAGATGTCGTTATTACATTAACTCTAACGTTGAGGTGGGCTTTACATTGCTGTTTGTGAGATGTCGTTATTACATTAACTCTAACGTTGAGGTGGGCTTTACATTGCAGTTTGTGAGATGTCGTTATTACATTAACTCTAACGTTGAGATGGGCTTTACATTGCAGTTTGTGAGATGTCGTTATTACATTAACTCTAACGTTGAGGTGGGCTTTACATTGCAGTTTGTGAGATGTCGTTATTACATTAACTCTAACGTTGAGGTGGGCTTTACATTGCAGTTTGTGAGATGTCGTTATTACATTAACTCTAACGTTGAGGTGGGCTTTACATTGCAGTTTGTGAGATGTCGTTATTACATTAACTCTAACGTTGAGGTGGGCTTTACATTGCAGTTTGTGAGATGTCGTTATTACATTAACTCTAACGTTGAGGTGGGCTTTACATTGCAGTTTGTGAGATGTCGTTATTACATTAACTCTAACGTTGAGGTGGGCTTTACATTGCAGTTTGTGAGATGTCATTATTACATTAACTCTAACGTTGAGGTGGGCTTTACATTGCAGTTTGTGAGATGTCGTTATTACATTAACTCTAACGTTGAGGTGGGCTTTACATTGCAGTTTGTGAAATGTCGTTATTACATTAACGTTGAGGTGGGCTTTACATTGCAGTTTGTGAGATGTCGTTATTACATTAACTCTAACGTTGAGGTGGGCTTTACATTGCAGTTTGTGAAATGTCGTTATTACATTAACTCTAACGTTGAGATGGGCTTTACATTGCAGTTTGTGAGATGTCGTTATTACATTAACTCTAACGTTGAGGTGGGCTTTACATTGCAGTTTGTGAGATGTCGTTATTACATTAACGTTGAGGTGGGCTTTACATTGCAGTTTGTGAGATGTCGTTATTACATTAACTCTTAACGTTGAGGTGGGCTTTACATTGCAGTTTGTGAGATGTCGTTATTACATTAACTCTAACGTTGAGGTGGGCTTTACATTGCAGTTTGTGAGATGTCGTTATTACATTAACTCTAACGTTGAGGTAGGCTTTACATTGCAGTTTGTGAAATGTTGTTATTACATTAACTCTAACGTTGAGGTGGGCTTTACATTGCAGTTTGTGAGATGTCGTTATTACATTAACTCTAACGTTGAGGTGGGCTTTACATTGCAGTTTGTGAGATGTCGTTATTACATTAACTCTAACGTTGAGGTGGGCTTTACATTGCAGTTTGTGAGATGTCGTTATTACATTAACTCTAACGTTGAGGTGGGCTTTACATTGCAGTTTGTGAGATGTCGTTATTACATTAACTCTAACGTTGAGGTGGGCTTTACATTGCAGTTTGTGAGATGTCGTTATTACATTAACTCTAACGTTGAGGTGGGCTTTACATTGCAGTTTGTGAGATGTCGTTATTACATTAACTCTAACGTTGAGGTGGGCTTTACATTGCAGTTTGTGAGATGTCGTTATTACATTAACTCTAACGTTGAGGTGGGCTTTACATTGCAGTTTGTGAGATGTTGTTATTACATTAACTCTAACGTTGAGGTGGGCTTTACATTGCAGTTTGTGAAATGTCGTTATTACATTAACGTTGAGGTGGGCTTTACATTGCAGTTTGTGAGATGTCGTTATTACATTAACTCTAACATTGAGGTGGGCTTTACATTGCAGTTTGTGAAATGTCGTTATTACATTAACTCTAACGTTGAGGTGGGCTTTACATTGCAGTTTGTGAGATGTCGTTATTACATTAACTCTAACGTTGAGGTGGGCTTTACATTGCAGTTTGTGAGATGTCGTTATTACATTAACGTTGAGGTGGGCTTTACATTGCAGTTTGTGAGATGTCGTTATTACATTAACTCTAACGTTGAGGTGGGCTTTACATTGCAGTTTGTGAAATGTCGTTATTACATTAACTCTAACGTTGAGGTGGGCTTTACATTGCTGTTTGTGAGATGTCGTTATTACATTAACTCTAACGTTGAGGTGGGCTTTACATTGCTGTTTGTGAGATGTCGTTATTACATTAACTCTAATGTTGAGGTGGGCTTTACATTGCAGTTTGTGAGATGTCGTTATTACATTAACTCTAACGTTGAGGTGGGCTTTACATTGCAGTTTGTGAGATGTCGTTATTACATTAACTCTAACGTTGAGGTGGGCTTTACATTGCAGTTTGTGAGATGTCGTTATTACATTAACGTTGAGGTGGGCTTTACATTGCAGTTTGTGAGATGTCGTTATTACATTAACTCTTAACGTTGAGGTGGGCTTTACATTGCAGTTTGTGAGATGTCGTTATTACATTAACTCTAACGTTGAGGTGGGCTTTACATTGCAGTTTGTGAGATGTCGTTATTACATTAACTCTAACGTTGAGGTAGGCTTTACATTGCAGTTTGTGAAATGTTGTTATTACATTAACTCTAACGTTGAGGTGGGCTTTACATTGCAGTTTGTGAGATGTCGTTATTACATTAACTCTAACGTTGAGGTGGGCTTTACATTGCTGTTTGTGAGATGTCGTTATTACATTAACTCTAACGTTGAGGTGGGCTTTACATTGCAGTTTGTGAGATGTCGTTATTACATTAACGTTGAGGTGGGCTTTACATTGCAGTTTGTGAGATGTCGTTATTAGTTCACCTGGACCAAAGGTCCATGTGAACTATTGCCATCACTTGGCGTCCGTCGTCTGTCGTCTGTCGTCTGTAAACTTTTCACATTTCAAGCTTCTTCTCCGAAACCACTTGGCCGATTGGAACCGAACTTAGCAGGAATGTTCCTTGGATGGTCCTCTACAAAGTTACTGTTTTTCGTTCCAGTCGAATATTCAATATGGCTGCCAGGGCCAATAATATGCTCTGATTGGCTGAAATTTCAAAGATCTTCTTCTCTGAAACTAATGAACTGACTGAACCCAAACTGTAAAGGAATGATCATTGGAATGTCCTTTACCAAGTTACTGTTTTTTATGCCGATCGGAAATCCAAGATGGCCGCCATCGCAGGACATAGATTAACATTGTACCCTATGGGAAAATGTTCAAATGCCTTCTTCTCAGAAACTACAAATATGATTAAAGCCAAACTGTACATGAATGTTCATTGGATGGTCCTCTACAATCTTAAGGTTTTTTGTTCCGATATGAAATTCAAAATGGCGGCTACGGCAGGACTTAGTTTAACATTGGACCCTATGGGAAAAATGTTTCAAAATGCTTCTTCTCTGAAACCACTTGGACAGTTGAAACCAAACTGCCCAGGAATGATCATTGGAAGGTCCTCTACAAATTTTCTGTTTTTTATGCCGATCGGAAATCCAAGATGGCCGCCACCGCAGGACATAGATTAACATTGGACCCTATGGGAAAATATTCAAATGCCTTCTTCTCAGAAACTACAAATATGATTAAAGCCAAACTGTACATGAATGTTCATTAGATGGTCCTCTACAAACTTTACGTTTTTTGTTCCGGTATGAAATTCAAAATGGCGGCTACGGCAGGACTTAGTTTAACATTGGACCCTATGGGAAAAATGTTTCAAAACGCTTCTTCTCTGAAACCACTTGGATAATTGAAACCAAACTGCATAGGAATGATCATTGGAAGGTCCTCTACAAACTTTATGTTTTTTATGCCGATCGGAAATCCAAGATGGCCGCCACCGCAGGACATAGATTAACATTGGACCCTATGGGAAAATATTCAAATGCCTTCTACTCAGAAACTACAAATATGATTAAAGCCAAACTGTACATGAATGTTCATTAGATGGTCCTCTACAAACTTTACGTTTTTTGTTCCGGTATGAAATTCAAAATGGCGGCTACGGCAGGACTTAGTTTAACATTGGACCCTATGGGGAAAATGTTTCAAAACGCTTCTTCTCTGAAACCACTTGGATAATTGAAACCAAACTGCCTAGGAATGATCATTGGAAGGTCCTCTACAAATTTTATGTTTTTTATGCCGATCGGAAATCCAAGATGGCCGCCACCGCAATACATAGATTAACATTGGACCCTATGGGAAAATGTTCAAATGCCTTCTACTCAGAAACTACAAATATGATTAAAGCCAAACTGTACATGAATGTTCATTGGATGGTCCTCTACAATCTAAAGGTTTTTTGTTCCGATATGAAATTCAAAATGGCGGCTACGGCAGGACTTAGTTTAACATTGGACCCTATGGGAAAAATGTTTCAAAACGCTTCTTCTCTGAAACCACTTGGATAATTGAAACCAAACTGCCTAGGAATGATCATTGGAAGGTCCTCTACAAATTTTATGTTTTTTATGCCGATCGGAAATCCAAGATGGCCGCCACCGCAATACATAGATTAACATTGGACCCTATGGGAAAATGTTCAAATGCCTTCTTCTCAGAAACTACAAATATGATTAAAGCCAAACTGTACATGAATGTTCATTGGATGGTCCTCTACAATCTTAAGGTTTTTTGTTCCGATATGAAATTCAAAATGGCGGCTACGGCAGGACTTAGTTTAACATTGGACCCTATGGGAAAAATGTTTCAAAATGCTTCTTCTCTGAAACCACTTGGACAGTTGAAACCAAACTGCCCAGGAATGATCATTGGAAGGTCCTCTACAAATTTTCTGTTTTTTATGCCGGTCGGAAATCCAAGATGGCCGCCACCGCAGGACATATATTAACATTGGACCCTATGGGAAAATATTCAAATGCCTTCTTCTCAGAAACTACAAATATGATTAAAGCCAAACTGTACATGAACGTTCATTGGATGGTCCTCTACAAATTTACGTTTTTTGTTCCGGTATGAAATTCAAAATGGCGGCTACGGCAGGACTTAGTTTAACATTGGACCCTATGGGGAAAATGTTTCAAAACGCTTCTTCTCTGAAACCACTTGGATAATTGAAACCAAACTGCCCAGGAATGATCATTGGAAGGTCCTCTACAAGGTGTGTGTTTTTTATGCCGATCGGAAATCCAAGATGGCCACCACCGCAGGACATAGATTAACATTGGACCCTATGGGAAAATGTTCAAATGCCTTCTTCTCAGAAACTACAAATATGATTAAAGCCAAACTGTACATGAATGTTCATTGAATGGTCCTCTACAAAATTTACGTTTTTTATTCTGATATGAAATTCAAAATGGCGGCTACGGCAGGACTTAGTTTAACATTGGACCCTATGGGAAAAATGTTTCAAAATGCTTCTTCTCTGAAACCACTTGGACAGTTGAAACCAAACTGCCCAGGAATGATCATTGGAAGGTCCTCTACAAGGTGTGTGTTTTTTATGCCGATCGGAAATCCAAGATGGCTGCCACCACAGGTCATAGTATTAACACAGAACCATATGGGGAAAATACAGAAATATATTCTTCTCTGAAGCTATTGCACTGATTGAACCTAAACTGTGCATCAATCATTGGAAGGTCCTTTACAAACTTGGTGTTTTTTATGTTGATCGTAATTCCAAGATGACTACCACTGCAGTACATAGTTTTTACATAGGACCAATTGTTTTTTTTTATTACCAGGTGAACGATACAGGCTCTTGAGAGCCTCTGGTTACATTAACTCTAACGTTGAGGTGGGCTTTACATTGCAGTTTGTGAGATGTCGTTATTACATTAACTCTAACGTTGAGGTGGGCTTTACATTGCAGTTTGTGAGATGTCGTTATTACATTAACTCTAACGTTGAGGTGGGCTTTACATTGCAGTTTGTGAGATGTCATTATTACATTAACTCTAACGTTGAGGTGGGCTTTACATTGCAGTTTGTGAGATGTCGTTATTACATTAACTCTAACGTTGAGGTGGGCTTTACATTGCAGTTTGTGAGATGTCGTTATTACATTAACTCTAACGTTGAGGTGGGCTTTACATTGCAGTTTGTGAGATGTCGTTATTACATTAACTCTAACGTTGAGGTGGGCTTTACATTGCAGTTTGTGAAATGTCGTTATTACATTAACGTTGAGGTGGGCTTTACATTGCAGTTTGTGAGATGTCGTTATTACATTAACTCTAACTTTGAGGTGGGCTTTACATTGCAGTTTGTGAAATGTCGTTATTACATTAACTCTAACGTTGAGGTGGGCTTTACATTGCAGTTTGTGAAATGTCGTTATTACATTAACTCTAACGTTGAGGTGGGCTTTACATTGCAGTTTGTGAGATGTCGTTATTACATTAACTCTAACGTTGAGGTGGGCTTTACATTGCTGTTTGTGAGATGTCGTTATTACATTAACTCTAACGTTGAGGTGGGCTTTACATTGCTGTTTGTGAGATGTCGTTATTACATTAACTCTAACGTTGAGGTGGGCTTTACATTGCAGTTTGTGAGATGTCGTTATTACATTAACTCTAACGTTGAGGTGGGCTTTACATTGCAGTTTGTGAGATGTCGTTATTACATTAACTCTAACGTTGAGGTGGGCTTTACATTGCAGTTTGTGAGATGTCGTTATTACATTAACGTTGAGGTGGGCTTTACATTGCAGTTTGTGAGATGTCGTTATTACATTAACTCTTAACGTTGAGGTGGGCTTTACATTGCAGTTTGTGAGATGTCGTTATTACATTAACTCTAACGTTGAGGTGGGCTTTACATTGCAGTTTGTGAGATGTCGTTATTACATTAACTCTAACGTTGAGGTAGGCTTTACATTGCAGTTTGTGAAATGTTGTTATTACATTAACTCTAACGTTGAGGTGGGCTTTACATTGCAGTTTGTGAGATGTCGTTATTACATTAACTCTAACGTTGAGGTGGGCTTTACATTGCAGTTTGTGAGATGTCGTTATTACATTAACTCTAACGTTGAGGTGGGCTTTACATTGCAGTTTGTGAGATGTCGTTATTACATTAACTCTAACGTTGAGGTGGGCTTTACATTGCAGTTTGTGAGATGTCGTTATTACATTAACTCTAACGTTGAGGTGGGCTTTACATTGCAGTTTGTGAGATGTCGTTATTACATTAACTCTAACATTGAGGTGGGCTTTACATTGCAGTTTGTGAGATGTCGTTATTACATTAACTCTAACGTTGAGGTGGGCTTTACATTGCAGTTTGTGAGATGTCGTTATTACATTAACTCTAACGTTGAGGTGGGCTTTACATTGCAGTTTGTGAAATGTCGTTATTACATTAACGTTGAGGTGGGCTTTACATTGCAGTTTGTGAGATGTCGTTATTACATTAACTCTAACGTTGAGGTGGGCTTTACATTGCAGTTTGTGAAATGTCGTTATTACATTAACGTTGAGGTGGGCTTTACATTGCAGTTTGTGAGATGTCGTTATTACATTAACTCTAACGTTGAGGTGGGCTTTACATTGCAGTTTGTGAAATGTCGTTATTACATTAACGTTGAGGTGGGCTTTACATTGCAGTTTGTGAGATGTCGTTATTACATTAACTCTAACGTTGAGGTAGGCTTTACATTGCAGTTTGTGAGATGTCGTTATTACATTAACTCTAACGTTGAGGTGGGCTTTACATTGCAGTTTGTGAAATGTCGTTATTACATTAACTCTAACGTTGAGGTGGGCTTTACATTGCAGTTTGTGAGATGTCGTTATTACATTAACTCTAACGTTGAGGTGGGCTTTACATTGCTGTTTGTGAGATGTCGTTATTACATTAACTCTAACGTTGAGGTGGGCTTTACATTGCAGTTTGTGAGATGTCGTTATTACATTAACTCTAACGTTGAGGTGGGCTTTACATTGCAGTTTGTGAAATGTCGTTATTACATTAACTCTAACGTTGAGGTGGGCTTTACATTGCAGTTTGTGAGATGTCGTTATTACATTAACTCTAACGTTGAGGTGGGCTTTACATTGCAGTTTGTGAGATGTCGTTATTACATTAACTCTAACGTTGAGGTGGGCTTTACATTGCTGTTTGTGAGATGTCGTTATTACATTAACTCTAACGTTGAGGTGGGCTTTACATTGCAGTTTGTGAGCTGTCGTTATTACATTAACTCTAACGTTGAGGTGGGCTTTACATTGCTGTTTTTGAGATGTCGTTATTACATTAACTCTAACGTTGAGGTGGGCTTTACATTGCAGTTTGTGAGATGTCGTTATTACATTAACTCTAACGTTGAGGTAGGCTTTACATTGCAGTTTGTGAGATGTCGTTATTACATTAACTCTAACGTTGAGGTGGGCTTTACATTGCAGTTTGTGAGATGTCGTTATTACATTAACTCTAACGTTGAGGTAGGCTTTACATTGCAGTTTGTGAGATGTCGTTATTACATTAACTCTAACGTTGAGATGGGCTTTACATTGCTGTTTGTGAGATGTCGTTATTACATTAACTCTAACGTTGAGGTGGGCTTTACATTGCAGTTTGTGAGATGTCGTTATTACATTAACTCTAACGTTGAGGTGGGCTTTACATTGCAGTTTGTGAGATGTCGTTATTACATTAACTCTAACGTTGAGGTGGGCTTTACATTGCAGTTTGTGAGATGTCGTTATTACATTAACTCTAACGTTGAGGTGGGCTTTACATTGCAGTTTGTGAGATGTCGTTATTACATTAACTCTAACGTTGAGGTGGGCTTTACATTGCAGTTTGTGAAATGTCGTTATTACATTAACGTTGAGGTGGGCTTTACATTGCAGTTTGTGAGATGTCGTTATTACATTAACTCTAACTTTGAGGTGGGCTTTACATTGCAGTTTGTGAAATGTCGTTATTACATTAACTCTAACGTTGAGGTGGGCTTTACATTGCAGTTTGTGAAATGTCGTTATTACATTAACTCTAACGTTGAGGTGGGCTTTACATTGCAGTTTGTGAGATGTCGTTATTACATTAACTCTAACGTTGAGGTGGGCTTTACATTGCTGTTTGTGAGATGTCGTTATTACATTAACTCTAACGTTGAGGTGGGCTTTACATTGCTGTTTGTGAGATGTCGTTATTACATTAACTCTAACGTTGAGGTGGGCTTTACATTGCAGTTTGTGAGATGTCGTTATTACATTAACTCTAACGTTGAGGTGGGCTTTACATTGCAGTTTGTGAGATGTCGTTATTACATTAACTCTAACGTTGAGGTGGGCTTTACATTGCAGTTTGTGAGATGTCATTATTACATTAACGTTGAGGTGGGCTTTACATTGCAGTTTGTGAGATGTCGTTATTACATTAACTCTTAACGTTGAGGTGGGCTTTACATTGCAGTTTGTGAGATGTCGTTATTACATTAACTCTAACGTTGAGGTGGGCTTTACATTGCAGTTTGTGAGATGTCGTTATTACATTAACTCTAACGTTGAGGTAGGCTTTACATTGCAGTTTGTGAAATGTTGTTATTACATTAACTCTAACGTTGAGGTGGGCTTTACATTGCAGTTTGTGAGATGTCGTTATTACATTAACTCTAACGTTGAGGTGGGCTTTACATTGCAGTTTGTGAGATGTCGTTATTACATTAACTCTAACGTTGAGGTGGGCTTTACATTGCAGTTTGTGAGATGTCGTTATTACATTAACTCTAACGTTGAGGTGGGCTTTACATTGCAGTTTGTGAGATGTCGTTATTACATTAACTCTAACGTTGAGGTGGGCTTTACATTGCAGTTTGTGAGATGTCGTTATTACATTAACTCTAACGTTGAGGTGGGCTTTACATTGCAGTTTGTGAAATGTCGTTATTACATTAACTCTTAACGTTGAGGTGGGCTTTACATTGCAGTTTGTGAGATGTCGTTATTACATTAACTCTAACGTTGAGGTAGGCTTTACATTGCAGTTTGTGAGATGTCGTTATTACATTAACTCTAACGTTGAGGTGGGCTTTACATTGCAGTTTGTGAGATGTCGTTATTACATTAACTCTAACGTTGAGGTGGGCTTTACATTGCAGTTTGTGAGATGTCGTTATTAGATTAACTCTAACGTTGAGGTGGGCTTTACATTGCAGTTTGTGAGATGTCGTTATTACATTAACTCAAATGTTGAGGTGGGCTTTACATTGCAGTTTGTGAGATGTCGTTATTACATTAACTCTAACGTTGAGGTGGGCTTTACATTGCAGTTTGTGAGATGTCGTTATTACATTAACTCTAACGTTGAGGTGGGCTTTACATTGCAGTTTGTGAGATGTCGTTATTACATTAACTCTTAACGTTGAGGTGGGCTTTACATTGCAGTTTGTGAGATGTCGTTATTACATTAACTCTAACGTTGAGGTAGGCTTTACATTGCAGTTTGTGAGATGTCGTTATTACATTAACGTTGAGGTGGGTTTTACATTGCAGTTTGTGAGATGTCGTTATTACATTAACTCTAACGTTGAGGTGGGCTTTACATTGCAGTTTGTGAGATGTCGTTATTACATTAACTCTAACGTTGAGGTGGGCTTTACATTGCAGTTTGTGAGATGTCGTTATTACATTAACTCTAACGTTGAGGTGGGCTTTACATTGCAGTTTGTGAGATGTCGTTATTACATTAACTCTAACGTTGAGATGGGCTTTACATTGCAGTTTGTGAGATGTCGTTATTACATTAACTCTAACGTTGAGGTGGGCTTTACATTGCAGTTTGTGAGATGTCGTTATTACATTAACTCTAACGTTGAGGTGGGCTTTACATTGCAGTTTGTGAGATGTCGTTATTACATTAACTCTAACGTTGAGGTGGGCTTTACATTGCAGTTTGTGAGATGTCGTTATTACATTAACTCTAACGTTGAGGTGGGCTTTACATTGCAGTTTGTGAGATGTCGTTATTACATTAACTCTAACGTTGAGGTGGGCTTTACATTGCAGTTTGTGAGATGTCGTTATTACATTAACTCTAACGTTGAGGTGGGCTTTACATTGCAGTTTGTGAGATGTCGTTATTACATTAACTCTAACGTTGAGGTGGGCTTTACATTGCAGTTTGTGAGATGTCGTTATTACATTAACTCTAACGTTGAGGTGGGCTTTACATTGCAGTTTGTGAAATGTCGTTATTACATTAACGTTGAGGTGGGCTTTACATTGCAGTTTGTGAGATGTCGTTATTACATTAACTCTAACGTTGAGGTGGGCTTTACATTGCAGTTTGTGAAATGTCGTTATTACATTAACTCTAACGTTGAGGTGGGCTTTACATTGCAGTTTGTGAGATGTCGTTATTACATTAACTCTAACGTTAAGGTGGGCTTTACATTGCAGTTTGTGAGATGTCGTTATTACATTAACGTTGAGGTGGGCTTTACATTGCAGTTTGTGAGATGTCGTTATTACATTAACTCTTAACGTTGAGGTGGGCTTTACATTGCAGTTTGTGAGATGTCGTTATTACATTAACTCTAACGTTGAGGTGGGCTTTACATTGCAGTTTGTGAGATGTCGTTATTACATTAACTCTAACGTTGAGGTAGGCTTTACATTGCAGTTTGTGAAATGTTGTTATTACATTAACTCTAACGTTGAGGTGGGCTTTACATTGCAGTTTGTGAGATGTCGTTATTACATTAACTCTAACGTTGAGGTGGGCTTTACATTGCAGTTTGTGAGATGTCGTTATTACATTAACTCTAACGTTGAGGTGGGCTTTACATTGCAGTTTGTGAGATGTCGTTATTACATTAACTCTAACGTTGAGGTGGGCTTTACATTGCAGTTTGTGAGATGTCGTTATTACATTAACTCTAACGTTGAGGTGGGCTTTACATTGCAGTTTGTGAGATGTCGTTATTACATTAACTCTAACGTTGAGGTGGGCTTTACATTGCAGTTTGTGAGATGTCGTTATTACATTAACTCTAACGTTGAGGTGGGCTTTACATTGCAGTTTGTGAGATGTCGTTATTACATTAACTCTAACGTTGAGGTGGGCTTTACATTGCAGTTTGTGAGATGTCGTTATTACATTAACTCTAACGTTGAGGTGGGCTTTACATTGCAGTTTGTGAAATGTCGTTATTACATTAACGTTGAGGTGGGCTTTACATTGCAGTTTGTGAGATGTCGTTATTACATTAACTCTAACGTTGAGGTGGGCTTTACATTGCAGTTTGTGAAAGGTCGTTATTACATTAACTCTAACGTTGAGGTGGGCTTTACATTGCAGTTTGTGAGATGTCGTTATTACATTAACTCTAACGTTGAGGTGGGCTTTACATTGCAGTTTCTGAGATGTCGTTATTACATTAACGTTGAGGTGGGCTTTACATTGCAGTTTGTGAGATGTCGTTATTACATTAACTCTAACGTTGAGGTGAGCTTTACATTGCAGTTTGTGAAATGTCGTTATTACATTAACTCTAACGTTGAGGTGGGCTTTACATTGCTGTTTGTGAGATGTCGTTATTACATTAACTCTAACGTTGAGGCGGGCTTTACATTGCTGTTTGTGAGATGTCGTTATTACATTAACTCTAACGTTGAGGTGGGCTTTACATTGCAGTTTGTGAGATGTCGTTATTACATTAACTCTAACGTTGAGGTGGGCTTTACATTGCAGTTTGTGAGATGTCATTATTACATTAACTCTAACGTTGAGGTGGGCTTTACATTGCAGTTTGTGAGATGTCGTTATTACATTAACGTTGAGGTGGGCTTTACATTGCAGTTTGTGAGATGTCGTTATTACATTAACTCTTAACGTTGAGGTGGGCTTTACATTGCAGTTTGTGAGATGTCGTTATTACATTAACTCTAACGTTGAGGTGGGCTTTACATTGCAGTTTGTGAGATGCCGTTATTACATTAACTCTAACGTTGAGGTAGGCTTTACATTGCAGTTTGTGAAATGTTGTTATTACATTAACTCTAACGTTGAGGTGGGCTTTACATTGCAGTTTGTGAGATGTCGTTATTACATTAACTCTAACGTTGAGGTGGGCTTTACATTGCTGTTTGTGAGATGTCGTTATTACATTAACTCTAACGTTGAGGTGGGCTTTACATTGCAGTTTGTGAGATGTCGTTATTACATTAACTCTAACGTTGAGATGGGCTTTACATTGCAGTTTGTGAGATGTCGTTATTACATTAACTCTAACGTTGAGGTGGGCTTTACATTGCAGTTTGTGAGATGTCGTTATTACATTAACTCTAACGTTGAGGTGGGCTTTACATTGCAGTTTGTGAGATGTCGTTATTACATTAACTCTAACGTTGAGGTGGGCTTTACATTGCAGTTTGTGAGATGTCGTTATTACATTAACTCTAACGTTGAGGTGGGCTTTACATTGCAGTTTGTGAGATGTCGTTATTACATTAACTCTAACGTTGAGGTGGGCTTTACATTGCAGTTTGTGAGATGTCGTTATTACATTAACTCTAACGTTGAGGTGGGCTTTACATTGCAGTTTGTGAGATGTCATTATTACATTAACTCTAACGTTGAGGTGGGCTTTACATTGCAGTTTGTGAGATGTCGTTATTACATTAACTCTAACGTTGAGGTGGGCTTTACATTGCAGTTTGTGAAATGTCGTTATTACATTAACGTTGAGGTGGGCTTTACATTGCAGTTTGTGAGATGTCGTTATTACATTAACTCTAACGTTGAGGTGGGCTTTACATTGCAGTTTGTGAAATGTCGTTATTACATTAACTCTAACGTTGAGATGGGCTTTACATTGCAGTTTGTGAGATGTCGTTATTACATTAACTCTAACGTTGAGGTGGGCTTTACATTGCAGTTTGTGAGATGTCGTTATTACATTAACGTTGAGGTGGGCTTTACATTGCAGTTTGTGAGATGTCGTTATTACATTAACTCTTAACGTTGAGGTGGGCTTTACATTGCAGTTTGTGAGATGTCGTTATTACATTAACTCTAACGTTGAGGTGGGCTTTACATTGCAGTTTGTGAGATGTCGTTATTACATTAACTCTAACGTTGAGGTAGGCTTTACATTGCAGTTTGTGAAATGTTGTTATTACATTAACTCTAACGTTGAGGTGGGCTTTACATTGCAGTTTGTGAGATGTCGTTATTACATTAACTCTAACGTTGAGGTGGGCTTTACATTGCAGTTTGTGAGATGTCGTTATTACATTAACTCTAACGTTGAGGTGGGCTTTACATTGCAGTTTGTGAGATGTCGTTATTACATTAACTCTAACGTTGAGGTGGGCTTTACATTGCAGTTTGTGAGATGTCGTTATTACATTAACTCTAACGTTGAGGTGGGCTTTACATTGCAGTTTGTGAGATGTCGTTATTACATTAACTCTAACGTTGAGGTGGGCTTTACATTGCAGTTTGTGAGATGTCGTTATTACATTAACTCTAACGTTGAGGTGGGCTTTACATTGCAGTTTGTGAGATGTCGTTATTACATTAACTCTAACGTTGAGGTGGGCTTTACATTGCAGTTTGTGAGATGTTGTTATTACATTAACTCTAACGTTGAGGTGGGCTTTACATTGCAGTTTGTGAAATGTCGTTATTACATTAACGTTGAGGTGGGCTTTACATTGCAGTTTGTGAGATGTCGTTATTACATTAACTCTAACATTGAGGTGGGCTTTACATTGCAGTTTGTGAAATGTCGTTATTACATTAACTCTAACGTTGAGGTGGGCTTTACATTGCAGTTTGTGAGATGTCGTTATTACATTAACTCTAACGTTGAGGTGGGCTTTACATTGCAGTTTGTGAGATGTCGTTATTACATTAACGTTGAGGTGGGCTTTACATTGCAGTTTGTGAGATGTCGTTATTACATTAACTCTAACGTTGAGGTGGGCTTTACATTGCAGTTTGTGAAATGTCGTTATTACATTAACTCTAACGTTGAGGTGGGCTTTACATTGCTGTTTGTGAGATGTCGTTATTACATTAACTCTAACGTTGAGGTGGGCTTTACATTGCTGTTTGTGAGATGTCGTTATTACATTAACTCTAATGTTGAGGTGGGCTTTACATTGCAGTTTGTGAGATGTCGTTATTACATTAACTCTAACGTTGAGGTGGGCTTTACATTGCAGTTTGTGAGATGTCGTTATTACATTAACTCTAACGTTGAGGTGGGCTTTACATTGCAGTTTGTGAGATGTCGTTATTACATTAACGTTGAGGTGGGCTTTACATTGCAGTTTGTGAGATGTCGTTATTACATTAACTCTTAACGTTGAGGTGGGCTTTACATTGCAGTTTGTGAGATGTCGTTATTACATTAACTCTAACGTTGAGGTGGGCTTTACATTGCAGTTTGTGAGATGTCGTTATTACATTAACTCTAACGTTGAGGTAGGCTTTACATTGCAGTTTGTGAAATGTTGTTATTACATTAACTCTAACGTTGAGGTGGGCTTTACATTGCAGTTTGTGAGATGTCGTTATTACATTAACTCTAACGTTGAGGTGGGCTTTACATTGCTGTTTGTGAGATGTCGTTATTACATTAACTCTAACGTTGAGGTGGGCTTTACATTGCAGTTTGTGAGATGTCGTTATTACATTAACGTTGAGGTGGGCTTTACATTGCAGTTTGTGAGATGTCGTTATTAGTTCACCTGGACCAAAGGTCCATGTGAACTATTGCCATCACTTGGCGTCCGTCGTCTGTCGTCTGTCGTCTGTAAACTTTTCACATTTCAAGCTTCTTCTCCGAAACCACTTGGCCGATTGGAACCGAACTTAGCAGGAATGTTCCTTGGATGGTCCTCTACAAAGTTACTGTTTTTCGTTCCAGTCGAATATTCAATATGGCTGCCAGGGCCAATAATATGCTCTGATTGGCTGAAATTTCAAAGATCTTCTTCTCTGAAACTAATGAACTGACTGAACCCAAACTGTAAAGGAATGATCATTGGAATGTCCTTTACCAAGTTACTGTTTTTTATGCCGATCGGAAATCCAAGATGGCCGCCATCGCAGGACATAGATTAACATTGTACCCTATGGGAAAATGTTCAAATGCCTTCTTCTCAGAAACTACAAATATGATTAAAGCCAAACTGTACATGAATGTTCATTGGATGGTCCTCTACAATCTTAAGGTTTTTTGTTCCGATATGAAATTCAAAATGGCGGCTACGGCAGGACTTAGTTTAACATTGGACCCTATGGGAAAAATGTTTCAAAATGCTTCTTCTCTGAAACCACTTGGACAGTTGAAACCAAACTGCCCAGGAATGATCATTGGAAGGTCCTCTACAAATTTTCTGTTTTTTATGCCGATCGGAAATCCAAGATGGCCGCCACCGCAGGACATAGATTAACATTGGACCCTATGGGAAAATATTCAAATGCCTTCTTCTCAGAAACTACAAATATGATTAAAGCCAAACTGTACATGAATGTTCATTAGATGGTCCTCTACAAACTTTACGTTTTTTGTTCCGGTATGAAATTCAAAATGGCGGCTACGGCAGGACTTAGTTTAACATTGGACCCTATGGGAAAAATGTTTCAAAACGCTTCTTCTCTGAAACCACTTGGATAATTGAAACCAAACTGCATAGGAATGATCATTGGAAGGTCCTCTACAAACTTTATGTTTTTTATGCCGATCGGAAATCCAAGATGGCCGCCACCGCAGGACATAGATTAACATTGGACCCTATGGGAAAATATTCAAATGCCTTCTACTCAGAAACTACAAATATGATTAAAGCCAAACTGTACATGAATGTTCATTAGATGGTCCTCTACAAACTTTACGTTTTTTGTTCCGGTATGAAATTCAAAATGGCGGCTACGGCAGGACTTAGTTTAACATTGGACCCTATGGGGAAAATGTTTCAAAACGCTTCTTCTCTGAAACCACTTGGATAATTGAAACCAAACTGCCTAGGAATGATCATTGGAAGGTCCTCTACAAATTTTATGTTTTTTATGCCGATCGGAAATCCAAGATGGCCGCCACCGCAATACATAGATTAACATTGGACCCTATGGGAAAATGTTCAAATGCCTTCTACTCAGAAACTACAAATATGATTAAAGCCAAACTGTACATGAATGTTCATTGGATGGTCCTCTACAATCTAAAGGTTTTTTGTTCCGATATGAAATTCAAAATGGCGGCTACGGCAGGACTTAGTTTAACATTGGACCCTATGGGAAAAATGTTTCAAAACGCTTCTTCTCTGAAACCACTTGGATAATTGAAACCAAACTGCCTAGGAATGATCATTGGAAGGTCCTCTACAAATTTTATGTTTTTTATGCCGATCGGAAATCCAAGATGGCCGCCACCGCAATACATAGATTAACATTGGACCCTATGGGAAAATGTTCAAATGCCTTCTTCTCAGAAACTACAAATATGATTAAAGCCAAACTGTACATGAATGTTCATTGGATGGTCCTCTACAATCTTAAGGTTTTTTGTTCCGATATGAAATTCAAAATGGCGGCTACGGCAGGACTTAGTTTAACATTGGACCCTATGGGAAAAATGTTTCAAAATGCTTCTTCTCTGAAACCACTTGGACAGTTGAAACCAAACTGCCCAGGAATGATCATTGGAAGGTCCTCTACAAATTTTCTGTTTTTTATGCCGGTCGGAAATCCAAGATGGCCGCCACCGCAGGACATAGATTAACATTGGACCCTATGGGAAAATATTCAAATGCCTTCTTCTCAGAAACTACAAATATGATTAAAGCCAAACTGTACATGAACGTTCATTGGATGGTCCTCTACAAATTTACGTTTTTTGTTCCGGTATGAAATTCAAAATGGCGGCTACGGCAGGACTTAGTTTAACATTGGACCCTATGGGGAAAATGTTTCAAAACGCTTCTTCTCTGAAACCACTTGGATAATTGAAACCAAACTGCCCAGGAATGATCATTGGAAGGTCCTCTACAAGGTGTGTGTTTTTTATGCCGATCGGAAATCCAAGATGGCCACCACCGCAGGACATAGATTAACATTGGACCCTATGGGAAAATGTTCAAATGCCTTCTTCTCAGAAACTACAAATATGATTAAAGCCAAACTGTACATGAATGTTCATTGAATGGTCCTCTACAAAATTTACGTTTTTTATTCTGATATGAAATTCAAAATGGCGGCTACGGCAGGACTTAGTTTAACATTGGACCCTATGGGAAAAATGTTTCAAAATGCTTCTTCTCTGAAACCACTTGGACAGTTGAAACCAAACTGCCCAGGAATGATCATTGGAAGGTCCTCTACAAGGTGTGTGTTTTTTATGCCGATCGGAAATCCAAGATGGCTGCCACCACAGGTCATAGTATTAACACAGAACCATATGGGGAAAATACAGAAATATATTCTTCTCTGAAGCTATTGCACTGATTGAACCTAAACTGTGCATCAATCATTGGAAGGTCCTTTACAAACTTGGTGTTTTTTATGTTGATCGTAATTCCAAGATGACTACCACTGCAGTACATAGTTTTTACATAGGACCAATTGTTTTTTTTTATTACCAGGTGAACGATACAGGCTCTTGAGAGCCTCTGGTTACATTAACTCTAACGTTGAGGTGGGCTTTACATTGCAGTTTGTGAGATGTCGTTATTACATTAACTCTAACGTTGAGGTGGGCTTTACATTGCAGTTTGTGAGATGTCGTTATTACATTAACTCTAACGTTGAGGTGGGCTTTACATTGCAGTTTGTGAGATGTCGTTATTACATTAACTCTAACGTTGAGGTGGGCTTTACATTGCAGTTTGTGAGATGTCATTATTACATTAACTCTAACGTTGAGGTGGGCTTTACATTGCAGTTTGTGAGATGTCGTTATTACATTAACTCTAACGTTGAGGTGGGCTTTACATTGCAGTTTGTGAGATGTCGTTATTACATTAACTCTAACGTTGAGGTGGGCTTTACATTGCAGTTTGTGAGATGTCGTTATTACATTAACTCTAACGTTGAGGTGGGCTTTACATTGCAGTTTGTGAAATGTCGTTATTACATTAACGTTGAGGTGGGCTTTACATTGCAGTTTGTGAGATGTCGTTATTACATTAACTCTAACTTTGAGGTGGGCTTTACATTGCAGTTTGTGAAATGTCGTTATTACATTAACTCTAACGTTGAGGTGGGCTTTACATTGCAGTTTGTGAAATGTCGTTATTACATTAACTCTAACGTTGAGGTGGGCTTTACATTGCAGTTTGTGAGATGTCGTTATTACATTAACTCTAACGTTGAGGTGGGCTTTACATTGCTGTTTGTGAGATGTCGTTATTACATTAACTCTAACGTTGAGGTGGGCTTTACATTGCTGTTTGTGAGATGTCGTTATTACATTAACTCTAACGTTGAGGTGGGCTTTACATTGCAGTTTGTGAGATGTCGTTATTACATTAACTCTAACGTTGAGGTGGGCTTTACATTGCAGTTTGTGAGATGTCGTTATTACATTAACTCTAACGTTGAGGTGGGCTTTACATTGCAGTTTGTGAGATGTCGTTATTACATTAACGTTGAGGTGGGCTTTACATTGCAGTTTGTGAGATGTCGTTATTACATTAACTCTTAACGTTGAGGTGGGCTTTACATTGCAGTTTGTGAGATGTCGTTATTACATTAACTCTAACGTTGAGGTGGGCTTTACATTGCAGTTTGTGAGATGTCGTTATTACATTAACTCTAACGTTGAGGTAGGCTTTACATTGCAGTTTGTGAAATGTTGTTATTACATTAACTCTAACGTTGAGGTGGGCTTTACATTGCAGTTTGTGAGATGTCGTTATTACATTAACTCTAACGTTGAGGTGGGCTTTACATTGCAGTTTGTGAGATGTCGTTATTACATTAACTCTAACGTTGAGGTGGGCTTTACATTGCAGTTTGTGAGATGTCGTTATTACATTAACTCTAACGTTGAGGTGGGCTTTACATTGCAGTTTGTGAGATGTCGTTATTACATTAACTCTAACGTTGAGGTGGGCTTTACATTGCAGTTTGTGAGATGTCGTTATTACATTAACTCTAACATTGAGGTGGGCTTTACATTGCAGTTTGTGAGATGTCGTTATTACATTAACTCTAACGTTGAGGTGGGCTTTACATTGCAGTTTGTGAGATGTCGTTATTACATTAACTCTAACGTTGAGGTGGGCTTTACATTGCAGTTTGTGAAATGTCGTTATTACATTAACGTTGAGGTGGGCTTTACATTGCAGTTTGTGAGATGTCGTTATTACATTAACTCTAACGTTGAGGTGGGCTTTACATTGCAGTTTGTGAAATGTCGTTATTACATTAACGTTGAGGTGGGCTTTACATTGCAGTTTGTGAGATGTCGTTATTACATTAACTCTAACGTTGAGGTGGGCTTTACATTGCAGTTTGTGAAATGTCGTTATTACATTAACGTTGAGGTGGGCTTTACATTGCAGTTTGTGAGATGTCGTTATTACATTAACTCTAACGTTGAGGTAGGCTTTACATTGCAGTTTGTGAGATGTCGTTATTACATTAACTCTAACGTTGAGGTGGGCTTTACATTGCAGTTTGTGAAATGTCGTTATTACATTAACTCTAACGTTGAGGTGGGCTTTACATTGCAGTTTGTGAGATGTCGTTATTACATTAACTCTAACGTTGAGGTGGGCTTTACATTGCTGTTTGTGAGATGTCGTTATTACATTAACTCTAACGTTGAGGTGGGCTTTACATTGCAGTTTGTGAGATGTCGTTATTACATTAACTCTAACGTTGAGGTGGGCTTTACATTGCAGTTTGTGAAATGTCGTTATTACATTAACTCTAACGTTGAGGTGGGCTTTACATTGCAGTTTGTGAGATGTCGTTATTACATTAACTCTAACGTTGAGGTGGGCTTTACATTGCAGTTTGTGAGATGTCGTTATTACATTAACTCTAACGTTGAGGTGGGCTTTACATTGCTGTTTGTGAGATGTCGTTATTACATTAACTCTAACGTTGAGGTGGGCTTTACATTGCAGTTTGTGAGCTGTCGTTATTACATTAACTCTAACGTTGAGGTGGGCTTTACATTGCTGTTTTTGAGATGTCGTTATTACATTAACTCTAACGTTGAGGTGGGCTTTACATTGCAGTTTGTGAGATGTCGTTATTACATTAACTCTAACGTTGAGGTAGGCTTTACATTGCAGTTTGTGAGATGTCGTTATTACATTAACTCTAACGTTGAGGTGGGCTTTACATTGCAGTTTGTGAGATGTCGTTATTACATTAACTCTAACGTTGAGGTAGGCTTTACATTGCAGTTTGTGAGATGTCGTTATTACATTAACTCTAACGTTGAGATGGGCTTTACATTGCTGTTTGTGAGATGTCGTTATTACATTAACTCTAACGTTGAGGTGGGCTTTACATTGCAGTTTGTGAGATGTCGTTATTACATTAACTCTAACGTTGAGGTGGGCTTTACATTGCAGTTTGTGAGATGTCGTTATTACATTAACTCTAACGTTGAGGTGGGCTTTACATTGCAGTTTGTGAGATGTCGTTATTACATTAACTCTAACGTTGAGGTGGGCTTTACATTGCAGTTTGTGAGATGTCGTTATTACATTAACTCTAACGTTGAGGTGGGCTTTACATTGCAGTTTGTGAAATGTCGTTATTACATTAACGTTGAGGTGGGCTTTACATTGCAGTTTGTGAGATGTCGTTATTACATTAACTCTAACTTTGAGGTGGGCTTTACATTGCAGTTTGTGAAATGTCGTTATTACATTAACTCTAACGTTGAGGTGGGCTTTACATTGCAGTTTGTGAAATGTCGTTATTACATTAACTCTAACGTTGAGGTGGGCTTTACATTGCAGTTTGTGAGATGTCGTTATTACATTAACTCTAACGTTGAGGTGGGCTTTACATTGCTGTTTGTGAGATGTCGTTATTACATTAACTCTAACGTTGAGGTGGGCTTTACATTGCTGTTTGTGAGATGTCGTTATTACATTAACTCTAACGTTGAGGTGGGCTTTACATTGCAGTTTGTGAGATGTCGTTATTACATTAACTCTAACGTTGAGGTGGGCTTTACATTGCAGTTTGTGAGATGTCGTTATTACATTAACTCTAACGTTGAGGTGGGCTTTACATTGCAGTTTGTGAGATGTCGTTATTACATTAACGTTGAGGTGGGCTTTACATTGCAGTTTGTGAGATGTCGTTATTACATTAACTCTTAACGTTGAGGTGGGCTTTACATTGCAGTTTGTGAGATGTCGTTATTACATTAACTCTAACGTTGAGGTGGGCTTTACATTGCAGTTTGTGAGATGTCGTTATTACATTAACTCTAACGTTGAGGTAGGCTTTACATTGCAGTTTGTGAAATGTTGTTATTACATTAACTCTAACGTTGAGGTGGGCTTTACATTGCAGTTTGTGAGATGTCGTTATTACATTAACTCTAACGTTGAGGTGGGCTTTACATTGCAGTTTGTGAGATGTCGTTATTACATTAACTCTAACGTTGAGGTGGGCTTTACATTGCAGTTTGTGAGATGTCGTTATTACATTAACTCTAACGTTGAGGTGGGCTTTACATTGCAGTTTGTGAGATGTCGTTATTACATTAACTCTAACGTTGAGGTGGGCTTTACATTGCAGTTTGTGAGATGTCGTTATTACATTAACTCTAACGTTGAGGTGGGCTTTACATTGCAGTTTGTGAAATGTCGTTATTACATTAACTCTAACGTTGAGGTGGGCTTTACATTGCAGTTTGTGAGATGTCGTTATTACATTAACTCTAACGTTGAGGTGGGCTTTACATTGCAGTTTGTGAGATGTCGTTATTACATTAACTCTAACGTTGAGGTGGGCTTTACATTGCTGTTTGTGAGATGTCGTTATTACATTAACTCTAACGTTGAGGTGGGCTTTACATTGCAGTTTGTGAGCTGTCGTTATTACATTAACTCTAACGTTGAGGTGGGCTTTACATTGCTGTTTTTGAGATGTCGTTATTACATTAACTCTAACGTTGAGGTGGGCTTTACATTGCAGTTTGTGAGATGTCGTTATTACATTAACTCTAACGTTGAGGTAGGCTTTACATTGCAGTTTGTGAGATGTCGTTATTACATTAACTCTAACGTTGAGGTGGGCTTTACATTGCAGTTTGTGAGATGTCGTTATTACATTAACTCTAACGTTGAGGTAGGCTTTACATTGCAGTTTGTGAGATGTCGTTATTACATTAACTCTAACGTTGAGATGGGCTTTACATTGCTGTTTGTGAGATGTCGTTATTACATTAACTCTAACGTTGAGGTGGGCTTTACATTGCAGTTTGTGAGATGTCGTTATTACATTAACTCTAACGTTGAGGTGGGCTTTACATTGCAGTTTGTGAGATGTCGTTATTACATTAACTCTAACGTTGAGGTGGGCTTTACATTGCAGTTTGTGAGATGTCGTTATTACATTAACTCTAACGTTGAGGTGGGCTTTACATTGCAGTTTGTGAGATGTCGTTATTACATTAACTCTAACGTTGAGGTGGGCTTTACATTGCAGTTTGTGAAATGTCGTTATTACATTAACGTTGAGGTGGGCTTTACATTGCAGTTTGTGAGATGTCGTTATTACATTAACTCTAACTTTGAGGTGGGCTTTACATTGCAGTTTGTGAAATGTCGTTATTACATTAACTCTAACGTTGAGGTGGGCTTTACATTGCAGTTTGTGAAATGTCGTTATTACATTAACTCTAACGTTGAGGTGGGCTTTACATTGCAGTTTGTGAGATGTCGTTATTACATTAACTCTAACGTTGAGGTGGGCTTTACATTGCTGTTTGTGAGATGTCGTTATTACATTAACTCTAACGTTGAGGTGGGCTTTACATTGCTGTTTGTGAGATGTCGTTATTACATTAACTCTAACGTTGAGGTGGGCTTTACATTGCAGTTTGTGAGATGTCGTTATTACATTAACTCTAACGTTGAGGTGGGCTTTACATTGCAGTTTGTGAGATGTCGTTATTACATTAACTCTAACGTTGAGGTGGGCTTTACATTGCAGTTTGTGAGATGTCGTTATTACATTAACGTTGAGGTGGGCTTTACATTGCAGTTTGTGAGATGTCGTTATTACATTAACTCTTAACGTTGAGGTGGGCTTTACATTGCAGTTTGTGAGATGTCGTTATTACATTAACTCTAACGTTGAGGTGGGCTTTACATTGCAGTTTGTGAGATGTCGTTATTACATTAACTCTAACGTTGAGGTAGGCTTTACATTGCAGTTTGTGAAATGTTGTTATTACATTAACTCTAACGTTGAGGTGGGCTTTACATTGCAGTTTGTGAGATGTCGTTATTACATTAACTCTAACGTTGAGGTGGGCTTTACATTGCAGTTTGTGAGATGTCGTTATTACATTAACTCTAACGTTGAGGTGGGCTTTACATTGCAGTTTGTGAGATGTCGTTATTACATTAACTCTAACGTTGAGGTGGGCTTTACATTGCAGTTTGTGAGATGTCGTTATTACATTAACTCTAACGTTGAGGTGGGCTTTACATTGCAGTTTGTGAGATGTCGTTATTACATTAACTCTAACATTGAGGTGGGCTTTACATTGCAGTTTGTGAGATGTCGTTATTACATTAACTCTAACGTTGAGGTGGGCTTTACATTGCAGTTTGTGAGATGTCGTTATTACATTAACTCTAACGTTGAGGTGGGCTTTACATTGCAGTTTGTGAAATGTCGTTATTACATTAACGTTGAGGTGGGCTTTACATTGCAGTTTGTGAGATGTCGTTATTACATTAACTCTAACGTTGAGGTGGGCTTTACATTGCAGTTTGTGAAATGTCGTTATTACATTAACGTTGAGGTGGGCTTTACATTGCAGTTTGTGAGATGTCGTTATTACATTAACTCTAACGTTGAGGTGGGCTTTACATTGCAGTTTGTGAAATGTCGTTATTACATTAACGTTGAGGTGGGCTTTACATTGCAGTTTGTGAGATGTCGTTATTACATTAACTCTAACGTTGAGGTAGGCTTTACATTGCAGTTTGTGAGATGTCGTTATTACATTAACTCTAACGTTGAGGTGGGCTTTACATTGCAGTTTGTGAAATGTCGTTATTACATTAACTCTAACGTTGAGGTGGGCTTTACATTGCAGTTTGTGAGATGTCGTTATTACATTAACTCTAACGTTGAGGTGGGCTTTACATTGCTGTTTGTGAGATGTCGTTATTACATTAACTCTAACGTTGAGGTGGGCTTTACATTGCAGTTTGTGAGATGTCGTTATTACATTAACTCTAACGTTGAGGTGGGCTTTACATTGCAGTTTGTGAAATGTCGTTATTACATTAACTCTAACGTTGAGGTGGGCTTTACATTGCAGTTTGTGAGATGTCGTTATTACATTAACTCTAACGTTGAGGTGGGCTTTACATTGCAGTTTGTGAGATGTCGTTATTACATTAACTCTAACGTTGAGGTGGGCTTTACATTGCTGTTTGTGAGATGTCGTTATTACATTAACTCTAACGTTGAGGTGGGCTTTACATTGCAGTTTGTGAGCTGTCGTTATTACATTAACTCTAACGTTGAGGTGGGCTTTACATTGCTGTTTTTGAGATGTCGTTATTACATTAACTCTAACGTTGAGGTGGGCTTTACATTGCAGTTTGTGAGATGTCGTTATTACATTAACTCTAACGTTGAGGTAGGCTTTACATTGCAGTTTGTGAGATGTCGTTATTACATTAACTCTAACGTTGAGGTGGGCTTTACATTGCAGTTTGTGAGATGTCGTTATTACATTAACTCTAACGTTGAGGTAGGCTTTACATTGCAGTTTGTGAGATGTCGTTATTACATTAACTCTAACGTTGAGATGGGCTTTACATTGCTGTTTGTGAGATGTCGTTATTACATTAACTCTAACGTTGAGGTGGGCTTTACATTGCAGTTTGTGAGATGTCGTTATTACATTAACTCTAACGTTGAGGTGGGCTTTACATTGCAGTTTGTGAGATGTCGTTATTACATTAACTCTAACGTTGAGGTGGGCTTTACATTGCTGTTTGTGAGATGTCGTTATTACATTAACTCTAACGTTGAGGTGGGCTTTACATTGCTGTTTGTGAGATGTCGTTATTACATTAACTCTAACGTTGAGGTGGGCTTTACATTGCTGTTTGTGAGATGTCGTTATTACATTAACTCTAACGTTGAGGTGGGCTTTACATTGCAGTTTGTGAGATGTCGTTATTACATAAACTCTAACGTTGAGGTGGGCTTTACATTGCAGTTTGTGAGATGTCGTTATTACATTAACGTTGAGGTGGGCTTTACATTGCAGTTTGTGAGATGTCGTTATTACATTAACTCTAACGTTGAGGTGGGCTTTACATTGCTGTTTGTGAGATGTCGTTATTACATTAACTCTAACGTTGAGGTGGGCTTTATATTGCAGTTTGTGAGATGTCGTTATTACATTAACGTTAGTGTTGAGCTAGTTCATCAGTGATGATGTAATGCTGAGGTTGTTCTTACATTAATGTCACAGTGAGGTTGTTCTTACACTAATGTAAGACTTACATTAATGTCACAATGAGGTTGTTCTTACATTAATGTCAGTGAGGTTGTTCTTACATTAATGTCACAGTGAGGTTGTTCTTACATTAATGTCACTGTGAGGTTGTTCTTACATTAATGTCAGTGAGGTTGTTCTTACATTAATGTAAGACTTACATTAATGTCACAGTGAGGTTGTTCTTACATTAATGTCACAATGAGCTTGTTCTTACATTAATGTCACAATGAGGTTGTTCTTACATTAATGTCACAATGAGGTTGTTCTTACATTAATGTCACAATGAGGTTGTTCTTACATTAATGTCAGTGATGTGGTTCTTACATTAATGTCACAGTGAGGTGGTTCTTACATTAATGTCACAGTGAGGTGGTTCTTACATTAATGTCACAGTGAGGTTGTTCTTACATTAATGTCACTGTGAGGTTGTTCTTACATTAATGTCAGTGAGGTTGTTCTTACATTAATGTAAGACTTACATTAATGTCACAGTGAGGTTGTTCTTACATTAATGTAAGACTTACATTAATGTCACAATGAGGTTGTTCTTACATTAATGTCATAATGAGGTTGTTCTTACATTAATGTCACAATGAGGTTGTTCTTACATTAATGTCACAGTGAGGTGGTTCTTACATTAATGTCACAGTGAGGTTGTTCTTACATTAATATCACAGTGAGGTGGTTCTTACATTAATGTCAGTGAGGTGGTTCTTACATTAATGTCACAGTGAGGTTGTTCTTACATTATTGTCACAGTGAGGTTGTTCTTACATTAATGTCGCAGTGAGGTTGTTCTTACATTAATGTCACTGTGAGGTTGTTCTTATATTAATGTCAGTGAGGTTGTTCTTACATTAATGTCACAGTGAGGTTGTTCTTACATTAATGTCACTGTGAGGTTGTTCTTACATTAATGTCAGTGAGGTTGTTCTTACATTAATGTAAGACTTACATTAATGTCACAGTGAGGTTGTTCTTACATTAATGTAAGACTTACATTAATGTCACAATGAGGTTGTTCTTACATTAATGTCACAATGAGGTTGTTCTTACATTAATGTCAGTGAGGTGGTTCTTACATTAATGTCACAGTGAGGTTGTTCTTACATTAATGTCACTGTGAGGTTGTTCTTACATTAATGTCAGTGAGGTTGTTCTTACATTAATGTCACAGTGAGGTTGTTCTTACATTAATGTCACTGTGAGGTTGTTTTTACATTAATGTCAGTGAGGTTGTTCTTACATTAATGTCACAGTGAGGTTGTTCTTACATTAATGTCACTGTGAGGTTGTTCTTACACTAATGTCAGTGAGGTTGTTCTTACATTAATGTAAGACTTACATTAATGTCACACTGAGGTTGTTCTTACATTAATGTAAGACTTACATTAATGTCACAGTGAGGTGGTTCTTACATTAATGTCACAATGAGGTTGTTCTTACATTAATGTCAGTGAGGTGGTTCTTACATTAATGTCACAGTGAGGTTGTTCTTACATTAATGTCACAGTGAGGTGGTTCTTACATTAATGTCAGTGAGGTGGTTCTTACATTAATGTCACAGTGAGGTTGTTCTTACATTAATGTCACAGTGAGGTAGTTCTTACATTAATGTAAGACTTACATTAATGTCACAATGAGGTTGCTCTTACATTAATGTAAGACTTACATTAATGTCACATTGAGGTTGTTCTTACATTAATGTCACAGTGAGGTTGTTCTTACATTAATGTCACAGTGAGGTTGTTCTTACATTAATGTCACAGTGAGGTTGTTCTTAAATTAATGTCATAGTGAGGTTGTTCTTACATTAATGTCACAGTGAGGTTGTTCTTACATTAATGTCACAATGAGGTTGTTCTTACATTAATGTCACAGTGAAGTTGTTCTTACATTAATGTCACAGTGTAATAGGTTCTTACATACGTTCTTGGGAAAGACCAGGTGATCTTCCACGAGTGATAGAAAATTTATGTCTTTTCGCGAGTGGAGCGCAGCGAAACGAGCGAAAAGACACAAAAATTTCTATCATGAGTGGAAGATCACCCAGGCTTTCCCAACAACGCATGTAAGTACCTATTTCTTCCATAAACCAACAACTTTCACTATCACAAAGTCCTAGAGACCCCCGCCATTGATCAGTAACTAATTTGCATAAATTATCAGATCAATATCATTGAGCGTTATGAAATATACATCACATAAAATTGACTTTTGTGACACCGACTAATAAACTAAGTAGCTTTCTACTGATATTTGAGCTTTTCTCACTAACATTTTATTGAAAGTACAGTATTTTCCTTCATGAGACACTCCATACATGAAATATGACGTGACACATATTTTGACGTCATTGAAGAATGACGTCAAAGGTATGGAAAAGGACATCTAGAAATACGAAAAAATTAAAATAAAAGACACAAATATATTTAATACGGTTGGAGTCTGTATTTGAAAAAAACCCGATGGTTAAATCCGTAATATATCTGTTATTCAGCTATCAGACAGGGTATATAATGTGACATTCCCGGCTTAGGATACTATATTTTTAAGCGATTTTTTCTTGTTAGAGGCGTTCTGATTGGATGTCACAACGAGTAAAGACGAGTGCACGTGAACTCGTCTTACCTCGGTCGTCTCCACCCGAAAACGGCCATTTACGGAAGAAAGGTTGTTCTTACATTAATGTCAGTGAGGTAGTTCTTACATTAATGTCACAATGAGGTTGTTCTTACATTAATGTCACTGTGAGGTTGTTCTTACATTAATGTCACAGTGAGGTTGTTCTTACATTAATGTCACGGTGAGGTTGTTCTTACATTAATGTCACTGTGAGGTTGTTCTTACATTAATGTCACAGTGATGTTGTTCTTACATTAATGTCACAATGAGGTTGTTCTTACGTTAATGTCACAGTGAGGTTGTTCTTACATTAATGTCACTGTGAGGTTGTTCTTACATTAATGTCACAGTGAGGTTGTTCTTACACTAATGTCACAGTGAGGTTGTTCTTACATTAATGTCACAGTGAGGTTCTTATATTAATGTCACAGTGAGGTTGTTTTTACATTAATGTCACAGTGAGGTTGTTCTTACATTAATGTCACAGTGAGGTTGTTCTTATATTAATGTCACAGTGAGGTTGTTTTTACATTAATGTCACAGTGAGGTTGTTCTTACATTACTGTCAGTGAGGTTGTTCTTACATTACTGTCAGTGAGGTTGTTCTTACATTAATGTCAGCAAGGTTGTTCTTACATTAATGTCACAGTGAGGTAGTTCTTACATTAATGTCACAATGAGGTTGTTCTTACATTAATGTCACAGTGAAGTTGTTCTTACATTAATGTCACAATGAGGTTGTTCTTACATTATTGTCACAGTGAGGATGTTCTTACATTAATGTCAGTGAGGTATTTCTTACATTAATGTCACAATGAGGTTGTTCTTACATTAATGTCACAGTGAAGTTGTTCTTACATTAATGTCACAGTGAGGTTGTTCTTACATTAATGTCACAGTGAGGTTGTTCTTACATTAATGTCACAGTGAGGTTGTTCTTACATTAATGTCACAGTGAAGTTGTTCTTACATTAATGTCACAGTGAGGTTGTTCTTACATTAATGTCACAATGAGGTTGTTCTTACATTAATGTCACAGTGAAGTTGTTCTTACATTAATGTCACAGTGAGGTTGTTCTTACATTAATGTCAGTGAGGTGTTTTTTACATTAATGTCACATTGAGGTGGTTTTTACCTTGAAGTTTATAATGTTAAGTAATACAATCCTACGTGGTAAAGTATGTCAGTGATATACTTAGGATTTACCGGTTACTGTCGTAAGCTCAGCTATGATACAGATAACAAATGCTGAAATAGTTAGAATTAATTCTGCTCTATTTCTGTGGTTTGTCATGTTATTTTCAGCATTTGTTTGAACTGTGAACCCCATATACGTGCAAGTTTCTAAGGTATACGATAAATATAAAATAACAGCTGGAACTGTAGATCATCCCATGTAACCAGACGATACTTATATGACACAACACTTTACTCAGTTGGGAAAATAGAGCCCTTTGTATCCCGAGATATATTTATAGGTCATACATGTATATTTACACCATTAGGTTAAGACACACATAGAGAGTACAACTTACACACGTATTTCTAAATGCTGTCATCTCCCTTTTACTTGTTGCAATTCAACAACTCGTCCACAAAGGACAACCACAGTTGTTTACGTTACATGAAATATTGGTGATCAACTTGTTCATGTCATTAATATATCTGAAATACTGCTACTATGATGTTAAACAGCACACATTCCGTCAGGACATGCTACGAAAAGTCACATTCCGAACAAGCAAAGCAAAATCCGTCAGGGATTGCAATGAAAAGTCACATTCCGAACAAACAAAACAGAATCCGTCAGGGATTGCAAAGAAAACTCACATTCCGAACAAACAATTCCAAATCCGTCAGGGATTGCTAAGAAGAGTCACATTCTGAACAAACAACACAAAATCCGTCGGGGATTGCAAAGAAAAATCACATTTTGAACAAATAAAATAAAAATCCGTCAGGGATTGCTAAGAAAAGTCACACTCCGAACATATAAAACAAAACCCTACAGGGAGTGCAAAGAAAAGTCATTCCGAAAAAACAAACCAAAATCCGCTAGGGATTGCAAAAAAAGGCACACTCCGAACAAACAAAGCAAAATCCGTCAGGGATTGCAATGAAAAGTCACATTCCGAACAAACAAAACAGAATCCGTCAGGGATTGCAAAGAAAAGTCACATTCCGAACAAACAATTCCAAATCCGTCAGGGATTGCTAAGAAAAGTTGCATTCCGAACAAACAAAGCAAATTCCGTCAAGGATTGCAAAAAAAAAATCACATTCCGAGCAAACAAAACAAAATCTGTCAGAGACTGCTAAGAAAAGTCACATTCCGAATACACAAAACAAAATCCGTCAGGGATTGCAAAGAAAGTCACATTCCGAACAAAAGAAAAAACAAAATCCGTCAGGGATTGTTAAGAACAGTCACATTCCGAACAAACAAAACAAAATTCGTCAGGGATTGCTAAGAAAAATCACATTCCGAAAAAAACAAAATAAAATCCGTCAGGGATTGCTAAGAAAGTCACATTCCGAACGAATACAAACAAAATCCGTCAGGGATTGCTAAGAAAAGTCACATTCGAAATAAACAAAACAAAATCCGTCAAGATTGTAAAGAAAAGTCACATTCCGAACAAGCAAAACAAAATCCGCCAGGGAGTGCAAAGAAACGTCACATTTCGAACAAACAAAACAAAATTCGCCAGGGATTACAAAGAAAAGTCACATTCCGAACAAACAAAACAAAATCCGTAAGGGATTGCAAAGAAAAGTCACATTCCGAACAAACAAAACGATATCAGTCAAACCTAAATAAATGAATAAATAAAAAAAAAAAATAATAATTAAAAGTTAGTAGATTTTTCCATAACAAATTATTTCAATCGTATAATTTGCATCCACATTTCAACTGACGTGTAGTGCATGTTAAAATAAATTGTTATCTAACGTTCTATTACAATTACAAACCGTACCTAAACAGTCGATTGTTTCTCCTTTGATGTCCCATGTATACTGGTTCCACTTTGGTTCACATTCGGGTAAGTCGTTTGTTACACTACCATAGCAGTTATCATGATGTTGACAACATCTACCAAATATATTTAATCATGTAATGTTGACAATATCTACCAAATATATTTAATCATGTATTCAGTTATTTAGAAGGTAAATATAATTGCAATCACAAACATATACATGTATATGCATTAAGGATACACTGGTCAGAGCTGCGGTATCTAGACCTTCATCGATGGTCGGCCGGTGTAAACCATGTGGTGACAAGCGTTGCACGTGCTGTCTCCAATTGCAACAGACACAAGTGTTCCATAGCAAGACGACAGGAAAGGAGTATAAGATATTTTGCAATGTCAATTGCAAAACACCTAATGTGGTTTACCTCCTTGACTGTCACGTCTGCGGGTCACAATACGTAGGAGAAAGTGTCCAACCATTCAACAAAAGAATGAATGGACACAAAAGTGACCTTACGAAAAAGACGCTCTTGCCCGCGAGTCAACACTTTGTGTCGCCGGGGCACTCATTGGATGACTTTGGCAGATCCAAAATTTATATCATTGACCACAATCCAATTTGGAAAGAAAATCAAAGACAAAAAAGAGAGAGTTTTTGGATCCGCGAGTTACAAACATTACATCCGGCCTAAACCTTTTGGTTTTTTTAACTTTTTAACCAGTGCCTGGTCCTTAGCTAGTTGGTAAACTTCATCATTACATTTTCTCATTCTTTTCAAATTAGTGTACATATATACTTGAATAATATAAAGTATAAAGTTCAAGATTATGATTTTTAGTAATTTACGTCACGATAACTGATGGTCTCGTGACAATTTTTCAAATCAGATTACAGACGCTGATAAAGCTTGTCGGTCAAGCGAAATATCCGTCGATTTAATTATAATTATAGTCTTTTTGTAGACTTATAGTTATTTTTGTTACATTTTAACATCTTTTTTTGATATCGTTGTGCTAACATTTTAGACGTTTATATATATATATATATATATATACAAGGAGTGAGTGAGTGAGTGATTGTTGTTGAACGCCAATTCAGCAATTTTTCAGCTATGTCATGACGAGAACAAGTTAATCTTCAATGAAATAATGATGAGGTCCGCTTTGTTCTAGACCAACACGCTGAGTTAGATTTTTATAGTGCTAGCTCACTGAAACAACAGTCCGCGGATAGACATGTCGCTCCACTCAGACACATTATTCTGATTCTGAGCCAACCATTCTTTGCTCTTTCTCCTTATTAAATGATGCGTGCTTAGCGGAGAAGCAACAAGTGCCAATTTTATAGTCTTTGGTTTGACCTGACCGGGGCTCGAACCCGCGATCCATCGCACTCGAGGCGAGCACGCCAACTATTACGCCACCGAAATATATGTTTCTTACTTTTAAAACAATGGTATTTGTATGCGCTTTTATTAACTGTGTTTTCCATCCCACATATCTGTTTATTACATTGACAATGTCAACCGAGTGACTGATCTTCACTTCTTTTCATTCAAGTGAATTCATTATTGTAAGTGTTTTTGTGGATAATCAATATAATTGTCTACCATTTCTGTCTGAAGTCTAGAATGTATACAATTGGCACGTACCCAAATTAGCTAAATAATTGATTAGAAATGCTTGTGTATAACTCTCAAACACTTCGACAATGTTATTTCAAACGTTGTCAAAGTGTAACAAGTTTTTGAACGATGGACACACATTTGCTTAGCGGACATCTAGGGGCATTTGACGCACTATCACATTTAATATTTCCATTACAATAACTAATCCTATCAGGAAAAAGTTACCTTCAAGCGGCACAACATGGCTTCCAATTATGACGTATATTCACCCCCTGTAACTGTCCCAACATAAAACAATTATGACGTACATTCACCCCCTCTAACTGTCCCAACATAAAACAATTACATACATGCCAACTCTACCGATTTACGCGGTAATCTACCGATTTTTTAAGTCTTCTACCGCCTACCGATTTTAGATGTTTTCCTACCGACTTAAAAAAAAAATGTAATTTTTTTATCGTGAATTGTTCACATGTTGATTATTCTTGTAGATTTCTAAGACGTATAAATGTGTACAAATCCAAATTATTTAGGCCCTTTCCGTAATCGTTTCCCTCTTAAAATTTGTACCGGAAACTTCCATTGGTCAATTCTTTATCATTAAGCCAATCAGAAACTGTATTTAAAATAAAGTTTTGAAGCACTACATTTTGAACTTATGACTCCTAAACATATATATACAGTAAAACTTCGCTCGCTCGAACTCGAAGGTACTGTCAAAATATGTTCGACCTATCGGAAGTTCGAGCCACCGAGGTCCCGTAATTTTAGACAGAAAAAAATCTTGTTCTGACCCGGGACAGTTTCATTACCTATATATGATAACTGATGCACAGTAAAACTGGCCTTTCTCGTAAAAAATATTTAATCATTTAAGTTCAAGTTCAAGTTCTTTATTCACTCGGACACATATATACAAGTGTAACAAGAGAAATATTATACAAAATATTTTACATAATGACGGATATAACTAACCTAAAATAATACAGCCTCAGAATATAATTACAAAACATTTTGCAATTTAGATATAAATAAGACAATTTTTTCAGAACCTTAACATTACACAAAGATAACAGGCCTTTCATTTTGTACATGTTTGCATATCTAGTATAATAAATTGGAATAAATTTACATCTAAGCCTTTGTACATCAGCAGAGGTACATTCAAATAAAAAATGAAATTCAGTACCTAAACCAACATTACACAGATGACAAATACGTTCTTCTCTGGGAGTATTCGGCCATCTTCCAGTTTCTATTGGAAGTTTAATGTTATTGCATCTAAGCTTTGTTATCATGTTTCTCTCATGTGGTAATAATTTTAATAAGTATTTATCTAGATTAAATTCATTTTTAAATATGCCATAAAATTCTCCTCTGGAAGAGTTCTCAATTTGGTTAAACCAGTTTTGAATATATTGATCAGTCAGATTTTGCTTAACAATAAATTTTAGTTGCACTGAATGAACTGGCTGTTGTTGGTTCCATAGATAACTAAGCCAAGTTTTCTCAAAAAATGATTGTGATAAAATTTAGCCACTTAAATTGAACATTATCAATAATACTCAAATTAAACATAATCTTATATAAAATACAACTAAGTTTCTTCTTGTTTGAAATAAGTCTATTCCAAAACTTTACAATCCTTAATTTTATACATAATATATCTATAGGTGTTCTACCAAGTTCTCCGTATGTCATGAAATTTGGAGTAGTGGTTCTAACACCTAAAATATTTCTACAGAACTGAATATGAAGTTTTTCTAGTTGCTTAGTGTTCTCATAACCCCATATTTCAGAGCCATAAGAAAGTATTGAAAGTATAAGTGTATCAAACAATTTAAATTGTAAATCTATTGGAATCGATATATTTCTCAATTTTCTATACAAACAATATAAAGCTTTGCGAGCTTGATCCATCAATTTAGCTCTTGCATTCACAAAAGAGCCGTTATAATTAAATATAACACCTAGATATGAATAAGAGTCTTCAATTTGTAAATTCTCTCCACATAGCTTAAAAATAGGTTGATTTTTTTATTTTCTTTTACAAAATATTATTACTTTAGTCTTTTGCAAGTTAACCTTCAATTTCCAACGATGACAATACTTTTCAAATATAGCCAAAGCAGACTTACACATTTCTAAAAGTTTTCGTCCAAAATTATTTCGTCTGCATTCACACTGAGTATATCTTTTTAAGGAAATATTATTGTCAAGTAAAACTTGGTAGTCATAGCAATATGATATCTAAATAGGCCATCTTCTACATTTACATCCATAACATTCAAATAAGTTTCATCTGGTTCTCCAACAAGTGCACATTTCATGTCTTTTTCTATAAAATTTACTGATTCATTTTCAATATCTAAAAATGCATTTATTGACGAATATAGAGAGTTTTCAGGTAGGGTGTATACACATCCCAATAAAGGGTCATTATTAAATACTTAAATTTAAATTTAATATTAATAAATTTAATAAGATTTTTTATATACAACAACAATACCTCCAGATTTATGCTTAAATATTTTTCTATTTTTTGCAACATAGCTAAAACCTTCTGGGATATTTAACATGTCATATTTGTCAGTTTTTGTCTCTATAAAAATACATACTGTATATCATGTGTTGTAATTAACTGTATAAATTTAAGTAATAAAAGTTTTGACTTGATACCACAAACCTTTTATTTCTGAAAAATTAAGTTTGTGTTTTTTAGACCTTGGGGCACTTTCATCAGTCGCTTCTCTCGCTTGCCTGTCCTATTGATAGTGGTTGTCCGGGTTTCTAGGAGCGGGAAAGCGCATATGAGGTTCTCCGTTTCCAGGTTGAAGCCCATCTTTACAAATTCATATGTGAATATTAGCGTGTTTTTTTTATCAACTTAGCTGTGAATGTTTAAAATTGTGAAAAATAAGTGATTTAAGTCTCAAATATATTAGTAAATCTTCCTTGTTTTCAACAATAAACCAGGAAATGTTTTTTCCGCTTTAATAGTAAAACATACTCGACAATAAGCACTCATAATTGATGATATCTTATTGTAACACAAACAAGAGATGACGTGGATTAAATGATTTTAAGTAACATAACCCCGCTATTTTATATTGAAGTGTATTTATCAAGCCAGTAGATTGATTAATCATATATATATATGTACATTTGTATGTAAGCACATTCAACGTACATCTGTCAATTAAATTGCGATGTTCGAGTTTGATATGGTAAAACTCGTGATTTTATTATGATTCTCTATTATTGATGGGACCATTAATTAAGTTCGACTGTTCGAGGTATCAGTGTTCGAGCGAAAGATTTTTTTTAGCTTAAAAATATATGGAAAATTGGCGGGACTTTCAAATAAGTTCGAGCCATCCATGGTATTCGACCCATCCGAGTTCGAGGGAACGAGGTTTGACTTGTATATATGTAAAATGCTAATTTCCATTTTTTCATACTATATTTAAAGATTTGACTGAACAGATTTTATATCCAAAATGCAACAGAATGCACCATTTTGCGTCCTTCTGATAAACAATTTTCTGGGGGGGGTGCGTGGCAAAGCGTGGCAAACCCTAGACCCTCTACCGCTTTTAGTCTCTCGAGGGTTGGCATGTATGCAATTATGACGCATATCCACCCCTTGTAACTGTCCCAACATAAAACAAGGATCACAATGTACTTACTTATCAACTTCATCAACAGTAGCTCCACTCCCACCCCATCCACAGTAACACCCATATCCATTATACTTGAGGGGATCTTTGCCAGTTAAACTTTTTATCTGTTCAGCCAGTTGGATCAGACTTCTTTTTTTCCTCTTTAGACCTGGAACAATTGGATGAATGTTGACGGCATTGTGTACGTCATATGAACATATTTAAATGATTATTTCTATTACAATCAAAGTAATTTGCCAGCGCATGTACACTTCCCTGTGTCGCCAGCATTCCGCCCTCTGTCGCCAGCACACAGCCTTTGACCCCAGCACACAACACTATGTCGCCAACACATCGCCCTCTGTCGCCAGTACACAACCCTCTGTCGCCAGCACACTGCCCTCTGTCGCCAACACACCACCCTCTGTCGCCAGCACACCACCCTCTAGCCAGCACACCACCCTCTGTCGCCAACATACATCCCTCTGTCGCCAGCACACTTCCCTCTGTCGCAGGCACACCAACTTCTGTCGCCAGCACACATCCCTCTGTCGCCAGCACACATCCTTCTGTCGCCAGCACACAGCCCTCTGTCACCGGCACACCACCCGCTGTCGCCAGCACACAGCGCTCTGTCGCCAACACACATCCCTGTGTCGCCAGCACACAACCCTCTGTCGCCAACACACCGCCCTCTGTCACCAGCACACATCCTTCTGTCGCCAGCACACAACCCTTTGTCGCCAGCACACTGCCCTCTCTCGCCAGCACACCGCCCTCTGTCACCAGCACACTGCCCTCTGTCGCCGGCACACATCCATCTGTCGCCAGCACACAGCCCTCTGTCGCCAGCATACCGCCCTCTGACACCAGGACACATCCCTTTGTCGCCAGCACACGTCCCTCTGTCGCCAGCACACAGCCCTCTCTCGCCAGCACACTGCCCTCTCTCGCCAGCACACGACCCTCTGTCGCCAGCACACAACCCTCAGTCGCCAGCACACAACACGCACTATGTCGCCAGCACATAGCACTGTCGCCAGCAAACAACCCTTTGTAGCCAGAACACAACCCTCAGTCGCCAGCACACAGCACTATGTCGCCAGCACATAGCACTGTCGCCAGCACACAGCCCTTTGTAGCCAGAACACAACACTCTGACGCAATCACACAGTACTATGTCGCCAGCACACCGCCCTCTGTCGCCAACGCACAACCCTCTGTCGCCAACACACAGCACTCTTACGCCAGCACACCACCCTCTGTCACCAACACGCAACCCACTGTCTGTCGCCAGCACACCGCTATATGTCGCTAGCACACCGCTCTGTCGGTGGCACACATCCCTCTGTGGTTAGCACATATCCCTCAAACATATTTTTAGACAAAATCTGAACAAAATTGAATCATAATAAAAGCTGTTGGTATTAAAAATATAAATTGTTTCGATTGTGATAATGACTTGATTGGTCTAGAACAAGCATATTAAACTTATAATCTGCGAAATTTATATGCTAATTTTTACCGTGTATACGTAAATAGTAAAAACGGGATGTCATAGTATATATAAACAATACGACACGTGTTTGCTTCTAAAGTACATTTCATTTTCAAAAATAGAATCGATTTGCATAAAAACTGTAAAAATACTTCAGAATACTCCCAAAATAATTGAATAATTTATTACAAATAATCAAGTGCAAACTTAGTTATTTCTATAGTCTTTTTAGATGCGAAAGCAATCTTGATTTTTCTTGCGCATATCCAAAATGGCGTATAAACTATTTTTAACTTCCGTTTCCGGTTTCGACGAAGATGTTTTTTACATAGTAATCAACTCTTTTTTCTTAATTTTTCTTTTACCTCATTTCTACCGGTAAAAGCGAGCTATGACTTGCTTATGAAAAGCTTTATTATACATGGCAATTCGTTTTTGCTTGAATATTTTTTTTCTTTGCTTCATGATTAACAGAATTTTGGAAACAAAATTATTTACATGTTTCTTTCGGTGTCTATTCATTAGATATACATTGTATTTCGGTATATTGTTTGGTCTTATGACGCTATGATTAGTCTATCTATTGTTCACCTCTTAGATCGCACATGCTCTTCCCAAGAAAGCGACAGCTCGCTCTTAATGGTAGAGATGTGGTAAAACAAATAATTAAAAAAGAGAGTCGAAACCGGAAACGGAAGCTAAAAATAGCTTATCCGCCATTTTTGCTATGCGCAAGAAAAATCAGTATTGCTTCCTCTTCTAAAAAAGCAATACATTTATGACAAAATTTAAACTTAATTATTTGTAATAATTTTTTCTTACAAAATCTTTGGAATATTTTGAAATATTTTGACAATTTTTTACAAGATATTCTATAGTTGAATCGGAAATGTACTCTGGAAGCAAACACGTGACATTTTGTCTTTACTATGACGTCCTGTCTTTACTATTTACGTTTACGCGGTATCAAATCTTAGAGATATACATTTTACAGATTATAGGTTAATGCTTGTTCTAAACCAATCAAGTTATTATCACTAACTAACCGATTTTTTTTTAATACCAACAGTTTTACATGATTCAGTTTTATTCAGAATTTGCCTAAAAATGAAAACGAAATGTTTATCAAAAGCTTTACTATATATGGTAATATGGGATTTTATAAACGAAATCTTAACATGCCATGACTAACCTATCTATCGCTCGTTCTCGGGCCACATCTGCTCTTATTATTAGCTATAATACGAATATTCTATATTTATGGTTCGCACGAAATTGTTTTTATTGATATAGTTTGAGTATGAGTTATCTATCTTTATCTGTTTGTTGTTTTCTATGTTTCAGTATGAGTTATCTATCTTTATCTGTTTGTTGTTTTCTATGTTTCAGTATGAGTTATCTATCTTTATCTGTTTGTTGTTTTCTATGTTTCAGTGTGAGTTATCTATCTTTATCTGTTTGTTGTTTTCTATGTTTCAGTGTGAGTTATCTATCTTTATCTGTTTGTTGTTTATGTTTCAGTGTGAGTTATCTATCTTTATCTGTTTGTTGTTTTCTATGTTTCAGTATGAGTTATCTATCTTTATCTGTTTGTTGTTTTCTATGTTTCAGTATGAGTTATCTATCTTTATCTGTTTGTTGTTTTCTATGTTTCAGTGTGAGTTATCTATCTTTATCTGTTTGTTGTTTTCTATGTTTCAGTGTGAGTTATCTATCTTTATCTGTTTGTTGTTTTCTATGTTTCAGTATGAGTTATCTATCTTTATCTGTTTGTTGTTTTCTATGTTTCAGTATGAGTTATCTATCTTTATCTGTTTGTTGTTTATGTTTCAGTGTGAGTTATCTATCTTTATCTGTTTGTTGTTTTCTATGTTTCAGTATGAGTTATCTATCTTTATCTGTTTGTTGTTTTCTATGTTTCAGTGTGAGTTATCTATCTTTATCTGTTTGTTGTTTATGTTTCAGTATGAGTTATCTATCTTTATCTGTTTGTTGTTTTCTATGTTTCAGTGTGAGTTATCTATCTTTATCTGTTTGTTGTTTTCTATGTTTCAGTATGAGTTATCTATCTTTATCTGTTTGTTGTTGTTTATGTTTCTGTTTTGTTATTTGTACTTTGCAGTATCTGTAGGTATGACTCCATAACTGGGAATTAAGATTGATTTTGATTTTTGTTGTGTTTTAACGCCACTTTCAGCAATATTTCAGATATATCATGGCGACCAGTTTTAGTGGTAGAAGAAGCCGGAGTACCCGGAGAGAACCACCGACCATGGGCAAGCAAATGGTAAACTTTATCACTTGCGGCTGCGAGTCGAGTGCACCTTTTTTTTTGTCATTTACAAAGCCACACCGTATTGGGGGAATTAAGAAGATGTATACATACCGTCAGATAGTCCCAGACAGACTATAAGAAATACAATTGTGGACATCTTCATTTTCCATTCCTTTAAATAATTACAAGAATAAAATAGCAAATTGTAATGCAATTATTATATAACACGTGTTTTCATTGGCTAACTGTTGCCATCACATCCACATTCGAATATGTTAATGAACCACCACAATGAATTCTTGAAATCTAACATATCAATTAAAACAATGTGATACAAATCAAAGGCATCGCCTAGATTTGAAATAATTTCTTGTTGGATTTTATCCGAAATTGAAGTGTACATGCTGCTAAAATAAGTTCCGTATTTACGTTCTCCGTTGAAGAGTTTCATATGACGTCACGGTTTTAATATATGTTAATGAGCCAAAGTAATAGACAATATTTCGCGGTATATGTTATTTATTTTAATTTCTAAATCATTACTTAGGCCCAAACAGAGATATATTTGTCTTGCATTAGAATAGAAATAACACGTGTATTGTACTTGAATAGTTGCAGGCCTGCGTCAATTGGGTGTTTGACGGTCTCAAATACCCGTTTTACTAGCTCCGTTACGCATCGATCGTCAAATTCCCAACTGACGCCGCCAACTTTTGAAATAGAATACAATTACAAATGTAGTTTGTAAAAATCACCCAAGCGTGGTTGTGTAGTGACTTCCTTATATATATCGTATGAGGGACCGTCGTGGTCGTATGGTAGTTGGATTTACAACTACCTATGCAATCAATGCATATCACCACTAACGTTGTAAGTTCGAACCCCGTTCATGGCGAGATGTACTCGATACAACATTATTTAGTAAAGTTTGTCAGTAACTTTCGGGTGGTCGATGGTTTTCTCCTGGTACTCCGGTTTCCTCCACCAATAAAACTTACCGCCACGATATAACTGAAATATTGTTGAAAGTGGCGTTAAGCACCATAACATCTAACCCCCTATTAACCCTTAACCTCCTATTATCATAATGATACAAGTGTGTAGTGAAGTTTTGATGGTTTTGTAGTAATTCTATACACAATGGAAGAATACAAATATAATTCTATACACAATGGAAGAATACAAATATAATTCTATACACAATGGAAGAATACAAATATAATTCTATACACAATGGAAGAATACAAATATAATTCTATACACAATGGAAGAATACAAATATAATTCTATACACAATGGAAGAATACAAATATAATTCTATACACAATGGAAGAATACAAATATAATTCTATACACAATGGAAGAATACAAATATAATTATATACACAATGGAAGAATACAAATATAACTCTATACACAATGGAAGAATACAAATATAATTCTATACACAATGGAAGAATACAAATATATTGATTATGGCTATTCAAGAAACGCGTTCACGGGCTAAATTAGGTATCTACGTTTTTGTTACTATCACAGGGTCGATACATTATTATTCTGCTGGTGGACTATTAGTCTCCACAGGGTCGATACATCTGCTCGTGGACTATTGGTCCCCACAGGGTCGATACATCTGCTGGTGAACTATTAGTCCCCGAGGGTATCATCCGTCCTGTACATAGTCAGTGTTCTTTCGGCACTAACATATTTTATTTATATTTATTATTGAAATTTACAGTTGCTAAATACAAAAATGTATTTAAACTAAGATTCTCCAGCCTCACTCCCTCAGGCAAAGGTGACCTTAGTCGATTATTTAGGTGACCATAGTCGATTATTTAGGTGACCATAGTCGATTATTTAGGTGACCATAGTCGATTATTTAGGTGACCATAGTCGATTATTTAGGTGACCGTAGTCGATTATTTAGGTGACCTTAGTCGATTATTTAGGTGACCTTCGTCGAGTATTTAGGTGACCGTCATTCGATTATTTAGGTGACCTTAGTCGATTATTTAGGTGACCTTAGTCGATTATTTAGGTGACCTTCGTCGAGTATTTAGGTGACCTTAGTCGATTATTTAGGCGACCTTAGTCGATTATTTATGTGACCATAGTCGATTATTTAGGTGACCTTAGTCGATTATTTAGGTGACCATAGTCGATTATTTAGGTGACCATAGTCGATTATTTAGGTGACCATAGTCGATTATTTAGGTGACCGTAGTCGATTATTTAGGTGACCTTAGTCGATTATTTAGGTGACCTTCGTCGAGTATTTAGGTGACCGTCATTCGATTATTTAGGTGACCGTAGTCGATTATTTAGGTGACCATAGTCGATTATTTAGGTGACCGTAGTCGATTATTTAGGTGACCTTAGTCGATTATTTAGGTGACCTTCGTCGAGTATTTAGGTGACCGTCATTCGATTATTTAGGTGACCTTAGTCGATTATTTAGGCGACCTTAGTCGATTATTTATGTGACCATAGTCGATTATTTAGGTGACCTTAGTCGATTATTTAGGTGACCATAGTCGATTATTTAGGTGACCTTCGTCGAGTATTTAGGTGACCTTCGTCTAGTATTTAGGTGACCATCGTCGAGTATTTAGGTGACCTTAGTCGATTATTTAGGTGACCTTCGTCGAATATTTAGGTGACCTTAGTTGATTATTTAGGTGACCGTAGTTGATTATTTAGGTGACCGTAGTCGATTATTTAGGTGACCGTAGTTGATTATTTAGGTCACTTTTGTCGAGTATTTAGGTGACCTTAGTTGATTATTTAGGTGACCTTAGTCGAGTATTTAGGTGACCTTAGTCGATTATTCTATTAGGTCCTTTGGTTATCTTGCTCCCAATAACTTTTAAATGATTTGTCTTTTCAAGTCTTTGACTTTGGGTGTACCTGATGAAGGTTAAATTAACATAATTAGTAACCTTCTCCCCTCATGTCAAGTTTCTCTAAAGCCACGTGTATAATGTTTATAAAACCTTCTCCCCTCATGTCAAGTTTCTCTAAAGCCACTTGTATAATGTTTATAAAACCTTCTCCCCTCCTGTCAAGTTTCCCTAAAGCCACGTGCATAATGTTTATAAAACCTTCTCCCCTCATGTCAAGTTTCCCTAAAGCCACGTGTATAATGTTTATAAAACCTTCTCCCCTCACGTAAAGTTTCCCTAAAGCCACGTGTATAATGCTTATAAAACATTCTCCCCTCATGTCAAGTGTCTCTAAAGCCACCTGTATAATGTTTATAAAACCTTCCACCCTCATGTCAAGTTTCTCTAAAGCCACGTGTATATATTTATAAAACCTTCTCCCCTCATGTCAAGTTTCCCTAAATCCACGTGTATAATGTTTATAAAACCTTCTCCCCTCATGTCAAGTTTCTCTAAAGCCACTTGTATAATGTTTATAAAACCTTCTCCCCTCCTGTCAAGTTTCCCTAAAGCCACGTGTATAATGTTTATAAAACCTTCTCCCCTCACGTCAAGTTTCCCTAAAGCCACGTGTATAATGTTTATAAAACCTTCTCCCCTCACGTAAAGTTTCCCTAAAGCCACGTGTATAATGCTTATAAAACATTCTCCCCTCATGTCAAGTGTCTCTAAAGCCACCTGTATAATGTTTATAAAACCTTCTACCCTCATGTCAAGTTTCTCTAAAGCCACGTGTATATATTTATAAAACCTTCTCCCCTCATGCCAAGTTTCCCTAAATCCACGTGTATAATGTTTATGAAACCTTCTCCCCTCATCCCAAGTTTCTCTAAAGCCACGTGTATAATATTTATAAAATCTTCTCCCCTCATGTCAAGTTTCCCTAAAGCCACGTGTATAATGTTTATAAAACCTTCTCCCCTCATGCCAAGTTTCTCTATAGCCACGTGTATAATGTGCATTAAACTTTCTCCTCTTATGCCAAGTTTCTCTATAGCCACGTGTATAATATTTATAAAACCTTCTCCCCACATGTCAGGTTTCTCTAAAGCCACGTGTATAATGTTTATAAAACCTTCTCCCCTCATGTCAAGTTTCCCTAAAGCCACGTGTATAATGGTTATGAAACCTTCTCCCCTCATCCCAAGTTTCTCTAAAGCCACGTGTATAATATTTATAAAATCTTCTCCCCTCATGTCAAGTTTCCCTAAAGCCACGTGTATAATGTTTATAAAACCTTCTCCCCTCATGCCAAGTTTCTCTAAAGCCACTTGTATAATGTTTATAAAACCTTCTGCCCTCATGCCAAGTTTCTCTAAAGCCACGTGTATAATGTTTATAAAAGGTTATAATCCTCTATATACACACGTATCTACATAAACAATATATTTCGTCATGTTTATAACTTAAATTCAGTAAGGAAAGAGTTCCTTATGGCACCCAAACCCAAACCGTAAACCTGACCCTAACCCTAACCCTAAACCTGTTTATGATCAAAATAATTAAATCAATACGCTTGTTATTAATATACAAATTTCATAGATTTTCGGGTGGGGGTGCCATAAGGAACTTTTACCAACATGTTAATATATTTCGTGATGTTTATACTTTAAATTTAGTAGGAATCAGTAACTGCCTTTGTAATTTGTATCTGGTCATTAGTAGACTGGAGCCGCCTATCCCAGACTGCAATGCTGAGTGACTCAGTCCCTTTTTTGTAAGTATTTATAAACTTATTTTCATATTATTTTTTTTCCTTTTTCACAACGCAATTCCCTTGACATGATCTTCAAACTGTTGAAGTAGGTCAAACATTGGTAGAAGTAGAAGCAAGTACTATATGTAGAGAGATACGCTCTTGTCTCATGAATACTATTAATTTAATTAGAAATACATATTTCCTCGGGAACAAATCAAAAAGTAGAAATCTGAAATAATATGTTCTTATTGTTGAGTAATGTTTTTCTTCAATGTTTTAAATATATGATAGATGTACGACAATATATTTTTAAAAATAAATACATAAACAAAGAATTAAATAGCTTACCATGACCAATAACATATCTTATATTCTATGTAAACATCTTATGTTCTCAGGTAGACCTACTTCCTGAACTGAAGGCTGTATGGCAACATTAAAAACAAAAATTACTCAAGCATGAACCACAGCATTTGTCAATGAACATACTAAAAACGGTTCAATCACCATGTCAAAGTTATACAATCTACAAGTCAATGGATACTTATATAGCCAAAAGGCATGTTACATTTTGACATGTATTGGTCATTATATGAGAAGCAGTTGGTGTTATTAATACTGGGAGATATATAATAATATACATTTTTTCTATTCATTTTTTTTTTAAATCTCTGGATACTAGAAAAGTACGTTTTATTTCTAAGGGTAATGTAGGTGTCTTAAGCTAATATTAAATTTTTTCACGCCACGATATAGCTGAAGTATTGTTAAAGTGGTCGCTAAACACCATTCAATCAATCAACTGAATACTAGAACTATACCCACTGATTGAAAAACAGCGAATTTTGTGCCGTTCAATAAACAAGTCCCGAAATATCAGTCTGGAAATTATAGACCGATTTCTCTGGTTTGTGATTGTTGTACATTGGTTTCAGTAGTATTATGACACATGCAGATACACATGACACAAGGGCCGTTGTGGCCGTGATCATATGGTAGTTGGATTTACAACTACCTACATATATGCAATCAGTGCCTATCACCACTTATGTTGTGAGTTCGAATCTCGATCAGGGCGACGTGTACAACATTATGTGATAAAGTTTGTCAGTGACTTGCGACAGGTCTGTGGTTTTCTTCGGGTCATCCAATTTCTTCACCCATAAAACTGACCGCCACGATCTAACTGAAATATGTGCTAAGCACCACCAAACAAACAAACAAACAAACAAACAAACAAAGAGGTGGCACGCATCAACATGGGCTTCCTAAATCGAGATTATGCGACATCCAACTTTTAGAAGCCTAGAAGAAAAAAATGAATGATGGACTTTTCTAAGAAATCGAGTCATTAAACGAACTTTTTATCATGGTCTAACAATCAGACAAGACTTAAAATCGAAAATTCATGTTAAAAACGTTTGCACGAAAACCAATAAAATATTTGGATTCCTACGTGGAAACATAATCACCAATCAGACCTCCGCCAAGGAACAAGAACCTAATCACCAGTCCGACCTCCGCCAAGGAACAAGAACCTAATCACCAGTCCGACCTCCGCCAAGGAACAAGAACCTAATCACCAGTCCGACCTCCGCCAAGGAACAAGAAACTAATCACCAGTCCGACCTCCGCCAAGGAACAAGAACCTAATCACCAGTCCGACCTCCGCCAAGGAACAAGAACTTAATCGCCAGTCCAACCTCCGCCAAAGAACAAGAACTTAATCACCAGTCCGACCTCCGCCAAGGAAAAGAACTTAATCACTAGTCCGACCTCCGCCAAGGAACAAGAACCTAATCATCAGTCCGAAAACTCCACCAAGGAACAATAATCTAATCACCAGTCTGACCTCCGCCAAGGAACAAGAACCTAATCACCAGTCCGACCTCTGCCAAGGAACAATAATCTAATCACCAGTCTGACCTCCACCAAGGAACAAGAACCTAATCACCAGTCCAACCTCCGCCAAGGAACAATAATCTAATCACCAGTCTGACCTCTGCCAAGGAACAAGAACCTAATCACCAGTCCGACCTCCACCAAGGAACTAGAACGTAATGACCAGTCCGACCTCCGCCAAGAAACAAGAATCTAATCACAGTCTGACCTCCGCCAAGGAACAAGAACTTAATCACCAGTCCGACCTCCGCCAAGGAACAAGAACCTAATCACCAGTCCGACCTCCGCCAAGGAACAAGAACCTAATCATCCAATCCGACCTCCGCCAAGGAACAAGTACTTAATCATCAGTCCGACCTCCGCCAAGGAACGAGAACACAATCACCAGTCCGATCTCCGCCAAGGAACAAGAACTTAATCGCCAGTCCAACCTCCGCCAAGGAACAAGAACTTAATCACCAGTCCGACCTCCGCCAAGGAAAAGAACTTAATCACTAGTCCGACCTCCGCCAAGGAACAAGAACCTAATCATCAGTCCGAAAACTCCACCAAGGAACAATAATCTAATCACCAGTCTGACCTCCGCCAAGGAACAAGAACCTAATCACCAGTCCGACCTCTGCCAAGGAACAATAATCTAATCACCAGTCTGACCTCCACCAAGGAACAAGAACCTAATCACCAGTCCAACCTCCGCCAAGGAACAATAATCTAATCACCAGTCTGACCTCTGCCAAGGAACAAGAACCTAATCACCAGTCCGACCTCCACCAAGGAACTAGAACGTAATGACCAGTCCGACCTCCGCCAAGAAACAAGAATCTAATCACAGTCTGACCTCCGCCAAGGAACAAGAACTTAATCACCAGTCCGACCTCCGCCAAGGAACAAGAACCTAATCACCAGTCCGACCTCCGCCAAGGAACAAGAACCTAATCATCCAATCCGACCTCCGCCAAGGAACAAGTACTTAATCATCAGTCCGACCTCCGCCAAGGAACGAGAACACAATCACCAGTCCGATCTCCGCCAAGGAACAAGAACCTAATCACCAGTCCGAACTCCACCAAGGAAGAACAACCTAATGACCAGTCCAACCTCTGCCGAGGAACAAGAACCGAAGTACCAGTCCGACCTCCGCACAGGAACTAGAACCTAGTCATCCAGTCCGACCTCCGCCAAGGAACAAAAATCTAATCATCTAGTCCGATCTCCGCCAAGGAACAAGAACCTAACCACCAGACCGAACTCTGCAAGGGAACAAGAACCTAATCACCAGTCCGACATCCGCCAAGAAACAAGAAGCTAATCACCAGTCGGACCTACCCCAAGGAACAAGAACCTAATCACCAGTCCGACCTCCGCCAAGGAACAAGAACATAATCACCAGTCCGACCTCCGCCAAGGAACAAGAACCTAATAACCAGTCATACCTCTGCCAAGAAACAAGAACCTAATCACAGTCTGACCTCCGCCAAGGAACTATAACCTAATCACCATTCCGACCTCCGCCAAGGAACAAGAAGCTAATCACCAGTACGACCTCCGCCAAGGAACAGGAACCTTATTACCAGTCCGACCTCCGCCAAGAAACAAAAACCTAATCACCAGTCCGACCTCCGCCAAGGAACAATAACCTAATCTTCCAGTCCGACTTCCACCAAGAAACAAGAACCTAATCACCAGTCTGACCTCCGCCAAGGAACAAGAACCTAATCGCCAGTTCGACCTCCGCCAAGGAACAAGAACCTAATCACCAGTCCGACCTCCGCCAAGGAACACAAACCTAACCACCACTCCGACCTCCGCCAAGGAGCAAAAACCTAACCATCCAGTCCGACCTCCACCGGCGGTATGTGAATGGCGACAACCACATGACGTAGTTTTTCACCTCTCGGGATTTTTTGTACAAGTGTAAATTTTCTGGGTGCAAATGCTTAAAGAACAGAACTATTGTGAAGTTTCTTTATAATTCTATCGAACCATTTTAACGTGAGGTGATTTTCATAACACGAAAGCCCAATATTTCAATATCTAATGACACTGAACCTGAATGTAAACAAACAAACTAGTTTTTCAACTCAAGAGGCCGCTGTTGATAACACACCAGACAATAGAGGAAGAAGTTCCTCCCGTAAACGTCAGTTGTCATCAACCTCTGCAGACCTAATGAAACCACCTCAAAGTCGTCAAAGATCATTATCAGCAACACGTCAGTCTGTCAAGTCGAGTGGTCCGTTATCTAACCCAGTCACATTCAAAACTCAGGGCGAGTCCTTCAACATGTCTAAACTAGTCCAAGAAACTTTATTAAAACCAGACTTGATCAAAAATATTGTTCCATCCTTATTAAATGAAATTAAAGCTGAACTAATTAGTGAATTAAAATCGGCTATCAGATCCACAGTAGCAGAGGCCATTGAAGAGGTGGTCAACCCCCTCCGTCAGTTAATTAATGAACACCAAAATAAAATAAAATGTCTCGAAAATGAAAATAGCCAACTAAAAGAACATGTAAAATCCAGCATAGCCAGCGTCGAAGCCAGATACGAAAAATTCAGAAATGTGACAAATAACACCGCCACCTTTATTGCTGACAATAAAAAACTAAAAGCCGACAATCTAAAGCTCATTCATGAAGTGTCGCAACTAAACGGCAATATTGAGGAACTGGAACAATACGGACGCCGAACATCGCTCCGATTTCACAACGTTCCGATGGTGCAAGGGGACCTCCAAAAAACCGACCAGCTAATTGTGGACATTGTCAATAAAAAACTGAAAATCACTCCACCACTTTGTGTTGATGATATAAATAGATCTCATATTATTGGAACCATCAACAATGGCAAAGGTCAACTCATTTGCAGATTTAAAAATTGGAAAATAAAAAATGCTATCTACATGTTAAAAAAAAATCTGAAAAACAACCCTGAGAAGATATTTATCACAGAGGACCTGACAAAATCTCGTCAATTTATTGTTAAAGAACTCAACACTCAAAAGCGAGATAATAAGATCCATTTGTTTTGGACTTTTGACGGCCGTATTTTCGCAAAAAAGGATGCAAACGGTCGAAAACAGCTCATCAAGTGTGTTCAGGATATTGACTATCTGATCAATTCCGATTAAAACACCGACTTTTGTGTTTTTCAAATACGGAACATTCGGACTTTTGATTTTGACAACAATTTTTTTTCAGTATTATCCAAATCTTGCTTTATCAATTTACCTGAATATCAGTATATCTACTTGAATTACTCCTTGAAATAGTTTACTTGATAAATTAGATATATATGTATATTCTTACTTACCTACTTCATGTATTATATCCAAGTAATTAAATATATGTTCACTGTTATAATCATTTTGTCAACAACACTGTATAGTCGACACGTGGTTTTTATTTATTTACCTTTGTACACATGTTTGTATGTGACCGATTGAAAAGGAGCACTCGATTCCAAACACTAACTTCTAAAATCAATATTACTAGGTTTGTTTTTTTTTGTTTTTTTTGTTGTTGCTTTGTTTTTTTTTTGTTTTTTTTTTTTTTTATAGAACTTGCTAAAAAACTAAAGACGGTTGTCTTAAATATAAATTATTGCTCCTACATAAAAATGATAATAATAATAAATGAAAAAAAAATGTGTAATTCCAAACACATAACTAATTGCGTACCACGTGTTCCATGTTACCAAATCATCAATCACTATTGATAAACAAATCACCATAACCATATTTGTTCTGCTTTTAATGGAAATTCTTATGAATAATGTTTATCATGTTTTTTGTTTGTTTGGTTTTTTTTTCATTTCTTTTTTTCTTTAAATTTTTCAATACCCCCTAAATTTTTTTTCTTTTTTTATATGTTAGCTATATTGTACAAAACCCTTACCATATCAATGATACAGCTTGAATTAGCTGGTGTTTTTCTATTGTCACAATCCATGTATTTTTGACTATCTGTTTCATGTATGTACCTTACTTACTTTTCAATTATGCATTGTATATATTTGTTCATATTTTCACTGGAGTTGAGATGCTATGTTTATTTGTTTATCAGTTGTTTATTGACCTATCTTGTGTTTTCATATGTAATTTAGATATATTTGACAATGGATAATGACTTACAGTCATACCGCTCTTCGATAGGTCATTTTAACTTCAATACGCATTCTGGGTTTTTCAAAAGACATTTTTTTAGATCAAATAATCATTTAGTGTTATATATATTATTAATGTTAATAATTAGAATATGTTTTCAAAGATTTGTTAATTTTTGTCATTCAATTTATCTGGAACTTCTATTACAGAATCCAGTTTCAACATTTATAATTTTATTGCTGATACTGCTTAGTAATGATGTTGAGCTAAACCCAGGCCCTACAAAGGAAGTATGCGTCATAAATTAGATTACATAGAAAGCATTTGTAATGAAGCAGATATTATATGTTTAACAGAAACACATCTTGATCAAAATATAACAAATGATGGCATTTTTATAGAGGGATACTGCAAAGATCCGTATAGGAAAGATCGAAATAATTCAGGGGGAGGTGTAATAGTATATTTTAGTAATCATCTAATTGTCCAACCCAGAACAGATTAAAATTTTGATAGTGAAGCTATTTGGCTGGAAATTGTTTTTCCTGCATACAAAATGCTCCTTTGTGTTGTATATCGCCAACCTAATGCGAAATATCCATTCTGGGATAAGTTTCAACAGTCCGTGGAAAACGCCACGAATTACTCGTCAAACGTTGTGATAACGGGAGATTTAAATGTAGATTTTCTTAGTGAACATTCTCACAAATTATTTGATATTATGAGGTTGAAAGATCTGAAAAACATGATTACTGAACCTACCAGAACATGTAACACGCGCCAATCTTTACTTGATCCTGTTTTAGTATCTGATAATTGTAATGTCCTTGAGTCGTATGTAATTCAAGTAGATAGAAAATATAGTGACCATGAATCAACAATTGTCCACCTAAAAGTCCCTCTTAAATCAATCAATACTTATAAACGATTAGTCTGGGATTATCGAAATGCTGATTTTGAGACCTGTAACGATTGTATATCCTCCTTAAATTGGAACTCAATTATATCTCCAGAAAATAGTATGGACGAAATGGTTCAATTCCGAATTAAGAAGGGAAATATGAAAACGAGACAGACTTCGAAAACTGGCTCGTAGATCTAATAGTGATTCCAATATTAATAAATACAAGAAGCAAAGAAATTATGTAAATAATTTAAAAAAGCATGCTAAAGAACAATTTTATTTTAATGTTAATACTATACTAGATGATTTTTCAAGTTCAAATTCAAAATCTTACTGGTCATTGATTAAAAAATTGGTTAAATCGTCTGGTGATATGTCACCAATTAGTCAATTAAAAAAAGAAAATAATGACCTCATCTCAGATGATTACGAAAAAGCATGTCTTCTAAAAAATTATTTCTGTTCTATATCTACATTAAATGACAGTAATACATCAAAACCCGACTTTCCTCTCAGAACAAATGCAACACTAGCATACGTGCCAACCCTCGAGAGACTAAAAGCGGTAGGGGGGACGCAGAAGCAAGGACGCAAAATTGTGTATTTTGCTGCATTTTGAATATAATATCTGTCTAGTCAAAACTTTAAATAGAAGATTTGCTACCTCCTGGTAAAAACATTGCCAGGGACATGGATGATTGAACGTCCTTAGCGTTCCCCTTATGTTTTGCGGTACCTACATGCTTTGTCACATCACAGTCGTATGAATTTTAGTCATAAATAGAGAAAAATAGTGAAAATTTAGATGTTGGGGTAATATAATATATATATAAGAGACTCATATATACATGTATATATTATATTATATATTATATTACCCCAACATCTAAATTTTCACTATAGACTCTTATATATATATTATATAACCCCAACATGATCTAAATTTTCACTATTTTTCTCTATTTATGACTAAAATTCATACGACAGTGGTCACATCACTATGACCTCCGTGATTGATTGAAAAATCAGTCTTGCAGAATTCACAAAATGCAAATTTATTTCCCTTTCGGGAATGTTTAATGAAATGAACCTCATCAGTCCATTCTGTCTTAAATACGTTGTCATAACGTAAACGAGCCTTCTTTTTTTCTGGTGTTTCGGACATATTCATTCAGACATTGATCTGTTGATGCTTAGGAATCATAAGTTCAAAATGTAGTGCTTCAAAACTTTATTTTAAATACCGTTTCTGATTGGTTTAATGATAAAGAATTGCAATCATAACTACTCGGCCATTTAGTAGTTACGATTGAAAGAATTGACCAATGGAAGTTTCCGGTACAAATTAAGAGAGAAACGATTACGGAAAGGGCCTAAATAATTTGGATTTGTATTCATTTATACGTGGCAGAAATCTACAAGAATAATCAACATATGAACAATTCACGATAATTTTTTTTTTATTTTTTATTTAAATCGGTAGGAAAACATCTAAAATCGGTAGGCGGTAGAAGATTTAAAAATTCGGTAGACTACCGCGTAAATCGGTAGGGTTGGCATGTATTTACTAGATTTCTTTCAAATTACTCCGAGTAAAGTTCTTGATATTTTACAAATTTTAAAACTTGGAAAAGCGTCAGGTCTGGATTCCATTAGTCATCAAATGCTTAAGAAAACGTGTAATACTGTTTGTGTTCCCCTCTCTCTCTTGTTTAATTTATCGCTTTCTAAATCGGAATTTCCAACGCAATGGAAAACCGCATCTGTTATGCCACTCTTCAAAAAGGGAGACAAATCATTAATATCTAACTATAGACCAATATCATTACTATCAGCCGTTGGCAAAGTATTCGAAAGAATTATATTTAAGGAAGTATTTAATCATTTAATATCAAATAATTTATTGTATAAATTTCAATCAGGTTTCATCCCAGGTCACTCTACCGTTCACCAGCTAATAAAAATCTATTACAGAATATGTATGTCTCTGGATGATCATTGTATTACTACCCTTATTTTATGTGATATTTCTAAAGCATTTGATCGGGTCTGGCATACAGGGCTTTTACTGAAACTTAAAGCTTACGGGGTAGATGGTAAATTATTTAAATGGTTTGAAAGCTATATTTCCAGTAGGAAACAATGTGTATTTATAAACAATTCCAAATCCCCCTTAGTAAATACAAATGCAGGAGTCCCCCAGGGCTCAGTGCTTGGACCGCTACTTTTCTTATTATATGTTAATGATATTGCAGATAACCTTTTAAGTCTTACTAGACTGTTTGCAGATGATACTTCTCTTTCATATTCTAGTCAAAGTCCATATACTATAGAAGATGTAATAAATAGTGATTTGGAATCTATATCTATATGGTCTAAGCAATGGTTAGTAAACTTTAATCCTCAAAAAACTAAAGCAATGGTATTTTCCAACATTAATCTTCCCAACGATATAGAAATAACATTCCAAGACAAATTAGTAGAATTTGTTACCTGTCACAAACATTTGGGTATTACTTTTGACAGCAATGGAAAATTTCATACCCATATAGTTAATATTATTAAATCAGCAAGTCAGAGGTTGTGTGCCCTAAGAAAACTTAAATATGCATTAAATAGACATTATCTTTCTCGTATTTATTTGATCTTTATAAGGCCTATGTTGGAATACGCATGTGAACTTTGGGATGGCTGTAGTCAACAAGACTCTGATAATTTAGAAAAGCTTCAAATAGAGGCAGGACGAATAGTAACCGGACTGCCTCTATTTGCAAGTCGTCAATCTATCTATTCTGAAGCGGGTTGGGAATTACTATCTGATAGGCGAAGGGTAAGAAGGCTCAGCTTATTTTATTCTATTCACAACAAATCTGCCCCAGATTATCTTTGTGATTTGATGCCCCTTCCGGTTGGTAGTGTTTCCCAGTATAATTTACGAAATAGTAATAATTATGTTTTACCTAATTGTCGATTAGAAATTACCAAAAAGTCCTTCTTCCCCTCTACTACCCGGGACTGGAACAATTTAAGTCCGGAAATTAGAAATTCTGGTAATATTAACATATTTAAAAGAAAAATTAAAATATTGCTTGAAAAAGTGCCTTTTTATTTCGGTTGGGGTGATAGAAAACTAAATATTATTCATAGCAGACTTAGAAATATGTGCAGTTCGCTAAATGCAGATTTGCACCTTGTCAATTTAAAACCTAGTCCTGCATGTATCTGGTCATGGTTTTGAAGACTGTATACACTTTTTCCTTGAATGTCCCTTTTACAATGAAAATAGGGCAATCTTGTTTAATAAATTAAAGAATTACGTAGTTACAATTGAATTGATATTAGCTGGTGATGAAAATTTGACTCCTAACCAAACCATTGAAATCTTCTCTGTTGTTTGCTCTTTTATTAGAAGCACCCAGCGCTTTAACTAATATACTAGCTTACTCACTCCAGTCCATGTTGTTTTTTGTTTTTTGTTTGTTTGAAACCTTTCTTCTTCTTCCTATCCTTCTTTCTATCCCTATGTTTTGAATATTTTATTTCACCTTATTTTCCTTTATATTTACTTTATTATTAACGTCTAAATATATCATGTTGTAAAATTTATTTGTATAATTATCGCCATTATGTACAATTATTTTTTGTTTATATCTTTGTAAAAGGGAAAGGACTTCACTAATGTTGTCATTACTTGTGTCCAATCCCATTTGCAACTTTTATGCAAATAAAATATGTTTAAACTAAACTCCACCAAGGAACAAGAACTTAATCACCAGTCCGACCTCCGCTATGGAACAAGAACCTAATCACCAGTCCAATCTCCGCCAAGGAACAATAACCGAATTACCAGTCCGACCTCCGCCAAGAAACAACAACCTAATCACCAGTCCGACCTCCGCCAAGGAACAAGAACCAAATCACCAGTCCGATCTCCGCCAAGGAACAAGAACCTAATCACCAGTCCGACCTCCGCCAAGGAACAAGAACCTAATCACCAGTCATACCTCTGCCAAGAAACAAGAACCTAATCACCACTCTGACCTCCACCAAGGAACAAGAACCTAATCACCAGTCCGACCTCCGCCAAGGAACAAGAAGATAATCACCAGTCATACCTCCGCCAATGAACAGGAACCTAATCACCACTCTGACCTCCGCCAAGGAGCAAGAACCTAATCACCAGTCCGACCTCCGCCAAGGAACAAGAACCTAATCACCAGTACGACCTCCGCCAAGGAACAGGAACCTTATTACCAGTCCGACCCCCGCCAAGAAACAAAAACCTAATCACCAGTCCGACCTCCGCCAAGGAACAATAACCTAATCTTCCAGTCCGACTTCCACCAAGAAACAAGAACCTAATCACCATTCCAACCTCCGCCAAGGAACAAGAAACTAATCGCCAGTCCGACCTCCGCCAAGGAACAAGAACCTAATCATCTAATCCGACCTCCGCCAAGGAACAAGAACCTAATCATCAGTCCGACCTCCGCCAAGAAACAAGAACCTAATCACCAGTCCGACCTCCGCCAAGGAACACAAACCTAACCACCAGTCCGACCTCCGCCAAGGAACAGGAATCTTATTACCAGTCCGACCTCGCCAAGAAACAAAAACCTAATCACCAGTCCGACCTCCGCCAAGGAACAATAACATAATCACCATTCCAACCTCCGTCAAGGAACAAGAAACTAATCGCCAGTCCGACCTCCGCCAATGAACATGAACTGAACTACCAGTCCGACCTCCGCCCAGGAACAATAACCTAATCACCAGTCCGACCTCCGCCAAGGAACAAGAACCTAATCATCTAATCCGACCACCGCCAAGGAACAAGAACCTAATCACCAGTCCGACCTCCGCCAAGAAACAAGAACCTAATCACCAGTCCGACCTCCGCCAAGGAACACAAATCTAACCACCAGTCCGACCTCCGCCAAGGAACAAAAACCTAATCACCAGTCCGACCTCCGCCAAGGAACAAAAACCTAATCACCAGTCCAACCTCCGCTAAGGAACAAGAACCTAATCACCAGTCCAACATCCGCCAAGGAACAAGAACCTAATCACCAGTCCGACCTTCGCCAAGAAACAAGAACCTATGTTTTGGCCATTGTGTTGTCTGCTCTTCTTCGTTACACGGATTCTAATTAACCCTTTGGTATCGTTTGACCATTGTGTTGTCTGCTCTTCTTCGTTACACGGATTCTGATTAACCCTTTGGTATCTTTTGGCCATTGTGTTGTCTGCTCGTCTTCGTTACACGGATTCTGATTAACCCTTTGGTATCTTTTGGCCATTGTGTTGTCTGCTCTTCTTCGTTACACGGATTCTGATTACCCCTTTGGTATCTTTTGGCCATTGTGTTGTCTGCTCTTCTTCGTTACACGAATTCTGATTAACCCTTTGGTATCTTTTGGCCATTGTGTTGTCTGCTCTTCTTCGTTACACGGATTCTGATTACCCCTGTGGTATCCTTTGGCCATTGTGTTGTCTGCTCTTCTTCGTTACACGGATTCTAATTACCCCTTTGGTATCCTTTGGCCATTGTGTTGTCTGCTCTTCTTCGTTACACGGATTCTGATTACCCCTTTGGTATCTTTTGGCCATTGTGTTGTCTGCTCTTCTTCGTTACACGGATTCTGATTAACCCTTTGGTATCTTTTGGCCACTGTGTTGTCTGCTCTTCTTCGTTACACGGATTCTGATTAACCCTTTGGTATCTTTTGGCCACTGTGTTGTCAGCTCCTCTTCGCTACACGGATTCTGATTACCCCTGTGGTATCTTTTGGCCATTATGTTGTCTGCCCTTCTTCGTTACACGGATTCTGATTACCCCTTTGGTATCTTTTGGCCACTGTGTTGTCAGCTCCTCTTCGCTACACGGATTCTGATTACCCCTTTGGTATCTTTTGGCCATTATGTTGTCTGCCCTTCTTCGTTACACGGATTCTCATTACCCCTTTGGTATCTTTTTGGCCACTGTGTTGTCTGCTCCTCTTCGCTACACGGATTCTGATTACCCCTTTGGTATCTTTTGGCCATTGTGTTGTCTGCTCTTCTTCGTTACACGGATTCTGATTACCCCTTTGGTATCTTTTGGCCATTGTGTTGTCTGCTCTTCTTCGTTACACGGATTCTGATTACCCCTTTGGTATCTTTTGGCCATTGTGTTGTCTGCTCTTCTTCGTTACACGGATTCTGATTACCCCTTTGGTATCTTTTGGCCATTGTGTTGTCTGCTCTTCTTCATTACACGGATTCTGATTAACCCTTTGGTATCTTTTGGCCACTGTGTTGTCTGCTCCTCTTCGCTACACGGATTCTGATTACCCCTTTGGTATCTTTTGGCCATTGTGTTGTCTGCTCTTCTTCGTTACACAGATTCTGATTACCTCTTTGGTATCTTTTGGCCATTGTGTTGTCTGCTCTTCTTCGTTACACGGATTCTGATTACCCCTTTGGTATCTTTTGGCCATTGTGTTGTCTGCTCTTCTTCGTTACACGGATTCTGATTACCCTTTTGGTATCTTTTGGCCATTGTGTTGTCTGCTCTTCTTTGTTACACGGATTCTGATTACCCCTTTGGTATCTTTTGGCCATTGTGTTGTCTGCTCTTCTTCGTTACACGGATTCTGATTAACCCTTTGGTATCTTTTGGCCATTGTGTTGTCTGCTCTTCTTCGTTACACGGATTGTGATTAACCCTTTGGTATCTTTTGGCCATTGTGTTGTCTGCTCTTCTTCGTTACACGGATTCTGATTATCCCTTTGGTATCTTCAAACCTTTCTTTTTCAATAAATCTCTCCAACAAAAAGTCAATATCTGACAAATTGGATACCAGCTCATGTTATTATAGTATTTAAAAAGGGTGTTTCTTCATCGCCGTCTTTTACAGACCTATATTACTTATAACCTGTGTTGAGAAAATAATGAAGAGAGTTATATACAAACATGTTTATAACCATCTCCACCAATTGGTTTAACAGTTATTTTAATGGAGTTCGCGTTACTCGATCTTGAGCTTTGTGTGTATGTTTTGTAGATTGTTGTTTGTCCTTTTGTCCTTTTTCTTTTGGCCATTGTGTTGTCTGCTCTTCTTCGTTACACGGATTCTGATTACCCCTTTGGTATCTTTTGGCCATTGTGTTGTCTGCTCTTCTTCGCTACACGAATTCTGATTACCCCTTTGGTATCTTTTGGCCATTGTGTTGTCTGCTCTTCTTCGTTACACGGATTCTGATTAACCCTTTGGTATCGTTTGACCATTGTGTTGTCTGCTCTTCTTCGTTACACGGATTCTGATTACCCCTTTGGTATCTTTTGGCCATTGTGTTGTCTGCTCTTCTTCGTTACACGGATTCTGATTAACCCTTTGGTATCTTTTGGCCATTGTGTTGTCTGCTCTTCTTCGTTACACGGATTCTGATTACCCCTTTGGTATCTTTTGGCCATTGTATTGTCTGCTCTTCTTCGTTACACGGATTCTGATTAACCCTTTGGTATCTTTTGGCCACTGTGTTGTCTGCTCCTCTTCGCTACACGGATTCTGATTACCCCTTTGGTATCTTTTGGCCATTGTGTTGTCTGCTCTTCTTCGTTACACGATTCTGATTACCCCTTTGGTATCTTTTGGCCATTGTGTTGTCTGCTCTTCTTCGTTACACGGATTCTGATTACCCCTTTGGTATCTTTTGGCCATTGTGTTGTCTGCTCTTCTTCGTTACACGGATTCTGATTATCCCTTTGGTATCTTCAAACCTTTCTTTTTCAATAAATCTCTCCAACAAAAAGTCAATATCTGACAAATTGGATACCAGCTCATGTTATTATAGTATTTAAAAAGGGTGATTCTTCATCGCCGTCTTTTACAGACCTATATTACTTATAACCTGTGTTGAGAAAATAATGAAGAGAGTTATATACAAACATGTTTATAACCATCTCCACTAATTGGTTTAACAGTTATTTTAATGGAGTTCGCGTTACTCGATCTTGAGCTTTGTGTGTATGTTTTGTAGATTGTTGTTTGTCCTTTTGTACTTTTTCTTTTGGCCATTGTGTTGTCTGCTCTTCTTCGTTACACGGATTCTGATTACCCCTTTGGTATCTTTTGGCCATTGTGTTGTCTGCTCTTCTTCGTTACACGGATTCTGATTACCCCTGTGGTATCTTTTGGCCATTGTGTTGTCTGCTCTTCTTCGCTACACGGATTCTGATTACCCCTTTGGTATCGTTTGGCCATTGTGTTGTCTGCTCTTCTTCGTTACACGGATTCTGATTAACCCTTTGGTATCTTTTGGCCATTGTGTTGTCTGCTCTTCTTCGTTACACGGATTCTGATTACCCCTTTGGTATCTTTTGGCCATTGTGTTGTCTGCTCTTCTTCGTTACACGGATTCTGATTACCCCTTTGGTATCTTTTGGCCACTGTGTTGTCAGCTCCCCTTCGCTACACGGATTCTGATTACCCCTTTGGTATCTTTTGGCCATTATGTTGTCTGCCCTTCTTCGTTACACGGATTCTGATTACCCCTTTGGTATCTTTTTGGCCACTGTGTTGTCTGCTCCTCTTCGCTACACGGATTCTGATTACCCCTTTGGTATCTTTTGGCCATCGTGTTGTCTGCTCTTCTTCGTTACACGGATTCTGATTACCCCTTTGGTATCTTTTGGCCATTGTGTTGTCTGCTCTTCTTCGTTACACGGATTCTGATTACCCCTTTGGTATCCTTTGGCCATTGTGTTGTCTGCTCTTCTTCGTTACACGGATTCTGATTACCCCTTTGGTATCTTTTGGCCATTGTGTTGTCTGCTCTTCTTCGTTACACGGATTCTGATTAACCCTTTGGTATCTTTTGGCCACTGTGTTGTCTGCTCCTCTTCGCTACACGGATTCTGATTACCCCTTTGGTATCTTTTGGCCATTGTGTTGTCTGCTCTTCTTCGTTACACGGATTCTGATTAACCCTTTGGTATCTTTTGGCCACTGTGTTGTCAGCTCCTCTTCGCTACACGGATTCTGATTACCCCTGTGGTTCTTTTGGCCATTATGTTGTCTGCCCTTCTTCGTTACACGGATTCTGATTACCCCTTTGGTATCTTTTGGCCATTGTGTTGTCTGCTCTTCTTCGTTACACAGATTCTGATTACCCCTTTGGTATCTTTTGGCCATTGTGTTGTCTGCTCTTCTTCGTTACACGGATTCTGATTACCCCTTTGGTATCTTTTGGCCACTGTGTTGTCCGCTCCTCTTCGCTACACGGATTCTGATTACCCCTTTGGTATCTTTTGGCCATTGTGTTGTCTGCTCTTCTTCGTTACACGGATTCTGATTACCTCTTTGGTATCTTTTGGCCATTGTGTTGTCTGCTCTTCTTCGTTACACGGATTCTGATTACCCCTTTGGTATCTTTTGGCCATTGTGTTGTCTGCTCTTCTTCGTTACACGGATTCTGATTACCCCTTTGGTATCTTTTGGCCATTGTGTTGTCTGCTCTTCTTCGTTACACGGATTCTGATTAACCCTTTGGTATCTTTAGGCCACTGTGTTGTCTGCTCCTCTTCGCTACACGGATTCTGATTACCCCTTTGGTATCTTTTGGCCATTGTGTTGTCTGCTCTTCTTCGTTACACGGATTCTGATTACCCCTTTGGTATCTTTTGGCCATTGTGTTGTCTGCTCTTCTTTGTTACACGGATTCTGATTACCCCTTTTGTATCTTTTATCCATTGTGTTGTCTGCTCTTCTTCGTTACACGGATTGTGATTAACCCTTTGGTATCTTTTGGCCATTGTGTTGTCTGCTCTTCTTCGTTACACGGATTCTGATTAACCCTTTGGTATCTTTTGGCCATTGTGTTGTCTGCTCTTCTTCGTTACACGGATTCTGATTATCCCTTTCGTATCTTCAAACCTTTCTTTTTCAATAAATCTCTCCAACAAAAAGTCAATATCTGACAAATTGGATACTAGCTCATGTTATTATAGTATTTAAAAAGGGTGTTTCTTCATCGCCGTATTTTACAGACCTATATTACTTATAACCTGTGTTGAGAAAATAATGAAGAGAGTTATATACAAACATGTTTATAACCATCTCCACCAATTGGTTTAACAGTTATTTTAATGGAGTTCGCGTTACTCGATCTTGAGCTTTGTGTGTATGTTTTGTAGATTGTTGTTTGTCCTTTTGTACTTTTTCTTTTGGCCATTGTGTTGTCTGCTCTTCTTCGTTACACGGATTCTGATTACCCCTTTGGTATCTTTTGGCCATTGTGTTGTCTGCTCTTCTTCGTTACACGGATTCTGATTACCCCTGTGGTATCTTTTGGCCATTGTGTTGTCTGCTCTTCTTCGTTACACGGATTCTGATTACCCCTTTGGTATCTTTTGGTCATTGTGTTGTCTGCTCTTCTTCGTTACACGGATTCTAATTAACCCTTTGGTATCGTTTGACCATTGTGTTGTCTGCTCTTCTTCGTTACACAGATTCTGATTACCCCTTTGGTATCTTTTGGCCATTGTGTTGTCTGCTCTTCTTCGTTACACGGATTCTGATTAACCTTTTGGTATCTTTTGGCCATTGTGTTGTCTGCTCTTCTTCGTTACACGGATTCTGATTACCCCTTTGGTATCTTTTGGCCATTGTGTTGTCTGCTCTTCTTCGTTACACGGATTCTGATTACCCCTTTGGTATCTTTTGGCCATTGTGTTGTCTGCTCTTCTTCGTTACACGGATTCTGATTAACCCTTTGGTATCTTTTGGCCACTGTGTTGTCAGCTCCTCTTCGCTACACGGATTCTGATTACCCCTGTGGTATCTTTTGGCCATTATGTTGTCTGCCCTTCTTCGTTACACGGATTCTGATTACCCCTTTGGTATCTTTTGGCCATTGTGTTGTCTGCTCTTCTTCGTTACACGGATTCTGATTACCCCTTTGGTATCTTTTGGCCATTGTGTTGTCTGCTCTTCTTCGTTACACGGATTCTGATTAACCCTTTGGTATATTTTGGCCATTGTGTTGTCTGCTCTTCTTCGTTACACGGATTCTGATTACCCCTTTGGTATCTTTTGGCCATTGTGTTGTCTGCTCTTCTTCGTTACACGGATTCTGATTAACCCTTTGGTATCTTTTGGCCACTGTGTTGTCTGCTCCTCTTCGCTACACGGATTCTGATTACCCCTTTGGTATCTTTTGGCCATTGTGTTGTCTGCTCTTCTTCGTTACACAGATTCTGATTACCTCTTTGGTATCTTTTGGCCATTGTGTTGTCTGCTCTTCTTCGTTACACGGATTCTGATTACCCCTTTGGTATCTTTTGGCCATTGTGTTGTCTGCTCTTCTTCGTTTCACGGATTCTGATTACCCCTTTGGTATCTTTTGGCCATTGTGTTGTCTGCTCTTCTTTGTTACACGGATTCTGATTACCCCTTTGGTATCTTTTATCCATTGTGTTGTCTGCTCTTCTTCGTTACACGGATTCTGATTAACCCTTTGGTATCTTTTGGCCATTGTGTTGTCAGCTCTTCTTCGTTACACGGATTCTGATTAACCCTTTGGTATCTTTTGGCCATTGTGTTGTCTGCTCTTCTTCGTTACACGGATTCTGATTATCCCTTTGGTATCTTCAAACCTTTCTTTTTCAATAAATCTCTCCAACAAAAAGTCAATATCTGACAAATTGGATACTAGCTCATGTTATTATAGTATTTAAAAAGGGTGTTTCTTCATCGCCGTCTTTTACAGACCTATATTACTTATAACCTGTGTTGAGAAAATAATGAAGAGAGTTATATACAAACATGTTTATAACCATCTCCACTAATTGGTTTAACAGTTATTTTAATGGAGTTCGCGTTACTCGATCTTGAGCTTTGTGTGTATGTTTTGTAGATTGTTGTTTGTCCTTTTGTACTTTTTCTTTTGGCCATTGGGTTGTCTGTTCTTCTGGGATATACGGTTTCTGATTACCCCTTTGGTATCTTCAAACTCTTCTTAATGGTAGACGGCAAAAGGTTGTTATTAAAATAATTCCTCAGCATATTGTGACATATTTGTAGGAGTTCCCCAAGGCTCAGTCCATGACCTCTCTTTGTTATTATTCATAGTGAATGAGTGATTATTGTTTAACGCCAACTCAACAATTTTTCAGCTATATTATGGCGAGAACAAGTTAATTTCAATGAGATGATGATATGAGTGGGATTTTTATAGTGGTAGCTCACTGAAACAACAGTCCGCGGAGAGACATGTCGCTCCACTCGGACACATTATTCTGATTCCGAGCCAACCAGTCTTTGCTTGTTCTCCCTAATGCTGTGTGCTTAGCGGTGAAGCAACACATACCAATTTCATAGTCTTTGTTTTGACACGAACGGGACTCAAACCCAAATTCTTTCTTATGCTAATATTCAAATTATTTTGTTGTTTTTCAACGATTTTAGCCATTTCTTTGGAGTCGCGTGCATGCAAAAGTGATAATTTTGTATTTAATTAAGGAACATCTCAAAGGAAGCTAGAAATGTAAGGTCAGTCAATAGAAATACACCCATAACTGATTTCAGAAAATGTGTCGTCATGAATGAGGAAAGAACCGGATTGTGATTACGACTGACAATACCCGCTGTAATTTGTGACGCAGATATTCTGTGATTACGACAAGCTGACAATACCCGCTGTCATTTGTGACGCAGATATTCTGTGATTACGACAAGCTGACAATACCCGCTGTCATTTGTGACGCAGATATTCAGTAACGGTTAATCAAGTCATTGTGGCGACCGCAAGTATTAGAAGTGATCACTTTAACTGAACCACTAAGAAACCCCCTTTTTAGCATCAACCCTCTATCAATGAAATCATGATAGAAAGCACAAGGTCTGGAATATCGTATCAAATGAGAGATGTATACTCCATATATAGGTGTTGCTGGAATGTTGCTAACTACAACTAAATGTTGAGACAGTAATGTGAAATTCATAGGTATCAAACCTCAATAATTATACAAGCCAATTTGATGAAAGACAATAAAAGTAACCAGATAAAACCGAAGGGGCGACCAAGAACAATCCAGAGACACTTTCAACACTGAAAACACAAGACACAGGACGACGATGAATATTGAGTATAAGAAGTTAACTGGTACCTGATAAATACTCAGAATCGGGAACCATTCAACAATTTAATATATCTCAACCACCTTAACAACAAAGACACATATTAAAGGCACAGTTTCATTAATTTTGTAGTCGTCACCATGTGTTTGCTGATCCAATCATGCGTTTTTCGATTCACAATATTCCTGGCCCATCGAGTACACGTATTTTCTAATATGATTTTGAGATTTCTGATTCCTTAGATAAAATTATGTCTCCATGATGGGTGCACATAATAGGACCTGGGATGCTAGCCCTTCCGGGGCACTGGACCAAATTAGAGTCATTCCAGAAACGCATTGTGCCCACTAAATTTGATATCAATGTTTTTATTACTATCACTGGTTCGATACCTCTGATGGTGGACTATTAGTCTCCGAGGGTAGCATCCGCCCAGTAGTCAGTGTTTCTGATGGTGGACTATTAGTCTCCGAGGGTAGCATCCACCCAGTAGTCAGAGCTTCTATCACTGGGTCGATGCCTCTGATGGTGGACTATTAGTCTCCGAGGGTAGCATCCGCCCAGTAGTCACTGCTGGTGGACTATTAGTCTCCGAGGGTAGCATCCGCCCAGTAGCCACTGCTGGTGGAATATTAGTCTCCGAGCGTACCATCCACCCAGTAGTCACTGCTGGTGGACTATTAGTCTCCGAGGGTAGCATCCGCCCAGTAGTCACTGCTGGTGGACTATTAGTCTCCGAGGGTAGCATCCGCCCAGTAGTCACTTCTGGTGAACTATTAGTCTCCGAGGGTAGCATCCGCCCAGTAGTCACTGCTGGTGGACTATTAGTCTCCGAGGGTAGCACCCGCCCAGTAGTCACTGCTGGTGGACTATTAGTCTCCGAGGGTAACATCCGCCAAGTACTCAATGCTGGTGGACTATTAGTCTCCGAGGGTTGCATCCGCCCAGTAGTCAGTGTTTCGACACTGGCATGGTATATTAGATATATTTGTTATTGAATTTACAGTTCCTAAATAATGTAATTATTATTAACACTAAAGTTCTCCTCTCTCATGCATAGGCGACCTTAGCCGAATTTGGCGATCATGTTTAGACACTGTGTTTTACTTGCCCCCATATCTTTTTAAATTATTTGGCTTTCCAACCTTTCGACTTTGAACGTACCTGATGAAGGTTATTCTGAACGTACCTGATGAAGGTTATTCTGAACGTACCTAATGAAGGTTATTCCAGTAACGTACATGATGAAGGTTATTCCAGTAACGTACCTGATGAAGGTTATTCCAGTAACGTACATGATGAAGGTTATTCCAGTAAACGTACATGATGAAGGTTATTCCAGTAACGTACATGATGAAGGTTATTCCAGTAACGTACCTGATGAAGGTTATTCCAGTAACGTACATGATGAAGGTTATTCCAGTAACGTACATGATGAAGGTTATTCCAGTAACGTACCTGCTGAAGGTTATTCCAGTAACGTACCTGATGAAGGTTATTCCAGTAACGTACATGATGAAGGTTATTCCAGTAACGTACATGATGAAGGTTATTCCAGTAACGTACATGATGAAGGTTATTCCAGTAACGTACATGATGAAGGTTATTCCAGTAACGTACCTGATAAAGGTTATTCCAGTAACGTACCTGATGAAGGTTATTCCAGAAACGCGTCGTGCGCACAACATTTGATTACTACGTTTTTATTTGTATTATTATTAACACGGAGATACCAACGATTAGTTCCCGGTTCTTTCCTCATTCATGACCTATCACCGGGTTTGTAACTAGATTAACATGACGGGTGTCATTAGTGGAGCAGGAACTGCTTACCCTTTTGGAGCACCTGAGTTCATTCCCGGTTTAAGTGGGGTTCGTGTTACTCGATCTTTAGTTTTGTATGTATGTTTTGTAGATCGTTGTTTGTCCTTTTGTACTTTTTCTTTTGGTCATTGTGTTGTCTATCCTTCTTTGAGTTACGGATTCTGATAAATTGACTATATAACAACAGAACTATCAGATCCAGACAGACAATCACAGGTAATAGCGTTACATATATTATATATAGAGACAAACCGGTATCAAGAGGTCTCCTTTGGGACAACGGAAAAGCAGTCTGATGAGACAGGTGACCTCTTAAAGGAGGTTCAACTCATATGAAATTTTCTATGACAGGACAAAAACAATATGACAATCTAATACAAGTGACTGCTTAATAGAGGTGACTGTATTGGCAGGTTTAACTGTATATAGACACGACGATCAGCTATTTTATATTGGATGCTCATGACTGATATTTAATCTGTTTGGAGTATCAGTTATGATTTTTGTTGTCTAAAGGGTAATCGTCTTGAACTAACAGAGTTTACATTTCTAGTTAGTAGTCAGTTAGCTACAAGCATTTATTGACTCTTCTATTGTACTGTCCATGTGTATGCTGTCATTCATTTTTGTAATAGTATGCGATCGTTTTGAGTGGAAGCGAATATGTGCAATTTTTTTCCGTTTATTTATATATGCATTGCCATAGGAAATTCAGTTATTAAGAGGGTAGGGTTGATATCAAATTAACCGGTCTAACCACCCCATATATTTGTTGTCCCAGTTATTAAGAGGGTAGGGTTGATATCACATTAACCGGTCTAACCACCCCATATGTTTGTTGTTGTCCCAGTTATTAAGAGGGTAGGGTTGATATCACATTAACCGGTCTAACCACCCCATATGTTTGTTGCTGTCCCAGTTATTAAGAGGGTAGGGTTGATATCACATTAACCGGTCTAACCACCCCATATGTTTGTTGTTGTCCCAGTTATTAAGAGGGAAGGGTTGATATCACATTAACCGGTCTAACCACCCCATATGTTTGTTGTTGTCCCAGTTATTAAGAGGGAAGGGTTGATATCACATTAACCAGTCTAACCACCCCATATGTTTGTTGTTGTCCCAGTTATTAAGAGGGTAGGGTTGATATCACATTAACCGGTCTAACCACCCCATATGCTTGTTGTTGTCCCGGTTATTAAGAGGGTAGGGTTGATATCACATTAACTGGTCTAACCACCCCATATGTTTGTTGTTGTCCCAGTTATTAAGAGGGTAGGGTTGATATCACATTAACCGGTCTAACCACCCCATATGTTTGTTGTTGTCCCAGTTATTAAGAGGGTAGGGTTGATATCACATTAACCGGTCTAACCACCTCATATGTTTGTTGTTGTCCCAGCTATTAAGAGGGTAGGGTTAATATCACATTAACCGGTCTAACCACCCCATATGTTTGTTGTTGTCCCAGTTATTAAGAGGGTAGGGTTGATATCACATTAACCGTCTAACCACCCCATATGTTTGTTGTTGTCCCAGTTATTAAGAGGGAAGGGATGATATCACATTAACCGGTCTAACCACCCTATATGTTTGTTGTTGTCCCAGTTATTAAGAGGGAAGGGTTGATATCACATTAACCGGTCTAACCACCCCATATGTTTGTTGTTGTCCCAGTTATTAAGAGGGTAGGGTTGATATCACATTAACCGGTCTAACCACCCCATATGTTTGTTGTTGTCCCAGTTATTAAGAGGGTAGGGTTGATATCACATCAACCGGTCTAACCACCCCATATGTTTGTTGCTGTCCCAGTTATTAAGAGGGTAGGGTTGATATCACATTAACCGGTGTAACCACCCCATATGTTTGTTGTTGTCCCAGTTATTAAGAGGGTAGGGTTGATATCACATTAACCAGTCTATCCATCCCATATGTTTGTTGTTGTCCCAGTTATTAAGAGGGTAGGGTTGATATCACATTAACCGGTCTAACCACCCCATATGTGTGTTGTTGTCCCAGTTATTAAGAGGGTAGGGTTGATATCACATTAACCGGTCTAACCACCCCATATGTTTGTTGTTGTCCCAGTTATTAAGAGGGTAGGGTTGATATCACATTAACCGGTCTAACCACCCCATATGTTTGTTGTTGTCCCAGTTATTAAGAGAGTAGGGTTGATATCACATTAACCGGTCTAACCACCCCATGTGTTTGTTGCTGTCCCAGTTATTAAGAGGGTAGGGTTGATATCACATTAACCGGTCTAACAACCCCATGTGTTTGTTGCTGTCCCAGTTATTAAGAGGGTAGGGTTGATATCACATTAACCGGTCTAACCACCCCATATGTTTGTTGCTGTCCCAGTTATTAAGAGGGTAGGGTTGATATCACATTAACCAGTCTAACCACCCCATATGTTTGTTGTTGTCCCAGTTATTAAGAGGGTAAGGTTGATATCACATTAACCGGTCTAACCACTCCATGTGTTTGTTGCTGTCCCAGTTATTAAGAGGGTAGGGTTGATATCACATTAACCGGTCTAACCACCCCATGTGTTTGTTGCTGTCCCAGTTATTAAGAGGGTAGGGTTGATATCACATTAACCGGTCTAACCACTCCATGTGTTTGTTGCTGTCCCAGTTATTAAGAGGGTAGGGTTGATATCACATTAACCGGTCTCACCACCCCATATGTTTGTTGTTGTCCCAGTTATTAAGAGGGAAGGATTGATATCACATTAACCGGTCTAACCACCCTATATGTTTGTTGTTGTCCCAGTTATTAAGAGGGAAGGGTTGATATCACATTAACCGGTCTCACCACCCCATATGTTTGTTGTTGTCCCAGTTATTAAGAGGGTAGGGTTGATATCACATTAACCGGTCTAACCACCCCATATGTTTGTTGTTGTCCCAGTAATTAAGAGGGTAGGGTTGATATCACATCAACCGGTCTAACCACCCCATATGTTTGTTGCTGTCCCAGTTATTAAGAGGGTAGGGTTGATATCACATTAACCGTTGTAACCAGCCCATATGTTTGTTGTTGTCCCAGTTATTAAGAGGGTAGGGTTGATATCACATTAACCAGTCTATCCACCCCATATGTTTGTTGTTGTCCCAGTTATTAAGAGGGTAGGGTTGATATCACATTAACCGGTCTAACCACCCCATATGTGTGTTGTTGTCCCAGTTATTAAGAGGGTAGGGTTGATATCACATTAACCGGTCTAACCACCCCATATGTTTGTTGTTGTCCCAGTTATTAAGAGGGTAGGGTTGATATCACATTAACCGGTCTAACCACCCCATATGTTTGTTGTTGTCCCAGTTATTAAGAGGGTAGGGTTGATATCACATTAACCGGTCTAACCACCCCATGTGTTTGTTGCTGTCCCAGTTATTAAGAGGGTAGGGTTGATATCACATTAACCGGTCTAACAACCCCATGTGTTTGTTGCTGTCCCAGTTATTAAGAGGGTAGGGTTGATATCACATTAACCGGTCTAACCACCCCATGTGTTTGTTGCTGTCCCAGTTATTAAGAGGGTAGGGTTGATATCACATTAACCAGTCTAACCACCCCATATGTTTGTTGTTGTCCCAGTTATTAAGAGGGTAAGGTTGATATCACATTAACCGGTCTAACCACCCCATGTGTTTGTTGCTGTCCCAGTTATTAAGAGGGTATGGTTGATATCACATTAACCGGTCTAACCACCCCATGTGTTTGTTGCTGTCCCAGTTATTAAGAGGGTAGGGTTGATATCACATTAACCGGTCTAACCACTCCATGTGTTTGTTGCTGTCCCAGTTATTAAGAGGGTAGGGTTGATATCACATTAACCGGTCTAACCACCCCATGTGTTTGTTGCTGTCCCAGTTATTAAGAGGGTAGGGTTGATATCACATTAACCGGTCTAACCACCCCATGTGTTTGTTGCTGTCCCAGTTATTAAGAGGGTAGGGTTGATAACACATTAACCGGTCTAACCACCCCATATTTTTGTTGCTGTCCCAGCTATTAAGAGGGTAGGGTTGATATCACATTAACCGGTCTAACCACCCCGTGTGTTTGTTGCTGTCCCAGTTATTAAGAGGGTAGGGTTGATATCACATTAACCGGTCTAACCACCCCATATGTTTGTTGTTGTCCCAGTTATTAAGAGGGTAGGGTTGATATCACATTAACCAGTCTAACCACCCCATATGTTTGTTGCTGTCCCAGTTATTAAGAGGGTAGGGTTGATATCACATTAACCAGTCTAACCACCCCATATGTTTGTTGTTGTCCCAGCTATTAAGAGGGTAGGGTTGATATCACATTAACCGGTCTAACCACCCCATATGTTTGTTGTTGTCCCAGTTATTAAGAGGGTAGGGTTGATACCACATTAACCGGTCTAACCACCCCATATGTTTGTTGTTGTCCCAGTTATTAAGAGGGTAGGGTTGATATCACATTTACCGGCCTAACCACCCCATATGTTTGTTGTTGTCCCAGTTATTTAGAGGGTAGGGCTGATATCACATTAACCGGTCTAACCACCCCATATGTTTGTTGTTGTCCCAGTTATTAAGAGGGTAGGGTTGATATCACATTAACCAGTCTAACCACCCCATATGTTTGTTGCTGTCCCGGTTATTAAGAGGGAAGGGTTGATATCACATTAACCGGTCTAACCACCCCATATGTTTGTTGTGTCCCAGTTATTAAGAGGGTAGGGTTGATATCACATTAACCGGTCTAACCACCCCATATGTTTGTTGTTGTCCCAGTTATTAAGAGGGTAGGGTTGATATCACATTAACCAGTCTAACCACCCCATATGTTTGTTGTTGTCCCAGTTATTAAGAGGGTAGTATTGATATCACATTAACCGGTCTAACCACCCCATATGTTTGTTGTTGTCCCAGTTATTAAGAGGGTAGGGTTGATATCACATTAACCGGTCTAACCACCCCATATGTTTGTTGTTGTCCCAGTTATTAAGAGGGTAGGGTTGATATCACATTAACCGGTCTAACCACCCCATATGTTTGTTGTTGTCCCAGTTATTAAGAGGGTAGGGTTGATATCACATTAAGCGGTCTAACCACCCCATATGTTTGTTGTTGTCCCAGTTATTAAGAGGGTAGGGTTGATATCACATTAACCAGTCTAACCACCCCATATGTTTGTTGCTGTCCCAGTTATTAAGAGGGTAGGGTTGATATCACATTAACCGGTCTAACCACTCCATGTGTTTGTTGCTGTCCCAGTTATTAAGAGGGTAGGGTTGATATCACATTAACCGGTCTAACCACCCCATGTGTTTGTTGCTGTCCCAGTTATTAAGAGGGTAGGGTTGATATCACATTAACCGGTCTAACCACCCCATGTGTTTGTTGCTGTCCCAGTTATTAAGAGGGTAGGGTTGATATCACATTAACCGGTCTAACCACCCCATATTTTTGTTGCTGTCCCAGCTATTAAGAGGGTAGGGTTGATATCACATTAACCGGTCTAACCACCCCGTGTGTTTGTTGCTGTCCCAGTTATTAAGAGGGTAGGGTTGATATCACATTAACCGGTCTAACCACCCCATATGTTTGTTGTTGTCCCAGTTATTAAGAGGGTAGGGTTGATATCACATTAACCAGTCTAACCACCCCATATGTTTGTTGCTGTCCCAGTTATTAAGAGGGTAGGGTTGATATCACATTAACCAGTCTAACCACCCCATATGTTTGTTGTTGTCCCAGCTATTAAGAGGGTAGGGTTGATATCACATTAACCGGTCTAACCACCCCATATGTTTGTTGTTGTCCCAGTTATTAAGAGGGTAGGGTTGATACCACATTAACCGGTCTAACCACCCCATATGTTTGTTGTTGTCCCAGTTATTAAGAGGGTAGGGTTGATATCACATTTACCGGCCTAACCACCCCATATGTTTGTTGTTGTCCCAGTTATTAAGAGGGTAGGGCTGATATCACATTAACCGGTCTAACCACCCCATATGTTTGTTGTTGTCCCAGTTATTAAGAGGGTAGGGTTGATATCACATTAACCAGTCTAACCACCCCATATGTTTGTTGCTGTCCCGGTTATTAAGAGGGAAGGGTTGATATCACATTAACCGGTCTAACCACCCCATATGTTTGTTGTGTCCCAGTTATTAAGAGGGTAGGGTTGATATCACATTAACCGGTCTAACCACCCCATATGTTTGTTGTTGTCCCAGTTATTAAGAGGGTAGGGTTGATATCACATTAACCAGTCTAACCACCCCATATGTTTGTTGTTGTCCCAGTTATTAAGAGGGTAGTATTGATATCACATTAACCGGTCTAACCACCCCATATGTTTGTTGTTGTCCCAGTTATTAAGAGGGTAGGGTTGATATCACATTAACCAGTCTAACCACCCCATATGTTTGTTGTTGTCCCAGTTATTAAGAGGGTAGGGTTGATATCACATTAACCGGTCTAACCACCCCATATGTTTGTTGTTGTCCCAGTTATTAAGAGGGTAGGGTTGATATCACATTAAGCGGTCTAACCACCCCATATGTTTGTTGTTGTCCCAGTTATTAAGAGGGTAGGGTTGATATCACATTAACCAGTCTAACCACCCCATATGTTTGTTGCTGTCCCAGTTATTAAGAGGATAGGGTTGATATCACATTAACCGGTCTAACCACCCCATGTGTTTGTTGCTGTCCCAGTTATTAAGAGGGTAGGGTTGATATCACATTAACCGGTCTAACAATCCCATGTGTTTGTTGCTGTCCCAGTTATTAAGAGGGTAGGGTTGATATCACATTAACCGGTCTAACCACCCCATGTGTTTGTTGCTGTCCCAGTTATTAAGAGGGTAGGGTTGATATCACATTAACCAGTCTAACCACCCCATATGTTTGATGTTGTCCCAGTTATTAAGAGGGTAGGGTTGATATCACATTAACCGGTCTAACCACTCCATGTGTTTGTTGCTGTCCCAGTTATTAAGAGGGTAGGGTTGATATCACATTAACCGTTCTAACCACCCCATGTGTTTGTTGCTGTCCCAGTTATTAAGAGGGTAGGGTTGATATCACATTAACCGGTGTAACCACCCCATGTGTTTGTTGCTGTCCCAGTTATTAAGAGGGTAGGGTTGATATCACATTAACCGTCTAACCACCCCATGTGTTTGTTGCTGTCCCAGTTATTAAGAGGGTAGGGTTGATATCACATTAACCGGTCTAACCACCCCATGTGTTTGTTGCTGTCCCAGTTATTAAGAGGGTAGGGTTGATATCACATTAACCGGTCTAACCACCCCATATGTTTGTTGTTGTCCCAGTTATTAAGAGGGTATGGTTGATATCACATTAACCAGTCTAACCACCCCATAAGTTTGTTGTTGTCCCAGTTATTAAGAGGGTAGGGTTGATATCACATTAACCAGTCTAACCACCCCATATGTTTGTTGTTGTCCCAGCTATTAAGAGGGTAGGGTTGATATCACATTAACCGGTCTAACCACCCCATATGTTTGTTGTTTTCCCAATTATTAAGAGGGTAGGGTTGATACCACATTAACCGGTCTAACCACCCCATATGTTTGTTGTTGTCCCAGTTATTAAGAGGGTAGGGTTGATATCACATTTACCGGCCTAACCACCCCATATGTTTGTTGTTGTCCCAGTTATTAAGAGGGTAGGGTTGATATCACATTTACCGGCCTAACCACCCCATATGTTTGTTGTTGTCCCAGTTATTAAGAGGGTAGGGTTGATATCACATTAACCGATCTAACCACCCCATATGTTTGTTGTTGTCCCAGTTATTAAGAGGGTAGGGTTGATATCACATTAACCGGTCTAACCACCCCATATGTTTGTTGTTGTCCCAGTTATTAAGAGGGTAGGGTTGATATCACATTAACCGGTCTAACCACCCCATATGTTTGTTGCTGTCCCAGTTATTAAGAGGATAGGGTTGATATCAAATTAACCGGTCTAACCACCCCATGTGTTTGTTGCTGTCCCAGTTATTAAGAGGGTAGGGTTGATATCACATTAACCGGTCTAACAACCCCATGTGTTTGTTGCTGTCCCAGTTATTAAGAGGGTAGGGTTGATATCACATTAACCGGTCTAACCACCCCATGTGTTTGTTGCTGTCCCAATTATTAAGAGGGTAGGGTTGATATCACATTAACCAGTCTAACCACCCCATATGTTTGTTGTTGTCCCAGTTATTAAGAGGGAAGGGTTGATATCACATTAACCGGTCTAACCACTCCATGTGTTTGTTGCTGTCCCAGTTATTAAGAGGGTAGGGTTGATATCACATTAACCGGTCTAACCACCCCATGCGTTTGTTGCTGTCCCAGTTATTAAGAGGGTAGGGTTGATATCACATTAACCAGTCTAACCACCCCATATGTTTGTTGTTGTCCCAGTTATTAAGAGGGTAGGGTTGATATCACATTAACCGGTCTAACCACACCATGTGTTTGTTGCTGTCCCAGTTATTAAGAGGGTAGGGTTGATATCACATTAACCGGTCTAACCACCCCATGTGTTTGTTGCTGTCCCAGTTATTAAGAGGGTAGGGTTGATATCACATTAACCGGTGTAACCACCCCATGTGTTTGTTGCTGTCCCAGTTATTAAGAGGGTAGGGTTGATATCACATTAACCGTCTAACCACCCCATATGTTTGTTGCTGTCCCAGTTATTAAGAGGGTAGGGTTGATATCACATTAACCGGTCTAACCACCCCATGTGTTTGTTGCTGTCCCAGTTATTAAGAGGGTAGGGTTGATATCACATTAACCGGTCTAACCACCCCATATGTTTGTTGTTGTCCCAGTTATTAAGAGGGTAGGGTTGATATCACATTAACCAGTCTAACCACCCCATATGTTTGTTGCTGTCCCAGTTATTAAGAGGGTAGGGTTGATATCACATTAACCAGTCTAACCACCCCATATGTTTGATGTTGTCCCAGCTATTAATAGGGTAGGGTTGATATCACATTAACCGGTCTAACCACCCCATATGTTTGTTGTTTTCCCAGTTATTAAGAGGGTAGGGTTGATACCACATTAACCGGTCTAACCACCCCATATGTTTGTTGTTGTCCCAGTTATTAAGAGGGTAGGGTTGATATCACATTTACCGGCCTAACCACCCCATATGTTTGTTGTTGTCCCAGTTATTAAGAGGGTAGGGCTGATATCACATTAACCGGTCTAACCACCCCATATGTTTGTTGTTGTCCCAGTTATTAAGAGGGTAGGGTTGATATCACATTAACCAGTCTAACCACCCCATATGTTTGTTGCTGTCCCAGTTATTAAGAGGGAAGGGTTGATATCACATTAACCGGTCTAACCACCCCATATGTTTGTTGTTGTCCCAGTTATTAAGAGGGTAGGGTTGATATCACATTAAGCGGTCTAACCACCCCATATGTTTGTTGTTGTCCCAGTTATTAAGAGGGTAGGGTTGATATCACATTAACCGGTCTAACCACCCCATATGTTTGTTGCTGTCCCAGTTATTAAGAGGGTAGGGTTGATATCACATTAACCGGTCTAACCACCCCATATGTTTGTTGTTGTCCCAGTTATTAAGAGGGTACGGTTGACATCACATTAACCAGTCTAACCACCCCATATGTTTGTTGTTGTCCCAGGTATTAAGAGGGTAGGGTTGATATCACATTAACCGGTCTAACCACCCCATATGTTTGTTGTTGTCCCAGTTATTAAGAGGGTAGGGTTGATATCACATTAACCGGTCTAACCACCCCATATGTTTGTTGTTGTCCCAGTTATTAAGAGGGTAGGGTTGATATCACATTAACCGGTCTAACCACCCCATATGTTTGTTGCTGTCCCAGTTATTAAGAGGATAGGGTTGATATCACATTAACCGGTCTAACCACCCCATGTGTTTGTTGCTGTCCCAGTTATTAAGAGGGTAGGGTTGATATCACATTAACCGGTCTAACAACCCCATGTGGTTGTTGCTGTCCCAGTTATTAAGAGGGTAGGGTTGATATCACATTAACCGGTCTAACCACCCCATGTGTTTGTTGCTGTCCCAGTTATTAAGAGGGTAGGGTTGATATCACATTAACCAGTCTAACCACCCCATATGTTTGTTGTTATCCCAGTTATTAAGAGGGTATGGTTGATATCACATTAACCGGTCTAACCACTCCATGTGTTTGTTGCTGTCCCAGTTATTAAGAGGGAAGGGTTGATATCACATTAACCGGTCTAACCACCCCATATGTTTGTTGTTGTCCCAGTTATTAAGAGGGTAGGGTTGATATCACATTAACCGGTCTAACCACCCCATATGTTTGTTGTTGTCCCAGTTATTAAGAGGGTAGGGTTGATATCACATTAACCGGTCTAACCACCCCATATGTTTGATGCTGTCCCAGTTATTAAGAGGGTAGGGTTGATATCACATTAACCGGTCTAACCACCCCATATGTTTGTTGTTGTCCCAGTTATTAAGAGGGTACGGTTGACATCACATTAACCAGTCTAACCACCCCATATGTTTGTTGTTGTCCCAGTAATTAAGAGGGTAGGGTTGATATCACATTAACCAGTCTAACCACCCCATATGTTTGTTGTTGTCCCAGTTATTAAGAGGGTAGTATTGATATCACATTAACCGGTCTAACTACCCCATATGTTTGTTGTTGTCCCAGGTATTAAGAGGGTAGGGTTGATATCACATTAACCGGTCTAACCACCCCATATGTTTGTTGTTGTCCCAGTTATTAAGAGGGTAGGGTTGATATCACATTAACCGGTCTAACCACCCCATATGTTTGTTGTTGTCCCAGTTATTAAGAGGGTAGGGTTGATATCACATTAAGCGGTCTAACCACCCCATATGTTTGTTGTTGTCCCAGTTATTAAGAGGATAGGGTTGATATCACATTAACCGGTCTAACCACCCCATGTGTTTGTTGCTGTCCCAGTTATTAAGAGGGTAGGGTTGATATCACATTAACCGGTCTAACAACCCCATGTGGTTGTTGCTGTCCCAGTTATTAAGAGGGTAGGGTTGATATCACATTAACCGGTCTAACCACCCCATGTGTTTGTTGCTGTCCCAGTTATTAAGAGGGTAGGGTTGATATCACATTAACCGGTCTAACCACCCCATATGTTTGTTGTTATCCCAGTTATTAAGAGGGTATGGTTGATATCACATTAACCGGTCTAACCACTCCATGTGTTTGTTGCTGTCCCAGTTATTAAGAGGGTAGGGTTGATATCACATTAACCGGTCTAACCACCCCATGTGTTTGTTGCTGTCCCAGTTATTAAGAGGGTAGGGTTGATATCACATTAACCAGTCTAACCACCCCATATGTTTGTTGTTGTTCCAGTTATTAAGAGGGTAGGGTTGATATCACATTAACCGGTCTAACCACTCCATGTGTTTGTTGCTGTCCCAGTTATTAAGAGGGTAGGGTTGATACCACATTAACCGGTCTAACCACCCCATGTGTTTGTTGCTGTCCCAGTTATTAAGAGGGTAGGGTTGATATCACATTAACCCGTCTAACCACCCCATGTGTTTGTTGCTGTCCCAGTTATTAAGAGGGTAGGGTTGATATCACATTAACCGGTCTAACCACCCCATGTGTTTGTTGCTGTCCCAGTTATTAAGAGGGTAGGGTTGATATCACATTAACCGGTCTAACCACCCCATGTGTTTGTTGCTGTCCCAGTTATTAAGAGGGTAGGGTTGATATCACATTAACCGGTCTAACCACCCCATGTGTTTGTTGCTGTCCCAGTTATTAAGAGGGTAGGGTTGACATCACATTAACCAGTCTAACCACCCCATATGTTTGTTGTTGTCCCAGCTATTAAGAGGGTAGGGTTGATATCACATTAACCGGTCTAACCACCCCATATGTTTGTTGTTGTCCCAGTTATTAAGAGGGTAGGGTTGATACCACATTAACCGGTCTAACCACCCCATATGTTTGTTGTTGTCCCAGTTATTAAGAGGGTAGGGTTGATATCACATTTACCGGCCTAACCACCCCATATGTTTGTTGTTGTCCCAGTTATTAAGAGGGTAGGGCTGATATCACATTAACCGGTCTAACCACCCCATATGTTTGTTGTTGTCCCAGTTATTAAGAGGGTAGGGTTGATATCACATTAACCAGTCTAACCACCCCATATGTTTGTTGCTGTCCCGGTTATTAAGAGGGAAGGGTTGATATCACATTAACCGGTCTAACCACCCCATATGTTTGTTGTGTCCCAGTTATTAAGAGGATAGGGTTGATATCAAATTAACCGGTCTAACCACCCCATGTGTTTGTTGCTGTCCCAGTTATTAAGAGGGTAGGGTTGATATCACATTAACCGGTCTAACAACCCCATGTGTTTGTTGCTGTCCCAGTTATTAAGAGGGTAGGGTTGATATCACATTAACCGGTCTAACCACCCCATGTGTTTGTTGCTGTCCCAATTATTAAGAGGGTAGGGTTGATATCACATTAACCAGTCTAACCACCCCATATGTTTGTTGTTGTCCCAGTTATTAAGAGGGAAGGGTTGATATCACATTAACCGGTCTAACCACTCCATGTGTTTGTTGCTGTCCCAGTTATTAAGAGGGTAGGGTTGATATCACATTAACCGGTCTAACCACCCCATGCGTTTGTTGCTGTCCCAGTTATTAAGAGGGTAGGGTTGATATCACATTAACCAGTCTAACCACCCCATATGTTTGTTGTTGTCCCAGTTATTAAGAGGGTAGGGTTGATATCACATTAACCGGTCTAACCACACCATGTGTTTGTTGCTGTCCCAGTTATTAAGAGGGTAGGGTTGATATCACATTAACCGGTCTAACCACCCCATGTGTTTGTTGCTGTCCCAGTTATTAAGAGGGTAGGGTTGATATCACATTAACCGGTGTAACCACCCCATGTGTTTGTTGCTGTCCCAGTTATTAAGAGGGTAGGGTTGATATCACATTAACCGTCTAACCACCCCATATGTTTGTTGCTGTCCCAGTTATTAAGAGGGTAGGGTTGATATCACATTAACCGGTCTAACCACCCCATGTGTTTGTTGCTGTCCCAGTTATTAAGAGGGTAGGGTTGATATCACATTAACCGGTCTAACCACCCCATATGTTTGTTGTTGTCCCAGTTATTAAGAGGGTAGGGTTGATATCACATTAACCAGTCTAACCACCCCATATGTTTGTTGCTGTCCCAGTTATTAAGAGGGTAGGGTTGATATCACATTAACCAGTCTAACCACCCCATATGTTTGATGTTGTCCCAGCTATTAATAGGGTAGGGTTGATATCACATTAACCGGTCTAACCACCCCATATGTTTGTTGTTTTCCCAGTTATTAAGAGGGTAGGGTTGATACCACATTAACCGGTCTAACCACCCCATATGTTTGTTGTTGTCCCAGTTATTAAGAGGGTAGGGTTGATATCACATTTACCGGCCTAACCACCCCATATGTTTGTTGTTGTCCCAGTTATTAAGAGGGTAGGGCTGATATCACATTAACCGGTCTAACCACCCCATATGTTTGTTGTTGTCCCAGTTATTAAGAGGGTAGGGTTGATATCACATTAACCAGTCTAACCACCCCATATGTTTGTTGCTGTCCCAGTTATTAAGAGGGAAGGGTTGATATCACATTAACCGGTCTAACCACCCCATATGTTTGTTGTTGTCCCAGTTATTAAGAGGGTAGGGTTGATATCACATTAACCGGTCTAACCACCCCATATGTTTGTTGTTGTCCCAGTTATTAAGAGGGTAGGGTTGATATCACATTAACCGGTCTAACCACCCCATATGTTTGTTGCTGTCCCAGTTATTAAGAGGGTAGGGTTGATATCACATTAACCGGTCTAACCACCCCATATGTTTGTTGTTGTCCCAGTTATTAAGAGGGTACGGTTGACATCACATTAACCAGTCTAACCACCCCATATGTTTGTTGTTGTCCCAGGTATTAAGAGGGTAGGGTTGATATCACATTAACCGGTCTAACCACCCCATATGTTTGTTGTTGTCCCAGTTATTAAGAGGGTAGGGTTGATATCACATTAACCGGTCTAACCACCCCATATGTTTGTTGTTGTCCCAGTTATTAAGAGGGTAGGGTTGATATCACATTAACCGGTCTAACCACCCCATATGTTTGTTGCTGTCCCAGTTATTAAGAGGATAGGGTTGATATCACATTAACCGGTCTAACCACCCCATGTGTTTGTTGCTGTCCCAGTTATTAAGAGGGTAGGGTTGATATCACATTAACCGGTCTAACAACCCCATGTGGTTGTTGCTGTCCCAGTTATTAAGAGGGTAGGGTTGATATCACATTAACCGGTCTAACCACCCCATGTGTTTGTTGCTGTCCCAGTTATTAAGAGGGTAGGGTTGATATCACATTAACCAGTCTAACCACCCCATATGTTTGTTGTTATCCCAGTTATTAAGAGGGTATGGTTGATATCACATTAACCGGTCTAACCACTCCATGTGTTTGTTGCTGTCCCAGTTATTAAGAGGGAAGGGTTGATATCACATTAACCGGTCTAACCACCCCATATGTTTGTTGTTGTCCCAGTTATTAAGAGGGTAGGGTTGATATCACATTAACCGGTCTAACCACCCCATATGTTTGTTGTTGTCCCAGTTATTAAGAGGGTAGGGTTGATATCACATTAACCGGTCTAACCACCCCATATGTTTGATGCTGTCCCAGTTATTAAGAGGGTAGGGTTGATATCACATTAACCGGTCTAACCACCCCATATGTTTGTTGTTGTCCCAGTTATTAAGAGGGTACGGTTGACATCACATTAACCAGTCTAACCACCCCATATGTTTGTTGTTGTCCCAGTAATTAAGAGGGTAGGGTTGATATCACATTAACCAGTCTAACCACCCCATATGTTTGTTGTTGTCCCAGTTATTAAGAGGGTAGTATTGATATCACATTAACCGGTCTAACTACCCCATATGTTTGTTGTTGTCCCAGGTATTAAGAGGGTAGGGTTGATATCACATTAACCGGTCTAACCACCCCATATGTTTGTTGTTGTCCCAGTTATTAAGAGGGTAGGGTTGATATCACATTAACCGGTCTAACCACCCCATATGTTTGTTGTTGTCCCAGTTATTAAGAGGGTAGGGTTGATATCACATTAACCGGTCTAACCACCCCATATGTTTGTTGCTGTCCCAGTTATTAAGAGGATAGGGTTGATATCACATTAACCGGTCTAACCACCCCATGTGTTTGTTGCTGTCCCAGTTATTAAGAGGGTAGGGTTGATATCACATTAACCGGTCTAACAACCCCATGTGGTTGTTGCTGTCCCAGTTATTAAGAGGGTAGGGTTGATATCACATTAACCGGTCTAACCACCCCATGTGTTTGTTGCTGTCCCAGTTATTAAGAGGGTAGGGTTGATATCACATTAACCAGTCTAACCACCCCATATGTTTGTTGTTATCCCAGTTATTAAGAGGGTATGGTTGATATCACATTAACCGGTCTAACCACTCCATGTGTTTGTTGCTGTCCCAGTTATTAAGAGGGTAGGGTTGATATCACATTAACCGGTCTAACCACCCCATGTGTTTGTTGCTGTCCCAGTTATTAAGAGGGTAGGGTTGATATCACATTAACCAGTCTAACCACCCCATATGTTTGTTGTTGTTCCAGTTATTAAGAGGGTAGGGTTGATATCACATTAACCGGTCTAACCACTCCATGTGTTTGTTGCTGTCCCAGTTATTAAGAGGGTAGGGTTGATACCACATTAACCGGTCTAACCACCCCATGTGTTTGTTGCTGTCCCAGTTATTAAGAGGGTAGGGTTGATATCACATTAACCCGTCTAACCACCCCATGTGTTTGTTGCTGTCCCAGTTATTAAGAGGGTAGGGTTGATATCACATTAACCGGTCTAACCACCCCATGTGTTTGTTGCTGTCCCAGTTATTAAGAGGGTAGGGTTGATATCACATTAACCGGTCTAACCACCCCATGTGTTTGTTGCTGTCCCAGTTATTAAGAGGGTAGGGTTGATATCACATTAACCGGTCTAACCACCCCATGTGTTTGTTGCTGTCCCAGTTATTAAGAGGGTAGGGTTGACATCACATTAACCAGTCTAACCACCCCATATGTTTGTTGTTGTCCCAGCTATTAAGAGGGTAGGGTTGATATCACATTAACCGGTCTAACCACCCCATATGTTTGTTGTTGTCCCAGTTATTAAGAGGGTAGGGTTGATACCACATTAACCGGTCTAACCACCCCATATGTTTGTTGTTGTCCCAGTTATTAAGAGGGTAGGGTTGATATCACATTTACCGGCCTAACCACCCCATATGTTTGTTGTTGTCCCAGTTATTAAGAGGGTAGGGCTGATATCACATTAACCGGTCTAACCACCCCATATGTTTGTTGTTGTCCCAGTTATTAAGAGGGTAGGGTTGATATCACATTAACCAGTCTAACCACCCCATATGTTTGTTGCTGTCCCGGTTATTAAGAGGGAAGGGTTGATATCACATTAACCGGTCTAACCACCCCATATGTTTGTTGCTGTCCCAGTTATTAAGAGGATAGGGTTGATATCACATTAACCGGTCTAACCACCCCATGTGTTTGTTGCTGTCCCAGTTATTAAGAGGGTAGGGTTGATATCACATTAACCGGTCTAACAACCCCATGTGTTTGTTGCTGTCCCAGTTATTAAGAGGGTAGGGTTGATATCACATTAACCGGTCTAACCACCCCATGTGTTTGTTGCTGTCCCAATTATTAAGAGGGTAGGGTTGATATCACATTAACCAGTCTAACCACCCCATATGTTTGTTGTTGTCCCAGTTATTAAGAGGGAAGGGTTGATATCACATTAACCGGTCTAACCACTCCATGTGTTTGTTGCTGTCCCAGTTATTAAGAGGGTAGGGTTGATATCACATTAACCGGTCTAACCACCCCATGCGTTTGTTGCTGTCCCAGTTATTAAGAGGGTAGGGTTGATATCACATTAACCAGTCTAACCACCCCATATGTTTGTTGTTGTCCCAGTTATTAAGAGGGTAGGGTTGATATCACATTAACCGGTCTAACCACACCATGTGTTTGTTGCTGTCCCAGTTATTAAGAGGGTAGGGTTGATATCACATTAACCGGTCTAACCACCCCATGTGTTTGTTGCTGTCCCAGTTATTAAGAGGGTAGGGTTGATATCACATTAACCGGTGTAACCACCCCATGTGTTTGTTGCTGTCCCAGTTATTAAGAGGGTAGGGTTGATATCACATTAACCGTCTAACCACCCCATATGTTTGTTGCTGTCCCAGTTATTAAGAGGGTAGGGTTGATATCACATTAACCGGTCTAACCACCCCATGTGTTTGTTGCTGTCCCAGTTATTAAGAGGGTAGGGTTGATATCACATTAACCGGTCTAACCACCCCATATGTTTGTTGTTGTCCCAGTTATTAAGAGGGTAGGGTTGATATCACATTAACCAGTCTAACCACCCCATATGTTTGTTGCTGTCCCAGTTATTAAGAGGGTAGGGTTGATATCACATTAACCAGTCTAACCACCCCATATGTTTGATGTTGTCCCAGCTATTAATAGGGTAGGGTTGATATCACATTAACCGGTCTAACCACCCCATATGTTTGTTGTTTTCCCAGTTATTAAGAGGGTAGGGTTGATACCACATTAACCGGTCTAACCACCCCATATGTTTGTTGTTGTCCCAGTTATTAAGAGGGTAGGGTTGATATCACATTTACCGGCCTAACCACCCCATATGTTTGTTGTTGTCCCAGTTATTAAGAGGGTAGGGCTGATATCACATTAACCGGTCTAACCACCCCATATGTTTGTTGTTGTCCCAGTTATTAAGAGGGTAGGGTTGATATCACATTAACCAGTCTAACCACCCCATATGTTTGTTGCTGTCCCAGTTATTAAGAGGGAAGGGTTGATATCACATTAACCGGTCTAACCACCCCATATGTTTGTTGTTGTCCCAGTTATTAAGAGGGTAGGGTTGATATCACATTAACCGGTCTAACCACCCCATATGTTTGTTGTTGTCCCAGTTATTAAGAGGGTAGGGTTGATATCACATTAACCGGTCTAACCACCCCATATGTTTGTTGCTGTCCCAGTTATTAAGAGGGTAGGGTTGATATCACATTAACCGGTCTAACCACCCCATATGTTTGTTGTTGTCCCAGTTATTAAGAGGGTACGGTTGACATCACATTAACCAGTCTAACCACCCCATATGTTTGTTGTTGTCCCAGTAATTAAGAGGGTAGGGTTGATATCACATTAACCAGTCTAACCACCCCATATGTTTGTTGTTGTCCCAGTTATTAAGAGGGTAGTATTGATATCACATTAACCGGTCTAACTACCCCATATGTTTGTTGTTGTCCCAGGTATTAAGAGGGTAGGGTTGATATCACATTAACCGGTCTAACCACCCCATATGTTTGTTGTTGTCCCAGTTATTAAGAGGGTAGGGTTGATATCACATTAACCGGTCTAACCACCCCATATGTTTGTTGTTGTCCCAGTTATTAAGAGGGTAGGGTTGATATCACATTAACCGGTCTAACCACCCCATATGTTTGTTGCTGTCCCAGTTATTAAGAGGATAGGGTTGATATCACATTAACCGGTCTAACCACCCCATGTGTTTGTTGCTGTCCCAGTTATTAAGAGGGTAGGGTTGATATCACATTAACCGGTCTAACAACCCCATGTGGTTGTTGCTGTCCCAGTTATTAAGAGGGTAGGGTTGATATCACATTAACCGGTCTAACCACCCCATGTGTTTGTTGCTGTCCCAGTTATTAAGAGGGTAGGGTTGATATCACATTAACCAGTCTAACCACCCCATATGTTTGTTGTTATCCCAGTTATTAAGAGGGTATGGTTGATATCACATTAACCGGTCTAACCACTCCATGTGTTTGTTGCTGTCCCAGTTATTAAGAGGGTAGGGTTGATATCACATTAACCGGTCTAACCACCCCATGTGTTTGTTGCTGTCCCAGTTATTAAGAGGGTAGGGTTGATATCACATTAACCAGTCTAACCACCCCATATGTTTGTTGTTGTTCCAGTTATTAAGAGGGTAGGGTTGATATCACATTAACCGGTCTAACCACTCCATGTGTTTGTTGCTGTCCCAGTTATTAAGAGGGTAGGGTTGATACCACATTAACCGGTCTAACCACCCCATGTGTTTGTTGCTGTCCCAGTTATTAAGAGGGTAGGGTTGATATCACATTAACCCGTCTAACCACCCCATGTGTTTGTTGCTGTCCCAGTTATTAAGAGGGTAGGGTTGATATCACATTAACCGGTCTAACCACCCCATGTGTTTGTTGCTGTCCCAGTTATTAAGAGGGTAGGGTTGATATCACATTAACCGGTCTAACCACCCGATGTGTTTGTTGCTGTCCCAGTTATTAAGAGGGTAGGGTTGATATCACATTAACCGGTCTAACCACCCCATGTGTTTGTTGCTGTCCCAGTTATTAAGAGGGTAGGGTTGATATCACATTAACCAGTCTAACCACCCCATATGTTTGTTGTTGTCCCAGCTATTAAGAGGGTAGGGTTGATATCACATTAACCGGTCTAACCACCCCATATGTTTGTTGTTGTCCCAGTTATTAAGAGGGTAGGGTTGATACCACATTAACCGGTCTAACCACCCCATATGTTTGTTGTTGTCCCAGTTATTAAGAGGGTAGGGTTGATATCACATTTACCGGCCTAACCACCCCATATGTTTGTTGTTGTCCCAGTTATTAAGAGGGTAGGGCTGATATCACATTAACCGGTCTAACCACCCCATATGTTTGTTGTTGTCCCAGTTATTAAGAGGGTAGGGTTGATATCACATTAACCAGTCTAACCACCCCATATGTTTGTTGCTGTCCCGGTTATTAAGAGGGAAGGGTTGATATCACATTAACCGGTCTAACCACCCCATATGTTTGTTGTGTCCCAGTTATTAAGAGGGTAGGGTTGATATCACATTAACCGGTCTAACCACCCCATATGTTTGTTGTTGTCCCAGTTATTAAGAGGGTAGGGTTGATATCACATTAACCAGTCTAACCACCCCATATGTTTGTTGTTGTCCCAGTTATTAAGAGGGTAGTATTGATATCACATTAACCGGTCTAACCACCCCATATGTTTGTTGTTGTCCCAGTTATTAAGAGGGTAGGGTTGATATCACATTAACCGGTCTAACCACCCCATATGTTTGTTGTTGTCCCAGTTATTAAGAGGGTAGTGTTGATATCACATTAACCGGTCTAACCACCCCATATGTTTGTTGTTGTCCCAGTTATTAAGAGGGTAGGGTTGATATCACATTAAGCGGTCTAACCACCCCATATGTTTGTTGTTGTCCCAGTTATTAAGAGGGTAGGGTTGATATCACATTAACCAGTCTAACCACCCCATATGTTTGTTGCTGTCCCAGTTATTAAGAGGGTAGGGTTGATATCACATTAACCGGTCTAACCACCCCATGTGTTTGTTGCTGTCCCAGTTATTAAGAGGGTAGGGTTGATATCACATTAACCGGTCTAACCACCCCATGTGTTTGTTGCTGTCCCAGTTATTAAGAGGGTAGGGTTGATATCACATTAACCGGTCTAACCACCCCATATTTTTGTTGCTGTCCCAGCTATTAAGAGGGTAGGGTTGATATCACATTAACCGGTCTAACCACCCCGTGTGTTTGTTGCTGTCCCAGTTATTAAGAGGGTAGGGTTGATATCACATTAACCGGTCTAACCACCCCATATGTTTGTTGTTGTCCCAGTTATTAAGAGGGTAGGGTTGATATCACATTAACCAGTCTAACCACCCCATATGTTTGTTGCTGTCCCAGTTATTAAGAGGGTAGGGTTGATATCACATTAACCAGTCTAACCACCCCATATGTTTGTTGTTGTCCCAGCTATTAAGAGGGTAGGGTTGATATCACATTAACCGGTCTAACCACCCCATATGTTTGTTGTTGTCCCAGTTATTAAGAGGGTAGGGTTGATACCACATTAACCGGTCTAACCACCCCATATGTTTGTTGTTGTCCCAGTTATTAAGAGGGTAGGGTTGATATCACATTTACCGGCCTAACCACCCCATATGTTTGTTGTTGTCCCAGTTATTAAGAGGGTAGGGCTGATATCACATTAACCGGTCTAACCACCCCATATGTTTGTTGTTGTCCCAGTTATTAAGAGGGTAGGGTTGATATCACATTAACCAGTCTAACCACCCCATATGTTTGTTGCTGTCCCGGTTATTAAGAGGGAAGGGTTGATATCACATTAACCGGTCTAACCACCCCATATGTTTGTTGTGTCCCAGTTATTAAGAGGGTAGGGTTGATATCACATTAACCGGTCTAACCACCCCATATGTTTGTTGTTGTCCCAGTTATTAAGAGGGTAGTATTGATATCACATTAACCGGTCTAACCACCCCATATGTTTGTTGTTGTCCCAGTTATTAAGAGGGTAGGGTTGATATCACATTAACCAGTCTAACCACCCCATATGTTTGTTGTTGTCCCAGTTATTAAGAGGGTAGTATTGATATCACATTAACCGGTCTAACCACCCCATATGTTTGTTGTTGTCCCAGTTATTAAGAGGGTAGGGTTGATATCACATTAACCGGTCTAACCACCCCATATGTTTGTTGTTGTCCCAGTTATTAAGAGGGTAGGGTTGATATCACATTAACCGGTCTAACCACCCCATATGTTTGTTGTTGTCCCAGTTATTAAGAGGGTAGGGTTGATATCACATTAAGCGGTCTAACCACCCCATATGTTTGTTGTTGTCCCAGTTATTAAGAGGGTAGGGTTGATATCACATTAACCAGTCTAACCACCCCATATGTTTGTTGCTGTCCCAGTTATTAAGAGGATAGGGTTGATATCACATTAACCGGTCTAACCACCCCATGTGTTTGTTGCTGTCCCAGTTATTAAGAGGGTAGGGTTGATATCACATTAACCGGTCTAACAATCCCATGTGTTTGTTGCTGTCCCAGTTATTAAGAGGGTAGGGTTGATATCACATTAACCGGTCTAACCACCCCATGTGTTTGTTGCTGTCCCAGTTATTAAGAGGGTAGGGTTGATATCACATTAACCAGTCTAACCACCCCATATGTTTGATGTTGTCCCAGTTATTAAGAGGGTAGGGTTGATATCACATTAACCGGTCTAACCACTCCATGTGTTTGTTGCTGTCCCAGTTATTAAGAGGGTAGGGTTGATATCACATTAACCGCTCTAACCACCCCATGTGTTTGTTGCTGTCCCAGTTATTAAGAGGGTAGGGTTGATATCACATTAACCGGTGTAACCACCCCATGTGTTTGTTGCTGTCCCAGTTATTAAGAGGGTAGGGTTGATATCACATTAACCGTCTAACCACCCCATGTGTTTGTTGCTGTCCCAGTTATTAAGAGGGTAGGGTTGATATCACATTAACCGGTCTAACCACCCCATGTGTTTGTTGCTGTCCCAGTTATTAAGAGGGTAGGGTTGATATCACATTAACCGGTCTAACCACCCCATATGTTTGTTGTTGTCCCAGTTATTAAGAGGGTATGGTTGATATCACATTAACCAGTCTAACCACCCCATAAGTTTGTTGTTGTCCCAGTTATTAAGAGGGTAGGGTTGATATCACATTAACCAGTCTAACCACCCCATATGTTTGTTGTTGTCCCAGCTATTAAGAGGGTAGGGTTGATATCACATTAACCGGTCTAACCACCCCATATGTTTGTTGTTTTCCCAATTATTAAGAGGGTAGGGTTGATACCACATTAACCGGTCTAACCACCCCATATGTTTGTTGTTGTCCCAGTTATTAAGAGGGTAGGGTTGATATCACATTTACCGGCCTAACCACCCCATATGTTTGTTGTTGTCCCAGTTATTAAGAGGGTAGGGTTGATATCACATTTACCGGCCTAACCACCCCATATGTTTGTTGTTGTCCCAGTTATTAAGAGGGTAGGGTTGATATCACATTAACCGATCTAACCACCCCATATGTTTGTTGTTGTCCCAGTTATTAAGAGGGTAGGGTTGATATCACATTAACCGGTCTAACCACCCCATATGTTTGTTGTTGTCCCAGTTATTAAGAGGGTAGGGTTGATATCACATTAACCGGTCTAACCACCCCATATGTTTGTTGCTGTCCCAGTTATTAAGAGGATAGGGTTGATATCACATTAACCGGTCTAACCACCCCATGTGTTTGTTGCTGTCCCAGTTATTAAGAGGGTAGGGTTGATATCACATTAACCGGTCTAGCAACCCCATGTGTTTGTTGCTGTCCCAGTTATTAAGAGGGTAGGGTTGATATCACATTAACCGGTCTAACCACCCCATGTGTTTGTTGCTGTCCCAATTATTAAGAGGGTAGGGTTGATATCACATTAACCAGTCTAACCACCCCATATGTTTGTTGTTGTCCCAGTTATTAAGAGGGTAGGGTTGATATCACATTAACCGGTCTAACCACTCCATGTGTTTGTTGCTGTCCCAGTTATTAAGAGGGTAGGGTTGATATCACATTAACCGGTCTAACCACCCCATGCGTTTGTTGCTGTCCCAGTTATTAAGAGGGTAGGGTTGATATCACATTAACCAGTCTAACCACCCCATATGTTTGTTGTTGTCCCAGTTATTAAGAGGGTAGGGTTGATATCACATTAACCGGTCTAACCACACCATGTGTTTGTTGCTGTCCCAGTTATTAAGAGGGTAGGGTTGATATCACATTAACCGGTCTAACCACCCCATGTGTTTGTTGCTGTCCCAGTTATTAAGAGGGTAGGGTTGATATCACATTAACCGGTGTAACCACCCCATGTGTTTGTTGCTGTCCCAGTTATTAAGAGGGTAGGGTTGATATCACATTAACCGTCTAACCACCCCATATGTTTGTTGCTGTCCCAGTTATTAAGAGGGTAGGGTTGATATCACATTAACCGGTCTAACCACCCCATGTGTTTGTTGCTGTCCCAGTTATTAAGAGGGTAGGGTTGATATCACATTAACCGGTCTAACCACCCCATATGTTTGTTGTTGTCCCAGTTATTAAGAGGGTAGGGTTGATATCACATTAACCAGTCTAACCACCCCATATGTTTGTTGCTGTCCCAGTTATTAAGAGGGTAGGGTTGATATCACATTAACCAGTCTAACCACCCCATATGTTTGATGTTGTCCCAGCTATTAATAGGGTAGGGTTGATATCACATTAACCGGTCTAACCACCCCATATGTTTGTTGTTTTCCCAGTTATTAAGAGGGTAGGGTTGATACCACATTAACCGGTCTAACCACCCCATATGTTTGTTGTTGTCCCAGTTATTAAGAGGGTAGGGTTGATATCACATTTACCCGCCTAACCACCCCATATGTTTGTTGTTGTCCCAGTTATTAAGAGGGTAGGGCTGATATCACATTAACCGGTCTAACCACCCCATATGTTTGTTGTTGTCCCAGTTATTAAGAGGGTAGGGTTGATATCACATTAACCAGTCTAACCACCCCATATGTTTGTTGCTGTCCCAGTTATTAAGAGGGAAGGGTTGATATCACATTAACCGGTCTAACCACCCCATATGTTTGTTGTTGTCCCAGTTATTAAGAGGGTAGGGTTGATATCACATTAACCGGTCTAACCACCCCATATGTTTGTTTTTGTCCCAGTTATTAAGAGGGTAGGGTTGATATCACATTAACCGGTCTAACCACCCCATATGTTTGTTGCTGTCCCAGTTATTAAGAGGGAAGGGTTGATATCACATTAACCGGTCTAACCACCCCATATGTTTGTTGTTGTCCCAGTTATTAAGAGGGTACGGTTGACATCACATTAACCAGTCTAACCACCCCATATGTTTGTTGTTGTCCCAGTAATTTAGAGGGTAGGGTTGATATCACATTAACCAGTCTAACCACCCCATATGTTTGTTGTTGTCCCAGTTATTAAGAGGGTAGTATTGATATCACATTAACCGGTCTAACTACCCCATATGTTTGTTGTTGTCCCAGGTATTAAGAGGGTAGGGTTGATATCACATTAACCGGTCTAACCACCCCATATGTTTGTTGTTGTCCCAGTTATTAAGAGGGTAGGGTTGATATCACATTAACCGGTCTAACCACCCCATATGTTTGTTGTTGTCCCAGTTATTAAGAGGGTAGGGTTGATATCACATTAACCGGTCTAACCACCCCATATGTTTGTTGCTGTCCCAGTTATTAAGAGGATAGGGTTGATATCACATTATCCGGTCTAACCACCCCATATGTTTGTTGCTGTCCCAGTTATTAAGAGGGTAGGGTTGATATCACATTAACCGGTCTAACAACCCCATGTGGTTGTTGCTGTCCCAGTTATTAAGAGGGTAGGGTTGATATCACATTAACCGGTCTAACCACCCCATGTGTTTGTTGCTGTCCCAGTTATTAAGAGGGTAGGGTTGATATCACATTAACCAGTCTAACCACCCCATATGTTTGTTGTTATCCCAGTTATTAAGAGGGTAGGGTTGATATCACATTAACCGGTCTAACCACTCCATGTGTTTGTTGCTGTCCCAGTTATTAAGAGGGTAGGGTTGATATCACATTAACCGGTCTAACCACCCCATGTGTTTGTTGCTGTCCCAGTTATTAAGAGGGTAGGGTTGATATCACATTAACCAGTCTAACCACCCCATATGTTTGTTGTTGTTCCAGTTATTAAGAGGGTAGGGTTGATATCACATTAACCGGTCTAACCACTCCATGTGTTTGTTGCTGTCCCAGTTATTAAGAGGGTAGGGTTGATACCACATTAACCGGTCTAACCACCCCATGTGTTTGTTGCTGTCCCAGTTATTAAGAGGGTAGGGTTGATATCACATTAACCCGTCTAACCACCCCATGTGTTTGTTGCTGTCCCAGTTATTAAGAGGGTAGGGTTGATATCACATTAACCGGTCTAACCACCCCATGTGTTTGTTGCTGTCCCAGTTATTAAGAGGGTAGGGTTGATATCACATTAACCGGTCTAACCACCCCATGTGTTTGTTGCTGTCCCAGTTATTAAGAGGGTAGGGTTGATATCACATTAACCGGTCTAACCACCCCATGTGTTTGTTGCTGTCCCAGTTATTAAGAGGGTAGGGTTGATATCACATTAACCGGTCTAACCACCCCATGTGTTTGTTGCTGTCCCAGTTATTAAGAGGGTAGGATTGATATCACATTAACCGGTCTAACCACCCCATGTGTTTGTTGCTGTCCCAGTTATTAAGAGGATAGGGTTGATATCACATTAACCGGTCTAACCACCCCATGTGTTTGTTGCTGTCCCAGTTATTAAGAGGGTAGGGTTGATATCACATTAACCGGTCTAACCACCTCATGTGTTTGTTGCTGTCACAATTATTAAGAGGGTAGGGTTGATATCACATTAACCGGTCTAACCACCCCATGTGTTTGTTGTTGTCCCAGTTATTAAGAGGGAAGGGTTGATATCACATTAACCGGTCTGACCACCCCATGTGTTTGTTGTTGTCCCAGTTATTAAGAGGGAAAGGTTGATATCACATTAACCGGTCTAACCACCCATGTGTTTGTTGTTGTCCCAGTTATTAAGAGGGAAGGGTTGATATCACATTAACCAGTCTAACCACCCCATGTGTTTGTTGTTGTCCCAGGTATTAAGAGGGAAGGGTTGATATCACATTAACCGGTCTAACCACCCCATATGTTTGTTGTTGTCCCAGTTATTAAGAGGGAAGGGTTGATATCACATTAACTGGTCTAACCACCCCATATGTTTGTTGTTTTCCCAGTTATTAAGAGGGAAGGGTTGATATCACATTAACCGGTCTAACCACCCCATGTGTTTGTTGCTGTCCCAGTTATAAAGAGGGTAGGGTTGATATCACATTAACCGGTCTAACCACCCCATGTGTTTGTTGTTGTCCCAGTTATTAAGAGGGAAGGATTGATATCACATTAACCGGTCTGACCACCCCATGTGTTTGTTGTTGTCCCACTTATTAAGAGGGAAGGGTTGATATCACATTAACCAGTCTAACCACCCCATGTGTTTGTTGTTGTCCCAGTTATTAAGAGGGAAGGGTTGATATCACATTAACCGGTCTAACCACCCCATATGTTTGTTGTTGTCCCAGTTATTAAGAGGGAAGGGTTGATATCACATTAACCGGTCTAACCACCCCATATGTTTGTTGTTGTCCCAGTTATTAAGAGGGAAGGGTTGATATCACATTAAGCGGTCTAACCACCCCATATGGTTGTTGTTGTCCCAGTTATTAAGAGGGAAGGGTTGATATCACATTAACCGGTCTAACCACCCCATATGTTTGTTGTTGTCCCAGTTATTAAGAGGGAAGGGTTGATATCACATCAACCGATCTAACCACCTCATATGTTTGTTGTTGTCCCAGTTATTAAGAGGGTAGGGTTGATATCACATTAACCGGTCTAATCACCCCATATGCTTGTTGTTGTCCCAGTTATTAAGAGGGAAGGGTTGATATCACATTAACCGGTCTAACCACCCCATATGTTTGTTGTTGTCCCAGTTATTAAGAGGGAAGGGTTGATATCACATTAACCGGTCTAACCACCCCATATGTTTGTTGTTGTCCCAGTTATTAAGAGGAAAGGGTTGATATCACATTAACCGGTCTAACCACCCCATATGTTTGTTGTTGTCCCAGTTATTAAGAGGGAAGGGTTGATATCACATTAACCGGTCTAACCACCCCATATGTTTGTTGTTGTCCCAGTTATTAAGAGGGAAGGGTTGATATCACATTAACCGGTCTAACCACCCCATATGTTTGTTGTTGTCCCAGTTATTAAGAGGGAAGGGTTGATATCACATTAACCGGTCTAACCACCCCATATGTTTGTTGTTGTCCCAGTTATTAAGAGGGAAGGGTTGATATGACAATAACGGTCTAACCACCCCATATGTTTGTTGTTGTCCCAGTTATTAAGAGGGAAGGGTTGATATCACATTAACCGGTCTAACCACCCCATATGTTTGTTGTTGTCCCAGTTATTAAGAGGGAAGGGTTGATATCACATTAACCGGTCTGACCACCCCATGTGTTTGTTGTTGTCCCACTTATTAAGAGGGAAGGGTTGATATCACATTAACCGGTCTAACCACCCCGTGTGTTTGTTGTTGTCCCAGTTATTAAGAGGGAAGGGTTGATATCACATTAACCGGTCTAACCACCCCATATGTTTGTTGTTGTCCCAGTTATTAAGAGGGAAGTGTTGATATCACATTAACCGGTCTAACCACCCCATATATTTGTTGTTGTCCCAGTTATTAAGAGGCAAGGGTTGATATCACAATAACCGGTCTATCCACCCCATATGTTTGTTGTTGTCCCAGTTATTAAGAGGGAAGGGTTGATATCACATTAACCGGTCTAACCACCCCATATGTTTGTTGTTGTCCCAGTTATTAAGAGGGAAGGGTTGATATCACATTAACCGGTCTAACCACCCCATATGTTTGTTGTTGTCCCAGTTATTAAGAGGGAAGTGTTGATATCACATTAACCGGTCTAACCACCCATATGTTTGTTGCTGTCCCAGTTATTAAGAAGGTATGGTTGATATCACATTAACCGGTCTAACCACCCCATATGTTTGTTGTTGTCCCAGTTATTAAGAGGGTAGGGTTGATATCACATTAACCGGTCTAACCATCCCATGTGTTTGTTGCTGTCCCAGTTATTAAGAGGGTAGGGTTGATATCACATTAACCGGTCTAACCACCCCATATGTTTGTTGTTGTCCCAGTTATTAAGAGGGAAGGGTTGATATCACATTAACCGGTCTAACCACCCCATATGTTTGTTGTTGTCCCAGTTATTAAGAGGGAAGGGTTGATATCACATCAACCGATCTAACCACCCCATATGTTTGCTGTTGTCCCAGTTATTAAGAGGGTAGGGTTGATATCACATTAACCGGTCTAACCACCCCATATGCTTGTTGTTGTCCCAGTTATTAAGAGGGAAGGGTTGATATCACATTAACCGGTCTAACCACCCCGTATGTTTGTTGTTGTCCCAGTTATTAAGAGGGAAGGGTTGATATCACATTAACCGGTCTAACCACCCCATATGTTTGTTGTTGTCCCAGTTATTAAGAGGGAAGGGTTGATATCACATTAACCGGTCTAACCACCCCATATGTTTGTTGTTGTCCCAGTTATTAAGAGGGAAGGGTTGATATCACATTAACCGGTCTAACCACCCCATATGTTTGTTGTTGTCCCAGTTATTAAGAGGGAAGGGTTGATATCACATTAACTGGTCTAACCACCCCATATGTTTGTTGTTGTCCCAGTTATTAAGAGGGAAGGGTTGATATGACAATAACGGTCTAACCACCCCATATGTTTGTTGTTGTCCCAGTTATTAAGAGGGAAGGGTTGATATCACATTAACCGGTCTAACCACCCCATATGTTTGTTGTTGTCCCAGTTATTAAGAGGGCAGGGTTGATATCGCATTAACCGGTCTAACCACCCCATATGTTTGTTGCTGTCCCAGTTATTAAGAGGGTAGGGTTGATATCACATTAAACGGTCTAACCACCCCATATGTTTGTTGTTGTCCCAGTTATTAAGAGGGAAGGGTTGATATCACATTAACCGGTCTAACCACCCCATGTGTTTGTTGTTGTCCCAGTTATTAAGAGGGAAGGGTTGATATCACATTAACCGGTCTAACCACCCCATGTGTTTGTTGTTGTCCCAGTTATTAAGAGGGAAGGGTTGATATCACATTAACCGGTCTAACCACCCCATATGTTTGTTGTTGTCCCAGTTATTAAGAGGGAAGGGTTGATATCACATTAATCGGTCTAACCACCCCATGCGTTTGTTGTTGTCCCAGTTATTAAGAGGGAAGGGTTGATATCACATCAACCGATCTAACCACCCCGTATGTTTGTTGTTGTCCCAGTTATTAAGAGGGTAGGGTTGATATCACATTAACCGGTCTAACCACCCCATATGCTTGTTGTTGTCCCAGTTATTAAGAGGGAAGGGTTGATATCACATTAACCGGTCTAACCACCCCATATGTTTGTTGTTGTCCCAGTTATTAAGAGGGAAGGGTTGATATCACATTAACCGGTCTAACCACCCCATATGTTTGTTGTTGTCCCAGTTATTAAGAGGGAAGGGTTGATATCACATTAACCGGTCTAACCACCCCATATGTTTGTTGTTGTCCCAGTTATTAAGAGGGAAGGGTTGATATCACATTAACCGGTCTAACCACCCCATATGTTTGTTGTTGTCCCAGTTATTAAGAGGGAAGGGTTGATATCACATTAACCGGTCTAACCACCCCATATGTTTGTTGTTGTCCCAGTTATTAAGAGGGAAGGGTTGATATCACATTAACCGGTCTAACCACCCCATATGTTTGTTGTTGTCCCAGTTATTAAGAGGGAAGGGTTGATATGACAATAACGGTCTAACCACCCCATATGTTTGTTGTTGTCCCAGTTATTAAGAGGGAAGGGTTGATATCACATTAACCGGTCTAACCACCCCATATGTTTGTTGTTGTCCCAGTTATTAAGAGGGAAGGGTTGATATCACATTAACCGGTCTGACCACCCCATGTGTTTGTTGTTGTCCCACTTATTAAGAGGGAAGGGTTGATATCACATTAACCGGTCTAACCACCCCATATGTTTGTTGTTGTCCCAGTTATTAAGAGGGAAGGGTTGATATCACATCAACCGATCTAACCACCCCATATGTTTGTTGTTGTCCCAGTTATTAAGAGGGTAGGGTTGATATCACATTAACCGGTCTAACCACCCCATATGCTTGTTGTTGTCCCAGTTATTAAGAGGGAAGGGTTGATATCACATTAACCGTTCTAACCACCCCATATGTTTGTTGTTGTCCCAGTTATTAAGAGGGAAGGGTTGATATCACATTAACCGGTCTAACCACCCCATATGTTTGTTGTTGTCCCAGTTATTAAGAGGGAAGGGTTGATATCACATTAACCGGTCTAACCACCCCATATGTTTGTTGTTGTCCCAGTTATTAAGAGGGAAGGGTTGATATCACATTAACCGGTCTAACCATCCCATATGTTTGTTGTTGTCCCAGTTATTAAGAGGGAAGGGTTGATATCACATTAACCGGTCTAACCACCCCATATGTTTGTTGTTGTCCCAGTTATTAAGAGGGAAGGGTTGATATCACATTAACCGGTCTAACCACCCCATATGTTTGTTGTTGTCCCAGTTATTAAGAGGGAAGGGTTGATATGACAATAACGGTCTAACCACCCCATATGTTTGTTGTTGTCCCAGTTATTAAGAGGGAAGGGTTGATATCACATTAACCGGTCTAACCACCCCATATGTTTGTTGTTGTCCCAGTTATTAAGAGGGAAGGGTTGATATCACATTAACCGGTCTGACCACCCCATGTGTTTGTTGTTGTCCCACTTATTAAGAGGGAAGGGTTGATATCACATTAACCGGTCTAACCACCCCATGTGTTTGTTGTTGTCCCAGTTATTAAGAGGGAAGGGTTGATATCACATTAACCGGTCTAACCACCCCATGTGTTTGTTGTTGTCCCAGTTATTAAGAGGGAAGGGTTGATATCGCATTAACCGGTCTAACCACCCCATTTGTTTGTTGTTGTCCCAGTTATTAAGAGGGAAGGGTTGATATCACATTAACCGGTCTAACCACCCCATATATTTGTTGTTGTCCCAGTTATTAAGAGGGAAGGGTTGATATCACAATAACCGGTCTAACCACCCCATATGTTTGTTGTTGTCCCAGTTATTAAGAGGGAAGGGTTGATATCACATTAACCGGTCTAACCACCCCATATGTTTGTTGTTGTCCCAGTTATTAAGAGGGAAGGGTTGATATGACAATAACGGTCTAACCACCCCATATGTTTGTTGTTGTCCCAGTTATTAAGAGGGAAGGGTTGATATCACATTAACCGGTCTAACCACCCCATATGTTTGTTGTTGTCCCAGTTATTAAGAGGGCAGGGTTGATATCGCATTAACCGGTCTAACCACCCCATATGTTTGTTGCTGTCCCAGTTATTAAGAGGGTAGGGTTGATATCACATTAAACGGTCTAACCACCCCATATGTTTGTTGTTGTCCCAGTTATTAAGAGGGTAGGGTTGATATCACATTAACCGGTCTAACCACCCCATGTGTTTGTTGCTGTCCCAGTTATTAAGAGGGTAGGGTTGATATCACATTAACCGGTCTAACCACCCCATATGTTTGTTGTTGTCCCAGTTATTAAGAGGGAAGGGTTGATATCACATTAACCGGTCTAACCACCCCATATGTTTGTTGTTGTCCCAGTTATTAAGAGGGAAGGGTTGATATCACATCAACCGATCTAACCAGCCCATATGTTTGTTGTTGTCCCAGTTATTAAGAGGGTAGGGTTGATATCACATTAACCGGTCTAACCACCCCATATGCTTGTTGTTGTCCCAGTTATTAAGAGGGAAGGGTTGATATCACATTAACCGGTCTAACCACCCCGTATGTTTGTTGTTGTCCCAGTTATTAAGAGGGAAGGGTTGATATCACATTAACCGGTCTAACCACCCCATATGTTTGTTGTTGTCCCAGTTATTAAGAGGGAAGGGTTGATATCACATTAACCGGTCTAACCACCCCATATGTTTGTTGTTGTCCCAGTTATTAAGAGGGAAGGGTTGATATCACATTAACCGGTCTAACCACCCCATATGTTTGTTGTTGTCCCAGTTATTAAGAGGGAAGGGTTGATATCACATTAACCGGTCTAACCACCCCATATGTTTGTTGTTGTCCCAGTTATTAAGAGGGAAGGGTTGATATCACATTAACCGGTCTAACCAACCCATATGTTTGTTGTTGTCCCAGTTATTAAGAGGGAAGGGTTGATATGACAATAACGGTCTAACCACCCCATATGTTTGTTGTTGTCCCAGTTATTAAGAGGGAAGGGTTGATATCACATTAACCGGTCTAACCACCCCATATGTTTGTTGTTGTCCCAGTTATTAAGAGGGCAGGGTTGATATCACATTAACCGGTCTAACCACCCCATATGTTTGTTGCTGTCCCAGTTATTAAGAGGGTAGGGTTGATATCACATTAAACAGTCTAACCACCCCATATGTTTGTTGTTGTCCCAGTTATTAAGAGGGAAGGGTTGATATCACATTAACCGGTCTAACCACCCCATGTATTTGTTGCTGTCCCAGTTATTAAGAGGGTAGGGTTGATATCACATTAAGCGGTCTGACCACCCCATGTGTTTGTTGTTGTCCCAGTTATTAAGAGGGAAGGGTTGATATCACATTAACCGGTCTAACCACCCCATGTGTTTGTTGTTGTCCCAGTTATTAAGAGGGAAGGGTTGATATCACATTAACCGGTCTAACCACCCCATATGTTTGTTGTTGTCCCAGTTATTAAGAGGAAAGGGTTGATATCACATTAACCGGTCTAACCACCCCATATGTTTGTTGTTGTCCCAGTTATTAAGAGGGAAGGGTTGATATCACATTAACCGGTCTAACCACCCCATATGTTTGTTGTTGTCCCAGTTATTAAGAGGGAAGGGTTGATATCACATTAACCGGTCTAACCACCCCATATGTTTGTTGTTGTCCCAGTTATTAAGTGGGAAGGGTTGATATCACATTAACCGGTCTAACCACCCCATATGTTTGTTGTTGTCCCAGTTATTAAGAGGGAAGGGTTGATATGACAATAACGGTCTAACCACCCCATATGTTTGTTGTTGTCCCAGTTATTAAGAGGGAAGGGTTGATATCACATTAACCGGTCTAACCACCCCATATGTTTGTTGTTGTCCCAGTTATTAAGAGGGAAGGGTTGATATCACATTAACCGGTCTGACCACCCCATGTGTTTGTTGTTGTCCCACTTATTAAGATGGAAGGGTTGATATCACATTAACCGGTCTAACCACCCCATATGTTTGTTGTTGTCCCAGTTATTAAGAGGGAAGGGTTGATATCACATTAACCGGTCTAACCACCCCATATATTTGTTGTTGTCCCAGTTATTAAGAGGGAAGGGTTGATATCACAATAACCGGTCTAACCACCCCATATGTTTGTTGTTGTCCCAGTTATTAAGAGGGAAGGGTTGATATCACATTAACCGGTCTAACCACCCCATATGTTTGTTGTTGTCCCAGTTATTAAGAGGAAAGGGTTGATATCACATTAACCGGTCTAACCACCCCATATGTTTGTTGTTGTCCCAGTTATTAAGAGGGAAGTGTTGATATCACATTAACCGGTCTAACCACCCATATGTTTGTTGCTGTCCCAGTTATTAAGAAGGTATGGTTGATATCACATTAACCGGTCTAACCACCCCATATGTTTGTTGTTGTCCCAGTTATTAAGAGGGTAGGGTTGATATCACATTAATCGGTCTAACCACCCCATGTGTTTGTTGCTGTCCCAGTTATTAAGAGGGTAGGGTTGATATCACATTAACCGGTCTAACCACCCCATATGTTTGTTGTTGTCCCAGTTATTAAGAGGGAAGGGTTGATATCACATTAACCGGTCTAACCACCCCATATGTTTGTTGTTGTCCCAGTTATTAAGAGGGAAGGGTTGATATCACATCAACCGATCTAACCACCCCATATGTTTGTTGTTATCCCAGTTATTAAGAGGGTAGGGTTGATATCACATTAACCGGTCTAACCACCCCATATGCTTGTTGTTGTCCCAGTTATTAAGAGGAAAGGGTTGATATCACATTAACCGGTCTAACCACCCCGTATGTTTGTTGTTGTCCCAGTTATTAAGAGGGAAGGGTTGATATCACATTAACCGGTCTAACCACCCCATATGTTTGTTGTTGTCCCAGTTATTAAGAGGGAAGGGTTGATATCACATTAACCGGTCTAACCACCCCATATGTTTGTTGTTGTCCCAGTTATTAAGAGGGAAGGGTTGATATCACATTAACCGGTCTAACCACCCCATATGTTTGTTGTTGTCCCAGTTATTAAGAGGGAAGGGTTGATATCACATTAACCGGTCTAACCACCCCATATGTTTGTTGTTGTCCCAGTTATTAAGAGGGAAGGGTTGATATCACATTAACCGGTCTAACCATCCCATATGTTTGTTGTTGTCCCAGTTATTAAGAGGGAAGGGTTGATATGACAATAACGGTCTAACCACCCCATATGTTTGTTGTTGTCCCAGTTATTAAGAGGGAAGGGTTGATATCACATTAACCGGTCTAACCACCCCATATGTTTGTTGTTGTCCCAGTTATTAAGAGGGCAGGGTTGATATCGCATTAACCGGTCTAACCACCCCATATGTTTGTTGCTGTCCCAGTTATTAAGAGGGTAGGGTTGATATCACATTAAACGGTCTAACCACCCCATATGTTTGTTGTTGTCCCAGTTATTAAGAGGGAAGGGTTGATATCACATTAACCGGTCTAACCACCCCATGTGTTTGTTGTTGTCCCAGTTATTAAGAGGGAAGGGTTGATATCACATTAACCGGTCTAACCATCCCGTGTGTTTGTTGTTGTCCCAGTTATTAAGAGGGAAGGGTTGATATCACATTAACCGGTCTAACCACCCCATATGTTTGTTGTTGTCCCAGTTATTAAGAGGGAAGGGTTGATATCACATTAACCGGTCTAACCACCCCATATGTTTGTTGTTGTCCCAGTTATTAAGAGGGAAAGGTTGATATCACATTAACCGATCTAACCACCCCATATGTTTGTTGTTGTCCCAGTTATTAAGAGGGTAGGGTTGATATCACATTAACCGGTCTAACCACCCCATATGCTTGTTGTTGTCCCAGTTATTAAGAGGGAAGGGTTGATATCACATTAACCGGTCTAACCACCCCATATGTTTGTTGTTGTCCCAGTTATTAAGAGGGAAGGGTTGATATCACATTAACCGGTCTAACCACCCCATATGTTTGTTGTTGTCCCAGTTATTAAGAGGGAAGGGTTGATATCACATTAACCGGTCTAACCACCCCATATGTTTGTTGTTGTCCCAGTTATTAAGAGGGAAGGGTTGATATCACATTAACCGGTCTAACCACCCCATATGCTTGTTGTTGTCCTAGTTATTAAGAGGGAAGGGTTGATATCACATTAACCGGTCTAACCACCCCATATGTTTGTTGTTGTCCCAGTTATTAAGAGGGAAGGGTTGATATCACATTAACCGGTCTAACCACCCCATATGTTTGTTGTTGTCCCAGTTATTAAGAGGGAAGGGTTGATATGACAATAACGGTCTAACCACCCCATATGTTTGTTGTTGTCCCAGTTATTAAGAGGGAAGGGTTGATATCACATTAACCGGTCTAACCACCCAATATGTTTGTTGTTGTCCCAGTTATTAAGAGGGAAGGGTTGATATCACATTAACTGGTCTGACCACCCCATGTGTTTGTTGTTGTCCCACTTATTAAGAGGGAAGGGTTGATATCACATTAACCGGTCTAACCACCCCATATGTTTGTTGTTGTCCCAGTTATTAAGAGGGAAGGGTTGATATCACATCAACCGATCTAACCACCCCATATGTTTGTTGTTGTCCCAGTTATTAAGAGGGTAGGGTTGATATCACATTAACCGGTCTAACCACCCCATATGCTTGTTGTTGTCCCAGTTATTAAGAGGGAAGGGTTGATATCACATTAACCGTTCTAACCACCCCATATGTTTGTTGTTGTCCCAGTTATTAAGAGGGAAGAGTTGATATCACATTAACCGGTCTAACCACCCCATATGTTTGTTGTTGTCCCAGTTATTAAGAGGGAAGGGTTGATATCACATTAACCGGTCTAACCATCCCATATGTTTGTTGTTGTCCCAGTTATTAAGAGGGAAGGGTTGATATCACATTAACCGGTCTAACCACCCCATATGTTTGTTGTTGTCCCAGTTATTAAGAGGGAAGGGTTGATATGACAATAACGGTCTAACCACCCCATATGTTTGTTGTTGTCCCACTTATTAAGAGGGAAGGGTTGATATCACATTAACCGGTCTAACCACCCCATGTGTTTGTTGTTGTCCCAGTTATTAAGAGGGAAGGGTTGATATCACATTAACCGGTCTAACCACCCCGTGTGTTTGTTGTTGTCCCAGTTATTAAGAGGGAAGGGTTGATATCACATTAACCGGTCTAACCACCCCATATGTTTGTTGTTGTCCCAGTTATTAAGAGGGAAGGGTTGATATCACATTAACCGGTCTAACCACCCCATATATTTGTTGTTGTCCCAGTTATTAAGAGGGAAGGGTTGATATCACAATAACCGGTCTAACCACCCCATATGTTTGTTGTTGTCCCAGTTATTAAGAGGGAAGGGTTGATATCACATTAACCGGTCTAACCACCCCATATGTTTGTTGTTGTCCCAGTTATTAAGAGGGAAGGGTTGATATCACATTAACCGGTCTAACCACCCCATATGTTTGTTGTTGTCCCAGTTATTAAGAGGGAAGGGTTGATATCACATTAACGGTCTAACCACCCATATGTTTGTTGCTGTCCCAGTTATTAAGAAGGTATGGTTGATATCACATTAACCGGTCTAACCACCCCATATGTTTGTTGTTGTCCCAGTTATTAAGAGGGTAGGGTTGATATCACATTAACCGGTGTAACCACCCCATATGTTTGTTGTTGTCCCAGTTATTAAGAGGGTAGGGTTGATATCACATTAACCGGTCTAACCACCCCATGTGTTTGTTGCTGTCTCAGTTATTAAGAGGGTAGGGTTGATATCACATTAACCGGTCTAACCACCCCATATGTTTGTTGTTGTCCCAGTTATTAAGAGGGAAGGGTTGATATCACATTAACCGGTCTAACCACCCCATATGTTTGTTGTTGTCCCAGTTATTAAGAGGGAAGGGTTGATATCACATCAACCGATCTAACCACCCCATATGTTTGTTGAAGTCCCAGTTATTAAGAGGGTAGGGTTGATATCACATTAACCGGTCTAACCACCCCATATGCTTGTTGTTGTCCCAGTTATTAAGAGGGAAGGGTTGATATCACATTAACCGGTCTAACCACCCCATATATTTGTTGTTGTCCCAGTTATTAAGAGGGAAGGGTTGATATCACAATAACCGGTCTAACCACCCCATATGTTTGTTGTTGTCCCAGTTATTAAGAGGGAAGGGTTGATATCACATTAACCGGTCTAACCACCCCATATGTTTGTTGTTGTCCCAGTTATTAAGAGGGAAGGGTTGATATCACATTAACCGGTCTAACCACCCCATATGTTTGTTGTTGTCCCAGTTATTAAGAGGGAAGGGTTGATATCACATTAACGGTCTAACCACCCATATGTTTGTTGCTGTCCCAGTTATTAAGAAGGTATGGTTGATATCACATTAACCGGTCTAACCACCCCATATGTTTGTTGTTGTCCCAGTTATTAAGAGGGTAGGGTTGATATCACATTAACCGGTGTAACCACCCCATATGTTTGTTGTTGTCCCAGTTATTAAGAGGGTAGGGTTGATATCACATTAACCGGTCTAACCACCCCATGTGTTTGTTGCTGTCTCAGTTATTAAGAGGGTAGGGTTGATATCACATTAACCGGTCTAACCACCCCATATGTTTGTTGTTGTCCCAGTTATTAAGAGGGAAGGGTTGATATCACATTAACCGGTCTAACCACCCCATATGTTTGTTGTTGTCCCAGTTATTAAGAGGGAAGGGTTGATATCACATCAACCGATCTAACCACCCCATATGTTTGTTGAAGTCCCAGTTATTAAGAGGGTAGGGTTGATATCACATTAACCGGTCTAACCACCCCATATGCTTGTTGTTGTCCCAGTTATTAAGAGGGAAGGGTTGATATCACATTAACCGGTCTAACCACCCCGTATGTTTGTTGTTGTCCCAGTTATTAAGAGGGAAGGGTTGATATCACATTAACCGGTCTAACCACCCCATATGTTTGTTGTTGTCCCAGTTATTAAGAGGGAAGGGTTGATATCACATTAACCGGTCTAACCACCCCATATGTTTGTTGTTGTCCCAGTTATTAAGAGGGAAGGGTTGATATCACATTAACCGGTCTAACCACCCCATATGTTTGTTGTTGTCCCAGTTATTAAGAGGGAAGGGTTGATATCACATTAACCGGTCTAACCACCCCATATGTTTGTTGTTGTCCCAGTTATTAAGAGGGAAGGGTTGATATCACATTGACCGGTCTAACCAACCCATATGTTTGTTGTTGTCCCAGTTATTAAGAGGGAAGGGTTGATATGACAATAACGGTCTAACCACCCCATATGCTTGTTGTTGTCCCAGTTATTAAGAGGGAAGGGTTGATATCACATTAACCGGTCTAACCACCCCATATGTTTGTTGTTGTCCCAGTTATTAATAGGGCAGGGTTGATATTACATTAACCGGTCTAACCACCCCATATGTTGGTTGCTGTCCCAGTTATTAAGAGGGTAGGGTTGATATCACATTAAACGGTCTAACCACCCCATATGTTTGTTGTTGTCCCAGTTATTAAGAGGGAAGGGTTGATATCACATTAACCGGTCTAACCACCCCATGTGTTTGTTGTTGTCCCAGTTATTAAGCGGGTAGGGTTGATATCACATTAAGCGGTCTGACCACCCCATGTGTTTGTTGTTGTCCCAGTTATTAAGAGGGAAGGGTTGATATCACATTAACCGGTCTAACCACCCCATGTGTTTGTTGTTGTCCCAGTTATTAAGAGGGAAGGGTTGATATCACATTAACCGGTCTAACCACCCCATGTGTTTGTTGTTGTCCCAGTTATTAAGAGGGAAGGGTTGATATCACATTAACCGGTCTAACCACCCCATATGTTTGTAGTTTTCCAAGTTATTAAGAGGGAAGGGTTGATATCACATTAACCGGTCTAACCACCCCATGTGTTTGTTGTTGTCCCAGTTATTAAGAGGGTAGGGTTGATATCACATTAACCGGTCTAACCACCCCATATGCTTGTTGCTGTCCCAGTTATTAAGAGGGTAGGGTTGATATCACATTAACCGGTCTAACCACCCCATATGTTTGTTGTTGTCCCAGTTATTAAGAGGGAAGGGTTGATATCACATTAACCGGTCTAACCACCCCATATGTTTGTTGTTGTCCCAGTTATTAAGAGGGAAGGGTTGATATCACATTAACCGGTCTAACCACCCCATGTGTTTGTTGTTGTCCCAGTTATTAAGAGGGTAGGGTTGATATCACATTAACCGGTCTAACCACCCCATGTGTTTGTTGCTGTCCCAGTTATTAAAAGGTAGGGTTGATATCACATTAACCGGTCTAACCACCCCATGTATTTGTTGTTGTCCCAGTTATTAATAGGGTGGGGTTGATATCACTTTAACCGGTCTGACCACCCCATGTGTTTGTTGTTGTCCCAGTTATTAATAGGGAAGGGTTGATATCACATTAACCGGTCTAACCAACCCATATGTTTGTTGTTGTCCCAGTTATTAAGAGGGAAGGGTTGATATCACATTAACCGGTCTAACCACCCCATATGTTTGTTGTTGTCCCAGTTATTAAGAGGGAAGGGTTGATATCACAATAACCGGTCTAACCACCCCATATGTTTGTTGTTGTACCAATTATTAAGAGGGAAGGGTTGATATCACATTAACCGGTCTAATCACCCCATATGTTTGTTGTTGTCCCAGTTATTAAGAGGGAAGGGTTGATATCACATTAACCGGTCTAACCACCCCATATGTTTGTTGTTGTCCCAGTTATTAAGAGGGAAGGGTTGATATCACATTAACCGGTCTAACCACCCCATATGTTTGTTGTTGTCCCAGTTATTAAGAGGGAAGGGTTGATATCACATTAACCGGTCTAACCATCCCATATGTTTGTTGTTGTCCCAGTTATTAAGAGGGAAGGGTTGATATCACATTAACCGGTCTAACCACCCCATATGTTTGTTGTTGTCCCAGTTATTAAGAGGGAAGGGTTGATATCACATTAACCGGTCTAACCACCCCATATGTTTGTTGTTTTCCCAGTTATTAAGAGGGAAGGATTGATATGACAATAACGGTCTAACCACCCCATATGTTTGTTGTTGTCCCAGTTATTAAGAGGGAAGGGTTGATATCACATTAACCGGTCTAACCACCCCATATGTTTGTTGTTGTCCCAGTTATTAAGAGGGAAGGGTTGATATCACAATAACCGGTCTAACCACCCCATATGTTTGTTGTTGTCCCAGTTATTAAGAGGGAAGGGTTGATATCACATTAACCGGTCTAACCACCCCATATATTTGTTGTTGTCCCAGTTATTAAGATGGAAGGGTTGATATCACATTAACCGGTCTAACCACCCCATATGTTTGTTGTTGTCCCAGTTATTAAGAGGGTAGGGTTGATATCACATTAACCGGTCTAACCACCCCATATGTTTGTTGCTGTCCCAGTTATTAAGAGGGTAGGGTTGATATCACATTAACCGGTGTAACCAACCCATATGTTTGTTGTTGTCCCAGTTATTAAGAGGGAAGGGTTGATATCACATTAACCGGTCTAACCACCCCATATGTTTGTTGTTGTCCCAGTTATTAAGAGGGAAGGGTTGATATCACATTAACCGGTCTAACCACCCCATGTTTGTAGTTTTCCCAGTTATTAAGAGGGAAGGGTTGATATCACATTAACCGTCTAACCACCCCATGTGTTTGTTGTTGTCCCAGTTATTAAGAGGGTAGGGTTGATATCACATTAACCGGTCTAACCACCCCATGTGTTTGTTGCTGTCCCAGTTATTAAGAGGGTAGGGTTGATATCACATTAACCGGTCTAACCACCCCATGTATTTGTTGTTGTCCCAGTTATTAAGAGCGAAGGGTTGATATCACATTAACCGATCTGACCACCCCATGTGTTTGTTGTTGTCCCAGTTATTAAGAGGGAAGGGTTGATATCACATTAACCGGTCTAACCACCCCATGTGTTTGTTGTTGTCCCAGTTATTAAGAGGGTAGGGTTGATATCACATTAACCGGTCTAACCACCCCATGTGTTTGTTGCTGTCCCAGTTATTAAAAGGTAGGGTTGATATCACATTAACCGGTCTAACCACCCCATGTATTTGTTGTTGTCCCAGTTATTAAGAGGGAAGGGTTGATATCACATTAACCGGTCTGACCACCCCATGTGTTTGTTGTTGTCCCAGTTATTAAGAGGGAAGGGTTGATATCACATTAACCGGTCTAACCACCCCATATGTTTGTTGTTGTCCCAGTTATTAAGAGGGAAGGGTTGATATCACATTAACCGGTCTAACCACCCCATATGTTTGTTGTTGTCCCAGTTATTAAGAGGGAAGGGTTGATATCACAATAACCGGTCTAACCACCCCATATGTTTGTTGTTGTCCCAGTTATTAAGAGGGAAGGGTTGATATCACATTAACCGGTCTAATCACCCCATATGTTTGTTGTTGTCCCAGTTATTAAGAGGGAAGGGTTGATATCACATTAACCGGTCTAACCACCCCATGTGTTTGTTGTTGTCCCAGTTATTAAGAGGGAAGGGTTGATATCACATTAACCGGTCTAACCACCCCATATGTTTGTAGTTTTCCCAGTTATTAAGAGGGAAGGGTTGATATCACATTAACCGGTCTAACCACCCCATGTGTTTGTTGTTGTCCCAGTTATTAAGAGGGTAGGGTTGATATCACATTAACCGGTCTAACCACCCCATATGCTTGTTGCTGTCCCAGTTATTAAGAGGGTAGGGTTGATATCACATTAACCGGTCTAACCACCCCATATGTTTGTTGTTGTCCCAGTTATTAAGAGGGAAGGGTTGATATCACATTAACCGGTCTAACCACCCCATATGTTTGTTGTTGTCCCAGTTATTAAGAGGGAAGGGTTGATATCACATTAACCGGTCTAACCACCCCATGTGTTTGTTGTTGTCCCAGTTATTAAGAGGGTAGCGTTGATATCACATTAACCAGTCTAACCACCCCATGTGTTTGTTGCTGTCCCAGTTATTAAAAGGTAGGGTTGATATCACATTAACCGGTCTAACCACCCCATGTATTTGTTGTTGTCCCAGTTATTAAGAGGGTGGGGTTGATATCACATTAACCGGTCTGACCACCCCATGTGTTTGTTGTTGTCCCAGTTATTAAGAGGGAAGGGTTGATATCACATTAACCGGTCTAACCACCCCATATGTTTGTTGTTGTCCCAGTTATTAAGAGGGAAGGGTTGATATCACAATAACCGGTCTAACCACCCCATATGTTTGTTGTTGTCCCAGTTATTAAGAGGGAAGGGTTGATATCACATTAACCGGTCTAACCACCCCATATATTTGTTGTTGTCCCAGTTATTAAGATGGAAGGGTTGATATCACATTAACCGGTCTAACCACCCCATATGTTTGTTGTTGTCCCAGTTATTAAGAGGGAAGGGTTGATATCACATTAACCGGTCTAACCACCCCATATGTTTGTTGCTTTCCCAGTTATTAAGAGGGAAGGGTTGATATCACAATAACCGGTCTAACCACCCCATATGTTTGTTGTTGTCCCAGTTATTAAGAGGGAAGGGTTGATATCACATTAACCGGTCTAACCACCCCATGTGTTTGTTGCTGTCCCAGTTATTAAGAGGGTAGGGTTGATATCACATTAACCGGTCTAACCACCCCATGTGTTTGTTGTTGTCCCAGTTATTAAGAGGGAAGGGTTGATATCACATTAACCGGTCTGACCACCCCATGTGTTTGTTGTTGTCCCAGTTATTAAGAGGGAAGGGTTGATATCACATTAACCGGTCTAACCACCCCATATGTTTGTTGTTGTCCCAGTTATTAAGAGGGAAGGGTTGATATCACATTAACCGGTCTAACCACCCCATATGTTTGTTGTTGTCCCAGTTATTAAGAGGGAAGGGTTGATATCACAATAACCGGTCTAACCACCCCATATGTTTGTTGTTGTCCCAGTTATTAAGAGGGAAGGGTTGATATCACATTAACCGGTCTAACCACCCCATATATTTGTTGTTGTCCCAGTTATTAAGATGGAAGGGTTGATATCACATTAACCGGTCTAACCGCCCCATATGTTTGTTGTTGTCCCAGTTATTAAGAGGGAAGGGTTGATATCACATTAACCGGTCTAACCACCCCATATGTTTGTTGTTGTCCCAGTTATTAAGAGGGAAGGGTTGATATCACATTAACCGGTCTAACCACCCCATATATTTGTTGTTGTCCCAGTTATTAAGATGGAAGGGTTGATATCACATTAACCGGTCTAACCACCCCATATGTTTGTTGTTGTCCCAGTTATTAAGAGGGAAGGGTTGATATCACATTAACCGGTCTAACCACCCCATATGTTTGTTGTTGTCCCAGTTATTAAGAGGGAAGGGTTGATATCACAATAACCGGTCTAACCACCCCATATGTTTGTTGTTGTCCCAGTTATTAAGAGGGAAGGGTTGATATCACATTAACCGGTCTAACCACCCCATATATTTGTTGTTGTCCCAGTTATTAAGATGGAAGGGTTGATATCACATTAACCGGTCTAACCACCCCATATGTTTGTTGCTGTCCCAGTTATTAAGAGGGTAGGGTTGATATCACATTAACCGGTCTAACCACCCCATATATTTGTTGTTTTCCCAGTTATTAAGAGGGAAGGGTTGATATCACATTAACCGGTCTAACCACCCCATATGTTTGTTGTTGTCCCAGTTATTAAGAGGGTAGGGTTGATATCACATTAACCGGTCTAACCACCCCATATGCTTGTTGCTGTCCCAGTTATTAAGAGGGTAGGGTTGATATCACATTAACCTGTCTAACCACCCCATATGTTTGTTGCTGTCCCAGTTATTAAGAGGGTAGGGTTGATATCACATTAACCGGTCTAACCACCCCATTTATTTGTTGTTTTCCAAGTTATTAAGAGGGAAGGGTTGATATCACATTAACCGGTCTAACCACCCCATGTGTTTGTTGTTGTCCCAGTTATTAAGAGGGTAGGGTTGATATCACATTAACCGGTCTAACCACCCCATGTGTTTGTTGCTGTCCCAGTTATTAAGAGGGTAGGGTTGATATCACATTAACCGGTCTAACCACCCCATGTGTTTGTTGTTGTCCCAGTTATTAAGAGGGAAGGGTTGATATCACATTAACCGGTCTGACCACCCCATGTGTTTGTTGTTGTCCCAGTTATTAAGAGGGAAGGGTTGATATCACATTAACCGGTCTAACCACCCCATATGTTTGTTGTTGTCCCAGTTATTAAGAGGGAAGGGTTGATATCACAATAACCGGTCTAACCACCCCATATGTTTGTTGTTGTCCCAGTTATTAAGAGGGAAGGGTTGATATCACATTAACCGGTCTAACCACCCCATATATTTGTTGTTGTCCCAGTTATTAAGATGGAAGGGTTGATATCACATTAACCGGTCTAACCACCCCATATGTTTGTTGTTGTCCCAGTTATTAAGAGGGAAGGGTTGATATCACATTAACCGGTCTAACCACCCCATATGTTTGTTGTTGTCCCAGTTATTAAGAGGGAAGGGTTGATATCACAATAACCGGTCTAACCACCCCATATGTTTGTTGTTGTCCCAGTTATTAAGAGGGAAGGGTTGATATCACATTAACCGGTCTAACCACCCCATATATTTGTTGTTGTCCCAGTTATTAAGATGGAAGGGTTGATATCACATTAACCGGTCTAACCACCCCATATGTTTGTTGCTGTCCCAGTTATTAAGAGGGTAGGGTTGATATCACATTAACCGGTCTAACCACCCCATATATTTGATGTTTTCCCAGTTATTAAGAGGGAAGGGTTGATATCACATTAACCGGTCTAACCACCCCATGTGTTTGTTGTTGTCCCAGTTATTAAAAGGGTAGGGTTGATATCACATTAACCGGTCTAACCACCCCATGTGTTTGTTGCTGTCCCAGTTATTAAGAGGGTAGGGTTGATATCACATTAACCGGTCTAACCACCCCATGTGTTTGTTGTTGTCCCAGTTATTAAGAGGGAAGGGTTGATATCACATTAACCGGTCTGACCACCCCATGTGTTTGTTGTTGTCCCAGTTATTAAGAGGGAAGGGTTGATATCACATTAACCGGTCTAACCACCCCATATGTTTGTTGTTGTCCCAGTTATTAAGAGGGAAGGGTTGATATCACATTAACCGGTCTAACCACCCCATATGTTTGTTGTTGTCCCAGTTATTAAGAGGGAAGGGTTGATATCACAATAACCGGTCTAACCACCCCATATGTTTGTTGTTGTCCCAGTTATTAAGAGGGAAGGGTTGATATCACATTAACCGGTCTAACCACCCCATATATTTGTTGTTGTCCCAGTTATTAAGATGGAAGGGTTGATATCACATTAACCGGTCTAACCACCCCATATGTTTGTTGTTGTCCCAGTTATTAAGAGGGAAGGGTTGATATCACATTAACCGGTCTAACCACCCCATATATTTGTTGTTGTCCCAGTTATTAAGATGGAAGGGTTGATATCACATTAACCGGTCTAACCACCCCATATGTTTGTTGTTGTCCCAGTTATTAAGAGGGAAGGGTTGATATCACATTAACCGGTCTAACCACCCCATATGTTTGTTGTTGTCCCAGTTATTAAGAGGGAAGGGTTGATATCACATTAACCGGTCTAACCACCCCATATATTTGTTGTTGTCCCAGTTATTAAGATGGAAGGGTTGATATCACATTAACCGGTCTAACCACCCCATATGTTTGTTGTTGTCCCAGTTATTAAGAGGGAAGGGTTGATATCACATTAACCGGTCTAACCACCCCATATGTTTGTTGTTGTCCCAGTTATTAAGAGGGAAGGGTTGATATCACATTAACCGGTCTAACCACCCCATATGTTTGTTGTTGTCCCAGTTATTAAGAGGGAAGGGTTGATATCACATTAACCGGTCTAACCACCCCATATGTTTGTTGTTGTCCCAGTTATTAAGAGGGAAGGGTTGATATCACAATAACCGGTCTAACCACCCCATATGTTTGTTGTTGTCCCAGTTATTAAGAGGGAAGGGTTGATATCACATTAACCGGTCTAACCACCCCATATATTTGTTGTTGTCCCAGTTATTAAGATGGAAGGGTTGATATCACATTAACCGGTCTAACCACCCCATATGTTTGTTGCTGTCCCAGTTATTAAGAGGGTAGGGTTGATATCACATTAACCGGTCTAACCACCCCATATATTTGATGTTTTCCCAGTTATTAAGAGGGAAGGGTTGATATCACATTAACCGGTCTAACCACCCCATGTGTTTGTTGTTGTCCCAGTTATTAAAAGGGTAGGGTTGATATCACATTAACCGGTCTAACCACCCCATGTGTTTGTTGCTGTCCCAGTTATTAAGAGGGTAGGGTTGATATCACATTAACCGGTCTAACCACCCCATGTGTTTGTTGTTGTCCCAGTTATTAAGAGGGAAGGGTTGATATCACATTAACCGGTCTGACCACCCCATGTGTTTGTTGTTGTCCCAGTTATTAAGAGGGAAGGGTTGATATCACATTAACCGGTCTAACCACCCCATATGTTTGTTGTTGTCCCAGTTATTAAGAGGGAAGGGTTGATATCACATTAACCGGTCTAACCACCCCATATGTTTGTTGTTGTCCCAGTTATTAAGAGGGAAGGGTTGATATCACAATAACCGGTCTAACCACCCCATATGTTTGTTGTTGTCCCAGTTATTAAGAGGGAAGGGTTGATATCACATTAACCGGTCTAACCACCCCATATATTTGTTGTTGTCCCAGTTATTAAGATGGAAGGGTTGATATCACATTAACCGGTCTAACCACCCCATATGTTTGTTGTTGTCCCAGTTATTAAGAGGGAAGGGTTGATATCACATTAACCGGTCTAACCACCCCATATATTTGTTGTTGTCCCAGTTATTAAGATGGAAGGGTTGATATCACATTAACCGGTCTAACCACCCCATATGTTTGTTGTTGTCCCAGTTATTAAGAGGGAAGGGTTGATATCACATTAACCGGTCTAACCACCCCATATGTTTGTTGTTGTCCCAGTTATTAAGAGGGAAGGGTTGATATCACATTAACCGGTCTAACCACCCCATATATTTGTTGTTGTCCCAGTTATTAAGATGGAAGGGTTGATATCACATTAACCGGTCTAACCACCCCATATGTTTGTTGTTGTCCCAGTTATTAAGAGGGAAGGGTTGATATCACATTAACCGGTCTAACCACCCCATATGTTTGTTGTTGTCCCAGTTATTAAGAGGGAAGGGTTGATATCACAATAACCGGTCTAACCACCCCATATGTTTGTTGTTGTCCCAGTTATTAAGAGGGAAGGGTTGATATCACATTAACCGGTCTAACCACCCCATATATTTGTTGTTGTCCCAGTTATTAAGATGGAAGGGTTGATATCACATTAACCGGTCTAACCACCCCATATGTTTGTTGCTGTCCCAGTTATTAAGAGGGTAGGGTTGATATCACATTAACCGGTCTAACCACCCCATATATTTGTTGTTTTCCCAGTTATTAAGAGGGAAGGGTTGATATCACATTAACCGGTCTAACCACCCCATGTGTTTGTTGTTGTCCCAGTTATTAAAAGGGTAGGGTTGATATCACATTAACCGGTCTAACCACCCCATGTGTTTGTTGCTGTCCCAGTTATTAAGAGGGTAGGGTTGATATCACATTAACCGGTCTAACCACCCCATGTGTTTGTTGTTGTCCCAGTTATTAAGAGGGAAGGGTTGATATCACATTAACCGGTCTGACCACCCCATGTGTTTGTTGTTGTCCCAGTTATTAAGAGGGAAGGGTTGATATCACATTAACCGGTCTAACCACCCCATATGTTTGTTGTTGTCCCAGTTATTAAGAGGGAAGGGTTGATATCACATTAACCGGTCTAACCACTCCATATGTTTGTTGTTGTCCCAGTTATTAAGAGGGAAGGGTTGATATCACAATAACCGGTCTAACCACCCCATATGTTTGTTGTTGTCCCAGTTATTAAGATGGAAGGGTTGATATCACATTAACCGGTCTAACCACCCCATATGTTTGTTGTTGTCCCAGTTATTAAGATGGAAGGGTTGATATCACATTAACCGGTCTAACCACCCCATATATTTGTTGTTGTCCCAGTTATTAAGATGGAAGGGTTGATATCACATTAACCGGTCTAACCACCCCATATGTTTGTTGTTGTCCCAGTTATTAAGAGGGAAGGGTTGATATCACATTAACCGGTCTAACCACCCCATATGTTTGTTGTTGTCCCAGTTATTAAGAGGGAAGGGTTGATATCACATTAACCGGTCTAACCACCCCATATATTTGTTGTTGTCCCAGTTATTAAGATGGAAGGGTTGATATCACATTAACCGGTCTAACCACCCCATATGTTTGTTGTTGTCCCAGTTATTAAGAGGGAAGGGTTGATATCACATTAACCGGTCTAATCACCCCATATGTTTGTTGTTGTCCCAGTTATTAAGAGGGAAGGGTTGATATCACAATAACCGGTCTAACCACCCCATATGTTTGTTGTTGTCCCAGTTATTAAGAGGGAAGGGTTGATATCACATTAACCGGTCTAACCACCCCATATATTTGTTGTTGTCCCAGTTATTAAGATGGAAGGGTTGATATCACATTAACCGGTCTAACCACCCCATATGTTTGTTGCTGTCCCAGTTATTAAGAGGGTAGGGTTGATATCACATTAACCGGTCTAACCACCCCATATATTTGTTGTTTTCCCAGTTATTAAGAGGGAAGGGTTGATATCACATTAACCGGTCTAACCACCCCATGTGTTTGTTGTTGTCCCAGTTATTAAAAGGGTAGGGTTGATATCACATTAACCGGTCTAACCACCCCATGTGTTTGTTGCTGTCCCAGTTATTAAGAGGGTAGGGTTGATATCACATTAACCGGTCTAACCACCCCATGTGTTTGTTGTTGTCCCAGTTATTAAGAGGGAATGGTTGATATCACATTAACCGGTCTGACCACCCCATGTGTTTGTTGTTGTCCCAGTTATTAAGAGGGAAGGGTTGATATCACATTAACCGGTCTAACCACCCCATATGTTTGTTGTTGTCCCAGTTATTAAGAGGGAAGGGTTGATATCACATTAACCGGTCTAACCACCCCATATGTTTGTTGTTGTCCCAGTTATTAAGAGGGAAGGGTTGATATCACAATAACCGGTCTAACCACCCCATATGTTTGTTGTTGTCCCAGTTATTAAGAGGGAAGGGTTGATATCACATTAACCGGTCTAACCACCCCATATATTTGTTGTTGTCCCAGTTATTAAGAGGGAAGGGTTGATATCACATTAACCGGTCTAACCACCCCATATGTTTGTTGTTGTCCCAGTTATTAAGAGGGAAGGGTTGATATCACAATAACCGGTCTAACCACCCCATATGTTTGTTGTTGTCCCAGTTATTAAGAGGGAAGGGTTGATATCACATTAACCGGTCTAACCACCCCATATATTTGTTGTTGTCCCAGTTATTAAGATGGAAGGGTTGATATCACATTAACCGGTCTAACCACCCCATATGTTTGTTGTTGTCCCAGTTATTAAGAGGGAAGGTTTGATATCACATTAACCGGTCTAACCACCCCATATGTTTGTTGTTGTCCCAGTTATTAAGAGGGAAGGGTTGATATCACAATAACCGGTCTAACCACCCCATATGTTTGTTGTTGTCCCAGTTATTAAGAGGGAAGGGTTGATATCACATTAACCGGTCTAACCACCCCATATATTTGTTGTTGTCCCAGTTATTAAGATGGAAGGGTTGATATCACATTAGCCGGTCTAACCACCCCATATGTATGTTGCTGTCCCAGTTATTAAGAGGGTAGGGTTGATATCACATTAACCGGTCTAACCACTCCATATATTTGTTGTTTTCCCAGTTATTAAGAGGGAAGGGTTGATATCACATTAACCGGTCTAACCACCCCATGTGTTTGTTGTTGTCCCAGTTATTAAAATGGTAGGGTTGATATCACATTAACCGGTCTAACCACCCCATGTGTTTGTTGCTGTCCCAGTTATTAAGAGGGTAGGGTTGATATCACATTAACCGGTCTAACCACCCCATGTGTTTGTTGTTGTCCCAGTTATTAAGAGGGAAGGGTTGATATCACATTAACCGGTCTGACCACCCCATGTGTTTGTTGTTGTCCCAGTTATTAAGAGGGAAGGGTTGATATCACATTAACCGGTCTAACAACCCCATATGTTTGTTGTTGTCCCAGTTATTAAGAGGGAAGGGTTGATATCACATTAACCGGTCTAACCACCCCATATGTTTGTTGTTGTCCCAGTTATTAAGAGGGAAGGGTTGATATCACAATAACCGGTCTAACCACCCCATATGTTTGTTGTTGTCCCAGTTATTAAGAGGGAAGGGTTGATATCACATTAACCGGTCTAACCACCCCATATATTTGTTGTTGTCCCAGTTATTAAGATGGAAGGGTTGATATCACATTAACCGGTCTAACCACCCCATATGTTTGTTGTTGTCCCAGTTATTAAGAGGGTAGGGTTGATATCACATTAACCGGTCTAACCACCCCATATGTTTGTTGCTGTCCCAGTTATTAAGAGGGTAGGGTTGATATCACATTAACCGGTCTAACCACCCCATATGTTTGTTGTTGTCCCAGTTATTAAGAGGGAAGGGTTGATATCACATTAACCGGTCTAACCACCCCATATGTTTGTTGTTGTCCCAGTTATTAAGAGGGAAGGGTTGATATCACATTAACCGGTCTAACCACCCCATGTTTGTAGTTTTCCCAGTTATTTAGAGGGAAGGGTTGATATCACATTAACCGGTCTAACCACCCCATATATTTGTTGTTGTCCCAGTTATTAAGAGGGTAGGGTTGATATCACATTAACCGGTCTAACCACCCCATGTGTTTGTTGCTGTCCCAGTTATTAAGAGGGTAGGGTTGATATCACATTAACCGGTCTAACCACCCCATGTATTTGTTGTTGTCCCAGTTATTAAGAGGGAAGGGTTGATATCACATTAACCGGTCTGACCACCCCATGTGTTTGTTGTTGTCCCAGTTATTAAGAGGGAAGGGTTGATATCACATTAACCGGTCTAACCACCCCATATGTTTGTTGTTGTCCCAGTTATTAAGAGGGAAGGGTTGATATCACATTAACCGGTCTAACCACCCCATATGTTTGTTGTTGTCCCAGTTATTAAGAGGGAAGGGTTGATATCACAATAACCGGTCTAACCACCCCATATGTTTGTTGTTGTCCCAGTTATTAAGAGGGAAGGGTTGATATCACATTAACCGGTCTAACCACCCCATATGTTTGTTGTTGTCCCAGTTATTAAGAGGGAAGTGTTGATATCACATTAACCGGTCTAACCACCCCATATGTTTGTTGTTGTCCCAGTTATTAAGAGGGTAGGGTTGATATCACATTAACCGGTCTAACCACCCCATATGTTTGTTGTTGTCCCAGTTATTAAGAGGGTGGGGTTGATATCACATTAACCGGTCTAACCACCCCATATGTTTGTTGCTTTCCCAGTTATTAAGAGGGAAGGGTTGATATCACATTAACCGGTCTAACCACCCCATGTGTTTGTTGCTGTCCCAGTTATTAAGAGGGAAGGGTTGATATCACATTAACCGGTCTAACCACCCCATATGTTTGTTGTTGTCCCAGTTATTAAGAGGGAAGGGTTGATATCACATTAACCGGTCTAACCACCCCATATGTTTGTTGTTGTCCCAGTTATTAAGAGGGAAGGGTTGATATCACAATAACCGGTCTAACCACCCCATATGTTTGTTGTTGTCCCAGTTATTAAGAGGGAAGGGTTGATATCACATTAACCGGTCTAACCACCCCATATATTTGTTGTTGTCCCAGTTATTAAGATGGAAGGGTTCATATCACATTAACCGGTCTAACCACCGCATATGTTTGTTGTTGTCCCAGTTATTAAGAGGGTAGGGTTGATATCACATTAACCGGTCTAACCACCCCATATGTTTGTTGCTGTCCCAGTTATTAAGAGGGTAGGGTTGATATCACATTAACCGGTCTAACCACCCCATATGTTTGTTGTTGTCCCAGTTATTAAGAGGGAAGGGTTGATATCACATTAACCGGTCCAACCACCCCATATGTTTGTTGTTGTCCCAGTTATTAAGAGGGAAGGGTTGATATCACATTAACCGGTCTAACCACCCCATGTTTGTAGTTTTCCCAGTTATTAAGAGGGAAGGGTTGATATCACATTAACCGGTCTAACCACCCCATGTGTTTGTTGTTGTCCCAGTTATTAAGAGGGTAGGGTTGATATCACATTAACCGGTCTAACCACCCCATGTGTTTGTTGCTGTCCCAGTTATTAAGAGGGTAGGGTTGATATCACATTAACCGGTCTAACCACCCCATGTATTTGTTGTTGTCCCAGTTATTAAGAGGGAAGGGTTGATATCACATTAACCGGTCTGACCACCCCATGTGTTTGTTGTTGTCCCAGTTATTAAGAGGGAAGGGTTGATATCACATTAACCGGTCTAACCACCCCATATGTTTGTTGTTGTCCCAGTTATTAAGAGGGAAGGGTTGATATCACATTAACCGGTCTAACCACCCCATATGTTTGTTGTTGTCCCAGTTATTAAGAGGGAAGGGTTGATATCACAATAACCGGTCTAACCACCCCATATGTTTGTTGTTGTCCCAGTTATTAAGAGGGAAGGGTTGATATCACATTAACCGGTCTAACCACCCCATATGTTTGTTGTTGTCCCAGTTATTAAGAGGGAAGGGTTGATATCACATTAACCGGTCTAACCACCCCATATGTTTGTTGTTGTCCCAGTTATTAAGAGGGTAGGGTTGATATCACATTAACCGGTCTAACCACCCCATATGTTTGTTGTTGTCCCAGTTATTAAGAGGGTGGGGTTGATATCACATTAACCGGTCTAACCACCCCATATGTTTGTTGCTTTCCCAGTTATTAAGAGGGAAGGGTTGATATCACATTAACCGGTCTAACCACCCCATGTGTTTGTTGCTGTCCCAGTTATTAAGAGGGAAGGGTTGATATCACATTAACCGGTCTAACCACCCCATATGTTTGTTGTTTTCCCAGTTATTAAGAGGGAAGGTTGATATCACATTAACCGGTCTAACCACCCCATGTGTTTGTTGTTGTCCCAGTTATTAAGAGGGTGGGGTTGATATCACATTAACCGGTCTAACCACCCCATGTGTTTGTTGCTGTCCCAGTTATTAAGAGGGTAGGGTTGATATCACATTAACCGGTCTAACCACCCCATGTATTTGTTGTTGTCCCAGTTATTAAGAGGGAAGGGTTGATATCACATTAACCGGTCTGACCACCCCATGTGTTTGTTGTTGTCCCAGTTATTAAGAGGGAAGGGTTGATATCACATTAACCGGTCTAACCACCCCATATGTTTGTTGTTGTCCCAGTTATTAAGAGGGAAGGGTTGATATCACATTAACCGGTCTAACCACCCCATATGTTTGTTGTTATCCCAGTTATTAAGAGGGAAGGGTTGATATCACAATAACCGGTCTAACCACCCCATATGTTTGTTGTTGTCCCAGTTATTAAGAGGGAAGGGTTGATATCACATTAACCGGTCTAACCACCCCATATGTTTGTTGTTGTCCCAGTTATTAAGAGGGAAGGGTTGATATCACATTAACCGGTCTAACCACCCCATATGTTTGTTGTTGTCCCAGTTATTAAGAGGGTAGGGTTGATATCACATTAACCGGTCTAACCACCCCATGTGTTTGTTGTTGTCCCAGTTATTAAGAGGGTAGGGTTGATATCACATTAACCGGTCTAACCACCCCATATGTTTGTTGTTGTCCCAGTTATTAAGAGGGTAGGGTTGATATCACATTAACCGGTCTAACCACCCCATATGTTTGTTGTTTTCCCAGTTATTAAGAGGGAAGGGTTGATATCACATTAACCGGTCTAACCACCCCATGTGTTTGTTGTTGTCCCAGTTATTAAGAGGGTAGGGTTGATATCACATTAACCGGTCTAACCACCCCATGTGTTTGTTGCTGTCCCAGTTATTAAGAGGGTAGGGTTGATATCACATTAACCGGTCTAACCACCCCATGTATTTGTTGTTGTCCCAGTTATTAAGAGGGAAGGGTTGATATCACATTAACCGGTCTAACCACCCCATATGTTTGTTGTTGTCCCAGTTATTAAGAGGGAAGGGTTGATATCACATTAACCGGTCTAACCACCCCATATGTTTGTTGTTGTCCCAGTTATTAAGAGGGAAGGGTTGATATCACATTAACCGGTCTAACCACCCCATATGTTTGTTGTTGTCCCAGTTATTAAGAGGGAAGGGTTGATATGACAATAACGGTCTAACCACCCCATATGTTTGTTGTTGTCCCAGTTATTAAGAGGGAAGGGTTGATATCACATTAACCAGTCTAACCACCCCATATGTTTGTTGTTGTCCCATTAATTAAGAGGGAAGGGTTGATATCACATTAACCGGTCTAACCACCCCATATATTTGTTGCTGTCCCAGTTATTAAGAGGGTAGGGTTGATATCACATTAACCGGTCTAACCACCCCATATGTTTGTTGTTGTCCCAGTTATTAAGAGGGTAGGGTTGATATCACATTAACCGGTCTAACCACCCCATATGTTTGTTGCTGTCCCAGTTATTAAGAGGGTAGGGTTGATATCACATTAACCGGTCTAACCACCCCATATGTTTGTTGTTGTCTCAGTTATTAGGAGGGTAGGGTTGATATCACATTAACCGGTCTAACCACCCCGTGTGTTTGTTGCTGTCCCAGTTATTAAGAGGGTAGGGTTGATATCACATTAACCGGTCTAACCACCCCATATGTTTGTTGCTTTCCCAGTTATTAAGAGGGAAGGGTTGATATAACATTAACCGGTCTAACCACCCCATGTGTTTGTTGCTGTCCCAGTTATTAAGAGGGTAGGGTTGATATCACATTAACCGGTCTAACCACCCCATATGTTTGTTGTTGTCCCAGTTATTAAGAGGGAAGGGTTGATATCACATTAACCGGTCTAACCACCCCATATGTTTGTTGTTGTCCCAGTTATTAAGAGGGTAGGGTTGATATCACATTAACCGGTCTAACCACCCCATATGTTTGTTGTTTTCCCAGTTATTAAGAGGGAAGGGTTGATATCACATTAACCGGTCTAACCACCCCATATGTTTGTTGTTGTCCCAGTTATTAAGAGGGTAGGGTTGATATCACATTAACCGGTCTAACCACCCCATGTGTTTGTTGCTGTCCCAGTTATTAAGAGGGTAGGGTTGATATCACATTAACCGGTCTAACCACCCCATGTATTTGTTGTTGTCCCAGTTATTAAGAGGGAAGGGTTGATATCACATTAACCGGTCTAACCACCCCATATGTTTGTTGTTGTCCCAGTTATTAAGAGGGAAGGGTTGATATCACATTAACCGGTCTAACCACCCCATATGTTTGTTTTTGTCCCAGTTATTAAGAGGGAAGGGTTGATATGACAATAACGGTCTAACCACCCCATATGTTTGTTGTTGTCCCAGTTATTAAGAGGGAAGGGTTGATATCACATTAACCAGTCTAACCACCCCATATGTTTGTTGTTGTCCCATTAATTAAGAGGGAAGGGTTGATATCACATTAACCGGTCTAACCACCCCATATATTTGTTGCTGTCCCAGTTATTAAGAGGGTAGGGTTGATATCACATTAACCGGTCTAACCACCCCATATGTTTGTTGTTGTCCCAGTTATTAAGAGGGTAGGGTTGATATCACATTAACCGGTCTAACCACCCCATATGTTTGTTGCTGTCCCAGTTATTAAGAGGGTAGGGTTGATATCACATTAAGCGGTCTGACCACCCCATGTGTTTGTTGTTGTCCCAGTTATTAAGAGGGTAGGGTTGATATCACATTAACCGGTCTAACCACCCCATGTGTTTGTTGTTGTCCCAGTTATTAAGAGGGAAGGGTTGATATCACATTAACCGGTCTACCCACCCCATGTGTTTGTTGTTGTCCCAGTTATTAAGAGGGAAGGGTTGATATCACATTAACCGGTCTAACCACCCCATATGTTTGTAGTTTTCCAAGTTATTAAGAGGGAAGGGTTGATATCACATTAACCGGTCTAACCACCCCATGTGTTTGTTGTTGTCCCAGTTATTAAGAGGGTAGGGTTGATATCACATTAACCGGTCTAACCACCCCATATGTTTGTTGTTGTCCCAGTTATTAAGAGGGAAGGGTTGATATCACATTAACCGGTCTAACCACCCCATATGTTTGTTGTTGTCCCAGTTATTAAGAGGGAAGGGTTGATATGACAATAACGGTCTAACCACCCCATATGTTTGTTGTTGTCCCAGTTATTAAGAGGGAAGGGTTGATATCACATTAACCGGTCTAACCACCCCATATGTTTGTTGTTGTCCCATTAATTAAGAGGGCAGGGTTGATATCACATTAACCGGTCTAACCACCCCATATATTTGTTGCTGTCCCAGTTATTAAGAGGGTAGGGTTGATATCACATTAACCGGTCTAACCACCCCATATGTTTGTTGTTGTCCCAGTTATTAAGAGGGTAGGGTTGATATCACATTAACCGGTCTAACCACCCCATATGTTTGTTGCTGTCCCAGTTATTAAGAGGGTAGGGTTGATATCACATTAAGCGGTCTGACCACCCCATGTGTTTGTTGTTGTCCCAGTTATTAAGAGGGAAGGGTTGATATCACATTAACCGGTCTAACCACCCCATGTGTTTGTTGTTGTCCCAGTTATTAAGAGGGAAGGGTTGATATCACATTAACCGGTCTACCCACCCCATGTGTTTGTTGTTGTCCCAGTTATTAAGAGTGAAGGGTTGATATCACATTAACCGGTCTAACCACCCCATATGTTTGTAGTTTTCCCAGTTATTAAGAGGGAAGGGTTGATATCACATTAACCGTTCTAACCACCCCATGTGTTTGTTGTTGTCCCAGTTATTAAGAGGGTAGGGTTGATATCACATTAACCGGTCTAACCACCCCATATGCTTGTTGCTGTCCCAGTTATTAAGAGGGTAGGGTTGATATCACATTAACCGGTCTAACCATCCCATATGTTTGTTGTTGTCCCAGTTATTAAGAGGAAAGGGTTGATATCAGATTAACCGGTCTAACCACCCCATATGTTTGTTGTTGTCCCAGTTATTAAGAGGGTAGGGTTGATATCACATTAACCGGTCTAACCACCCCATGTTTGTAGTTTTCCCAGTTATTAAGAGGGAAGGGTTGATATCACATTAACCGGTCTAACCACCCCATGTGTTTGTTGTTGTCCCAGTTATTAAGAGGGTAGGGTTGATATCACATTAACCGGTCTAACCACCCCATGTGTTTGTTGCTGTCCCAGTTATTAAGAGGGTAGGGTTGATATCACATTAACCGGTCTAACCACCCCATGTATTTGTTGTTGTCCCAGTTATTAAGAGGGAAGGGTTGATATCACATTAACCGGTCTGACCACCCCATGTGTTTGTTGTTGTCCCAGTTATTAAGAGGGAAGGGTTGATATCACATTAACCGGTCTAACCACCCCATATGTTTGTTGTTGTCCCAGTTATTAAGAGGGAAGGGTTGATATCACATTAACCGGTCTAACCACCCCATATGTTTGTTGTTGTCCCAGTTATTAAGAGGGAAGGGTTGATATCACAATAACCGGTCTAACCACCCCATATGTTTGTTGTTGTCCCATTTATTAAGAGGGAAGGGTTGATATCACATTAACCGGTCTAACCACCCCATAAGTTTGTTGTTGTCCCAGTTATTAAGAGGGTAGGGTTGATATCACATTAACCGGTCTAACCACCCCATATGTTTGTTGTTGTCCCAGTTATTAAGAGGGTTGGGTTGATATCACATTAACCGGTCTAACCACCCCATATGTTTGTCGCTTTCCCAGTTATTAAGAGGGAAGGGTTGATATCACATTAACCGGTCTAACCACCCCATGTGTTTGTTGCTGTCCCAGTTATTAAGAGGGTAGGGTTGATATCACATTAACCGGTCTAACCACCCCATATGTTTGTTGTTGTCCCAGTTATTAAGAGGGAAGGTTGATATCACATTAACCGGTCTAACCTCCCCATATGTTTGTTGTTGTCCCAGTTATTAAGAGGGAAGGGTTGATATCACATTAACCGGTCTAACCACCCGATATGCTTGTTGCTGTCCCAGTTATTAAGAGGGTAGGGTTGATATCAGATTAACCGGTCTAACCACCCCATATGTTTGTTGCTGTCCCAGTTATTAAGAGGGTAGGGTTGATATCACATTAACCGGTCTAACCACCCCATATGTTTGTTGTTTTCCCAGTTATTAAGAGGGAAGGGTTGATATCACATTAACCGGTCTAACCACCCCATATGTTTGTTGTTGTCCCAGTTATTAAGAGGGAAGGGTTGATATCACATTAACCGGTCTAACCACCCCATATGTTTGTTGTTGTCCCAGTTATTAAGAGGGTAGGGTTGATATCACATTAACCGGTCTAACCACCCCATATGTTTGTTGCTGTCCCAGTTATTAAGAGGGTAGGGTTGATATCACATTAAGCGGTCTGACCACCCCATGTGTTTGTTGTTGTCCCAGTTATTAAGAGGGTAGGGTTGATATCACATTAACCGGTCTAACCACCCCATGTGTTTGTTGTTGTCCCAGTTATTAAGAGGGAAGGGTTGATATCACATTAACCGGTCTACCCACCCCATGTGTTTGTTGTTGTCCCAGTTATTAAGAGGGAAGGGTTGATATCACATTAACCGGTCTAACCACCCCATATGTTTGTAGTTTTCCAAGTTATTAAGAGGGAAGGGTTGATATCACATTAACCGGTCTAACCACCCCATGTGTTTGTTGTTGTCCCAGTTATTAAGAGGGTAGGGTTGATATCACATTAACCGGTCTAACCACCCCATATGTTTGTTGCTGTCCCAGTTATTAAGAGGGTAGGGTTGATATCACATTAAGCGGTCTGACCACCCCATGTGTTTGTTGTTGTCCCAGTTATTAAGAGGGTAGGGTTGATATCACATTAACCGGTCTAACCACCCCATGTGTTTGTTGTTGTCCCAGTTATTAAGAGGGAAGGGTTGATATCACATTAACCGGTCTACCCACCCCATGTGTTTGTTGTTGTCCCAGTTATTAAGATGGAAGGGTTGATATCACATTAACCGGTCTAACCACCCCATATGTTTGTAGTTTTCCAAGTTATTAAGAGGGAAGGGTTGATATCACATTAACCGGTCTAACCACCCCATATATTTGTTGCTGTCCCAGTTATTAAGAGGGTAGGGTTGATATCACATTAACCGGTCTAACCACCCCATATGTTTGTTGTTGTCCCAGTTATTAAGAGGGTAGGGTTGATATCACATTAACCGGTCTAACCACCCCATATGTTTGTTGCTGTCCCAGTTATTAAGAGGGTAGGGTTGATATCACATTAAGCGGTCTGACCACCCCATGTGTTTGTTGTTGTCCCAGTTATTAAGAGGGTAGGGTTGATATCACATTAACCGGTCTAACCACCCCATGTGTTTGTTGTTGTCCCAGTTATTAAGAGGGAAGGGTTGATATCACATTAACCGGTCTACCCACCCCATGTGTTTGTTGTTGTCCCAGTTATTAAGAGGGAAGGGTTGATATCACATTAACCGGTCTAACCACCCCATATGTTTGTAGTTTTCCAAGTTATTAAGAGGGAAGGGTTGATATCACATTAACCGGTCTAACCACCCCATGTGTTTGTTGTTGTCCCAGTTATTAAGAGGGTAGGGTTGATATCACATTAACCGGTCTAACCACCCCATATGTTTGTTGTTGTCCCAGTTATTAAGAGGGAAGGGTTGATATCACATTAACCGGTCTAACCACCCCATATGTTTGTTGTTGTCCCAGTTATTAAGAGGGAAGGGTTGATATGACAATAACGGTCTAACCACCCCATATGTTTGTTGTTGTCCCAGTTATTAAGAGGGAAGGGTTGATATCACATTAACCGGTCTAACCACCCCATATGTTTGTTGTTGTCCCATTAATTAAGAGGGCAGGGTTGATATCACATTAACCGGTCTAACCACCCCATATATTTGTTGCTGTCCCAGTTATTAAGAGGGTAGGGTTGATATCACATTAACCGGTCTAACCACCCCATATGTTTGTTGTTGTCCCAGTTATTAAGAGGGTAGGGTTGATATCACATTAACCGGTCTAACCACCCCATATGTTTGTTGCTGTCCCAGTTATTAAGAGGGTAGGGTTGATATCACATTAAGCGGTCTGACCACCCCATGTGTTTGTTGTTGTCCCAGTTATTAAGAGGGAAGGGTTGATATCACATTAACCGGTCTAACCACCCCATGTGTTTGTTGTTGTCCCAGTTATTAAGAGGGAAGGGTTGATATCACATTAACCGGTCTACCCACCCCATGTGTTTGTTGTTGTCCCAGTTATTAAGAGTGAAGGGTTGATATCACATTAACCGGTCTAACCACCCCATATGTTTGTAGTTTTCCCAGTTATTAAGAGGGAAGGGTTGATATCACATTAACCGTTCTAACCACCCCATGTGTTTGTTGTTGTCCCAGTTATTAAGAGGGTAGGGTTGATATCACATTAACCGGTCTAACCACCCCATATGCTTGTTGCTGTCCCAGTTATTAAGAGGGTAGGGTTGATATCACATTAACCGGTCTAACCACCCCATATGTTTGTTGTTGTCCCAGTTATTAAGAGGAAAGGGTTGATATCAGATTAACCGGTCTAACCACCCCATATGTTTGTTGTTGTCCCAGTTATTAAGAGGGTAGGGTTGATATCACATTAACCGGTCTAACCACCCCATGTTTGTAGTTTTCCCAGTTATTAAGAGGGAAGGGTTGATTTCACATTAACCGGTCTAACCACCCCATGTGTTTGTTGTTGTCCCAGTTATTAAGAGGGTAGGGTTGATATCACATTAACCGGTCTAACCACCCCATGTGTTTGTTGCTGTCCCAGTTATTAAGAGGGTAGGGTTGATATCACATTAACCGGTCTAACCACCCCATGTATTTGTTGTTGTCCCAGTTATTAAGAGGGAAGGGTTGATATCACATTAACCGGTCTGACCACCCCATGTGTTTGTTGTTGTCCCAGTTATTAAGAGGGAAGGGTTGATATCACATTAACCGGTCTAACCACCCCATATGTTTGTTGTTGTCCCAGTTATTAAGAGGGAAGGGTTGATATCACATTAACCGGTCTAACCACCCCATATGTTTGTTGTTGTCCCAGTTATTAAGAGGGAAGGGTTGATATCACAATAACCGGTCTAACCACCCCATATGTTTGTTGTTGTCCCATTTATTAAGAGGGAAGGGTTGATATCACATTAACCGGTCTAACCACCCCATAAGTTTGTTGTTGTCCCAGTTATTAAGAGGGTAGGGTTGATATCACATTAACCGGTCTAACCACCCCATATGTTTGTTGTTGTCCCAGTTATTAAGAGGGTTGGGTTGATATCACATTAACCGGTCTAACCACCCCATATGTTTGTCGCTTTCCCAGTTATTAAGAGGGAAGGGTTGATATCACATTAACCGGTCTAACCACCCCATGTGTTTGTTGCTGTCCCAGTTATTAAGAGGGTAGGGTTGATATCACATTAACCGGTCTAACCACCCCATATGTTTGTTGTTGTCCCAGTTATTAAGAGGGAAGGTTGATATCACATTAACCGGTCTAACCTCCCCATATGTTTGTTGTTGTCCCAGTTATTAAGAGGGAAGGGTTGATATCACATTAACCGGTCTAACCACCCGATATGCTTGTTGCTGTCCCAGTTATTAAGAGGGTAGGGTTGATATCAGATTAACCGGTCTAACCACCCCATATGTTTGTTGCTGTCCCAGTTATTAAGAGGGTAGGGTTGATATCACATTAACCGGTCTAACCACCCCATATGTTTGTTGTTTTCCCAGTTATTAAGAGGGAAGGGTTGATATCACATTAACCGGTCTAACCACCCCATGTGTTTGTTGTTGTCCCAGTTATTAAGAGGGTAGGGTTGATATCACATTAACCGGTCTAACCACCCCATGTGTTTGTTGCTGTCCCAGTTATTAAGAGGGTAGTATTGATATCACATTAACCGGTCTAACCACCCCATGTGTTTGTTGTTGTCCCAGTTATTAAGAGGGAAGGGTTGATATCACATTAACCGGTCTGACCACCCCATGTGTTTGTTGTTGTCCCAGTTATTAAGAGGGAAGGGTTGATATCACATTAACCGGTCTAACCACCCCATGTGTTTGTTGTTGTCCCAGTTATTAAGAGGGAAGGGTTGATATCACATTAACCGGTCTAACCACCCCGTGTGTTTGTTGTTGTCCCAGTTATTAAGAGGGAAGGGTTGATATCACATTAACCGGTCTAACCACCCCATATGTTTGTTGCTGTCCCAGTTATTAAGAGGGAAGGGTTGATATCACATTAACCGGTCTAACCACCCCATATGTTTGTTGTTGTCCCAGTTATTAAGAGGGAAGGGTTGATATCACAATAACCGGTCTAACCACCCCATATGTTTGTTGTTGTCCCAGTTATTAAGAGGGAAGGGTTGATATCACATTAACCGGTCTAACCACCCCATATGTTTGTTGTTGTCCCAGTTATTAAGAGGGTAGGGTTGATATCACATTAACCGGTCTAACCACCCCATATGTTTGTTGTTGTCCCAGTTATTAAGAGGGTGGGGTTGATATCACATTAACCGGTCTAACCACCCCATATGTTTGTTGCTTTCCCAGTTATTAAGAGGGAAGGGTTGATATCACATTAACCGGTCTAACCACCCCATGTGTTTGTTGCTGTCCCAGTTATTAAGAGGGTAGGGTTGATATCACATTAACCGGTCTAACCACCCCATATGTTTGTTGTTGTCCCAGTTATTAAGAGGGAAGGGTTGATATCAGATTAACCGGTCTAACCACCCCATATGTTTGTTGTTGTCCCAGTTATTAAGAGGGAGGGTTGATATCACATTAACCGGTCTAACCACCCCATATGTTTGTTGTTGTCCCAGTTATTAAGAGGGTAGGGTTGATATCACATTAACCGGTCTAACCACCCCATATGCTTGTTGCTGTCCCAGTTATTAAGAGGGTAGGGTTGATATCACATTAACCTGTCTAACCACCCCATATGTTTGTTGCTGTCCCAGTTATTAAGAGGGTAGGGTTGATATCACATTAACCTGTCTAACCACCCCATATGTTTGTTGCTGTCCCAGTTATTAAGAGGGTAGGGTTGATATCACATTAACCGGTCTAACCACCCCATATGTTTGTTGTTGTCCCAGTTATTAAGAGGGTAGGGTTGATATCACATTAACCGATCTAACCACCCCATGTGTTTGTTGCTGTCCCAGTTATTAAGAGGGTAGGGTTGATATCACATTAACCGGTCTAACCACCCCATGTGTTTGTTGTTGTCCCAGTTATTAAGAGGGAAGGGTTGATATCACATTAACCGGTCTGACCACCCCATGTGTTTGTTGTTGTCCCAGTTATTAAGAGGGAAGGGTTGATATCACATTAACCGGTCTAACCACCCCATGTGTTTGTTGTTGTCCCAGTTATTAAGAGGGAAGGGTTGATATCACATTAACCGGTCTAACCACCCCATGTGTTTGTTGTTGTCCCAGTTATTAAGAGGGAAGGGTTGATATCACATTAACCGGTCTAACCACCCATATGTTTGTTGTTGTCCCAGTTATTAAGAGGGAAGGGTTGATATCACATTAACCGGTCTAACCACCCCATATGTTTGTTGTTGTCCCAGTTATTAAGAGGGAAGGGTTGATATCACAATAACCGGTCTAACCACCCCATATGTTTGTTGTTGTCCCAGTTATTAAGAGGGAAGGGTTGATATCACATTAACCGGTCTAACCACCCCATATATTTGTTGTTGTCCCAGTTATTAAGAGGGAAGGGTTGATATCACATTAACCGGTCTAACCACCCCATATATTTGTTGTTGTCCCAGTTATTAAGAGGGAAGGGTTGATATCACATTAACCGGTCTAACCACCCCATATGTTTGTTGTTGTCCCAGTTATTAAGAGGGTAGGGTTGATATCACATTAACCGGTCTAACCACCCCATATGTTTGTTGCTGTCCCAGTTATTAAGAGGGTAGGGTTGATATCACATTAACTGGTCTAACCACCCCATATGTTTGTTGTTGTCCCAGTTATTAAGAGGGAAGGGTTGATATCACATTAACCGGTCTAACCACCCCATATGTTTGTTGTTGTCCCAGTTATTAAGAGGGAAGGTTGATATCACATTAATCGGTCTAACCACCCCATGTTTGTAGTTTTCCCAGTTATTAAGAGGGAAGGGTTGATATCACATTAACCGGTCTAACCACCCCATGTGTTTGTTGTTGTCCCAGTTATTAAGAGGGTAGGGTTGATATCACATTAACCGGTCTAACCACCCCATGTGTTTGTTGCTGTCCCAGTTATTAAGAGGGTAGGGTTGATATCACATTAACCGGTCTAACCACCCCATGTATTTGTTGTTGTCCCAGTTATTAAGAGGGAAGGGTTGATATCACATTAACCGGTCTGACCACCCCATGTGTTTGTTGTTGTCCCAGTTATTAAGAGGGAAGGGTTGATATCACATTAACCGGTCTAACCACCCCATATGTTTGTTGTTGTCCCAGTTATTAAGAAGGAAGGGTTGATATCACATTAACCGGTCTAACCACCCCATATGTTTGTTGTTGTCCCAGTTAATAAGAGGGAAGGGTTGATATCACATTAACCGGTCTAACCACCCCATATGTTTGTTGTTGTCCCAGTTATTAAGAGGGTAGGGTTGATATTACATTAACCGGTCTAACCACCCCATATGTTTGTTGCTGTCCCAGATATTAAGAGGGTAGGGTTGATATCACATTAACCGGTCTAACCACCCCATATGTTTGTTGTTGTCCCAGTTATTAAGAGGGTAGGGTTGATATCACATTAACCGGTCTAACCACCCCATGTGTTTGTTGCTGTCCCAGTTATTAAGAGGGTAGGGTTGATATCACATTAACCGGTCTAACCACCCCATGTGTTTGTTGCTGTCCCAGTTATTAAGAGGGTAGGGTTGATATCACATTAACCGGTCTAACCACCCCATATGTTTGTTGCTGTCCCAGTTATTAAGAGGGTAGGGTTGATATCACATTAACCGGTCTAACCACCCCATATGTTTGTTGTTGTCCCAGTTATTAAGAGGGTAGGGTTGATATCACATTAACCGGTCTAACCACCCCATGTGTTTGTTGCTGTCCCAGTTATTAAGAGGGTAAGGTTGATATCACATTAACCGGTCTAACCACCCCATATGTTTGTTGCTGTCCCAGGACATATGTATGTTGTTGTCCCAGGACATATGTTTGTTGTTGTCCCAGGACATATGTTTGTTGTTGTCCCAGGACATATGTTTGTTGTTGTCCCAGGATATGGATTGTCAACGTCATATGTCGTGGTATTTTGAGAATTCATTTGAGAAGAGAGTTGGTTGTTCATTTTGTTGAGATTGATGACCATCACTGTTTAAGCTTTCAATTTATAATGAATATATTTGATGGCATGTTGAGAGCCAGGGTACCTAACAACTCATACAAGCCTATCACCAATGCGGCGTGTGTCCGCGCCCGGCTTTGTAAATTACAAAAAGGGTGCACTCGACTCGCAACCGCAAGTGATAAGGCTTACCAGTTGCTTGCCCATGGTCGGTGGTTTCTCCCCGGGTACTCCGGCTTCTTCCACCACTAAAACTGGTCGCCATGATATAGCTGAAATATTGCTGAAAGTGGTGTTAAACACAATAAAGCATATCAAAGCATGGACATGTTGTAATATTACAGATCTTAGACATGGTCCACACAGATGTATTTATGACATACGTGACATACCATGCAATGAATTGCACATAAATTTAGAAATAAGTGCCCTTAGATTATAGGGGGACATGGATATGGTGTTTAGCGCTACTTTCAACAACATTTCAGTTATATCTTGGAGGTCAGTTGTATTGGTGGAGGAAACCGGAAGATCCAGAGAAAACCACCGACCTGACACTGACAAACTTTATTACATAATGCATTGAATTATATAATAAAATATAATATAATTATGTGAAAACAAGATTATACCTTTAACAGAGCTATATACAGTTAAACCTGCCCAGTCACCTCTATTAAGCAGTCACCTCTATTAAGCAGTCACCTCTATTCAGCAGTCACCTCTATTAAGCTGTCACCTCTATCAAGCAGTCACCTCTATTAGGCAGTCACCTCTATTAAGCAGTCATCTTTATTAAAAGGTCACATGTTTCTTGTCCTTTCATAGTAGATTTGATATGAATTGAACCTCTTTTAAGAGGTCACCTGTCTTGAAAGGCAACTTTTTCTTTGTCCCAAAGGTGACCTCTTGATACAGGTTTGACTGTACTTATAAAGCGAAACTGAAGGAAGATTCTGTCAAATTACCAGCTTAATAATACCCAAAAGACAACCTTGAACTGAAAAGACCGGTTTCTTTAATAATATAACATTACAGATGCTGGATGGCTGCTATATTTATGCTTAAGCATATTTCATTCACAAATGCAAATGAATGGATACCTATACAAGCTCTCTTCTTTTTACATGTACAAGGCACACATTCAGTAAAAAGTATATAATATTAATATATATCAATAATATAAGATAAATATATTCCTTCATGTAATTATGTCAGAGCATCATTAATACTTCATATATAATAAATTTATAAGTGAAGTGAAATTTATTAACTTTCTAAACATTTTAAATAGTTAAGCATAGGAGAAGTTAAAACAAATTAAGCAAAGCAAAATAAATGTATAATATATTGAGAAGAGGAGGATTGACAAAAGTAGCGTCTTAAAAGAAACGATGAGTGTCACTTATGTACTTGTGTACAGCTTGGATTATTTCTGTATTTAACTCATATGAAAATTATCTACTTTCATGTAATAATAAATCTATATTAATGTCAACATTATTATTGTCTGTATGGAATCTAATAAAACCAATCTTAAGATGTTATATATGACTGCTATGTAGGGCTCTTGAAGTCCCATTAGACAGACACCTTTACGAAACTTTAAGACAAAAGAGATGATTTTAATATTCCCATTGTGAACTTTCCATTTATATGTAGCAACATTCCAGCAGCACCTGCATATGGAGTATATTTCTCTCAGATGATACAATATTCCAGAGCTTGTGGTTCCTATCAGGATTTCCTTGACAGAGGGTTGCTGCTAACAAGGAAGCTACTGAACCAAGGGTTCCTTTTGGTAAAATTGAAAGCATCACTTCGAAAATGTTACGGTCGTCACCATGACTTGATTGACCGTTATGGAATATCTGTGTCACAAATGACCACGGATATGTTCCACTTGTGGTAAACACGTCCCGGTTCTTTCCTCATTCACGACTTATTACCGGGTTTGTAACTAGATTAACACGACGGGTGCCACTAGTGGAGCAATAACTGCTGAGCATTCCGGAGCACATGAGTTCACCCCCGGTTTTTAGTGGGGTTCGTGTTACTCGATCTTTAGTTTTATATGTATGTTTTGTCGATCGTTGTTTGTCCTTTTGTGCTTTTTCTTTTGTCCATTGTGTTGTCTGTTCTTCTTCTATATACGGATTATGATTGACCCTTTAGTATCTTCAAACTCTTCATGTAATAGTTTTATATAACTAGAATGGTTTAGGGAACGACTATGACTTCTATTATGGTGTAGTTTCGCTTTCCTCCACCCCTAAATATTAGTCAATGTGCAACACTTTCCTTCACCCTTGATGTATATACAATGTACAATATACGTACATTGTCGGAGAATATATAATTTAGAAAGAGCTTTAGAAACAGGCAGAAAAGCGAGCCATTGGCGATCTTTTCTAGCCTATTTTGTAGTGAGGGCAACTTATTTAAGGAACCATAGACAGACTATGTATTATGTTAAGTAACGTGTTTGCTATGAATGTTTCACGACAAAGAATGGAGATGGAAAAATACTCTCATTGGTACTGCCGATTAATCTGCTTTGCAATTATAATTACCTTTCAGATATTTTCGCTCGCCACACATGTACCAGCCGGTATATAAACTAAAACATATTCGTCAAGACTTATTTCATTCCATTATGCTCATGTGTAAATCCCCCCATTCTCTCTCTCTCTCTCTCTCTCTTTCTCTCTCTCTCTCTCTCTCTCTCTCTCTCCCCAGCTAGCACACTACGTATTCACAACGTTGCAGTTTGGTTGCTGTTTGGTCAGGTCCCTTTTTTACGTGAAAATTACGTTGCCACAACGTATTTTAGATACGTGATATGCAAGTCGTTGTGACAACGTACTTTCCAACGTTTTTGTTACGTACGGATATGGTCTTGATGCTAACGTAAAAGCTCAAACGTAATTTGTACGTCCTGGTAACGTATTCAGAATACGTTATATGCAAGACGTTGTGACATCGTACTTTCCAACGTTTTTGTTACGTACGGATGTGGTCTTGATGCTAACGTAAAAACTCAAACGTAATTATTACGTCCTGGTAACGTATTCAGAATACGTTATATGCAAGTCGTTGTGACACTGTAGTGTGAACGTTTTTGTTACATACGGATATGGTCTTGATGCTAACGTAAAACCTCAAACGTAATTATTACGTCCTGGTAACGTATTCAGAATACGTTATATGCAAGTCGTTGTGACACTGCAGTTTGAACGTTTTTGTTACGTACGGATATGGTCTTGATGTTAACGTAAAAGCTCAAACGTAATTTTTACGTCCTGGTAACGTATTTCAGGATATATTTTATATGCAAGCCGTCAGACAACCGTATTTTAATATAAAGATAAATCATTAAGGTATTTCACTGGAAAAGGGAAAGGATCTTAATTAAAAAGTGAATTGTTCAAATTGGAAGGTATTCCCTAGATATGACTTTGAATTTGATAGTAGTTGATCTCCTGATTCCAAAAATGCATGGTTGATAGGGACTTTTTGCATTTCCAGGTTCATCAGTAAAAATGTGACTAAGTTGTGTTGTTATTTAGCTACATTCAAAGTTTGCGTTAAGATGATACAACTGGCTAGGCCTCTTGATCGTTAATCGTTCTTCTTTCCACTGAACTTAGTAGAACGTGATGTATAAGGCAATATATACAAATGTACAGACAATGGACAAAAGTATTCGCATGCTTCCAATTTTCCCTATATATTTCATATAAAACTACAATTTTTCAGAAGCTTATCCTGAAGTCAATTCACACCCGATTTCGATAATTTTTATATCAATAAAAACAGAATTGTATGTAGTTTTACTGTATAATTTCAAAATAATTTTCTATGATAAACATTTTTAGAATATACAAGCTAAACACACAACTGAATTAATTTCTTTCGAAATACAATGCTTTAATAGATAGTACCTTTGTAGAAAAATTATTTACGGCTGTGTTTAAATCATGGCGATTTGAAAAACATGCTTCAAAAAGTTATTTCAAAATTACTACTATAAACTACATATCTTTCTGCTTTCCTTGATGAAATAATGATTAAAATCGGACGTGAATTGATTTCAAGATAATATTTTGAAAAACTGTAGTTTTATATGAAATATATAGGGTAAATTGGAAGCGTGTGCATACTTTTGTCCATTGTCTGTATCTCCAAGATTTAATTACTTGCAATAAAATTACCATATCCAAAAATTAGAAGTACTTTTCCTACAATGCGGAAATTCAGTGTGTCCGTCAACGATTCGATAATAGAAAGTTATTGCTATTTCCGGAGTTTGAATTTGCTACCAAAATTCAAATCATTTTGATGTTTTGTGACAATTTTAACAATTTCTTTGATGTCCCGAACATACAACAGCCTCGAGTTTAGAAGCTAGAAATATAAGGTTAGTCAATAGAATTACATCTATGAACGAGCAATCCAAATTGATTTAAGAAAATACTGTGTTGACGCCAAATGTCATTCAGAATTTCAATCACTCATTCATTGTTAAATTTTGTGTCGAGCCTCATTGCAGACATGGGGTAATCGTAATCGGTTGTAATCGATTACATTTTTCATGTAATCGAATGTAATCTGTAATCGGACATTTTTTAGATTACATGTAATCGTAATGTAATTGATTACATTCATTTTGACCCTGTAATCATGGTTACTTTCTGATTACATTTAGATTACTTTTCATCATTTTGACTTATTTTGTCTTAACTGAAACATATATGTCTTTAGATATTTAATGTATGATTTATGTAAATGAATTTTCTTCATGAAATTTATTAAACAAATAATGTAGATATTATTATATGCTTAATTGCAATCAAAACTATCACAGCTACAAAAAATATTAAGTATAAATTATGACTTAATTAAAACTTGATATCCAAACAAATAATATTTCAATTTCTTTAGGGTTTCAAAAATTCAGTGAAAACAGTTTGTCGGCTTGTGTAAAACACAACAAGCTCTAAAAATTTAAATTATCTGACTCAACTTTCAAGATTTCATATATGAAATTGCTTCTATGAAAGACTATCACCATGTCCTCATGATTCGCATAAGACAAAGACATGTTTTATATAAACCAAAACAGGTATCTCATGAAGATTTCTTAGTTTAAAAATGTACATAATTTCTCAGTCTAAATATGAAAACTAAATCCTTAATTTATGTAAATAGGTTTAATAAAATATCCATTACAAGTTATATATAGAATAGAATAGAATAGAATAAGTTTATTAACCAAATCAGGGCCCCAGGAGGGCATATACAAATAACAATTATGATTTATACACAACAACAATACAAATAACAATTATGATTGATACACAGCAACAACATATTAACTTAAATATTCGCGGTGAAATATCAATAATTGTGGTGCAGGCACACTCGGGCAGGAAAAGAGATATATGCACATAAACGTACATACACTTACTCACATATATATGAGGGGGGGTGATGAGAGAGAACATATACATATATATCAGGTGATTCATCACCAATCTGCAAGAGACACCTTGAGTCGATGCTAAAAGGAATAAAGTCCTACTTGTGTCTAGTGCAGACCGGCCATGTTGATGTGGAAGGAATATTGTTTGGAACATGGAAAGGGATCAGAGCTTTTGGATAACCAGCAGTGAGCATCAAGGGACGATGCCAAAAAGAATATTTTCTTTCTCATGCTCAATGCAGGTCATCCAGTTTGCAGATCTCCAATTCCATTTAATCAAATAGTTGTTGATATATATATATATTAAGGATTTAGTTTTCATATTTCTTAGTTTAAAAAGAGATTTAAATTTCAATAAAGATATTATATAAAAATGTAAATTATAATTTTCAGAAACATTTATTTATGATGCTCGTACATACATGTATATTACAAATTAACTGATAAATAACAAGTTGTAATATTTGTAAAAATTTTGATTTTTTTTAAAAGAATATTCTAATGGGGCTTGTATCTGATATTCAGATATATGTGATAATATATGTGATATTTCTGCATTTTATTTTGGTGCTGATTTTCCTTTTAATATTGGATTATATGATAATTTGTTCATTACTTGTGGGTTACTATGCAACTTGTAATGGATATTTTATTAAACCTATTTACATAAATTAAGGATTTAGTTTTCATATTTACTAGACTGAGAAATTATGTACATTTTTAAGCAAGTTTTTAGAATCGGAATGATTTTTGTTTTATTATCTTCTGAATTATATATCAAGGACAAACATTTAAATGGTGTGAAATTTAGTAATGGTGATTGTTACATAATATGGTGTCATAAATAATACCTTAATTACAAATTTTATCAGGTAATTAACTGCTAGTTTATTATCCCCAATAGACTTTCACACGATGTTTGAAATTATTTGATATATATTATTAAAATGTGCAAATGTATGTTATAATATTTACTAATAGTATAAGATGGAATCAATATTGGTCATATATAGTAATAAGAGAAGACATATTTTACGAAAAATAGGAAAATGAGAATTGCTGTTATTAATTTACAATGTACTGTTTGTTATTGCATGTAGTGATCACATTACAACTGAATTGTAATTCATAGTTCTGATTAAGAAATACATTTAAAAAAAAGAAGAGATATTGGACAGATGCACACGAGACAAAATAACATAAAACACTAATATATTGGTTGTCATGACATTAAATGTAATCAGTAATGTAATCGATTACATTTACAAAGTGATTGTAATTTAATCGATTACATTTGAAAATTGATGTAATCGTAATGTAATGTAATCATGAAAATTGCAAAGTAATTGTAATGTAATCGATTACATTTGAAAGTAATTGACCCCAAGTCTGCCTCATTGGCCTCAATTGCATGTATTACAGACATTTTTACATAGACTCTTAAGATCAGATGAAGGTTAGAGGCATCCGATTTTCATTTTGTCCAGGAACCTCGAACATTTAATTTGTATTTCATTTATTTTATTAATTCAGCTTGATTTAACTTAAATTTTTATTTTAAGCCAAAGGTATCATTTTCAAGTTCAGAAAATAACATGCATGCAATTAGAAATTATATCTTTAATGTAGATCATATGAAAATTGCAGACTTCCTTATGATGTCCCCATCTTAGATATGCAAATTATCAAATGGCACCTCATTTCTGGCTATACTACATTTGTATTAGGAGGCAGGGGGCAGTAGCCTCTTTTTTTTTTTTATTTATTGTTAAGACAGTATGATGATATATATAAATGAGACTGAATAAAATAACTTACATTTCTTCTTTATAATTTCAGAGCTGGTTCATTTCTGTAAAAGTGGTAAACAAGTACAATTGGATTTGAGGTTATAAGCTGTTATAGGCACATACATGTACAAATGTAACTGATCATGACCATGTGACTTTTCAAAATAGCAAACCAGTCGAAATAATTCCTGCCTCCATGTAATATTGGAAACCACAGATGTCACCTGCTTCATGTCCTGTAATGTCAGACCGATCAACACATAGCTATAGCTAGACAACAGCAAATTTCACCATCATGTAATTATAATCAGAGGTAATCAATTTCATGTTCTTCTAGCCAGACATCAACATTATATTTTACTATCAAATAATCTAGTCCTGAGGCAATTTTATAGGGATTAAACTCTATCGGATCATGAAAGCTACCATGATGAACCAGAAATTAGATTTCATGCACAAAGGACATATTGATATATATAAAACTAATGAAAGTAAGTTAATGATACATTATTTGTACATGCATACACTTATACCAATAGAGCTCCTCCCATATTTACAGTGTGTGGCTATTACAGAAACAAAGGGTTCTTTAGATGAACTTGTTACATTTAATTACATGTACACAATCTACTTCAAATACAGAACATTTCTTAAGAAGAGATTTACATGTATGTTAGATATCATGAGTTACAGTTGACTATAAAATCAAAATAAACAAATTTTAAAAAGGTCAACCTACAAAAAATGTATCTGATAGAGATCCCACCTAAAAAAAAATTAACTACAGTACCTGTAATGAAATTTTGAGAAATCAATTAATAAGGAATATAGTTATGTAAAAAAAACTGCAGAAAAAATGCCTAACATTCCCAAGAGTAAATAATTATATTAAATATGATCCTTTGTTAGAGCTTTGTAACATGGACTTATTTTTTGGTTCATTTCTTCTTTTCTTTTTAAAGTTTTCTATATTAAGTGTAGATATAATAAATGAAGATACATTTTTTTGTAATATTGGTCAGTAGAGAAGTACTGGGCATGGGTGATTATGCAGCTTAATTGCTATTTAATTAGATCACACCACTGATTGATCAATATAAATTTCCTCCCCACTGATTGCTTATATGTGCTTTTGTAATTTTCGTAATTTCTCGTTAATGAAATGAGATCATGAAAAACATTTTACATGATATGTTTATATCAACAACAAATATCAAAAACTGCAAGATAAGTGCTGTCTTAAATCAATTTTTAATATAGAGATATTTAGTTTGTTGCATATTAAGTGTAAGTTCCTTTCCGAGTCTAATGTTTTACATACTGTAATGCTTCTTATAAAATTAGGTTTTAATTTTGATAATATTGTAGTCTTGCAATAGATCTAAATGTTTGAACTGCACTTTTTTTGTACTATTTCTCTTCTAATTCTCCTCTGTTCCCATGGTGTTTTTTTTACATAAATGGAGATGTATCTTTTCTAGATTTGTCCTATCAATAAAATTTAACATAACTATATGTTTGGTCACTGTTTTTGGATTTCTTTCTTTAGCTCTGTAATATATATCCATGCAATATATTTCCGAGTTATAATCAATTAATTATAGGTTTTACAATGTGTCTTCACTTACAGTCGCAAATATCTGTTTACCTAACTACGCTATGCGTCGCTAGGTAAACACATTTTGCGACCGTAAAACCGACGATTTACATCCACAAAGCTTAAAATACAATACAGTTATGATCTCCTAAATACAATATTAATTTCAAGCTTCTGATCATGATCAAAATAGTTACTAAAAATACATTCACCCCTAAAGTTGTTCGATTTAGCTGAAAATATTAATATCATATTATTTTTTTCAGAACCAATCCACCAATGAAGGGGGCTTTCCAGATGCTTGATGGAGAAAAAAAACTTTATAGTTTAAGGAAACCTTTCATTGTTCATTTAACTTTATTGTTTTTTATATCTTACATTTTTTTGCTGACCAAATGTTAGAATTGGTATGTGTTTTTTTTTTGTATGCAAGTTTTGTGATTTATATCAGTATCAGTATGGTTGAGATAATGTGGGTTAGAGTTAATTATAAGGTTATGTTTATAATGGTAGACAGGTAGAGGAAACCGGAGTACCCAGGATAGTATGATATAATATAATGTTGAATGAAAATTGATTGGTTGAATGAGAATCATGAGTTGTATGCCAGTATATAAATTGAAATTTAACATTTAAAGAACAAATGTATTTGATTTGTTTTCAGATTTATATGATTTTGTGTATTTATACAAGTTTCATGTTTTTCTTATTGGATTTATCATGTTAAACGGATAATTAATAGATAGAGTTAGGGTTATGCCATATGGTGTTTAACACCACTTTCGACGATATTTAATTTATATCATGGCAGTCAGTTTTATTGGTTGAAAAACTGGAGTACCCAGAGAAAATCACTGACCTGCCGTAAGTCACTGACAAACTTTATCACATAATGTTGTATCAAGTACACCTCGTCTAAGCGGATTCGAACTCACAACATTAGTGGTGATGTGCACTGATTGCATAGGTAGTTATAAATCCCACAACCATACAATCACGACTGCCCCCATATTTAATAATATATATTTTTATCTCCCCGCGATAGCGGTGGGGGATATAGAAATAGCCACCGTCCGTCTGTCCGCCGTCACACTTTCTTGTTTATGCGATAACTTAGTAAACATGGATGGATTTGAATAATTTTTTGCATGTGGCTTGTAATTATCATTATTTTGGATGGGTTCTTACATGGTAATATTTGAAGCAAGGGTTTTGGGGGGAAATCATAGTTTTAGGTTGAAAAATCACCAATTTTGAGAATTGTGTCTTGTTTATGCGATAACTTTAGTAAACATGGATAGATTTGAAAATTTTTTTGCATGTGGCTTGTAATTATCATTATCTTGGATGGGTTCTTACATGGAAATATTTGAAGCAAGGGTTTTGGGAGAAAATCTATATTTACATCAGAGGTTTACAGTGTTCAAAGTGGAGTACTTCTTGTATATTATTCAGGTCATGCTGAAATTTACTCCATCCTTCAATAAAGTATGTTATACATTAAGACTGCAAGGCTGCTTTCTATAAATATATAAAACTAAATATTATGCAAGTGCGGGGGATACGTCGTGCATTTATGCGCTAGGCAGTTCTTTTATTTCTTTAAGAAAGAAAGAAAAATTAGGGTTATATTTTTTTCTCTGTACTGTGTAGGGAATGTGATATATTGGTTTTGATATTTTTATTTTGAATTGCTAAGCTTAAAAGATTATTGTTCTTTGTTATATTTTTATATACAATTAACAAGAATATTTTGGGGTTACAGCTTTTTCAGGATTGGGATGTGTACACTGGTAGATCTTACTATGAAGCTTACGCTTCAGGGCCCCTTATATCCTGGAAACAACTTTTTTAATGAACTAACTTTTCAACAAAATTAATGGAGTTTTTTTAAGTCTTTGTTATTAAAATAAGGCTATTTTAGTAATAGAATCATAAGTCAATGGGTTAAAGTACTTAATATTGACCTTAGAATATGCTCCAATTCCAATTTCATATGGCCTCAAAATGTCCCTGTAATTAGTAAAATTTCCAAACTTGTATCAGGGGTTTCAGCACTTGAATCCCAAGCTGTATGGGCTCCTTGACTTAGCCAGAATCTATTCATAGCCTACATTTTGGCAGTTGGATCCTCGAATCCTTCGTTGGTGCACAGCTTAATAGTTTGACAGCTCAGTCCTTATGTTAGAACCAATCGGAACCACAAACAGACATATGAATTCTTAATTCAGGCTGCACTCCTCTGGCTTGTGCATTCAAACACCAAAAATCAAGACTATCACCTCTTTATCCCTAACGATCCCCCTCTAATGACCTTCATCTCTAGTAATTTAAAGAATGAACAAATTCTTTTTTCTGTGTATTGATGTTGGGTGGTGTGATCTTGGTTCCTACAAATTTTTCTTCATTTTTGGTAATTTTCTATTATATCTTTTTTAGTGTTTAATGTTAAACTAAAGAATAGATGTATAAGTCAAGTTGTTCTTATAAGTTTGGTCCATAGTTAGCAGGCCTAAGCAGGGTGATATTTTTATATGTATACATGTATTTCTGCTGTTTCCTTAGCCAGCAACTAGTGCTTCAGTTCCCATATTTATTGAGATATTTCTGTTTTCTAGCATAAAATGCTTATAACCCAGTACAGCAATTTTAATAAAAATCTGAGATATAGTGGTTAAATTTATAAAAAAACAATTATCAGGATCTCCCATGGAACAACACCATTGAAGAAGATACCTTCCGTTACCTAGACCTCTTTGCTGGTGGGAAAGGGATCAATGTTTGGCCCATTGTCAAGGACTCCACCCCAACACCCTGTTCATGGCCCTTTTGACCTTGTTGGTTATTCTTGCTGGCTGCAAAAGGGCCCACATAATAGTTCAGGGAGCTTAAAATGTATGTCCTCCACTGGATGTGTACCTATTCATTACTTCTAGAGATGTTATCTAAAATTTTGTCAAATGCAACATTCACAAGATAAAGATTTTTAGTACATTTATTATACATGTTTTTTAATCTGATATATTTATTATTACTGGACATATTTATATTTGTATAATAATTACATCTAAACATTTTGGCATCTTTAAAATAGATTATGATGGGAGGAGTCTGAGAGTAGAAAGAGTGTTTCATCATCTGTAAAAGTTGCAATAATTTGGATTAATAAATGATTAGAACTTTATATTTTATTAGTTAACTCAAAAAAATTAAGAACATGGGATGGAAATAAGAACATCACAAAAGGTCCTTAAATACACAAAAAATAATGTAGTTGGTAGTTGCATGGTGTAACGGTCTTAATGTGATTATAGTTACCCTACTATCCAAATTAGGTTGTCACAATGCTTTGACAACGTAATTTGGCTATAAAAGTCCTTTTAGGGTTGTATATATATTGTAGTTGTATAACTATAAAGAGATGGTTGTAGTTGCGTCGTCTAAAGGTCTTTAGGTCGTCGTAGTTACATTGTGTAAAGATCCCTAGGTGGTCGTAGTTACGTTGTGTAAAGATCCCTAGGTGGTCGTAGTTACGTTGTGTAAAGATCCCTAGGTGGTCGTAGTTACGTTGTGTAAAGATCCCTAGGTGGTCGTAGTTACGTCGTGTAAAGATCCCTAGGTGGTCGTAGTTACGTTGTGTAATGATCCCTAGGTGGTCGTAGTTACGTCGTGTAAAGATCCCTAGGTGGTCTTAGTTACGTTGTGTAAAGATCCCTAGGTGGTCGTAGTTACGTTGTGTAAAGATCCCTAGGTGGTCGTAGTTACGTTGTGTAAAGATCCCTAGGTGGTCGTAGTTACGTTGTGTAAAGATCCCTAGGTGGTCGTAGTTACGTTGTGTAAAGATCCCTAGGTGGTCGTAGTTACGTTGTGTAAAGATCCCTAGGTGGTCGTAGTTACATTGTGTAAAGATCCCTAGGTGGTCGTAGTTGCGTCGTCTAAAGGTCTTTAGGTCGTCGTAGTTACGTTGTGTAAAGATCCCTAGGTGGTCGTAGTTACGTTGTGTAAAGATCCCTAGGTGGTCGTAGTTGCGTTGTGTAAAGGTCCCTAGATGGTTGTAGTTACGTTGACGAAAGGTCCCTATGTGGTTGTAATTACGTCATGTAAAGGTCCTTTGGTGGTTGTAATTACGTCGTATAAAGGTCTTATGATGGTTGGTAGTTATGTTGTGTAAACGTCCTTAATTAGTTGTAATTACCTCGTATAAAGGTCTTGTGATGGTTGGTGGTTACGTTGTGTAAACGTCCTTACATGGTCATGGTTGTCGTTTGGTTGTAGAATGGTCTTTTACTACGTAGTACCACAACGTGGTATTTACGTCTAGGGGAGTCTACAAATCGGCGTAGTTAAAACGTAAAATTATTACGTTGCAACAACGAAAAAGTTACGTTGTCACAACGTTTTGACAACGTAATTTGGCTAGTAGGGTCTCTCTCTCTCTAGGTTTTTTTGAGTCACGAATGCGTTTTTCATATCCCGATCTTGATGTAGTTTATTCCAGAAATACGTCATAAATTGGTTTTCTTTCAACCTTGTATAATTTCTGTACTTTTTTCACTTTTCCAATGAACAATAAAGGACTACTGATTATTATCTTCTTCCATTTAACCATATTGTATATGGTTCTTTCATCTCCATATATATAATAACAATCAATACGTTCATGCATATTATTAATCTGATATCATGTTATATTATACTTCTCTTTATATACATCAGACATATATGGTCACATTGATTGCTTTATTGTTCCGTTTCTAGATTTTGTGTTATCAAAGTAAATAAGGGTACTAACAAAATTACCGAACTCCGAGCAATCTTACAAAGGGAAAGTCAAAACTCATAATTATATAAACAGACAAAATCAGTCAACAACCAGAAAACTGAAAACCGTAATGACCCTGACTTGGTACAGGCATTTCTAAAGAAATGGTGGGTTGAATCAGATTTTAAAGCGCTAAACCTCCCGCTCTCATTACGGTTCAAAGGCTCCGGCTGTCACTATAACAGTATTTAAATACAGAAACAAAATAGGTAAAATAGTTGCCAAAACAGTACCATATTCAGTGAATGTAAATGTCAAAAACACTTTCACGTCACATATTGATAAAAAAATATTTTTGACATTTTTCTTGACTTCTTTATCTATTTACATTTTCACTATATGAAAATGCATCGCTTATAATTGTTTCTGCAGAGACGGACTTTGTACGAATATAGAATACCAAGGTTCAAAAGATAAACACATTAAGGTCAAAGGGGACTCAACAAAACACCACCAGTAGAGACAGATTGAGGATACTAATAGAGTAAATAGAAGTGGTAAACCGAAGAAAAGTAGCTTAGACAGGTTGATTAATCTGATCAAAACATGGAAGACTTTTCCGATATCATGCATTTGTTTTAAATCAAAAGGAAGAGAGTTAGCCCAACTATAATCATCTAGCAACAATACAGTATTATCAGAGACATTTCACAACTCATACGTTATCTTAATGCTACACAAATTCTTCATCACGAACTGGTTCACGTTTCGAAAATTAAGTTTCTCAAACAGCAATGTATCTTTACTCTTTACATAGTTTATTTTTCACCGACAACACTTTGACTTGGTTATATGAGTAACACTGCGGGTGACTTATTTATTTTTATCGACAAGTCTTTGGGTGACTTATTTATTTTCATCGACAAGTCTTTGGGTGAGTTATTTATTTTTATCGACAAGTCTTTGGGTGACTTATTTATTTTCATCGACAAGTCTTTGGGTGACTTATTTATTTTCATTGACAAGTCTTTGGGTGACTTATTTATTTTCATCGACAAGTCTTTGGGTGACTTATTTATTTTCATTAACAAGTCTTTGGGTGACTTATTTATTTTCATCGACAAGTCTTTGGGTGACTTATTTATTTTCATTAACAAGTCTTTGGGTGACTTATTTATTTTTATCGACAAGTCTTTGGGTGACTTATTTATTTTCATCGACAAGTCGTTGGGTGACTTATTTATTTTCATTAACAAGTCTTTGGGTGACTTATTTATTTTCATCGACAAGTCTTTGGGTGACTTATTTATTTTCATCGACAAGTCGTTGGGTGACTTATTTATTTTCATCGACAAGTCTTTGGGTGACATTTATTTTCATCGACAAGTCTTTGGGTGACTTATTTATTTTCATCGACAAGTCGTTGGGTGACTTATTTATTTTCATTAACAAGTCTTTGGGTGACTTATTTATTTTCATCGACAAGTCGTTGGGTGACTTATTTATTTTCATTAACAAGTCTTTGGGTGACTTATTTATTTTTATCGACAAGTCGTTGGGTGACTTATTTATTTTCATTAACAAGTCTTTGGGTGACTTATTTATTTTCATCGACAAGTCTTTGGGTGACTTATTTATTTTCATTGACAAGTCTTTGGGTGACTTATTTATTTTCATCGACAAGTCGTTGGGTGACTTATTTATTTTCATTAACAAGTCTTTGGGTGACTTATTTATTTTTATCGACAAGTCTTTGGGTGACTTATTTATTTTCATCGACAAGTCGTTGGGTGACTTATTTATTTTCATCGACAAGTCTTTGGGTGACTTATTTATTTTCATTAACAAGTCTTTGGGTGACTTATTTATTTTCATCGACAAGTCTTTGGGTGACTTATTTATTTTCATCGACAAGTCTTTGGGTGACTTATACTTAGATGAACTGCGTACTATTTGTTTAATGACAGAGTCTGTGTTGCTCATTTTATTAGGTTTACTGTGTTGTGATTACACGACGGTTGCCACTAGTTGAGCAGGAACTGTTTACCCTCCCGGTGACCATGAGTTCAGCCTGGTTTTTTAAGTGAGGTTCGTGTTACTTGATCTTTAGCTTTATGTGTGTGTTTTGTAGATCATTGTTTGTTCTTTTCTACTTTTTCTTTTGGCCATTGTGTTGTATGTTCTTCTGCGGTTTAAAGATTCTGATTACCCCTTTAATATCTTCAAACTCTTCTTGCTGTGTTGCCTGTGTCTCTGGATTGTCCATTCGTGATTATACCTTCAGTTTTCTGTAATGTGTATTAAACAATTCATTGGATAGACTAATTATATATTTTGATTCCCCCTTAGAAGGCAATATACAAATGTCAAGAAAATTAATGACCCGTATGTTGGTTATTATCATTATATTTACCAACTTTATATTAGATCTGGTGTTGGAGTGTAAACATTCTATTGTTTTACATTCAATCTAAAGATCATTTATAATCTACAGGAAATAATTGTATATAATAATCTTATAAAGATGTCAACATCGATCTCGTTTTATTTGATTTATATGTAATCAACAGTCATTAATACACTGGTAATTGCGTTGTTCCTCAGACAAATGATCTGACCTGCAAACAAGTAAATTAAATAAGTGAAAGTTGAAGTGAACGCTAAAAAATTCCACAAAAAGAACTGCACCTCAGTGAAGTCGGAATAATTTCAAACATGTGTCGTTTAAAGGCCTGGCGAATATTAACAAACTAATGAACAAAGCTGGCTTCTAAGACATAATCCTTTAACAAATGGCAATGCTTTTCTTCCCAGATTTCGTAGATTTGTTCTTTCATTTATCACGCTAATATTACTGGATTTGACTATACGAGGAACACGGTGGGCATCTCATAGAAAATAACAATGACTTAAGCACTTCGCAAGCACCCCTGTTGTTTTTGGTGATATAAGTTTTATTCATCTTATTAGCTTATTACGTGGTTATATTTTGTTTTGTTTGTCTTGGTTGTGTTTTGTTCCAAAAGTTACCCGTGTCTCTTGGTTGTTCATTCTTGATTACATTTTCAGTATTATTTAATGTTTATTTGTCACCATTGTAGCGAAAATCAACATTTAATAGCAATGGATTCCCATATCTCTGTGTTAGAAGATCTCTTTTTAATAGACACCGAAAGGAAGACACAATTTGTTTGTTCACGCATATGCCATTGATCTGATCATTTACAATAAATTTAGTTCGTTCAATAATGTGACGTTGTTCTGACCAATTACAACACAATTCGTTTTTTCACTCTTGTGACGTTGATCTGGCAATTACAACACAATTCGTTTTTTTCACTCTTGTGACGTTGTTCTGACAATTACAACACAATTCGATTATGTCACTCTTGTGACGCTGTTCTGACAATTATAACACAATTCGTTTTTATCACTCTTGTGACGTTGTTCTGACAATTATGATACAATTCTCTTTGTCACTCTTGTGACGTTGTTCTGACAATTATAATACAATACGTTTTTGTCACTCTTGTGACGTTTTTCCGACAATTATAATACAATTCGTTTTTTTCACTCTTGTGATGTTTTTCTGACAATTATAATACAATTTTGTTTGTCACTCTTGTGAGGTTGTTCTGACAATTATAATACAATTCTCTTTGTCACTCTTGTGACGTTGGTCTGACAATTATAATACAATTAGTTTTTATCACTCTTGTGACGTTGTTCTGACAATTATAATACAATTCTCTTTTTCACTTTGTGACGTTGTTCTGACAATTATAATACAATTCGTTTTGTCACTCTTGTGACGTTGTTCTGATAATTATAATACAATTCGTTTTTATCAATCTTGTGACGTTGTTCTAAGAATTATAATACAATTCGTTTATGTCACTCTTGTGACGCTGTTCTGACAATTATAATACAATTCGTTTTTATCACTCTTGTGACGTTGTTCTGACAATTATGATACAATTCTCTTTGTCACTCTTGTGACGTTGTTCTGACAATTATAATACAATACGTTTTTGTCACTCTTGTGACGTTTTTCTGACAATTATAATGCAATTCGTTTTTATCACTCCTGTGACGTTGTTCTGACAATTATAATACAATTCGTTTTTGTCACTCTTGTGACGTTTTTCTGACAATTATAATACAATTCGTTTTTTCTCTCTTGTGACGTTGTTCTGACAATTATAATAAAATTCGTTTTTATCACTCTTGTGACATTTTTCTGACAATTATAATACAATTCTGTTTGTCACTCTTGTGACGTTGGTCTGACAATTATAATACAATTCGTTTTTATCACTCTTGTGACGTTGTTCTGACAATTATAATACAATTCGTTTATGTCACTCTTGTGACGCTGTTCTAACAATTATAATGCAATTCGTTTTTGTCACTGTTGTGACGTTGTTCTGACAATTATAATACAATTCGTGTTGATCACTCTTGTGACGTTGTTCTGACAAATATAATGCAATTCGTTTTTGTCATTCTTGTGAGGTTGTTCTGACAATTATAATACAATTCGTTTTTGTCACTCTTGTGAGGTTGTTCTGACAATTATAATACAATTCGTTTTTATCACTCTTGTGACGTTGTTCTGACAATTATAATACAATTCTCGTTGTCACTCTTGTGACGTTGTTCTGACAATTATAATACGATTCGTTTTTGTCACTTTCGTGACGTTCTTCTGACAATTACAACACAATTCGTTTTGTCACTCTTGTGACGTTGTTCTGCCAATTATAATACAATTCTGTTTGTCACTCTTGTGACGTTGTTCTGACAATTATAATACAATTCTCTTTTTCACTCTTGTGACATTGTTCTAACAATTATAATAGAATTCGTTTTTGTCACTATTGTGACGTTTTTTTGACAATTATGATACAATTCTCTTTTTCACTCTTGTGACATTGTTCTAACAATTATAATATAATTCGTTTTTGTCACTATTGTGACGTTTTTTTGACAATTATAATACAATTCTGTTTGTCACTCTTGTGACGTTGTTCTGACAATTATAATACAATTCTGTGTGTCACTCTTGTGACGTTGTTCTGACAATTATAATACAATTCGTTTATGTCACTCTTGTGACGTTGTTCTGACAATTATAATACAATTCGTTTTTGTCACTCTTGTGACGTTGTTCTGACAATTATAATACCATTCGTTTTTGTCACTCTTGTGACGTTGTTCTGACAATTATAATACAATTCGTTTATGTCACTCTTGTGACATTGTTCTGACAATTATAATACAATTCGTTTTTATCTCTCTTGTGACGTTGTTCTGACAATTATAATACAATTCGTGTTTGTCACTCTTGTGACGTTGTTCTGACAATTATAATACAATTCGTTTTTGTTTCTCTTGGGACGTTGTTCTGACAATTACAACACAATTCGTTTTTATCACTCTCGTGACGTTGTTATGACAATTATAATACAATTCTCTTTGTCACTCTTGTGACGTTGTTCTGACAATTATAATACCATTCGTGTTTGTCACTCTTGTGACGTTGTTCTGACAATTATAATACAATTCGTTTATGTCACTCTTGTGACATTGTTCTGACAATTATAATACAATTCGTTTTTATCACTCTCGTGACGTTGTTCTGACAATTATAATACAATTCGTTTTTGTCTCTTTGTGACGTTGTTCTGACAATTATAATACAATTCGTTTTTGTCGCTCTTGTGACGTTGTTCTGACAATTATGATACAATTCGTTTTTTTCACTCTTGTGACGTTGTTCTGACAATTACAACACAATTCGTTTTTATCACTCTCGTGACGTTGTTCTGACAATTATAATACAATTCGTTTTTGTCACTCTTGTGACGTTGTTCTGACAATTACAACACAAATCGTTTTTATCACTCTCGTGACGTTGTTCTCACAATTATAATTCAATTGGTTTTTTTCACTCTCGTGACGTTGTTCTGACAATTAAAATACAATACGTTTTTATCACTCTCGTGACGTTTTTCTGACAATTATAATACAATTCGTTTTTGTCTCTCTTGTGACGTTGTTCTGACAATTATAATTCAATTGGTTTTTTTCACTCTCGTGACGTTGTTCTGACAATTATAATACAATTCGTTTTTTCACTCTCGTGACGTTGTTCTGACAATTATAATACAATTCGTGTTTGTCACTCTTGTGATGTTATTCTGACAATTATAATGCCATTATGTTTGTCACTCTTGTGATGTTGTTCTGACAATTATAATACAATTCGTTTGTGTCACTCTTGTGACGTTGTTCTGACAATTATAATACAATTCTCTTTGTCACTCTTGTGACGTTGATCTGGCAATTACAGCACAATTCTCTTTGTCACTCTTGTGACGTTTTTCTGACAATTATAATACAATTCTCTTTTTCACTTTGTGACGTTGTTCTGACAATTATAATACAATTCGTTTTGTCACTCTTGTGACGTTGTTCTAATAATTACAATACAATTCGTTTTTATCAATCTTGTGACGTTGGTCTAAAAATTATAATACAATTCGTTTATGTCACTCTTGTGACCCTGTTCTGACAATTATAATACAAATCGTTTTTATCACTCTTGTGACGTTGTTCTGACAATTATGATACAATTCTCTTTGTCACTCTTGTGACGTTGTTCTGACAATTATAATACAATACGTTTTTGTCACTCTTGTGACGTTTTTCTGTCAATTATAATACAATTCGTTTTATCACTCCGTTGACGTTGTTCTGACAATTATAATACAATTCGTTTTTGTCACTCTTGTGACGTTTTTCTGACAATTATAATACAATTCGTTTTTTCTCTCTTATGACGTTGTTCTGACAATTATAATAAAATTCGTTTTTATCACTCTTGTGACATTTTTCTGACAATTATAATACAATTCTGTTTGTCACTCTTGTGACGTTGGTCTGACAATTATAATACAATTCGTTTTTATCACTCTTTGGACGTTGTTCTGACAATTACAACACAATTCGTTTTTATCACTCTCGTGACGTTGTTATGACAATTATAATACAATTCTCTTTATCACTCTCGTGACGTTGTTCTGACAACTATAATACAATTCGTTTATGTCACTCTTGTGACATTGTTCTGACAATTATAATACAATTCGTTTTTATCACTCTCGTGACGTTGTTCTGACAATTATAATACAATTCGTTTTTGTCTCTTTGTGACGTTGTTCTGACAATTATAATACAATTCGTTTTTGTCGCTCTTGTGACGTTGTTCTGACAATTATGATACAATTCGTTTTTTTCACTCTTGTGACGTTGTTCTGACAATTACAACACAATTCGTTTTTATCACTCTCGTAGCGTTGTTCTGACAATTATAATACAATTCGTTTTTGTTTCTCTTGTGAGGTTGTTCTGACAATTATAATACAATTCGTTTTTGTCACTCTTGTGACGTTGTTCTGACAATTATAATACAATTCGTTTTGTCACTCTTGTGACGTTGTTCTAATAATTACAATACAATTCGTTTTTATCAATCTTGTGACGTTGGTCTAAGAATTATAATACAATTCGTTTATGTCACTCTTGTGACGCTGTTCTGACAATTATAATACAAATCGTTTTTATCACTCTTGTGACGTTGTTATGACAATTATGATACAATTCTCTTTGTCACTCTTGTGACGTTGTTCTGACAATTATAATACAATACGTTTTTGTCACTCTTGTGACGTTTTTCTGTCAATTATAATACAATTCGTTTTATCACTCCTGTGACGTTGTTCTGACAATTATAATACTATTCGTTTTTGTCACTCTTGTGACGTTTTTCTGACAATTATAATACAATTCGTTTTTTCTCTCTTATGACGTTGTTCTGACAATTATAATAAAATTCGTTTTTATCACTCTTGTGACATTTTTCTGACAATTATAATACAATTCTGTTTGTCACTCTTGTGACGTTGGTCTGACAATTATAATACAATTCGTTTTTATCACTCTTTGGACGTTGTTCTGACAATTACAACACAATTCGTTTTTATCACTCTCGTGACGTTGTTATGACAATTATAATACAATTCTCTTTATCACTCTCGTGACGTTGTTCTGACAACTATAATACAATTCGTTTATGTCACTCTTGTGACATTGTTCTGACAATTATAATACAATTCGTTTTTATCACTCTCGTGACGTTGTTCTGACAATTATAATACAATTCGTTTTTGTCTCTTTGTGACGTTGTTCTGACAATTATAATACAATTCGTTTTTGTCGCTCTTGTGACGTTGTTCTGACAATTATGATACAATTCGTTTTTTTCACTCTTGTGACGTTGTTCTGACAATTACAACACAATTCGTTTTTATCACTCTCGTAGCGTTGTTCTGACAATTATAATACAATTCGTTTTTGTTTCTCTTGTGAGGTTGTTCTGACAATTATAATACAATTCGTTTTTGTCACTCTTGTGACGTTGTTCTGACAATTATGATACAATTCGTTTTTATCACTCTTGTGACGTTGTTCTGACAATTATAATACAATTCGTTTTGTCACTCTTGTGACGTTGTTCTAATAATTACAATACAATTCGTTTTTATCAATCTTGTGACGTTGGTCTAAGAATTATAATACAATTCGTTTATGTCACTCTTGTGACGCTGTTCTGACAATTATAATACAAATCGTTTTTATCACTCTTGTGACGTTGTTATGACAATTATGATACAATTCTCTTTGTCACTCTTGTGACGTTGTTCTGACAATTATAATACAATACGTTTTTGTCACTCTTGTGACGTTTTTCTGTCAATTATAATACAATTCGTTTTATCACTCCTGTGACGTTGTTCTGACAATTATAATACTATTCGTTTTTGTCACTCTTGTGACGTTTTTCTGACAATTATAATACAATTCGTTTTTTCTCTCTTATGACGTTGTTCTGACAATTATAATAAAATTCGTTTTTATCACTCTTGTGACATTTTTCTGACAATTATAATACAATTCTGTTTGTCACTCTTGTGACGTTGGTCTGACAATTATAATACAATTCGTTTTTATCACTCTTGGGACGTTGTTCTGACAATTACAACACAATTCGTTTTTATCACTCTCGTGACGTTGTTATGACAATTATAATACAATTCTCTTTGTCACTCTTGTGATGTTGTTCTGACAATTATAATACCATTCGTGTTTGTCACTCTTGTGACGTTGTTCTGACAACTATAATCCAATTCGTTTATGTCACTCTTGTGACATTGTTCTGACAATTATAATACAATTCGTTTTTATCACTCTCGTGACGTTGTTCTGACAATTATAATACAATTCGTTTTTGTCTCTTTGTGACGTTGTTCTGACAATTATAATACAATTCGTTTTTGTCGCTCTTGTGACGTTGTTCTGACAATTATGATACAATTCGTTTTTTTCACTCTTGTGACGTTGTTCTGACAATTACAACACAATTCGTTTTTATCTCTCTCGTAACGCTGTTCTGACAATTATAATACAATTCGTTTTTGTTTCTCTTGTGACGTTGTTCTGACAATTATAATACAATTCGTTTTTGTCACTCTTGTGACGTTGTTCTGACAATTATGATACAATTCGTTTTTATCACTCTTGTGACGTTGTTCTGACAATTATAATACAATTCGTTTTTGTCACTCTTGTGACGTTGTTTTGACAATTACAACACAATTCGTTTTTATCACTCGCGTGACGTTGTTCTGACAATTATAATACAATTCGCTTTTATCACTCTCGTGACGTTGTTCTGACAATTATAATACAATTCGTTTTTTCACTCTCGTGACGTTGTTCTGACAATTATAATACAATTCGTTTTTGTCACTCTTGTGACGTTGTTCTGACAATTACAACACAAATCGTTTTTATCACTCTCGTGACGTTGTTCTGACAATTATAATTCAATTGGTTTTTTTCACTCTCGTGACGTTGTTCTGACAATTATGATACAATTCTCTTTGTCACTCTTGTGACGTTGTTCTGACAATTATAATACAATACGTTTTTGTCACTCTTGTGACGTTTTTCTGTCAATTATAATACAATTCGTTTTATCACTCCTGTGACGTTGTTCTGACAATTATAATACTATTCGTTTTTGTCACTCTTGTGACGTTTTTCTGACAATTATAATACAATTCGTTTTTTCTCTCTTATGACGTTGTTCTGACAATTATAATAAAATTCGTTTTTATCACTCTTGTGACATTTTTCTGACAATTATAATACAATTCTGTTTGTCACTCTTGTGACGTTGGTCTGACAATTATAATACAATTCGTTTTTATCACTCTTTGGACGTTGTTCTGACAATTACAACACAATTCGTTTTTATCACTCTCGTGACGTTGTTATGACAATTATAATACAATTCTCTTTGTCACTCTTGTGATGTTGTTCTGACAATTATAATACCATTCGTGTTTGTCACTCTTGTGACGTTGTTCTGACAACTATAATCCAATTCGTTTATGTCACTCTTGTGACATTGTTCTGACAATTATAATACAATTCGTTTTTATCACTCTCGTGACGTTGTTCTGACAATTATAATACAATTCGTTTTTGTCTCTTTGTGACGTTGTTCTGACAATTATAATACAATTCGTTTTTGTCGCTCTTGTGACGTTGTTCTGACAATTATGATACAATTCGTTTTTTTCACTCTTGTGACGTTTTTCTGACAATTACGACACAATTCGTTTTTATCTCTCTCGTAACGCTGTTCTGACAATTATAATACAATTCGTTTTTGTTTCTCTTGTGACGTTGTTCTGACAATTATAATACAATTCGTTTTTGTCACTCTTGTGACGTTGTTCTGACAATTATGATACAATTCGTTTTTATCACTCTTGTGACGTTGTTCTGACAATTATAATACAATTCGTTTTTGTCACTCTTGTGACGTTGTTCTGACAATTACAACACAAATCGTTTTTATCACTCTCGTGACGTTGTTCTGACAATTATAATTCAATTGGTTTTTTTCACTCTCGTGACGTTGTTCTGACAATTATGATACAATTCTCTTTGTCACTCTTGTGACGTTGTTCTGACAATTATAATACAATACGTTTTTGTCACTCTTGTGACGTTTTTCTGTCAATTATAATACAATTCGTTTTATCACTCCTGTGACATTGTTCTGACAATTATAATACAATTCATTTTTGTCACTCTTGTGACGTTTTTCTGACAATTATAATACAATTCGTTTTTTCTCTCTTATGACGTTGTTCTGACAATTATAATAAAATTCGTTTTTATCACTCTTGTGACATTTTTCTGACAATTATAATACAATTCTGTTTGTCACTCTTGTGACGTTGTTCTGACAATTATAATACAATTCGTTTATGTCACTCTTGTGACGTTGTTCTAACAATTATAATGCAATTCGTTTTTGTCACTCTTGTGACGTTGTTCTGACAATTATAATACAATTCGTTTTTATCACTCTTGTGACGTTGTTCTGACAATTATAATGCAATTAGTTTTTGTCACTCTTGTGAGGTTGTTCTGACAATTATAATACAATTCGTTTTTGTCACTCTTGTGACGTTGTTCTGACAATTATAATACAATTCGTTTTTGTCACTCTTGTGACATTTTTTTGACAATTATAATACAATTCTGTTTGTCACTCTTGTGACGTTGTTCTGACAATTATAATACAATTCTGTGTGTCACTCTTGTGACGTTGTTCTGACAATTATAATACAATTCGTTTTTGTCACTCTTGTGACGTTGTTCTAATAATTACACCACAAATCGTTTTTATCACTCTCGTGACGTTGTTCTCACAATTATAATTCAATTGTTTTTTTTCACTCTCGTGACGTTGTTCTGACAATTACAATACAATTCGTTTTTATCACTCTCGTGACGTTTTTCTGACAATTATAATACAATTCCTTTTTGTCTCTCTTGTGACGTTGTTCTGACAATTATAATTCAATTGGTTTTTTTCACTCTCGTGACGTTGTTCTGACAATTATAATACAATTCGTTTTTTCACTCTCGTGACGTTGTTCTGACAATTATAATACAATTCGTGTTTGTCACTCTTGTGATGTTATTCTGACAATTATAATGCCATTATGTTTGTCACTCTTGTGATGTTGTTCTGACAATTATAATACAATTCGTTTGTGTCACTCTTGTGACGTTTTTCTGACCATTATAATACAATTCTCTTTTTCACTTTGTGACGTTGTTCTGACAATTATAATACAATTCGTTTTGTCACTCTTGTGACGTTGTTCTAATAATTACAATACAATTCGTTTTTATCAATCTTGTGACGTTGGTCTAAGAATTATAATACAATTCGTTTATGTCACTCTTGTGACGCTGTTCTGACAATTATAATACAAATCGTTTTTATCACTCTTGTGACGTTGTTCTGACAATTATGATACAATTCTCTTTGTCACTCTTGTGACGTTGTTCTGACAATTATAATACAATACGTTTTTGTCACTCTTGTGACGTTTTTCTGTCAATTATAATACAATTCATTTTATCACTCCTGTGACGTTGTTCTGACAATTATAATACAATTCGTTTTTGTCACTCTTGTGACGTTTTTCTGACAATTATAATACAATTCGTTTTTTCTCTCTTTTGACGTTGTTCTGACAATTATAATAAAATTCGTTTTTATCACTCTTGTGACATTTTTCTGACAATTATAATACAATTCTGTTTGTCACTCTTGTGAAGTTGGTCTGACAATTATAATACAATTCGTTTTTATCACTCTTGTGACGTTATTCTGACAATTATAATGCAATTCGTTTTTGTCACTTTTGTGATGTTTTTCTGACAATTATAATACAATTCTGTTTGTCACTCTTGTGATGTTTTTCTGACAATTATAATACAATTCGCTTTGTCACTCTTGTGATGATGTTCTGACAATTATAATACAATGCTCTTTGTCACTCTTGTGACGTTGTTCTGACAATTATAATACAATTCGTTTTGTCACTCTTGTGACGTTGTTCTGATAATTATAATACAAATCGTTTTTATCAATCTTGTGACGTTGTTCTGAGAATTATAATACAATTCGTTTATGTCACTCTTGTGACGCTGTTCTGACAATTATAATACAATTCGTTTTTGTCACTCTCGTGATGTTTTTCTGACAATTATAATACAATTCCTTTTTGTCTCTCTTGTGACGTTGTTCTGACAATTATAATTCAATTGGTTTTTTTCACTCTCGTGACGTTGTTCTGACAATTATAATACAATTCGTTTTTTCACTCTCGTGACGTTGTTCTGACAATTATAATACAATTCGTGTTTGTCACTCTTGTGATGTTATTCTGACAATTATAATGCCATTATGTTTGTCACTCTTGTGATGTTGTTCTGACAATTATAATACAATTCGTTTGTGTCACTCTTGTGACGTTGTTCTGACAATTATAATACAATTCTCTTTGTCACTCTTGTGACGTTGATCTGGCAATTACAGCACAATTCTCTTTGTCACTCTTGTGACGTTTTTCTGACCATTATAATACACTTCTCTTTTTCACTTTGTGACGTTGTTCTGACAATTATAATACAATTCGTTTTGTCACTCTTGTGACGTTGTTCTAATAATTACAATACAATTCGTTTTTATCAATCTTGTGACGTTGGTCTAAGAATTATAATACAATTCGTTTATGTCACTCTTGTGACGCTGTTCTGACAATTATAATACAAATCGTTTTTATCACTCTTGTGACGTTGTTCTGACAATTATAATACAATTCGTTTTTTCACTCTCGTGACGTTGTTCTGACAATTATAATACAATTCGTTTTTGTCACTCTTGTGACGTTGTTCTGACAATTACAACACAAATCGTTTTTATCACTCTCGTGACGTTGTTCTGACAATTATAATTCAATTGGTTTTTTTCACTCTCGTGACGTTGTTCTGACAATTATGATACAATTCTCTTTGTCACTCTTGTGACGTTGTTCTGACAATTATAATACAATACGTTTTTGTCACTCTTGTGACGTTTTTCTGTCAATTATAATACAATTCGTTTTATCACTCCTGTGACATTGTTCTGACAATTATAATACAATTCATTTTTGTCACTCTTGTGACGTTTTTCTGACAATTATAATACAATTCGTTTTTTCTCTCTTATGACGTTGTTCTGACAATTATAATAAAATTCGTTTTTATCACTCTTGTGACATTTTTCTGACAATTATAATACAATTCTGTTTGTCACTCTTGTGACGTTGTTCTGACAATTATAATACAATTCGTTTATGTCACTCTTGTGACGTTGTTCTAACAATTATAATGCAATTCGTTTTTGTCACTCTTGTGACGTTGTTCTGACAATTATAATACAATTCGTTTTTATCACTCTTGTGACGTTGTTCTGACAATTATAATGCAATTAGTTTTTGTCACTCTTGTGAGGTTGTTCTGACAATTATAATACAATTCGTTTTTGTCACTCTTGTGACGTTGTTCTGACAATTATAATACAATTCGTTTTTGTCACTCTTGTGACATTTTTTTGACAATTATAATACAATTCTGTTTGTCACTCTTGTGACGTTGTTCTGACAATTATAATACAATTCTGTGTGTCACTCTTGTGACGTTGTTCTGACAATTATAATACAATTCAATTTTGTCACTCTTGTGACGTTGTTCTAATAATTACAATACAATTCGTTTTTATCAATCTTGTGACGTTGGTCTAAGAATTATAATACAATTCGTTTATGTCACTCTTGTGACGCTGTTCTGACAATTATAATACAAATCGTTTTTATCACTCTTGTGACGTTGTTCTGACAATTATAATACAATTCGTTTTTTCACTCTCGTGACGTTGTTCTGACAATTATAATACAATTCGTTTTTGTCACTCTTGTGACGTTGTTCTGACAATTACAACACAAATCGTTTTTATCACTCTCGTGACGTTGTTCTGACAATTATAATTCAATTGGTTTTTTTCACTCTCGTGACGTTGTTCTGACAATTATGATACAATTCTCTTTGTCACTCTTGTGACGTTGTTCTGACAATTATAATACAATACGTTTTTGTCACTCTTGTGACGTTTTTCTGTCAATTATAATACAATTCGTTTTATCACTCCTGTGACATTGTTCTGACAATTATAATACAATTCATTTTTGTCACTCTTGTGACGTTTTTCTGACAATTATAATACAATTCGTTTTTTCTCTCTTATGACGTTGTTCTGACAATTATAATAAAATTCGTTTTTATCACTCTTGTGACATTTTTCTGACAATTATAATACAATTCTGTTTGTCACTCTTGTGACGTTGTTCTGACAATTATAATACAATTCGTTTATGTCACTCTTGTGACGTTGTTCTAACAATTATAATGCAATTCGTTTTTGTCACTCTTGTGACGTTGTTCTGACAATTATAATACAATTCGTTTTTATCACTCTTGTGACGTTGTTCTGACAATTATAATGCAATTAGTTTTTGTCACTCTTGTGAGGTTGTTCTGACAATTATAATACAATTCGTTTTTGTCACTCTTGTGACGTTGTTCTGACAATTATAATACAATTCGTTTTTGTCACTCTTGTGACATTTTTTTGACAATTATAATACAATTCTGTTTGTCACTCTTGTGACGTTGTTCTGACAATTATAATACAATTCTGTGTGTCACTCTTGTGACGTTGTTCTGACAATTATAATACAATTCGTTTTTGTCACTCTTGTGACGTTGTTCTAATAATTACACCACAAATCGTTTTTATCACTCTCGTGACGTTGTTCTCACAATTATAATTCAATTGGTTTTTTTCACTCTCGTGACGTTGTTCTGACAATTACAATACAATTCGTTTTTATCACTCTCGTGACGTTTTTCTGACAATTATAATACAATTCCTTTTTGTCTCTCTTGTGACGTTGTTCTGACAATTATAATTCAATTGGTTTTTTTCACTCTCGTGACGTTGTTCTGACAATTATAATACAATTCGTTTTTTCACTCTCGTGACGTTGTTCTGACAATTATAATACAATTCGTGTTTGTCACTCTTGTGATGTTATTCTGACAATTATAATGCCATTATGTTTGTCACTCTTGTGATGTTGTTCTGACAATTATAATACAATTCGTTTGTGTCACTCTTGTGACGTTTTTCTGACCATTATAATACAATTCTCTTTTTCACTTTGTGACGTTGTTCTGACAATTATAATACAATTCGTTTTGTCACTCTTGTGACGTTGTTCTAATAATTACAATACAATTCGTTTTTATCAATCTTGTGACGTTGGTCTAAGAATTATAATACAATTCGTTTATGTCACTCTTGTGACGCTGTTCTGACAATTATAATACAAATCGTTTTTATCACTCTTGTGACGTTGTTCTGACAATTATGATACAATTCTCTTTGTCACTCTTGTGACGTTGTTCTGACAATTATAATACAATACGTTTTTGTCACTCTTGTGACGTTTTTCTGTCAATTATAATACAATTCATTTTATCACTCCTGTGACGTTGTTCTGACAATTATAATACAATTCGTTTTTGTCACTCTTGTGACGTTTTTCTGACAATTATAATACAATTCGTTTTTTCTCTCTTTTGACGTTGTTCTGACAATTATAATAAAATTCGTTTTTATCACTCTTGTGACATTTTTCTGACAATTATAATACAATTCTGTTTGTCACTCTTGTGAAGTTGGTCTGACAATTATAATACAATTCGTTTTTATCACTCTTGTGACGTTATTCTGACAATTATAATGCAATTCGTTTTTGTCACTTTTGTGATGTTTTTCTGACAATTATAATACAATTCTGTTTGTCACTCTTGTGATGTTTTTCTGACAATTATAATACAATTCGCTTTGTCACTCTTGTGATGATGTTCTGACAATTATAATACAATGCTCTTTGTCACTCTTGTGACGTTGTTCTGACAATTATAATACAATTCGTTTTGTCACTCTTGTGACGTTGTTCTGATAATTATAATACAAATCGTTTTTATCAATCTTGTGACGTTGTTCTGAGAATTATAATACAATTCGTTTATGTCACTCTTGTGACGCTGTTCTGACAATTATAATACAATTCGTTTTTGTCACTCTCGTGATGTTTTTCTGACAATTATAATACAATTCCTTTTTGTCTCTCTTGTGACGTTGTTCTGACAATTATAATTCAATTGGTTTTTTTCACTCTCGTGACGTTGTTCTGACAATTATAATACAATTCGTTTTTTCACTCTCGTGACGTTGTTCTGACAATTATAATACAATTCGTGTTTGTCACTCTTGTGATGTTATTCTGACAATTATAATGCCATTATGTTTGTCACTCTTGTGATGTTGTTCTGACAATTATAATACAATTCGTTTGTGTCACTCTTGTGACGTTGTTCTGACAATTATAATACAATTCTCTTTGTCACTCTTGTGACGTTGATCTGGCAATTACAGCACAATTCTCTTTGTCACTCTTGTGACGTTTTTCTGACCATTATAATACACTTCTCTTTTTCACTTTGTGACGTTGTTCTGACAATTATAATACAATTCGTTTTGTCACTCTTGTGACGTTGTTCTAATAATTACAATACAATTCGTTTTTATCAATCTTGTGACGTTGGTCTAAGAATTATAATACAATTCGTTTATGTCACTCTTGTGACGCTGTTCTGACAATTATAATACAAATCGTTTTTATCACTCTTGTGACGTTGTTCTGACAATTATGATACAATTCTCTTTGTCACTCTTGTGACGTTGTTCTGACAATTATAATACAATACGTTTTTGTCACTCTTGTGACGTTGTTCTGACAATTATAATACAATTCGTTTTTGTCACTCTTGTGACGTTGTTCTAATAATTACACCACAAATCGTTTTTATCACTCTCGTGACGTTGTTCTCACAATTATAATTCAATTGGTTTTTTTCACTCTCGTGACGTTGTTCTGACAATTACAATACAATTCGTTTTTATCACTCTCGTGACGTTTTTCTGACAATTATAATACAATTCGTTTTTGTCTCTCTTGTGACGTTGTTCTGACAATTATAATTCAATTGGTTTTTTTCACTCTCGTGACGTTGTTCTGACAATTATAATACAATTCGTTTTTTCACTCTCGTGACGTTGTTCTGACAATTATAATACAATTCGTGTTTGTCACTCTTGTGATGTTATTCTGACAATTATAATGCCATTATGTTTGTCACTCTTGTGATGTTGTTCTGACAATTATAATACAATTCGTTTGTGTCACTCTTGTGACGTTTTTCTGACCATTATAATACAATTCTCTTTTTCACTTTGTGACGTTGTTCTGACAATTATAATACAATTCGTTTTGTCACTCTTGTGACGTTGTTCTAATAATTACAATACAATTCGTTTTTATCAATCTTGTGACGTTGGTCTAAGAATTATAATACAATTCGTTTATGTCACTCTTGTGACGCTGTTCTGACAATTATAATACAAATCGTTTTTATCACTCTTGTGACGTTGTTCTGACAATTATGATACAATTCTCTTTGTCACTCTTGTGACGTTGTTCTGACAATTATAATACAATACGTTTTTGTCACTCTTGTGACGTTTTTCTGTCAATTATAATACAATTCATTTTATCACTCCTGTGACGTTGTTCTGACAATTATAATACAATTCGTTTTTGTCACTCTTGTGACGTTTTTCTGACAATTATAATACAATTCGTTTTTTCTCTCTTTTGACGTTGTTCTGACAATTATAATAAAATTCGTTTTTATCACTCTTGTGACATTTTTCTGACAATTATAATACAATTCTGTTTGTCACTCTTGTGAAGTTGGTCTGACAATTATAATACAATTCGTTTTTATCACTCTTGTGACGTTATTCTGACAATTATAATGCAATTCGTTTTTGTCACTTTTGTGATGTTTTTCTGACAATTATAATACAATTCTGTTTGTCACTCTTGTGATGTTTTTCTGACAAATATAATACAATTCGCTTTGTCACTCTTGTGATGATGTTCTGACAATTATAATACAATGCTCTTTGTCACTCTTGTGACGTTGTTCTGACAATTATAATACAATTCGTTTTGTCACTCTTGTGACGTTGTTCTGATAATTATAATACAAATCGTTTTTATCAATCTTGTGACGTTGTTCTGAGAATTATAATACAATTCGTTTATGTCACTCTTGTGACGCTGTTCTGACAATTATAATACAATTCGTTTTTGTCACTCTCGTGATGTTTTTCTGACAATTATAATACAATTCCTTTTTGTCTCTCTTGTGACGTTGTTCTGACAATTATAATTCAATTGGTTTTTTTCACTCTCGTGACGTTGTTCTGACAATTATAATACAATTCGTTTTTTCATTCTCGTGACGTTGTTCTGACAATTATAATACAATTCGTGTTTGTCACTCTTGTGATGTTATTCTGACAATTATAATGCCATTATGTTTGTCACTCTTGTGATGTTGTTCTGACAATTATAATACAATTCGTTTGTGTCACTCTTGTGACGTTGTTCTGACAATTATAATACAATTCTCTTTGTCACTCTTGTGACGTTGATCTGGCAATTACAGCACAATTCTCTTTGTCACTCTTGTGACGTTTTTCTGACCATTATAATACACTTCTCTTTTTCACTTTGTGACGTTGTTCTGACAATTATAATACAATTCGTTTTGTCACTCTTGTGACGTTGTTCTAATAATTACAATACAATTCGTTTTTATCAATCTTGTGACGTTGGTCTAAGAATTATAATACAATTCGTTTATGTCACTCTTGTGACGCTGTTCTGACAATTATGATACAAATCGTTTTTATCACTCTTGTGACGTTGTTCTGACAATAATGATACAATTCTCTTTGTCACTCTTGTGACGTTGTTCTGACAATTATAATACAATACGTTTTTGTCACTCTTGTGACGTTTTTCTGTCAATTATAATACAATTCGTTTTATCACTCCTGTGACGTTGTTCTGACAATTATAATACAATTCGTTTTTGTCACTCTTGTGACGTTTTTCTGACAATTATAATACAATTCGTTTTTTCTCTCTTATGACGTTGTTCTGACAATTATAATAAAATTCGTTTTTATTACTCTTTTGACATTTTTCTGACAATTATAATACAATTCTGTTTGTCACTCTTGTGAAGTTGGTCTGACAATTATAATACAATTCGTTTTTATCACTCTTGTGACGTTGTTCTGACAATTATAATACAATTCGTTTATGTCACTCTTGTGACGTTGTTCTAACAATTATAATGCAATTCGTTTTTGTCACTCTTGTGACGTTGTTCTGACAATTATAATACAATTCGTGTTTATCACTCTTGTGACGTTGTTCTGACAATTATAATGCAATTCGTTTTTGTCACTCTTGTGAGGTTGTTCTGACAATTATAATACAATTCGTTTTTGTCACTCTTGTGACGTTGTTCTGACAATTATAATACAATTCGTTTTTGTTTCTCTTGGGACGTTGTTCTGACAATTACAACACAATTCGTTTTTATCACTCTCGTGACGTTGTTATGACAATTATAATACAATTCTGTTTGTCACTCTTTTGACGTTGTTCTGACAATTATAATACAATTCTGTGTGTCACTCTTGTGACGTTGTTCTGACAATTATAATGCAATTCGTTTTTGTCACTCTTGTGACGTTGTTCTGACAATTATAATACAATTCGTGTTTATCACTCTTGTGACGTTGTTCTGACAATTATAATGCAATTCGTTTTTGTCACTCTTGTGACATTGTTCTGACAATTATAATACAATTCGTTTGTATCTCTCTTGTGACGTTGTTCTGACAATTATAATACAATTCGTTTTTGTTTCTCTTGTGACGTTGTTCTGACAATTACAACACAATTCGTTTTTATCACTCTCGTGACGTTGTTCTGACAATTATAATACAATTCTCTTTGTCACTCTTGTGACGTTGTTCTGACAATTATAATGCAATTCGTTTTTGTCACTTTTGTGATGTTTTTCTGACAATTATAATACAATTCTGTTTGTCACTCTCGTGATGTTTTTCTGACAATTATATTACAATTCTCTTTGTCACTCTTGTGACGTTTTTCTGACAATTATAATACAATGCTCTTTGTCACTCTTGTGACGTTGATCTGGCAATTACAACACAATTCTCTGTGTCACTCTTGTGACGTTTTTCTGACAATTATAATACAATTATCTTTTTCACTCTTGTGACGTTGTTCTGATAATTATAATACAATTCGTTTATGTCACTCTTGTGACGTTGTTCTGACAATTATAATACAATTCGTTTTTATCAATCTTGTGACGTTGTTCTGACAATTATAATACAATTCGTTTATGTCACTCTTGTGACGTTGTTCTGACAATTATAATACAATTCGTTTTTGTCACTCTTGTGATGTTTTTCTGACAATTATAATACAATTCGTGTATGTCACTCTTGTGACGTTGTTCTGACAATTATAATACAATTCGTTTATGTCACTCTTGTGACGTTGTTCTGACAATTATAATACAATTCGTTTTTATCTCTCTTGTGACGTTGTTCTGACAATTATAATACAATTCGTTTTTGTCACTCTTGTGATGTTTTTCTGACAATTATAATACAATTCGTGTATGTCACTCTTGTGACGTTGTTCTGACAATTATAATACAATTCGTATTTGTCACTCTTGTGACGTTGTTCTGACAATTATAATACAATTCGTTTTTGTTTCTCTTGGGACGTTGTTCTGACAATTACAACACAATTCGTTTTTATCACTTTCGTGACGTAGTTATGACAATTATAATACAATACTCTTTGTCACTCTTGTGACGTTGTTCTGACAATTATAATGCAATTCGTTTTTGTTACTTTTGTGATGTTTTTCTGACAATTATAATACAATTCTGTTTGTCACTCTTGTGATGTTTTTTTTACAATTATAATACAATTCTCTTTGTCACTCTTGTGACGTTGTTCTGACAATTATAATACAATGCTCTTTGTCACTCTTGTGACGTTGATTTGGCAATTACAACACAATTCTCTTTGTCACTCTTGTGACGTTGTTCTGACAATTACAACACAATTCGTTTTTATCACTCTCGTGACGTTGTTATGACAATTATAATACAATGCTCTTTGTCACTCTTGTGACGTTGATCTGGCAATTACAACACAATTCTCTTTGTCACTCTTGTGACGTTATTCTGACAATTACAACACAATTCGTTTTTATCACTCTCGTGACGTTGTTCTGACAATTATAATGCAATTCGTTTTTGTCACTTTTATGATGTTTTTCTGACAATTATAATACAATTCTGTTTGTCACTCTTGTGATGTTTTTCTGACAATTATAATACAATTCGCTTTGTCACTCTTGTGATGATGTTCTGACAATTATAATACAATGCTCTTTGTCACTCTTGTGACGTTGTTCTGACAATTATAATACAATTCGTTTTGTCACTCTTGTGACGTTGTTCTGATAATTATAATACAAATCGTTTTTATCAATCTTGTGACGTTGTTCTGAGAATTATAATACAATTTGTTTATGTCACTCTTGTGACGCTGTTCTGACAATTATAATACAATTCGTTTTTATCACTCTTGTGACGTTGTTCTGACAATTATGATACAATTCTCTTTGTCACTCTTGTGACGTTGATCTGGCAATTACAACACAATTCTCTTTGTCACTCTTGTGACGTTTTTCTGACAATTATAATACAATTCTCTTTTTCACTCTTGTGACGTTGTTCTGACAATTATAATACAATTTGTTTTGTCACTCTTGTGACGTTGTTCTGATAATTATAATACAATTCGTTTTTATCTCTCTTGTGACGTTGTTCTGACAATTATAATACAATTCGTTTTTGTCACTCTTGTGATGTTTTTTTGACAATTATAATACAATTCGTTTATGTCACTCTTGTGACGTTGTTCTGACAATTATAATACAATTCGTTTTTGTTTCTCTTGTGACGTTGTTCTGACAATTACAACACAATTCGTTTTTATCACTCTCGTTGTTATGACAATTATAATACAATTATGTTTGTCAATCTTGTGACGTTGTTCTGACAATTGTAATACCATTCGTTTTTGTCACTCTTGTGACGTTGTTCTGACAATTATAATGCAATTCGTTTTTGTCACTTTTGTGATGTTTTTCTGACAATTATAATACAATTCTGTTTGTCACTATTGTGATGTTTTTCTGACAATTATAATACAATTCTCTTTGTCACTCTTGTGACGGTGTTCTGACAATTATAATACAATTCTCTTTGTCACTCTTGTGACGTTGATCTGGCAATTACAGCACAATTCTCTTTGTCACTCTTGTGACGTTTTTCTGACAATTATAATACAATTCTCTTTTTCACTCTTGTGACGTTGTTCTGACAATTATAATACAATTCGTTTTGTCACTCTTTTGACGTTTTTCTGACAATTATAATACAATTCTCTTTTTCACTCTTGTGACGTTGTTCTGATAATTATAATACAATTCGTTTTTATCAATCTTGTGACGTTGTTCTGAGAATTATAATACAATTCGTTTATGTCACTCTTGTGACGCTGTTCTGACAATTATAATACAATTCGTTTTTGTCACTCTTGTGACGTTGTTCCGACAATTATAATACCATTCGTTTTTGTCACTCTTGTGACGTTGTTCTGACAATTATAATACAATTCGTTTATGTCACTCTTGTGACATTGTTCTGACAATTATATTACAATTCGTTTTTATCTCTCTTGTGACGTTGTTCTGACAATTATAATACAATTCGTGTTTGTTACTCTTGTGACGTTGTTCTGACAATTATAATACAATTCGTTTTTGTTTCTCTTGGGACGTTGTTCTGACAATTACAACACAATTCGTTTTTATCACTCTCGTGACGTTGTTATGACAATTATAATACAATTCTCTTTGTCACTCTTGTGACGTTGTTCTGACAATTATAATGCAATTCGTTTTTTTCACTTTTGTGATGTTTTTCTGACAATTATAATACAATTCTGTTTGTCACTCTCGTGATGTTTTTCTGACAATTATATTACAATTCTCTTTGTCACTCTTGGGACGTTGATCTGGCAATTACAACACAATTCTGTTTGTCACTCTTGTGACGTTTTTCTGACAATTATAATACAATGCTCTTTGTCACTCTTGTGACGTTGATCTGGCAAATACAACACAATTCTCTTTGTCACTCTTGTGACGTTTTTCTGACAATTATAATACAATTCTCTTTTTCAGTCTTGTGACGTTGTTCTGACAATTATAATACAATTCGTTTTGTCACTCTTGTGACGTTGTTCTGATAATTATAATACAATTCGTTTTTATCAATCTTGTGACGTTGTTCTGACAATTATAATACAATTCGTTTATGTCACTCTTGTGACGCTGTTCTGACAATTATAATACAATTCGTTTTTATCACTCTTGTGACGTTGTTCTGACAATTATAATGCAATTCATTTTTGTCACTCTTGTGAGGTTGTTCTGACAATTATAATACAATTCGTTTTGGTCACTCTTGTGACGTTGTTCTGACAATTATAATACAATTCGTTTTTGTTTCTCTTGGGACGTTGTTCTGACAATTACAACACAATTCGTTTTTATCACTCTCGTGACGTTGTTTTGACAATTATAATACAATTCTGTTTGTCACTCTTGTGACGTTGTTCTGACAATTATAATACAATTCTGTGTGTCACTCTTGTGACGTTGTTCTGACAATTATAATACAATTCGTTTATGTCACTCTTGTGACATTGTTCTGACAATTACAATACAATTCGTTTGTATCTCTCTTGTGACGTTGTTCTGACAATTATAATACAATTCGTGTTTGTTACTCTTGTGACGTTGTTCTGACAATTATAATACAATTCGTTTTTGTTTCTCTTGTGACGTTGTTCTGACAATTACAACACAATTCGTTTTTATCACTCTCGTGACGTTGTTATGACAATTATAATACAATTCTCTTTGTCACTCTTGTGACGTTGTTCTGACAATTATAATGCTATTCGTTTTTGTCACTTTTGTGATGTTTTTCTGACAATTATAATACAATTCTGTTTGTCACTCTCGTGATGTTTTTCTGACAATTATATTACAATTCTCTTTGTCACTCTTGTGACGTTTTTCTGACAATTATAATACAATGCTCTTTGTCACTCTTGTGACGTTGATCTGGCAATTACAACACAATTCTCTGTGTCACTCTTGTGACGTTTTTCTGACAATTATAATACAATTCTCTTTTTCACTCTTGTGACGTTGTTCTGATAATTATAATACAATTCGTTTTTATCAATCTTGTGACGTTGTTCTGACAATTATAATACAATTCGTTTATGTCACTCTTGTGACGCTGTTCTGACAATTATAATACAATTCGTTTTTATCACTCTCGTGACGTTGTTCTGACAATTATAATACAATTCGTTTTTGTCACTCTTGTGATGTTTTTCTGACAATTATAATACAATTCGTGTATGTCACTCTTGTGACGTTGTTCTGACAATTATAATACAATTCGTTTATGTCACTCTTGTGACGTTGTTCTGACAATTATAATACAATTCGTTTTTATCTCTCTTGTGACGTTGTTCTGACAATTATAATACAATTCGTTTTTGTCACTCTTGTGATGTTTTTCTGACAATTATAATACAATTCGTGTATGTCACTCTTGTGACGTTGTTCTGACAATTATAATACAATTCGTATTTGTCACTCTTGTGACGTTGTTCTGACAATTATAATACAATTCGTTTTTGTTTCTCTTGGGACGTTGTTCTGACAATTACAACACAATTCGTTTTGATCACTTTCGTGACGTAGTTATGACAATTATAATACAATACTCTTTGTCACTCTTGTGACGTTGTTCTGACAATTATAATGCAATTCGTTTTTGTCACTTTTGTGATGTTTTTCTGACAATTATAATACAATTCTGTTTGTCACTCTTGTGATGTTTTTTTTACAATTATAATACAATTCTCTTTGTCACTCTTGTGACGTTGTTCTGACAATTATAATACAATGCTCTTTGTCACTCTTGTGACGTTGATCTGGCAATTACAACACAATTCTCTTTGTCACTCTTGTGACGTTGTTCTGACAATTACAACACAATTCGTTTTTATCACTCTCGTGACGTTGTTATGACAATTATAATACAATGCTCTTTGTCACTCTTGTGACGTTGATCTGGCAATTACAACACAATTCTCTTTGTCACTCTTGTGACGTTGTTCTGACAATTACAACACAATTCGTTTTTATCACTCTCGTGACGTTGTTCTGACAATTATAATGCAATTCGTTTTTGGCACTTTTGTGATGTTTTTCTGACAATTATAATACAATTCTGTTTGTCACTCTTGTGATGTTTTTCTGACAATTATAATACAATTCGCTTTGTCACTCTTGTGATGATGTTCTGACAATTATAATACAGTGCTCTTTGTCACTCTTGTGACGTTGTTCTGACAATTATAATACAATTCGTTTTGTTACTCTTGTGACGTTGTTCTGATAATTATAATACAAATCGTTTTTATCAATCTTGTGACGTTGTTCTGAGAATTATAATACAATTCGTTTACGTCACTCTTGTGACGCTGTTCTGACAATTATAATACAATTCGTTTTTATCACTCTTGTGACGTTGTTCTGACAATTATGATACAATTCTCTTTGTCACTCTTGTGACGTTGATCTGGCAATTACAACACAATTCTCTTTGTCACTCTTGTGACGTTTTTCTGACAATTATAATACAATTCTCTTTTTCACTCTTGTGACGTTGTTCTGACAATTATAATACAATTTGTTTTGTCACTCTTGTGACGTTGTTCTGATAATTATAATACAATTCGTTTTTATCTCTCTTGTGACGTTGTTCTGACAATTATAATACAATTCGTTTTTGTCACTCTTGTGATGTTTTTTTGACAATTATAATACAATTCGTTTATGTCACTCTTGTGACGTTGTTCTGACAATTATAATACAATTCGTTTTTGTTTCTCTTGTGACGTTGTTCTGACAATTACAACACAATTCGTTTTTATCACTCTCGTTGTTATGACAATTATAATACAATTATGTTTGTCAATCTTGTGACGTTGTTCTGACAATTGTAATACCATTCGTTTTTGTCATTCTTGTGACGTTGTTCTGACAATTATAACGCAATTCTCTTTTTCACTCTTGTGACGTTGTTCTGATAATTATAATGCAATTCGTTTTTATCAATCTTGTGACGTTGTTCTGAGAATTATAATACAATTCGTTTATGTCACTCTTGTGACGCTGTTCTAACAATTATAATACAATTCGTTTTTGTCACTCTTGTGACGTTGTTCCGACAATTATAATACCATTCGTTTTTGTCACTCTTGTGACATTGTTCTGACAATTATATTACAATTCGTTTTTATCTCTCTTGTGACGTTGTTCTGACAATTATAATACAATTCGTGTTTGTTACTCTTGTGACGTTGTTCTGACAATTATAATACAATTCGTTTTGTCACTCTTTTGACGTTTTTCTGACAATTATAATACAATTCTCTTTTTCACTCTTGTGACGTTGTTCTGATAATTATAATACAATTCGTTTTTATCAATCTTGTGACGTTGTTCTGAGAATTATAATACAATTCGTTTATGTCACTCTTGTGACGCTGTTCTGACAATTATAATACAATTCGTTTTTGTCACTCTTGTGACGTTGTTCCGACAATTATAATACCATTCGTTTTTGTCACTCTTGTGACGTTGTTCTGACAATTATAATACAATTCGTTTATGTCACTCTTGTGACATTGTTCTGACAATTATATTACAATTCGTTTTTATCTCTCTTGTGACGTTGTTCTGACAATTATAATACAATTCGTGTTTGTTACTCTTGTGACGTTGTTCTGACAATTATAATACAATTCGTTTTTGTTTCTCTTGGGACGTTGTTCTGACAATTACAACACAATTCGTTTTTATCACTCTCGTGACGTTGTTATGACAATTATAATACAATTCTCTTTGTCACTCTTGTGACGTTGTTCTGACAATTATAATGCAATTCGTTTTTTTCACTTTTGTGATGTTTTTCTGACAATTATAATACAATTCTGTTTGTCACTCTCGTGATGTTTTTCTGACAATTATATTACAATTCTCTTTGTCACTCTTGGGACGTTGATCTGGCAATTACAACACAATTCTGTTTGTCACTCTTGTGACGTTTTTCTGACAATTATAATACAATGCTCTTTGTCACTCTTGTGACGTTGATCTGGCAAATACAACACAATTCTCTTTGTCACTCTTGTGACGTTTTTCTGACAATTATAATACAATTCTCTTTTTCAGTCTTGTGACGTTGTTCTGACAATTATAATACAATTCGTTTTGTCACTCTTGTGACGTTGTTCTGATAATTATAATACAATTCGTTTTTATCAATCTTGTGACGTTGTTCTGACAATTATAATACAATTCGTTTATGTCACTCTTGTGACGCTGTTCTGACAATTATAATACAATTCGTTTTTATCACTCTTGTGACGTTGTTCTGACAATTATAATGCAATTCATTTTTGTCACTCTTGTGAGGTTGTTCTGACAATTATAATACAATTCGTTTTTGTCACTCCTGTGACGTTGTTCTGACAATTATAATACAATTCGTTTTTGTTTCTCTTGGGACGTTGTTCTGACAATTACAACACAATTCGTTTTTATCACTCTCGTGACGTTGTTTTGACAATTATAATACAATTCTGTTTGTCACTCTTGTGACGTTGTTCTGACAATTATAATACAATTCTGTGTGTCACTCTTGTGACGTTGTTCTGACAATTATAATACAATTCGTTTATGTCACTCTTGTGACATTGTTCTGACAATTATAATACAATTCGTTTGTATCTCTCTTGTGACGTTGTTCTGACAATTATAATACAATTCGTGTTTGTTACTCTTGTGACGTTGTTCTGACAATTATAATACAATTCGTTTTTGTTTCTCTTGTGACGTTGTTCTGACAATTACAACACAATTCGTTTTTATCACTCTCGTGACGTTGTTATGACAATTATAATACAATTCTCTTTGTCACTCTTGTGACGTTGTTCTGACAATTATAATGCTATTCGTTTTTGTCACTTTTGTGATGTTTTTCTGACAATTATAATACAATTCTGTTTGTCACTCTCGTGATGTTTTTCTGACAATTATATTACAATTCTCTTTGTCACTCTTGTGACGTTTTTCTGACAATTATAATACAATGCTCTTTGTCACTCTTGTGACGTTGATCTGGCAATTACAACACAATTCTCTGTGTCACTCTTGTGACGTTTTTCTGACAATTATAATACAATTCTCTTTTTCACTCTTGTGACGTTGTTCTGATAATTATAATACAATTCGTTTTTATCAATCTTGTGACGTTGTTCTGACAATTATAATACAATTCGTTTATGTCACTCTTGTGACGCTGTTCTGACAATTATAATACAATTCGTTTTTATCACTCTCGTGACGTTGTTCTGACAATTATAATACAATTCGTTTTTGTCACTCTTGTGATGTTTTTCTGACAATTATAATACAATTCGTGTATGTCACTCTTGTGACGTTGTTCTAACAATTATAATACAATTCGTTTATGTCACTCTTGTGACGTTGTTCTGACAATTATAATACAATTCGTTTTTATCTCTCTTGTGACGTTGTTCTGACAATTATAATACAATTCGTTTTTGTCACTCTTGTGATGTTTTTCTGACAATTATAATACAATTCGTGTATGTCACTCTTGTGACGTTGTTCTGACAATTATAATACAATTCGTATTTGTCACTCTTGTGACGTTGTTCTGACAATTATAATACAATTCGTTTTTGTTTCTCTTGGGACGTTGTTCTGACAATTACAACACAATTCGTTTTGATCACTTTCGTGACGTAGTTATGACAATTATAATACAATACTCTTTGTCACTCTTGTGACGTTGTTCTGACAATTATAATGCAATTCGTTTTTGTCACTTTTGTGATGTTTTTCTGACAATTATAATACAATTCTGTTTGTCACTCTTGTGATGTTTTTTTTACAATTATAATACAATTCTCTTTGTCACTCTTGTGACGTTGTTCTGACAATTATAATACAATGCTCTTTGTCACTCTTGTGACGTTGTTCTGGCAATTACAACACAATTCGTTTTTATCACTCTCGTGACGTTGTTATGACAATTATAATACAATGCTCTTTGTCACTCTTGTGACGTTGATCTGGCAATTACAACACAATTCTCTTTGTCACTCTTGTGACGTTGTTCTGACAATTACAACACAATTCGTTTTTATCACTCTCGTGACGTTGTTCTGACAATTATAATGCAATTCGTTTTTGGCACTTTTGTGATGTTTTTCTGACAATTATAATACAATTCTGTTTGTCACTCTTGTGATGTTTTTCTGACAATTATAATACAATTCGCTTTGTCACTCTTGTGATGATGTTCTGACAATTATAATACAATGCTCTTTGTCACTCTTGTGACGTTGTTCTGACAATTATAATACAATTCGTTTTGTTACTCTTGTGACGTTGTTCTGATAATTATAATACAAATCGTTTTTATCAATCTTGTGACGTTGTTCTGAGAATTATAATACAATTCGTTTACGTCACTCTTGTGACGCTGTTCTGACAATTATAATACAATTCGTTTTTATCACTCTTGTGACGTTGTTCTGACAATTATGATACAATTCTCTTTGTCACTCTTGTGACGTTGATCTGGCAATTACAACACAATTCTCTTTGTCACTCTTGTGACGTTTTTCTGACAATTATAATACAATTCTCTTTTTCACTCTTGTGACGTTGTTCTGACAATTATAATACAATTTGTTTTGTCACTCTTGTGACGTTGTTCTGATAATTATAATACAATTCGTTTTTATCTCTCTTGTGACGTTGTTCTGACAATTATAATACAATTCGTTTTTGTCACTCTTGTGATGTTTTTTTGACAATTATAATACAATTCGTTTATGTCACTCTTGTGACGTTGTTCTGACAATTATAATACAATTCGTTTTTGTTTCTCTTGTGACGTTGTTCTGACAATTACAACACAATTCGTTTTTATCACTCTCGTTGTTATGACAATTATAATACAATTATGTTTGTCAATCTTGTGACGTTGTTCTGACAATTGTAATACCATTCGTTTTTGTCACTCTTGTGACGTTGTTCTGACAATTATAACGCAATTCTCTTTTTCACTCTTGTGACGTTGTTCTGATAATTATAATGCAATTCGTTTTTATCAATCTTGTGACGTTGTTCTGAGAATTATAATACAATTCGTTTATGTCACTCTTGTGACGCTGTTCTGACAATTATAATACAATTCGTTTTTGTCACTCTTGTGACGTTGTTCCGACAATTATAATACCATTCGTTTTTGTCACTCTTGTGACATTGTTCTGACAATTATATTACAATTCGTTTTTATCTCTCTTGTGACGTTGTTCTGACAATTATAATACAATTCGTGTTTGTTACTCTTGTGACGTTGTTCTGACAATTATAATACAATTCGTTTTGTCACTCTTTTGACGTTTTTCTGACAATTATAATACAATTCTCTTTTTCACTCTTGTGACGTTGTTCTGATAATTATAATACAATTCGTTTTTATCAATCTTGTGACGTTGTTCTGAGAATTATAATACAATTCGTTTATGTCACTCTTGTGACGCTGTTCTGACAATTATAATACAATTCGTTTTTGTCACTCTTGTGACGTTGTTCCGACAATTATAATACCATTCGTTTTTGTCTCTCTTGTGACGTTGTTCTGACAATTATAATACAATTCGTGTTTGTTACTCTTGTGACGTTGTTATGACAATTATAATACAATTCTCTTTGTCACTCTTGTGACGTTGTTCTGACAATTATAATGCAATTCGTTTTTTTCACTTTTGTGATGTTTTTCTGACAATTATAATACAATTCTGTTTGTCACTCTCGTGATGTTTTTCTGACAATTATATTACAATTCTCTTTGTCACTCTTGGGACGTTGATCTGGCAATTACAACACAATTCTGTTTGTCACTCTTGTGACGTTTTTCTGACAATTATAATACAATGCTCTTTGTCACTCTTGTGACGTTGATCTGGCAAATACAACACAATTCTCTTTGTCACTCTTGTGACGTTTTTCTGACAATTATAATACAATTCTCTTTTTCAGTCTTGTGACGTTGTTCTGACAATTATAATACAATTCGTTTTGTCACTCTTGTGACGTTGTTCTGATAATTATAATACAATTCGTTTTTATCAATCTTGTGACGTTGTTCTGACAATTATAATACAATTCGTTTATGTCACTCTTGTGACGCTGTTCTGACAATTATAATACAATTCGTTTTTATCACTCTTGTGACGTTGTTCTGACAATTATAATGCAATTCATTTTTGTCACTCTTGTGAGGTTGTTCTGACAATTATAATACAATTCGTTTTTGTCACTCTTGTGACGTTGTTCTGACAATTATAATACAATTCGTTTTTGTTTCTCTTGGGACGTTGTTCTGACAATTACAACACAATTCGTTTTTATCACTCTCGTGACGTTGTTTTGACATTTATAATACAATTCTGTTTGTCACTCTTGTGACGTTGTTCTGACAATTATAATACAATTCTGTGTGTCACTCTTGTGACGTTGTTCTGACAATTATAATACAATTCGTTTATGTCACTCTTGTGACATTGTTCTGACAATTATAATACAATTCGTTTGTATCTCTCTTGTGACGTTGTTCTGACAATTATAATACAATTCGTGTTTGTTACTCTTGTGACGTTGTTCTGACAATTATAATACAATTCGTTTTTGTTTCTCTTGTGACGTTGTTCTGACAATTACAACACAATTCGTTTTTCTCACTCTCGTGACGTTGTTATGACAATTATAATACAATTCTCTTTGTCACTCTTGTGACGTTGTTCTGACAATTATAATGCTATTCGTTTTTGTCACTTTTGTGATGTTTTTCTGACAATTATAATACAATTCTGTTTGTCACTCTCGTGATGTTTTTCTGACAATTATATTACAATTTTCTTTGTCACTCTTGTGACGTTTTTCTGACAATTATAATACAATGCTCTTTGTCACTCTTGTGACGTTGATCTGGCAATTACAACACAATTCTCTGTGTCACTCTTGTGACGTTTTTCTGACAATTATAATACAATTCTCTTTTTCACTCTTGTGACGTTGTTCTGATAATTATAATACAATTCGTTTTTATCAATCTTGTGACGTTGTTCTGACAATTATAATACAATTCGTTTATGTCACTCTTGTGACGCTGTTCTGACAATTATAATACAATTCGTTTTTATCACTCTCGTGACGTTGTTCTGACAATTATAATACAATTCGTTTTTGTCACTCTTGTGATGTTTTTCTGACAATTATAATACAATTCGTGTATGTCACTCTTGTGACGTTGTTCTGACAATTATAATACAATTCGTTTATGTCACTCTTGTGACGTTGTTCTGACAATTATAATACAATTCGTTTTTATCTCTCTTGTGACGTTGTTCTGACAATTATAATACAATTCGTTTTTGTCACTCTTGTGATGTTTTTCTGACAATTATAATACAATTCGTGTATGTCACTCTTGTGACGTTGTTCTGACAATTATAATACAATTCGTATTTGTCACTCTTGTGACGTTGTTCTGACAATTATAATACAATTCGTTTTTGTTTCTCTTGGGACGTTGTTCTGACAATTACAACACAATTCGTTTTGATCACTTTCGTGACGTAGTTATGACAATTATAATACAATACTCTTTGTCACTCTTGTGACGTTGTTCTGACAATTATAATGCAATTCGTTTTTGTCACTTTTGTGATGTTTTTCTGACAATTATAATACAATTCTGTTTGTCACTCTTGTGATGTTTTTTTTACAATTATAATACAATTCTCTTTGTCACTCTTGTGACGTTGTTCTGACAATTATAATACAATGCTCTTTGTCACTCTTGTGACGTTGATCTGGCAATTACAACACAATTCTCTTTGTCACTCTTGTGACGTTGTTCTGACAATTACAACACAATTCGTTTTTATCACTCTCGTGACGTTGTTATGACAATTATAATACAATGCTCTTTGTCACTCTTGTGACGTTGATCTGGCAATTACAACACAATTCTCTTTGTCACTCTTGTGACGTTGTTCTGACAATTATAATACAATTCTGTTTGTCACTTTTGTGATGTTTTTCTGACAATTATAATACAATTCTGTTTGTCACTCTTGTGATGTTTTTTTTACAATTATAATACAATTCTCTTTGTCACTCTTGTGACGTTGTTCTGACAATTATAATACAATGCTCTTTGTCACTCTTGTGACGTTGATCTGGCAATTACAACACAATTCTCTTTGTCACTCTTGTGACGTTGTTCTGACAATTACAACACAATTCGTTTTTATCACTCTCGTGACGTTGTTATGACAATTATAATACAATGCTCTTTGTCACTCTTGTGACGTTGATCTGGCAATTACAACACAATTCGTTTTTATCACTCTCGTGACGTTGTTCTGACAATTATAATGCAATTCGTTTTTGGCACTTTTGTGATGTTTTTCTGACAATTATAATACAATTCTGTTTGTCACTCTTGTGATGTTTTTCTGACAATTATAATACAATTCGCTTTGTCACTCTTGTGATGATGTTCTGACAATTATAATACAATGCTCTTTGTCACTCTTGTGACGTTGTTCTGACAATTATAATACAATTCGTTTTGTTACTCTTGTGACGTTGTTCTGATAATTATAATACAAATCGTTTTTATCAATCTTGTGACGTTGTTCTGAGAATTATAATACAATTCGTTTACGTCACTCTTGTGACGCTGTTCTGACAATTATAATACAATTCGTTTTTATCACTCTTGTGACGTTGTTCTGACAATTATGATACAATTCTCTTTGTCACTCTTGTGACGTTGATCTGGCAATTACAACACAATTCTCTTTGTCACTCTTGTGACGTTTTTCTGACAATTATAATACAATTCTCTTTTTCACTCTTGTGACGTTGTTCTGACAATTATAATACAATTTGTTTTGTCACTCTTGTGACGTTGTTCTGATAATTATAATACAATTCGTTTTTATCTCTCTTGTGACGTTGTTCCGACAATTATAATACAATTCGTTTTTGTCACTCTTGTGATGTTTTTTTGACAATTATAATACAATTCGTTTATGTCACTCTTGTGACGTTGTTCTGACAATTATAATACAATTCGTTTTTGTTTCTCTTGTGACGTTGTTCTGACAATTACAACACAATTCGTTTTTATCACTCTCGTTGTTATGACAATTATAATACAATTATGTTTGTCAATCTTGTGACGTTGTTCTGACAATTGTAATACCATTCGTTTTTGTCACTCTTGTGACGTTGTTCTGACAATTATAACGCAATTCTCTTTTTCACTCTTGTGACGTTGTTCTGATAATTATAATGCAATTCGTTTTTATCAATCTTGTGACGTTGTTCTGAGAATTATAATACAATTCGTTTATGTCACTCTTGTGACGCTGTTCTGACAATTATAATACAATTCGTTTATGTCACTCTTGTGACGTTGTTCTGACAATTATAATACAATTCGTATTTGTCACTCTTGTGACGTTGTTCTGACAATTATAATACAATTCGTTTTTGTTTCTCTTGGGACGTTGTTCTGACAATTACAACACAATTCGTTTTGATCACTTTCGTGACGTAGTTATGACAATTATAATACAATACTCTTTGTCACTCTTGTGACGTTGTTCTGACAATTATAATGCAATTCGTTTTTGTCACTTTTGTGATGTTTTTCTGACAATTATAATACAATTCTGTTTGTCACTCTTGTGATGTTTTTTTTACAATTATAATACAATTCTCTTTGTCACTCTTGTGACGTTGTTCTGACAATTATAATACAATGCTCTTTGTCACTCTTGTGACGTTGATCTGGCAATTACAACACAATTCTCTTTGTCACTCTTGTGACGTTGTTCTGACAATTACAACACAATTCGTTTTTATCACTCTCGTGACGTTGTTATGACAATTATAATACAATGCTCTTTGTCACTCTTGTGACGTTGATCTGGCAATTACAACACAATTCTCTTTGTCACTCTTGTGACGTTGTTCTGACAATTATAATACAATTCTGTTTGTCACTTTTGTGATGTTTTTCTGACAATTATAATACAATTCTGTTTGTCACTCTTGTGATGTTTTTTTTACAATTATAATACAATTCTCTTTGTCACTCTTGTGACGTTGTTCTGACAATTATAATACAATGCTCTTTGTCACTCTTGTGACGTTGATCTGGCAATTACAACACAATTCTCTTTGTCACTCTTGTGACGTTGTTCTGACAATTACAACACAATTCGTTTTTATCACTCTCGTGACGTTGTTATGACAATTATAATACAATGCTCTTTGTCACTCTTGTGACGTTGATCTGGCAATTACAACACAATTCGTTTTTATCACTCTCGTGACGTTGTTCTGACAATTATAATGCAATTCGTTTTTGGCACTTTTGTGATGTTTTTCTGACAATTATAATACAATTCTGTTTGTCACTCTTGTGATGTTTTTCTGACAATTATAATACAATTCGCTTTGTCACTCTTGTGATGATGTTCTGACAATTATAATACAATGCTCTTTGTCACTCTTGTGACGTTGTTCTGACAATTATAATACAATTCGTTTTGTTACTCTTGTGACGTTGTTCTGATAATTATAATACAAATCGTTTTTATCAATCTTGTGACGTTGTTCTGAGAATTATAATACAATTCGTTTACGTCACTCTTGTGACGCTGTTCTGACAATTATAATACAATTCGTTTTTATCACTCTTGTGACGTTGTTCTGACAATTATGATACAATTCTCTTTGTCACTCTTGTGACGTTGATCTGGCAATTACAACACAATTCTCTTTGTCACTCTTGTGACGTTTTTCTGACAATTATAATACAATTCTCTTTTTCACTCTTGTGACGTTGTTCTGACAATTATAATACAATTTGTTTTGTCACTCTTGTGACGTTGTTCTGATAATTATAATACAATTCGTTTTTATCTCTCTTGTGACGTTGTTCCGACAATTATAATACAATTCGTTTTTGTCACTCTTGTGATGTTTTTTTGACAATTATAATACAATTCGTTTATGTCACTCTTGTGACGTTGTTCTGACAATTATAATACAATTCGTTTTTGTTTCTCTTGTGACGTTGTTCTGACAATTACAACACAATTCGTTTTTATCACTCTCGTTGTTATGACAATTATAATACAATTATGTTTGTCAATCTTGTGACGTTGTTCTGACAATTGTAATACCATTCGTTTTTGTCACTCTTGTGACGTTGTTCTGACAATTATAACGCAATTCTCTTTTTCACTCTTGTGACGTTGTTCTGATAATTATAATGCAATTCGTTTTTATCAATCTTGTGACGTTGTTCTGAGAATTATAATACAATTCGTTTATGTCACTCTTGTGACGCTGTTCTGACAATTATAATACAATTCGTTTTTGTCACTCTTGTGACGTTGTTCCGACAATTATAATACCATTCGTTTTTGTCACTCTTGTGACATTGTTCTGACAATTATATTACAATTCGTTTTTATCTCTCTTGTGACGTTGTTCTGACAATTATAATACAATTCGTTTTTGTTTCTCTTGGGACGTTGTTCTGACAATTACAACACAATTCGTTTTTATCACTCTCGTGACGTTGTTATGACAATTATAATACAATTCTCTTTGTCACTCTTGTGACGTTGTTCTGACAATTATAATGCAATTCGTTTTTTTCACTTTTGTGATGTTTTTCTGACAATTATAATACAATTCTGTTTGTCACTCTCGTGATGTTTTTCTGACAATTATATTACAATTCTCTTTGTCACTCTTGGGACGTTGATCTGGCAATTACAACACAATTCTCTTTGTCACTCTTGTGACGTTTTTCTGACAATTATAATACAATGCTCTTTGTCACTCTTGTGACGTTGGTCTGGCAAATACAACACAATTCTCTTTGTCACTCTTGTGACGTTTTTCTGACAATTATAATACAATTCTCTTTTTCAGTCTTGTGACGTTGTTCTGACAATTATAATACAATTCGTTTTGTCACTCTTGTGACGTTGTTCTGATAATAATAATACAATTCGTTTTTATCAATCTTGTGACGTTGTTCTGACAATTATAATACAATTCGTTTATGTCACTCTTGTGACGCTGTTCTGACAATTATAATACAATTCGTTTTTATCACTCTTGTGACGTTGTTCTGACAATTATAATGCAATTCGTTTTTGTCACTCTTGTGAGGTTGTTCTGACAATTATAATACAATTCGTTTTTGTCACTCTTGTGACGTTGTTCTGACAATTATAATACAATTCGTTTTTGTTTCTCTTGGGACGTTGTTCTGACAATTACAACACAATTCGTTTTTATCACTCTCGTGACGTTGTTATGACAATTATAATACAATTCTCTTTTTCACTCTTGTGACGTTGTTCTGATAATTATAATACAATTCGTTTTTATCAATCTTGTGACGTTGTTCTGACAATTATAATACAATTCGTTTATGTCACTCTTGTGACGCTGTTCTGACAATTATAATACAATTCGTTTTTATCACTCTCGTGACGTTGTTCTGACAATTATAATACAATTCGTTTTTGTCACTCTTGTGATGTTTTTCTGACAATTATAATACAATTCGTGTATGTCACTCTTGTGACGTTGTTCTGACAATTATAATACAATTCGTTTATGTCACTCTTGTGACGTTGTTCTGACAATTATAATACAATTCGTTTTTATCTCTCTTGTGACGTTGTTCTGACAATTATAATACAATTCGTTTTTGTCACTCTTGTGATGTTTTTCTGACAATTATAATACAATTCGTGTATGTCACTCTTGTGACGTTGTTCTGACAATTATAATACAATTCGTATTTGTCACTCTTGTGACGTTGTTCTGACAATTATAATACAATTCGTTTTTGTTTCTCTTGGGACGTTGTTCTGACAATTACAACACAATTCGTTTTGATCACTTTCGTGACGTAGTTATGACAATTATAATACAATACTCTTTGTCACTCTTGTGACGTTGTTCTGACAATTATAATGCAATTCGTTTTTGTCACTTTTGTGATGTTTTTCTGACAATTATAATACAATTCTGTTTGTCACTCTTGTGATGTTTTTTTTACAATTATAATACAATTCTCTTTGTCACTCTTGTGACGTTGTTCTGACAATTATAATACAATGCTCTTTGTCACTCTTGTGACGTTGATCTGGCAATTACAACACAATTCTCTTTGTCACTCTTGTGACGTTGTTCTGACAATTACAACACAATTCGTTTTTATCACTCTCGTGACGTTGTTATGACAATTATAATACAATGCTCTTTGTCACTCTTGTGACGTTGATCTGGCAATTACAACACAATTCTCTTTGTCACTCTTGTGACGTTGTTCTGACAATTACAACACAATTCGTTTTTATCACTCTCGTGACGTTGTTCTGACAATTATAATGCAATTCGTTTTTGGCACTTTTGTGATGTTTTTCTGACAATTATAATACAATTCTGTTTGTCACTCTTGTGATGTTTTTCTGACAATTATAATACAATTCGCTTTGTCACTCTTGTGATGATGTTCTGACAATTATAATACAATGCTCTTTGTCACTCTTGTGACGTTGTTCTGACAATTATAATACAATTCGTTTTGTTACTCTTGTGACGTTGTTCTGATAATTATAATACAAATCGTTTTTATCAATCTTGTGACGTTGTTCTGAGAATTATAATACAATTCGTTTATGTCACTCTTGTGACGCTGTTCTGACAATTATAATACAATTCGTTTTTATCACTCTTGTGACGTTGTTCTGACAATTATGATACAATTCTCTTTGTCACTCTTGTGACGTTGATCTGGCAATTACAACACAATTCTCTTTGTCACTCTTGTGACGTTTTTCTGACAATTATAATACAATTCTCTTTTTCACTCTTGTGACGTTGTTCTGACAATTATAATACAATTTGTTTTGTCACTCTTGTGACGTTGTTCTGATAATTATAATACAATTCGTTTTTATCTCTCTTGTGACGTTGTTCTGACAATTATAATACAATTCGTTTTTGTCACTCTTGTGATGTTTTTTTGACAATTATAATACAATTCGTGTATGTCACTCTTGTGACGTTGTTCTGACAATTATAATACAATTCGTTTTTGTTTCTCTTGTGACGTTGTTCTGACAATTACAACACAATTCGTTTTTATCACTCTCGTTGTTATGACAATTATAATACAATTATGTTTGTCAATCTTGTGACGTTGTTCTGACAATTGTAATACCATTCGTTTTTGTCACTCTTGTGACGTTGTTCTGACAATTATAACGCAATTCTCTTTTTCACTCTTGTGACGTTGTTCTGATAATTATAATGCAATTCGTTTTTATCAATCTTGTGACGTTGTTCTGAGAATTATAATACAATTCGTTTATGTCACTCTTGTGACGCTGTTCTGACAATTATAATACAATTCGTTTTTGTCACTCTTGTGACGTTGTTCCGACAATTATAATACCATTCGTTTTTGTCACTCTTGTGACATTGTTCTGACAATTATATTACAATTCGTTTTTATCTCTCTTGTGACGTTGTTCTGACAATTATAATACAATTCGTGTTTGTTACTCTTGTGACGTTGTTCTGACAATTATAATACAATTCGTTTTTGTTTCTCTTGGGACGTTGTTCTGACAATTACAACACAATTCGTTTTTATCACTCTCGTGACGTTGTTATGACAATTATAATACAATTCTCTTTGTCACTCTTGTGACGTTGTTCTGACAATTATAATGCAATTCGTTTTTTTCACTTTTGTGATGTTTTTCTGACAATTATAATACAATTCTGTTTGTCACTCTCGTGATGTTTTTCTGACAATTATATTACAATTCTCTTTGTCACTCTTGGGACGTTGATCTGGCAATTACAACACAATTCTCTTTGTCACTCTTACGACGTTTTTCTGACAATTATAATACAATGCTCTTTGTCACTCTTGTGACGTTGATCTGGCAAATACAACACAATTCTCTTTGTCACTCTTGTGACGTTTTTCTGACAATTATAATACAATTCTCATTTTCAGTCTTGTGACGTTGTTCTGACAATTATAATACAATTCGTTTTGTCACTCTTGTGACGTTGTTCTGATAATAATAATACAATTCGTTTTTATCAATCTTGTGACGTTGTTCTGACAATTATAATACAATTCGTTTATGTCACTCTTGTGACGCTGTTCTGACAATTATAATACAATTCGTTTTTATCACTCTTGTGACGTTGTTCTGACAATTATAATGCAATTCGTTTTTGTCACTCTTGTGAGGTTGTTCTGACAATTATAATACAATTCGTTTTTGTCACTCTTGTGACGTTGTTCTGACAATTATAATACAATTCGTTTTTGTTTCTCTTGGGACGTTGTTCTGACAATTACAACACAATTCGTTTTTATCACTCTCGTGACGTTGTTATGACAATTATAATACAATTCTGTTTGTCACTCTTGTGACGTTGTTCTGACAATTATAATACAATTCTGTGTGTCACTCTTGTGACGTTGTTCTGACAATTATAATACAATTCGTTTATGTCACTCTTGTGACATTGTTCTGACAATTATAATACAATTCGTTTGTATCTCTCTTGTGACGTTGTTCTGACAATTATAATACAATTCGTGTTTGTTACTCTTGTGACGTTGTTCTGACAATTACAACACAATTCGTTTTTATCACTCTCGTGACGTTGTTATGACAATTATAATACAATTCTCTTTGTCACTCTTGTGACGTTGTTCTGACAATTATAATGCAATTCGTTTTTGTCACTTTTGTGATGTTTTTCTGACAATTATAATACAATTCTGTTTGTCACTCTCGTGATGTTTTTCTGACAATTATATTACAATTCTCTTTGTCACTCTTGTGACGTTTTTCTGACAATTATAATACAATGCTCTTTGTCACTCTTGTGACGTTGATCTGGCAATTACAACACAATTCTCTGTGTCACTCTTGTGACGTTTTTCTGACAATTATAATACAATTCTCTTTTTCACTCTTGTGACGTTGTTCTGATAATTATAATACAATTCGTTTTTATCAATCTTGTGACGTTGTTCTGACAATTATAATACAATTCGTTTATGTCACTCTTGTGACGCTGTTCTGACAATTATAATACAATTCGTTTTTATCACTCTCGTGACGTTGTTCTGACAATTATAATACAATTCGTTTTTGTCACTCTTGTGATGTTTTTCTGACAATTATAATACAATTCGTGTATGTCACTCTTGTGACGTTGTTCTGACAATTATAATACAATTCGTTTATGTCACTCTTGTGACGTTGTTCTGACAATTATAATACAATTCGTTTTTATCTCTCTTGTGACGTTGTTCTGACAATTATAATACAATTCGTTTTTGTCACTCTTGTGATGTTTTTCTGACAATTATAATACAATTCGTATATGTCACTCTTGTGACGTTGTTCTGACAATTATAATACAATTCGTATTTGTCACTCTTGTGACGTTGTTCTGACAATTATAATACAATTCGTTTTTGTTTCTCTTGGGACGTTGTTCTGACAATTACAACACAATTCGTTTTTATCACTTTCGTGACGTAGTTATGACAATTATAATACAATACTCTTTGTCACTCTTGTGACGTTGTTCTGACAATTATAATGCAATTCGTTTTTGTCACTTTTGTGATGTTTTCCTGACAATTATAATACAATTCTGTTTGTCACTCTTGTGATGTTTTTTTTACAATTATAATACAATTCTCTTTGTCACTCTTGTGACGTTGTTCTGACAATTATAATACAATGCTCTTTGTCACTCTTGTGACGTTGATCTGGCAATTACAACACAATTCTCTTTGTCACTCTTGTGACGTTGTTCTGACAATTACAACATAATTCGTTTTTATCACTCTCGTGACGTTGTTATGACAATTATAATACAATGCTCTTTGTCACTCTTGTGACGTTGATCTGGCAATTACAATACAATTCTCTTTGTCACTCTTGTGACGTTGTTCTGACAATTACAACACAATTCGTTTTTATCACTCTCGTGACGTTGTTCTGACAATTATAATGCAATTCGTTTTTGTCACTTTTGTGATGTTTTTCTGACAATTATAATACAATTCTGTTTGTCACTCTTGTGATGTTTTTCTGACAATTATAATACAATTCGCTTTGTCACTCTTGTGATGATGTTCTGACAATTATAATACAATGCTCTTTGTCACTCTTGTGACGTTGTTCTGACAATTATAATACAATTCGTTTTGTCACTCTTGTGACGTTGTTCTGATAATTATAATACAAATCGTTTTTATCAATCTTGTGACGTTGTTCTGAGAATTATAATACAATTCGTTTATGTCACTCTTGTGACGCTGTTCTGACAATTATAATACAATTCGTTTTTATCACTCTTGTGACGTTGTTCTGACAATTATGATACAATTCTCTTTGTCACTCTTGTGACGTTGATCTGGCAATTACAACACAATTCTCTTTGTCACTCTTGTGACGTTTTTCTGACAATTATAATACAATTCTCTTTTTCACTCTTGTGACGTTGTTCTGACAATTATAATACAATTTGTTTTGACACTCTTGTGACGTTGTTCTGATAATTATAATACAATTCGTTTATGTCACTCTTGTGACGTTGTTCTGACAATTATAATACAATTCGTTTATGTCACTCTTGTGACGTTGTTCTGACAATTATAATACAATTCGTTTTTATCTCTCTTGTGACGTTGTTCTGACAATTATAATACAATTCGTTTTTGTCACTCTTGTGATGTTTTTCTGACAATTATAATACAATTCGTGTATGTCACTCTTGTGACGTTGTTCTGACAATTATAATACAATTCGTATTTGTCACTCTTGTGACGTTGTTCTGACAATTATAATACAATTCGTTTTTGTTTCTCTTGGGACGTTGTTCTGACAATTACAACACAATTCGTTTTTATCACTTTCGTGACGTAGTTATGACAATTATAATACAATACTCTTTGTCACTCTTGTGACGTTGTTCTGACAATTATAATGCAATTCGTTTTTGTCACTTTTGTGATGTTTTCCTGACAATTATAATACAATTCTGTTTGTCACTCTTGTGATGTTTTTTTTTACAATTATAATACAATTCTCTTTGTCACTCTTGTGACGTTGTTCTGACAATTATAATACAATGCTCTTTGTCACTCTTGTGACGTTGATCTGGCAATTACAACACAATTCTCTTTGTCACTCTTGTGACGTTGTTCTGACAATTACAACATAATTCGTTTTTATCACTCTCGTGACGTTGTTATGACAATTATAATACAATGCTCTTTGTCACTCTTGTGACGTTGATCTGGCAATTACAATACAATTCTCTTTGTCACTCTTGTGACGTTGTTCTGACAATTACAACACAATTCGTTTTTATCACTCTCGTGACGTTGTTCTGACAATTATAATGCAATTCGTTTTTGTCACTTTTGTGATGTTTTTCTGACAATTATAATACAATTCTGTTTGTCACTCTTGTGATGTTTTTCTGACAATTATAATACAATTCGCTTTGTCACTCTTGTGATGATGTTCTGACAATTATAATACAATGCTCTTTGTCACTCTTGTGACGTTGTTCTGACAATTATAATACAATTCGTTTTGTCACTCTTGTGACGTTGTTCTGATAATTATAATACAAATCGTTTTTATCAATCTTGTGACGTTGTTCTGAGAATTATAATACAATTCGTTTATGTCACTCTTGTGACGCTGTTCTGACAATTATAATACAATTCGTTTTTATCACTCTTGTGACGTTGTTCTGACAATTATGATACAATTCTCTTTGTCACTCTTGTGACGTTGATCTGGCAATTACAACACAATTCTCTTTGTCACTCTTGTGACGTTTTTCTGACAATTATAATACAATTCTCTTTTTCACTCTTGTGACGTTGTTCTGACAATTATAATACAATTTGTTTTGACACTCTTGTGACGTTGTTCTGATAATTATAATACAATTCGTTTTTATCTCTCTTGTGACGTTGTTCTGACAATTATAATACAATTCGTTTTTGTCACTCTTGTGATGTTTTTTTGACAATTATAATACAATTCGTTTATGTCACTCTTGTGACGTTGTTCTGACAATTATAATACAATTCGTTTTTGTTTCTCTTGTGACGTTGTTCTGACAATTACAACACAATTCGTTTTTATCACTCTCGTTGTTATGACAATTATAATACAATTATGTTTGTCAATCTTGTGACGTTGTTCTGACAATTGTAATACCATTCGTTTTTGTCACTCTTGTGACGTTGTTCTGACAATTATAATGCAATTCGTTTTTGTCACTTTTGTGATGTTTTTCTGACAATTATAATACAATTCTGTTTGTCACTATTGTGATGTTTTTCTGACAATTATAATACAATTCTCTTTGTCACTCTGGTGACGGTGTTCTGACAATTATAATACAATTCTCTTAGTCACTCTTGTGACGTTGATCTGGCAATTACAGCACAATTCTCTTTGTCACACTTGTGACGTTTTTCTGACAATTATAATACAATTCTCTTTTTCACTCTTGTGACGTTGTTCTGACAATTATAATACAATTCGTTTTGTCACTCTTTTGACGTTTTTCTGACAATTATAATACAATTCTCTTTTTCACTCTTGTGACGTTGTTCTGATAATTATAATACAATTCGTTTTTATCAATCTTGTGACGTTGTTCTGAGAATTATAATACAATTCGTTTATGTCACTCTTGTGACGCTGTTCTGACAATTATAATACAATTCGTTTTTGTCACTCTTGTGACGTTGTTCCGACAATTATAATACAATTCGTTTTTGTCACTCTTGTGACATTGTTCTGACAATTATATTACAATTCGTTTTTATCTCTCTTGTGATGTTGTTCTGACAATTATAATACAATTCGTGTTTGTTACTCTTGTGACGTTGTTCTGACAATTATAATACAATTCGTTTTTGTTTCTCTTGGGACGTTGTTCTGACAATTACAACACAATTCGTTTTTATCACTCTCGTGACGTTGTTCTGACAATTATAATACAATTCTCTTTGTCACTCTTGTGACGTTGTTCTGACAATTATAATGCAATTCGTTTTTTTCACTTTTGTGATGTTTTTCTGACAATTATAATACAATTCTGTTTGTCACTCTTGTGATGTTTTTCTGACAATTATATTACAATTTTCTTTGTCACTCTTGGGACGTTGATCTGGCAATTACAACACAATTCTCTTTGTCACTCTTGTGATGTTTTTCTGACAATTATAATACAATGCTCTTTGTCACTCTTGTGACGTTGATCTGGCAAATACAACACAATTCTCTTTGTCACTCTTGTGACGTTTTTCTGACAATTATAATACAATTCTCTTTTTCAGTCTTGTGACGTTGTTCTGACAATTATAATACAATTCGTTTTGTCACTCTTGTGACGTTGTTCTGATAATTATAATACAATTCGTTTTTATCAATCTTGTGACGTTGTTCTGACAATTATAATACAATTCGTTTATGTCACTCTTGTGACGCTGTTCTGACAATTATAATACAATTCGTTTTTATCACTCTTGTGACGTTGTTCTGACAATTATGATACAATTCTCTTTGTCACTCTTGTGACGTTGTTCTGACAATTATAATACAATTCTATTTGTCACTCTTGTGACGTTGATCTGGCTATTACAACACAATTCTCTTTGTCACTCTTGTGACGTTGTTCTGACAATTATAATACCATTCGTTTTTGTCACTCTTGTGACGTTGTTCTAACAATTATAATACAATTCGTTTATGTCACTCTTGTGACGTTGTTCTGACAATTATAATACAATTCGTTTTTATCTCTCTTGTGACGTTGTTCTGGCAATTATAATACAATTCGTTTTTGTCACTCTTGTGATGTTTTTCTGACAATTATAATACAATTCGTGTATGTCACTCTTGTGACGTTGTTCTGACAATTATAATACAATTCGTGTTTGTCACTCTTGTGACGTTGTTCTGACAATTATAATACAATTCGTTTTTGTTTCTCTTGGGACGTTGTTCTGACAATTACAACACAATTCGTTTTTATCACTTTCGTGACATAGTTATGACAATTATAATACAATTCTCTTTGTCACTCTTGTGACGTTGTTCTGACAATTATAATGCAATTCTTTTTTGTCACTTTTGTGATGTTTTTCTGACAATTATAATACAATTCTGTTTGTCACTCTTGTGATGTTTTTCTGACAATTATAATACAATTCTCTTTGTCACTCTTGTGACGATGTTCTGACAATTATAATACAATGCTCTTTGTCACTCTTGTGACGTTGTTCTGACAATTATAATACAATTCGTTTTGTCACTCTTGTGACGTTGTTCTGATAATCATAATACAATTCGTTTTAATCAATCTTGTGACGTTGTTCTGAGAATTATAATACAATTCGTTTATGGCACTCTTGTGACGCTGTTCTGACAATTATAATACAATTCGTTTTTATCACTCTTGTGACGTTGTTCTGACAATTATGATACAATTCTCTTTGTCACTCTTGTGACGTTGTTCTGACATTTATAATACAATTCTCTTTGTCACTCTTGTGACGTTGATCTGGCAATTACAACACAATTCTCTTTGTCACTCTTGTGACGTTTTTCTGACAATTATAATACAATTCTCTTTTTCACTCTTGTGACGTTGTTCTGACAATTATAATACAATTCGTTTTGTCACTCTTGTGACGTTGTTCTGACAATTATAATACAATTCGTTTTTGTTTCTCTTTTGACGTTGTTCTGACAATTACAACACAATTAGTTTTTATCACTCTCGTTGTTATGACAATTATAATACAATTATGTTTGTCAATCTTGTGACGTTGTTCTGACAATTGTAATACCATTCGTTTTTGTCACTCTTGTGAAGTTGTTCTGACAATTATAATGCAATTCGTTTTTGTCACATTTGTGATGTTTTTCTGACAATTATAATACAATTCTGTTTGTCACTCTTGTGATGTTTTTCTGACAATTATAATACAATTCTCTTTTCACTCTTGTGACGTTGTTCTGACAATTATAATACAATTCGTTTATGTCACTCTTGTGACGTTGTTCTGACAATTATACTACAATTCAGTTTTATCACTCATGTGACGTTGTTCTGACAATTATAATACAATTCGTGTTTATCACTCTTGTGACGTTGTTTTGACAATTATAATACAATTCGTTTTTATCACTCTTGTGACGCTGTTCTGACAATTATAATACAATACGTTTTTATCACTCTTGTGACGTTGTTCTGACAATTATAATACGATTCGTTTTTGTCACTTTCGTGAGGTTCTTCTGACAATTACAACACAATTCGCTTTGTCACTCTTGTGAGGTTGTTCTGCCAATTATAATACAATTCGTTTTTGTCACTCTTGTGACGTTGTTCTGACAATTATAATACAATTCGTTTTTATCACTCTTGTGACGTTGTTCTGACAATTATAATACAATTCTCTTTGTCACTCTTGTGACATTGCTCTGACAATTATAATGCCATTCGTTTTTGTCACTCTTGTAACATTATTCTGACAATTATAATACAATTTTGTTTGTCACTCTTGTGACGTTGTTCTGACAATTATAATACAGTTCGTTGTTGTCACTCTTATGACGTTATTCTGACAATTATAATACAATTATGCTTGTCAGTCTTGCGACGTTGTTCTGCCAATTATAATACAATTCTCTTTGTCACTCTTGTGACATTGTTCTGACAATTATAATACAATTCGTTTTTATCACTCTTGTGACGCTGTTCTGACAATTATAATAAAATACGTTTTTATCACTCTTGTGACGTTGTTTTGACAATTATAATACGATTCCTTTTTGTCACTTTCGTGAGGTTCTTCTGACAATTACAACACAATTCGTTTTGTCACTCTTGTGAGGTTGTTCTGCCAATTATAATACAATTCGTTTTTGTCACTCTTGTGACGTTGTTCTGACAATTATAATACAATTCGTTTTTATCACTCTTGTGACGTTGTTCTGACAATTATAATACAATTCTCTTTGTCACTCTTGTGACATTGCTCTGACAATTATAATGCAATTCGTTTTTGTCACTCTTGTGACGTTTTTCTGACAATTATAATACAATTCTGTTTGTCACTCTTGTGACGTTATTCTGACAATTATAATACAATTCATTTTTGTCACTCTTATGACGTTTTTCTGACAATTATAATACAATTCTCTGTTTCACTCTTGTGACGTTGTTCTGACAATTACAACACAATTCGTTTTTATCACTCTCGTGACGTTGTTCTGACAATTACAATACAATTCTCTTTGTCACTCTTGTGACGTTGTTCTGACAATTATAATACAATTCTCTTTGTCACTCTTGTGACGTTGGTCTGATAATTACCACACAATTCGTTTTTGTCACTCTTGAGACGTTGTTCTGACAATTATAATACAATTCGTTTTTATCACTCTTGTGACGTTGTTTTGACAATTATAATACAATTCGTTTTTGTCACTCTTGTGACGTTGTTCTGACAATTATAATACAATTCGTTTTTGTCACTCTTGTGACGTTGTTCTGACAATTATAATACAATTCGTTTATGTCACTCTTGTGACGTTGTTCTGACAATTATACTACAATTCAGTTTTATCACTCTTGTGACGTTGTTCTGACAGTTATAATACAATTCGTTTGTATCACTCTTGTGACGTTGTTCTGACAATTATAATACAATTCGTGTTTATCACTCTTGTGACGTTGTTTTGACAATTATAATACAATTCGTTTTTATCACTCTTTTGACGCTGTTCTGACAATTATAATACAATACGTTTTTATTACTCTTGTGACGTTGTTCTGACAATTATAATACAATTCGCGTTGTCACTCTTGTGACGTTGTTCTGACAATTATAATACGATTCGTTTTTGTCACTTTCGTGAGGTTCTTCTGACAATTACAACATAATTCGCTTTGTCACTCTTGTGAGGTTGTTCTGCCAATTATAATACAATTCGTTTTTGTCACTCTTGTGACGTTGTTCTGACAATTATAATACAATTCGTTTTTATCACTCTTGTGACGTTGTTCTGACAATTATAATACAATTCTCTTTGTCACTCTTGTGACATTGCTCTGACAATTATAATACAATTCGTTTTTGTCACTCTTGTAACGTTTTTCTGACAATTATAATACAGTTCGTTGTTGTCACTCTTATGACGTTATTCTGACAATTATAATACAATTCGTTTTTGTCACTCTTGTGACGTTTTTCTGGCAATTATAATACAATTCTGTTTGTCACTCTTTTGACGTTGTTCTGACAATTATAATACAATTCATTTTTGTCACTCTTGTGACGTTTTTCTGACAATTATAATACAATTCTCTTTGTCACTCTTGTGACATTGTTCTGACAATTATAATACAATTCGTTTTTATCACTCTTGTGACGTTTTTCTGACAATTATAATACAATTCGTTTTTGTCACTCTTGTGACGTTTTTCTGGCAATTATAATACAATTCTGTTTGTCACTCTTTTGACGTTGTTCTGACAATTATAATACAATTCATTTTTGTCACTCTTGTGACGTTTTTCTGACAATTAAAATACAATTCTCTTTGTCACTCTTGTGACATTGTTCTGACAATTATAATACAATTCGTTTTTATCACTCTTGTGACGTTTTTCTGACAATTATAATACAATTCTCTTTGTCACTCTTGTGACGTTGTTCTGACAATTACAACACAATTCGTTTTTATCACTCTCGTGACGTTGTTCTGACAATTATAATACAATTCTCTTTGTCACTCTTGTGACGTTGTTCTGACAATTATAATACAATTCTCTTTGTCACTCTTGTGACGTTGGTCTGATAATTACCACACAATTCTTTTTGTCATTCATGTGACGTTGTTCAAGCACAACAAGTTTTATATTCTGTTGATAGAAAAGTGCGAAATTTGTGTATACCTGTTGATTTACAATTAAAATTCTTTGACAGCATAGTGTTGCCTATTCTTATATATTCTTGTAAAGTTTGAGGTTTTGAAAATTGTGCTGAAATTGAAAAGGTTCATTTTCGATTTTGTCAGAAAATATTAAATGTAAGACAAACGACTTCAAATTGAATCTGCAACACTTCCGTTTGGATTTGGGACTCATCAGTAGGCAATGCAAGTGGAATGTGCAGCAGTTAACAATAAAACATAACAACCATTAATACCTACTTTGGAATATAATCACAGATTTAACATATTTATAAGCCTAGACTCCCAAGGCCATGTTGACAAATTAAAAAAAAATTGTAAATATTTAATGGAAAAAGTTGATAGACTATTTAAATAGAAATTATTGTTGGAAAATAAGACATTGTTTTTTATGCAATATAACATGAAAACATATTTTAAAGAATACCACTTTTGAATTTAGAAGGCAGTTTGGCCTTGTGAGTTTTGTCCCCTTTAAATTAGAGTGGTAAAAGTAAAAGAGTAGAAAGAACTAATTGTATGTAACATAAAAATTGAACTTAAGTCATGAAAGTGGTTTTAAGAGGTGAAATTATGAATATTTGCATATATCTTATTTTACTTGAAGGGTATTGTATGTGCATAGGCAGGTATATATAACACAGCTCTTGACTAATGGAGAGCAAAAATTGCCCCCCCCCCGTTGATTGTGTTCTACATGTAATTTGGAAGAAAATGACATGAACATGTTGGTTAGTATTTTTTCTAATGCATTCTATACATAATCGCCGAGGTGTAGAACATTTCCTAAAAAAGACGGGAAGGGATGGGTGTATAAGAGTAACAGAAGTCATTTAAGAGTTTTACTTGTGAAGCACACAAATATAATGTACATTAATTTTAATTTTAAAAGCCATTTCAGCTGAAATATGTTGATAGGGTTGCTTTTTAATTGACATTGCAAGATTGACTGAAAATTGAGTGAAAATCTTTACTGAAATTGGGGTGTTTATTAGCGGAGAAAGGTTGCAACTGGTCAATTTTGAAATGTGACTATTAAGTAGAAAGAGAGAGAGAGAGAGAGAGAGAGAGAGAGAAAGGGGGTATACATGGAAATATAAGTTATATGGATATGAAATCGTAATTTTATATGAGTATTTATCTGAATAAATGGTCAGGAGAGCTACAACTTGAAATAAAAGAAGGATGTGTCCATGGGACATGGATGCCCCCGCTCCTAGCAAATTCCTGGATTTTTTTTATACTTAACCAGATTTCATCTTTCTCAACTGCATGACCCTTAGCCCTCAAGCTATGTTTATTCTGACTATTTCTGTAGAAATTCACACTTTTGTTAAATTAATTTGCTCCCGTATCGTATGTCGCACAGCGTTCTATGTGTTCTATCTGAACAACTCGACCTTGGTTTCAAGTAAACATGGTGTCACGTGATAAATGTTTACATAATTTCGGAGAGGCGGAGCTTATTTCTTCTTCTTCTTCTTCTTCTTCTTCTTCTTCTTCTTCTTCTTCTTCTTCTTCTTCTTCTTCTTCTTCTTCTTCTTCTTCTTCTTCTTCTTCAATTTTTTCAATATCGCCCCTTTAACTTGTGCATTTGAACTTACCAGTAGTAATTCCTACTTTAATTCCTATTGTAAGCATCTAAGCCTACGTAGTACACTTTCAAAATACCTTGAAAATCTTGATTATCTACTGTGTACACATACATCAACATTCATCGATCATCATCAGTTTTCCCGCGAAAAATGGATTAGTCTATTTGAAGTAGGGTCTAAGCCTTCAAATAAAAATAGTGTTCTATATTCGGTATAGCTTATTAGGATTAAACCATGCATATGTTATAACAAAACATGTGAAAAATATGTGCAAGAAGTGAAAAAAGTGTTTATTTTACATTAATCGATGGATTTCCGCAACTTATAACATCCTGTTTCAGCCCACTGAAACACATATGGGAAATTCCGAAATTCCAGCGTTTGAGGTGCCCCAAAGGGTAAATTCTTGTCTTTAAACAGCATGCTAGAAAGTCGTTAGTGAAACATAAACACAGGCCTCTTTCAATTAAATTTGAAAGATTTTTGTCATTGCAACCCCGTTCACAGTTGCCTAACAGGAGTCCACAGGTCGTCCACTTGTCACAGTTTAGAATAATCCTTCAGGACCTCACAGTGACCCGTGACCCACTTTAGCGCGTTCTACCAGTTAATTCTTAATAGTGTTGTTTAATTACGTACGTTGTTGGTCACTGTTGGCAATGTACAAAGTGCGATTAAAACGTGAACTATTTGAAATGGTACATATTTCACTAACAAACGAAATCTGTGAAGATTAGATTTCAACAGACATTAGGGTTTTAACATGATACGGAATTGGTCATGCAATCTTACAAAACAAGTCGTGATAACAGAAAATGCAATTTAAATGCAATAATGTTTTAAAGAATTCAATCTAAAAGTAGTTAGGAGTGGTTTTGAATACGACATTTATTGACACCTCAACCGTTCATGATGTTATACAAAGCAATTTATAGTTCTACGGAAGATGCTGGCTAATGGCACAGTCGGTAAACATAGGAAGACTGAGACAAATTTATCGACTTTATTGTAGTTTTGTAGTTTCAGGTCAATGTCAGAGGAAAAGTTTACGTGCAGAAAAAATCTTCACCATTGTCCACCAGTCATGGTACATTGAACACAAACACATATAATTTTCAACATGATAGGATAATATTCACCCCTCTCCCTGTTGTCACGTGATAATATTCACTCCTCTCCCTGTTGTCACGTGATAATATTCATTCCTCTCCCTGTTGTCACGTGATAATATTCACTCCTCTCCCTGTTGTCACGTGATAATATTCACTCCTCTCCCTGTTGTCACGTGATAATATTTATTCCTCTCCCTGTCGTCACGTGATACTATTCACTCTCCCTGTTTGTCACGTGATAATATTAACTCCTCTCCCTGTTGTCACGTGTTTCTGTAGCAATCAGTAGAAATTTCATTTGGTGGTGTTGATGTCGTGTCTAAATATAGCTCTGGCCAATGTGTATCGTACACACATCACAATATGTATATCATAGTTATAACGTTACTATGGTCAAGGTTGTTGAAGTACACCATTTCTTCAAATATGTAAACAAAGGAGTAAATTCACCTTAAATAGAACAAATGAGAGGTTATATTAATGGGTGTCGCGTTGCATTTTTCCTTTAAGGATTGTAACTGTAATATATTATTTAAGTTTATCGTTAAAGGATAAACGGATTTAATAAAAGTGAACTTAGTCTTAACTTAAGTTTTAGAATTTTGGAAATCCGAAAACCGGATTATCTCCGGATCGCGAACGTCATTTATACAATCTGCGACGTCACACATTCCCAGCATCCAATTTTCGACAACAGGCACATTGTCAACAAAATATCCCACCCACCACCCCTCCAACTCCTTATCCCCTTTGCTGCAATAATGGATAAGATTCTGCTGCTGTTTTGTTAATATTTCAGATTTGTCGCTGACACATGGACTAGAGCCCAACTCAATGGACATTTAGGGAAAACCAATGGAGAACTTTATTCACAAGGGCGTTCCACGCCGGAGAGATAAGTGACACTGTGGAGAGTATTAAGTGTTTTTCAAATTTAAGATTTTCAATTCTTATCGTTATATATAATTTTATATTGAAATACATTGATTTTCTATTTGACTCAATCGAACATCAGATTCAGAAGCTGGACATATTTAAGGAACTTTGTCAAGAAGCTTATATAAAGACTTTAATAAGGAAATATAGTTTCAATTTTAAATTGCACTTTACAAATATTTTCATTTAATATCTTATAGTTTATAATTATTGTATATACATTTGTACTGTATTATATGACTTAATAAAATTGTCACAGTTTTGGACACATCGTTGGCGGGATATGGCAAGATGAAGACGGGACACGTCGGTCCCCATATTTTACGTGGGTTCATATTTTGATTATTTTCTCCTGTGGTACCAAAGGGATTTGTATTTTCATGTTCGTAAACGGGGGCCTTCTTTGCATACCAGAGGGGTCGGTTCCTGAATTGGTACCGATTCGGAACTTGGTTTGGACTCTTTGAAATAACCAGAGAGTTCGGGATAGTAAATATTTGCGATCGTATGGGAAACGTGTCCTGTAGATCTCTCTAAGTTTCATAGAGGATTGTAGCTTTCGCTGTCACCTGCGAAGCACGGGCTAGTCCAAAATATCGTAATCGGCAGTCTCTCTTCTTCATCTTGCCATCTCGCGCTCACGCAATTTAATACTGTGGCCGTATTTTTCCAATCAACATTAGTATTGTTTAATTTCCAGACAATGAATCTTTGATTAAATTAATTATACATATATTGTATCTGTATTTCGATGTCCTGTTTTCATATGTTTGCAATTGTTAATTTGTTTTGTTAATGATTTATAAATTTACACACGATGGTACCTTTATATACAATAAAATGAAGAAAAAAAAATACCAAAAAAATACCACGCTGTCGGAACAATTTCAAAATAACATACCAAAAAAGTACAAAAAACTTAAATAAAATAATTAGCAAATCTGGATATATTAGTCAAGAATTCTACATGAAAAAAATGATATCAAGATATATTAGTCAAGAATTCTACATGAAAAAATGATATCAAGATATATTAGTCAAGAATTCTACATGAAAAAATGATATCAAGATATATTAGTCAAGAATTTTACATGAACAAATGATATCAAGATATATTAGTCAAGAATTCTACATGAAAAAATGATATCAAGATATATTAGTCAAGAATTCTACATGAAAAAATGATATCAAGATATATTAGTCAAGAATTCTACATGAGAAAATGATATCAAGATATATTAGTCAAGAATTCTACATGAAAAAATGATATCAAGATATATTAGTCAAGAATTCTACATGAAAAAATGATATCAAGATATATTAGTCAAGAATTCTACATGAAAAAATGATATCAAGATATATTAGTCAAGAATTCTACATGAACAAATGATATCAAGATATATTAGTCAAGAATTCTACATGAAAAAATGATATCAAGATATATTAGTCAAGAATTCTACATGAAAAAATGATATCAAGATATATTAGTCAAGAATTCTACATGAAAAAAATGATATCAAGATATATTAGTCAAGAATTCTACATGAAACAATGATATCAAGATATATTAGTCAAGAATTCTACATGAAAAAATGATATCAAGATATATTAGTCAAGAATTCTACATGAAAAAATGATATCAAGATATATGAGTCAAGAATTCTACATGAACAAATGATATCAAGATATATTAGTCAAGAATTCTACATGAAAAAATGATATCAAGATATATTAGTCAAGAATTCTACATGAAAAAATGATATCAAGATATATTAGTCAAGAATTCTACATGAAAAAATGATATCAAGATATATTAGTCAAGAATTCTACATGAAAAAATTATATCAATTATTGCATTTCAAATTGCTATACTAATATAGAAAAAATACAAAATACAAAAAGACCACACTGTCGGAAAAAATCCAAAACGTGGCTTGGTTAATCTAGAACAGCTAAGTCAGCTTCATACATTGACAGTGATGGCCGCTTATGAACGAAACTTTAAGACAAAAAGAGATTTCAATTTTTATTGTGAACATTCCATTTATATGTAGCAACATTCCGGCAGCACCTGTATATAGAGTATATATCTCTCAGATGATACGATATTCCAGAGCATAAGGCTCCTATCAGGATGTCCTTGATAGAGGGTTGCTGCTAACAAGGAAGTTACTGAAACCAAGGGCTCCCAAGTTGAAGTCATAACTTTGGAAGTGTTATGGACGCCAACTTGACTTGGTTAACGGCTACGGTATATCTGTGTCACATATGTCCATTTGTCGTAAACACTTCCCAGTGTTTTCCTCATTCACGACTGATCATCGCGTTTGTAGCTAGAGTAACACGACGGGTGTCACTATTGGAACAGGAACTAGCTACCCTTCCGGAGCACCCGTGTTCACCACCCGGTGTTTAGTGGGGCCTTTCACAAGTCACTGGCAAACTTTATCACGTATTGTTATATGTTAGAAAATATGAAAACTGCAGAGTTAATCTATTAAATATCAGTTAATTAACAACAAATGTTATGATACTAATTAAACTAGACGAATTTGATTTGATATGTTACCAGCGTATCTTGTTAAATATTAAATGAATTCAAGATAGATTAATAAAGCAATATATTGTATTACATTTTAGATCAAATAGTTCTATAGATCAAAGCATCTGTTAAAGAGATATAATTAAACATTCAGATCTACGACAGAAAAATATGAAGACACCAAAGGGATATTCAGAAGCCGTAAATCTTAGAAGGACAGACAATACAATGAGGACAGACAATACAATGAGGACAGACAATACAATGAGAACAGACAATACAATGAGGACAGACAATACAATGAGGACAGATAATACAATCAGGGCAGACAATACAATCAGGACAGACAATACAATGAGAACAGACAATAGAATCAGGACAGACAATACAATCAGGACAGACAATACAATCAGGACAGACAATACAATGAGGACAGACAATACAATCAGGACAGACAATACAATCAGGACAGACAATACAATGAGGACAGATAATACAATCAGGACATACAATACAATGAGAACAGACAATGCAATCAGGACAGACAATACAATGAGGACAGAAAATACAATGAGGACAGATAATACAATCAGGACAGACAATACAATGAGGACAGAAAATACAATGAGGACAGATAATACAATGAGGACAGATAATACAATCAGGACAGATAATACAATCAAGACAGACACTACAATGAGGACAGACAATACAATCAGGACAGACAATACAATCAGGACAGACAATACAATCAGGACAGATAAGACAATCAAGACAGACACTACAATGAGGACAGACAATACAATCAGGACAGACAATACAATCAAGACAGACAATACAATGAGGACAGACAATACAATCAGGACAGACAATACGATCAGGACAGACAATACAATCAGGACAGACAATACAATGAGGACAGAAAATACAATGAGGACAGATAATACAATCAGGACATACAATACAATGAGAACAGACAATGCAATCAGGACAGACAATACAATGAGGACAGAAAATACAATGAGGACAGATAATACAATCAGGACAGACAATACAATGAGGACAGAAAATACAATGAGGACAGATAATACAATGAGGACAGATAATACAATCAGGACAGATAATACAATCAAGACAGACACTACAATGAGGACAGACAATACAATCAGGACAGACAATACAATCAGGACAGACAATACAATCAGGACAGATAATACAATCAAGACAGACACTACAATGAGGACAGACAATACAATCAGGACAGACAATACAATCAAGACAGACAATACAATGAGGACAGACAATACAATCAGGACAGACAATACGATCAGGACAGACAATACAATCAGGACAGACAATACAATGAGGACAGAAAATACAATGAGGACAGATAATACAATCAGGACATACAATACAATGAGAACAGACAATGCAATCAGGACAGACAATACAATGAGGACAGAAAATACAATGAGGACAGATAATACAATCAGGACAGACAATACAATGAGGACAGAAAATACAATGAGGACAGATAATACAATGAGGACAGATAATACAATGAGGACAGACAATACAATCAGGACAGATAATACAATCAAGACAGACAATACAATCAGGACAGACAATACAATCAGGAGAGATAATACAATGAGGACAGATAATACAATCAGGACAGACAATACAATGAGTACAGACAATACAATGAGGACATACAATACAATGAGGACAGACAATACAATCAGGACAGATAATACAATGAGGACAGACAATACAATGAGGACAGACAATACAATCAGGACAGACAATACAATGAGAACAGACAATACAATCAGGACAGATAATACAATGAGGACAGACAATACAATGAGGACAGACAATACAATCAGGACAGACAATACAATCAGGACAGATAATACAACGAGGACAGATAATACAATGAGGACAGATAATACAATCAGGACAGACAATACAATCAAGACAGACAATACAATGAGGACAGATAATACAACGAGGACAGATAATACAATGAGGACAGATAATACAATCAGGACAGACAATACAATCAGGACAGACAATACAATCAGGACAGATAATACAATCAGGACAGACAATACAATGAGGACAGACAATACAATCAGGACAGACAATACAATGAGGACAGACAATACAATGAGGACAGACAATACAATGAGGACAGATAATACAATCAGGACAGACAATACAATCAGGACAGACAATACAATCAGGACAGACAATACAATCAGGACAGACAATACAATCAGGACAGACAATACAATGAGGACAGACAATACAATGAGGACAGACAATACAATCAAGACAGACAATACAATGAGGACAGACAATACAATCAGGACAGACAATACAATGAGGACAGACAATACAATCAAGACAGACAATACAATGAGGACAGACAATACAATCAGGACAGACAATACAATCAGGACAGACAATACAATCAGGACAGACAATACAATGAGTACAGACAATACAATCAGGACAGACAATACAATGAGGACATGACAATACAATCAGGACAGACAATACAATGAGGACAGACACTACAATCAGGACAGACAATACAATGAGGACAGACAATACAATCAGGACAGACAATACAATGAGGACAGACAATACAATGAGGACAGACAATACAATGAGTACAGACAATACAATCAGGACAGACAATACAATGAGGACATGACAATACAATCAGGACAGACAATACAATGAGGACAGACAATACAACGAGGACAGACAATACAATGAGGACAGACAATACAATCAGGACAGACAATGCAATCAGGACAGACAATCCAATCAGGACAGACAATACAATCAGGACAGACAATGCAATCAGGACAGACAATACAATCAGGACAGACAATACAATGAGGACAGACAATACAATGAGGACAGATAATAAAATGAGTACAGACAATACAATCAGGACAAACAATACAATCAGGACAGACAATACAATCAGGACAGACAATACAATCAGGACAGACAATACAATCAGGACAGACAATATAATGAGGACAGATAATACAATCAGGACAGACAATACAATGAGGACAGACACTACAATGAGGACAGACAATACAATCAGGACAGACAATACAATGAGGACAGACAATACAATGAGGACAGACAATACAATGAGTACAGACAATACAATCAGGACAGACAATACAATGAGGACATGACAATACAATCAGGACAGACAATACAATGAGGACAGACAATACAACGAGGACAGACAATACAATGAGGACAGACAATACAATCAGGACAGACAATGCAATCAGGACAGACAATACAATCAGGACAGACAATACAATCAGGACAGACAATGCAATCAGGACAGACAATACAATCAGGACAAACAATACAATGAGGACAGACAATACAATCAGGACAGACAATACAATCAGGGCAGACACTACAATGAGGACAGACACTACAATGAGGACAGATAATACAATCAGGACAGACAATACAATGAGGACAGACAATACAATCAGGACAGATAATACAATGAGGACAGATAATACAATGAGGACAGATAATACAATCAGGACAGACAATACAATGAGGACATGACAATACAATCAGGACAGACAATACAATGAGGACAGACAATACAACGAGGACAGACAATACAATGAGGACAGACATTACAATCAGGACAGACAATGCAATCAGGACAGACAATGCAATCAGGACAGACAATACAATCAGGACAGACAATGCAATCAGGACAGACAATACAATCAGGACAGACAATACAATGAGGACAGACAATACAATGAGGACAGATAATACAATGAGGACAGACAATACAATCAGGACAGACAATACAATCAGGACAGACAATACAATCAGGACAGACAATACAATCAGGACAGACAATATAATGAGGACAGATAATACAATCAGGACAGACAATACAATGAGGACAGACACTACAATGAGGACAGACAATACAATCAGGACAGACAATACAATGAGGACAGACAATACAATCAGGACAGACAATACAATGAGGACAGACAATACAATCAGGACAGACAATACAATGAGTACAGACAATACAATCAGGACAGACAATACAATGAGGACATGACAATACAATCAGGACAGACAATACAATGAGGACAGACAATACAACGAGGACAGACAATACAATGAGGACAGACAATACAATCAGGACAGACAATGCAATCAGGACAGACAATACAATGAGTACAGACACTACAATGAGGACAGACACTACAATGAGGACAGATAATACAATCAGGACAGACAATACAATGAGGACAGACAATACAATCAGGACAGATAATACAATGAGGACAGAAAATACAATCAGGACAGACAATACAATCAGGACAGACAATACAATCAGGACAGACAATACAATCAGGAGAGTTAATACAATGAGGACAGATAATACAATCAGGACAGACAATACAATGAGTACAGACAATACAATGAGGACATACAATACAATGAGGACAGACAATACAATCAGGACAGATAATACAATGAGGACAGATAATACAATCAGGACAGACAATACAATCAGGTCAGACACTACAATCAGGACAGACAATACAATGAGAACAGACAATACAATCAGGACAGACAACACAATCAGGACAGACACTACAATGAGGACAGACACTACAATGAGGACAGACACTACAATGAGGACAGACAATACAATGAGAACAGACAATACAATGAGAACAGACAATACAATCAGGACAGACAACACAATCAGGACAGACACTACAATGAGGACAAACAATACAATGAGGACAGACACTACAATGAGGACAGACACTACAATGAGGACAGACACTACAATGAGGACAGACACTACAATGAGGACAGACACTACAATGAGGACAGATAATACAATGAGGACAGACACTACAATGAGGACAGACACTACAATGAGGACAGACACTACAATGAGGACAGACAATACAATGAGGACAGACACTACAATGAGGACAGATAATACAATGAGAACAGACACTACAATGAGGACAGATAATACAATGAGGACAGACACTACAATGAGGACAGACACTACAATGAGGACAGACACTACAATGAGGACAGACACTACAATGAGAACAGACAATACAATGAGGACAGACAATACAATGAGGACAGACACTACAATGAGGACAGATAATACAATGAGGACAGACACTACAATGAGGACAGACACTACAATGAGGACAGATAATACAATGAGGACAGACACTACAATGAGGACAGACACTACAATGAGGACAGACAATACAATGAGGACAGACACTACAATGAGGACAGACACTACAATGAGGACAGACACTACAATGAGGACAGACACTACAATGAGGACAGACACTACAATGAGGACAGACATTACAATGAGGACAGATAATACAATGAGGACAGACACTACAATGAGGACAGACATTACAATGAGGACAGATAATACAATGAGGACAGACACTACAATGAGGACAGATAATACAATGAGGACAGACAATACAATGAGGACAGACACTACAATGAGGACAGACACTACAATGAGGACAGACACTACAATGAGGACAGACACTACAATGAGGACAGATAATACAATGAGGACAGACAATGCAATGAGGACAGACACTACAATGAGGACAGACACTACAATGAGGACAGACACTACAATGAGGACAGACACTACAATGAGGACAGATAATACAATGAGGACAGACACTACAATGAGGACAGATAATACAATGAGTACAGACAATACAATGAGGACAGACAATACAATGAGGACAGACACTACAATCAGGACAGACAATACAATGAGGACAGACAATACAATCAGGACAGACAATACAATGAGGACAGATAATACAATCAGGACAGACACTACAATGAGGACAGACAATACAATCAGGACAGATAATACAATGAGGACAGACACTACAATGAGGACAGATAATACAATGAGGACAGACAATACAATCAGGACAGACAATACAATCAGGACAGACAATACAATCAGGACAGATAATACAATCAGGACAGACAATACAATCAGGACAGACAATACAATGAGGACAGACAATACAATGAGGACAGATAATAAAATGAGGACAGACAATACAATGAGAACAGACAATACAATCAGGACAGACAATACAATCAGGACAGACAATACAATCAGGACAGACACTACAATGAGGAGACACTACAATGAGGACAGACACTACAATGAGGACAGATAATACAATGAGGACAGATAATACAATCAGGACAAACAATACAATCAGGACAGACACTACAATCAGGACAGACAATACAATCAGGACAGACAATACAATCAGGACAGACAATACAATCAGGACAGACAATACAATGAGGACAGACAATACAATGAGGACAGATAATAAAATGAGGACAGACAATACAATCAGGACAGACAATACAATCAGGACAGACAATACAATCAGGACAGATAATACAATCAGGACACACAATACAATCAGGACAGACAATACAATCAGGAGAGACAATACAATCAGGACAGACAATACAATCAGGACAGACAATACAATGAGGACAGACAATACAATCAGGACAGACAATACAATCAGGACAGACAATACAATGAGGACAGATAATACAATCAGGACAGACAATACAATCAGGACAGACAAAACAATCAGGACAGATAATACAATGAGGACAGACAATACAATCAGGACAGACAATACAATGAGGACAGACACTACAATGAGGACAGACAATACAATGAGGACAGACAATACAATCAGGACAGACAATACAATGAGGACAGACAATACAATGACCAAATGAAAAAGAGAAACAAAAGATAAACAATGATCTACAAAACATTAAACAGAAAAATAAAAATCGAGCAAAGCGCATCCCCCTACAAACCGTGGATTAATCATTCCCTCGTAACTGTTGGCTACCTTCGTATATGAGAAAAAAATAATAATTTAATTTCAGATTATCGAAATATTTCCAAAATCAATCATACAAATCGACGAATGTGGCACATCTAAACTTACAAAGTACGTTATTGACAAAATCCCATTCGTAAATGTTAAGATGTAACACATATAGTGTATCCTTTGAGGCACGTTGGTTGTTGAAATATAAATAATATAGACAAACTAGTCTACTTCTATGAAATACTGTCTGCCTACAAGTTGAAGACTCAATTAGTACTATTGATGACACATAGTATGACATGTTGGTGTAAGCAGTGATATATGACACATAATCTACTCAGTTAGTACTATTGATGACACATAGTATGACATGTTGGTGTAAGCAGTGATATATGACACATAGTCTACTCAGTTAGTACTATTGATGACACATAGTATGACATGTTGGTGTAAGCAGTGATATATGACACATAGTCCACTCAGTTAGTACTATTGATGACACATAGTATGACCTGTTGGTGTAAACAGTGATATATGACACATAGTCTACTCAGTTAGTCATATTGATGACACATAGTATGACATGTTGGTGTAAGCAGTGATATATGACACATAGTCTACTCAGTTAGTCATATTGTTGACACATAGTATGACATGTTGGTATAAGCAGTGATATATGACACATAGTCTACCCAGTTAGTACCATTGATGACACATAGTATGACATGTTGGTGTAAGCAGTGATATATGACACACAATCTACTCATTTAGTACTATCGATGACACATAGTATGACATGTTGGTGTAAGAAGTGATATATGACACATAGTCTACTCAGTTAGTACTATTGATGACACATAGTATGACATGTTGGTGTAAGCAGTGATATATGACACATAGTCTACTCAATTAGTACTATTGATGACACATAGTATGACATGTTGGTGTAAGCAGTGATATATGACACATAGTCTACCCAGTTAGTACCATTGGTGACACATAGTATGACCTATTGGTGTAAGCAGTGATATATGACACATAGTCTACTCAGTTAGTACTATTGATGACACATAGTATGACATGTTGGTGTAAGCAGTGATATATGACACATAGTCTACTCAATTAGTACTATTGATGACACATAGTATGACATGTTGGTGTAAGCAGTGATATATGACACATAGTCTACCCAGTTAGTACCATTGGTGACACATAGTATGACCTATTGGTGTAAGCAGTGATATATGACACATAGTCCACTCAGTTAGTACTATTGATGACACATAGTATGACATGTTGGTGTAAGCAGTGATATATGACACATAGTCTACTCAATTAGTACTATTGATGACACATAGTATGACCTGTTGGTGTAAGCAGTGATATATGACACATAGTCTACCCAGTTAGTACCATTGATGACACATAGTATGACATGTTGGTGTAAGCAGTGATAAATGACACATAGTCCACTCAGTTAGTACTATTGATAACACATAGTATGACATGTTGGTGTAAGCAGTGATATATGACACATAGTCTACCCAGTTAGTACCATTGATGACACATAGTATGACATGTTGGAGTAAGCAGTGATATATGACACATAGTCCACTCAGTTAGTACTATTGATAACACATAGTATGACATGTTGGTGTAAGCAGTGATATATGACACATAGTCTACGCAGTTAGTACTATTGATGACACATAGTTTGACATGTTGGTGTAAGCAGTGATATATGACACATAGTCTACTCAGTTAGTACTATTGATGACACATAGTATGACATGTTGGTGTAAGCAGTGATATATGACACATAGTCTACTCAATTAGTACTATTGATGACACATAGTATGACATGTTGGTGTAAGCAGTGATATATGACACATAGTCTACCCAGTTAGTACCATTGGTGACACATAGTATGACCTATTGGTGTAAGCAGTGATATATGACACATAGTCTACTCAGTTAGTACTATTGATGACACATAGTATGACATGTTGGTGTAAGCAGTGATATATGACACATAGTCTACTCAATTAGTACTATTGATGACACATAGTATGACATGTTGGTGTAAGCAGTGATATATGACACATAGTCTACCCAGTTAGTACCATTGGTGACACATAGTATGACCTATTGGTGTAAGCAGTGATATATGACACATAGTCCACTCAGTTAGTACTATTGATGACACATAGTATGACATGTTGGTGTAAGCAGTGATATATGACACATAGTCTACTCAATTAGTACTATTGATGACACATAGTATGACCTGTTGGTGTAAGCAGTGATATATGACACATAGTCTACCCAGTTAGTACCATTGATGACACATAGTATGACATGTTGGTGTAAGCAGTGATAAATGACACATAGTCCACTCAGTTAGTACTATTGATAACACATAGTATGACATGTTGGTGTAAGCAGTGATATATGACACATAGTCTACCCAGTTAGTACCATTGATGACACATAGTATGACATGTTGGAGTAAGCAGTGATATATGACACATAGTCCACTCAGTTAGTACTATTGATAACACATAGTATGACATGTTGGTGTAAGCAGTGATATATGACACATAGTCTACGCAGTTAGTACTATTGATGACACATAGTTTGACATGTTGGTGTAAGCAGTGATATATGACACATAGTCTACTCAGTTAGTACTATTGATGACACATATGATCTGTTGGTGTAAGCAGTGATATATGACACATAGTCTATTCAATTAGTACTATTGATGACACATGGTATGACATGTTGGTGTAAGCAGTGATATATGACACATAGTCTACTCAGTTAGTACTATTGATGACACATAGTATGACATGTTGGTGTAAGCAGTGATATATGACACATAGTCTACCCAGTTAGTACCATTGATGACACATAGTATGACCTATTAGTGTAAGCAGTGACATATGACACATAGTCCACTCAGTTAGTATTATTGATGACATATAGTATGACATGTTGGTGTAAGCAGTGATATATGACACATAATCTACTCTGTTAGTACTATTGATGACACATAGTATGACATGTTGGTGTAAGCAGTGATATATGACACATAATCTACTCAGTTAGTACTATTGATGACACATAGTATGACCAGTTGGTGTAAGCAGTGATATATGACACATAGTCCACTCATTTAGTACTATTGATGACACATATGATCTGTTGGTGTAAGCAGTGATATATGACACATAGTCCACTCAGTTAGTACTATTGATGACACATAGTATGACATGTTGGTGTAAGCAGTGATATATGACACATAGTCTACTCAATTAGTACTATTGATGACACATAGTATGACATGTTGGTGTAAACAGTGATATATGACACATAGTCTACTCCGTTAGTACTATTGATGACACATAGCATGACATGTTGGTGTAAGCAGTGATATATGACACATAGTCTACTCAGTTAGTACTATTGATGACACATAGTATGACATGTTGGTGTAAGCAGTGATATATGACACATAGTCCACTCAGTTAGTACTATTGATGACACATAGTATGACATGTTGGTGTAAACAGTGATATATGACACATAGTCCACTCAGTTAGTACTATTGATGACACATAGTATGACCTGTTGGTGTAAGCAGTGATATATGACACATAGTCTACTCAGTTAGTACTATTGATGACACATAGTATGACATGTTGGTGTAAGCAGTGATATATGACACATAGTCTACCCAGTTAGTACCATTGATGACACATAGTATGACCTATTAGTGTAAGCAGTGACATATGACATATAGTCCACTCAGTTAGTATTATTGATGACACATAGTATGACATGTTGGTGTAAGCAGTAATATATGACACATAGTCCACTCAGTTAGTACTATTGATGACACATAGTATGACATGTTGGTGTAAACAGTGCTATATGACACATAGTCTACTCAGTTAGTCATATTGATGACACATAGTATGACATGTTGGTGTAAGCAGTGATATATGACACATAGTCTACCCAGTTAGTACCATTGATGACACATAGTATGACATGTTGGTGTAAGCAGTGATATATGACACATAGTCCACTCAGTTAGTACTATTGATGACACATAGTATGACATGTTGGTGTAAGCAGTGATATATGACACATAGTCTACTCAATTAGTACTATTGATGACACATAGTATGACCTGTTGGTGTAAGCAGTGATATATGACACATAGTCCACTCAGTTAGTACTATTGATGACACATAGTATGACATGTTGGTGTAAGCAGTGATATATGACACATAGTCTACTCAATTAGTACTATTGATGACACATAGTATGACATGTTGGTGTAAGCAGTGATATATGACACATAGTCTACTCAATTAGTACTATTGATGACACATAGTATGACATGTTGGTGTAAGCAGTGATATATGACACATAGTCTACTCAGTTAGTACTATTGATGACACATAGTATGACATGTTGGTGTAAGCAGTGATATATGACACATAGTCTACTCAATTAGAGCTATTGATGATATTGAACACATAGTCTACTAAATATATAGTTTCTATTAGAAATAGTGATGCTTTAAATGCCAAAAAGGAATTCTCTTTAAATACATCGGTCAAAATCATTTCAACAGAATCAGATCTTCTATTAAAAATTTGAAAGTTGTCGTCAGTCGAGACTTTCATGCCTCCCTCTCAGACAGATATAATTAATGAAACAAAACAGACACGAATGATTTCGTAAATACTGACAACGGAAATTAATGACTTGTGTTTTTCTTTTATATTGCCGTGGTATTGTCTAACCCCATTAACATGATTACTACAAGACATATACGATTAATCAGTTGGTCTTTGAATACTTAACAGAAATAATCTAAATAATGAGAAAATTGTTCAACATCAGAAACTAAAGCTGGAGTAGAGATGATCACTAAACATACTGATTTATCATACGAAAGACAGTATAAATATAAGGATAAAGGAAGTCATCACTCTGGCTTAGAAACAACAGTAAATTATCCTGCATTAATAATTACAAAAACATATTTTAACAATGGTACACAAAATAAATTCACTCCTTGTCATCAATATACCTCACTCCTTGTAAGCCATCGTATATGTCATTAAATACATTAAATTGATTGTTTTACTTTGCTTAGTAAACAACATCACCACTAATTGGCTGTGTCTGAGTTAGTAAACAACATCACTACTAATTGGCTGTGTCTGAGTTAGTAAACAACGTCACCACTAATTGGCTGTGTCTGAGTTAGTAAACAACATCACCACTAATTGGCTGTGTCTGAGTTAGTAAACAACATCACTACTAATTGGCTGTGTCAGAGTTAGTAAACAACATCATCACTAATTGGCTGTGTCTGAGTTAGTAAACAACATCACCACTAATTGGCTGTGTCTGAGTTAGTAAACAACATCACCACTAATTGGCTGTGTCTGAGTTAGTAAACAACATCACCACTAATTTGCTGTGTCTGAGTTAGTAAACAACATCACCACTAATTGGCTGTGTCTGAGTTAGTAAACAACATCACTACTAATTGGCTGTGTCTGAGTTAGTAAACAACATCACTACTAATTGGCTGTTTCTGAGTTAGTAAACAACATCACTACTAATTGGCTGTGTCTGAGTTAGTAAACAACATTACCACTAATTGGCTGTGTCTGAGTTAGTAAACAACATCACCAGTAATTGACTGTGGCTGAGTTAGTAAACAACGTCACCACTAATTGGCTGTGTCTGAGTTAGTAAACAACATCACCACTAATTGGCTGTGTCTGAGTTAGTAAACAACGTCACCACTAATTGGCTGTGTCTGAGTTAGTAAACAACATCACCACTAATTGGCTGTGTCGGAGTTAGTAAACAACATCACCACTAATTGGCTGTGTCTGAGTTAGTAAACAACATCACTACTAATTGGCTGTGTCTGAGTTAGTAAACAACATCACCACTAATTGGCTGTGTCTGAGTTAGTAAACAACATCACTACTAATTGGCTGTGTCTGAGTTAGTAAACAACATTACCACTAATTGGTTGTGTCTGAGTTAGTAAACAACATCACCAGTAATTGACTGTGGCTGAGTTAGTAAACAACGTCACCACTAATTGGCTGTGTCTGAGTTAGTAAACAACATCACCACTAATTGGCTGTGTCTGAGTTAGTAAACAACATCACCACTAATTGGCTGTGTCTGAGTTAGTAAACAACATCACCACTAATTGGCTGTGTCGGAGTTAGTAAACAACATCACCACTAATTGGCTGTGTCTGAGTTAGTAAACAACATCACTACTAATTGGCTGTGTCTGAGTTAGTAAACAACATCACCACTAATTGGCTGTGTCTGAGTTAGTAAACAACGTCACCACTAATTGGCTGTGTCTGAGTTAGTAAACAACATCACTACTAATTGGCTGTGTCGGAGTTAGTAAACAACATCACCACTAATTGGCTGTGTCTGAGTTAGTAAACAACATCACCACTAATTGGCTGTGTCGGAGTTAGTAAACAACATCACTACTAATTGGCTGTGTCTGAGTTAGTAAACAACATCACTACTAATTGGCTGTGTCTGAGTTAGTAAACAACATCACCACTAATTTGCTGTGTCTGAGTTAGTAAACAACATCACTACTAATTGGCTGTTTCTGATTTAGTAAACAACATCACCACTAATTGGCTGTGTCCGAGTTAGTAAACAACATCACCACTAATAGGATGTGTCTGAGTTAGTAAACAACATCACTACTAATTGGCTGTGTCTGAGTTAGTAAACAACATCACCACTAATTGGCTGTGTCTGAGTTAGTAAACAACATCACCACTAATTGGCTGTGTCTGAGTTAGTAAACAACGTCACCACTAATTGGCTGTGTCGGAGTTAGTAAACAATATCACCAGTAATTGACTGTGTCTGAGTTAGTAAACAACATCACCACTAATTGGCTGTGTCTGAGTTAGTAAACAACATCACCACTAATTGGCTGTGTCCGAGTTAGTAAACAACATCACCACTAATTGGCTGTGTCTGACTTAGTAAACAACTTCACCACTAATTGGCTGTGTCTGAGTTAGTAAACAACATCACCACTAATTAGCTGTGTCTGACTTAGTAAACAACATCACCACTAATTGGCTGTGTCTGAGTTAGTAAACAACATCACTACTAATTGGCTGTGTCTGAGTTAGTAAACAACATCACCACTAATTGGCTGTGTCTGAGTTAGTAAACAACATCACCACTAATTGGCTGTGTCTGACTTAGTAAACAACATCACCACTAATTGGCTGTGTCTGAGTTAGTAAACAACATCACTACTAATTGGCTGTGTCTGAGTTAGTAAACAACATCACCACTAATTGGCTGTGTCTGAGTTAGTATACAACATCACCACTAATTGGCTGTTTCTGAGTTAGTAAACAACATCACCACTAATTGGCTGTGTCTGAGTTAGTAAACAACGTCACCACTAATTGGCTGTGTCTGAGTTAGTAAACAACATCACCACTAATTGGCTGTGTCTGAGTTAGTAAACAACATCACCACTAATTGGCTGTGTCTGAGTTAGTAAACAACATCACCACTAATTGGCTGTGTCTGAGTTAGTAAACAACATCACCACTAATTGGCTGTGTCTGAGTTAGTAAACAACATCACCACTAATTGGCTGTGTCCGAGTTAGTAAACAACATCACCACTAATTGGCTGTGTCTGAGTTAGTAAACAACATCACTACTAATTGGCTGTGTCTGAGTTAGTAAACAACATCACCACTAATTGGCTGTGTCTGAGTTAGTAAACAACATCACCACTAATTGGCTGTGTCGGAGTTAGTAAACAACATCACCAGTAATTGGCTGTGTCGGAGTTAGTAAACAACATCACCACTAATTGGCTGTGTCTGAGTTAGTAAACAACATCACCACTAATTGGCTGTGTCGGAGTTAGTAAACAACATCACTACTAATTGGCTGTGTCTGAGTTAGTAAACAACATCACTACTAATTGGCTGTGTCTGAGTTAGTAAACAACATCACCACTAATTTGCTGTGTCTGAGTTAGTAAACAACATCACTACTAATTGGCTGTGTCTGATTTAGTAAACAACATCACCACTAATTGGCTGTGTCCGAGTTAGTAAACAACATCACCACTAATAGGATGTGTCTGAGTTAGTAAACAACATCACTACTAATTGGCTGTGTCTGAGTTAGTAAACAACATCACCACTAATTGGCTGTGTCTGAGTTAGTAAACAACATCACCACTAATTGGCTGTGTCTGAGTTAGTAAACAACGTCACCACTAATTGGCTGTGTCGGAGTTAGTAAACAATATCACCAGTAATTGACTGTGTCTGAGTTAGTAAACAACATCACCACTAATTGGCTGTGTCTGAGTTAGTAAACAACATCACCACTAATTGGATGTGTCCGAGTTAGTAAACAACATCACCACTAATTGGCTGTGTCTGACTTAGTAAACAACTTCACCACTAATTGGCTGTGTCTGAGTTAGTAAACAACATCACCACTAATTAGCTGTGTCTGACTTAGTAAACAACATCACCACTAATTGGCTGTGTCTGAGTTAGTAAACAACATCACTACTAATTGGCTGTGTCTGAGTTAGTAAACAACATCACCACTAATTGGCTGTGTCTGAGTTAGTAAACAACATCACCACTAATTGGCTGTGTCTGACTTAGTAAACAACATCACCACTAATTGGCTGTGTCTGAGTTAGTAAACAACATCACTACTAATTGGCTGTGTCTGAGTTAGTAAACAACATCACCACTAATTGGCTGTGTCTGAGTTAGTATACAACATCACCACTAATTGGCTGTTTCTGAGTTAGTAAACAACATCACCACTAATTGGCTGTGTCTGAGTTAGTAAACAACGTCACCACTAATTGGCTGTGTCTGAGTTAGTAAACAACATCACCACTAATTGGCTGTGTCTGAGTTAGTAAACAACATCACCACTAATTGGCTGTGTCTGAGTTAGTAAACAACATCACCACTAATTGGCTGTGTCTGAGTTAGTAAACAACATCACCACTAATTGGCTGTGTCTGAGTTAGTAAACAACATCACCACTAATTGGCTGTGTCCGAGTTAGTAAACAACATCACCACTAATTGGCTGTGTCTGAGTTAGTAAACAACATCACTACTAATTGGCTGTGTCTGAGTTAGTAAACAACATCACCACTAATTGGCTGTGTCTGAGTTAGTAAACAACATCACCACTAATTGGCTGTGTCTGAGTTAGTAAACAACATCACCAGTAATTGGCTGTGTCCGAGTTAGTAAACAACATCACCACTAATTGGCTTTGTCTGAGTTAGTAAACAACATCACCACTAATTGGCTGTGTCTGAGTTAGTAAACAACATCACTACTAATTGGCTGTGTCTGAGTTAGTAAACAACATCACCACTAATTGGCTGTGTCTGAGTTAGTAAACAACATCACTACTAATTGGCTGTGTCCGAGTTAGTAAACAACATCATCACTAATTGGCTGTGTCTGAGTTAGTAAACAACATCACCAGTAATTGGCTCTGTCCGAGTTAGTAAACAACATCACCAGTAATTGGCTGTGTCTGAGTTAGTTAACAACATCACCACTAATTTGCTGTGTCTGAGTTAGTAAACAACATCACCACTAATTTGCTGTGTCCGAGTTAGTAAACAACATCACCACTAATTGTCTGTGTCTGAGTTAGTAAACAACATCACCACTAATTGGCTGTGTCTGAGTTAGTAAACAACATCACTACTAATTGGCTGTGTCTGACTTAGTAAACAACATCACCACTAATTGGCTGTGTCTGAGTTAGTAAACAACATCACCACTAATTGGCTGTGTCTGAGTTAGTAAACAACATCACCACTAATTGGCTGTGTCTGAGTTAGTAAACAACATCACCACTAATTGGCTGTGTCTGAGTTAGTAAACAACATCACCACTAATTGGCTGTGTCTGAGTTAGTAAACAACGTCACCACTAATTGGCTGTGTCTGAGTTAGTAAACAACATCACCACTAATTGGCTGTGTCCGAGTTAGTAAACAACATCACTACTAATTGACTGTGTCTGAGTTAGTAAACAACATCACCACTAATTGGCTGTGTCCGAGTTAGTAAACAACATCACCACTAATTGGCTGTGTCTGAGTTAGTAAACAACATCACCACTAATTGGCTGTGTCTGAGTTAGTTAACAACATCACTACTAATTGACTGTGTCTGAGTTAGTAAACAACATCACCACTAATTGGCTGGGTCTGAGTTAGTAAACAATATCACCAGTAATTGGCTGTGTCCGAGTTAGTAAACAACATCACTACTAATTGACTGTGTCTGAGTTAGTAAACAACATCACCACTAATTGGCTGTGTCCGAGTTAGTAAACAACATCACCACTAATTGGCTGTGTCGGAGTTAGTAAACAACATCACCACTAATTGGCTGTGTCTGAGTTAGTTAACAACATCACCACTAATTGGCTGTGTCTGAGTTAGTAAACAACATCACCACTAATTGGCTGTGTCCGAGTTAGTAAACAACATCACTACTAATTGGCTGTGTCTGAGTTAGTAAACAACATCACTACTAATTGGCTGTGTCTGAGTTAGTAAACAACATCACCACTAATTGGCTGTGTCTGAGTTAGTAAACAACGTCACCACTAATTGGCTGTGTCTGAGTTAGTAAACAACATCACTACTAATTGGCTGTGTCGGAGTTAGTAAACAACATCACCACTAATTGGCTGTGTCTGAGTTAGTAAACAACATCACCACTAATTGGCTGTGTCGGAGTTAGTAAACAACATCACTACTAATTGGCTGTGTCTGAGTTAGTAAACAACATCACTACTAATTGGCTGTGTCTGAGTTAGTAAACAACATCACCACTAATTTGCTGTGTCTGAGTTAGTAAACAACATCACTACTAATTGGCTGTTTCTGATTTAGTAAACAACATCACCACTAATTGGCTGTGTCCGAGTTAGTAAACAACATCACCACTAATAGGATGTGTCTGAGTTAGTAAACAACATCACTACTAATTGGCTGTGTCTGAGTTAGTAAACAACATCACCACTAATTGGCTGTGTCTGAGTTAGTAAACAACATCACCACTAATTGGCTGTGTCTGAGTTAGTAAACAACGTCACCACTAATTGGCTGTGTCGGAGTTAGTAAACAATATCACCAGTAATTGACTGTGTCTGAGTTAGTAAACAACATCACCACTAATTGGCTGTGTCTGAGTTAGTAAACAACATCACCACTAATTGGCTGTGTCCGAGTTAGTAAACAACATCACCACTAATTGGCTGTGTCTGACTTAGTAAACAACTTCACCACTAATTGGCTGTGTCTGAGTTAGTAAACAACATCACCACTAATTAGCTGTGTCTGACTTAGTAAACAACATCACCACTAATTGGCTGTGTCTGAGTTAGTAAACAACATCACTACTAATTGGCTGTGTCTGAGTTAGTAAACAACATCACCACTAATTGGCTGTGTCTGAGTTAGTAAACAACATCACCACTAATTGGCTGTGTCTGACTTAGTAAACAACATCACCACTAATTGGCTGTGTCTGAGTTAGTAAACAACATCACTACTAATTGGCTGTGTCTGAGTTAGTAAACAACATCACCACTAATTGGCTGTGTCTGAGTTAGTATACAACATCACCACTAATTGGCTGTTTCTGAGTTAGTAAACAACATCACCACTAATTGGCTGTGTCTGAGTTAGTAAACAACGTCACCACTAATTGGCTGTGTCTGAGTTAGTAAACAACATCACCACTAATTGGCTGTGTCTGAGTTAGTAAACAACATCACCACTAATTGGCTGTGTCTGAGTTAGTAAACAACATCACCACTAATTGGCTGTGTCTGAGTTAGTAAACAACATCACCACTAATTGGCTGTGTCTGAGTTAGTAAACAACATCACCACTAATTGGCTGTGTCCGAGTTAGTAAACAACATCACCACTAATTGGCTGTGTCTGAGTTAGTAAACAACATCACTACTAATTGGCTGTGTCTGAGTTAGTAAACAACATCACCACTAATTGGCTGTGTCTGAGTTAGTAAACAACATCACCACTAATTGGCTGTGTCTGAGTTAGTAAACAACATCACCAGTAATTGGCTGTGTCGGAGTTAGTAAACAACATCACCACTAATTGGCTGTGTCTGAGTTAGTAAACAACATCACCACTAATTGGCTGTGTCGGAGTTAGTAAACAACATCACTACTAATTGGCTGTGTCTGAGTTAGTAAACAACATCACTACTAATTGGCTGTGTCTGAGTTAGTAAACAACATCACCACTAATTTGCTGTGTCTGAGTTAGTAAACAACATCACTACTAATTGGCTGTGTCTGATTTAGTAAACAACATCACCACTAATTGGCTGTGTCCGAGTTAGTAAACAACATCACCACTAATAGGATGTGTCTGAGTTAGTAAACAACATCACTACTAATTGGCTGTGTCTGAGTTAGTAAACAACATCACCACTAATTGGCTGTGTCTGAGTTAGTAAACAACATCACCACTAATTGGCTGTGTCTGAGTTAGTAAACAACGTCACCACTAATTGGCTGTGTCGGAGTTAGTAAACAATATCACCAGTAATTGACTGTGTCTGAGTTAGTAAACAACATCACCACTAATTGGCTGTGTCTGAGTTAGTAAACAACATCACCACTAATTGGATGTGTCCGAGTTAGTAAACAACATCACCACTAATTGGCTGTGTCTGACTTAGTAAACAACTTCACCACTAATTGGCTGTGTCTGAGTTAGTAAACAACATCACCACTAATTAGCTGTGTCTGACTTAGTAAACAACATCACCACTAATTGGCTGTGTCTGAGTTAGTAAACAACATCACTACTAATTGGCTGTGTCTGAGTTAGTAAACAACATCACCACTAATTGGCTGTGTCTGAGTTAGTAAACAACATCACCACTAATTGGCTGTGTCTGACTTAGTAAACAACATCACCACTAATTGGCTGTGTCTGAGTTAGTAAACAACATCACTACTAATTGGCTGTGTCTGAGTTAGTAAACAACATCACCACTAATTGGCTGTGTCTGAGTTAGTATACAACATCACCACTAATTGGCTGTTTCTGAGTTAGTAAACAACATCACCACTAATTGGCTGTGTCTGAGTTAGTAAACAACGTCACCACTAATTGGCTGTGTCTGAGTTAGTAAACAACATCACCACTAATTGGCTGTGTCTGAGTTAGTAAACAACATCACCACTAATTGGCTGTGTCTGAGTTAGTAAACAACATCACCACTAATTGGCTGTGTCTGAGTTAGTAAACAACATCACCACTAATTGGCTGTGTCTGAGTTAGTAAACAACATCACCACTAATTGGCTGTGTCCGAGTTAGTAAACAACATCACCACTAATTGGCTGTGTCTGAGTTAGTAAACAACATCACTACTAATTGGCTGTGTCTGAGTTAGTAAACAACATCACCACTAATTGGCTGTGTCTGAGTTAGTAAACAACATCACCACTAATTGGCTGTGTCTGAGTTAGTAAACAACATCACCAGTAATTGGCTGTGTCCGAGTTAGTAAACAACATCACCACTAATTGGCTTTGTCTGAGTTAGTAAACAACATCACCACTAATTGGCTGTGTCTGAGTTAGTAAACAACATCACTACTAATTGGCTGTGTCTGAGTTAGTAAACAACATCACCACTAATTGGCTGTGTCTGAGTTAGTAAACAACATCACTACTAATTGGCTGTGTCCGAGTTAGTAAACAACATCATCACTAATTGGCTGTGTCTGAGTTAGTAAACAACATCACCAGTAATTGGCTCTGTCCGAGTTAGTAAACAACATCACCAGTAATTGGCTGTGTCTGAGTTAGTTAACAACATCACCACTAATTTGCTGTGTCTGAGTTAGTAAACAACATCACCACTAATTTGCTGTGTCCGAGTTAGTAAACAACATCACCACTAATTGTCTGTGTCTGAGTTAGTAAACAACATCACCACTAATTGGCTGTGTCTGAGTTAGTAAACAACATCACTACTAATTGGCTGTGTCTGACTTAGTAAACAACATCACCACTAATTGGCTGTGTCTGAGTTAGTAAACAACATCACCACTAATTGGCTGTGTCTGAGTTAGTAAACAACATCACCACTAATTGGCTGTGTCTGAGTTAGTAAACAACATCACCACTAATTGGCTGTGTCTGAGTTAGTAAACAACATCACCACTAATTGGCTGTGTCTGAGTTAGTAAACAACGTCACCACTAATTGGCTGTGTCTGAGTTAGTAAACAACATCACCACTAATTGGCTGTGTCCGAGTTAGTAAACAACATCACTACTAATTGACTGTGTCTGAGTTAGTAAACAACATCACCACTAATTGGCTGTGTCCGAGTTAGTAAACAACATCACCACTAATTGGCTGTGTCTGAGTTAGTAAACAACATCACCACTAATTGGCTGTGTCTGAGTTAGTTAACAACATCACTACTAATTGACTGTGTCTGAGTTAGTAAACAACATCACCACTAATTGGCTGGGTCTGAGTTAGTAAACAATATCACCAGTAATTGGCTGTGTCCGAGTTAGTAAACAACATCACTACTAATTGACTGTGTCTGAGTTAGTAAACAACATCACCACTAATTGGCTGTGTCCGAGTTAGTAAACAACATCACCACTAATTGGCTGTGTCGGAGTTAGTAAACAACATCACCACTAATTGGCTGTGTCTGAGTTAGTTAACAACATCACCACTAATTGGCTGTGTCTGAGTTAGTAAACAACATCACCACTAATTGGCTGTGTCCGAGTTAGTAAACAACATCACTACTAATTGGCTGTGTCTGAGTTAGTAAACAACATCACTACTAATTGGCTGTGTCTGAGTTAGTAAACAACGTCACCACTAATTGGCTGTGTCTGAGTTAGTAAACAACATCACTACTAATTGGCTGTGTCCGAGTTAGTAAACAACATCACTACTAATTGGCTGTGTCTGACTTAGTAAACAACATCACCACTAATTGGCTGTGTCTGAGTTAGTAAACAACATCACCACTAATTGACTGTGTCTGAGTTAGTAAACAACATCACTACTAATTGGCTGTGTCTGAGTTAGTAAACAACATCACTACTAATTGGCTGTGTCTGACTTAGTAAACAACATCACCACTAATTGGCTGTGTCTGAGTTAGTAAACAACATCACCACTAATTGACTGTGTCTGAGTTAGTAAACAACATCACTACTAATTGGCTGTGTCTGAGTTAGTAAACAACATCACTACTAATTGACTGTGTCTGAGTTAGTAAACAACATCACTACTAATTGGCTGTGTCTGAGTTAGTAAACAACATCACCACTAATTGGCTGTGTCTGAGTTAGTAAACAACGTCACCACTAATTGGCTGTGTCGGAGTTAGTAAACAATATCACCAGTAATTGACTGTGTCTGAGTTAGTAAACAACATCACCACTAATTGGCTGTGTCTGAGTTAGTAAACAACATCACCACTAATTGGATGTGTCCGAGTTAGTAAACAACATCACCACTAATTGGCTGTGTCTGACTTAGTAAACAACTTCACCACTAATTGGCTGTGTCTGAGTTAGTAAACAACATCACCACTAATTAGCTGTGTCTGACTTAGTAAACAACATCACCACTAATTGGCTGTGTCTGAGTTAGTAAACAACATCACTACTAATTGGCTGTGTCTGAGTTAGTAAACAACATCACCACTAATTGGCTGTGTCTGAGTTAGTAAACAACATCACCACTAATTGGCTGTGTCTGACTTAGTAAACAACATCACCACTAATTGGCTGTGTCTGAGTTAGTAAACAACATCACTACTAATTGGCTGTGTCTGAGTTAGTAAACAACATCACCACTAATTGGCTGTGTCTGAGTTAGTATACAACATCACCACTAATTGGCTGTTTCTGAGTTAGTAAACAACATCACCACTAATTGGCTGTGTCTGAGTTAGTAAACAACGTCACCACTAATTGGCTGTGTCTGAGTTAGTAAACAACATCACCACTAATTGGCTGTGTCTGAGTTAGTAAACAACATCACCACTAATTGGCTGTGTCTGAGTTAGTAAACAACATCACCACTAATTGGCTGTGTCTGAGTTAGTAAACAACATCACCACTAATTGGCTGTGTCTGAGTTAGTAAACAACATCACCACTAATTGGCTGTGTCCGAGTTAGTAAACAACATCACCACTAATTGGCTGTGTCTGAGTTAGTAAACAACATCACTACTAATTGGCTGTGTCTGAGTTAGTAAACAACATCACCACTAATTGGCTGTGTCTGAGTTAGTAAACAACATCACCACTAATTGGCTGTGTCTGAGTTAGTAAACAACATCACCAGTAATTGGCTGTGTCCGAGTTAGTAAACAACATCACCACTAATTGGCTTTGTCTGAGTTAGTAAACAACATCACCACTAATTGGCTGTGTCTGAGTTAGTAAACAACATCACTACTAATTGGCTGTGTCTGAGTTAGTAAACAACATCACCACTAATTGGCTGTGTCTGAGTTAGTAAACAACATCACTACTAATTGGCTGTGTCCGAGTTAGTAAACAACATCATCACTAATTGGCTGTGTCTGAGTTAGTAAACAACATCACCAGTAATTGGCTCTGTCCGAGTTAGTAAACAACATCACCAGTAATTGGCTGTGTCTGAGTTAGTTAACAACATCACCACTAATTTGCTGTGTCTGAGTTAGTAAACAACATCACCACTAATTTGCTGTGTCCGAGTTAGTAAACAACATCACCACTAATTGTCTGTGTCTGAGTTAGTAAACAACATCACCACTAATTGGCTGTGTCTGAGTTAGTAAACAACATCACTACTAATTGGCTGTGTCTGACTTAGTAAACAACATCACCACTAATTGGCTGTGTCTGAGTTAGTAAACAACATCACCACTAATTGGCTGTGTCTGAGTTAGTAAACAACATCACCACTAATTGGCTGTGTCTGAGTTAGTAAACAACATCACCACTAATTGGCTGTGTCTGAGTTAGTAAACAACATCACCACTAATTGGCTGTGTCTGAGTTAGTAAACAACGTCACCACTAATTGGCTGTGTCTGAGTTAGTAAACAACATCACCACTAATTGGCTGTGTCCGAGTTAGTAAACAACATCACTACTAATTGACTGTGTCTGAGTTAGTAAACAACATCACCACTAATTGGCTGTGTCCGAGTTAGTAAACAACATCACCACTAATTGGCTGTGTCTGAGTTAGTAAACAACATCACCACTAATTGGCTGTGTCTGAGTTAGTTAACAACATCACTACTAATTGACTGTGTCTGAGTTAGTAAACAACATCACCACTAATTGGCTGGGTCTGAGTTAGTAAACAATATCACCAGTAATTGGCTGTGTCCGAGTTAGTAAACAACATCACTACTAATTGACTGTGTCTGAGTTAGTAAACAACATCACCACTAATTGGCTGTGTCCGAGTTAGTAAACAACATCACCACTAATTGGCTGTGTCGGAGTTAGTAAACAACATCACCACTAATTGGCTGTGTCTGAGTTAGTTAACAACATCACCACTAATTGGCTGTGTCTGAGTTAGTAAACAACATCACCACTAATTGGCTGTGTCCGAGTTAGTAAACAACATCACTACTAATTGGCTGTGTCTGAGTTAGTAAACAACATCACTACTAATTGGCTGTGTCTGAGTTAGTAAACAACGTCACCACTAATTGGCTGTGTCTGAGTTAGTAAACAACATCACTACTAATTGGCTGTGTCCGAGTTAGTAAACAACATCACTACTAATTGGCTGTGTCTGACTTAGTAAACAACATCACCACTAATTGGCTGTGTCTGAGTTAGTAAACAACATCACCACTAATTGACTGTGTCTGAGTTAGTAAACAACATCACTACTAATTGGCTGTGTCTGAGTTAGTAAACAACATCACTACTAATTGGCTGTGTCTGACTTAGTAAACAACATCACCACTAATTGGCTGTGTCTGAGTTAGTAAACAACATCACCACTAATTGACTGTGTCTGAGTTAGTAAACAACATCACTACTAATTGGCTGTGTCTGAGTTAGTAAACAACATCACTACTAATTGACTGTGTCTGAGTTAGTAAACAACATCACTACTAATTGGCTGTGTCTGAGTTAGTAAACAACATCACTACTAATTGGCTGTGTCCGAGTTAGTAAACAACATCACTACTAATTGGCTGTGTCCTAGTGGCTCGACATGTCTACCCGCCAACTGTTGATTCAGGGAGCTAGCACTATATAAAGGTCCGACTGAGCGTGTTGGCATAGTATAACGCGGACATCGTTATCATCTCATTGAATGTCTGAACTTAGTCTCGCCATGTTATATCTGAAAAGTACTCAGTGGCGTTAAACAACGATCACCCATTAACTCTATTTTTGCACAAGATAACATCGCTTTGTAAATATCTTTAAATTATTTTTACTATACACAAGTGATGTAACAGACTATTCCAATTTTTCTAGTTTTATCTGAACTAATAAACTGTTCTATTAATCGACATTGATACATTCAAATTAGAAAGAAATGAAGCGGAATTATCGATAATTTAATTATTCCCCGTCATGTGTCGCTTTGATATCATTATAACATGTTGTAACTATGTAATTGTTATTTTAGTATGGAATCAATTCATTGTTTTCTGTGCCACAATCTAGTGTTACGTTAATATTTAAAACATATTATACAAAGAACAAAGAATAATTGATTGATAAATTAAATATGTTCTCACGACTTTATTATTAGTTATGGTAATTATATTTATGCATTATATATGTGTTGTTAACACATAACATCGATAACAAACAAGGAAAGCTTCAAGTTGTTTTATTGTTCATTGGATCATGATGTTCATGAATTCTATATATCTTTCGAAGGTTTTGTGTTTTCCAATAGTGACTAAGCCAAATAAATTATATGTACATAGGAGGTAATGTCTCTCTTGTGGAGTAACAACTCTCCGATGTAATCAATGACTCTGGTAAACTAGCTCTAAGTGATGAAGAGTAAATGAGTGTTAAGATAACGGTACTCTCCGATGTAATCAATGACTCTGGTAAACTAGCTCTAAGTGATGAAGAGTAAATTTGTGTTAAGATAACGGTACTCTCCGATGTAATCAATGACTCTGGTAAACTAGCTCTAAGTGATGAAGAGTAAATTTGTGTTAAGATAACGGTACTCTCCGATGTAATCAATGACTCTGGTAAACTAGCTCTAAGTGATGAAGAGTAAATTTGTGTTAAGATAACGGTACTCTCCGATGTAATCAATGACTCTGGTAAACTAGCTCTAAGTGATGAAGAGTAAATTTGTGTTAAGATAACGGTACTCTCCGATGTAATCAATGACTCTGGTAAACTAGCTCTAAGTGATGACGAGTAAATTTGTGTTAAGATAACGGTACTCTCCGATGTAATCAATGACTCTGGTAAACTAGCTCTAAGTGATGAAGAGTAAATTTGTGTTAAGATAACGGTACTCTCCGATGTAATCAATGACTCTGGTAAACTAGCTCTAAGTGATGAAGAGTAAATGAGTGTTAAGATAACGGTACTCTCCGATGTAATCAATGACTCTGGTAAACTAGCTCTAAGTGATGAAGAGTAAATTTGTGTTAAGATAACGGTACTCTCCGATGTAATCAATGACTCTGGTAATCTAGCTCTAAGTGATGACGAGTAAATTTGTGCTAAGATAACGGTACTCTCCGATGTAATCAATGACTCTGGTAAACTAGCTCTAAGTGATGAAGAGTAAATTTGTGTTAAGATAACGATACTCTCCGATGTAATCAATGACTCTGGTAAACTAGCTCTAAGTGATGAAGAGTAAATGAGTGCTAAGATAACGGTACTCTCCGATGTAATCAATGACTCTGGTAAACTAGCTCTAAGTGATGAAGAGTACATTTGTGTTAAGATAACGGTACTCTCCGATGTAATCAATGACTCTGGTAAACTAGCTCTAAGTGATGAAGAGTAAATTTGTGTTAAGATAACGGTACTCTCCGATGTAATCAATGACTCTGGTAAACTAGCTCTAAGTGATGAAGAGTAAATTTGTGTTAAGATAACGGTACTCTCCGAAGTAATGAATGACTCTGGTAAACTAGCTCTAAGTGATGAAGAGTAAATTTGTGCTAAGATAACGGTACTCTCCGATGTAATCAATGACTCTGGTAAACTAGCTCTAAGTGATGAAGAGTAAATTTGTGTTAAGATAACGGTACTCTCCGATGTAATCAATGACTCTGGTAAACTAGCTCTAAGTGATGAAGAGTAAATTTGTGTTAAGATAACGGTACTCTCCGATGTAATCAATGACTCTGGTAAACTAGCTCTAAGTGATGAAGAGTAAATTTGTGTTAAGATAACGGTACTCTCCGATGTAATCAATGACTCTGGTAAACTAGCTCTAAGTGATGAAGAGTAAATTTGTGTTAAGATAACGGTACTCTCCGATGTAATCAATGACTCTGGTAAACTAGCTCTAAGTGATGAAGAGTAAATTTGTGTTAAGATAACGGTACTCTCCGATGTAATCAATGACTCTGGTAAACTAGCTCTAAGTGATGAAGAGTAAATTTGTGTTAAGATAACGGTACTCTCCGATGTAATCAATGACTCTGGTAAACTAGCTCTAAGTGATGAAGAGTAAATGAGTGTTAAGATAACGGTACTCTCCGATGTAATCAATGACTCTGGTAAACTAGCTCTAAGTGATGAAGAGTACATTTGTGTTAAGATAACGGTACTCTCCGATGTAATCAATGACTCTGGTAAACTAGCTCTAAGTGATGAAGAGTAAATTTGTGTTAAGATAACGGTACTCTCCGATGTAATCAATAACTCTGGTAAACTAGCTCTAAGTGATGAAGAGTAAATTTGTGTTAAGATAACGGTACTCTCCGATGTAATGAATGACTCTGGTAAACTAGATCTAAGTGATGAAGAGTAAATTTGTGCTAAGATAACGGTACTCTCCGATGTAATCAATGACTCTGGTAAACTAGCTCTAAGTGATGAAGAGTAAATTTGTGTTAAGATAACGGTACTCTCCGACGTAATCAATGACTCTGGTAAACTAGCTCTAAGTGATGAAGAGTAAATTTGTGTTAAGATAACGGTACTCTCCGATGTAATCAATGACTCTGGTAAACTAGCTCTAAGTGATGACGAGTGAATTTGTGTTAAGATAACGGTACTATCCGATGTAATCAATGACTCTGGTAAACTAGCTCTAAGTGATGAAGAGTAAATTTGTGTTAAGATAACGGTACTCTCCGATGTAATCAATGACTCTGGTAAACTAGCTCTAAGTGATGAAGAGTAAATTTGTGCTAAGGTAACGGTACTCTCCGATGTAATCAATGACTCTGGTAAACTAGCTCTAAGTGATGAAGAGTAAATTTGTGTTAAGATAACGATACTCTCCGATGTAATCAATGACTCTGGTAAACTAGCTCTAAGTGATGAAGAGTAAATGAGTGCTAAGATAACGGTACTCTCCGATGTAATCAATGACTCTGGTAAACTAGCTCTAAGTGATGAAGAGTACATTTGTGTTAAGATAACGGTACTCTCCGATGTAATCAATGACTCTGGTAAACTAGCTCTAAGTGATGAAGAGTAAATTTGTGTTAAGATAACGGTACTCTCCGATGTAATCAATGACTCTGGTAAACTAGCTCTAAGTGATGAAGAGTAAATTTGTGCTAAGATAACGGTACTCTCCGAAGTAATGAATGACTCTGGTAAACTAGCTCTAAGTGATGAAGAGTAAATTTGTGCTAAGATAACGGTACTCTCCGATGTAATCAATGACTCTGGTAAACTAGCTCTAAGTGATGAAGAGTAAATTTGTGTTAAGATAACGGTACTCTCCGATGTAATCAATGACTCTGGTAAACTAGCTCTAAGTGATGAAGAGTAAATTTGTGTTAAGATAACGGTACTCTCCGATGTAATCAATGACTCTGGTAAACTAGCTCTAAGTGATGAAGAGTAAATTTGTGTTAAGATAACGGTACTCTCCGATGTAATCAATGACTCTGGTAAACTAGCTCTAAGTGATGAAGAGTAAATTTGTGTTAAGATAACGGTACTCTCCGATGTAATCAATAACTCTGGTAAACTAGCTCTAAGTGATGAAGAGTAAATTTGTGTTAAGATAACGGTACTCTCCGATGTAATCAATGACTCTGGTAAACTAGCTCTAAGTGATGAAGAGTAAATTTGTGTTAAGATAACGGTACTCTCCGATGTAATCAATGACTCTGGTAAACTAGCTCTAAGTGATGAAGAGTAAATTTGTGTTAAGATAACGGTACTCTCCGATGTAATCAATGACTCTGGTAAACTAGCTCTAAGTGATGAAGAGTAAATTTGTGTTAAGATAACGGTACTCTCCGATGTAATCAATGACTCTGGTAAACTAGCTCTAAGTGATGAAGAGTAAATTTGTGTTAAGATAACGGTACTCTCCGATGTAATCAATGACTCTGGTAAACTAGCTCTAAGTGATGAAGAGTAAATTTGTGTTAAGATAACGGTACTCTCCGATGTAATCAATGACTCTGGTAAACTAGCTCTAAGTGATGAAGAGTAAATGAGTGTTAAGATAACTGTACTCTCCGATGTAATCAATGACTCTGGTAAACTAGCTCTAAGTGATGAAGAGTAAATTTGTGTTAAGATAACGGTACTCTCCGATGTAATCAATGACTCTGGTAAACTAGCTCTAAGTGATGAAGAGTAAATTTGTGTTAAGATAACGGTACTCTCCGATGTAATCAATAACTCTGGTAAACTAGCTCTAAGTGATGAAGAGTAAATTTGTGTTAAGATAACGGTACTCTCCGATGTAATGAATGACTCTGGTAAACTAGATCTAAGTGATGAAGAGTAAATTTGTGCTAAGATAACGGTACTCTCCGATGTAATCAATGACTCTGGTAAACTAGCTCTAAGTGATGAAGAGTAAATTTGTGTTAAGATAACGGTACTCTCCGACGTAATCAATGACTCTGGTAAACTAGCTCTAAGTGATGAAGAGTAAATTTGTGTTAAGATAGCGGTACTCTCCGATGTAATCAATGACTCTGGTAAACTAGCTCTAAGTGATGACGAGTGAATTTGTGTTAAGATAACGGTACTATCCGATGTAATCAATGACTCTGGTAAACTAGCTCTAAGTGATGAAGAGTAAATTTGTGTTAAGATAACGGTACTCTCCGATGTAATCAATGACTCTGGTAAACTAGCTCTAAGTGATGAAGAGTAAATTTGTGCTAAGGTAACGGTACTCTCCGATGTAATCAATGACTCTGGTAAACTAGCTCTAAGTGATGAAGAGTAAATTTGTGTTAAGATAACGATACTCTCCGATGTAATCAATGACTCTGGTAAACTAGCTCTAAGTGATGAAGAGTAAATGAGTGCTAAGATAACGGTACTCTCCGATGTAATCAATGACTCTGGTAAACTAGCTCTAAGTGATGAAGAGTACATTTGTGTTAAGATAACGGTACTCTCCGATGTAATCAATGACTCTGGTAAACTAGCTCTAAGTGATGAAGAGTAAATTTGTGTTAAGATAACGGTACTCTCCGATGTAATCAATGACTCTGGTAAACTAGCTCTAAGTGATGAAGAGTAAATTTGTGCTAAGATAACGGTACTCTCCGAAGTAATGAATGACTCTGGTAAACTAGCTCTAAGTGATGAAGAGTAAATTTGTGCTAAGATAACGGTACTCTCCGATGTAATCAATGACTCTGGTAAACTAGCTCTAAGTGATGAAGAGTAAATTTGTGTTAAGATAACGGTACTCTCCGATGTAATCAATGACTCTGGTAAACTAGCTCTAAGTGATGAAGAGTAAATTTGTGTTAAGATAACGGTACTCTCCGATGTAATCAATGACTCTGGTAAACTAGCTCTAAGTGATGAAGAGTAAATTTGTGTTAAGATAACGGTACTCTCCGATGTAATCAATGACTCTGGTAAACTAGCTCTAAGTGATGAAGAGTAAATGAGTGTTAAGATAACGGTACTCTCCGATGTAATCAATGACTCTGGTAAACTAGCTCTAAGTGATGAAGAGTAAATTTGTGTTAAGATAACGGTACTCTCCGATGTAATCAATGACTCTGGTAAACTAGCTCTAAGTGATGAAGAGTAAATTTGTGTTAAGATAACGGTACTCTCCGATGTAATCAATAACTCTGGTAAACTAGCTCTAAGTGATGAAGAGTAAATTTGTGTTAAGATAACGGTACTCTCCGATGTAATCAATGACTCTGGTAAACTAGATCTAAGTGATGAAGAGTAAATTTGTGCTAAGATAACGGTACTCTCCGATGTAATCAATGACTCTGGTAAACTAGCTCTAAGTGATGAAGAGTAAATGAGTGTTAAGATAACGGTACTCTCCGATGTAATCAATGACTCTGGTAAACTAGCTCTAAGTGATGAAGAGTAAATTTGTGTTAAGATAACGGTACTCTCCGATGTAATCAATGACTCTGGTAAACTAGCTCTAAGTGATGAAGAGTAAATTTGTGTTAAGATAACGGTACTCTCCGATGTAATCAATGACTCTGGTAAACTAGCTCTAAGTGATGAAGAGTAAATGAGTGTTAAGATAACGGTACTCTCCGATGTAATCAATGACTCTGGTAAACTAGCTCTAAGTGATGAAGAGTAAATTTGTGTTAAGATAACGGTACTCTCCGATGTAATCAATGACTCTGGTAAACTAGCTCTAAGTGATGAAGAGTAAATTTGTGTTAAGATAACGGTACTCTCCGATGTAATCAATAACTCTGGTAAACTAGCTCTAAGTGATGAAGAGTAAATTTGTGTTAAGATAACGGTACTCTCCGATGTAATCAATGACTCTGGTAAACTAGATCTAAGTGATGAAGAGTAAATTTGTGCTAAGATAACGGTACTCTCCGATGTAATCAATGACTCTGGTAAACTAGCTTTAAGTGATGAAGAGTAAATGAGTGTTAAGATAACGGTACTCTCCGATGTAATCAATGACTCTGGTAAACTAGCTCTAAGTGATGAAGAGTAAATTTGTGTTAAGATAACGGTACTCTCCGATGTAATCAATGACTCTGGTAAACTAGCTCTAAGTGATGAAGAGTAAATTTGTGTTAAGATAACGGTACTCTCCGATGTAATCAATAACTCTGGTAAACTAGCTCTAAGTGATGAAGAGTAAATTTGTTTTAAGATAACGGTACTCTCCGATGTAATGAATGACTCTGGTAAACTAGATCTAAGTGATGAAGAGTAAATTTGTGCTAAGATAACGGTACTCTCCGATGTAATCAATGACTCTGGTAAACTAGCTCTAAGTGATGAAGAGTAAATTTGTGTTAAGATAACGGTACTCTCCGACGTAATCAATGACTCTGGTAAACTAGCTCTAAGTGATGAAGAGTAAATTTGTGTTAAGATAACGGTACTCTCCGATGTAATCAATGACTCTGGTAAACTAGCTCTAAGTGATGACGAGTGAATTTGTGTTAAGATAACGGTACTATCCGATGTAATCAATGACTCTGGTAAACTAGCTCTAAGTGATGAAGAGTAAATTTGTGTTAAGATAACGGTACTCTCCGATGTAATCAATGACTCTGGTAAACTAGCTCTAAGTGATGAAGAGTAAATTTGTGCTAAGGTAACGGTACTCTCCGATGTAATCAATGACTCTGGTAAACTAGCTCTAAGTGATGAAGAGTAAATTTGTGCTAAGATAACGATACTCTCCGATGTAATCAATGACTCTGGTAAACTAGCTCTAAGTGATGAAGAGTAAATGAGTGCTAAGATAACGGTACTCTCCGATGTAATCAATGACTCTGGTAAACTAGCTCTAAGTGATGAAGAGTACATTTGTGTTAAGATAACGGTACTCTCCGATGTAATCAATGACTCTGGTAAACTAGCTCTAAGTGATGAAGAGTAAATTTGTGTTAAGATAACGGTACTCTCCGAAGTAATGAATGACTCTGGTAAACTAGCTCTAAGTGATGAAGAGTAAATTTGTGCTAAGATAACGGTACTCTCCGATGTAATCAATGACTCTGGTAAACTAGCTCTAAGTGATGAAGAGTAAATTTGTGTTAAGATAACGGTACTCTCCGATGTAATCAATGACTCTGGTAAACTAGCTCTAAGTGATGAAGAGTAAATTTGTGTTAAGATAACGGTACTCTCCGATGTAATCAATGACTCTGGTAAACTAGCTCTAAGTGATGAAGAGTAAATTTGTGTTAAGATAACGGTACTCTCCGATGTAATCAATGACTCTGGTAAACTAGCTCTAAGTGATGAAGAGTAAATTTGTGTTAAGATAACGGTACTCTCCGATGTAATCAATGACTCTGGTAAACTAGCTCTAAGTGATGAAGAGTAAATTTGTGTTAAGATAACGGTACTCTCCGATGTAATCAATGACTCTGGTAAACTAGCTCTAAGTGATGAAGAGTAAATTTGTGTTAAGATAACGGTACTCTCCGATGTAATCAATGACTCTGGTAAACTAGCTCTAAGTGATGAAGAGTAAATGAGTGTTAAGATAACGGTACTCTCCGATGTAATCAATGACTCTGGTAAACTAGCTCTAAGTGATGAAGAGTAAATTTGTGTTAAGATAACGGTACTCTCCGATGTAATCAATGACTCTGGTAAACTAGCTCTAAGTGATGAAGAGTAAATTTGTGTTAAGATAACGGTACTCTCCGATGTAATCAATAACTCTGGTAAACTAGCTCTAAGTGATGAAGAGTAAATTTGTGTTAAGATAACGGTACTCTCCGATGTAATGAATGACTCTGGTAAACTAGATCTAAGTGATGAAGAGTAAATTTGTGCTAAGATAACGGTACTCTCCGATGTAATCAATGACTCTGGTAAACTAGCTCTAAGTGATGAAGAGTAAATTTGTGCTAAGATAACGGTACTCTCCGACGTAATCAATGACTCTGGTAAACTAGCTCTAAGTGATGAAGAGTAAATTTGTGTTAAGATAACGGTACTCTCCGATGTAATCAATGACTCTGGTAAACTAGCTCTAAGTGATGACGAGTGAATTTGTGTTAAGATAACGGTACTATCCGATGTAATCAATGACTCTGGTAAACTAGCTCTAAGTGATGAAGAGTAAATTTGTGTTAAGATAACGGTACTCTCCGATGTAATCAATGACTCTGGTAAACAAGCTCTAAGTGATGAAGAGTAAATTTGTGTTAAGATAACGGTACTCTCCGATGTAATGAATGACTCTGGTAAACTAGCTCTAATTGATGAAGAGTAAATTTGTGCTAAGATAACGGTACTCTCCGATGTAATCAATGACTCTGGTAAACTAGCTCTAAGTGATGAAGAGTAAATTTGTGTTAAGATAACGGTACTCTCCGATGTAATCAATGACTCTGGTAAACTAGCTCTAAGTGATGAGGAGTAAATGAGTGTTAAGATAACGGTACTCTCCGATGTAATCAATGACTCTGATAAACTAGCTCTAAGTGATGAAGAGTAAATTTGTGTTAAGATAACGGTACTCTCCGATGTAATGAATGACTCTGGTAAACTAGCTCTAAGTGATGAAGAGTAAATTTGTGCTAAGATAACGGTACTCTCCGATGTAATCAATGACTCTGGTAAACTAGCTCTAAGTGATGAAGAGTACATTTGTGTTAAGATAACGGTACTCTCCGACGTAATCAATGACTCTGGTAAACTAGCTCTAAGTGATGAAGAGTAAATTTGTGTTAAGATAACGGTACTCTCCGATGTAATCAATGACTCTGGTAAACTAGTTCTAAGTGATGAAGAGTAAATTTGTGTTAAGATAACGGTACTCTCCGATGTAATCAATGACTCTGGTAAACTAGCTCTAAGTGATGAAGAGTAAATGAGTGTTAAGATAACGGTACTCTCCGATGTAATCAATGACTCTGGTAAACTAGCTCTAAGTGATGAAGAGTAAATTTGTGTTAAGATAACGGTACTCTCCGATGTAATCAATGACTCTGGTAAACTAGCTCTAAGTGATGAAGAGTAAATTTGTGTTAAGATAACGGTACTCTCCGACGTAATCAATGACTCTGGTAAACTAGCTCTAAGTGATGAAGAGTAAATTTGTGTTAAGATAACGGTACTCTCCGATGTAATCAATGACTCTGGTAAACTAGCTCTAAGTGATGAAGAGTAAATTTGTGTTAAGATAACGGTACTCTCCGATGTAATCAATGACTCTGGTAAACTAGCTCTAAGTGATGACGAGTAAATTTGTGTTAAGATAACGGTACTCTCCGATGTAATCAATGATTCTTATAAACTAGCTCTAAGTGATGAAGAGTAAATTTGTGTTAAGATAACGGTACTCTCCGATGTAATCAATGACTCTGGTAAACTAGCTCTAAGTGATGAAGAGTAAATTTGTGTTAAGATAACGGTACTCTCCGATGTAATCAATGACTCTGGTAAACTAGCTCTAAGTGATGAAGAGTAAATTTGTGTTAAGATAACGGTACTCTCCGATGTAATCAATGACTCTGGTAAACTAGCTCTAAGTGATGACGAGTAAATTTGTGCTAAGATAACGGTACTCTCCGATGTAATCAATGACTCTGGTAAACTAGCTCTAAGTGATGAAGAGTAAATTTGTGTTAAGATAACGATACTCTCCGATGTAATCAATGACTCTGGTAAACTAGCTCTAAGTGATAAAGAGTAAATGAGTGTTAAGATAACGGTACTCTCCGATGTAATCAATGACTCTGATAAACTAGCTCTAAGTGATGAAGAGTAAATTTGTGTTAAGATAACGGTACTCTCCGATGTAATGAATGACTCTGGTAAACTAGCTCTAAGTGATGAAGAGTAAATTTGTGTTAAGATAACGGTACTCTGCGACGTAATCAATGACTCTGGTAAACTAGCTCTAAGTGATGAAGAGTAAATTTGTGTTAAGATAACGGTACTCTCCGACGTAATCAATGACTCTGGTAAACTAGCTCTAAGTGATGAAGAGTAAATTTGTGTTAAGATAACGGTACTCTCCGATGTAATCAATGACTCTGGTAAACTAGCTCTAAGTGATGAAGAGTAAATTTGTGTTAAGATAACGGTACTCTCCGATGTAATCAATGACTCTGGTAAACTAGCTCTAAGTGATGAAGAGTAAATGAGTTTTAAGATAACGGTACTCTCCGATGTAATCAATGACTCTGGTAAACTAGCTCTAAGTGATGAAGAGTAAATTTGTGTTAAGATAACGGTACTCTCCGATGTAATCAATAACTCTGGTAAACTAGCTCTAAGTGATGAAGAGTAAATTTGTGTTAAGATAACGGTACTCTCCGATGTAATCAATGACTCTGGTAAACTAGCTCTAAGTGATGAAGAGTAAATTTGTGTTAAGATAACGGTACTCTCCGACGTAATGAATGACTCTGGTAAACTAGCTCTAAGTGATGAAGAGTAAATGAGTGTTAAGATAACGGTACTCTCCGATGTAATCAATGACTCTGGTAAACTAGCTCTAAGTGATGAAGAGTAAATTTGTGTTAAGATAACGGTACTCTCCGATGTAATCAATGACTCTGAAACTAGCTCTAAGTGATGAAGAGTAAATTTGTGCTAAGATAACGGTACTCTCCGATGTAATCAATGACTCTGGTAAACTAGCTCTAAGTGATGAAGAGTAAATTTGTGTTAAGATAGCGGTACTCTCCGAAGTAATGAATGACTCTGGTAAACTAGCTCTAAGTGATGAAGAGTAAATTTGTGCTAAGATAACGGTACTCTCCGATGTAATCAATGACTCTGGTAAACTAGCTCTAAGTGATGAAGAGTAAATTTGTGTTAAGATAACGGTACTCTCCGACGTAATCAATGACTCCGGTAAACTAGCTCTAAGTGATGAAGAGCAAATTTGTGTTAAGATAACGGTACTCTCCGATGTAATCAATGACTCTGGTAAACTAGCTCTAAGTGATGAAGAGTAAATTGGTGTTAAGATAACGGTACTCTCCGATGTAATCAATGACTCTGGTAAACTAGCTCTAAGTGATGAAGAGTAAATGAGTGTTAAGATAACGGTACTCTCCGATGTAATCAATGACTCTGGTAAACTAGCTCTAAGTGATGAAGAGTAAATTTGTGTTAAGATAACGGTACTCTCCGATGTAATCAATGACTCTGGTAAACTAGCTCTAAGTGATGAAGAGTAAATTTGTGTTAAGATAACGGTACTCTCCGATGTAATCAATGACTCTGGTAAACTAGCTCTAAGTGATGAAGAGTAAATTTGTGTTAAGATAACGGTACTCTCCGATGTAATGAATGACTCTGGTAAACTAGATCTAAGTGATGAAGAGTAAATTTGTGCTAAGATAACGGTACTCTCCGATGTAATCAATGACTCTGGTAAACTAGCTCTAAGTGATGAAGAGTAAATTTGTGTTAAGATAACGGTACTCTCCGACGTAATCAATGACTCTGATAAACTAGCTCTAAGTGATGAAGAGTAAATTTGTGTTAAGATAACGGTACTCTCCGATGTAATCAATGACTCTGGTAAACTAGCTCTAAGTGATGACGAGTGAATTTGTGTTAAGATAACGGTACTCTCCGATGTAATCACTGACTCTGGTAAACTAGCTCTAAGTGATGAAGAGTAAATTTGTGTTAAGATAACGGTACTCTCCGATGTATTCAATGACTCTGGTAAACTAGCTCTAAGTGATGAAGAGTAAATTTGTGTTAAGATAACGGTACTCTCCGATGTAATGAATGACTCTGGTAAACTAGCTCTAAGTGATGAAGAGTAAATTTGTGCTAAGATAACGGTACTCTCCGATGTAATCAATGACTCTGGTAAACTAGCTCTAAGTGATGAAGAGTAAATTTGTGCTAAGATAACGGTACTCTCCGACGTAATCAATGACTCTGGTAAACTAGCTCTAAGTGATGAGGAGTAAATGAGTGTTAAGATAACGGTACTCTCCAATGTAATCAATGACTCTGGTAAACTAGCTCTAAGTGATGAAGAGTAAATTTGTGTTAAGATAACGGTACTCTCCGATGTAATCAATGACTCTGGTAAACTAGCTCTAAGTGATGAAGAGTAAATTTGTGCTAAGATAACGGTACTCTCCGATGTAATCAATGACTCTGGTAAACTAGCTCTAAGTGATGAAGAGTAAATTTGTGTTAAGATAACGGTACTCTCCGATGTAATCAATGACTCTGGTAAACTAGCTCTAAGTGATGAAGTGTAAATTTGTGTTAAGATAACGGTACTCTCCGATGTAATCAATGACTCTGGTAAACTAGCTCTAAGTGATGAAGAGTAAATTTGTGTTAAGATAACGGTACTCTCCGATGTAATGAATGACTCTAGTAAACTAGCTCTAAGTGATGAAGAGTAAATGAGTGTTAAGATAACGGTACTCTCCGATGTAATCAATGACTCTGGTAAACTAGCTCTAAGTGATGAAGAGTAAATTTGTGTTAAGATAACGGTACTCTCCGATGTAATCAATGACTTTGGTAAACTAGCTCTAAATGATGAAGAGTAAATTTGTGTTAAGATAACGGTACTCTCCGATGTAATCAATGACTCTGGTAAACTAGCTCTAAGTGATGAAGAGTAAATTTGTGTTAAGATAACGGTACTCTCCGACGTAATCAATGACTCTGGTAAACTAGCTCTAAGTGATGAAGAGTAAATTTGTGTTAAGATAACGGTACTCTCCGATGTAATCAATGACTCTGGTAAACTAGCTCTAAGTGATGACGAGTAAATTTGTGTTAAGATAACGGTACTCTCCGATGTAATCAATGACTCTGGTAAACTAGCTCTAAGTGATGAAGAGTAAATTTGTGTTAAGATAACGGTACTCTCCGATGTAATCAATGACTCTGGTAAACTAGCTCTAAGTGATGAAGAGTAAATTTGTGTTAAGATAACGGTACTCTCCGATGTAATCAATGACTCTGGTAAACTAGCTCTAAGTGATGACGAGTAAATTTGTGCTAAGATAACGGTACTCTCCGATGTAATCAATGACTCTGGTAAACTAGCTCTAAGTGATGAAGAGTAAATTTGTGTTAAGATAACGGTACTCTCCGATGTAATCAATGACTCTGGTAAACTAGCTCTAAGTGATGAAGAGTAAATTTGTGCTAAGATAACGGTACTCTCCGATGTAATCAATGACTCTGGTAAACTAGATCTAAGTGATGAAGAGTAAATGAGTGTTAAGATAACGGTACTCTCCGATGTAATCAATGACTCTGGTAAACTAGCTCTAAGTGATGAAGAGTAAATTTGTGTTAAGATAACGGTACTCTCCGATGTAATCAATGACTCTGAAACTAGCTCTAAGTGATGAAGAGTAAATTTGTGCTAAGATAACGGTACTCTCCGATGTAATCAATGACTCTGGTAAACTAGCTCTAAGTGATGAAGAGTAAATTTGTGTTAAGATAACGATACTCTCCGATGTAATCAATGACTCTGGTAAACTAGCTCTAAGTGATGAAGAGTAAATGAGTGTTAAGATAACGGTACTCTCCGATGTAATCAATGACTCTGGTAAACTAGCTCTAAGTGATGAAGAGTACATTTGTGTTAAGATAACGGTACTCTCCGATGTAATCAATGACTCTGGTAAACTAGCTCTAAGTGATGAAGAGTAAATTTGTGTTAAGATAACGGTACTCTCCGATGTAATCAATGACTCTGGTAAACTAGCTCTAAGTGATGAAGAATAAATTTGTGCTAAGATAGCGGTACTCTCCGATGTAATGAATGACTCTGGTAAACTAGCTCTAAGTGATGAAGAGTAAATTTGTGCTAAGATAACGGTACTCTCCGATGTAATCAATGACTCTGGTAAACTAGCTCTAAGTGATGAAGAGTAAATTTGTTTTAAGATAACGGTACTCTCCGACGTAATCAATGACTCTGGTAAACTAGCTCTAAGTGATGAAGAGCAAATTTGTGTTAAGATAACGGTACTCTCCGATGTAATCAATGACTCTGGTAAACTAGCTCTAAGTGATGAAGAGTAAATTTGTGTTAAGATAACGGTACTCTCCGATGTAATGAATGACTCTGGTAAACTAGCTCTAAGTGATGAAGAGTAAATGAGTGTTAAGATAACGGTACTCTCCGATGTAATCAATGACTCTGGTAAACTAGCTCTAAGTGATGAAGAGTAAATTTGTGTTAAGATAACGGTACTCTCCGATGTAATCAATGACTCTGGTAAACTAGCTCTAAGTGATGAAGAGTAAATTTGTGTTAAGATAACGGTACTCTCCGATGTAATCAATGACTCTGGTAAACTAGCTCTAAGTGATGAAGAGTAAATTTGTGTTAAGATAACGGTACTCTCCGATGTAATGAATGACTCTGGTAAACTAGATCTAAGTGATGAAGAGTAAATTTGTGCTAAGATAACGGTACTCTCCGATGTAATCAATGACTCTGGTAAACTAGCTCTAAGTGATGAAGAGTAAATTTGTGTTAAGATAACGGTACTCTCCGACGTAATCAATGACTCTGATAAACTAGCTCTAAGTGATGAAGAGTAAATTTGTGTTAAGATAACGGTACTCTCCGATGTAATCAATGACTCTGGTAAACTAGCTCTAAGTGATGACGAGTGAATTTGTGTTAAGATAACGGTACTCTCCGATGTAATCACTGACTCTGGTAAACTAGCTCTAAGTGATGAAGAGTAAATTTGTGTTAAGATAACGGTACTCTCCGATGTATTCAATGACTCTGGTAAACTAGCTCTAAGTGATGAAGAGTAAATTTGTGTTAAGATAACGGTACTCTCCGATGTAATGAATGACTCTGGTAAACTAGCTCTAAGTGATGAAGAGTAAATTTGTGCTAAGATAACGGTACTCTCCGATGTAATCAATGACTCTGGTAAACTAGCTCTAAGTGATGAAGAGTAAATTTGTGCTAAGATAACGGTACTCTCCGACGTAATCAATGACTCTGGTAAACTAGCTCTAAGTGATGAGGAGTAAATGAGTGTTAAGATAACGGTACTCTCCAATGTAATCAATGACTCTGGTAAACTAGCTCTAAGTGATGAAGAGTAAATTTGTGTTAAGATAACGGTACTCTCCGATGTAATCAATGACTCTGGTAAACTAGCTCTAAGTGATGAAGAGTAAATTTGTGCTAAGATAACGGTACTCTCCGATGTAATCAATGACTCTGGTAAACTAGCTCTAAGTGATGAAGAGTAAATTTGTGTTAAGATAACGGTACTCTCCGATGTAATCAATGACTCTGGTAAACTAGCTCTAAGTGATGAAGTGTAAATTTGTGTTAAGATAACGGTACTCTCCGATGTAATCAATGACTCTGGTAAACTAGCTCTAAGTGATGAAGAGTAAATTTGTGTTAAGATAACGGTACTCTCCGATGTAATGAATGACTCTAGTAAACTAGCTCTAAGTGATGAAGAGTAAATGAGTGTTAAGATAACGGTACTCTCCGATGTAATCAATGACTCTGGTAAACTAGCTCTAAGTGATGAAGAGTAAATTTGTGTTAAGATAACGGTACTCTCCGATGTAATCAATGACTTTGGTAAACTAGCTCTAAATGATGAAGAGTAAATTTGTGTTAAGATAACGGTACTCTCCGATGTAATCAATGACTCTGGTAAACTAGCTCTAAGTGATGAAGAGTAAATTTGTGTTAAGATAACGGTACTCTCCGACGTAATCAATGACTCTGGTAAACTAGCTCTAAGTGATGAAGAGTAAATTTGTGTTAAGATAACGGTACTCTCCGATGTAATCAATGACTCTGGTAAACTAGCTCTAAGTGATGACGAGTAAATTTGTGTTAAGATAACGGTACTCTCCGATGTAATCAATGACTCTGGTAAACTAGCTCTAAGTGATGAAGAGTAAATTTGTGTTAAGATAACGGTACTCTCCGATGTAATCAATGACTCTGGTAAACTAGCTCTAAGTGATGAAGAGTAAATTTGTGTTAAGATAACGGTACTCTCCGATGTAATCAATGACTCTGGTAAACTAGCTCTAAGTGATGACGAGTAAATTTGTGCTAAGATAACGGTACTCTCCGATGTAATCAATGACTCTGGTAAACTAGCTCTAAGTGATGAAGAGTAAATTTGTGTTAAGATAACGGTACTCTCCGATGTAATCAATGACTCTGGTAAACTAGCTCTAAGTGATGAAGAGTAAATTTGTGCTAAGATAACGGTACTCTCCGATGTAATCAATGACTCTGGTAAACTAGATCTAAGTGATGAAGAGTAAATGAGTGTTAAGATAACGGTACTCTCCGATGTAATCAATGACTCTGGTAAACTAGCTCTAAGTGATGAAGAGTAAATTTGTGTTAAGATAACGGTACTCTCCGATGTAATCAATGACTCTGAAACTAGCTCTAAGTGATGAAGAGTAAATTTGTGCTAAGATAACGGTACTCTCCGATGTAATCAATGACTCTGGTAAACTAGCTCTAAGTGATGAAGAGTAAATTTGTGTTAAGATAACGATACTCTCCGATGTAATCAATGACTCTGGTAAACTAGCTCTAAGTGATGAAGAGTAAATGAGTGTTAAGATAACGGTACTCTCCGATGTAATCAATGACTCTGGTAAACTAGCTCTAAGTGATGAAGAGTACATTTGTGTTAAGATAACGGTACTCTCCGATGTAATCAATGACTCTGGTAAACTAGCTCTAAGTGATGAAGAGTAAATTTGTGTTAAGATAACGGTACTCTCCGATGTAATCAATGACTCTGGTAAACTAGCTCTAAGTGATGAAGAATAAATTTGTGTTAAGATAGCGGTACTCTCCGATGTAATGAATGACTCTGGTAAACTAGCTCTAAGTGATGAAGAGTAAATTTGTGCTAAGATAACGGTACTCTCCGATGTAATCAATGACTCTGGTAAACTAGCTCTAAGTGATGAAGAGTAAATTTGTTTTAAGATAACGGTACTCTCCGACGTAATCAATGACTCTGGTAAACTAGCTCTAAGTGATGAAGAGCAAATTTGTGTTAAGATAACGGTACTCTCCGATGTAATCAATGACTCTGGTAAACTAGCTCTAAGTGATGAAGAGTAAATTTGTGCTAAGATAACGGTACTCTCCGATGTAATGAATGACTCTGGTAAACTAGCTCTAAGTGATGAAGAGTAAATGAGTGTTAAGATAACGGTACTCTCCGATGTAATCAATGACTCTGGTAAACTAGCTCTAAGTGATGAAGAGTAAATTTGTGTTAAGATAACGGTACTCTCCGATGTAATCAATGACTCTGGTAAACTAGCTCTAAGTGATGAAGAGTAAATTTGTGTTAAGATAACGGTACTCTCCGATGTAATGAATGACTCTGGTAAACTAGCTCTAAGTGATGAAGAGTAAATTTGTGTTAAGATAACGGTACTCTCCGATGTAATGAATGACTCTGGTAATCTAGATCTAAGTGATGAAGAGTAAATTTGTGCTAAGATAACGGTACTCTCCGATGTAATCAATGACTCTGGTAAACTAGCTCTAAGTGATGAAGAGTAAATTTGTGTTAAGATAACGGTACTCTCCGATGTAATCAATGACTCTGGTAAACTAGCTCTAAGTGATGAAGAGTAAATTTGTGTTAAGATAACGATACTCTCCGATGTAATCAATGACTCTGGTAAACTAGCTCTAAGTGATGAAGAGTAAATGAGTGTTAAGATAACGGTACTCTCCGATGTAATCAATGACTCTGGTAAACTAGCTCTAAGTGATGAAGAGTACATTTGTGTTAAGATAACGGTACTCTCCGATGTAATCAATGACTCTGGTAAACTAGCTCTAAGTGATGAAGAGTAAATTTGTGTTAAGATAACGGTACTCTCCGATGTAATCAATGACTCTGGTAAACTAGCTCTAAGTGATGAAGAATAAATTTGTGTTAAGATAGCGGTACTCTCCGATGTAATGAATGACTCTGGTAAACTAGCTCTAAGTGATGAAGAGTAAATTTGTGCTAAGATAACGGTACTCTCCGATGTAATCAATGACTCTGGTAAACTAGCTCTAAGTGATGAAGAGTAAATTTGTTTTAAGATAACGGTACTCTCCGACGTAATCAATGACTCTGGTAAACTAGCTCTAAGTGATGAAGAGCAAATTTGTGTTAAGATAACGGTACTCTCCGATGTAATCAATGACTCTGGTAAACTAGCTCTAAGTGATGAAGAGTAAATTTGTGTTAAGATAACGGTACTCTCCGATGTAATGAATGACTCTGGTAAACTAGCTCTAAGTGATGAAGAGTAAATGAGTGTTAAGATAACGGTACTCTCCGATGTAATCAATGACTCTGGTAAACTAGCTCTAAGTGATGAAGAGTAAATTTGTGTTAAGATAACGGTACTCTCCGATGTAATCAATGACTCTGGTAAACTAGCTCTAAGTGATGAAGAGTAAATTTGTGTTAAGATAACGGTACTCTCCGATGTAATCAATGACTCTGGTAAACTAGCTCTAAGTGATGAAGAGTAAATTTGTGTTAAGATAACGGTACTCTCCGATGTAATGAATGACTCTGGTAAACTAGATCTAAGTGATGAAGAGTAAATTTGTGCTAAGATAACGGTACTCTCCGATGTAATCAATGACTCTGGTAAACTAGCTCTAAGTGATGAAGAGTAAATTTGTGTTAAGATAACGGTACTCTCCGACGTAATCAATGACTCTGATAAACTAGCTCTAAGTGATGAAGAGTAAATTTGTGTTAAGATAACGGTACTCTCCGATGTAATCAATGACTCTGGTAAACTAGCTCTAAGTGATGACGAGTGAATTTGTGTTAAGATAACGGTACTCTCCGATGTAATCACTGACTCTGGTAAACTAGCTCTAAGTGATGAAGAGTAAATTTGTGTTAAGATAACGGTACTCTCCGATGTATTCAATGACTCTGGTAAACTAGCTCTAAGTGATGAAGAGTAAATTTGTGTTAAGATAACGGTACTCTCCGATGTAATGAATGACTCTGGTAAACTAGCTCTAAGTGATGAAGAGTAAATTTGTGCTAAGATAACGGTACTCTCCGATGTAATCAATGACTCTGGTAAACTAGCTCTAAGTGATGAAGAGTAAATTTGTGCTAAGATAACGGTACTCTCCGACGTAATCAATGACTCTGGTAAACTAGCTCTAAGTGATGAGGAGTAAATGAGTGTTAAGATAACGGTACTCTCCAATGTAATCAATGACTCTGGTAAACTAGCTCTAAGTGATGAAGAGTAAATTTGTGTTAAGATAACGGTACTCTCCGATGTAATCAATGACTCTGGTAAACTAGCTCTAAGTGATGAAGAGTAAATTTGTGCTAAGATAACGGTACTCTCCGATGTAATCAATGACTCTGGTAAACTAGCTCTAAGTGATGAAGAGTAAATTTGTGTTAAGATAACGGTACTCTCCGATGTAATCAATGACTCTGGTAAACTAGCTCTAAGTGATGAAGTGTAAATTTGTGTTAAGATAACGGTACTCTCCGATGTAATCAATGACTCTGGTAAACTAGCTCTAAGTGATGAAGAGTAAATTTGTGTTAAGATAACGGTACTCTCCGATGTAATGAATGACTCTAGTAAACTAGCTCTAAGTGATGAAGAGTAAATGAGTGTTAAGATAACGGTACTCTCCGATGTAATCAATGACTCTGGTAAACTAGCTCTAAGTGATGAAGAGTAAATTTGTGTTAAGATAACGGTACTCTCCGATGTAATCAATGACTTTGGTAAACTAGCTCTAAATGATGAAGAGTAAATTTGTGTTAAGATAACGGTACTCTCCGATGTAATCAATGACTCTGGTAAACTAGCTCTAAGTGATGAAGAGTAAATTTGTGTTAAGATAACGGTACTCTCCGACGTAATCAATGACTCTGGTAAACTAGCTCTAAGTGATGAAGAGTAAATTTGTGTTAAGATAACGGTACTCTCCGATGTAATCAATGACTCTGGTAAACTAGCTCTAAGTGATGACGAGTAAATTTGTGTTAAGATAACGGTACTCTCCGATGTAATCAATGACTCTGGTAAACTAGCTCTAAGTGATGAAGAGTAAATTTGTGTTAAGATAACGGTACTCTCCGATGTAATCAATGACTCTGGTAAACTAGCTCTAAGTGATGAAGAGTAAATTTGTGTTAAGATAACGGTACTCTCCGATGTAATCAATGACTCTGGTAAACTAGCTCTAAGTGATGACGAGTAAATTTGTGCTAAGATAACGGTACTCTCCGATGTAATCAATGACTCTGGTAAACTAGCTCTAAGTGATGAAGAGTAAATTTGTGTTAAGATAACGGTACTCTCCGATGTAATCAATGACTCTGGTAAACTAGCTCTAAGTGATGAAGAGTAAATTTGTGCTAAGATAACGGTACTCTCCGATGTAATCAATGACTCTGGTAAACTAGATCTAAGTGATGAAGAGTAAATGAGTGTTAAGATAACGGTACTCTCCGATGTAATCAATGACTCTGGTAAACTAGCTCTAAGTGATGAAGAGTAAATTTGTGTTAAGATAACGGTACTCTCCGATGTAATCAATGACTCTGAAACTAGCTCTAAGTGATGAAGAGTAAATTTGTGCTAAGATAACGGTACTCTCCGATGTAATCAATGACTCTGGTAAACTAGCTCTAAGTGATGAAGAGTAAATTTGTGTTAAGATAACGATACTCTCCGATGTAATCAATGACTCTGGTAAACTAGCTCTAAGTGATGAAGAGTAAATGAGTGTTAAGATAACGGTACTCTCCGATGTAATCAATGACTCTGGTAAACTAGCTCTAAGTGATGAAGAGTACATTTGTGTTAAGATAACGGTACTCTCCGATGTAATCAATGACTCTGGTAAACTAGCTCTAAGTGATGAAGAGTAAATTTGTGTTAAGATAACGGTACTCTCCGATGTAATCAATGACTCTGGTAAACTAGCTCTAAGTGATGAAGAGTAAATTTGTGTTAAGATAACGATACTCTCCGATGTAATCAATGACTCTGGTAAACTAGCTCTAAGTGATGAAGAGTAAATGAGTGTTAAGATAACGGTACTCTCCGATGTAATCAATGACTCTGGTAAACTAGCTCTAAGTGATGAAGAGTACATTTGTGTTAAGATAACGGTACTCTCCGATGTAATCAATGACTCTGGTAAACTAGCTCTAAGTGATGAAGAGTAAATTTGTGTTAAGATAACGGTACTCTCCGATGTAATCAATGACTCTGGTAAACTAGCTCTAAGTGATGAAGAATAAATTTGTGTTAAGATAGCGGTACTCTCCGATGTAATGAATGACTCTGGTAAACTAGCTCTAAGTGATGAAGAGTAAATTTGTGCTAAGATAACGGTACTCTCCGATGTAATCAATGACTCTGGTAAACTAGCTCTAAGTGATGAAGAGTAAATTTGTTTTAAGATAACGGTACTCTCCGACGTAATCAATGACTCTGGTAAACTAGCTCTAAGTGATGAAGAGCAAATTTGTGTTAAGATAACGGTACTCTCCGATGTAATCAATGACTCTGGTAAACTAGCTCTAAGTGATGAAGAGTAAATTTGTGTTAAGATAACGGTACTCTCCGATGTAATGAATGACTCTGGTAAACTAGCTCTAAGTGATGAAGAGTAAATGAGTGTTAAGATAACGGTACTCTCCGATGTAATCAATGACTCTGGTAAACTAGCTCTAAGTGATGAAGAGTAAATTTGTGTTAAGATAACGGTACTCTCCGATGTAATCAATGACTCTGGTAAACTAGCTCTAAGTGATGAAGAGTAAATTTGTGTTAAGATAACGGTACTCTCCGATGTAATCAATGACTCTGGTAAACTAGCTCTAAGTGATGAAGAGTAAATTTGTGTTAAGATAACGGTACTCTCCGATGTAATGAATGACTCTGGTAAACTAGATCTAAGTGATGAAGAGTAAATTTGTGCTAAGATAACGGTACTCTCCGATGTAATCAATGACTCTGGTAAACTAGCTCTAAGTGATGAAGAGTAAATTTGTGTTAAGATAACGGTACTCTCCGACGTAATCAATGACTCTGATAAACTAGCTCTAAGTGATGAAGAGTAAATTTGTGTTAAGATAACGGTACTCTCCGATGTAATCAATGACTCTGGTAAACTAGCTCTAAGTGATGACGAGTGAATTTGTGTTAAGATAACGGTACTCTCCGATGTAATCACTGACTCTGGTAAACTAGCTCTAAGTGATGAAGAGTAAATTTGTGTTAAGATAACGGTACTCTCCGATGTATTCAATGACTCTGGTAAACTAGCTCTAAGTGATGAAGAGTAAATTTGTGTTAAGATAACGGTACTCTCCGATGTAATGAATGACTCTGGTAAACTAGCTCTAAGTGATGAAGAGTAAATTTGTGCTAAGATAACGGTACTCTCCGATGTAATCAATGACTCTGGTAAACTAGCTCTAAGTGATGAAGAGTAAATTTGTGCTAAGATAACGGTACTCTCCGACGTAATCAATGACTCTGGTAAACTAGCTCTAAGTGATGAGGAGTAAATGAGTGTTAAGATAACGGTACTCTCCAATGTAATCAATGACTCTGGTAAACTAGCTCTAAGTGATGAAGAGTAAATTTGTGTTAAGATAACGGTACTCTCCGATGTAATCAATGACTCTGGTAAACTAGCTCTAAGTGATGAAGAGTAAATTTGTGCTAAGATAACGGTACTCTCCGATGTAATCAATGACTCTGGTAAACTAGCTCTAAGTGATGAAGAGTAAATTTGTGTTAAGATAACGGTACTCTCCGATGTAATCAATGACTCTGGTAAACTAGCTCTAAGTGATGAAGTGTAAATTTGTGTTAAGATAACGGTACTCTCCGATGTAATCAATGACTCTGGTAAACTAGCTCTAAGTGATGAAGAGTAAATTTGTGTTAAGATAACGGTACTCTCCGATGTAATGAATGACTCTAGTAAACTAGCTCTAAGTGATGAAGAGTAAATGAGTGTTAAGATAACGGTACTCTCCGATGTAATCAATGACTCTGGTAAACTAGCTCTAAGTGATGAAGAGTAAATTTGTGTTAAGATAACGGTACTCTCCGATGTAATCAATGACTTTGGTAAACTAGCTCTAAATGATGAAGAGTAAATTTGTGTTAAGATAACGGTACTCTCCGATGTAATCAATGACTCTGGTAAACTAGCTCTAAGTGATGAAGAGTAAATTTGTGTTAAGATAACGGTACTCTCCGACGTAATCAATGACTCTGGTAAACTAGCTCTAAGTGATGAAGAGTAAATTTGTGTTAAGATAACGGTACTCTCCGATGTAATCAATGACTCTGGTAAACTAGCTCTAAGTGATGACGAGTAAATTTGTGTTAAGATAACGGTACTCTCCGATGTAATCAATGACTCTGGTAAACTAGCTCTAAGTGATGAAGAGTAAATTTGTGTTAAGATAACGGTACTCTCCGATGTAATCAATGACTCTGGTAAACTAGCTCTAAGTGATGAAGAGTAAATTTGTGTTAAGATAACGGTACTCTCCGATGTAATCAATGACTCTGGTAAACTAGCTCTAAGTGATGACGAGTAAATTTGTGCTAAGATAACGGTACTCTCCGATGTAATCAATGACTCTGGTAAACTAGCTCTAAGTGATGAAGAGTAAATTTGTGTTAAGATAACGGTACTCTCCGATGTAATCAATGACTCTGGTAAACTAGCTCTAAGTGATGAAGAGTAAATTTGTGCTAAGATAACGGTACTCTCCGATGTAATCAATGACTCTGGTAAACTAGATCTAAGTGATGAAGAGTAAATGAGTGTTAAGATAACGGTACTCTCCGATGTAATCAATGACTCTGGTAAACTAGCTCTAAGTGATGAAGAGTAAATTTGTGTTAAGATAACGGTACTCTCCGATGTAATCAATGACTCTGAAACTAGCTCTAAGTGATGAAGAGTAAATTTGTGCTAAGATAACGGTACTCTCCGATGTAATCAATGACTCTGGTAAACTAGCTCTAAGTGATGAAGAGTAAATTTGTGTTAAGATAACGATACTCTCCGATGTAATCAATGACTCTGGTAAACTAGCTCTAAGTGATGAAGAGTAAATGAGTGTTAAGATAACGGTACTCTCCGATGTAATCAATGACTCTGGTAAACTAGCTCTAAGTGATGAAGAGTACATTTGTGTTAAGATAACGGTACTCTCCGATGTAATCAATGACTCTGGTAAACTAGCTCTAAGTGATGAAGAGTAAATTTGTGTTAAGATAACGGTACTCTCCGATGTAATCAATGACTCTGGTAAACTAGCTCTAAGTGATGAAGAATAAATTTGTGTTAAGATAGCGGTACTCTCCGATGTAATGAATGACTCTGGTAAACTAGCTCTAAGTGATGAAGAGTAAATTTGTGCTAAGATAACGGTACTCTCCGATGTAATCAATGACTCTGGTAAACTAGCTCTAAGTGATGAAGAGTAAATTTGTTTTAAGATAACGGTACTCTCCGACGTAATCAATGACTCTGGTAAACTAGCTCTAAGTGATGAAGAGCAAATTTGTGTTAAGATAACGGTACTCTCCGATGTAATCAATGACTCTGGTAAACTAGCTCTAAGTGATGAAGAGTAAATTTGTGTTAAGATAACGGTACTCTCCGATGTAATGAATGACTCTGGTAAACTAGCTCTAAGTGATGAAGAGTAAATGAGTGTTAAGATAACGGTACTCTCCGATGTAATCAATGACTCTGGTAAACTAGCTCTAAGTGATGAAGAGTAAATTTGTGTTAAGATAACGGTACTCTCCGATGTAATCAATGACTCTGGTAAACTAGCTCTAAGTGATGAAGAGTAAATTTGTGTTAAGATAACGGTACTCTCCGATGTAATGAATGACTCTGGTAAACTAGCTCTAAGTGATGAAGAGTAAATTTGTGTTAAGATAACGGTACTCTCCGATGTAATGAATGACTCTGGTAAACTAGATCTAAGTGATGAAGAGTAAATTTGTGCTAAGATAACGGTACTCTCCGATGTAATCAATGACTCTGGTAAACTAGCTCTAAGTGATGAAGAGTAAATTTGTGTTAAGATAACGGTACTCTCCGATGTAATCAATGACTCTGGTAAACTAGCTCTAAGTGATGAAGAATAAATTTGTGTTAAGATAGCGGTACTCTCCGATGTAATGAATGACTCTGGTAAACTAGCTCTAAGTGATGAAGAGTAAATTTGTGCTAAGATAACGGTACTCTCCGATGTAATCAATGACTCTGGTAAACTAGCTCTAAGTGATGAAGAGTAAATTTGTTTTAAGATAACGGTACTCTCCGACGTAATCAATGACTCCGGTAAACTAGCTCTAAGTGATGAAGAGTAAATTTGTGTTAAGATAACGGTACTCTCCGATGTAATCAATGACTCTGGTAAACTAGCTCTAAGTGATGAAGAGTAAATTTGTGTTAAGATAACGGTACTCTCCGATGTAATGAATGACTCTGGTAAACTAGATCTAAGTGATGAAGAGTAAATTTGTGCTAAGATAACGGTACTCTCCGATGTAATCAATGACTCTGGTAAACTAGCTCTAAGTGATGAAGAGTAAATTTGTGTTAAGATAACGGTACTCTCCGATGTAATCAATGACTCTGGTAAACTAGCTCTAAGTGATGAAGAATAAATTTGTGTTAAGATAGCGGTACTCTCCGATGTAATGAATGACTCTGGTAAACTAGCTCTAGGTGATGAAGAGTAAATTTGTGCTAAGATAACGGTACTCTCCGATGTAATCAATGACTCTGGTAAACTAGCTCTAAGTGATGAAGAGTAAATTTGTTTTAAGATAACGGTACTCTCCGACGTAATCAATGACTCCGGTAAACTAGCTCTAAGTGATGAAGAGCAAATTTGTGTTAAGATAACGGTACTCTCCGATGTAATCAATGACTCTGGTAAACTAGCTCTAAGTGATGAAGAGTAGATTTGTGTTAAGATAACGGTACTCTCCGATGTAATGAATGACTCTGGTAAACTAGCTCTAAGTGATGAAGAGTAAATGAGTGTTAAGATAACGGTACTCTCCGTTGTAATCAATGACTCTGGTAAACTAGCTCTAAGTGATGAAGAGTAAATTTGTGTTAAGATAACGGTACTCTCCGATGTAATCAATGACTCTGGTAAACTAGCTCTAAGTGATGAAGAGTAAATTTGTGTTAAGATAACGGTACTCTCCGATGTAATCAATGACTCTGGTAAACTAGCTCTAAGTGATGAAGAGTAAATTTGTGTTAAGATAACGGTACTCTCCGATGTAATGAATGACTCTGGTAAACTAGATCTAAGTGATGAAGAGTAAATTTGTGCTAAGATAACGGTACTCTCCGATGTAATCAATGACTCTGGTAAACTAGCTCTAAGTGATGAAGAGTAAATTTGTGTTAAGATAACGGTACTCTCCGATGTAATCAATGACTCTGGTAAACTAGCTCTAAGTGATGAAGAGTAAATTTGTGTTAAGATAACGGTACTCTCCGATGTAATCAATGACTCTGGTAAACTAGCTCTAAGTGATGACGAGTGAATTTGTGTTAAGATAACGGTACTCTCCGATGTAATCAATGACTCTGGTAAACTAGCTCTAAGTGATGAAGAGTAAATTTGTGTTAAGATAACGTACTCTCCGATGTAATCAATGACTCTGGTAAACTAGCTCTAAGTGATGAAGAGTAAATTTGTGCTAAGATAACGGTACTCTCCGATGTAATCAATGACTCTGGTAAACTAGCTCTAAGTGATGAAGAGTAAATTTGTGCTAAGATAACGGTACTCTCCGACGTAATCAATGACTCTGGTAAACTAGCTCTAAGTGATGAGGAGTAAATGAGTGTTAAGATAACGGTACTCTCCGATGTAATCAATGACTCTGGTAAACTAGCTCTAAGTGATGAAGAGTAAATTTGTGCTAAGATAACGGTACTCTCCGATGTAATCAATGACTCTGGTAAACTAGCTCTAAGTGATGAAGAGTAAATTTGTGTTAAGATAACGGTACTCTCCGACGTAATCAATGACTCTGGTAAACTAGCTCTAAGTGATGAAGTGTAAATTTGTGTTAAGATAACGGTACTCTCCGATGTAATCAATGACTCTGGTAAACTAGCTCTAAGTGATGAAGAGTAAATTTGTGTTAAGATAACGGTACTCTCCGATGTAATGAATGGCTCTAGTAAACTAGCTCTAAGTGATGAAGAGTAAATGAGTGTTAAGATAACGGTACTCTCCGATGTAATGAATGACTCTGGTAAACTAGCTCTAAGTGATGAAGAGTAAATTTGTGTTAAGATAACGGTACTCTCCGATGTAATCAATGACTCTGGTAAACTAGCTCTAAGTGATGAAGAGTAAATTTGTGTTAAGATAACGGTACTCTCCGATGTAATCAATGACTCTGGTAAACTAGCTCTAAGTGATGAAGAGTAAATTTGTGTTAAGATAACGGTACTCTCCGACGTAATCAATGACTCTGGTAAACTAGCTCTAAGTGATGAAGAGTAAATTTGTGTTAAGATAACGGTACTCTCCGATGTAATCAATGACTCTGGTAAACTAGCTCTAAGTGATGAAGAGTAAATTTGTGCTAAGATAACGGTACTCTCCGATGTAATCAATGACTCTGGTAAACTAGCTCTAAGTGATGAAGAGTAAATTTGTGCTAAGATAACGGTACTCTCCGACGTAATCAATGACTCTGGTAAACTAGCTCTAAGTGATGAGGAGTAAATGAGTGTTAAGATAACGGTACTCTCCGATGTAATCAATGACTCTGGTAAACTAGCTCTAAGTGATGAAGAGTAAATTTGTGTTAAGATAACGGTACTCTCCGATGTAATCAATGACTCTGGTAAACTAGCTCTAAGTGATGAAGAGTAAATTTGTGCTAAGATAACGGTACTCTCCGATGTAATCAATGACTCTGGTAAACTAGCTCTAAGTGATGAAGAGTAAATTTGTGTTAAGATAACGGTACTCTCCGACGTTATCAATGACTCTGGTAAACTAGCTCTAAGTGATGAAGTGTAAATTTGTGTTAAGATAACGGTACTCTCCGATGTAATCAATGACTCTGGTAAACTAGCTCTAAGTGATGAAGAGTAAATTTGTGTTAAGATAACGGTACTCTCCGATGTAATGAATGACTCTAGTAAACTAGCTCTAAGTGATGAAGAGTAAATGAGTGTTAAGATAACGGTACTCTCCGATGTAATCAATGACTCTGGTAAACTAGCTCTAAGTGATGAAGAGTAAATTTGTGTTAAGATAACGGTACTCTCCGATGTAATCAATGACTCTGGTAAACTAGCTCTAAGTGATGAAGAGTAAATTTGTGTTAAGATAACGGTACTCTCCGATGTAATCAATGACTCTGGTAAACTAGCTCTAAGTGATGAAGAGTAAATTTGTGTTAAGATAACGGTACTCTCCGACGTAATCAATGACTCTGGTAAACTAGCTCTAAGTGATGAAGAGTAAATTTGTGTTAAGATAACGGTACTCTCCGATGTAATCAATGACTCTGGTAAACTAGCGCTAAGTGATGACGAGTAAATTTGTGTTAAGATAACGGTACTCTCCGATGTAATCAATGACTCTGGTAAACTAGCTCTAAGTGATGAAGAGTAAATTTGTGTTAAGATAACGGTACTCTCCGATGTAATCAATGACTCTGGTAAACTAGCTCTAAGTGATGAAGAGTAAATTTGTGTTAAGATAACGGTACTCTCCGATGTAATCAATGACTCTGGTAAACTAGCTCTAAGTGATGACGAGTAAATTTGTGCTAAGATAACGGTACTCTCCGATGTAATCAATGACTCTGGTAAACTAGCTCTAAGTGATGAAGAGTAAATTTGTGTTAAGATAACGGTACTCTCCGATGTAATCAATGACTCTGGTAAACTAGCTCTAAGTGATGAAGAGTAAATGAGTGTTAAGATAACGGTACTCTCCGATGTAATCAATGACTCTGGTAAACTAGCTCTAAGTGATGAAGAGTAAATTTGTGTTAAGATAACGGTACTCTCCGACGTAATCAATGACTCTGGTAAACTAGCTCTAAGTGATGAAGAGTAAATTTGTGTTAAGATAACGGTACTCTCCGATGTAATCAATGACTCAGGTAAACTAGCTCTAAGTGATGAAGAGTAAATTTGTGTTAAGATAACGGTACTCTCCGATGTAATCAATGACTCTGGTAAACTAGCTCTAAGTGATGAAGAGTAAATGAGTGTTAAGATAACGGTACTCTCCGATGTAATCAATGACTCTGGTAAACTAGCTCTAAGTGATGAAGAGTAAATTTGTGCTAAGATAACAGTACTCTCCGATGTAATGAATGACTCTGGTAAACTAGCTCTAAGTGATGAAGAGTAAATTTGTGTTAAGATAACGGTACTCTCCGATGTAATCAATGACTCTGGTAAACTAGCTCTAAGTGATGAAGAGTAAATTTGTGTTAAGATAACGGTACTCTCCGATGTAATCAATGACTCTGGTAAACTAGCTCTAAGTGATGAAGAGTAAATTTGTGTTAAGATAACGGTACTCTCCGATGTAATCAATGACTCTGGTAAACTAGCTCTAAGTGATGAAGAGTACATTTGTGCTAAGATAACGGTACTCTCCGATGTAATCAATGACTCTGGTAAACTAGCTCTAAGTGATGAAGAGTAAATTTGTGTTAAGATAACGGTACTCTCCGACGTAATCAATGGCTCTGGTAAACTAGCTCTAAGTGATGAAGAGTAAATGAGTGTTAATATAACGGTACTCTCCGATGTAATCAATGACTCTGGTAAACTAGCTCTAAGTAATTAAGAGTAAATGAGTGTTAAGATAACGGTACTCTCCGATGTAATCAATGACTCTGGTAAACTAGCTCTAAGTGATGAAGAGTAAATGAGTGTTAAGATAACGGTACTCTCCGACGTAATCAATGACTCTGGTAAACTAGCTCTAAGTGATGAAGAGTAAATGAGTGTTAAGATAACGGTACACTGTATCCACGTGAAATAGTAAATACTATTACATATAGCTTATTAAAGTGGGTAATATTCCCCTTCTATAGACCCTACCCAGTGTCTACGTTCATACGGCATCTTATAACGACAATAACTACACAACTGACCACCACGAATCTTCTTCCAAGTCAACTGTATTACTGGAAAACAGGAAATTAGAACATGAGTTCCTTTATTTACAACTCATTAAACTGACACAGACAATCTATTATATATATATATTATACTTGCAGAATATTCAAATGTTTATGGCAAACTATTTCTTGTTTTTGTAGGGAGATTTCACAAGCATATTGGTCTAATCTCCACAGTTTTTGAGCCAAAATGTACCTCTCCTTTACGAAAATTTTGAATCTACTTTTGAATAAAGTATTATGTAAGGAAAATTTAATCAAATTTGGTTTATTGGAAATTCTAAATTACATAAAATGGATATCTGTTGCTAAGGTATTATTGACTTTGAATGTGAGAGAAGAGATTTTGCAATAAATTGGACAATTTGTGACCGACTTTAAGTGTTAATAAAACATGATAAACTGTGTAGCATATACACGGCTAGAATTGACATATTTGAATTGAATTCTTATTTCCCATCTTAAATTCTGATATAATACCCAGTCACAGTAAGGTGTTTCATGATTATAAAATGAAAATATAAGTTAGTTGTGTCAATACTACTCATCCTTGCTGTATGAGAAATATTCAGCTATATATTGGCGACCAATTTCAGTTGTGGAGAACGCAATAATACCCGGAGCAAGGACGATTAGCTGCATGAAGTAGGAATACCAAGAAGAATTAGGAATACCTGGAGGAAACAGTAATACCTGGAGGAAGCAGTAATACCTGTATGAAGTAGGAATACCTGGAGGAACCAGTAATACCTGGAGAAAGCAGGAATACCTGGAGGAAACAGTAATACCTGGAGGAAGCAGTAATATCTGTATGAAGTAGGAATACCTGGAGGAACCAGTCATACCTGGAGAAAGCAGGAATACCTGGAGGAAACAGTAATACCTGGAGGAAGCAGTAATATCTGTATGAAGTAGGAATACCTGGAGGAACCAGTAATACCTGGAGAAAGCAGGAATACCTTGAGGAAACAGTAATACCTGGAGGAAGCAGTAATATCTGTATGAAGAAGGAATACCTGGAGGAACCAGTCATACCCGGAGAAAGCAGGAATACCAAGAAGAAGCAGTAATACCAAGAGGAAGCGATAATACCCGGAGAAAGCAGTAATACCTGTATGAAGTAGGAGTACCAAGAAAAAGTAGGAATACCTAGAGGAAACAGTAATACCTGGAGGAAACAGTAATAACTGGAGAAAGCAGTAATACCTGGAGGAAACAGTAATATCCGGAGAAAGCAGTAATACCTGGAGGAAAGAGTAATACCTGGAGAAAGCAGTAATACCTTGAGGAAACAGTAATACCTGGAGAAAGCAGTAATACCTGGAGGAAACAGTAATACCTGGAGGAAACAGTAATACCTGGAGGAGGCAGTAATACCTGGAGGATGCAGTAATACCTGGAGAAAGCAGTAATACCTGGTGGAAGCAGTAATACCTGGTGGAAACAGTAATACCTGGAGAAAGCAGTAATACCTGGAGGAAAGAGTAATACCTGGAGGAAGCAGTAATACCTGGAGGAAGCAGTAATACCTGGAGAAAGCAGTAATATCTGGAGGAAGCACTAATACCTGGAGGATGCAGTAATACCTGGAGAAAGCAGTAATACCTGGAGGAAACAGTAATACCTGGAGGAAACAGTAATACCTGGAGGAAGCAGTAATACCTGGAGGAAACAGTAATACCTGGAGAAAGGAGTAATACCTGGAGGAAGCAGTAATACCTGGAGAAAGCAGTAATATCTGGAGAAAGCAGTAATACCTGGAGGAAACAGTAATACCCGGAGAGAGGAGTAATACCTGGAGGAAGCAGTAATACCTTGAGAAAGCAGTAATACCTGGAGAAAGCAGTAATACCTGGAGGAAGCAGTAATACCTGGAGGAAACAGTAATACCCGGAGAAAGCAGTAATACCTGGCGGAAGCAGTAATACCTGGAGAAAGCAGTAATATCTGGAGAGAGCAGTAATACCTGGAGGAAACAGTAATACCCGGAGAAAGGAGTAATACCTGGAGGATGCAGTAATACCTGGAGAAAGCAGTAATACCTGGAGGAAACCGTAACCCCAGGAGGAAGCAGTAATACCGGGAGGATGCAGTAATACCTGGAGAAAGCAGTAATACTTGGAAGAAGCAGTAATACCTGGAGGAAACAGTAATACCTGGAGAAAGCAGTAATACCTGGAGGAAGCAGTAATTCCTGGAAGATGCAGTAATACCTGGAGAAAACAGTAATACCTGGAGGAAGCAGTAATATCTGGAGGATGCAGTAATACATGGAGAAAGCAGTAATACCTGGAGAAAGCAGTAATACCTGGGAGAAATAATAATACATGGAGGAAGCAGTAATACCTAAAGGATGCAGTAGTACCTGGAGAAAGCAGTAATACCTGGAGGAAGCAGTAATACCTGGAGGATGCAGTAATACCTGGAGAAAGCAGTAATACCTGGAGGAAACAGTAATACCTGGAGGAAACAGTAATACCTGGAGGAAACAGTAATACCTGGAGGAAACAGTAATATCTGGAGAAAGCAATAATACCTGGAGGAAACAGTAATACCTGGAGAAAGCAATAATATCTGGAGGAAAGAGTAATACCTGGAGAAAGCAGTAATACCTTGAGGAAACAGTAATACCTGGAGAAAGCAGTAATACCTGGAGGAAACAGTAATACCTGGAGGAAACAGTAATACCTGGAGGAGGCAGTAATACCTGGAGGATGCAGTAATACCTGGAGAAAGTAGTAATACCTGGTGGAAGCAGTAATACCTGGTGGAAACAGTAATACCTGGAGAAAGCAGTAATACCTGGAGGAAAGAGTAATACCTGGAGGAAGCAGTAATACCTGGAGGAAGCAGTAATACCTGGAGAAAGCAGTAATATCTGGAGGAAGCACTAATACCTGGAGGATGCAGTAATACCTGGAGAAAGCAGTAATACCTGGAGGAAACAGTAATACCTGGAGGAAACAGTAATACCTGGAGGAAGCAGTAATACCTGGAGGAAACAGTAATACCTGGAGAAAGGAGTAATACCTGGAGGAAGCAGTAATACCTGGAGAAAGCAGTAATATCTGGAGAAAGCAGTAATACCTGGAGGAAACAGTAATACCCGAAGAAAGGAGTAATACCTGGAGGAAGCAGTAATACCTTGAGAAAGCAGTAATACCTGGAGAAAGCAGTAATACCTGGAGGAAGCAGTAATACCTGGAGGAAACAGTAATACCCGGAGAAAGCAGTAATACCTGGCGGAAGCAGTAATACCTGGAGAAAGCAGTAATATCTGGAGAGAGCAGTAATACCTGGAGGAAACAGTAATACCCGGAGAAAGGAGTAATACCTGGAGGATGCAGTAATACCTGGAGAAAGCAGTAATACCTGGAGGAAACCGTAATACCAGGAGGAAGCAGTAATACCGGGAGGATGCAGTAATACCTGGAGAAAGCAGTAATACCTGGAAGAAGCAGTAATACCTGGAGGAAACAGTAATACCTGGAGAAAGCAGTAATACCTGGAGGAAGCAGTAATACCTGGAAGATGCAGTAATACCTGGAGAAAACAGTAATACCTGGAGGAAGCAGTAATATATGGAGGATGCAGTAATACATGGAGAAAGCAGTAATACCTGGAGAAAGCAGTAATACCTGGGAGAAATAATAATACATGGAGGAAGCAGTAATACCTAAAGGATGCAGTAGTACCTGGAGAAAGCAGTAATACCTGGAGGAAGCAGTAATACCTGGAGGATGCAGTAATACCTGGAGAAAGCAGTAATACCTGGAGGAAACAGTAATACCTGGAGGAAACAGTAATACCTGGAGGAAACAGTAATACCTGGAGGAAACAGTAATATCTGGAGAAAGCAATAATACCTGGAGGAAACAGTAATACCTGGAGAAAGCAATAATATCTGGAGGAAACAGTAATACCTGGAGGAAACAGTAATACCTGGAGAAAGCAGTAATACCTTGAGGAAACAGTAATACCTGGAGAAAGCAGTAATACCTGGAGGAAACAGTAATACCTGGAGAAAGCAGTAATACCTTGAGGAAACAGTAATACCTGGAGAAAGCAGTAATTCCTGGAGGAAACAGTAATACCTGGAGAAAGCAGTAATACCTGGAGAAAGCAATAATACCTGGAAGAAACAGTAATACCTGGAGGAAACAGTAATACCTGGAGAAAGCAATAATACCTGGAGGAAACAGTAATACCTGGACGAAACAGTAATACCTGGAGAAGGCAGTAATACCTTGAGGAAACAGTAATACCTGGAGAAAGCAGTAATACCTGCAGGAAACAGTAATACCTGGAGAAAGCAGTAATACCTGGAGAAAGCAATAATACCTGGAAGAAACAGTAATACCTGGAGGAAACAGTAATACCTGGAGGAAACAGTAATACCTGGAGAAAGCAGTAATACACAGAGGAAGTAGAAACACCTGGAAGAAGAGGGGATATCTTGAAGGAAGCAGGAATAAATGAAGAAAGCAAATACACCTGGAAACAAAATGAAAAAATAAGAAGCAGTACTATCTGTATGAAGTAGGAATACCTGTATGAAGTAGGAATACATGTATGGAGTAGGAATACCTTATGAAGTAGGAATACCAAGTGGAAGCAGGAATAACAAGAAGAAGCAGTAATATCTGTATGAGGTAGGAATACCTGGAGGAAGCAGTAATACCTGGAGGAAGTAGTAATACCTTTGTGAAGTAGGAATTCCAAGAGGAACCAGTGATACCCGGAGAAAGCAGGAATACCAAGAAGAAGCAGTAATACATGTATGAAGTAGGAATACCAAGAGGAACCAGTAATACCTGTATGAAGTAGGAATACCAAGAGGAACCAGTAATACCTGTATGGAGTAGGAATACCAAAAGGAACCAGTAATACCTGTATGAAGTAGGAATACCAAGAGGAACCAGTAATACCTGTATGAAGTAGGAATACCAAGAGGAACCAGTAATACCTGTATGGAGTAGGAATACCAAGAGGAACCAGTAATACCTGTATGAAGTAGGAATACCAAGAAGAAGCAGGAATACCTGCATGGAGTAGGAATACCAAGAGGAACCAGTAATACCTGTATGAAGTAGGAATACCAAGAAGAAGCAGGAATACCTGCATGGAGTAGGAATACTAAGAGGAACCAGTAATACCTGTATGAAGTAGGAATACCAAGAAGAAGCAGGAATACCTGCATGGAGTAGGAATACCAAGAGGAACCAGTAATACCTGTATGAAGTAGGAATACCAAGAAGAAGCAGGAATACCTGCATGGAGTAGGAATACCAAGAGGAACCAGTAATACCTGTATGAAGTAAGAATACCAAGAGGAACCAGTAATACCTGTATGGAGTAGGAATACCAAGAGGAACCAGTAATACCTGTATGAAGTAGGAATACCAAGAAGAAGCAGGAATACCTGCATGGAGTAGGAATACCAAGAGGAACCAGTAATACCTGTATGAAGTAGGAATACTAAGAAGAAGCAGGAATACCTGCATGGAGTAGGAATACCAAGAGGAACCAGTAATACCTGTATGAAGTAGGAATACCAAGAGGAACCAGTAATACCTGTATGGAGTAGGAATACCAAGAGGAACCAGTAATACCTGTATGAAGTAGGAATACCAAGAAGAAGCAGGAATACCTGCATGGAGTAGGAATACCAAGAGGAACCAATAATACCTGTAGAAAGAAGGAATACCCAGAGAAAGCAGTAATACTTGTATGAGGAAGGAATACCTGGCGGAAGCAGGAATACCTGGAGGAATCAGTAATACACTGAGGAAGTAGAAACACCTGGAAGAAGAAAGAAAAAAAGAAGCAGTACTATCTGTATGAAGTAGGAATACCCGTATGAGATAGGAATACATGTATGAAGTAGGAAAACCTGTATGAAGTAGGAATACCTGGAGAAAACAGTAATACCCGGAGAAAGCAGGAATACCAAGAAGAAGCAGTAATACATGGAGAAAGCAGTAATACCTGTATGAGGAGGTAGGAATACCTAGAGGAACCAGTAATACCTGGAGGAAGCAGTAAAACACTGAGGAAGTAGAAACAACTGGAAGAAGAGGGGATATCTGGAAGGAAGCAGGAATAAACGAAGAAAGCAGAAACACCTGGAAGAAGAAGAATTACCTGGAGGAAGCAGGAATGAATGAGGAATTATGAGTACCGATAGGAAGCAATGCTATCTGCAGCAGACAGGAGCACATTGAAGAAGTAAGAATATATGGAGGGAGCAGAAATACCGGGAAGAAGTAGGAATACATTGAGGGAGCAGAAATACCGGGAAGAGGTAGGAATATATGAAGTAAGCGGGAATACCGGAAAGAAGTAGAAATACATGGAGGGAGCAGAAATACCGGGAAGAAGAAGGAATACATGTGGGAAACAAGAATACCGGGAAGAAGTAGGAATATATGGAGGAAGCAGAAATACCGGAAAGAAGTAGGAATACATGGATTAAGCAGAAATACTGAGAAGAAGTAGGAATACATTGAGGGAGCAGAAATACCTGAAAGAAGCAGGAATTTATGGAATAACTAGAAATACCGGGAAGACGTAGGAAGACATGGAGGGATCAGAAATACCGGGCAGAAGTAGGAATATATGGAGTAAACAGAAATACCGGGAAGAAATATGAATACAAAGAGGGAGCAGAAATGCCGGGAAGAAGTAGGAATATATGGAGTAACCAGGAAAACCTGGAAGACGTAGGAATACATGGAGGGAGCATAAATAGACAGAAGAAGTGGGAATATATGGAGTGATCAGGAATATCGGGAAGACATAGAAATACACAGAGGGAACTGAAATACCGGGAAGAAGGAGGAATACATGGAGGGAGTAGAAATATCGGTATTTCTGCTTACTCCATATATTCCTACTTCTTCCCGGTATTTCTGCTCCATCCATATATTCCTACTTCTTCCCGGTATTTCTGCTTACTCCATATATTCCTACTTCTTCCCAGTATTTCTGCACCCTCCATGTATTCCTACTTCTTCGCGATATTTCGGCTCCCTTCATGTATTCCGACTTCTTCCAGGTATTCCTGGTTACTCCATATATTCCTACTTCCTTCCGGTATTTCTGCTCCCTCCATGTATTCATTGTTCATCCCGATATTTCTGCTCCCTCCATGTATGCCTACTTCTTCCAGGTATTCCTGGTTACTCCATATATTCCTTCTTCCTCCCGGTATTTCTGCTCCCTCCGTGTATTCCTACTTCTTCCCGATATTTCTGCTCCGTCCACGTATTCCTACTTATTCCAGGTATTCTTGGTTAGTCCATATAATCCTACCCCTTACCTGTTTTTTTTCTTACTCCATATATTCCTACTTCTTCTCGGTATTTCTGCTCCCTCCATGTATTCCTATTTCTTTCCGGAATTCCTGCTATCTCCCTGTATTCCTACTTCTTCACGGTATTTATCTTCCCTCAGTGTATTCCTTATTTTTTCCTGTATTTCTGCGCACTCTATGTATTCCTACCACTTCCCGGTATTTCTACTCCCTCTATGTATTCCTACTTCTTCCCGGTATATCTGCTCCCTCCATATATGCCTGCTTCTTCACGGTATTTCTGCTTCCTCCATATATTCCTACTTCTTCCCGGTATTCCTGTTTCCTATATGTATTCCTATTTCTTCCCGGTTTCCTGGTTACTCCATATATTCCTACTTCTTCTCTGTATTTCTGCTCCCTCCATGTATTCCTACTTCTTCCCGGTATTCCTGCTTACTCCATGTATTCCTAATTCTTCCCGGTATTTCTGCTCACTCCACGTATTCCTACTTCTTCCCGAAATTTCTGCTCCCTCCATGTATTCCTACTTCTTCCCAGTATTTCTGCTCCCTCCATGTATACCAACTTCTTTCCGGAATTCCTGCTATCTCCATGTATTCCTACTTCTTCCCTGTATTTCTGTTCCCTCGGTGTATTCCTTATGTTTTCCGGTATTTCTGGTTACTCCATGTATTCCGACTTCTTTCGGAATTCCTGCTATCTCCAGATATTCATACTTCTTCCAGATATTCATGTTTCCTACATTTTTTCCGGGTATTTCTGATTACTCCATATATTCCTAATTCTTCCCGATATTTCTGCTCCCTCCATGTATTCCTACTTATTCCCGATATGCATGCTCCCTGCATGTATTCCTACTTCTTCGAGGTATTTCAGCTTCTCCATGTATTCCGACTTCTTCCCGGTATTCCTGCTTACTCCATATATTCCTAATTCTTCCCGGTATTTCTGCTCACTCCACGTATTCCTACTTCTTCCCGATATTTCTGCTCCCTTCATGTATTCCTACTTCTTCCCAGTATATTTGCTCCCTCCATGTATACCTACTTCTTTCCGGAATTCCTGCCATCTCCATATATTCCTATTTCTTCCCGGTATTCCTGTTTCCTACATGTATTCCTATTTCTTCCTTGTATTCTTGGTTACCCCATATATTCTTACTTCTTCCCGGTATTTCTGCTTACTCCATATATTCCTAATTCTTCCCGGTATTTCGGCTCCCTCCATGTATTCCTACTTATTCCCGATATTTATGCTCCCTCCATGTATTTATACCTCTTCCAGATATTCCTGGTTAATCCATATATTCCTACTTCTTACCGGTATTTTTGTTTACTCCATATATTCCTACTTCTTCCCGGTGTTTCTGCTCCCTCCATGTATTCCTACTTCTTCCCAGTATTTCTGCTCCCTCCATGTATACCTACCTTTTTCCGGAATTCCTGCTATCTCCATGTATTCTTACTTCTTCCCTGTATTTCTGTTCCCTCGGTGTATTCCTTATGTTTTCGGGTATTTCTGGTTACTCCATGTATTCCGACTTCTTTCCGGAATTCCTGCTATTTCCAGATATTCATACTTCTTCCAGATATTCCTGTTTCCTACATGTATTACTATTTCTTCCCGGTAATCCTGGTTACTCCATATATTTCTATTTCTTCCCGGTATTCCTGTTTCTTACATGTATTCCTATTTCTTCCTTGTATTCCTGGTTACTCCATATAATCCTAATTCTTCCCGTTATTTATGCTCCCTCCATGTATTCCTACTTCTTCCAGGTATTCCTGTTTCCTACATGTACTATCATTTCTTCCCGGTTTTCCTGGTTACTCCATATATTCCTACTTCTTCCCGGTATTTCTGCTTACTCCATATATTCCTAATTCTTCCTGGTATTTCTGTTCCCTCCATTTATTCCTACTTCTACCCGGTATTTCTGTTCCCTTTATATATTCCTACTTCTTCCCGGTATTTCTGTTCCCTTCATGTATTCCTACTTTTTCCCTATATTTTTGCTCCCTCCGTGTATTCCTACTTCTTCCAGGAATTCCTGGTTACTCCATACATTCCTACTTCCTCCCGGTATTTCTGCTCCCTCCATTTATTCCTACTTCTTGCCGATATTTATGCTCCCTCCATGTATTCCTGGTTAATCCATATATTCCTACTTCTTCTCGGTATTTTTGTTTACTCCATATATTCCTTCTTCTTGTCGGTACTTCTGCTCCCTCCATGTATTCCTACTTCTTTCCGGTATTTCTGCTCCCTCCATGTATTCCTACTTCTTTCCGGAATTCCTGCTATCACCATGTAGTCCTACTTCTTCCCAGTATTTTGGTTTCCACGATGTATTCCTTATGTTTTCTGGTATTTCTGGTTACTCCATGTATTCCTACTTCTTTCCGAACCGAAATTCCTGCTATCTCCATGTATTCCTACTTCTTCCCGGTATTTCTGTCCCCTCGGTGTATTCCTTATTGTATCCGGTATTTCTGCTCTTTCTATGTATTCCTACCTCTTCCCGGTATTTCTACTCGATCTATGTATTCCTACTTCTTCCCGGTATTTCTGCTCCCTCCATTTATTCCTACTTCTTCCCTGTATTTCTGCTTCCTCTATATATTCTTACTTCTTCCCGATATTTCTGTTTCCTACCTGTACTCCTATTTCTTCCGGGTATTCCTGGTTACTCCATGTATGCCTACTTCTTCCCGATATCTATGCTCCCTCCATGTATTTCTAAATCTTCCCGGTATTTATGCTCCATCCATGTATTCCTACTTCTTCCCAGTATTTCTGCTCCCTTCATGTACTCCTACTTCTTAGCAGTATTTCTGCTCCTTACATGTATTCCTACTTCTTCCCGGTATTTCCTGTTTCCTACATGTATTCCTACGTCTTACTGGTATAGAAATATCGGGAAGATGTAGGAATATATGGAGTAGCCAGTAATACCTGGAAGAAGTAGGAATATATGGAGGGAGCAGAAATACCGTAAAGAAGTAGGAATATAAGGAGTAAGCAGAAATACCGGGAAGAAGTAGGAATATATGGAGTAACCAGAAATACCGGGAAGAAGTAGGAATACATGGAGGGAACAGAAATGCCGGGAATATGTAGGAATATATGGAGGGAGCAGAAATACCGGGAAGAAGTAGGAATATATGGAGTAAGCAGAAATACCGGGAAGAAGTAGGAATACATGAAGGGAACAGAAATACCGGGAAGATGTAGGAATATATGGAGGGAGCAGAAATACCGAGAAGAAGTAGGAATATATGGAGTAAGGAGAAATACCAGGAAAAAGTAGGAATATATGGATTAAGCAGAAATACGGAGAAGATGCCAAGAATTCCTGGAAGAAGCAGTGGTACCTTGAAGAAGAAGGAATGTTTGACAAAAATAACGAAACATTAGCAGCTATCTGGGAAACTGTTACAATTGTTTAGCAATATTAGTACAGTTTCCCTCCTTGAGTTGGGCGAACACATATATTATTGATGATTTAATAGTAGTCTGTATATAAAACATGTCGATTTAAAGCACCACGCCCTGGTGAGGGGTACATTGTGTACATTATTGCAGCTAAGCACAGGTCAAATGTATTAACTAAGTACCACGGTATTGCTATAAAACAAGTCACGAATATGAACTAGATATATACAATCCAGACTTAGTTAGGCTAGGTGTGAGGGTTGGCATTACACTGACATGTGGAAAATACTCGAATCTGTACGCTAAGATTGGACGATTTGAGCTCTTAAAACTAGTTAAATCCCTTCAGTTATTATTGAGTTGGCCGAACCGAGACACTGGCAGGAGTGTGAGCAATTATGAATGTGTTGTGTGTTTGGTGTTTCGATTATCCCACCCCCCCTCTCTCTCTAACTCTCTCTCTCTCTCTCTCTCTCTCTCTCTCTCTCTCTTTAATTGAAGTTAAATATGTAGGGATTATTTTGAGCCCAAATTTGATGGACTTAGTTGTATTGCTATACCTCTATGGAAGATTTGATGCATGACCTATAAATACTGAATTTTTGGAGGATGATCGAGCTATTTTTAGAGTAGGTGTTTTCCGTAGCCTGGCATTTCACTGCTAGATTTTAAGCATGCCGTGATATTTTGACAGAACGCTTCAGAAAATATATGATATTGGAAAGGTTAAGCTTAAGATAAAGTGGCCAGGTAGGCTCGAAAAAACACAAATTTAGTAGAAAACCTTAAAGAAATTAATTAGTGTTTTCACACCTACATCAAGTCCTGATAGAATTAGATTTTAGAAATATCAAAGAATGTAAAAATAGATCGAATTTGTAAGAGCCAACAATATATTGTTACATGTAGACAGCGTGATGACCAGGTTCTACGCATTTGTCACGTGAGTAATTGTTACTTCCGTTATACTTTTCAGCTATTTTCACACTGATTAAAAAAATATTATGCTGGAGATATAGTGCAGCACTATGCTTGATGATTGTTCACATTTCTGAATATTTCCAACATTAATTCTCAATATTCCTGTACTGCGTATAACCAATTGTTGGTGATTATAATTATAGTCCCCCACAAGACTCCCGAGGTATATATATAGAATCTGGTGGGAGTGTGGCCATCAGATCCAAAGCTATACATTAAATCATCAGGAGTCAACCATATCATGTAAGAAAACATATAATATCTGGTCCACAAATTACATTTTATTATACTACTATTCCAAAACACTACAGTATCAATTCAACCAAATCATAGCACAATATTACAAAGGTCTAAGTCGATAAAATTAATATGACGTCATTTTATATGACGTCATTGATTGAAAAAGGACAACTCGATTGCGGAATAATTCCAATGACACGGGAATATATTATCTGAAGTTATTAGACACCACAATAAACTATTAGGAATGAAGGATATATAAAATGTCAGGTAGAATTATTATATGAGGAAAATGGATGGAATGGCTATGGAAAGGTCCACTATTTCTTTTCTGAGAAATGAAATATTCATTCACATATCTAAATGATTGTTATGGAAGTATATAATATCACTGTTGATATTTCTAGTATGTTGTTTATTTATTACATTCAATGTTATGTATAATACATTAACTAGTGCTACGTTTAATAGATATACTAATGTATAATACATTAACTAGTGCTACGTTTAATAGATATACTAATGTATAATACATTAACTAGTGCTACGCTTAATAGATATACTAATGTATAATACATTAACTAGTGCTACGCTTAATAGATATACTAATGTATAATACATTAACTAGTGCTACGCTTAATAGATATACTAATGTATAATACATTAACTAGTGCTACGCTTAATAGATATACTAATGTATAATACATTAACTAGTGCTACGCTTAATAGATATACTAATGTATAATACATTAACTAGTGCTACGTTTAATAGATATACTAATGTATAATACATTAACTAGTGCTACGTTTAATAGATATACTAATGTATAATACATTAACTAGTGCTACGTTTAATAGATATACTAATGTATAATACATTAACTAGTGCTACGATTAATAGATATACTAATGTATAATACATTAACTAGTGCTACGTTTAATAGATGTACTAATGTATAATACATTAACTAGTGCTACGCTTAATAGATGTACTAACGTATAATACATTAACTAGTGCTACGTTTAATAGATGTACTAACGTATAATACATTAACTAGTGCTACGCTTAATAGATGTACTAACGTATAATACATTAACTAGTGCTACGTTTAATAGATATACTAACGTATAATACATTAACTAGTGCTACGTTTAATAGATATACTAACGTATAATACATTAACTAGTGCTACGTTTAATAGATATACTAACATATAATACATTAACTAGTGCTACGTTTAATAGATATACTAACGTATAATACATTAACTAGTGCTACGTTTAATAGATATACTAACGTATAATACATTAACTAGTGCTACGTTTAATAGATATACTAACGTATAATACATTAACTAGTGCTACGTTTAATAGATGTACTAATGTATAATACATTAACTAGTGCTACGCTTAATAGATGTACTAATGTATAATCCATTAACTAGTGCTACGTTTAATAGATATACTAATGTATAATCCATTAACTAGTGCTACGTTTAATAGATATACTAATGTATAATCCATTAACTAGTGCTACGTTTGATAGATATACTAATGTATAATACATTAACTAGTGCTACGTTTAATATATATACTAATGTATAATACATTAACTAGTGCTACGCTTAATAGGTATACTAATGTATAATACATTAACTAGTGCTACGTTTAATAGATATATTAATGTATAATACATTAACTAGTGCTACGTTTAATAGATATACTAATGTATAATACATTAACTAGTGCTACGTTTAATAGATATACTAATGTTTAATACATTAACTAGTGCTACGTTTAATAGATATACTAATGTATAATACATTAACTAGTGCTACGTTTAATAGATATACTAATGTATAATACATTAACTAGTGCTACGTTTAATAGATATACTAATGTATAATACATTAACTAGTGCTACGTTTAATAGATATACTAATGTATAATACATTAACTAGTGCTACGTTTAATAGATATACTAATGTATAATACATTAACTAGTGCTACGTTTAATAGATATACTAATGTATAATACATTAACTAGTGCTACGTTTAATAGATATACTAATGTATAATCCATTAACTAGTGTTGTACAACTTGAGCTACAGAGAGACAGCTATGGTAATTACATTTGTCATTTTATGGTTTATTTAAGCTGCTAATTAACTGATAGAAATTGTTTATTCTTAGGAATATAATAGCATATTGAAGCAATACATGAAGTTTGAATGTTCGTGTCACATTCAATTTTGTCTCCATTATATTGAGGTGTATGGTTCCAAATTGTCTGTCCTTTACAGTCTGTAAGAAAACCGAATTCTGGTTGTGATAAATAATGATGTTAATGGTGATAATACAGTTGAAGTATCTATTCTTGTCTTAAATAAAAGTTTGTTGTTGATTATGCATTTGTTTCAAGGTTAATATATAGGACATGATTGACTGATTTGTTTCAAGGTTAATATAAAGGACATGATTGACTGATTTGTTTCAAGGTTAATATATAGGACATGATTGACTGATTTGTTTCAAGGTTAATATAGGACATGATTGACTGATTTGTTTCAAGGTTAATATATAGGACATGATTGACTGATTTGTTTCAAGGTTAATATATAGGACATGATTGACTGATGATTGATTAATATCCAACAACAAGTATAATAAGCAGTTCAGCAATGTATAGAACATTTACTTAAATGAGAAAGGAATACAGATTATACTAGGAGACTCTCCCTTTGTTGAAAGCTTGGGAGGTGCTAGGCAGCTATCTAGATTTAGTTCCAACACTGATCACCGATACCTACAGTAAATAGTTCTTTAGCAGTAACCAACCATAAGTAGATAACAATGTAGTGAACTAGTTATTTGTTGAACAGGTTAATTTAGTTTTATTGTGGACAGAATGGTGAATTGTATTGAGTCTAGAAGTATTTTACTTTCTTTATGATCATATACTATAGTGATTCAATTTGCATTTCCGATATTCGGATATGTTCAGATATTCCAGCGCTTTTGATTCCCTTCTATGTTACTTGTATTGTGTTACGGTCTATGCGACTTGATTTATATGGTGTCAAGGTCTATGTGACTTGTATTGTGTCAAGGTCTATGTGAATTTCATTGTGTCATGGTCTATGTGACTTGTATTGTGCCACGGTCTGTCTGAATTTCATTGTGTCACGGTCTAAGTTATTTATATTGTGTAACGGTCTATGTGATTGGAATTGCGGCAAGTTCTATGTGAATTTCATTGTGCAATGGTCTATGTTATTTATATTGTGTCATGGTCTATCTGAATTTATTTTATCACTTTCTATGTGACTTGTAATATGTCACTCTATGTGACTTGTAATATGTCACTCTCTATGTGACTTGTATTGTGTCACTGTCTATGTGACTTGTATTATGTCACGTTCTATGTGACTTGTAATGTGTCAAGGTATGTGTGACTTGTAATATGTCACGGTCTATGTGACTTGTAATATGTCACGTTCTATGTGACTTGTAATATGTCACTGTCTATGTGATTTGTAATATGTCACTGTCTATTCTATGTGACTTGTATTGTGTCACGGTCTATGTGACTTGTAATATGTCACGTTCTATGTGACTTGTAATATGTCACTGTCTATTCTATGTGACTTGTATTGTGTCACTGTTTATGTGACTTGCATTATGTCACGTTCTATGTGACTTGTAATGTGTCAAGGTATGTGTGACTTGTAATATGTCACTGTCTATGTGACTTGTAATATGTCACTGTCTATGTGACTTGTAATGTGTCACAGTCTATGTGACTTGTGAGATGTCACGGTCTATGTGACTTACATTGTGTCACGGTATATATGCCATGAGGTGTAGTAATCACCGTGCTTGCTCATTTAGATTTTCAAATTATGCAAGGGCAATTAACATTTAAGATGTTGTTTTCGATAAACATGCTTAGACAATAAAAACGTACATGTAGAAATTTAGAAAAGATTGAAGATACTAAAGGGAGGTAATCAGAAACCGTATATCGAAGAAGAACAGACAACAGAATGACCAAAAGAAAAAGTACAAAAGGACAAACAACGATCGATAAAACATACATATAAAGCTAAAGATCGAGTAACACGAACCTCACTAAAAACCGGGGGTGAACTCATGTGCTCCGGAAGGGTAGGCAGTTCTTGTAGTGCACGCGACATGCTATATTTTGCAATCTAACATCTGATTTTATTGTTATTTTTATATTATTAGTATTAGTGATAATAGCAACTCTTCCACTTTTATATATCCAAGATAATGATATATGTTTAAGCTTTGTGTGCCTGTCGGATGTTGAACAGAATAGCAAATGTTTTTGTCAATGTTTCAGTGTGTCAGCAAAATGCTTGCTTCCAGAACATACATATTTGTTGTGGATTTATAGATTATTCTATGAATATTTAGTTTGTTTAGAACATGATGAACAACTAAGGTCTAAAACACAATCAAATGAAAAAGAACAAATACCACATTTCTTAATTACAATAGCGATATTGTTCTACTAACACATCAATAACGTCATCTAATTACAATAGAGATATCGTTCTACTAACACATCAATAACGTCATCTAATTACAATAGAGATATCGTTCTACTAACACATCAATAACGTCATCTAATTACAATAGAGATATCGTTCTACTAACACATCAATAACGTCATCTAATTACAATAGAGATATCGTTCTACTAACACATCAATAACGTCATCTCATTAGAGATATCGTTCTACTAACACATCAATAACGTCATCTCATTAGAGATATCGTTCTATTAACACATCAATAACGTCATCTCATTAGAGATATCGTTCTACTAACACATCAATAACGTCATCTAATTAGAGATATCGTTTTACTAACACATCAATAACGTCATCTCATTAGAGATATCGTTCTACTACCACATCAATAACGTCATCTCATTAGAGATATCGTTCTACTAACACATCAATAACTTCATCTCATTAGAGATATCGTTCTACTAACACATCAATAACGTATTTCATTACATATATCGTTCTACTAACACATCAATAACGTCATCTCATTAGAAATATCGTTCTACTAACACATCAATAACGTCATCTCATTACAGATATCGTTCTACTAGCACATTAATAACGTCATCTCATTAGAGATATCGTTCTACAAACACATCAATAACGTCATCTGATTAGAGATATCGTTTTACTAACACATCAATAACGTCATCTCATTAGAGATATCGTTCTACTACCACATCAATAACGTCATCTCATTAGAGATATCGTTCTACTAACACATCAATAACGTCATCTCATTAGAGATATCGTTCTACTAACACATCAATGACGTATTTCATTACATATATCGTTCTACTAACACATCAATAACGTCATCTCATTAGAGATATCGTTCTACTAACACATCAATAACGTCATCTCATTACAGATATCGTTCTACTAACACATCAATAACGTCATCTCATTAGAGATATCGTTCTACTAACACAACAATAACGTCATCTCATTAGAGATATCGTTCTACTAACACTTCAATAATGTCATCTCATTAGAGATATTGTTCTACTACCACATCAATAATGTCATCTCATTACAGATATCGTTCTACTAACACATCAATAACGTCATCTAATTAGAGATATCGTTCTACTAACACATCAATAACGTCATCTCATTAGAGATATTGTTCTACTAGCACATCAATAACGTCATCTCATTAGAAATATCGTTCTACTAACACATCAATAACGTCATCTCAGACAAATAGAGATATCGTTCTACTTACACATCAATAACGTCATCTCATTAGAGATATTGTTCTACTGACATATCAATAACGTCATCTCATTAGAGATATCGTTCTACTAACACGTCAATAACGTCATCTCATTAGAGATATCGTTCTACTAACACATCAATAACGTCATCTCAGACATATCTTTATACCTTTACTGTGTTAATCTTTGTCACTTTTACTGTTTTAACTTGTCATCTTAGACAAATCTTTACACTTTTACTGTTTTAACTTGTCATCTTAGACATATCTTTACACTTTTACTGTTTTAACTTGTCATCTTAGACATATCTTTACACTTTTACTGTTTTAGCTTGGCATCTTAGACATATCTTTACACTTTTACTGTTTTAACTTGTCATCTTAGACATCTTTACACTTTTACTGTTTTAACTTGTCATCTTAGACATATCTTTACACTTTTACTGTTTTAACTTGTCATCTTAGACATATCTTTACACTTTTACTGTTTTAACTTGTCATCTTAGACATATCTTTACACTTTTACTGTTTTAACTTGTCATCTTAGACATATCTTTACACTTTTACTGTTTTAACTTGTCATCTTAGACATATCTTTACACTTTTACTGTTTTAACTTGTCATCTTAGACATATCTTTACACTTTTAATGTTTTAACTTGTCATCTTAGACATATCTTTACACTTTTACTGTTTTAACTTGTCATCTTAGACATATCTTTACACTTTTACTGTTTTAACTTGTCATCTTAGACATCTTTACACTTTTACTGTTTTAACTTGTCATCTTAGACATATCTTTACACTTTTACTGTTTTAACTTGTCATCTTAGACATATCTTTACACTTTTTCTGTTTTAACTTGTCATCTTAGACATATCTTTACACTTTTTCTGTTTTAACTTGTCATCTTAGACATATCTTTACACTTTTACTGTTTTAACTTGTCATCTTAGATATATCTTTACACTTTTACTGTTTTAGCTTGTCATCTTAGACATATCTTTACACTTTTACTGTTTTAACTTCTCATCTGAGACATATCTTTACACTTTTACTGTTTTAACTTGTCATCTTAAACATATCTTTACACTTGTACTGTTTTAACTTGTCATCTTAGACATATCTTTACACTTTTGCTGTTTTAGCTTGTCATCTTAAACATATCTTTACACTTTTGCTGTTTTAACTTGTCATCTCAGACATATCTTTATGCCTTTACTGTGTTAATCTTTGTCACTTTTACTGTTTTAACTTGTCATCTTAGACATATCTTTACACTTTTACTGTTTTAACTTGTCATCTTAGACATATCTTTACACTTTTACTGTTTTAACTTGGCATCTTAGACATATCTTTACACTTTTACTGTTTTAACTTGTCATCTTAGACATATCTTTACACTTTTACTGTTTTAACTTGTCATCTTAGACATATCTTTACACTTTTACTGTTTTAGCTTGTCATCTTAGACATATCTTTACACTTTTACTGTTTTAACTTGTCATCTTAGACATATCTTTACACTTTTACTGTTTTAACTTGTCATCTTAGACATATCTTTACACTTTTACTGTTTTAACTTGTCATCTTAGACATATCTTTACACTTTTACTGTTTTAACTTGTCATCTTAGACATATCTTTACACTTTTACTGTTTTATCTTGTCATCTGAGACATATCTTTACACTTTTACTGTTTTAACTTGTCATCTTAGACATATCTTTACACTTTTACTGTTTTAACTTGTCATCTGAGACATATCTTTACACTTTTACTATTTTAACTTGTCATCTTAAACATAACTTTACACCTGTACTGTTTTAACTTGTCATCTTAGACATATCTTTACACTATTACTGTTTTAACTTGTCATCTTAAACATATCTTTACACTTTTGCTGTTTTAGCTTGTCATCTCAGACATATCTTTATGCCTTTACTGTGTTAATCTTTGACACTTTTACTGTTTTAACTTGTCATCTTAGACATATCTTTACACTTTTACTGTTTTAACTTGTCATCTTAGACATATCTTTACACTTTTACTGTTTTAACTTGTCATCTTAGACATATCTTTACACTTTTACTGTTTTAACTTGTCATCTTAGATATATCTTTACACTTTTACTGTTTTAACTTGTCATCTTAGACATATCTTTACACTTTTACTGTTTTAACTTGTCATCTTAGATATATCTTTACACTTTTGCTGTTTTAGCTTGTCATCTCAGACATATCTTTATGCCTTTACTGTGTTAATCTTTGACACTTTTACTGTTTTAACTTGTCATCTGAGACATATCTTTACACTTTTACTGTTTTAACTTGTCATCTTAAACATATCTTTACACTTTTACTGTTTTAACTTGTCATCTTAGACATATCTTTACACTTTTGCTGTTTTAACTTGTCATCGTAGACATATCTTTGCACTTTTGGCTGTTTTAACTTGTCATCACAGACATATCTTTATACTTTTACTGTGTTAATCTTTGTCACTTTTACTGTTTTAACTTGTCATCTTAGACATATCTTTACACTTTTACTGTTTTAGCTTGTCATCTTAGACATATCTTTACACTTTTACTGTTTTAACTTGTCATCTTAGACATATCTTTACACTTTTACTGTTTTAACTTGGCATCTTAGACATATCTTTACACTTTTACTGTTTTAACTTGTCATCTTAGACATCTTTACACTTTTACTGTTTTAACTTGTCATCTTAGACATATCTTTACACTTTTACTGTTTTAACTTGTCATCTTAGACATATCTTTACACTTTTACTGTTTTAACTTGTCATCTTAGACATATCTTTACACTTTTACTGTTTTAACTTGTCATCTTAGACATATCTTTACACTTTTACTGTTTTAACTTGTCATCTTAGACATATCTTTACACTTTTACTGCTTTAACTTGTCATCTTAGACATATCCTTACACTTTTACTGTTTTAACTTTTCATCTTAGACATATCTTTACACCTTTACTGTTTTAACTTGTCATCTTAGACACATCTTTACACTTTTACTGTTTTAACTTGTCATCTTAGACATCTTTACACTTTTACTGTTTTAACTTGTCATCTTAGACATATCTTTACACTTTTACTGTTTTAACTTGTCATCTTAGACATATCTTTACACTTTTACTGTTTTAACTTGTCATCTCAGACATATCTTTATGCCTTTACTGTGTTAATCTTTGTCACTTTTACTGTTTTAACTTGTCATCTGAGACATATCTTTACACTTTTACTGTTTTAACTTGTCATCTTAGACATATCTTTACACTTTTACTGTTTTAACCTGTCATCTTAGACATATCTTTACACTTTTACTGTTTTAACTTGTCATCTTAGACATATCTTTACACTTTTTCTGTTTTAACTTGTCATCTTAGACATATCTTTACACTTTTACTGTTTTAACTTGTCATCTTAGACATATCTTTTCACTTTTACTGTTTTAGCTTGTCATCTTAGATATATCTTTACACTTTTACTGTTTTAACTTGTCATCTTAGACATATCTTTACACTTTTACTGTTTTAACTTCTCATCTGAGACATATCTTTACACTTTTACTGTTTTAACTTGTCATCTTAAACATATCTTTACACTTGTACTGTTTTAACTTGTCATCTTAGACATATCTTTACACTTTTGCTGTTTTAACTTGTCATCTTAAACATATCTTTACACTTTTGCTGTTTTAACTTGTCATCTCAGACATATCTTTATGCCTTTACTGTGTTAATCTTTGTCACTTTTACTGTTTTAACTTGTCATCTTAGACATATCTTTACACTTTTACTGTTTTAACTTGTCATCTTAGACATATCTTTACACTTTTACTGTTTTAACTTGGCATCTTAGACATATCTTTACACTTTTACTGTTTTAACTTGTCATCTTAGACATATCTTTACACTTTTACTGTTTTAACTTGTCATCTGAGAAATATCTTTACACTTTTACTGTTTTAACTTGTCATCTTAGACATATCTTTACACTTTTACTGTTTTAACTTGTCATCTGAGACATGTCTTTACACTTTTACTATTTTAACTTGTCATCTTAAACATAACTTTACACCTGTACTGTTTTAACTTGTCATCTTAGACATATCTTTACACTTTTACTGTTTTAACTTGTGATCTTAAACATATCTATACACTTTTGCTGTTTTAGCTTGTCATCTCAGACATATCTTTATGCCTTTACTGTGTTAATCTTTGACACTTTTACTGTTTTAACTTGTCATCTTAGACATATCTTTACACTTTTACTGTTTTAACCTGTCATCTTAGACACATCTTTACACTTTTACTGTTTTAACTTGTCATCTTAGACATATCTTTACACTTTTACTGTTTTAACTTGTCATCTTAGACATATCTTTACACTTTTACTGTTTTAACTTGTCATCTTAGACATATCTTTACACTTTTACTGTTTTAGCTTGTCATCTTAGACATATCTTTACACTTTTATTGTTTTAACTTGTCATCTGAGACATATCTTTACACTTTTACTGTTTTAACTTGTCATCTTAAACATATCTTTACACTTTTACTGTTTTAACTTGTCATCTGAGACATATCTTTACACTTTTGCTGTTTTAACTTGTCATTGTAGACATATCTTTGCACTTTTGGCTGTTTTAACTTGTCATCACAGACATATCTATATACTTTTACTGTGTTAATCTTTGTCACTTTTACTGTTTTAACTTGTCATCTTAGACATATCTTTACACTTTTACTGTTTTAACTTGTCATCTTAGACATATCTTTACACTTTTACTGTTTTAACTTGTCATCTTAGACATATCTTTACACTTTTACTGTTTTAACTTGTCATCTTAGACATATCTTTACACTTTTACTGTTTTAACTTGTCATCTTAGACATATCTATACACTTTTACTGTTTTAACTTGTCATCTTAGACATATCTTTACACTTTCACTGTTTTAACTTGTCATCTTAGACATATCTTTACACTTTTACTGTTTTAACTTGTCATCTTAGACATATCTTTACACTTTTACTGTTTTAACTTGTCATCTTAGACATATCTTTACACTTTTACTGTTTTAACTTGTCATCTTAGACATATCTTTACACTTTTACTGTTTTAACTTGTCATCTTAGACATATCTTTACACTTTTACTGTTTTAACTTATCATCTTAGACATATCTTTACATTTTTACTGTTTTAACTTGTCATCTGAGACATATCTTTACACTTTTACTGTTTTAACTTGTCATCTTAAACATATCTTTACACTTGTACTGTTTTAACTTGTCATCTTAGACATATCTTTACACTTTTACTGTTTTAACTTGTCATCTTAAACATATCTTTACACTTTTGCTGTTTTAGCTTGTCATCTCAGACATATCTTTATGCCTTTACTGTGTTAATCTTTGTCACTTTTACTGTTTTAACTTGTCATCTTAGACATATCTTTACACTTTTACTGTTTTAACTTGTCATCTTAGACATATCTTTACACTTTTACTGTTTTAACTTGTCATCTTAGACATATCTTTACACTTTTACTGTTTTAACTTGTCATCTTAGACATATCTTTACACATTTACTGTTTTAACTTGTCATCTTAGACATATCTTTACACTTTTACTGTTTTAACTTGTCATCTGAGACATATCTTTACACTTTTACTGTTTTAACTTGTCATCTTAAACATATCTTTACACTTTTACTGTTTTATCTTGTCATCTTAGACATATCTTTACACTTTTATGGTTTTAACTTGTCATCTTAAACATATCTTTACACTTTTGTTGTTTTAACTTGTCATCTCAGACATATCTTTATACCTTAACTGTGTTAATCTTTGTCAGTTTTACTGTTTTATCTTGTCATCTTAGACATATCTTTACACTTTTACTGTTTTAACTTGTCATCTTAGACATATCCTTACACTTTTACTGTTTTAACTTGTCATCTTAGACATATCTTTACACTTTTACTGTTTTAGCTTGTCATCTTAGACATATCTTTACACTTTTACTGTTTTAACTTGTCATCTTAGACATATCTTTACGCTTTTACTGTTTTAACTGGCCATCTTAAACATATCTTTACAATTTTGCTGTGTTCATCTTTGTTACTAGGTCAACGACTACTTACTCAGTTAATGCATGCCTCATTGTGAATCTCACTGTGTTTTGTAATCAAAACAGATGGCGAAGAAGAATTAACAAGAGTGATGTAAGCTGTCTTAATATCCTGTGATGTTGGATCAATTTAACGAAAGGAATACTATCAATTCTAAGAAAGTACTTAACCCGATTTTACTAAAGACCTTAAGTCATGTCATTAGATATTATATCTTATCTATTAGTTTGATTTCTTGTTGTCATGTCATTAGTTATTATATCTTATCTGTTAGTTTGATTTCTTGTTGTCATGTCATTGGTTATTATATCTTATCTGTTAGTTTGATTTCTTGTTGTCCTGTCATTAGTTATTATATCTTATCTGTTAGTTTGATTTCTTGTTGTCATGTCATTGGTTATTATATCTTTTCTGTTAGTTTGATTTCTTGTTGTCATGTCATTAGTTATTATATCGTATATGTTAGTTTGATTTCTTGTTGTCATGTCATTGGTTATTATATCTTATCTGTTAGTTTGATTTCTTGTTGTCATGTCATTAGTTATTATATCTTATCTGTTAGTTTGATTTCTTGTTGTCCTGTCATTAGTTATTATATCTTATCTGTTAGTTTGATTTCTTGTTGTCATGTCATTAGTTATTTTATTAAATAACTATGACTTTTTTTTAATTCTGATTGGTTTAGAAGGTTCATTGCTTCCTCTAACAGAACTACATGTCCACCGCGCAATTTTGCGCGTGAGGTTAATAAATCTCATGTCGCAGTTAGTACGTACCCAAATATAGTAACAGGGGAAAACCAGTGGACTAATTAATATCGATAAATTTGATTGGCCGACATTTTGAACCTCAACCAATCAGAGGCGGTCTTGCTAACGAACTTCGGTAATCAGCAGACGACTGTTAGTAAACAAAAATGAACGAAGCAGCTTTGTCAGTAGAACCAGAAGTTAAGACACGTTTTGTTTAAAAATGTTACTGAAACTGTGATATTTTATTTGTTAAAATTGTGAAATTGTATTCGTTTTTTCTTAATCAATTTGGTTGTTTTGAAACATTAGAAATGTCAAGCTTTAAAAACTGGTGTTTGTTGGATTGAAGCAGCTAAATATAAAAAAGATTAAATGGAAATGTCTAAGAAACAGCAACAATTCACAATGTTCACCCCAAAATTACACTTAGAATGTGTCATTTAATAAAACAATTGATGACTTTTCATTTCGGTGGACACTGATTTATCAACCCCTTGGAAGTGATGTTCACCTCAGCCGTTGGCTTCGGTGAACATCACTTCCTCGGGGTTGATAAATCACAGTGTCCACCTTATGAAAAGTCATTAATTGTATAATATCTTATCTGTTAGTTTGATTTCTTGTTGTCATGTCATTAGTTATTATGTCTTATCTGTTAACTTGATTTTTTGTTGTCATGTCATTAGTTATTATATCTTATCTGTTAGTTTGATTTCTTGTTGTCATGTCATTAGTTATTATATCTTATCTGTTAACTTGATTTCGTGTTGTCATGTCATTAGTTATTATATCTTATCTGTTAGTTTGATTTCGTGTTGTCATGTCATTAGTTATTATATCTTATCTGTTAGTTTGATTTCTTGTTGTCATGTCATTAGTTATTATATCTTATCTGTTTACTTGATTTCTTGTTGTCATGTCATTAGTTATTATATCTTATCTGTTAGTTTGATTTCTTGTTGTCATGTCATTAGTTATTATATCTTATCTGTTAGTTTGATTTCTTGTTGTCATGTCATTAGTTATCATATCTTATCTGTTAGTTTGATTTCTTGTTGTCATGTCATTAGTTATTATATCTTATCTGTTAACTTGATTTCGTGTTGTCATGTCATTAGTTATTATATCTTATCTGTTAGTTTGATTTCTTGTTGTCATGTCATTAGTTATTATATCTTATCTGTTAGTTTGATTTCTTGTTGTCATGTCATTAGTTATTATATCTTATCTGTTAGTTTGATTTCTTGCTGTCATGTCATTAGTTATTATATCTTATCTGTTAGTTTGATTTCGTGTTGTCATGTCATTAGTTATTATATCTTATCTGTTAGTTTGATTTCTTGTTGTCATGTCATTAGTTATTATATCTTATCTGTTAACTTGATTTCTTGTTGTCATGTCATTAGTTATTATATCTTATCTGTTAGTTTGATTTCTTGTTGTCATGTCATTAGTTATTATATCTTATCTGTTAGTTTGATTTCTTGTTGTCATGTCATTAGTTATCATATCTTATCTGTTAGTTTGATTTCTTGTTGTCATGTCATTAGTTATTATATCTTATCTGTTAACTTGATTTCGTGTTGTCATGTCATTAGTTATTATATCTTATCTGTTAGTTTGATTTCTTGTTGTCATGTCATTAGTTATTATATCTTATCTGTTAGTTTGATTTCTTGTTGTCATGTCATTAGTTATTATATCTTATCTGTTAACTTGATTTCTTGTTGTCATGTCATTAGTTATTATATCTTATTTGTTAGTTTGATTTCTTATTGTCATGTCATTAGTTATTATATCTTATCTGTTAGTTTGATTTCGTGTTGTCATGTCATTAGTTATTATATCTTATCTGTTAGTTTGATTTTTTGTTGTCATGTCATTAGTTATTATATCTTATCTGTTAGTTTGATTTCTTGTTGTCATGTCATTAGTCTGTTTACTTGATTTCTTGTTGTCATGTCATTAGTTATTATATCTTATCTGTTAGTTTGATTTCTTGTTGTCATGTCATTAGTTATTATATCTTATCTGTTAGTTTGATTTCTTGTTGTCATGTCATTAGTTATCATATCTTATCTGTTAGTTTGATTTCTTGTTGTCATGTCATTAGTTATTATATCTTATCTGTTAACTTGATTTCGTGTTGTCATGTCATTAGTTATTATATCTTATCTGTTAGTTTGATTTCTTGTTGTCATGTCATTAGTTATTATATCTTATCTGTTAGTTTGATTTCTTGTTGTCATGTCATTAGTTATTATATCTTATCTGTTAGTTTGATTTCGTGTTGTCATGTCATTAGTTATTATATCTTATCTGTTAGTTTGATTTCGTGTTGTCATGTCATTAGTTATTATATCTTATCTGTTAGTTTGATTTCTTGTTGTCATGTCATTAGTTATTATATCTTATCTGTTAACTTGGTTTCTTGTTGTCATGTCATTAGTTATTATATCTTATCTGTTAGTTTGATTTCTTGTTGTCATGTCATTAGTTATTATATCTTATCTGTTAGTTTGATTTCTTGTTGTCATGTCATTAGTTATCATATCTTATCTGTTAGTTTGATTTCTTGTTGTCATGTCATTAGTTATTATATCTTATCTGTTAACTTGATTTCGTGTTGTCATGTCATTAGTTATTATATCTTATCTGTTAGTTTGATTTCTTGTTGTCATGTCATTAGTTATTATATCTTATCTGTTAGTTTGATTTCTTGTTGTCATGTCATTAGTTATTATATCTTATCTGTTAACTTGATTTCTTGTTGTCATGTCATTAGTTATTATATCTTATTTGTTAGTTTGATTTCTTATTGTCATGTCATTAGTTATTATATCTTATCTGTTAGTTTGATTTCGTGTTGTCATGTCATTAGTTATTATATCTTATCTGTTAGTTTGATATCTTGTTGTCATGTCATTAGTTATCATATCTTATCTGTTAGTTTGATTTCTTGTTGTCATGTCATTAGTTATTATATCTTATCTGTTAACTTGATTTCTTGTTGTCATGTCATTAGTTATTATATCTTATTTGTTAGTTTGATTTCTTATTGTCATGTCATTAGTTATTATATCTTATCTGTTAGTTTGATTTCGTGTTGTCATGTCATTAGTTATTATATCTTATCTGTTAACTTGATTTCGTGTTGTCATGTCATTAGTTATTATATCTTATCTGTTAGTTTGATTTCTTGTTGTCATGTCACTAGTTATTATATCTTATCTGTTAGTTTGATTTCGTGTTGTCATGTCATTAGTTATTATATCTTATCTGTTAGTTTGATTTCTTGTTGTCCTGTCATTAGTTATTATATCTTATCTGTTAGTTTGATTTCTTGTTGTCATGTCATTAGTTATTTTATTAAATAACTATGACTTTTTTTTAATTCTGATTGGTTTAGAAGGTTCATTGCTTCCTCTAACAGAACTACATGTCCACCGCGCAATTTTGCGCGTGAGGTTAATAAATCTCATGTCGCAGTTAGTACGTACCCAAATATAGTAACAGGGGAAAACCAGTGGACTAATTAATATCGATAAATTTGATTGGCCGACATTTTGAACCTCAACCAATCAGAGGCGGTCTTGCTAACGAACTTCGGTAATCAGCAGACGACTGTTAGTAAACAAAAATGAACGAAGCAGCTTTGTCAGTAGAACCAGAAGTTAAGACACGTTTTGTTTAAAAATGTTACTGAAACTTTGATATTTTATTTGTTAAAATTGTGAAATTGTATTCGTTTTTTCTTAATCAATTTGGTTGTTTTGAAACATTAGAAATGTCAAGCTTTAAAAACTGGTGTTTGTTGGATTGAAGCAGCTAAATATAAAAAAGATTAAATGGAAATGTCTAAGAAACAGCAACAATTCACAATGTTCACCCCAAAATTACACTTAGAATGTGTCATTTAATAAAACAATTGATGACTTTTCATTTCGGTGGACACTGATTTATCAACCCCTTGGAAGTGATGTTCACCTCAGCCGTTGGCTTCGGTGAACATCACTTCCTCGGGGTTGATAAATCACAGTGTCCACCTTATGAAAAGTCATTAATTGTATAATATCTTATCTGTTAGTTTGATTTCTTGTTGTCATGTCATTAGTTATTATATCTTATCTGTTAACTTGATTTCGTGTTGTCATGTCATTAGTTATTATATCTTATCTGTTAGTTTGATTTCGTGTTGTCATGTCATTAGTTATTATATCTTATCTGTTAGTTTGATTTCTTGTTGTCATGTCATTAGTTATTATATCTTATCTGTTTACTTGATTTCTTGTTGTCATGTCATTAGTTATTATATCTTATCTGTTAGTTTGATTTCTTGTTGTCATGTCATTAGTTATTATATCTTATCTGTTAGTTTGATTTCTTGTTGTCATGTCATTAGTTATTATATCTTATCTGTTAACTTGATTTCGTGTTGTCATGTCATTAGTTATTATATCTTATCTGTTAGTTTGATTTCGTGTTGTCATGTCATTAGTTATTATATCTTATCTGTTAGTTTGATTTCTTGTTGTCATGTCATTAGTTATTATATCTTATCTGTTTACTTGATTTCTTGTTGTCATGTCATTAGTTATTATATCTTATCTGTTAGTTTGATTTTTTGTTGTCATGTCATTAGTTATTATATCTTATCTGTTAGTTTGATTTCTTGTTGTCATGTCATTAGTTATTATATCTTATCTGTTAACTTGATTTCGTGTTGTCATGTCATTAGTTATTATATCTTATCTGTTAGTTTGATTTCGTGTTGTCATGTCATTAGTTATTATATCTTATCTGTTAGTTTGATTTCTTGTTGTCATGTCATTAGTTATTATATCTTATCTGTTTACTTGATTTCTTGTTGTCATGTCATTAGTTATTATATCTTATCTGTTAGTTTGATTTCTTGTTGTCATGTCATTAGTTATTATATCTTATCTGTTAGTTTGATTTCTTGTTGTCATGTCATTAGTTATCATATCTTATCTGTTAGTTTGATTTCTTGTTGTCATGTCATTAGTTATTATATCTTATCTGTTAACTTGATTTCGTGTTGTCATGTCATTAGTTATTATATCTTATCTGTTAGTTTGATTTCTTGTTGTCATGTCATTAGTTATTATATCTTATCTGTTAGTTTGATTTCTTGTTGTCATGTCATTAGTTATTATATCTTATCTGTTAGTTTGATTTCTTGTTGTCATGTCATTAGTTATTATATCTTATCTGTTAGTTTGATTTCGTGTTGTCATGTCATTAGTTATTATATCTTATCTGTTAGTTTGATTTCTTGTTGTCATGTCATTAGTTATTATATCTTATCTGTTAACTTGATTTCTTGTTGTCATGTCATTAGTTATTATATCTTATCTGTTAGTTTGATTTCTTGTTGTCATGTCATTAGTTATTATATCTTATCTGTTAGTTTGATTTCTTGTTGTCATGTCATTAGTTATCATATCTTATCTGTTAGTTTGATTTCTTGTTGTCATGTCATTAGTTATTATATCTTATCTGTTAACTTGATTTCGTGTTGTCATGTCATTAGTTATTATATCTTATCTGTTAGTTTGATTTCTTGTTGTCATGTCATTAGTTATTATATCTTATCTGTTAGTTTGATTTCTTGTTGTCATGTCATTAGTTATTATATCTTATCTGTTAACTTGATTTCTTGTTGTCATGTCATTAGTTATTATATCTTATTTGTTAGTTTGATTTCTTATTGTCATGTCATTAGTTATTATATCTTATCTGTTAGTTTGATTTCGTGTTGTCATGTCATTAGTTATTATATCTTATCTGTTAGTTTGATATCTTGTTGTCATGTCATTAGTTATCATATCTTATCTGTTAGTTTGATTTCTTGTTGTCATGTCATTAGTTATTATATCTTATCTGTTAACTTGATTTCTTGTTGTCATGTCATTAGTTATTATATCTTATTTGTTAGTTTGATTTCTTATTGTCATGTCATTAGTTATTATATCTTATCTGTTAGTTTGATTTCGTGTTGTCATGTCATTAGTTATTATATCTTATCTGTTAGTTTGATTTCTTGTTGTCATGTCATTAGTTATTATATCTTATCTGTTAACTTGATTTCGTGTTGTCATGTCATTAGTTATTATATCTTATCTGTTAGTTTGATTTCTTGTTGTCATGTCACTAGTTATTATATCTTATCTGTTAACTTGATTTCTTGTTGTCATGTCATTAGTTATTATATCTTATCTGTTAGTTTGATTTCTTGTTGTCATGTCACTAGTTATTATATCTTATCTGTTAGTTTGATTTCTTGTTGTCATGTCATTAGTTATTATATCTTATCTGTTAGTTTGATTTCTTGTTGTCATGTCATTAGTTGTTATATCTTATCTGTTAGTTTGATTTCTTGTTGTCATGTCATTAGTTATTATATCGTATCTGTTAGTTTGATTTCTTGTTGTCCTGTCATTAGTTATTATATCTTATCTGTTAGTTTGATTTCTTGTTGTCATGTCATTAGTTATTATATCGTATCTGTTAGTTTGATTTCTTGTTGTCATGTCATTAGTTATTATATCTTATCTGTTAGTTTGATTTCTTGTTGTCATGTCATTAGTTATTATATCTTATCTGTGAGTTTGATTTCTTGTTGTCATGTCATTAGTTATTATATCTTATCTGTTAGTTTGATATCTTGTTGTCATGTCATTAGTTATTATATCTTATCTGTTAGTTTGATTTCTTGTTGTCATGTCACTAGTTATTATATCTTATCTGTTAGTTTGATTTCTTGTTGTCATGTCATTAGTTATTATATCTTATCTGTTAACTTGATTTCTTGTTGTCATGTCATTAGTTATTATATCTTATCTGTGAGTTTGATTTCTTGTTGTCCTGTCATTAGTTATTATATCCTATCTGTGAGTTTGATTTCTTGTTGTCCTGTCATTAGTTATTATATCTTATCTGTTAGTTTGATTTCTTGTTGTCATGTCATTAGTTATTATATCTTATCTGTTAACTTGATTTCTTGTTGTCATGTCATTAGTTATTATATCTTATCTGTTAGTTTGATTTCTTGTTGTCATGTCATTAGTTATTATATCTTATCTGTTAACTTGATTTCGTATTGTCATGTCATTAGTTATTATATCTTATCTGTTAGTTTGATTTCTTGTTGTCATGTCACTAGTTATTATATCTTATCTGTTAGTTTGATTTCTTGTTGTCATGTCATTAGTTATTATATCTTATCTGTTAGTTTGATATCTTGTTGTCATGTCATTAGTTATTATATCTTATCTGTTAGTTTGATTTCTTGTTGTCCTGTCATTAGTTATTATATCTTATCTGTTAGTTTGATTTCTTGTTGTCATGTCATTAGTTATTATATCTTATCTGTGAGTTTGATTTCTTGTTGTCCTGTCATTAGTTATTATATCTTATCTGTTAGTTTGATTTCTTGTTGTCATGTCATTAGTTATTATATCTTATCTGTTAGTTTGATTTCTTGTTGTCATATCATTAGTTATTATATCTTATCTGTTAGTTTGATTTCTTGTTGTCCTGTCATTAGTTATTATATCTTATCTGTTAGTTTGATTTCTTGTTGTCATGTCATTAGTTATTATATCTTATCTGTTAACTTGATTTCTTGTTGTCATGTCATTAGTTATTATATCTTATCTGTTAGTTAGATTTCTTGTTGTCATGTCATTAGTTATTATATCTTATCTGTTAGTTTGATTTCTTGTTGTCATGTCATTAGTTATTATATCTTATCTGTTAGTTTGATTTCTTGTTGTCATGTCATTAGTTATTATATCTTATCTGTTAGTTTGATTTCTTGTTGTCATATCATTAGTTATTATATCTTATCTGTGAGTTTGATTTCTTGTTGTCCTGTCATTAGTTATTATATCTTATCTGTTAGTTTGATTTCTTGTTGTCATGTCATTAGTTATTATATCTTATCTGTTTACTTGATTTCTTGTTGTCATGTCATTAGTTATTATATCTTATCTGTTAGTTTGATTTTTTGTTGTCATGTCATTAGTTATTATATCTTATCTGTTAGTTTGATTTCTTGTTGTCATGTCATTAGTTATTATATCTTATCTGTTAACTTGATTTCGTGTTGTCATGTCATTAGTTATTATATCTTATCTGTTAGTTTGATTTCGTGTTGTCATGTCATTAGTTATTATATCTTATCTGTTAGTTTGATTTCTTGTTGTCATGTCATTAGTTATTATATCTTATCTGTTTACTTGATTTCTTGTTGTCATGTCATTAGTTATTATATCTTATCTGTTAGTTTGATTTCTTGTTGTCATGTCATTAGTTATTATATCTTATCTGTTAGTTTGATTTCTTGTTGTCATGTCATTAGTTATCATATCTTATCTGTTAGTTTGATTTCTTGTTGTCATGTCATTAGTTATTATATCTTATCTGTTAACTTGATTTCGTGTTGTCATGTCATTAGTTATTATATCTTATCTGTTAGTTTGATTTCTTGTTGTCATGTCATTAGTTATTATATCTTATCTGTTAGTTTGATTTCTTGTTGTCATGTCATTAGTTATTATATCTTATCTGTTAGTTTGATTTCTTGTTGTCATGTCATTAGTTATTATATCTTATCTGTTAGTTTGATTTCGTGTTGTCATGTCATTAGTTATTATATCTTATCTGTTAGTTTGATTTCTTGTTGTCATGTCATTAGTTATTATATCTTATCTGTTAACTTGATTTCTTGTTGTCATGTCATTAGTTATTATATCTTATCTGTTAGTTTGATTTCTTGTTGTCATGTCATTAGTTATTATATCTTATCTGTTAGTTTGATTTCTTGTTGTCATGTCATTAGTTATCATATCTTATCTGTTAGTTTGATTTCTTGTTGTCATGTCATTAGTTATTATATCTTATCTGTTAACTTGATTTCGTGTTGTCATGTCATTAGTTATTATATCTTATCTGTTAGTTTGATTTCTTGTTGTCATGTCATTAGTTATTATATCTTATCTGTTAGTTTGATTTCTTGTTGTCATGTCATTAGTTATTATATCTTATCTGTTAACTTGATTTCTTGTTGTCATGTCATTAGTTATTATATCTTATTTGTTAGTTTGATTTCTTATTGTCATGTCATTAGTTATTATATCTTATCTGTTAGTTTGATTTCGTGTTGTCATGTCATTAGTTATCATATCTTATCTGTTAGTTTGATTTCTTGTTGTCATGTCATTAGTTATTATATCTTATCTGTTAACTTGATTTCTTGTTGTCATGTCATTAGTTATTATATCTTATTTGTTAGTTTGATTTCTTATTGTCATGTCATTAGTTATTATATCTTATCTGTTAGTTTGATTTCGTGTTGTCATGTCATTAGTTATTATATCTTATCTGTTAGTTTGATTTCTTGTTGTCATGTCATTAGTTATTATATCTTATCTGTTAACTTGATTTCGTGTTGTCATGTCATTAGTTATTATATCTTATCTGTTAGTTTGATTTCTTGTTGTCATGTCACTAGTTATTATATCTTATCTGTTAACTTGATTTCTTGTTGTCATGTCATTAGTTATTATATCTTATCTGTTAGTTTGATTTCTTGTTGTCATGTCACTAGTTATTATATCTTATCTGTTAGTTTGATTTCTTGTTGTCATGTCATTAGTTATTATATCTTATCTGTTAGTTTGATTTCTTGTTGTCATGTCATTAGTTGTTATATCTTATCTGTTAGTTTGATTTCTTGTTGTCATGTCATTAGTTATTATATCGTATCTGTTAGTTTGATTTCTTGTTGTCCTGTCATTAGTTATTATATCTTATCTGTTAGTTTGATTTCTTGTTGTCATGTCATTAGTTATTATATCGTATCTGTTAGTTTGATTTCTTGTTGTCATGTCATTAGTTATTATATCTTATCTGTTAGTTTGATTTCTTGTTGTCATGTCATTAGTTATTATATCTTATCTGTGAGTTTGATTTCTTGTTGTCATGTCATTAGTTATTATATCTTATCTGTTAGTTTGATATCTTGTTGTCATGTCATTAGTTATTATATCTTATCTGTTAGTTTGATTTCTTGTTGTCATGTCACTAGTTATTATATCTTATCTGTTAGTTTGATTTCTTGTTGTCATGTCATTAGTTATTATATCTTATTTGTTAACTTGATTTCTTGTTGTCATGTCATTAGTTATTATATCTTATCTGTGAGTTTGATTTCTTGTTGTCCTGTCATTAGTTATTATATCCTATCTGTGAGTTTGATTTCTTGTTGTCCTGTCATTAGTTATTATATCTTATCTGTTAGTTTGATTTCTTGTTGTCATGTCATTAGTTATTATATCTTATCTGTTAACTTGATTTCTTGTTGTCATGTCATTAGTTATTATATCTTATCTGTTAGTTTGATTTCTTGTTGTCATGTCATTAGTTATTATATCTTATCTGTTAACTTGATTTCGTATTGTCATGTCATTAGTTATTATATCTTATCTGTTAGTTTGATTTCTTGTTGTCATGTCACTAGTTATTATATCTTATCTGTTAGTTTGATTTCTTGTTGTCATGTCATTAGTTATTATATCTTATCTGTTAGTTTGATATCTTGTTGTCATGTCATTAGTTATTATATCTTATCTGTTAGTTTGATTTCTTGTTGTCCTGTCATTAGTTATTATATCTTATCTGTTAGTTTGATTTCTTGTTGTCATGTCATTAGTTATTATATCTTATCTGTTAACTTGATTTCGTATTGTCATGTCATTAGTTATTATATCTTATCTGTTAGTTTGATTTCTTGTTGTCATGTCACTAGTTATTATATCTTATCTGTTAGTTTGATTTCTTGTTGTCATGTCATTAGTTATTATATCTTATCTGTTAGTTTGATATCTTGTTGTCATGTCATTAGTTATTATATCTTATCTGTTAGTTTGATTTCTTGTTGTCCTGTCATTAGTTATTATATCTTATCTGTTAGTTTGATTTCTTGTTGTCATGTCATTAGTTATTATATCTTATCTGTGAGTTTGATTTCTTGTTGTCCTGTCATTAGTTATTATATCTTATCTGTTAGTTTGATTTCTTGTTGTCATGTCATTAGTTATTATATCTTATCTGTTAGTTTGATTTCTTGTTGTCATATCATTAGTTATTATATCTTATCTGTTAGTTTGATTTCTTGTTGTCCTGTCATTAGTTATTATATCTTATCTGTTAGTTTGATTTCTTGTTGTCATGTCATTAGTTATTATATCTTATCTGTTAACTTGATTTCTTGTTGTCATGTCATTAGTTATTATATCTTATCTGTTAGTTAGATTTCTTGTTGTCATGTCATTAGTTATTATATCTTATCTGTTAGTTTGATTTCTTGTTGTCATGTCATTAGTTATTATATCTTATCTGTTAGTTTGATTTCTTGTTGTCATGTCATTAGTTATTATATCTTATCTGTTAGTTTGATTTCTTGTTGTCATATCATTAGTTATTATATCTTATCTGTGAGTTTGATTTCTTGTTGTCCTGTCATTAGTTATTATATCTTATCTGTTAGTTTGATTTCTTGTTGTCATGTCATTAGTTATTATATCTTATCTGTTTACTTGATTTCTTGTTGTCATGTCATTAGTTATTATATCTTATCTGTTAGTTTGATTTTTTGTTGTCATGTCATTAGTTATTATATCTTATCTGTTAGTTTGATTTCTTGTTGTCATGTCATTAGTTATTATATCTTATCTGTTAACTTGATTTCGTGTTGTCATGTCATTAGTTATTATATCTTATCTGTTAGTTTGATTTCGTGTTGTCATGTCATTAGTTATTATATCTTATCTGTTAGTTTGATTTCTTGTTGTCATGTCATTAGTTATTATATCTTATCTGTTTACTTGATTTCTTGTTGTCATGTCATTAGTTATTATATCTTATCTGTTAGTTTGATTTCTTGTTGTCATGTCATTAGTTATTATATCTTATCTGTTAGTTTGATTTCTTGTTGTCATGTCATTAGTTATCATATCTTATCTGTTAGTTTGATTTCTTGTTGTCATGTCATTAGTTATTATATCTTATCTGTTAACTTGATTTCGTGTTGTCATGTCATTAGTTATTATATCTTATCTGTTAGTTTGATTTCTTGTTGTCATGTCATTAGTTATTATATCTTATCTGTTAGTTTGATTTCTTGTTGTCATGTCATTAGTTATTATATCTTATCTGTTAGTTTGATTTCTTGTTGTCATGTCATTAGTTATTATATCTTATCTGTTAGTTTGATTTCGTGTTGTCATGTCATTAGTTATTATATCTTATCTGTTAGTTTGATTTCTTGTTGTCATGTCATTAGTTATTATATCTTATCTGTTAACTTGATTTCTTGTTGTCATGTCATTAGTTATTATATCTTATCTGTTAGTTTGATTTCTTGTTGTCATGTCATTAGTTATTATATCTTATCTGTTAGTTTGATTTCTTGTTGTCATGTCATTAGTTATCATATCTTATCTGTTAGTTTGATTTCTTGTTGTCATGTCATTAGTTATTATATCTTATCTGTTAACTTGATTTCGTGTTGTCATGTCATTAGTTATTATATCTTATCTGTTAGTTTGATTTCTTGTTGTCATGTCATTAGTTATTATATCTTATCTGTTAGTTTGATTTCTTGTTGTCATGTCATTAGTTATTATATCTTATCTGTTAGTTTGATTTCTTGTTGTCATGTCATTAGTTATTATATCTTATCTGTTAACTTGATTTCTTGTTGTCATGTCATTAGTTATTATATCTTATTTGTTAGTTTGATTTCTTATTGTCATGTCATTAGTTATTATATCTTATCTGTTAGTTTGATTTCGTGTTGTCATGTCATTAGTTATTATATCTTATCTGTTAGTTTGATTTCTTGTTGTCATGTCATTAGTTATTATATCTTATCTGTTAACTTGATTTCGTGTTGTCATGTCATTAGTTATTATATCTTATCTGTTAGTTTGATTTCTTGTTGTCATGTCACTAGTTATTATATCTTATCTGTTAACTTGATTTCTTGTTGTCATGTCATTAGTTATTATATCTTATCTGTTAGTTTGATTTCTTGTTGTCATGTCACTAGTTATTATATCTTATCTGTTAGTTTGATTTCTTGTTGTCATGTCATTAGTTATTATATCTTATCTGTTAGTTTGATTTCTTGTTGTCATGTCATTAGTTGTTATATCTTATCTGTTAGTTTGATTTCTTGTTGTCATGTCATTAGTTATTATATCGTATCTGTTAGTTTGATTTCTTGTTGTCCTGTCATTAGTTATTATATCTTATCTGTTAGTTTGATTTCTTGTTGTCATGTCATTAGTTATTATATCGTATCTGTTAGTTTGATTTCTTGTTGTCATGTCATTAGTTATTATATCTTATCTGTTAGTTTGATTTCTTGTTGTCATGTCATTAGTTATTATATCTTATCTGTGAGTTTGATTTCTTGTTGTCATGTCATTAGTTATTATATCTTATCTGTTAGTTTGATATCTTGTTGTCATGTCATTAGTTATTATATCTTATCTGTTAGTTTGATTTCTTGTTGTCATGTCACTAGTTATTATATCTTATCTGTTAGTTTGATTTCTTGTTGTCATGTCATTAGTTATTATATCTTATTTGTTAACTTGATTTCTTGTTGTCATGTCATTAGTTATTATATCTTATCTGTGAGTTTGATTTCTTGTTGTCCTGTCATTAGTTATTATATCCTATCTGTGAGTTTGATTTCTTGTTGTCCTGTCATTAGTTATTATATCTTATCTGTTAGTTTGATTTCTTGTTGTCATGTCATTAGTTATTATATCTTATCTGTTAACTTGATTTCTTGTTGTCATGTCATTAGTTATTATATCTTATCTGTTAGTTTGATTTCTTGTTGTCATGTCACTAGTTATTATATCTTATCTGTTAGTTTGATTTCTTGTTGTCATGTCATTAGTTATTATATCTTATCTGTTAGTTTGATTTCTTGTTGTCATGTCATTAGTTGTTATATCTTATCTGTTAGTTTGATTTCTTGTTGTCATGTCATTAGTTATTATATCGTATCTGTTAGTTTGATTTCTTGTTGTCCTGTCATTAGTTATTATATCTTATCTGTTAGTTTGATTTCTTGTTGTCATGTCATTAGTTATTATATCGTATCTGTTAGTTTGATTTCTTGTTGTCATGTCATTAGTTATTATATCTTATCTGTTAGTTTGATTTCTTGTTGTCATGTCATTAGTTATTATATCTTATCTGTGAGTTTGATTTCTTGTTGTCATGTCATTAGTTATTATATCTTATCTGTTAGTTTGATATCTTGTTGTCATGTCATTAGTTATTATATCTTATCTGTTAGTTTGATTTCTTGTTGTCATGTCACTAGTTATTATATCTTATCTGTTAGTTTGATTTCTTGTTGTCATGTCATTAGTTATTATATCTTATTTGTTAACTTGATTTCTTGTTGTCATGTCATTAGTTATTATATCTTATCTGTGAGTTTGATTTCTTGTTGTCCTGTCATTAGTTATTATATCCTATCTGTGAGTTTGATTTCTTGTTGTCCTGTCATTAGTTATTATATCTTATCTGTTAGTTTGATTTCTTGTTGTCATGTCATTAGTTATTATATCTTATCTGTTAACTTGATTTCTTGTTGTCATGTCATTAGTTATTATATCTTATCTGTGAGTTTGATTTCTTGTTGTCATGTCATTAGTTATTATATCCTATCTGTGAGTTTGATTTCTTGTTGTCCTGTCATTAGTTATTATATCTTATCTGTTAGTTTGATTTCTTGTTGTCATGTCATTAGTTATTATATCTTATCTGTTAACTTGATTTCTTGTTGTCATGTCATTAGTTATTATATCTTATCTGTTAGTTTGATTTCTTGTTGTCATGTCATTAGTTATTATATCTTATCTGTTAACTTGATTTCGTATTGTCATGTCATTAGTTATTATATCTTATCTGTTAGTTTGATTTCTTGTTGTCATGTCACTAGTTATTATATCTTATCTGTTAGTTTGATTTCTTGTTGTCATGTCATTAGTTATTATATCTTATCTGTTAGTTTGATATCTTGTTGTCATGTCATTAGTTATTATATCTTATCTGTTAGTTTGATTTCTTGTTGTCCTGTCATTAGTTATTATATCTTATCTGTTAGTTTGATTTCTTGTTGTCATGTCATTAGTTATTATATCTTATCTGTGAGTTTGATTTCTTGTTGTCCTGTCATTAGTTATTATATCTTATCTGTTAGTTTGATTTCTTGTTGTCATGTCATTAGTTATTATATCTTATCTGTTAGTTTGATTTCTTGTTGTCATATCATTAGTTATTATATCTTATCTGTTAGTTTGATTTCTTGTTGTCCTGTCATTAGTTATTATATCTTATCTGTTAGTTTGATTTCTTGTTGTCATGTCATTAGTTATTATATCTTATCTGTTAACTTGATTTCTTGTTGTCATGTCATTAGTTATTATATCTTATCTGTTAGTTAGATTTCTTGTTGTCATGTCATTAGTTATTATATCTTATCTGTTAGTTTGATTTCTTGTTGTCATGTCATTAGTTATTATATCTTATCTGTTAACTTGATTTCTTGTTGTCATGTCATTAGTTATTATATCTTATCTGTTAGTTTGATTTCTTGTTGTCATGTCATTAGTTATTATATCTTATCTGTTAACTTGATTTCGTATTGTCATGTCATTAGTTATTATATCTTATCTGTTAGTTTGATTTCTTGTTGTCATGTCACTAGTTATTATATCTTATCTGTTAGTTTGATTTCTTGTTGTCATGTCATTAGTTATTATATCTTATCTGTTAGTTTGATATCTTGTTGTCATGTCATTAGTTATTATATCTTATCTGTTAGTTTGATTTCTTGTTGTCCTGTCATTAGTTATTATATCTTATCTGTTAGTTTGATTTCTTGTTGTCATGTCATTAGTTATTATATCTTATCTGTGAGTTTGATTTCTTGTTGTCCTGTCATTAGTTATTATATCTTATCTGTTAGTTTGATTTCTTGTTGTCATGTCATTAGTTATTATATCTTATCTGTTAGTTTGATTTCTTGTTGTCATATCATTAGTTATTATATCTTATCTGTTAGTTTGATTTCTTGTTGTCCTGTCATTAGTTATTATATCTTATCTGTTAGTTTGATTTCTTGTTGTCATGTCATTAGTTATTATATCTTATCTGTTAACTTGATTTCTTGTTGTCATGTCATTAGTTATTATATCTTATCTGTTAGTTAGATTTCTTGTTGTCATGTCATTAGTTATTATATCTTATCTGTTAGTTTGATTTCTTGTTGTCATGTCATTAGTTATTATATCTTATCTGTTAGTTTGATTTCTTGTTGTCATGTCATTAGTTATTATATCTTATCTGTTAGTTTGATTTCTTGTTGTCATATCATTAGTTATTATATCTTATCTGTGAGTTTGATTTCTTGTTGTCCTGTCATTAGTTATTATATCTTATCTGTTAGTTTGATTTCTTGTTGTCATGTCATTAGTTATTATATCTTATCTGTTTACTTGATTTCTTGTTGTCATGTCATTAGTTATTATATCTTATCTGTTAGTTTGATTTTTTGTTGTCATGTCATTAGTTATTATATCTTATCTGTTAGTTTGATTTCTTGTTGTCATGTCATTAGTTATTATATCTTATCTGTTAACTTGATTTCGTGTTGTCATGTCATTAGTTATTATATCTTATCTGTTAGTTTGATTTCGTGTTGTCATGTCATTAGTTATTATATCTTATCTGTTAGTTTGATTTCTTGTTGTCATGTCATTAGTTATTATATCTTATCTGTTTACTTGATTTCTTGTTGTCATGTCATTAGTTATTATATCTTATCTGTTAGTTTGATTTCTTGTTGTCATGTCATTAGTTATTATATCTTATCTGTTAGTTTGATTTCTTGTTGTCATGTCATTAGTTATCATATCTTATCTGTTAGTTTGATTTCTTGTTGTCATGTCATTAGTTATTATATCTTATCTGTTAACTTGATTTCGTGTTGTCATGTCATTAGTTATTATATCTTATCTGTTAGTTTGATTTCTTGTTGTCATGTCATTAGTTATTATATCTTATCTGTTAGTTTGATTTCTTGTTGTCATGTCATTAGTTATTATATCTTATCTGTTAGTTTGATTTCTTGTTGTCATGTCATTAGTTATTATATCTTATCTGTTAGTTTGATTTCGTGTTGTCATGTCATTAGTTATTATATCTTATCTGTTAGTTTGATTTCTTGTTGTCATGTCATTAGTTATTATATCTTATCTGTTAACTTGATTTCTTGTTGTCATGTCATTAGTTATTATATCTTATCTGTTAGTTTGATTTCTTGTTGTCATGTCATTAGTTATTATATCTTATCTGTTAGTTTGATTTCTTGTTGTCATGTCATTAGTTATCATATCTTATCTGTTAGTTTGATTTCTTGTTGTCATGTCATTAGTTATTATATCTTATCTGTTAACTTGATTTCGTGTTGTCATGTCATTAGTTATTATATCTTATCTGTTAGTTTGATTTCTTGTTGTCATGTCATTAGTTATTATATCTTATCTGTTAGTTTGATTTCTTGTTGTCATGTCATTAGTTATTATATCTTATCTGTTAACTTGATTTCTTGTTGTCATGTCATTAGTTATTATATCTTATTTGTTAGTTTGATTTCTTATTGTCATGTCATTAGTTATTATATCTTATCTGTTAGTTTGATTTCGTGTTGTCATGTCATTAGTTATCATATCTTATCTGTTAGTTTGATTTCTTGTTGTCATGTCATTAGTTATTATATCTTATCTGTTAACTTGATTTCTTGTTGTCATGTCATTAGTTATTATATCTTATTTGTTAGTTTGATTTCTTATTGTCATGTCATTAGTTATTATATCTTATCTGTTAGTTTGATTTCGTGTTGTCATGTCATTAGTTATTATATCTTATCTGTTAGTTTGATTTCTTGTTGTCATGTCATTAGTTATTATATCTTATCTGTTAACTTGATTTCGTGTTGTCATGTCATTAGTTATTATATCTTATCTGTTAGTTTGATTTCTTGTTGTCATGTCACTAGTTATTATATCTTATCTGTTAACTTGATTTCTTGTTGTCATGTCATTAGTTATTATATCTTATCTGTTAGTTTGATTTCTTGTTGTCATGTCACTAGTTATTATATCTTATCTGTTAGTTTGATTTCTTGTTGTCATGTCATTAGTTATTATATCTTATCTGTTAGTTTGATTTCTTGTTGTCATGTCATTAGTTGTTATATCTTATCTGTTAGTTTGATTTCTTGTTGTCATGTCATTAGTTATTATATCGTATCTGTTAGTTTGATTTCTTGTTGTCCTGTCATTAGTTATTATATCTTATCTGTTAGTTTGATTTCTTGTTGTCATGTCATTAGTTATTATATCGTATCTGTTAGTTTGATTTCTTGTTGTCATGTCATTAGTTATTATATCTTATCTGTTAGTTTGATTTCTTGTTGTCATGTCATTAGTTATTATATCTTATCTGTGAGTTTGATTTCTTGTTGTCATGTCATTAGTTATTATATCTTATCTGTTAGTTTGATATCTTGTTGTCATGTCATTAGTTATTATATCTTATCTGTTAGTTTGATTTCTTGTTGTCATGTCACTAGTTATTATATCTTATCTGTTAGTTTGATTTCTTGTTGTCATGTCATTAGTTATTATATCTTATTTGTTAACTTGATTTCTTGTTGTCATGTCATTAGTTATTATATCTTATCTGTGAGTTTGATTTCTTGTTGTCCTGTCATTAGTTATTATATCCTATCTGTGAGTTTGATTTCTTGTTGTCCTGTCATTAGTTATTATATCTTATCTGTTAGTTTGATTTCTTGTTGTCATGTCATTAGTTATTATATCTTATCTGTTAACTTGATTTCTTGTTGTCATGTCATTAGTTATTATATCTTATCTGTTAGTTTGATTTCTTGTTGTCATGTCATTAGTTATTATATCTTATCTGTTAACTTGATTTCGTATTGTCATGTCATTAGTTATTATATCTTATCTGTTAGTTTGATTTCTTGTTGTCATGTCACTAGTTATTATATCTTATCTGTTAGTTTGATTTCTTGTTGTCATGTCATTAGTTATTATATCTTATCTGTTAGTTTGATATCTTGTTGTCATGTCATTAGTTATTATATCTTATCTGTTAGTTTGATTTCTTGTTGTCCTGTCATTAGTTATTATATCTTATCTGTTAGTTTGATTTCTTGTTGTCATGTCATTAGTTATTATATCTTATCTGTGAGTTTGATTTCTTGTTGTCCTGTCATTAGTTATTATATCTTATCTGTTAGTTTGATTTCTTGTTGTCATGTCATTAGTTATTATATCTTATCTGTTAGTTTGATTTCTTGTTGTCATATCATTAGTTATTATATCTTATCTGTTAGTTTGATTTCTTGTTGTCCTGTCATTAGTTATTATATCTTATCTGTTAGTTTGATTTCTTGTTGTCATGTCATTAGTTATTATATCTTATCTGTTAACTTGATTTCTTGTTGTCATGTCATTAGTTATTATATCTTATCTGTTAGTTAGATTTCTTGTTGTCATGTCATTAGTTATTATATCTTATCTGTTAGTTTGATTTCTTGTTGTCATGTCATTAGTTATTATATCTTATCTGTTAGTTTGATTTCTTGTTGTCATGTCATTAGTTATTATATCTTATCTGTTAGTTTGATTTCTTGTTGTCATATCATTAGTTATTATATCTTATCTGTGAGTTTGATTTCTTGTTGTCCTGTCATTAGTTATTATATCTTATCTGTTAGTTTGATTTCTTGTTGTCATGTCATTAGTTATTATATCTTATCTGTTAACTTGATATCGTGTTGTCATGTCATTAGTTATCATATCTTATCTGTGAGTTTGATTTCTTGTTGTCATGTCATTAGTTATTATATCTTATCTGTTAGTTTGATATCTTGTTGTCATGTCATTAGTTATTATATCTTATCTGTTAGTTTGATATCTTGTTGTCATGTCATTAGTTATTATATCTTATCTGTTAGTTTGATTTCTTGTTGTCCTGTCATTAGTTATTATATCTTATCTGTTAGTTTGATTTCTTGTTGTCATGTCATTAGTTATTATATCTTATCTGTTAGTTTGATATCTTGTTGTCATGTCATTAGTTATTATATCTTATCTGTTAGTTTGATTTCTTGTTGTCATGTCATTAGTTATTATATCTTATCTGTTAACTTGATTTATTGTTGTCATGTCATTAGTTATTATATCTTATCTGTTAGTTTGATTTCTTGTTGTCATGTCATTAGTTATTATATCTTATCTGTTAGTTTGATTTATTGTTGTCATGTCATTAGTTATTATATCTTATCTGTGAGTTTGATTTCTTGTTTTCCTGTCATTAGTTATTATATCTTATCTGTTAGTTTGATTTCTTGTTGTCCTGTCATTAGTTATTATATCTTATCTGTTAGTTTGATTTCTTGTTGTCATGTCATTAGTTATTATATCTTATCTGTTAGCTTGATTTCTTGTTGTCATGTCTTATTGTCTAATTTACTAGTTTGGTTCCGTGTGTCATACAGGGGCTTGTCAAGAAAAACGAAATGAAGCTCGCCCGATTCTTTAATTTCACGTTCCGCTATTTAGATTATGTTCACTTTCACTAAATAATTCTAGGTTTGGTGATTTCGTTGATCGCATCTCTCGCATTGAACTTGAAATAAAGAATACCACAGATATAGATAGGTCTGCTTCATACCTTGACCTACACCTCGAAATTGACAGTGAGGGGCGTTTAAGAACGAAACTTTACGACAAAAAAGCTGATTTTAATTTTTCCATTGTGAACTTTCCATTCAAATGTAGCAACATTCCAGCAGCACCTGCATCAGGGGTATACATCTCTCAGTTAATACGATATTCCAGAGCTTGTGGTTCCTATCATGATTTCCTTGATAGAGAGTTGCTGCTAACAAGGAAGCTACATGACCGGGTTTGTAACTAGATTAACTCGACGGGTGTCACTAGTGGAGCAGGAACTGCATACCATTCCGGGGCACCGGAGTTCACCCTCGGTTTTTAGTGTGGTTCGTGTAACTCGATCTTTAGTTTTATATGTATGTTTTGTAGATCGTTGTTTGTCCTTTTGTACTTTTTCTTTTGGCCATTGTGTTGTATGTTCTTCTTCGATTTACGGATTCTGATTACCCCTTTGATATTTTCAAACTCTTCTTACTCAATATTTTCCCGAACTGTGCATTTACAGCATTATTACAGAGTAGAGTAGAAACATAGAGATGATTGTAGGATGATGTTAAACTTATCTTTCATTATTATTATATTGATAACATTATGATAGTCAGAGAATGCTGTAAATGAGTGGTTGGCTGGTTTGATGGTGGTTGACGCCATTTTCAACAATATTTCAGTTATATCGTGGGGGTCAGTTTTATTGGTGGAGGAAATCGGAGTACCGGTAGAAAACTATCAACTTGTCGCAAGTCACTAACAAACTTATCACATACTGTTGTATCGAGTACACCTCGACTGAACGGGGTTCGAACTCGCAACGTTAGTGGTGATAGGCACTGATTGCACAGATAGTTATAAATCCAACTACCATACGATCACGACCACGACGCCCTAATGTTGTAAATGAAGTCCCCTTTAAATACAATTACTCTACTTAAAGTCTGAAAGTAGATAACACTTAACTCTATATTGATTGGAGTGAATGGCAGACATTAAAACGTCCCCTGTGTCAAAGCAAAGTGTTGTTTGATAGACAAGTGTTTCTGATCTCTATATTGACTATTACGATTTCATTTTAAATTACTGATCCACAAATTGAGAGAGAAAACTCATCGATAGTTGAGCGTATTGAAGGCAGTGTACATGCATCTCATTAAAGATTTGTGTAGATTTGTTCACTAATATGGATATAAAAACATAGTGAGATAAAGGTATGTCATTTGTCTACTTCTCTGTATAAAAACATAGTGAGTTAAAGGTATGTCATTTGTCTACTTCTCTGTATAAAACATAGTGAGATAAAGGTATGTCATTTGTCTACTTCTCTGTATAAAACATAGTGAGATAAAGGTATGTCATTTGTCTACTTCTCTGTATAAAACATAGTGAGATAAAGGTATGTCATTTGTCTACTTCTCTGTATAAAAACATAGTGAGTTAAAGGTATGTCATTTGTCTTCTTCTCTGTATATTTGTATTGTTTAAATGAAATATTTCACATATCCATAAATTACAGTGGTTGTTAAACAATTGAGGTGTTGTTCGTGAAGAATATTTAGCAATTATGTGTACTACTACAAGTTTCCTATTGGAATATTGTTAATTACTTCACAATGTAATTAGTTCTAATTTCTAGATTTTGTTCCGAATATGTCTTGAATGATAAGCGATCCATATACCCAGAAAAGACGTCATAAAGGAATCATAACAAACTAAACTTTATGTTATCTGTGAAAATTGAAACTGGGCCTAATGGGATGTTGTGATAGCTCAGGCCTCAAAGGCATTCGTCCTGGTGTACTATTATCTTACTTAGCCTCGTCCTGGTATACTATTATCTTACTTAGCCTCGTCCTGGTATACTATTATCTTACTTAGCCTCGTCCTAGTATACTATTATCTTTGTTAGCCCTGTGAATATTATTGTTTGTTCTGTTGTGGCTTCATCACGAACATACTATAAAACTTTTCATCTTTTGATTCATTTCTCCCAACACTGATAAGATAAGAATACAATAATATTATAAAGAATTATATTGCTTTGGATAACTTTACGAAAAGGCTATCATTCTGGGCCCCGTTTCACAAAAGGTCGTAAATCGTACGATTTCCTACCTATCTTACGACCACTTACCGACTAAGTTTGCGACCGTTTCACAAAACTTGTCGGAATGTTCTTGCGATTTCCCATTTACAACTTGTGGTTATGACGTCTTCTTTGTGCGGAGGTACGAAAATCGATCAATTTACCCGGGCTGTGTACCTATCAGATAAATTCATATATTCGTTGAAACCAAATATTAGATATTAAATATAGTTATTTTATTGGTCTATGTAGATACAAAATATTAAATATAGTTATTGTATTGGTCTATGTAGATACAAATCACGCGAGCCCCTTGCCCGGCCACATCAGACATCATACATTTAACCTTATAATATCATAACTTAGGTAAGATTTAGTTATGATTTATCTAAGAAAGATATTTTTATAGCGGATTCAAATGTATAAGTATACTTGTATAAGTATACTCGTACATGTACATTTGCACAGACGCATGTATTTAGCACGAGTTGATTTACATGATTCTTTGAATAAAATTACAGGTTTTTAATATATGACAAAACGTTGACTTGAACAACATAGCTATAGCTATAGCATATAAGCAATTGTTTATTTTTTTATTTTCCTATATCAATAGGTTTCTAATATTGAAACCACCATATTGGGTCATAACGCAGAGTCAATTTTAATACTTAGTGAATACATGTAGTTATTCGCTTTACGTAACTTCTAGTTGAGACGAATATACTTGACGGGTACTATTCCTATGCAGCAAGAACTGAGGGAGGTTGCCTCCAAGCTTTTGAGATAACAATGGGAAAAATACGTTGTTGTCCCCTATATTTGGAGGTAAAATATATGTTGTGCCCCCTCCCCCCACTTTCAAAATACTCGATACATTTCAGTAGATCGTTTTCCCGTGGACATTTATTTAACAGCTCAGTATTTTCCATGAATATAACGTCTATAAATAGTTCCAACTTAATTATATAAACTAATGGAACAGCCCGTTAACATTTGATGATATATCGACTTTCCGCTTTAAATCTGGAAGTGTTGGACTTTTTGTAATTTTGATGTCAAATACTGTCAAGAAATTGAAAATAGAATAATGTAGCACGAGTTAAATGTTTTTTTCTCTCTTGGTCAGTCGAAATCTACATGGATGTAGTTAGTTGCATGCGTGCCAAAAAGTATCATGTCACTGATATTTTTCCTTGTATAATATTTCATAATTACGTTTTATAAAGCCCACATTTCCGCCGTTTTTATACTTGTTTGTTTGTTTGATGGTGTTTAAAACGACAGTTTCAACAATATTTCAGTTATATCGTGACGGTTCCGTTTTTTTTTATCTGGATAGATTTCCTTGCAATAAAGAAGAAAAGAGGTAGATTTTTTAAGTAAAATTTTGTTTTTTATTTAGAAAGATTCTTATAACCAATAGTTTCATTTTAGCAACGACATCAACACAAAAGAAATATCCGTTTTGTAGATATGACTTATGCGGAAATTGCAATACGTCAATCGATTTGAAAATTATACACATCGTAAAGGGATATATACATTTTATTTTGGGTATGATATTTACAAGTTGTTAACCTGTAGAAGTGATGGAATAGCATGATTCCTCATTGTAATGATGTACATTCAACGTTTGTTTTTAGCGATTTACGATTTACGACTGCTCCGACCCAGTCGGTAATTTGCGACCATAAAATGTCGTATATCAGAAGTTGGTAAGTTTTGTAAAAGGTCGTAAATCGTAAAGACAGTCGTACGACCAAGTTTACGACATACGATCTTTTGTGAAACGGGAGCAAGATCATCATTTGTTCTATTATTTACAGTATTTGACCTTTGCCCTACATTCTAGTCAAGTGATGTAAAGGATCCCACGATATCGACAAAATAACCAACTATTGCAATTCTAATTTAAAAAAGGCAATATTTAATCAGATGATGAAATCGCATAGCTATAATCAATACGCTTTACCCTTGTGTCACTAACTATGCTATTAACAGCTAGGCCAGTCCAATAAAACTCTCACGTATCAACATTTGAGTCATCCTTGTCGTTGTGTCACTATAAATAAATAAATAAATAATAAATAAGCTTTATTTAGAGTCGGCATGGTCACTAACTATGCTATTAACAGCTATGCCAGTCCAATAAAACTATAACGTATCAACATTTGAATCAACGTAACCCTTGTGTCACTAACTATGCTATTCACAGCTAGACAAGTCCAATACAACTCTCACGTGTCAACATTTGAATCAACGTAACCCTTGTGTCACTAACTATGCTATTCACAGATAGACCAGTCCAATACAACTCTCGCGTATCAACATTTGAGTCAACGTAACCCTTGTGTCACTAACTATGTTATTCACAGCTACACCAGTCCAATAAAACTCTCACGTATCAACATTTGAGTCAACCTGATCCTTGTGTCATTAACTATGCTATTCTCAGTTAGACCAGTCCAATAAAACTCTCACGTATCAACATTTGAGTCAACCCGATTTTTGTGTCACTAACTATGCTATTCACAGCTAGACCAGACCAATAAAACTCTCGTGTATCAACATTTGAGTCAACGTAACCCTTGTGTCACTAACCTTGTGTCACTATCCTTGTGTCACTAACTATGCTATTCACTGCTAGATCAGTCCAATAAAATTCTTATGTATCAACATTTAGTCAACGTAACCCTTGTGTCACTAACCTTGTGTCACTAACTATGCTATTCACAGCTACACCAGTCCAAAAAAACTCTCACGTATCAACATTTGAGTCAACCCGATCCTTGTGTCACTAACTATGCTATTCACAGATAGACCAGTCCAAAAAAACTCTCACGTATCAACATTTGAGTCAACGTAAGCCTTGTGTCACTAACTAGGCTATTCACAGTTAGACCAGTCCAATAAAACTCTCACGTATCAACATTTGAGTCAACTTAACCCTTGTTTCACTAACTATTCTATTCACAGCTAGACCAGTACAATAAAACTCTCACGTATCAATATTTGAGTCAACGTAACCCTTGTGTCACTAACTATGCTATTCATAGCTAGACCAGTCCAATAAAACTCTCATGTATCAACATTTGAGTCAACGTAAGCCTTGTGTCACTAACTATGCTATTCACAGCTAGACCAGTCCAATAGAACTCTTATGTATCAACATTTGAGTCAACCTGATCCTTCAGTCACTAACTATGCTATTCACAGCTAGACCAGTCCAATAAAACTCTCACGTATCAATATTTGAGTCAACGTAACCCTTGTGTCACTAACTATGCTATTCACAACTAGACCAGTCCAATAAAACTCCCACGTATCAACATTTGAGTCAACCTGATCCTTGTGTCATTAACTATGCTATTCACAGTTAGACCAGTCCAATAAAACTCTCACGTATCAACATTTGAGTCAACCTGATCTTTGTGTCACTAACTATGCTATTCACAGCTAGACCAGACCAATAAAACTCTCGTGTATCAACATTTGAGTCAACTTAACCCTTGTGTCACTAACCTTGTGTCACTAACCTTGTGTCACTATCCTTGTGTCACTAACTAGGCTATTCACTGCTAGATCAGTCCAATAAAACTCTTATGCATCAACATTTAGTCAACGTAACCCTTGTGTCACTAACCTTGTGTCACTAACTATGCTATTCACAGCTAGACCAGTCCAATAAAACTCTTACTAATCAACATTTGAGTCAACGTAATCCTTGTGTCACTAACTATGCTATTCACTGCTAGACCAGTCCAATAAAACTCTTATATATCAACATTTAGTCAACGTAACCCTTGTGTCACTAGCCTTGTGTCATTAACTATACTATTCACAGCTAGACCAGTCCAATAAAACTCTCACGTATCAACATTTAGTCAACGTAACCCTTGTGTCACTAACCTTGTGTCACTAACTATGCTATTCACAGCTACACCAGTCCAAAAAAACTCTTACGTATCAACATTTGAGTCAACCCGATCCTTGTGTCACTAACTATGCTATTCACAGCTACACCAGTCCAAAAAAACTCTCACGTATCAACATTTGAGTCAACGTAAGCCTTGTGTCACTAACTAGGCTATTCACAGTTAGACCAGTCCAATAAAACTCTCACGTATCAACATTTGAGTCAACTTAACCCTTGTTTCAATAACTATGCTATTCACAGCTAGACCAGTCCAATAAAACTCTCACGTATCAATATTTGAGTCAACGTAACCCTTGTGTCACTAACTATGCTATTCATAGCTAGACCAGTCCAATAAAACTCTCATGTATCAACATTTGAGTCAACGTAAGCCTTGTGTCACTAACTATGCTATTCACAGCTAGACCAGTCCAATAAAACTCTTATGTATCAACATTTGAGTCAACCTGATCCTTCAGTCACTAACTATGCTATTCACAGCTAGACCAGTCCAATAAAACTCTCACGTATCAATATTTGAGTCAACGTAACCCTTGTGTCACTAACTATGCTATTCACAGCTAGTCCAGTCCAATAAAACTCTCACGTATCAACATTTGAGTCAACCTGATCCTTGTGTCATTAACTATGCTATTCACAGTTAGACCAGTCCAATAAAACTCTCACGTATCAACATTTGAGTCAACCCGATCTTTGTGTCACTAACTATGCTATTCACAGCTAGACCAGACCAATAAAACTCTCGTGTATCAACATTTGAGTCAACGTAACCCTTGTGTCACTAACCTTGTGTCACTAACCTTGTGTCACTATCCTTGTGTCACTAACTAGGCTATTCACTGCTAGATCAGTCCAATAAAACTCTTATGTATCAACATTTAGTCAACGTAACCCTTGTGTCACTAACCTTGTGTCACTAACTATGCTATTCACAGCTAGACCAGTCCAATAAAACTCTTACTAATCAACATTTGAGTCAACGTAATTCTTGTGTCACTAACTATGCTATTCACAGATAGACCAGTCCAAAAAAACTCTCACGTATCAACATTTGAGTCAACGTAAGCCTTGTGTCACTAACCTTGTGTCACTAACTATGCTATTCACAGCTAGACCAGTCCAATAAAACTCTTACTAATCAACATTTGAGTCAACGTAATTCTTGTGTCACTAACTATGCTATTCACAGCTAGACCAGTCCAATAAAACTCTCACGTATCAATATTTGAGTCAACGTAACCCTTGTGTCACTAACTATGCTATTCACAACTAGACCAGTCCAATAAAACTCCCACGTATCAACATTTGAGTCAACCTGATCCTTGTGTCATTAACTATGCTATTCACAGTTAGACCAGTCCAATAAAACTCTCACGTATCAACATTTGAGTCAACCTGATCTTTTTGTCACTAACTATGCTATTCACAGCTAGACCAGACCAATAAAACTCTCGTGTATCAACATTTGAGTCAACTTTACCCTTGTGTCACTAACCTTGTGTCACTAACCTTGTGTCACTATCCTTGTGTCACTAACTAGGCTATTCACTGCTAGATCAGTCCAATAAAACTCTTATGCATCAACATTTAGTCAACGTAACCCTTGTGTCACTAACTATGCTATTCACAGTTAGACCAGTCCAATAAAACTCTTATGTATCAACATTTGAGTCAACCTGATCCTTCAGTCACTAACTAGGCTATTCACAGTTAGACCAGTCCAATAAAACTCTCACGTATCAACATTTGAGTCAACTTAACCCTTGTTTCAATAACTATGCTATTCACAGCTAGACCAGTCCAATAAAACTCTCACGTATCAATATTTGAGTCAACGTAACCCTTGTGTCACTAACTATGCTATTCATAGCTAGACCAGTCCAATAAAACTCTCATGTATCAACATTTGAGTCAACGTAAGCCTTGTGTCACTAACTATGCTATTCACAGCTAGACCAGTCCAATAAAACTCTTATGTATCAACATTTGAGTCAACCTGATCCTTCAGTCACTAACTATGCTATTCACAGCTAGACCAGTCCAATAAAACTCTCACGTATCAATATTTGAGTCAACGTAACCCTTGTGTCACTAACTATGCTATTCACAGCTAGTCCAGTCCAATAAAACTCTCACGTATCAACATTTGAGTCAACCTGATCCTTGTGTCATTAACTATGCTATTCACAGTTAGACCAGTCCAATACAACTCTCACGTATCAACATTTGAGTCAACCCGATCTTTGTGTCACTAACTATGCTATTCACAGCTAGACCAGACCAATAAAACTCTCGTGTATCAACATTTGAGTCAACGTAACCCTTGTGTCACTAACCTTGTGTCACTAACCTTGTGTCACTATCCTTGTGTCACTAACTAGGCTATTCACTGCTAGATCAGTCCAATAAAACTCTTATGTATCAACATTTAGTCAACGTAACCCTTGTGTCACTAACCTTGTGTCACTAACTATGCTATTCACAGCTAGACCAGTCCAATAAAACTCTTACTAATCAACATTTGAGTCAACGTAATTCTTGTGTCACTAACTATGCTATTCACAGCTAGACCAGTCCAATAAAACTCTCACGTATCAACATTTAGTCAACGTAACCCTTGTGTCACTAACCTTGTGTCACTAACTATGCTATTCACAGCTACACCAGTCCAAAAAAACTCTCACGTATCAACATTTGAGTCAACCCGATCCTTGTGTCACTAACTATGCTATTCACAGGTAGACCAGTCCAAAAAAACTCTCACGTATCAACATTTGAGTCAACGTAAGCCTTGTGTCACTAACCTTGTGTCACTAACTATGCTATTCACAGCTAGACCAGTCCAATAAAACTCTTACTAATCAACATTTGAGTCAACGTAATTCTTGTGTCACTAACTATGCTATTCACAGCTAGACCAGTCCAATAAAACTCTCACGTATCAATATTTGAGTCAACGTAACCCTTGTGTCACTAACTATGCTATTCACAACTAGACCAGTCCAATAAAACTCCCACGTATCAACATTTGAGTCAACCTGATCCTTGTGTCATTAACTATGCTATTCACAGTTAGACCAGTCCAATAAAACTCTCACGTATCAACATTTGAGTCAACCTGATCTTTTTGTCACTAACTATGCTATTCACAGCTAGACCAGACCAATAAAACTCTCGTGTATCAACATTTGAGTCAACTTTACCCTTGTGTCACTAACCTTGTGTCACTAACCTTGTGTCACTATCCTTGTGTCACTAACTAGGCTATTCACTGCTAGATCAGTCCAATAAAACTCTTATGCATCAACATTTAGTCAACGTAACCCTTGTGTCACTAACTATGCTATTCACAGTTAGACCAGTCCAATAAAACTCTTATGTATCAACATTTGAGTCAACCTGATCCTTCAGTCACTAACTATGCTATTCACAGCTAGACCAGTCCAATAAAACTCTCACGTATCAATATTTGAGTCAACGTAACCCTTGTGTCACTAACTATGCTATTCACAGCTAGTCCAGTCCAATAAAACTCTCACGTATCAACATTTGAGTCAACCTGATCCTTGTGTCATTAACTATGCTATTCACAGTTAGACCAGTCCAATAAAACTCTCACGTATCAACATTTGAGTCAACCCGATCTTTGTGTCACTAACTATGCTATTCACAGCTAGACCAGACCAATAAAACTCTCGTGTATCAACATTTGAGTCAACGTAACCCTTGTGTCACTAACCTTGTGTCACTAACCTTGTGTCACTATCCTTGTGTCACTAACTAGGCTATTCACTGCTAGATCAGTCCAATAAAACTCTTATGTATCAACATTTAGTCAACGTAACCCTTGTGTCACTAACCTTGTGTCACTAACTATGCTATTCACAGCTAGACCAGTCCAATAAAACTCTTACTAATCTACATTTGAGTCAACGTAATTCTTGTGTCACTAACTATGCTATTCACAGCTAGACCAGTCCAATAAAACTCTTATATATCAACATTTAGTCAACGTAACCCTTGTGTCACTAGCCTTGTGTCATTAACTATACTATTCACAGCTAGACCAGTCCAATAAAACTCTCACGTATCAACATTTAGTCAACGTAACCCTTGTGTCACTAACCTTGTGTCACTAACTATGCTATTCACAGCTACACCAGTCCAAAAAAACTCTCACGTATCAACATTTGAGTCAACCCGATCCTTGTGTCACTAACTATGCTATTCACAGATAGACCAGTCCAAAAAAACTCTCACGTATCAACATTTGAGTCAACGTAAGCCTTGTGTCACTAACCTTGTGTCACTAACTATGCTATTCACAGCTAGACCAGTCCAATAAAACTCTTACTAATCAACATTTGAGTCAACGTAATTCTTGTGTCACTAACTATGCTATTCACAGCTAGACCAGTCCAATAAAACTCTCACGTATCAATATTTGAGTCAACGTAACCCTTGTGTCACTAACTATGCTATTCACAACTAGACCAGTCCAATAAAACTCCCACGTATCAACATTTGAGTCAACCTGATCCTTGTGTCATTAACTATGCTATTCACAGTTAGACCAGTCCAATAAAACTCTCACGTATCAACATTTGAGTCAACCTGATCTTTGTGTCACTAACTATGCTATTCACAGCTAGACCAGACCAATAAAACTCTCGTGTATCAACATTTGAGTCAACTTTTCCCTTGTGTCACTAACCTTGTGTCACTAACCTTGTGTCACTATCCTTGTGTCACTAACTAGGCTATTCACTGCTAGATCAGTCCAATAAAACTCTTATGCATCAACATTTAGTCAACGTAACCCTTGTGTCACTAACCTTGTGTCACTAACTATGCTATTCACAGCTAGACCAGTCCAATAAAACTCTTACTAATCAACATTTGAGTCAACGTAATCCTTGTGTCATTAACTATGCTATTCACTGCTAGACCAGTCCAATAAAACTCTTATATATCAACATTTAGTCAACGTAACCCTTGTGTCACTAGCCTTGTGTCATTAACTATACTATTCACAGCTAGACCAGTCCAATAAAACTCTCACGTATCAACATTTAGTCAACGTAACCCTTGTGTCACTAACCTTGTGTCACTAACTATGCTATTCACAGCTACACCAGTCCAAAAAAACTCTTACGTATCAACATTTGAGTCAACCCGATCCTTGTGTCACTAACTATGCTATTCACAGCTACACCAGTCCAAAAAAACTCTCACGTATCAACATTTGAGTCAACGTAAGCCTTGTGTCACTAACTAGGCTATTCACAGTTAGACCAGTCCAATAAAGCTCTCACGTATCAACATTTGAGTCAACTTAACCCTTGTTTCAATAACTATGCTATTCACAGCTAGACCAGTCCAATAAAACTCTCACGTATCAATATTTGAGTCAACGTAACCCTTGTGTCACTAACTATGCTATTCATAGCTAGACCAGTCCAATAAAACTCTCACGTATCAACATTTGAGTCAACCTGATCCTTGTGTCATTAACTATGCTATTCACAGTTAGACCAGTCCAATAAAACTCTCACGTATCAACATTTGAGTCAACCCGATCTTTGTGTCACTAACTATGCTATTCACAGCTAGACCAGACCAATAAAACTCTCGTGTATCAACATTTGAGTCAACGTAACCCTTGTGTCACTAACCTTGTGTCACTAACCTTGTGTCACTATCCTTGTGTCACTAACTAGGCTATTCACTGCTAGATCAGTCCAATAAAACTCTTATGTATCAACATTTAGTCAACGTAACCCTTGTGTCACTAACCTTGTGTCACTAACTATGCTATTCACAGCTAGACCAGTCCAATAAAACTCTTACTAATCAACATTTGAGTCAACGTAATTCTTGTGTCACTAACTATGCTATTCACAGCTAGACCAGTCCAATAAAACTCTTATATATCAACATTTAGTCAACGTAACCCTTGTGTCACTAGCCTTGTGTCATTAACTATACTATTCACAGCTAGACCAGTCCAATAAAACTCTCACGTATCAACATTTAGTCAACGTAACCCTTGTGTCACTAACCTTGTGTCACTAACTATGCTATTCACAGCTACACCAGTCCAAGAAAACTCTCACGTATCAACATTTGAGTCAACCCGATCCTTGTGTCACTAACTATGCTATTCACAGCTAGACCAGACCAATAAAACTCTCGTGTATCAACATTTGAGTCAACTTAACCCTTGTGTCACTAACCTTGTGTCACTAACCTTGTGTCACTATCCTTGTGTCACTAACTAGGCTATTCACTGCTAGATCAGTCCAATAAAACTCTTATGCATCAACATTTAGTCAACGTAACCCTTGTGTCACTAACCTTGTGTCACTAACTATGCTATTCACAGCTAGACCAGTCCAATAAAACTCTTACTAATCAACATTTGAGTCAACGTAATCCTTGTGTCACTAACTATGCTATTCACTGCTAGACCAGTCCAATACAACTCTTATATATCAACATTTAGTCAACGTAACCCTTGTGTCACTAGCCTTGTGTCATTAACTATACTATTCACAGCTAGACCAGTCCAATAAAACTCTCACGTATCAACATTTAGTCAACGTAACCCTTGTGTCACTAACCTTGTGTCACTAACTATGCTATTCACAGCTACACCAGTCCAAAAAAACTCTTACGTATCAACATTTGAGTCAACCCGATCCTTGTGTCACTAACTATGCTATTCACAGCTACACCAGTCCAAAAAAACTCTCACGTATCAACATTTGAGTCAACGTAAGCCTTTTGTCACTAACTAGGCTATTCACAGTTAGACCAGTCCAATAAAGCTCTCACGTATCAACATTTGAGTCAACTTAACCCTTGTTTCAATAACTATGCTATTCACAGCTAGACCAGTCCAATAAAACTCTCACGTATCAATATTTGAGTCAACGTAACCCTTGTGTCACTAACTATGCTATTCATAGCTAGACCAGTCCAATAAAACTCTCATGTATCAACATTTGAGTCAACGTAAGCCTTTTGTCACTAACTATGCTATTCACAGCTAGTCCAGTCCAATAAAACTCTCACGTATCAACATTTGAGTCAACCTGATCCTTGTGTCATTAACTATGCTATTCACAGTTAGACCAGTCCAATAAAACTCTCACGTATCAACATTTGAGTCAACCCGATCTTTGTGTCACTAACTATGCTATTCACAGCTAGACCAGACCAATAAAACTCTCGTGTATCAACATTTGAGTCAACGTAACCCTTGTGTCACTAACCTTGTGTCACTAACCTTGTGTCACTATCCTTGTGTCACTAACTAGGCTATTCACTGCTAGATCAGTCCAATAAAACTCTTATGTATCAACATTTAGTCAACGTAACCCTTGTGTCACTAACCTTGTGTCACTAACTATGCTATTCACAGGTAGACCAGTCCAATAAAACTCTTACTAATCAACATTTGAGTCAACGTAATTCTTGTGTCACTAACTATGCTATTCACAGCTAGACCAGTCGAATAAAACTCTTATATATCAACATTTAGTCAACGTAACCCTTGTGTCACTAGCCTTGTGTCATTAACTATACTATTCACAGCTAGACCAGTCCAATAAAACTCTCACGTATCAACATTTAGTCAACGTAACCCTTGTGTCACTAACCTTGTGTCACTAACTATGCTATTCACAGCTACACCAGTCCAAGAAAACTCTCACGTATCAACATTTGAGTCAACCCGATCCTTGTGTCACTAACTATGCTATTCACAGCTAGACCAGACCAATAAAACTCTCGTGTATCAACATTTGAGTCAACGTAACCCTTGTGTCACTAACCTTGTGTCACTAACCTTGTGTCACTATCATTGTGTCACTAACTAGGCTATTCACTGCTAGATCAGTCCAATAAAACTCTTATGTATCAACATTTAGTCAACGTAACCCTTGTGTCACTAACCTTGTGTCACTAACTATGCTATTCACAGCTAGACCAGTCCAATAAAACTCTTACTAATCAACATTTGAGTCAACGTAATTCTTGTGTCACTAACTATGCTATTCACAGCTAGACCAGTCCAATAAAACTCTTATATATCAACATTTAGTCAAAGTAACCCTTGTGTCACTAGCCTTGTGTCATTAACTATACTATTCACAGCTAGATCAGTCCAATAAAACTCTCACGTATCAACATTTAGTCAACGTAACCCTTGTGTCACTAACCTTGTGTCACTAACTATGCTATTCACAGCTACACCAGTCCAAAAAAACTCTCACGTATCAACATTTGAGTCAACCCGATCCTTGTGTCACTAACTATGCTATTCACAGATAGACCAGTCCAAAAAAACTCTCACGTATCAACATTTGAGTCAACGTAATCCTTGTGTCACTAACCTTGTGTCACTAACTATGCTATTCACAGCTAGACCAGTCCAATAAAACTCTTACTAATCAACATTTGAGTCAACGTAATTCTTGTGTCACTAACTATGCTATTCACAGCTAGACCAGTCCAATAAAACTCTTATATATCAACATTTAGTCAACGTAACCCCTGTGTCACTAGCCTTGTGTCATTAACTATACTATTCACAGCTAGACCAGTCCAATAAAACTCTCACGTATCAACATTTAATCAACGTAACCCTTGTGTCACTAACCTTGTGTCACTAACTATGCTATTCACAGCTACACCAGTCCAATAAAACTCTTATATATCAACATTTAGTCAACGTAACCCTTGTGTCACTAGCCTTGTGTCATTAACTATACTATTCACAGCTAGACCAGTCCAATAAAACTCTCACGTATCAACATTTAGTCAACGTAACCCTTGTGTCACTAACCTTGTGTCACTAACTATGCTATTCACAGCTACACCAGTCCAAGAAAACTCTCACGTATCAACATTTGAGTCAACCCGATCCTTGTGTCACTAACTATGCTATTCACAGCTAGACCAGACCAATAAAACTCTCGTGTATCAACATTTGAGTCAACGTAACCCTTGTGTCACTAACCTTGTGTCACTAACCTTGTGTCACTATCCTTGTGTCACTAACTAGGCTATTCACTGCTAGATCAGTCCAATAAAACTCTTATGTATCAACATTTAGTCAACGTAACCCTTGTGTCACTAACCTTGTGTCACTAACTATGCTATTCACAGCTAGACCAGTCCAATAAAACTCTTACTAATCAACATTTGAGTCAACGTAATTCTTGTGTCACTAACTATGCTATTCACAGCTAGACCAGTCCAATAAAACTCTTATATATCAACATTTAGTCAAAGTAACCCTTGTGTCACTAGCCTTGTGTCATTAACTATACTATTCACAGCTAGACCAGTCCAATAAAACTCTCACGTATCAACATTTAGTCAACGTAACCCTTGTGTCACTAACCTTGTGTCACTAACTATGCTATTCACAGCTACACCAGTCCAAAAAAACTCTCACGTATCAACATTTGAGTCAACCCGATCCTTGTGTCACTAACTATGCTATTCACAGATAGACCAGTCCAAAAAAACTCTCACGTATCAACATTTGAGTCAACGTAAGCCTTGTGTCACTAACCTTGTGTCACTAACTATGCTATTCACAGCTAGACCAGTCCAATAAAACTCTTACTAATCAACATTTGAGTCAACGTAATTCTTGTGTCACTAACTATGCTATTCACAGCTAGACCAGTCGAATAAAACTCTTATATATCAACATTTAGTCAACGTAACCCTTGTGTCACTAGCCTTGTGTCATTAACTATACTGTTCACAGCTAGACCAGTCCAATAAAACTCTCACGTATCAACATTTAGTCAACGTAACCCTTGTGTCACTAACCTTGTGTCACTAACTATGCTATTCACAGCTACACCAGTCCAAGAAAACTCTCACGTATCAACATTTGAGTCAACCCGATCCTTGTGTCACTAACTATGCTATTCACAGCTAGACCAGACCAATAAAACTCTCGTGTATCAACATTTGAGTCAACGTAACCCTTGTGTCACTAACCTTGTGTCACTAACCTTGTGTCACTATCATTGTGTCACTAACTAGGCTATTCACTGCTAGATCAGTCCAATAAAACTCTTATGTATCAACATTTAGTCAACGTAACCCTTGTGTCACTAACCTTGTGTCACTAACTATGCTATTCACAGCTAGACCAGTCCAATAAAACTCTTACTAATCAACATTTGAGTCAACGTAATTCTTGTGTCACTAACTATGCTATTCACAGCTAGACCAGTCCAATAAAACTCTTATATATCAACATTTAGTCAAAGTAACCCTTGTGTCACTAGCCTTGTGTCATTAACTATACTATTCACAGCTAGATCAGTCCAATAAAACTCTCACGTATCAACATTTAGTCAACGTAACCCTTGTGTCACTAACCTTGTGTCACTAACTATGCTATTCACAGCTACACCAGTCCAAAAAAACTCTCACGTATCAACATTTGAGTCAAACCGATCCTTGTGTCACTAACTATGCTATTCACAGATAGACCAGTCCAAAAAAACTCTCACGTATCAACATTTGAGTCAACGTAATCCTTGTGTCACTAACCTTGTGTCACTAACTATGCTATTCACAGCTAGACCAGTCCAATAAAACTCTTACTAATCAACATTTGAGTCAACGTAATTCTTGTGTCACTAACTATGCTATTCACAGCTAGACCAGTCCAATAAAACTCTTATATATCAACATTTAGTCAACGTAACCCCTGTGTCACTAGCCTTGTGTCATTAACTATACTATTCACAGCTAGACCAGTCCAATAAAACTCTCACGTATCAACATTTAATCAACGTAACCCTTGTGTCACTAACCTTGTGTCACTAACTATGCTATTCACAGCTACACCAGTCCAATAAAACTCTTATATATCAACATTTAGTCAACGTAACCCTTGTGTCACTAGCCTTGTGTCATTAACTATACTATTCACAGCTAGACCAGTCCAATAAAACTCTCACGTATCAACATTTAGTCAACGTAACCCTTGTGTCACTAACCTTGTGTCACTAACTATGCTATTCACAGCTACACCAGTCCAAGAAAACTCTCACGTATCAACATTTGAGTCAACCCGATCCTTGTGTCACTAACTATGCTATTCACAGCTAGACCAGACCAATAAAACTCTCGTGTATCAACATTTGAGTCAACGTAACCCTTGTGTCACTAACCTTGTGTCACTAACCTTGTGTCACTATCCTTGTGTCACTAACTAGGCTATTCACTGCTAGATCAGTCCAATAAAACTCTTATGTATCAACATTTAGTCAACGTAACCCTTGTGTCACTAACCTTGTGTCACTAACTATGCTATTCACAGCTAGACCAGTCCAATAAAACTCTTACTAATCAACATTTGAGTCAACGTAATTCTTGTGTCACTAACTATGCTATTCACAGCTAGACCAGTCCAATAAAACTCTTATATATCAACATTTAGTCAAAGTAACCCTTGTGTCACTAGCCTTGTGTCATTAACTATACTATTCACAGCTAGACCAGTCCAATAAAACTCTCACGTATCAACATTTAGTCAACGTAACCCTTGTGTCACTAACCTTGTGTCACTAACTATGCTATTCACAGCTACACCAGTCCAAAAAAACTCTCACGTATCAACATTTGAGTCAACCCGATCCTTGTGTCACTAACTATGCTATTCACAGATAGACCAGTCCAAAAAAACTCTCACGTATCAACATTTGAGTCAACGTAAGCCTTGTGTCACTAACCTTGTGTCACTAACTATGCTATTCACAGCTAGACCAGTCCAATAAAACTCTTACTAATCAACATTTGAGTCAACGTAATTCTTGTGTCACTAACTATGCTATTCACAGCTAGACCAGTCCAATAAAACTCTTATATATCAACATTTAGTCAACGTAACCCCTGTGTCACTAGCCTTGTGTCATTAACTATACTATTCACAGCTAGACCAGTCCAATAAAACTCTCACGTATCAACATTTAGTCAACGTAACCCTTGTGTCACTAACCTTGTGTCACTAACTATGCTATTCACAGCTACACCAGTCCAAAAAAACTCTCACGTATCAACATTTGAGTCAACCCGATCCTTGTGTCACTAACTATGCTATTCACAGATAGACCAGTCCAAAAAAACTCTCACATATCAACATTTGAGTCAACGTAAGCCTTGTGTCACTAACTAGGCTATTCACAGTTAGACCAGTCCAATAAAACTCTCACGTATCAACATTTGAGTCAACTTAACCCTTGTTTCACTAACTATGCTATTCACAGTTAGACCAGTCCAATAGAACTCTTATGTATCAACATTTGAGTCAACCTGATCCTTCAGTCACTAACTATGCTATTCACAGCTAGACCAGTCCAATAAAACTCTCACGTATCAATATTTGAGTCAACGTAACCATTGTGTCACTAATTATGCTATTCACAGCTAGACCAGTCCAATAAAACTCTCACGTATCAACATTTGAGTCAACCTGATCCTTGTGTCATTAACTATGCTATTCACAGTTAGACCAGTCCAATAAAACTCTCACGTATCAATATTTGAGTCAACCCGATCTTTGTGTCACTAACTATGCTATTCACAGCTAGACCAGACCAATAAAACTCTCGTGTATCAACATTTGAGTCAACGTAACCCTTGTGTCACTAACCTTGTGTCACTAACCTTGTGTCACTAACTATGCTATTCACAGCTAGACCAGTCCAATAAAACTCTTACTAATCGACATTTGAGTCCACGTAATCCTTGTGTCACTAACTATGCTATTCACTGCTAGACCAGTCCAATAAAACTCTTATATATCAACATTTAGTCAACGTAACCCTTGTGTCACTAGCCTTGTGTCATTAACTATACTATTCACAGCTAGACCAGTCCAATAAAACTCTCACGTATCAACATTTAGTCAACGTAACCCTTGTGTCACTAACCTTGTGTCACTAACTATGCTATTCACAGCTACACCAGTCCAAAAAAACTCTCACGTATCAACATTTGAGTCAACCCGATCCTTGTGTCACTAACTATGCTATTCACAGATAGACCAGTCCAAAAAAACTCTCGCGTATCAACATTTGAGTCAACGTAAGCCTTGTGTCACTAACTAGGCTATTCACAGTTAGACCAGTCCAATAAAACTCTCACGTATCAACATTTGAGTCAACTTAACCCTTGTTTCACTAACTATGCTATTCACAGCTAGACCAGTCCAATAAAACTCTCACGTATCAATATTTGTGTCAACGTAACCCTTGTGTCACTAACTATGCTATTCATAGCCAGACCAGTCCAATACAACTCTCATGTATCAACATTTGAGTCAACGTAAGCCTTGTGTCACTAACTATGCTATTCACAGCTAGACCAGTCCAATAAAACTCTTATGTATCAACATTTGAGTCAACCTGATCCTTCAGTCACTAACTATGCTATTCACAGCTAGACCAGTCCAATAAAACTCTCACGTATCAATATTTGAGTCAACGTAACCCTTGTGTCACTAACTATGCTATTCACAGCTAGACCAGTCCAATAAAACTCTCACGTATCAACATTTGAGTCAACCTGATCCTTGTGTCATTAACTATGCTATTCACAGTTAGACCAGTCCAATAAAACTCTCACGTATCAACATTTGAGTCAACCCGATCTTTGTGTCACTAACTATGCTATTCACAGCTAGACCAGACCAATAAAACTCTCGTGTATCAACATTTGAGTCAACGTAACCCTTGTGTCACTAACCTTGTGTCACTAACCTTGTGTCACTATCCTTGTGTCACTAACTAGGCTATTCACTGCTAGATCAGTCCAATAAAACTCTTATGTATCAACATTTAGTCAACGTAACCCTTGTGTCACTAACCTTGTGTCACTAACTATGCTATTCACAGCTAGACCAGTCCAATAAAACTCTCACGTATCAACATTTGAGTCAACCTGATCCTTGTGTCATTAACTATGCTATTCACAGTTAGACCAGTCCAATAAAACTCTCACGTATCAACATTTGAGTCAACCCGATCTTTGTGTCACTAACTATGCTATTCACAGCTAGACCAGACCAATAAAACTCTCGTGTATCAACATTTGAGTCAACGTAACCCTTGTGTCACTAACCTTGTGTCACTAACCTTGTGTCACTATCCTTGTGTCACTAACTAGGCTATTCACTGCTAGATCAGTCCAATAAAACTCTTATGTATCAACATTTAGTCAACGTAACCCTTGTGTCACTAACCTTGTGTCACTAACTATGCTATTCACAGCTAGACCAGTCCAATAAAACTCTTACTAATCAACATTTGAGTCAACGTAATCATTGTGTCACTAACTATGCTATTCACTGCTAGACCAGTCCAATAAAACTCTTATATATCAACATTTAGTCAACGTAACCCTTGTGTCACTAGCCTTGTGTCATTAACTATACTATTCACAACTAGACCAGTCCAATAAAACTCTCACGTATCAACATTTGAGTCAACTTAACCCTTGTTTCACTAACTATGCTATTCACAGCTAGACCAGTCCAATAAAACTCTCACGTATCAATATTTGAGTCAACGTAACCCTTGTGTCACTAACTAGCTATTCATAGCTAGACCAGTCCAATAAAACTCTCATGTATCAACATTTGAGTCAACGTAAGCCTTGTGTCACTAACTATGCTATTCACAGCTAGACCAGTCCAATAAAACCCTTATGTATCAACATTTGAGTCAACCTGATCCTTCAGTCACTAACTATGCTATTCACAGCTAGACCAGTCCAATAAAACTCTCACGTATCAATATTTGAGTCAACGTAACCCTTGTGTCACTAACTATGCTATTCACAGCTAGACCAGTACAATAAAACTCTCATGTATCAACATTTGAGTCAACGTAAGCCTTGTGTCACTAACTATGCTATTCATAGCTAGACCAGTCCAATAAAACTCTCATGTATCAACATTTGAGTCAACGTAAGCCTTGTGTCACTAACTATGCTATTCACAGCTAGACCAGTCCAATAAAACTCTTATGTATCAACATTTGAGTCAACCTGATCCTTCAGTCACTAACTATGCTATTCACAGCTAGACCAGTCCAATAAAACTCTCACGTATCAATATTTGAGTCAACGTAACCCTTGTGTCACTAACTATGCTATTCACAGCTAGACCAGTACAATAAAACTCTCATGTATCAACATTTGAGTCAACGTAAGCCTTGTGTCACTAACTATGCTATTCACAGCTAGACCAGTCCAATAAAACTCTCATGTATCAACATTTGAGTCAACGTAAGCCTTGTGTCACTAACTATGCTATTCACAGCTAGACCAGTCCAATAAAACTCTTACTAATCAACATTTGAGTCAACGTAATCCTTGTGTCACTAACTATGCTATTCACAGCTAGACCAGTCCAATAAAACTCTCACGTATCAATATTTGAGTCAACGTAACCCTTGTGTCACTAACTATGCTATTCACAGCTAGACCAGTACAATAAAGCTCTCATGTATCAACATTTGAGTCAACGTAAGCCTTGTGTCACTAGCCTTGTGTCATTAACTATGCTATTCACAGCTAGACCAGTCCAATAAAACTCTCATGTATCAACATTTGAGTCAACGTAAGCCTTGTGTCACTAACTATCCTATTCACAGCTAGACCAGTCCAATAAAACTCTTACTAATCAACATTTGAGTCAACGTAATCCTTGTGTCACTAACTATGCTATTCACAGCTAGACCAGTCCAATAAAACTCTCACGTATCAATATTTGAGTCAACGTAACCCTTGTGTCACTAACTATGCTATTCACAGCTAGACCAGTACAATAAAACTCTCATGTATCAACATTTGAGTCAACGTAAGCCTTGTGTCACTAACTATGCTATTCACAGCTATACCAGTCCAATAAAACTCTCATGTATCAACATTTGAGTCATCCTTGTCGTTGTGTCACTATAAATAAATAAATAAATAATAAATAAGCTTTATTTAGAGTCGGCATGGTCACTAACTATGCTATTAACAGCTAGGCCAGTCCAATAAAACTATAACGTATCAACATTTGAGTCAACGTAAGCCTTGTGTCACTAACTATGCTATTCACAGCTAGACCAGTCCAATAAAACTCTCATGTATCAACATTTGAGTCAACGTAAGCCTTGTGTCACTAACTATGCTATTCACAGCTAGACCAGTCCAATAAAACTCTTACTAATCAACATTTGAGTCAACGTAATCCTTGTTTCACTAACTATGCTATTCACAGTTAGACCAGTCCAATAAAACTCTCACATATCAATATTTGAGTCAACGTAACCCTTGTGTCACTAACTATGCTATTCACAGCTAGACCAGTCCAATAAAACTCTCATGTATCAACATTTGAGTCATCCTTGTCGTTGTGTCACTATAAATAAATAAATAAATAATAAATAAGCTTTATTTAGAGTCGGCATGGTCACTAACTATGCTATTAACAGCTAGACCAGTCCAATAAAACTATAACGTATCAACATTTGAATTAACGTAACCCTTGTGTCACTTAACTATGCTATTCACAGCTAGACAAGTCCAATAAAAATCTCACGTATCAACATTTGAATCAACGTAACCCTTGTGTCACTAACTATGCTATTCACATCTAAATCAGTCCAATACAACTCTCACGTATCAACATTTGAGTCAACGTAATCCTTGTGTCACTAACTAGGCTATTCACAGATAGACCAGTCCAATACAACTCTCGCGTATCAACATTTGAGTCAACGTAACCCTTTTGTTACTAACTATGCTATTCACAGCTAGACCAGTCCAATAAAACTCTCACGTATCAACATTTGAGTCAACCTGATCCTTGTGTCATTAACTATGCTATTCACAGTTAGACCAGTCCAATAAAACTCTCACGTTTCAACATTTGAGTCAACCCGATCTTTGTGTCACTAACTATGCTATTCACAGCTAGACCAGACCAATAAAACTCTCGTGTATCAACATTTGAGTCAACGTAACCCTTGTGTCACTAACCTTGTGTCACTAACCTTGTGTCACTAACTATGCTATTCACAGCTAGACCAGTCCAATAAAACTCTTACTAATCAACATTTGAGTCAACGTAATCCTTGTGTCACTATCTATGCTATTCACTGCTAGACCAGTCCAATAAATTCTTATATATCAACATTTAGTCAACGTAACCCTTGTGTCACTAGCCTTGTGTCATTAACTATACTATTCACAGCTACACCAGTCCAATAAAACTCTCACGTATCAATATTTGAGTCAACGTAACCCTTGTGTCACTAACTATGCTATTCATAGCTAGACCAGTCCAATAAAACTCTCATGTATCAACATTTGAGTCAACGTAAGCCTTGTGTCACTAACTATGCTATTCACAGCTAGACCAGTCCAATAAAACTCTTATGTATCAACATTTGAGTCAACCTGATCCTTCAGCCACTAACTATGCTATTCACAGCTAGACCAGTCCAATACAACTCTCACGTATCAATATTTGAGTCAACGTAACCCTTGTGTCACTAACTATGCTATTCACAGCTAGACCAGTACAATAAAACTCTCATGTATCAACATTTGAGTCAACGTAAGCCTTGTGTCACTAACTATGCTATTCACAGCTAGACCAGTCCAATAAAACTCTTACTAATTAACATTTGAGTCAACGTAATCCTTGTGTCACTAACTATGCTATTCACAGCTAGACCAGTCCAATAAAACTCTCACGTATCAATATTTGAGTCAACGTAACCCTTGTGTCACTAACTATGCTATTCACAGCTAGACCAGTACAATAAAACTCTCATGTATAAACATTTGAGTCAACGTAATCCTTGTGTCACTAACTATGCTATTCACAGCTAGACCAGTCCAATAAAACTCTCACGTATCAATATTTGAGTCAACGTAACCCTTGTGTCACTAACTATGCTATTCACAGCTAGACCAGTCCAATAAAACTCTCATGTATCAACATTTGAGTCAACGTAGGCCTTGTGTCACTAGCTATGCTATTCACAGCTAGACCAGTCCAATAAAACTCTCACGTATCAACATTTGAGTCAACGTAAGCCTTGTGTCACTAACCTTGTGTCACTAACTATGCTATTCACAGCTACACCAGTCCAAAAAAACTCTCACGTATCAACATTTGAGTCAACCTGATCCTTCAGTCACTAACTATGCTATTCACAGCTAGACCAGTCCAATAAAACTCTCACGTATCAATATTTGAGTCAACCTAACCCTTGTGTCACTAACTATGCTATTCACAGCTAAACCAGTCCAATAAAACTCTCACGTATCAACATTTGAGTCAACCTGATCCTTGTGTCACTAACTAGGCTATTCACTGCTAGATCAGTCCATTAAAACTCTTATGTATCAACATTTAGTCAACGTAACCCTTGTGTCACTAACCTTGTGTCACTAACTATGCTATTCACAGCTAGACCAGTCCAATAAAACTCTTACTAATCAACATTTGAGTCAACGTAATCCTTGTGTCTCTAACTATGCTATTCACTGCTAGACCAGTCCAATAAAACTCTTATATATCAACATTTAGTCAACGTAACCCTTGTGTCACTAGCCTTGTGTCATTAACTATGCTATTCACAGCTAGACCAGTCCAATAAAACTCTCATGTATCAACATTTGAGTCAACGTAAGCCTTGTGTCACTAACTATCCTATTCACAGCTAGACCAGTCCAATAAAACTCTTACTAATCAACATTTGAGTCAACGTAATCCTTGTGTCACTAACTATGCTATTCACAGCTAGACCAGTCCAATAAAACTCTCACGTATCAATATTTGAGTCAACGTAACCCTTGTGTCACTAACTATGCTATTCACAGCTAGACCAGTACAATAAAACTCTCATGTATCAACATTTGAGTCAACGTAAGCCTTGTGTCACTAACTATGCTATTCACAGCTATACCAGTCCAATAAAACTCTCATGTATCAACATTTGAGTCATCCTTGTCGTTGTGTCACTATAAATAAATAAATAAATAATAAATAAGCTTTATTTAGAGTCGGCATGGTCACTAACTATGCTATTAACAGCTAGGCCAGTCCAATAAAACTATAACGTATCAACATTTGAGTCAACGTAAGCCTTGTGTCACTAACTATGCTATTCACAGCTAGACCAGTCCAATAAAACTCTCATGTATCAACATTTGAGTCAACGTAAGCCTTGTGTCACTAACTATGCTATTCACAGCTAGACCAGTCCAATACAACTCTTACTAATCAACATTTGAGTCAACGTAATCCTTGTTTCACTAACTATGCTATTCACAGTTAGACCAGTCCAATAAAACTCTCACATATCAATATTTGAGTCAACGTAACCCTTGTGTCACTAACTATGCTATTCACAGCTAGACCAGTCCAATAAAACTCTCATGTATCAACATTTGAGTCATCCTTGTCGTTGTGTCACTATAAATAAATAAATAAATAATAAATAAGCTTTATTTAGAGTCGGCATGGTCACTAACTATGCTATTAACAGCTAGACCAGTCCAATAAAACTATAACGTATCAACATTTGAATTAACGTAACCCTTGTGTCACTTAACTATGCTATTCACAGCTAGACAAGTCCAATAAAAATCTCACGTATCAACATTTGAATCAACGTAACCCTTGTGTCACTAACTATGCTATTCACATCTAAATCAGTCCAATACAACTCTCACGTATCAACATTTGAGTCAACGTAATCCTTGTGTCACTAACTAGGCTATTCACAGATAGACCAGTCCAATACAACTCTCGCGTATCAACATATGAGTCAACGTAACCCTTTTGTTACTAACTATGCTATTCACAGCTAGACCAGTCCAATAAAACTCTCACGTATCAACATTTGAGTCAACCTGATCCTTGTGTCATTAACTATGCTATTCACAGTTAGACCAGTCCAATAAAACTCTCACGTTTCAACATTTGAGTCAACCCGATCTTTGTGTCACTAACTATGCTATTCACAGCTAGACCAGACCAATAAAACTCTCGTGTATCAACATTTGAGTCAACGTAACCCTTGTGTCACTAACCTTGTGTCACTAACCTTGTATCACTAACTATGCTGTTCACAGCTAGACCAGTCCAATAAAACTCTTACTAATCAACATTTGAGTCAACGTAATCCTTGTGTCACTATCTATGCTATTCACTGCTAGACCAGTCCAATAAATTCTTATATATCAACATTTAGTCAACGTAACCCTTGTGTCACTAGCCTTGTGTCATTAACTATACTATTCACAGCTACACCAGTCCAATAAAACTCTCACGTATCAATATTTGAGTCAACGTAACCCTTGTGTCACTAACTATGCTATTCATAGCTAGACCAGTCCAATAAAACTCTCATGTATCAACATTTGAGTCAACGTAAGCCTTGTGTCACTAACTATGCTATTCACAGCTAGACCAGTCCAATAAAACTCTTATGTATCAACATTTGAGTCAACCTGATCCTTCAGCCACTAACTATGCTATTCACAGCTAGACCAGTCCAATACAACTCTCACGTATCAATATTTGAGTCAACGTAACCCTTGTGTCACTAACTATGCTATTCACAGCTAGACCAGTACAATAAAACTCTCATGTATCAACATTTGAGTCAACGTAAGCCTTGTGTCACTAACTATGCTATTCACAGCTAGACCAGTCCAATAAAACTCTTACTAATCAACATTTGAGTCAACGTAATCCTTGTGTCACTAACTATGCTATTCACAGCTAGACCAGTCCAATAAAACTCTCACGTATCAATATTTGAGTCAACGTAACCCTTGTGTCACTAACTATGCTATTCACAGCTAGACCAGTACAATAAAACTCTCATGTATAAACATTTGAGTCAACGTAAGCCTTGTGTCACTAACTATGCTATTCACAGCTAGACCAGTCCAATAAAACTCTCATGTAACAACATTTGAGTCAACGTAAGCCTTGTGTCACTAACTATGCTATTCACAGCTAGACCAGTCCAATAAAACTCTCATGTATCAACATTTGAGTCAACGTAGGCCTTGTGTCACTAGCTATGCTATTCACAGCTAGACCAGTCCAATAAAACTCTCACGTATCAACATTTGAGTCAACGTAAGCCTTGTGTCACTAACCTTGTGTCACTAACTATGCTATTCACAGCTACACCAGTCCAAAAAAACTCTCACGTATCAACATTTGAGTCAACCTGATCCTTCAGTCACTAACTATGCTATTCACAGCTAGACCAGTCCAATAAAACTCTCACGTATCAATATTTGAGTCAACCTAACCCTTGTGTCACTAACTATGCTATTCACAGCTAAACCAGTCCAATAAAACTCTCACGTATCAACATTTGAGTCAACCTGATCCTTGTGTCACTAACTAGGCTATTCACTGCTAGATCAGTCCATTAAAACTCTTATGTATCAACATTTAGTCAACGTAACCCTTGTGTCACTAACCTTGTGTCACTAACTATGCTATTCACAGCTAGACCAGTCCAATAAAACTCTTACTAATCAACATTTGAGTCAACGTAATCCTTGTGTCTCTAACTATGCTATTCACTGCTAGACCAGTCCAATAAAACTCTTATATATCAACATTTAGTCAACGTAACCCTTGTGTCACTAGCCTTGTGTCATTAACTATGCTATTCACAGCTAGACCAGTCCAATAAAACTCTCACGTATCAACATTTAGTCAACGTAACCCTTGTGTCACTAACCTTGTGTCACTAACTATGCTATTCACAGCTACACCAGTCCAAAAAAACTCTCACGTATCAACATTTGAGTCAACCCGATCCTTGTGTCACTAACTATGCTATTCACAGATAGACCAGTCCAAAAAAACTCTCACATATCAACATTTGAGTCAACGTAAGCCTTGTGTCACTAACTAGGCTATTCACAGCTAGACCAATCCAATAAAACTCTCACGTATCAACATTTGAGTCAACTTAACCCTTGTTTCACTAACTATGCTATTCACAGCTAGACCAGTCCAATAAAACTCTCACGTATCAATATTTGAGTCAACGTAACCCTTGTGTCACTAACTATGCTATTCATAGCTAGACCAGTCCAATAAAACTCTCATGTATCAACATTTGAGTCAACGTAAGCCTTGTGTCACTAACTATGCTATTCACAGCTAGACCAGTCCAATAAAACTCTTATGTATCAACATTTGAGTCAACCTGATCCTTCAGCCACTAACTATGCTATTCACAGTTAGACCAGTCCAATACAACTCTCACGTATCAATATTTGAGTCAACGTAACCCTTGTGTCACTAACTATGCTATTCACAGCTAGACCAGTACAATAAAACTCTCATGTATCAACATTTGAGTCAACGTAAGCCTTGTGTCACTAACTATGCTATTCACAGCTAGACCAGTCCAATAAAACTCTTACTAATCAACATTTGAGTCAACGTAATCCTTGTGTCACTAACTATGCTATTCACAGCTAGACCAGTCCAATAAAACTCTCACGTATCAATATTTGAGTCAACGTAACCCTTGTGTCACTAACTATGCTATTCACAGCTAGACCAGTACAATAAAACTCTCATGTATAAACATTTGAGTCAACGTAAGCCTTGTGTCACTTACTATGCTATTCACAGCTAGACCAGTCCAATAAAACTCTCATGTATCAACATTTGAGTCAACGTAAGCCTTGTGTCACTAACTATGCTATTCACAGCTAGACCAGTCCAATAAAACTCTCATGTATCAACATTTGAGTCAACGTAGGCCTTGTGTCACTAGCTATGCTATTCACAGCTAGACCAGTCCAATAAAACTCTCACGTATCAACATTTGAGTCAACGTAAGCCTTGTGTCACTAACCTTGTGTCACTAACTATGCTATTCACAGCTACACCAGTCCAAAAAAACTCTCACGTATCAACATTTGAGTCAACCCGATCCTTGTGTCACTAACAATGCTATTCACAGCTAGACCAGTCCAAAAAAACTCTCACTTATCAACATTTGAGTCAACGTAACCCTTGTGTCACTAACTATGCTATTCACTGCTAGACCAGTCCAATAACACTCTCACGTATCAACATTTGAGTCAACGTAACCCTTGTGTCACTAACTATGCTATTCGCAGCTAGACCAGTCCAATACAACTCTCACGTATCAACATTTGAGTCAACGTAACCCTTGTGTCACTAACCTTGTGTCACTAACTAGGCTATTCACAGCTAGATTAGTCCAATAAAGCTCTCACGTATCAACATTTGAGTCAACGTAACCCTTGTGTCACTAACTATGCTATTCACAGTTAGACCTGTCCAATAAAACTCTCACGTATCAACATTTGAGTCAACGTAAGCCTTATGTCACTAATTATGCTATTCACTGCTAGACCAGTCCAATAAAACTCTCACGTATCAACATTTTAGTCAACGTAATCCTTGTGTCACTAACTATGCTATTAACAGCTAGATCAGTCCAATAAAACTTTTATGTATCGATATTTGAGTCAACGTAATCCTTGTGTCACTAACTATGCTATTCACAATTAGACCAGTCCAATAAAACTCTTACGTATCAACATTTGAGTCACTAACTATACTATTCACTGCTTGACCAGTCCAATAAAACTCTCACGTATCAACATTTGAGTCAACGTAAGCCTTGTGTCACTAACTATGCTATTCACTGCTAGACCAGTCCAATAAAACTCTCACGTATCAATATTTGAGTCAACGTAACCCTTGTGTCACTAACTATGCTATTCACAGCTAGACCAGTCCAATACAACTCTCACGTATCAACATTTGAGTCAACGTAAGAGTGTGCTAATATATCACCAAGATAACTTTTACGAGTGTCTCCTAGTTTCCTTTTGACTCTCTCCGAAATTCTGACATGTGACAATGGTAATTTAACTTATGAAAAAAATTGTATATTATATTAAAATATGTTTGTTTTATTATTATATTAAATGTTCAAAGTGATTGCTTATCGTATAGCTGGAACTGAACTTGTTGAACTTGCACATCATATGAATCCATCTTAATTTTATCTATTGTCCTTCCATTTTGTGAATATTCATCATGGATTTATTATTAGTGCTATATATAGTAATGGATGCCTTTTATGTACTCCTTTAATGTAACAAATTTGAAGAAGACTTCATAAGTTTGCTTAACATGTGTCTAATCCATTCTATATATTTAATTAGCAAATGAAATAACTATGCTTAAGCTAAATCTGATATTCTACTTATATTCTTTTGAACAAATATACAAACAATAAGGGTAATAACAAAATTACCGAACTCCGAACAATCTTACAAAGGGAAAGTCAAAACTCATAATTTTATTAACAGACAAAATCAGTCAACAACCGGAAAACTGTGAAAACCGTAATGACCCTGACTTGGTACAGGCATTTCTAAAGAAATGGTGGGTTGAATCAGATTTTAAGGCGCCAAACCTCCCGCTCTCATTACGGTTCAAAGGTTCCGGCTATCACTATAACAGTATTTAAATACAGGAGCAAAATAGGTAAAATAGTTGTCAAAGCAGTACCATATTCGGTGACGTAAATGTCAAAAATATTTTTACGTCACACATTGATAAAAAAATATCCTTGAAATTTTTCTTGACTTCTTTATCATTATACATTTTCACTATATGAAAATGCATCGCTTATAATCGTTTCTGCAGAGACGGAATATATTTCGGCATTGTTAATGTCAAAAAGAACAGACTTGGAGAATATTGCATGTTTACCTTACATGATGTTTTGACATCTAGCTATAGATATCTTACCAACTATGTGGACATCTCAAAATACAGATACAATATCCTCTACTAGAGGTTGTACCTTAATAGGATCATAATTGACAATGCAACGGGAAACCACATGGATAGTCTTGTTGATCTGGACAAATCATCGTAAAAATTACGATTGGTATCTCATGTATCCCGACCGTACATGGATTGTTATCTCATGTATCCCAACCGTACATGGATTGTTATCTCATGTATCCCGACCGTACATGTATTGTAATCTCATGTATCCTGACCGTACATGGATGGTTATCTCATGTATCCTGACCGTACATGTTTTGTTATCTCGTGTATCCTGACCGTACATGGATTGTTATCTCATGTATCCTGACCGTGCATGAATTGTTATCTCATATATCCTGACCGTACATGGATTGTTATCTCATGTATCCCGACCGTACATGAATTGTTATCTCATGTATCCTGACCGTACATGTATTGTTATCTCATGTATCCTGACCGTACATGGATTGTTATCTCATGTATCCTGACCGTGCATGGATTGTTATCTCATGTATCCTGACCGTACATGGATTGGTATCTCATGTATCCCGACCGTACATGGACTGTTATCTCATGTATCCCGACCGTACATGTATTGTTATCTCATGTATCCTGACCGTACATGTATTGTAATCTCATGTATCCTGACCGTACATGTATTGTTATCTCATGTATCCTGACCGTACATGTATTGTTATCTCATGTATCCCGACCGTACATGAATTGTTATCTCATGTATCCCGACCGTACATGAATTGTTATCTCATGTATCCTGACCGTACATGGATTGTTATCTCATGTATCCTGACCGTGCATGGATTGTTATCTCATGTATCCTGACCGTACATGTATTGTTATCTCATGTATCCCAACCGTACATGGATTGTTATCTCATGTATCCCAACCGTACATGGATTGTTATCTCATGTATCCTGACCGTACATGGATTGTTATCTCATGTATCCTGACCGTACATGGATTGTTATCTCATGTATCCCAACCGTACATGGATTGTTATCTCTTGTATCCCAACCGTACATGGATTGTTATCTTATGTATCCTGACCGTACATGGATTGTTATCTCATGTATCCTGACCGTACATGGATTGTTATCTCATGTATCCTGACCGTGCATGGATTGTAATCTCATGTATCCTGACCGTACATGTATTGTTATCTCATGTATCCCAACCGTACATGGATTGTTATCTCATGTATCCCGACCGTACATGGATTGTTATCTCATGTATCCCGACAGTACATGGATTGTTATCTCATGTATCCTGACCGTACATGTATTGTTATCTCATGTATCCCAACCGTACATGGATTGTTATCTCATGTATCCTGACCGTACATGGATTGTTATCTCATGTATCCCGACCGTACATGGATTGTTATCTCATGTATCCCGACCGTACATGGATTGTTATCTCATGTAGCCCGACCGCACATAGATTGTTATCTCATGTATCCCGACCGTACATAGATTGTTATCTCATGTATCCCGACCGTGCATGGATTGTTATCTCATGTATCCTGACCGTACATGGATTGTTATCTCATGTATCCCGACCGTACATTTATTGTAATCTCATGTGTCCTGACCGTACATGGATTGTTATCTCATGTATCCTGACCGTACATGGATTGTTATCTCATGTATCCCAACCGTACATGTATTGTTATCTCATGTATCCCGACCGTACATGGATTGTAATCTCATGTATCCTGACCGTACATGGATTGTAATCTCATGTATCCCAACCGTACATGTATTGTTATCTCATGTATCCTGACCGTACATGGATTGTTATCTCATGTATCCCGACCGTACATGGATTGTTATCTCATGTATCCTGACCGTACATGGATTGTAATCTCATGTATCCCAACCGTACATGTATTGTTATCTCATGTATCCTGACCGTACATGGATTGTTATCTCATGTATCCCGACCGTACATGGATTGTTATCTCATGTATCCCAACCGTACATGGATTGTTATCTCATGTATCCTGACCGTACATGGATTGTTATCTCATGTATCCCAACCGTACATGGATTGTAATCTCATGTATCCCAACTGTACATGTATTGTTATCTCATGTATCCTGACCGTACATGGATTGTTATCTCATGTATCCCGACCGTACATGGATTGTTATCTCATGTATCCCAACCGTACATGGATTGTTATCTCATGTATCCTGACCGTACATGGATTGTAATCTCATGTATCCTGACCGTACATGGATTGTTATCTCATGTATCCTGACCGTACATGGATTGTTATCTCATGTATCCCGACCGTACATGGATTGTTATCTCATGTATCCCAACCGTACATGTATTGTTATCTCATGTATCCTGACCGTACATGGATTGTAATCTCATGTATCCCAACCGTACATGTATTGTTATCTCATGTATCCTGACCGTACATGGATTGTTATCTCATGTATCCTGACCGTACATGGATTGTAATCTCATGTATCCTGACCGTACATGGATTGTTATCTCATGTATCCCGACCGTACATGTATTGTTATCTCATGTATCCCAATCGTACATGGATTGTTATCTCATGTATCCTGACCGTACATGGATTGTTATCTCATGTATCCCAACCGTACATGGATTGTTATCTCATGTATCCTGACCGTACATGGATTGTTATCTCATGTATCCTGACCGTACATGAATTGTTATCTCATGTATCCCGACCGTACATGTATTGTTATCTCATGTATCCCAACCGTACATGGATTGTTATCTCATGTATTCTGACCGTACATGGATTGTTATCTCATGTATCCTGACCGTACATGGATTGTTATCTCATGTATCCTGACCGTACATGGATTGTAATCTCATGTATCCTTACCGTACATGGATTGTAATCTCATGTATCCTGACCGTACATGGATTGTTATCTCATGTATCCCGACCGTACATGGATTGTTATCTCATGTATCCCGACCGTACATAGATTGTTATCTCATGTATCCCGACCGTACATGTTTTGTAATCTCATGTATCCCGACCGTACATGGATTGCAATCTCATGTATCCCAACCGTACATGGATTGTTATCTCATTTATCCCAACGTACATGTATTGTTATCTCATGTATCCCGACCGTACATGGATTGTAATCTCATGTATCCCAACCGTACATGGATTGTTATCTCATGTATACCGACCGTACATGGATTGTTATCTCATATATCCCGACCGTACATAGATTGTTATCTCATGTATCCCAACCGTACATGGATTGGTATCTCATGTATCCCGACCGTACATGTATTGTTATCTCATGTATCCCAACCGTACATGGATTGTTATCTCATGTATCCTGACCGTACATGGATTGTTATCTCATGTATCCCAACCGTCCATGGATTGTTATCTCATGTATCCTGACCGTACATGGATTGTTATCTCATGTATCCTGACCGTACATGGATTGTTATCTCATGTATCCCGACCGTACATGTATTGTTATTTCATGTATCCCAACCGTACATGGATTGTTATCTCATGTATCCTGACCGTACATGGATTGTTATCTCATGTATCCTGACCGTACATGGATTGTTATCTCATGTATCCTGACCGTACATGGATTGTAATCTCATGTATCCTTACCGTACATGGATTGTAATCTCATGTATCCTGACCGTACATGGATTGTTATCTCATGGATCCCGACCGTACATGGATTGTTATCTCATGTATCCCGACCGTACATAGATTGTTATCTCATGTATCCCGACCGTACATGTTTTGTAATCTCATGTATCCCGACCGTACATGGATTGCAATCTCATGTATCCCAACCGTACATGGATTGTTATCTCATTTATCCCAACGTACATGTATTGTTATCTCATGTATCCCGACCGTACATGGATTGTAATCTCATGTATCCCAACCGTACATGGATTGTTATCTCATGTATACCGACCGTACATGGATTGTTATCTCATGTATCCCGACCGTACATAGATTGTTATCTCATGTATCCCAACCGTACATGGATTGGTATCTCATGTATCCCGACCGTACATGGATTGGTATCTCATGTATCCCAACCGTACATGGATTGTTATCTCATGTATCCCGACCGTACATGTATTGTAATCTCATGTATCCCGACCGTACATGTTTTGTTATCTCATGTATCCCGACCGTACATGAATTGTTATCTCATGTATCCCGACCGTACATGGATTGTTATCTTATGTATCCCAACCGTACATGGATTGGTATCTCATGTATCCCGACCGTATATGGATTGGTATCTCATGTATCCCGACGGTACATGGATTGTTATCTCATGTATCCCAACCGTACATGTATTGTTATCTCATGTATCCCAACCGTACATGTATTGTTATCTCATGTATCCCGACCGTACATGGATTGTTATCTCATGTATCCTGACCGTACATGGATTGTTATCTCATGTATCCTGACCGTACATGGATTGGTATCTCATGTATCCCGACCGTACATGGATTGTTATCTCAAGTATCCTGACCGTGCATGGATTGTTATCTCATGTATCCCGACCGTACATAGATTGTTATCTCATGTATCCCAACCGTACATGGATTGGTATCTCATGTATCCCGACCGTACATGGATTGTTATCTCATGTATCCCGACCGTACATGGATTGTTATCTCATGTATCCCGACCGTACATGGATTGTTATCTCATGTATCCTGACCGTACATGTATTGGTATCTCATGTATCCCTACCGTACATGTATTGTTATCTCATGTATCCTGACCGTACATGGATTGTAATCTCATGTATCCGACCGTACATGTTTTGTTATCTCATGTATCCCGACCGTACATGAATTGTTATCTCATGTATCCCGACCGTACATGGATTGTTATCTCATGTATCCCAACCGTACATGTATTGTTATCTCATGTATCCTGACCGTACATGGATTGTAATCTCATGTATCCGACCGTACATGTTTTGTTATCTCATGTATCCCGACCGTACATGAATTGTTATCTCATGTATCCTGACCGTACATGGATTGTTATCTCATGTATCCTGACCGTGCATGGATTGTTATCTCATGTATCCTGACCGTACATGGATTGGTATCTCATGTATCCCGACCGTACATGGACTGTTATCTCATGTATCCCGACCGTACATGTATTGTTATCTCATGTATCCTGACCGTACATGTATTGTAATCTCATGTATCCTGACCGTACATGTATTGTTATCTCATGTATCCTGACCGTACATGTATTGTTATCTCATGTATCCCGACCGTACATGAATTGTTATCTCATGTATCCCGACCGTACATGAATTGTTATCTCATGTATCCTGACCGTACATGGATTGTTATCTCATGTATCCTGACCGTGCATGGATTGTTATCTCATGTATCCTGACCGTACATGTATTGTTATCTCATGTATCCCAACCGTACATGGATTGTTATCTCATGTATCCCAACCGTACATGGATTGTTATCTCATGTATCCTGACCGTACATGGATTGTTATCTCATGTATCCTGACCGTACATGGATTGTTATCTCATGTATCCCAACCGTACATGGATTGTTATCTCATGTATCCCAACCGTACATGGATTGTTATCTTATGTATCCTGACCGTACATGGATTGTTATCTCATGTATCCTGACCGTACATGGATTGTTATCTCATGTATCCTGACCGTGCATGGATTGTAATCTCATGTATCCTGACCGTACATGTATTGTTATCTCATGTATCCCAACCGTACATGGATTGTTATCTCATGTATCCCGACCGTACATGGATTGTTATCTCATGTATCCCGACAGTACATGGATTGTTATCTCATGTATCCTGACCGTACATGTATTGTTATCTCATGTATCCCAACCGTACATGGATTGTTATCTCATGTATCCTGACCGTACATGGATTGTTATCTCATGTATCCCGACCGTACATGGATTGTTATCTCATGTATCCCGACCGTACATGGATTGTTATCTCATGTAGCCCGACGCACATAGATTGTTATCTCATGTATCCCGACCGTACATAGATTGTTTTCTCATGTATCCCGACCGTGCATGGATTGTTATCTCATGTATCCTGACCGTACATGGATTGTTATCTCATGTATCCCGACCGTACATTTATTGTAATCTCATGTATCCTGACCGTACATGGATTGTTATCTCATGTATCCTGACCGTACATGGATTGTTATCTCATGTATCCCAACCGTACATGTATTGTTATCTCATGTATCCCGACCGTACATGGATTGTAATCTCATGTATCCTGACCGTACATGGATTGTAATCTCATGTATCCCAACCGTACATGTATTGTTATCTCATGTATCCTGACCGTACATGGATTGTTATCTCATGTATCCCGACCGTACATGGATTGTTATCTCATGTATCCTGACCGTACATGGATTGTAATCTCATGTATCCCAACCGTACATGTATTGTTATCTCATGTATCCTGACCGTACATGGATTGTTATCTCATGTATCCCGACCGTACATGGATTGTTATCTCATGTATCCCAACCGTACATGGATTGTTATCTCATGTATCCTGACCGTACATGGATTGTTATCTCATGTATCCCAACCGTACATGGATTGTAATCTCATGTATCCCAACTGTACATGTATTGTTATCTCATGTATCCTGACCGTACATGGATTGTTATCTCATGTATCCCGACCGTACATGGATTGTTATCTCATGTATCCCAACCGTACATGGATTGTTATCTCATGTATCCTGACCGTACATGGATTGTAATCTCATGTATCCTGACCGTACATGGATTGTTATCTCATGTATCCTGACCGTACATGGATTGTTATCTCATGTATCCCGACCGTACATGGATTGTTATCTCATGTATCCCAACCGTACATGTATTGTTATCTCATGTATCCTGACCGTACATGGATTGTAATCTCATGTATCCCAACCGTACATGTATTGTTATCTCATGTATCCTGACCGTACATGGATTGTTATCTCATGTATCCTGACCGTACATGGATTGTAATCTCATGTATCCTGACCGTACATGGATTGTTATCTCATGTATCCCGACCGTACATGTATTGTTATCTCATGTATCCCAATCGTACATGGATTGTTATCTCATGTATCCTGACCGTACATGGATTGTTATCTCATGTATCCCAACCGTACATGGATTGTTATCTCATGTATCCTGACCGTACATGGATTGTTATCTCATGTATCCTGACCGTACATGAATTGTTATCTCATGTATCCCGACCGTACATGTATTGTTATCTCATGTATCCCAACCGTACATGGATTGTTATCTCATGTATTCTGACCGTACATGGATTGTTATCTCATGTATCCTGACCGTACATGGATTGTTATCTCATGTATCCTGACCGTACATGGATTGTAATCTCATGTATCCTTACCGTACATGGATTGTAATCTCATGTATCCTGACCGTACATGGATTGTTATCTCATGTATCCCGACCGTACATGGATTGTTATCTCATGTATCCCGACCGTACATAGATTGTTATCTCATGTATCCCGACCGTACATGTTTTGTAATCTCATGTATCCCGACCGTACATGGATTGCAATCTCATGTATCCCAACCGTACATGGATTGTTATCTCATTTATCCCAACGTACATGTATTGTTATCTCATGTATCCCGACCGTACATGGATTGTAATCTCATGTATCCCAACCGTACATGGATTGTTATCTCATGTATACCGACCGTACATGGATTGTTATCTCATATATCCCGACCGTACATAGATTGTTATCTCATGTATCCCAACCGTACATGGATTGGTATCTCATGTATCCCGACCGTACATGTATTGTTATCTCATGTATCCCAACCGTACATGGATTGTTATCTCATGTATCCTGACCGTACATGGATTGTTATCTCATGTATCCCAACCGTACATGGATTGTTATCTCATGTATCCTGACCGTACATGGATTGTTATCTCATGTATCCTGACCGTACATGGATTGTTATCTCATGTATCCCGACCGTACATGTATTGTTATCTCATGTATCCCAACCGTACATGGATTGTTATCTCATGTATCCTGACCGTACATGGATTGTTATCTCATGTATCCTGACCGTACATGGATTGTTATCTCATGTATCCTGACCGTACATGGATTGTAATCTCATGTATCCTTACCGTACATGGATTGTAATCTCATGTATCCTGACCGTACATGGATTGTTATCTCATGGATCCCGACCGTACATGGATTGTTATCTCATGTATCCCGACCGTACATAGATTGTTATCTCATGTATCCCGACCGTACATGTTTTGTAATCTCATGTATCCCGACCGTACATGGATTGCAATCTCATGTATCCCAACCGTACATGGATTGTTATCTCATTTATCCCAACGTACATGTATTGTTATCTCATGTATCCCGACCGTACATGGATTGTAATCTCATGTATCCCAACCGTACATGGATTGTTATCTCATGTATACCGACCGTACATGGATTGTTATCTCATGTATCCCGACCGTACATAGATTGTTATCTCATGTATCCCAACCGTACATGGATTGGTATCTCATGTATCCCGACCGTACATGGATTGGTATCTCATGTATCCCAACCGTACATGGATTGTTATCTCATGTATCCCGACCGTACATGTATTGTAATCTCATGTATCCCGACCGTACATGTTTTGTTATCTCATGTATCCCGACCGTACATGAATTGTTATCTCATGTATCCCGACCGTACATGGATTGTTATCTTATGTATCCCAACCGTACATGGATTGGTATCTCATGTATCCCGACCGTATATGGATTGGTATCTCATGTATCCCGACGGTACATGGATTGTTATCTCATGTATCCCAACCGTACATGTATTGTTATCTCATGTATCCCAACCGTACATGTATTGTTATCTCATGTTTCCCGACCGTACATGGATTGTTATCTCATGTATCCTGACCGTACATGGATTGTTATCTCATGTATCCTGACCGTACATGGATTGGTATCTCATGTATCCCGACCGTACATGGATTGTTATCTCAAGTATCCTGACCGTGCATGGATTGTTATCTCATGTATCCCGACCGTACATAGATTGTTATCTCATGTATCCCAACCGTACATGGATTGGTATCTCATGTATCCCGACCGTACATGGATTGTTATCTCATGTATCCCGACCGTACATGGATTGTTATCTCATGTATCCCGACCGTACATGGATTGTTATCTCATGTATCCTGACCGTACATGTATTGGTATCTCATGTATCCCGACCGTACATGTATTGTTATCTCATGTATCCTGACCGTACATGGATTGTAATCTCATGTATCCGACCGTACATGTTTTGTTATCTCATGTATCCCGACCGTACATGAATTGTTATCTCATGTATCCCGACCGTACATGGATTGTTATCTCATGTATCCCAACCGTACATGGATTGGTATCTCATTTATCCCGACCGTACATGGATTGGTATCTCATGTATCCCGACCGTACATGGATTGGTATATCATGTATCCCGACCGTACATGGATTGTTATCTCATGTATCCCAACCGTACATGGATTGTTATCTCATGTATCCTGACCGTACATGTTTTGTTATCTCATGTATCCCGACCGTACATGGATTGTTATCTCATGTATCCCGACCGTACATGGATTGTAATCTCATGTATCCCAACCGTACATGGATTGGTATCTCATGTATCCTGACCGTACATGTATTGTTATCTCATGTATCCCGACCGTACATGGATTGTTATCTCATGTATCCTGACCGTACATGGATTGTTATCTCATGTATCCTGACCGTACATGTATTGTTATCTCATGTATCCCGACCGTACATGGATTGTTATCTCATGTATCCTGACCGTACATAGATTGTTATCTCATGTATCCTGACCGTACATGTATTGTTATATCATGTATCCCGACCGTACATGGATTGTTATCTCATGTATCCTGACCGTACATGAATTGTTATCTCATGTATCCCGACCGTACATGGATTGTTATCTCATGTATCCCGACCGTACATGGATTGTTATCTCATGTATCCCAACCGTACATGGATTGTTATCTCATGTATCCCAACCGTACATGTATTGTTATCTCATGTATCCTGACCGTACATGGATTGTTATCTCATGTATCCTGACCGTACATGGATTGTTATCTCATGTATCCTGACCGTAAATGAATTGTTATCTCATGTATAATGACCGTACATGGATTGTTATCTCATGTATCCCAACCGTACATGTTTTGTAATCTCATGTATCCCGACCGTACATGGATTGTTATCTCATGTATCCTGACCGTACATGTATTGTTATCTCATGTATCCTGACCGTACATGGATTGTTATCTCATGTATCCTGACCGTACATGTATTGTTATCTCATGTATCCCGACCGTACATGTATTGTTATCTCATGTATCCCAACCGTACATGTATTGTTATATCATGTATCCCAACCGTACATGGATTGTAATCTCATGTATCCTGACCGTGCATGGATTGTAATCTCATGTATCCCAACCGTACATGGATTGTTATCTCATGTATCCTGACCGTGCATGTATTGTTATCTCATGTATCCCGACCGTACATGGAATGTTTTCTCATGTATCCCAACCGTACATGGATTGTAATCTCATGTATCCTGACCGTGCATGGATTGTAATCTCATGTATCCCAACCGTACATGTATTGTAATCTCATGTATCCTGACCGTACATGGATTGTTATCTCATGTATCCCGACCGTACATGGATTGTTATCTCATGTATCCTGACCGTACATGGATTGTTATCTCATGTATCCTGACCGTACATGGATTGTTATCTCATGTATCCTGACCGTACATGGATTGGTATCTCATGTATCCTGACCGTACATGGATTGTAATCTCATGTATCCCAACCGTACATGGATTGTTATCTCATGTATCCTGACCGTACATGGATTGTTATCTCATGTATCCCGACCGTACATGGATTGTTATCTCATGTATCCTGACCGTACATGTATTGTTATCTCATGTATCCTGACCGTACATGGATTGTAATCTCATGTATCCTGACCGTACATGGATTGTTATCTCATGTATCCGACCGTACATGGATTGTTATCTCATGTATCCTGACCGTACATGGATTCTTATCTCATGTATCCTGACCGTACATGGATTGTTATTTCATGTATCCGACCGTACCTGGATTGTAATCTCATGTATCCCAACCGTACATGTATTGTAATCTCATGTATCCCGACCGTACATGTATTGTAATCTCATGTATCCCGACCGTACATGTATTGTTATCTCATGTATCCTGACCGTACATGGATTGTTATCTCATGTATCCCAACCGTACATGGATTGTTATCTCATGTATCCTGACCGTACATGAATTGTTATCTCATGTATCCCGACCGTACATGGATTGTTATCTCATGTATCCTGACCGTACATGGATTGTTATCTCATATATCCCGACCGTACATGTATTGTTATCTCATGTATCCTGACCGTACATGGATTGTTATCTCATGTATCCTGACCGTACATGGATTGTTATCTCATGTATCCTGACCGTACATGGATTGTTATCTCATGTATCCTGACCGTACATGGATTGTTATCTCATGTATCCCGACAGTACATGGATTGTTATCTCATGTATCGCGACCGTACATGGATTGTTATCTCATGTATCCCAACCGTACATGGATTGTTATCTCATGTATCCTGACCGTACATGGATTGTTATCTCATGTATCCTGACCGTACATGGATTGTTATCTCATGTATCCTGACCGTACATGGATTGTTATCTCATGTATCCCGACCGTACATGGATTGTTATCTCATGTATTCCGACCGTACATGGATTGTTATCTCATGTATCCCAACCGTACATGGATTGTTATCTCATGTATCCTGACCGTACATGTTTTGTTATCTCATGTATCCCGACCGTACATGGATTGTTATCTCATGTATCCCGACCGTACATGGATTGTAATCTCATGTATCCCAACCGTACATGGATTGGTATCTCATGTATCCTGACCGTACATGTATTGTTATCTCATGTATCCCGACCGTACATGGATTGTTATCTCATGTATCCTGACCGTACATGGATTGTTATCTCATGTATCCTGACCGTACATGTATTGTTATCTCATGTATCCCGACCGTACATGGATTGTTATCTCATGTATCCTGACCGTACATAGATTGTTATCTCATGTATCCTGACCGTACATGTATTGTTATATCATGTATCCCGACCGTACATGGATTGTTATCTCATGTATCCTGACCGTACATGAATTGTTATCTCATGTATCCCGACCGTACATGGATTGTTATCTCATGTATCCCGACCGTACATGGATTGTTATCTCATGTATCCCAACCGTACATGGATTGTTATCTCATGTATCCCAACCGTACATGTATTGTTATCTCATGTATCCTGACCGTACATGGATTGTTATCTCATGTATCCTGACCGTACATGGATTGTTATCTCATGTATCCTGACCGTAAATGAATTGTTATCTCATGTATAATGACCGTACATGGATTGTTATCTCATGTATCCCAACCGTACATGTTTTGTAATCTCATGTATCCCGACCGTACATGGATTGTTATCTCATGTATCCTGACCGTACATGTATTGTTATCTCATGTATTCTGACCGTACATGGATTGTTATCTCATGTATCCTGACCGTACATGTATTGTTATCTCATGTATCCCGACCGTACATGTATTGTTATCTCATGTATCCCAACCGTACATGTATTGTTATATCATGTATCCCAACCGTACATGGATTGTAATCTCATGTATCCTGACCGTGCATGGATTGTAATCTCATGTATCCCAACCGTACATGGATTGTTATCTCATGTATCCTGACCGTGCATGTATTGTTATCTCATGTATCCCGACCGTACATGGAATGTTTTCTCATGTATCCCAACCGTACATGGATTGTAATCTCATGTATCCTGACCGTGCATGGATTGTAATCTCATGTATCCCAACCGTACATGTATTGTAATCTCATGTATCCTGACCGTACATGGATTGTTATCTCATGTATCCCGACCGTACATGGATTGTTATCTCATGTATCCTGACCGTACATGGATTGTTATCTCATGTATCCTGACCGTACATGGATTGTTATCTCATGTATCCTGACCGTACATGGATTGGTATCTCATGTATCCTGACCGTACATGGATTGTAATCTCATGTATCCCAACCGTACATGGATTGTTATCTCATGTATCCTGACCGTACATGGATTGTTATCTCATGTATCCCGACCGTACATGGATTGTTATCTCATGTATCCTGACCGTACATGTATTGTTATCTCATGTATCCTGACCGTACATGGATTGTAATCTCATGTATCCTGACCGTACATGGATTGTTATCTCATGTATCCGACCGTACATGGATTGTTATCTCATGTATCCTGACCGTACATGGATTCTTATCTCATGTATCCTGACCGTACATGGATTGTTATTTCATGTATCCGACCGTACCTGGATTGTAATCTCATGTATCCCAACCGTACATGTATTGTAATCTCATGTATCCCGACCGTACATGTATTGTAATCTCATGTATCCCGACCGTACATGTATTGTTATCTCATGTATCCTGACCGTACATGGATTGTTATCTCATGTATCCCAACCGTACATGGATTGTTATCTCATGTATCCTGACCGTACATGAATTGTTATCTCATGTATCCCGACCGTACATGGATTGTTATCTCATGTATCCTGACCGTACATGGATTGTTATCTCATATATCCCGACCGTACATGTATTGTTATCTCATGTATCCTGACCGTACATGGATTGTTATCTCATGTATCCTGACCGTACATGGATTGTTATCTCATGTATCCTGACCGTACATGGATTGTTATCTCATGTATCCTGACCGTACATGGATTGTTATCTCATGTATCCCGACAGTACATGGATTGTTATCTCATGTATCGCGACCGTACATGGATTGTTATCTCATGTATCCCAACCGTACATGGATTGTTATCTCATGTATCCTGACCGTACATGGATTGTTATCTCATGTATCCTGACCGTACATGGATTGTTATCTCATGTATCCTGACCGTACATGGATTGTTATCTCATGTATCCCGACCGTACATGGATTGTTATCTCATGTATTCCGACCGTACATGGATTGTTATCTCATGTATCCCAACCGTACATGGATTGTTATCTCATGTATCCTGACCGTACATGGATTGTTATCTCATGTATCCCGACCGTACATGTATTGTTATCTCATGTATCCTGACCGTACATGGATTGTTATCTCATGTATCCTGACCGTACATGGATTGTTATCTCATGTATCCCGACCGTACATGGATTGTTATCTCATGTATCGCGACCGTACATGGATTGTTATCTCATGTATCCCAACCGTACATGGATTGTTATCTCATGTATCCTGACCGTACATGGATTGTTATCTCATGTATCCTGACCGTACATGGATTGTTATCTCATGTATCCTGACCGTACATGGATTGTTATCTCATGTATCCTGACCGTACATGGATTGTTATCTCATGTATCCCGACAGTACATGGATTGTTATCTCATGTATCGCGACCGTACATGGATTGTTATCTCATGTATCCCAACCGTACATGGATTGTTATCTCATGTATCCTGACCGTACATGGATTGTTATCTCATGTATCCTGACCGTACATGGATTGTTATCTCATGTATCCTGACCGTACATGGATTGTTATCTCATGTATCCCGACCGTACATGGATTGTTATCTCATGTATTCCGACCGTACATGGATTGTTATCTCATGTATCCCAACCGTACATCGATTGTTATCTCATGTATCCTGACCGTACATGGATTGTTATCTCATGTATCCCGACCGTACATGTATTGTTATCTCATGTATCCCAACCATACATGAATTGCTATCTCATGTATCCCAACCGTACATGGATTGTAATCTCATGTATCCTGACCGTGCATGGATTGTTATCTCATGTATCCTGACCGTACATGGATTGTAATCTCATGTATCCTGACCGTACATGGATTGTTATCTCATGTATCCCAACCGTACATGTATTGTTATCTCATGTATCCCGACCGTACATGTATTGTTATCTCATGTATCCCGACCGTACATGTATTGTTATCTCATGTATCCCGACCGTACATGGATTTGTATCTCATGTATCCCAACCGTACATGGATTGTTATCTCATGTATCCCGACCGTACATGTATTGTTATCTCATGTATCCTGACCGTACATGGATTGTTATCTCATGTATCCCAACCGTACATGTATTGTTATCTCATGTATCCCGACCGTACATGTATTGTTATCTCATGTATCCTGACCGTACATGTATTGTTATCTCATGTATCCTGACCGTACATGGATTGTTATCTCATGTATCCCAACCGTACATGTATTGTTATCTCATGTATCCCAACCGTACATGTATTGTTATCTCATGTATCCCGACCGTACATGGATTTGTATCTCATGTATCCCAACCGTACATGGATTGTTATCTCATGTATCCCGACCGTACATGGATTGTTATCTCATGTATCCGACCGTACATGGATTGTTATCTCATGTATCCTGACCGTACATGGATTCTTATCTCATGTATCCTGACCGTACATGGATTGTTATATCATGTATCCGACCGTACCTGGATTGTAATCTCATGTATCCCAACCGTACATGTATTGTAATCTCATGTATCCCGACCGTACATGTATTGTAATCTCATGTATCCCGACCGTACATGTATTGTTATCTCATGTATCCTGACCGTACATGGATTGTTATCTCATGTATCCCAACCGAACATGGATTGTTATCTCATGTATCCTGACCGTACATGAATTGTTATCTCATGTATCCCGACCGTACATGGATTGTTATCTCATGTATCCTGACCGTACATGGATTGTTATCTCATATATCCCGACCGTACATGTATTGTTATCTCATGTATCCTGACCGTACATGGATTGTTATCTCATGTATCCTGACCGTACATGGATTGTTATCTCATGTATCCTGACCGTACATGGATTGTTATCTCATGTATCCCGACAGTACATGGATTGTTATCTCATGTATCGCGACCGTACATGGATTGTTATCTCATGTATCCCAACCGTACATGGATTGTTATCTCATGTATCCTGACCGTACATGGATTGTTATCTCATGTATCCTGACCGTACCTGGATTGTTATCTCATGTATCCTGACCGTACATGGATTGTTATCTCATGTATCCCGACCGTACATGGATTGTTATCTCATGTATTCCGACCGTACATGGATTGTTATCTCATGTATCCCAACCGTACATCGATTGTTATCTCATGTATCCTGACCGTACATGGATTGTTATCTCATGTATCCCGACCGTACATGTATTGTTATCTCATGTATCCCGACCGTACATGTATTGTTATCTCATGTATCCCAACCATACATGAATTGCTATCTCATGTATCCCAACCGTACATGGATTGTAATCTCATGTATCCTGACCGTGCATGGATTGTTATCTCATGTATCCTGACCGTACATGGATTGTAATCTCATGTATCCTGACCGTACATGGATTGCTATCTCATGTATCCCGACAGTACATGGATTGTTATCTCATGTATCGCGACCGTACATGGATTGTTATCTCATGTATCCCAACCGTACATGGATTGTTATCTCATGTATCCTGACCGTACATGGATTGTTATCTTATGTATCCTGACCGTACATGGATTGTTATCTCATGTATCCTGACCGTACATGGATTGTTATCTCATGTATCCTGACCGTACATGGATTGTTATCTCATGTATCCCGACAGTACATGGATTGTTATCTCATGTATCGCGACCGTACATGGATTGTTATCTCATGTATCCCAACCGTACATGGATTGTTATCTCATGTATCCTGACCGTACATGGATTGTTATCTCATGTATCCTGACCGTACATGGATTGTTATCTCATGTATCCTGACCGTAAATGAATTGTTATCTCATGTATAATGACCGTACATGGATTGTTATCTCATGTATCCCAACCGTACATGTTTTGTAATCTCATGTATCCCGACCGTACATGGATTGTTATCTCATGTATCCTGACCGTACATGTATTGTTATCTCATGTATCCTGACCGTACATGGATTGTTATCTCATGTATCCTGACCGTACATGTATTGTTATCTCATGTATCCCGACCGTACATGTATTGTTATCTCATGTATCCCAACCGTACATGTATTGTTATATCATGTATCCCAACCGTACATGGATTGTAATCTCATGTATCCTGACCGTGCATGGATTGTAATCTCATGTATCCCAACCGTACATGGATTGTTATCTCATGTATCCTGACCGTGCATGTATTGTTATCTCATGTATCCCGACCGTACATGGAATGTTTTCTCATGTATCCCAACCGTACATGGATTGTAATCTCATGTATCCTGACCGTGCATGGATTGTAATCTCATGTATCCCAACCGTACATGTATTGTAATCTCATGTATCCTGACCGTACATGGATTGTTATCTCATGTATCCCGACCGTACATGGATTGTTATCTCATGTATCCTGACCGTACATGGATTGTTATCTCATGTATCCTGACCGTACATGGATTGTTATCTCATGTATTCTGACCGTACATGGATTGGTATCTCATGTATCCTAACCGTACATGGATTGTAATCTCATGTATCCCAACCGTACATGGATTGTTATCTCATGTATCCTGACCGTACATGGATTGTTATCTCATGTATCCCGACCGTACATGGATTGTTATCTCATGTATCCTGACCGTACATGTATTGTTATCTCATGTATCCTGACCGTACATGGATTGTAATCTCATGTATCCTGACCGTACATGGATTGTTATCTCATGTATCCGACCGTACATGGATTGTTATCTCATGTATCCTGACCGTACATGGATTCTTATCTCATGTATCCTGACCGTACATGGATTGTTATTTCATGTATCCGACCGTACCTGGATTGTAATCTCATGTATCCCAACCGTACATGTATTGTAATCTCATGTATCCCGACCGTACATGTATTGTAATCTCATGTATCCCGACCGTACATGTATTGTTATCTCATGTATCCTGACCGTACATGGATTGTTATCTCATGTATCCCAACCGTACATGGATTGTTATCTCATGTATCCTGACCGTACATGAATTGTTATCTCATGTATCCCGACCGTACATGGATTGTTATCTCATGTATCCTGACCGTACATGGATTGTTATCTCATATATCCCGACCGTACATGTATTGTTATCTCATGTATCCTGACCGTACATGGATTGTTATCTCATGTATCCTGACCGTACATGGATTGTTATCTCATGTATCCTGACCGTACATGGATTGTTATCTCATGTATCCTGACCGTACATGGATTGTTATCTCATGTATCCCGACAGTACATGGATTGTTATCTCATGTATCGCGACCGTACATGGATTGTTATCTCATGTATCCCAACCGTACATGGATTGTTATCTCATGTATCCTGACCGTACATGGATTGTTATCTCATGTATCCTGACCGTACATGGATTGTTATCTCATGTATCCCGACCGTACATGGATTGTTATCTCATGTATTCCGACCGTACATGGATTGTTATCTCATGTATCCCAACCGTACATGGATTGTTATCTCATGTATCCTGACCGTACATGGATTGTTATCTCATGTATCCCGACCGTACATGTATTGTTATCTCATGTATCCTGACCGTACATGGATTGTTATCTCATGTATCCTGACCGTACATGGATTGTTATCTCATGTATCCCGACCGTACATGGATTGTTATCTCATGTATCGCGACCGTACATGGATTGTTATCTCATGTATCCCAACCGTACATGGATTGTTATCTCATGTATCCTGACCGTACATGGATTGTTATCTCATGTATCCTGACCGTACATGGATTGTTATCTCATGTATCCTGACCGTACATGGATTGTTATCTCATGTATCCTGACCGTACATGGATTGTTATCTCATGTATCCCGACAGTACATGGATTGTTATCTCATGTATCGCGACCGTACATGGATTGTTATCTCATGTATCCCAACCGTACATGGATTGTTATCTCATGTATCCTGACCGTACATGGATTGTTATCTCATGTATCCTGACCGTACATGGATTGTTATCTCATGTATCCTGACCGTACATGGATTGTTATCTCATGTATCCCGACCGTACATGGATTGTTATCTCATGTATTCCGACCGTACATGGATTGTTATCTCATGTATCCCAACCGTACATCGATTGTTATCTCATGTATCCTGACCGTACATGGATTGTTATCTCATGTATCCCGACCGTACATGTATTGTTATCTCATGTATCCCAACCATACATGAATTGCTATCTCATGTATCCCAACCGTACATGGATTGTAATCTCATGTATCCTGACCGTGCATGGATTGTTATCTCATGTATCCTGACCGTACATGGATTGTAATCTCATGTATCCTGACCGTACATGGATTGTTATCTCATGTATCCCAACCGTACATGTATTGTTATCTCATGTATCCCGACCGTACATGTATTGTTATCTCATGTATCCCGACCGTACATGTATTGTTATCTCATGTATCCCGACCGTACATGGATTTGTATCTCATGTATCCCAACCGTACATGGATTGTTATCTCATGTATCCCGACCGTACATGTATTGTTATCTCATGTATCCTGACCGTACATGGATTGTTATCTCATGTATCCCAACCGTACATGTATTGTTATCTCATGTATCCCGACCGTACATGTATTGTTATCTCATGTATCCTGACCGTACATGTATTGTTATCTCATGTATCCTGACCGTACATGGATTGTTATCTCATGTATCCCAACCGTACATGTATTGTTATCTCATGTATCCCAACCGTACATGTATTGTTATCTCATGTATCCCGACCGTACATGGATTTGTATCTCATGTATCCCAACCGTACATGGATTGTTATCTCATGTATCCCGACCGTACATGGATTGTTATCTCATGTATCCGACCGTACATGGATTGTTATCTCATGTATCCTGACCGTACATGGATTCTTATCTCATGTATCCTGACCGTACATGGATTGTTATATCATGTATCCGACCGTACCTGGATTGTAATCTCATGTATCCCAACCGTACATGTATTGTAATCTCATGTATCCCGACCGTACATGTATTGTAATCTCATGTATCCCGACCGTACATGTATTGTTATCTCATGTATCCTGACCGTACATGGATTGTTATCTCATGTATCCCAACCGAACATGGATTGTTATCTCATGTATCCTGACCGTACATGAATTGTTATCTCATGTATCCCGACCGTACATGGATTGTTATCTCATGTATCCTGACCGTACATGGATTGTTATCTCATATATCCCGACCGTACATGTATTGTTATCTCATGTATCCTGACCGTACATGGATTGTTATCTCATGTATCCTGACCGTACATGGATTGTTATCTCATGTATCCTGACCGTACATGGATTGTTATCTCATGTATCCCGACAGTACATGGATTGTTATCTCATGTATCGCGACCGTACATGGATTGTTATCTCATGTATCCCAACCGTACATGGATTGTTATCTCATGTATCCTGACCGTACATGGATTGTTATCTCATGTATCCTGACCGTACCTGGATTGTTATCTCATGTATCCTGACCGTACATGGATTGTTATCTCATGTATCCCGACCGTACATGGATTGTTATCTCATGTATTCCGACCGTACATGGATTGTTATCTCATGTATCCCAACCGTACATCGATTGTTATCTCATGTATCCTGACCGTACATGGATTGTTATCTCATGTATCCCGACCGTACATGTATTGTTATCTCATGTATCCCGACCGTACATGTATTGTTATCTCATGTATCCCAACCATACATGAATTGCTATCTCATGTATCCCAACCGTACATGGATTGTAATCTCATGTATCCTGACCGTGCATGGATTGTTATCTCATGTATCCTGACCGTACATGGATTGTAATCTCATGTATCCTGACCGTACATGGATTGCTATCTCATGTATCCCGACAGTACATGGATTGTTATCTCATGTATCGCGACCGTACATGGATTGTTATCTCATGTATCCCAACCGTACATGGATTGTTATCTCATGTATCCTGACCGTACATGGATTGTTATCTTATGTATCCTGACCGTACATGGATTGTTATCTCATGTATCCTGACCGTACATGGATTGTTATCTCATGTATCCTGACCGTACATGGATTGTTATCTCATGTATCCCGACAGTACATGGATTGTTATCTCATGTATCGCGACCGTACATGGATTGTTATCTCATGTATCCCAACCGTACATGGATTGTTATCTCATGTATCCTGACCGTACATGGATTGTTATCTCATGTATCCTGACCGTACATGGATTGTTATATCATGTATCCTGACCGTACATGGATTGTTATCTCATGTATTCCGACCGTACATGGATTGTTATCTCATGTATTCCGACCGTACATGGATTGTTATCTCATGTATCCCAACCGTACATCGATTGTTATCTCATGTATCCTGACCGTACATGGATTGTTATCTCATGTATCCCGACCGTACATGTATTTTTATCTCATGTATCCCAACCATACATGAATTGCTATCTCATGTATCCCAACCGTACATGGATTGTAATCTCATGTATCCCGACCGTACATGTATTGTTATCTCATGTATCCCGACCGTACATGGATTTGTATCTCATGTATCCCAACCGTACATGGATTGTTATCTCATGTATCCCGACCGTACATGTATTGTTATCTCATGTATCCCGACCGTACATGTATTGTTATCTCATGTATCCCGACCGTACATGTATTGTTATCTCATGTATCCTGACCGTGCATGGATTGTTATCTCATGTATCCTGACCGTACATGGATTGTAATCTCATGTATCCTGACCGTACATGGATTGTTATCTCATGTATCCCAACCGTACATGGATTGTTATCTCATGTATCCCAACCGTACATCGATTGTTATCTCATGTATCCTGACCGTACATGGATTGTTATCTCATGTATCCCGACCGTACATGTATTGTTATCTCATGTATCCTGACCGTACATGGATTGTTATCTCATGTATCCTGACCGTACATGGATTGTTATCTCATGTATCCCGACCGTACATGGATTGTTATCTCATGTATCGCGACCGTACATGGATTGTTATCTCATGTATCCCAACCGTACATGGATTGTTATCTCATGTATCCTGACCGTACATGGATTGTTATCTCATGTATCCTGACCGTACATGGATTGTTATCTCATGTATCCTGACCGTACATGGATTGTTATCTCATGTATCCTGACCGTACATGGATTGTTATCTCATGTATCCCGACAGTACATGGATTGTTATCTCATGTACCGCGACCGTACATGGATTGTTATCTCCTGTATCCCAACCGTACATGGATTGTTATCTCATGTATCCTGACCGTACATGGATTGTTATCTCATGTATCCTGACCGTACATGGATTGTTATCTCATGTATCCTGACCGTACATGGATTGTTATCTCATGTATCCCGACCGTACATGGATTGTTATCTCATGTATTCCGACCGTACATGGATTGTTATCTCATGTATCCCAACCGTACATCGATTGTTATCTCATGTATCCTGACCGTACATGGATTGTTATCTCATGTATCCCGACCGTACATGTATTGTTATCTCATGTATCCCAACCATACATGAATTGCTATCTCATGTATCCCAACCGTACATGGATTGTAATCTCATGTATCCTGACCGTGCATGGATTGTTATCTCATGTATCCTGACCGTACATGGATTGTAATCTCATGTATCCTGACCGTACATGGATTGTTATCTCATGTATCCCAACCGTACATGTATTGTTATCTCATGTATCCCGACCGTACATGTATTGTTATCTCATGTATCCCGACCGTACATGTATTGTTATCTCATGTATCCCGACCGTACATGGATTTGTATCTCATGTATCCCAACCGTACATGGATTGTTATCTCATGTATCCCGACCGTACATGTATTGTTATCTCATGTATCCTGACCGTACATGGATTGTTATCTCATGTATCCCAACCGTACATGTATTGTTATCTCATGTATCCCGACCGTACATGTATTGTTATCTCATGTATCCTGACCGTACATGTATTGTTATCTCATGTATCCTGACCGTACATGGATTGTTATCTCATGTATCCCAACCGTACATGTATTGTTATCTCATGTATCCCAACCGTACATGTATTGTTATCTCATGTATCCCGACCGTACATGTATTGTTATCTCATGTATCCCGACCGTACATGGATTTGTATCTCATGTATCCCAACCGTACATGGATTGTTATCTCATGTATCCCGACCGTACATGGATTGTTATCTCATGTATCCGACCGTACATGGATTGTTATCTCATGTATCCTGACCGTACATGGATTCTTATCTCATGTATCCTGACCGTACATGTATTGTTATCTCATGTATCCTGACCGTACATGGATTGTAATCTCATGTATCCCAACCGTACATGTATTGTTATCTCATGTATCCTGACCGTACATGGATTGTTATCTCATGTATCCTGACCGTACATGGATTGTAATCTCATGTATCCTGACCGTACATGGATTGTTATCTCATGTATCCCGACCGTACATGTATTGTTATCTCATGTATCCCAATCGTACATGGATTGTTATCTCATGTATCCTGACCGTACATGGATTGTTATCTCATGTATCCCAACCGTACATGGATTGTTATCTCATGTATCCTGACCGTACATGGATTGTTATCTCATGTATCCTGACCGTACATGAATTGTTATCTCATGTATCCCGACCGTACATGTATTGTTATCTCATGTATCCCAACCGTACATGGATTGTTATCTCATGTATTCTGACCGTACATGGATTGTTATCTCATGTATCCTGACCGTACATGGATTGTTATCTCATGTATCCTGACCGTACATGGATTGTAATCTCATGTATCCTTACCGTACATGGATTGTAATCTCATGTATCCTGACCGTACATGGATTGTTATCTCATGTATCCCGACCGTACATGGATTGTTATCTCATGTATCCCGACCGTACATAGATTGTTATCTCATGTATCCCGACCGTACATGTTTTGTAATCTCATGTATCCCGACCGTACATGGATTGCAATCTCATGTATCCCAACCGTACATGGATTGTTATCTCATTTATCCCAACGTACATGTATTGTTATCTCATGTATCCCGACCGTACATGGATTGTAATCTCATGTATCCCAACCGTACATGGATTGTTATCTCATGTATACCGACCGTACATGGATTGTTATCTCATATATCCCGACCGTACATAGATTGTTATCTCATGTATCCCAACCGTACATGGATTGGTATCTCATGTATCCCGACCGTACATGTATTGTTATCTCATGTATCCCAACCGTACATGGATTGTTATCTCATGTATCCTGACCGTACATGGATTGTTATCTCATGTATCCCAACCGTCCATGGATTGTTATCTCATGTATCCTGACCGTACATGGATTGTTATCTCATGTATCCTGACCGTACATGGATTGTTATCTCATGTATCCCGACCGTACATGTATTGTTATCTCATGTATCCCAACCGTACATGGATTGTTATCTCATGTATCCTGACCGTACATGGATTGTTATCTCATGTATCCTGACCGTACATGGATTGTTATCTCATGTATCCTGACCGTACATGGATTGTAATCTCATGTATCCTTACCGTACATGGATTGTAATCTCATGTATCCTGACCGTACATGGATTGTTATCTCATGGATCCCGACCGTACATGGATTGTTATCTCATGTATCCCGACCGTACATAGATTGTTATCTCATGTATCCCGACCGTACATGTTTTGTAATCTCATGTATCCCGACCGTACATGGATTGCAATCTCATGTATCCCAACCGTACATGGATTGTTATCTCATTTATCCCAACGTACATGTATTGTTATCTCATGTATCCCGACCGTACATGGATTGTAATCTCATGTATCCCAACCGTACATGGATTGTTATCTCATGTATACCGACCGTACATGGATTGTTATCTCATGTATCCCGACCGTACATAGATTGTTATCTCATGTATCCCAACCGTACATGGATTGGTATCTCATGTATCCCGACCGTACATGGATTGGTATCTCATGTATCCCAACCGTACATGGATTGTTATCTCATGTATCCCGACCGTACATGTATTGTAATCTCATGTATCCCGACCGTACATGTTTTGTTATCTCATGTATCCCGACCGTACATGAATTGTTATCTCATGTATCCCGACCGTACATGGATTGTTATCTTATGTATCCCAACCGTACATGGATTGGTATCTCATGTATCCCGACCGTATATGGATTGGTATCTCATGTATCCCGACGGTACATGGATTGTTATCTCATGTATCCCAACCGTACATGTATTGTTATCTCATGTATCCCAACCGTACATGTATTGTTATCTCATGTATCCCGACCGTACATGGATTGTTATCTCATGTATCCTGACCGTACATGGATTGTTATCTCATGTATCCTGACCGTACATGGATTGGTATCTCATGTATCCCGACCGTACATGGATTGTTATCTCAAGTATCCTGACCGTGCATGGATTGTTATCTCATGTATCCCGACCGTACATAGATTGTTATCTCATGTATCCCAACCGTACATGGATTGGTATCTCATGTATCCCGACCGTACATGGATTGTTATCTCATGTATCCCGACCGTACATGGATTGTTATCTCATGTATCCCGACCGTACATGGATTGTTATCTCATGTATCCTGACCGTACATGTATTGGTATCTCATGTATCCCGACCGTACATGTATTGTTATCTCATGTATCCTGACCGTACATGGATTGTAATCTCATGTATCCGACCGTACATGTTTTGTTATCTCATGTATCCCGACCGTACATGAATTGTTATCTCATGTATCCCGACCGTACATGGATTGTTATCTCATGTATCCCAACCGTACATGTATTGTTATCTCATGTATCCTGACCGTACATGGATTGTAATCTCATGTATCCGACCGTACATGTTTTGTTATCTCATGTATCCCGACCGTACATGAATTGTTATCTCATGTATCCTGACCGTACATGTATTGTTATCTCATGTATCCTGACCGTACATGGATTGTTATCTCATGTATCCTGACCGTGCATGGATTGTTATCTCATGTATCCTGACCGTACATGGATTGGTATCTCATGTATCCCGACCGTACATGGACTGTTATCTCATGTATCCCGACCGTACATGTATTGTTATCTCATGTATCCTGACCGTACATGTATTGTAATCTCATGTATCCTGACCGTACATGTATTGTTATCTCATGTATCCTGACCGTACATGTATTGTTATCTCATGTATCCCGACCGTACATGAATTGTTATCTCATGTATCCCGACCGTACATGAATTGTTATCTCATGTATCCTGACCGTACATGGATTGTTATCTCATGTATCCTGACCGTGCATGGATTGTTATCTCATGTATCCTGACCGTACATGTATTGTTATCTCATGTATCCCAACCGTACATGGATTGTTATCTCATGTATCCCAACCGTACATGGATTGTTATCTCATGTATCCTGACCGTACATGGATTGTTATCTCATGTATCCTGACCGTACATGGATTGTTATCTCATGTATCCCAACCGTACATGGATTGTTATCTCATGTATCCCAACCGTACATGGATTGTTATCTTATGTATCCTGACCGTACATGGATTGTTATCTCATGTATCCTGACCGTACATGGATTGTTATCTCATGTATCCTGACCGTGCATGGATTGTAATCTCATGTATCCTGACCGTACATGTATTGTTATCTCATGTATCCCAACCGTACATGGATTGTTATCTCATGTATCCCGACCGTACATGGATTGTTATCTCATGTATCCCGACAGTACATGGATTGTTATCTCATGTATCCTGACCGTACATGTATTGTTATCTCATGTATCCCAACCGTACATGGATTGTTATCTCATGTATCCTGACCGTACATGGATTGTTATCTCATGTATCCCGACCGTACATGGATTGTTATCTCATGTATCCCGACCGTACATGGATTGTTATCTCATGTAGCCCGACGCACATAGATTGTTATCTCATGTATCCCGACCGTACATAGATTGTTTTCTCATGTATCCCGACCGTGCATGGATTGTTATCTCATGTATCCTGACCGTACATGGATTGTTATCTCATGTATCCCGACCGTACATTTATTGTAATCTCATGTATCCTGACCGTACATGGATTGTTATCTCATGTATCCTGACCGTACATGGATTGTTATCTCATGTATCCCAACCGTACATGTATTGTTATCTCATGTATCCCGACCGTACATGGATTGTAATCTCATGTATCCTGACCGTACATGGATTGTAATCTCATGTATCCCAACCGTACATGTATTGTTATCTCATGTATCCTGACCGTACATGGATTGTTATCTCATGTATCCCGACCGTACATGGATTGTTATCTCATGTATCCTGACCGTACATGGATTGTAATCTCATGTATCCCAACCGTACATGTATTGTTATCTCATGTATCCTGACCGTACATGGATTGTTATCTCATGTATCCCGACCGTACATGGATTGTTATCTCATGTATCCCAACCGTACATGGATTGTTATCTCATGTATCCTGACCGTACATGGATTGTTATCTCATGTATCCCAACCGTACATGGATTGTAATCTCATGTATCCCAACTGTACATGTATTGTTATCTCATGTATCCTGACCGTACATGGATTGTTATCTCATGTATCCCGACCGTACATGGATTGTTATCTCATGTATCCCAACCGTACATGGATTGTTATCTCATGTATCCTGACCGTACATGGATTGTAATCTCATGTATCCTGACCGTACATGGATTGTTATCTCATGTATCCTGACCGTACATGGATTGTTATCTCATGTATCCCGACGTACATGGATTGTTATCTCATGTATCCCAACCGTACATGTATTGTTATCTCATGTATCCTGACCGTACATGGATTGTAATCTCATGTATCCCAACCGTACATGTATTGTTATCTCATGTATCCTGACCGTACATGGATTGTTATCTCATGTATCCTGACCGTACATGGATTGTAATCTCATGTATCCTGACCGTACATGGATTGTTATCTCATGTATCCCGACCGTACATGTATTGTTATCTCATGTATCCCAATCGTACATGGATTGTTATCTCATGTATCCTGACCGTACATGGATTGTTATCTCATGTATCCCAACCGTACATGGATTGTTATCTCATGTATCCTGACCGTACATGGATTGTTATCTCATGTATCCTGACCGTACATGAATTGTTATCTCATGTATCCCGACCGTACATGTATTGTTATCTCATGTATCCCAACCGTACATGGATTGTTATCTCATGTATTCTGACCGTACATGGATTGTTATCTCATGTATCCTGACCGTACATGGATTGTTATCTCATGTATCCTGACCGTACATGGATTGTAATCTCATGTATCCTTACCGTACATGGATTGTAATCTCATGTATCCTGACCGTACATGGATTGTTATCTCATGTATCCCGACCGTACATGGATTGTTATCTCATGTATCCCGACCGTACATAGATTGTTATCTCATGTATCCCGACCGTACATGTTTTGTAATCTCATGTATCCCGACCGTACATGGATTGCAATCTCATGTATCCCAACCGTACATGGATTGTTATCTCATTTATCCCAACGTACATGTATTGTTATCTCATGTATCCCGACCGTACATGGATTGTAATCTCATGTATCCCAACCGTACATGGATTGTTATCTCATGTATACCGACCGTACATGGATTGTTATCTCATATATCCCGACCGTACATAGATTGTTATCTCATGTATCCCAACCGTACATGGATTGGTATCTCATGTATCCCGACCGTACATGTATTGTTATCTCATGTATCCCAACCGTACATGGATTGTTATCTCATGTATCCTGACCGTACATGGATTGTTATCTCATGTATCCCAACCGTACATGGATTGTTATCTCATGTATCCTGACCGTACATGGATTGTTATCTCATGTATCCTGACCGTACATGGATTGTTATCTCATGTATCCCGACCGTACATGTATTGTTATCTCATGTATCCCAACCGTACATGGATTGTTATCTCATGTATCCTGACCGTACATGGATTGTTATCTCATGTATCCTGACCGTACATGGATTGTTATCTCATGTATCCTGACCGTACATGGATTGTAATCTCATGTATCCTTACCGTACATGGATTGTAATCTCATGTATCCTGACCGTACATGGATTGTTATCTCATGGATCCCGACCGTACATGGATTGTTATCTCATGTATCCCGACCGTACATAGATTGTTATCTCATGTATCCCGACCGTACATGTTTTGTAATCTCATGTATCCCGACCGTACATGGATTGCAATCTCATGTATCCCAACCGTACATGGATTGTTATCTCATTTATCCCAACGTACATGTATTGTTATCTCATGTATCCCGACCGTACATGGATTGTAATCTCATGTATCCCAACCGTACATGGATTGTTATCTCATGTATACCGACCGTACATGGATTGTTATCTCATGTATCCCGACCGTACATAGATTGTTATCTCATGTATCCCAACCGTACATGGATTGGTATCTCATGTATCCCGACCGTACATGGATTGGTATCTCATGTATCCCAACCGTACATGGATTGTTATCTCATGTATCCCGACCGTACATGTATTGTAATCTCATGTATCCCGACCGTACATGTTTTGTTATCTCATGTATCCCGACCGTACATGAATTGTTATCTCATGTATCCCGACCGTACATGGATTGTTATCTTATGTATCCCAACCGTACATGGATTGGTATCTCATGTATCCCGACCGTATATGGATTGGTATCTCATGTATCCCGACGGTACATGGATTGTTATCTCATGTATCCCAACCGTACATGTATTGTTATCTCATGTATCCCAACCGTACATGTATTGTTATCTCATGTATCCCGACCGTACATGGATTGTTATCTCATGTATCCTGACCGTACATGGATTGTTATCTCATGTATCCTGACCGTACATGGATTGGTATCTCATGTATCCCGACCGTACATGGATTGTTATCTCAAGTATCCTGACCGTGCATGGATTGTTATCTCATGTATCCCGACCGTACATAGATTGTTATCTCATGTATCCCAACCGTACATGGATTGGTATCTCATGTATCCCGACCGTACATGGATTGTTATCTCATGTATCCCGACCGTACATGGATTGTTATCTCATGTATCCCGACCGTACATGGATTGTTATCTCATGTATCCTGACCGTACATGTATTGGTATCTCATGTATCCCGACCGTACATGTATTGTTATCTCATGTATCCTGACCGTACATGGATTGTAATCTCATGTATCCGACCGTACATGTTTTGTTATCTCATGTATCCCGACCGTACATGAATTGTTATCTCATGTATCCCGACCGTACATGGATTGTTATCTCATGTATCCCAACCGTACATGGATTGGTATCTCATTTATCCCGACCGTACATGGATTGGTATCTCATGTATCCCGACCGTACATGGATTGGTATATCATGTATCCCGACCGTACATGGATTGTTATCTCATGTATCCCAACCGTACATGGATTGTTATCTCATGTATCCTGACCGTACATGTTTTGTTATCTCATGTATCCCGACCGTACATGGATTGTTATCTCATGTATCCCGACCGTACATGGATTGTAATCTCATGTATCCCAACCGTACATGGATTGGTATCTCATGTATCCTGACCGTACATGTATTGTTATCTCATGTATCCCGACCGTACATGGATTGTTATCTCATGTATCCTGACCGTACATGGATTGTTATCTCATGTATCCTGACCGTACATGTATTGTTATCTCATGTATCCCGACCGTACATGGATTGTTATCTCATGTATCCTGACCGTACATAGATTGTTATCTCATGTATCCTGACCGTACATGTATTGTTATATCATGTATCCCGACCGTACATGGATTGTTATCTCATGTATCCTGACCGTACATGAATTGTTATCTCATGTATCCCGACCGTACATGGATTGTTATCTCATGTATCCCGACCGTACATGGATTGTTATCTCATGTATCCCAACCGTACATGGATTGTTATCTCATGTATCCCAACCGTACATGTATTGTTATCTCATGTATCCTGACCGTACATGGATTGTTATCTCATGTATCCTGACCGTACATGGATTGTTATCTCATGTATCCTGACCGTAAATGAATTGTTATCTCATGTATAATGACCGTACATGGATTGTTATCTCATGTATCCCAACCGTACATGTTTTGTAATCTCATGTATCCCGACCGTACATGGATTGTTATCTCATGTATCCTGACCGTACATGTATTGTTATCTCATGTATCCTGACCGTACATGGATTGTTATCTCATGTATCCTGACCGTACATGTATTGTTATCTCATGTATCCCGACCGTACATGTATTGTTATCTCATGTATCCCAACCGTACATGTATTGTTATATCATGTATCCCAACCGTACATGGATTGTAATCTCATGTATCCTGACCGTGCATGGATTGTAATCTCATGTATCCCAACCGTACATGGATTGTTATCTCATGTATCCTGACCGTGCATGTATTGTTATCTCATGTATCCCGACCGTACATGGAATGTTTTCTCATGTATCCCAACCGTACATGGATTGTAATCTCATGTATCCTGACCGTGCATGGATTGTAATCTCATGTATCCCAACCGTACATGTATTGTAATCTCATGTATCCTGACCGTACATGGATTGTTATCTCATGTATCCCGACCGTACATGGATTGTTATCTCATGTATCCTGACCGTACATGGATTGTTATCTCATGTATCCTGACCGTACATGGATTGTTATCTCATGTATCCTGACCGTACATGGATTGGTATCTCATGTATCCTGACCGTACATGGATTGTAATCTCATGTATCCCAACCGTACATGGATTGTTATCTCATGTATCCTGACCGTACATGGATTGTTATCTCATGTATCCCGACCGTACATGGATTGTTATCTCATGTATCCTGACCGTACATGTATTGTTATCTCATGTATCCTGACCGTACATGGATTGTAATCTCATGTATCCTGACCGTACATGGATTGTTATCTCATGTATCCGACCGTACATGGATTGTTATCTCATGTATCCTGACCGTACATGGATTCTTATCTCATGTATCCTGACCGTACATGGATTGTTATTTCATGTATCCGACCGTACCTGGATTGTAATCTCATGTATCCCAACCGTACATGTATTGTAATCTCATGTATCCCGACCGTACATGTATTGTAATCTCATGTATCCCGACCGTACATGTATTGTTATCTCATGTATCCTGACCGTACATGGATTGTTATCTCATGTATCCCAACCGTACATGGATTGTTATCTCATGTATCCTGACCGTACATGAATTGTTATCTCATGTATCCCGACCGTACATGGATTGTTATCTCATGTATCCTGACCGTACATGGATTGTTATCTCATATATCCCGACCGTACATGTATTGTTATCTCATGTATCCTGACCGTACATGGATTGTTATCTCATGTATCCTGACCGTACATGGATTGTTATCTCATGTATCCTGACCGTACATGGATTGTTATCTCATGTATCCTGACCGTACATGGATTGTTATCTCATGTATCCCGACAGTACATGGATTGTTATCTCATGTATCGCGACCGTACATGGATTGTTATCTCATGTATCCCAACCGTACATGGATTGTTATCTCATGTATCCTGACCGTACATGGATTGTTATCTCATGTATCCTGACCGTACATGGATTGTTATCTCATGTATCCTGACCGTACATGGATTGTTATCTCATGTATCCCGACCGTACATGGATTGTTATCTCATGTATTCCGACCGTACATGGATTGTTATCTCATGTATCCCAACCGTACATGGATTGTTATCTCATGTATCCTGACCGTACATGGATTGTTATCTCATGTATCCCGACCGTACATGTATTGTTATCTCATGTATCCTGACCGTACATGGATTGTTATCTCATGTATCCTGACCGTACATGGATTGTTATCTCATGTATCCCGACCGTACATGGATTGTTATCTCATGTATCGCGACCGTACATGGATTGTTATCTCATGTATCCCAACCGTACATGGATTGTTATCTCATGTATCATGACCGTACATGGATTGTTATCTCATGTATCCTGACCGTACATGGATTGTTATCTCATGTATCCTGACCGTACATGGATTGTTATCTCATGTATCCTGACCGTACATGGATTGTTATCTCATGTATCCCGACAGTACATGGATTGTTATCTCATGTATCGCGACCGTACATGGATTGTTATCTCATGTATCCCAACCGTACATGGATTGTTATCTCATGTATCCTGACCGTACATGGATTGTTATCTCATGTATCCTGACCGTACATGGATTGTTATCTCATGTATCCTGACCGTACATGGATTGTTATCTCATGTATCCCGACCGTACATGGATTGTTATCTCATGTATTCCGACCGTACATGGATTGTTATCTCATGTATCCCAACCGTACATCGATTGTTATCTCATGTATCCTGACCGTACATGGATTGTTATCTCATGTATCCCGACCGTACATGTATTGTTATCTCATGTATCCCAACCATACATGAATTGCTATCTCATGTATCCCAACCGTACATGGATTGTAATCTCATGTATCCTGACCGTGCATGGATTGTTATCTCATGTATCCTGACCGTACATGGATTGTAATCTCATGTATCCTGACCGTACATGGATTGTTATCTCATGTATCCCAACCGTACATGTATTGTTATCTCATGTATCCCGACCGTACATGTATTGTTATCTCATGTATCCCGACCGTACATGTATTGTTATCTCATGTATCCCGACCGTACATGGATTTGTATCTCATGTATCCCAACCGTACATGGATTGTTATCTCATGTATCCCGACCGTACATGTATTGTTATCTCATGTATCCTGACCGTACATGGATTGTTATCTCATGTATCCCAACCGTACATGTATTGTTATCTCATGTATCCCGACCGTACATGTATTGTTATCTCATGTATCCTGACCGTACATGTATTGTTATCTCATGTATCCTGACCGTACATGGATTGTTATCTCATGTATCCCAACCGTACATGTATTGTTATCTCATGTATCCCAACCGTACATGTATTGTTATCTCATGTATCCCGACCGTACATGTATTGTTATCTCATGTATCCCGACCGTACATGGATTTGTATCTCATGTATCCCAACCGTACATGGATTGTTATCTCATGTATCCCGACCGTACATGGATTGTTATCTCATGTATCCGACCGTACATGGATTGTTATCTCATGTATCCTGACCGTACATGGATTCTTATCTCATGTATCCTGACCGTACATGGATTGTTATATCATGTATCCGACCGTACCTGGATTGTAATCTCATGTATCCCAACCGTACATGTATTGTAATCTCATGTATCCCGACCGTACATGTATTGTAATCTCATGTATCCCGACCGTACATGTATTGTTATCTCATGTATCCTGACCGTACATGGATTGTTATCTCATGTATCCCAACCGAACATGGATTGTTATCTCATGTATCCTGACCGTACATGAATTGTTATCTCATGTATCCCGACCGTACATGGATTGTTATCTCATGTATCCTGACCGTACATGGATTGTTATCTCATATATCCCGACCGTACATGTATTGTTATCTCATGTATCCTGACCGTACATGGATTGTTATCTCATGTATCCTGACCGTACATGGATTGTTATCTCATGTATCCTGACCGTACATGGATTGTTATCTCATGTATCCCGACAGTACATGGATTGTTATCTCATGTATCGCGACCGTACATGGATTGTTATCTCATGTATCCCAACCGTACATGGATTGTTATCTCATGTATCCTGACCGTACATGGATTGTTATCTCATGTATCCTGACCGTACCTGGATTGTTATCTCATGTATCCTGACCGTACATGGATTGTTATCTCATGTATCCCGACCGTACATGGATTGTTATCTCATGTATTCCGACCGTACATGGATTGTTATCTCATGTATCCCAACCGTACATCGATTGTTATCTCATGTATCCTGACCGTACATGGATTGTTATCTCATGTATCCCGACCGTACATGTATTGTTATCTCATGTATCCCGACCGTACATGTATTGTTATCTCATGTATCCCAACCATACATGAATTGCTATCTCATGTATCCCAACCGTACATGGATTGTAATCTCATGTATCCTGACCGTGCATGGATTGTTATCTCATGTATCCTGACCGTACATGGATTGTAATCTCATGTATCCTGACCGTACATGGATTGCTATCTCATGTATCCCGACAGTACATGGATTGTTATCTCATGTATCGCGACCGTACATGGATTGTTATCTCATGTATCCCAACCGTACATGGATTGTTATCTCATGTATCCTGACCGTACATGGATTGTTATCTTATGTATCCTGACCGTACATGGATTGTTATCTCATGTATCCTGACCGTACATGGATTGTTATCTCATGTATCCTGACCGTACATGGATTGTTATCTCATGTATCCCGACAGTACATGGATTGTTATCTCATGTATCGCGACCGTACATGGATTGTTATCTCATGTATCCCAACCGTACATGGATTGTTATCTCATGTATCCTGACCGTACATGGATTGTTATCTCATGTATCCTGACCGTACATGGATTGTTATATCATGTATCCTGACCGTACATGGATTGTTATCTCATGTATTCCGACCGTACATGGATTGTTATCTCATGTATTCCGACCGTACATGGATTGTTATCTCATGTATCCCAACCGTACATCGATTGTTATCTCATGTATCCTGACCGTACATGGATTGTTATCTCATGTATCCCGACCGTACATGTATTTTTATCTCATGTATCCCAACCATACATGAATTGCTATCTCATGTATCCCAACCGTACATGGATTGTAATCTCATGTATCCCGACCGTACATGTATTGTTATCTCATGTATCCCGACCGTACATGGATTTGTATCTCATGTATCCCAACCGTACATGGATTGTTATCTCATGTATCCCGACCGTACATGTATTGTTATCTCATGTATCCCGACCGTACATGTATTGTTATCTCATGTATCCCGACCGTACATGTATTGTTATCTCATGTATCCTGACCGTGCATGGATTGTTATCTCATGTATCCTGACCGTACATGGATTGTAATCTCATGTATCCTGACCGTACATGGATTGTTATCTCATGTATCCCAACCGTACATGGATTGTTATCTCATGTATCCCAACCGTACATCGATTGTTATCTCATGTATCCTGACCGTACATGGATTGTTATCTCATGTATCCCGACCGTACATGTATTGTTATCTCATGTATCCTGACCGTACATGGATTGTTATCTCATGTATCCTGACCGTACATGGATTGTTATCTCATGTATCCCGACCGTACATGGATTGTTATCTCATGTATCGCGACCGTACATGGATTGTTATCTCATGTATCCCAACCGTACATGGATTGTTATCTCATGTATCCTGACCGTACATGGATTGTTATCTCATGTATCCTGACCGTACATGGATTGTTATCTCATGTATCCTGACCGTACATGGATTGTTATCTCATGTATCCTGACCGTACATGGATTGTTATCTCATGTATCCCGACAGTACATGGATTGTTATCTCATGTATCGCGACCGTACATGGATTGTTATCTCATGTATCCCAACCGTACATGGATTGTTATCTCATGTATCCTGACCGTACATGGATTGTTATCTCATGTATCCTGACCGTACATGGATTGTTATCTCATGTATCCTGACCGTACATGGATTGTTATCTCATGTATCCCGACCGTACATGGATTGTTATCTCATGTATTCCGACCGTACATGGATTGTTATCTCATGTATCCCAACCGTACATCGATTGTTATCTCATGTATCCTGACCGTACATGGATTGTTATCTCATGTATCCCGACCGTACATGTATTGTTATCTCATGTATCCCAACCATACATGAATTGCTATCTCATGTATCCCAACCGTACATGGATTGTAATCTCATGTATCCTGACCGTGCATGGATTGTTATCTCATGTATCCTGACCGTACATGGATTGTAATCTCATGTATCCTGACCGTACATGGATTGTTATCTCATGTATCCCAACCGTACATGTATTGTTATCTCATGTATCCCGACCGTACATGTATTGTTATCTCATGTATCCCGACCGTACATGTATTGTTATCTCATGTATCCCGACCGTACATGGATTTGTATCTCATGTATCCCAACCGTACATGGATTGTTATCTCATGTATCCCGACCGTACATGTATTGTTATCTCATGTATCCTGACCGTACATGGATTGTTATCTCATGTATCCCAACCGTACATGTATTGTTATCTCATGTATCCCGACCGTACATGTATTGTTATCTCATGTATCCTGACCGTACATGTATTGTTATCTCATGTATCCTGACCGTACATGGATTGTTATCTCATGTATCCCAACCGTACATGTATTGTTATCTCATGTATCCCAACCGTACATGTATTGTTATCTCATGTATCCCGACCGTACATGTATTGTTATCTCATGTATCCCGACCGTACATGGATTTGTATCTCATGTATCCCAACCGTACATGGATTGTTATCTCATGTATCCCGACCGTACATGGATTGTTATCTCATGTATCCGACCGTACATGGATTGTTATCTCATGTATCCTGACCGTACATGGATTCTTATCTCATGTATCCTGACCGTACATGGATTGTTATATCATGTATCCGACCGTACCTGGATTGTAATCTCATGTATCCCAACCGTACATGTATTGTAATCTCATGTATCCCGACCGTACATGTATTGTAATCTCATGTATCCCGACCGTACATGTATTGTTATCTCATGTATCCTGACCGTACATGGATTGTTATATCATGTATCCTGACCGTACATGGATTGTTATCTCATGTATCCCGACCGTACATGGATTGTTATCTCATGTATTCCGACCGTACATGGATTGTTATCTCATGTATCCCAACCGTACATCGATTGTTATCTCATGTATCCTGACCGTACATGGATTGTTATCTCATGTATCCCGACCGTACATGTATTTTTATCTCATGTATCCCAACCATACATGAATTGCTATCTCATGTATCCCAACCGTACATGGATTGTAATCTCATGTATCCCGACCGTACATGTATTGTTATCTCATGTATCCCGACCGTACATGGATTTGTATCTCATGTATCCCAACCGTACATGGATTGTTATCTCATGTATCCCGACCGTACATGTATTGTTATCTCATGTATCCCGACCGTACATGTATTGTTATCTCATGTATCCCGACCGTACATGTATTGTTATCTCATGTATCCTGACCGTGCATGGATTGTTATCTCATGTATCCTGACCGTACATGGATTGTAATCTCATGTATCCTGACCGTACATGGATTGTTATCTCATGTATCCCAACCGTACATGGATTGTTATCTCATGTATCCCAACCGTACATCGATTGTTATCTCATGTATCCTGACCGTACATGGATTGTTATCTCATGTATCCCGACCGTACATGTATTGTTATCTCATGTATCCTGACCGTACATGGATTGTTATCTCATGTATCCTGACCGTACATGGATTGTTATCTCATGTATCCCGACCGTACATGGATTGTTATCTCATGTATCGCGACCGTACATGGATTGTTATCTCATGTATCCCAACCGTACATGGATTGTTATCTCATGTATCCTGACCGTACATGGATTGTTATCTCATGTATCCTGACCGTACATGGATTGTTATCTCATGTATCCTGACCGTACATGGATTGTTATCTCATGTATCCTGACCGTACATGGATTGTTATCTCATGTATCCCGACAGTACATGGATTGTTATCTCATGTATCGCGACCGTACATGGATTGTTATCTCATGTATCCCAACCGTACATGGATTGTTATCTCATGTATCCTGACCGTACATGGATTGTTATCTCATGTATCCTGACCGTACATGGATTGTTATCTCATGTATCCTGACCGTACATGGATTGTTATCTCATGTATCCCGACCGTACATGGATTGTTATCTCATGTATTCCGACCGTACATGGATTGTTATCTCATGTATCCCAACCGTACATCGATTGTTATCTCATGTATCCTGACCGTACATGGATTGTTATCTCATGTATCCCGACCGTACATGTATTGTTATCTCATGTATCCCAACCATACATGAATTGCTATCTCATGTATCCCAACCGTACATGGATTGTAATCTCATGTATCCTGACCGTGCATGGATTGTTATCTCATGTATCCTGACCGTACATGGATTGTAATCTCATGTATCCTGACCGTACATGGATTGTTATCTCATGTATCCCAACCGTACATGTATTGTTATCTCATGTATCCCGACCGTACATGTATTGTTATCTCATGTATCCCGACCGTACATGTATTGTTATCTCATGTATCCCGACCGTACATGGATTTGTATCTCATGTATCCCAACCGTACATGGATTGTTATCTCATGTATCCCGACCGTACATGTATTGTTATCTCATGTATCCTGACCGTACATGGATTGTTATCTCATGTATCCCAACCGTACATGTATTGTTATCTCATGTATCCCGACCGTACATGTATTGTTATCTCATGTATCCTGACCGTACATGTATTGTTATCTCATGTATCCTGACCGTACATGGATTGTTATCTCATGTATCCCAACCGTACATGTATTGTTATCTCATGTATCCCAACCGTACATGTATTGTTATCTCATGTATCCCGACCGTACATGTATTGTTATCTCATGTATCCCGACCGTACATGGATTTGTATCTCATGTATCCCAACCGTACATGGATTGTTATCTCATGTATCCCGACCGTACATGGATTGTTATCTCATGTATCCGACCGTACATGGATTGTTATCTCATGTATCCTGACCGTACATGGATTCTTATCTCATGTATCCTGACCGTACATGGATTGTTATATCATGTATCCGACCGTACCTGGATTGTAATCTCATGTATCCCAACCGTACATGTATTGTAATCTCATGTATCCCGACCGTACATGTATTGTAATCTCATGTATCCCGACCGTACATGTATTGTTATCTCATGTATCCTGACCGTACATGGATTGTTATCTCATGTATCCCAACCGAACATGGATTGTTATCTCATGTATCCTGACCGTACATGAATTGTTATCTCATGTATCCCGACCGTACATGGATTGTTATCTCATGTATCCTGACCGTACATGGATTGTTATCTCATATATCCCGACCGTACATGTATTGTTATCTCATGTATCCTGACCGTACATGGATTGTTATCTCATGTATCCTGACCGTACATGGATTGTTATCTCATGTATCCTGACCGTACATGGATTGTTATCTCATGTATCCCGACAGTACATGGATTGTTATCTCATGTATCGCGACCGTACATGGATTGTTATCTCATGTATCCCAACCGTACATGGATTGTTATCTCATGTATCCTGACTGTACATGGATTGTTATCTCATGTATCCTGACCGTACATGGATTGTTATCTCATGTATCCTGACCGTACATGGATTGTTATCTCATGTATCCCGACCGTACATGGATTGTTATCTCATGTATTCCGACCGTACATGGATTGTTATCTCATGTATCCCAACCGTACATCGATTGTTATCTCATGTATCCTGACCGTACATGGATTGTTATCTCATGTATCCCGACCGTACATGTATTGTTATCTCATGTATCCCGACCGTACATGTATTGTTATCTCATGTATCCCAACCATACATGAATTGCTATCTCATGTATCCCAACCGTACATGGATTGTAATCTCATGTATCCTGACCGTGCATGGATTGTTATCTCATGTATCCTGACCGTACATGGATTGTAATCTCATGTATCCTGACCGTACATGGATTGCTATCTCATGTATCCCGACAGTACATGGATTGTTATCTCATGTATCGCGACCGTACATGGATTGTTATCTCATGTATCCCAACCGTACATGGATTGTTATCTCATGTATCCTGACCGTACATGGATTGTTATCTCATGTATCCTGACCGTACATGGATTGTTATCTCATGTATCCTGACCGTACATGGATTGTTATCTCATGTATCCTGACCGTACATGGATTGTTATCTCATGTATCCCGACAGTACATGGATTGTTATCTCATGTATCGCGACCGTACATGGATTGTTATCTCATGTATCCCAACCGTACATGGATTGTTATCTCATGTATCCTGACCGTACATGGATTGTTATCTCATGTATCCTGACCGTACATGGATTGTTATATCATGTATCCTGACCGTACATGGATTGTTATCTCATGTATCCCGACCGTACATGGATTGTTATCTCATGTATTCCGACCGTACATGGATTGTTATCTCATGTATCCCAACCGTACATCGATTGTTATCTCATGTATCCTGACCGTACATGGATTGTTATCTCATGTATCCCGACCGTACATGTATTGTTATCTCATGTATCCCAACCATACATGAATTGCTATCTCATGTATCCCAACCGTACATGGATTGTAATCTCATGTATCCCGACCGTACATGTATTGTTATCTCATGTATCCCGACCGTACATGGATTTGTATCTCATGTATCCCAACCGTACATGGATTGTTATCTCATGTATCCCGACCGTACATGTATTGTTATCTCATGTATCCCGACCGTACATGTATTGTTATCTCATGTATCCCGACCGTACATGTATTGTTATCTCATGTATCCTGACCGTGCATGGATTGTTATCTCATGTATCCTGACCGTACATGGATTGTAATCTCATGTATCCTGACCGTACATGGATTGTTATCTCATGTATCCCAACCGTACATGTATTGTTATCTCATGTATCCCGACCGTACATGTATTGTTATCTCATGTATCCCGACCGTACATGTATTGTTATCTCATGTATCCCGACCGTACATGGATTTGTATCTCATGTATCCCAACCGTACATGGATTGTTATCTCATGTATCCCGACCGTACATGTATTGTTATCTCATGTATCCTGACCGTACATGGATTGTTATCTCATGTATCCCAACCGTACATGTATTGTTATCTCCTGTATCCCGACCGTACATGTATTGTTATCTCATGTATCCTGACCGTACATGTATTGTTATCTCATGTATCCTGACCGTACATGGATTGTTATCTCATGTATCCCAACCGTACATGTATTGTTATCTCATGTATCCCAACCGTACATGTATTGTTATCTCATGTATCCCGACCGTACATGTATTGTTATCTCATGTATCCCGACCGTACATGGATTTGTATCTCATGTATCCCAACCGTACATGGATTGTTATCTCATGTATCCCGACCGTACATGAATTGTTATCTCATGTATCCCAACCGTACATGTATTGTTATCTCATGTATCCTGACCGTGCATGGATTGTTATCTCATGTATCCCGACCGTACATAGATTGTTATCTCATGTATCCTGACCGTACATGAATTGTTATCTCATGTATCCTGACCGTACATGGATTGTTATCTCATGTATCCCGACCGTACATGGATTGTTATCTCATGTATCCTGACCGTACATGGATTGTTATCTCATGTATCCTGACCGTACATGTATTGTTATCTCATGTATCCTGACCGTACATGAATTGTTATCTCATGTATCCCGACCGTACATGTATTGTTATCTCATGTATCCCAACCGTACATGAATTGGTATCTCATGTATCCCGACCGTACATGTATTGTTATCTCATGTATCCCAACCGTACATGTATTGTTATCTCATGTATCCCAACCGTACATGAATTGGTATCTCATGTATCCTGATCGTACATGTATTGTTATCTCATGTATCCCAACCGTACATGGATTGTTATCTCATGTATCCTGACCGTACATGGATTGTTATCTCATGTATCCCGACCGTACAAGGATTGTTATCTCATGTATCCTGACCGTACATGGATTGTTATCTCATGTATCCCGACCGTACATGTATTGTTATCTCATGTATCCTGACCGTAATGGATTGTTATCTCATGTATCCCGACCGTACATGGATTGTTATCTCATGTATCCCGACCGTACATGTATTGTTATCTCATGTATCCCGACCGTACATGGATTGTTATCTCATGTATCCTGACCGTACATGGATTGTTATCTCATGTATCCTGACCGTACATGGATTGTTATCTCATGTATCCCGACCGTACATGGATTGTTATCTCATGTATTCCGACCGTACATGGATTGTTATCTCATGTATCCCAACCGTACATCGATTGTTATCTCATGTATCCTGACCGTACATGGATTGTTATCTCATGTATCCCGACCGTACATGTATTGTTATCTCATGTATCCCAACCATACATGAATTGCTATCTCATGTATCCCAACCGTACATGGATTGTAATCTCATGTATCCTGACCGTGCATGGATTGTTATCTCATGTATCCTGACCGTACATGGATTGTAATCTCATGTATCCTGACTGTACATGGATTGTTATCTCATGTATCCCAACCGTACATGTATTGTTATCTCATGTATCCCGACCGTACATGTATTGTTATCTCATGTATCCCGACCGTACATGTATTGTTATCTCATGTATCCCGACCGTACATGGATTTGTATCTCATGTATCCCAACCGTACATGGATTGTTATCTCATGTATCCCGACCGTACATGTATTGTTATCTCATGTATCCTGACCGTACATGGATTGTTATCTCATGTATCCCAACCGTACATGTATTGTTATCTCATGTATCCCGACCGTACATGTATTGTTATCTCATGTATCCTGACCGTACATGTATTGTTATCTCATGTATCCTGACCGTACATGGATTGTTATCTCATGTATCCCAACCGTACATGTATTGTTATCTCATGTATCCCAACCGTACATGCATTGTTATCTCATGTATCCCGACCGTACATGTATTGTTATCTCATGTATCCCGACCGTACATGGATTTGTATCTCATGTATCCCAACCGTACATGGATTGTTATCTCATGTATCCCGACCGTACATGAATTGTTATCTCATGTATCCCAACCGTACATGTATTGTTATCTCATGTATCCTGACCGTGCATGGATTGTTATCTCATGTATCCCGACCGTACATGGATTGTTATCTCATGTATCCTGACCGTACATAAATTGTTATCTCATGTATCCTGACCGTACATGGATTGTTATCTCATGTATCCCGACCGTACATGGATTGTTATCTCATGTATCCTGACCGTACATGGATTGTTATCTCATGTATCCTGACCGTACATGTATTGTTATCTCATGTATCCTGACCGTACATGAATTGTTATCTCATGTATCCCGACCGTACATGTATTGTTATCTCATGTATCCCAACCGTACATGAATTGGTATCTCATGTATCCCGACCGTACATGTATTGTTATCTCATGTATCCCAACCGTACATGTATTGTTATCTCATGTATCCCAACCGTACATGAATTGGTATCTCATGTATCCTGACCGTACATGTATTGTTATCTCATGTATCCCAACCGTACATGGATTGTTATCTCATGTATCCTGACCGTACATGGATTGTTATCTCATGTATCCCGACCGTACAAGGATTGTTATCTCATGTATCCTGACCGTACATGGATTGTTATCTCATGTATCCCGACCGTACATGTATTGTTATCCCATGTATCCTGACCGTAATGGATTGTTATCTCATGTATCCCGACCGTACATGGATTGTTATCTCATGTATCCCGACCGTACATGTATTGTTATCTCATGTATCCCGACCGTACATGGATTGTTATCTCATGTATCCCGACCGTACATGTATTGTTATCTCATGTATCCCGACCGTACATGGATTGTTATCTCATGTATCCTGACCGTACATGAATTGTTATCTCATGTATCATGACCGTACATGAATTGTTATCTCTTGTATCCTGACCGTACATGTATTGTTATCTCATGTATCCCGACCGTACATGTATTGTTATCTCATGTATCCCAACCGTACATGTATTGTAATCTCATGTATCCCGACTGTACATGGATTGTTATCTCATGTATCCTGACCGTACATGTATTGTTATCTCATGTATCCTGACCGTACATGAATTGTTATCTCATGTATCCTGACCGTACATGGATTGTTATCTCATGTATCCCGACCGTACATGTATTGTTATCTCATGTATCCCAACCATACATGAATTGCTATCTCATGTATCCCAACCGTACATGGATTGTAATCTCATGTATCCTGACCGTGCATGGATTGTTATCTCATGTATCCTGACCGTACATGGATTGTAATCTCATGTATCCTGACCGTACATGGATTGTTATCTCATGTATCCCAACCGTACATGTATTGTTATCTCATGTATCCCGACCGTACATGTATTGTTATCTCATGTATCCCGACCGTACATGTATTGTTATCTCATGTATCCCGACCGTACATGGATTTGTATCTCATGTATCCCAACCGTACATGGATTGTTATCTCATGTATCCCGACCGTACATGTATTGTTATCTCATGTATCCTGACCGTACATGGATTGTTATCTCATGTATCCCAACCGTACATGTATTGTTATCTCCTGTATCCCGACCGTACATGTATTGTTATCTCATGTATCCTGACCGTACATGTATTGTTATCTCATGTATCCTGACCGTACATGGATTGTTATCTCATGTATCCCAACCGTACATGTATTGTTATCTCATGTATCCCAACCGTACATGTATTGTTATCTCATGTATCCCGACCGTACATGTATTGTTATCTCATGTATCCCGACCGTACATGGATTTGTATCTCATGTATCCCAACCGTACATGGATTGTTATCTCATGTATCCCGACCGTACATGAATTGTTATCTCATGTATCCCAACCGTACATGTATTGTTATCTCATGTATCCTGACCGTGCATGGATTGTTATCTCATGTATCCCGACCGTACATAGATTGTTATCTCATGTATCCTGACCGTACATGAATTGTTATCTCATGTATCCTGACCGTACATGGATTGTTATCTCATGTATCCCGACCGTACATGGATTGTTATCTCATGTATCCTGACCGTACATGGATTGTTATCTCATGTATCCTGACCGTACATGTATTGTTATCTCATGTATCCTGACCGTACATGAATTGTTATCTCATGTATCCCGACCGTACATGTATTGTTATCTCATGTATCCCAACCGTACATGAATTGGTATCTCATGTATCCCGACCGTACATGTATTGTTATCTCATGTATCCCAACCGTACATGTATTGTTATCTCATGTATCCCAACCGTACATGAATTGGTATCTCATGTATCCTGACCGTACATGTATTGTTATCTCATGTATCCCAACCGTACATGGATTGTTATCTCATGTATCCTGACCGTACATGGATTGTTATCTCATGTATCCCGACCGTACAAGGATTGTTATCTCATGTATCCTGACCGTACATGGATTGTTATCTCATGTATCCCGACCGTACATGTATTGTTATCTCATGTATCCTGACCGTAATGGATTGTTATCTCATGTATCCCGACCGTACATGGATTGTTATCTCATGTATCCCGACCGTACATGTATTGTTATCTCATGTATCCCGACCGTACATGGATTGTTATCTCATGTATCCTGACCGTACATGGATTGTTATCTCATGTATCCTGACCGTACATGGATTGTTATCTCATGTATCCCGACCGTACATGGATTGTTATCTCATGTATTCCGACCGTACATGGATTGTTATCTCATGTATCCCAACCGTACATCGATTGTTATCTCATGTATCCTGACCGTACATGGATTGTTATCTCATGTATCCCGACCGTACATGTATTGTTATCTCATGTATCCCAACCATACATGAATTGCTATCTCATGTATCCCAACCGTACATGGATTGTAATCTCATGTATCCTGACCGTGCATGGATTGTTATCTCATGTATCCTGACCGTACATGGATTGTAATCTCATGTATCCTGACCGTACATGGATTGTTATCTCATGTATCCCAACCGTACATGTATTGTTATCTCATGTATCCCGACCGTACATGTATTGTTATCTCATGTATCCCGACCGTACATGTATTGTTATCTCATGTATCCCGACCGTACATGGATTTGTATCTCATGTATCCCAACCGTACATGGATTGTTATCTCATGTATCCCGACCGTACATGTATTGTTATCTCATGTATCCTGACCGTACATGGATTGTTATCTCATGTATCCCAACCGTACATGTATTGTTATCTCATGTATCCCGACCGTACATGTATTGTTATCTCATGTATCCTGACCGTACATGTATTGTTATCTCATGTATCCTGACCGTACATGGATTGTTATCTCATGTATCCCAACCGTACATGTATTGTTATCTCATGTATCCCAACCGTACATGTATTGTTATCTCATGTATCCCGACCGTACATGTATTGTTATCTCATGTATCCCGACCGTACATGGATTTGTATCTCATGTATCCCAACCGTACATGGATTGTTATCTCATGTATCCCGACCGTACATGAATTGTTATCTCATGTATCCCAACCGTACATGTATTGTTATCTCATGTATCCTGACCGTGCATGGATTGTTATCTCATGTATCCCGACCGTACATGGATTGTTATCTCATGTATCCTGACCGTACATGAATTGTTATCTCATGTATCCTGACCGTACATGGATTGTTATCTCATGTATCCCGACCGTACATGGATTGTTATCTCATGTATCCTGACCGTACATGGATTGTTATCTCATGTATCCTGACCGTACATGTATTGTTATCTCATGTATCCTGACCGTACATGAATTGTTATCTCATGTATCCCGACCGTACATGTATTGTTATCTCATGTATCCCAACCGTACATGAATTGGTATCTCATGTATCCCGACCGTACATGTATTGTTATCTCATGTATCCCAACCGTACATGTATTGTTATCTCATGTATCCCAACCGTACATGAATTGGTATCTCATGTATCCTGACCGTACATGTATTGTTATCTCATGTATCCCAACCGTACATGGATTGTTATCTCATGTATCCTGACCGTACATGGATTGTTATCTCATGTATCCCGACCGTACAAGGATTGTTATCTCATGTATCCTGACCGTACATGGATTGTTATCTCATGTATCCCGACCGTACATGTATTGTTATCTCATGTATCCTGACCGTAATGGATTGTTATCTCATGTATCCCGACCGTACATGGATTGTTATCTCATGTATCCCGACCGTACATGTATTGTTATCTCATGTATCCCGACCGTACATGGATTGTTATCTCATGTATCCCGACCGTACATGTATTGTTATCTCATGTATCCCGACCGTACATGGATTGTTATCTCATGTATCCTGACCGTACATGAATTGTTATCTCATGTATCATGACCGTACATGAATTGTTATCTCTTGTATCCTGACCGTACATGTATTGTTATCTCATGTATCCCGACCGTACATGTATTGTTATCTCATGTATCCCAACCGTACATGTATTGTAATCTCATGTATCCCGACCGTACATGGATTGTTATCTCATGTATCCTGACCGTACATGTATTGTTATCTCATGTATCCTGACCGTACATGAATTGTTATCTCATGTATCCTGACCGTACATGTATTGTTATCTCATGTATCCTGACCGTACATGGATTGTTATCTCATGTATCCTGACCGTACATGTATTGTTATCTCATGTATCCTGACCGTACATGAATTGTTATCTCATGTATCCTGACCGTACATGTATTGTTATCTCATGTATCCTGACCGTACATGAATTGTTATCTCATGTATCCCGACCGTACATGTATTGTTATATCATGTATCCTGACCGTACATGTATTGTTATCTCATGTATCCCAACCGTACATGGATTGTTATCTCATGTATCCTGACCGTACATGAATTGTTATCTCATGTATCCTGACCGTACATGTATTGTTATCTCATGTATCCCAACCGTACATGTATTGTAATCTCATGTATCCCGACCGTACATGGATTGTTATCTCATGTATCCTGACCGTACATGTATTGTTATCTCATGTATCCTGACCGTACATGAATTGCTATCTCATGTATCCTGACCGTACATGTATTGTTATCTCATGTATCCTGAACGTACATGAATTGTTATCTCATGTATCCCGACCGTGAATGTATTGTTATCTCATGTATCCCAACCGTACATGTATTGTTATCTCATGTATCCTGACCGTACATGTATTGTTATCTCATGTATCCCAACCGTACATGGATTGTTATCTCATGTGATCCTGACCGTACATGGATTGTTATCTCATGTATCCCAACCGTACATGTATTGTTATCTCATGTATCCTGACCGTGCATGGATTGTTATCTCATGTATCCCAACCGTACATGGATTGTTATCACATGTATCCCGACCGTACATGGATTGTTATCTCATGTACTCTGACCGTACATGAATTGTTATCTCATGTATCCCAACCGTACATGGATTGTTTTCTCATGTATCCTGACCGTACATGGATTGTTATCTCATGTATCCTGACCGTACATAGATTGTTATCTCATGTATCCCAACCGTACATGGATTGTTATCTCATGTATCCTGACCGTACATGGATTGGTATCTCATGTATCCCAACCGTACATGGATTGTTATCTCATGTATCCTGACCGTGCATGGATTGTTATCTCATGTATCCCGACCGTACATGGATTGTTATCTCATGTATCCCAACCGTACATGGATTGTTATCTCATGTATCCCAACCGTACATGGATTGTAATCTCATGTATCCCGACCGTACATGGATTGTTATCTCATGTATCCCAACCGTACATGGATTGTTATCTCATGTATCCCAACCGTACATGGATGGTAATCTCATGTATCCCGACCGTACATGGATTGTTATCTCATGTATCCCGACCGTACATGGATTGTTATCTCATGTATCCCAACCGTACATGTATTGTTATCTCATGTATCCCAACCGTACATGGATTGGTATCTCATGTATCCCAACCGTACATGGATTGTTATCTCATGTATCCCAACCGTACATGGATTGTAATCTCATGTATCCCGACCGTACATGGATTGTTATCTCATGTATCCCAACCGTACATGGATTGGTATCTCATGTATCCCGACCGTACATGTATTGTTATCTCATGTATCCCAACCATACATGAATTGCTATCTCATGTATCCCAACCGTACATGGATTGTTATCTCATGTATCCTGACCGTACATGGATTGTTATCTCATGTATCCCGACCGTACAAGGATTGTTATCTCATGTATCCTGACCGTACATGGATTGTTATCTCATGTATCCCGACCGTACATGTATTGTTATCTCATGTATCCTGACCGTAATGGATTGTTATATCATGTATCCCGACCGTACATGGATTGTTATCTCATGTATCCCGACCGTACATGTATTGTTATCTCATGTATCCCGACCGTACATGGATTGTTATCTCATGTATCCCGACCGTACATGTATTGTTATCTCATGTATCCCGACCGTACATGGATTGTTATCTCATGTATCCTGACCGTACATGAATTGTTATCTCATGTATCATGACCGTACATGAATTGTTATCTCTTGTATCCTGACCGTACATGTATTGTTATCTCATGTATCCCGACCGTACATGTATTGTTATCTCATGTATCCCAACCGTACATGTATTGTAATCTCATGTATCCCGACCGTACATGGATTGTTATCTCATGTATCCTGACCGTACATGTATTGTTATCTCATGTATCCTGACCGTACATGAATTGTTATCTCATGTATCCTGACCGTACATGTATTGTTATCTCATGTATCCTGACCGTACATGGATTGTTATCTCATGTATCCTGACCGTACATGTATTGTTATCTCATGTATCCTGACCGTACATGAATTGTTATCTCATGTATCCTGACCGTACATGTATTGTTATCTCATGTATCCTGACCGTACATGAATTGTTATCTCATGTATCCCGACCGTACATGTATTGTTATATCATGTATCCTGACCGTACATGTATTGTTATCTCATGTATCCCAACCGTACATGGATTGTTATCTCATGTATCCTGACCGTACATGAATTGTTATCTCATGTATCCTGACCGTACATGTATTGTTATCTCATGTATCCCAACCGTACATGGATTGTTATCTCATGTGATCCTGACCGTACATGGATTGTTATCTCATGTATCCCAACCGTACATGTATTGTTATCTCATGTATCCTGACCGTGCATGGATTGTTATCTCATGTATCCCAACCGTACATGGATTGTTATCACATGTATCCCGACCGTACATGGATTGTTATCTCATGTACTCTGACCGTACATGAATTGTTATCTCATGTATCCCAACCGTACATGGATTGTTTTCTCATGTATCCTGACCGTACATGGATTGTTATCTCATGTATCCTGACCGTACATAGATTGTTATCTCATGTATCCCAACCGTACATGGATTGTTATCTCATGTATCCTGACCGTACATGGATTGGTATCTCATGTATCCCAACCGTACATGGATTGTTATCTCATGTATCCTGACCGTGCATGGATTGTTATCTCATGTATCCCGACCGTACATGGATTGTTATCTCATGTATCCCAACCGTACATGGATTGTTATCTCATGTATCCCAACCGTACATGGATTGTAATCTCATGTATCCCGACCGTACATGGATTGTTATCTCATGTATCCCAACCGTACATGGATTGTTATCTCATGTATCCCAACCGTACATGGATGGTAATCTCATGTATCCCGACCGTACATGGATTGTTATCTCATGTATCCCGACCGTACATGGATTGTTATCTCATGTATCCCAACCGTACATGTATTGTTATCTCATGTATCCCAACCGTACATGGATTGGTATCTCATGTATCCCAACCGTACATGGATTGTTATCTCATGTATCCCAACCGTACATGGATTGTAATCTCATGTATCCCGACCGTACATGGATTGTTATCTCATGTATCCCAACCGTACATGGATTGGTATCTCATGTATCCCGACCGTACATGTATTGTTATCTCATGTATCCCAACCATACATGAATTGCTATCTCATGTATCCCAACCGTACATGGATTGTAATCTCATGTATCCTGACCGTGCATGGATTGTTATCTCATGTATCCTGACCGTACATGGATTGTAATCTGATGTATCCTGACCGTACATGGATTGTTATCTCATGTATCCCAACCGTACATGTATTGTTATCTCATGTATCCCGACCGTACATGTATTGTTATCTCATGTATCCCGACCGTACATGTATTGTTATCTCATGTATCCCGACCGTACATGGATTTGTATCTCATGTATCCCAACCGTACATGGATTGTTATCTCATGTATCCCGACCGTACATGTATTGTTATCTCATGTATCCTGACCGTACATGGATTGTTATCTCATGTATCCCAACCGTACATGTATTGTTATCTCATGTATCCCGACCGTACATGTATTGTTATCTCATGTATCCTGACCGTACATGTATTGTTATCTCATGTATCCTGACCGTACATGGATTGTTATCTCATGTATCCCAACCGTACATGTATTGTTATCTCATGTATCCCAACCGTACATGTATTGTTATCTCATGTATCCCGACCGTACATGTATTGTTATCTCATGTATCCCGACCGTACATGGATTTGTATCTCATGTATCCCAACCGTACATGGATTGTTATCTCATGTATCCCGACCGTACATGAATTGTTATCTCATGTATCCCAACCGTACATGTATTGTTATCTCATGTATCCTGACCGTGCATGGATTGTTATCTCATGTATCCCGACCGTACATGGATTGTTATCTCATGTATCCTGACCGTACATGAATTGTTATCTCATGTATCCTGACCGTACATGGATTGTTATCTCATGTATCCTGACCGTACATGGATTGTTATCTCATGTATCCTGACCGTACATGTATTGTTATCTCATGTATCCTGACCGTACATGAATTGTTATCTCATGTATCCCGACCGTACATGTATTGTTATCTCATGTTTCCCAACCGTACATGAATTGGTATCTCATGTATCCCGACCGTACATGTATTGTTATCTCATGTATCCCAACCGTACATGTATTGTTATCTCATGTATCCCAACCGTACATGAATTGGTATCTCATGTATCCTGACCGTACATGTATTGTTATCTCATGTATCCCAACCGTACATGGATTGTTATCTCATGTATCCTGACCGTACATGGATTGTTATCTCATGTATCCCGACCGTACAAGGATTGTTATCTCATGTATCCTGACCGTACATGGATTGTTATCTCATGTATCCCGACCGTACATGTATTGTTATCTCATGTATCCTGACCGTAATGGATTGTTATCTCATCTATCCCGACCGTACATGGATTGTTATCTCATGTATCCCGACCGTACATGGATTGTTATCTCATGTATCCCGACCGTACATGGATTGTTATCTCATGTATCCCGACCGTACATGTATTGTTATCTCATGTATCCCGACCGTACATGGATTGTTATCTCATGTATCCTGACCGTACATGAATTGTTATCTCATGTATCATGACCGTACATGAATTGTTATCTCTTGTATCCTGACCGTACATGTATTGTTATCTCATGTATCCCAACCGTACATGGATTGTTATCTCATGTATCCCGACCGTACATGGATTGTTATCTCATGTATCCTGACCGTACATGAATTGTTATCTCATGTATCATGACCGTACATGAATTGTTATCTCTTGTATCCTGACCGTACATGTATTGTTATCTCATGTATCCCGACCGTACATGTATTGTTATCTCATGTATCCCAACCGTACATGTATTGTAATCTCATGTATCCCGACCGTACATGGATTGTTATCTCATGTATCCTGACCGTACATGTATTGTTATCTCATGTATCCTGACCGTACATGAATTGTTATCTCATGTATCCTGACCGTACATGTATTGTTATCTCATGTATCCTGACCGTACATGGATTGTTATCTCATGTATCCTGACCGTACATGTATTGTTATCTCATGTATCCTGACCGTACATGAATTGTTATCTCATGTATCCTGACCGTACATGTATTGTTATCTCATGTATCCTGACCGTACATGAATTGTTATCTCATGTATCCCGACCGTACATGTATTGTTATATCATGTATCCTGACCGTACATGTATTGTTATCTCATGTATCCCAACCGTACATGGATTGTTATCTCATGTATCCTGACCGTACATGAATTGTTATCTCATGTATCCTGACCGTACATGTATTGTTATCTCATGTATCCCAACCGTACATGTATTGTAATCTCATGTATCCCGACCGTACATGGATTGTTATCTCATGTATCCTGACCGTACATGTATTGTTATCTCATGTATCCTGACCGTACATGAATTGCTATCTCATGTATCCTGACCGTACATGTATTGTTATCTCATGTATCCTGAACGTACATGAATTGTTATCTCATGTATCCCGACCGTGAATGTATTGTTATCTCATGTATCCCAACCGTACATGTATTGTTATCTCATGTATCCTGACCGTACATGTATTGTTATCTCATGTATCCCAACCGTACATGGATTGTTATCTCATGTGATCCTGACCGTACATGGATTGTTATCTCATGTATCCCAACCGTACATGTATTGTTATCTCATGTATCCTGACCGTGCATGGATTGTTATCTCATGTATCCCAACCGTACATGGATTGTTATCACATGTATCCCGACCGTACATGGATTGTTATCTCATGTACTCTGACCGTACATGAATTGTTATCTCATGTATCCCAACCGTACATGGATTGTTTTCTCATGTATCCTGACCGTACATGGATTGTTATCTCATGTATCCTGACCGTACATAGATTGTTATCTCATGTATCCCAACCGTACATGGATTGTTATCTCATGTATCCTGACCGTACATGGATTGGTATCTCATGTATCCCAACCGTACATGGATTGTTATCTCATGTATCCTGACCGTGCATGGATTGTTATCTCATGTATCCCGACCGTACATGGATTGTTATCTCATGTATCCCAACCGTACATGGATTGTTATCTCATGTATCCCAACCGTACATGGATTGTAATCTCATGTATCCCGACCGTACATGGATTGTTATCTCATGTATCCCAACCGTACATGGATTGTTATCTCATGTATCCCAACCGTACATGGATGGTAATCTCATGTATCCCGACCGTACATGGATTGTTATCTCATGTATCCCGACCGTACATGGATTGTTATCTCATGTATCCCAACCGTACATGTATTGTTATCTCATGTATCCCAACCGTACATGGATTGGTATCTCATGTATCCCAACCGTACATGGATTGTTATCTCATGTATCCCAACCGTACATGGATTGTAATCTCATGTATCCCGACCGTACATGGATTGTTATCTCATGTATCCCAACCGTACATGGATTGGTATCTCATGTATCCCGACCGTACATGTATTGTTATCTCATGTATCCCAACCATACATGAATTGCTATCTCATGTATCCCAACCGTACATGGATTGTTATCTCATGTATCCTGACCGTACATGGATTGTTATCTCATGTATCCCGACCGTACAAGGATTGTTATCTCATGTATCCTGACCGTACATGGATTGTTATCTCATGTATCCCGACCGTACATGTATTGTTATCTCATGTATCCTGACCGTAATGGATTGTTATCTCATGTATCCCGACCGTACATGGATTGTTATCTCATGTATCCCGACCGTACATGTATTGTTATCTCATGTATCCCGACCGTACATGGATTGTTATCTCATGTATCCCGACCGTACATGTATTGTTATCTCATGTATCCCGACCGTACATGGATTGTTATCTCATGTATCCTGACCGTACATGAATTGTTATCTCATGTATCATGACCGTACATGAATTGTTATCTCTTGTATCCTGACCGTACATGTATTGTTATCTCATGTATCCCGACCGTACATGTATTGTTATCTCATGTATCCCAACCGTACATGTATTGTAATCTCATGTATCCCGACCGTACATGGATTGTTATCTCATGTATCCTGACCGTACATGTATTGTTATCTCATGTATCCTGACCGTACATGAATTGTTATCTCATGTATCCTGACCGTACATGTATTGTTATCTCATGTATCCTGACCGTACATGGATTGTTATCTCATGTATCCTGACCGTACATGTATTGTTATCTCATGTATCCTGACCGTACATGAATTGTTATCTCATGTATCCTGACCGTACATGTATTGTTATCTCATGTATCCTGACCGTACATGAATTGTTATCTCATGTATCCCGACCGTACATGTATTGTTATATCATGTATCCTGACCGTACATGTATTGTTATCTCATGTATCCCAACCGTACATGGATTGTTATCTCATGTATCCTGACCGTACATGAATTGTTATCTCATGTATCCTGACCGTACATGTATTGTTATCTCATGTATCCCAACCGTACATGGATTGTTATCTCATGTGATCCTGACCGTACATGGATTGTTATCTCATGTATCCCAACCGTACATGTATTGTTATCTCATGTATCCTGACCGTGCATGGATTGTTATCTCATGTATCCCAACCGTACATGGATTGTTATCACATGTATCCCGACCGTACATGGATTGTTATCTCATGTACTCTGACCGTACATGAATTGTTATCTCATGTATCCCAACCGTACATGGATTGTTTTCTCATGTATCCTGACCGTACATGGATTGTTATCTCATGTATCCTGACCGTACATAGATTGTTATCTCATGTATCCCAACCGTACATGGATTGTTATCTCATGTATCCTGACCGTACATGGATTGGTATCTCATGTATCCCAACCGTACATGGATTGTTATCTCATGTATCCTGACCGTGCATGGATTGTTATCTCATGTATCCCGACCGTACATGGATTGTTATCTCATGTATCCCAACCGTACATGGATTGTTATCTCATGTATCCCAACCGTACATGGATTGTAATCTCATGTATCCCGACCGTACATGGATTGTTATCTCATGTATCCCAACCGTACATGGATTGTTATCTCATGTATCCCAACCGTACATGGATGGTAATCTCATGTATCCCGACCGTACATGGATTGTTATCTCATGTATCCCGACCGTACATGGATTGTTATCTCATGTATCCCAACCGTACATGTATTGTTATCTCATGTATCCCAACCGTACATGGATTGGTATCTCATGTATCCCAACCGTACATGGATTGTTATCTCATGTATCCCAACCGTACATGGATTGTAATCTCATGTATCCCGACCGTACATGGATTGTTATCTCATGTATCCCAACCGTACATGGATTGGTATCTCATGTATCCCGACCGTACATGTATTGTTATCTCATGTATCCCAACCATACATGAATTGCTATCTCATGTATCCCAACCGTACATGGATTGTAATCTCATGTATCCTGACCGTGCATGGATTGTTATCTCATGTATCCTGACCGTACATGGATTGTAATCTGATGTATCCTGACCGTACATGGATTGTTATCTCATGTATCCCAACCGTACATGTATTGTTATCTCATGTATCCCGACCGTACATGTATTGTTATCTCATGTATCCCGACCGTACATGTATTGTTATCTCATGTATCCCGACCGTACATGGATTTGTATCTCATGTATCCCAACCGTACATGGATTGTTATCTCATGTATCCCGACCGTACATGTATTGTTATCTCATGTATCCTGACCGTACATGGATTGTTATCTCATGTATCCCAACCGTACATGAATTGTTATCTCATGTATCCCGACGTACATGTATTGTTATCTCATGTATCCTGACCGTACATGTATTGTTATCTCATGTATCCTGACCGTACATGGATTGTTATCTCATGTATCCCAACCGTACATGTATTGTTATCTCATGTATCCCAACCGTACATGTATTGTTATCTCATGTATCCCGACCGTACATGTATTGTTATCTCATGTATCCCGACCGTACATGGATTTGTATCTCATGTATCCCAACCGTACATGGATTGTTATCTCATGTATCCCGACCGTACATGAATTGTTATCTCATGTATCCCAACCGTACATGTATTGTTATCTCATGTATCCTGACCGTGCATGGATTGTTATCTCATGTATCCCGACCGTACATGGATTGTTATCTCATGTATCCTGACCGTACATGAATTGTTATCTCATGTATCCTGACCGTACATGGATTGTTATCTCATGTATCCTGACCGTACATGGATTGTTATCTCATGTATCCTGACCGTACATGTATTGTTATCTCATGTATCCTGACCGTACATGAATTGTTATCTCATGTATCCCGACCGTACATGTATTGTTATCTCATGTATCCCAACCGTACATGAATTGGTATCTCATGTATCCCGACCGTACATGTATTGTTATCTCATGTATCCCAACCGTACATGTATTGTTATCTCATGTATCCCAACCGTACATGAATTGGTATCTCATGTATCCTGACCGTACATGTATTGTTATCTCATGTATCCCAACCGTACATGGATTGTTATCTCATGTATCCTGACCGTACATGGATTGTTATCTCATGTATCCCGACCGTACAAGGATTGTTATCTCATGTATCCTGACCGTACATGGATTGTTATCTCATGTATCCCGACCGTACATGTATTGTTATCTCATGTATCCTGACCGTAATGGATTGTTATCTCATCTATCCCGACCGTACATGGATTGTTATCTCATGTATCCCGACCGTACATGGATTGTTATCTCATGTATCCCGACCGTACATGGATTGTTATCTCATGTATCCCGACCGTACATGTATTGTTATCTCATGTATCCCGACCGTACATGGATTGTTATCTCATGTATCCTGACCGTACATGAATTGTTATCTCATGTATCATGACCGTACATGAATTGTTATCTCTTGTATCCTGACCGTACATGTATTGTTATCTCATGTATCCCGACCGTACATGTATTGTTATCTCATGTATCCCAACCGTACATGTATTGTAATCTCATGTATCCCGACCGTACATGGATTGTTATCTCATGTATCCTGACCGTACATGTATTGTTATCTCATGTATCCTGACCGTACATGAATTGTTATCTCATGTATCCCAACCGTACATGGATTGTTATCTCATGTATCCTGACCGTACATGGATTGGTATCTCATGTATCCCAACCGTACATGGATTGTTATCTCATGTATCCTGACCGTGCATGGATTGTTATCTCATGTATCCCGACCGTACATGGATTGTTATCTCATGTATCCCAACCGTACATGGATTGTTATCTCATGTATCCCAACCGTACATGGATTGTAATCTCATGTATCCCGACCGTACATGGATTGTTATCTCATGTATCCCAACCGTACATGGATTGTTATCTCATGTATCCCAACCGTACATGGATGGTAATCTCATGTATCCCGACCGTACATGGATTGTTATCTCATGTATCCCGACCGTACATGGATTGTTATCTCATGTATCCCAACCGTACATGTATTGTTATCTCATGTATCCCAACCGTACATGGATTGGTATCTCATGTATCCCAACCGTACATGGATTGTTATCTCATGTATCCCAACCGTACATGGATTGTAATCTCATGTATCCCGACCGTACATGGATTGTTATCTCATGTATCCCAACCGTACATGGATTGGTATCTCATGTATCCCGACCGTACATGTATTGTTATCTCATGTATCCCAACCATACATGAATTGCTATCTCATGTATCCCAACCGTACATGGATTGTAATCTCATGTATCCTGACCGTGCATGGATTGTTATCTCATGTATCCTGACCGTACATGGATTGTAATCTGATGTATCCTGACCGTACATGGATTGTTATCTCATGTATCCCAACCGTACATGTATTGTTATCTCATGTATCCCGACCGTACATGTATTGTTATCTCATGTATCCCGACCGTACATGTATTGTTATCTCATGTATCCCGACCGTACATGGATTTGTATCTCATGTATCCCAACCGTACATGGATTGTTATCTCATGTATCCCGACCGTACATGTATTGTTATCTCATGTATCCTGACCGTACATGGATTGTTATCTCATGTATCCCAACCGTACATGAATTGTTATCTCATGTATCCCGACGTACATGTATTGTTATCTCATGTATCCTGACCGTACATGTATTGTTATCTCATGTATCCTGACCGTACATGGATTGTTATCTCATGTATCCCAACCGTACATGTATTGTTATCTCATGTATCCCAACCGTACATGTATTGTTATCTCATGTATCCCGACCGTACATGTATTGTTATCTCATGTATCCCGACCGTACATGGATTTGTATCTCATGTATCCCAACCGTACATGGATTGTTATCTCATGTATCCCGACCGTACATGAATTGTTATCTCATGTATCCCAACCGTACATGTATTGTTATCTCATGTATCCTGACCGTGCATGGATTGTTATCTCATGTATCCCGACCGTACATGGATTGTTATCTCATGTATCCTGACCGTACATGAATTGTTATCTCATGTATCCTGACCGTACATGGATTGTTATCTCATGTATCCTGACCGTACATGGATTGTTATCTCATGTATCCTGACCGTACATGTATTGTTATCTCATGTATCCTGACCGTACATGAATTGTTATCTCATGTATCCCGACCGTACATGTATTGTTATCTCATGTATCCCAACCGTACATGAATTGGTATCTCATGTATCCCGACCGTACATGTATTGTTATCTCATGTATCCCAACCGTACATGTATTGTTATCTCATGTATCCCAACCGTACATGAATTGGTATCTCATGTATCCTGACCGTACATGTATTGTTATCTCATGTATCCCAACCGTACATGGATTGTTATCTCATGTATCCTGACCGTACATGGATTGTTATCTCATGTATCCCGACCGTACAAGGATTGTTATCTCATGTATCCTGACCGTACATGGATTGTTATCTCATGTATCCCGACCGTACATGTATTGTTATCTCATGTATCCTGACCGTAATGGATTGTTATCTCATCTATCCCGACCGTACATGGATTGTTATCTCATGTATCCCGACCGTACATGGATTGTTATCTCATGTATCCCGACCGTACATGGATTGTTATCTCATGTATCCCGACCGTACATGTATTGTTATCTCATGTATCCTGACCGTACATGAATTGTTATCTCATGTATCCTGACCGTACATGTATTGTTATCTCATGTATCCTGACCGTACATGGATTGTTATCTCATGTATCCTGACCGTACATGTATTGTTATCTCATGTATCCTGACCGTACATGAATTGTTATCTCATGTATCCTGACCGTACATGTATTGTTATCTCATGTATCCTGACCGTACATGAATTGTTATCTCATGTATCCCGACCGTACATGTATTGTTATATCATGTATCCTGACCGTACATGTATTGTTATCTCATGTATCCCAACCGTACATGGATTGTTATCTCATGTATCCTGACCGTACATGAATTGTTATCTCATGTATCCTGACCGTACATGTATTGTTATCTCATGTATCCCAACCGTACATGTATTGTAATCTCATGTATCCCGACCGTACATGGATTGTTATCTCATGTATCCCGACCGTACATGTATTGTTATCTCATGTATCCTGACCGTACATGAATTGCTATCTCATGTATCCTGACCGTACATGTATTGTTATCTCATGTATCCTGAACGTACATGAATTGTTATCTCATGTATCCCGACCGTGAATGTATTGTTATCTCATGTATCCCAACCGTACATGTATTGTTATCTCATGTATCCTGACCGTACATGTATTGTTATCTCATGTATCCCAACCGTACATGGATTGTTATCTCATGTGATCCTGACCGTACATGGATTGTTATCTCATGTATCCCAACCGTACATGTATTGTTATCTCATGTATCCCAACCGTACATGGATTGTTATCACATGTATCCCGACCGTACATGGATTGTTATCTCATGTATTCTGACCGTACATGAATTGTTATCTCATGTATCCCAACCGTACATGGATTGTTTTCTCATGTATCCTGACCGTACATGGATTGTTATCTCATGTATCCTGACCGTACATAGATTGTTATCTCATGTATCCCAACCGTACATGGATTGTTATCTCATGTATCCTGACCGTACATGGATTGGTATCTCATGTATCCCAACCGTACATGGATTGTTATCTCATGTATCCTGACCGTGCATGGATTGTTATCTCATGTATCCCGACCGTACATGGATTGTTATCTCATGTATCCCAACCGTACATGGATTGTTATCTCATGTATCCCAACCGTACATGGATTGTAATCTCATGTATCCCGACCGTACATGGATTGTTATCTCATGTATCCCAACCGTACATGGATTGTTATCTCATGTATCCCAACCGTACATGGATGGTAATCTCATGTATCCCGACCGTACATGGATTGTTATCTCATGTATCCCGACCGTACATGGATTGTTATCTCATGTATCCCAACCGTACATGTATTGTTATCTCATGTATCCCAACCGTACATGGATTGGTATCTCATGTATCCCAACCGTACATGGATTGTTATCTCATGTATCCCAACCGTACATGGATTGTAATCTCATGTATCCCGACCGTACATGGATTGTTATCTCATGTATCCCAACCGTACATGGATTGGTATCTCATGTATCCTGACCGTACATGGATTGTTATCTCATGTATCCTGACCGTGCATGGATTGTTATCTCATGTATCCTGACCGTACATGTATTGTTATCTCATGTATCCCGACCGTACATGGATTGTTATCTCATGTATCCCAACCGTACATGTATTGTTATCTCATGTATCCCAACCGTACATGGATTGGTATCTCATGTATCCTGACCGTACATGTATTGTTATCTCATGTATCCCAACCGTACATGTATTGTTATCTCATGTATCCTGACCGTACATGGATTGTTATCTCATGTATCCCAACCGTACATGTATTGTTATCTCATGTATCCTGACCGTACATGGATTGTTATCTCATGTATCCTGACCGTACATGTATTGTTATCTCATGTATCCCAACCGTACATGGATTGTTATCTCATGTATCCTGACCGTACATGGATTGTTATCTCATGTATCCTGACCGTGCATGGATTGTTATCTCATGTATCCTGACCGTGCATGGATTGTTATCTCATGTATCCTGACCGTACATGGATTGTTATCTCATGTATCCTGACCGTACTTGGATTGTTATCTCATGTATCCTGACCGTACATGGATTGTTATCTCATGTATCCTGACCGTGCATGGATTGTTATCTCATGTATCCTGACCGTACATGGATTGTTATCTCATGTATCCTGACCGTACATGGATTGTTATCTCATGTATCCTGACCGTGCATGGATTGTTATCTCATGTATCCCAACCGTACATGGATTGTTATCTCATGTATCCTGACCGTACATGTAATGTTATCTCATGTATCCCGACCGTACATGGATTGTTATCTGATGTATCCCGACCGTACATGGATTGGTATCTCATGTATCCTGACCGTACATGGATTGGTATCTCATGTATCCCGACCGTACATGGATTGTTATCTCATGTATCCCGACCGTACATGGATTGTTATCTCATGTATCCTGACCGTACATGAATTGTTATCTCATGTATCCTGACCGTGCATGGATTGGTATCTCATGTATCCCGACCGTACATGGATTGTAATCTCATGTATCCTGATCGTACATGAATTGTTATATCATGTATCCCAACCGTACATGAATTGTTATCTCATGTATCCCGTCCGTACATGTATTGTTATCTCATGTATCCTGACCGTACATGAATTGTTATCTCATGTATCCCGTCCGTACATGTATTGTTATCTCATGTATCCTGACCGTGCATGGATTTTTATCTCATGTATCCTGACCGTACATGAATTGTTATCTCATGTATCCTGACCGTACATGGATTGGTATCTCATGTATCCCAACCGTACATGAATTGTTATCTCATGTATCCCGTCCGTACATGTATTGTTATCTCATGTTTCCCAACCGTACATGTATTGTTATCTCATGTATCCCGACCGTACATGGATTGTTATCTCATGTATCCTGACCGTACATGGATTGTTATCTCATGTATCCTGACCGTGCATGGATTGTTATCTCATGTATCCCGACCGTACATGTTTTGTTATCTCATGTATCCCGACCGTACATGGATTGTTATCTCATGTATCCTGACCGTGCATGGATTGTTATCTCATGTATCCCGACCGTACATGGATTGTTATCTCATGTATGCTGACCGTGCATGGATTGTTATCTCATGTATGCTGACCGTGCATGGATTGTTATCTCATGTATCCCGACCGTACATGTATTGTTATCTCATGTATGCTGACCGTGCATGGATTGTTATCTCATGTATGCTGACCGTGCATGGATTGTTATCTCATGTATCCCGACCGTACATGGATTGTTATCTCATGTATGCTGACCGTACATGGATTGTTATCTCATGTATCCCAACCGTACATGGATTGTTATCTCATGTATCCCAACCGTACATGGATTGTAATCTCATGTATCCCGACCGTACATGGATTGTTATCTCATGTATCCCAACCGTACATGGATTGTTATCTCATGTATCCCAACCGTACATGGATGGTAATCTCATGTATCCCGACCGTACATGGATTGTTATCTCATGTATCCCGACCGTACATGGATTGTTATCTCATGTATCCCAACCGTACATGTATTGTTATCTCATGTATCCCAACCGTACATGGATTGGTATCTCATGTATCCCAACCGTACATGGATTGTTATCTCATGTATCCCAACCGTACATGGATTGTAATCTCATGTATCCCGACCGTACATGGATTGTTATCTCATGTATCCCAACCGTACATGGATTGGTATCTCATGTATCCTGACCGTACATGGATTGTTATCTCATGTATCCTGACCGTGCATGGATTGTTATCTCATGTATCCTGACCGTACATGTATTGTTATCTCATGTATCCCGACCGTACATGGATTGTTATCTCATGTATCCCAACCGTACATGTATTGTTATCTCATGTATCCCAACCGTACATGGATTGGTATCTCATGTATCCTGACCGTACATGTATTGTTATCTCATGTATCCCAACCGTACATGTATTGTTATCTCATGTATCCTGACCGTACATGGATTGTTATCTCATGTATCCCAACCGTACATGTATTGTTATCTCATGTATCCTGACCGTACATGGATTGTTATCTCATGTATCCTGACCGTACATGTATTGTTATCTCATGTATCCCAACCGTACATGGATTGTTATCTCATGTATCCTGACCGTACATGGATTGTTATCTCATGTATCCTGACCGTGCATGGATTGTTATCTCATGTATCCTGACCGTGCATGGATTGTTATCTCATGTATCCTGACCGTACATGGATTGTTATCTCATGTATCCTGACCGTACTTGGATTGTTATCTCATGTATCCTGACCGTACATGGATTGTTATCTCATGTATCCTGACCGTGCATGGATTGTTATCTCATGTATCCTGACCGTACATGGATTGTTATCTCATGTATCCTGACCGTACATGGATTGTTATCTCATGTATCCTGACCGTGCATGGATTGTTATCTCATGTATCCCAACCGTACATGGATTGTTATCTCATGTATCCTGACCGTACATGTAATGTTATCTCATGTATCCCGACCGTACATGGATTGTTATCTGATGTATCCCGACCGTACATGGATTGGTATCTCATGTATCCTGACCGTACATGGATTGGTATCTCATGTATCCCGACCGTACATGGATTGTTATCTCATGTATCCCGACCGTACATGGATTGTTATCTCATGTATCCTGACCGTACATGAATTGTTATCTCATGTATCCTGACCGTGCATGGATTGGTATCTCATGTATCCCGACCGTACATGGATTGTAATCTCATGTATCCTGACCGTACATGAATTGTTATCTCATGTATCCCAACCGTACATGAATTGTTATCTCATGTATCCCGTCCGTACATGTATTGTTATCTCATGTATCCTGACCGTGCATGGATTGTTATCTCATGTATCCCAACCGTACATGAATTGTTATCTCATGTATCCCGTCCGTACATGTATTGTTATCTCATGTATCCTGACCGTGCATGGATTTTTATCTCATGTATCCTGACCGTACATGAATTGTTATCTCATGTATCCTGACCGTACATGGATTGGTATCTCATGTATTCCAACCGTACATGAATTGTTATCTCATGTATCCCGTCCGTACATGTATTGTTATCTCATGTATCCCAACCGTACATGTATTGTTATCTCATGTATCCCGACCGTACATGGATTGTTATCTCATGTATCCTGACCGTACATGGATTGTTATCTCATGTATCCTGACCGTGCATGGATTGTTATCTCATGTATCCCGACCGTACATGTTTTGTTATCTCATGTATCCCGACCGTACATGGATTGTTATCTCATGTATCCTGACCGTGCATGGATTGTTATCTCATGTATCCCGACCGTACATGGATTGTTATCTCATGTATGCTGACCGTGCATGGATTGTTATCTCATGTATGCTGACCGTGCATGGATTGTTATCTCATGTATCCCGACCGTACATGTATTGTTATCTCATGTATGCTGACCGTGCATGGATTGTTATCTCATGTATGCTGACCGTGCATGGATTGTTATCTCATGTATCCCGACCGTACATGGATTGTTATCTCATGTATGCTGACCGTACATGGATTGTTATCTCATGTATCCCAACCGTGCATGGATTGTTATCTCATGTATCCCAACCGTACATGGATTGTTATCTCATGTATCCCAACCGTACATGGATTGTTATCTCATGTATCCTGACCGTGCATGGATTGTTATCTCATGTATTCCGACCGTACATGTTTTGTTATCTCATGTATCCCGACCGTACATGGATTGTTATCTCATGTATCCCAACCGTACATGGATTGTTATCTCATGCATCCCGACCGTACATGGATTGTTATCTCATGTATCCTCACCGTACATGTTTTGTTATCTCATGTATCCCAACCGTACATGGATTGTTATCTCATGTATCCCAACCGTACATGGATTGTTATCTCATGTATCCCAACCGTACATGGATTGTTATCTCATGTATCCCGACCGTACATGGATTGTTATCTCATGTATCCTGACCGTGCATGGATTGTTATCTCATGTATCCCAACCGTACATGGATTGTTATCTCATGTATGTTATATCATGTATCCCAACCGTACATGGATTGTTATCTCGTGTATCCTGACCGTGCATGGATTGTTATCTCATGTATCCCGTCCGTACATGTATTGTTATCTCATGTATCCCAACCGTACATGTATTGTTATCTCATGTATCCTGACCGTACATGGATTCTTATCTCATGTATCCTGACCGTACATGGATTGTTATATCATGTATCCGACCGTACCTGGATTGTAATCTCATGTATCCCAACCGTACATGTATTGTAATCTCATGTATCCCGACCGTACATGTATTGTAATCTCATGTATCCCGACCGTACATGTATTGTTATCTCATGTATCCTGACCGTACATGGATTGTTATCTCATGTATCCCAACCGTACATGGATTGTTATCTCATGTATCCGGACCGTACATGAATTGTTATCTCATGTATCCCAACCGTACATGGATTGTTATCTCATGTATCCCGACCGTACATGGATTGTTATCTCATGTATCCCGACCGTACATGTATTGTTATCTCATGTATCCTGACCGTACATGAATTGTTATCTCATGTATCTCGACCGTACATGGATTGTTATCTCATGTATCCTGACCGTACATGGATTGTTATCTCATATATCCCGACCGTACATGTATTGTTATCTCATGTATCCTGACCGTACATGGATTGTTATCTCATGTATCCCGACCGTACATGGATTGTTATCTCATGTATCCCGACTGTACATGTATTGTTATCTCATGTATCCCGATCGTACATGGATTGTTATCTCATGTATCCTGACCGTACATGTATTGTTATCTCATGTATCCTGACCGTACATGGATTGTTATCTCATGTATCCCAACCGTACATGGATTGTTATCTCATGTATCCCGACCGTACATGAATTGTTATCTCATGTATCCTGACCGTACATGTATTGTTATCTCATGTATCGCGACCGTACATGGATTGTTATCTCATGTATACTGACCGTACATGGATTGTTATCTCATGTATCCTGACCGTACATGGATTGTAATCTCATGTATCCCAACCGTACATGGATTGTAATCTCATGTATCCTGACCGTACATGTATTGTTATCTCATGTATCCTGACCGTACATGGATTGTTATCTCATGTATCCCGACCGTACATGGATTGTTATCTCATGTATCCCAACCGTGCATGGATTGTTATCTCATGTATCCCAACCGTACATGGATTGTTATTTCATGTATCCCGACCGTACATGAATTGTTATCTCATGTATCCTGACCGTACATGGATTGTTATCTCATGTATCCCGACCGTACATGGATTGTTATCTCATGTATCCCAACCGTACATGGATTGTTATCTCATGTATCCTGACCGTGCATGGATTGTTATCTCATGTATCCCAACCGTACATGGATTGTAATCTCATGTATCCTGACCGTACATGGATTGTTATTTCATGTATCCTGACCGTGCATGAATTGTTATCTCATGTATCCTGACCGTACATGGATTGTTATCTCATGTATCCCAACCGTACATGGATTGTTATCTCATGTATCCTGACCGTACATGGATTGTTATCTCATGTATCCTGACCGTACATGGATTGTTATCTCATGTATCCTGACCGTACATGGATTGTTATCTCATGTATCCCGACAGTACATGGATTGTTATCTCATGTATCGCGACCGTACATGGATTGTTATCTCATGTATCCCAACCGTACATGGATTGTTATCTCATGTATCCTGACCGTACATGGATTGTTATCTCATGTATCCTGACCGTACATGGATTGTTATCTCATGTATCCTGACCGTACATGGATTGTTATCTCATGTATCCCGACCGTACATGGATTGTTATCTCATGTATTCCGACCGTACATGGATTGTTATCTCATGTATCCCAACCGTACATCGATTGTTATCTCATGTATCCTGACCGTACATGGATTGTTATCTCATGTATCCCGACCGTACATGTATTGTTATCTCATGTATCCCAACCATACATGAATTGTTATCTCATGTATCCCAACCGTACATGGATTGTAATCTCATGTATCCTGACCGTGCATGGATTGTTATCTCATGTATCCTGACCGTACATGGATTGTAATCTCATGTATCCTGACCGTACATGGATTGTTATCTCATGTATCCCAACCGTACATGTATTGTTATCTCATGTATCCCGACCGTACATGTATTGTTATCTCATGTATCCCGACCGTACATGTATTGTTATCTCATGTATCCCGACCGTACATGGATTTGTATCTCATGTATCCCAACCGTACATGGATTGTTATCTCATGTATCCCGACCGTACATGTATTGTTATCTCATGTATCCTGACCGTACATGGATTGTTATCTCATGTATCCCAACCGTACATGTATTGTTATCTCATGTATCCCGACCGTACATGTATTGTTATCTCATGTATCCTGACCGTACATGTATTGTTATCTCATGTATCCTGACCGTACATGGATTGTTATCTCATGTATCCCAACCGTACATGTATTGTTATCTCATGTATCCCAACCGTACATAGATTGTTATCTCATGTATCCCGACCGTACATGTATTGTTATCTCATGTATCCCGACCGTACATGGATTTGTATCTCATGTATCCTGACCGTACATGGATTGTTATCTCATGTATCCTGACCGTACATGGATTGTTATCTCATGTATCCCAACCGTACATGTATTGTTATCTCATGTATCCTGACCGTGCATGGATTGTTATCTCATGTATCCCAACCGTACATGTATTGTTATCTCATGTATCCCAACCGTACATGGATTGTTATCTCATGTATCCCGACCGTACATGTATTGTTATCTCATCTATCCCGACCGTACATGGATTTGTATCTCATGTATCCTGACCGTACATGGATTGTTATCTCATGTATCCCGACCGTACATGTATTGTTATCTCATGTATCCCGACCGTACATGGATTTGTATCTCATGTATCCCAACCGTACATGGATTGTTATCTCATGTATCCCGACCGTACATGAATTGTTATCTCATGTATCCCAACCGTACATGTATTGTTATCTCATGTATCCTGACCGTGCATGGATTGTTATCTCATGTATCCCGACCGTACATGGATTGTTATCTCATGTATCCTGACCGTACATGAATTGTTATCTCATGTATCCTGACCGTACATGGATTGTTATCTCATGTATCCCGACCGTACATGGATTGTTATCTCATGTATCCTGACCGTACATGGATTGTTATCTCATGTATCCTGACCGTACATGTATTGTTATCTCATGTATCCTGACCGTACATGAATTGTTATCTCATGTATCCCGACCGTACATGTATTGTTATCTCATGTATCCCAACCGTACATGGATTGGTATCTCATGTATCCTGACCGTACATGTATTGTTATCTCATGTATCCCAACCGTACATGGATTGTTATCTCATGTATCCTGACCGTACATGGATTGTTATCTCATGTATCCCGACCGTACATGTATTGTTATCTCATGTATCCTGACCGTAATGGATTGTTATCTCATGTATCCCGACCGTACATGGATTGTTATCTCATGTATCCCGACCGTACATGTATTGTTATCTCATGTATCCCGACCGTACATGGATTGTTATCTCATGTATCCTGACCGTACATGTATTGTTATCTCATGTATCCCGACCGTACATGGATTGTTATCTCATGTATCCTGACCGTACATGAATTGTTATCTCATGTATCATGACCGTACATGAATTGTTATCTCATGTATCCTGACCGTACATGTATTGTTATCTCATGTATCCCGACCGTACATGTATTGTTATCTCATGTATCCCAACCGTACATGTATTGTAATCTCATGTATCCCGACCGTACATGGATTGTTATATCATGTATCCTGACCGTACATGTATTGTTATCTCATGTATCCTGACCGTACATGAATTGTTATCTCATGTATCCTGACCGTACATGTATTGTTATCTCATGTATCCTGACCGTACATGGATTGTTATCTCATGTATCCCGACCGTACATGTTTTGTTATCTCATGTATCCTGACCGTACATGAATTGTTATCTCATGTATCCGGACCGTACATGTATTGTTATCTCATGTATCCTGACCGTACATGAATTGTTATCTCATGTATCCCGACCGTACATGTATTGTTATCTCATGTATCCTGACCGTACATGTATTGTTAACTCATGTATCCCAACCGTACATGGATTGTTATCTCATGTATCCTGACCGTACATGAATTGTTATCTCATGTATTCTGACCGTACATGTATTGTTATCTAATGTATCCCAACCGTACATGGATTGTAATCTCATGTATCCCGACCGTACATGGATTGTTATCTCATGTATCCTGACCGTACATGTATTGTTATCTCATGTATCCTGACCGTACATGGAATGTTATCTCATGTATCCTGACCGTACATGGATTGTTATCTCATGTATCCTGACCGTACATGGATTGTTATCTCATGTATGCTGACCGTACATGGATTGTTATCTCATGTATCCCGACCGTACATGGATTGTTATCTCATGTATTCCGACCGTACATGGATTGTTATCTCATGTATCCCCACCGTACATCGATTGTTATCTCATGTATCCTGACCGTACATGGATTGTTATCTCATGTATCCCGACCGTACATGTATTGTTATCTCATGTATCCCAACCATACATGAATTGTTATCTCATGTATCTCAACCGTACATGGATTGTAATCTCATGTATCCTGACCGTGCATGGATTGTTATCTCATGTATCCTGACCGTACATGGATTGTAATCTCATGTATCCTGACCGTACATGGATTGTTATCTCATGTATCCCAACCGTACATGTATTGTTATCTCATGTATCCCGACCGTACATGTATTGTTATCTCATGTATCCCGACCGTACATGTATTGTTATCTCATGTATCCCGACCGTACATGGATTTGTATCTCATGTATCCCAACCGTACATGGATTGTTATCTCATGTATCCCGACCGTACATGTATTGTTATCTCATGTATCCTGACCGTACATGGATTGTTATCTCATGTATCCCAACCGTACATGTATTGTTATCTCATGTATCCCGACCGTACATGTATTGTTATCTCATGTATCCTGACCGTACATGTATTGTTATCTCATGTATCCTGACCGTACATGGATTGTTATCTCATGTATCCCAACCGTACATGTATTGTTATCTCATGTATCCCAACCGTACATAGATTGTTATCTCATGTATCCCGACCGTACATGTATTGTTATCTCATGTATCCCGACCGTACATGGATTTGTATCTCATGTATCCTGACCGTACATGGATTGTTATCTCATGTATCCTGACCGTACATGGATTGTTATCTCATGTATCCCAACCGTACATGTATTGTTATCTCATGTATCCTGACCGTGCATGGATTGTTATCTCATGTATCCCAACCGTACATGTATTGTTATCTCATGTATCCCAACCGTACATGGATTGTTATCTCATGTATCCCGACCGTACATGTATTGTTATCTCATGTATCCCGACCGTACATGGATTTGTATCTCATGTATCCTGACCGTACATGGATTGTTATCTCATGTATCCCGACCGTACATGTATTGTTATCTCATGTATCCCGACCGTACATGGATTTGTATCTCATGTATCCCAACCGTACATGGATTGTTATCTCATGTATCCCGACCGTACATGAATTGTTATCTCATGTATCCCAACCGTACATGTATTGTTATCTCATGTATCCTGACCGTGCATGGATTGTTATCTCATGTATCCCGACCGTACATGGATTGTTATCTCATGTATCCTGACCGTACATGAATTGTTATCTCATGTATCCTGACCGTACATGGATTGTTATCTCATGTATCCCGACCGTACATGGATTGTTATCTCATGTATCCTGACCGTACATGGATTGTTATCTCATGTATTCTGACCGTACATGTATTGTTATCTCATGTATCCTGACCGTACATGAATTGTTATCTCATGTATCCCGACCGTACATGTATTGTTATCTCATGTATCCCAACCGTACATGGATTGGTATCTCATGTATCCTGACCGTACATGTATTGTTATCTCATGTATCCCAACCGTACATGGATTGTTATCTCATGTATCCTGACCGTACATGGATTGTTATCTCATGTATCCCGACCGTACATGTATTGTTATCTCATGTATCCTGACCGTAATGGATTGTTATCTCATGTATCCCGACCGTACATGGATTGTTATCTCATGTATCCCGACCGTACATGTATTGTTATCTCATGTATCCCGACCGTACATGGATTGTTATCTCATGTATCCCGACCGTACATGTATTGTTATCTCATGTATCCCGACCGTACATGGATTGTTATCTCATGTATCCTGACCGTACATGAATTGTTATCTCATGTATCATGACCGTACATGAATTGTTATCTCATGTATCCTGACCGTACATGTATTGTTATCTCATGTATCCCGACCGTACATGTATTGTTATCTCATGTATCCCAACCGTACATGTATTGTAATCTCATGTATCCCGACCGTACATGGATTGTTATCTCATGTATCCTGACCGTACATGTATTGTTATCTCATGTATCCTGACCGTACATGAATTGTTATCTCATGTATCCTGACCGTACATGTATTGTTATCTCATGTATCCTGACCGTACATGGATTGTTATCTCATGTATCCCGACCGTACATGTTTTGTTATCTCATGTATCCTGACCGTACATGAATTGTTATATCATGTATCCTGACCGTACATGTATTGTTATCTCATGTATCCTGACCGTACATGAATTGTTATCTCATGTATCCCGACCGTACATGTATTGTTATCTCATGTATCCTGACCGTACATGTATTGTTAACTCATGTATCCCAACCGTACATGGATTGTTATCTCATGTATCCTGACCGTACATGAATTGTTATCTCATGTATTCTGACCGTACATGTATTGTAATCTCATGTATCCCGACCGTACATGGATTGTTATCTCATGTATCCTGACCGTACATGTATTGTTATCTCATGTATCCTGACCGTACATGAATTGCTATCTCATGTATCCTGACCGTACATGTATTGTTATCTCATGTATCCTGAACGTACATGAATTGTTATCTCATGTATCCCGACCGTGAATGTATTGTTATCTCATGTATCCCAACCGTACATGTATTGTTATCTCATGTATCCTGACCGTACATGTATTGTTATCTCCTGTATCCCAACCGTACATGGATTGTTATCTCATGTATCCTGACCGTACATGGATTGTTATCTCATGTATCCCAACCGTACATGTATTGTTATCTCATGTATCCTGACCGTGCATGGATTGTTATCTCATGTATCCCAACCGTACATGGATTGTTATCACATGTATCCCGACCGTACATGGATTGTTATCTCATGTATTCTGACCGTACATGAATTGTTATTTCATGTATCCCAACCGTACATGGATTGTTTTCTCATGTATCCTGACCGTACATGGATTGTTATCTCATGTATCCTGACCGTACATGGATTGTTATCTCATGTATCCCAACCGTACATGGATTGTTATCTCATGTATCCTGACCGTACATGGATTGGTATCTCATGTATCCCAACCGTACATGGATTGTTATCTCATGTATCCTGACCGTGCATGGATTGTTATCTCATGTATCCCGACCGTACATGGATTGTTATCTCATGTATCCCAACCGTACATGGATTGTTATCTCATGTATCCCAACCGTACATGGATTGTAATCTCATGTATCCCGACCGTACATGGATTGTTATCTCATGTATCCCAACCGTACATGGATTGTTATCTCATGTATCCCAACCGTACATGGATGGTAATCTCATGTATCCCGACCGTACATGGATTGTTATCTCATGTATCCCGACCGTACATGGATTGTTATCTCATGTATCCCAACCGTACATGTATTGTTATCTCATGTATCCCAACCGTACATGGATTGGTATCTCATGTATCCCAACCGTACATGGATTGTTATCTCATGTATCCCAACCGTACATGGATTGTAATCTCATGTATCCCGACCGTACATGGATTGTTATCTCATGTATCCCAACCGTACATGGATTGGTATCTCATGTATCCTGACCGTACATGGATTGTTATCTCATGTATCCTGACCGTGCATGGATTGTTATCTCATGTATCCTGACCGTACATGTATTGTTATCTCATGTATCCCGACCGTACATGGATTGTTATCTCATGTATCCCAACCGTACATGTATTGTTATCTCATGTATCCCAACCGTACATGGATTAGTATCTCATGTATCCTGACCGTACATGTATTGTTATCTCATGTATCCTGACCGTACATGGATTGTTATCTCATGTATCCCAACCGTACATGTATTGTTATCTCATGTATCCTGACCGTACATGGATTGTTATCTCATGTATCCTGACCGTACATGTATTGTTATCTCATGTATCCCAACCGTACATGGATTGTTATCTCATGTATCCTGACCGTACATGGATTGCTATCTCATGTATCCTGACCGTGCATGGATTGTTATCTCATGTATCCTGACCGTGCATGGATTGTTATCTCATGTATCCTGACCGTACATGGATTGTTATCTCATGTATCCTGACCGTACATGGATTGTTATCTCATGTATCCTGACCGTACATGGATTGTTATCTCATGTATCCTGACCGTGCATGGATTGTTATCTCATGTATCCTGACCGTACATGGATTGTTATCTCATGTATCCTGACCGTACATGGATTGTTATCTCATGTATCCTGACCGTGCATGGATTGTTATCTCATGTATCCCAACCGTACATGGATTGTTATCTCATGTATCCTGACCGTACATGTAATGTTATCTGATGTATCCCGACCGTACATGGATTGTTATCTGATGTATCCCGACCGTACATGGATTGGTATCTCATGTATCCTGACCGTACATGGATTGGTATCTCATGTATCCCGACCGTACATGGATTGTTATCTCATGTATCCCGACCGTACATGGATTGTTATCTCATGTATCCTGACCGTACATGAATTGTTATCTCATGTATCCTGACCGTGCATGGATTGGTATCTCATGTATCCCGACGTACATGGATTGTAATCTCATGTATCCTGACCGTACATGAATTGTTATCTCATGTATCCCAACCGTACATGAATTGTTATCTCATGTATCCCGTCCGTACATGTATTGTTATCTCATGTATCCTGACCGTGCATGGATTGTTATCTCATGTATCCCAACGTACATGAATTGTTATCTCATGTATCCCGTCCGTACATGTATTGTTATCTCATGTATCCTGACCGTGCATGGATTTTGATCTCATGTATCCTGACCGTACATGAATTGTTATCTCATGTATCCTGACCGTACATGGATTGGTATCTCATGTATCCCAACCGTACATGAATTGTTATCTCATGTATCCCGTCCGTACATGTATTGTTATCTCATGTATCCCAACCGTACATGTATTGTTATCTCATGTATCCCGACCGTACATGGATTGTTATCTCATGTATCCTGACCGTACATGGATTGTTATCTCATGTTTCCTGACCGTGCATGGATTGTTATCTCATGTATCCCGACCGTACATGTTTTGTTATCTCATGTATCCCGACCGTACATGGATTGTTATCTCATGTATCCTGACCGTGCATGGATTGTTATCTCATGTATCCCGACCGTACATGGATTGTTATCTCATGTATGCTGACCGTGCATGGATTGTTATCTCATGTATGCTGACCGTGCATGGATTGTTATCTCATGTATCCCGACCGTACATGTATTGTTATCTCATGTATGCTGACCGTGCATGGATTGTTATCTCATGTATGCTGACCGTGCATGGATTGTTATCTCATGTATCCCGACCGTACATGGATTGTTATCTCATGTATCCCAACCGTACATGGATTGTTATCTCATGTATCCCAACCGTACATGGATTGTTATCTCATGTATCCCAACCGTACATGGATTGTTATCTCATGTATCCTGACCGTGCATGGATTGTTATCTCATGTATCCCGACCGTACATGTTTTGTTATCTCATGTATCCCGACCGTACATGGATTGTTATCTCATGTATCCCAACCGTACATGGATTGTTATCTCATGTATCCCGACCGTACATGGATTGTTATCTCATGTATCCTCACCGTACATGTTTTGTTATCTCATGTATCCCAACCGTACATGGATTGTTATCTCATGTATCCCAACGTACATGGATTGTTATCTCATGTATCCCAACCGTACATGGATTGTTATCTCATGTATCCCGACCGTACATGGATTGTTATCTCATGTATCCTGACCGTGCATGGATTGTTATCTCATGTATCCCAACCGTACATGGATTGTTATCTCATGTATCCTGACCGTACATGTATTGTTATCTCATGTATCCCAACCGTACATGGATTGTTATCTCGTGTATCCTGACCGTGCATGGATTGTTATCTCATGTATCCCGTCCGTACATGGATTGTTATCTCATGTATCCCAACCGTACATGTATTGTTATCTCATGTATCCTGACCGTGCATGGATTGTTATCTTATGTATCCTGACCGTACATGTTTTGTTATCTCATGTATCCCAACCGTACATGGATTGTTATCTCATGTATCCCAACCGTACATGGATTGTTATCTCATGTATCCCAACCGTACATGGATTGTTATCTCATGTATCCCGACCGTACATGGATTGTTATCTCATGTATCCTGACCGTGCATGGATTGTTATCTCATGTATCCCAACCGTACATGGATTGTTATCTCATGTATCCTGACCGTACATGTATTGTTATCTCATGTATCCCAACCGTACATGGATTGTTATCTCGTGTATCCTGACCGTGCATGGATTGTTATCTCATGTATCCCGTCCGTACATGGATTGTTATCTCATGTATCCCAACCGTACATGTATTGTTATCTCATGTATCCTGACCGTGCATGGATTGTTATCTTATGTATCCTGACCGTACATGTTTTGTTATCTCATGTATCCCAACCGTACATGGATTGTTATCTCATGTATCCTGACCGTACATGGATTGTTATCTCATGTATCCCAACCGTACATGTATTGTTATCTCATGTATCCTGACCGTGCATGGATTGTTATCTCATGTATCCCAACCGTACATGGATTGTTATCACATGTATCCCGACCGTACATGGATTGTTATCTCATGTATTCTGACCGTACATGAATTGTTATTTCATGTATCCCAACCGTACATGGATTGTTTTCTCATGTATCCTGACCGTACATGGATTGTTATCTCATGTATCCTGACCGTACATGGATTGTTATCTCATGTATCCCAACCGTACATGGATTGTTATCTCATGTATCCTGACCGTACATGGATTGGTATCTCATGTATCCCAACCGTACATGGATTGTTATCTCATGTATCCTGACCGTGCATGGATTGTTATCTCATGTATCCCGACCGTACATGGATTGTTATCTCATGTATCCCAACCGTACATGGATTGTTATCTCATGTATCCCAACCGTACATGGATTGTAATCTCATGTATCCCGACCGTACATGGATTGTTATCTCATGTATCCCAACCGTACATGGATTGTTATCTCATGTATCCCAACCGTACATGGATGGTAATCTCATGTATCCCGACCGTACATGGATTGTTATCTCATGTATCCCGACCGTACATGGATTGTTATCTCATGTATCCCAACCGTACATGTATTGTTATCTCATGTATCCCAACCGTACATGGATTGGTATCTCATGTATCCCAACCGTACATGGATTGTTATCTCATGTATCCCAACCGTACATGGATTGTAATCTCATGTATCCCGACCGTACATGGATTGTTATCTCATGTATCCCAACCGTACATGGATTGGTATCTCATGTATCCTGACCGTACATGGATTGTTATCTCATGTATCCTGACCGTGCATGGATTGTTATCTCATGTATCCTGACCGTACATGTATTGTTATCTCATGTATCCCGACCGTACATGGATTGTTATCTCATGTATCCCAACCGTACATGTATTGTTATCTCATGTATCCCAACCGTACATGGATTAGTATCTCATGTATCCTGACCGTACATGTATTGTTATCTCATGTATCCTGACCGTACATGGATTGTTATCTCATGTATCCCAACCGTACATGTATTGTTATCTCATGTATCCTGACCGTACATGGATTGTTATCTCATGTATCCTGACCGTACATGTATTGTTATCTCATGTATCCCAACCGTACATGGATTGTTATCTCATGTATCCTGACCGTACATGGATTGCTATCTCATGTATCCTGACCGTGCATGGATTGTTATCTCATGTATCCTGACCGTGCATGGATTGTTATCTCATGTATCCTGACCGTACATGGATTGTTATCTCATGTATCCTGACCGTACATGGATTGTTATCTCATGTATCCTGACCGTACATGGATTGTTATCTCATGTATCCTGACCGTGCATGGATTGTTATCTCATGTATCCTGACCGTACATGGATTGTTATCTCATGTATCCTGACCGTACATGGATTGTTATCTCATGTATCCTGACCGTGCATGGATTGTTATCTCATGTATCCCAACCGTACATGGATTGTTATCTCATGTATCCTGACCGTACATGTAATGTTATCTGATGTATCCCGACCGTACATGGATTGTTATCTGATGTATCCCGACCGTACATGGATTGGTATCTCATGTATCCTGACCGTACATGGATTGGTATCTCATGTATCCCGACCGTACATGGATTGTTATCTCATGTATCCCGACCGTACATGGATTGTTATCTCATGTATCCTGACCGTACATGAATTGTTATCTCATGTATCCTGACCGTGCATGGATTGGTATCTCATGTATCCCGACGTACATGGATTGTAATCTCATGTATCCTGACCGTACATGAATTGTTATCTCATGTATCCCAACCGTACATGAATTGTTATCTCATGTATCCCGTCCGTACATGTATTGTTATCTCATGTATCCTGACCGTGCATGGATTGTTATCTCATGTATCCCAACGTACATGAATTGTTATCTCATGTATCCCGTCCGTACATGTATTGTTATCTCATGTATCCTGACCGTGCATGGATTTTGATCTCATGTATCCTGACCGTACATGAATTGTTATCTCATGTATCCTGACCGTACATGGATTGGTATCTCATGTATCCCAACCGTACATGAATTGTTATCTCATGTATCCCGTCCGTACATGTATTGTTATCTCATGTATCCCAACCGTACATGTATTGTTATCTCATGTATCCCGACCGTACATGGATTGTTATCTCATGTATCCTGACCGTACATGGATTGTTATCTCATGTTTCCTGACCGTGCATGGATTGTTATCTCATGTATCCCGACCGTACATGTTTTGTTATCTCATGTATCCCGACCGTACATGGATTGTTATCTCATGTATCCTGACCGTGCATGGATTGTTATCTCATGTATCCCGACCGTACATGGATTGTTATCTCATGTATGCTGACCGTGCATGGATTGTTATCTCATGTATGCTGACCGTGCATGGATTGTTATCTCATGTATCCCGACCGTACATGTATTGTTATCTCATGTATGCTGACCGTGCATGGATTGTTATCTCATGTATGCTGACCGTGCATGGATTGTTATCTCATGTATCCCGACCGTACATGGATTGTTATCTCATGTATGCTGACCGTACATGGATTGTTATCTCATGTATCCCAACCGTACATGGATTGTTATCTCATGTATCCCAACCGTACATGGATTGTTATCTCATGTATCCCAACCGTACATGGATTGTTATCTCATGTATCCTGACCGTGCATGGATTGTTATCTCATGTATCCCGACCGTACATGTTTTGTTATCTCATGTATCCCGACCGTACATGGATTGTTATCTCATGTATCCCAACCGTACATGGATTGTTATCTCATGTATCCCGACCGTACATGGATTGTTATCTCATGTATCCTCACCGTACATGTTTTGTTATCTCATGTATCCCAACCGTACATGGATTGTTATCTCATGTATCCCAACGTACATGGATTGTTATCTCATGTATCCCAACCGTACATGGATTGTTATCTCATGTATCCCGACCGTACATGGATTGTTATCTCATGTATCCTGACCGTGCATGGATTGTTATCTCATGTATCCCAACCGTACATGGATTGTTATCTCATGTATCCTGACCGTACATGTATTGTTATCTCATGTATCCCAACCGTACATGGATTGTTATCTCGTGTATCCTGACCGTGCATGGATTGTTATCTCATGTATCCCGTCCGTACATGGATTGTTATCTCATGTATCCCAACCGTACATGTATTGTTATCTCATGTATCCTGACCGTGCATGGATTGTTATCTTATGTATCCTGACCGTACATGTTTTGTTATCTCATGTATCCCAACCGTACATGGATTGTTATCTCATGTATCCCAACCGTACATGGATTGTTATCTCATGTATCCCAACCGTACATGGATTGTAATCTCATGTATCCCGACCGTACATGGATTGTTATCTCATGTATCCCAACCGTACATGGATTGTTATCTCATGTATCCCAACCGTACATGGATTGTTATCTCATGTATCCCAACCGTACATGGATTGTTATCTCATGTATCCCGACCGTACATGGATTGTTATCTCATGTATCCCAACCGTACATGTATTGTAATCTCATGTATCCTGACCGTACATGTATTGTTATCTCATGTATCCCAACCGTACATGGATTGTTATCTCATGTATCCCGACCGTACATGGATTGGTATCTCATGTATCCCGACCGTACATGGATTGGTATCTCATGTATCCCAACCGTACATGGATTGTTATCTCATGTATCCCAACCGTACATGAATTGCTATCTCATGTATCCCGACCGTACATGGATTGTTATCTCATGTATCCCAACCGTACATGGATTGTTATCTCATGTATCCCAATCGTACATGGATTGTAATCTCATGTATCCCGACCGTACATGGATTGTTATCTCATGTATCCCAACCGTACATGGATTGTAATCTCATGTATCCTGACCGTGCATGGATTGTTATCTCATGTATCCTGACCGTACATGGATTGTTATCTCATGTATCCCAACCGTACATGGATTGTTATCTCATGTATCCCGACCGTACATGGATTGGTATCTCATGTATCCCAACCGTACATGGATTGTAATCTCATGTATCCTGACCGTACATGGATTGTAATCTCATGTATCCCAACGTATATGTATTGTTATTTCATGTATCCCAACCGTACATGGATTGTTATCTCATGTATCCTGACCGTGCATGGATTGTTATCTCATGTATCCCAACCGTACATGGATTGTTATCTCATGTAACCCAACCGTACATGGATTGGTATCTCATGTATCCCGACTGTACATGGATTGTAATCTCATGTATCCTGACCGTACATGGATTGTTATCTCATGTATCCCGACCGTACATGGATTGTAATCTCATGTATCCTGACCGTACATGAATTGTTATCTCATGTATCCCAACCGTACATGGATTGTTATCTCATGTATCCTGACCGTACATGGATTGTTATCTCATGTATCCCAACCGTACATGTATTGTTATCTCATGTATCCTGACCGTACATGGATTGTTATCTCATGTATCCTGACCGTACATGGATTGTTATCTCATGTATCCCGACCGTACATGGATTGTTATCTCATGTCTCCCGACCGTACATGTATTGTTATCTCATGTATCCCGACCGTACATGGATTGTTATCTCATGTATCCCAACCGTACATGGATTGTTATCTCATGTATCCCGACCGTACATGAATTGTTATCTCATGTATCCTGACCGTACATGGATTGTTATCTCATGTATCCCGACCGTACATGTATTGTTATCTCATGTATCCCGACCGTACATGGATTGTTATCTCATGTATCCTGACCGTACATGGATTGTTATCTCATGTATCCTGACCGTACATGGATTGTTATCTCATGTATCCTGACCGTACATGGATTGGTATCTCATGTATCCTGACCGTACATGTATTGTTATCTCATGTATCCCGACCGTACATGGATTGTTATCTCATGTATCCCAACCGTACATGGATTGTAATCTCATGTATCCTGAACGTGCATGGATTGTTATCTCATGTATCCTGACCGTACATGGATTGTTATCTCATGTATCCCGACCGTACATGGATTGGTATCTCATGTATCCCAACCGTACATGGATTGTAATCTCATGTATCCCAACCGTACATGGATTGTAATCTCATGTATCCCGACCGTACATGGATTGTTATCTCATGTATCCCGACCGTACATGGATTGGTATCTCATATATCCCGACCGTACATGTATTGTTATCTCATGTATCCCAACCGTACATGGATTGTAATCTCATGTATCCCGACCGTACATGGATTGTTATCTCATGTATCCCAACCGTACATGGATTGTAATCTCATGTATCCTGACCGTGCATGGATTGTTATCTCATGTATCCTGACCGTACATGGATTGTTATCTCATGTATCCCGACCGTACATGTATTGTTATCTCATGTATCCCGACCGTACATGGATTGTAATCTCATGTATCCCAACCGTACATGTATTGTAATCTCATGTATCCCGACCGTACATGTATTGTAATCTCATGTATCCTGACCGTACATGGATTGTTATCTCATGTATCCCAACCGTACATGTATTGTTATCTCATGTATCCCGACCGTACATGGATTGTAATCTCATGTATCCCAACTGTACATGTATTGTAATCTCATGTATCCCGACCGTACATGTATTGTAATCTCATGTATCCTGACCGTACATAGATTGTTATCTCATGTATCCCGACCGTACATGGATTGTTATCTCATGTATCCCGACCGTACATGGATTGTTATCTCATGTATCCTGACCGTATATGGATTGTTATCTCATGTATCCTGACCGTACATGGATTGTTATCTCATGTATCCTGACCGTACATGTATTGTTATCTCATGTATCCCGACCGTACATGGATTGTTATCTCATGTATCCTGACCGTGCATGGATTGTTATCTCATGTATCCCGACCGTACATGGATTGTTATCTCATGTATGCTGACCGTGCATGGATTGTTATCTCATGTATGCTGACCGTGCATGGATTGTTATCTCATGTATCCCGACCGTACATGTATTGTTATCTCATGTATGCTGACCGTGCATGGATTGTTATCTCATGTATGCTGACCGTGCATGGATTGTTATCTCATGTATCCCGACCGTACATGGATTGTTATCTCATGTATGCTGACCGTACATGGATTGTTATCTCATGTATCCCAACCGTACATGGATTGTTATCTCATGTATCCCAACCGTACATGGATTGTTATCTCATGTATCCCAACCGTACATGGATTGTTATCTCATGTATCCTGACCGTGCATGGATTGTTATCTCATGTATCCCGACCGTACATGTTTTGTTATCTCATGTATCCCGACCGTACATGGATTGTTATCTCATGTATCCCAACCGTACATGGATTGTTATCTCATGTATCCCGACCGTACATGGATTGTTATCTCATGTATCCTCACCGTACATGTTTTGTTATCTCATGTATCCCAACCGTACATGGATTGTTATCTCATGTATCCCAACCGTACATGGATTGTTATCTCATGTATCCCAACCGTACATGGATTGTTATCTCATGTATCCCGACCGTACATGGATTGTTATCTCATGTATCCTGACCGTGCATGGATTGTTATCTCATGTATCCCAACCGTACATGGATTGTTATCTCATGTATCCTGACCGTACATGTATTGTTATCTCATGTATCCCAACCGTACATGGATTGTTATCTCGTGTATCCTGACCGTGCATGGATTGTTATCTCATGTATCCCGTCCGTACATGGATTGTTATCTCATGTATCCCAACCGTACATGTATTGTTATCTCATGTATCCTGACCGTGCATGGATTGTTATCTTATGTATCCTGACCGTACATGTTTTGTTATCTCATGTATCCAAACCGTACATGGATTGTTATCTCATGTATCCCAACCGTACATGGATTGTTATCTCATGTATCCCAACCGTACATGGATTGTAATCTCATGTATCCCGACCGTACATGGATTGTTATCTCATGTATCCCAACCGTACATGGATTGTTATCTCATGTATCCCAACCGTACATGGATTGTTATCTCATGTATCCCAACCGTACATGGATTGTTTTCTCATGTATCCCGGCCGTACATGGATTGTTATCTCATGTATCCCAACCGTACATGTATTGTAATCTCATGTATCCTGACCGTACATGTATTGTTATCTCATGTATCCCAACCGTACATGGATTGTTATCTCATGTATCCCGACCGTACATGGATTGGTATCTCATGTATCCCGACCGTACATGGATTGGTATCTCATGTATCCCAACCGTACATGGATTGTTATCTCATGTATCCCAACCGTACATGAATTGTTATCTCATGTATCCCGACCGTACATGGATTGTTATCTCATGTATCCCAACCGTACATGGATTGTTATCTCATGTATCCCAATCGTACATGGATTGTAATCTCATGTATCCCGACCGTACATGGATTGTTATCTCATGTATCCCAACCGTACATGGATTGTAATCTCATGTATCCTGACCGTGCATGGATTGTTATCTCATGTATCCTGACCGTACATGGATTGTTATCTCATGTATCCCAACCGTACATGGATTGTTATCTCATGTATCCCGACCGTACATGGATTGGTATCTCATGTATCCCAACCGTACATGGATTGTAATCTCATGTATCCCAACCGTACATGGATTGTAATCTCATGTATCCCAACGTATATGTATTGTTATTTCATGTATCCCAACCGTACATGGATTGTAATCTCATGTATCCTGACCGTGCATGGATTGTTATCTCATGTATCCCAACCGTACATGGATTGTTATCTCATGTAACCCAACCGTACATGGATTGGTATCTCATGTATCCCGACCGTACATGGATTGTAATCTCATGTATCCTGACCGTACATGGATTGTTATCTCATGTATCCCGACCGTACATGGATTGTAATCTCATGTATCCTGACCGTACATGAATTGTTATCTCATGTATCCCAACCGTACATGGATTGTTATCTCATGTATCCTGACCGTACATGGATTGTTATCTCATGTATCCCAACCGTACATGTATTGTTATCTCATGTATCCTGACCGTACATGGATTGTTATCTCATGTATCCTGACCGTACATGGATTGTTATCTCATGTATCCCGACCGTACATGGATTGTTATCTCATGTCTCCCGACCGTACATGTATTGTTATCTCATGTATCCCGACCGTACATGGATTGTTATCTCATGTATCCCAACCGTACATGGATTGTTATCTCATGTATCCCGACCGTACATGAATTGTTATCTCATGTATCCTGACCGTACATGGATTGTTATCTCATGTATCCCGACCGTACATGTATTGTTATCTCATGTATCCCGACCGTACATGGATTGTTATCTCATGTATCCTGACCGTACATGGATTGTTATCTCATGTATCCTGACCGTACATGGATTGTTATCTCATGTATCCTGACCGTACATGGATTGGTATCTCATGTATCCTGACGTACATGTATTGTTATCTCATGTATCCCGACCGTACATGGATTGTTATCTCATGTATCCCAACCGTACATGGATTGTAATCTCATGTATCCTGAACGTGCATGGATTGTTATCTCATGTATCCTGACCGTACATGGATTGTTATCTCATGTATCCCGACCGTACATGGATTGGTATCTCATGTATCCCAACCGTACATGGATTGTAATCTCATGTATCCCAACCGTACATGGATTGTAATCTCATGTATCCCGACCGTACATGGATTGTTATCTCATGTATCCCGACCGTACATGGATTGGTATCTCATGTATCCCGACCGTACATGTATTGTTATCTCATGTATCCCAACCGTACATGGATTGTAATCTCATGTATCCCGACCGTACATGGATTGTTATCTCATGTATCCCAACCGTACATGGATTGTAATCTCATGTATCCTGACCGTGCATGGATTGTTATCTCATGTATCCTGACCGTACATGGATTGTTATCTCATGTATCCCGACCGTACATGTATTGTTATCTCATGTATCCCGACCGTACATGGATTGTAATCTCATGTATCCCAACCGTACATGTATTGTAATCTCATGTATCCCGACCGTACATGTATTGTAATCTCATGTATCCTGACCGTACATGGATTGTTATCTCATGTATCCCAACCGTACATGTATTGTAATCTCATGTATCCTGACCGTACATAGATTGTTATCTCATGTATCCCGACCGTACATGGATTGTTATCTCATGTATCCCGACCGTACATGGATTGTTATCTCATGTATCCTGACCGTATATGGATTGTTATCTCATGTATCCTGACCGTACATGGATTGTTATCTCATGTATCCTGACCGTACATGTATTGTTATCTCATGTATCCCGACCGTACATGGATTGTTATCTCATGTATCCTGACCGTACATGGATTGTTATCTCATGTATCCTGACCGTACATGGATTGTTATCTCATGTATCCTGACCGTACATGGATTGGTATCTCATGTATCCTGACCGTACATGGATTGTTATCTCATGTATCCTGACCGTACATGGATTGTTATCTCATGTATCCTGACCGTACATGGATTGTTATCTCATGTATCCTGACCGTACATGGATTGGTATCTCATGTATCCTGACCGTACATGGATTGTTATCTCATGTATCCTGACCGTACATGGATTGTTATCTCATTTATCCCGACCGTACATGGATTGGTATCTCATGTATCCCGACCGTACATGGATTGTTATCTCATGTATCCCAACCGTACATGGATTGTAATCTCATGTATCCTGACCGTGCATGGATTGTTATCTCATGTATCCTGACCGTACATGGATTGTTATCTCATGTATCCCGACCGTACATGGATTGTTATCTCATGTATCCTGACCGTACATGTTTTGTTATCTCATGTATCCCGACCGTACATGGATTGTAACCTCATGTATCCTGACCGTACATGGATTGTTATCTCATGTATCCTGACCGTACATGGATTGGTATCTCATGTATCCTGACCGTACATGTATTGTTATCTCATGTATCCTGACCGTACATGGATTGTTATCTCATGTATCCTGACCGTACATGTATTGTTATCTCATGTATCCTGACCGTACATGGATTGTTATCTCATGTATCCTGACCGTACATGGATTGGTATCTCATGTATCCCAACCGTACATGGATTGTAATCTCATGTATCCCAACCGTACATGAATTGTAATCTCATGTATCCTGACCGTACATGGATTGTTATCTCATGTATCCCAACCGTACATGGATTGTTATCTCATGTATCCTGACCGTGCATGGATTGTTATCTCATGTATCCTGACCGTACATGGATTGTTATCTCATGTATCCCAACCGTACATGGATTGTTATCTCATGTATCCCGACCGTACATGGATTGTAATCTCATGTATCCCAACCGTACATGTATTGTTATCTCATGTATCCCGACCGTCCATGGATTGGTATCTCATGTATCCCAACCGTACATGGATTGTTATCTCATGTATCCCGACCGTACATGGATTGTAATCTCATGTATCCCAACCGTACATGGATTGTTATCTCATGTATCCCAACCGTACATGTATTGTTATCTCATGTATCCCAACCGTACATGGATTGTTATCTCATGTATCCCGAACGTACATGGATTGTTATCTCATGTATCCTGACCGTACATGTATTGTTATCTCATGTATCCCGACCGTACATGGATTGTAATTTCATGTATCCTGACCGTACATGGATTGTTATCTCATGTATCCTGACCGTACACGGATTGGTATCTCATGTATCCTGACCGTACATGTATTGTTATCTCATGTATCCTGACCGTACATGGATTGTTATCTCATGTACCCTGACCGTACATGTATTGTTATCTCATGTATCCTGACTGTACATGGATTGCTATCTCATGTATCCTGACCGTACATGGATTGGTATCTCATTTATCCCAACCGTACATGGATTGTAATCTCATGTATCCCAACCGTACATGGATTGTAATCTCATGTATCCCGACCGTACATGGATTGTTATCTCATGTATCCCAACCGTACATGGATTGCTATCTCATGTATCCCGACCGTACATGGATTGTTATCTCATGTATCCCGACCGTACATGTATTGTTATCTCATGTATCCCAACCGTACATGGATTGTTATCTCATGTATCCTGACCGTACATGGATTGTTATCTCATGTATCCCAACCGTACATGGATTGTTATCTCATGTATCCCGACCGTACATGGATTGGTATCTCATGTATCCCAACCGTACATGGATTGGTATCTCATGTATCCCGACCGTACATGGATTGTAATCTCATGTATCCCAACCGTACATGGATTGTTATCTCATGTATCCTGACCGTACATGGATTGTTATCTCATGTATCCTGACCGTACATGGATTGTTATCTCATATATCCTGACCGTACATGGATTGATATCTCATGTATCCCAACCGTACATGGATTGTTATCTCATGTATCCTGACCGTACATGGATTGTAATCTCATGTATCCCAACCGTACATGGATTGTTATCTCATGTATCCCAACCGTACATGGATTGTTATCTCATGTATCCTGACCGTACATGGATTGTAATCTCATGTATCCCAACCGTACATGGATTGTTATCTCATGTATCCCGACCGTACATGGATTGTTATCTCATGTATCCCAACCGTACATGTATTGTTATCTCATGTATCCTGACCGTACATGGATTGTAATCTCATGTATCCTGACCGTACATGGATTGTTATCTCATGTATCCTGACCGTACATGGATTGTAATCTCATGTATCCCAACCGTACATGTATTGTTATCTCATGTATCCTGACCGTACATGGATTGTAATCTCATGTATCCTGACCGTACATGGATTGTTATCTCATGTATCCTGACCGTACATGAATTGTTATCTCATGTATCCTGACCGTACATGGATTGTTATCTCATGTATCCCAACCGTACATGTATTGTTATCTCATGTATCCCAACCGTACATGTATTGTTATCTCATGTATCCTGACCGTACATGAATTGTTATCTCATGTATCCTGACCGTACATGAATTGTTATCTCATGTATCCCAACCGTACATGTATTGTTATCTCATGTATCCCAACCGTACATGGATTGTTATCTCATGTATCCTGACCGTACATGTATTGTTATCTCATGTATCCTGACCGTACATGGATTGTTATCTCATGTATCCCAACCGTACATGGATTGTTATCTCATGTATCCCAACCGTACATGGATTGTTATCTCATGTATCCTGACCGTACATGGATTGTTATCTCATGTATCCCAACCGTACATGTATTGTTATCTCATGTATCCTGACCGTACATGTATTGTTATCTCATGTATCCTGACCGTACATGTATTGTTATCTCATGTATCCCGACCGTACATGGATTGGTATCTCATGTATCCCAACCGTACATGAATTGTTATCTCATGTATCCCGACCGTACATGGATTGTAATCTCATGTATCCCAACCGTACATGGATTGTTATCTCATGTATCCTGACCGTGCATGGATTGTTATCTCATGTATCTCGACCGTACATGTATTGTTATCTCATGTATCCTGACCGTACATGTATTGTTATCTCTTGTATCCCGACCGTACATGGATTGGTATCTCATGTATCCCAACCGTACATGAATTGTTATCTCATGTATCCCGACCGTACATGGATTGTAATCTCATGTATCCCAACCGTACATGGATTGTTATCTCATGTATCCTGACCGTGCATGGATTGTTATCTCATGTATCTCGACCGTACATGGATTGTAATCTCATGTATCCCAACCGTACATGGATTGTTATCTCATGTATCCTGACCGTACATGTATTGTTATCTCATGTATCCTGACCGTACATGTATTGCTATCTCATGTATCCCGACCGTACATGGATTGGTATCTCATGTATCCCAACCGTACATGAATTGTTATCTCATGTATCCCGACCGTACATGGATTGTAATCTCATGTATCCCAACCGTACATGGATTGTTATCTCATGTATCCTGACCGTGCATGGATTGTTATCTCATGTATCCCGACCGTACATGTATTGTTATCTCATGTATCCCGACGTACATGGATTGTTATCTCATGTATCCCAACCGTACATGTATTGTTATCTCATGTATCCCGACCGTACATGGATTGTAATCTCATGTATCCCAACCGTACATAGATTGTTATCTCATGTATCCTGACCGTACATGTATTGTTATCTCATGTATCCCGACCGTACATGGATTGGTATCTCATGTATCCCGACCGTACATGGATTGTTATCTCATGTATCCCAACCGTACATGGATTGTTATCTCATGTAGCCCGACCGTACATGGATTGGTATCTCATGTATCCCGACCGTACATGGATTGTTATCTCATGTATCCCAACCGTACATGGATTGTTATCTCATGTATCCCGACCGTACATGGATTGGTATCTCATGTATCCCGACCGTACATGGATTGTAATCTCATGTATCCCAACCGTACATGGATTGTTATCTCATGTATCCTGACCGTACATGTATTGTTATCTCATGTATCCTGACCGTACATGAATTGTTATCTCATGTATCCTGACCGTACATGGATTGTTATCTCATGTATCCCGACGTACATGGATTGTTATCTCATGTATCCTGACCGTACATGGATTGTTATCTCATGTATCCTGACCGTACATGGATTGGTATCTCATGTATCCCGACCGTACATGGATTGTTATCTCATGTATCCCAACCGTACATGGATTGTTATCTCATGTATCCCGACCGTACATGGATTGTTATCTCACGTATCCTGACCGTACATGGATTGTTATCTCATGTATCCTGACCGTACATGGATTGGTATCTCATGTATCCCGACCGTACATGTATTGTAATCTCATGTATTCCGACCGTACATAGATTGTTATCTCATGCATCCCGATCGTACATAGATTGTTATCTAATGTATCCCGACCGTACATGGATTGTAATCTAATGTATTCCGACCGTACATAGATTGTTATCTAATGTATCCCAACCGTACAGGGATTGTTATCTCATATATCCAGACCGTACCTGGATTAGTATTTCCTCTCCTAGTACAATCATGCTCACAAGATTTTATGTAATGCACATTTGAATAAGAATTTTAGAAGCATTAACAAACATCACAAACGCAGTACAAAATCAAGTCGTTTTAGCAATACAACGCCTAAAACTAAATGTATCAAATAAACAAATTTTAATGGTAGATACAGGATTAGAACTTGCTACCTGATTGGATAAAATCCACCACTCATTTACAAATAAACATTATAAACTCAGGCTGTAAAACAATCATGTACATTAATTATTAAGCCAATAACCTCAGGCTGTAAAACAATCATGTACATTTATTGATAAGTTAATAACCTCAGGCTGTAAAACAATCATGTACATTCATTGATAAGTCAATAAACACAGGCTGTAAAACAATCATGTACATTTATTGATAAGTCAATAAACACAGGCTGTAAAACAATCATGTACATTTATTGATAAGTTAATAACCTCAGGCTGTAAAACAATCATGTACATTCATTGATAAGTCAATAAACACAGGCTGTAAAACAATCATGTACATTTATTGATAAGTCAATAAACACAGGCTGTAAAACAATCATGTACATTTATTGATAAGTTAATAACCTCAGGCTGTAAAACAATCATGTACATTCATTGATAAGTCAATAAACACAGGCTGTAAAACAATCATGTACATTTATTGATAAGCCAATAACCCCAAGCTGTAAAACAATCATGTACATTTATTGATAAGTCAATAAACACAGGCTGTAAAACAATCATGTACATTTATTGATAAGTCAATAAACACAGGCTGTAAAACAATCATGTATATTTGTTGATAAGTCAATAAACACAGGCTGTAAAACAATCATGTACATTTATTGATAAGCCAATAACCACAGGCTGTAAAACAATCATGTACATTCATTGATAAGTCAATAAACACAGGCTGTAAAACAATCATGTACATTTATTGATAAGCCAATAACCCCAAGCTGTAAAACAATCATGTACATTTATTGATAAGTCAATAAACACAGGCTGTAAAACAATCATGTACATTTATTGATAAGTCAATAAACACAGGCTGTAAAACAATCATGTATATTTGTTGATAAGTCAATAAACACAGGCTGTAAAACAATCATGTACATTTATTTATAAGTCAATAACCCCAAGCTGTAAAACAATCATGTACATTTATTGATAAGTCAATAAACACAGGCTGTAAAACAATCATGTACATTTATTGATAAGTCAATAAACACAGGCTGTTAAACAATCATGTACATTTATTGATAAGTCAATAAACACAGGCTGTAAAACAATCATGTACATTTATTGATAAGTCAATAAACACAGGATGTAAAACAATCATGTACATTTATTAATAGGTCAATAAACACAGGCTGTAAAACAATCATGTACATTTATTGTTAAGCCAATAAACTCAGCCTCTAAAACATTAATGTATACTTATTAATAAGCCAATAAACACAGGCTGTAAAACATTAATGTACACTGATTAATAAGCCAATAAACTCAACCTCTAAAACATTAATGTACACTTATTAATAAGCCAATAAACACAGGCTGTAAAACATTAATGTACACTTATTAATAAGCCAATAAACACAGGCTGTAAAACATTAATGTACACTTATTAATAAGCCAATAAACTCAACCTATAAAACATTAATGTACATTTATTAATAAGCCAATAAACTCAACCTCTAAAACATTAATGTACACTTATTAATAAGCCAATAAACACAGACTGTAAAACATTAATGTACACTTATTAATAAGCCAATCAACTCAGCCTCTAAAACATTAATGTACACTTATTAATAAGCCAATCAACTCAGCCTCTAAAACATTAATGTACACTTATTAATAAGCCAATAAACTCAGGATGTAAAATAATAATGTACATTTATTGATAAACCTGTATTCTGTCAATAAAAGAAATGATTAATTAAATTAAAATTGCATTGGTGACGTAAATAACTTACATTTGTTTAATTTATGTCCATGTCAACACCAAATTACCAAGAAACATGTACAACTAAAACATGGTAGCGGTAACAGTAATATAAACATATGAACTTTGAGATTATCTAATGATCCCTTCCCCCATCAGTTGTATTGAGATCAGTGAGAGATCATGTGATAACTTTGAGATTATCTATTGATCCCTTCCCCCATCCGTTGTATTGTGATCAGTGAGAGATCATATGATAACTTTGAGATTATCTTATGATCCATTCTCCCATCAGTTGTATTGAGATCAGTGAGAGATCATGTGATAACTTTGAGATTATCTAATGATCCCTTCCCCCATCAGTTGTATTGAGATCAGTGAGAGATCATGTGATAACTTTGAGATTATCTAATGATCCCTTCCCCCATCATTGAGATCAGTGAGAGATCATGTGATAACTTTGAGATTATCTAATGATCCCTTCCCCCATCAGTTGTATTGAGATCAGTGAGAGATCATGTGATAACTTTGAAATTATCTAATGATCCCTTCCCCCATCAGTTGTATTGAGATCAGTGAGAGATCATGTGATAACTTTGAGATTATCTAATGATCCCTTCCCCCATCAGTTGTATTGAGATCAGTGAGAGATCATGTGATAACTTTGAGATTATCTAATGATCCCTTCCCCCATCATTGAGATCAGTGAGAGATCATGTGATAACTTTGAGATTATCTAATGATCCCTTCCCCATCAGTTGTATTGAGATCAGTGAGAGATCATGTGATAACTTTGAGATTATCTAATGATCCCTTCCCCATCAGTTGTATTGAGATCAGTGAGAGATCATGTGATAACTTTGAGATTATCTAATGATCCCTTCCCCCATCAGTTGTATTGAGATCAGTGAGAGATCATGTGATAACTTTGAGATTATCTAATGATCCATTCCCCCATCAGTTGTATTGAGATCAGTGAGAGATCATATGATAACTTTGAGATTATCTAATGATCCATTCTCCCATCAGTTGTATTGAGATCAGTGAGAGATCATGTGATAACTTTGAGATTATCTAATGATCCCTTCCCCCATCAGTTGTATTGAGATCAGTGAGAGATCATGTGATAACTTTGAGATTATCTAATGATCCCTTCCCCCATCATTGAGATCAGTGAGAGATCATGTGATAACTTTGAGATTATCTAATGATCCCTTCCCCCATCAGTTGTATTGAGATCAGTGAGAGATCATGTGATAACTTTGAGATTATCTAATGATCCCTTCCCCCATCAGTTGTATTGAGATCAGTGAGAGATCATGTGATAACTTTGAGATTATCTAATGATCCCTTCCCCCATCAGTTGTATTGAGATCAGTGAGAGATCATGTATTTGTGTAATAACTATTTACCCTCTTTCTACTATTTTGGTTTTTTTCCAACATTTAATTTTCATTTTATTGTGATTAACTTTATAATAAGTTGTGTTTTTTTATTCTGTAGAACGATAACATGTATTTACATTTGTAGTAAGAACAATAACATGTATTTACATTTGTAGTAAGAACAATAACATGTATTTACATGTGTAGTAAGAACAATAACATGTATTTACATTTGTAGTAAGAACAATAACATGTATTTACATTTGTAGTAAGAACAATAACATGTATTTACATTTGTAGTAAGAACAATAACATGTATTTACATTTGTAGTAAGAACAATAACATGTATTTACATTTGTAGTAAGAACAATAACATGTATTTACATTTGTAGTAAGAACAATAACATGTATTTACATTTGTAGTAAGAACAATAACATGTATTTACATGTGTAGTAAGAACAATAACATGTATTTACATTTATAGTAAGAACAATAACATGTATTTACATTTGTAGTAAGAACAATAACATGTATTTACATTTGTAGTAAGAACAATAACATGTATTTACATTTTTAGTAAGAACAATAACATGTATTTACATTTGTAGTAAGAACAATAACATGTATTTACATTTGTAGTAAGAACAATAACATGTATTTACATAGGTAGTAAGAACAATAACATGTATTTACATTTGTAGTAAGAACAATAACATGTATTTACATTTGTAGTAAGATCATATCAATCTATAGTTGATTTTACAGATTAGACTTAAGTTACTATGACTCGTAGCATAGCGTCTGTTCTCCCTAAAATAATCAATAATAGTTCTGCTACATCATAACATCTTTAATGTTCTTCTATTTAAACTACACGACACATTAGTTGATGTGAACGTAGTCAATAGAAACACATATTTGATCTAATATTTTCTCCCAACACAATACATAATTTATTTCAGTTGTCAGATAACAAGCTTTACAAACAGGTCTGTTTAGATCATATTTCATGGTATTGATTTTCTTGTATACTACTTATGCAAACAACCGCATCAATGGTAACAGTGTTCGCATCGAGGGTGGTAGCTCGTGGTTTCGAGCCCCGGTCGGGTCAGGCCAATGACTATAAAATAGGTATTTGTTGCTTAGCAACTCAGCATACAGAACTAAAGAGTAGGAACAAAGACTGGTGTACTCAGAATTATACTAGTCAACCAATGGTGTACTCGGAATTATACTAGTCAACCAATGGTGTACTCAGAATTATACTAGTCAACCAAAGACTGGCGTACTGAGAATTATACTAGTCAACCAAAGACTGGCGTACTCAGAATTATACTAGTCAACCAAAGACTGGCGAACTCAGAATTATACTAGTCAACCAATGGTGTACTCAGAATTATACTAGTCAACCAAAGGTGTACTCAGAATTATACTAGTCAACCAAAGGTGTACTCAGAATTATACTAGTCAACCAATGGTGTACTCAGAATTATACTAGTCAACCAATGGTGTACTCAGAATTATACTAGTCAACCAATGGTGTACTCAGAATTATACTAGTCAACCAAAGACTGGTGTACTCAGAATTATACTAGTCAACCAAAGGTGTACTCAGAATTATACTAGTCAACCAAAGACTGGCGTACTCAGAATTATACTAGTCAACCAAAGGTGTACTCAGAATTATACTAGTCAACCAAAGGTGTACTCAGAATTATACTAGTCAACCAAAGGTGTACTCAGAATTATACTAGTCAACCAAAGTGTACTCAGAATTATACTAGTCAACCAATGGTGTACTCAGAATTATACTAGTCAACCAAAGGTGTACTCAGAATTATACTAGTCAACCAAAGACTGGCGTACTCAGAATTATACTAGTCAACCAATGGTGTACTCAGAATTATACTAGACAACCAAAGGTGTAATCAGAATTATACTAGTCAATCAAAGACTGGCGTACTCAAAATTATACTAGTCAACCAAAGACTGGTGTACTCAGAATTATACTAGTCAACCAAAGGTGTACTCAGAATTATACTAGTCAACCAAAGACTGGCGTACTCAGAATTATACTAGTCAACCAAAGGTGTACTCAGAATTATACTAGTCAACCAAAGGTGTACTCAGAATTATACTAGTCAACCAATGGTGTACTCAGAATTATACTAGTCAACCAAAGGTGTACTCAGAATTATACTAGTCAACCAATGGTTTACTCAGAATTATACTAGTCAACCAAAGACTGGCGTACTCAGAATTATACTAGTCAACCAATGGTGTACTCAGAATTATACTAGTCAACCAAAGGTGTACTCAGAATTATACTAGTCAACCAAAGGTGTACTCAGAATTATACTAGTCAATCAAAGACTGGCGTACTCAGAATTATACTAGTCAACCAAAAACTGGTGTACTCAGAATTATACTAGTCAACCAAAGACTGGTGTACTCAGAATTATACTAGTCAACCAAAGACTGGTGTACTCAGAATTATACTAGTCAACCAAAGACTGGCGTACTCAGAATTATACTAGTCAACCAAAGACTGGTGTACTCAGAACTATACTAGTCAACCAAAGACTGGTGTACTCAGAATTATACTAGTCAACCAAAGACTGGTGTACTCATATTTATACTAGTCAACCAAAGACTGGCGTGCTCAGAATTATACTAGTCAACCAAAGACTGGTGTACTCAGAATTACACTAGTCAATCAAAGACTGGCGTACTCAGAATTATACTAGTCAACCAAAGACTGGCGTACTCAGAATTATACTAGTCAACCAAAGACTGGTGTACTCAGAATAATACTAGTCAACCAAAGACTGGTGTACTCAAAATTATACTAGTCAACCAAAGACGGGCGTACTCAGAATTATACTAGTCAACCAAAGACTGGTGTACTCAGAATTATACTAGTCAACCAAAGACTGGCGTACTCAGAATTATACTAGTCAACCAAAGACTGGCGTTCTCAGAATTATACTAGTCAACCAAAGACTGGTGTACTCAGAATTATACTAGTCAACCAAAGACTGGCGTATTCAGAATTATACTAGTCAACCAAAAACTGGCGTACTCAGAATTATACTAGTCAACCAAAGACTGGTGTACTCAGAATTATACTAGTCAACCAAAGACTGGTGTACTCAGAATTATACTAGTCAACCAAAGACTGGCGTACTCAGAATTATACTAGTCAACCAAAGACTGGCGTACTCAGAATTATGCTAGTCAACCAAAGACTGGTGTACTCAGAATTATACTAGTTAACAAAAGGTGTACTCAGAATTATACTAGTCAACCAAAGGTGTACTCAGAATTATACTAGTCAACCAAAGGTGTACTCAGAATTATACTAGTCAACCAAAGGTGTACTCAGAATTATACTAGTCAACCAAAGACTGGTGTACTCAGAATTATACTAGTTAACAAAAGGTGTACTCAGAATTATACTAGTCAACCAAAGGTGTACTCAGAATTATACTAGTCAACCAAAGGTGTACTCAGAATTATACTAGTCAACCAAAGGTGTACTCAGAATTATACTAGTCAACCAAAGACTGGTGTACTCAGAATTATACTAGTCAACCAATGGTGTACTCAGAATTATACTAGTCAACCAAAGACTGGTGTACTCAGAATTATACTAGTCAACCAAAGACTGGTGTACTCAGAATTATTCTAGTCAACCAATGGTGTACTCAGAATTATACTAGTCAACCAAAGACTGGTGTACTCAAAATTATACTAGTCAATCAATGGTGTACTCAGAATTATACTAGTCAAACAAAGACTGGTGTACTCAGAATTATACTAGTCAACCAAAGGTGTACTCAGAATTATACTAGTCAACCAAAGACTGGTGTACTCAGAATTATACTAGTCAACCAAAGGTGTACTCAGAATTATACTAGTCAACCAAAGGTGTACTCAGAATTATACTAGTCAACCAAAGGTGTACTCAGAATTATACTAGTCAACCAAAGGTGTACTCAGAATTAAACTAGTCAACCAAAGACTGGCGTACTCAGAATTATACTAGTCAACCAATGGTGTACTCAGAATTATACTAGTCAACCAAAGGTGTACTCAGAATTATACTAGTCAACCAAAGGTGTACTCAGAATTATACTAGTCAACCTAAGACTGGTGTACTCAGAATTATACTAGTCAACCAAAGACTGGCGTACTCAGAATTATACTAGTCAACCAAAGACTGGTGTACTCAGAATTATACTAGTCAACCAAAGACTGGCGTACTCAGAATTATACTAGTCAACCAAAGACTGGCGTACTCAGAATTATACTAGTCATCCAAAGACTGGTGTACTCAGAATTATACTAGTCAACCAAAGACTGGTGTACTCAGAATTATACTAGTCAACCAAAGTCTGGCGTACTCAGAATTATACTAGTCAACCAAAGGTGTACTCAGAATTATACTAGGCAACCAAAGACTGGCGTACTCAGAATTATACTAGTCAACCAAAGACTGGTGTACTCAGAACTATACTAGTCAACCAAAGACTGGTGTACTCAGAATTATACTAGTCAACCAAAGACTGGTGTACTCAGAATTATACTAGTCAACCAAAGATTGGCGTACTCAGAATTATACTAGTCAACCAAAGACTGGTGTACTCAGAATTATACTAGTCAACCAAAGACTGGTGTACTCAGAATTACACTAGTCAATCAAAGACTGGCGTACTCAGAATTATACTAGTCAACCAAAGACTGGCGTACTCAGAATTATACTAGTCAACCAAAGACTGGTGTACTCAGAATTATACTAGTCAACCAAAGACTGGTGTACTCAAAATTATACTAGTCAACCAAAGACGGGCGTACTCAGAATTATACTAGTCAACCAAAGACTGGTGTACTCAGAATTATACTAGTCAACCAAAGACTGGCGTACTCAGAATTATACTAGTCAACCAAAGACTGGCGTTCTCAGAATTATACTAGTCAACCAAAGACTGGTGTACTCAGAATTATACTAGTCAACCAAAGACTGGCGTATTCAGAATTATACTAGTCAACCAAAAACTGGCGTACTCAGAATTATACTAGTCAACCAAAGACTGGTGTACTCAGAATTATACTAGTCAACCAAAGACTGGTGTACTCAGAATTATACTAGTCAACCAAAGACTGGCGTACTCAGAATTATACTAGTCAACCAAAGACTGGTGTACTCAGAATTATGCTAGTCAACCAAAGACTGGTGTACTCAGAATTATACTAGTTAACCAAAGGTGTACTCAGAATTATACTAGTCAACCAAAGGTGTACTCAGAATTATACTAGTCAACCAAAGGTGTACTCAGAATTATACTAGTCAACCAAAGACTGGTGTACTCAGAATTATACTAGTCAACCAATGGTGTACTCAGAATTATACTAGTCAACCAAAGACTGGTGTACTCAGAATTATACTAGTCAACCAAAGGGGTACTCAGAATTATACTAGTCAACCAAAGACTGGTGTACTCAGAATTATTCTAGTCAACCAATGGTGTACTCAGAATTATAATAGTCAACCAAAGACTGGTGTACTCAGAATTATACTAGTCAAGCAATGGTGTACTCAGAATTATACTAGTCAACCAAAGACTGGTGTACTCAGAATTATACTAGTCAACCAAAGGTGTACTCAGAATTATACTAGTCAACCAAAGACTGGTGTACTCAGAATTATACTAGTCAACCAAAGGTGTACTCAGAATTATACTAGTCAACCAAAGGTGTACTCAGAATTATTCTAGTCAACCAAAGACTGGTGTACTCAGATGTATACTAGTCAACCAAAGACTGGTGTACTCAGAATTATAGTAGTCAACCAATGGTGTACTCAGAATTATACTAGTCAACCAAAGACTGGTGTACTCAGAATTAAACTAGTCAAGCAATGGTGTACTCAGAATTATACTAGTCAACCAAAGACTGGTGTACTCAGAATTATACTAGTCAACCAAAGGTGTACTCAGAATTATACTAGTCAACCAAAGACTGGTGTACTCAGAATTATACTAGTCAACCAAAGGTGTACTCAGAATTATACTAGTCAACCAAAGGTGTACTCAGAATTATACTAGTCAACCAAAGGTGTACTCAGAATTATACTAGTCAACCAAAGGTGTACTCAGAATTATACTAGTCAACCAAAGACTGGTGTACTCAGAATTATACTAGTCAACCAAAGGTGTACTCAGAATTATACTAGTCAACCAAAGGTGTACTCAGAATTATTCTAGTCAACCAAAGACTGGTGTACTCAGATTTATACTAGTCAACCAAAGACTGGTGTACTCAGAATTATAGTAGTCAACCAATGGTGTACTCAGAATTATACTAGTCAACCAAAGACTGGTGTACTCAGAATTTTACTAGTCAGCCAAAGACTGGTGTACTCAGAATTATACTAGTCAACCAAAGACTGGTGTACTCAGAATTATCCTAGTCAACCAAAGACTGGTGTACTCAGAATTATACTAGTCAACCAATGGTGTACTCATAATTATACTAGTCAACCAATGGTGTACTCAGAATTATACTAGTCAACCAAAGACTGGTGTACTCAGAATTATACTAGTCAACCAAAGGTGTACTCAGAATTATACTAGTCAACCAAAGGTGTACTCAAAATTATACTAGTCAACCAAAGGTGTACTCAGAATTATACTAGTCAACCAAAGGTGTACTCAGAATTATACTAGTCAACCAAAGACTGGTGTACTCAGAATTATACTAGTCAACCAATGGTGTACTCAGAATTATACTAGTCAACCAAAGACTGGTGTACTCATAATTATACTAGTCAGCCAAAGACTGGTGTACTCAGAATTATACTAGTCAACCAAAGACTGGTGTACTCAGAATTATACTAGTCAACCAAAGACTGGTGTACTCAGAATTATACTAGTCAGCCAAAGACTGGTGTACTCAGAATTATACTAGTCAACCAAAGACTGGTGTACTCAGAATTATACTAGTCAACCAAAGACTGGTGTACTCAGAATTATACTAGTCAGCCAAAGACTGGTGTACTCAGAATTATACTAGTCAACCAAAGACTTGTGTACTCAGAATTATACTAGTCAACCAATGGTGTACTCAGAATTATGCTAGTCAACCAAAGACTGGTGTACTCAGAATTATACTAGTCAGCCAAAGACTGGTGTACTCAGAATTATACTAGTCAACCAAAGACTGGTGTACTCAGAATTATACTAGTCAACCAAAGACTGGTGTACTCAGAATTATACTAGTCAGCCAAAGACTGGTGTACTCAGAATTATACTAGTCAACCAAAGACTGGTGTACTCAGAATTATACTAGTCAACCAAAGACTGGTGTACTCAGAATTATACTAGTCAGCCAAAGACTGGTGTACTCAGAATTATACTAGTCAACCAAAGACTGGTGTACTCAGAATTATACTAGTCAACCAATGGTGTACTCAGAATTATACTAGTCAACCAATGGTGTACTCAGAATTATACTAGTCAACCAAAGACTGGTGTACTCAGAATTATACTAGTCAACCAAAGGTGTACTCAGAATTATGCTAGTCAACCAAAGGTGTACTCAGAATTATACTAGTCAACCAAAGGTGTATTCAGAATTATACTAGTCAACCAAAGGTGTACTCAGAATTATACTAGTCAACCAAAGACTGGTGTACTCAGAATTATACTAGTCAACCAATGGTGTACTCAGAATTATACTAGTCAACCAAAGACTGGTGTACTCAGAATTATACTAGTCAGCCAAAGACTGGTGTACTCAGAATTATACTAGTCAACCAAAGACTGGTGTACTCAGAATTATACTAGTCAACCAAAGACTGGTGTACTCAGAATTATACTAGTCAGCCAAAGACTGGTGTACTCAGAATTATACTAGTCAACCAAAGACTTGTGTACTCAGAATTATACTAGTCAACCAATGGTGTACTCAGAATTATGCTAGTCAACCAAAGACTGGTGTACTCAGAATTATACTAGTCAGCCAAAGACTGGTGTACTCAGAATTATACTAGTCAACCAAAGACTGGTGTACTCAGAATTATACTAGTCAACGAATGGTGTACTCAGAATTATACTAGTCAACCAAAGACTGGTGTACTCAGAATTATACTAGTCAACCAAAGGTGTACTCAGAATTATGCTAGTCAACCAAAGGTGTACTCAGAATTATACTAGTCAACCAAAGGTGTACTCTGAATTATACTAGTCAACCAAAGACTGGTGTACTCAGAATTATACTAGTCAACCAAAGACTGGTGTACTCAGAATTATACTAGTCAACCAATGGTGTACTCAGAATTATACTAGTCAACCAAAGACTGGTGTACTCAGAATTATACTAGTCAACCAATGGTGTACTCAGAATTATACTAGTCAACCAAAGACTGGTGTACTCAGAATTATACTAGTCAGCCAAAGACTGGTGTACTCAGAATTATACTAGTCAACTAAAGACTGGTGTTCTCAGAATTATACTAGTCAACCAAAGACTGGTGTACTCAGAATTATACTAGTCAACCAAAGGTGTACTCAGAATTATACTAGTCAACCAAAGGTGTACTCAGAATTATACTAGTCAACCAAAGACTGGTGTACTCAGAATTATACTAGTCAACCAAAGGTGTACTCAGAATTATACTAGTCAACCAAAGGTGTACTCAGGATTAGACTAGTCAACCAAAGAAACGATACAAAGATATTAAAAAAAAAATGTTTATGTTAAAACCTAAACAATTGTTTATTATCATGTTTGCGTGAAACGCGTTTATCTTCACAAAACAAACAATAACTCCGTGTTCTGTTATGGAAAAATTCCTGAAAGTCAATTTTCCGTTCCATGATCGAGTTTGCGATGATTGAATTAGGCATTTAAATCACATGCGGTCATTGTACTAGTCAACCAAAGACTGGTGTACTCAGAATTATACTAGTCAACCAAAGGTGTACTCAGAATTATGCTAGTCAACCAAAGGTGTACTCAGAATTATACTAGTCAACCAAAGGTGTACTCAGAATTATACTAGTCAACCAATGGTGTACTCAGAATTATACTAGTCAACCAAAGACTGGTGTACTCAGAATTATACTAGTCAACCAAAGACTGGTGTACTCAGAATTATACTAGTCAACCAATGGTGTACTCAGAATTATACTAGTCAACCAATGACTGGTGTACTCAGAATTATACTAGTCAGCCAAAGACTGGTGTACTCAGAATTATACTAGTCAACTAAAGACTGGTGTTCTCAGAATTATACTAGTCAACCAAAGGTGTACTCAGAATTATACTAGTCAACCAAAGGTGTACTCAGGATTAGACTAGTCAACCAAAGAAACGATACAAAGATATTAAAAAAAAAATGTTTATGTTAAAACCTAAACAATTGTTTATTATCATGTTTGCGTGAAACGCGTTTATCTTCACAAAACAAACAATAACTCCGTGTTCTGTTATGGAAAAATTCCTGAAAGTCAATTTTCCGTTCCATGATCGAGTTTGCGATGATTGAATTAGGCATTTAAATCACATGCGGTCATTCATTGTGCTGTTGGTATGGATCAAGTTGGAATGACACACCAGGCCATTGCAAATCACTTTAATGTGTATAGAATAACCATTTCAAGGCTAATGATTCGTCTTCGACAAACAGGTAGGACGAATAACAGACCCTATAGCGGCAGGTCGTGTGTGACGTCACAACGTCAAGACAGACATTTACACCTTATTCACATCCGGGACAGTATGATAACGACTGAGGACACTGCTAGTAAAACACCTGGTCTAACAAACGTCCGAATTTCAGGACATATTGTTCGCAGAAGACTACGTGAAACTGGACTCCAAGCTAGGCGTAGGGTGGTAGGATCAATCATTAAGCAACGCCATAGAACCGCGAGACTAGTCTGGGCTCGTGCATGCCGTCGTTGGAGGCTTCACACCTGGCAATACATCCTTTTAATGATGAATCCCGATTTTCACTTCGTTTTAGCGATGGACGTTATCGTGTGTACCGCTGGCGTAGGAAGCGTTTTACAGACCAGTGTGTGTACTAGTCCGATCGTTTTGGAGGCGGAAGTGTTATGGTCTGGTCTGGAATTTGTCATGATGGTCGCACTCAGCTTAAAATTGTTCAAGGAACACTGAATGCCGTGGAATACAGAGACGATATTCCAGATCCTATCGTTCTGTCCTTTCTGGAACAGCGAAACTTTGATTATGTCTTTCAACATGACAATGCAAGAAGCCACGTGACTCGTGTTTGTCATGACTTTCTGAACCAGAATCACATTCGTGTTCTTCCTTGGCCGGCATTATTACCGGATCTGTCACCAATTGAACATTTATGGGATGAACTAAGTAAACGTGTTCGCCACCGCCAAAATCCATCGGAAACACTACAGGAGCTGCGTGACGCACTTATGGCACGCGTGGAACAGCATCCCATAAGCCTTTATCCAACGATTGATTGGTTCTATGCGTCGGAGATGCGAAACTGTCGTTGCTGCAAGAGGTGATAACACACGTTTCTGAACTCCACAAACCTCCATACTGCATGACAGTTTCTATCTGTCCATGATTTGTTCTGATAATGATATTGCGAAATTTTGTTGATATTGCCTTATTTGCTATGCCCATATAAATCTAAATTATACGATTTTTGTCGAAATTTTTATCTATTTAAAAAATATTGAGCATCAAACCCTTGTATGGGTTGTTTTGTTGACTAGTATATAATAATATGTCCGAATGGAGCGACATGTCTACCTGTTGACTGTTGTTTCAGTGCGTTAACACAATTCGGTGCACTGGTCTAATACAAAGCGGACATCATCATCAACCCATCAAACTATAGCCTGTTCTCGCCATGATATAGCTGAACATTTGTTGACTTGACGTTTAGCAACAATCACTCACTCACTCAACCGATATCAACATCTAGAGCGATACTATGTTATCAGTTGTTGTATCATTTAGAGCGATACTATGTTTTCAGTTATTGTATCATTTAGAGTGATCCTATGTTATCAGTTATTGTATCATATAGAGTGATACTATGTTTTCAGTTATTGTATCATTTAGAGTGATACTATGTTTTCAGTTGTTGTATCATTTAGAGTGGTACTATGTTATTAGTTGTTGTATCATTTAGAGTGGTACTATATTTTCGGTTATTGTATCATTTAGAGTGATACTATGTTATCAGTTATTGCATCATTTAGAGTGATACTATGTTATCAGTTATTGTATCATTTAGAGTGATACTATGTTTTCAGTTATTGTATCATTTAGAGTGATACTATGTAATCAGTTGTTGTATCATTTAGAGTGATACTATGTTATCAGTTATTGTGTCATTTAGAGTGATACTATGTTATCAGTTGTTGTATCATTTAGAGTGATAATAAGTTATCAGTTGATGTATCATTTAGAGTGATACTATGCAATCAGTTATTGTATCATTTAGAGTGATACTATGTTATCAGTTGTTGTGTCATTTAGAGTGATAATAAGTTATCAGTTGATGTATCATTTAGTGTGATACTATGCAATCAGTTATTGTATCATTTAGAATGATACTATGCTATCAGTTATTGTATCATTTAGAGTGATACTATACTATCAGTTATTGCATCATTTATAGTGATAATATGTTATCAGTTGTATCATTTAGAGTGGTACTATGTTTTCATTTATTGTATCATTTAGAGTGATACTATGCTATCAGTTATTGTATCATTTAGAGTGATACTATACTATCAGTTATTGCATCATTTAGAGGGATACTATGTTATCAGTTAGTCCATCATTTAGAATTATACTATGCTATCAGTTGTTGTATCATTTAGAGTGATACTATGCTATCAGTTATTGTATCATTTAGAGTGATACTATACTCTCAGTTATTGCATCATTTAGAGTGATACTATGTTATCAGCTATTGTATCATTTAGAGTGATACTATGTTATCAGTTGTTGTATCATTTAGAGTGATACTATTTTTCCAGTTATTGCATCATTTAGAGTGATACTATGTTATCAGTTGTTGTATCATTTAGAGTGATACTATGTTTTCAGTTATTGCACCATTTAGAGTGATACAATGTTATCAGTTATGTTATCATTTAGAGTGATACTATGTTATCAGTTGTTGTATCATTTAGAGTGGTACTATTTTTTCAGCTATAGCATCATTTAGAGTGATACGTTGTTTTCAGTTGTTGTATCATTTAGAGTGGTACTATGTTATCAGTTGTTTTATCATTTAGAGTGATACTCTGCTATCAGTTGTATCATTTAGAGTGATACGTTGTTTTTAGTTGTATTATTTAGAGTGATACTATGTTATCAGCTATTTTATCATTTAGAGTGGTACTATGTTATCAATTGTTGTATCGTTTAGAGTGATAATATGTTATCAGTTGTTGTATCATTTAGAGTGATACTATTTTTTCAGTCATTGTATCATTTAGAGTGATACTATGTTATCAGTTATTGTATTATTTAGAGTGATACTATGCTATCAGTTATTGTATTATTTAGAGTGATACTATGTTAACAGTTATTGTATCATTTAGAGTGATACGTTGTTATCAGTTGTTGTATCATTTAGAGTGATATTATGATATCAGTTGTATCATTTAGAGTGATACTATGTTATCAGTTGTTTTATCATTTAGAGTGATATTATGCTATCAGTTATTGTGTCATTTAGAGTGATATTATGTTATTAGTTGTGCTATCATTTAGAGTGGTACTATTTTATCAGCTAAGGCATCTTCCTCAACCAATATCAATATTTAAGCTAAAGTAATATACATGATAGACGTATTATAAGAATAAAATGGGTTTATTGATCATAACATTGAGGCATCCATATTCTAATAAATAAACTACAAATTTTCAATTCGTCTTCTAAGAAACCCATGCTATCATATTTCTGTGCTTGCCAGAATATTGACGTCATATTTGAACCAAAGTATTGACTTAATGACAGTAACCATTGTAAGCTTATCAACCCAAACTCTTGTAAATAATGATAGTTTGTCACAAACCAGTCAGACATTATAACACAAGTAAGCAGCAGAGATCACGTGATGAACAGGAAATATAAAATTACGCCTACAACTTATGGTGATCTACTTTCTTACTACATCTGATATAAGTAAGATCTCTGACAGTGATATAAGTAAGATATGTGACAGAGATATTAGTAAGATATGTGACAGTGATATAAGTAAGATCTGTGACAGTGATATTAGTTAGATATGTGACAGTGATATTAGTTAGATATGTGACAGTGATATAAGTAAGATATGTGACAGTGATATAAGTAAGATATGTGAGTGATATAAGTAAGATATGTGACAGTGGTATAAGTAAGATATGTGACCGTGATATAAGTAAGATATGTGACAGTGATATTAGTTAGATATGTGACAGTGATATAAGTAAGATATGTGACAGTGATATAAGTAAGATATGTGACAGTGATATAAGTAAGATATGTGACAGTGATATAAGTAAGATATGTGACAGTGATATAAGTAAGATATGTGACAGTGATATAAGTAAGATCTGTGACAGTGATATAAGTAAGATATGTGACAGTGATATAAATAAGATATGTGACAGTGATATAAGTAAGATATGTGACAGTGATATTAGTTAGATCTATGACATTGACATTGGTGATTAAATTATCAATAATGTCATCTACATTGTGTTGTAGACATAAAACTGTTAGATTCGTGTATTGAATGTATACTTAACCAAACATACAATTGAAAACTTTGGTTTCACGTTTCGGTATATAGATGGTGTCTAAGTTATTCTTAGTTTAGGGTTAGTTCTTAGATTATATTGATCCTAGTAAGCTTGATATAAACATGGTAAAGAATACCATAGATACACAGAGATCTGCCGCTGTCCATGCATTACACATATACATTGAAAATGAGGACCGGTTAAAGACGAAAATCTACGAAAAGAGAGATGATTAGTGTTCCGGTTATGTCTCCCTCCGCATCCAGTAGCATTAAAACATTAGCCTTTTCTACGCTCTACACAACTATTCCCCGCTTAATGTTAAAGGACAGATTAAAATAATTAGTCCAACCGTGTTTCATCATAAAGAATGACCAACGTTTTTAGTTGGGTTTGCGTTACTCGATCTTTAGTTTTATATGTATGTTTTGTAGATTGTTGTTTGTCCCTTTGTACTTTTTCTTTTGGTCATTGTGTTGTCTGTTCTTCTTTGACACACGGATTCTGATTGCACCTTTGGTATCTTCAAACTCTTCATACACATAAACACTCTGATTCTGCCAACCAGTTAGCCAAAACTGATACCATGAAAATGTTGGAGTTTTTATTGACATCCTATTTGTTATGTTTGGTGGAAGTGGTTTTCAACAAACAGTTGCTACCTACAACTAGGGAAGATGTAGTAAGCAACATATTATGTTTAATCTAAACACATGTTATTGTCAAATATATACAATAGGATGGAAAACAAGTTTTACAACTTATATGAAGTTATAAAAATAGGACTAGCAAAGAACGAACAGACAATACAATGATCAAATAAAAAAAGGACTAGCAAAGTAAGAACAGACAATACAATGATCAAATAAAAAAGGACTAGCAAAGTAAAAACAGACAATACAATGATCAAATAAAAAAGGACTAGCAAAGGAAGAACAGATAATACAATGATCAAATAAAAAAGGACAAACGATTATCTACAGAACACTGCACAGAAAACTAAATAATTAACAAAACGAACGCCACAAAAACCGTGGGGTGAACTCAGGTGCTCCGGATGTGTTAGCTGTTACTGCTGCACCAGTGACACACATATATTAATAGTTGTGTTGCTAACAGCAACCATTTAACAAGAAAATCATTATATAGATATTTTTAATTTATGAGAAATTTGAAAATAGTTCACCAAACAAAGTATGTAAGATTTAGCCAATCATTTCCAGGTACAGACCATACCTCTTTCAATTTGCATAATGTTTTAAACGTAACAAGCTTGGAAACAATGACATTGTAGATCTTAAGAGTATTTTTGGACACACCTTGATATGCGACATAATAACTGAAGTAATAAACATGTAGATATCAAATTTATATAAAACAAATTTATCCCAATTTGAGCTTAGAATTCTATTGATCATTCGTCTGTTATGTTTCTGACCTTTCCCACTGAGAACGAGAAAGTCAGTCAGTAATATTGTTAAATTTGGATGGGATATAGACAGCCTTGACAATTGTTTTATTATCTAAATTCATTAATATAATGGCCTCACTGAATTCTAAAGCTCCATGAGGAATTGTATCAATGTGACTTTACTACTGTGTAACATGACAGTGAGTTGTTTTATGTTAATGGCCTCACTGAATTCTAAAGCTCCATGAGAAATTGTATCAATGTGACTTTACTACTGTGTAACATGACAGTGAGTTGTTTTATGTTAATGGCCTCACTGAATTCTAAAGCTCCAGGAGGAATTGTATCAATGTGACTTTACTACTGTGTAACATGACAGTGAGTTGTTTTATGTTAATGGCCTCACTGAATTATAAAGCTCTAGGAGGGATTGTACCAATGTGACTTTACTACTGTGTAACATGACAGTGAGTTGTTTTATGTTAATGGCCTCACTGAATTCTAAAGCTCCAGGAGGGATTGTATCAATGTGACTTTACTACTGTGTAACATGACAGTGAGTTGTTTTATGTTAATGGCCTCACTGAATTCTAAATCTCCAGGAGGGATTGTATCAATGTGACTTTACTACTGTGTAACATGACAGTGAGTTGTTTTATGTTAATGGCCTCACTGAATTCTAAAGCTCCAGGAGGGATTGTATCAATGTGACTTTACTACTGTGTAACATGACAGTGAGTTGTTTTATGTTAATGGCCTCACTGAATTCTAAATCTCCAGGAGGGATTGTATCAATGTGACTTTACTACTGTGTAACATGACAGTGAGTTGTTTTATGTTAATGGCCTCACTGAATTCTAAAGCTCCAGGAGGGATTGTATCAATGTGACTTTACTACTGTGTAACATGACAGTGAGTTGTTTTATGTTAATGGCATCACTGAATTCTAAAGCTCCAGGAGGAATTGTATCAATGTGACTTTACTACTGTGTAACATGACAGTGAGTTGTTTTATGTTAATGGCCTCACTGAATTCTAAATCTCCAGGAGGGATTGTATCAATGTGACTTTACTACTGTGTAACATGACAGTGAGTTGTTTTATGTTACATCACGAAAATTAGGAAGATACCAAAGCGGTAATCTGAAGCCGTATATCAAAGATACCAAAGCGGTAATCTGAAGCCGTATATCAAAGATACCAAAGCGGTAATTTGAAGCCGTATATCAAAGATACCAAAGCGGTAATCTGAAGCCGTATATCAAAGATACCAAAGCGGTAAGCTGAAGCCGTATATCAAAAATACCAAAGCGGTAATCTGAAGCCGTATATCAAAGATACCAATGCGGTAATCTGAAGCCGTATATCAAAGATACCAAAGCGGTAATCTGAAGCCGTATATCAAAGATACTAAAGCGGTAATCTGAAGCCGTATATCAAAGATACCAAAGCGGTAATCTGAAGCCGTATATCAAAGATACCAAAGCGGTAATCGGAAGCCGTATATCATAGATACCAAAGCGGTAATCTGAAGCCGTATATCAAAGATACCAAAGCGGTAATCTGAAGCCGTATATCAAAGATACCAAATCGGTAGTTTGAAGCCGTATATCAAAGATACCAAAGCGGTAATCTGAAGCCGTATATCAAAGATACCAAAGCGGTAATCTGAAGCCGTATATCAAAGATACCAAAGCGTAATCTGAAGCCGTATATTAAAGATACCAAAGCGGTAATCTGAAGCCGTATATCAAAGATACCAAAGCGGTAATCTGAAGCCGTATATCAAAGATACCAAAGCGGTAATCTGAAGCCGTATATTAAAGATACCAAAGCGGTAATCTGAAGCCGTATATCAAAGATTCCAAAGCGGTAATCTGAAGCCGTATATCAAAGATACCAAAGCGGTAATCTGAAGCCGTATATCAAAGATACCAAAGCGGTAATCTGAAGCCGTATATCAAAGATACCAAAGCGGTAATCTGAAGCCGTATATCAAAGATACCAAAGCGGTAATCTGAAGCCGTATATCAAAGACACCAAAGCGGTAATCTGAAGCCGTATATCAAAGATACCAAAGTGGTAATCTGAAGCCGTATATTAAAGATACCAAAGTGGTAATCTGAAGCCGTATATCAAAGAAGCAGGGGCGGGTCCAGGGGGGGCACACCCGACGCGCCCCCCCTAAAATTGGAAAGAATAAGATTTTTTGGCATAAAATCGTGTTTTCCACACGAAATACCCCAGCATTTTTCGCGCCTCCCTCCTCTCGGCGCAATTTTTTTAAATGCCCCCCCCCCCTAACTTGAAATCCTGGATCCGCCCCTGAGAAGGACTATGATGTATCTAAGAAAGTTTTGTTTGTAATTTGTTTATTTTTGTAAAGGAATAAACATGTAATGTGTACCTTCATTTTACATTAATTACTTAATTATTATTCCTGCGAGACCCATCACATATACTTGGTTCATTATCATTTGTATAAACATATCTATTTTAACCATGAGTAGATGTTAATCCTACTTCAAGATACTGCCAATTCATGTTAAGACAATCACCAACTACAGAGACATCCACAGTAATTTTCCATTTTAGTTTCAGAATTAAGAAATTGTTACCCTGCATTCAAGTTTGGTAACATATCATTTTTCTTACATAAATACAAGTAATATTTGAAAATAAGCATACCATTTGGAATAGGTAGATTACTTTCAAACTGTACAATTCACAAGATAATACCTTTGGAATCCAAGATTACATTGATTCCATCTATACTTTTAAGAGTTGGGGGGGGGGGGGTTATTACATTCACAAAAACAGTGTTTATAAATTTATGTTGCTTCATTACAGAAATAACATAACCTTACAATTAGAGAAAGGATTCTGTGAATAAGATTATATTGGCAACATGACAATATTTTTTTATAATGAAAAGGATTCTGAAAAAAATAAGACCCATTCGGTTTCTTCTATATCAAACTCATTTGACCACTTATCAATAATATTTACAGGAACAACTGTGTTTTTTATATAAACTGTCCAATAAAATATTTACAGGGTTTTGGGTCAATCTGTTACGAATGAATAAACTTATTCTCTTTATATCTATGGTGACAGGTATTGATCAAGTGCTTCCAATGTCTTGGAATTGCACGTATAATACCATAGAACTCTACGAATGTGGTGTCAACATGATATGTGTCCTGGAAAATTTTATAGCTTATTAATTGCTTTTTTTTTTATTAATAAAGTCATTTATAATATAAATGTCCTTTCCAATCCAATTCTTCAAACAGGGAAATTTGTTGTTTACTAAATAATATGACTATTTAGTCATATGGATTGGCTCAAGACACCATTTCCCTCTACCACTTTTTCATTTTGCAGGTTACTAAAATTGTCAAGAATGTCTTTCCAAAAAGGCTTTAAAGTGCTTGCTACTGTGTTCAGTCCTTATCCAAGTAGTCATTTTTCCCTATCCCATTTAACAGTAATTTCCAAGGAGAAAAATTTAAAGGATCTATATATTTCTTTTTCCATGCTATTTTTAATGCTTGACAGCAGAGTTTGTTATCAGTCATTTTCAAACCACCATCCTCGTAGCTCTGTGTTAATATTTCACTCTTAACATTATCCCTTTTTCCATTCCAAAGAAACTTAGGGACCGACAATTTAACTTGAAGGGGGGGTATGTTTTTTGTTTCGTTCAGAATTTTTTTTTCGGACAACACGAGAGTTAGAATATTTGTTTTTGTCGCGCTAAGCGCGAATTTTGTTTTCCAGATTTCAACATTAGGTTATATGACAAAAACTCTGAATCAGATTATTATTTTTTTCCTCCACCAAAATCAGAATTTTTTTTAGGCAACATTGGGAATCAGAATAATTGTTTAGAAAAAAACATACCCCCCCCCCCCCCCCCCCCCTCCCCCCTCCCCCCTTCAAGACAAATGGTCGTTCCCTAGATCAAATCATTTTGAGAAAAGGGACAATACAGATAATGACTTTTCTAACTATTGAGGGTTATCATTTAAATTTAAAGACGATTCATCTGCATATTGACTGAGAAGAAATTCAGAGTTTTATATCTGTACTCCAGTAATATCTTTATCATTTTTTAAATCCACCTGTGATGTAAATCTATTGTCTAAACTCTCCATTATTTTTAAGGAATGGAGAGTTACGAACAATGTGGACAGGGGCGGAGTTATTGTTCTCTTTGTACTTTATATACTATACACAGACTTTTTTTTGTTACAAGATTAATAATTAATAAAATTAATAAAGTACAATGGGTGGATTTTAAGTTGGAGAATGTCCTCGTATCTCTCCATTCCTTAAAAACAATGTGTTTGACTTACGAAATCTAATAAAACTGGGTTCAGTCTATTTGAGATAGCAGCTGAACATATCCACAGATCTACATTTAGCAGGGGAATTGATCTATATTTAGCAGGGTAATTGGTCGCCAATTATTTTTAAGGAGTATTAAGATTTTTCTTCTTTTGGAACACATGTGTTTGGCTAATAAGATTTTTTGTTCGGAATAACTTTCATAAAAGGACATAATTAGAATTTGTTTCACATTAATCCAGAAAAAATTGTAAAATTCTGTGGTGAATCCATCGTTTTCAGGGGATTTCATATTGTTCATGCTTTGTAAAGCTTTGATGCATTACTGTTCCATCAGTTCTCCCTCACACAATTGTATTTGGTTCTTCAGATATGTTAGTTACAAGGGTTCTCATCATCTAATAAGGGTGGCTCAATGAGTTAGGTAGTTGGATTACCTAGCAACTCACACAAGCATATCATCAATACGGCGTGGGTTCGCGCCCGGCTTTGTAAATTACAAAAAGGGTGCACTCGACTCACAAGTGATAAAGTTTACCAGTTACTTGCCCATGGTTGGTGGTTCTCTCCGGGTACTCCGGCTTATTCCACCACTAAAACTGGTCGCCATGATATAGCTGAAATATTGCTGAAAGTGGCGTTAAAACACAAAAAATTCAAAATCAAATCATCATTTAATAAGATATCTTTCCGTTCATCATTTATTACATGATTTGTTGAGCTATATAAAGATGTATAACATGATTATTGTTCATTTAGTATATCAGAGAGGGTTTTTTTTTTAATTCTTGTTCATTTAGTATATCAGAGAAGTTTTTTTTTTCTTAATTCTTGTTCATTTAGTACATCAGAGAAGGTGGTTTTCTATTTCTTGTTCATTTAGTATATCAGAGTAGGGTTTTTTTTTATATTCTTGTTCGTTTAATATATCAGAATTTTTTTTATTTTTTTTTTAATTCTTGTTCGTTTAGTATATCGGAGAAGGTATTTTTTCTTTATTATTCTTGTTCGTTTAGTATATCAGAGAAAGTGTTTATTTAAATTCTTGTTCATTTAGTATATCAGAGAAGGTGCTTTTTCTATTTTTCTTGTGAAATTAATGTTGGGATATTCTTTTCTGTATCATGTTTTTTCTTCAAATTACACAATTATCTCGAACACTTTCCGCCATCTGAAATCGATTTTGTCATCGCACGAGCAACTATACCCCTGAATCTAATTTCACTAATAGATTGTAGTTTACTTTGCAAAATATCTAATTCCAATTTACATTTTTTATCTCGAGATCTCTCATAATCTTCAGTTGTTTATAAATATATTTGACTATTTCTCTTTACTGTTCATCACTTTACTTGTATGAAGAGTGTGATATAGTCATTCCCTTTATTTTAAGTCTGATCATTTTCCATAGAAGTTTATTACTAAAAGAGAAAGACCTATCTTCAAAATCAGTTTCAATTATGGATGAATCCAATTTGCTCTCATTTAAAACTTCTTGACCTTTTTCACTTAAGAAATAAATCATGGAAACCAGAATGTGTTGGGAGTTTTAACATGGATTGGCGGATATTAGTTTTTTATCCCGAGACAGAAGCGAGAGATAAAATTTACTAATATCCGTCAATCCATGTTAAAACTAAAAACACATTCTGGCTTCCATGATTTATTTCGATTATGATATGTCTAAGAGTGCAAATACGGTAGTATACTTTGATTGGAAGACTGTAATTTATATTTACGCTTGCAGAAAATGTCACACACAATTTATGCTACCAATGGAGAAGTCAGTCACATTTATCGGCGCATGTTCTTAATGAGGTTATACCAAATGGATAACTCGCTCGTTTGTTAGCAAAGCGAATGAAGGAGGTCATGTTAGAATTTATCGATATATTCAAAATCTGAGAGTAAACTATTGTTTACTACTTCTTTAGGGTGGTTTTTTTCTGAGACCTATGCTTCCCCGAATAAACAAATTCCCCTTCCTTCCCACCATTTTTAACTTGAGCATCTCTGATTGTTCTTTACTTACTTTCTCAGTTTGGTATATGAGTATTATGAAGTTCGTTGAACTTGATGAACGCCAATTCTACATGACTTTCTATCACATTGACCATTTCTTCTACAGACTTCACCCTCAACTCTACATGACTTTCTATCACATAGACCATGTCTTCTACAGACTTCACCCTCAACTCTACATGACTTTCTATCACATTGACCATGTCTTCTACAGACTTCACTCTCAACACTACATGACTTTCTATCAGATTGACCATGTCTTCTACAGATTTCACCCTCAACTCTACATGACTTTCTATCACATTGACCAAGTCTTCTACAGACTTCACCCTCAACTCTACATGACTTTCTATCACATTGACCAAGTCTTCTACAGATTTCACCCTCAACTCTACATGACTTTCTATCACATTGACCATTTCTTCTACAGACTTCACCCTCAACTCTACATGACTTTCTATCACATTGACCATTTCTTCCACAGACTTCACCCTCAACTCTTCATGACTTTCTATCACATAGACCATGTCTTCTACAGACTTCACCCTCAACTCTACATGACTTTCTATCAGATTGACCATTTCTTCTACAGACTTCACCCTCAACTCTTCATGACTTTCTATCACATAGACCATGTCTTCTACAGACTTCACCCTCAACTCTACATGACTTTCTATCAGATTGACCATTTCTTCTACAGACTTCACCCTCAACTCTACATGACTTTCTATCACATTGACCATTTCTTCTACAGACTTCACCCTCAACTCTACATGACTTTCTATCACATTGACCATTTCTTCTACAGACTTCACCCTCAACTCTTCATGACTTTCTATCACATAGACCATGTCTTCTACAGACTTCACAATCAACTCTACATGACTTTCTATCACGTTGACCATTTCTTCTACAGACTTCACCCTCAACTCTACATGACTTTCTATCACATTGACCATGTCTTCTACAGACTTCACCCTCAACTCTACATGACTTTCTATCACATTGACCATTTCTTCTACAGACTTCACCCTCAACACTACATGACTTTCTATCACATTGACTATTTCTTCTACAGACTTCACCCTCAACTCTTCATGACTTTCTATCACGTTGACCATTTCTTCTACAGACTTCACCCTCAACTCTACATGACTTTCTATCACATAGACCATGTCTTCTACAGACTTCACCCTCAACTCTTCATGACTTTCTATCACGTTGACCATTTCTTCTACAGATTTCACCCTCAACTCTACATGACTTTCTATTACATAGACCATGTCTTCTACAGACTTCACCCTCAACTCTACATGACTTTCTATCACATTGACCATTTCTTCTACAGACTTCACCCTCAACTCTACATGACTTTCTATCACATTGACTATTTCTTCTACAGACTTCACCCTCAATTCTACATGACTTTCTATCACATTGACCAAGTCTTCCACAGATTTCACCCTCAACTATACATGACTTTCTATCACATTGACTATTTCTTCTACAGACTTCACCCTCAACTCTACATGACTTTCTATCACATTGACTATTTCTTCTACAGACATCAACCTCATCTATACATGACTTTCTATCACATTGACCATTTCTTCAACAGATTTCACCCTCAACTCTACATGACTTTCTATCACATTGACCAAGTCTTCCACAGACTTCACCCTCAGCTCTACATGACTTTCTATCACATTGACCATGTCTTCTACAGACTTCACTCTCAACACTACATGACTTTCTATCAGATTGACCATGTCTTCTACAGATTTCACCCTCAACTCTACATGACTTTCTATCACATTGACCAAGTCTTCTACAGACTTCACCCTCAACTCTACATGACTTTCTATCACATTGACCAAGTCTTCTACAGATTTCACCCTCAACTCTACATGACTTTCTTTCACATTGACCATTTCTTCTACAGACTTCACCCTCAACTCTACATGACTTTCTATCACATTGACCATTTCTTCCACAGACTTCACCCTCAACTCTTCATGACTTTCTATCACATAGACCATGTCTTCTACAGACTTCACCCTCAACTCTACATGACTTTCTATCAGATTGACCATTTCTTCTACAGACTTCACCCTCAACTCTTCATGACTTTCTATCACATAGACCATGTCTTCTACAGACTTCACCCTCAACTCTACATGACTTTCTATCAGATTGACCATTTCTTCTACAGACTTCACCCTCAACTCTACATGACTTTCTATCACATTGACCATTTCTTCTACAGACTTCACCCTCAACTCTACATGACTTTCTATCACATTGACCATTTCTTCTACAGACTTCACCCTCAACTCTTCATGACTTTCTATCACATAGACCATGTCTTCTACAGACTTCACCCTCAACTCTACATGACTTTCTATCCCGTTGACCATTTCTTCTACAGACTTCACCCTCAACTCTACATGACTTTCTATCACATTGACCATGTCTTCTACAGACTTCACCCTCAACTCTACATGACTTTCTATCACATTGACCATTTCTTCTACAGACTTCACCCTCAACACTACATGACTTTCTATCACATTGACTATTTCTTCTACAGACTTCACCCTCAACTCTTCATGACTTTCTATCACGTTGACCATTTCTTCTACAGACTTCACCCTCAACTCTACATGACTTTCTATCACATAGACCATGTCTTCTACAGACTTCACCCTCAACTCTTCATGACTTTCTATCACGTTGACCATTTCTTCTACAGATTTCACCCTCAACTCTACATGACTTTCTATTACATAGACCATGTCTTCTACAGACTTCACCCTCAACTCTACATGACTTTCTATCACATAGACCATTTCTTCTACAGACTTCACCCTCAACTCTACATGACTTTCTATCACATTGACTATTTCTTCTACAGACTTCAGCCTCAATTCTACATGACTTTCTATCACATTGACCAAGTCTTCCACAGATTTCACCCTCAACTCTACATGACTTTCTATCACATTGACTATTTCTTCTACAGACTTCACCCTCAACTCTACATGACTTTCTATCACATTGACCATTTCTTCTACAGACTTCAACCTCATCTATACATGACTTTCTATCACATTGACCATTTCTTCAACAGATTTCACCCTCAACTCTACATGACTTTCTATCACATTGACCAAGTCTTCCACAGACTTCACCCTCAGCTCTACATGACTTTCTATCACATTGACCATTTCTTCCACAGACTTCACCCTCAACTCTTCATGACTTTCTATCACATTGACCAAGTCTTCTACAGATTTCACCCTCAACTCTACATGGCTTTCTATCACATTGACTATTTCTTCTACAGACTTCACCCTCAACTCTACATGACTTTCTATCACATAGACCATGTCTTCTACAGATTTCACCCTCAACTCTACATGACTTTCTATCACATTGACTATTTCTTCCACAGACTTCACCCTCAACTCTACATGACTTTCTATCACATTGACCAAGTCTTCTACAGACTTCACCCTCAGCTCTACATGACTTTCTATCACATTGACCAAGTCTTCTACAGACTTCACCCTCAACTCTACATGACTTTCTATCACATTGACCAAGTCTTCTACAGACTTCACCCTCAACTCTACATGACTTTCTATCACATTGACTATTTCTTCCACAGATTTCACCCTCAACTCTACATGACTTTCTATCACATTGAACATGTCTTCTACAGACTTCACCCTCAACTCTACATGACTTTCTATCACATTGACCAAGTCTTCTACAGACTTCACCCTCAACTATACATGACTTTCTATCACGTTGACCATTTCTTCTACAGACTTCACCCTCAACTCTACATGACTTTCTATCACATAGACCATGTCTTCTACAGACTTCACCCTCAACTCTTCATGACTTTCTATCACGTTGACCATTTCTTCTACAGACTTCACCCTCAACTCTACATGACTTTCTATCACATAGACCATGTCTTCTACAGACTTCACCCTCAACTCTTCATGACTTTCTATCACGTTGACCATTTCTTCTACAGACTTCACCCTCAACTCTACATGACTTTCTATCACATTGACCATTTCTTCCACATACTTCACCCTCAACACTACATGACTTTCTATCACATTGACTATTTCTTCTACAGACTTCACCCTCAACTCTTCATGACTTTCTATCACGTTGATCATTTCTTCTACAGACTTCACCCTCAACTCTACATGACTTTCTATCACATAGACCATGTCTTCTACAGACTTCACCCTCAACTCTTCATGACTTTCTATCACGTTGACCATTTCTTCTACAGATTTCACCCTCAACTCTACATGACTTTCTATTACATAGACCATGTCTTCTACAGACTTCACCCTCAACTCTACATGACTTTCTATCACATTGACCATTTCTTCTACAGACTTCACCCTCAACTCTACATGACTTTCTATCACATTGACTATTTCTTCTACAGACTTCACCCTCAATTCTACATGACTTTCTATCACATTGACCAAGTCTTCCACAGATTTCACCCTCAACTCTACATGACTTTCTATCACATTGACTATTTCTTCTACAGACTTCACCCTCAACTCTACATGACTTTCTATCACATTGACTATTTCTTCTACAGACTTCAACCTCATCTATACATGACTTTCTATCACATTGACCATTTCTTCAACAGATTTCACCCTCAACTCTACATGACTTTCTATCACATTGACCAAGTCTTCCACAGACTTCACCCTCAGCTCTACATGACTTTCTATCACATTGACCATTTCTTCCACAGACTTCACCCTCAACTCTTCATGACTTTCTATCACATTGACCAAGTCTTCTACAGATTTCACCCTCAACTCTACATGGCTTTCTATCACATTGACTATTTCTTCTAAAGACTTCACCCTCAACTCTACATGACTTTCTATCACATAGACCATGTCTTCTACAGATTTCACCCTCAACTCTACATGACTTTCTATCACATTGACTATTTCTTCCACAGACTTCACCCTCAACTCTACATGACTTTCTATCACATTGACCAAGTCTTCTACAGACTTCACCCTCAGCTCTACATGACTTTCTATCACATTGACCAAGTCTTCTACAGACTTCACTCTCAACTCTACATGACTTTCTATCACATTGACCAAGTCTTCTACAGACTTCACCCTCAACTCTACATGACTTTCTATCACATTGACTATTTCTTCCACAGATTTCACCCTCAACTCTACATGACTTTCTATCACATTGAACATGTCTTCTACAGACTTCACCCTCAACTCTACATGACTTTCTATCACATTGACCAAGTCTTCTACAGACTTCACCCTCAACTATACATGACTTTTTATCACATTGACCAAGTCTTCTACAGACTTCACTCTCAACACTACATGACTTTCTATCACATTGACCATTTCTTCTACATACTTCACCCTCAACTCTACATGACTTTCTATCACATTGACCATTTCTTCTACAGATTTCACCCTCAACTCTACATGACTTTCTATCACATTGACTATTTCTTCTACAGACTTCACCCTCAACTCTACATGACTTTCTATCACATTGACCATTTCTTCTACAGACTTCAACCTCATCTATACATGACTTTCTATCACATTGACCATTTCTTCAACAGATTTCACCCTCAACTCTACATGACTTTCTATCACATTGACCAAGTCTTCCACAGACTTCACCCTCAGCTCTACATGACTTTCTATCACATTGACCATTTCTTCCACAGACTTCACCCTCAACTCTTCATGACTTTCTATCACATTGACCAAGTCTTCTACAGATTTCACCCTCAACTCTACATGGCTTTCTATCACATTGACTATTTCTTCTACAGACTTCACCCTCAACTCTACATGACTTTCTATCACATAGACCATGTCTTCTACAGATTTCACCCTCAACTCTACATGACTTTCTATCACATTGACTATTTCTTCCACAGACTTCACCCTCAATTCTACATGACTTTCTATCACATTGACCAAGTCTTCTACAGACTTCACCCTCAGCTCTACATGACTTTCTATCACATTGACCAAGTCTTCTACAGACTTCACCCTCAACTCTACATGACTTTCTATCACATTGACTATTTCTTCCACAGATTTCACCCTCAACTCTACATGACTTTCTATCACATTGAACATGTCTTCTACAGACTTCACCCTCAACTCTACATGACTTTCTATCACATTGACCAAGTCTTCTACAGACTTCACCCTCAACTATACATGACTTTCTATCACGTTGACCATTTCTTCTACAGACTTCACCCTCAACTCTACATGACTTTCTATCACATAGACCATGTCTTCTACAGACTTCACCCTCAACTCTTCATGACTTTCTATCACGTTGACCATTTCTTCTACAGACTTCACCCTCAACTCTACATGACTTTCTATCACATAGACCATGTCTTCTACAGACTTCACCCTCAACTCTTCATGACTTTCTATCACGTTGACCATTTCTTCTACAGACTTCACCCTCAACTCTACATGACTTTCTATCACATTGACCATTTCTTCCACATACTTCACCCTCAACACTACATGACTTTCTATCACATTGACTATTTCTTCTACAGACTTCACCCTCAACTCTTCATGACTTTCTATCACGTTGATCATTTCTTCTACAGACTTCACCCTCAACTCTACATGACTTTCTATCACATAGACCATGTCTTCTACAGACTTCACCCTCAACTCTTCATGACTTTCTATCACGTTGACCATTTCTTCTACAGATTTCACCCTCAACTCTACATGACTTTCTATTACATAGACCATGTCTTCTACAGACTTCACCCTCAACTCTACATGACTTTCTATCACATTGACCATTTCTTCTACAGACTTCACCCTCAACTCTACATGACTTTCTATCACATTGACTATTTCTTCTACAGACTTCACCCTCAATTCTACATGACTTTCTATCACATTGACCAAGTCTTCCACAGATTTCACCCTCAACTCTACATGACTTTCTATCACATTGACTATTTCTTCTACAGACTTCACCCTCAACTCTACATGACTTTCTATCACATTGACTATTTCTTCTACAGACTTCAACCTCATCTATACATGACTTTCTATCACATTGACCATTTCTTCAACAGATTTCACCCTCAACTCTACATGACTTTCTATCACATTGACCAAGTCTTCCACAGACTTCACCCTCAGCTCTACATGACTTTCTATCACATTGACCATTTCTTCCACAGACTTCACCCTCAACTCTTCATGACTTTCTATCACATTGACCAAGTCTTCTACAGATTTCACCCTCAACTCTACATGGCTTTCTATCACATTGACTATTTCTTCTAAAGACTTCACCCTCAACTCTACATGACTTTCTATCACATAGACCATGTCTTCTACAGATTTCACCCTCAACTCTACATGACTTTCTATCACATTGACTATTTCTTCCACAGACTTCACCCTCAACTCTACATGACTTTCTATCACATTGACCAAGTCTTCTACAGACTTCACCCTCAGCTCTACATGACTTTCTATCACATTGACCAAGTCTTCTACAGACTTCACCCTCAACTCTACATGACTTTCTATCACATTGACCAAGTCTTCTACAGACTTCACCCTCAACTCTACATGACTTTCTATCACATTGACTATTTCTTCCACAGATTTCACCCTCAACTCTACATGACTTTCTATCACATTGAACATGTCTTCTACAGACTTCACCCTCAACTCTACATGACTTTCTATCACATTGACCAAGTCTTCTACAGACTTCACCCTCAACTATACATGACTTTTTATCACATTGACCAAGTCTTCTACAGACTTCACTCTCAACACTACATGACTTTCTATCACATTGACCATTTCTTCTACATACTTCACCCTCAACTCTACATGACTTTCTATCACATTGACCATTTCTTCTACAGATTTCACCCTCAACTCTACATGACTTTCTATCACATTGACTATTTCTTCTACAGACTTCACCCTCAACTCTACATGACTTTCTATCACATTGACCATTTCTTCTACAGACTTCAACCTCATCTATACATGACTTTCTATCACATTGACCATTTCTTCAACAGATTTCACCCTCAACTCTACATGACTTTCTATCACATTGACCAAGTCTTCCACAGACTTCACCCTCAGCTCTATATGACTTTCTATCACATTGACCATTTCTTCCACAGACTTCACCCTCAACTCTTCATGACTTTCTATCACATTGACCAAGTCTTCTACAGATTTCACCCTCAACTCTACATGGCTTTCTATCACATTGACTATTTCTTCTACAGACTTCACCCTCAACTCTACATGACTTTCTATCACATAGACCATGTCTTCTACAGATTTCACCCTCAACTCTACATGACTTTCTATCACATTGACTATTTCTTCCACAGACTTCACCCTCAACTCTACATGACTTTCTATCACATTGACCAAGTCTTCTACAGACTTCACCCTCAGCTCTACATGACTTTCTATCACATTGACCAAGTCTTCTACAGACTTCACCCTCAACTCTACATGACTTTCTATCACATTGACCAAGTCTTCTACAGACTTCACCCTCAACTCTACATGACTTTCTATCACATTGACTATTTCTTCCACAGATTTCACCCTCAACTCTACATGACTTTCTATCACATTGAACATGTCTTCTACAGACTTCACCCTCAACTCTACATGACTTTCTATCACATTGACCAAGTCTTCTACAGACTTCACCCTCAACTATACATGACTTTCTATCACGTTGACCATTTCTTCTACAGACTTCACCCTCAACTCTACATGACTTTCTATCACATAGACCATGTCTTCTACAGACTTCACCCTCAACTCTTCATGACTTTCTATCACGTTGACCATTTCTTCTACAGACTTCACCCTCAACTCTACATGACTTTCTATCACATAGACCATGTCTTCTACAGACTTCACCCTCAACTCTTCATGACTTTCTATCACGTTGACCATTTCTTCTACAGACTTCACCCTCAACTCTACATGACTTTCTATCACATTGACCATTTCTTCCACATACTTCACCCTCAACACTACATGACTTTCTATCACATTGACTATTTCTTCTACAGACTTCACCCTCAACTCTTCATGACTTTCTATCACGTTGATCATTTCTTCTACAGACTTCACCCTCAACTCTACATGACTTTCTATCAAATAGACCATGTCTTCTACAGACTTCACCCTCAACTCTTCATGACTTTCTATCACGTTGACCATTTCTTCTACAGATTTCACCCTCAACTCTACATGACTTTCTATTACATAGACCATGTCTTCTACAGACTTCACCCTCAACTCTACATGACTTTCTATCACATTGACCATTTCTTCTACAGACTTCACCCTCAACTCTACATGACTTTCTATCACATTGACTATTTCTTCTACAGACTTCACCCTCAATTCTACATGACTTTCTATCACATTGACCAAGTCTTCCACAGATTTCACCCTCAACTCTACATGACTTTCTATCACATTGACTATTTCTTCTACAGACTTCACCCTCAACTCTACATGACTTTCTATCACATTGACTATTTCTTCTACAGACTTCAACCTCATCTATACATGACTTTCTATCACATTGACCATTTCTTCAACAGATTTCACCCTCAACTCTACATGACTTTCTATCACATTGACCAAGTCTTCCACAGACTTCACCCTCAGCTCTACATGACTTTCTATCACATTGACCATTTCTTCCACAGACTTCACCCTCAACTCTTCATGACTTTCTATCACATTGACCAAGTCTTCTACAGATTTCACCCTCAACTCTACATGGCTTTCTATCACATTGACTATTTCTTCTAAAGACTTCACCCTCAACTCTACATGACTTTCTATCACATAGACCATGTCTTCTACAGATTTCACCCTCAACTCTACATGACTTTCTATCACATTGACTATTTCTTCCACAGACTTCACCCTCAACTCTACATGACTTTCTATCACATTGACCAAGTCTTCTACAGACTTCACCCTCAGCTCTACATGACTTTCTATCACATTGACCAAGTCTTCTACAGACTTCACCCTCAACTCTACATGACTTTCTATCACATTGACCAAGTCTTCTACAGACTTCACCCTCAACTCTACATGACTTTCTATCACATTGACTATTTCTTCCACAGATTTCACCCTCAACTCTACATGACTTTCTATCACATTGAACATGTCTTCTACAGACTTCACCCTCAACTCTACATGACTTTCTATCACATTGACCAAGTCTTCTACAGACTTCACCCTCAACTATACATGACTTTTTATCACATTGACCAAGTCTTCTACAGACTTCACTCTCAACACTACATGACTTTCTATCACATTGACCATTTCTTCTACATACTTCACCCTCAACTCTACATGACTTTCTATCACATTGACCATTTCTTCTACAGACTTCACCCTCAACTCTACATGACTTTCTATCACATTGACCAAGTCTTCTAGAGATTTCACTCTCAACTCTACATGACTTTCTATCACATTGACCAAGTCTTCTACAGATTTCACTCTCAACTCTACATGACTTTCTATCACATTGACCAAGTCTTCTACAGACTTCACCCTCAACTCTACATGGCTTTCTATCACATTGACCAAGTCTTCTACAGATTTCACCCTCAACTCTACATGACTTTCTATCACATTGACTTTTTCTTCTACATACTTCACCCTCAACTCTACATGGCTTTCTATCAGATTGACCATGTCTTCTACAGATTTCACCCTCAACTCTTCATGACTTTCTATCACATAGACCATTTCTTCAACAGACTTCACCCTCAGCTCTACATGACTTTCTATCACACTGACCATGTCTTCTACAGACTTCACCCTCAACTCTACATGACTTTCTATCACATTGACCAAGTCTTCTACAGACTTCACCCTCAACTCTACATGACTTTCTATCACATTGACCAAGTCTTCTACAGACTTCACCCTCAACTCTACATGACTTTCTATCACATTGACCAAGTCTTCTACAGACTTCACCCTCAACTCTTCATGACTTTCTATCACATTGACTATTTCTTCTACAGACTTCACCCTCAGCTCTACATGACTTTCTATCACATTGACCATTTCTTCTACAGATTTCACCCTCAACTCTACATGACTTTCTATCACATTGACTATTTCTTCTACAGATTTCACCCTCAACTCTACATGACTTTCTATCACATTGACTATTTCTTAAACAGATTTCACCCTCAACTCTACATGACTTTCTATCACATTGACCAAGTCTTCTACAGACTTCACCCTCAGCTCTACATGACTTTCTATCACATTGACCATGTCTTTAACAGACTTCACCCTCAGCTCTACATGACTTTCTATCACATTGACCAAGTCTTCTACAGACTTCACCCTCAGCTCTACATGACTTTCTATCACATTGACCATGTCTTCTACAGACTTCACCCTCAACTCTACATGACTTTCTATCACATTGACCAAGTCTTCTACAGACTTCACCCTCAACTCTACATGACTTTCTATCACATTGACCATTTCTTCCACAGACTTCACCCTCAACTCTTCATGACTTTCTATCATATTGACCAAGTCTTCTACAGACTTCACCCTCAACTCTACATGACTTTCTATCACATTGACCAAGTCTTCTACAGACTTCACCCTCAACTCTACATGACTTTCTATCACATTGACTATTTCTTCTACAGATTTCACCCTCAACTCTTCATGACTTTCTATCACATTGACCAAGTCTTCTACAGACTTCACCCTCAACTCTACATGACGTTCTATCACATTGACCAAGTCTTCCACAGACTTCACCCTCAACTCTACATGGCTTTCTATCACATTGACTATTTCTTCTACAGACTTCACCCTCAACTCTACATGACTTTCTATCACATTGACCATGTCTTCTACAGACTTCACCCTCAACTCTACATGACTTTCTATCACATTGACCAAGTCTTCTACAGACTTCACTCTCAACTCTACATGACTTTCTATCACATTGACCAAGTATTCTACAGACTTCACCCTCAGCTCTACATGACTTTCTATCACATTGACCATGTCTTCTACAGACTTCACCCTCAACTCTACATGACTTTCTATCACATTGACCAAGTCTTCTACAGACTTCACCCTCAACTCTACATGACTTTCTATCACATTGACCAAGTCTTCCACAGACTTCACCCTCAACTCTACATGACTTTCTATCACATTGACCAAGTCTTCCACAGACTTCACCCTGAACTCTACATGACTTTCAATCACATTGACCAAGTCTTCTACAGACTTCACCCTCAACTCTACATGACTTTCTATCACATTGATCATGTCTTCTACAGACTTCACCCTCAACTCTATATGACTTTCTATCACATTGACCAAGTCTTCTACAGACTTCACCCTCAACTCTACATGACTTTCTATCACATTGACCAAGTCTTCTACAGACTTCACCCTCAACTCTACATGACTTTCTATCACATTAACTATTTCTTCCACATATTTCACCCTCAACTCTACATGACTTTCTATCACATTGAACATGTCTTCTACAGACTTCACCCTCAACTCTACATGACTTTCTATCACATTGACCAAGTCTTCTACAGACTTCACCCTCAACTATACATGACTTTCTATCACATTGACCATTTCTTCTACATACTTCACCCTCAACTCTACATGACTTTCTATCACATTGACCAAGTCTTCTACAGACTTCACTCTCAACACTACATGACTTTCTATCACATTGACCATTTCTTCTACATACTTCACCCTCAACTCTACATGACTTTCTATCACATTGACCATTTCTTCTACAGACTTCACCCTCAACTCTACATGACTTTCTATCACATTGACCAAGTCTTCTACAGATTTCACTCTCAACTCTACATGACTTTCTATCACATTGCCTTTTTCTTCTACATACTTCACCCTCAACTCTACATGACTTTTTATCACATTGACCAAGTCTTCTACAGACTTCACTCTCAACACTACATGACTTTCTATCACATTGACCATTTCTTCTACATACTTCACCCTCAACTCTACATGACTTTCTATCACATTGACCATTTCTTCTACAGACTTCACCCTCAACTCTACATGACTTTCTATCACATTGACCAAGTCTTCTACAGATTTCACTCTCAACTCTACATGACTTTCTATCACATTGACCAAGTCTTCTACAGATTTCACTCTCAACTCTACATGACTTTCTATCACATTGACCAAGTCTTCTACAGACTTCACCCTCAACTCTACATGGCTTTCTATCACATTGACCAAGTCTTCTACAGATTTCACCCTCAACTCTACATGACTTTCTATCACATTGACTTTTTCTTCTACAGACTTCACCCTCAACTCTACATGGCTTTCTATCAGATTGACCATGTCTTCTACAGATTTCACCCTCAACTCTTCATGACTTTCTATCACATAGACCATTTCTTCAACAGACTTCACCCTCAGCTCTACATGACTTTCTATCACATTGACCATGTCTTCTACAGACTTCACCCTCAACTCTACATGACTTTCTATCACATTGACCAAGTCTTCTACAGACTTCACCCTCAACTCTACATGACTTTCTATCACATTGACCAAGTCTTCTACAGACTTCACCCTCAACTCTACATGACTTTCTATCACATTGACCAAGTCTTCTACAGACTTCACCCTCAACTCTTCATGACTTTCTATCACATTGACTATTTCTTCTACAGACTTCACCCTCAGCTCTACATGACTTTCTATCACATTGACCATTTCTTCTACAGATTTCACCCTCAACTCTAAATGACTTTCTATCACATTGACTATTTCTTCTACAGATTTCACCCTCAACTCTACATGACTTTCTATCACATTGACTATTTCTTAAACAGATTTCACCCTCAACTCTACATGACTTTCTATCACATTGACCAAGTCTTCTACAGACTTCACCCTCAGCTCTACATGACTTTCTATCACATTGACCATGTCTTTAACAGACTTCACCCTCAGCTCTACATGACTTTCTATCACATTGACCAAGTCTTCTACAGACTTCACCCTCAGCTCTACATGACTTTCTATCACATTGACCATGTCTTCTACAGACTTCACCCTCAACTCTACATGACTTTCTATCACATTGACCAAGTCTTCTACAGACTTCACCCTCAACTCTACATGACTTTCTATCACATTGACCATTTCTTCCACAGACTTCACCCTCAATTCTTCATGACTTTCTATCACATTGACCAAGTCTTCTACAGACTTCACCCTCAACTCTACATGACTTTCTATCACATTGACTATTTCTTCTACAGATTTCACCCTCAACTCTTCATGACTTTCTATCACATTGACCAAGTCTTCTACAGACTTCACCCTCAGCTCTACATGACTTTCTATCACATTGACCAAGTCTTCTACAGACTTCACCCTCAACTCTACATGGCTTTCTATCACATTGACTATTTCTTCTACAGACTTCACCCTCAACTCTACATGACTTTCTATCACATTGACCATGTCTTCTACAGACTTCACCCTCAACTCTACATGACTTTCTATCACATTGACCAAGTCTTCTACAGACTTCACTCTCAACTCTACATGACTTTCTATCACATTGACCAAGTATTCTACAGACTTCACCCTCAGCTCTACATGACTTTCTATCACATTGACCATGTCTTCTACAGACTTCACCCTCAACTCTACATGACTTTCTATCACATTGACCAAGTCTTCTACAGACTTCACCCTCAACTCTACATGACTTTCTATCACATTGACCATGTCTTCTACAGACTTCACCCTCAACACTACATGACTTTCTATCACATTGACCAAGTCTTCTACAGACTTCACCCTCAACTCTACATGACTTTCTATCACATTGACCAAGTCTTCCACAGACTTCACCCTCAACTCTACATGGCTTTCTATCACATTGACTATTTCTTCTACAGACTTCACTCTCAACTCTACATGACTTTCTATCACATAGACCATGTCTTCTACAGACTTCACCCTCAACTATACATGACTTTCTATCACATTGACCATGTCTTCTACAGACTTCACTCTCAACACTACATGACTTTCTATCAGATTGACCATGTCTTCTACAGATTTCACCCTCAACTCTTCATGACTTTCTATCACATAGACCATGTCTTCTACAGACTTCACCCTCAACTATACATGACTTTCTATCACATTGACCATGTCTTCTACAGACTTCACTCTCAACACTACATGACTTTCTATCAGATTGACCATGTCTTCTACAGATTTCACCCTCAACTCTTCATGACTTTCTATCACATAGACCATGTCTTCTACAGACTTCACTCTCAACACTACATGACTTTCTATCAGATTGACCATGTCTTCAACAGATTTCACCCTCAACTCTTCATGACTTTCTATCACATTGACTATTTCTTCTACAGACTTCACCCTCAACTCTACATAACTTTCTATCACATTGACCATTTCTTCTACAGACTTCACCCTCAACTCTACATGACTTTCTATCACATTGACCAAGTCTTCTACAGACTTCACCCTCAACTCTACATGACTTTCTATCACATTCACTATTTCTTCTACAGACTTCACTCTTAACTCTACATGACTTTCTATCACATTGACCAAGTCTTCTACAGATTTCACTCTCAACTCTACATGACTTTCTATCAGATTGACCATGTCTTCTACAGATTTCACCCTCAACTCTTCATGACTTTCTATCACATTGACTATTTCTTCAACAGATTTCACCCTCAACTCTACATGACTTTCTATCACATTGACCAAGTCTTCTACAGACTTCACTCTCAACTCTACATGACTTTCTATCACATTAACTATTTCTTCTACAGACTTCACCCTCAACTCTACATGACTTTCTATCACATTGACCAAGTCTTCCACAGACTTCACCCTCAGCTCTACATGACTTTCTATCACATTGACCATTTCTTCCACAGACTTCACCCTCAACTCTTCATGACTTTCTATCACATTGACCAAGTCTTCTACAGATTTCACCCTCAACACTACATGGCTTTCTATCACATTGACTATTTCTTCTACAGTTTTCACCCTCAACTCTACATGACTTTCTATCACATTGCCCAAGTCCTCTACAGATTTCACCCTCAACACTACATGGCTTTCTATCACATTGACTATTTCTTCTACAGACTTCACCCTCAACTCTTCATGACTTTCTATCACATTGACCAAGTCTTCTACATATTTCACCCTCAACACTACATGACTTTCTATCACATTGACTATTTCTTCTACAGACTTCACCCTTAACTCTACATGACTTTCTATCACATTGACTATTTCTTCCACAGACTTCACCCTCAACTCTACATGACTTTCTATCACATTGACCATTTCTTCTACAGACTTCACCCTCAACTCTACATGACTTTCTATCACATTGACTATTTCTTCTACAGATTTCACCCTCAACTCTACATGACTTTCTATCACATTGACCATTTCTTCTACAGACTTCACCCTCAACTCTACATGACTTTCTATCACATTGACCAAGTCTTCCACAGACTTCACCCTCAACTCTACATGACTTTCTATCACATTTACTATTTCTTCCACAGACTTCACTCTCAACTCTACATGACTTTCTATCACATTGACCATGTCTTCTACAGACTTCACTCTCAACTCTACATGACTTTCTATCACATTGACCAAGTCTTCTACAGACTTCACCCTCAACTCTACATGACTTTCTATCACATTGACTATTTCTTCTACAGACTTCACCCTCAACTCTACATGACTTTCTATTACATAGACCATGTCTTCTACAGACTTCACCCTCAACTATACATGACTTTCTATCACATTGACTATTTCTTCTACAGATTTCACCCTCAACTCTACATGACTTTCTATCACATTGACCATTTCTTCCACAGACTTCACTCTCAACTCTACATGACTTTCTATCACATTGACCATGTCTTCTACAGACTTCACTCTCAACTCTACATGACTTTCTATCACATTGACCAAGTCTTCTACAGACTTCACCCTCAACTCTACATGACTTTCTATTACATAGACCATGTCTTCTACAGACTTCACCCTCAACTATACATGACTTTCTATCACATTGACCATGTCTTCTACAGACTTCACTCTCAACACTACATGACTTTCTATCACATTGACCATTTCTTCTACAAACTTCACCCTCAACTCTACATGACTTTCTATCACTTTGACCAAGTCTTCTACAGATTTCACTCTCAACTCTACATGACTTTCTATCACATTGACCATTTCTTCTACAGACTTCACCCTCAACTCTACATGACTTTCTATCACATTGACTATTTCTTCTACAGACTTCACCCTCAATTCTACATGACTTTCTATCACATTGACTATTTCTTCTACAGACTTCACCCTCAACTCTACATGACTTTCTATCACATTGACTATTTCTTCTACAGACTTCACCCTCAATTCTACATGACTTTCTATCACATTGACTATTTCTTCCACAGACTTCACCCTCAACTCTACATGACTTTCTATCACATTGACCATGTCTTCTACAGACTTCACCCTCAACTCTACATGACTTTCTATCACATTGACCATGTCTTCTACAGACTTCACCCTCAACTCTACATGACTTTCTATCACATTGACTATTTCTTCCACAGACTTCACCCTCAACTCTACATGACTTTCTATCACATTGACCAAGTCTTCTACAGACTTCACTCTCAACTCTACATGACTTTCTATCACATTGACCATGTCTTCTACAGACTTCACCCTCAACTCTACATGACTTTCTATCACATTGATCAAGTCTTCCACAGACTTCACCCTCAACTCTACATGACTTTCTATCACATTGACTATTTCTTTTACAGACTTCACCCTCAACTCTACATGACTTTCTATTACATAGACCATGTCTTCTACAGACTTCACCCTCAACTATACATGACTTTCTATCACATTGACCATGGCTTCTACAGACTTCACCTCATCTATACATGACTTTCTATCACACTGACCATGTCTTCTACAGACTTCCCTCTCAACTCTGCATGACTTTCTATCACATTGACCAAGTCTTCTACAGACTTCACCCTCAACTCTACATTACTTTCTACCACATTGACCATTTCTTCTACAGACTTCACCCTCAACTCTACATTACTTTCTATCACATTGACCATTTCTTCTACAGACTTCACCCTCAACTCTACATGTCTTTCTATCACATTGACCATGTCTTATACAGACTTCACCCTCAACTTTACATGACTTTCTATCACACTGACCATGTCTTCTACAGACTTCACCCTCAACTCTACATTACTTTCTATCACATTGACCATTTCTTCTACAGATTTCACCCTCAACTCTACATGGCTTTCTATCACATTGACCATGTCTTCTACAGACTTCACCCTCAACTCTAAATGACTTTCTATCACGTTGACCATGTCTTCTACAGACTTCACCCTCAACTCTACATGACTTTCTATCACATTGACCATTTCTTCTACAGACTTCACCCTCAACTCTACATGGCTTTCTATCACATTGACCATGTGTTCTACAGACTTCACCCTCAACTCTACATGGCTTTCTATCACATTGACCATGTCTTCTACAGACTTCACCCTCAACTCTACATGACTTTCTATTACGTTGACCATGTCTTCTACAGACTTCACCCTCAACTCTACATGACTTTCTATCACACTGACCATGTCTTCTACAGACTTCACCCTCAACTCTACATTACTTTCTATCAGATTGACCATTTCCTCTACAGACTTCACCCTCAACTCTACATGGCTTTCTATCACATTGACCATGTCTTCTACAGACTTCACCCTCAACTCTACATTACTTTCTATCACGTTGACCATGTCTTCTACAGACTTCACCCTCAACTCTACATGACTTTCTATCACATTGACCATTTCTTCTACAGACTTCACCCTCAACTCTACATGGCTTTCTATCACATTGACCATGTCTTCTACAGACTTCACCCTCAACTCTACATGACTTTCTATCACGTTGACCATGTCTTCTACAGACTTCACCCTCAACTCTACATGACTTTCTATCACATTGACCATTTCTTCTACAGACTTCACCTTCAACTCTACATGGCTTTCTATCACATTGACCATGTCTTCTACAGACTTCACCCTCAACTCTACATGACTTTCTATCACATTGACCATGTCTTCTACAGACTTCACTCTCAACACTACATGACTTTCTATCACATTGACCATTTCTTCTACAAACTTCACCCTCAACTCTACATGACTTTCTATCACATTGACCAAGTCTTCTACAGACTTCACTCTCAACTCTACATGACTTTCTATCACATTGACCATTTCTTCTACAGACTTCACCCTCAACTCTACATGACTTTCTATCACATTGACCAAGTCTTCTACAGACTTCACTCTCAATTCTTCATGACTTTCTATCACATTGACCATTTCTTCAACAGATTTCGCCCTCAACTCTACATGACTTTCTATCACATTGACTATTTCTTCTACAGACTTCACCCTCAGCTCTACTTGACTTTCTATCACATTGACCAAGTCTTCTACAGACTTCACTCTCAATTCTTCATGACTTTCTATCACATTGACCATTTCTTCAACAGATTTCACCCTCAGCTCTACATGACTTTCTATCACATTGACCAAGTATTCTACAGACTTCACCCTCAACTCTACATGACTTTCTATCAGATTGACCATTTCTTCTACAGACTTCACCCTCAACTCTACATGACTTTCTATCACATTGACCATTTCTTCTACAGACTTCACCCTCAACTCTACATGACTTTCTATCACACTGACCATTTCTTCTACAGACTTCACCCTCAACTCTACATGGCTTTCTATCACACTGACCATTTCTTCTACAGACTTCACCCTCAACTCTACATGACTTTCTATCACATTGACCAAGTCTTCTACAGACTTCACCCTCAACTCTACATGGCTTTCTATCACACTGACCATTTCTTCTACAGACTTCACCCTCAACTCTACATGACTTTCTATCACACTGACCATGTCTTCTACAGACTTCACTCTCAACTCTACATGACTTTCTATCACATTGACCATTTCTTCTACAGACTTCACCCTCAACTCTACATGGCTTTCTATCACATTGACCATGTCTTCTACAGACTTCACCCTCAATTCTACATGACTTTCTATCACATTGACCATGTCTTCTACAGACTTCACTCTCAACTATACATGACTTTCTATCACATTGACCATTTCTTCTACAGACTTCACCCTCAACTCTACATGGCTTTCTATCACATTGACCATGTCTTCTACAGATTTCACCCTCAACTCTACATGACTTTCTATCACATTGACCATGTCTTCTACAGACTTCACTCTCAACTCTACATGGCTTTCTATCACATTGACCATGTCTTCTACAGACTTCACCCTCAACTCTACATTACTTTCTATCACATTGACCATTTCTTCTACAGACTTCACCCTCAACTCTACATGGCTTTCTGTCACATTGACCATGTCTTCTACAGACTTCACCCTCAACTCTACATGACTTTCTATCACGTTGACCATGTCTTCTACAGACTTCACCCTCAACTCTACATGACTTTCTATCACATTGACCATTTCTTCTACAGACTTCACCTTCAACTCTACATGGCTTTCTATCACATTGACCATGTCTTCTACAGACTTCACCCTCAACACTACATGACTTTCTATCACATTGACCATGTCTTCTACAGACTTCACTCTCAACACTACATGACTTTCTATCACATTGACCATTTCTTCTACAAACTTCACCCTCAACTCTACATGACTTTCTATCACATTGACCAAGTCTTCTACAGACTTCACTCTCAACTCTACATGACTTTCTATCACATTGACCATTTCTTCTACAGACTTCACCCTCAACTCTACATGACTTTCTATCACATTGACCAAGTCTTCTACAGACTTCACTCTCAATTCTTCATGACTTTCTATCACATTGACCATTTCTTCAACAGATTTCACCCTCAACTCTACATGACTTTCTATCACATTGACTATTTCTTCTACAGACTTCACCCTCAGCTCTACTTGACTTTCTATCACATTGACCAAGTCTTCTACAGACTTCACTCTCAATTCTTCATGACTTTCTATCACATTGACCATTTCTTCAACAGATTTCACCCTCAGCTCTACATGACTTTCTATCACATTGACCAAGTATTCTACAGACTTCACCCTCAACTCTACATGACTTTCTATCAGATTGACCATTTCTTCTACAGACTTCACCCTCAACTCTACATGACTTTCTATCACATTGACCATTTCTTCTACAGACTTCACCCTCAACTCTACATGACTTTCTATCACACTGACCATTTCTTCTACAGACTTCACCCTCAACTCTACATGGCTTTCTATCACACTGACCATTTCTTCTACAGACTTCACCCTCAACTCTACATGACTTTCTATCACATTGACCAAGTCTTCTACAGACTTCACCCTCAACTCTACATGACTTTCTATCACACTGACCATTTCTTCTACAGACTTCACCCTCAACTCTACATGACTTTCTATCACACTGACCATGTCTTCTACAGACTTCACTCTCAACTCTACATGACTTTCTATCACATTGACCATTTCTTCTACAGACTTCACCCTCAACTCTACATGGCTTTCTATCACATTGACCATGTCTTCTACAGACTTCACCCTCAATTCTACATGACTTTCTATCACATTGACCATGTCTTCTACAGACTTCACTCTCAACTATACATGACTTTCTATCACATTGACCATTTCTTCTACAGACTTCACCCTCAACTCTACATGGCTTTCTATCACATTGACCATGTCTTCTACAGACTTCACCCTCAACTCTACATGACTTTCTATCACATTGACCATGTCTTCTACAGACTTCACTCTCAACTCTACATGGCTTTCTATCACATTGACCATGTCTTCTACAGACTTCACCCTCAACTCTACATTACTTTCTATCACATTGACCATTTCTTCTACAGACTTCACCCTCAACTCTACATGGCTTTCTATCACATTGACCATGTCTTATACAGACTTCACCCTCAACTTTACATGACTTTCTATCACACTGACCATGTCTTCTACAGACTTCACCCTCAACTATACATTACTTTCTATCAGATTGACCATTTCTTCTACAGACTTCACCCTCAACTCTACATGGGTTTCAATCAGATTGACCATTTCTTCTACAGACTTCACCCTCAACTCTACATGACTTTCTATTACATTGACTATTTCTTCTACAGACTTCACCCTCAACTCTACATGACTTTCTATCACATTGACCATGTCTTCTACAGACTTCACCCTCAACTCTACATGACTTTCTATCACATTGACCATGTCTTCTACAGACTTCATCCTCAACTCTACATAACTTTCTATCACATTGACCATGTCTTCTACAGACTTCACTCTCAACTCTACATGACTTTCTATCACATTGACCATTTCTTCTACAGACTTCACCCTCAACTCTACATTACTTTCTATCACATTGACCATTTCTTCTACAGACTTCACCCTCAACTCTACATGACTTTCTATCACATTTACCATGTCTTCTACAGACTTCACCCTCAACTCTACATGACTTTCTATCACATTGACCATGTCTTCTACAGACTTCACCCTCAACTCTACATGACTTTCTATCACATTGACCATGTCTTCTACAGACTTCACTCTCAACTCTACATGACTTTCTATCACATTGACCATTTCTTCTACAGACTTCACCCTCAACTCTACATTACTTTCTATCACATTGACCATTTCTTCTACAGACTTCACCCTCAACTCTACATGTCTTTCTATCACATTGACCATGTCTTATACAGACTTCACCCTCAACTTTACATGACTTTCTATCACACTGACCATGTCTTCTACAGACTTCACCCTCAACTCTACATTACTTTCTATCAGATTGACCATTTCTTCTACAGACTTCACCCTCAACTCTACATGGCTTTCTATCAGATTGACCATTTCTTCTACAGACTTCACCCTCAACTCTACATGGCTTTCTATCACATTGACCATGTCTTCTACAGACTTCACCCTCAATTCTACATGACTTTCTATCACATTGACCATGTCTTCTACAGACTTCACTCTCAACTATACATGACTTTCTATCACATTGACCATTTCTTCTACAGACTTCACCCTCAACTCTACATGGCTTTCTATCACATTGACCATTTCTTCTACAGACTTCACCCTCAACTCTACATGACTTTCTATCACATTGACCATGTCTTCTACAGACTTCACTCTCAACTCTACATGACTTTCTATCACATTGACCATTTCTTCTACAGACTTCACCCTCAACTCTACATGGCTTTCTATCACATTGACCATGTCTTCTACAGACTTCACCCTCAACTCTACATTACTTTCTATCACATTGACCATTACTTCTACAGACTTCACCCTCAACTGTACATGGCATTCTATCACATTGACCATGTCTTATACAGACTTCACCCTCAACTTTACATGACTTTCTATCACACTGACCATGTCTTCTACAGACTTCACCCTCAACTCTACATTACTTTCTATCAGATTGACCATTTCTTCTACAGACTTCACCCTCAACTCTACATGGCTTTCAATCAGATTGACCATTTCTTCTACAGACTTCACCCTCAACTCTACATGACTTTCTATTACATTGACTATTTCTTCTACAGACTTCACCCTCAACTCTACATGACTTTCTATCACATTGACCATGTCTTCTACAGACTTCACCCTCAACTCTACATGACTTTCTATCACATTGACCATGTCTTCTACAGACTTCACCCTCAACTCTACATGACTTTCTATCACATTGACCATGTCTTCTACAGACTTCACTCTCAACTCTACATGACTTTCTATCACATTGACCATTTCTTCTACAGACTTCACCCTCAACTCTACATGACTTTCTATCACATTGACCATTTCTTCTACAGACTTCACCCTCAACTCTACATGACTTTCTATCACATTGACCATGTCTTCTACAGACTTCACCCTCAACTCTACATGACTTTCTATCACATTGACCATGTCTTCTACAGACTTCACCCTCAACTCTACATGACTTTCTATCACATTGACCATGTCTTCTACAGACTTCACTCTCAACTCTACATGACTTTCTATCACATTGACCATTTCTTCTACAGACTTCACCCTCAACTCTACATGTCTTTCTATCACATTGACCATGTCTTATACAGACTTCACCCTCAACTTTACATGACTTTCTATCACACTGACCATGTCTTCTACAGACTTCACCATCAACTCTACATTACTTTCTATCAGATTGACCATTTCTTCTACAGACTTCACCCTCAACTCTACATGGCTTTCTATCAGATTGACCATTTCTTCTACAGACTTCACCCTCAACTCTACATGACTTTCTATCACATTGACCATGTCTTCTACAGACTTCACCCTCAACTCTACATGACTTTCTATCACAATGACCATGTCTTCTACAGACTTCACTCTCAACTCTACATGACTTTCTATCACATTGACCATTTCTTCTACAGACTTCACCCTCAACTCTACATTACTTTCTATCACATTGACCATGTCTTATACAGACTTCACCCTCAACTTTACATGACTTTCTATCACACTGACCATGTCTTCTACAGACTTCACCCTCAACTCTACATTACTTTCTATCAGATTGACTATTTCTTCTACAGACTTCACCCTCAACTCTACATGGCTTTCTATCAGATTGACCATTTCTTCTACAGACTTCACCCTCAACTCTACATGACTTTCTATTACATTGACTATTTCTTCTACAGACTTCACCCTCAACTCTACATGACTTTCTATCACATTGACCATGTCTTCTACAGACTTCACCCTCAACTCTACATGACTTTCTATCACATTGACCATGTCTTCTACAGACTTCACCCTCAACTCTACATGACTTTCTATCACATTGACCATGTCTTCTATAGACTTCACTCTCAACTCTACATGACTTTCTAACACATTGACCATTTCTTCTACAGGCTTCACCCTCAACTCTACATTACTTTCTATCACATTGACCATTTCTTCTACAGACTTCACCCTCAACTCTACATGACTTTCTATCACATTGACCATGTCTTCTACAGACTTCACCCTCAACTCTACATGACTTTCTATCACATTGACCATGTCTTCTACAGACTTCACCCTCAACTCTACATGACTTTCTATCACATTGACCATATCTTCTACAGACTTCACTCTCAACTCTACATGACTTTCTATCACATTGACCATTTCTTCTACAGACTTCACCCTCAACTCTACATGACTTTCTATCACATTGACTATTTCTTCTACAGACTTCACCCTCAATTCTACATGACTTTCTATCACATTGACCAAGTCTTCCACAGATTTCACCCTCAACTCTATATGACTTTCTATCACATTGACTATTTCTTCTACAGACTTCACCCTCAACTCTACATGACTTTCTATCACATTGACTATTTCTTCTACATACTTCACTCTCAACTCTACATGACTTTCTATCACATTGACCATTTCTTCTACAGACTTCACCCTCAACTCTACATTACTTTCTATCACATTGACCATGTCTTATACAGACTTCACCCTCAACTTTACATGACTTTCTATCACACTGACCATGTCTTCTACAGACTTCACCCTCAACTCTACATTACTTTCTATCAGATTGACCATTTCTTCTACAGACTTCACCCTCAACTCTACATGGCTTTCTATCAGATTGACCATGTCTTCTACAGACTTCACCCTCAACTCTACATGACTTTCTATTACATTGACTATTTCTTCTACAGACTTCACCCTCAACTCTACATGACTTTCTATCACATTGACCATGTCTTCTACAGACTTCACCCTCAACTCTACATGACTTTCTATCACATTGACCATGTCTTCTACAGACTTCACCCTCAACTCTACATGACTTTCTATCACATTGACCATGTCTTCTACAGACTTCACTCTCAACTCTACATGACTTTCTATCACATTGACCATTTCTTCTACAGGCTTCACCCTCAACTCTACATTACTTTCTATCACATTGACCATTTCTTCTACAGACTTCACCCTCAACTCTACATGACTTTCTATCACATTGACCATGTCTTCTACAGACTTCACCCTCAACTCTACATGACTTTCTATCACATTGACCATGTCTTCTACAGACTTCACCCTCAACTCTACATGACTTTCTATCACATTGACCATGTCTTCTACAGACTTCACTCTCAACTCTACATGACTTTCTATCACATTGACCATTTCTTCTACAGACTTCACCCTCAACTCTACATTACTTTCTATCACATTGACCATTTCTTCTACAGACTTCACCCTCAACTCTACATGTCTTTCTATCACATTGACCATGTCTTATACAGACTTCACCCTCAACTTTACATGACTTTCTATCACACTGACCATGTCTTCTACAGACTTCACCCTCAACTCTACATTACTTTCTATCAGATTGACCATTTCTTCTACAGACTTCACCCTCAACTCTGCATGGCTTTCTATCAGATTGACCATTTCTTCTACAGACTTCACCCTCAACTCTACATGACTTTCTATCACATTGACCAAGTCTTCCACAGACTTCACCCTCAACTCTTCATGACTTTCTATTACATTGACTATTTCTTCTACAGACTTCACCCTCAACTCTACATGACTTTCTATCACATTGACCATGTCTTCTACAGACTTCACCCTCAACTCTACATGACTTTCTATCACATTGACCATGTCTTCTACAGACTTCACCCTCAACTCTACATGACTTTCTATCACATTAACCATGTCTTCTACAGACTTCACTCTCAACACTACATGACTTTCTATCACATTGACCATTTCTTCTACAGACTTCACCCTCAACTCTACATTACTTTCTATCACATTGACCATTTCTTCTACAGACTTCACCCTCAACTCTACATGGCTTTCTATCAAATTGACCATGTCTTCTACAGACTTCACCCTCAACTCTACATGACTTTCTATCACATTGACCATGTCTTATACAGACTTCACCCTCAACTTTACATGACTTTCTATCACACTGACCATGTCTTCTACAGACTTCACCCTCAACTCTACATTACTTTCTATCAGATTGACCATTTCTTCTACAGACTTCACCCTCAACTCTACATGGCTTTCTATCAAATTGACCATGTCTTCTACAGACTTCACCCTCAACTCTACATGACTTTCTATCACGTTGACCATGTCTTCTACAGACTTCACCCTCAACTCTACATGACTTTCTATCACATTGACCATGTCTTCTACAGACTTCACCCTCAACTCTACATTACTTTCTATCAGATTGACCATTTCTTCTACAGACTTCACCCTCAACTCTACATGGCTTTCTATCACATTGACCATGTCTTCTACAGACTTCACCCTCAACTCTACATGGCTTTCTATCACATTGACCATGTCTTCTACAGACTTCACCCTCAACTCTACATGACTTTCTATCACGTTGACCATGTCTTCTACAGACTTCACCCTCAACTCTACATGACTTTCTATCACACTGACCATGTCTTCTACAGACTTCACCCTCAACTCTACATGACTTTCTATCAGATTGACCATTTCCTCTACATACTTCACCCTCAACTCTACATGGCTTTCTATCACATTGACCATGTCTTCTACAGACTTCACTCTCAACTCTACATTACTTTCTATCACGTTGACCATGTCTTCTACAGACTTCACCCTCAACTCTACGTGACTTTCTATCACATTGACCATTTCTTCTACAGACTTCACCCTCAACTCTACATGGCGTTCTATCACATTGACCATGTCTTCTACAGACTTCACCCTCAACTCTACATGACTTTCTATCACGTTGACCATGTCTTCCACAGACTTCACCCTCAACTCTTCATGACTTTCTATTACATTGACTATTTCTTCTACAGACTTCACCCTCAACTCTACATGACTTTCTATCACATTGACCATGTCTTCTACAGACTTCACCCTCAACTCTACATGACTTTCTATCACATTGACCATGTCTTCTACAGACTTCACCCTCAACTCTACATGACTTTCTATCACATTAACCATGTCTTCTACAGACTTCACTCTCAACACTACATGACTTTCTATCACATTGACCATTTCTTCTACAGACTTCACCCTCAACTCTACATTACTTTCTATCACATTGACCATTTCTTCTACAGACTTCACCCTCAACTCTACATGGCTTTCTATCAAATTGACCATGTCTTCTACAGACTTCACCCTCAACTCTACATGACTTTCTATCACATTGACCATGTCTTATACAGACTTCACCCTCAACTTTACATGACTTTCTATCACACTGACCATGTCTTCTACAGACTTCACCCTCAACTCTACATTACTTTCTATCAGATTGACCATTTCTTCTACAGACTTCACCCTCAACTCTACATGGCTTTCTATCAAATTGACCATGTCTTCTACAGACTTCACCCTCAACTCTACATGACTTTCTATCACGTTGACCATGTCTTCTACAGACTTCACCCTCAACTCTACATGACTTTCTATCACATTGACCATGTCTTCTACAGACTTCACCCTCAACTCTACATTACTTTCTATCAGATTGACCATTTCTTCTACAGACTTCACCCTCAACTCTACATGGCTTTCTATCACATTGACCATGTCTTCTACAGACTTCACCCTCAACTCTACATGGCTTTCTATCACATTGACCATGTCTTCTACAGACTTCACCCTCAACTCTACATGACTTTCTATCACGTTGACCATGTCTTCTACAGACTTCACCCTCAACTCTACATGACTTTCTATCACACTGACCATGTCTTCTACAGACTTCACCCTCAACTCTACATGACTTTCTATCAGATTGACCATTTCCTCTACATACTTCACCCTCAACTCTACATGGCTTTCTATCACATTGACCATGTCTTCTACAGACTTCACTCTCAACTCTACATTACTTTCTATCACGTTGACCATGTCTTCTACAGACTTCACCCTCAACTCTACGTGACTTTCTATCACATTGACCATTTCTTCTACAGACTTCACCCTCAACTCTACATGGCGTTCTATCACATTGACCATGTCTTCTACAGACTTCACCCTCAACTCTACATGACTTTCTATCACGTTGACCATGTCTTCTACAGACTTCACCCTCAACTCTACATGACTTTCTATCACATTGACCATTTCTTCTACAGACTTCGCCCTCAACTCTACATGACTTTCTATCACGTTGACCATGTCTTCTACAGACTTCACCCTCAACTCTACATGACTTTCTATCACACTGACCATGTCTTCTACAGACTTCACCCTCAACTCTACATGACTTTCTATCAGATTGACCATTTCCTCTACAGACTTCACCCTCAACTCTACATGGCTTTCTATCACATTGACCATGTTGACTTTCTATCACATTGACCATGTCTTATACAGACTTCACCCTCAACTTTACATGACTTTCTATCACACTGACCATGTCTTCTACAGACTTCACCCTCAACTCTACATTACTTTCTATCAGATTGACCATTTCTTCTACAGACTTCACCCTCAACTCTACATGGCTTTCTATCAAATTGACCATGTCTTCTACAGACTTCACCCTCAACTCTACATGACTTTCTATCACGTTGACCATGTCTTCTACAGACTTCACCCTCAACTCTACATGACTTTCTATCACATTGACCATGTCTTCTACAGACTTCACCCTCAACTCTACATTACTTTCTATCAGATTGACCATTTCTTCTACAGACTTCACCCTCAACTCTACATGGCTTTCTATCACATTGACCATGTCTTCTACAGACTTCACCCTCAACTCTACATGGCTTTCTATCACATTGACCATGTCTTCTACAGACTTCACCCTCAACTCTACATGACTTTCTATCACGTTGACCATGTCTTCTACAGACTTCACCCTCAACTCTACATGACTTTCTATCACACTGACCATGTCTTCTACAGACTTCACCCTCAACTCTACATGACTTTCTATCAGATTGACCATTTCCTCTACATACTTCACCCTCAACTCTACATGGCTTTCTATCACATTGACCATGTCTTCTACAGACTTCACTCTCAACTCTACATTACTTTCTATCACGTTGACCATGTCTTCTACAGACTTCACCCTCAACTCTACGTGACTTTCTATCACATTGACCATTTCTTCTACAGACTTCACCCTCAACTCTACATGGCGTTCTATCACATTGACCATGTCTTCTACAGACTTCACCCTCAACTCTACATGACTTTCTATCACGTTGACCATGTCTTCTACAGACTTCACCCTCAACTCTACATGACTTTCTATCACATTGACCATTTCTTCTACAGACTTCGCCCTCAACTCTACATGACTTTCTATCACGTTGACCATGTCTTCTACAGACTTCACCCTCAACTCTACATGACTTTCTATCACACTGACCATGTCTTCTACAGACTTCACCCTCAACTCTACATGACTTTCTATCAGATTGACCATTTCCACTACAGACTTCACCCTCAACTCTACATGGCTTTCTATCACATTGACCATGTCTTCTACAGACTTCACCCTCAACTCTACATTACTTTCTATCACGTTGACCATGTCTTCTACAGACTTCACCCTCAACTATACATGACTTTCTATCACATTGACCATTTCTTCTGCAGATTTCACCCTCAACTCTACATGGCTTTCTATCACATTGACCATGTCTTCTACAGACTTCACCCTCAACTCTACATGACTTTCTATCACATTGACCATGTCTTCTACAGACTTCACCCTCAACTCTACATGACTTTCTATCACATTGACCATTTCTTCTACAGACTTCACCTTCAACTCTACATGACTTTCTATCACATTGATCATTTCTTCTACAGACTTCACCCTCAACTCTACCTGACTTTCTATCACATTGACCAAGTCTTCTACAGACTTCACCTTCAACTCTACATGACTTTCTATCACATTGATCATTTCTTCTACAGACTTCACCCTCAACTCTACATGACTTTCTATCACATTGACCAAGTCTTCTACAGACTTCACCCTCAACTCTACATGACTTTCTATCACATTGACCAAGTCTTCTACAGACTTCACCCTCAATTCTACATGACTTTCTATCACATTGACCATGTCTTCTACAGACTTCACCCTCAAATCTACATGACTTTCTATCACATTGACCATGTCTTCTACAGACTTCACCCTCAACACTACATGACTTTCTATCACATTGACCATTTCTTCTACAGACTTCACTCTCAACACTACATGGCTTTCTATCACATTGACCATGGCTTCTACAGACTTCACCCTCAACTCTACATGGCTTTCTATCACATTGACCATTTCTTCTACAGACTTCACCCTCAACTCTACATGACATTCTATCACATTGACCAAGTTTTCTACAGACTTCACTCTCAACACTACATGACTTTCTATCACATTGACCATTTCTTCTACAGACTTCACCCTCAACTCTACATGGCTTTCTATCATATTGGCCAAGTCTTCTACAGACTTCACCCTCAACTCTACATTACTTTCTATCAGATTGACCAAGTCTTCTACAGATTTCACCCTCAACTCTACATGACTTTCTATCACATTGACCATTTCTTCAACAGATTTCACCCTCAACTCTACATGACTTTCTATCACATTGTCTATTTCTTCTACAGACTTCACCCTCAACTCTACATGACTTTCTATCACATTGACCATGTCTTCTACAGACTTCACCCTCAACTCTACATTACTTTCTATCAGATTGACCATTTCTTCTACAGACTTCACCCTCAACTCTACATGGCTTTCTATCAAATTGACCATGTCTTCTACAGACTTCACCCTCAACTCTACATGACTTTCTATCACGTTGACCATGTCTTCTACAGACTTCACCCTCAACTCTACATGACTTTCTATCACATTGACCATGTCTTCTACAGACTTCACCCTCAACTCTACATTACTTTCTATCAGATTGACCATTTCTTCTACAGACTTCACCCTCAACTCTACATGGCTTTCTATCACATTGACCATGTCTTCTACAGACTTCACCCTCAACTCTACATGGCTTTCTATCACATTGACCATGTCTTCTACAGACTTCACCCTCAACTCTACATGACTTTCTATCACGTTGACCATGTCTTCTACAGACTTCACCCTCAACTCTACATGACTTTCTATCACACTGACCATGTCTTCTACAGACTTCACCCTCAACTCTACATGACTTTCTATCAGATTGACCATTTCCTCTACATACTTCACCCTCAACTCTACATGGCTTTCTATCACATTGACCATGTCTTCTACAGACTTCACTCTCAACTCTACATTACTTTCTATCACGTTGACCATGTCTTCTACAGACTTCACCCTCAACTCTACGTGACTTTCTATCACATTGACCATTTCTTCTACAGACTTCACCCTCAACTCTACATGGCGTTCTATCACATTGACCATGTCTTCTACAGACTTCACCCTCAACTCTACATGACTTTCTATCACGTTGACCATGTCTTCTACAGACTTCACCCTCAACTCTACATGACTTTCTATCACATTGACCATTTCTTCTACAGACTTCGCCCTCAACTCTACATGACTTTCTATCACGTTGACCATGTCTTCTACAGACTTCACCCTCAACTCTACATGACTTTCTATCACGTTGACCATGTCTTCTACAGACTTCACCCTCAACTCTACATGGCTTTCTATCACATTGACCATTTCTTCTACAGACTTCACCCTCAACTCTACATGACATTCTATCACATTGACCAAGTTTTCTACAGACTTCACTCTCAACACTACATGACTTTCTATCACATTGACCATTTCTTCTACAGACTTCACCCTCAACTCTACATGGCTTTCTATCATATTGGCCAAGTCTTCTACAGACTTCACCCTCAACTCTACATTACTTTCTATCAGATTGACCAAGTCTTCTACAGATTTCACCCTCAACTCTACATGACTTTCTATCACATTGACCATTTCTTCAACAGATTTCACCCTCAACTCTACATGACTTTCTATCACATTGTCTATTTCTTCTACAGACTTCACCCTCAACTCTACATGACTTTCTATCACATTGACCATGTCTTCTACAGACTTCACCCTCAACTCTACATTACTTTCTATCAGATTGACCATTTCTTCTACAGACTTCACCCTCAACTCTACATGGCTTTCTATCAAATTGACCATGTCTTCTACAGACTTCACCCTCAACTCTACATGACTTTCTATCACGTTGACCATGTCTTCTACAGACTTCACCCTCAACTCTACATGACTTTCTATCACATTGACCATGTCTTCTACAGACTTCACCCTCAACTCTACATTACTTTCTATCAGATTGACCATTTCTTCTACAGACTTCACCCTCAACTCTACATGGCTTTCTATCACATTGACCATGTCTTCTACAGACTTCACCCTCAACTCTACATGGCTTTCTATCACATTGACCATGTCTTCTACAGACTTCACCCTCAACTCTACATGACTTTCTATCACGTTGACCATGTCTTCTACAGACTTCACCCTCAACTCTACATGACTTTCTATCACACTGACCATGTCTTCTACAGACTTCACCCTCAACTCTACATGACTTTCTATCAGATTGACCATTTCCTCTACATACTTCACCCTCAACTCTACATGGCTTTCTATCACATTGACCATGTCTTCTACAGACTTCACTCTCAACTCTACATTACTTTCTATCACGTTGACCATGTCTTCTACAGACTTCACCCTCAACTCTACGTGACTTTCTATCACATTGACCATTTCTTCTACAGACTTCACCCTCAACTCTACATGGCGTTCTATCACATTGACCATGTCTTCTACAGACTTCACCCTCAACTCTACATGACTTTCTATCACGTTGACCATGTCTTCTACAGACTTCACCCTCAACTCTACATGACTTTCTATCACATTGACCATTTCTTCTACAGACTTCGCCCTCAACTCTACATGACTTTCTATCACGTTGACCATGTCTTCTACAGACTTCACCCTCAACTCTACATGACTTTCTATCACACTGACCATGTCTTCTACAGACTTCACCCTCAACTCTACATGACTTTCTATCAGATTGACCATTTCCTCTACAGACTTCACCCTCAACTCTACATGGCTTTCTATCACATTGACCATGTCTTCTACAGACTTCACCCTCAACTCTACATTACTTTCTATCACGTTGACCATGTCTTCTACAGACTTCACCCTCAACTATACATGACTTTCTATCACATTGACCATTTCTTCTGCAGACTTCACCCTCAACTCTACATGGCTTTCTATCACATTGACCATGTCTTCTACAGACTTCACCCTCAACTCTACATGACTTTCTATCACATTGACCATGTCTTCTACAGACTTCACCCTCAACTCTACATGACTTTCTATCACATTGACCATTTCTTCTACAGACTTCACCTTCAACTCTACATGACTTTCTATCACATTGATCATTTCTTCTACAGACTTCACCCTCAACTCTACCTGACTTTCTATCACATTGACCAAGTCTTCTACAGACTTCACCTTCAACTCTACATGACTTTCTATCACATTGATCATTTCTTCTACAGACTTCACCCTCAACTCTACATGACTTTCTATCACATTGACCAAGTCTTCTACAGACTTCACCCTCAACTCTACATGACTTTCTATCACATTGACCATTTCTTCTACAGACTTCACCCTCAATTCTACATGACTTTCTATCACATTGACCATGTCTTCTACAGACTTCACCCTCAAATCTACATGACTTTCTATCACATTGACCATGTCTTCTACAGACTTCACCCTCAACACTACATGACTTTCTATCACATTGACCATTTCTTCTACAGACTTCACTCTCAACACTACATGGCTTTCTATCACATTGACCATGGCTTCTACAGACTTCACCCTCAACTCTACATGGCTTTCTATCACATTGACCATTTCTTCTACAGACTTCACCCTCAACTCTACATGACATTCTATCACATTGACCAAGTTTTCTACAGACTTCACTCTCAACACTACATGACTTTCTATCACATTGACCATTTCTTCTACAGACTTCACCCTCAACTCTACATGGCTTTCTATCATATTGGCCAAGTCTTCTACAGACTTCACCCTCAACTCTACATTACTTTCTATCAGATTGACCAAGTCTTCTACAGATTTCACCCTCAACTCTACATGACTTTCTATCACATTGACCATTTCTTCAACAGATTTCACCCTCAACTCTACATGACTTTCTATCACATTGTCTATTTCTTCTACAGACTTCACCCTCAACTCTACATGACTTTCTATCACATTGACCATGTCTTCTACAGACTTCACCCTCAACTCTACATGACTTTCTATCACATTGACCATTTCTTCTACAGACTTCACCCTCAACTCTACATGACTTTCTATCACATTGACCAAGTCTTCTACAGACTTCACCCTCAACTCTACATGGCTTTCTATCACACTGACTATTTCTTCTACAGACTTCACCCTCAACTCTACATGACTTTCTATTACATAGACCATGTCTTCTACAGACTTCACCCTCAACTATACATGACTTTCTATCACATTGACCATGTCTTCTACAGACTTCACTCTCAACTCTACATGACTTTCTATCACATTGACCATTTCTTCTACAGACTTCACCCTCAACTCTACATGACTTTCTATCACATTGACTATTTCTTCTACAGACTTCACCCTCAATTCTACATGACTTTCTATCACATTGACCAAGTCTTCCACAGATTTCACCCTCAACTCTATATGACTTTCTATCACATTGACTATTTCTTCTACAGACTTCACCCTCAACTCTACATGACTTTCTATCACATTGACTATTTCTTCTACATACTTCACTCTCAACTCTACATGACTTTCTATCACATTGACCATTTCTTCTACAGACTTCACCCTCAACTCTACATTACTTTCTATCACATTGACCATGTCTTATACAGACTTCACCCTCAACTTTACATGACTTTCTATCACACTGACCATGTCTTCTACAGACTTCACCCTCAACTCTACATTACTTTCTATCAGATTGACCATTTCTTCTACAGACTTCACCCTCAACTCTACATGGCTTTCTATCAGATTGACCATTTCTTCTACAGACTTCACCCTCAACTCTACATGACTTTCTATTACATTGACTATTTCTTCTACAGACTTCACCCTCAACTCTACATGACTTTTTATCACATTGACCATGTCTTCTACAGACTTCACCCTCAACTCTACATGACTTTCTATCACATTGACCATGTCTTCTACAGACTTCACCCTCAACTCTACATGACTTTCTATCACATTGACCATGTCTTCTACAGACTTCACTCTCAACTCTACATGACTTTCTATCACATTGACCATTTCTTCTACAGGCTTCACCCTCAACTCTACATTACTTTCTATCACATTGACCATTTCTTCTACAGACTTCACCCTCAACTCTACATGACTTTCTATCACATTGACCATGTCTTCTACAGACTTCACCCTCAACTCTACATGACTTTCTATCACATTGACCATGTCTTCTACAGACTTCACCCTCAACTCTACATGACTTTCTATCACATTGACCATGTCTTCTACAGACTTCACTCTCAACTCTACATGACTTTCTATCACATTGACCATTTCTTCTACAGACTTCACCCTCAACTCTACATTACTTTCTATCACATTGACCATTTCTTCTACAGACTTCACCCTCAACTCTACATGTCTTTCTATCACATTGACCATGTCTTATACAGACTTCACCCTCAACTTTACATGACTTTCTATCACACTGACCATGTCTTCTACAGACTTCACCCTCAACTCTACATTACTTTCTATCAGATTGACCATTTCTTCTACAGACTTCACCCTCAACTCTGCATGGCTTTCTATCAGATTGACCATTTCTTCTACAGACTTCACCCTCAACTCTACATGACTTTCTATCACATTGACCAAGTCTTCCTCAGACTTCACCCTCAACTCTTCATGACTTTCTATTACATTGACTATTTCTTCTACAGACTTCACCCTCAACTCTACATGACTTTCTATCACATTGACCATGTCTTCTACAGACTTCACCCTCAACTCTACATGACTTTCTATCACATTGACCATGTCTTCTACAGACTTCACCCTCAACTCTACATGACTTTCTATCACATTAACCATGTCTTCTACAGACTTCACTCTCAACACTACATGACTTTCTATCACATTGACCATTTCTTCTACAGACTTCACCCTCAACTCTACATTACTTTCTATCACATTGACCATTTCTTCTACAGACTTCACCCTCAACTCTACATGTCTTTCTATCACATTGACCATGTCTTATACAGACTTCACCCTCAACTTTACATGACTTTCTATCACACTGACCATGTCTTCTACAGACTTCACCCTCAACTCTACATTACTTTCTATCAGATTGACCATTTCTTCTACAGACTTCACCCTCAACTCTACATGGCTTTCTATCAAATTGACCATGTCTTCTACAGACTTCACCCTCAACTCTACATGACTTTCTATCACGTTGACCATGTCTTCTACAGACTTCACCCTCAACTCTACATGACTTTCTATCACATTGACCATGTCTTCTACAGACTTCACCCTCAACTCTACATTACTTTCTATCAGATTGACCATTTCTTCTACAGACTTCACCCTCAACTCTACATGGCTTTCTATCACATTGACCATGTCTTCTACAGACTTCACCCTCAACTCTACATGGCTTTCTATCACATTGACCATGTCTTCTACAGACTTCACCCTCAACTCTACATGACTTTCTATCACGTTGACCATGTCTTCTACAGACTTCACCCTCAACTCTACATGACTTTCTATCACACTGACCATGTCTTCTACAGACTTCACCCTCAACTCTACATGACTTTCTATCAGATTGACCATTTCCTCTACATACTTCACCCTCAACTCTACATGGCTTTCTATCACATTGACCATGTCTTCTACAGACTTCACTCTCAACTCTACATTACTTTCTATCACGTTGACCATGTCTTCTACAGACTTCACCCTCAACTCTACATGACTTTCTATCACATTGACCATTTCTTCTACAGACTTCACCCTCAACTCTACATGGCGTTCTATCACATTGACCATGTCTTCTACAGACTTCACCCTCAACTCTACATGACTTTCTATCACGTTGACCATGTCTTCTACAGACTTCACCCTCAACTCTACATGACTTTCTATCACATTGACCATTTCTTCTACAGACTTCTCCCTCAACTCTACATGACTTTCTATCACGTTGACCATGTCTTCTACAGACTTCACCCTCAACTCTACATGACTTTCTATCACACTGACCATGTCTTCTACAGACTTCACCCTCAACTCTACATGACTTTCTATCAGATTGACCATTTCCTCTACAGACTTCACCCTCAACTCTACATGGCTTTCTATCACATTGACCATGTCTTCTACAGACTTCACCCTCAACTCTACATTACTTTCTATCACGTTGACCATGTCTTCTACAGACTTCACCCTCAACTATACATGACTTTCTATCACATTGACCATTTCTTCTGCAGACTTCACCCTCAACTCTACATGGCTTTCTATCACATTGACCATGTCTTCTACAGACTTCACCCTCAACTCTACATGACTTTCTATCACATTGACCATGTCTTCTACAGACTTCACCCTCAACTCTACATGACTTTCTATCACATTGACCATTTCTTCTACAGACTTCACCTTCAACTCTACATGACTTTCTATCACATTGATCATTTCTTCTACAGACTTCACCCTCAACTCTACATGACTTTCTATCACATTGACCAAGTCTTCTACAGACTTCACCTTCAACTCTACATGACTTTCTATCACATTGATCATTTCTTCTACAGACTTCACCCTCAACTCTACATGACTTTCTATCACATTGACCAAGTCTTCTACAGACTTCACCCTCAACTCTACATGACTTTCTATCACATTGACCATTTCTTCTACAGACTTCACCCTCAATTCTACATGACTTTCTATCACATTGACCATGTCTTCTACAGACTTCACCCTCAAATCTACATGACTTTCTATCACATTGACCATGTCTTCTACAGACTTCACCCTCAACACTACATGACTTTCTATCACATTGACCATTTCTTCTACAGACTTCACTCTCAACACTACATGGCTTTCTATCACATTGACCATGGCTTCTACAGACTTCACCCTCAACTCTACATGGCTTTCTATCACATTGACCATTTCTTCTACAGACTTCACCCTCAACTCTACATGACATTCTATCACATTGACCAAGTTTTCTACAGACTTCACTCTCAACACTACATGACTTTCTATCACATTGACCATTTCTTCTACAGACTTCACCCTCAACTCTACATGGCTTTCTATCATATTGGCCAAGTCTTCTACAGACTTCACCCTCAACTCTACATTACTTTCTATCAGATTGACCAAGTCTTCTACAGATTTCACCCTCAACTCTACATGACTTTCTATCACATTGACCATTTCTTCAACAGATTTCACCCTCAACTCTACATGACTTTCTATCACATTGTCTATTTCTTCTACAGACTTCACCCTCAACTCTACATGACTTTCTATCACATTGACCATGTCTTCTACAGACTTCACCCTCAACTCTACATGACTTTCTATCACATTGACCATTTCTTCTACAGACTTCACCCTCAACTCTACATGACTTTCTATCACATTGACCAAGTCTTCTACAGACTTCACCCTCAACTCTACATGGCTTTCTATCACACTGACTATTTCTTCTACAGACTTCACCCTCAACTCTACATGACTTTCTATTACATAGACCATGTCTTCTACAGACTTCACCCTCAACTATACATGACTTTCTATCACATTGAGCATGTCTTCTACAGACTGCACTCTCAACTCTACATGACTTTCTATCACATTGACCATTTCTTCTACAGGCTTCACCCTCAACTCTACATTACTTTCTATCACATTGACCATTTCTTCTACAGACTTCACCCTCAACTCTACATGACTTTCTATCACATTGACCATGTCTTCTACAGACTTCACCCTCAACTCTACATGACTTTCTATCACATTGACCATGTCTTCTACAGACTTCACCCTCAACTCTACATGACTTTCTATCACATTGACCATGTCTTCTACAGACTTCACTCTCAACTCTACATGACTTTCTATCACATTGACCATTTCTTCTACAGACTTCACCCTCAACTCTACATTACTTTCTATCACATTGACCATTTCTTCTACAGACTTCACCCTCAACTCTACATGTCTTTCTATCACATTGACCATGTCTTATACAGACTTCACCCTCAACTTTACATGACTTTCTATCACACTGACCATGTCTTCTACAGACTTCACCCTCAACTCTACATTACTTTCTATCAGATTGACCATTTCTTCTACAGACTTCACCCTCAACTCTGCATGGCTTTCTATCAGATTGACCATTTCTTCTACAGACTTCACCCTCAACTCTACATGACTTTCTATCACATTGACCAAGTCTTCCACAGACTTCACCCTCAACTCTTCATGACTTTCTATTACATTGACTATTTCTTCTACAGACTTCACCCTCAACTCTACATGACTTTCTATCACATTGACCATGTCTTCTACAGACTTCACCCTCAACTCTACATGACTTTCTATCACATTGACCATGTCTTCTACAGACTTCACCCTCAACTCTACATGACTTTCTATCACATTAACCATGTCTTCTACAGACTTCACTCTCAACACTACATGACTTTCTATCACATTGACCATTTCTTCTACAGACTTCACCCTCAACTCTACATTACTTTCTATCACATTGACCATTTCTTCTACAGACTTCACCCTCAACTCTACATGTCTTTCTATCACATTGACCATGTCTTATACAGACTTCACCCTCAACTTTACATGACTTTCTATCACACTGACCATGTCTTCTACAGACTTCACCCTCAACTCTACATTACTTTCTATCAGATTGACCATTTCTTCTACAGACTTCACCCTCAACTCTACATGGCTTTCTATCAAATTGACCATGTCTTCTACAGACTTCACCCTCAACTCTACATGACTTTCTATCACGTTGACCATGTCTTCTACAGACTTCACCCTCAACTCTACATGACTTTCTATCACATTGACCATGTCTTCTACAGACTTCACCCTCAACTCTACATTACTTTCTATCAGATTGACCATTTCTTCTACAGACTTCACCCTCAACTCTACATGACTTTCTATCACATTGACCATGTCTTCTACAGACTTCACTCTCAACTCTACATGACTTTCTATCACATTGACCATTTCTTCTACAGACTTCACCCTCAACTCTACATGACTTTCTATCACATTGACCATTTCTTCTACAGACTTCACCCTCAACTCTACATGACTTTCTATCACATTGACCATGTCTTCTACAGACTTCACCCTCAACTCTACATGACTTTCTATCACATTGACCATGTCTTCTACAGACTTCACCCTCAACTCTACATGACTTTCTATCACATTGACCATGTCTTCTACAGACTTCACTCTCAACTCTACATGACTTTCTATCACATTGACCATTTCTTCTACAGACTTCACCCTCAACTCTACATTACTTTCTATCACATTGACCATTTCTTCTACAGACTTCACCCTCAACTCTACATGTCTTTCTATCACATTGACCATGTCTTATACAGACTTCACCCTCAACTTTACATGACTTTCTATCACACTGACCATGTCTTCTACAGACTTCACCATCAACTCTACATTACTTTCTATCAGATTGACCATTTCTTCTACAGACTTCACCCTCAACTCTACATGGCTTTCTATCAGATTGACCATTTCTTCTACAGACTTCACCCTCAACTCTACATGACTTTCTATCACATTGACCATGTCTTCTACAGACTTCACCCTCAACTCTACATGACTTTCTATCACATTGACCATGTCTTCTACAGACTTCACTCTCAACTCTACATGACTTTCTATCACATTGACCATTTCTTCTACAGACTTCACCCTCAACTCTACATTACTTTCTATCACATTGACCATGTCTTATACAGACTTCACCCTCAACTTTACATGACTTTCTATCACACTGACCATGTCTTCTACAGACTTCACCCTCAACTCTACATTACTTTCTATCACATTGACCATTTCTTCTACAGACTTCACCCTCAACTCTACATGGCTTTCTATCATATTGGCCAAGTCTTCTACAGACTTCACCCTCAACTCTACATTACTTTCTATCAGATTGACCAAGTCTTCTACAGATTTCACCCTCAACTCTACATGACTTTCTATCACATTGACCATTTCTTCAACAGATTTCACCCTCAACTCTACATGACTTTCTATCACATTGTCTATTTCTTCTACAGACTTCACCCTCAACTCTACATGACTTTCTATCACATTGACCATGTCTTCTACAGACTTCACCCTCAACTCTACATGACTTTCTATCACATTGACCATTTCTTCTACAGACTTCACCCTCAACTCTACATGACTTTCTATCACATTGACCAAGTCTTCTACAGACTTCACCCTCAACTCTACATGGCTTTCTATCACACTGACTATTTCTTCTACAGACTTCACCCTCAACTCTACATGACTTTCTATTACATAGACCATGTCTTCTACAGACTTCACCCTCAACTATACATGACTTTCTATCACATTGACCATGTCTTCTACAGACTTCACTCTCAACTCTACATGACTTTCTATCACATTGACCATTTCTTCTACAGACTTCACCCTCAACTCTACATGACTTTCTATCACATTGACTATTTCTTCTACAGACTTCACCCTCAATTCTACATGACTTTCTATCACATTGACCAAGTCTTCCACAGATTTCACCCTCAACTCTATATGACTTTCTATCACATTGACTATTTCTTCTACAGACTTCACCCTCAACTCTACATGACTTTCTATCACATTGACTATTTCTTCTACATACTTCACTCTCAACTCTACATGACTTTCTATCACATTGACCATTTCTTCTACAGACTTCACCCTCAACTCTACATTACTTTCTATCACATTGACCATGTCTTATACAGACTTCACCCTCAACTTTACATGACTTTCTATCACACTGACCATGTCTTCTACAGACTTCACCCTCAACTCTACATTACTTTCTATCAGATTGACCATTTCTTCTACAGACTTCACCCTCAACTCTACATGGCTTTCTATCAGATTGACCATTTCTTCTACAGACTTCACCCTCAACTCTACATGACTTTCTATTACATTGACTATTTCTTCTACAGACTTCACCCTCAACTCTACATGACTTTTTATCACATTGACCATGTCTTCTACAGACTTCACCCTCAACTCTACATGACTTTCTATCACATTGACCATGTCTTCTACAGACTTCACCCTCAACTCTACATGACTTTCTATCACATTGACCATGTCTTCTACAGACTTCACTCTCAACTCTACATGACTTTCTATCACATTGACCATTTCTTCTACAGGCTTCACCCTCAACTCTACATTACTTTCTATCACATTGACCATTTCTTCTACAGACTTCATCCTCAACTCTACATGACTTTCTATCACATTGACCATGTCTTCTACAGACTTCACCCTCAACTCTACATGACTTTCTATCACATTGACCATGTCTTCTACAGACTTCACCCTCAACTCTACATGACTTTCTATCACATTGACCATGTCTTCTACAGACTTCACTCTCAACTCTACATGACTTTCTATCACATTGACCATTTCTTCTACAGACTTCACCCTCAACTCTACATTACTTTCTATCACATTGACCATTTCTTCTACAGACTTCACCCTCAACTCTACATGTCTTTCTATCACATTGACCATGTCTTCTACAGACTTCACCCTCAACTCTACATGACTTTCTATCACATTGACCATGTCTTCTACAGACTTCACCCTCAACTCTACATGACTTTCTATCACATTAACCATGTCTTCTACAGACTTCACTCTCAACACTACATGACTTTCTATCACATTGACCATTTCTTCTACAGACTTCACCCTCAACTCTACATTACTTTCTATCACATTGACCATTTCTTCTACAGACTTCACCCTCAACTCTACATGTCTTTCTATCACATTGACCATGTCTTATACAGACTTCACCCTCAACTTTACATGACTTTCTATCACACTGACCATGTCTTCTACAGACTTCACCCTCAACTCTACATTACTTTCTATCAGATTGACCATTTCTTCTACAGACTTCACCCTCAACTCTACATGGCTTTCTATCAAATTGACCATGTCTTCTACAGACTTCACCCTCAACTCTACATGACTTTCTATCACGTTGACCATGTCTTCTACAGACTTCACCCTCAACTCTACATGACTTTCTATCACATTGACCATGTCTTCTACAGACTTCACCCTCAACTCTACATTACTTTCTATCAGATTGACCATTTCTTCTACAGACTTCACCCTCAACTCTACATGGCTTTCTATCACATTGACCATGTCTTCTACAGACTTCACCCTCAACTCTACATGGCTTTCTATCACATTGACCATGTCTTCTACAGACTTCACCCTCAACTCTACATGACTTTCTATCACGTTGACCATGTCTTCTACAGACTTCACCCTCAACTCTACATGACTTTCTATCACACTGACCATGTCTTCTACAGACTTCACCCTCAACTCTACATGACTTTCTATCAGATTGACCATTTCCTCTACATACTTCACCCTCAACTCTACATGGCTTTCTATCACATTGACCATGTCTTCTACAGACTTCACTCTCAACTCTACATTACTTTCTATCACGTTGACCATGTCTTCTACAGACTTCACCCTCAACTCTACATGACTTTCTATCACATTGACCATTTCTTCTACAGACTTCACCCTCAACTCTACATGGCGTTCTATCACATTGACCATGTCTTCTACAGACTTCACCCTCAACTCTACATGACTTTCTATCACGTTGACCATGTCTTCTACAGACTTCACCCTCAACTCTACATGACTTTCTATCACATTGACCATTTCTTCTACAGACTTCTCCCTCAACTCTACATGACTTTCTATCACGTTGACCATGTCTTCTACAGACTTCACCCTCAACTCTACATGACTTTCTATCACACTGACCATGTCTTCTACAGACTTCACCCTCAACTCTACATGACTTTCTATCAGATTGACCATTTCCTCTACAGACTTCACCCTCAACTCTACATGGCTTTCTATCACATTGACCATGTCTTCTACAGACTTCACCCTCAACTCTACATTACTTTCTATCACGTTGACCATGTCTTCTACAGACTTCACCCTCAACTATACATGACTTTCTATCACATTGACCATTTCTTCTGCAGACTTCACCCTCAACTCTACATGGCTTTCTATCACATTGACCATGTCTTCTACAGACTTCACCCTCAACTCTACATGACTTTCTATCACATTGACCATGTCTTCTACAGACTTCACCCTCAACTCTACATGACTTTCTATCACATTGACCATTTCTTCTACAGACTTCACCTTCAACTCTACATGACTTTCTATCACATTGATCATTTCTTCTACAGACTTCACCCTCAACTCTACATGACTTTCTATCACATTGACCAAGTCTTCTACAGACTTCACCTTCAACTCTACATGACTTTCTATCACATTGATCATTTCTTCTACAGACTTCACCCTCAACTCTACATGACTTTCTATCACATTGACCAAGTCTTCTACAGACTTCACCCTCAACTCTACATGACTTTCTATCACATTGACCATTTCTTCTACAGACTTCACCCTCAATTCTACATGACTTTCTATCACATTGACCATGTCTTCTACAGACTTCACCCTCAAATCTACATGACTTTCTATCACATTGACCATGTCTTCTACAGACTTCACCCTCAACACTACATGACTTTCTATCACATTGACCATTTCTTCTACAGACTTCACTCTCAACACTACATGGCTTTCTATCACATTGACCATGGCTTCTACAGACTTCACCCTCAACTCTACATGGCTTTCTATCACATTGACCATTTCTTCTACAGACTTCACCCTCAACTCTACATGACATTCTATCACATTGACCAAGTTTTCTACAGACTTCACTCTCAACACTACATGACTTTCTATCACATTGACCATTTCTTCTACAGACTTCACCCTCAACTCTACATGGCTTTCTATCATATTGGCCAAGTCTTCTACAGACTTCACCCTCAACTCTACATTACTTTCTATCAGATTGACCAAGTCTTCTACAGATTTCACCCTCAACTCTACATGACTTTCTATCACATTGACCATTTCTTCAACAGATTTCACCCTCAACTCTACATGACTTTCTATCACATTGTCTATTTCTTCTACAGACTTCACCCTCAACTCTACATGACTTTCTATCACATTGACCATGTCTTCTACAGACTTCACCCTCAACTCTACATGACTTTCTATCACATTGACCATTTCTTCTACAGACTTCACCCTCAACTCTACATGACTTTCTATCACATTGACCAAGTCTTCTACAGACTTCACCCTCAACTCTACATGGCTTTCTATCACACTGACTATTTCTTCTACAGACTTCACCCTCAACTCTACATGACTTTCTATTACATAGACCATGTCTTCTACAGACTTCACCCTCAACTATACATGACTTTCTATCACATTGAGCATGTCTTCTACAGACTTCACTCTCAACTCTACATGACTTTCTATCACATTGACCATTTCTTCTACAGGCTTCACCCTCAACTCTACATTACTTTCTATCACATTGACCATTTCTTCTACAGACTTCACCCTCAACTCTACATGACTTTCTATCACATTGACCATGTCTTCTACAGACTTCACCCTCAACTCTACATGACTTTCTATCACATTGACCATGTCTTCTACAGACTTCACCCTCAACTCTACATGACTTTCTATCACATTGACCATGTCTTCTACAGACTTCACTCTCAACTCTACATGACTTTCTATCACATTGACCATTTCTTCTACAGACTTCACCCTCAACTCTACATTACTTTCTATCACATTGACCATTTCTTCTACAGACTTCACCCTCAACTCTACATGTCTTTCTATCACATTGACCATGTCTTATACAGACTTCACCCTCAACTTTACATGACTTTCTATCACACTGACCATGTCTTCTACAGACTTCACCCTCAACTCTACATTACTTTCTATCAGATTGACCATTTCTTCTACAGACTTCACCCTCAACTCTGCATGGCTTTCTATCAGATTGACCATTTCTTCTACAGACTTCACCCTCAACTCTACATGACTTTCTATCACATTGACCAAGTCTTCCACAGACTTCACCCTCAACTCTTCATGACTTTCTATTACATTGACTATTTCTTCTACAGACTTCACCCTCAACTCTACATGACTTTCTATCACATTGACCATGTCTTCTACAGACTTCACCCTCAACTCTACATGACTTTCTATCACATTGACCATGTCTTCTACAGACTTCACCCTCAACTCTACATGACTTTCTATCACATTAACCATGTCTTCTACAGACTTCACTCTCAACACTACATGACTTTCTATCACATTGACCATTTCTTCTACAGACTTCACCCTCAACTCTACATTACTTTCTATCACATTGACCATTTCTTCTACAGACTTCACCCTCAACTCTACATGTCTTTCTATCACATTGACCATGTCTTATACAGACTTCACCCTCAACTTTACATGACTTTCTATCACACTGACCATGTCTTCTACAGACTTCACCCTCAACTCTACATTACTTTCTATCAGATTGACCATTTCTTCTACAGACTTCACCCTCAACTCTACATGGCTTTCTATCAAATTGACCATGTCTTCTACAGACTTCACCCTCAACTCTACATGACTTTCTATCACGTTGACCATGTCTTCTACAGACTTCACCCTCAACTCTACATGACTTTCTATCACATTGACCATGTCTTCTACAGACTTCACCCTCAACTCTACATTACTTTCTATCAGATTGACCATTTCTTCTACAGACTTCACCCTCAACTCTACATGACTTTCTATCACATTGACCATGTCTTCTACAGACTTCACTCTCAACTCTACATGACTTTCTATCACATTGACCATTTCTTCTACAGACTTCACCCTCAACTCTACATGACTTTCTATCACATTGACCATTTCTTCTACAGACTTCACCCTCAACTCTACATGACTTTCTATCACATTGACCATGTCTTCTACAGACTTCACCCTCAACTCTACATGACTTTCTATCACATTGACCATGTCTTCTACAGACTTCACCCTCAACTCTACATGACTTTCTATCACATTGACCATGTCTTCTACAGACTTCACTCTCAACTCTACATGACTTTCTATCACATTGACCATTTCTTCTACAGACTTCACCCTCAACTCTACATTACTTTCTATCACATTGACCATTTCTTCTACAGACTTCACCCTCAACTCTACATGTCTTTCTATCACATTGACCATGTCTTATACAGACTTCACCCTCAACTTTACATGACTTTCTATCACACTGACCATGTCTTCTACAGACTTCACCATCAACTCTACATTACTTTCTATCAGATTGACCATTTCTTCTACAGACTTCACCCTCAACTCTACATGGCTTTCTATCAGATTGACCATTTCTTCTACAGACTTCACCCTCAACTCTACATGACTTTCTATCACATTGACCATGTCTTCTACAGACTTCACCCTCAACTCTACATGACTTTCTATCACATTGACCATGTCTTCTACAGACTTCACTCTCAACTCTACATGACTTTCTATCACATTGACCATTTCTTCTACAGACTTCACCCTCAACTCTACATTACTTTCTATCACATTGACCATGTCTTATACAGACTTCACCCTCAACTTTACATGACTTTCTATCACACTGACCATGTCTTCTACAGACTTCACCCTCAACTCTACATTACTTTCTATCAGATTGACTATTTCTTCTACAGACTTCACCCTCAACTCTACATGGCTTTCTATCAGATTGACCATTTCTTCTACAGACTTCACCCTCAACTCTACATGACTTTCTATTACATTGACTATTTCTTCTACAGACTTCACCCTCAACTCTACATGACTTTCTATCACATTGACCATGTCTTCTACAGACTTCACCCTCAACTCTACATGACTTTCTATCACATTGACCATGTCTTCTACAGACTTCACCCTCAACTCTACATGCCTTTCTATCACATTGACCATGTATTCTACAGACTTCACTCTCAACTCTACATGACTTTCTAACACATTGACCATTTCTTCTACAGGCTTCACCCTCAACTCTACATTACTTTCTATCACATTGACCATTTCTTCTACAGACTTCACCCTCAACTCTACATGACTTTCTATCACATTGACCATGTCTTCTACAGACTTCACCCTCAACTCTACATGACTTTCTATCACATTGACCATGTCTTCTACAGACTTCACCCTCAACTCTACATGACTTTCCATCACATTGACCATATCTTCTACAGACTTCACTCTCAACTCTACATGACTTTCTATCACATTGACCATTTCTTCTACAGACTTCACCCTCAACTCTACATGACTTTCTATCACATTGACTATTTCTTCTACAGACTTCACCCTCAATTCTACATGACTTTCTATCACATTGACCAAGTCTTCCACAGATTTCACCCTCAACTCTATATGACTTTCTATCACATTGACTATTTCTTCTACAGACTTCACCCTCAACTCTACATGACTTTCTATCACATTGACTATTTCTTCTACATACTTCACTCTCAACTCTACATGACTTTCTATCACATTGACCATTTCTTCTACAGACTTCACCCTCAACTCTACATTACTTTCTATCACATTGACCATGTCTTATAGAGACTTCACCCTCAACTTTACATGACTTTCTATCACACTGACCATGTCTTCTACAGACTTCACCCTCAACTCTACATTACTTTCTATCAGATTGACCATTTCTTCTACAGACTTCACCCTCAACTCTACATGGCTTTCTATCAGATTGACCATTTCTTCTACAGACTTCACCCTCAACTCTACATGACTTTCTATTACATTGACTATTTCTTCTACAGACTTCACCCTCAACTCTACATGACTTTCTATCACATTGACCATGTCTTCTACAGACTTCACCCTCAACTCTACATGACTTTCTATCACATTGACCATGTCTTCTACAGACTTCACCCTCAACTCTACATGACTTTCTATCACATTGACCATGTCTTCTACAGACTTCACTCTCAACTCTACATGACTTTCTATCACATTGACCATTTCTTCTACAGGCTTCACCCTCAACTCTACATTACTTTCTATCACATTGACCATTTCTTCTACAGACTTCACCCTCAACTCTACATGACTTTCTATCACATTGACCATGTCTTCTACAGACTTCACCCTCAACTCTACATGATTTTCTATCACATTGACCATGTCTTCTACAGACTTCACCCTCAACTCTACATGACTTTCTATCACATTGACCATGTCTTCTACAGACTTCACTCTCAACTCTACATGACTTTCTATCACATTGACCATTTCTTCTACAGACTTCACCCTCAACTCTACATTACTTTCTATCACATTGACCATTTCTTCTACAGACTTCACCCTCAACTCTACATGTCTTTCTATCACATTGACCATGTCTTATACAGACTTCACCCTCAACTTTACATGACTTTCTATCACACTGACCATGTCTTCTACAGACTTCACCCTCAACTCTACATTACTTTCTATCAGATTGACCATTTCTTCTACAGACTTCACCCTCAACTCTGCATGGCTTTCTATCAGATTGACCATTTCTTCTACAGACTTCACCCTCAACTCTACATGACTTTCTATCACATTGACCAAGTCTTCCACAGACTTCACCCTCAACTCTTCATGACTTTCTATTACATTGACTATTTCTTCTACAGACTTCACCCTCAACTCTACATGACTTTCTATCACATTGACCATGTCTTCTACAGACTTCACCCTCAACTCTACATGACTTTCTATCACATTGACCATGTCTTCTACAGACTTCACCCTCAACTCTACATGACTTTCTATCACATTAACCATGTCTTCTACAGACTTCACTCTCAACACTACATGACTTTCTATCACATTGACCATTTCTTCTACAGACTTCACCCTCAACTCTACATTACTTTCTATCACATTGACCATTTCTTCTACAGACTTCACCCTCAACTCTACATGTCTTTCTATCACATTGACCATGTCTTATACAGACTTCACCCTCAACTTTACATGACTTTCTATCACACTGACCATGTCTTCTACAGACTTCACCCTCAACTCTACATTACTTTCTATCAGATTGACCATTTCTTCTACAGACTTCACCCTCAACTCTACATGGCTTTCTATCAAATTGACCATGTCTTCTACAGACTTCACCCTCAACTCTACATGACTTTCTATCAAATTGACCATGTCTTCTACAGACTTCACCCTCAACTCTACATGACTTTCTATCACATTGACCATGTCTTCTACAGACTTCACCCTCAACTCTACATTACTTTCTATCAGATTGACCATTTCTTCTACAGACTTCACCCTCAACTCTACATGGCTTTCTATCACATTGACCATGTCTTCTACAGACTTCACCCTCAACTCTACATGGCTTTCTATCACATTGACCATGTCTTCTACAGACTTCACCCTCAACTCTACATGACTTTCTATCACGTTGACCATGTCTTCAACAGACTTCACCCTCAATTCTACATGACTTTCTATCACACTGACCATGTCTTCTACAGACTTCACCCTCAACTCTACATGACTTTCTATCAGATTGACCATTTCCTCTACATACTTCACCCTCAACTCTACATGGCTTTCTATCACATTGACCATGTCTTCTACAGACTTCACTCTCAACTCTACATTACTTTCTATCACGTTGACCATGTCTTCTACAGACTTCACCCTCAACTCTACATGACTTTCTATCACATTGACCATTTCTTCTACAGACTTCACCCTCAACTCTACATGGCGTTCTATCACATTGACCATGTCTTCTACAGACTTCACCCTCAACTCTACATGACTTTCTATCACGTTGACCATGTCTTCTACAGACTTCACCCTCAACTCTACATGACTTTCTATCACATTGACCATTTCTTCTACAGACTTCGCCCTCAACTCTACATGACTTTCTATCACGTTGACCATGTCTTCTACAGACTTCACCCTCAACTCTACATGACTTTCTATCACACTGACCATGTCTTCTACAGACTTCACCCTCAACTCTACATGACTTTCTATCAGATTGACCATTTCCTCTACAGACTTCACCCTCAACTCTACATGGCTTTCTATCACATTGACCATGTCTTCTACAGACTTCACCCTCAACTCTACATTACTTTCTATCACGTTGACCATGTCTTCTACAGACTTCACCCTCAACTATACATGACTTTCTATCACATTGACCATTTCTTCTGCAGACTTCACCCTCAACTCTACATGGCTTTCTATCACATTGACCATGTCTTCTACAGACTTCACCCTCAACTCTACATGACTTTCTATCACATTGACCATGTCTTCTACAGACTTCACCCTCAACTCTACATGACTTTCTATCACATTGACCATTTCTTCTACAGACTTCACCTTCAACTCTACATGACTTTCTATCACATTGATCATTTCTTCTACAGACTTCACCCTCAACTCTACATGACTTTCTATCACATTGACCAAGTCTTCTACAGACTTCACCTTCAACTCTACATGATTTTCTATCACATTGATCATTTCTTCTACAGACTTCACCCTCAACTCTACATGACTTTCTATCACATTGACCAAGTCTTCTACAGACTTCACCCTCAACTCTACATGACTTTCTATCACATTGACCATTTCTTCTACAGACTTCACCCTCAATTCTACATGACTTTCTATCACATTGACCATGTCTTCTACAGACTTCACCCTCAAATCTACATGACTTTCTATCACATTGACCATGTCTTCTACAGACTTCACCCTCAACACTACATGACTTTCTATCACATTGACCATTTCTTCTACAGACTTCACTCTCAACACTACATGGCTTTCTATCACATTGACCATGGCTTCTACAGACTTCACCCTCAACTCTACATGGCTTTCTATCACATTGACCATTTCTTCTACAGACTTCACCCTCAACTCTACATGACATTCTATCACATTGACCAAGTTTTCTACAGACTTCACTCTCAACACTACATGACTTTCTATCACATTGACCATTTCTTCTACAGACTTCACCCTCAACTCTACATGGCTTTCTATCATATTGGCCAAGTCTTCTACAGACTTCAACCTCAACTCTACATTACTTTCTATCAGATTGACCAAGTCTTCTACAGATTTCACCCTCAACTCTACATGACTTTCTATCACATTGACCATTTCTTCAACAGATTTCACCCTCAACTCTACATGACTTTCTATCACATTGTCTATTTCTTCTACAGACTTCACCCTCAACTCTACATGACTTTCTATCACATTGACCATGTCTTCTACAGTCTTCACCCTCAACTCTACATGACTTTCTATCACATTGACCATTTCTTCTACAGACTTCACCCTCAACTCTACATGACTTTCTATCACATTGACCAAGTCTTCTACAGACTTCACCCTCAACTCTACATGGCTTTCTATCACACTGACTATTTCTTCTACAGACTTCACCCTCAACTCTACATGACTTTCTATTACATAGACCATGTCTTCTACAGACTTCACCCTCAGCTATACATGACTTTCTATCACATTGACCATGTCTTCTACAGACTTCACTCTCAACTCTACATGACTTTCTATCACATTGACCATTTCTTCTACAGGCTTCACCCTCAACTCTACATTACTTTCTATCACATTGACCATTTCTTCTACAGACTTCACCCTCAACTCTACATGACTTTCTATCACATTGACCATGTCTTCTACAGACTTCACCCTCAACTCTACATGACTTTCTATCACATTGACCATGTCTTCTACAGACTTCACCCTCAACTCTACATGACTTTCTATCACATTGACCATGTCTTCTACAGACTTCACTCTCAACTCTACATGACTTTCTATCACATTGACCATTTCTTCTACAGACTTCACCCTCAACTCTACATTACTTTCTATCACATTGACCATTTCTTCTACAGACTTCACCCTCAACTCTACATGTCTTTCTATCACATTGACCATGTCTTATACAGACTTCACCCTCAACTTTACATGACTTTCTATCACACTGACCATGTCTTCTACAGACTTCACCCTCAACTCTACATTACTTTCTATCAGATTGACCATTTCTTCTACAGACTTCACCCTCAACTCTGCATGGCTTTCTATCAGATTGACCATTTCTTCTACAGACTTCACCCTCAACTCTACATGACTTTCTATCACATTGACCAAGTCTTCCACAGACTTCACCCTCAACTCTTCATGACTTTCTATTACATTGACTATTTCTTCTACAGACTTCACCCTCAACTCTACATGACTTTCTATCACATTGACCATGTCTTCTACAGACTTCACCCTCAACTCTACATGACTTTCTATCACATTGACCATGTCTTCTACAGACTTCACCCTCAACTCTACATGACTTTCTATCACATTAACCATGTCTTCTACAGACTTCACTCTCAACACTACATGACTTTCTATCACATTGACCATTTCTTCTACAGACTTCACCCTCAACTCTACATTACTTTCTATCACATTGACCATTTCTTCTACAGACTTCACCCTCAACTCTACATGTCTTTCTATCACATTGACCATGTCTTATACAGACTTCACCCTCAACTTTACATGACTTTCTATCACACTGACCATGTCTTCTACAGACTTCACCCTCAACTCTACATTACTTTCTATCAGATTGACCATTTCTTCTACAGACTTCACCCTCAACTCTACATGGCTTTCTATCAAATTGACCATGTCTTCTACAGACTTCACCCTCAACTCTACATGACTTTCTATCACGTTGACCATGTCTTCTACAGACTTCACCCTCAACTCTACATGACTTTCTATCACATTGACCATGTCTTCTACAGACTTCACCCTCAACTCTACATTACTTTCTATCAGATTGACCATTTCTTCTACAGACTTCACCCTCAACTCTACATGGCTTTCTATCACATTGACCATGTCTTCTACAGACTTCACCCTCAACTCTACAAGGCTTTTTATCACATTGACCATGTCTTCTACAGACTTCACCCTCAACTCTACATGACTTTCTATCACGTTGACCATGTCTTCTACAGACTTCACCCTCAACTCTACATGACTTTCTATCACACTGACCATGTCTTCTACAGACTTCACCCTCAACTCTACATGACTTTCTATCAGATTGACCATTTCCTCTACATACTTCACCCTCAACTCTACATGGCTTTCTATCACATTGACCATGTCTTCTACAGACTTCACTCTCAACTCTACATTACTTTCTATCACGTTGACCATGTCTTCTACAGACTTCACCCTCAACTCTACATGACTTTCTATCACATTGACCATTTCTTCTACAGACTTCACCCTCAACTCTACATGGCTTTCTATCACATTGACCATGTCTTCTACAGACTTCACCCTCAACTCTACATGACTTTCTATCACGTTGACCATGTCTTCTACAGACTTCACCCTCAACTCTACATGACTTTCTATCACATTGACCATTTCTTCTACAGACTTCGCCCTCAACTCTACATGACTTTCTATCACGTTGACCATGTCTTCTACAGACTTCACCCTCAACTCTACATGACTTTCTATCACACTGACCATGTCTTCTACAGACTTCACCCTCAACTCTACATGACTTTCTATCAGATTGACCATTTCCTCTACAGACTTCACCCTCAACTCTACATGGCTTTCTATCACATTGACCATGTCTTCTACAGACTTCACCCTCAACTCTACATTACTTTCTATCACGTTGACCATGTCTTCTACAGACTTCACCCTCAACTCTACATGACTTTCTATCACATTGACCATTTCTTCTGCAGACTTCACCCTCAACTCTACATGGCTTTCTATCACATTGACCATGTCTTCTACAGACTTCACCCTCAACTCTACATGACTTTCTATCACGTTGACCATGTCTTCTACAGACTTCACCCTCAACTCTACATGACTTTCTATCACATTGACCATTTCTTCTACAGACTTCACCTTCAACTCTACATGACTTTCTATCACATTGATCATTTCTTCTACAGACTTCACCCTCAACTCTACATGACTTTCTATCACATTGACCAAGTCTTCTACAGACTTCACCCTCAACTCTACATGACTTTCTATCACATTGACCATTTCTTCTACAGACTTCACCCTCAACTCTACATGACTTTCTATCACATTGACCATTTCTTCTACAGACTTCACCCTCAATTCTACATGACTTTCTATCACATTGACCATGTCTTCTACAGACTTCACCCTCAAATCTACATGACTTTCTATCACATTGACCATGTCTTCTACAGACTTCACTCTCAACACTACATGACTTTCTATCACATTGACCATTTCTTCTACAGACTTCACTCTCAACACTACATGGCTTTCTATCACATTGACCATGGCTTCTACAGACTTCACCCTCAACTCTACATGGCTTTCTATCACATTGACCATTTCTTCTACAGACTTCACCCTCAACTCTACATGACTTTCTATCACATTGACCAAGTTTTCTACAGACTTCACTCTCAACACTACATGACTTTCTATCACATTGACCATTTCTTCTACAGACTTCACCCTCAACTCTACATGGCTTTCTATCATATTGGCCAAGTCTTCTACAGACTTCACCCTCAACTCTACATTACTTTCTATCAGATTGACCAAGTCTTCTACAGATTTCACCCTCAACTCTACATGACTTTCTATCACATTGACCATTTCTTCAACAGATTTCACCCTCAACTCTACATGACTTTCTATCACATTGTCTATTTCTTCTACAGACTTCACCCTCAACTCTACATGACTTTCTATCACATTGACCATGTCTTCTACAGACTTCACCCTCAACTCTACATGACTTTCTATCACATTGACCATTTCTTCTACAGACTTCACCCTCAACTCTACATGACTTTCTATCACATTGACCAAGTCTTCTACAGACTTCACCCTCAACTCTACATGGCTTTCTATCACACTGACTATTTCTTCTACAGACTTCACCCTCAACTCTACATGACTTTCTATTACATAGACCATGTCTTCTACAGACTTCACCCTCAACTATACATGACTTTCTATCACATTGACCATGGCTTCTAAAGACTTCAACCTCATCTATACATGACTTTCTATCACACTGACCATGTCTTCTACAGACTTCACTCTCAACTCTACATGACTTTCTATCACATTGACCAAGTCTTCAACAGACTTCACCCTCAACTCTACATGACTTTCTATCACATTGACCAAGTCTTCTACAGACTTCACCCTCAACTCTACATGACTTTCTATCACATTGACCAAGTCTTCTACAGACTTCACCCTCAACTCTACATGACTTTCTATCACATTGACCATTTCTTCTACAGACTTCACCCTCAACTCTACATGACTTTCTATCACATTGACCATTTCTTCTACAGACTTCACCCTCAATTCTACATGACTTTCTATCACATTGACCATGTCTTCTACAGACTTCACCCTCAAATCTACATGACTTTCTATCACATTGACCATGTCTTCTACAGACTTCACTCTCAACACTACATGACTTTCTATCACATTGACCATTTCTTCTACAGACTTCACTCTCAACACTACATGGCTTTCTATCACATTGACCATGGCTTCTACAGACTTCACCCTCAACTCTACATGGCTTTCTATCACATTGACCATTTCTTCTACAGACTTCACCCTCAACTCTACATGACTTTCTATCACATTGACCAAGTTTTCTACAGACTTCACTCTCAACACTACATGACTTTCTATCACATTGACCATTTCTTCTACAGACTTCACCCTCAACTCTACATGGCTTTCTATCATATTGGCCAAGTCTTCTACAGACTTCACCCTCAACTCTACATTACTTTCTATCAGATTGACCAAGTCTTCTACAGATTTCACCCTCAACTCTACATGACTTTCTATCACATTGACCATTTCTTCAACAGATTTCACCCTCAACTCTACATGACTTTCTATCACATTGTCTATTTCTTCTACAGACTTCACCCTCAACTCTACATGACTTTCTATCACATTGACCATGTCTTCTACAGACTTCACCCTCAACTCTACATGACTTTCTATCACATTGACCATTTCTTCTACAGACTTCACCCTCAACTCTACATGACTTTCTATCACATTGACCAAGTCTTCTACAGACTTCACCCTCAACTCTACATGGCTTTCTATCACACTGACTATTTCTTCTACAGACTTCACCCTCAACTCTACATGACTTTCTATTACATAGACCATGTCTTCTACAGACTTCACCCTCAACTATACATGACTTTCTATCACATTGACCATGGCTTCTAAAGACTTCAACCTCATCTATACATGACTTTCTATCACACTGACCATGTCTTCTACAGACTTCACTCTCAACTCTACATGACTTTCTATCACATTGACCAAGTCTTCAACAGACTTCACCCTCAACTCTACATGACTTTCTATCACATTGACCATTTCTTCTACAGACTTCACCCTCAACTCTACATGACTTTCTATCACATTGACCATTTCTTCTACAGACTTCACCCTCAACTCTACATTACTTTCTATCACATTGACCATTTCTTCTACAGACTTCACCCTCAACTCTACATGTCTTTCTATCACATTGACCATGTCTTATACAGACTTCACCCCCAACTTTACATGACTTTCTATCACACTGACCATGTCTTCTACAGACTTCACCCTCAACTCTACATTACTTTCTATTAGATTGACCATTTCTTCTACAGACTTCACCCTCAACTCTACATGGCTTTCTATCACATTGACCATGTCTTCTACAGACTTCACCCTCAACTCTACATGACTTTCTATCACGTTGACCATGTCTTCTACAGACTTCACCCTCAACTCTACATGACTTTCTATCACATTGACCATGTCTTCTACAGACTTCACCCTCAACTCTACATGACTTTCTATCAGATTGACCATTTCTTCTACAGACTTCACCCTCAACTCTTCATGACTTTCTATCACATTGACCATTTCTTCTACATACTTCACCCTCAACTCTACATGACTTTCTATCACGTTGACCATGTCTTCTACAGACTTCACCCTCAACTCTACATGACTTTCTATCACACTGACCATGTCTTCTACAGACCTCACCGTCAACTCTACATTACTTTCTATCAGATTGACCATTTCCTCTACAGACTTCACCCTCAACTCTACATGGCTTTCTATCACATTGACCATGTCTTCTACAGACTTCACCCTCAACTCTACATGACTTTCTATCACGTTGACCATGTCTTCTACAGACTTCACGCTCAACTATACATGACTTTCTATCACATTGACCATTTCTTCTACAGACTTCACCCTCAACTCTACATGGCTTTCTATCACATTGACCATGTCTTCTACAGACTTCACCCTCAACTCTACATGACTTTCTATCACATTGACCATTTCTTCTACAGACTTCACCCTCAACTCTACATGGCTTTCTATCACATTGACCATGTCTTCTACAGACTTCACCCTCAACTCTACATGACTTTCTATCACATTGACCATGTCTTCTACAGACTTCACCCTCAACTCTACATGACTTTCTATCACATTGACCATTTCTTCTACAGATTTCACCCTCAACTCTACATGACTTTCTATCACATTGACCATGTCTTCTACAGACTTCACCCTCAACTCTACATGACTTTCAATCACATTGACCATGTCTTCTACAGACTTCACCCTCAACTCTACATGACTTTCTATCATATTGACCATGTCTTCTACAGACTTCACCCTCAACTCTACAAGACTTTCTATCACATTGACCATGGCTTCTTCAGACTTCACTCTCAACTCTACATGACTTTCCATCACATTGACCATGTCTTCTACAGATTTCACCCTCAACTCTACATGACTTTCTATCACATTGACCATTTCTTTTACAGACTTCACCCTCAACTCTACATGACTTTCTATCACATTGACCATGGCTTCTACAGACTTCACCCTCAACTCTACATGACTTTCTATCACATTGACCATGTCTTCTACAGACTTCACCCTCAACTCTACATGACTTTCTATCACATTGACCATTTCTTTTACAGACTTCACCCTCAACTCTACATGACTTTCTATCACATTGACCATGTCTTCTACAGACTTCCCCCTCAACTCTACATGACTTTCTATCAGATTGACCATGTCTTCTACAGACCTCACCCTCAAATCTGCTTGACTTTCTATCCCATTGACCATGTCTTCTACAGACTTCACCCTCAACTCTATTTCACCAATATGTATGTCCATATAGGTTTGCAGTTGATGGAAATATCCAACAATATCAAATGAAGGCTGACAAAGTCGAGTGGGCCGTATTGTGCTGCAATCGCTGGTCTAATGATGTCTTAAATTGAATCGTTGAACCTCTGGAAATGTGTAGAAGCTCACAGTGTAGATAATTGTATATGTTATGTGTAAAGACTGGTTCTAAATGCATATTCTAAAAGAATTTAAAAAAAACCCACATGTCTACCCCGTATTAAAAACAGTTATTAATGTGCACTGCATGATGTTGCTTTTCCATGCTACTTGATATACATTTAAATTCGTGTTAACATCATAAGAGCCAGTTGATTCCGGGCAAATATATCATTTATGCAGTAACAACTATTTGTAGTACTACTATCTGCTGAGCTACCCAATGCATAACTGTATCAATTGTTCTCAAAGAACATAGCTTATGGAAGCATCCATCGGTAGCATTTTATCAAAGAAGCATTTTTCCTGAAATTGTATTCCTAAAACATCAATATATGCTGATCAAACTAGGAAATACTGATTTCACAGCACACTGACTTCGTTTTCATGCTTACTGATCAGGACTACTACTTCATCTGCAGAACGGTGCAATAATTTGCATCAATACAATTCATCGAATGATTTTCTGGGTAAGACAACTGATTAATGAATCTGAAATCAACATCATTTTAGATAAGCAGTGAAATCTATTGCGTAGGAAAAGGAGATTATAAATTGTCCAGTAATGTGACCATGATTTACCCGTTTTCATAATTTAGTTTTTAACAATGCTATGAGTTGATCTTTCTTCTTTAAATTATAATTATTGTTGGGTAAGACTCTTGCTAAAATATTTTAAAGGAAAACTCCATGGTCTTAACAAGATAGCGTGAAAATTTAAATGACAGTAAATACAAGACATTTGTGTTAATGAATGTTAAAAATAGAATACCGTAGGGTAGAATTTGATCATTGAAGTTGCATGTAGCACCAAATAATGGGGATCGCCATTTTTCGTAACTCTTCAATGTGAGGAGACAAAAGGCATAATCCATTATCGGATTATACCTGCAATTAAAGCTCTTCCGAAAGAGCCGCTACGTCATGTAAGCGGTATCGTATATTATAGCAGCATTGATCAGTTGCAATTTTATCATTAAAAATTATGTAAACCGTAAAATAACGTCGTATATTTATCTTTTGATATTTACAAAATCATTATGACTTCATGTCAAGCATTTTATTGCACTAACGAAAAGTGAAAGTGTGAGAAGATTTTTTTTTATTATTCTTATATGATTTACATAATTAGAAATCCTATACTCTGATTGGGTATAAACGCTTATGGAGGCGGAGTTTTGTCAGTTTATTTTTCGATAGACGATGTTCAGCGGACTACTTTTTTCGTAATGTAAGCAAAATGGCGGCTTGGATTCCCGATAATAAAAAAAGATAAAAGAAACAATGTTTATTGTTAATAATCGACAATTATTGTTAGATATGAAATAAAAAAATAAATGCCAATGACAAAATACTTAAGACAACCATCTATCGACTTTGACTTTTGTAATATATCGTCATCCTGTGACCTTGTTTACAAGGGACGCTGATTGACACAAGCTGTTTACTGATTTATTTTACGATTTTGTGGGCATTTTACTTGTTTGAGTAGCTAGATGCAAAATGCCATCAAATTGAAAAATATCGGTAACTTAATTACATCACCGTCTGGTTTAAAGTAGGAAATAAGGTTAGTTCATTTTGTTATTCATGGCCGACACACATCGATGGAATGTATGTGTGCGTACTGGGGATCCCCAAAGGTAAATTTTCAAAACAAATGAAGAAAAAAAAACTTAGTTACAGAATTATAAGGATGAAACGCATTTTTTCCGGAGTTTATTGATGTATAAGCTTACATTTGTTTGTGAGTGAATTGGTCCAGGTAATACACCAATAAACTCCGGAAAAAATGCGTTTATTCCTATAGTAATTACCGATCAGGACTACCCTAGTTAACACATCAACCAGTGACCACGAAAAACACGGGAAAGTACGACAGCATTGGCGACAAAAAAGAAAAAAGCATATGTACGCATAAAACGAGTTAAAAGTGACAGTTATTTAACCTACAAGCAATCATGTAACACATGGAATTATATGTAGATGCCCCCCCCCCCCCCCCCCCCCCCGAATACAAATAATTCATTCGTTTTATGAACATGTAACATGGATGGGAATGTTAAGAACAAAAATTAGGACGATATACAAATTGTTAACATTGTATTGCAGTTGATCTGATATTAAAACATAACCAAAAGGGCTCGATGTTGTGAAGAGTCAATATTTATTTATTGATTCAACTAACATGATCTGTCTCCGTGACGTCACATGAAGCAGTGCTATGGCCGCTTGCACTGTGACAGGAAATTCCAAATATTCATATTTCTAATTGGGTATATTAATGTTAATAAAGGTGTTTTATGTTTAATAATTAGTTATTTACGAATAAAAAGATATAATGTATTGAATTATTACAATTGTTCAACTGACGAGTTTTCTTTTAATGAAAAGCCACATGTTAAATCATTACTAATTTCAGTTGTTACATCTTTATATAGATAATGTTGAAGATTTAAGTTTTCATAGACATCTACGTTGGACCCATCTATGTTTGTTGTCTGTGAGTGTCGGGATTTCTCTTTTGCATAGGAAAAATCCAGAGAATTATGAATGTCTGAGACAGTGTTTTGGTAATGAATCAAGCGAATTAGAAATCTGCAAATGTATATCGCGACATCTGCGGTGAATAGCACACCAGTAAATGTGATATTTATCAACTTTACTTTTTACTAGGAAGACTTATCCTCGGGTATAATAATATTTCATATATAAATTCCGTCATTTATAAAAGTCAAGTAAAATTAGTAAACTGGATATTCATAAAAACAGTATTTTAACCTATTCTAGATGAAACACATTAACGTTTCAATTATAAGTGGGACATTCGAAGAAATCTAATTATGTGAATATTATTTTAAGCCTCCGTGGATTAATAGTAATATATAATATCAACAGTAAGTATCCTGGGTATTGCTACTTGATTGGAAATAAAATGTAATCAGCGAACTAAATCCGAGGCTATTACAGTTGGAATTTCATCAATACAAAGTTAAAATCTGTTATTCTCTATAGGGTCATTCATCTTAATATAATTATTATATATTGACATAACAAACGAAAACCATTGATCAAGTTTCTGCTAACAAAGACGCTACTGAACTAACGGTTCTTAGTGGTTAAGTTGAAGTCATCACTTTGAAAGTTTTACGGTCGCCACAATGACTTGGTTAACCTTTACGGATATGTTTCATTTGCAGTAATAACAACACAATTCACGACTTATTGTCGAGTTTGTAACTAGAGTAACACGACGGTTGCCACATGTGAAGCAGGAAATGCCCACCCTTCTGGAGCACATGAGTCCCACCCCATTTTTTTGCTTGTTTTAGTGGGGTTAGTATTGTTCATGTTTACACACTAACCATCACACAGATATTACATGCTAGATCAAATAGATATTCATCCCATATTAACATACTCTATATCTTATATATATTTACCAAATATGTATTGTACCTATACTTACATACTAGATACACTACCGATCTTTACATACTAAATATCCTACAGTTATTTACATACTAAATATTCTACAGTTATTTACATACTAAATATCCTACAGTTATTTACATACTAAATATTCTACAGTTATTTACATACTAAATATTCTACAGTTATTTACATACTAAATATCCTACAGTTATTTACATACTAAATATTCTACAGTTATTTACATACTAAATATCCTACAGTTATTTACATACTAAATATCCTACAGTTATTTACATACTAAATATCCTACAGTTATTTACATACTAAATATCCTACAGTTATTTACATACTAAATATTCTACCGATCAGTTTCGAGGTGTAGGTCAAGGTTTATTGTGTTCTGATTACAAAAGAACAGGCACTTCTATTCTAAGCATATTGTCATGGCTAAGTGTAAGATAGTTTGTGCTATGAGAACAGATACTAATGTAGAACGTTTGAAGAATACTATTCATATTTTTTTCATTTTGCTTAAGAGTTTTAAGTAAAGTCGTTGTTTAAATAGAACAATGACCAATACAATCATAAATCTCGATCAAGAGTAATTTGCAATCGACGGTTTTATTTCTTTTCTGTTCTTTCAATGAGTGGGTGATTGTTGTTTTACGCCAACACAGCAATTTTTCAGCTATATCATGGACAGAACAGGTTAATTGTCAATGAGATGATGATGAGGTTCGCTTTGAATTTGACCAACACGATTTATTATAGTGCTAGGACATTGAAACAACAATCCGTAGATAGACATGTTGCACCACTCGGACACATTATCCTAATGTAGAGCCAACCAGTCTTTGCACTTTATGCTTACTGCTGTGTGCTTAACGGAGAAGTAACACATATCATTGTCATAGTCTTTGGTTTGACCCGATCACGGCTAGAAGGCACGATCCACTGTACTCGAGGTAAACAAGATAGCCATTATACCACTAATACGGTTCTCTGTTCCTTCAGCAACACAGAAAAACATATGATAATGGTGAGTAAGGTTTATGATAACTCAAGCGATATTAAGTTCAGATATACAAATGATAATGGTGAGTAAGGTTTATGATAACTCAAGCGATATTAAGTTCAGATATACAAATGATAATGGTGAGTAAGGTTTATGATAACTCAAGCGATATTAAGTTCAGATATACAAATGAACTGCTATCAAATATTTGTTGGATGCTTTGTTTTCACTGAACAATATATCTACTTATTTCGCCTTTGGGGGCCGTCGTGGCCGTGATCGTATGGTAGTTGGATTTACAACTACATATGCAATCAGTGCCTATTACCATTGATGTTGTGTGTTCGAATCTCGATCAAGGCAAGGTGTACAACATTATGTGATAAAGTTTGTCAGTTATTTGCGACAGATCTGTGTTTTTTTCCGGGTCTTCCGGGTTCCTTCACCAATAAAACTGACCGCCACGATAACTCTGAAATATTGTTGAAAGTGGCATTAAACACCATCAAACAAAGAAACAAACATATTTTGTATTAGGTTGTACATTTACTTATATACGGACAAAATCTTAACGCGATTTAATACAATTATAGAATAACTGATGAAGTTTGTCTTAATATGAATTTATTGAGTGGTAAAAGATTTCGATCTTTGTTGATAAGTGATATCTTATTTGATTCTAAGGGACACAACATATGTCGTTAGGTTAGTTTGTATATAAATATTTATATAATATCAATTATTTGTCACTTAGAAGACAAGTTGATGCTGCTTAGATTATTCTGTAGACAAATAGATCTGAAGCTAAATCATTATAATGTTTAATAATGGCTACTGTTTCAATTTACAGATCACATGGACTTTATGACGTCATTGGTATACTAGTTAATACAAGACTTTGGATTTATTATATGAAATGTTTTCTACTGAGAATATATTTAGTTCACAATAAGAATCTACAAGACAGGACACATATATATCTTTGACTATGTAAGTACAATATAGACAGGACACATATATATCTTTGACTATGTAAGTACAATATAAACAGGACACATATATATATCTTTGATTATGTAAGTACAATATAGACAGGACACATATATATTTATATAATAGTTACTGATTTGGAGGGACATATCAGGATATACAGACTGCCCAAGGGTCGTGGTACGGACCAGTTAAAATGATATTTCTCAAGCCGAAGACGAAATATCTATTTCATGGTCCGTTCCACGACCATAGGGCAGTCTGTATATCCTGATATTGCCCTCTATATATGTAACTATTGTGTTTATTGAATTGAAGACATACACAATATGAATTGTTCAAGGAATCAAGTGAAACTTAACAAAAACTGCAATCTTAGGAATAAATAAAACCTTACAGACAAATGAACATTTTTAATGTACTTTTAATCAGGATCATTGAAGGTGTTTTAAAGTTTATATTAATGCTGATATAGACCGGTCCAAAAACCGTACATAGACCGGTAGCACCAGTTAATACAATGTTTTTGGACCGGTTTATATCAGCAACCCAGTCTGTATCTCGAAATAGTGAAGGTCACAGGGAGAGTGTTCAACCCATTAAATGCATACTTTTCATTCTGATATTCAATAACTTTGATTGATTATGTAAGTACAATATAAACAGGACACATACATATCTTTATCAATGTAAGTACAATATAGACAGGACACATACATATCTTTGACTATGTAAGTACAATATAGACAGGACACAAAGATATCCTTGACTATGTAAGTAAAATATAGACAGGACACATATATATCATTGACTATATAAGTATAATATAGACAGGACACATAGATATCTTTGACTATGTAAGTACAATACAGACAGGACACATATATATCATTGACTATATAAGTACAATATAGACAGGACATATATATATATCTTTGATTATGTAAGTACAATATAGACAGGACACATATATCTCTTTGACTATATAAGCACAATATAGACAGGACACATATGTATATTTTTGACTATGTAAGTACAATATAGACAGGACACATATATATCTTTGACTATATAAGTACAATATAGACAGGACACATACATATCTTTGACTATATAAGTACAATATAGACAGGACACATATATATCTTTGATTATGTAAGTACAATATAGACAGGACACATATATATCTTTGACTATGTAAGTACAATATAAATATGACTATCACTAAGTTGTTAAACTAAATGTAGAAACATAACATACATGTACTTTATAGATTGTTATATATCACTATTTTGTTTAGCAAAATATCGGAACACCTGTGTTAACCCCTACTTTTGGGTAGGGTCTTATTACTCATTTGTTTAAGGGTAGGGTCTTATTACTCATTTGTTTAAGGGTAGGGTCTTATTACTCATTTGTTTAAGGGTAGGTATTATTACTCATTTGTTTAAGGGTAGGGTCTTATTACTCATTTGCTTAAGGGTAGGGTCTTATTACTCATTTGTTTAAGGGTAGGGTCTTATTATTCATTTGTTTATGGGTAGGGTCTAATTACTCATTTGTTTAAGGGTAGGTATTATTACTCATTTGTTTAAGGGTAGGGTCTTATTACTCATTTGTTTAAGGGTAGGGTCTTATTACTCATTTGTTTAAGGGTAGGTATTATTACTCATTTGTTTAAAGGTAGGGTCTTATTACTCATTTGTTTATGGGTAGGTATTATTACTCATTTGTTTAAGGGTAGGGTCTTATTACTCATTTGTTTATGGGTAGGGTCTAATTACTCATTTGTTTAAGGGTAGGTATTATTACTCATTTGTTTAAGGGTAGGGTCTTATTACTCATTTGTTTAAAGGTAGGGTATTATTACTCATTTGTTTAAGGGTAGGTATTATTGCTCATTTGTTTAAGGGTAGGGTCTTATTACTCATTTGTTTAAGGGTAGGGTCTTATTACTGATTTGTTTAAGGGTAGGGTCTTATTACTCATTTGTTTAAGGGTAGGTATTATTACTCATTTGTTTAAGGGTAGGTATTATTACTCATTTGTTTAAGGGTAGGGTCTTATTACTCATTTGTTTATGGGTAGGGTCTTATTACTCATTTGTTTAAGGGTAGGGTCTTATTACTCATTTGTTTAAGGGTAGGGTCTTATTACTCATTTGTTTAAGGGTAGGGTATTATTACTCATTTGTTTAAGGGTAGGGTCTTATTACTCATTTGTTTAAGGGTAGGGTCTTATTACTCATTTGTTTAAGGGTAGGGTATTATTACTCATTTGTTTAAGGGTAGGGTCTTATTACTCATTTGTTTATGGGTAGGGTCTTATTACTCATTTGTTTAAGGGTAGGGTATTATTACTCATTTGTTTAAGGGTAGGGTCTTATTACTGATTTGTTTATGGGTAGGGTCTTATTACTCATTTGTTTAAGGGTAGGGTATTATTACTCATTTGTTTAAGGGTAGGTATTATTACTCATTTGTTTAAGGGTAGGTATTATTACTCATTTGTTTAAGGGTAGGTCTTATTGCTCATTTGTTTAAGGGTAGGGTATTATTACTCATTTGTTTAAGGGTAGGGTCTTATTACTCATTTGTTTAAGGGTAGGGTATTATTACTCATTTGTTTATGGGTAGGGTCTTATTACTCATTTGTTTAAGGGTAGGGTCTTATTACTCATTTGTTTAAGGGTAGGTATTATTGCTCATTTGTTTAAGGGTAGGGTCTTATTACTCATTTGTTTATGGGTAGGGTCTTATTACTCATTTGTTTAAGGGTAGGGTATTATTACTCATTTGTTTAAGGGTAGGGTCTTATTACTCATTTGTTTAAGGGTAGGTATTATTGCTCATTTGTTTAAGGGTAGGGTCTTATTACTCATTTGTTTATGGGTAGGGTCTTATTACTCATTTGTTTAAGGGTAGGGTATTATTACTCATTTGTTTAAGGGTAGGTATTATTGCTCATTTGTTTAAGGGTAGGGTCTTATTGCTCATTTGTTTAAGGGTAGGGTATTATTACTCATTTGTTTAAGGGTAGGTATTATTACTCATTTGTTTAAGGGTAGGGTATTATTACTCATTTGTTTAAGGGTAGGGTCTTATTACTCATTTGTTTAAGGGTAGGTATTATTGCTCATTTGTTTAAGGGTAGGGTCTTATTACTCATTTGTTTATGGGTAGGGTCTTATTACTCATTTGTTTAAGGGTAGGGTATTATTACTCATTTGTTTAAGGGTAGGGTATTATTACTCATTTGTTTAAGGGTAGGGTCTTATTACTCATTTGTTTAAGGGTAGGGTATTATTACTCATTTGTTTAAGGGTAGGTATTATTACTCATTTGTTTAAGGGTAGGGTATTATTGCTCATTTGTTTAAGGGTAGGGTATTATTACTCATTTGTTTAAGGGTAGGTCTTATTACTCATTTGTTTAAGGGTAGGTATTATTACTCATTTGTTTAAGGGTAGGGTATTATTGCTCATTTGTTTAAGGGTAGGGTATTATTACTCATTTGTTTAAGGGTAGGTCTTATTACTCATTTGTTTAAGGGTAGGTATTATTACTCATTTGTTTAAGGGTAGGTATTATTACTCATTTGTTTAAGGGTAGGGTCTTATTACTGATTTGTTTAAGGGTAGGGTATTATTACTCATTTGTTTAAAGGTAGGGTCTTATTACTCATTTGTTTAAGGGTAGGGTATTATTACTCATTTGTTTAAGGGTAGGGTCTTATTACTCATTTGTTTAAGGGTAGGGTCTTATTACTCATTTGTTTAAGGGTAGGGTCTTATTACTCATTTGTTTAAGGGTAGGGTATTATTACTCATTTGTTTAAGGGTAGGTATTATTGCTCATTTGTTTAAGGGTAGGGTCTTATTACTCATTTGTTTAAGGGTAGGTATTATTACTCATTTGTTTAAGGGTAGGGTCTTATTACTCATTTGTTTAAGGGTAGGGTCTTATTACTCATTTGTTTAAGGGTAGGGTCTTATTACTGATTTGTTTATGGGTAGGGTCTTATTACTCATTTGTTTAAGGGTAGGGTATTATTACTCATTTGTTTAAGGGTAGGGTATTATTACTCATTTGTTTAAGGGTAGGGTATTATTACTCATTTGTTTAAGGGTAGGGTCTTATTACTTATTTGTTTAAGGGTAGGTATTATTACTCATTTGTTTAAGGGTAGGGTCTTATTACTGATTTGTTTAAGGGTAGGGTCTTATTACTCATTTGTTTAAGGGTAGGGTCTTATTACTCATTTGCTTAAGGATAGGTATTTTTACTCATTTGTTTAAGGGTAGGGTCTTATTACTCATTTGTTTAAGGGTAGGGTATTATTACTCATTTGTTTAAGGGTAGGGTCTTATTACTCATTTGTTTAAGGGTAGGGTCTTATTACTCATTTGTTTAAGGGTAGGGTCTTATTACTCATTTGTTTAAGGGTAGGGTCTTATTACTCATTTGTTTAAGGGTAGGTATTATTACTCATTTGTTTAAGGGTAGGTATTATTGCTCATTTGTTTAAGGGTAGGGTCTTATTACTCATTTGTTTAAGGGTAGGTATTATTACTCATTTGTTTAAGGGTAGGGTCTTATTACTCATTTGTTTAAGGGTAGGGTCTTATTACTCATTTGTTTAAGGGTAGGGTCTTATTACTGATTTGTTTATGGGTAGGGTCTTATTACTCATTTGTTTAAGGGTAGGGTATTATTACTCATTTGTTTAAGGGTAGGGTATTATTACTCATTTGTTTAAGGGTAGGGTATTATTACTCATTTGTTTAAGGGTAGGGTCTTATTACTCATTTGTTTAAGGGTAGGTATTATTACTCATTTGTTTAAGGGTAGGGTCTTATTACTGATTTGTTTAAGGGTAGGGTCTTATTACTCATTTGTTTAAGGGTAGGGTCTTATTACTCATTTGCTTAAGGATAGGTATTTTTACTCATTTGTTTAAGGGTAGGGTCTTATTACTCATTTGTTTAAGGGTAGGGTATTATTACTCATTTGTTTAAGGGTAGGGTCTTATTACTCATTTGTTTAAGGGTAGGGTCTTATTACTCATTTGTTTAAGGGTAGGGTCTTATTACTCATTTGTTTAAGGGTAGGGTCTTATTACTCATTTGTTTAAGGGTAGGTATTATTACTCATTTGTTTAAGGGTAGGTATTATTGCTCATTTGTTTAAGGGTAGGGTATTATTACTCATTTGTTTAAAGGTAGGGTATTATTACTCATTTGTTTAAGGGTAGGTATTATTGCTCATTTGTTTAAGGGTAGGGTCTTATTACTCATTTGTTTAAGGGTAGGTATTATTACTCATTTGTTTAAGGGTAGGGTCTTATTACTCATTTGTTTAAGGGTAGGGTCTTATTACTCATTTGTTTAAGGGTAGGGTCTTATTACTCATTTGTTTAAGGGTAGGTATTATTACTCATTTGTTTAAGGGTAGGCATTATTACTCATTTGTTTAAGGGTAGGGTCTTATTACTCATTTGTTTAAGGGTAGGTCTTATTACTCATTTGTTTAAGGGTAGGTCTTATTACTCATTTGTTTAAGGGTAGGGTCTTATTACTCATTTGTTTAAGGGTAGGGTCTTATTACTCATTTGTTTAAGGGTAGGTATTATTACTCATTTGTTTAAGGGTAGGGTCTTATTACTCATTTGTTTAAGGATAGGTATTTTTACTCATTTGTTTAAGGGTAGGGTATTATTACTCATTTGTTTAAGGGTAGGGTCTTATTACTCATTTGTTTAAGGGTAGGTATTATTACTCATTTGTTAAAGGGTAGGGTCTTATTACTCATTTGTTTAAGGGTAGGGTCTTATTACTGATTTGTTTAAGGGTAGGGTCTTATTACTCATTTGTTTAAGGGTAGGGTCTTATTACTCATTTGTTTAAGGGTAGGTATTATTACTCATTTGTTTAAGGGTAGGGTCTTATTACTCATTTGTTTAAGGGTAGGTATTATTACTCATTTGTTTAAGGGTAGGGTCTTATTACTCATTTGTTTAAGGGTAGGTATTATTACTCATTTGTTAAAGGGTAGGGTCTTATTACTCATTTGTTTAAGGGTAGGGTCTTATTACTCATTTGTTTAAGGGTAGGGTTTTATTACTGATTTGTTTAAGGGTAGGGTCTTATTACTCATTTGTTTAAGGGTAGGGTTTTATTACTGATTTGTTTAAGGGTAGGTATTATTACTCATTTGTTTAAGGGTAGGGTCTTATTACTGATTTGTTTAAGGGTAGGGTCTTATTACTCATTTGTTTAAGGGTAGGGTCTTATTACTCATTTGTTTAAGGGTAGGGTCTTATTACTCATTTGTTTAAGGGTAGGTATTATTACTCATTTGTTTAAGGGTAGGGTATTATTACTCATTTGTTTAAGGTTTCTGTGTTACTGTGTTGGCGTTTTTGCTTTGTTTAGTTTTGTATTTGTTGAGTTCGTCCTGTGTTTTGTATGACCAATGTTTTCAGTTTCTCTGGATTGTCTGTTCTTGATTGCCACTTCGATTTTCTCTTCCGTTCATGTATAACAGAGATTTAAATGTGACACATGCGTTACGCTTTTCTTTACTAAGATATGGCATTAACCAACTAGTCAGTATTTCCGCATTAAGAGATATTCACAACATTGAACATTAGGGATTGAAACAAACAGACTCAGCCAAGCAACTAGGACTAAATATTCAAAAGAATTTAAGCTGGGATAGCCACATTGATAAAATCACCAAGAAGGCGAACTCAACCTTAGTCTTCTTAGGACGTAATGTGAGTCGTTGCCCAACTATTATCAAGGCACAGTGTTATACCAGCTTAGTACGACCTACCCTATAATATGCATTCAGCATATGGAGTCCCAGCAAACAAGGTTGAGGCAGTACAACGTCGAGCCGCCAGGATCGCCACTGGAAACTACCAGAGCACAAGCCGTGTCACAGCCATGCTACAGCAAATCCAGTGGCAGCCACTACAGAGCAGACGAGCGTGCGCCCAGACAGTGATGATGTACCGCATAGTGTACAACTTGTTGATATGCCAACGGAACACCACATCAACTGCACCTCTCTTAGAACCAGATGTCATTCACTACGATTCCTGGTACCATACACAAGAACTACAGTGTACAGGACATCATTTTTTCCACAAGCCATACGCCTCTGAAACCAACTACCGGGAAGTGTGGTGTAAGCAGACACCCTAGACAGCTTCAAGGCTCAGCTGTCCATGGCACCTCTAATGCAAATTTATAACGGTTTTTATACTATTAACCTGCATTGTACATAGACGTCACCCCCACTCAAAAGTGCGAGAATACTTTATTGGTTTTGTACTACACCCGGAAGAAGAAGAAGAAGAAGAAGAAGATGAAGGGAATATTCGTATGTGTTGTTGACTTGTGGTTGACATAGTAAACATATTTGTCATTTTATAGTATAGTTTTCTTTGCAATAGAAAGTTTTGGAAGCACCAAGCACCAAGTTTGTAAAATTAGTACTGTAGGACATTTAACGTAGCAACATGTGATTTAATGGATTACGGTTTTTGCTCCTTTGCGGAAAATAGATGTTGATGTTTTGTTTTGACGCTATGCTTCTCGTAGTGATATAGAAGAGTTTGAAGTTGCCAAAGGGCTAATCAGAAGATGAACAGACAATGCCAAACAAAAAGGACAAAAGGACAACGATCTACAAAACATCAAACTAAAGATCAAATATAACCTTCTTCTTTCCCTTTGTTAATAAACGAGTGAGTTATCCATTCGGTATAATCTCATTAGCACATGCGCCAGTGAATATGACTGATTTTTCCATTGGCAGCATAACTTATGTGTGACATTTTCCGCAAACGTAAATATAAATTACCGTCTTCCAATAAAGTATACTACCCTAGTTGTTCTCTTAGACATATGCGAATCGAAATAAATCATGGAAGTCAGAATGTGTTTTGAGCTTTAACATGGATTGGCGGAGAGTAGTAAATGTTATCTCTCGCTTCTGGCTTGGGATAAAATACTAATATCCGTTAATCCATGTTAAGACTCCCTACACATTCTGGCTTCCATGATTTATTTCTTAATTAACACGAACCCCACTAAAATGTGGGGGTTTACACAACTGATCTCGACACGATGCTAACAGTTGTACCAACATAATGTGCTGTTGTGCACGTATCAGATGATATAGTTACAATTATCATATTTTAATATTTCAATAAAACGTGATCTATGATGTGTTAGCAAAAAAAAGTAATTATATTTCATTCATTTAGAAAAAAAACCAATCACTAAATGTAAACCAATCACTAAATGTATCACTAAATGTAAACCAATAACTAAATGTAAAACAATCACTAAATGTAAAACAATCACTAAATGTAAAGCAATCACTAAATGTAAAACAATCACTAAATGTAAAACAATCACTAAATGTAAAGCAATCACTAAATGTAAAACAATCACTAAATGTAAAACAATCACTAAATGTAAACCAATCACTAAATGTAAACCAATCACTTAATGTAAAACAATCACTAAATGTAAAACAATCACTAAATGTAAACCAATCACTTAATGTAAACCAATCACTTAATGTAAAACAATCACTAAATGTAAAACAATCACTAAATGTAAACCAATCACTAAATGTAAAACAATCACTAAATGTAAAACAATCACTAAATGTAAACCAATCACTTAATGTAAACCAATCACTTAATGTAAAACAATCACTAAATGTAAAACAATCACTAAATGTAAAACAATCACTAAATGTAAAGCAATCACTAAATGTAAAACAATCACTAAATGTAAAACAATCACTAAATGTAAAGCAATCACTAAATGTAAAACAATCACTAAATGTAAAACAATCACTAAATGTAAACCAATCACTAAATGTAAACCAATCACTTAATGTAAAACAATCACTAAATGTAAAACAATCACTAAATGTAAACCAATCACTTAATGTAAACCAATCACTTAATGTAAACCAATCACTAAATGTAAAGCAATCACTTAATGTAAACCAATCACTAAATGTAAAACAATCACTAAATGTAAAACAATCACTAAATGTAAACCAATCACTTAATGTAAACCAATCACTTAATGTAAAACAATCACTAAATGTAAAACAATCACTAAATGTAAAGCAATCACTAAATGTAAAACAATCACTAAATGTAAAACAATCACTAAATGTAAACCAATAACTAAATGTAAAACAATCACTAAATGTAAAACAATCACTAAATGTAAAGCAATCACTAAATGTAAAACAATCACTAAATGTAAACCAATCACTTAATGTAAACCAATCACTAAATGTAAAGCAATCACTTAATGTAAACCAATCACTTAATGTAAACCAATCACTTAATGTAAACCAATCACTAAATGTAAAACAATCACTAAATGTAAAGCAATCACTAAATGTAAAACAATCACTAAATGTAAAACAATCACTAAATGTAAACCAATCACTAAATGTAAACCAATCACTAAATGTAAAACAATCACTAAATGTAAAACAATCACTAAATGTAAACCAATCACTTAATGTAAACCAATCACTAAATGTAAAACCGTGTGGAGTTGTTATTTGTTGTCATTTATAGATACTTTATCTTTACACTAGAAAAACAATATGCATCGAAGGTAAATTTAATTGATTATTGATAAAAATGTTAAACGATATTTGCTTGTCCTTTTATATGCCCATATTAAATGATTGCTGTTTAGAAACAGCTGTAATACCTGTCAATACCTGGCAATCATATAATGTAGAGCTAAATAGCCGATAATCATCTGACTAGGACAGGTGTGTACTACCTGGAGTTAGCCATATCTAGGGAGTGGCAGGTACGTTCTTTAAAATATTAGTATTTAATCTTATTAAGAAGATACATTACACATATCTTCTATAGTAAGTATGGCTTTTGTAAGATATATTGGTATTCATTGTGGCATATGTCATCCTATTAATACAAACATGTATGTATATAATTAATCTATATATATATTTACATACAGGTCTATTATAGACAAAAAGACATGTATAATCACAAAAACAACCAATATTTCTGAATAAGGAGGAAAACATGGTCTGTGCTGTAGGGGGCATTTAATATTCTGTTTCTCGAAAATATCATTTTATTGCATCTGTTCTTTCATTAAAATTATATCTTATGTACAAAATGTACAATGCAAGAAAAACATATATTATATATTGATTTAAACTCTGCCACGATCTACAATACACCCGTTGTCCTACAAGAACAATGTAATGATGACTAAATGTACATTGGAAAAATCACTTACGCAAAAAACAGGCAATGTTTACCCAGGCATATATTTCGAAAATTCTGTTTGGAATATATAGGTTGTATTTTCTTCTTGTGAGGGACTCGTTGTCCTCATATATCGCACTACAACAGGATAAGATGGAGGGGATTGAAAGATCCACAACTTTTAATGAAATATATTTCTGAACTTCAACGTCATCTGGGTCTGCCAAATGCTCCACCAAACCTATTTCCACATTAGTAACATATATTCTATTAGCGGTCAACACCGGGCTTCAGAGTTATTGTAACATTAGCTACTAGTGTGAATCAGATGTGGATTCTGAAGAACTCTAAAGATATGTTAGAATACATAAAATGTATTCCCTCACATCCTGCAATAGCTTTAAAACATTTGACTACTCTACCCTTTACACAACTATTCCTCACTCTAAGCTGATAGAAAGAGTAAGGGAGTTGGTCCAACTGTGTTTCATAAAAAGCATAGTAAACGTAGATACAAATGCCTTGTGCTAGGAAGGGGCAGATTTTATTTCGTAAACAAAACCACTCTGATTCTACCAAACAGTTCTCTGAAACTGATATCTTCGAAATGTTCGAGGTTTTGATTGAAAACATATTTGTTTTGTTTGGTGGACGTGGCTTTCAACAGACAGTCGGCATGCCTATGAGTATAAACTGTGCTCCTATTCTCGTCGACTTGTTCCTTTATTCGTATGAGTCAGACTTCATACACAGAAGCTTCTCAAGAAAAACGAGGAGAAACAGTCCGATCCTTTAATTTCACGTCTCGCTATATAGATGATGGCCTTTCACTAAATAATTCTAGGTTTGGTGATTTCGTTAATCGCATCTATCCCACTGAGCTTGAAATAAAAGATATCACAGATACAGGAAGGCTTGCTTCATACCTTGACCTAATCATCGAAATTGACCACGAGGGGCAGTCAAGAACGAAACTTTACGACAAAAGAGATTATTTAAAGTTGCCATCGAGAATTTTCTCTTTAGATGTAGCAACATTCAAGCAGCACCTGCATATGGAGTATGTATCTCTCAGTTGATACGATATTCCACAGCTTGTTGTGCCTATCATGCTTTCCTTGATAGAGGGTTGCTGCTAACAAAGAAGCTACTAAACCAAGAGTTCCAATTGGTTAAGTTGAGGTCATCATTTCCAAAGTATTACGGTCGCGACCATGACTTGGTTGACCGCTATGAAGTATCTGTGTCACAAATGATGGCGACTATGTTCCACTTGTCGTAAGCAATTCCCGATCCTTTCCTCATGCATGACTTATCACCGGGTTTGCAACTAGATTAACACGACGGGTGCTATTAGTGGAGCAGTGGAGCAGGAACTGCTAATTCTTCGGGAGCACCTGAGTTCATCCCCAGTTTTTAGTGAGGTTCGTATTACTCTATCTTTAGTTTTATGTGTAATGCTTTGTAGATCGTACTTTTGTCCCATTATGTTGTTTGTCCTTCTTCAATTTATGGAATCTAATTTTACCTCTTTGGTATCTTCAAACTCTTCTTACTAAAACAAGTTATTGCATATCAGAATAAAAAGCATACATGTAATTGGTTGAACACTCTCCATGTGACCTATATCAGCATTTACTTCTCATTATAAGTTGAACACCATTCACAGTTATCATGCACTGTCATGTAATAAACATAGTGTCAAGCTGTTTCTTGCAAAAATGAATATCTATGGAGTGTCATACTATAAACCAACCCAAGTGTCAATTCGTTTCTCGCATAAAGTACTCACTATGTAATAAAACAAACATTGTGTCTAGCCGTCTCACGGATAGAGTAATTGCTATGCACTGTTCATGTTATAGAGCACACTTTGTGTCTAACGGTTTCATGAATATAGTAATTGCTATGCACTGTTCATGTTATAGAACAAAGTTTGTGTCTGGCCGTCTCTTGACTAGAGTAATTGCTATGCACTGTTCATGTTATAAAGCAAGCTTTGTGTCTAGCCATCTCTTGAATAGAGTAATTGCTATGCAGTATTCATGCTATAAATCACACTTTGTGTCAACCCGTTTCGTGCATTAAGTAATCACTAAGATTACAAATACTTCTATAATGTTATTGCTGGTAGAAATATTCAATAACTGAATCTCTGTTGTAATTTTGTTCATGTTGATTATGATTATACATGTAAAGGAAATGGTTTATTGAACATTGATCAACTGTCATTTTCATGGCGTAGAAATCATAATTTAAAGTCTTTCATTCACAGTTGTCACGAGATTATAACGAGATTAGCTCGCTGCAGACGACAGTATCACTGTGGTATCCACATCCGGCTTAAATAGCTGTGATTAAAACACATAATTTTGTTCAAATATTAATATGCTTATTGATTTTCCCCAATGTCAATGTTTGATATCATCGCGTGGCTGTAGTTTTAAGATCAGGCTTTCAGTGTCAATCTTAATATGAATGTCCATAGATAAATCAGGTAATCAAACCGTATGACGACATTCCAGCACAATTCACGTTGATATCCGTTAAAGCGTCACAGTTTGTGAGTGGTAGTTTAATCGGAACACTCCTGTAGAATATAATTGTTATTCGAGATTCATATGTGATACGGGTTCATATTCCCCCTCAGTTTTTACATCCCCTTCACCTGACGGCTCAGGAGATCTAGAAAACAGACATGAACCCGCATTACCTGTGAAGATCCTGATTAACATATAATATTCGCTTAAAAATTTAACCCAACAGTGTTAGATTGTTGAATTGACATATTTTTGTTCTCCCTCGACGGGATATAAGCTCGGGCCATTCATACACTGCGGCGCCAATAGCTTAGCCACTCGGCCACATCATCTAAATGTAGCTTCAATAGTCGAAGTAATACCTACATAAGCAAGTATTTCAGGTAACTTTGAAATCCAGTGGATCAAGTTAAATCAAACAGGACCTATGTGATGTCCGTAACGATTTTCGCATAAAAGCTTTGTTTGGTTCATCTTTACCTCCAGTTGTTTGTAGGAGGGATCTTGTCTTTACCTCCAGTTGTTTGTAGGAGGGATCTTGTCTTTACCTCCAGTTGTTTGTAGGAGGGATCATGTCTTTACCTCCAGTTGTTTGTAGGAGGGATCATGTCTTTACCTCCAGTTGTTTGTAGGAGGGATCATGTCTTTACCTCCAGTTGTTTGTAGGAGGGATCATGTCTTTACCTCCAGTTGTTTGTAGGAGGGATCATGTCTTTACCTCCAGTTGTTTGTAGGAGGGATCATGTCTTTACCTCCAGTTGTTTGTAGGAGGGATCATGTCGTTACCTCCAGTTGTTTGTAGGAGGGATCTTGTCTTTACCTCCAGTTGTTTGTAGGAGGGATCATGTCTTTACCTCCAGTTGTTTGTAGGAGGAATCATGTCTTTACCTCCAGTTGTTTGTAGGAGGGATCATGTCTTTACCTCCAGTTGTTTGTAGGAGGGATCATGTCTTTACCTCCAGTTGTTTGTAGGAGGGATCATGTCTTTACCTCCAGTTATTTGTAGGAGGGATCATGTCTTTACCTCCAGTTGTTTGTAGGAGGGATCATGTCTTTACCTCCAGTTGTTTGTAGGAGGGATCATGTCGTTACCTCCAGTTGTTTGTAGGAGGGATCTTGTCTTTACCTCCAGTTGTTTGTAGGAGGGATCATGTCTTTACCTCCAGTTGTTTGTAGGAGGAATCATGTCTTTACCTCCAGTTGTTTGTAGGAGGGATCATGTCTTTACCTCCAATTGTTTGTAGGGGGGATCATGTCTTATTTACGTTATTTGTGTTTGTTTGGTTCGTCTTTACCTCCAGTTGTTTGTAGGAGGGATCATGTCTTATTTACGTTATTTGTGTTTGTTTGGTTCGTCTTTACCTCCAGTTGTTTGTAGGAGGGATCATGTCTTATTTACGTTATTTGTGTTTGTTTGGTTCGTCTTTACCTCCAGTTGTTTGTAGGAGGGATCATGTTTTATTAACGTTATTTGTGTTTGTTTGGTTCGTCTTTACCTCCAGTTGTTTGTAGGAGGGATCATGTCTTATTTACGTTATTTGTGTTTGTTTGGTTCGTCTTTACCTCCAGTTGTTTGTAGGAGGGATCATGTCTTATTTACGTTATTTGTGTTTGTTTGGTTCGTCTTTACCTCCAGTTGTTTGTAGGAGGTCTCATGTCTTATTTATGTTATTTGTGTTTGTTTGGTTCATGTCTTTACCTCCAGTTGTTTGTAGGAGGGATCATGTCTTATTTACGTTATTTGTGTTTGTTTGGTTCGTCTTTACCTCCAGTTGTTTGTAGGAGGGATCATGTCTTATTTACGTTATTTGTGTTTGTTTGGTTCATGTCTTTACCTCCAGTTGTTTGTAGGAGGGATCAGGTCTTATTTATGTTATTTGTGTTTGTTTGGTTCGTGTCTTTACCTCCAGTTGTTTGTAGGAGGGATCATGTCTTATTTACGTTATTTGTGTTTGTTTGGTTTGTCTTTACCTCCAGTTGTTTGTAGGAGGGATCATGTCTTATTTACGTTATTTGTGTTTGTTTGGTTCGTCTTTACCTCCAGTTGTTTGTAGGAGGGATCATGTCTTATTTACGTTATTTGTGTTTGTTTGGTTCGTCTTTACCTCCAGTTGTTTGTAGGAGGGATCATGTCTTATTTATGTTATTTGTGTATGTTTGGTTCATGTCTTTACCTCCAGTTGTTTGTAGGAGGGATCATGTCTTATTTACGTTATTTGTGTTTGTTTGGTTCGTCTTTACCTCCAGTTGTTTGTAGGAGGGATCATGTCTTATTTACGTTATTTGTGTTTGTTTGGTTCATGTCTTTACCTCCAGTTGTTTGTAGGAGGGATCATGTCTTATTTATGTTATTTGTGTTTGTTTGGTTCGTGTCTTTACCTCCAGTTGTTTGTAGGAGGGATCATGTCTTATTTACGTTATTTGTGTTTGTTTGGTTCGTCTTTACCTCCAGTTGTTTGTAGGAGGGATCATGTCTTATTTATGTTATTTGTGTTTGTTTGGTTCGTCTTTACCCCCAGTTGTTTGTAGGAGGGATCATGTTTTATTTACGTTATTTGTGTTTGTTTGGTTCGTCTTTACCTCCAGTTGTTTGTAGGAGGGATCATGTCTTATTTATGTTATTTGTGTTTGTTTGGTTCGTGTCTTTACCTCCAGTTGTTTGTAGGAGGGATCATGTCTTATTTACGTTATTTGTGTTTGTTTGGTTCGTCTTTACCTCCAGTTGTTTGTAGGAGGGATCATGTCTTATTTATGTTATTTGTGTTTGTTTGGTTCGTCTTTACCCCCAGTTGTTTGTAGGAGGGATCATGTCTTATTTACGTTATTTGTGTTTGTTTGGTTCGTCTTTACCCCCAGTTGTTTGTAGGAGGGATCATGTCTTATTTATGTTATTTGTGTTTGTTTGGTTCGTCTTTACCTCCAGTTGTTTGTAGGAGGGATCATGTCTTATTTACGTTATTTGTGTTTGTTTGGTTCGTCTTTACCCCCAGTTGTTTGTAGGAGGGATCATGTCTTATTTACGTTATTTGTGTTTGTTTGGTTCGTCTTTACCTCCAGTTGTTTGTAGGAGGGATCATGTCTTATTTACGTTATTTGTGTTTGTTTGGTTCGTCTTTACCCCCAGTTGTTTGTAGGAGGGATCATGTCTTATTTACGTTATTTGTGTTTGCTTGGTTCGTCTTTACCTCCAGTTGTTTGTAGGAGGGATCATGTCTTATTTACGTTATTTGTGTTTGTTTGGTTCGTCTTTACCTCCAGTTGTTTGTAGGAGGGATCATGTCTTATTTATGTTATTTGTGTTTGTTTGGTTCGTCTTTACCTCCAGTTGTTTGTAGGAGGGATCATGTCTTATTTACGTTATTTGTGTTTGTTTGGTTCGTCTTTACCTCCAGTTGTTTGTAGGAGGGATCATGTCTTATTTACGTTATTTGTGTTTGATTGGTTCGTCTTTACCTCCAGTTGTTTGTAGGAGGGATCATGTCTTATTTATGTTATTTGTGTTTGTTTGGTTCGTCTTTACCTCCAGTTGTTTGTAGGAGGGATCATGTCTTATTTACGTTATTTGTGTTTGTTTGGTTCGTCTTTACCCCCAGTTGTTTGTAGGAGGGATCATGTCTTATTTACGTTATTTGTGTTTGTTTGGTTCGTCTTTACCTCCAGTTGTTTGTAGGAGGGATCATGTCTTATTTACGTTATTTGTGTTTGTTTGGTTCGTCTTTACCTCCAGTTGTTTGTAGGAGGGATCATGTCTTATTTATGTTATTTGTGTTTGTTTGGTTCGTCTTTACCTCCAGTTGTTTGTAGGAGGGATCATGTCTTATTTACGTTATTTGTGTTTGTTTGGTTCGTCTTTACCTCCAGTTGTTTGTAGGAGGTCTCATGTCTTATTTACGTTATTTGTGTTTGTTTGGTTCGTCTCTACCTCCAGTTGTTTGTAGGAGGTCTCATGTCTTATTTACGTTATTTGTGTTTGTTTGGTTCCTCTTTACCTCCAGTTGTTTGTAGGAGGGATCATGTCTTATTTACGTTATTTGTGTTTGTTTGGTTCGTCTTTACCTCCAGTTGTTTGTAGGAGGGATCATGTCTTATTTACGTTATTTGTGTTTGTTTGGTTCGTCTTTACCTCCAGTTGTTTGTAGGAGGGATCATGTCTTATTTACGTTATTTGTGTATGTTTGGTTCGTCTTTACCTCCAGTTGTTTGTAGGAGGGCTGATGTCTTATTTACGTTATTTGTGTTTGTTTGGTTCGTCTTTACCTCCAGTTGTTTGTAGGAGGGATCATGTCTTATTTACGTTATTTGTGTTTGTTTGGTTCGTCTTTACCTCCAGTTGTTTGTAGGAGGGATCATGTCTTATTTACGTTATTTGTGTTTGTTTGGTTCGTCTTTACCTCCAGTTGTTTGTAGGAGGGATCATGTCTTATTTACGTTATTTGTGTTTGTTTGGTTCGTCTTTACCTCCAGTTGTTTGTAGGAGGGATCATGTCTTATTTACGTTATTTGTGTTTGTTTGGTTCGTCTTTACCTCCAGTTGTTTGTAGGAGGGATCATGTCTTATTTACGTTATTTGTGTTTGTTTGGTTCGTCTTTACCTCCAGTTGTTTGTAGGAGGGATCATGTCTTATTTACGTTATTTGTGTTTGTTTGGTTCGTCTTTACCTCCAGTTGTTTGTAGGAGGAATCATGTCTTTACCTCCAGTTGTTTGTAGGAGGGATCATGTCTTATTTACGTTATTTGTGTTTGTTTGGTTCGTCTTTACCTCCAGTTGTTTGTAGGAGGGATCATGTCTTATTTACGTTATTTGTGTTTGTTTGGTTCGTCTTTACCTCCAGTTGTTTGTAGGAGGGATCATGTCTTATTTACGTTATTTGTGTTTGTTTGGTTCGTCTTTACCTCCAGTTGTTTGTAGGAGGGATCATGTCTTATTTACGTTATTTGTGTTTGCTTGGTTCGTCTTTACCTCCAGTTGTTTGTAGGAGGGATCATGTCTTATTTACGTTATTTGTGTTTGTTTGGTTCGTCTTTACCTCCAGTTGTTTGTAGGAGGGATCATGTCTTATTTACGTTATTTGTGTTTGTTTGGTTCGTCTTTACCTCCAGTTGTTTGTAGGAGGGATCATGTCTTATTTACGTTATTTGTGTTTGTTTGGTTCGTCTTTACCTCCAGTTGTTTGTAAGAGGGTTCATGTCTTATTTACGTTATTTGTGTTTGTTTGGTTCGTCTTTACCTCCAGTTGTTTGTAGGAGGGATCATGTCTTATTTACGTTATTTGTGTTTGTTTGGTTCGTCTTTACCTCCAGTTGTTTGTAGGAGGGATCATGTCTTATTTATGTTATTTGTGTTTGTTTGGTTCGTCTTTACCTCCAGTTGTTTGTAGGAGGGATCATGTCTTATTTACGTTATTTGTGTTTGTTTGGTTCGTCTTTACCTCCAGTTGTTTGTAGGAGGGATCATGTCTTATTTACGTTATTTGTGTTTGTTTGGTTCATGTCTTTACCTCCAGTTGTTTGTAGGAGGGATCATGTCTTATTTACGTTATTTGTGTTTGTTTGGTTCGTCTTTACCTCCAGTTGTTTGTAGGAGGGATCATGTCTTATTTATGTTATTTATGTTTGTTTGGTTCGTCTTTACCTCCAGTTGTTTGTAGGAGGGATCATGTCTTATTTATGTTATTTGTGTTTGTTTGGTTCGTCTTTACCTCCAGTTGTTTGTAGGAGGGATCATGTCTTATTTACGTTATTTGTGTTTGTTTGGTTCGTCTTTACCTCCAGTTGTTTGTAGGAGGGATCATGTCTTATTTACGTTATTTGTGTTTGTTTGGTTCGTCTTTACCTCCAGTTGTTTGTAGGAGGGATCATGTCTTATTTATGTTATTTGTGTTTGTTTGGTTCGTCTTTACCTCCAGTTGTTTGTAGGAGGGATCATGTCTTATTTATGTTATTTGTGTTTGTTTGGTTCGTCTTTACCTCCAGTTGTTTGTAGGAGGGATCATGTCTTATTTATGTTATTTGTGTTTGTTTGGTTCGTCTTTACCTCCAGTTGTTTGTAGGAGGGATCATGTCTTATTTACGTTATTTGTGTTTGTTTGGTTCGTCTTTACCTCCAGTTGTTTGTAGGAGGGATCATGTCTTATTTACGTTATTTGTGTTTGTTTGGTTCGTCTTTACCTCCAGTTGTTTGTAGGAGGGATCATGTCTTATTTATGTTATTTGTGTTTGTTTGGTTCGTCTTTACCTCCAGTTGTTTGTAGGAGGGATCATGTCTTATTTACGTTATTTGTGTTTGTTTGGTTCGTCTTTACCTCCAGTTGTTTGTAGGAGGGATCATGTCTTATTTACGTTATTTGTGTTTGTTTGGTTCGTCTTTACCTCCAGTTGTTTGTAGGAGGGATCATGTCTTATTTACGTTATTTGTGTTTGTTTGGTTCGTCTTTACCTCCAGTTGTTTGTAGGAGGGATCATGTCTTATTTACGTTATTTGTGTTTGTATGGTTCGTCTTTACCTCCAGTTGTTTGTAGGAGGGATCATGTCTTATTTACGTTATTTGTGTTTGTTTGGTTCGTCTTTACCTCCAGTTGTTTGTAGGAGGGATCATGTCTTATTTACGTTATTTGTGTTTGTTTGGTTCGTCTTTACCTCCAGTTGTTTGTAGGAGGGATCATGTCTTATTTACGTTATTTGTGTTTGTTTGGTTCGTCTTTACCTCCAGTTGTTTGTAGGAGGGATCATGTCTTATTTACGTTATTTGTGTATGTTTGGTTCGTCTTTACCTCCAGTTGTTTGTAGGAGGGATCATGTCTTATTTACGTTATTTGTGTTTGTTTGGTTCGTCTTTACCTCCAGTTGTTTGTAGGAGGGATCATGTCTTATTTACGTTATTTGTGTTTGTTTGGTTCGTCTTTACCTCCAGTTGTTTGTAGGAGGGATCATGTCTTATTTACGTTATTTGTGTTTGTTTGGTTCGTCTTTACCTCCAGTTGTTTGTAGGAGGGATCATGTCTTATTTACGTTATTTGTGTTTGTTTGGTTCGTCTTTACCTCCAGTTGTTTGTAGGAGCGATCATGTCTTATTTACGTTATTTGTGTTTGTTTGGTTCGTCTTTACCTCCAGTTGTTTGTAGGAGGGCTGATGTCTTATTTAAGTTATTTGTGTTTGTTTGGTTCGTCTTTACCTCCAGTTGTTTGTAGGAGGGATCATGTCTTATTTATGTTATTTGTGTTTGTTTGGTTCGTCTTTACCTCCAGTTGTTTGTAGGAGGGATCATGTCTTATTTACGTTATTTGTGTTTGTTTGGTTCGTCTTTACCTCCAGTTGTTTGTAGGAGGGATCATGTCTTATTTATGTTATTTGTGTTTGTTTGGTTCGTCTTTACCTCCAGTTGTTTGTAGGAGGGATCATGTCTTATTTACGTTATTTGTGTTTGTTTGGTTCGTCTTTACCTCCAGTTGTTTGTAGGAGGGATCATGTCTTATTTACGTTATTTGTGTTTGTTTGGTTCGTCTTTACCTCCAGTTGTTTGTAAGAGGGTTCATGTCTTATTTACGTTATTTGTGTTTGTTTGGTTCGTCTTTACCTCCAGTTGTTTGTAGGAGGGATCATGTCTTATTTATGTTATTTGTGTTTGTTTGGTTCTTCTTTACCTCCAGTTGTTTGTAGGAGGGATCATGTCTTATTTACGTTATTTGTGTTTGTTTGGTTCGTCTTTACCTCCAGTTGTTTGTAGGAGGGATCATGTCTTATTTACGTTATTTGTGTATGTTTGGTTTGTCTTTACCTCCAGTTGTTTGTAGGAGGGATCATGTCTTATTTATGTTATTTGTGTTTGTTTGGTTCGTCTTTACCTCCAGTTGTTTGTAGGAGGGATCATGTCTTATTTACGTTATTTGTGTTTGTTTGGTTCGTCTTTACCTCCAGTTGTTTGTAGGAGGGATCATGTCTTATTTACGTTATTTGTGTTTGTTTGGTTCGTCTTTACCTCCAGTTGTTTGTAGGAGGGATCATGTCTTATTTACGTTATTTGTGTTTGTTTGGTTCGTCTTTACCTCCAGTTGTTTGTAGGAGGGATCATGTCTTATTTACGTTATTTGTGTTTGTTTGGTTCGTCTTTACCTCCAGTTGTTTGTAGGAGGGATCATGTCTTATTTATGTTATTTGTGTTTGTTTGGTTCGTCTTTACCTCCAGTTGTTTGTAGGAGGGATCATGTCTTATTTACGTTATTTGTGTTTGTTTGGTTCGTCTTTACCTCCAGTTGTTTGTAGGAGGGCTGATGTCTTATTTAAGTTATTTGTGTTTGTTTGGTTCGTCTTTACCTCCAGTTGTTTGTAGGAGGGATCATGTCTTATTTACGTTATTTGTGTTTGTTTGGTTCGTCTTTACCTCCAGTTGTTTGTAGGAGGGATCATGTCTTATTTACGTTATTTGTGTTTGTTTGGTTCGTCTTTACCTCCAGTTGTTTGTAGGAGGGATCATGTCTTATTTATGTTATTTGTGTTTGTTTGGTTCGTCTTTACCTCCAGTTGTTTGTAGGAGGGATCATGTCTTATTTACGTTATTTGTGTTTGTTTGGTTCGTCTTTACCTCCAGTTGTTTGTAGGAGGGATCATGTCTTATTTACGTTATTTGTGTTTGTTTGGTTCGTCTTTACCTCCAGTTGTTTGTAGGAGGGATCATGTCTTATTTACGTTATTTGTGTTTGTTTGGTTCGTCTTTACCTCCAGTTGTTTGTAGGAGGGATCATGTCTTATTTACGTTATTTGTGTTTGTTTGGTTCGTCTTTACCTCCAGTTGTTTGTAGGAGGGATCATGTCTTATTTACGTTATTTGTGTTTGTTTGGTTCGTCTTTACCTCCAGTTGTTTGTAGGAGGGATCATGTCTTATTTACGTTATTTGTGTTTGTTTGGTTCGTCTTTACCTCCAGTTGTTTGTAGGAGGGATCATGTCTTATTTATGTTATTTGTGTTTGTTTGGTTCGTCTTTACCTCCAGTTGTTTGTAGGAGGGATCATGTCTTATTTACGTTATTTGTGTTTGTTTGGTTCGTCTTTACCTCCAGTTGTTTGTAGGAGGGCTGATGTCTTATTTAAGTTATTTGTGTTTGTTTGGTTCGTCTTTACCTCCAGTTGTTTGTAGGAGGGATCATGTCTTATTTACGTTATTTGTGTTTGTTTGGTTCGTCTTTACCTCCAGTTGTTTGTAGGAGGGATCATGTCTTATTTACGTTATTTGTGTTTGTTTGGTTCGTCTTTACCTCCAGTTGTTTGTAGGAGGGATCATGTCTTATTTATGTTATTTGTGTTTGTTTGGTTCGTCTTTACCTCCAGTTGTTTGTAGGAGGGATCATGTCTTATTTACGTTATTTGTGTTTGTTTGGTTCGTCTTTACCTCCAGTTGTTTGTAGGAGGGATCATGTCTTATTTACGTTATTTGTGTTTGTTTGGTTCGTCTTTACCTCCAGTTGTTTGTAGGAGGGATCATGTCTTATTTACGTTATTTGTGTTTGTTTGGTTCGTCTTTACCTCCAGTTGTTTGTAGGAGGGATCATGTCTTATTTACGTTATTTGTGTTTGTTTGGTTCGTCTTTACCTCCAGTTGTTTGTAGGAGGGATCATGTCTTATTTACGTTATTTGTGTTTGTTTGGTTCGTCTTTACCTCCAGTTGTTTGTAGGAGGGATCATGTCTTATTTACGTTATTTGTGTTTGTTTGGTTCGTCTTTACCTCCAGTTGTTTGTAGGAGGGCTGATGTCTTATTTAAGTTATTTGTGTTTGTTTGGTTCGTCTTTACCTCCAGTTGTTTGTAGGAGGGATCATGTCTTATTTACGTTATTTGTGTTTGTTTGGTTCGTCTTTACCTCCAGTTGTTTGTAGGAGGGATCATGTCTTATTTACGTTATTTGTGTTTGTTTGGTTCGTCTTTACCTCCAGTTGTTTGTAGGAGGGATCATGTCTTATTTACGTTATTTGTGTTTGTTTGGTTCGTCTTTACCTCCAGTTGTTTGTAGGAGGGATCTTGTCTTATTTACGTTATTTGTGTTTGTTTGGTTCGTCTTTACCTCCAGTTGTTTGTAGGAGGGATCATGTCTTATTTATGTTATTTGTGTTTGTTTGGTTCGTCTTTACCTCCAGTTGTTTGTAGGAGGGATCATGTCTTATTTACGTTATTTGTGTATGTTTGGTTCGTCTTTACCTCCAGTTGTTTGTAGGAGGGATCATGTCTTATTTACGTTATTTGTGTTTGTTTGGTTCGTCTTTACCTCCAGTTGTTTGTAGGAGGGATCATGTCTTATTTACGTTATTTGTGTTTGTTTGGTTCGTCTTTACCTCCAGTTGTTTGTAGGAGGGATCATGTCTTATTTACGTTATTTGTGTTTGTTTGGTTCGTCTTTACCTCCAGTTGTTTGTAGGAGGGATCATGTCTTATTTACGTTATTTGTGTTTGTTTGGTTCGTCTTTACCTCCAGTTGTTTGTAGGAGGGATCATGTCTTATTTACGTTATTTGTGTTTGTTTGGTTCGTCTTTACCTCCAGTTGTTTGTAGGAGGGATCATGTCTTATTTACGTTATTTGTGTTTGTTTGGTTCGTCTTTACCTCCAGTTGTTTGTAGGAGGGATCATGTCTTATTTACGTTATTTGTGTTTGTTTGGTTCGTCTTTACCTCCAGTTGTTTGTAGGAGGGATCATGTCTTATTTACGTTATTTGTGTTTGCTTGGTTCGTCTTTACCTCCAGTTGTTTGTAGGAAGGCTGATGTCTTATTTACGTTATTTGTGTATTTTTGGTTCGTCTTTACCTCCAGTTGTTTGTAGGAGGGATCATGTCTTATTTACGTTATTTGTGTATGTTTGGTTCGTCTTTACCTCCAGTTGTTTGTAGGAGGGATCATGTCTTATTTACGTTATTTGTGTATGTTTGGTTCATGTCTTTACCTCCAGTTGTTTGTAGGAGGGATCATGTCTTATTTACGTTATTTGTGTTTGTTTGGTTCGTCTTTACCTCCAGTTGTTTGTAGGAGGGATCATGTCTTATTTACGTTATTTGTGTTTGTTTGGTTCGTCTTTACCTCCAGTTGTTTGTAGGAAGGCTGATGTCTTATTTACGTTATTTGTGTTTGTTTGGTTCGTCTTTACCTCCAGTTGTTTGTAGGAGGGATCATGTCTTATTTACGTTATTTGTGTATGTTTGGTTCATGTCTTTACCTCCAGTTGTTTGTAGGAGGGATCATGTCTTATTTACGTTATTTGTGTTTGTTTGGTTCGTCTTTACCTCCAGTTGTTTGTAGGAGGGATCATGTCTTATTTACGTTATTTGTGTATGTTTGGTTCGTCTTTACCTCCAGTTGTTTGTAGGAAGGCTGATGTCTTATTTACGTTATTTGTGTATGTTTGGTTCATGTCTTTACCTCCAGTTGTTTGTAGGAGGGATCATGTCTTATTTACGTTATTTGTGTTTGTTTGGTTCGTCTTTACCTCCAGTTGTTTGTAGGAGGGATCATGTCTTATTTACGTTATTTGTGTTTGTTTGGTTCGTCTTTACCTCCAGTTGTTTGTAGGAAGGCTGATGTCTTATTTACGTTATTTGTGTTTGTTTGGTTCGTCTTTACCTCCAGTTGTTTGTAGGAGGGATCATGTCTTATTTACGTTATTTGTGTATGTTTGGTTCATGTCTTTACCTCCAGTTGTTTGTAGGAGGGATCATGTCTTATTTACGTTATTTGTGTTTGTTTGGTTCGTCTTTACCTCCAGTTGTTTGTAGGAGGGATCATGTCTTATTTACGTTATTTGTGTATGTTTGGTTCGTCTTTACCTCCAGTTGTTTGTAGGAAGGCTGATGTCTTATTTACGTTATTTGTGTTTGTTTGGTTCGTCTTTACCTCCAGTTGTTTGTAGGAGGGATCTTGTCTTATTTACGTTATTTGTGTTTGTTCGGTTCGTCTTTACCTCCAGGTGTTTGTAGGAGGGCTGATGTCTTATTTACGTTATTTGTGTTTGTTTGGTTCGTCTTTACCTCCAGTTGTTTGTAGGAGGGATCTTGTCTTATTTACGTTATTTGTGTTTGTTTGGTTCGTCTTTACCTCCAGTTGTTTGTAGGAGGGATCATGTCTTATTTATGTTATTTGTGTTTGTTTGGTTCGTCTTTACCTCCAGTTGTTTGTAGGAGGGATCATGTCTTATTTACGTTATTTGTGTTTGTTTGGTTCGTCTTTACCTCCAGTTGTTTGTAGGAAGGCTGATGTCTTATTTACGTTATTTGTGTATGTTTGGTTCGTCTTTACCTCCAGTTGTTTGTAGGAGGGATCATGTCTTATTTACGTTATTTGTGTATGTTTGGTTCGTCTTTACCTCCAGTTGTTTGTAGGAGGGATCATGTCTTATTTACGTTATTTGTGTATGTTTGGTTCATGTCTTTACCTCCAGTTGTTTGTAGGAGGGATCATGTCTTATTTACGTTATTTGTGTTTGTTTGGTTCGTCTTTACCTCCAGTTGTTTGTAGGAGGGATCATGTCTTATTTACGTTATTTGTGTTTGTTTGGTTCGTCTTTACCTCCAGTTGTTTGTAGGAAGGCTGATGTCTTATTTACGTTATTTGTGTTTGTTTGGTTCGTCTTTACCTCCAGTTGTTTGTAGGAGGGATCATGTCTTATTTACGTTATTTGTGTATGTTTGGTTCATGTCTTTACCTCCAGTTGTTTGTAGGAGGGATCATGTCTTATTTACGTTATTTGTGTTTGTTTGGTTCGTCTTTACCTCCAGTTGTTTGTAGGAGGGATCATGTCTTATTTACGTTATTTGTGTATGTTTGGTTCGTCTTTACCTCCAGTTGTTTGTAGGAAGGCTGATGTCTTATTTACGTTATTTGTGTATGTTTGGTTCATGTCTTTACCTCCAGTTGTTTGTAGGAGGGATCATGTCTTATTTACGTTATTTGTGTTTGTTTGGTTCGTCTTTACCTCCAGTTGTTTGTAGGAGGGATCATGTCTTATTTACGTTATTTGTGTTTGTTTGGTTCGTCTTTACCTCCAGTTGTTTGTAGGAAGGCTGATGTCTTATTTACGTTATTTGTGTTTGTTTGGTTCGTCTTTACCTCCAGTTGTTTGTAGGAGGGATCATGTCTTATTTACGTTATTTGTGTATGTTTGGTTCATGTCTTTACCTCCAGTTGTTTGTAGGAGGGATCATGTCTTATTTACGTTATTTGTGTTTGTTTGGTTCGTCTTTACCTCCAGTTGTTTGTAGGAGGGATCATGTCTTATTTACGTTATTTGTGTATGTTTGGTTCGTCTTTACCTCCAGTTGTTTTTAGGAAGGCTGATGTCTTATTTACGTTATTTGTGTTTGTTTGGTTCGTCTTTACCTCCAGTTGTTTGTAGGAGGGCTGATGTCTTATTTACGTTATTTGTGTTTGTTTGGTTCGTCTTTACCTCCAGTTGTTTGTAGGAGGGATCTTGTCTTATTTACGTTATTTGTGTTTGTTTGGTTCGTCTTTACCTCCAGTTGTTTGTAGGAGGGATCTTGTCTTATTTACGTTATTTGTGTTTGTTCGGTTCGTCTTTACCTCCAGTTGTTTGTAGGAGGGCTGATGTCTTATTTACGTTATTTGTGTTTGTTTGGTTCGTCTTTACCTCCAGTTGTTTGTAGGAGGGATCTTGTCTTATTTACGTTATTTGTGTTTGTTTGGTTCGTCTTTACCTCCAGTTGTTTGTAGGAGGGATCATGTCTTATTTATGTTATTTGTGTTTGTTCGGTTCGTCTTTACCTCCAGTTGTTTGTAGGAGGGATCTTGTCTTATTTACGTTATTTGTGTTTGTTTGGTTCGTCTTTACCTCCAGTTGTTTGTAGGAGGGATCATGTCTTATTTATGTTATTTGTGTTTGTTTGGTTCGTCTTTACCTCCAGTTGTTTGTAGGAGGGATCATGTCTTATTTACGTTATTTGTGTTTGTTTGGTTCGTCTTTACCTCCAGTTGTTTGTAGGAGGTCTCATGTCTTATTTACGTTATTTGTGTTTGTTTGGTTCGTCTTTACCTCCAGTTGTTTGTAGGAGGGATCATGTCTTATTTACGTTATTTGTGTTTGTTTGGTTCGTCTTTACCTCCAGTTGTTTGTAGGAGGGATCATGTCTTATTTACGTTATTTGTGTTTGTTTGGTTCGTCTTTACCTCCAGTTGTTTGTAGGAGGGATCATGTCTTATTTACGTTATTTGTGTTTGTTTGGTTCGTCTTTACCTCCAGTTGTTTGTAGGAGGGATCATGTCTTATTTACATTATTTGTGTATGTTTGGTTCATGTCTTTACCTCCAGTTGTTTGTAGGAGGGATCATGTCTTATTTACGTTATTTGTGTTTGTTTGGTTCGTCTTTACCCCCAGTTGTTTGTAGGAGGGCTGATGTCTTATTTACGTTATTTGTGTTTGTTTGGTTCGTCTTTACCTCCAGTTGTTTGTAGGAGGGATCATGTCTTATTTACGTTATTTGTGTTTGTTTGGTTCGTCTTTACCTCCAGTTGTTTGTAGGAGGTCTCATGTCTTATTTACGTTATTTGTGTTTGTTTGGTTCGTCTTTACCTCCAGTTGTTTGTAGGAGGTCTCATGTCTTATATACGTTATTTGTGTTTGTTTGGTTCGTCTTTACCTCCAGTTGTTTGTAGGAGGGATCATGTCTTATTTACGTTATTTGTGTTTGTTTGGTTCGTCTTTACCTCCAGTTGTTTGTAGGAGGGATCATGTCTTATTTACGTTATTTGTGTATGTTTGGTTCGTCTTTACCTCCAGTTGTTTGTAGGAGGGATCATGTCTTATTTACGTTATTTGTGTTTGTTTGGTTCGTCTTTACCTCCAGTTGTTTGTAGGAGGGATCATGTCTTATTTACGTTATTTGTGTTTGTTTGGTTCGTCTTTACCTCCAGTTGTTTGTAGGAGGGATCATGTCTTATTTATGTTATTTGTGTTTGTTTGGTTCGTCTTTACCTCCAGTTGTTTGTAGGAGGGCTGATGTCTTATTTATGTTATTTGTGTTTGTTCGGTTCGTCTTTACCTCCAGTTGTTTGTAGGAGGGATCATGTCTTATTTACGTTATTTGTGTTTGTTCGGTTCGTCTTTACCTCCAGTTGTTTGTAGGAGGGATCATGTCTTATTTATGTTATTTGTGTTTGTTTGGTTCGTCTTTACCTCCAGTTGTTTGTAGGAGGGATCATGTCTTATTTATGTTATTTGTGTTTGTTTGGTTCGTCTTTACCTCCAGTTGTTTGTAGGAGGGCTGATGTCTTATTTATGTTATTTGTGTTTGTTCGGTTCGTCTTTACCTCCAGTTGTTTGTAGGAGGGATCATGTCTTATTTACGTTATTTGTGTTTGTTCGGTTCGTCTTTACCTCCAGTTGTTTGTAGGAGGGATCATGTCTTATTTACGTTATTTGTGTTTGTTTGGTTCGTCTTTACCTCCAGTTGTTTGTAGGAGGGATCATGTCTTATTTATGTTATTTGTGTTTGTTTGGTTCGTCTTTACCTCCAGTTGTTTGTAGGAGGGATCATGTCTTATTTACGTTATTTGTGTTTGTTTGGTTCGTCTTTACCTCCAGTTGTTTGTAGGAGGGATCATGTCTTATTTACGTTATTTGTGTTTGTTTGGTTCGTCTTTACCTCCAGTTGTTTGTAGGAGGGATCATGTCTTATTTATGTTATTTGTGTTTGTTTGGTTCGTCTTTACCTCCAGTTGTTTGTAGGAGGGATCATGTCTTATTTACGTTATTTGTGTTTGTTCGGTTCGTCTTTACCTCCAGTTGTTTGTAGGAGGGATCATGTCTTATTTACGTTATTTGTGTTTGTTTGGTTCGTCTTTACCTCCAGTTGTTTGTAGGAGGGATCATGTCTTATTTATGTTATTTGTGTTTGTTTGGTTCGTCTTTACCTCCAGTTGTTTGTAGGAGGGCTCATGTCTTATTTATGTTATTTGTGTTTGTTCGGTTCGTCTTTACCTCCAGTTGTTTGTAGGAGGGATCATGTCTTATTTACGTTATTTGTGTTTGTTTGGTTCGTCTTTACCTCCAGTTGTTTGTAGGAGGGATCATGTCTTATTTACGTTATTTGTGTTTGTTTGGTTCGTCTTTACCTCCAGTTGTTTGTAGGAGGGATCATGTCTTATTTATGTTATTTGTGTTTGTTTGGTTCGTCTTTACCTCCAGTTGTTTGTAGGAGGGATCATGTCTTATTTACGTTATTTGTGTTTGTTTGGTTCGTCTTTACCTCCAGTTGTTTGTAGGAGGGATCATGTCTTATTTACGTTATTTGTGTTTGTTTGGTTCGTCTTTACCTCCAGTTGTTTGTAGGAGGGATCATGTCTTATTTACGTTATTTGTGTTTGTTTGGTTCGTCTTTACCTCCAGTTGTTTGTAGGAGGGATCATGTCTTATTTATGTTATTTGTGTTTGTTTGGTTCGTCTTTACCTCCAGTTGTTTGTAGGAGGGATCATGTCTTATTTACGTTATTTGTGTTTGTTTGGTTCGTCTTTACCTCCAGTTGTTTGTAGGAGGGATCATGTCTTATTTACGTTATTTGTGTTTGTTTGGTTCGTCTTTACCTCCAGTTGTTTGTAGGAGGGATCATGTCTTATTTATGTTATTTGTGTTTGTTTGGTTCGTCTTTACCTCCAGTTGTTTGTAGGAGGGATCATGTCTTATTTACGTTATTTGTGTTTGTTCGGTTCGTCTTTACCTCCAGTTGTTTGTAGGAGGGATCATGTCTTATTTACGTTATTTGTGTTTGTTTGGTTCGTCTTTACCTCCAGTTGTTTGTAGGAGGGATCATGTCTTATTTATGTTATTTGTGTTTGTTTGGTTCGTCTTTACCTCCAGTTGTTTGTAGGAGGGCTGATGTCTTATTTATGTTATTTGTGTTTGTTCGGTTCGTCTTTACCTCCAGTTGTTTGTAGGAGGGATCATGTCTTATTTACGTTATTTGTGTTTGTTCGGTTCGTCTTTACCTCCAGTTGTTTGTAGGAGGGATCATGTCTTATTTACGTTATTTGTGTTTGTTTGGTTCGTCTTTACCTCCAGTTGTTTGTAGGAGGGATCATGTCTTATTTATGTTATTTGTGTTTGTTTGGTTCGTCTTTACCTCCAGTTGTTTGTAGGAGGGATCATGTCTTATTTACGTTATTTGTGTTTGTTTGGTTCGTCTTTACCTCCAGTTGTTTGTAGGAGGGATCATGTCTTATTTACGTTATTTGTGTTTGTTTGGTTCGTCTTTACCTCCAGTTGTTTGTAGGAGGGATCATGTCTTATTTACGTTATTTGTGTTTGTTTGGTTCGTCTTTACCTCCAGTTGTTTGTAGGAGGGATCATGTCTTATTTATGTTATTTGTGTTTGTTTGGTTCGTCTTTACCTCCAGTTGTTTGTAGGAGGGATCATGTCTTATTTACGTTATTTGTGTTTGTTTGGTTCGTCTTTACCTCCAGTTGTTTGTAGGAGGGATCATGTCTTATTTACGTTATTTGTGTTTGTTTGGTTCGTCTTTACCTCCAGTTGTTTGTAGGAGGGATCATGTCTTATTTACGTTATTTGTGTTTGTTTGGTTCGTCTTTACCTCCAGTTGTTTGTAGGAGGGATCATGTCTTATTTACGTTATTTGTGTTTGTTTGGTTCGTCTTTACCTCCAGTTGTTTGTAGGAGGGATCATGTCTTATTTATGTTATTTGTGTTTGTTTGGTTCGTCTTTACCTCCAGTTGTTTGTAGGAGGGCTGATGTCTTATTTATGTTATTTGTGTTTGTTCGGTTCGTCTTTACCTCCAGTTGTTTGTAGGAGGGATCATGTCTTATTTACGTTATTTGTGTTTGTTCGGTTCGTCTTTACCTCCAGTTGTTTGTAGGAGGGATCATGTCTTATTTACGTTATTTGTGTTTGTTTGGTTCGTCTTTACCTCCAGTTGTTTGTAGGAGGGATCATGTCTTATTTATGTTATTTGTGTTTGTTTGGTTCGTCTTTACCTCCAGTTGTTTGTAGGAGGGCTGATGTCTTATTTATGTTATTTGTGTTTGTTCGGTTCGTCTTTACCTCCAGTTGTTTGTAGGAGGGATCATGTCTTATTTACGTTATTTGTGTTTGTTCGGTTCGTCTTTACCTCCAGTTGTTTGTAGGAGGGATCATGTCTTATTTACGTTATTTGTGTTTGTTTGGTTCGTCTTTACCTCCAGTTGTTTGTAGGAGGGATCATGTCTTATTTATGTTATTTGTGTTTGTTTGGTTCGTCTTTACCTCCAGTTGTTTGTAGGAGGGATCATGTCTTATTTACGTTATTTGTGTTTGTTTGGTTCGTCGTTACCTCCAGTTGTTTGTAGGAGGGATCATGTCTTATTTACGTTATTTGTGTTTGTTTGGTTCGTCTTTACCTCCAGTTGTTTGTAGGAGGGATCATGTCTTATTTATGTTATTTGTGTTTGTTTGGTTCGTCTTTACCTCCAGTTGTTTGTAGGAGGGATCATGTCTTATTTACGTTATTTGTGTTTGTTCGGTTCGTCTTTACCTCCAGTTGTTTGTAGGAGGGATCATGTCTTATTTACGTTATTTGTGTTTGTTTGGTTCGTCTTTACCTCCAGTTGTTTGTAGGAGGGATCATGTCTTATTTATGTTATTTGTGTTTGTTTGGTTCGTCTTTACCTCCAGTTGTTTGTAGGAGGGCTGATGTCTTATTTATGTTATTTGTGTTTGTTCGGTTCGTCTTTACCTCCAGTTGTTTGTAGGAGGGATCATGTCTTATTTACGTTATTTGTGTTTGTTCGGTTCGTCTTTACCTCCAGTTGTTTGTAGGAGGGATCATGTCTTATTTACGTTATTTGTGTTTGTTTGGTTCGTCTTTACCTCCAGTTGTTTGTAGGAGGGATCATGTCTTATTTATGTTATTTGTGTTTGTTTGGTTCGTCTTTACCTCCAGTTGTTTGTAGGAGGGATCATGTCTTATTTACGTTATTTGTGTTTGTTTGGTTCGTCTTTACCTCCAGTTGTTTGTAGGAGGGATCATGTCTTATTTACGTTATTTGTGTTTGTTTGGTTCGTCTTTACCTCCAGTTGTTTGTAGGAGGGATCATGTCTTATTTACGTTATTTGTGTTTGTTTGGTTCGTCTTTACCTCCAGTTGTTTGTAGGAGGGATCATGTCTTATTTATGTTATTTGTGTTTGTTTGGTTCGTCTTTACCTCCAGTTGTTTGTAGGAGGGATCATGTCTTATTTACGTTATTTGTGTTTGTTTGGTTCGTCTTTACCTCCAGTTGTTTGTAGGAGGGATCATGTCTTATTTACGTTATTTGTGTTTGTTTGGTTCGTCTTTACCTCCAGTTGTTTGTAGGAGGGATCATGTCTTATTTACGTTATTTGTGTTTGTTTGGTTCGTCTTTACCTCCAGTTGTTTGTAGGAGGGATCATGTCTTATTTACGTTATTTGTGTTTGTTTGGTTCGTCTTTACCTCCAGTTGTTTGTAGGAGGGATCATGTCTTATTTATGTTATTTGTGTTTGTTTGGTTCGTCTTTACCTCCAGTTGTTTGTAGGAGGGATCATGTCTTATTTACGTTATTTGTGTTTGTTTGGTTCGTCTTTACCTCCAGTTGTTTGTAGGAGGGATCATGTCTTATTTACGTTATTTGTGTTTGTTTGGTTCGTCTTTACCTCCAGTTGTTTGTAGGAGGGATCATGTCTTATTTATGTTATTTGTGATTGTTTGGTTCGTCTTTACCTCCAGTTGTTTGTAGGAGGGATCATGTCTTATTTACGTTATTTGTGTTTGTTTGGTTCGTCTTTACCTCCAGTTGTTTGTAGGAGGGATCATGTCTTATTTACGTTATTTGTGTTTGTTTGGTTCGTCTTTACCTCCAGTTGTTTGTAGGAGGGATCAAGTCTTATTTACGTTATTTGTGTTTGTTTGGTTCGTCTTTACCTCCAGTTGTTTGTAGGAGGGATCATGTCTTATTTACGTTATTTGTGTTTGTTTGGTTCGTCTTTACCTCCAGTTGTTTGTAGGAGGGATCATGTCTTATTTACGTTATTTGTGTTTGTTTGGTTCGTCTTTACCTCCAGTTGTTTGTAGGAGGGATCATGTCTTATTTATGTTATTTGTGTTTGTTTGGTTCGTCTTTACCTCCAGTTGTTTGTAGGAGGGATCATGTCTTATTTAGGTTATTTGTGTTTGTTTGGTTCGTCTTTACCTCCAGTTGTTTGTAGGAGGGATCATGTCTTATTTACGTTATTTGTGTTTGTTTGGTTCGTCTTTACCTCCAGTTGTTTGTAGGAGGGATCATGTCTTATTTACGTTATTTGTGTTTGTTTGGTTCGTCTTTACCTCCAGTTGTTTGTAGGAGGGATCATGTCTTATTTACGTTATTTGTGTTTGTTTGGTTCGTCTTTACCTCCAGTTGTTTGTAGGAGGGATCATGTCTTATTTACGTTATTTGTGTTTGTTTGGTTCGTCTTTACCTCCAGTTGTTTGTAGGAGGGATCATGTCTTATTTATGTTATTTGTGTTTGTTTGGTTCGTCTTTACCTCCAGTTGTTTGTAGGAGGGATCATGTCTTATTTACGTTATTTGTGTTTGTTTGGTTCGTCTTTACCTCCAGTTGTTTGTAGGAGGGATCATGTCTTATTTACGTTATTTGTGTTTGTTTGGTTCGTCTTTACCTCCAGTTGTTTGTAGGAGGGATCATGTCTTATTTATGTTATTTGTGTTTGTTTGGTTCGTCTTTACCTCCAGTTGTTTGTAGGAGGGATCATGTCTTATTTGCGTTATTTGTGTTTGTTTGGTTCGTCTTTACCTCCAGTTGTTTGTAGGAGGGATCATGTCTTATTTATGTTATTTGTGTTTGTTTGGTTCGTCTTTACCTCCAGTTGTTTGTAGGAGGGATCATGTCTTATTTACGTTATTTGTGTTTGTTCGGTTCGTCTTTACCTTCAGTTGTTTGTAGGAGGGATCATGTCTTATTTACGTTATTTGTGTTTGTTTGGTTCGTCTTTACCTCCAGTTGTTTGTAGGAGGGATCATGTCTTATTTATGTTATTTGTGTTTGTTTGGTTCGTCTTTACCTCCAGTTGTTTGTAGGAGGGATCATGTCTTATTTACGTTATTTGTGTTTGTTTGGTTCGTCTTTACCTCCAGTTGTTTGTAGGAGGGCTGATGTCTTATTTATGTTATTTGTGTTTGTTTGGTTCGTCTTTACCTCCAGTTGTTTGTAGGAGGGATCATGTCTTATTTACGTTATTTGTGTTTGTTTGGTTCGTCTTTACCTCCAGTTGTTTGTAGGAGGAATCATGTCTTATTTACGTTATTTGTGTTTGTTTGGTTCGTCTTTACCTCCAGTTGTTTGTAGGAGGGATCATGTCTTATTTATGTTATTTGTGTTTGTTTGGTTCGTCTTTACCTCCAGTTGTTTGTAGGAGGGATCATGTCTTATTTATGTTATTTGTGTTTGTTTGGTTCGTCTTTACCTCCAGTTGTTTGTAGGAGGGATCATGTCTTATTTACGTTATTTGTGTTTGTTTGGTTCGTCTTTACCTCCAGTTGTTTGTAGGAGGGATCATGTCTTATTTACGTTATTTGTGTTTGTTTGGTTCGTCTTTACCTCCAGTTGTTTGTAGGAGGGATCATGTCTTATTTATGTTATTTGTGATTGTTTGGTTCGTCTTTACCTCCAGTTGTTTGTAGGAGGGATCATGTCTTATTTACGTTATTTGTGTTTGTTTGGTTCGTCTTTACCTCCAGTTGTTTGTAGGAGGGATCATGTCTTATTTACGTTATTTGTGTTTGTTTGGTTCGTCTTTACCTCCAGTTGTTTGTAGGAGGGATCAAGTCTTATTTACGTTATTTGTGTTTGTTTGGTTCGTCTTTACCTCCAGTTGTTTGTAGGAGGGATCATGTCTTATTTACGTTATTTGTGTTTGTTTGGTTCGTCTTTACCTCCAGTTGTTTGTAGGAGGGATCATGTCTTATTTACGTTATTTGTGTTTGTTTGGTTCGTCTTTACCTCCAGTTGTTTGTAGGAGGGATCATGTCTTATTTATGTTATTTGTGTTTGTTTGGTTCGTCTTTACCTCCAGTTGTTTGTAGGAGGGATCATGTCTTATTTACGTTATTTGTGTTTGTTTGGTTCGTCTTTACCTCCAGTTGTTTGTAGGAGGGATCATGTCTTATTTACGTTATTTGTGTTTGTTTGGTTCGTCTTTACCTCCAGTTGTTTGTAGGAGGGATCATGTCTTATTTACGTTATTTGTGTTTGTTTGGTTCGTCTTTACCTCCAGTTGTTTGTAGGAGGGATCATGTCTTATTTACGTTATTTGTGTTTGTTTGGTTCGTCTTTACCTCCAGTTGTTTGTAGGAGGGATCATGTCTTATTTACGTTATTTGTGTTTGTTTGGTTCGTCTTTACCTCCAGTTGTTTGTAGGAGGGATCATGTCTTATTTATGTTATTTGTGTTTGTTTGGTTCGTCTTTACCTCCAGTTGTTTGTAGGAGGGATCATGTCTTATTTACGTTATTTGTGTTTGTTTGGTTCGTCTTTACCTCCAGTTGTTTGTAGGAGGGATCATGTCTTATTTACGTTATTTGTGTTTGTTTGGTTCGTCTTTACCTCCAGTTGTTTGTAGGAGGGATCATGTCTTATTTATGTTATTTGTGTTTGTTTGGTTCGTCTTTACCTCCAGTTGTTTGTAGGAGGGATCATGTCTTATTTACGTTATTTGTGTTTGTTTGGTTCGTCTTTACCTCCAGTTGTTTGTAGGAGGGATCATGTCTTATTTATGTTATTTGTGTTTGTTTGGTTCGTCTTTACCTCCAGTTGTTTGTAGGAGGGATCATGTCTTATTTACGTTATTTGTGTTTGTTCGGTTCGTCTTTACCTTCAGTTGTTTGTAGGAGGGATCATGTCTTATTTACGTTATTTGTGTTTGTTTGGTTCGTCTTTACCTCCAGTTGTTTGTAGGAGGGATCATGTCTTATTTATGTTATTTGTGTTTGTTTGGTTCGTCTTTACCTCCAGTTGTTTGTAGGAGGGATCATGTCTTATTTACGTTATTTGTGTTTGTTTGGTTCGTCTTTACCTCCAGTTGTTTGTAGGAGGGCTGATGTCTTATTTATGTTATTTGTGTTTGTTTGGTTCGTCTTTACCTCCAGTTGTTTGTAGGAGGGATCATGTCTTATTTACGTTATTTGTGTTTGTTTGGTTCGTCTTTACCTCCAGTTGTTTGTAGGAGGAATCATGTCTTATTTACGTTATTTGTGTTTGTTTGGTTCGTCTTTACCTCCAGTTGTTTGTAGGAGGGATCATGTCTTATTTATGTTATTTGTGTTTGTTTGGTTCGTCTTTACCTCCAGTTGTTTGTAGGAGGGATCATGTCTTATTTACGTTATTTGTGTTTGTTTGGTTCGTCTTTACCTCCAGTTGTTTGTAGGAGGAATCATGTCTTATTTACGTTATTTGTGTTTGTTTGGGTTGTCTTTACCTCCAGTTGTTTGTAGGAGGGATCATGTCTTATTTATGTTATTTGTGTTTGTTTGGTTCGTCTTTACCTCCAGTTGTTTGTAGGAGGGATCATGTCTTATTTACGTTATTTGTGTTTGTTTGGTTCGTCTTTACCTCCAGTTGTTTGTAGGAGGAATCATGTCTTATTTACGTTATTTGTGTTTGTTTGGTTCGTCTTTACCTCCAGTTGTTTGTAGGAGGGATCATGTCTTATTTATGTTATTTGTGTTTGTTTGGTTCGTCTTTACCTCCAGTTGTTTGTAGGAGGGATCATGTCTTATTTACGTTATTTGTGTTTGTTTGGTTCGTCTTTACCTCCAGTTGTTTGTAGGAGGGATCATGTCTTATTTATGTTATTTGTGTTTGTTTGGTTCGTCTTTACCTCCAGTTGTTTGTAGGAGGGATCATGTCTTATTTACGTTATTTGTGTTTGTTTGGTTCGTCTTTACCTCCAGTTGTTTGTAGGAGGGATCATGTCTTATTTACGTTATTTGTGTTTGTTTGGTTCGTCTTTACCTCCAGTTGTTTGTAGGAGGGATCATGTCTTATTTACGTTATTTGTGTTTGTTTGGTTCGTCTTTACCTCCAGTTGTTTGTAGGAGGGCTGATGTCTTATTTACGTTATTTGTGTTTGTTTGGTTCGTCTTTACCTCCAGTTGTTTGTAGGAGGGATCATGTCTTATTTACGTTATTTGTGTTTGTTTGGTTCGTCTTTACCTCCAGTTGTTTGTAGGAGGGCTGATGTCTTGTTTACGTTATTTGTGTTTGTTTGGTTTGTCTTTACCTCCAGTTGTTTGTAGGAGGGATCATGTCTTATTTACGTTATTTGTGTTTGTTTGGTTCGTCTTTACCTCCAGTTGTTTGTAGGAGGGATCATGTCTTATTTACGTTATTTGTGTTTGTTCGGTTCGTCTTTACCTCCAGTTGTTTGTAGGAGGGATCATGTCTTATTTATGTTATTTGTGTTTGTTTGGTTCGTCTTTACCTCCAGTTGTTTGTAGGAGGGATCATGTCTTATTTACGTTATTTGTGTTTGTTTGGTTCGTCTTTACCTCCAGTTGTTTGTAGGAGGGATCATGTCTTATTTACGTTATTTGTGTTTGTTTGGTTCGTCTTTACCTCCAGTTGTTTGTAAGAGGGTTCATGTCTTATTTACGTTATTTGTGTTTGCTTGGTTCGTCTTTACCTCCAGTTGTTTGTAGGAGGGATCATGTCTTATATACGTTATTTGTGTTTGTTTGGTTCGTCTTTACCTCCAGTTGTTTGTAGGAGGGATCATGTCTTATTTATGTTATTTGTGTTTGTTTGGTTCGTCTTTACCTCCAGTTGTTTGTAGGAGGGCTGATGTCTTATTTACGTTATTTGTGTTTGTTTGGTTCGTCTTTACCTCCAGTTGTTTGTAGGAGGGATCATGTCTTATTTACGTTATTTGTGTTTGTTTGGTTCGTCTTTACCTCCAGTTGTTTGTAGGAGGGCTGATGTCTTATTTACGTTATTTGTGTTTGTTTGGTTCGTCTTTACCTCCAGTTGTTTGTAGGAGGGCTGATGTCTTATTTACGTTATTTGTGTTTGTTTGGTTCGTCTTTACCTCCAGTTGTTTGTAGGAGGGATCATGTCTTATTTACGTTATTTGTGTTTGTTTGGTTCGTCTTTACCTCCAGTTGTTTGTAGGAGGGATCATGTCTTATTTACGTTATTTGTGTTTGTTCGGTTCGTCTTTACCTCCAGTTGTTTGTAGGAGGGATCATGTCTTATTTATGTTATTTGTGTTTGTTTGGTTCGTCTTTACCTCCAGTTGTTTGTAGGAGGGATCATGTCTTATTTACGTTATTTGTGTTTGTTTGGTTCGTCTTTACCTCCAGTTGTTTATAGGAGGGATCATGTCTTATTTACGTTATTTGTGTTTGTTTGGTTCGTCTTTACCTCCAGTTGTTTGTAGGAGGGCTGATGTCTTATTTACGTTATTTGTGTTTGTTTGGTTCGTATTTACCTCCAGTTGTTTGTAGGAGGGATCATGTCTTATTTACGTTATTTGTGTTTGTTTTGTTCGTCTTTACCTCCAGTTGTTTGTAGGAGGGCTGATGTCTTATTTAAGTTATTTGTGTTTGTTTGGTTCGTCTTTACCTCCAGTTGTTTGTAGGAGGGATCATGTCTTATTTACGTTATTTGTGTTTGTTTGGTTCGTCTTTACCTCCAGTTGTTTGTAGGAGGGATCATGTCTTATTTACGTTATTTGTGTTTGTTCGGTTCGTCTTTACCTCCAGTTGTTTGTAGGAGGGATCATGTCTTATTTATGTTATTTGTGTTTGTTTGGTTCGTCTTTACCTCCAGTTGTTTGTAGGAGGGATCATGTCTTATTTACGTTATTTGTGTTTGTTTGGTTCGTCTTTACCTCCAGTTGTTTGTAGGAGGTCTCATGTCTTATTTACGTTATTTGTGTTTGTTTGGTTCGTCTTTACCTCCAGTTGTTTGTAGGAGGGATCATGTCTTATTTACGTTATTTGTGTTTGTTTGGTTCGTCTTTACCTCCAGTTGTTTATAGGAGGGATCATGTCTTATTTACGTTATTTGTGTTTGTTTGGTTCGTCTTTACCTCCAGTTGTTTGTAGGAGGGCTGATGTCTTATTTACGTTATTTGTGTTTGTTTGGTTCGTCTTTACCTCCAGTTGTTTGTAGGAGGGATCATGTCTTATTTACGTTATTTGTGTTTGTTTTGTTCGTCTTTACCTCCAGTTGTTTGTAGGAGGGCTGATGTCTTATTTAAGTTATTTGTGTTTGTTTGGTTCGTCTTTACCTCCAGTTGTTTGTAGGAGGGATCATGTCTTATTTACGTTATTTGTGTTTGTTTGGTTCGTCTTTACCTCCAGTTGTTTGTAGGAGGGATCATGTCTTATTTACGTTATTTGTGTTTGTTCGGTTCGTCTTTACCTCCAGTTGTTTGTAGGAGGGATCATGTCTTATTTATGTTATTTGTGTTTGTTTGGTTCGTCTTTACCTCCAGTTGTTTGTAGGAGGGATCATGTCTTATTTACGTTATTTGTGTTTGTTCGGTTCGTCTTTACCTCCAGTTGTTTGTAGGAGGGATCATGTCTTATTTATGTTATTTGTGTTTGTTTGGTTCGTCATTACCTCCAGTTGTTTGTAGGAGGGATCATGTCTTATTTACGTTATTTGTGTTTGTTTGGTTCGTCTTTACCTCCAGTTGTTTATAGGAGGGATCATGTCTTATTTACGTTATTTGTGTTTGTTTGGTTCGTCTTTACCTCCAGTTGTTTGTAGGAGGGCTGATGTCTTATTTACGTTATTTGTGTTTGTTTGGTTCGTATTTACCTCCAGTTGTTTGTAGGAGGGATCATGTCTTATTTACGTTATTTGTGTTTGTTTTGTTCGTCTTTACCTCCAGTTGTTTGTAGGAGGGCTGATGTCTTATTTAAGTTATTTGTGTTTGTTTGGTTCGTCTTTACCTCCAGTTGTTTGTAGGAGGGATCATGTCTTATTTACGTTATTTGTGTTTGTTTGGTTCGTCTTTACCTCCAGTTGTTTGTAGGAGGGATCATGTCTTATTTACGTTATTTGTGTTTGTTCGGTTCGTCTTTACCTCCAGTTGTTTGTAGGAGGGATCATGTCTTATTTATGTTATTTGTGTTTGTTTGGTTCGTCTTTACCTCCAGTTGTTTGTAGGAGGGATCATGTCTTATTTACGTTATTTGTGTTTGTTCGGTTCGTCTTTACCTCCAGTTGTTTGTAGGAGGGATCATGTCTTATTTATGTTATTTGTGTTTGTTTGGTTCGTCTTTACCTCCAGTTGTTTGTAGGAGGGATCATGTCTTATTTACGTTATTTGTGTTTGTTTGGTTCGTCTTTACCTCCAGTTGTTTATAGGAGGGATCATGTCTTATTTACGTTATTTGTGTTTGTTTGGTTCGTCTTTACCTCCAGTTGTTTGTAGGAGGGCTGATGTCTTATTTACGTTATTTGTGTTTGTTTGGTTCGTATTTACCTCCAGTTGTTTGTAGGAGGGATCATGTCTTATTTACGTTATTTGTGTTTGTTTTGTTCGTCTTTACCTCCAGTTGTTTGTAGGAGGGCTGATGTCTTATTTAAGTTATTTGTGTTTGTTTGGTTCGTCTTTACCTCCAGTTGTTTGTAGGAGGGATCATGTCTTATTTACGTTATTTGTGTTTGTTTGGTTCGTCTTTACCTCCAGTTGTTTGTAGGAGGGATCATGTCTTATTTACGTTATTTGTGTTTGTTCGGTTCGTCTTTACCTCCAGTTGTTTGTAGGAGGGATCATGTCTTATTTATGTTATTTGTGTTTGTTTGGTTCGTCTTTACCTCCAGTTGTTTGTAGGAGGGATCATGTCTTATTTACGTTATTTGTGTTTGTTTGGTTCGTCTTTACCTCCAGTTGTTTGTAGGAGGTCTCATGTCTTATTTACGTTATTTGTGTTTGTTTGGTTCGTCTTTACCTCCAGTTGTTTGTAGGAGGGATCATGTCTTATTTACGTTATTTGTGTTTGTTTGGTTCGTCTTTACCTCCAGTTGTTTATAGGAGGGATCATGTCTTATTTACGTTATTTGTGTTTGTTTGGTTCGTCTTTACCTCCAGTTGTTTGTAGGAGGGCTGATGTCTTATTTACGTTATTTGTGTTTGTTTGGTTCGTCTTTACCTCCAGTTGTTTGTAGGAGGGATCATGTCTTATTTACGTTATTTGTGTTTGTTTTGTTCGTCTTTACCTCCAGTTGTTTGTAGGAGGGCTGATGTCTTATTTAAGTTATTTGTGTTTGTTTGGTTCGTCTTTACCTCCAGTTGTTTGTAGGAGGGATCATGTCTTATTTACGTTATTTGTGTTTGTTTGGTTCGTCTTTACCTCCAGTTGTTTGTAGGAGGGATCATGTCTTATTTACGTTATTTGTGTTTGTTCGGTTCGTCTTTACCTCCAGTTGTTTGTAGGAGGGATCATGTCTTATTTATGTTATTTGTGTTTGTTTGGTTCGTCTTTACCTCCAGTTGTTTGTAGGAGGGATCATGTCTTATTTACGTTATTTGTGTTTGTTCGGTTCGTCTTTACCTCCAGTTGTTTGTAGGAGGGATCATGTCTTATTTATGTTATTTGTGTTTGTTTGGTTCGTCTTTACCTCCAGTTGTTTGTAGGAGGGATCATGTCTTATTTACGTTATTTGTGTTTGTTTGGTTCGTCTTTACCTCCAGTTGTTTATAGGAGGGATCATGTCTTATTTACGTTATTTGTGTTTGTTTGGTTCGTCTTTACCTCCAGTTGTTTGTAGGAGGGCTGATGTCTTATTTACGTTATTTGTGTTTGTTTGGTTCGTCTTTACCTCCAGTTGTTTGTAGGAGGGATCATGTCTTATTTACGTTATTTGTGTTTGTTTTGTTCGTCTTTACCTCCAGTTGTTTGTAGGAGGGCTGATGTCTTATTTAAGTTATTTGTGTTTGTTTGGTTCGTCTTTACCTCCAGTTGTTTGTAGGAGGGATCATGTCTTATTTACGTTATTTGTGTTTGTTTGGTTCGTCTTTACCTCCAGTTGTTTATAGGAGGGATCATGTCTTATTTACGTTATTTGTGTTTGTTTGGTTCGTCTTTACCTCCAGTTGTTTGTAGGAGGGCTGATGTCTTATTTACGTTATTTGTGTTTGTTTGGTTCGTCTTTACCTCCAGTTGTTTGTAGGAGGGATCATGTCTTATTTACGTTATTTGTGTTTGTTTTGTTCGTCTTTACCTCCAGTTGTTTGTAGGAGGGATCATGTCTTATTTACGTTATTTGTGTTTGTTTGGTTCGTCTTTACCTCCAGTTGTTTGTAGGAGGTCTCATGTCTTATTTACGTTATTTGTGTTTGTTTGGTTCGTCTTTACCTCCAGTTGTTTATAGGAGGGATCATGTCTTATTTACGTTATTTGTGTTTGTTTGGTTCGTCTTTACCTCCAGTTGTTTGTAGGAGGGCTGATGTCTTATTTACGTTATTTGTGTTTGTTTGGTTCGTCTTTACCTCCAGTTGTTTGTAGGAGGGATCATGTCTTATTTACGTTATTTGTGTTTGTTTTGTTCGTCTTTACCTCCAGTTGTTTGTAGGAGGGCTGATGTCTTATTTAAGTTATTTGTGTTTGTTTGGTTCGTCTTTACCTCCAGTTGTTTGTAGGAGGGATCATGTCTTATTTACGTTATTTGTGTTTGTTTGGTTCGTCTTTACCTCCAGTTGTTTGTAGGAGGGATCATGTCTTATTTACGTTATTTGTGTTTGTTCGGTTCGTCTTTACCTCCAGTTGTTTGTAGGAGGGATCATGTCTTATTTATGTTATTTGTGTTTGTTTGGTTCGTCTTTACCTCCAGTTGTTTGTAGGAGGGATCATGTCTTATTTACGTTATTTGTGTTTGTTTGGTTCGTCTTTACCTCCAGTTGTTTGTAGGAGGGCTGATGTCTTATTTACGTTATTTGTGTTTGTTTGGTTCGTCTTTACCTCCAGTTGTTTATAGGAGGGATCATGTCTTATCTACGTTATTTGTGTTTGTTTGGTTCGTCTTTACCTCCAGTTGTTTGTAGGAGGGCTGATGTCTTATTTACGTTATTTGTGTTTGTTTGGTTCGTCTTTACCTCCAGTTGTTTGTAGGAGGGATCATGTCTTATTTACGTTATTTGTGTTTGTTTTGTTCGTCTTTACCTCCAGTTGTTTGTAGGAGGGATCATGTCTTATTTAAGTTATTTGTGTTTGTTTGGTTCGTCTTTACCTCCAGTTGTTTGTAGGAGGGATCATGTCTTATTTACGTTATTTGTGTTTGTTTGGTTCGTCTTTACCTCCAGTTGTTTGTAGGAGGGATCATGTCTTATTTACGTTATTTGTGTTTGTTTGGTTCGTCTTTACCTCCAGTTGTTTGTAGGAGGGCTGATGTCTTATTTACGTTATTTGTGTTTGTTTGGTTCGTCTTTACCTCCAGTTGTTTGTAGGAGGGATCATGTCTTATTTACGTTATTTGTGTTTGTTTGGTTCGTCTTTACCTCCAGTTGTTTGTAGGAGGGCTGATGTCTTATTTACGTTATTTGTGTTTGTTTGGTTCGTCTTTACCTCCAGTTGTTTGTAGGAGGGATCATGTCTTATTTACGTTATTTGTGTTTGTTTGGTTCGTCTTTACCTCCAGTTGTTTGTAGGAGGGATCATGTCTTATTTACGTTATTTGTGTTTGTTTGGTTCGCCTTTCTCCCAGTTGTTTGTAGGAGGGATCATGTTTTATTTACGTTATTTGTGTTTGTTCGGTTCGTCTTTACCTCCAGTTGTTTGTAGGAGGGATCATGTCTTATTTATGTTATTTGTGTTTGTTTGGTTCGTCTTTACCTCCAGTTGTTTGTAGGAGGGATCATGTCTTATTTACGTTATTTGTGTTTGTTTGGTTCGTCTTTACCTCCAGTTGTTTGTAGGAGGGATCATGTCTTATTTACGTTATTTGTGTTTGTTTGGTTCGTCTTTACCTCCAGTTGTTTGTAAGAGGGTTCATGTCTTATTTATGTTATTTGTGTTTGTTTGGTTCGTCTTTACCTCCAGTTGTTTGTAGGAGGGATCATGTCTTATTTACGTTATTTGTGTTTGTTTGGTTCGTCTTTACCTCCAGTTGTTTGTAGGAGGGATCATGTCTTATTTATGTTATTTGTGTTTGTTTGGTTCGTCTTTACCTCCAGTTGTTTGTAGGAGGGCTGATGTCTTATTTACGTTATTTGTGTTTGTTTGGTTCGTCTTTACCTCCAGTTGTTTGTAGGAGGGATCATGTCTTATTTACGTTATTTGTGTTTGTTTGGTTCGTCTTTACCTCCAGTTGTTTGTAGGAGGGCTGATGTCTTATTTATGTTATTTGTGTTTGTTTGGTTCGTCTTTACCTCCAGTTGTTTGTAGGAGGGATCATGTCTTATTTAAGTTATTTGTGTTTGTTTGGTTCGTCTTTACCTCCAGTTGTTTGTAGGAGGGCTGATGTCTTATTTACGTTATTTGTGTTTGTTTGGTTCGTCTTTACCTCCAGTTGTTTGTAGGAGGGATCATGTCTTATTTACGTTATTTGTGTTTGTTTGGTTCGTCTTTACCTCCAGTTGTTTGTAGGAGGGCTGATATCTTATTTACGTTATTTGTGTTTGTTTGGTTCGTCTTTACCTCCAGTTGTTTGTAGGAGGGATCATGTCTTATTTACGTTATTTGTGTTTGTTTGGTTCGTCTTTACCTCCAGTTGTTTGTAGGAGGGATCATGTCTTATTTACGTTATTTGTGTTTGTTTGGTTCGTCTTTACCTCCAGTTGTTTGTAGGAGGGCTGATGTCTTATTTACGTTATTTGTGTTTGTTTGGTTCGTCTTTACCTCCAGTTGTTTGTAGGAGGGATCATGTCTTATTTACGTTATTTGTGTTTGTTTGGTTCGTCTTTACCTCCAGTTGTTTGTAGGAGGGATCATGTCTTATTTACGTTATTTGTGTTTGTTTGGTTCGTCTTTACCTCCAGTTGTTTGTAGGAGGGATCATGTCTTATTTATGTTATTTGTGTTTGTTTGGTTCGTCTTTACCTCCAGTTGTTTGTAGGAGGGATCATGTCTTATTTACGTTATTTGTGTTTGTTTGGTTCGTCTTTACCTCCAGTTGTTTGTAGGAGGGCTGATGCCTTATTTACGTTATTTGTGTTTGTTTGGTTCGTCTTTACCTCCAGTTGTTTGTAGGAGGGATCATGTCTTATTTACGTTATTTGTGTTTGTTTGGTTCGTCTTTACCTCCAGTTGTTTGTAGGAGGGCTGATGTCTTATTTACGTTATTTGTGTTTGTTTGGTTCGTCTTTACCTCCAGTTGTTTGTAGGAGGGATCATGTCTTATTTACGTTATTTGTGTTTGTTTGGTTCGTCTTTACCTCCAGTTGTTTGTAGGAGGGATCATGTCTTATTTACGTTATTTGTGTTTGTTTGGTTCGTCTTTACCTCCAGTTGTTTGTAGGAGGGATCATGTCTTATTTATGTTATTTGTGTTTGTTTGGTTCGTCTTTACCTCCAGTTGTTTGTAGGAGGGATCATGTCTTATTTACGTTATTTGTGTTTGTTTGGTTCGTCTTTACCTCCAGTTGTTTGTAGGAGGGCTGATGTCTTATTTACGTTATTTGTGTTTGTTTGGTTCGTCTTTACCTCCAGTTGTTTGTAGGAGGGATCATGTCTTATTTACGTTATTTGTGTTTGTTTGGTTCGTCTTTACCTCCAGTTGTTTGTAGGAGGGCTGATGTCTTATTTACGTTATTTGTGTTTGTTTGGTTCGTCTTTACCTCCAGTTGTTTGTAGGAGGGATCATGTCTTATTTACGTTATTTGTGTTTGTTTGGTTCGTCTTTACCTCCAGTTGTTTGTAGGATGGCTGATGTCTTATTTACGTTATTTGTGTTTGTTTGGTTCGTCTTTACCTCCAGTTGTTTGTAGGAGGGATCATGTCTTATTTACGTTATTTGTGTTTGTTCGGTTCGTCTTTACCTCCAGTTGTTTGTAGGAGGGATCATGTCTTATTTACGTTATTTGTGTTTGTTTGGTTCGTCTTTACCTCCAGTTGTTTGTAGGATGGCTGATGTCTTATTTACGTTATTTGTGTTTGTTTGGTTCGTCTTTACCTCCAGTTGTTTGTAGGAGGGATCATGTCTTATTTATGTTATTTGTGTTTGTTTGGTTCGTCTTTACCTCCAGTTGTTTGTAGGAGGGCTGATGTCTTATTTACGTTATTTGTGTTTGTTTGGTTCGTCTTTACCTCCAGTTGTTTGTAGGAGGGATCATGTCTTATTTACGTTATTTGAGTTTGTTTGATTCGTCTTTACCTCCAGTTGTTTGTAGGTGGGATCATGTCTTATTTACGTTATTTGTGTTTGTTTGGTTCGTCTTTACCTCCAGTTGTTTGTAGGAGGGATCATGTCTTATTTATGTTATTTGTGTTTGTTTGGTTCGTCTTTACCTCCAGTTGTTTGTAGGAGGGCTGATGTCTTATTTACGTTATTTGTGTTTGTTTGGTTCGTCTTTACCTCCAGTTGTTTGTAGGAGGGATCATGTCTTATTTACGTTATTTGTGTTTGTTTGGTTCGTCTTTACCTCCAGTTGTTTGTAGGAGGGCTGATGTCTTATTTATGTTATTTGTGTTTGTTTGGTTCGTCTTTACCTCCAGTTGTTTGTAGGAGGGATCATGTCTTATTTACGTTATTTGTGTTTGTTTGGTTCGTCTTTACCTCCAGTTGTTTGTAGGAGGGCTGATGTCTTATTTACGTTATTTGTGTTTGTTTGGTTCGTCTTTACCTCCAGTTGTTTGTAGGAGGGATCATGTCTTATTTACGTTATTTGTGTTTGTTTGGTTCGTCTTTACCTCCAGTTGTTTGTAGGAGGGATCATGTCTTATTTACGTTATTTGTGTTTGTTTGGTTCGTCTTTACCTCCAGTTGTTTGTAGGAGGGCTGATGTCTTATTTACGTTATTTGTGTTTGTTTGGTTCGTTTTTACCTCCAGTTGTTTGTAGGAGGGATCATGTCTTATTTACGTTATTTGTGTTTGTTTGGTTCGCCTTTACCTCCAGTTGTTTGTAGGAGGGATCATGTCTTATTTACGTTATTTGTGTTTGTTTTGTTCGTCTTTACCTCCAGTTGTTTGTAGGAGGGCTGATGTCTTATTTAAGTTATTTGTGTTTGTTTGGTTCGTCTTTACCTCCAGTTGTTTGTAGGAGGGATCATGTCTTATTTACGTTATTTGTGTTTGTTTGGTTCGTCTTTACCTCCAGTTGTTTGTAGGAGGGATCATGTCTTATTTACGTTATTTGTGTTTGTTCGGTTCGTCTTTACCTCCAGTTGTTTGTAGGAGGGATCATGTCTTATTTATGTTATTTGTGTTTGTTTGGTTCGTCTTTACCTCCAGTTGTTTGTAGGAGGGATCATGTCTTATTTACGTTATTTGTGTTTGTTTGGTTCGTCTTTACCTCCAGTTGTTTGTAGGAGGGCTGATGTCTTATTTACGTTATTTGTGTTTGTTTGGTTCGTCTTTACCTCCAGTTGTTTATAGGAGGGATCATGTCTTATTTACGTTATTTGTGTTTGTTTGGTTCGTCTTTACCTCCAGTTGTTTGTAGGAGGGCTGATGTCTTATTTACGTTATTTGTGTTTGTTTGGTTCGTCTTTACCTCCAGTTGTTTGTAGGAGGGATCATGTCTTATTTACGTTATTTGTGTTTGTTTTGTTCGTCTTTACCTCCAGTTGTTTGTAGGAGGGCTGATGTCTTATTTAAGTTATTTGTGTTTGTTTGGTTCGTCTTTACCTCCAGTTGTTTGTAGGAGGGATCATGTCTTATTTACGTTATTTGTGTTTGTTTGGTTCGTCTTTACCTCCAGTTGTTTGTAGGAGGGATCATGTCTTATTTACGTTATTTGTGTTTGTTTGGTTCGTCTTTACCTCCAGTTGTTTGTAGGAGGGCTGATGTCTTATTTACGTTATTTGTGTTTGTTTGGTTCGTCTTTACCTCCAGTTGTTTGTAGGAGGGATCATGTCTTATTTACGTTATTTGTGTTTGTTTGGTTCGTCTTTACCTCCAGTTGTTTGTAGGAGGGCTGATGTCTTATTTACGTTATTTGTGTTTGTTTGGTTCGTCTTTACCTCCAGTTGTTTGTAGGAGGGATCATGTCTTATTTACGTTATTTGTGTTTGTTTGGTTCGTCTTTACCTCCAGTTGTTTGTAGGAGGGATCATGTCTTATTTACGTTATTTGTGTTTGTTTGGTTCGTCTTTACCTCCAGTTGTTTGTAGGAGGGATCATGTCTTATTTACGTTATTTGTGTTTGTTTGGTTCGCCTTTCTCCCAGTTGTTTGTAAGAGGGATCATGTTTTATTTACGTTATTTGTGTTTGTTCGGTTCGTCTTTACCTCCAGTTGTTTGTAGGAGGGATCATGTCTTATTTATGTTATTTGTGTTTGTTTGGTTCGTCTTTACCTCCAGTTGTTTGTAGGAGGGATCATGTCTTATTTACGTTATTTGTGTTTGTTTGGTTCGTCTTTACCTCCAGTTGTTTGTAGGAGGGATCATGTCTTATTTATGTTATTTGTGTTTGTTTGGTTCGTCTTTACCTCCAGTTGTTTGTAGGAGGGCTGATGTCTTATTTACGTTATTTGTGTTTGTTTGGTTCGTCTTTACCTCCAGTTGTTTGTAGGAGGGATCATGTCTTATTTACGTTATTTGTGTTTGTTTGGTTCGTCTTTACCTCCAGTTGTTTGTAGGAGGGCTGATGTCTTATTTATGTTATTTGTGTTTGTTTGGTTCGTCTTTACCTCCAGTTGTTTGTAGGAGGGATCATGTCTTATTTAAGTTATTTGTGTTTGTTTGGTTCGTCTTTACCTCCAGTTGTTTGTAGGAGGGCTGATGTCTTATTTACGTTATTTGTGTTTGTTTGGTTCGTCTTTACCTCCAGTTGTTTGTAGGAGGGATCATGTCTTATTTACGTTATTTGTGTTTGTTTGGTTCGTCTTTACCTCCAGTTGTTTGTAGGAGGGCTGATATCTTATTTACGTTATTTGTGTTTGTTTGGTTCGTCTTTACCTCCAGTTGTTTGTAGGAGGGATCATGTCTTATTTACGTTATTTGTGTTTGTTTGGTTCGTCTTTACCTCCAGTTGTTTGTAGGAGGGATCATGTCTTATTTACGTTATTTGTGTTTGTTTGGTTCGTCTTTACCTCCAGTTGTTTGTAGGAGGGCTGATGTCTTATTTACGTTATTTGTGTTTGTTTGGTTCGTCTTTACCTCCAGTTGTTTGTAGGAGGGATCATGTCTTATTTACGTTATTTGTGTTTGTTTGGTTCGTCTTTACCTCCAGTTGTTTGTAGGAGGGATCATGTCTTATTTACGTTATTTGTGTTTGTTTGGTTCGTCTTTACCTCCAGTTGTTTGTAGGAGGGATCATGTCTTATTTATGTTATTTGTGTTTGTTTGGTTCGTCTTTACCTCCAGTTGTTTGTAGGAGGGATCATGTCTTATTTACGTTATTTGTGTTTGTTTGGTTCGTCTTTACCTCCAGTTGTTTGTAGGAGGGCTGATGCCTTATTTACGTTATTTGTGTTTGTTTGGTTCGTCTTTACCTCCAGTTGTTTGTAGGAGGGATCATGTCTTATTTACGTTATTTGTGTTTGTTTGGTTCGTCTTTACCTCCAGTTGTTTGTAGGAGGGCTGATGTCTTATTTACGTTATTTGTGTTTGTTTGGTTCGTCTTTACCTCCAGTTGTTTGTAGGAGGGATCATGTCTTATTTACGTTATTTGTGTTTGTTTGGTTCGTCGTTACCTCCAGTTGTTTGTAGGAGGGATCATGTCTTATTTACGTTATTTGTGTTTGTTTGGTTCGTCTTTACCTCCAGTTGTTTGTAGGAGGGATCATGTCTTATTTATGTTATTTGTGTTTGTTTGGTTCGTCTTTACCTCCAGTTGTTTGTAGGAGGGATCATGTCTTATTTACGTTATTTGTGTTTGTTTGGTTCGTCTTTACCTCCAGTTGTTTGTAGGAGGGCTGATGTCTTATTTACGTTATTTGTGTTTGTTTGGTTCGTCTTTACCTCCAGTTGTTTGTAGGAGGGATCATGTCTTATTTACGTTATTTGTGTTTGTTTGGTTCGTCTTTACCTCCAGTTGTTTGTAGGAGGGCTGATGTCTTATTCACGTTATTTGTGTTTGTTTGGTTCGTCTTTACCTCCAGTTGTTTGTAGGAGGGATCATGTCTTATTTACGTTATTTGTGTTTGTTTGGTTCGTCTTTACCTCCAGTTGTTTGTAGGATGGCTGATGTCTTATTTACGTTATTTGTGTTTGTTTGGTTCGTCTTTACCTCCAGTTGTTTGTAGGAGGGATCATGTCTTATTTACGTTATTTGTGTTTGTTCGGTTCGTCTTTACCTCCAGTTGTTTGTAGGAGGGATCATGTCTTATTTACGTTATTTGTGTTTGTTTGGTTCGTCTTTACCTCCAGTTGTTTGTAGGATGGCTGATGTCTTATTTACGTTATTTGTGTTTGTTTGGTTCGTCTTTACCTCCAGTTGTTTGTAGGAGGGATCATGTCTTATTTATGTTATTTGTGTTTGTTTGGTTCGTCTTTACCTCCAGTTGTTTGTAGGAGGGCTGATGTCTTATTTACGTTATTTGTGTTTGTTTGGTTCGTCTTTACCTCCAGTTGTTTGTAGGAGGGATCATGTCTTATTTACGTTATTTGAGTTTGTTTGATTCGTCTTTACCTCCAGTTGTTTGTAGGTGGGATCATGTCTTATTTACGTTATTTGTGTTTGTTTGGTTCGTCTTTACCTCCAGTTGTTTGTAGGAGGGATCATGTCTTATTTATGTTATTTGTGTTTGTTTGGTTCGTCTTTACCTCCAGTTGTTTGTAGGAGGGCTGATGTCTTATTTACGTTATTTGTGTTTGTTTGGTTCGTCTTTACCTCCAGTTGTTTGTAGGAGGGATCATGTCTTATTTACGTTATTTGTGTTTGTTTGGTTCGTCTTTACCTCCAGTTGTTTGTAGGAGGGCTGATGTCTTATTTATGTTATTTGTGTTTGTTTGGTTCGTCTTTACCTCCAGTTGTTTGTAGGAGGGATCATGTCTTATTTACGTTATTTGTGTTTGTTTGGTTCGTCTTTACCTCCAGTTGTTTGTAGGAGGGCTGATGTCTTATTTACGTTATTTGTGTTTGTTTGGTTCGTCTTTACCTCCAGTTGTTTGTAGGAGGGATCATGTCTTATTTACGTTATTTGTGTTTGTTTGGTTCGTCTTTACCTCCAGTTGTTTGTAGGAGGGATCATGTCTTATTTACGTTATTTGTGTTTGTTTGGTTCGTCTTTACCTCCAGTTGTTTGTAGGAGGGCTGATGTCTTATTTACGTTATTTGTGTTTGTTTGGTTCGTTTTTACCTCCAGTTGTTTGTAGGAGGGATCATGTCTTATTTACGTTATTTGTGTTTGTTTGGTTCGCCTTTACCTCCAGTTGTTTGTAGGAGGGATCATGTCTTATTTACGTTATTTGTGTTTGTTCGGTTCGTCTTTACCTCCAGTTGTTTGTAGGAGGGATCATGTCTTATTTACGTTATTTGTGTTTGTTTGGTTCGTCTTTACCTCCAGTTGTTTGTAGGAGGGATCATGTCTTATTTACGTTATTTGTGTTTGTTTGGTTCGTCTTTACCTCCAGTTGTTTGTAGGAGGGATCATGTCTTATTTACGTTATTTGTGTTTGTTTGGTTCGTCTTTACCTCCAGTTGTTTGTAAGAGGGTTCATGTCTTATTTATGTTATTTGTGTTTGTTTGGTTCGTCTTTACCTCCAGTTGTTTGTAGGAGGGATCATGTCTTATTTACGTTATTTGTGTTTGTTTGGTTCGTCTTTACCTCCAGTTGTTTGTAGGAGGGATCATGTCTTATTTATGTTATTTGTGTTTGTTTGGTTCGTCTTTACCTCCAGTTGTTTGTAGGAGGGCTGATGTCTTATTTACGTTATTTGTGTTTGTTTGGTTCGTCTTTACCTCCAGTTGTTTGTAGGAGGGATCATGTCTTATTTACGTTATTTGTGTTTGTTTGGTTCGTCTTTACCTCCAGTTGTTTGTAGGAGGGCTGATGTCTTATTTACGTTATTTGTGTTTGTTTGGTTCGTCTTTACCTCCAGTTGTTTGTAGGAGGGATCATGTCTTATTTAAGTTATTTGTGTTTGTTTGGTTCGTCTTTACCTCCAGTTGTTTGTAGGAGGGCTGATGTCTTATTTACGTTATTTGTGTTTGTTTGGTTCGTCTTTACCTCTAGTTGTTTGTAGGAGGGATCATGTCTTATTTACGTTATTTGTGTTTGTTTGGTTCGTCTTTACCTCCAGTTGTTTGTAGGAGGGCTGATGTCTTATTTACGTTATTTGTGTTTGTTTGGTTCGTCTTTACCTCCAGTTGTTTGTAGGAGGGATGATGTCTTATTTACGTTATTTGTGTTTGTTTGGTTCGTCTTTACCTCCAGTTGTTTGTAGGAGGGATCATGTCTTATTTACGTTATTTGTGTTTGTTTGGTTCGTCTTTACCTCCAGTTGTTTGTAGGAGGGCTGATGTCTTATTTACGTTATTTGTGTTTGTTTGGTTCGTCTTTACCTCCAGTTGTTTGTAGGAGGGATCATGTCTTATTTACGTTATTTGCGTTTGTTTGGTTCGTCTTTACCTCCAGTTGTTTGTAGGAGGGATCATGTCTTATTTATGTTATTTGTGTTTGTTTGGTTCGTCTTTACCTCCAGTTGTTTGTAGGAGGGATCATGTCTTATTTACGTTATTTGTGTTTGTTTGGTTCGTCTTTACCTCCAGTTGTTTGTAGGAGGGCTGATGCCTTATTTACGTTATTTGTGTTTGTTTGGTTCGTCTTTACCTCCAGTTGTTTGTAGGAGGGATCATGTCTTATTTACGTTATTTGTGTTTGTTTGGTTCGTCTTTACCTCCAGTTGTTTGTAGGAGGGCTGATGTCTTATTTACGTTATTTGTGTTTGTTTGGTTCGTCTTTACCTCCAGTTGTTTGTAGGAGGGCTGATGTCTTATTTACGTTATTTGTGTTTGTTTGGTTCGTCTTTACCTCCAGTTGTTTGTAGGAGGGATGATGTCTTATTTACGTTATTTGTGTTTGTTTGGTTCGTCTTTACCTCCAGTTGTTTGTAGGAGGGATCATGTCTTATTTACGTTATTTGTGTTTGTTTGGTTCGTCTTTACCTCCAGTTGTTTGTAGGAGGGCTGATGTCTTATTTACGTTATTTGTGTTTGTTTGGTTCGTCTTTACCTCCAGTTGTTTGTAGGAGGGATCATGTCTTATTTACGTTATTTGCGTTTGTTTGGTTCGTCTTTACCTCCAGTTGTTTGTAGGAGGGATCATGTCTTATTTATGTTATTTGTGTTTGTTTGGTTCGTCTTTACCTCCAGTTGTTTGTAGGAGGGATCATGTCTTATTTACGTTATTTGTGTTTGTTTGGTTCGTCTTTACCTCCAGTTGTTTGTAGGAGGGCTGATGCCTTATTTACGTTATTTGTGTTTGTTTGGTTCGTCTTTACCTCCAGTTGTTTGTAGGAGGGATCATGTCTTATTTACGTTATTTGTGTTTGTTTGGTTCGTCTTTACCTCCAGTTGTTTGTAGGAGGGCTGATGTCTTATTTACGTTATTTGTGTTTGTTTGGTTCGTCTTTACCTCCAGTTGTTTGTAGGAGGGATGATGTCTTATTTACGTTATTTGTGTTTGTTTGGTTCGTCTTTACCTCCAGTTGTTTGTAGGAGGGATCATGTCTTATTTACGTTATTTGTGTTTGTTTGGTTCGTCTTTACCTCCAGTTGTTTGTAGGAGGGCTGATGTCTTATTTACGTTATTTGTGTTTGTTTGGTTCGTCTTTACCTCCAGTTGTTTGTAGGAGGGATCATGTCTTATTTACGTTATTTGTGTTTGTTTGGTTCGTCTTTACCTCCAGTTGTTTGTAGGAGGGATCATGTCTTATTTATGTTATTTGTGTTTGTTTGGTTCGTCTTTACCTCCAGTTGTTTGTAGGAGGGATCATGTCTTATTTACGTTATTTGTGTTTGTTTGGTTCGTCTTTACCTCCAGTTGTTTGTAGGAGGGCTGATGCCTTATTTACGTTATTTGTGTTTGTTTGGTTCGTCTTTACCTCCAGTTGTTTGTAGGAGGGATCATGTCTTATTTACGTTATTTGTGTTTGTTTGGTTCGTCTTTACCTCCAGTTGTTTGTAGGAGGGCTGATGTCTTATTTACGTTATTTGTGTTTGTTTGGTTCGTCTTTACCTCCAGTTGTTTGTAGGAGGGATCATGTCTTATTTACGTTATTTGTGTTTGTTTGGTTCGTCTTTACCTCCAGTTGTTTGTAGGAGGGATCATGTCTTATTTACGTTATTTGTGTTTGTTTGGTTCGTCTTTACCTCCAGTTGTTTGTAGGAGGGATCATGTCTTATTTATGTTATTTGTGTTTGTTTGGTTCGTCTTTACCTCCAGTTGTTTGTAGGAGGGATCATGTCTTATTTACGTTATTTGTGTTTGTTTGGTTCGTCTTTACCTCCAGTTGTTTGTAGGAGGGCTGATGTCTTATTTACGTTATTTGTGTTTGTTTGGTTCGTCTTTACCTCCAGTTGTTTGTAGGAGGGATCATGTCTTATTTACGTTATTTGTGTTTGTTTGGTTCGTCTTTACCTCCAGTTGTTTGTAGGAGGGCTGATGTCTTATTTACGTTATTTGTGTTTGTTTGGTTCGTCTTTACCTCCAGTTGTTTGTAGGAGGGATCATGTCTTATTTACGTTATTTGTGTTTGTTTGGTTCGTCTTTACCTCCAGTTGTTTGTAGGATGGCTGATGTCTTATTTACGTTATTTGTGTTTGTTTGGTTCGTCTTTACCTCCAGTTGTTTGTAGGAGGGATCATGTCTTATTTACGTTATTTGTGTTTGTTCGGTTCGTCTTTACCTCCAGTTGTTTGTAGGAGGGATCATGTCTTATTTACGTTATTTGTGTTTGTTTGGTTCGTCTTTACCTCCAGTTGTTTGTAGGATGGCTGATGTCTTATTTACGTTATTTGTGTTTGTTTGGTTCGTCTTTACCTCCAGTTGTTTGTAGGAGGGATCATGTCTTATTTATGTTATTTGTGTTTGTTTGGTTCGTCTTTACCTCCAGTTGTTTGTAGGAGGGCTGATGTCTTATTTACGTTATTTGTGTTTGTTTGGTTCGTCTTTACCTCCAGTTGTTTGTAGGAGGGATCATGTCTTATTTACGTTATTTGAGTTTGTTTGATTCGTCTTTACCTCCAGTTGTTTGTAGGTGGGATCATGTCTTATTTACGTTATTTGTGTTTGTTTGGTTCGTCTTTACCTCCAGTTGTTTGTAGGAGGGATCATGTCTTATTTATGTTATTTGTGTTTGTTTGGTTCGTCTTTACCTCCAGTTGTTTGTAGGAGGGCTGATGTCTTATTGACGTTATTTGTGTTTGTTTGGTTCGTCTTTACCTCCAGTTGTTTGTAGGAGGGATCATGTCTTATTTACGTTATTTGTGTTTGTTTGGTTCGTCTTTACCTCCAGTTGTTTGTAGGAGGGCTGATGTCTTATTTATGTTATTTGTGTTTGTTTGGTTCGACTTTACCTCCAGTTGTTTGTAGGAGGGATCATGTCTTATTTACGTTATTTGTGTTTGTTTGGTTCGTCTTTACCTCCAGTTGTTTGTAGGAGGGATCATGTCTTATTTACGTTATTTGTGTTTGTTTGGTTCGTCTTTACCTCCAGTTGTTTGTAGGAGGGCTGAATTCTTATTTACGTTATTTGTGTTTGTTTGGTTCGTTTTTACCTCCAGTTGTTTGTAGGAGGGATCATGTCTTATTTACGTTATTTGTGTTTGTTTGGTTCGCCTTTACCTCCAGTTGTTTGTAGGAGGGATCATGTCTTATTTACGTTATTTGTGTTTGTTCGGTTCGTCTTTACCTCCAGTTGTTTGTAGGAGGGATCATGTCTTATTTACGTTATTTGTGTTTGTTTGGTTCGTCTTTACCTCCAGTTGTTTGTAGGAGGGATCATGTCTTATTTACGTTATTTGTGTTTGTTTGGTTCGTCTTTACCTCCAGTTGTTTGTAGGAGGGATCATGTCTTATTTACGTTATTTGTGTTTGTTTGGTTCGTCTTTACCTCCAGTTGTTTGTAAGAGGGTTCATGTCTTATTTATGTTATTTGTGTTTGTTTGGTTCGTCTTTACCTGCAGTTGTTTGTAGGAGGGATCATGTCTTATTTACGTTATTTGTGTTTGTTTGGTTCGTCTTTACCTCCAGTTGTTTGTAGGAGGGATCATGTCTTATTTACGTTATTTGTGTTTGTTTGGTTCGTCTTTACCTCCAGTTGTTTGTAGGAGGGCTGATGTCTTATTTACGTTATTTGTGTTTGCTTGGTTCGTCTTTACCTCCAGTTGTTTGTAGGAGGGATCATGTCTTATTTACGTTATTTGTGTTTGTTTGGTTCGTCTTTACCTCCAGTTGTTTGTAGGAGGGCTGATGTCTTATTTACGTTATTTGTGTTTGTTTGGTTCGTCTTTACCTCCAGTTGTTTGTAGGAGGGCTGATGTCTTATTTACGTCATTTGTGTTTGTTTGGTTCGTCTTTACCTCCAGTTGTTTGTAGGAGGGCTGATGTCTTATTTACGTTATTTGTGTTTGTTTGGTTCGTCTTTACCTCCAGTTGTTTATAGGAGGGATCATGTCTTATTTACGTTATTTGTGTTTGTTTTGTTCGTCTTTACCTCCAGTTGTTTGTAGGAGGGCTGATGTCTTATTTACGTTATTTGTGTTTGTTTGGTTCGTCTTTACCTCCAGTTGTTTGTAGGAGGGATCATGTCTTATTTACGTTATTTGTGTTTGTTTGGTTCGTCTTTACCTCCAGTTGTTTGTAGGAGGGATCATGTCTTATTTACGTTATTTGTGTTTGTTTGGTTCGTCTTTACCTCCAGTTGTTTGTAGGAGGGATCATGTCTTATTTATGTTATTTGTGTTTGTTTGATTCGTCTTTACCTCCAGTTGTTTGTAAGAGGGTTCATGTCTTATTTATGTTATTTGTGTTTGTTTGGTTCGTCTTTACCTCCAGTTGTTTGTAGGAGGGATCATGTCTTATTTACGTTATTTGTGTTTGCTTGGTTCGTCTTTACCTCCAGTTGTTTGTAGGAAGGATCATGTCTTATTTACGTTATTTGTGGTTGTTTGGTTCGTCTTTACCTCCAGTTGTTTGTAAGAGGGTTCATGTCTTATTTATGTTATTTGTGTTTGTTTGGTTCGTCTTTACCTCCAGTTGTTTGTAGGAAGGATCATGTCTTATTTACGTTATTTGTGTTTGTTTGGTTCGTCTTTACCTCCAGTTGTTTGTAGGAGGGATCATGTCTTATTTACGTTATTTGTGTTTGTTTGGTTCGTCTTTACCCCCAGTTGTTTGTAGGAGGGCTGATGTCTTATTTACGTTATTTGTGTTTGTTTGGTTCGTCTTTACCTCCAGTTGTTTGTAGGAGGGATCATGTCTTATTTACGTTATTTGTGTTTGTTTGGTTCGTCTTTACCTCCAGTTGTTTGTAGGAGGTCTCATGTCTTATTTACGTTATTTGGGTTTGTTTGGTTCGTCTTTACCTCCAGTTGTTTGTAGGAGGGCTGATGTCTTATTTACGTTATTTGTGTTTGTTTGGTTCGTCTTTACCTCCAGTTGTTTGTAGGAGGGAACATGTCTTATTTACGTTATTTGTGTTTGTTTGGTTCGTCTTTACCTCCAGTTGTTTGTAGGAGGGATCAAGTCTTATTTACGTTATTTGTGTTTGTTTGGTTCGTCTTTACCTCCAGTTGTTTGTAGGAGGGATCATGTCTTATTTACGTTATTTGTGTTTGTTTGGTTCGTCTTTACCTCCAGTTGTTTGTAGGAGGGATCATGTCTTATTTATGTTATTTGTGTTTGTTTGGTTCGTCTTTACCTCCAGTTGTTTGTAGGAGGTCTCATGTCTTATTTACGTTATTTGTGTTTGTTTGGTTCGTCTTTACCCCCAGTTGTTTGTAGGAGGGATCATGTCTTATTTACGTTATTTGTGTTTGTTTGGTTCGTCTTTACCTCCAGTTGTTTGTAGGAGGGATCATGTCTTATTTACGTTATTTGTGTTTGTTTGGTTCGTCTTTACCTCCAGTTGTTTGTAGGAGGGATCATGTTTTATTAACGTTATTTGTGTTTGTTTGGTTCGTCTTTACCTCCAGTTGTTTGTAGGAGGGCTGATGTCTTGTTTACGTTATTTGTGTTTGCTTGGTTCGTCTTTACCTCCAGTTGTTTGTAGGAGGGATCATGTCTTCTTTATGTTATTTGTGTTTGTTTGGTTCGTCTTTACCTCCAGTTGTTTGTAGGAGGTCTCATGTCTTATTTACGTTATTTGTGTTTGCTTGGTTCGTCTTTACCTCCAGTTGTTTGTAGGAGGGATCATGTCTTATTTACGTTATTTGTGTTTGTTTGGTTCGTCTTTACCTCCAGTTGTTTATAGGAGGGATCATGTCTTATTTACGTTATTTGTGTTTGTTTGGTTCGTCTTTACCTCCAGTTGTTTGTAGGAGGGATCATGTCTTATTTATGTTATTTGTGTTTGTTTGGTTCGTCTTTACCTCCAGTTGTTTGTAGGAGGTCTCATGTCTTATTTACGTTATTTGTGTTTGTTTGGTTCGTCTTTACCTCCAGTTGTTTGTAGGAGGGTTCATGTCTTATTTATGTTATTTGTGTTTGTTTGGTTCGTCTTTACCTGCAGTTGTTTGTAGGAGGGATCATGTCTTATTTACGTTATTTGTGTTTGTTTGGTTCGTCTTTACCTCCAGTTGTTTGTAGGAGGGATCATGTCTTATTTACGTTATTTGTGCTTGTTTGGTTCGTCTTTACCTCCAGTTGTTTGTAGGAGGGCTGATGTCTTATTTATGTTATTTGTGTTTGTTTGGTTCGTCTTTACCTCCAGTTGTTTGTAGGAGGGATCATGTCTTATTTACGTTATTTGTGTTTGTTTGGTTCGTCTTTACCTCCAGTTGTTTGTAGGAGGGCTGATGTCTTATTTACGTTATTTGTGTTTGTTTGGTTCGTCTTTACCTCCAGTTGTTTGTAGGAGGGCTGATGTCTTATTTACGTCATTTGTGTTTGTTTGGTTCGTCTTTACCTCCAGTTGTTTGTAGGAGGGCTGATGTCTTATTTACGTTATTTGTGTTTGTTTGGTTCGTCTTTACCTCCAGTTGTTTGTAGGAGGGATCATGTCTTATTTACGTTATTTGTGTTTGTTTTGTTCGTCTTTACCTCCAGTTGTTTTTAGGAGGGCTGATGTCTTATTTACGTTATTTGTGTTTGTTTGGTTCGTCTTTACCTCCAGTTGTTTGTAGGAGGGATCATGTCTTATTTACGTTATTTGTGTTTGTTTGGTTCGTCTTTACCTCCAGTTGTTTGTAGGAGGGATCATGTCTTATTTACGTTATTTGTGTTTGTTTGGTTCGTCTTTACCTCCAGTTGTTTGTAGGAGGGATCATGTCTTATTTATGTTATTTGTGTTTGTTTGGTTCGTCTTTACCTCCAGTTGTTTGTAAGAGGGTTCATGTCTTATTTATGTTATTTGTGTTTGTTTGGTTCGTCTTTACCTCCAGTTGTTTGTAGGAGGGATCATGTCTTATTTGCGTTATTTGTGTTTGTTTGGTTCGTCTTTACCTCCAGTTGTTTGTAGGAGGGATCATGTCTTATTTACGTTATTTGTGTTTGTTTTGTTCGTCTTTACCTCCAGTTGTTTTTAGGAGGGCTGATGTCTTATTTACGTTATTTGTGTTTGTTTGGTTCGTCTTTACCTCCAGTTGTTTGTAGGAGGGATCATGTCTTATTTACGTTATTTGTGTTTGTTTGGTTCGTCTGTACCTCCAGTTGTTTGTAGGAGGGATCATGTCTTATTTACGTTATTTGTGTTTGTTTGGTTCGTCTTTACCTCCAGTTGTTTGTAGGAGGGCTGATGTCTTATTTACGTTATTTGTGTTTGTTTGGTTCGTCTTTACCTCCAGTTGTTTGTAGGAGGGATCATGTCTTATTTACGTTATTTGTGTTTGTTTGGTTCGTCTTTACCTCCAGTTGTTTGTAGGAGGGATCAAGTCTTATTTATGTTATTTGTGTTTGTTTGGTTCGTCTTTACCTCCAGTTGTTTGTAGGAGGGATCATGTCTTATTTACGTTATTTGTGTTTGTTTGGTTCGTCTTTACCTCCAGTTGTTTGTAGGAGGTCTCATGTCTTATTTACGTTATTTGTGTTTGTTTGGTTCGTCTTTACCCCCAGTTGTTTGTAGGAGGGATCATGTCTTATTTACGTTATTTGTGTTTGTTTGGTTCGTCTTTACCTCCAGTTGTTTGTAGGAGGGATCATGTCTTATTTACGTTATTTGTGTTTGTTTGGTTCGTCTTTACCTCCAGTTGTTTGTAGGAGGTCTCATGTTTTATTTACGTTATTTGTGTTTGTTTGGTTCGTCTTTACCCCCAGTTGTTTGTAGGAGGGCTGATGTCTTGTTTACGTTATTTGTGTTTGTTTGGTTCGTCTTTACCTCCAGTTGTTTGTAGGAGGGATCATGTCTTCTTTATGTTATTTGTGTTTGTTTGGTTCGTCTTTACCTCCAGTTGTTTGTAGGAGGTCTCATGTCTTATTTACGTTATTTGTGTTTGTTTGGTTCGTCTTTACCTCCAGTTGTTTGTAGGAGGTCTCATGTTTTATTTACGTTATTTGTGTTTGTTTGGTTCGTCTTTACCCCCAGTTGTTTGTAGGAGGGATCATGTCTTATTTACGTTATTTGTGTTTGTTTGGTTCGTCTTTACCTCCAGTTGTTTGTAGGAGGGATCATGTCTTATTTACGTTATTTGTGTTTGTTTGGTTCGTCTTTACCTCCAGTTGTTTGTAGGAGGTCTCATGTTTTATTTACGTTATTTGTGTTTGTTTGGTTCGTCTTTACCTCCAGTTGTTTGTAGGAGGACTGATGTCTTGTTTACGTTATTTGTGTTTGTTTGGTTCGTCTTTACCTCCAGTTGTTTGTAGGAGGGCTGATGTCTTCTTTATGTTATTTGTGTTTGTTTGGTTCGTCTTTACCTCCAGTTGTTTGTAGGAGGTCTCATGTCTTATTTACGTTATTTGTGTTTGTTTGGTTCGTCTTTACCTCCAGTTGTTTGTAGGAGGGATCATGTCTTATTTACGTTATTTGTGTTTGTTTGGTTCGTCTTTACCTCCAGTTGTTTGTAGGAGGGATCATGTCTTATTTACGTTATTTGTGTTTGTTTGGTTCGTCTTTACCTCCAGTTGTTTGTAGGAGGTCTCATGTCTTATTTACGTTATTTGTGTTTGTTTGGTTCGTCTTTACCTCCAGTTGTTTGTAGGAGGGATCATGTCTTATTTACGTTATTTGTGTTTGTTTGGTTCGTCTTTACCTCCAGTTGTTTGTAGGAGGGATCATGTCTTATTTACGTTATTTGTGTTTGTTTGGTTCGTCTTTACCTCCAGTTGTTTGTAGGAGGGATCATGTCTTATTTACGTTATTTGTGTTTGTTTGGTTCGTCTTTACCTCCAGTTGTTTGTAGCAGGGATCATATCTTATTTATGTTATTTGTGTTTGTTTGGATCGTCTTTACCTCCAGTTGTTTGTAGGAGGTCTCATGTCTTATTTACGTTATTTGTGTTTGTTTGGTTCGTCTTTACCTCCAGTTGTTTGTAGGAGGGATCATGTCTTATTTACGTTATTTGTGTTTGTTTGGTTCGTCTTTACCTCCAGTTGTTTGTAGGAGGGATCATGTCTTATTTACGTTATTTGTGTTTGTTTGGTTCGTCTTTACCTCCAGTTGTTTGTAGGAGGTCTCATGTTTTATTTACGTTATTTGTGTTTGTTTGGTTCGTCTTTACCTCCAGTTGTTTGTAGGAGGGCTGATGTCTTGTTTACGTTATTTGTGTTTGTTTGGTTCGTCTGTACCTCCAGTCGTTTGTAGGAGGTCTCATGTCTTATTTACGTTATTTGTGTTTGTTTGGTTCGTCTTTACCTCCAGTTGTTTGTAGGAGGGATCATGTCTTATTTACGTTATTTGTGTTTGTTTGGTTCGTCTTTACCTCCAGTTGTTTGTAGGAGGGATCATGTCTTATTTACGTTATTTGTGTTTGTTTGGTTCGTCTTTACCTCCAGTTGTTTGTAGGAGGGATCATATCTTATTTATGTTATTTGTGTTTGTTTGGATCGTCTTTACCTCCAGTTGTTTGTAGGAGGTCTCATGTCTTATTTACGTTATTTGTGTTTGTTTGGTTCGTCTTTACCTCCAGTTGTTTGTAGGAGGGATCATGTCTTATTTACGTTATTTGTGTTTGTTTGGTTCGTCTTTACCTCCAGTTGTTTGTAGGAGGGATCATGTCTTATTTACGTTATTTGTGTTTGTTTGGTTCGTCTTTACCTCCAGTTGTTAGTAGGAGGTCTCATGTTTTATTTACGTTATTTGTGTTTGTTTGGTTCGTCTTTACCTCCAGTTGTTAGTAGGAGGTCTCATGTTTTATTTACGTTATTTGTGTTTGTTTGGTTCGTCTTTACCTCCAGTTGTTTGTAGGAGGGCTGATGTCTTGTTTACGTTATTTGTGTTTGTTTGGTTCGTCTTTACCTCCAGTTGTTTGTAGGAGGGATCATGTCTTCTTTATGTTATTTGTGTTTGTTTGGTTCGTCTTTACCTCCAGTTGTTTGTAGGAGGTCTCATGTCTTATTTACGTTATTTGTGTTTGTTTGGTTCGTCTTTACCTCCAGTTGTTTGTAGGAGGGATCATGTCTTATTTACGTTATTTGTGTTTGTTTGGTTCGTCTTTACCTCCAGTTGTTTGTAGGAGGGATCAAGTCTTATTTATGTTATTTGTGTTTGTTTGGTTCGTCTTTACCTCCAGTTGTTTGTAGGAGGGATCATGTCTTATTTACGTTATTTGTGTTTGTTTGGTTCGTCTTTACCTCCAGTTGTTTGTAGGAGGTCTCATGTCTTATTTACGTTATTTGTGTTTGTTTGGTTCGTCTTTACCCCCAGTTGTTTGTAGGAGGGATCATGTCTTATTTACGTTATTTGTGTTTGTTTGGTTCGTCTTTACCTCCAGTTGTTTGTAGGAGGGATCATGTCTTATTTACGTTATTTGTGTTTGTTTGGTTCGTCTTTACCTCCAGTTGTTTGTAGGAGGTCTCATGTTTTATTTACGTTATTTGTGTTTGTTTGGTTCGTCTTTACCTCCAGTTGTTTGTAGGAGGGCTGATGTCTTGTTTACGTTATTTGTGTTTGTTTGGTTCGTCTTTACCTCCAGTTGTTTGTAGGAGGGATCATGTCTTATTTACGTTATTTGTGTTTGTTTGGTTCGTCTTTACCTCCAGTTGTTTGTAGGAGGTCTCATGTTTTATTTACGTTATTTGTGTTTGTTTGGTTCGTCTTTACCCCCAGTTGTTTGTAGGAGGGCTGATGTCTTGTTTACGTTATTTGTGTTTGTTTGGTTCGTCTTTACCTCCAGTTGTTTGTAGGAGGGATCATGTCTTCTTTATGTTATTTGTGTTTGTTTGGTTCGTCTTTACCTCCAGTTGTTTGTAGGAGGTCTCATGTCTTATTTACGTTATTTGTGTTTGTTTGGTTCGTCTTTACCTCCAGTTGTTTGTAGGAGGTCTCATGTTTTATTTACGTTATTTGTGTTTGTTTGGTTCGTCTTTACCCCCAGTTGTTTGTAGGAGGGATCATGTCTTATTTACGTTATTTGTGTTTGTTTGGTTCGTCTTTACCTCCAGTTGTTTGTAGGAGGGATCATGTCTTATTTACGTTATTTGTGTTTGTTTGGTTCGTCTTTACCTCCAGTTGTTTGTAGGAGGTCTCATGTTTTATTTACGTTATTTGTGTTTGTTTGGTTCGTCTTTACCTCCAGTTGTTTGTAGGAGGACTGATGTCTTGTTTACGTTATTTGTGTTTGTTTGGTTCGTCTTTACCTCCAGTTGTTTGTAGGAGGGCTGATGTCTTCTTTATGTTATTTGTGTTTGTTTGGTTCGTCTTTACCTCCAGTTGTTTGTAGGAGGTCTCATGTCTTATTTACGTTATTTGTGTTTGTTTGGTTCGTCTTTACCTCCAGTTGTTTGTAGGAGGGATCATGTCTTATTTACGTTATTTGTGTTTGTTTGGTTCGTCTTTACCTCCAGTTGTTTGTAGGAGGGATCATGTCTTATTTACGTTATTTGTGTTTGTTTGGTTCGTCTTTACCTCCAGTTGTTTGTAGGAGGTCTCATGTCTTATTTACGTTATTTGTGTTTGTTTGGTTCGTCTTTACCTCCAGTTGTTTGTAGGAGGGATCATGTCTTATTTACGTTATTTGTGTTTGTTTGGTTCGTCTTTACCTCCAGTTGTTTGTAGGAGGGATCATGTCTTATTTACGTTATTTGTGTTTGTTTGGTTCGTCTTTACCTCCAGTTGTTTGTAGGAGGGATCATGTCTTATTTACGTTATTTGTGTTTGTTTGGTTCGTCTTTACCTCCAGTTGTTTGTAGCAGGGATCATATCTTATTTATGTTATTTGTGTTTGTTTGGATCGTCTTTACCTCCAGTTGTTTGTAGGAGGTCTCATGTCTTATTTACGTTATTTGTGTTTGTTTGGTTCGTCTTTACCTCCAGTTGTTTGTAGGAGGGATCATGTCTTATTTACGTTATTTGTGTTTGTTTGGTTCGTCTTTACCTCCAGTTGTTTGTAGGAGGGATCATGTCTTATTTACGTTATTTGTGTTTGTTTGGTTCGTCTTTACCTCCAGTTGTTTGTAGGAGGTCTCATGTTTTATTTACGTTATTTGTGTTTGTTTGGTTCGTCTTTACCTCCAGTTGTTTGTAGGAGGGCTGATGTCTTGTTTACGTTATTTGTGTTTGTTTGGTTCGTCTGTACCTCCAGTCGTTTGTAGGAGGTCTCATGTCTTATTTACGTTATTTGTGTTTGTTTGGTTCGTCTTTACCTCCAGTTGTTTGTAGGAGGGATCATGTCTTATTTACGTTATTTGTGTTTGTTTGGTTCGTCTTTACCTCCAGTTGTTTGTAGGAGGGATCATGTCTTATTTACGTTATTTGTGTTTGTTTGGTTCGTCTTTACCTCCAGTTGTTTGTAGGAGGGATCATGTCTTATTTACGTTATTTGTGTTTGTTTGGTTCGTCTTTACCTCCAGTTGTTTGTAGGAGGGATCATATCTTATTTATGTTATTTGTGTTTGTTTGGATCGTCTTTACCTCCAGTTGTTTGTAGGAGGTCTCATGTCTTATTTACGTTATTTGTGTTTGTTTGGTTCGTCTTTACCTCCAGTTGTTTGTAGGAGGGATCATGTCTTATTTACGTTATTTGTGTTTGTTTGGTTCGTCTTTACCTCCAGTTGTTTGTAGGAGGGATCATGTCTTATTTACGTTATTTGTGTTTGTTTGGTTCGTCTTTACCTCCAGTTGTTAGTAGGAGGTCTCATGTTTTATTTACGTTATTTGTGTTTGTTTGGTTCGTCTTTACCTCCAGTTGTTTGTAGGAGGGCTGATGTCTTGTTTACGTTATTTGTGTTTGTTTGGTTCGTCTTTACCTCCAGTTGTTTGTAGGAGGGATCATGTCTTCTTTATGTTATTTGTGTTTGTTTGGTTCGTCTTTACCTCCAGTTGTTTGTAGGAGGTCTCATGTCTTATTTACGTTATTTGTGTTTGTTTGGTTCGTCTTTACCTCCAGTTGTTTGTAGGAGGGATCATGTCTTATTTACGTTATTTGTGTTTGTTTGGTTCGTCTTTACCTCCAGTTGTTTGTAGGAGGGATCAAGTCTTATTTATGTTATTTGTGTTTGTTTGGTTCGTCTTTACCTCCAGTTGTTTGTAGGAGGGATCATGTCTTATTTACGTTATTTGTGTTTGTTTGGTTCGTCTTTACCTCCAGTTGTTTGTAGGAGGTCTCATGTCTTATTTACGTTATTTGTGTTTGTTTGGTTCGTCTTTACCCCCAGTTGTTTGTAGGAGGGATCATGTCTTATTTACGTTATTTGTGTTTGTTTGGTTCGTCTTTACCTCCAGTTGTTTGTAGGAGGGATCATGTCTTATTTACGTTATTTGTGTTTGTTTGGTTCGTCTTTACCTCCAGTTGTTTGTAGGAGGTCTCATGTTTTATTTACGTTATTTGTGTTTGTTTGGTTCGTCTTTACCTCCAGTTGTTTGTAGGAGGGCTGATGTCTTGTTTACGTTATTTGTGTTTGTTTGGTTCGTCTTTACCTCCAGTTGTTTGTAGGAGGGATCATGTCTTCTTTATGTTATTTGTGTTTGTTTGGTTCGTCTTTACCTCCAGTTGTTTGTAGGAGGTCTCATGTCTTATTTACGTTATTTGTGTTTGTTTGGTTCGTCTTTACCTCCAGTTGTTTGTAGGAGGTCTCATGTTTTATTTACGTTATTTGTGTTTGTTTGGTTCGTCTTTACCCCCAGTTGTTTGTAGGAGGGATCATGTCTTATTTACGTTATTTGTGTTTGTTTGGTTCGTCTTTACCTCCAGTTGTTTGTAGGAGGGATCATGTCTTATTTACGTTATTTGTGTTTGTTTGGTTCGTCTTTACCTCCAGTTGTTTGTAGGAGGTCTCATGTTTTATTTACGTTATTTGTGTTTGTTTGGTTCGTCTTTACCTCCAGTTGTTTGTAGGAGGACTGATGTCTTGTTTACGTTATTTGTGTTTGTTTGGTTCGTCTTTACCTCCAGTTGTTTGTAGGAGGGATCATGTCTTCTTTATGTTATTTGTGTTTGTTTGGTTCGTCTTTACCTCCAGTTGTTTGTAGGAGGTCTCATGTCTTATTTACGTTATTTGTGTTTGTTTGGTTCGTCTTTACCTCCAGTTGTTTGTAGGAGGGATCATGTCTTATTTACGTTATTTGTGTTTGTTTGGTTCGTCTTTACCTCCAGTTGTTTGTAGGAGGGATCATGTCTTATTTACGTTATTTGTGTTTGTTTGGTTCGTCTTTACCTCCAGTTGTTTGTAGGAGGGATCATATCTTATTTATGTTATTTGTGTTTGTTTGGATCGTCTTTACCTCCAGTTGTTTGTAGGAGGTCTCATGTCTTATTTACGTTATTTGTGTTTGTTTGGTTCGTCTTTACCTCCAGTTGTTTGTAGGAGGGATCATGTCTTATTTACGTTATTTGTGTTTGTTTGGTTCGTCTTTACCTCCAGTTGTTTGTAGGAGGGATCATGTCTTATTTACGTTATTTGTGTTTGTTTGGTTCGTCTTTACCTCCAGTTGTTAGTAGGAGGTCTCATGTTTTATTTACGTTATTTGTGTTTGTTTGGTTCGTCTTTACCTCCAGTTGTTTGTAGGAGGGCTGATGTCTTGTTTACGTTATTTGTGTTTGTTTGGTTCGTCTTTACCTCCAGTTGTTTGTAGGAGGGATCATGTCTTCTTTATGTTATTTGTGTTTGTTTGGTTCGTCTTTACCTCCATTTATTTGTAGGAGGTCTCATGTCTTATTTACGTTATTTGTGTTTGTTTGGTTCGTCTTTACCTCCAGTTGTTTGTAGGAGGTCTCATGTTTTATTTACGTTATTTGTGTTTGTTTGGTTCGTCTTTACCTCCAGTTGTTTGTAGGAGGGATCATGTCTTATTTACGTTATTTGTGTTTGTTTGGTTCGTCTTTACCTCCAGTTGTTAGTAGGAGGTCTCATGTTTTATTTACGTTATTTGTGTTTGTTTGGTTCGTCTTTACCTCCAGTTGTTTGTAGGAGGGCTGATGTCTTGTTTACGTTATTTGTGTTTGTTTGGTTCGTCTTTACCTCCAGTTGTTTGTAGGAGGGATCATGTCTTCTTTATGTTATTTGTGTTTGTTTGGTTCGTCTTTACCTCCAGTTGTTTGTAGGAGGTCTCATGTCTTATTTACGTTATTTGTGTTTGTTTGGTTCGTCTTTACCTCCAGTTGTTTGTAGGAGGGATCATGTTTTATTTACGTTATTTGTGTTTGTTTGGTTCGTCTTTACCCCCAGTTGTTTGTAGGAGGGATCATGTCTTATTTACGTTATTTGTGTTTGTTTGGTTCGTCTTTACCTCCAGTTGTTTGTAGGAGGGATCATGTCTTATTTACGTTATTTGTGTTTGTTTGGTTCGTCTTTACCTCCAGTTGTTTGTAGGAGGTCTCATGTTTTATTTACGTTATTTGTGTTTGTTTGGTTCGTCTTTACCTCCAGTTGTTTGTAGGAGGACTGATGTCTTGTTTACGTTATTTGTGTTTGTTTGGTTCGTCTTTACCTCCAGTTGTTTGTAGGAGGGATCATGTCTTCTTTATGTTATTTGTGTTTGTTTGGTTCGTCTTTACCTCCAGTTGTTTGTAGGAGGTCTCATGTCTTATTTACGTTATTTGTGTTTGTTTGGTTCGTCTTTACCTCCAGTTGTTTGTAGGAGGGATCATGTCTTATTTACGTTATTTGTGTTTGTTTGGTTCGTCTTTACCTCCAGTTGTTTGTAGGAGGGATCATGTCTTATTTACGTTATTTGTGTTTGTTTGGTTCGTCTTTACCTCCAGTTGTTTGTAGGAGGGATCATATCTTATTTATGTTATTTGTGTTTGTTTGGATCGTCTTTACCTCCAGTTGTTTGTAGGAGGTCTCATGTCTTATTTACGTTATTTGTGTTTGTTTGGTTCGTCTTTACCTCCAGTTGTTTGTAGGAGGGATCATGTCTTATTTACGTTATTTGTGTTTGTTTGGTTCGTCTTTACCTCCAGTTGTTTGTAGGAGGGATCATGTCTTATTTACGTTATTTGTGTTTGTTTGGTTCGTCTTTACCTCCAGTTGTTAGTAGGAGGTCTCATGTTTTATTTACGTTATTTGTGTTTGTTTGGTTCGTCTTTACCTCCAGTTGTTTGTAGGAGGGCTGATGTCTTGTTTACGTTATTTGTGTTTGTTTGGTTCGTCTTTACCTCCAGTTGTTTGTAGGAGGTCTCATGTTTTATTTACGTTATTTGTGTTTGTTTGGTTCGTCTTTACCTCCAGTTGTTTGTAGGAGGACTGATGTCTTGTTTACGTTATTTGTGTTTGTTTGGTTCGTCTTTACCTCCAGTTGTTTGTAGGAGGGATCATGTCTTCTTTATGTTATTTGTGTTTGTTTGGTTCGTCTTTACCTCCAGTTGTTTGTAGGAGGTCTCATGTCTTATTTACGTTATTTGTGTTTGTTTGGTTCGTCTTTACCTCCAGTTGTTTGTAGGAGGGATCATGTCTTATTTACGTTATTTGTGTTTGTTTGGTTCGTCTTTACCTCCAGTTGTTTGTAGGAGGGATCATGTCTTATTTACGTTATTTGTGTTTGTTTGGTTCGTCTTTACCTCCAGTTGTTTGTAGGAGGGATCATATCTTATTTATGTTATTTGTGTTTGTTTGGATCGTCTTTACCTCCAGTTGTTTGTAGGAGGTCTCATGTCTTATTTACGTTATTTGTGTTTGTTTGGTTCGTCTTTACCTCCAGTTGTTTGTAGGAGGGATCATGTCTTATTTACGTTATTTGTGTTTGTTTGGTTCGTCTTTACCTCCAGTTGTTTGTAGGAGGGATCATGTCTTATTTACGTTATTTGTGTTTGTTTGGTTCGTCTTTACCTCCAGTTGTTAGTAGGAGGTCTCATGTTTTATTTACGTTATTTGTGTTTGTTTGGTTCGTCTTTACCTCCAGTTGTTTGTAGGAGGGCTGATGTCTTGTTTACGTTATTTGTGTTTGTTTGGTTCGTCTTTACCTCCAGTTGTTTGTAGGAGGGATCATGTCTTCTTTATGTTATTTGTGTTTGTTTGGTTCGTCTTTACCTCCATTTGTTTGTAGGAGGTCTCATGTCTTATTTACGTTATTTGTGTTTGTTTGGTTCGTCTTTACCTCCAGTTGTTTGTAGGAGGTCTCATGTTTTATTTACGTTATTTGTGTTTGTTTGGTTCGTCTTTACCTCCAGTTGTTTGTAGGAGGGATCATGTCTTATTTACGTTATTTGTGTTTGTTTGGTTCGTCTTTACCTCCAGTTGTTAGTAGGAGGTCTCATGTTTTATTTACGTTATTTGTGTTTGTTTGGTTCGTCTTTACCTCCAGTTGTTTGTAGGAGGGCTGATGTCTTGTTTACGTTATTTGTGTTTGTTTGGTTCGTCTTTACCTCCAGTTGTTTGTAGGAGGGATCATGTCTTCTTTATGTTATTTGTGTTTGTTTGGTTCGTCTTTACCTCCAGTTGTTTGTAGGAGGTCTCATGTCTTATTTACGTTATTTGTGTTTGTTTGGTTCGTCTTTACCTCCAGTTGTTTGTAGGAGGGATCATGTTTTATTTACGTTATTTGTGTTTGTTTGGTTCGTCTTTACCCCCAGTTGTTTGTAGGAGGGATCATGTCTTATTTACGTTATTTGTGTTTGTTTGGTTCGTCTTTACCTCCAGTTGTTTGTAGGAGGGATCATGTCTTATTTACGTTATTTGTGTTTGTTTGGTTCGTCTTTACCTCCAGTTGTTTGTAGGAGGTCTCATGTTTTATTTACGTTATTTGTGTTTGTTTGGTTCGTCTTTACCTCCAGTTGTTTGTAGGAGGACTGATGTCTTGTTTACGTTATTTGTGTTTGTTTGGTTCGTCTTTACCTCCAGTTGTTTGTAGGAGGGATCATGTCTTCTTTATGTTATTTGTGTTTGTTTGGTTCGTCTTTACCTCCAGTTGTTTGTAGGAGGTCTCATGTCTTATTTACGTTATTTGTGTTTGTTTGGTTCGTCTTTACCTCCAGTTGTTTGTAGGAGGGATCATGTCTTATTTACGTTATTTGTGTTTGTTTGGTTCGTCTTTACCTCCAGTTGTTTGTAGGAGGGATCATGTCTTATTTACGTTATTTGTGTTTGTTTGGTTCGTCTTTACCTCCAGTTGTTTGTAGGAGGGATCATATCTTATTTATGTTATTTGTGTTTGTTTGGATCGTCTTTACCTCCAGTTGTTTGTAGGAGGTCTCATGTCTTATTTACGTTATTTGTGTTTGTTTGGTTCGTCTTTACCTCCAGTTGTTTGTAGGAGGGATCATGTCTTATTTACGTTATTTGTGTTTGTTTGGTTCGTCTTTACCTCCAGTTGTTTGTAGGAGGGATCATGTCTTATTTACGTTATTTGTGTTTGTTTGGTTCGTCTTTACCTCCAGTTGTTAGTAGGAGGTCTCATGTTTTATTTACGTTATTTGTGTTTGTTTGGTTCGTCTTTACCTCCAGTTGTTTGTAGGAGGGCTGATGTCTTGTTTACGTTATTTGTGTTTGTTTGGTTCGTCTTTACCTCCAGTTGTTTGTAGGAGGGATCATGTCTTCTTTATGTTATTTGTGTTTGTTTGGTTCGTCTTTACCTCCAGTTGTTTGTAGGAGGTCTCATGTCTTATTTACGTTATTTGTGTTTGTTTGGTTCGTCTTTACCTCCAGTTGTTTGTAGGAGGTCTCATGTTTTATTTACGTTATTTGTGTTTGTTTGGTTCGTCTTTACCTCCAGTTGTTTGTAGGAGGGATCATGTCTTATTTACGTTATTTGTGTTTGTTTGGTTCGTCTTTACCTCCAGTTGTTAGTAGGAGGTCTCATGTTTTATTTACGTTATTTGTGTTTGTTTGGTTCGTCTTTACCTCCAGTTGTTTGTAGGAGGGCTGATGTCTTGTTTACGTTATTTGTGTTTGTTTGGTTCGTCTTTACCTCCAGTTGTTTGTAGGAGGGATCATGTCTTCTTTATGTTATTTGTGTTTGTTTGGTTCGTCTTTACCTCCAGTTGTTTGTAGGAGGTCTCATGTCTTATTTACGTTATTTGTGTTTGTTTGGTTCGTCTTTACCTCCAGTTGTTTGTAGGAGGGATCATGTCTTATTTACGTTATTTGTGTTTGTTTGGTTCGTCTTTACCTCCAGTTGTTTGTAGGAGGGATCAAGTCTTATTTATGTTATTTGTGTTTGTTTGGTTCGTCTTTACCTCCAGTTGTTTGTAGGAGGGATCATGTCTTATTTACGTTATTTGTGTTTGTTTGGTTCGTCTTTACCTCCAGTTGTTTGTAGGAGGTCTCATGTCTTATTTACGTTATTTGTGTTTGTTTGGTTCGTCTTTACCCCCAGTTGTTTGTAGGAGGGATCATGTCTTATTTACGTTATTTGTGTTTGTTTGGTTCGTCTTTACCTCCAGTTGTTTGTAGGAGGGATCATGTCTTATTTACGTTATTTGTGTTTGTTTGGTTCGTCTTTACCTCCAGTTGTTTGTAGGAGGGATCATGTCTTATTTACGTTATTTGTGTTTGTTTGGTTCGTCTTTACCTCCAGTTGTTAGTAGGAGGTCTCATGTTTTATTTACGTTATTTGTGTTTGTTTGGTTCGTCTTTACCTCCAGTTGTTTGTAGGAGGGCTGATGTCTTGTTTACGTTATTTGTGTTTGTTTGGTTCGTCTTTACCTCCAGTTGTTTGTAGGAGGGATCATGTCTTCTTTATGTTATTTGTGTTTGTTTGGTTCGTCTTTACCTCCAGTTGTTTGTAGGAGGTCTCATGTCTTATTTACGTTATTTGTGTTTGTTTGGTTCGTCTTTACCTCCAGTTGTTTGTAGGAGGGATCATGTTTTATTTACGTTATTTGTGTTTGTTTGGTTCGTCTTTACCCCCAGTTGTTTGTAGGAGGGATCATGTCTTATTTACGTTATTTGTGTTTGTTTGGTTCGTCTTTACCTCCAGTTGTTTGTAGGAGGGATCATGTCTTATTTACGTTATTTGTGTTTGTTTGGTTCGTCTTTACCTCCAGTTGTTAGTAGGAGGTCTCATGTTTTATTTACGTTATTTGTGTTTGTTTGGTTCGTCTTTACCTCCAGTTGTTTGTAGGAGGGCTGATGTCTTGTTTACGTTATTTGTGTTTGTTTGGTTCGTCTTTACCTCCAGTTGTTTGTAGGAGGGATCATGTCTTCTTTATGTTATTTGTGTTTGTTTGGTTCGTCTTTACCTCCAGTTGTTTGTAGGAGGTCTCATGTCTTATTTACGTTATTTGTGTTTGTTTGGTTCGTCTTTACCTCCAGTTGTTTGTAGGAGGGATCATGTTTTATTTACGTTATTTGTGTTTGTTTGGTTCGTCTTTACCCCCAGTTGTTTGTAGGAGGGATCATGTCTTATTTACGTTATTTGTGTTTGTTTGGTTCGTCTTTACCTCCAGTTGTTTGTAGGAGGGATCATGTCTTATTTACGTTATTTGTGTTTGTTTGGTTCGTCTTTACCTCCAGTTGTTTGTAGGAGGTCTCATGTTTTATTTACGTTATTTGTGTTTGTTTGGTTCGTCTTTACCTCCAGTTGTTTGTAGGAGGACTGATGTCTTGTTTACGTTATTTGTGTTTGTTTGGTTCGTCTTTACCTCCAGTTGTTTGTAGGAGGGATCATGTCTTCTTTATGTTATTTGTGTTTGTTTGGTTCGTCTTTACCTCCAGTTGTTTGTAGGAGGTCTCATGTCTTATTTACGTTATTTGTGTTTGTTTGGTTCGTCTTTACCTCCAGTTGTTTGTAGGAGGGATCATGTCTTATTTACGTTATTTGTGTTTGTTTGGTTCGTCTTTACCTCCAGTTGTTCGTAGGAGGGATCATGTCTTATTTACGTTATTTGTGTTTGTTTGGTTCGTCTTTACCTCCAGTTGTTTGTAGGAGGGATCATATCTTATTTATGTTATTTGTGTTTGTTTGGATCGTCTTTACCTCCAGTTGTTTGTAGGAGGTCTCATGTCTTATTTACGTTATTTGTGTTTGTTTGGTTCGTCTTTACCTCCAGTTGTTTGTAGGAGGGATCATGTCTTATTTACGTTATTTGTGTTTGTTTGGTTCGTCTTTACCTCCAGTTGTTTGTAGGAGGGATCATGTCTTATTTACGTTATTTGTGTTTGTTTGGTTCGTCTTTACCTCCAGTTGTTAGTAGGAGGTCTCATGTTTTATTTACGTTATTTGTGTTTGTTTGGTTCGTCTTTACCTCCAGTTGTTTGTAGGAGGGCTGATGTCTTGTTTACGTTATTTGTGTTTGTTTGGTTCGTCTTTACCTCCAGTTGTTTGTAGGAGGGATCATGTCTTCTTTATGTTATTTGTGTTTGTTTGGTTCGTCTTTACCTCCAGTTGTTTGTAGGAGGTCTCATGTCTTATTTACGTTATTTGTGTTTGTTTGGTTCGTCTTTACCTCCAGTTGTTTGTAGGAGGTCTCATGTTTTATTTACGTTATTTGTGTTTGTTTGGTTCGTCTTTACCTCCAGTTGTTTGTAGGAGGGATCATGTCTTATTTACGTTATTTGTGTTTGTTTGGTTCGTCTTTACCTCCAGTTGTTAGTAGGAGGTCTCATGTTTTATTTACGTTATTTGTGTTTGTTTGGTTCGTCTTTACCTCCAGTTGTTTGTAGGAGGGCTGATGTCTTGTTTACGTTATTTGTGTTTGTTTGGTTCGTCTTTACCTCCAGTTGTTTGTAGGAGGGATCATGTCTTCTTTATGTTATTTGTGTTTGTTTGGTTCGTCTTTACCTCCAGTTGTTTGTAGGAGGTCTCATGTCTTATTTACGTTATTTGTGTTTGTTTGGTTCGTCTTTACCTCCAGTTGTTTGTAGGAGGGATCATGTCTTATTTACGTTATTTGTGTTTGTTTGGTTCGTCTTTACCTCCAGTTGTTTGTAGGAGGGATCAAGTCTTATTTATGTTATTTGTGTTTGTTTGGTTCGTCTTTACCTCCAGTTGTTTGTAGGAGGGATCATGTCTTATTTACGTTATTTGTGTTTGTTTGGTTCGTCTTTACCTCCAGTTGTTTGTAGGAGGTCTCATGTCTTATTTACGTTATTTGTGTTTGTTTGGTTCGTCTTTACCCCCAGTTGTTTGTAGGAGGGATCATGTCTTATTTACGTTATTTGTGTTTGTTTGGTTCGTCTTTACCTCCAGTTGTTTGTAGGAGGGATCATGTCTTATTTACGTTATTTGTGTTTGTTTGGTTCGTCTTTACCTCCAGTTGTTTGTAGGAGGGATCATGTCTTATTTACGTTATTTGTGTTTGTTTGGTTCGTCTTTACCTCCAGTTGTTAGTAGGAGGTCTCATGTTTTATTTACGTTATTTGTGTTTGTTTGGTTCGTCTTTACCTCCAGTTGTTTGTAGGAGGGCTGATGTCTTGTTTACGTTATTTGTGTTTGTTTGGTTCGTCTTTACCTCCAGTTGTTTGTAGGAGGGATCATGTCTTCTTTATGTTATTTGTGTTTGTTTGGTTCGTCTTTACCTCCAGTTGTTTGTAGGAGGTCTCATGTCTTATTTACGTTATTTGTGTTTGTTTGGTTCGTCTTTACCTCCAGTTGTTTGTAGGAGGGATCATGTTTTATTTACGTTATTTGTGTTTGTTTGGTTCGTCTTTACCCCCAGTTGTTTGTAGGAGGGATCATGTCTTATTTACGTTATTTGTGTTTGTTTGGTTCGTCTTTACCTCCAGTTGTTTGTAGGAGGGATCATGTCTTATTTACGTTATTTGTGTTTGTTTGGTTCGTCTTTACCTCCAGTTGTTTGTAGGAGGTCTCATGTTTTATTTACGTTATTTGTGTTTGTTTGGTTCGTCTTTACCTCCAGTTGTTTGTAGGAGGACTGATGTCTTGTTTACGTTATTTGTGTTTGTTTGGTTCGTCTTTACCTCCAGTTGTTTGTAGGAGGGATCATGTCTTCTTTATGTTATTTGTGTTTGTTTGGTTCGTCTTTACCTCCAGTTGTTTGTAGGAGGTCTCATGTCTTATTTACGTTATTTGTGTTTGTTTGGTTCGTCTTTACCTCCAGTTGTTTGTAGGAGGGATCATGTCTTATTTACGTTATTTGTGTTTGTTTGGTTCGTCTTTACCTCCAGTTGTTTGTAGGAGGGATCATGTCTTATTTACGTTATTTGTGTTTGTTTGGTTCGTCTTTACCTCCAGTTGTTTGTAGGAGGGATCATATCTTATTTATGTTATTTGTGTTTGTTTGGATCGTCTTTACCTCCAGTTGTTTGTAGGAGGTCTCATGTCTTATTTACGTTATTTGTGTTTGTTTGGTTCGTCTTTACCTCCAGTTGTTTGTAGGAGGGATCATGTCTTATTTACGTTATTTGTGTTTGTTTGGTTCGTCTTTACCTCCAGTTGTTTGTAGGAGGGATCATGTCTTATTTACGTTATTTGTGTTTGTTTGGTTCGTCTTTACCTCCAGTTGTTAGTAGGAGGTCTCATGTTTTATTTACGTTATTTGTGTTTGTTTGGTTCGTCTTTACCTCCAGTTGTTTGTAGGAGGGCTGATGTCTTGTTTACGTTATTTGTGTTTGTTTGGTTCGTCTTTACCTCCAGTTGTTTGTAGGAGGGATCATGTCTTCTTTATGTTATTTGTGTTTGTTTGGTTCGTCTTTACCTCCAGTTGTTTGTAGGAGGTCTCATGTCTTATTTACGTTATTTGTGTTTGTTTGGTTCGTCTTTACCTCCAGTTGTTTGTAGGAGGTCTCATGTTTTATTTACGTTATTTGTGTTTGTTTGGTTCGTCTTTACCTCCAGTTGTTTGTAGGAGGGATCATGTCTTATTTACGTTATTTGTGTTTGTTTGGTTCGTCTTTACCTCCAGTTGTTAGTAGGAGGTCTCATGTTTTATTTACGTTATTTGTGTTTGTTTGGTTCGTCTTTACCTCCAGTTGTTTGTAGGAGGGCTGATGTCTTGTTTACGTTATTTGTGTTTGTTTGGTTCGTCTTTACCTCCAGTTGTTTGTAGGAGGGATCATGTCTTCTTTATGTTATTTGTGTTTGTTTGGTTCGTCTTTACCTCCAGTTGTTTGTAGGAGGTCTCATGTCTTATTTACGTTATTTGTGTTTGTTTGGTTCGTCTTTACCTCCAGTTGTTTGTAGGAGGGATCATGTCTTATTTACGTTATTTGTGTTTGTTTGGTTCGTCTTTACCTCCAGTTGTTTGTAAGAGGGATCAAGTCTTATTTATGTTATTTGTGTTTGTTTGGTTCGTCTTTACCTCCAGTTGTTTGTAGGAGGGATCATGTCTTATTTACGTTATTTGTGTTTGTTTGGTTCGTCTTTACCTCCAGTTGTTTGTAGGAGGTCTCATGTCTTATTTACGTTATTTGTGTTTGTTTGGTTCGTCTTTACCCCCAGTTGTTTGTAGGAGGGATCATGTCTTATTTACGTTATTTGTGTTTGTTTGGTTCGTCTTTGCCTCCAGTTGTTTGTAGGAGGGATCATGTCTTATTTACGTTATTTGTGTTTGTTTGGTTCGTCTTTACCTCCAGTTGTTTGTAGGAGGTCTCATGTTTTATTTACGTTATTTGTGTTTGTTTGGTTCGTCTTTACCTCCAGTTGTTTGTAGGAGGGCTGATGTCTTGTTTACGTTATTTGTGTTTGTTTGGTTCGTCTGTACCTCCAGTTGTTTGTAGGAGGTCTCATGTCTTATTTACGTTATTTGTGTTTGTTTGGTTCGTCTTTACCTCCAGTTGTTTGTAGGAGGGATCATGTCTTATTTACGTTATTTGTGTTTGTTTGGTTCGTCTTTACCTCCAGTTGTTTGTAGGAGGGATCATGTCTTATTTACGTTATTTGTGTTTGTTTGGTTCGTCTTTACCTCCAGTTGTTAGTAGGAGGTCTCATGTTTTATTTACGTTATTTGTGTTTGTTTGGTTCGTCTTTACCTCCAGTTGTTTGTAGGAGGGCTGATGTCTTGTTTACGTTATTTGTGTTTGTTTGGTTCGTCTTTACCTCCAGTTGTTTGTAGGAGGGATCATGTCTTCTTTATGTTATTTGTGTTTGTTTGGTTCGTCTTTACCTCCAGTTGTTTGTAGGAGGTCTCATGTCTTATTTACGTTATTTGTGTTTGTTTGGTTCGTCTTTACCTCCAGTTGTTTGTAGGAGGTCTCATGTTTAATTTACGTTATTTGTGTTTGTTTGGTTCGTCTTTACCTCCAGTTGTTTGTAGGAGGGATCATGTCTTATTTACGTTATTTGTGTTTGTTTGGTTCGTCTTTACCTCCAGTTGTTTTTAGGAGGGATCATGTCTTATTTACGTTATTTGTGTTTGTTTGGTTCGTCTTTACCTCCAGTTGTTTGTAGGAGGTCTCATGTTTTATTTACGTTATTTGTGTTTGTTTGGTTCGTCTTTACCTCCAGTTGTTTGTAGGAGGGCTGATGTCTTGTTTACGTTATTTGTGTTTGTTTGGTTCGTCTTTACCTCCAGTTGTTTGTAGGAGGGATCATGTCTTCTTTATGTTATTTGTGTTTGTTTGGTTCGTCTTTACCTCCAGTTGTTTGTAGGAGGTCTCATGTCTTATTTACGTTATTTGTGTTTGTTTGGTTCGTCTTTACCTCCAGTTGTTTGTAGGAGGGATCATGTCTTATTTACGTTATTTGTGTTTGTTTGGTTCGTCTTTACCTCCAGTTGTTTGTAGGAGGGATCATGTCTTATTTACGTTATTTGTGTTTGTTTGGTTCGTCTTTACCTCCAGTTGTTTGTAGGAGGTCTCATGTCTTATTTACGTTATTTGTGTTTGTTTGGTTCGTCTTTACCTCCAGTTGTTTGTAGGAGGGATCATGTCTTATTTACGTTATTTGTGTTTGTTTGGTTCGTCTTTACCTCCAGTTGTTTGTAGGAGGGATCATGTCTTATTTACGTTATTTGTGTTTGTTTGGTTCGTCTTTACCTCCAGTTGTTTGTAGGAGGGATCATGTCTTATTTACGTTATTTGTGTTTGTTTGGTTCGTCTTTACCTCCAGTTGTTTGTAGGAGGGCTGATGTCTTGTTTACGTTATTTGTGTTTGTTTGGTTCGTCTGTACCTCCAGTCGTTTGTAGGAGGTCTCATGTCTTATTTACGTTATTTGTGTTTGTTTGGTTCGTCTTTACCTCCAGTTGTTTGTAGGAGGGATCATGTCTTATTTACGTTATTTGTGTTTGTTTGGTTCGTCTTTACCTCCAGTTGTTTGTAGGAGGGATCATGTCTTATTTACGTTATTTGTGTTTGTTTGGTTCGTCTTTACCTCCAGTTGTTTGTAGGAGGGATCATGTCTTATTTACGTTATTTGTGTTTGTTTGGTTCGTCTTTACCTCCAGTTGTTTGTAGGAGGGATCATATCTTATTTATGTTATTTGTGTTTGTTTGGATCGTCTTTACCTCCAGTTGTTTGTAGGAGGTCTCATGTCTTATTTACGTTATTTGTGTTTGTTTGGTTCGTCTTTACCTCCAGTTGTTTGTAGGAGGGATCATGTCTTATTTACGTTATTTGTGTTTGTTTGGTTCGTCTTTACCTCCAGTTGTTTGTAGGAGGGATCATGTCTTATTTACGTTATTTGTGTTTGTTTGGTTCGTCTTTACCTCCAGTTGTTTGTAGGAGGTCTCATGTTTTATTTACGTTATTTGTGTTTGTTTGGTTCGTCTTTACCTCCAGTTGTTTGTAGGAGGGCTGATGTCTTGTTTACGTTATTTGTGTTTGTTTGGTTCGTCTTTACCTCCAGTTGTTTGTAGGAGGGATCATGTCTTCTTTATGTTATTTGTGTTTGTTTGGTTCGTCTTTACCTCCAGTTGTTTGTAGGAGGTCTCATGTCTTATTTACGTTATTTGTGTTTGTTTGGTTCGTCTTTACCTCCAGTTGTTTGTAGGAGGTCTCATGTTTTATTTACGTTATTTGTGTTTGTTTGGTTCGTCTTTACCCCCAGTTGTTTGTAGGAGGGATCATGTCTTATTTACGTTATTTGTGTTTGTTTGGTTCGTCTTTACCTCCAGTTGTTTGTAGGAGGGATCATGTCTTATTTACGTTATTTGTGTTTGTTTGGTTCGTCTTTACCTCCAGTTGTTTGTAGGAGGTCTCATGTTTTATTTACGTTATTTGTGTTTGTTTGGTTCGTCTTTACCTCCAGTTGTTTGTAGGAGGGCTGATGTCTTGTTTACGTTATTTGTGTTTGTTTGGTTCGTCTTTACCTCCAGTTGTTTGTAGGAGGGATCATGTCTTCTTTATGTTATTTGTGTTTGTTTGGTTCGTCTTTACCTCCAGTTGTTTGTAGGAGGTCTCATGTCTTATTTACGTTATTTGTGTTTGTTTGGTTCGTCTTTACCTCCAGTTGTTTGTAGGAGGGATCATGTCTTATTTACGTTATTTGTGTTTGTTTGGTTCGTCTTTACCTCCAGTTGTTTGTAGGAGGGATCATGTCTTATTTACGTTATTTGTGTTTGTTTGGTTCGTCTTTACCTCCAGTTGTTTGTAGGAGGTCTCATGTCTTATTTACGTTATTTGTGTTTGTTTGGTTCGTCTTTACCTCCAGTTGTTTGTAGGAGGGATCATGTCTTATTTACGTTATTTGTGTTTGTTTGGTTCGTCTTTACCTCCAGTTGTTTGTAGGAGGGATCATGTCTTATTTACGTTATTTGTGTTTGTTTGGTTCGTCTTTACCTCCAGTTGTTTGTAGGAGGGATCATATCTTATTTATGTTATTTGTGTTTGTTTGGATCGTCTTTACCTCCAGTTGTTTGTAGGAGGTCTCATGTCTTATTTACGTTATTTGTGTTTGTTTGGTTCGTCTTTACCTCCAGTTGTTTGTAGGAGGGATCATGTCTTATTTACGTTATTTGTGTTTGTTTGGTTCGTCTTTACCTCCAGTTGTTTGTAGGAGGGATCATGTCTTATTTACGTTATTTGTGTTTGTTTGGTTCGTCTTTACCTCCAGTTGTTTGTAGGAGGGATCATGTCTTATTTATGTTATTTGTGTTTGTTTGGTTCGTCTTTACCTCCAGTTGTTTGTAGGAGGTCTCATGTCTTATTTACGTTATTGTGTTTGTTTGGTTCGTCTTTACCTCCAGTTTTTTGTAGGAGGGATCATGTCTTATTTACGTTATTTGTGTTTGTTTGGTTCGTCTTTACCTCCAGTTGTTTGTAGGAGGGATCATGTCTTATTTACGTTATTTGTGTTTGTTTGGTTCGTCTGTACCTCCAGTCGTTTGTAGGAGGGATCATGTCTTATTTACGTTATTTGTGTTTGTTTGGTTCGTCTTTACCTCCAGTTGTTTGTAGGAGGGATCATGTCTTATTTACGTTATTTGTGTTTGTTTGGTTCGTCTTTACCTCCAGTTGTTTGTAGGAGGGATCATGTCTTATTTACGTTATTTGTGTTTGTTTGGTTCGTCTTTACCTCCAGTTGTTTGTAGGAGGGATCATGTCTTATTTACGTTATTTGTGTTTGTTTGGTTCGTCTTTACCTCCAGTTGTTTGTAGGAGGGATCATATCTTATTTATGTTATTTGTGTTTGTTTGGATCGTCTTTACCTCCAGTTGTTTGTAGGAGGTCTCATGTCTTATTTACGTTATTTGTGTTTGTTTGGTTCGTCTTTACCTCCAGTTGTTTGTAGGAGGGATCATGTCTTATTTACGTTATTTGTGTTTGTTTGGTTCGTCTTTACCTCCAGTTGTTTGTAGGAGGGATCATGTCTTATTTACGTTATTTGTGTTTGTTTGGTTCGTCTTTACCTCCAGTTGTTTGTAGGAGGTCTCATGTTTTATTTACGTTATTTGTGTTTGTTTGGTTCGTCTTTACCTCCAGTTGTTTGTAGGAGGGATCATGTCTTATTTACGTTATTTGTGTTTGTTTGGTTCGTCTTTACCTCCAGTTGTTTGTAGGAGGTCTCATGTTTTATTTACGTTATTTGTGTTTGTTTGGTTCGTCTTTACCTCCAGTTGTTTGTAGGAGGGCTGATGTCTTGTTTACGTTATTTGTGTTTGTTTGGTTCGTCTTTACCTCCAGTTGTTTGTAGGAGGTCTCATGTTTTATTTACGTTATTTGTGTTTGTTTGGTTCGTCTTTACCTCCAGTTGTTTGTAGGAGGGCTGATGTCTTGTTTACGTTATTTCTGTTTGTTTGGATCGTCTTTACCTCCAGTTGTTTGTAGGAGGTCTCATGTCTTATTTACGTTATTTGTGTTTGTTTGGTTCGTCTTTACCTCCAGTTGTTTGTAGGAGGGATCATGTCTTATTTACGTTATTTGTGTTTGTTTGGTTCGTCTTTACCTCCAGTTGTTTGTAGGAGGGATCATGTCTTATTTACGTTATTTGTGTTTGTTTGGTTCGTCTTTACCTCCAGTTGTTTGTAGGAGGTCTCATGTTTTATTTACGTTATTTGTGTTTGTTTGGTTCGTCTTTACCTCCAGTTGTTTGTAGGAGGGATCATGTCTTATTTACGTTATTTGTGTTTGTTTGGTTCGTCTTTACCTCCAGTTGTTTGTAGGAGGTCTCATGTCTTATTTACGTTATTTGTGTTTGTTTGGTTCGTCTTTACCTCCAGTTGTTTGTAGGAGGGATCATGTCTTATTTACGTTATTTGTGTTTGTTTGGTTCGTCTTTACCTCCAGTTGTTTGTAGGAGGGATCATGTCTTATTTACGTTATTTGTGTTTGTTTGGTTCGTCTTTACCTCCAGTTGTTTGTAGGAGGGATCATGTCTTATTTACGTTATTTGTGTTTGTTTGGTTCGTCTTTACCTCCAGTTGTTTGTAGGAGGGATCATATCTTATTTATGTTATTTGTGTTTGTTTGGATCGTCTTTACCTCCAGTTGTTTGTAGGAGGTCTCATGTCTTATTTACGTTATTTGTGTTTGTTTGGTTCGTCTTTACCTCCAGTTGTTTGTAGGAGGGATCATGTCTTATTTACGTTATTTGTGTTTGTTTGGTTCGTCTTTACCTCCAGTTGTTTGTAGGAGGGATCATGTCTTATTTACGTTATTTGTGTTTGTTTGGTTCGTCTTTACCTCCAGTTGTTTGTAGGAGGTCTCATGTTTTATTTACGTTATTTGTGTTTGTTTGGTTCGTCTTTACCTCCAGTCGTTTGTAGGAGGGATCATGTCTTATTTACGTTATTTGTGTTTGTTTGGTTCGTCTTTACCTCCAGTTGTTTGTAGGAGGGATCATGTCTTATTTATGTTATTTGTGTTTGTTTGGTTCGTCTTTACCTCCAGTTGTTTGTAGGTGGTCTCATGTCTTATTTACGTTATTTGTGTTTGTTTGGTTCGTCTTTACCTCCAGTTGTTTGTAGGAGGGATCATGTCTTATTTATGTTATTTGTGTTTGTTTGGTTCGTCTTTACCTCCAGTTGTTTGTAGGAGGGATCATGTCTTATTTACGTTATTTGTGTTTGTTTGGTTCGTCTTTACCTCCAGTTGTTTGTAGGAGGTCTCATGTTTTATTTACGTTATTTGTGTTTGTTTGGTTCGTCTTTACCTCCAGTTGTTTGTAGGAGGGCTGATGTCTTGTTTACGTTATTTGTGTTTGTTTGGTTCGTCTTTACCTCCAGTTGTTTGTAGGAGGGATCATGTCTTCTTTATGTTATTTGTGTTTGTTTGGTTCGTCTTTACCTCCAGTTGTTTGTAGGAGGTCTCATGTCTTATTTACGTTATTTGTGTTTGTTTGGTTCGTCTTTACCTGCAGTTGTTTGTAGGAGGTCTCATGTTTTATTTACGTTATTTGTGTTTGTTTGGTTCGTCTTTACCTCCAGTTGTTTGTAGGAGGGATCATGTCTTATTTACGTTATTTGTGTTTGTTTGGTTCGTCTTTACCTCCAGTTGTTTGTAGGAGGGATCATGTCTTATTTACGTTATTTGTGTTTGTTTGGTTCGTCTTTACCTCCAGTTGTTTGTAGGAGGTCTCATGTTTTATTTACGTTATTTGTGTTTGTTTGGTTCGTCTTTACCTCCAGTTGTTTGTAGGAGGGCTGATGTCTTGTTTACGTTATTTGTGTTTGTTTGGTTCGTCTTTACCTCCAGTTGTTTGTAGGAGGGATCATGTCTTCTTTATGTTATTTGTGTTTGTTTGGTTCGTCTTTACCCCCAGTTGTTTGTAGGAGGGATCATGTCTTATTTACGTTATTTGTGTTTGTTTGGTTCGTCTTTACCTCCAGTTGTTTGTAGGAGGGATCATGTCTTATTTACGTTATTTGTGTTTGTTTGGTTCGTCTTTACCTCCAGTTGTTTGTAGGAGGGATCATGTCTTATTTACGTTATTTGTGTTTGTTTGGTTCGTCTTTACCTCCAGTTGTTTGTAGGAGGTCTCATGTCTTATTTACGTTATTTGTGTTTGTTTGGTTCGTCTTTACCTCCAGTTGTTTGTAGGAGGGATCATGTCTTATTTACGTTATTTGTGTTTGTTTGGTTCGTCTTTACCTCCAGTTGTTTGTAGGAGGGATCATGTCTTATTTACGTTATTTGTGTTTGTTTGGTTCGTCTTTACCTCCAGTTGTTTGTAGGAGGGATCATGTCTTATTTACGTTATTTGTGTTGGTTTGGTTCGTCTTTACCTCCAGTTGTTTGTAGGAGGGATCATATCTTATTTATGTTATTTGTGTTTGTTTGGATCGTCTTTACCTCCAGTTGTTTGTAGGAGGTCTCATGTCTTATTTACGTTATTTGTGTTTGTTTGGTTCGTCTTTACCTCCAGTTGTTTGTAGGAGGGATCATGTCTTATTTACGTTATTTGTGTTTGTTTGGTTCGTCTTTACCTCCAGTTGTTTGTAGGAGGGATCATGTCTTATTTACGTTATTTGTGTTTGTTTGGTTCGTCTTTACCTCCAGTTGTTTGTAGGAGGGATCATGTCTTATTTACGTTATTTGTGTTTGTTTGGTTCGTCTTTACCTCCAGTTGTTTGTAGGAGGTCTCATGTCTTATTTACGTTATTGTGTTTGTTTGGTTCGTCTTTACCTCCAGTTTTTTGTAGGAGGGATCATGTCTTATTTACGTTATTTGTGTTTGTTTGGTTCGTCTTTACCTCCAGTTGTTTGTAGGAGGGATCATGTCTTATTTACGTTATTTGTGTTTGTTTGGTTCGTCTGTACCTCCAGTCGTTTGTAGGAGGGATCATGTCTTATTTACGTTATTTGTGTTTGTTTGGTTCGTCTTTACCTCCAGTTGTTTGTAGGAGGGCTGATGTCTTATTTATGTTATTTGTGTTTGTTTGGTTCGTCTTTACCTCCAGTTGTTTGTAGGTGGTCTCATGTCTTATTTACGTTATTTGTGTTTGTTTGGTTCGTCTTTACCTCCAGTTGTTTGTAGGAGGGATCATGTCTTATTTACGTTATTTGTGTTTGTTTGGTTCGTCTTTACCTCCAGTTGTTTGTAGGAGGGATCATGTCTTATTTACGTTATTTGTGTTTGTTTGGTTCGTCTTTACCTCCAGTTGTTTGTAGGAGGGATCATGTCTTATTTACGTTATTTGTGTTTGTTTGGTTCGTCTTTACCTCCAGTTGTTTGTAGGAGGGATCATGTCTTATTTATGTTATTTGTGTTTGTTTGGTTCGTCTTTACCTCCAGTTGTTTGTAGGAGGGCTGATGTCTTATTTACGTTATTTGTGTTTGTTTGGTTCGTCTTTACCTCCAGTTGTTTGTAGGAGGGCTGATGTCTTATTTACGTCATTTGTGTTTGTTTGGTTCGTCTTTACCTCCAGTTGTTTGTAGGAGGGCTGATGTCTTATTTACGTTATTTGTGTTTGTTTGGTTCGTCTTTACCTCCAGTTGTTTGTAGGAGGGATCATGTCTTATTTACGTTATTTGTGTTTGTTTTGTTCGTCTTTACCTCCAGTTGTTTGTAGGAGGTCTCATGTTTTATTTACGTTATTTGTGTTTGTTTGGTTCGTCTTTACCTCCAGTTGTTTGTAGGAGGGCTGATGTCTTGTTTACGTTATTTGTGTTTGTTTGGTTCGTCTTTACCTCCAGTTGTTTGTAGGAGGGATCATGTCTTCTTTATGTTATTTGTGTTTGTTTGGTTCGTCTTTACCTCCAGTTGTTTGTAGGAGGTCTCATGTCTTATTTACGTTATTTGTGTTTGTTTGGTTCGTCTTTACCTCCAGTTGTTTGTAGGAGGGATCATGTCTTATTTACGTTATTTGTGTTTGTTTGGTTCGTCTTTACCTCCAGTTGTTTGTAGGAGGGATCATGTCTTATTTATGTTATTTGTGTTTGTTTGGTTCGTCTTTACCTCCAGTTGTTTGTAGGAGGTCTCATGTCTTATTTACGTTATTGTGTTTGTTTGGTTCGTCTTTACCTCCAGTTTTTTGTAGGAGGGATCATGTCTTATTTACGTTATTTGTGTTTGTTTGGTTCGTCTTTACCTCCAGTTGTTTGTAGGAGGGATCATGTCTTATTTACGTTATTTGTGTTTGTTTGGTTCGTCTGTACCTCCAGTCGTTTGTAGGAGGGATCATGTCTTATTTACGTTATTTGTGTTTGTTTGGTTCGTCTTTACCTCCAGTTGTTTGTAGGAGGGATCATGTCTTATTTATGTTATTTGTGTTTGTTTGGTTCGTCTTTACCTCCAGTTGTTTGTAGGAGGGCTGATGTCTTATTTACGTTATTTGTGTTTGTTTGGTTCGTCTTTACCTCCAGTTGTTTGTAGGAGGGCTGATGTCTTATTTACGTCATTTGTGTTTGTTTGGTTCGTCTTTACCTCCAGTTGTTTGTAGGAGGGCTGATGTCTTATTTACGTTATTTGTGTTTGTTTGGTTCGTCTTTACCTCCAGTTGTTTGTAGGAGGGATCATGTCTTATTTACGTTATTTGTGTTTGTTTTGTTCGTCTTTACCTCCAGTTGTTTGTAGGAGGTCTCATGTTTTATTTACGTTATTTGTGTTTGTTTGGTTCGTCTTTACCTCCAGTTGTTTGTAGGAGGGCTGATGTCTTGTTTACGTTATTTGTGTTTGTTTGGTTCGTCTTTACCTCCAGTTGTTTGTAGGAGGGATCATGTCTTCTTTATGTTATTTGTGTTTGTTTGGTTCGTCTTTACCTCCAGTTGTTTGTAGGAGGTCTCATGTCTTATTTACGTTATTTGTGTTTGTTTGGTTCGTCTTTACCTCCAGTTGTTTGTAGGAGGGATCATGTCTTATTTACGTTATTTGTGTTTGTTTGGTTCGTCTTTACCTCCAGTTGTTTGTAGGAGGGATCATGTCTTATTTATGTTATTTGTGTTTGTTTGGTTCGTCTTTACCTCCAGTTGTTTGTAGGAGGTCTCATGTCTTATTTACGTTATTGTGTTTGTTTGGTTCGTCTTTACCTCCAGTTTTTTGTAGGAGGGATCATGTCTTATTTACGTTATTTGTGTTTGTTTGGTTCGTCTTTACCTCCAGTTGTTTGTAGGAGGGATCATGTCTTATTTACGTTATTTGTGTTTGTTTGGTTCGTCTGTACCTCCAGTCGTTTGTAGGAGGGATCATGTCTTATTTACGTTATTTGTGTTTGTTTGGTTCGTCTTTACCTCCAGTTGTTTGTAGGAGGGATCATGTCTTATTTATGTTATTTGTGTTTGTTTGGTTCGTCTTTACCTCCAGTTGTTTGTAGGTGGTCTCATGTCTTATTTACGTTATTTGTGTTTGCTTGGTTCGTCTTTACCTCCAGTTGTTTGTAGGAGGGATCATGTCTTATTTACGTTATTTGTGTTTGTTTGGTTCGTCTTTACCTCCAGTTGTTTGTAGGAGGGATCATGTCTTATTTACGTTATTTGTGTTTGTTTGGTTCGTCTTTACCTCCAGTTGTTTGTAGGAGGGATCATGTCTTATTTACGTTATTTGTGTTTGTTTGGTTCGTCTTTACCTCCAGTTGTTTGTAGGAGGGATCATGTCTTATTTATGTTATTTGTGTTTGTTTGGTTCGTCTTTACCTCCAGTTGTTTGTAGGAGGGCTGATGTCTTATTTACGTTATTTGTGTTTGTTTGGTTCGTCTTTACCTCCAGTTGTTTGTAGGAGGGCTGATGTCTTATTTACGTCATTTGTGTTTGTTTGGTTCGTCTTTACCTCCAGTTGTTTGTAGGAGGGCTGATGTCTTATTTACGTTATTTGTGTTTGTTTGGTTCGTCTTTACCTCCAGTTGTTTGTAGGAGGGATCATGTCTTATTTACGTTATTTGTGTTTGTTTTGTTCGTCTTTACCTCCAGTTGTTTGTAGGAGGTCTCATGTTTTATTTACGTTATTTGTGTTTGTTTGGTTCGTCTTTACCTCCAGTTGTTTGTAGGAGGGCTGATGTCTTGTTTACGTTATTTGTGTTTGTTTGGTTCGTCTTTACCTCCAGTTGTTTGTAGGAGGGATCATGTCTTCTTTATGTTATTTGTGTTTGTTTGGTTCGTCTTTACCTCCAGTTGTTTGTAGGAGGTCTCATGTCTTATTTACGTTATTTGTGTTTGTTTGGTTCGTCTTTACCTCCAGTTGTTTGTAGGAGGGATCATGTCTTATTTACGTTATTTGTGTTTGTTTGGTTCGTCTTTACCTCCAGTTGTTTGTAGGAGGGATCATGTCTTATTTACGTTATTTGTGTTTGTTTGGTTCGTCTTTACCTCCAGTTGTTTGTAGGAGGTCTCATGTCTTATTTACGTTATTTGTGTTTGTTTGGTTCCTCTTTACCTCCAGTTGTTTGTAGGAGGGATCATGTCTTATTTACGTTATTTGTGTTTGTTTGGTTCGTCTTTACCTCCAGTTGTTTGTAGGAGGGATCATGTCTTATTTACGTTATTTGTGTTTGTTTGGTTCGTCTTTACCTCCAGTTGTTTGTAGGAGGGATCATGTCTTATTTACGTTATTTGTGTTTGTTTGGTTCGTCTTTACCTCCAGTTGTTTGTAGGAGGGATCATATCTTATTTATGTTATTTGTGTTTGTTTGGATCGTCTTTACCTCCAGTTGTTTGTAGGAGGTCTCATGTCTTATTTACGTTATTTGTGTTTGTTTGGTTCGTCTTTACCTCCAGTTGTTTGTAGGAGGGATCATGTCTTATTTACGTTATTTGTGTTTGTTTGGTTCGTCTTTACCTCCAGTTGTTTGTAGGAGGGATCATGTCTTATTTACGTTATTTGTGTTTGTTTGGTTCGTCTTTACCTCCAGTTGTTTGTAGGATGGATCATGTCTTATTTATGTTATTTGTGTTTGTTTGGTTCGTCTTTACCTCCAGTTGTTTGTAGGAGGTCTCATGTCTTATTTACGTTATTGTGTTTGTTTGGTTCGTCTTTACCTCCAGTTTTTTGTAGGAGGGATCATGTCTTATTTACGTTATTTGTGTTTGTTTGGTTCGTCTTTACCTCCAGTTGTTTGTAGGAGGGATCATGTCTTATTTACGTTATTTGTGTTTGTTTGGTTCGTCTGTACCTCCAGTCGTTTGTAGGAGGGATCATGTCTTATTTACGTTATTTGTGTTTGTTTTGTTCGTCTTTACCTCCAGTTGTTTGTAGGAGGGATCATGTCTTATTTATGTTATTTGTGTTTGTTTGGTTCGTCTTTACCTCCAGTTGTTTGTAGGTGGTCTCATGTCTTATTTACGTTATTTGTGTTTGTTTGGTTCGTCTTTACCTCCAGTTGTTTGTAGGAGGGATCATGTTTTATTTACGTTATTTGTGTTTGTTTGGTTCGTCTTTACCTCCAGTTGTTTGTAGGAGGGATCATGTCTTATTTACGTTATTTGTGTTTGTTTGGTTCGTCTTTACCTCCAGTTGTTTGTAGGAGGGATCATGTCTTATTTACGTTATTTGTGTTTGTTTGGTTCGTCTTTACCTCCAGTTGTTTGTAGGAGGGTTCATGTCTTATTTATGTTATTTGTGTTTGTTTGGTTCGTCTTTACCTGCAGTTGTTTGTAGGAGGGATCATGTCTTATTTACGTTATTTGTGTTTGTTTGGTTCGTCTTTACCTCCAGTTGTTTGTAGGAGGGATCATGTCTTATTTACGTTATTTGTGTTTGTTTGGTTCGTCTTTACCTCCAGTTGTTTGTAGGAGGGCTGATGTCTTATTTACGTTATTTGTGTTTGTTTGGTTCGTCTTTACCTCCAGTTGTTTGTAGGAGGGATCATGTCTTATTTACGTTATTTGTGTTTGTTTGGTTCGTCTTTACCTCCAGTTGTTTGTAGGAGGGCTGATGTCTTATTTACGTTATTTGTGTTTGTTTGGTTCGTCTTTACCTCCAGTTGTTTGTAGGAGGGCTGATGTCTTATTTACGTCATTTGTGTTTGTTTGGTTCGTCTTTACCTCCAGTTGTTTGTAGGAGGGCTGATGTCTTATATACGTTATTTGTGTTTGTTTGGTTCGTCTTTACCTCCAGTTGTTTGTAGGAGGGATCATGTCTTATTTACGTTATTTGTGTTTGTTTTGTTCGTCTTTACCTCCAGTTGTTTGTAGGAGGGCTGATGTCTTATTTACGTTATTTGTGTTTGTTTGGTTCGTCTTTACCTCCAGTTGTTTGTAGGAGGGATCATGTCTTATTTACGTTATTTGTGTTTGTTTGGTTCGTCTTTACCTCCAGTTGTTTGTAGGAGGGATCATGTCTTATTTACGTTATTTGTGTTTGTTTGGTTCGTCTTTACCTCCAGTTGTTTGTAGGAGGGATCATGTCTTATTTATGTTATTTGTGTTTGTTTGGTTCGTCTTTACCTCCAGTTGTTTGTAAGAGGGTTCATGTCTTATTTATGTTATTTGTGTTTGTTTGGTTCGTCTTTACCTCCAGTTGTTTGTAGGAGGGATCATGTCTTATTTACGTTATTGTGTTTGTTTGGTTCGTCTTTACCTCCAGTTGTTTGTAGGAGGGATCATGTCTTATTTACGTTATTTGTGTTTGTTTGGTTCGTCTTTACCTCCAGTTGTTTGTAGGAGGGATCATGTCTTATTTACGTTATTTGTGTTTGTTTGGTTCGTCTGTACCTCCAGTCGTTTGTAGGAGGGATCATGTCTTATTTACGTTATTTGTGTTTGTTTGGTTCGTCTTTACCTCCAGTTGTTTGTAGGAGGGATCATGTCTTATTTATGTTATTTGTGTTTGTTTGGTTCGTCTTTACCTCCAGTTGTTTGTAGGTGGTCTCATGTCTTATTTACGTTATTTGTGTTTGTTTGGTTCGTCTTTACCTCCAGTTGTTTGTAGGAGGGATCATGTCTTATTTACGTTATTTGTGTTTGTTTGGTTCGTCTTTACCTCCAGTTGTTTGTAGGAGGGATCATGTCTTATTTACGTTATTTGTGTTTGTTTGGTTCGTCTTTACCTCCAGTTGTTTGTAGGAGGGATCATGTCTTATTTATGTTATTTGTGTTTGTTTGGTTCGTCTTTACCTCCAGTTGTTTGTAGGAGGGATCATGTCTTATTTACGTTATTTGTGTTTGTTTGGTTCGTCTTTACCTCCAGTTGTTTGTAGGAGGTCTCATGTTTTATTTACGTTATTTGTGTTTGTTTGGTTCGTCTTTACCCCCAGTTGTTTGTAGGAGGGATCATGTCTTATTTACGTTATTTGTGTTTGTTTGGTTCGTCTTTACCTCCAGTTGTTTGTAGGAGGGATCATGTCTTATTTACGTTATTTGTGTTTGTTTGGTTCGTCTTTACCTCCAGTTGTTTGTAGGAGGTCTCATGTTTTATTTACGTTATTTGTGTTTGTTTGGTTCGTCTTTACCTCCAGTTGTTTGTAGGAGGGCTGATGTCTTGTTTACGTTATTTGTGTTTGTTTGGTTCGTCTTTACCTCCAGTTGTTTGTAGGAGGGATCATGTCTTCTTTATGTTATTTGTGTTTGTTTGGTTCGTCTTTACCTCCAGTTGTTTGTAGGAGGTCTCATGTCTTATTTACGTTATTTGTGTTTGTTTGGTTCGTCTTTACCTCCAGTTGTTTGTAGGAGGGATCATGTCTTATTTACGTTATTTGTGTTTGTTTGGTTCGTCTTTACCTCCAGTTGTTTGTAGGAGGGATCATGTCTTATTTACGTTATTTGTGTTTGTTTGGTTCGTCTTTACCTCCAGTTGTTTGTAGGAGGGATCATGTCTTATTTACGTTATTTGTGTTTGTTTGGTTCGTCTTTACCTCCAGTTGTTTGTAGGAGGGATCATGTCTTATTTACGTTATTTGTGTTTGTTTGGTTCGTCTTTACCTCCAGTTGTTTGTAGGAGGGATCATGTCTTATTTACGTTATTTGTGTTTGTTTGGTTCGTCTTTACCTCCAGTTGTTTGTAGGAGGGATCATGTCTTATTTACGTTATTTGTGTTTGTTTGGTTCGTCTTTACCTCCAGTTGTTTGTAGGAGGGATCATGTCTTATTTACGTTATTTGTGTTTGTTTGGTTCGTCTTTACCTCCAGTTGTTTGTAGGAGGGATCATGTCTTATTTATGTTATTTGTGGTTGTTTGGTTCGTCTTTACCTCCAGTTGTTTGTAGGAGGTCTCATGTCTTATTTACGTTATTTGTGTTTGTATGGTTCGTCTTTACCTCCAGTTGTTTGTAGGAGGGATCATGTCTTATTTACGTTATTTGTGTTTGTTTGGTTCGTCTTTACCTCCAGTTGTTTGTAGGAGGGATCATGTCTTATTTACGTTATTTGTGTTTGTTTGGTTCGTCTTTACCTCCAGTTGTTGGTAGGAGGGATCATGTCTTATTTACGTTATTTGTGTTTGTTTGGTTCGTCTTTACCTCCAGTTGTTTGTAGGAGGGATCATGTCTTATTTACGTTATTTGTGTTTGTTCGGTTCGTCTTTACCTCCAGTTGTTTGTAGGAGGGATCTTGTCTTATTTACGTTATTTGTGTTTGTTTTGTTCGTCTTTACCTCCAGTTGTTTGTAGGAGGGATCATGTCTTATTTACGTTATTTGTGTTTGTTTGGTTCGTCTTTACCTCCAGTTGTTTGTAGGAGGGATCATGTCTTATTTACGTTATTTGTGTTTGTTTGGTTCGTCTTTACCTCCAGTTGTTTGTAGGAGGGATCATGTCTTATTTACGTTATTTGTGTTTGTTTGGTTCGTCTTTACCTCCAGTTGTTTGTAGGAGGGATCATGTCTTATTTACGTTATTTGTGTTTGTTTGGTTCGTCTTTACCTCCAGTTGTTTGTAGGAGGGATCATGTCTTATTTACGTTATTTGTGTTTGTTTGGTTCGTCTTTACCTCCAGTTGTTTGTAGGAGGGATCATGTCTTATTTACGTTATTTGTCTTTGTTTGGTTCGTCTTTACCTCCAGTTGTTTGTAGGAGGGATCATGTCTTATTTACGTTATTTGTGTTTGTTTGGTTCGTCTTTACCTCCAGTTGTTTGTAGGAGGGATCATGTCTTATTTACGTTATTTGTGTTTGTTTGGTTCGTCTTTACCTCCAGTTGTTTGTAGGAGGGATCATGTCTTATTTACGTTATTTGTGTTTGTTTGGTTCGTCTTTACCTCCAGTTGTTTGTAGGAGGGATCATGTCTTATTTACGTTATTTGTGTTTGTTTGGTTCGTCTTTACCTCCAGTTGTTTGTAGGAGGGCTGATGTCTTATTTACGTTATTTGTGTTTGTTTGGTTCGTCTTTACCTCCAGTTGTTTGTAGGAGGGATCATGTCTTATTTACGTTATTTGTGTTTGTTTGGTTCGTCTTTACCTCCAGTTGTTTGTAGGAGGGCTGATGTCTTATTTACGTTATTTGTGTTTGTTTGGTTCGTCTTTACCTCCAGTTGTTTGTAGGAGGGATCATGTCTTATTTACGTTATTTGTGTTTGTTTGGTTCGTCTTTACCTCCAGTTGTTTGTAGGAGGGATCATGTCTTATTTACGTTATTTGTGTTTGTTTGGTTCGTCTTTACCTCCAGTTGTTTGTAGGAGGGATCATGTCTTATTTACGTTATTTGTGGTTGTTTGGTTCGTCTTTACCTCCAGTTGTTTGTAGGAGGGATCATGTCTTATTTACGTTATTTGTGTTTGTTTGGTTCGTCTTTACCTCCAGTTGTTTGTAGGAGGGATCATGTCTTATTTACGTTATTTGTGTTTGTTTGGTTCGTCTTTACCTCCAGTTGTTTGTAGGAGGGATCATGTCTTATTTACGTTATTTGTGTTTGTTTGGTTCGTCTTTACCTCCAGTTGTTTGTAGGAGGGATCATGTCTTATTTACGTTATTTGTGTTTGTTTGGTTCGTCTTTACCTCCAGTTGTTTGTAGGAGGGATCATGTCTTATTTACGTTATTTGTGTTTGTTTGGTTCGTCTTTACCTCCAGTTGTTTGTAGGAGGGATCATGTCTTATTTACGTTATTTGTGTTTGTTTGGTTCGTCTTTACCTCCAGTTGTTTGTAGGAGGGATCATGTCTTATTTACGTTATTTGTGTTTGTTTGGTTCGTCTTTACCTCCAGTTGTTTGTAGGAGGGATCATGTCTTATTTACGTTATTTGTGTTTGTTTGGTTCGTCTTTACCTCCAGTTGTTTGTAGGAGGGATCATGTCTTATTTACGTTATTTGTGTTTGTTTGGTTCGTCTTTACCTCCAGTTGTTTGTAGGAGGGATCATGTCTTATTTACGTTATTTGTGTTTGTTTGGTTCGTCTTTACCTCCAGTTGTTTGTAGGAGGGATCATGTCTTATTTACGTTATTTGTGTTTGTTTGGTTCGTCTTTACCTCCAGTTGTTTGTAGGAGGGATCATGTCTTATTTACGTTATTTGTGTTTGTTTGGTTCGTCTTTACCTCCAGTTGTTTGTAGGAGGGATCATGTCTTATTTACGTTATTTGTGTTTGTTTGGTTCGTCTTTACCTCCAGTTGTTTGTAGGAGGGATCATGTCTTATTTACGTTATTTGTGTTTGTTTGGTTCGTCTTTACCTCCAGTTGTTTGTAGGAGGGATCATGTCTTATTTACGTTATTTGTGTTTGTTTGGTTCGTCTTTACCTCCAGTTGTTTGTAGGAGGGATCATGTCTTATTTACGTTATTTGTGTTTGTTTGGTTCGTCTTTACCTCCAGTTGTTTGTAGGAGGGATCATGTCTTATTTACGTTATTTGTGGTTTGTTTGGTTCGTCTTTACCTCCAGTTGTTTGTAGGAGGGATCATGTCTTATTTACGTTATTTGTGTTTGTTTGGTTCGTCTTTACCTCCAGTTGTTTGTAGGAGGGATCATGTCTTATTTACGTTATTTGTGTTTGTTTGGTTCGTCTTTACCTCCAGTTGTTTGTAGGAGGGATCATGTCTTATTTACGTTATTTGTGTTTGTTTGGTTCGTCTTTACCTCCAGTTGTTTGTAGGAGGGATCATGTCTTATTTACGTTATTTGTGTTTGTTTGGTTCGTCTTTACCTCCAGTTGTTTGTAGGAGGGATCATGTCTTATTTACGTTATTTGTGTTTGTTTGGTTCGTCTTTACCTCCAGTTGTTTGTAGGAGGGATCATGTCTTATTTACGTTATTTGTGTTTGTTTGGTTCGTCTTTACCTCCAGTTGTTTGTAGGAGGGATCATGTCTTATTTACGTTATTTGTGTTGTTTGGTTCGTCTTTACCTCCAGTTGTTTGTAGGAGGGATCATGTCTTATTTACGTTATTTGTGTTTGTTTGGTTCGTCTTTACCTCCAGTTGTTTGTAGGAGGGATCATGTCTTATTTACGTTATTTGTGTTTGTTTGGTTCGTCTTTACCTCCAGTTGTTTGTAGGAGGGATCATGTCTTATTTACGTATTTGTGTTTGTTTGGTTCGTCTTTACCTCCAGTTTTTGTAGGAGGGATCATGTCTTATTTACGTTATTTGTGTTTGTTGGTTCGTCTTTACCTCCAGTTGTTTGTAGGAGGGATCATCTTATTTACGTTATTTGTGTTTGTTTGGTCGTCTTTTACCTCCAGTTGTTTGTAGGAGGGATCATGTCTTATTACTGTTATTTGTGTTTGTTTGGTTCGTCTTTACTCCAGTTGTTTGTAGGAGGGATCATGTCTTATATACGTTATTATACTTCGGTACTGTACAATTGGTTCGTCTTTACCTCCAGTTGTTTTAGAGGGATCATGTCTTACGTTATTTGTGTTTGTTTGGTTCGTCTTTACCTCCAGTTGTTTTTAGGAGGGATCATGTCTTATTTACGTTATTTGTGTTTGTTTGGTTCGTCTTTACCTCCAGTTGTTTGTAGGAGGGATCATGTCTTATTTACGTTATTTGTGTTTGTTTGGTTCGTCTTTACCTCCAGTTGTTTGTAGGAGGAATCATGTCTTATTTACGTTATTTGTGTTTGTTTGGTTCGTCTTTACCTCCAGTTGTTTGTAGCAGGGATCATGTCTTATTTACGTTATTTGTGTTTGTTTGGTTCGTCTTTACCTCCAGTTGTTTGTAGGAGGGATCATGTCTTATTTACGTTATTTGTGTTTGTTTGTGTTTACTGGTGTCTCACACATATGTTGCTATGTTTTTGTTTTGTTTTTGACAGTTTCGTTGAATTATCCATTTTTGATTGCCCCCTTCGGTATTCTCTAACGCCTTTTAAATTACAAAATCAAACAGGGTGGAAGTTAAATTACAAAATCAAACAGGACCGAAGATGAATTCAAAATCTGAGCGGAAATCGGTTAAATTACAAAATCAAACAGGACCGAGATTAAATTCAAAATCTGAGCGGATATCTGTTAAATTACAAAATTAAACAGGACCTAAGCTAAATTACAAGGTCAATCAGGGCCTAAATTAAATTACAAAATCAAACAGGACCTCAGTTTAATTACAAAATCAAACAGGACCTAAGTTAAATTACAAAATCAAACAGGACCTAAGGTAGATTACAAAATATACAGGACCTAAGTTAGATTACAAATCCGACCGGACATATGTTAAATTATAAAATCAAACAGGACCTAAGTTAAATTACAAAATCCGACCGGACATCTGTTAAATTATAAAATCACGCAGGACCTAAGTTAAATTACAAAATCCGGCCGGACATCTGTTAAGTTATGAAATCAAACAGGACCTAAGTTAAATTACAAAATCCGGCCGGACATCTGTTAAATTATAAAATTCGATCGGACATCTGTTAAATTACAAAATCAAAGAGAACATATAAGCTAAGTTACAAAATGTGACAGGAAATCTTTTAAATTACATGTGTAAATTATAAAACTGACAGGGCATATGCTAAATGAGAAAAACATGACCGAACGTCTGTTAAGCTAAAACACACGACCTGACATCTGTTAAGATAAGAAAACACGACCGGACATCTGTTAGGCTAAAGCACACAACCTGGCATCTGTTAAGCTAAGACACGACCGGACATCTGTAAGGCTACAAAACACGACTTGACATCTGTTAAACTAAAGCACGACCGGACATCTGTTAGGCTATAAAGCACGACCGGACATCTGTTAGGCTGAAAAACACGACTGGATATCTGTTAGCCTAAGGCACACGACCGGATATCTTTAAGCTAAACACACGACCGGACATCTTTAAGCTAAAACACACGAACGGACATCTGTTAAGCTGAAAAACACGACCGGACATATGTTAAGCTAACACACACCACCAGACCTCTGTTAGGCTATAAAAAACACGACCGGACATCTGTTAGGCTAAAAAAAACCACTAGACAACTGTTAAGCTAAAACACACGACCAGACATCTGTTAAGCTAAAGCATACGACCAGACCTCTGTTAGGCTAAAAAACAAGACCGGACATCTGTTAGGCTAAAGCACACGACCAGACATCTGTTAGGCTAAAAAACACGACCAGACATCTGTTAAGCTAACATACACGACCAGACATCTGTTAAGCTAAAACACACGACTAAAACACACGACCAGACATATGTTACGCTAAAATACACGACCAGACATTTGTTAAGCTAAAATACACGACCAGATATATGTAGGGCTAAAAAACACGATCAGACATCTGTTAAGCTAAAAAACACGACCAGACATCTGTTAAGCTAAAACACACGACTAAAACACACGACCAGACATATGTTACGCTAAAATACACGACCAGACATATGTTAAGCTAAAATACACGACCAGATATATGTAGGGCTAAAAAACACGACCAGGCATCTGTTGAGCTACAATACACGACTAAAACACACGACCAGACATATGTGACGCTAAAACACACGACCACACATCTGTTACGCTAAAACACACGACCACACATCTGTTACACTAAAACACACGACCAGACATCTGTTACACTAAAACACACGACCAGACATCTGTTACGCTAAAACACACGACCACACATCTGTTACTCTAAAACACACGACCACACATCTGTTACGCTAAAACACACGACCACACATCTGTTACTCTAAAACACACGACCACACATCTGTTACACTAAAACACACGACCAGACATTTGTTACACTAAAACACACGACCAGACATCTGTTACGCTAAAACACACGACCACACACCTGTTAAGCTAGGATACCCAACCTGACATCTGTTAGGCTAAACAAACACGATCAGACATCTGCTAGGCTAAAGCACACCACCGGACATCTGTTAAGCTAAAGAACACGACCGGACATTTGTTAAATTGCAAAATAAATAGAATCAACTTTTGCGACTACGGTTTGTAATGCATAAGACAAGAAATAGCTTACATTTATTTTACAGTGTGATCAACGATATACCGTTACGGTCTTCTGTGGAGGTGGACATCAATAAATATCAATCTGAGGCTAGTTGTTTTCCCGAGGGCATGGATCCGATGGAATCCTACGCATCTCAGGTTGACAAGGTTTAATTATAACGAAGAAACAGACACAAGCAAGAAACGAATAATTGTCATGCAATAATCAAGAAATAATTCATGGCAGGCATAGAGTTGTGCAAATTTACACATGGGCTGGGCCTTTATATTCGAATTTTACCCCGAGCGAAAGCGAGGGGTAAAATCTAAGAATATAAAGGCCCAGCCAATGTGTAAATTTGCACAACTCTATTCCTGCCATCAATTATTTCGATTCTAATAGTACAAATACGGTAATTTTTACCCATTCGTGAACTGTATACACACGGCATTTGGTGGCTGTTCCATTTACCTCCTTCGGAAATTTTGAATTGATTTTGAATTATTTGTATTTGAACGAGATATTTTAAAACAAAGATATGGATGTTAACATGAAAAACATATTTATTGTGTATTTTCCAACATAGATTCGATTAAACAATTCCTGCATAAAAATATTTTAAAAAAAGTCGGTGTTCATTCGTTCATCATTTCGTGCGCTAACAAGATGGTGGAGCGGAGTTGTCAAACATAGTATCGAACACTTGAACAGTTGTTGATAATCGACAATTATTGTTAGATATGAAATAAAAAAAATAAATGCCAATGGAAAAAAAAGCTTGTATTGTTGACATAAAAAAAATTCCGGAATAAATACTTAAGACAACCATCTATCGACTTTGACTTTTGTAATATATCGTCATCCTGTGACGTTGTTTACAAGGGACGCTGATTGACACAAGCTGGTTATTGATTTATTTTACGATTTTGTGAGCATTTTACTTGTTTGAGTAGCAAAATTCAAAATGCCATCAAATTGGAAAATATCAGTAACTTAATTACATCACCGTGAACATGAAGGTTAGTGCATTTTCCGGTTATTCATGGCCGACACATATCACTGGAATGTATGTGTGCGTACTAGGGATCCCCAAATGTAAATTTTCAAAACAAATGATAAAAAAATACTTAGCTACAGAATATTTATTTATAACTGAGGTGAAATTTTTATTTTAAGGACTTTAAAAATACGTTATATGCCGGTGTTTTGTTTGTTTAAACTCGGTCGTCACGGTAATTTCACAGCGGGAGTCACACCGGAACAGCCAGATTTGTTGTGTACTGCATTTGCGCTAAATATAGAGTTGTTGAGTATTATCGTGTGTGCCGTATTAGAGACGTCATATTAGAATTACATTTATTAAATGTACGAAACACATGGTAATAAATACTAAAAGTAACACTTGAATTTGAAATATGGCGTGAACGTGAAAGAGGACACCCTTTAAACAGAATGGAATGAATGACGATTGATTTTGTTCGTTTAAGTTAAGTTGACAGCTATTTTAGACTATTTGACACTGTTGGATAACAATAATATACGTGCATTAATAAATGACTTCAGATAATGTCTTTTTTGATTGGCTGACGTCCCTAGTAATGTTCTTTGATACAATGTTATATTCAACGCGCAAAAAGTCAGGAGAGTTGAACATAACATTCCAACGCTCTTCCAGACCCCTTAAAATAGAAATGGTGTTTCCCAATAATCTTAAAAGTAGTAGCCAATCATCATGGGGTTAAGTTTTGTCATCGACTAATCAGATGCGTTCTTACTAATTACCTTCGGTACACAATTACATTAATAATGGCAGACGTTGGGCAGATAGGGGTGTCTGGGGAACAAAGTCGGCGCTGTTTGGTGTTAACTCAAATTTGATTTAATGTCATATAATAAAACAGTTAATGACTTTCAATTTCGGTGAATACAAGGATTGATCAACCCATGGAACATGATATTCACCTCGGATGCCTCGGTGAATATCATGTTCCATGGGTTGATCAATCCTTGTATTCACGTCATCGAAAGTCATCAATTGTATATTGTCGGTAGCAGGAAAAAGGAAAACAGAGATTGTTGAGGGCAAAACTATTATGGTCACACCTCTGTTGAACAAAAATAGGTGTTGTCGAGGTAGAAAGTATGGTTGTCTGTTGAGTGGTCAGTGAATACATCAATAATTAATCAAGGTCGTGTTACTATAAATATTCGAACAGAATACATTCATATACAGTGAGGTAAAGTAATTAACATTAAGTCACGTGTTTTTATTGTAATCATAATATCATTGTTATAAATAAACGTTAGAGAACACCGAAGTGGCTATCCAAATATGCACATGACGAAGAAAAACAAAACAAAAACACAAGGCAATATGTGTTGGACACCACTATGCGCAAACAAACACAAATAACGGAAAAAAGGCATTAGCCCTCCTACAAACAACTGGAGGTAAAGACGAACCGAACATCGTTTCTAATGTGGAAATCGTAACGGAGATCAAAACACGGAAATTAGAACGTAAAGACACATAATAGGACAACACAAACCAAAATAATAAAGAGATGAGGAACACGTACCCCACCAAAACCCTTGATGATGAACTCGTGAAGGGTAAGCATTTCCTGCTTCCTATAAGACACCCGCAATGTAACTCATACAGTCAATATATGGTTGGACAGCACTATGCACAACAAACACAAATAACATAAATAAAACAAACAAGTGAGGGTAAAGTCGAACCAAACATGGGTTTTATACAGACAACGTAGCGGACATCACACCATAGAACCAAGTACATACAGTCTATACAGACAACGTAGCAGACATCACACCATAGAACCAAGTACATAAATTCTATACAGACAACGTAGCAGACATCACACCATAGAACTAAGCACATAAAGTCTATACAGACAACGTAGCAGACATCACACATTAGAACTAAGTACATAAAGTCTATACAGACAACGTAGCAGACATCACACCATAGAACTAAGTACATAAAGTCTATACAGACAACGTAGCAGACATCACACCATAGAACCAAGTACATAAAGTCTCTACAGACAACGTAGCAGACATCACACCATAGAACTAAGAACATAAAGTCTATATAGACAACGTAGCAGACATCACACCATAGAACTAAGTACATAAAGTCTATACAGACAACGTAGCAGACATCACACCATAGAACTAAGTACATAACGTCTATACAGACAACGTAGCAGACATCACACCATAGAACCAAGTATATTTAGTCTATATAGACAACGTAGCAGACATCACACCATAGAACCAAATACATAAAGTCTATACAGACCACGTAGCAGACATCACACCATAGAACTAAGCACATAAAGTCTATACAAACAACGTAGCAGACATCACACCATAGAACTAAGTACATATAGTCTATACAGAAAACGTAGCAGACATCACACCATAGAACCAAGTACATAAATTCTATACAGACAACGTAGCAGACATCACACCATAGAACTAAGCCCATAAAGTCTATACAGACAACGTAGCAGACATCACACCATAGAACTAAGTACATAAAGTCTATACAGACAATGTAGCAGACATCACACCATAGAACTAAGTACATCAAGTCTAAACAGACAACGTAGCAGACATCACACCATAGAACCAAGTACATAACGTCTATACAGACAACGTACCAGACATCACACCATAGAACCAAGTACATTAAGTCTATACAGACAACGTAGCAGACATCACACCATAGAACTAAGCACATAAAGTCTATACAAACAACGTAGCAGACATCACACCATAGAACTAAGTACATATAGTCTATACAGAAAACGTAGCAGACATCACACCATAGAACTAAGAACATAAAGTCTATACAGACAACGTAGCAGACATCACACAATAGAACTAAGTACATAACGTCTATACAGACAACGTAGCAGACATCACACCATAGAACAAAGTACATTTAGTCTATACAGACAATGTAGCAGACATCACACCATAGAACCAAGTACATAAAGTCTATACAGACAACGTAGCAGACATCACACCATAGAACTAAGTACATAAAGTCTATACAGACAACGTAGCAGACATCACACCATAGTACCAAGTACATAAAGTCTATACAGACAACGTAGCAGACATCACACCATAGAACTAAGTACATATTGTCTATACAGACAACGTGGCAGACATCACTCCATAGAACCAAGTACATAAAGTCTATACAGACAATGTACCAGACATCACACCATAGAACTAAGTTCAAATATTCTATACACACAACGTAGCAGACATCACACCATAGAACCAAGTACATAAAGTCTATATAGACATCATAGCAGACATCACAACATAGAACCAAGTATATAAAGTCTATTCAGACAACGTAGCAGACATCACACCATAGAACCAAGAACATAAAGTCTATACAGACAACGTAGCAGACATCACACCATAGAACCAAGTACATATAGTCTATACAGACGACGTAGTAGACATCACACCATAGAACCAAGTACATATTGTCTATACAGACAACGTAGCAGACATCACACCATAGAACCAAGTACAAACAGTCTATACAGACAACGTAGCAGATATCACACCATAGAATCAAGTACATAAAGTCTCTACAGACAACGTAGCAGACATCACACCATAGAACAAAGTACAAACAGTCTATACAGACCACGTAGCAGACATCACACCATTGAACCAAGTACATATAGTCTATACAGACAACGTAGCAGACATCACACCATAGAACTAAGTACATAATGTCTATACAGACAACGTAGCAGACATCACTCCATAGAACCAAGTACATAAAGTCTATACAGACAACGTAGCAGACATCACACCATAGAACTAAGTACATAATGTCTATACAGACAACGTAGCAGACATCACTCCATAGAACCAAGTACATAATGTCTATACAGACAACGTAGCAGACATCACACCATAGAACTAAGTTCAAATATTATATACAGACAACGTAGCAGACATCACACCATAGAACCAAGTGCATAAAGTCAATACAGACAACGTAGCACACCTCACACCATAGAACTAAGTACAAACAGATTATACAGACAACGTAGCAGACATCACACCATAGAACCAATTACATATAGTCTATACAGACAACGTAGCAGACATCACACCATAGAACCAAGTACATAAAGTCTATTCAGACAACGTAGCAGACATCACACCATAGAACCCAGAACATAAAGTCTATACAGACAACGTAGCAGACATCACACCATAGAACCAAGTACATATAGTCTATACAGACGACGTAGTAGACATCACACCATAGAACCAAGTACATATTGTCTATACAGACAACGTAACAGACATCACACCATAGAACCAAGTACAAACAGTCTATACAGACCACGTAGCAGACATCACACCATAGAACCAAGTACATAAAGTCTCTACAGACAACGTAGCAGACATCACACCATAGAACCAAGTACAAACAGTCTATACAGACAACGTAGCAGACATCACACCATAGAACTAAGTACATAAAGTCTATACAGACAACGTAGCAGACATCACACCATAGAACTAAGTACATAACGTCTATATAGACAACGTAGCAGACATCACACCATAGAACCAAGTATATTTAGTCTATATATATAGACAACGTAGCAGACATCACACCATAGAACCAAATACATAAAGTCTATACAGACCACGTAGCAGACATCACACCATAGAACTAAGCACATAAAGTCTATACAAACAACGTAGCAGACATCACACCATAGAACTAAGTACATATAGTCTATACAGAAAACGTAGCAGACATCACACCATAGAACCAAGTACATAAATTCTATACAGACAACGTAGCAGACATCACACCATAGAACTAAGCCCATAAAGTCTATACAGACAACGTAGCAGACATCACACCATAGAACTAAGTACATAAAGTCTATACAGACAATGTAGCAGACATCACACCATAGAACTAAGTACATCAAGTCTAAACAGACAACGTAGCAGACATCACACCATAGAACCAAGTACATAACGTCTATACAGACAACGTACCAGACATCACACCATAGAACCAAGTACATTAAGTCTATACAGACAACGTAGCAGACATCACACCATAGAACTAAGCACATAAAGTCTATACAAACAACGTAGCAGACATCACACCATAGAACTAAGTACATATAGTCTATACAGAAAACGTAGCAGACATCACAGCATAGAACTAAGAACATAAAGTCTATACAGACAACGTAGCAGACATCACACAATAGAACTAAGTACATAACGTCTATACAGACAACGTAGCAGACATCACACCATAGAACCAAGTACATTTAGTCTATACAGACAATGTAGCAGACATCACACCATAGAACCAAGTACATAAAGTCTATACAGACAACGTAGCAGACATCACACCATAGAACTAAGTACATAAAGTCTATACAGACAACGTAGCAGACATCACACCATAGTACCAAGTACATAAAGTCTATGCAGACAACGTAGCAGACATCACACCATAGAACTAAGTACATACTGTCTATACAGACAACGTGGCAGACATCACACCATAGAACTAAGTTCAAATATTCTATACACACAACGTAGCAGACATCACACCATAGAACCAAGTACATAAAGTCTATACAGACAATGTACCAGACATCACACCATAGAACTAAGTTCAAATATTCTATACACACAACGTAGCAGACATCACACCATAGAACCAAGTACATAAAGTCTATATAGACATCATAGCAGACATCACAACATAGAACCAAGTATATAAAGTCTATTCAGACAACGTAGCAGACATCACACCATAGAACCAAGAACATAAAGTCTATACAGACAACGTAGCAGACATCACACCATAGAACCAAGTACATATAGTCTATACAGACGACGTAGTAGACATCACACCATAGAACCAAGTACATATTGTCTATACAGACAACGTAGCAGACATCACACCATAGAACCAAGTACAAACAGTCTATACAGACAACGTAGCAGATATCACACCATAGAATCAAGTACATAAAGTCTCTACAGACAACGTAGCAGACATCACACCATAGAACAAAGTACAAACAGTCTATACAGACCACGTAGCAGACATCACACCATTGAACCAAGTACATATAGTCTATACAGACAACGTAGCAGACATCACACCATAGAACTAAGTACATAATGTCTATACAGACAACGTAGCAGACATCACTCCATAGAACCAAGTACATAAAGTCTATACAGACAACGTAGCAGACATCACACCATAGAACTAAGTACATAATGTCTATACAGACAACGTAGCAGACATCACTCCATAGAACCAAGTACATAATGTCTATACAGACAACGTAGCAGACATCACACCATAGAACTAAGTTCAAATATTATATACAGACAACGTAACAGACATCACACCATAGAACCAAGTGCATAAAGTCAATACAGACAACGTAGCACACCTCACACCATAGAACTAAGTACAAACAGATTATACAGACAACGTAGCAGACATCACACCATAGAACCAATTACATATAGTCTATACAGACAACGTAGCAGACATCACACCATAGAACCAAGTACATAAAGTCTATTCAGACAACGTAGCAGACATCACACCATAGAACCAAGAACATAAAGTCTATACAGACAACGTAGCAGACATCACACCATAGAACCAAGTACATATAGTCTATACAGACGACGTAGTAGACATCACACCATAGAACCAAGTACATATTGTCTATACAGACAACGTAACAGACATCACACCATAGAACCAAGTACAAACAGTCTATACAGACCACGTAGCAGACATCACACCATAGAACCAAGTACATAAAGTCTCTACAGACAACGTAGCAGACATCACACCATAGAACCAAGTACAAACAGTCTATACAGACAACGTAGCAGACATCACACCATAGAACCAAGTACATAAAGTCTCTACAGACAACGTAGCAGACATCACACCATAGAACCAAGTACAAACAGTCTATACAGACCACGTAGCAGACATCACACCATTGAACCAAGTACATATAGTCTATACAGGGAATGTAGCAGACATCACACCATAGCACTAAGTACATAAAGTCTATACAAACAACGTAGTGGACATCACTGCATAGAACCAAGTACATTAAGTCTATACAGAAAACGTAGCAGACATCACACCATAGAACCAAGTACATAATGTCTATACAGACAACGTAGCAGACATCACTCCATAGAACCAAGTACATAAAGTCTATGCAGACAACTTGGCAGACATCACACCATAGAACTAAGTTCAAATATTATATACAGACAACGTAGCAGACATCACACCATAGAACCAAGTACATAAAGTCTATATAGACAACGTAGCAGACATCACACCATAGAACTAAGCACATAAAGTCTATGCAGACAACGTAGCAGACATCACACCATAGAACTAAGCACATAAAGTCTATACAGACAACGTAGCAGACATCACACCATAGAACTAAGTACATAAAGTCTATATAGACAACGTAGCAGACATCACAACATAGAACCAAGTATATAAAGTCTATTCAGACAACGTAGCAGACATCACACCATAGAACCAAGTACATAAAGTCTATATAGACAACGTAGCAGACATCACACCATAGAACTAAGCACATAAAGTCTATACAGACAACGTAGCAGACATCACACCATAGAACTAAGCACATAAAGTCTATACAGACAACGTAGCAGACATCACACCATAGAACTAAGTACATAATGTCTATACAGACAACGTAGCAGACATCACACCATAGAACTAAGTTCAAATATTATATACAGACAACGTAACAGACATCACACCATAGAACCAAGTGCATAAAGTCAATACAGACAACGTAGCACACCTCACACCATAGAACTAAGTACAAACAGATTATACAGACAACGTAGCAGACATCACACCATAGAACCAATTACATATAGTCTATACAGACAACGTAGCAGACATCACACCATAGAACCAAGTACATAAAGTCTATTCAGACAACGTAGCAGACATCACACCATAGAACCAAGAACATAAAGTCTATACAGACAACGTAGCAGACATCACACCATAGAACCAAGTACATATAGTCTATACAGACGACGTAGTAGACATCACACCATAGAACCAAGTACATATTGTCTATACAGACAACGTAACAGACATCACACCATAGAACCAAGTACAAACAGTCTATACAGACCACGTAGCAGACATCACACCATAGAACCAAGTACATAAAGTCTCTACAGACAACGTAGCAGACATCACACCATAGAACCAAGTACAAACAGTCTATACAGACAACGTAGCAGACATCACACCATAGAACCAAGTACATAAAGTCTCTACAGACAACGTAGCAGACATCACACCATAGAACCAAGTACAAACAGTCTATACAGACCACGTAGCAGACATCACACCATTGAACCAAGTACATATAGTCTATACAGGGAATGTAGCAGACATCACACCATAGCACTAAGTACATAAAGTCTATACAAACAACGTAGTGGACATCACTGCATAGAACCAAGTACATTAAGTCTATACAGAAAACGTAGCAGACATCACACCATAGAACCAAGTACATAATGTCTATACAGACAACGTAGCAGACATCACTCCATAGAACCAAGTACATAAAGTCTATGCAGACAACTTGGCAGACATCACACCATAGAACTAAGTTCAAATATTATATACAGACAACGTAGCAGACATCACACCATAGAACCAAGTACATAAAGTCTATATAGACAACGTAGCAGACATCACACCATAGAACTAAGCACATAAAGTCTATGCAGAAAACGTAGCAGACATCACACCATAGAACTAAGCACATAAAGTCTATACAGACAACGTAGCAGACATCACACCATAGAACTAAGTACATAAAGTCTATATAGACAACGTAGCAGACATCACAACATAGAACCAAGTATATAAAGTCTATTCAGACAACGTAGCAGACATCACACCATAGAACCAAGTACATAAAGTCTATATAGTCAACGTAGCAGACATCACACCATAGAACTAAGCACATAAAGTCTATACAGACAACGTAGCAGACATCACACCATAGAACTAAGCACATAAAGTCTATACAGACAACGTAGCAGACATCACACCATAGAACTAACTACATAACCTCTATATAGACAACGTAGCAGACATCACAACATAGAACCAAGTATATAAAGTCTATTCAGACAACGTAGCAGACATCACACCATAGAACCAAGTACATAAAGTCTATATAGACAACGTAGCAGACATCACAACATAGAACCAAGTATATAAAGTCTATTCAGACAACGTAGCAGACATCACACCATAGAACCAAGTACATATAGTCTATACAGACGACGTAGTAGACATCACACCATAGAACCAAGTACATATTGTCTATACAGACAACGTAGCAGACATCACACCATAGAACTAAGCACATAAAGTCTATACAGACAACGTAGCAGACATCACAACATAGAACCAAGTATATTAAGTCTATTCAGACAACGTAGCAGACATCACACCATAGAACCAAGAACATAAAGTCTATACAGACAACGTAGCAGACGTCACACCATAGAACCAAGTACATATAGTCTATACAGACGACGTAGTAGACATCACACCATAGAACCAAGTACATATTGTCTATGCAGACAACGTTGCAGACATCACACCATAGAACCAAGCACAAACAGTCTATACAGACAACGTAGCAGATATCACACCATAGAATCAAGTACATAAAGTCTCTACAGACAACGTAGCAGACATCACACCATAGAACAAAGTACAACCAGTCTATACAGACCACGTAGCAGACATCACACCATTGAACCAAGTACATATAGTCTATACAGACAACGTAGCAGACATCACACCATAGAACCAAGTACAAACAGTCTATACAGACCACGTAGCAGACATCACACCATTGAACCAAGTACATATAGTCTATACAGGGAACGTAGCAGACATCACACCATAGCACTAAGTACATAAAGTCTATACAAACAACGTAGTGGACATCACACCATAGAACCAAGTACATTAAGTCTATACAGAAAACGTAGCAGACATCACACCATAGAACCAAGTACATAATGTCTATACAGACAACGTAGCAGACATCACTCCATAGAACCAAGTACATAAAGTCTATACAGACAACGTAGCAGATATCACACCATAGAACTAAGTTCAAATATTATATACAGACAACGTAGCAGACATCACACCATAGAACCAAGTACATAAAGTCTATATAGACAACGTAGCAGACATCACACCATAGAACTAAGCACATAATGTCTATGCAGACAACGTAGCAGACATCACACCATAGAACTAAGCACATAAAGTCTATACAGACAACGTAGCAGACATCACACCATAGAACTAAGTACATAAAGTCTATATAGAAAACGTAGCAGACATCACAACATAGAACCAAGTATATAAAGTCTATTCAGACAATGTAGCAGACATCACACCATAGAACCAAGTACATAAAATCTATATAGACAACGTAGCAGACATCACACCATAGAACTAAGCACATAAAGTCTATACAGACAACGTAGCAGACATCACACCATAGAACTAAGCACATAAAGTCTATACAGACAACGTAGCAGACATCACACCATAGAACTAAGTACATAAAGTCTATATAGACAACGTAGCAGACATCACAACATAGAACCAAGTATATAAAGTCTATTCAGACAGCGTAGCAGACATCACACCATAGAACCAAGTACATAAAGTCTATATAGACAACGTAGCAGACATCACAACATAGAACCAAGTATATAAAGTCTATTCAGACAACGTAGCAGACATTACACCATAGAACCAAGAACATAAAGTCTATACAGACAACGTAGCAGACATCACACCATAGAACCAAGTACATATAGTCTATGCAGACGACGTAGTAGACATCACACCATAGAACCAAGTACATATTGTCTATACAGACAACGTAGCAGACATCATACCATAGAACTAAGCACATAAAGTCTATACAGACAACGTAGCAGACATCACACCATAGAACTAAGTACATAAAGTCTATATAGACAACGTAGCAGACATCACAACATAGAACCAAGTATATAAAGTCTATTCAGACATTGTAGCAGACATCACACCATAGAACCAAGTACATAAAGTCTATATAGACAACGTAGCAGACATCACAACATAGAACCAAGTATATAAAGTCTATTCAGACAACGTAGCAGACATCACACCATAGAACCAAGAACATAAAGTCTATACAGACAACGTAGCAGACATCACACCATAAAACCAAGTACATATAGTCTATACAGACGACGTAGTAGACATCACACCATAGAACCAAGTACATATTGTCTATACAGACAACGTAGCAGACATCACACCATAGAACCAAGCACAAACAGTCTATACAGACAACGTAACAGATATCACACCATAGAATCAAGTACATAAAGTCTCTACAGACAACGTAGCAGACATCACACCATAGAACAAAGTACAAACAGTCTATACAGACCACGTAGCAGACATCACACCATTGAACCAAGTACATATAGTCTATACAGACAACGTAGCAGACATCACACCATAGAACCAAGCACAAACAGTCTATACAGACAACGTAACAGACATCACACCATAGAACCAAGTACATAAAGTCTCTACAGACAACGTAGCAGACATCACACCATAGAACCAAGTACAAACAGTCTATACAGACAACGTAGCAGACATCACACCATAGAACCAAGTACATAAAGTCTCTACAGACAACGTAGCAGACATCACACCATAGAACTAAGTACAAACAGTCTATACAGACCACGTAGCAGACATCACACCATTGAACCAAGTACATATAGTCTATACAGGGAACGTAGCAGACATCACACCATAGAACAAAGTACATAAAGTCTCTACCGACAACGTAGCAGACATCACACCATAGAACCAAGTACATAAAGTCTCTACAGACAACGTAGCAGACATCACACCATAGAACCAAGTACATTAAGTCTATACAGACAACGTAGCAGACATCACACCATAGAACCAAGTATATATAGTCTATACAGACACCGTAGCAGACATCACACCATAGAACCAAGTACATAAAGTCTATACAAACAACGTAGCAGACATCACACCATAGAACTAAGTACATAAAGTCTATACAGACAACGTCGCAGACATCACACCATAGAACTAAGGTACATAATGTCTATACAGACAACGTAGCAGACATCACACCATAGAACTAAGTACATAAAGTCTATACAAACAACCTAGTGGACATCTCACCATAGAACCAAGTACATTAAGTCTATACAGAAAACATAGCAGACATCACACCATAGAACCAAGTACATAAAGTCTCTACAGACAACGTAGCGGACATAACACCATAGAACCAAGTACATTAAGTCTATACAGACAACGTAGCAGACATCACACCATAGAACCAAGTACATAAAGTCTCTACAGACAACGTAGCGGACATCACACCATAGAACCAAGTACATAAAGTCTATATAGACAACGTAGCAGACATCACAACATAGAACCAAGTATATAAAGTCTATTCAGACAACGTAGCAGACATCACACCATAGAACCAAGAACATAAAGTCTATACAGACAACGTAGCAGACATCACACCATAGAACCAAGTACATATAGTCTATACAGAGGACGTAGTAGACATCACACCATAGAACCAAGTACATATTGTCTATACAGACAACGTAGCAGACATCACACCATAGAACCAAGCACAAACAGTCTACACAGACAACGTAGCAGATATCACACCATAGAATCAAGTACATAAAGTCTCTACAGACAACGTAGCAGACATCACACCATAGACCAAAGTACAAACAGTCTATACAGACCACGTAGCAGACATCACACCATTGAACCAATTACATATAGTCTATAAAGACAACGTAGCAGACATCACACCATAGAACCAAGCACAAACAGTCTATACAGACAACGTAACAGACATCACACCATAGAACCAAGTACATAAAGTCTCTACAGAAAACGTAGGAGACATCACACCATAGAACCAAGTACAAACAGTCTATACAGACAACGTAGCAGACATCACACCATAGAACCAAGTACATAAAGTCTCTACAGACAACGTAGCAGACATCACACCATAGAACCAAGTACAAACAGTCTATACAGACCACGTAGCAGACATCACACCATTGAACCAAGTACATATAGTCTATACAGGGAACGTAGCAGACATCACACCATAGAACAAAGTACATAAATTCTCTACAGACAACGTAGCAGACATCACACCATAGAACCAAGTACATAAAGTCTCTACAGACAACGTAGCAGACATCACACCATAGAACCAAGTACATTAAGTCTATACAGACAACGTAGCAGACATCACACCATAGAACCAAGTATATATAGTCTATACAGACAACGTAGCAGACATCACACCATAGAACCAAGTACATAAAGTCTATACAAACAACGTAGCAGACATCACACCATAGAACTAAGTACATAAAGTCTATACAGACAACGTCGCAGACATCACACCATAGAACTAAGTACATAATGTCTATACAGACAACGTAGCAGACATCACACCATAGAACTAAGTACATAAAGTCTATACAAACAACCTAGTGGACATCTCACCATAGAACCAAGTACATTAAGTCTATACAGAAAACGTAACAGACATCACACCATAGAACCAAGTACATATAGTCTATGCAGACGACGTAGTAGACATCACACCATAGAACCAAGTACATATTGTCTATACAGACAACGTAGCAGACATCATACCATAGAACTAAGCACATAAAGTCTATACAGACAACGTAGCAGACATCACACCATAGAACTAAGTACATAAAGTCTATATAGACAACGTAGCAGACATCACAACATAGAACCAAGTATATAAAGTCTATTCAGACATTGTAGCAGATATCACACCATATAACCAAGTACATAAAGTCTATATAGACAACGTAGCAGACATCACAACATAGAACCAAGTATATAAAGTCTATTCAGACAACGTAGCAGACATCACACCATAGAACCAAGAACATAAAGTCTATACAGACAACGTAGCAGACATCACACCATAAAACCAAGTACATATAGTCTATACAGACGACGTAGTAGACATCACACCATAGAACCAAGTACATATTGTCTATACAGACAACGTAGCAGACATCACACCATAGAACCAAGCACAAACAGTCTATACAGACAACGTAACAGATATCACACCATAGAATCAAGTACATATAGTCTATACAGACAACGTAGCAGACATCACACCATAGAACCAAGCACAAACAGTCTATACAGACAACGTAACAGACATCACACCATAGAACCAAGTACATAAAGTCTCTACAGACAACGTAGCAGACATCACACCATAGAACCAAGTACATAAAGTCTCTACAGACAACGTAGCAGACATCACACCATAGAACTAAGTACAAACAGTCTATACAGACCACGTAGCAGACATCACACCATTGAACCAAGTACATATAGTCTATACAGGGAACGTAGCAGACATCACACCATAGAACAAAGTACATAAAGTCTCTACAGACAACGTAGCAGACATCACACCATAGAACCAAGTACATAAAGTCTCTACAGACAACGTAGCAGACATCACACCATAGAACCAAGTACATTAAGTCTATACAAACAACGTAGCAGACATCACACCATAGAACCAAGTATATATAGTCTATACAGACACCGTAGCAGACATCACACCATAGAACCAAGTACATAAAGTCTATACAAACAACGTAGCAGACATCACACCATAGAACTAAGTACATAAAGTCTATACAGACAACGTCGCAGACATCACACCATAGAACTAAGGTACATAATGTCTATACAGACAACGTAGCAGACATCACACCATAGAACTAAGTACATAAAGTCTATACAAACAACCTAGTGGACATCTCACCATAGAACCAAGTACATTAAGTCTATACAGAAAACATAGCAGACATCACACCATAGAACCAAGTACATAAAGTCTCTACAGACAACGTAGCGGACATAACACCATAGAACCAAGTACATTAAGTCTATACAGACAACGTAGCAGACATCACACCATAGAACCAAGTACATAAAGTCTCTACAGACAACGTAGCGGACATCACACCATAGAACCAAGTACATAAAGTCTATATAGACAACGTAGCAGACATCACAACATAGAACCAAGTATATAAAGTCTATTCAGACAACGTAGCAGACATCACACCATAGAACCAAGAACATAAAGTCTATACAGACAACGTAGCAGACATCACACCATAGAACCAAGTACATATAGTCTATACAGAGGACGTAGTAGACATCACACCATAGAACCAAGTACATATTGTCTATACAGACAACGTAGCAGACATCACACCATAGAACCAAGCACAAACAGTCTACACAGACAACGTAGCAGATATCACACCATAGAATCAAGTACATAAAGTCTCTACAGACAACGTAGCAGACATCACACCATAGAACAAAGTACAAACAGTCTATACAGACCACGTAGCAGACATCACACCATTGAACCAATTACATATAGTCTATAAAGACAACGTAGCAGACATCACACCATAGAACCAAGCACAAACAGTCTATACAGACAACGTAACAGACATCACACCATAGAACCAAGTACATAAAGTCTCTACAGAAAACGTAGCAGACATCACACCATAGAACCAAGTACAAACAGTCTATACAGACAACGTAGCAGACATCACACCATAGAACCAAGTACATAAAGTCTCTACAGACAACGTAGCAGACATCACACCATAGAACCAAGTACAAACAGTCTATACAGACCACGTAGCAGACATCACACCATTGAACCAAGTACATATAGTCTATACAGGGAACGTAGCAGACATCACACCATAGAACCAAGTACATAAAGTCTCTACAGACAACGTAGCAGACATCACACCATAGAACCAAGTACATTAAGTCTATACAGACAACGTAGCAGACATCACACCATAGAACCAAGTATATATAGTCTATACAGACAACGTAGCAGACATCACACCATAGAACTAAGTACATAAAGTCTATACAGACAACGTCGCAGACATCACACCATAGAACTAAGTACATAATGTCTATACAGACAACGTAGCAGACATCACACCATAGAACTAAGTACATAAAATCTATACAAACAACCTAGTGGACATCACACCATAGAACCAAGTACATTAAGTCTATACAGAAAACGTAGCAGACATCACACCATAGAACCAAGTACATAAAGTTTCTACAGACAACGTAGCGGACATCACACCATAGAACCAAGTACATTAAGTCTATACAGACAACGTAGCAGACATCACACCATAGAACCAAGTACATAAAGTCTCTACAGACAACGTAGCGGACATCACACCATAGAACCAAGTACATTAAGTCTATACAGACAACGTAGCAGACATCACACCATAGAACCAAGTACATAAAGTACATAAAGTCAATACAGACAACGTAGCAGACATCACACCATAGAACCAAGTACATAAAGTCTCTACAGACAACGTAGCGGACATCACACCATAGAACCATGTAAATAAAGTCTCTACAGACAACGTAGCAGACATCACACCATATAACCAAGTACATAAAGTCTATACAGACAACGTAGCAGACATTACACCATAGAACTAAGTACATAAAGTCTAAAGAGACAACGTAGCAGACATCACACCATAGAACTAAGTACATAAATGCACATAATAGGAGAATACAGAAAACTAAACAAGTGAGCAACACGTACCGCACCACAAACATCGAGGGTGAACCCAGGTGATCATTAAGGGCAAGATGTTCCTGCTTCTAATAGGACACACGTTGTGTTACTCATATATACAGTCAAGTCCGATAAAAGTCAGGCATTTTAGATGCCTTGGTTTGAAAAAGATATATATACTCACGGAACCCTCCTAAAAAACATCAGCGTGAACTCAGGTGCTCGTGAAGGGTAAGCTGATTGATTGTTCCTGCTTCCTATAAGAAACCCACCATGTTACTCATATATATACCGTCAGTTTCCGGTAATAGTCAGACAGTTAGATGACTTAGTTTGAGAAAAATATATACTCACGGACCCCTCCAAAAAACCGAGGATGCAGCCAGGTGGTCGTGAAGGGTCCTGCTTCTAATAAGACATACACTGTGTTATTCATATATACAGTCATGTCCGATAAAGATGATTTGGTTTGAAACAAAAATAGATTCATGGCATTTCTAAAGAGTATACCAAAATATAATTGTGTTTCATCCCCTAGCTGTTGTTCCTATTTTTTATTTAGGATACTGTACACAACGAGTGAAGTAAATGTACTGAAGAGAAATATTATTATTCTTTAAATATTAACGTGGCATGTCAATTTATAGTATCTGTTATAAATAAAACACATCTTGATAACACGGTCGATAACAAAATTAGCTCGTTAAAGTACAACACTTTAGGTAAAAACAATCAATCTTATATCATTAGGAATCTTGAAGGCAACATTTCAAATATAGCTATATTTTATGTAATTATAGCGTGGCCTCATGATAACAGGAAATCTTAAGAGTTTCAGAACTTAAATTACGATTTTACGTAGTAACTAGCGAATACTGCACATGAAGGTTTTATGTAGTTACTAGCGAATCCTGCACAAAGACGAATCTATGTAGTTCCTAGCGAATACTGCACAAGGAAGATGTTATGTAGTAACTTGTAAGTGGTATCGTAAAATATAGAGATTTGAGATTTGAATATCGTGATCATTAAACAATTTTACAATCATGTCGTTGTACTTTGTATTGTTCTAAGTCTAGATGTGTGTGTATGTATGTGTGTGTGTTTTCTCCGTTTGTTGCTATGCTGGAGAATTAATTAATGGAAGCCATAATGTGTGCGTTTTAACATGGATTGACCTGATATTAGGATTATATCGCGAGGGATAACATTTGCTAATATTCTGCCAACTCATGCTAAAACCAACACCACATTATGGCTACCATGAATTATTGCGATTCTAATATGTCTCGCAGTACAAATACAATAGTACATACAACCTATGTCCCTTTCCTCCTGCAATAGCATTAAAACATTTGACTTATTTACCCTCTACACAACTATTCCTCACTCTAAGCTGAAGAACAGAGTAAGGGAGTTGGTCCAATTGTGTTTCATAATAGGAAATGACCAACGTAGATACAAATATCTTGTGCGAAGAAGGGACAGATCTTATTTGGTAAAAAAACCACTCTTATTCTACCAAAACGTTCTCTCTCTGAAACGGATATAATCAACATGCTCGAGATTTTAATTAACAACATATTTGTTATGCTTGGTAGTCGCAAACTGTGCTCCTCTTCTAGACGACTTGTTCCTTTATTCCTACGGGGCAGACTTTATACAGGGGCTTCTCAAGAAAAACGAAAAGGATCTAGCCCGATCCTTTAATTTCACGTTCCACTATATTGATGATGTCCTCTCACTAAATAATTTTAGGCTTGGTGATTTCGTTGGTCGCATCTATCCCATTACACTTGAAGTAAAGGATACCACAGATACAGGAAGGCCTGCTTCATACCTTGTCCTACACCTCGTAATTGACAGTGAGGGTCGGTAAAGAACGAAACCGTACGACAAAAGTGATGATTTCAATTTTCCATTGTGAACTTTCCATTTATATGTAGCAACATCCTAGCAGCACCTGTATATGGATTATATGTATCTCAGTTGAGCCGTAATGAAAGGGGTATGTTTGGCGCTTTAAAATCTGATTCAACCCACCATTTCTTTAGAAATGCCTGTACCAAGTCAGGGTCATTACGGTTTTCACAGTTTTCCGGTTGTTGACTGATTTTGTCTGTTAATATACTTATGAGTTTTGACTTTCCCTTTGTAAGATTTCTCGGAGTTCGGTAATTTTGTTATTACCCTTCTTGATACTATATTCCAGAGCTTGTGGTACCTGTCAAGATTTCTTTGATATATAGAGAGTAGCTGCTAACAAGGCAGCTACTGCACCAAGGGTTCCTATTGGTTAAGGTGAAGTAATTACTTCGAAGGTTTTACTGTCGCCACCATGACTCGATTGACACTGATGGAGTATTTGTGCCACAAATGACCACGGATATGTTCCACTTGTCATAAGCACGTCCCGGTTCGTTCCTCATGCATGACTTATCACCAGGTTTGTAACTAGGTTAACACAACGGGTACCACTAGTGGAGCAGGAACTGCTTACCCTTCCGCAGCACCTGAGTTCACCCCCGGTGTTTAGTGGGATTCGCCTTACTCGAACTTTAGTTTTATGTGTTTGTTTTGTAGATCGTTGTTTGTCCTTTTGTACTTTTCCTTTAGCCATTGTGTTTTCTGTCCTTCCTCGATCTACGGATTCTGATTACCCCTTTGGCATCTTCAAACTCTTCGTTTTTAATAAAGACTCCCCTTTGATATATATGTTTGTATTACTACCACTTGATCGATACCACTGTTCGTGGAATGTTAGTCCTTGATGGAACCACTCGCCCAGTAGTCAGTGTCTCGGCACTTTATATTATTAAATATATTTATTATTGAAAGATACAGTTCCTAAGTAGTGTAACTATTATCAAGCATAAGGTTCTCCTTTTTCAGACATAGGTGACCTTATCCTAATTTGACTCTCCTTATCTTGTTTAGATCCTTTGACTATCCTTATCTTGTTTAGATCCTTTGACTATCCTTATCTTGTTTAGATCCTTTGACTCTCCTTATCTTGTTTAGATCCTTTGACTATCCTTATCTTATTTAGATCCTTTGCTTTTATTGCTCCCAACTTTTTAAAATTATTTGTCTTTCCAATATTTCGATATTCAGCTGATGAAGGTTATTCTAAATAAGCGTCGTGTGCACTAAATTTGATATCTACCTTTTTATTGTTATTGTTATTTATATGTTATTTATATGTACGGGTGCGCTCAAGGTCGCATGCAACCTTTAAGACGCCGTTGGCTCTTCCATCTTCCAGAAAGTAAAATTCAACAAAGTTTTCACTCGTAGATTAAATTGGAGTATATAAATGACAAGAACTAAATATAAAGGGACAGGGAATGACATTTCCGTGTCCATTTTTACAATAATGTGTGCAAAGCAAGAACTGAAGAGGTTTGCATTAAGATGGATCTGAAATAATACAGCAATCTTCGTCTTTCCAGTCGTACCTTTATTTAGCACTGGATGCTTTTATTGTGGTGTTATTTTCCAATTTGATGACATTTCGAATTTAGCAACTTAAACAAGTAAAATACTGAGGTTATCGTACAACAAGTGAGTAACCAGACGTCAGTGTCGACTGCATTCCCTGGAAATTACGTCACCGGAATGTGACAATTTCTAAAACAAGGTCGACATACAGTAGAACCTGTATGCAAAGGCCACTCAAGGGAACCTGAAAATGTAGCCTTTATGAGCAGTTGTCCTTCATATACAGGTAAAAAATATATGCACTATTGATCAATGGGAAAAATAGACTGCCCTTTATAGACAGTGATTTGTTATATAGAGGTGTCCATTTAGACAGGTTTAACTGTATTGTTATATTTAGTATATTACCGGAAAATAATAATATTTAAGCGAACATTTCAATGTTCTTATGCACCACAGTCCTGTATAAATACATGAAATCACGTATGAATTTAGTTCTTATTTTGACAGATAATACACACGTACGTATTCAGATATATCAAGATTTTATCACTGCAATAACTATATACACAATGAAAGACGCCATGCTTTATCATGATAATACTTTATCTCACAACCTAATCTAACATGGGTAATACACATAGACTTTATCATGATAATACTTTATCTCACAACCTAATCTAACATGAACAATACACATAAACTTTATCATGATAATACTTTATCTCACAACCTAATCTAACATGGGTAATACACATAAATTTTTTATCATAATAATACTTTATCTCACAACTTAATCTAACATTGACAATACACATAGACTTTATCATAATAATACTTTATCTCACAACCTAATCTAACATGGACAATACACATAAACTTTATCATGATAATACTTTATCTCACAACCTAATCTAACATGGACAATACACATAAACTTTATCATAATAATACTTTATCTCACAACCTAATCTAACATGGGTAATACACATAAACTTTATCATAATAATACTTTATCTCACAACCTAATCTAACATGGGTAAGACACATAGACTTTATCATGATAATACTTTATCTCACAACCTAATCTAACATGGGTAAGACACATAGACTTTATCATAATAATACTTTATCTCACAACCTAATCTAACATGGGTAAGACACATAGACTTTATCATGATAATACTTTATCTCACAACCTAATCTAACATGGGTAAGACACATAGACCTTATCATGATAATACTTTATCTCACAACCTAATCTAACATGGGTAATACACATAAACTTTATCATGATAATACTTTATCTCACAACCTAATCTAACATGGACAATACACATAGATTTTATCATGATAATACTTTATCTCACAACTTAATCTAACATGGGTAATACACATAAACTTTAACATGATAATACTTTATCTCACAACCTAATCTAACATGGACAATACACATAAACTTTATCATGATAATACTTTATCTAACAACTTAATCTAACATGGACAATACACATAGACTTTATCATGATAATACTTTATCTCACAACCTAATCTAACATGGATAATACACATAAACTTTATCATGATAATACTTTATCTCACAACCTAATCTAACATGGACAATACACATAAACTTGATCATGATAATACTTTATCTCACAACTTAATCTAACATGGACAATACACATAAACTTTATCATGATAATACTTTATCTCACAACCTAATCTAACATGGACAATACACATAGACTTTATCATGATAATACTTTATCTCACAGCTTCATCTAACATGGGTAATACACATAAACTTTAACATGATAATACTTTATCTCACAACCTAATCTAACATGGACAATACGCATAAACTTTATCATGATAATACTTTATCTCACAACCTAATCTAACATGGACAATACACATAAACTTTATCATGATAATACTTTATCTAACAACTTAATCTAACATGGGTAATACACATAGACTTTATCATGATAATACTTTATCATGATAATACTTTATCTCACAACCTATTCTAACATGGCTAATACACATAAACTTTATCATGATAATACTTTATCTCACAACCTAATCTAACATGGACAAAACACATAGACTTTATCATGATAATACTTTATCCAACAACCTAATCTAACATGGGTAATACACATAGACTTTATCATGATAATACTTTATCTCACAATCTAATCTAACATGGGTAATACACATAAACTTTATCATAATAATACTTTATCTCACAACCTAATCTAACATGGATAATACACATAAACTTTATCATGATAATACTTTATCTCACAACCTAATCTAACATGGACAATACACATAAACTTGATCATGATAATACTTTATCTCACAACTTAATCTAACATGGACAATACACATAAAATTTATCATGATAATACTTTATCTCACAACCTAATCTAACATGGGTAATACACATAAACTTTATCATGATAATACTTTATCTCACAACTTAATCTAACATGGACAATACATATAAACTTTATCATGATAATACTTTATCTCATAACCTAATCTAACATGGGTAATACACATAGACTTTATCATGATAATACTTTATCTCACAACCTAATCTAACATGGGTAATACACATAGACTTTATCATGATAATACTTTATCTCACAACCTAATCTAACATGGGTAATATACATAAACTTTATCATAATAATACTTTATCTCACAACCTAATCTAACATGGGTAATACACATAGACTTTATCATGATAATACTTTATCTCACAACCTAATCTAACATGGACAATACACATAAACTTTATCATGATAATACTTTATCTCACAACCTAATCTGACATGGACAATACACATAAACTTTATCATGATAATACTTTATCTCACAACCTAATCTGACATGGGTAATACACATAGACTTTATCATGATAATACTTTATCTCACAACCTAATCTGACATGGACAATACACATAGACTTTATCATGATAATACTTTATCTCACAACTTAATCTAACATGGGTAATACACATAAACTTTATCATGATAATACTTTATCTCACAACCTAATCTAACATGGGTAATACATACAGACTTTATCATGATAATACTTTATCTCACAACTTAATCTAACATGGGTAAGACACATAGACTTTATCATGATAATACTTTATCTCACAACCTAATCTAACATGGATAATACACATAAACTTTATCATGATAATACTTTATCTCACAACCTAATCAAACATGGACAATACACATAAACTTTATCATGATAATACTTTATCTCACAACCTAATCTGACATGGGTAATACAAATAGACTTTATCATGATAATACTTTATCTCACAACCTAATCTAACATGGACAATACACATAATCTTTATCATGATAATACTTTATCTCACAACCTAATTTGACATGGGTAATACACATAAACTTTATCATGATAATACTTTATCTCACAACCTAATCTAACATGGACAATACACATATTTATCATGATAATACTTTATCTCACAACCTAATCTGACATGGGTAATACACATAGACTTTATCATGATAATACTTTATCTCACAACCTAATCTAACATGGGTAATACACATAGACTTTATCATGATAATACTTTATATCACAACCTAATCTGACATGGACAATACACATAGACTTTATCATGATAATACTTTATCTCACAACTTAATCTAACATGGGTAATACACATAAACTTTGTCATGATAATACTTTATCTCACAACCTAATCTAACATGGGTAATACACATAGACTTTATCATGATAATACTTTATCTCACAACTTAATCTAACATGGGTAAGACACATAGACTTTATCATGATAATACTTTATCTCACAACTTAATCTAACATGGGTAATACACATAAACTTTATCATGATAATACTTTATCTCACAACTTAATCTAACATTGGTAATACACATAAACTTTATCATAATAATACTTTATCTCACAACCTAATCTAACATGGGTAATACACATAGACTTTATCATGATAATACTTTATTTCACAACCTAATCTAACATGGGTAATACACATAGACTTTATCATGATAATACTTTATCTCACAACCTAATATAAGATGGACAATACACATAGACTTTATCATGATAATACTTTATTTCACAACCTAATCTAACATGGGTAATACACATAGACTTTATCATGATAATACTTTATTTCACAACCTAATCTAACATGGACAATACACATAAACTTTATCATGATAATACTTTATCTCACAACCTAATCTGACATGGGTAATATACATAGACTTTATTATGATAATACTTTATCTCACAACCTAATCTAACATGGATAATACACATAAACTTTATCATGATAATACTTTATCTCACAACCTAATCTAACATGGGTAATACACATACACTTTATCATGATAATACTTTATCTCACAACCTAATATAAGATGGACAATACACATAGACTTTATCATGATAATACTTTATCTTACAACCTAATCTGACATGAACAATACACATACATTTTATCATGATATATACAATATACGTACATTGTCTGTAAATATACAATTTATTTGTACGAGCTTTAGAAACAGGCAGAATAGCGAGCATTTGGCGAGCTTTTCAGGCCTGTTTCGCAGCGAGTACAAATGAATTTTATACTTAACAACAATGTACCTATATTGTGTTTATCCTGCAATGTCAAAAAAAGTCGGAAAACTTGTCAGATTTAAACAAAAAGGACAGAAACAAGTGTCATTCCTCGCCTTTCATAAATATGTCAAGGGTGTCTTCTTCGTGGTCCGCGTTACATTAGTACCAGTTTCATACTTGTCTGCGCCCTCCGATGTTACATAGCTACAGGGTACCAGGAAAGTTTATTCGTAGGCTGAAAAGTTTATTCGTATAGTACAAAAGTGTATTCGTCTAGTACGAATAAAGCAAAAATTTATTCGTATAGGATATTTGTACAGCAAACGTACTGATTGCAGGATAAAATACTTTATATCACAACCTAATATAACACGAACAATACACATAGACGTTAATCATAGCGTTGTATGCACATTATCTTTACAAATAAATCTGGTAACAACTGATTTGTGATTGTGATGTATTCTCACAATGTGAAGCTCTGATTTATAATTGTTGAATGTCAATAGATCGTAGATTTGATAAATTATGTCTTTTCTTATATATTTGTAATAAAAAATTGTATGTAGAATTAATATTATGTAGGCTGAGATCTTTCAACATATTGCATTGTCCTACCATTTTTCTGGTCATTGATTATTGGAATTTATCCTCTGGGTCAAATCAGTTGCCATTTCCAGCACTCTATATTATCATTAATAATTTCTTGTATTTATACTTAATATTGGTTATATTTACAGACTTCGTTCGTGCACAGACTACAAGATATATATATAACGTTTCCAATGGATATCTATAATTTTTCCTGGATATTATACATTGTAGTTATTGCTGTCAAATGTGTTATCATGGAGTCTAGTAACTGTCCAACGTTCTTCAATCAGTCAGACAGAACTGATAGACAAATCAATGTGATGGAACATGATCTACAACGATGTAATTTATTCTATGATATAGTCGTTATTTTAGAACAGCTTAATATTCTAATTCCTAGAAACACGTCATGTTATACTCTGCAAAGTGTTATTCAGTCTTTTGACAAAAAAGATCCTCAATCAGATTTCCAGACGATGAAAATTACATTCCAATTTCAGGAACGATTTAAAATTTCACTGGATAAAACAGATATAGAAAAATCATCGAATTCTATGTGCAAGAAGGAACCATTAATGTACAACACACCATTCGTGGGAAAACAATCGATTAATCGTATTCAAGGAATAAATGAGAGTGAACAAGTAAATGGTACTGTAGCCTTACCAAAGTCGAGTGTAGATAACGATGATTCATCGGGTAAGTTGTATTATATTTTATCAAAGTTTAATGTAGATAACGATGATTCATCAGGTAAGTTGTCTTATATTTTATCAAAGTCGAGTGTAGATAATGATGATTCATCAGGTAAGCTGTATTATATTTGCCCAATGTCGAGTGTAGATATTAACGATGATTCATCAGGTAAACTGTATATTTGACCAATGTTTAGTGTAGATAACGATGATTCATCAGGTAAGCTGTTGTATTATATTTGACCAATGTCGAGTGTAGATAACGATGATTCATCAGGTAAGTTGTATTATATTCGACCAATGTCGAGTGTAGATAACGATGATTCATCAGGTAAACTGTATTATATTTGACCAAAGTCTAGTGTAGATAACGATGATTCATCAGGTAAGTTGTATTATATTTTATCAAAGTCGAGTGTAGATAACGATGATTCATCAGGTAAGCTGTATTATATTTGACCAAAATCTAGTTTAGATAGCGATGATTCATCAGGTAAGCTGTATTATATTTGACCAATTTCGAGTGTAGATAACGATGATTCATCAGGTAAGTTGTATTATATTTTATCAAAGTCGAGTGTAGATAACGATGATTCATCAGGTAAGTTGTATTATATTTTATCAAAGTCGAGTGTAGATAACGATGATTCATCAGGTAAGCTGTATTATATTTTATCAAAGTCTAGTGTAGATAACGATGATTCATCAGGTAAGCTGTATTATATTTGACCAAAGTCGAGTGTAGATAATGATGATTCATCAGGTAAGTTGTATTATATTTTATCAAAGTCGAGTGTAGATAACGATGATTCATCAGGTAAGTTGTATTATATTTTATCAAAGTCGAGTGTAGATAACGATGATTCATCAGGTAAGCTGTATTATATTTGACCAAAGTCGAGTGTAGATAACGATGATTCATCAGGTAAGTTGCATTATATTTTATCAAAGTCGAGTGTAGATAACGATGATTCATCAGGTAAGTTGTATTATATTTTATCAAAGTCTAGTGTAGATAACGATGATTCATCAGGTAAGTTGTATTATATTTGACCAAAGTCAAATGTAGATAACGATGATTCATCAGGTAAGTTGTATTATATTTTATCAAAGTCTAGTGTAGATAACGATGATTCATCATGTAAACTGTATTATATTTGATCAAAGTCGAGTGTAGATAACGATGATTCATCAGGTAAGCTGTATTATATTTTATCAAAGTCTAGTGTAGATAACGATGATTCATCATGTAAACTGTATTATATTTTATCAAAGTCTAGTGTAGATAACGATGATTCATGAGGTAAGTTGTATTATATTTGACCAAAGTCGAGTGTAGATAACGATGATTCATCAGGTAAGCTGTATTATATTTTATCAAAATCTAGAATAGATAACGGTGATTCCGCCAGATCCATAGCAGATAGTTAACCAGAATTTCATAATAACACCATAATGTCCAAAATAATGTTCATTCACGGGTTCACATGAGTAGGAGTGTTAGCTAAAAAGCTACAACGAAGCTTAATTTACACACCAATAGTTGCAATAGCTATCTGTTACTTTGTGCTACATCTCCAACCCATAAGCAAGTAGTTGTAATAGTTACATGTTACTTTGTATTACAGTTCTAAGTCATACACAAGTAGTTGTCATAGCAACGTGTTCGGCAGTCATAGGAACATTCTTCATACTGGCAGCTGCTTTACGAATAAGGTAAGATATACAAACTCGATTTAAAACAGAATTGTTGAGAGTGTGATAATGCAGATATTGCATAGTAAATATCATTTTGCCTTACTATGCGCATATGTATAAGGGTTTTGTTTTCGATATCTGTTCGGCCATTAGATATGGTATTATCAACAGAAAAAACTAGAAAAGCCTAGGAATAATTCCGCTACAATTTTATATCTGTCTCATATATGTACTATTGATTAAATATCCACCGGCTTCATTCTTTCTCTGTCTTTTTGATATTTGTCTCGTCCTATTAACTATAGGGTTTTACAGATGTGTGTTTCGTGAGGTCAGCTACATATTCTTGGACAGCACATTTTTCCCATTCCGTGCTTGAATTAGAACTATTCAAGGGTTGTGTAATAAAATGAATTACAAAAGACACCGTAGAAAATAGTTCCAATATCTAATCGATAAAAAAATGTAGAAGCAGATACAAACATATTAACTGCACATATACAGATGTGTTCTCACCTGGCTCTAGCTTGAATAATATCAGATATCTCATATCTCTAGCACATACACAGATGTGTTCTCACCTGGCTCTAGCTTGAATAATAAGATACAAACATATTAACTCTAGCACATATACAGATGTGTTCTCACCTGGCTCTAGCTTGAATAATATCAGATATCTCATATCTCTAGCACATACATAGATGTGTTCTCACCTGGCTCTAGCTTGAATAATAAGATACAAACATATTATCTCTAGCACATATACAGATGTGTTCTCACCTGGCTCTAGCTTGAATAATATCAGATATCTCATATCTCTAGCACATACACAGATGTGTTCTCACCTGGCTCTAGCTTGAATAATAAGATACAAACATATTATCTCTAGCACATATACAGATGTGTTCTCACCTGGCTCTAGCTTGAATAATATCAGATATCTCATATCTCTAGCACATACACAGATGTGTTCTCACCTGGCTCTAGCTTGAATAATAAGATACAAACATATTAACTCTAGCACATATACAGATGTGTTCTCACCTGGCTCTAGCTTGAATAATATCAGATATCTCATATCTCTAGCACATACACAGATGTGTTCTCACCTGGCTCTAGCTTGAATAATAAGATACAAACATATTATCTCTAGCACATATACAGATGTGTTCTCACCTGGCTCTAGCTTGAATAATATCAGATATCTCATATCTCTAGCACATACACAGATGTGTTCTCACCTGGCTCTAGCTTGAATAATAAGATACAAACATATTATCTCTAGCACATATACAGATGTGTTCTCACCTGGCTCTAGCTTGAATAATATCAGATATCTCATATCTCTAGCACATACACAGATGTGTTCTCACCTGGCTCTAGCTTGAATAATAAGATACAAACATATTAACTCTAGCACATATACAGATGTGTTCTCACCTGGCTCTAGCTTGAATAATATCAGATATCTCATATCTCTAGCACATACACAGATGTGTTCTCACCTGGCTCTAGCTTGAATAATAAGATACAAACATATTATCTCTAGCACATATACAGATGTGTTCTCACCTGGCTCTAGCTTGAATAATATCAGATATCTCATATCTCTAGCACATACACAGATGTGTTCTCACCTGGCTCTAGCTTGAATAATAAGATACAAACATATTATCTCTAGCACATATACAGATGTGTTCTCACCTGGCTCTAGCTTGAATAATATCAGATATCTCATATCTCTAGCACATACACAGATGTGTTCTCACCTGGCTCTAGCTTGAATAATAAGATACAAACATATTAACTCTAGCACATATACAGATGTGTTCTCACCTGGCTCTAGCTTGAATAATATCAGATATCTCATATCTCTAGCACATACACAGATGTGTTCTCACCTGGCTCTAGCTTGAATAATAAGATACAAACATATTAACTCTAGCACATATACAGATGTGTTCTCACCTGGCTCTAGCTTGAATAATATCAGATATCACAAAACTCTAGCACATATACAGATGTGTTCTCACCTGGCTCTAGCTTGAATAATATAAGATATCTCATCACTCTAGCACATATACAGATGTGTTCTCACCTGGCTCTAGCTTGAATAATATCAGATATCTCATACCAAACTCCATAAGACACCATACAAAGAAAGGTACATAGCGGGATCATCAACTTGTTCGACGAAAGAATTGTCTATTAATCTGACAACGATTCTGTCTGCAGTAAAAGAGGGACAACAGAAATATTGTGAAACTGTTTACTCGCGTAGTGGCATAAATCACATGTGGATTTTAAAAACTCTAAAGATCTTTTGGATAACCTGAAATCAAGATCTTTCTCTCAGGTATCCTCCATCAAAACTTTTGATTTTTCAACTCTTTATACCACCCTACCGCATGACAAATTAAAAACCCGCTTAAAAGAAACAATTCATAAATCTTTTAGTCATAGAAACTATGGCTCAAAATTTGTTGTGTTAGGCTACAATTCCACATATTTTTCAAACAAAATTCAAAAAGGTAAAACATGCTACTCCGAGGAACAAGTGATCAGTATGCTGGAGTTCCTCATCGATAACATATTTGTCTCCTTTGGAGGGACACTGTTTCAGCAGGTCGTCGGCATACCAATGGGTACGAATTGTGCCCCTCTTCTAGCCGATTTATTTTTATACTCATATGAGTCGGAGTTTCTTCAAAAGCTTGTAAAAGATAAGAAGATTCATGAGGCTAGAGCCTTTAATTTCACATACAGATATATTGATGACGTTTTATCTATCAATAATTCTAGATTTGCAGAATTTCTTCCATTGATATATCCTCCAGAGCTGGAAGTTAAAGAGACCACCGATACAGCTTCGTCCGCATCATTTTTGGACTTATACCTCGAATTTGACGACAGTGGTCAACTCAGTACTAAAATTTATGATAAACGGGATGACTTCAATTTTAAAATCATAAATTTTCCAAACATGTGCAGCAATATACCAGCTTCTCCTGCATATGGTGTTTACATCTCGCAATTGATTCGCTATGCAAGGGCCAGTAGCAATTATTCTGATTTCCTGAAGCGTCATCTTCATCTGAGAAACAGGCTACTGGACCGGGGCTATAAAAAGATTCGCCTTATTCGATCTCTTAAAAAGTTTATATTCCGATACCAAGATCTTGTCGAAATATATTCCGTCTCTGCAGAAACGATTATAAGCGATGCATTTTCATATAGTGAAAATGTATAAAGATAAAGAAGTCAAGAAAAATGTCAAGGATATTTTTTTTCAATGTGTGACGTAAAAATATTTTTGACATTTACGTCACCGAATATGGTACCGCTTTGACAACTATTTTACCTATTTTGTTCCTGTATTTAAATACTGTTATAGTAACAGCCGGAACCTTTGAACCGTAATGAGAGCGGGAGGTTTGGCGCCTTAAAATCTGATTCAACCCACCATTTCCTTAGAAGTCAGGGTCATTACGGTTTTCACAGTTTTCGGCTGTTGACTGATTTTGTCTGTTTATATAATTATGAGTTTTGACTTTCCCTGTGTAAGATTGTTCGGAGTTAGGTAATTTTGTTATTACCCTTATTTATAACTCTAGCACATATACAGATGTGTTCTCACCTGGCTCTAGCTTGAATAATATCAGATATCTCATAACTCTAGCACATATACAGATGTGTTTTCACCTGGCTCTAGCTTGTATAATATCAGATATCTCATAACTCTAGCACATATACAGATGTGTTCTCACCTGGCTCTAGATTGAATAATATCAGATATCTCATTACTCTAGCACATATACATATTTGTTCTCACCTGGCTCTAGATTGAATAATATCAGATATCTCATAACTCTAGCACATATACAGATGTGTTCTCACCTGGCTCTAGATTGAATAATATCAGAAATATCATAACTCTAGCACACATACAGATGTGTTCTCACCTAGCTCTAGCTTGAATAATATCAGATATCTCATAACTCTAGCACATATACAGATGTGTTCTCACCTGGCTCTAGCTTGTATAATATCAGATATCGCATAACTCTAGCACATATACAGATGTGTTCTCACCTGGCTCTAGCTTGAATACTATCAGATATCTCATAACAATAGCACATATACAGATGTGTTCTCACCTGGCTCTAGCTTGAATATCAGATATCTCATAACTCTAGCACATATACAGGTGTGTTCTCACCTGGCTCTAGCTTGAATACTATCAGATATCTCATAACAATAGCACATATACAGATGTGTTCTCACCTGGCTCTAGCTTGAATATCAGATATCTCATAACTCTAGCACATATACAGGTGTGTTCTCACCTGGCTCTAGCTTGAATAATATCAGATATCTCATAACTCTAGCACATATACAGATGTGTTCTCACCTGGCTCTAGCTTGAATAATAGCAGATATCTCATAACTCTAGGACATCAACAGATGTGTTCTCATCTGGTTTTAGCTTGAATAATATCAGATATCTCATAACTCTAGCACATATACAGATGTGTTCTCACCTGGCTCTAGCTTGTATAATATCAGATATCGCATAACTCTAGCACATATACAGATGTGTTCTCACCTGGCTCTAGCTTGAATAATATCAGATATCTCATAACTCTAGCACATATACAGATGTGTTCTCACCTGGCTCTAGCTTGTATAATATCAGATATCGCATAACTCTAGCACATATACAGATGTGTTCTCACCTTGCTCTAGCTTGAATAATATCAGATATCTCATAACTATAGCACATATACAGATGTGTTCTCACCTGGCTCTAGCTTGAATATCAGATATCTCATAACTCTAGCACATATACAGATGTGTTCTCACCTGGCTCTAGCTTGAATAATAGCAGATATCTCATAACTCTAGCACATCAACAGATGTGTTCTCATCTGGTTTTAGCTTCAATAATATCAGATAACTCATAATTCTAGCACATATACAGATGTGTTCTTACCTGGCTCTAGCTTGAATAATAAGATACAAACATATTAACTCTAGCACATCAACAGATGTGTTCTCACCTGGCTCTAGCTTGAATATTAAGATACAAACATATTAACTCTAGCACATATACAGATGTGTTCTCACCTGGCTCTAGATTGAATAATATCAGATATATCATAACTCTAGCACATATACAGATGTGTTCTCACCTTTCTCTAGCTTGAATAATATCAGATATCTCATCACTCTAGCACAGACACAGATGTGTTCTCACCTGGCTCTAGCTTGAATAATATCAGATATCTCATAAATCTAGCACATATACAAATGTGTTCTCACCTGGCCCTAGCTTTTATAATATCAGATATCTCATAACTCTAGCACATATACAGATTTGTTCTCACCTGGCTCTAGTTTGAATAATATCAGATATCTCACTTACTCCCCTTTAATGACATGTCGCGACGTGAAAGTTCAGATGAAATCCCATTGCGGGTACCATTCGAGTGACACTATTTACCATTCAATGAAAATGTGATCGCGAGATTAAAAAAGTGTTACTCTATTACTTTGCATGCTACGAGTGATCTGATTGGCCGACAATGACCGTAACCATATTAACCTCTTTGGTATCTTCAAACTCTTCTTATCATATCTTTGTAATATACGACATGACATAAAATAACTTGCATATGACCCGTGTCACGTTTTTCTCAGATCCCACACGCCGAGATACGTCAGTATAGATTGAATCTGCATGACTAAGGTGCATTGTATTAATAGATGATGACAAGTAAAGCTATATTATTGTTAAGAAAGAAAGCAGTATTTATGAGCAAGTGGAAGATCTGATTTTAATCAGATCGACCTGGTCCGGTACAGGCATTTTGATAAATAGTGGCGGTATTTACCCAGTATTATGGACCCAAGCCTCCTCTTTTAGTGAAATAATACGGCCATAAAGTGTTTTTCCAATGGGCATAAAATGTCAACCCTCACATATATCTGGTCGTGTGGCTTTGTTGTAGTGATAGCAAAGTCTGAAAGTTAAACTTTATATTTATTATATCGATTTGTCGTGAAATATAATTTGTCATGATATTAATTGATATCATATACAGAAAAGGGGAATGATGACCTTAAATAGTATTTTTTTTATTAACGTCAGTACTGTGACATATTGTGATGAATGTGAGGATTTCTAAGTCTTTATGGATATATCAGCCTCCGAATTGCAGCCAGCAACGGGAATCTGTATGTAGGCATGCATAAGATGCAAATCTGTGAACTGTCCCCAATTATATTCGAAAGACTTAAACACGTCAACATAATAGATTTCATGAGATTAGTCAAGATTGCGATTTAATGGGTTTCACGGTATTTGTAGACATTTTGATTTATTAGATGGTATGATATAAGTTAATGGTGTGGCTTAATGAATATCATGATGTATGTCAAGGTTACGACTATGTCATGCTATGTCATTCGTCAGTATAGTGACTTAATAAATACCATGCTATCTGTCAAGGTTACGACTATGTCATGTTATGTCATTAGTTAGTATAGTGACTTAATAAATACCATGCTATCTGTCAAGGTTACGACTATGTCATGTTATGTCATTAGTTAGTATAGTGACTTAATAAATACCATGCTATCTGTCAAGGTTACGACTATGTCATGTTATGTCATTAGTTAGTATAGTGACTTAATAGATACCATGCTATCTGTCAAGGTTACGACTATGTCATGTTATGTCATTAGTTAGTATAGTGACTTAATAAATACCATGCTATCTGTCAAGGTTACGACTATGTCATGCTATGTCATTCGTCAGTATAGTGACTTAATAAATACCATGCTATCTGTCAAGGTTACGACTATGTCATGTTATGTCATTAGTTAGTATAGTGACTTAATAAATACCATGCTATCTGTCAAGGTTACGACTATGTCATGTTATGTCATTAGTTAGTATAGTGACTTAATAAATACCATGCTATCTGTCAAGGTTACGACTATGTCATGTTATGTCATTAGTTAGTATAGTGACTTAATAAATACCATGCTATCTGTCAAGGTTACGACTATGTCATGTTATGTCATTAGTTAGTATAGTGACTTAATAAATACCATGCTATCTGTCAAGGTTACGACTATGTCATGCTATGTCATTAGTTAGTATAGTGACTTAATAAATACCATGCTATCTGTCAAGGTTACGACTATGTCATGTTATGTCATTAGTTAGTATAGTGACTTAATAAATACCATGCTATCTGTCAAGGTTACGACTATGTCATGTTATGTCATTAGTTAGTATAGTGACTTAATAAATACCATGCTATCTGTCAAGGTTACGACTATGTCATGTTATGTCATTAGTTAGTATAGTGACTTAATAAATACCATGCTATCTGTCAAGGTTACGACTATGTCATGTTATGTCATTAGTTAGTATAGTGACTTAATAAATACCATGCTATCTGTCAAGGTTACGACTATGTCATGTTATGTCATTAGTTAGTATAGTGACTTAATAAATACCATGCTATCTGTCAAGGTTACGACTATGTCATGTTATGTCATTAGTTAGTATAGTGACTTAATAAATACCATGCTATCTGTCAAGGTTACGACTATGTCATGTTATGTCATTAGTTAGTATAGTGACTTAATAAATACCATGCTATCTGTCAAGGTTACGACTATGTCATGTTATGTCATTAGTTAGTATAGTGACTTAATAAATACCATGCTATCTGTCAAGGTTACGACTATGTCATGTTATGTCATTAGTTAGTATAGTGACTTAATAAATACCATGCTATCTGTCAAGGTTACGACTATGTCATGTTATGTCATTAGTTAGTATAGTGACTTAATAAATACCATGCTATCTGTCAAGGTTACGACTATGTCATGTTATGTCATTAGTTAGTATAGTGACTTAATAAATACCATGCTATCTGTCAAGGTTACGACTATGTCATGTTATGTCATTAGTTAGTATAGTGACTTAATAAATACCATGCTATCTGTCAAGGTTACGACTATGTCATGTTATGTCATTAGTTAGTATAGTGACTTAATAAATACCATGCTATATGTCAAGGTTACGACTATGTCATGTTATGTCATTAGTTAGTATAGTGACTTAATAAATACCATGCTATCTGTCAAGGTTACGACTATGTCATGCTATGTCATTAGTTAGTATAGTGACTTAATAAATACCATGCTATCTGTCAAGGTTACGACTATGTCATGCTATGTCATTCGTCAGTATAGTGACTTAATAAATACCATGCTATCTGTCAAGGTTACGACTATGTCATGTTATGTCATTAGTTAGTATAGTGACTTAATAAATACCATGCTATCTGTCAAGGTTACGACTATGTCATGTTATGTCATTAGTTAGTATAGTGACTTAATAAATACCATGCTATCTGTCAAGGTTACGACTATGTCATGTTATGTCATTAGTTAGTATAGTGACTTAATAGATACCATGCTATCTGTCAAGGTTACGACTATGTCATGTTATGTCATTAGTTAGTATAGTGACTTAATAAATACCATGCTATCTGCCAAGGTTACGACTATGTCATGTTATGTCATTAGTTAGTATAGTGACTTAATAAATACCATGCTATCTGTCAAGGTTACGACTATGTCATGTTATGTCATTAGTTAGTATAGTGACTTAATAAATACCATGCTATCTGTCAAGGTTACGACTATGTCATGCTATGTCATTCGTCAGTATTGTGACTTAATAGATATCATGCTAGTATATAGCTGTCAAGATATATGTCAAGCTTACGACTCTGTCATTTAATGTCATTAGTCAGTATTGTGACTTAATAAATACCATGCTATCGGTTAAGTTTACGACTATGTCATGTTATGTCATTAGTCAGTATTATGAATTATTTAACATTATGATATCAATAACGTTTTTGACCCTGTAATGGTATGTCAATAGTCAGTATTGTGACTTAATAGATATCATGCTGCTAGTCAGGTTGATGACGCTATGATGATATTTCATTAGACAGTATTGTCACTTAATAGATTTCATGCTGGTAGTCAGGTTTACGACGGTGTAATGCTATTTCATTAGTCAGTATTTTGACTTAATTGACACACTGATATCAGTCATGTTTACGACTATGTCGTGTAATGTCATTAGTCATTATTGTGACTTAACAAATACCATGATATCTGTCAAGTTTACGAATATGTCATTAGTCAGTATTGAGACTTAATAGATATCATGCTATTAGTCAGAATTGTGACGCTCTAATGTCATATCATTGCAAAAATATTGTGACTTAATGAACATCATGATATTAGTCAACTTTGCAACACTGTCATAATATGTGATTAGTCAGTATTGTGACATAATATATGATTAGTCAGAATTCTGACATAATATGTGATTAGTCAGTATTGTGACATCATATGTGATTAGTCAGTATTGTGACTTAATATATCTCGTGTTAGTAGTTAAGTCTAAGAAGCTGTAATATTATGTCATTAGTCAGTATTGGGACTTAAAAGATGTCATGCTGCTAGTCAGGTTTGTGACGCTGTAATGCTATTTCATTTGTCAGTATTTTGACTTAATTAACATCATGATATCAGTCATGTTTAGGAAGCTGTCTTGTAATGTCATTAGTCAGTATTGGAAGTTAATAGATATCATGGTATTAGTCAAGTTTAAGACTATGTCATGTTATGTCATTAGTCAGTATTGGAACTTAATAGATATCATGCTATTAGTCAGGTTTGTGACGCTGTAATGCTATTTCATTAGTCAGTATAATGACTTAATAGATTTTATGCTAGTAGTCAGGTTTGTGGCGCTGTAATGCTATTTCATTAGTCAGTATAATGACTTAATAGATTTCATGCTAGTAGTCAGGTTTGTGGCGCTGTAATGCTATTTCATTAGTCAGTATAATGACTTAATAGATTTCATGCTAGTAGTCAGGTTTGTGGCGCTGTATTGCTATTTCATTAGTCAGTATTGTGACTTAATAGATTTCATGTTGGTAGTCATGTTTGTGACGATGTAATGTTATTTTATTAGTCAGTCTCTTAAGTTAATTAACACCATGATATCAATACCGTTCAGGACGTTGTAATGTCATGTCATTAGTCAGTACTGTGACTTAATGAACAGTATGATAACAGACAGGTTTTTGACTCTGTAATATTATGTCATTATTCAGTATTGTGACATAATGAACACCATGATATCGACAAGTTTTCGACTCAGTAATATTATTTCATTAGTCAGTATTGTGACATAATGAACACTATGATATCAGACAAGTTTTCGACTCTGTAATATTATGTCATTAGTCAGTATTGTGACATAATGAACACCATGATATCAGTCAGATTTACGACGCTATAAGGTTTCGTCATTTGTCAGTATTTTGAATTAATGAATAATTAATGTTGTTTGCAAGAAGAGTTTGAAGATAACAAAAGGGTACTCAGAATCCGTTAATCGAGGAAGAAGAACACTATGGCCTAAAAACAAAAGGACAAACAATGATCTACACAACACTACATAGAAAATTAAAGTGAAGATTGCGACGGTGTAATATTAAGTCATTAGTCAATATTTATAGATTAATGCATGCCCTTCTCCATATCAGGATCGCTATCATCCAGAGAGACCGATATCGCCAAAGGACTTTAGCCAGAGGGTCGATATCGGTCGAGAGATTTGAATTAAAAAGAACAAAATTAACTTCCCACGCAGACACCAAACTTATATGGATATCATTGAGGAATGATGACAGTCCTGTTATGGAAAAAGTCATACATTGATATATTTATAGAAAGGCTTGATATCGTGTTATCCGATTTTTGCCTCGATATCTGACTATGGGTAGATATCGCTGTGGCACCTCCGGTGTTTACGTATGGGCACAATTGATGTTATTATTTATAAATATGTGATAATTATAGATTAATACGTGGCCTTTTTCATATTGCCCTTGCTATCAGCACGAGACCTTGATATCGGCACCGAGGGACGATGTCAGTCGAGGGCTGATAATAAGGGCAATATGAAAAAGGCAATGTATTAATCTATTAATCACATATTTTGGATGTAACGCCTCTTTTTTACGTTTGTGTGTGTGTGTTAATGGATGTAACGCCACTTTTTCACGTTTGTGTGTGTGTTAATGGGTGTAACGCCACTTTTTCACGTTTGTGTGTGTGTTAATGGGTGTAACGCCACTGTTTCACGTTTGTGTGTGTGTTAATGGGTGTAACGCCACTTTGTCTGGTTTGTGTGTGTGTTAATAGGTATAACACCACCTTTTCTCGTTTGTGTGTGTGTTAATGGATGTAACGCCACTGTTTCTCGCTTGTGTGTGTGTTAATGGGTATAACGCCACCTTTTCGCGTTTGTGTGTGTGTGTTAATGGATGTAACGCCACTTTTTCACGTTTGTGTGTGTGTGTTAATGGATGTAACAACACTTTTTCACGTTTGTGTGTGTGTTTATGGGTGCAACGCCACTTTTCACGTTTGTGTGTATTAATGGATGTAACGCTACTTTTTTACGCGTGTGTGTGTGTTTTTATGGGTGCAACACCACTTGTTTCACGTTTGTGTGTGTTTATGGGTGCAACGCCACTTTTTCACTTTTGTGTGTGTGATAATGGATGTAACGCCACTTTTTTACGCGTCTGTGTGTGTTTATGGATGCAACGCAACTTTTTCACTTTTGTGTGTGTGTTAATGGGTGCAACGCCACTTTTTTACGCGTGTGTGTGTGTTTATGGGTGCAACGCAACTTTTTCACGTTTGTGTGTGTGTTTATGGGTGCAACACCACTTTGTCTCGTTTGTGTGTGTGTTAATGGGTGCAACGTCACTTTTTTACGCGTGTGTGTGTTAATGGGTGTAACGCCACCTTTTCTCGTTTGTGTGTGTGTTAATGGATGTAACGCCACTTTTTCACGTTTGTGTGTTTGTGTTAATGGATGTAACGCCACTTTTTCACGTTTGTGTGTGTGTTTATGGGTGCAACACCACTTTTTCACGTTTGTGTGTGTGTTTATGGGTGCAACGCCGCCAATTTTTCACTTTTGTGTGTGTGTTAATGGATGTAACGCCACTTTTTTACGCGTGTGTGTGTGTTTATGGGTGCAACGCAACTTTTTCACGTTTGTGTGTGTGTTTATGGGTGTAACGCCACTTTTTCTCGTTTGTGTGTGTGTTAATGGGTGTAACGCCACTGTTTCACGTTTGTGTGTGTGTTAATGGGTGTAACGCCACTTTTTCACGTTTGTGTGTGTGTTAATGGGTGTAACGCCACTGTTTCACGTTTGTGTGTGTGTTAATGGGTGTAACGCCACTTTTTCTCGCTTGTGTGTGTGTTAATGGGTATAACGCCACCTTTTCTCGTTTGTGTGTGTGTTAATGGATGTAACGCCACTTTTTCATGTTTGTGTGTGTGTGTTAATGGATGTAACGCCACTTTTTCACGTTTGTGTGTGTGTTTATGGGTGCAACGCCACTGTTTCACGTTTGTGTGTGTGTTAATGGGTGTAACGCCACTTTTTCTATTTTGTGTGTGTGTTAATGGGTATAACGCCACCTTTTCTCGTTTGTGTGTGTGTGTTAATGGATGTAACGCCACTTTTTTACGCGTGTGTGTTTGTGTTTATGGGTGCAACACCACTTGTTTCACGTTTGTGTGTGTGTTTATGGGTGCAACGCCACTTTTTCACTTTTGTGTGTGTGTTAATGGGTGCAACGCCACTTTTTTACGCGTGTGTGTGTGTTTATGGGTGCAACGCAACTTTTTCACGTTTGTGTGTGTGTTTATGGGTGCAACACCACTTTGTCTCGTTTGTGTGTGTGTTAATGGGTGCAACGTCACTTTTTTACGCGTGTGTGTGTTAATGGGTATAACGCCACCTTTTCTGGTTTGTGTGTGTGTTAATGGATGTAACGCCACTTTTTCACGTTTGTGTGTTTGTGTTAATGGATGTAACGCCACTTTTTCACGTTTGTGTGTGTGTTTATGGGTGCAACACCACTTTTTCACGTTTGTGTGTGTGTTTATGGGTGCAACGCCGCCACGTTTTCACTTTTGTGTGTGTGTTAATGGATGTAACGCCACTTTTTTACGCGTGTGTGTGTGTTTATGGGTGCAACGCAACTTTTTCACGTTTGTGTGTGTGTTTATGGGTGTAACGCCACTTTTTCTCGTTTTTGTGTGTGTTAATGGGTGTAACGCCACTTTTTCACGTTTGTGTGTGTGTTAATGGGTGTAACGCCACTGTTTCACGTGTGTGTGTGTGTTAATGGGTGTAACGCCACCTTTTCTCGTTTGTGTGTGTGTTAATGGATGTAACGCCACTTTTTCACGTTTGTGTGTGTGTGTTAATGGATGTAACGCCACTTTTTCACGTTTGTGTGTGTGTTTATGGGTGCAACGCCACTTTTTCACGTTTGTGTGTGTGTTTATGGGTGTAACGCCACTTTTTCACGTTTGTGTGTATGTTAATGGATGTAACGCCACTTTTTCACGTTTGTGTGTGTGTTAATGGGTGTAACGCCACTGTTTCTCGTTTGTGAGTGTGTTAATGGATGTAACGCCACTTTTTCACGTTTGTGTGTGTGTGTTAATGGATGTAACGCCACTTTTTCACGTTTGTGTGTGTGTTTATGGGTGCAACGCCACTTTTTCAAGTTTGTGTGTGTGTTTATGGGTGTAACGCCACTGTTTCTCGCTTGTGTGTGTGTTAATGAGTATAACGCCACCTTTTCTCGTTTGTGTGTGTGTTTATGGGTGCAACGCCACTTTTTCACGTTTTTGTGTGTGTTAATGGGTATAACGCCACCTTTTCACGTTTGTGTGTGTGTTTATGGGTGCAACGCCACTTTTTCACGTGTGTGTGTGTTAATGGATGTAACGCCACTTTTTCACGTTTGTGTGTGTGTTAATGGATGTAACGCCACTTATTTACGCGTGTGTGTGTGTCTATGGGTGCAACGCAACTTTTTCACTTTTGTGTGTGTGTTAATGGGTGCAACGCCACTTTTTCACTATTGTGTGTGTGTTAATGGATGTAACGCCACTTTTTTACGCATGTGTGTGTGTTTATGGGTGCAACGCAACTTTTTCACGTTTGTGTGTGTGTTAATGGGTGCAACACCACTTTGTCTGGTTTGTGTGTGTGTTAATGGGTGCAACGTCACTTTGTTACGCGTGTGTGTGTGTGTTTATGGGTGCAACGCCACTTTTTCACGTTTGTGTGTGTGTTTATGGGTGCAACGCCACTTTTTCACGTTTGTGTGTGTGTTAATGGGTGTAACGCCACTGTTTCACGTTTGTGTGTGTGTTAATGGGTGTAACGCCACCTTTTCTCGTTTGTGTGTGTGTTAATGGATGTAACGCCACTTTTTCACGTTTGTGTGTGTGTGTTAATGGATGTAACGCCACTTTTTCACGTTTGTGTGTGTGTTTATGGGTGCAACGCCACTTTTTCACGTTTGTGTGTGTGTTTATGGGTGTAACGCCACTTTTTCACGTTTGTGTGTATGTTAATGGGTGTAACGCCACTTTTTCACGTTTGTGTGTGTGTTAATGGGTGTAACGCCACTGTTTCTCGTTTGTGAGTGTGTTAATGGATGTAACGCCACTTTTTCACGTTTGTGTGTGTGTGTTAATGGATGTAACGCCACTTTTTCACGTTTGTGTGTGTGTTTATGGGTGCAACGCCACTTTTTCACGTTTGTGTGTGTGTTTATGGGTGTAACGCCACTTTTTCTCGTTTGTGTGTATGTTAATGGGTGTAACGCCACTTTTCACGTTTGTGTGTGTGTTAATGGGTGTAACGCCACTGTTTCTCGCTTGTGTGTGTGTTAATGAGTATAACGCCACCTTTTCTCGTTTGTGTGTTTGTTAATGGATGTAACGCCACTGTTTCACGTTTGTGTGTGTGTTAATGGGTGTAACGCCACTTTTTCTCGCTTGTGTGTGTGTTAATGGGTATAACGCCACCTTTTCACGTTTGTGTGTGTGTCTATGGGTGCAACGCCACTTTTTCACGCGTGTGTGTGTGTGTTTAAAGGTGCAACACCACTTTTTCACGTTTGTGTGTGTGTTTATCGGTGCAACGCCACTTTTTCACTTTTGTGTGTGTGTTAATGGATGTAACGCCACTTTTTTACGCGTGTGTGTGTGTTTATGGGTGCAACACCACTTTGTCTCGTTTGTGTGTGTGTTAATGGGTACAACGTCACTTTTTTACGCGTGTGTGTGTTAATGGGTGTAACGCCACCTTTTCTCGTTTGTGTGTGTGTTAATGGATGTAACGCCACTTTTTCACGTTTGTGTGTTTGTGTTAATGGATGTAACGCCACTTTTTCACGTTTGTGTGTGTGTTTATGGGTGCAACACCACTTTTTCACGTTTGTGTGTGTGTTTATGGGTGCAACGCCGCCACTTTTTCACTTTTGTGTGTGTGTTAATGGATGTAACGCCACTTTTTTACGCGTGTGTGTGTGTTTATGGGTGCAACGCAACTTTTTCTCGTTTGTGTGTGTGTTTATGGGTGTAACGCCACTTTTTCACGTTTGTGTGTGTGTTAATGGGTGTAACGCCACTGTTTCTCGCTTGTGTGTGTGTTAATGGGTATAACGCCACCTTTTCTCGTTTGTGTGTGTGTTAATGGATGTAACGCCACTTTTTCACGTTTGTGTGTGTGTGTTAATGGATGTAACGCCACTTTTTCACGTTTGTGTGTGTTTATGGGTGCAACGCCACTTTTTCACGTTTGTGTGTGTGTTTATGGGTGTAACGCCACCTTTTCTCGTTTGTGTGTGTGTTTATGGGTGCAACACCACTTTGTCTGGTTTGTGTGTGTGTTAATGGGTGCAACGTCACTTTGTTACGCGTGTGTGTGTGTGTTTATGGGTGCAACGCCACTTTTTCACGTTTGTGTGTGTGTTAATGGGTGTAACGCCACTGTTTCACGTTTGTGTGTGTGTTAATGGGTGTAACGCCACTTTTTCACGTTTGTGTGTGTGTTAATGGGTGTAACGCCACTGTTTCACGTTTGTGTGTGTGTTAATGGGTGTAACGCCACCTTTTCTCGTTTGTGTGTGTGTTAATGGATGTAACGCCACTTTTTCACGTTTGTGTGTGTGTGTTAATGGATGTAACGCCACTTTTTCACGTTTGTGTGTGTGTTTATGGGTGCAACGCCACTTTTTCACGTTTGTGTGTGTGTTTATGGGTGTAACGCCACTTTTTCACGTTTGTGTGTATGTTAATGGGTGTAACGCCACTTTTTCACGTTTGTGTGTGTGTTAATGGGTGTAACGCCACTGTTTCTCGTTTGTGAGTGTGTTAATGGATGTAACGCCACTTTTTCACGTTTGTGTGTGTGTGTTAATGGATGTAACGCCACTTTTTCACGTTTGTGTGTGTGTTTATGGGTGCAACGCCACTTTTTCACGTTTGTGTGTGTGTTTATGGGTGTAACGCCACTTTTTCTCGTTTGTGTGTATGTTAATGGGTGTAACGCCACTTTTTCACGTTTGTGTGTGTGTTAATGGGTGTAACGCCACTGTTTCTCGCTTGTGTGTGTGTTAATGAGTATAACGCCACCTTTTCTCGTTTGTGTGTGTGTTAATGGATGTAACGCCACTTTTTCACGTTTGTGTGTTTGTGTTAATGGATGTAACGCCACTTTTTCACGTTTGTGTGTGTGTTTATGGGTGCAACACCACTTTTTCACGTTTGTGTGTGTGTTTATGGGTGCAACGCCGCCACTTTTTCACTTTTGTGTGTGTGTTAATGGATGTAACGCCACTTTTTTACGCGTGTGTGTGTGTTTATGGGTGCAACGCAACTTTTTCACGTTTGTGTGTGTGTTTATGGGTGTAACGCCACTGTTTCTCGCTTGTGTGTGTGTTAATGGGTATAACGCCACCTTTTCTCGTTTGTGTGTGTGTTAATGGATGTAACGCCACTTTTTCACGTTTGTGTGTGTGTGTTAATGGACGTAACGCCACTTTTTCACGTTTGTGTGTGTTTATGGGTGCAACGCCACTTTTTCACGTTTGTGTGTGTGTTTATGGGTGTAACGCCACCTTTTCTCGTTTGTGTGTGTGTTTATGGGTGCAACACCACTTTGTCTGGTTTGTGTGTGTGTTAATGGGTGCAACGTCACTTTGTTACGCGTGTGTGTGTGTGTTTATGGGTGCAACGCCACTTTTTCACGTTTGTGTGTGTGTTTATGGGTGCAACGCCACTTTTTCACGTTTGTGTGTGTGTTAATGGGTGTAACGCCACTGTTTCACGTTTGTGTGTGTGTTAATGGGTGTAACGCCACCTTTTCTCGTTTGTGTGTGTGTTAATGGATGTAACGCCACTTTTTCACGTTTGTGTGTGTGTGTTAATGGATGTAACGCTACTTTTTCACGTTTGTGTGTGTGTTTATGGGTGCAACGCCACTTTTTCACGTTTGTGTGTGTGTTTATGGGTGTAACGCCACTTTTTCACGTTTGTGTGTATGTTAATGGGTGTAACGCCACTTTTTCACGTTTGTGTGTGTGTTAATGGGTGTAACGCCACTGTTTCTCGTTTGTGAGTGTGTTAATGGATGTAACGCCACTTTTTCACGTTTGTGTGTGTGTGTTAATGGATGTAACGCCACTTTTTCACGTTTGTGTGTGTGTTTATGGGTGCAACGCCACTTTTTCACGTTTGTGTGTGTGTTTATGGGTGTAACGCCACTTTTTCTCGTTTGTGTGTATGTTAATGGGTGTAACGCCACTTTTCACGTTTGTGTGTGTGTTAATGGGTGTAACGCCACTGTTTCTCGCTTGTGTGTGTGTTAATGAGTATAACGCCACCTTTTCTCGTTTGTGTGTTTGTTAATGGATGTAACGCCACTGTTTCACGTTTGTGTGTGTGTTAATGGGTGTAACGCCACTTTTTCTCGCTTGTGTGTGTGTTAATGGGTATAACGCCACCTTTTCACGTTTGTGTGTGTGTTTATGGGTGCAACGCCACTTTTTCACGCGTGTGTGTGTGTGTTTAAAGGTGCAACACCACTTTTTCACGTTTGTGTGTGTGTTTATCGGTGCAACGCCACTTTTTCACTTTTGTGTGTGTGTTAATGGATGTAACGCCACTTTTTTACGCGTGTGTGTGTGTTTATGGGTGCAACACCACTTTGTCTCGTTTGTGTGTGTGTTAATGGGTACAACGTCACTTTTTTACGCGTGTGTGTGTTAATGGGTGTAACGCCACCTTTTCTCGTTTGTGTGTGTGTTAATGGATGTAACGCCACTTTTTCACGTTTGTGTGTTTGTGTTAATGGATGTAACGCCACTTTTTCACGTTTGTGTGTGTGTTTATGGGTGCAACACCACTTTTTCACGTTTGTGTGTGTGTTTATGGGTGCAACGCCGCCACTTTTTCACTTTTGTGTGTGTGTTAATGGATGTAACGCCACTTTTTTACGCGTGTGTGTGTGTTTATGGGTGCAACGCAACTTTTTCACGTTTGTGTGTGTGTTTATGGGTGTAACGCCACTTTTTCTCGTTTGTGTGTGTGTTAATGGGTGTAACGCCACTTTTTCACGTTTGTGTGTGTGTTAATGGGTGTAACGCCACTGTTTCTCGCTTGTGTGTGTGTTAATGGGTATAACGCCACCTTTTCTCGTTTGTGTGTGTGTTAATGGATGTAACGCCACTTTTTCACGTTTGTGTGTGTGTGTTAATGGATGTAACGCCACTTTTTCACGTTTGTGTGTGTTTATGGGTGCAACGCCACTTTTTCACGTTTGTGTGTGTGTTTATGGGTGTAACGCCACTTTTTCTCGTTTGTGTGTATGTTAATGGGTGTAACGCCACTTTTTCACGTTTGTGTGTGTGTTAATGGGTGTAACGCCACTGTTTCTCGCTTGTTTGTGTGTTAATGGGTATAACGCCACCTTTTCTCGTTTGTGTGTGTGTTAATGGATGTAACGCCACTGTTTCACGTTTGTGTGTGTGTTTATGGGTGCAACGCCACTTTTTCACGTGTGTGTGTGTTAATGGATGTAACGCCACTTTTTTACGCGTGTGTGTGTGTGTTTATGGGTGCAACACCACTTTTTCACGTTTGTGTGTGTGTTTATCGGTGCAACCCCACTTTTTCACGTTTGTGTGTGTGTTTATGGGTGCAACGCCACTTTTTCACGTTTGTGTGTGTGTTTATGGGTGTAACGCCACTTTTTCTCGTTTGTGTGTATGTTTATGGGTGCAACGCCACTTTTTCACGTTTGTGTGTGTGTTTATGGGTGTAACGCCACTTTTTCTCGTTTGTGTGTATGTTAATGGGTGTAACGCCACTTTTTCACGTTTGTGTGTGTGTTAATGGGTGTAACGCCACTTTTTTACGCGTGTGTGTGTGTTTATGGGTGCAACGCAACTTTTTCACGTTTGTGTGTGTGTTTATGGGTGCAACACCACTTTGTCTGGTTTGTGTGTGTGTTAATGGGTGCAACGTCACCCTTTTTCACGTTTGTGTGTGTGTTTATGGGTGCAACGCCACTTTTTCACGTTTGTGTGTGTGTTAATGGGTGTAACGCCACTTGTTCACGTTTGTGTGTGTGTTAATGGGTGTAACGCCACTGTTTCAAGTTTGTGTGTGTGTTAATGGGTGTAACGCCACTTTTTCACGTTTGTGTGTGTGTTTATGGGTGCAACGCCACTTTTTCACGTTTGTGTGTGTGTTTATGGGTGTAACGCCACTTTTTCTCGTTTGTGTGTATGTTAATGGGTGTAACGCCACTTTTTCACGTTTGTTTGTGTGTTAATGGGTGTAACGCCACTGTTTCTCGCTTGTGTATGTGTTAATGGGTATAACGCCACCTTTTCTCGTTTGTGTGTGTGTTAATGGATGTAACGCCACTGTTTCACGTTTGTGTGTGTGTTAATGGGTGTAACGCCACCTTTTCACGTTTGTGTGTGTGTTTATGGGTGCAACGCCACTTTTTCACGTGTGTGTGTGTTAATGGATGTAACGCCACTTTTTTACGCGTGTGTGTGTGTGTTTATGGGTGCAACACCACTTTTTCACGTTTGTGTGTGTGTTTATCGGTGCAACGCCACTTTTTCACTTTTGTGTGTGTGTTAATGGATGTAACGCCACTTATTTACGCGTGTGTGTGTGTTTATGGGTGCAACGCAACTTTTTCACTTTTGTGTGTGTGTTAATGGGTGCAACGCCACTTTTTCACTTTTGTGTGTGTGTTAATGGATGTAACGCCACTTTTTTACGCGTGTGTGTGTGTTTATGGGTGCAACGCAACTTTTTCACGTTTGTGTGTGTGTTTATGGGTGCAACACCACTTTGTCTGGTTTGTGTGTGTGTTAATGGGTGCAACGTCACCCTTTTTCACGTTTGTGTGTGTGTTTATGGGTGCAACGCCACTTTTTCACGTTTGTGTGTGTGTTAATGGGTGTAACGCCACTTGTTCACGTTTGTGTGTGTGTTAATGGGTGTAACGCCACTTGTTCACGTTTGTGTGTGTGTTAATGGGTGTAACGCCACTTTTTCACGTGTGTGTGTGTTTATCGGTGCAACGCCACTTTGTCCCGTTTGTGTGTGTGTTTATGGGTGCAACGCCACTTTTTCACGTTTGTGTGTGTTAATGGATATAACGCCACTTTTTTACGCGTGTGTGTGTGTGTTTATGGGTGCAACACCACTTTTTCACGTTTGTGTGTGTGTTTATGGGTGCAACGCCACTTTTTCACTTTTGTATGTGTGTTAATGGATGTAACGCCACTTTTTTACGCGTGTGTGTGTGTTTATGGGTGCAACTCATCTTTTTCACGTTTGTGTGCGTGTTTATGGGTGCAACGCCACTTTGTCTCGTTTGTGTGTGTGTTTATGGGTGTACCGCCACTTGTTCACGTTTGTGTGTGTGTTAATGGGTGTAACGCCACTTTTTCACGTTTGTGTGTGTGTTAATGGGTGTAACGCCACTGTTTCAAGTTTGTGTGTGTGTTAATGGGTATAACGCCACCTTTTCTCGTTTGTGTGTGTGTTAATGGATGTAACGCCACTTTTTCACGTTTGTGTGTGTGTGTTAATGGATGTAACGCCACTTTTTCACGTTTGTGTGTGTGTTTATGGGTGCAACGCCACTTTGTCTCGTTTGTGTGTGTGTGTATGGGTGCAACGCCACTTTTTCACGTTTGTGTGTGTGTTAATGGGTGTAACGCCACTTGTTTACGCGTGTGTGTGTGTTAATGGGTGTAACGCCACTTTGTCTGGTTTGTGTGTGTGTTAATGGGTGCAACGTCACTTTGTTACGCGTGTGTGTGTGTGTTTATGGGTGCAACGCAACTTTTTCACGTTTGTGTGTGTGTTTATGGGTGTAACGCCACTTTTTCTCGTTTGTGTGTGTGTTAATGGGTGTAACGCCACTTTTTCACGTTTTTGTGTGTGTTTATGGGTGCAACGCCACTTTTTCTCGTTTGTGTGTGTGTTAATGGGTGTAACGCCACTTTTTCACGTTTGTGTGTGTGTTAATGGGTGTAACGCCACTGTTTCAAGTTTGTGTGTGTGTTAATGGGTGTAACGCCACCTTTTCTCGTTTGTGTGTGTGTTAATGGATGTAACGCCACTTTTTCACGTTTGTGTGTGTGTGTTAATGGATGTAACGCCACTTTTTCACGTTTGTGTGTGTGTTTATGGGTGCAACGCCACTTTTTCACGTTTGTGTGTGTGTTTATGGGTGTAACGCCACTTTTTCTCGTTTGTGTGTATGTTAATGGGTGTAACGCCACTTTTTCACGTTTGTTTGTGTGTTAATGGGTGTAACGCCACTGTTTCTCGCTTGTGTGTGTGTTAATGGGTATAACGCCACCTTTTCTCGTTTGTGTGTGTGTTAATGGATGTAACGCCACTGTTTCACGTTTGTGTGTGTGTTAATGGGTGTAACGCCACTTTTTCACGTTTGTGTGTGTGTTTATGGGTGCAACGCCACTTTTTCACGTTTGTGTGTGTGTTTATGGGTGTAACGCCACTTTTTCTCGTTTGTGTGTATGTTAATGGGTGTAACGCCACTTTTTCACGTTTGTGTGTGTGTTAATGGGTGTAACGCCACTTTTTTACGCGTGTGTGTGTGTTTATGGGTGCAACGCAACTTTTTCACGTTTGTGTGTGTGTTTATGGGTGCAACACCACTTTGTCTGGTTTGTGTGTGTGTTAATGGGTGCAACGTCACCCTTTTTCACGTTTGTGTGTGTGTTTATGGGTGCAACGCCACTTTTTCACGTTTGTGTGTGTGTTAATGGGTGTAACGCCACTTGTTCACGTTTGTGTGTGTGTTAATGGGTGTAACGCCACTTGTTCACGTTTGTGTGTGTGTTAATGGGTGTAACGCCACTTTTTCACGTGTGTTTGTTTATGGGTGCAACGCCACTTTGTCCCGTTTGTGTGTGTGTTTATGGGTGCAACGCCACTTTTTCACGTTTGTGTGTGTTAATGGATATAACGCCACTTTTTTACGCGTGTGTGTGTGTGTTTATGGGTGCAACACCACTTTTTCACGTTTGTGTGTGTGTTTATGGGTGCAACGCCACTTTTTCACTTTTGTATGTGTGTTAATGGATGTAACGCCACTTTTTTACGCGTGTGTGTGTGTTTATGGGTGCAACGCATCTTTTTCACGTTTGTGTGCGTGTTTATGGGTGCAACGCCACTTTGTCTCGTTTGTGTGTGTGTTTATGGGTGTAACGCCACTTGTTCACGCTTGTGTGTGTGTTAATGGGTGTAACGCCACTTATTCACGTTTGTGTGTGTGTTAATGGATGTAACGCCACTGTTTCACGTTTTTGTGTGTGTTTATGGGTGCAACGCCACTTTTTCAGGTTTGTGTGTGTGTTAATGGGTGTAACGCCACTGTTTCAAGTTTGTGTGTGTGTTAATGGGTGTAACGCCACTTTTTCTCGCTTGTGTGTGTGTTAATGGGTATAACGCCACCTTTTCTCGTTTGTGTGTGTGTTAATGGATGTAACGCCACTTTTTCACGTTTGTGTGTGTGTGTTAATGGATGTAACGCCACTTTTTCACGTTTGTGTGTGTGTTTATGGGTGCAACGCCACTTTTTCACGTTTGTGTGTGTGTTAATGGATGTAACGCCACTGTTTCACGTTTTTGTGTGTGTTTATGGGTGCAACGTCACCTTTTCTCGTTTGTGTGTGTGTTAATGGATGTAACGCCACTTTTTCACGTTTGTGTGTGTGTGTTAATGGATGTAACGCCACTTTTTCACGTTTGTGTGTGTGTTTATGGGTGCAACGCCACTTTTTCACGTTTGTGTGTGTGTTTATGGGTGTAACGCCACTTTTTCTCGTTTGTGTGTATGTTAATGGGTGTAACGCCACTTTTTCACGTTTGTTTGTGTGTTAATGGGTGTAACGCCACTGTTTCTCGCTTGTGTGTGTGTTAATGGTTATAACGCCACCTTTTCTCGTTTGTGTGTGTGTTAATGGATGTAACGCCACTGTTTCACGTTTGTGTGTGTGTTAATGGGTGTAACGCCACTTTTTCACGTTTGTGTGTGTGTTTATGGGTGCAACGCCACTTTTTCACGTTTGTGTGTGTGTTTATGGGTGTAACGCCACTTTTTCTCGTTTGTGTGTATGTTAATGGGTGTAACGCCACTTTTTCACGTTTGTGTGTGTGTTAATGGGTGTAACGCCACTTTTTTACGCGTGTGTGTGTGTTTATGGGTGCAACGCAACTTTTTCACGTTTGTGTGTGTGTTTATGGGTGCAACACCACTTTGTCTGGTTTGTGTGTGTGTTAATGGGTGCAACGTCACCCTTTTTCACGTTTGTGTGTGTGTTTATGGGTGCAACGCCACTTTTTCACGTTTGTGTGTGTGTTAATGGGTGTAACGCCACTTGTTCACGTTTGTGTGTGTGTTAATGGGTGTAACGCCACTTGTTCACGTTTGTGTGTGTGTTAATGGGTGTAACGCCACTTTTTCACGTGTGTGTGTGTTTATGGGTGCAACGCCACTTTGTCCCGTTTGTGTGTGTGTTTATGGGTGCAACGCCACTTTTTCACGTTTGTGTGTGTTAATAGATATAACGCCACTTTTTTACGCGTGTGTGTGTGTGTTTATGGGTGCAACACCACTTTTTCACGTTTGTGTGTGTGTTTATGGGTGCAACGCCACTTTTTCACTTTTGTATGTGTGTTAATGGATGTAACGCCACTTTTTTACGCGTGTGTGTGTGTTTATGGGTGCAACGCATCTTTTTCACGTTTGTGTGCGTGTTTATGGGTGCAACGCCACTTTGTCTCGTTTGTGTGTGTGTTTATGGGTGTAACGCCACTTGTTCACGCTTGTGTGTGTGTTAATGGGTGTAACGCCACTTATTCACGTTTGTGTGTGTGTTAATGGATGTAACGCCACTGTTTCACGTTTTTGTGTGTGTTTATGGGTGCAACGCCACTTTTTCACGTTTGTGTGTGTGTTAATGGGTGCAACGCCACTGTTTCAAGTTTGTGTGTGTGTTAATGGGTGTAACGCCACTTTTTCTCGTTTGTGTGTATGTTAATGGGTGTAACGCCACTTTTTCACGTTTGTTTGTGTGTTAATGGGTGTAACGCCACTATTTCTCGCTTGTGTGTGTGTTAATGGGTATAACGCCACCTTTTCTCGTTTGTGTGTGTGTTAATGGATGTAACGCCACTGTTTCACGTTTGTGTGTGTGTTAATGGGTGTAACGCCACTTTTTCACGTTTGTGTGTGTGTTTATGGGTGCAACGCCACTTTTTCACGTTTGTGTGTGTGTTTATGGGTGTAACGCCACTTTTTCTCGTTTGTGTGTATGTTAATGGGTGTAACGCCACTTTTTCTCGTTTGTGTGTATGTTAATGGGTGTAACGCCACTTTTTCACGTTTGTTTGTGTGTTAATGGGTGTAACGCCACTGTTTCTCGCTTGTGTGTGTGTTAATGGGTATAACGCCACCTTTTCTCGTTTGTGTGTGTGTTAATGGATGTAACGCCACTGTTTCACGTTTGTGTGTGTGTTAATGGGTGTAACGCCACTTTTTCACGTTTGTGTGTGTGTTTATGGGTGCAACGCCACTTTTTCTCGTTTGTGTGTATGTTAATGGGTGTAACGCCACTTTTTCACGTTTGTTTGTGTGTTAATGGGTGTAACGCCACTGTTTCTCGCTTGTGTGTGTGTTAATGGGTATAACGCCACCTTTTCTCGTTTGTGTGTGTGTTAATGGATGTAACGCCACTGTTTCACGTTTGTGTGTGTGTTAATGGGTGTAACGCCACTTTTTCACGTTTGTGTGTGTGTTTATGGGTGCAACGCCACTTTTTCACGTTTGTGTGTGTGTTTATGGGTGTAACGCCACTTTTTCTCGTTTGTGTGTATGTTAATGGGTGTAACGCCACTTTTTCACGTTTGTGTGTGTGTTAATGGGTGTAACGCCACTTTTTTACGCGTGTGTGTGTGTTTATGGGTGCAACGCAACTTTTTCACGTTTGTGTGTGTGTTTATGGGTGCAACACCACTTTGTCTGGTTTGTGTGTGTGTTAATGGGTGCAACGTCACCCTTTTTCACGTTTGTGTGTGTGTTTATGGGTGCAACGCCACTTTTTCACGTTTGTGTGTGTGTTAATGGGTGTAACGCCACTTGTTCACGTTTGTGTGTGTGTTAATGGGTGTAACGCCACTTGTTCACGTTTGTGTGTGTGTTAATGGGTGTAACGCCACTTTTTCACGTGTGTGTGTGTTTATGGGTGCAACGCCACTTTGTCCCGTTTGTGTGTGTGTTTATGGGTGCAACGCCACTTTTTCACGTTTGTGTGTGTTAATGGATATAACGCCACTTTTTTACGCGTGTGTGTGTGTGTTTATGGGTGCAACACCACTTTTTCACGTTTGTGTGTGTGTTTATGGGTGCAACGCCACTTTTTCACTTTTGTATGTGTGTTAATGGATGTAACGCCACTTTTTTACGCGTGTGTGTGTGTTTATGGGTGCAACGCATCTTTTTCACGTTTGTGTGCGTGTTTATGGGTGCAACGCCACTTTGTCTCGTTTGTGTGTGTGTTTATGGGTGTAACGCCACTTGTTCACGCTTGTGTGTGTGTTAATGGGTGTAACGCCACTTATTCACGTTTGTGTGTGTGTTAATGGATGTAACGCCACTGTTTCACGTTTTTGTGTGTGTTTATGGGTGCAACGCCACTTTTTCAGGTTTGTGTGTGTGTTAATGGGTGTAACGCCACTGTTTCAAGTTTGTGTGTGTGTTAATGGGTGTAACGCCACTTTTTCTCGCTTGTGTGTGTGTTAATGGGTATAACGCCACCTTTTCTCGTTTGTGTGTGTGTTAATGGATGTAACGCCACTTTTTCACGTTTGTGTGTGTGTTAATGGATGTAACGCCACTTTTTCACGTTTGTGTGTGTGTTTATGGGTGCAACGCCACTTTTTCACGTTTGTGTGTGTGTTAATGGATGTAACGCCACTGTTTCACGTTTTTGTGTGTGTTTATGGGTGCAACGCCACCTTTTCTCGTTTGTGTGTGTGTTAATGGATGTAACGCCACTTTTTCACGTTTGTGTGTGTGTGTTAATGGATGTAACGCCACTTTTTCACGTTTGTGTGTGTGTTTATGGGTGCAACGCCACTTTTTCACGTTTGTGTGTGTGTTTATGGGTGTAACGCCACTTTTTCTCGTTTGTGTGTATGTTAATGGGTGTAACGCCACTTTTTCACGTTTGTTTGTGTGTTAATGGGTGTAACGCCACTGTTTCTCGCTTGTGTGTGTGTTAATGGGTATAACGCCACCTTTTCTCGTTTGTGTGTGTGTTAATGGATGTAACGCCACTGTTTCACGTTTGTGTGTGTGTTAATGGGTGTAACGCCACTTTTTCACGTTTGTGTGTGTGTTTATGGGTGCAACGCCACTTTTTCACGTTTGTGTGTGTGTTTATGGGTGTAACGCCACTTTTTCTCGTTTGTGTGTATGTTAATGGGTGTAACGCCACTTTTTCACGTTTGTGTGTGTGTTAATGGGTGTAACGCCACTTTTTTACGCGTGTGTGTGTGTTTATGGGTGCAACGCAACTTTTTCACGTTTGTGTGTGTGTTTATGGGTGCAACACCACTTTGTCTGGTTTGTGTGTGTGTTAATGGGTGCAACGTCACCCTTTTTCACGTTTGTGTGTGTGTTTATGGGTGCAACGCCACTTTTTCACGTTTGTGTGTGTGTTAATGGGTGTAACGCCACTTGTTCACGTTTGTGTGTGTGTTAATGGGTGTAACGCCACTTGTTCACGTTTGTGTGTGTGTTAATGGGTGTAACGCCACTTTTTCACGTGTGTGTGTGTTTATGGGTGCAACGCCACTTTGTCCCGTTTGTGTGTGTGTTTATGGGTGCAACGCCACTTTTTCACGTTTGTGTGTGTTAATAGATATAACGCCACTTTTTTACGCGTGTGTGTGTGTGTTTATGGGTGCAACACCACTTTTTCACGTTTGTGTGTGTGTTTATGGGTGCAACGCCACTTTTTCACTTTTGTATGTGTGTTAATGGATGTAACGCCACTTTTTTACGCGTGTGTGTGTGTTTATGGGTGCAACGCATCTTTTTCACGTTTGTGTGCGTGTTTATGGGTGCAACGCCACTTTGTCTCGTTTGTGTGTGTGTTTATGGGTGTAACGCCACTTGTTCACGCTTGTGTGTGTGTTAATGGGTGTAACGCCACTTATTCACGTTTGTGTGTGTGTTAATGGATGTAACGCCACTGTTTCACGTTTTTGTGTGTGTTTATGGGTGCAACGCCACTTTTTCACGTTTGTGTGTTTGTTAATGGGTGTAACGCCACTGTTTCAAGTTTGTGTGTGTGTTAATGGGTGTAACGCCACTTTTTCTCGCTTGTGTGTGTGTTAATGGGTATAACGCCACCTTTTCTCGTTTGTGTGTGTGTTAATGGATGTAACGCCACTTTTTCACGTTTGTGTGTGTGTGTTAATGGATGTAACGCCACTTTTTCACGTTTGTGTGTGTGTTTATGGGTGCAACGCCACTTTTTCACGTTTGTGTGTGTGTTAATGGATGTAACGCCACTGTTTCACGTTTTTGTGTGTGTTTATGGGTGCAACGCCACTTTTTCTCGTTTGTGTGTGTGTTAATGGGTGTAACGCCACTTTTTCACGTTTGTGTGTGTGTTAATGGGTGTAACGCCACTGTTTCAAGTTTGTGTGTGTGTTAATGGGTGTAACGCCACCTTTTCTCGTTTGTGTGTGTGTTAATGGATGTAACGCCACTTTTTCACGTTTGTGTGTGTGTGTTAATGGATGTAACGCCACTTTTTCACGTTTGTGTGTGTGTTTATGGGTGCAACGCCACTTTTTCACGTTTGTGTGTGTGTTTATGGGTGTAACGCCACTTTTTCTCGTTTGTGTGTATGTTAATGGGTGTAACGCCACTTTTTCACGTTTGTTTGTGTGTTAATGGGTGTAACGCCACTGTTTCTCGCTTGTGTGTGTGTTAATGGGTATAACGCCACCTTTTCTCGTTTGTGTGTGTGTTAATGGATGTAACGCCACTGTTTCACGTTTGTGTGTGTGTTAATGGGTGTAACGGCACTTTTTCACGTTTGTGTGTGTGTTTATGGGTGCAACGCCACTTTTTCACGTTTGTGTGTGTGTTTATGGGTGTAACGCCACTTTTTCTCGTTTGTGTGTATGTTAATGGGTGTAACGCCACTTTTTCACGTTTGTGTGTGTGTTAATGGGTGTAACGCCACTTTTTTACGCGTGTGTGTGTGTTTATGGGTGCAACGCAACTTTTTCACGTTTTTGTGTGTGTTTATGGGTGCAACGCCACTTTTTCTCGTTTGTGTGTGTGTTAATGGGTGTAACGCCACTTTTTCACGTTTGTGTGTGTGTTAATGGGTGTAACGCCACTGTTTCAAGTTTGTGTGTGTGTTAATGGGTGTAACGCCACCTTTTCTCGTTTGTGTGTGTGTTAATGGATGTAACGCCACTTTTTCACGTTTGTGTGTGTGTGTTAATGGATGTAACGCCACTTTTTCACGTTTGTGTGTGTGTTTATGGGTGCAACGCCACTTTTTCACGTTTGTGTGTGTGTTTATGGGTGTAACGCCACTTTTTCTCGTTTGTGTGTATGTTAATGGGTGTAACGCCACTTTTTCACGTTTGTTTGTGTGTTAATGGGTGTAACGCCACTGTTTCTCGCTTGTGTGTGTGTTAATGGGTATAACGCCACCTTTTCTCGTTTGTGTGTGTGTTAATGGATGTAACGCCACTGTTTCACGTTTGTGTGTGTGTTAATGGGTGTAACGCCACTTTTTCACGTTTGTGTGTGTGTTTATGGGTGCAACGCCACTTTTTCACGTTTGTGTGTGTGTTTATGGGTGTAACGCCACTTTTTCTCGTTTGTGTGTATGTTAATGGGTGTAACGCCACTTTTTCACGTTTGTGTGTGTGTTAATGGGTGTAACGCCACTTTTTTACGCGTGTGTGTGTGTTTATGGGTGCAACGCAACTTTTTCACGTTTGTGTGTGTGTTTATGGGTGCAACACCACTTTGTCTGGTTTGTGTGTGTGTTAATGGGTGCAACGTCACCCTTTTTCACGTTTGTGTGTGTGTTTATGGGTGCAACGCCACTTTTTCACGTTTGTGTGTGTGTTAATGGGTGTAACGCCACTTGTTCACGTTTGTGTGTGTGTTAATGGGTGTAACGCCACTTGTTCACGTTTGTGTGTGTGTTAATGGGTGTAACGCCACTTTTTCACGTGTGTGTGTGTTTATGGGTGCAACGCCACTTTGTCCCGTTTGTGTGTGTGTTTATGGGTGCAACGCCACTTTTTCACGTTTGTGTGTGTTAATGGATATAACGCCACTTTTTTACGCGTGTGTGTGTGTGTTTATGGGTGCAACACCACTTTTTCACGTTTGTGTGTGTGTTTATGGGTGCAACGCCACTTTTTCACTTTTGTATGTGTGTTAATGGATGTAACGCCACTTTTTTACGCGTGTGTGTGTGTTTATGGGTGCAACGCATCTTTTTCACGTTTGTGTGCGTGTTTATGGGTGCAACGCCACTTTGTCTCGTTTGTGTGTGTGTTTATGGGTGTAACGCCACTTGTTCACGCTTGTGTGTGTGTTAATGGGTGTAACGCCACTTATTCACGTTTGTGTGTGTGTTAATGGATGTAACGCCACTGTTTCACGTTTTTGTGTGTGTTTATGGGTGCAACGCCACTTTTTCACGTTTGTGTGTGTGTTAATGGGTGTAACGCCACTGTTTCAAGTTTGTGTGTGTGTTAATGGGTGTAACGCCACTTTTTCTCGCTTGTGTGTGTGTTAATGGGTATAACGCCACCTTTTCTCGTTTGTGTGTGTGTTAATGGATGTAACGCCACTTTTTCACGTTTGTGTGTGTGTGTTAATGGATGTAACGCCACTTTTTCACGTTTGTGTGTGTGTTTATGGGTGCAACGCCACTTTTTCACGTTTGTGTGTGTGTTAATGGATGTAACGCCACTGTTTCACGTTTTTGTGTGTGTTTATGGGTGCAACGCCACTTTTTCTCGTTTGTGTGTGTGTTAATGGGTGTAACGCCACTTTTTCACGTTTTTGTGTGTGTTAATGGGTGTAACGCCACTGTTTCAAGTTTGTGTGTGTGTTAATGGGTGTAACGCCACCTTTTCTCGTTTGTGTGTGTGTTAATGGATGTAACGCCACTTTTTCACGTTTGTGTGTGTGTGTTAATGGATGTAACGCCACTTTTTCACGTTTGTGTGTGTGTTTATGGGTGCAACGCCACTTTTTCACGTTTGTGTGTGTGTTTATGGGTGTAACGCCACTTTTTCTCGTTTGTGTGTATGTTAATGGGTGTAACGCCACTTTTTCACGTTTGTTTGTGTGTTAATGGGTGTAACGCAACTGTTTCTCGCTTGTGTGTGTGTTAATGGGTATAACGCCACCTTTTTTCGTTTGTGTGTGTGTTAATGGATGTAACGCCACTGTTTCACGTTTGTGTGTGTGTTAATGGGTGTAACGCCACTTTTTCACGTTTGTGTGTGTGTTTATGGGTGCAACGCCACTTTTTCACGTTTGTGTGTGTGTTTATGGGTGTAACGCCACTTTTTCTCGTTTGTGTGTATGTTAATGGGTGTAACGCCACTTTTTCACGTTTGTGTGTGTGTTAATGGGTGTAACGCCACTTTTTTACGCGTGTGTGTGTGTTTATGGGTGCAACGCAACTTTTTCACGTTTGTGTGTGTGTTTATGGGTGCAACACCACTTTGTCTGGTTTGTGTGTGTGTTAATGGGTGCAACGTCACCCTTTTTCACGTTTGTGTGTGTGTTTATGGGTGCAACGCCACTTTTTCACGTTTGTGTGTGTGTTAATGGGTGTAACGCCACTTGTTCACGTTTGTGTGTGTGTTAATGGGTGTAACGCCACTTGTTCACGTTTGTGTGTGTGTTAATGGGTGTAACGCCACTTTTTCACGTGTGTGTGTGTTTATGGGTGCAACGCCACTTTTTCACGTTTGTGTGTGTGTTAATGGGTGTAACGCCACTTGTTCACGTTTGTGTGTGTGTTAATGGGTGTAACGCCACTTGTTCACGTTTGTGTGTGTGTTAATGGGTGTAACGCCACTTTTTCACGTTTGTGTGTGTGTTAATGGGTGTAACGCCACTGTTTCAAGTTTGTGTGTGTGTTAATGGGTATAACGCCACCTTTTCTCGTTTGTGTGTGTGTTAATGGATGTAACGCCACTTTTTCACGTTTGTGTGTGTGTGTTAATGGATGTAACGCCACTTTTTCACGTTTGTGTGTGTGTTTATGGGTGCAACGCCACTTTGTCTCGTTTGTGTGTGTGTGTATGGGTGCAACGCCACTTTTTCACGTTTGTGTGTGTGTTAATGGGTGTAACGCCACTTGTTTACGCGTGTGTGTGTGTTAATGGGTGTAACGCCACTTTGTCTGGTTTGTGTGTGTGTTAATGGGTGCAACGTCACTTTGTTACGCGTGTGTGTGTGTGTTTATGGGTGCAACGCAACTTTTTCACGTTTGTGTGTGTGTTTATGGGTGTAACGCCACTTTTTCTCGTTTGTGTGTGTGTTAATGGGTGTAACGCCACTTTTTCACGTTTTTGTGTGTGTTTATGGGTGCAACGCCACTTTTTCTCGTTTGTGTGTGTGTTAATGGGTGTAACGCCACTTTTTCACGTTTGTGTGTGTGTTAATGGGTGTAACGCCACTGTTTCAAGTTTGTGTGTGTGTTAATGGGTGTAACGCCACCTTTTCTCGTTTGTGTGTGTGTTAATGGATGTAACGCCACTTTTTCACGTTTGTGTGTGTGTGTTAATGGATGTAACGCCACTTTTTCACGTTTGTGTGTGTGTTTATGGGTGCAACGCCACTTTTTCACGTTTGTGTGTGTGTTTATGGGTGTAACGCCACTTTTTCTCGTTTGTGTGTATGTTAATGGGTGTAACGCCACTTTTTCACGTTTGTTTGTGTGTTAATGGGTGTAACGCCACTGTTTCTCGCTTGTGTGTGTGTTAATGGGTATAACGCCACCTTTTCTCGTTTGTGTGTGTGTTAATGGATGTAACGCCACTGTTTCACGTTTGTGTGTGTGTTAATGGGTGTAACGCCACTTTTTCACGTTTGTGTGTGTGTTTATGGGTGCAACGCCACTTTTTCACGTTTGTGTGTGTGTTTATGGGTGTAACGCCACTTTTTCTCGTTTGTGTGTATGTTAATGGGTGTAACGCCACTTTTTCACGTTTGTGTGTGTGTTAATGGGTGTAACGCCACTTTTTTACGCGTGTGTGTGTGTTTATGGGTGCAACGCAACTTTTTCACGTTTGTGTGTGTGTTTATGGGTGCAACACCACTTTGTCTGGTTTGTGTGTGTGTTAATGGGTGCAACGTCACCCTTTTTCACGTTTGTGTGTGTGTTTATGGGTGCAACGCCACTTTTTCACGTTTGTGTGTGTGTTAATGGGTGTAACGCCACTTGTTCACGTTTGTGTGTGTGTTAATGGGTGTAACGCCACTTGTTCACGTTTGTGTGTGTGTTAATGGGTGTAACGCCACTTTTTCACGTGTGTGTGTGTTTATGGGTGCAACGCCACTTTGTCCCGTTTGTGTGTGTGTTTATGGGTGCAACGCCACTTTTTCACGTTTGTGTGTGTTAATGGATATAACGCCACTTTTTTTTACGCGTGTGTGTGTGTGTTTATGGGTGCAACACCACTTTTTCACGTTTGTGTGTGTGTTTATGGGTGCAACGCCACTTTTTCACTTTTGTATGTGTGTTAATGGATGTAACGCCACTTTTTTACGCGTGTGTGTGTGTTTATGGGTGCAACGCATCTTTTTCACGTTTGTGTGCGTGTTTATGGGTGCAACGCCACTTTGTCTCGTTTGTGTGTGTGTTTATGGGTGTAACGCCACTTGTTCACGCTTGTGTGTGTGTTAATGGGTGTAACGCCACTTATTCACGTTTGTGTGTGTGTTAATGGATGTAACGCCACTGTTTCACGTTTTTGTGTGTGTTTATGGGTGCAACGCCACTTTTTCAGGTTTGTGTGTGTGTTAATGGGTGTAACGCCACTGTTTCAAGTTTGTGTGTGTGTTAATGGGTGTAACGCCACTTTTTCTCGCTTGTGTGTGTGTTAATGGGTATAACGCCACCTTTTCTCGTTTGTGTGTGTGTTAATGGATGTAACGCCACTTTTTCACGTTTGTGTGTGTGTGTTAATGGATGTAACGCCACTTTTTCACGTTTGTGTGTGTGTTTATGGGTGCAACGCCACTTTTTCACGTTTGTGTGTGTGTTAATGGATGTAACGCCACTGTTTCACGTTTTTGTGTGTGTTTATGGGTGCAACGCCACTTTTTCTCGTTTGTGTGTGTGTTAATGGGTGTAACGCCACTTTTTCACGTTTGTGTGTGTGTTAATGGGTGTAACGCCACTGTTTCAAGTTTGTGTGTGTGTTAATGGGTGTAACGCCACCTTTTCTCGTTTGTGTGTGTGTTAATGGATGTAACGCCACTTTTTCACGTTTGTGTGTGTGTGTTAATGGATGTAACGCCACTTTTTCACGTTTGTGTGTGTGTTTATGGGTGCAACGCCACTTTTTCACGTTTGTGTGTGTGTTTATGGGTGTAACGCCACTTTTTCTCGTTTGTGTGTATGTTAATGGGTGTAACGCCACTTTTTCACGTTTGTTTGTGTGTTAATGGGTGTAACGCCACTGTTTCTCGCTTGTGTGTGTGTTAATGGGTATAACGCCACCTTTTCTCGTTTGTGTGTGTGTTAATGGATGTAACGCCACTGTTTCACGTTTGTGTGTGTGTTAATGGGTGTAACGCCACTTTTTCACGTTTGTGTGTGTGTTTATGGGTGCAACGCCACTTTTTCACGTTTGTGTGTGTGTTTATGGGTGTAACGCCACTTTTTCTCGTTTGTGTGTATGTTAATGGGTGTAACGCCACTTTTTCACGTTTGTGTGTGTGTTAATGGGTGTAACGCCACTTTTTTACGCGTGTGTGTGTGTTTATGGGTGCAACGCAACTTTTTCACGTTTGTGTGTGTGTTTATGGGTGCAACACCACTTTGTCTGGTTTGTGTGTGTGTTAATGGGTGCAACGTCACCCTTTTTCACGTTTGTGTGTGTGTTTATGGGTGCAACGCCACTTTTTCACGTTTGTGTGTGTGTTAATGGGTGTAACGCCACTTGTTCACGTTTGTGTGTGTGTTAATGGGTGTAACGCCACTTGTTCACGTTTGTGTGTGTGTTAATGGGTGTAACGCCACTTTTTCACGTGTGTGTGTGTTTATGGGTGCAACGCCACTTTGTCCCGTTTGTGTGTGTGTTTATGGGTGCAACGCCACTTTTTCACGTTTGTGTGTGTTAATAGATATAACGCCACTTTTTTACGCGTGTGTGTGTGTGTTTATGGGTGCAACACCACTTTTTCACGTTTGTGTGTGTGTTTATGGGTGCAACGCCACTTTTTCACTTTTGTATGTGTGTTAATGGATGTAACGCCACTTTTTTACGCGTGTGTGTGTGTTTATGGGTGCAACGCATCTTTTTCACGTTTGTGTGCGTGTTTATGGGTGCAACGCCACTTTGTCTCGTTTGTGTGTGTGTTTATGGGTGTAACGCCACTTGTTCACGCTTGTGTGTGTGTTAATGGGTGTAACGCCACTTATTCACGTTTGTGTGTGTGTTAATGGATGTAACGCCACTGTTTCACGTTTTTGTGTGTGTTTATGGGTGCAACGCCACTTTTTCACGTTTGTGTGTGTGTTAATGGGTGTAACGCCACTGTTTCAAGTTTGTGTGTGTGTTAATGGGTGTAACGCCACTTTTTCTCGTTTGTGTGTATGTTAATGGGTGTAACGCCACTTTTTCACGTTTGTTTGTGTGTTAATGGGTGTAACGCCACTATTTCTCGCTTGTGTGTGTGTTAATGGGTATAACGCCACCTTTTCTCGTTTATGTGTGTGTTAATGGATGTAACGCCACTGTTTCACGTTTGTGTGTGTGTTAATGGGTGTAACGCCACTTTTTCACGTTTGTGTGTGTGTTTATGGGTGCAACGCCACTTTTTCACGTTTGTGTGTGTGTTTATGGGTGTAACGCCACTTTTTCTCGTTTGTGTGTATGTTAATGGGTGTAACGCCACTTTTTCACGTTTGTGTGTGTGTTAATGGGTGTAACGCCACTTTTTTACGCGTGTGTGTGTGTTTATGGGTGCAACGCAACTTTTTCACGTTTGTGTGTGTGTTTATGGGTGCAACACCACTTTGTCTGGTTTGTGTGTGTGTTAATGGGTGCAACGTCACCCTTTTTCACGTTTGTGTGTGTGTTTATGGGTGCAACGCCACTTTTTCACGTTTGTGTGTGTGTTAATGGGTGTAACGCCACTTGTTCACGTTTGTGTGTGTGTTAATGGGTGTAACGCCACTTGTTCACGTTTGTGTGTGTGTTAATGGGTGTAACGCCACTTTTTCACGTGTGTGTGTGTTTATGGGTGCAACGCCACTTTGTCCCGTTTGTGTGTGTGTTTATGGGTGCAACGCCACTTTTTCACGTTTGTGTGTGTTAATAGATATAACGCCACTTTTTTACGCGTATGTGTGTGTGTTTATGGGTGCATCACCACTTTTTCACGTTTGTGTGTGTGTTTATGGGTGCAACGCCACTTTTTCACTTTTGTATGTGTGTTAATGGATGTAACGCCACTTTTTTACGCGTGTGTGTGTGTTTATGGGTGCAACGCATCTTTTTCACGTTTGTGTGCGTGTTTATGGGTGCAACGCCACTTTGTCTCGTTTGTGTGTGTGTTTATGGGTGTAACGCCACTTGTTCACGCTTGTGTGTGTGTTAATGGGTGTAACGCCACTTATTCACGTTTGTGTGTGTGTTAATGGATGTAACGCCACTGTTTCACGTTTTTGTGTGTGTTTATGGGTGCAACGCCACTTTTTCACGTTTGTGTGTGTGTTAATGGGTGTAACGCCACTGTTTCAAGTTTGTGTGTGTGTTAATGGGTGTAACGCCACTTTTTCTCGCTTGTGTGTGTGTTAATGGGTATAACGCCACCTTTTCTCGTTTGTGTGTGTGTTAATGGATGTAACGCCACTTTTTCACGTTTGTGTGTGTGTGTTAATGGATGTAACGCCACTTTTTCACGTTTGTGTGTGTGTTTATGGGTGCAACGCCACTTTTTCACGTTTGTGTGTGTGTTAATGGATGCAACGCCACTGTTTCACGTTTTTGTGTGTGTTTATGGGTGCAACGCCACTTTTTCTCGTTTGTGTGTGTGTTAATGGGTGTTAACGCCACTTTTTCACGTTTGTGTGTGTGTTAATGGGTGTAACGCCACTGTTTCAAGTTTGTGTGTGTGTTAATGGGTGTAACGCCACCTTTTCTCGTTTGTGTGTGTGTTAATGGATGTAACGCCACTTTTTCACGTTTGTGTGTGTGTGTTAATGGATGTAACGCCACTTTTTCACGTTTGTGTGTGTGTTTATGGGTGCAACGCCACTTTTTCACGTTTGTGTGTGTGTTTATGGGTGAAACGCCACTTTTTCTCGTTTGTGTGTATGTTAATGGGTGTGTAACGCCACTTTTTCACGTTTGTTTGTGTGTTAATGGGTGTAACGCCACTGTTTCTCGCTTGTGTGTGTGTTAATGGGTATAACGCCACCTTTTCTCGTTTGTGTGTGTGTTAATGGATGTAACGCCACTGTTTCACGTTTGTGTGTGTGTTAATGGGTGTAACGCCACTTTTTCACGTTTGTGTGTGTGTTTATGGGTGCAACGCCACTTTTTCACGTTTGTGTGTGTGTTTATGGGTGTAACGCCACTTTTTCTCGTTTGTGTGTATGTTAATGGGTGTAACGCCACTTTTTTACGCGTGTGTGTGTGTTTATGGGTGCAACGCAACTTTTTCACGTTTGTGTGTGTGTTTATGGGTGCAACACCACTTTGTCTGGTTTGTGTGTGTGTTAATGGGTGCAACGTCACCCTTTTTCACGTTTGTGTGTGTGTTTATGGGTGCAACGCCACTTTTTCACGTTTGTGTGTGTGTTAATGGGTGTAACGCCACTTGTTCACGTTTGTGTGTGTGTTAATGGGTGTAACGCCACTTGTTCACGTTTGTGTGTGTGTTAATGGGTGTAACGCCACTTTTTCACGTGTGTGTGTGTTTATGGGTGCAACGCCACTTTGTCCCGTTTGTGTGTGTGTTTATGGGTGCAACGCCACTTTTTCACGTTTGTGTGTGTGTTTATGGGTGTAACGCCACTTTTTCTCGTTTGTGTGTATGTTAATGGGTGTAACGCCACTTTTTTACGCGTGTGTGTGTGTTTATGGGTGCAACGCAACTTTTTCACGTTTGTGTGTGTGTTTATGGGTGCAACACCACTTTGTCTGGTTTGTGTGTGTGTTAATGGGTGCAACGTCACCCTTTTTCACGTTTGTGTGTGTGTTTATGGGTGCAACGCCACTTTTTCACGTTTGTGTGTGTGTTAATGGGTGTAACGCCACTTGTTCACGTTTGTGTGTGTGTTAATGGGTGTAACGCCACTTGTTCACGTTTGTGTGTGTGTTAATGGGTGTAACGCCACTTTTTCACGTGTGTGTGTGTTTATGGGTGCAACGCCACTTTGTCCCGTTTGTGTGTGTGTTTATGGGTGCAACGCCACTTTTTCACGTTTGTGTGTGTTAATGGATATAACGCCACTTTTTTACGCGTGTGTGTGTGTGTTTATGGGTGCAACACCACTTTTTCACGTTTGTGTGTGTGTTTATGGGTGCAACGCCACTTTTTCACTTTTGTATGTGTGTTAATGGATGTAACGCCACTTTTTTACGCGTGTGTGTGTGTTTATGGGTGCAACGCATCTTTTTCACGTTTGTGTGCGTGTTTATGGGTGCAACGCCACTTTGTCTCGTTTGTGTGTGTGTTTATGGGTGTAACGCCACTTGTTCACGCTTGTGTGTGTGTTAATGGGTGTAACGCCACTTATTCACGTTTGTGTGTGTGTTAATGGATGTAACGCCACTGTTTCACGTTTTTGTGTGTGTTTATGGGTGCAACGCCACTTTTTCACGTTTGTGTGTGTGTTAATGGGTGTAACGCCACTGTTTCAAGTTTGTGTGTGTGTTAATGGGTGTAACGCCACTTTTTCTCGCTTGTGTGTGTGTTAATGGGTATAACGCCACCTTTTCTCGTTTGTGTGTGTGTTAATGGATGTAACGCCACTTTTTCACGTTTGTGTGTGTGTGTTAATGGATGTAACGCCACTTTTTCACGTTTGTGTGCGTGTTTATGGGTGCAACGCCACTTTTTCACGTTTGTGTGTGTGTTAATGGATGTAACGCCACTGTTTCACGTTTTTGTGTGTGTTTATGGGTGCAACGCCACTTTTTCTCGTTTGTGTGTGTGTTAATGGGTGTAACGCCACTTTTTCACGTTTTTGTGTGTGTTAATGGGTGTAACGCCACTGTTTCAAGTTTGTGTGTGTGTTAATGGGTGTAACGCCACCTTTTCTCGTTTGTGTGTGTGTTAATGGATGTAACGCCACTTTTTCACGTTTGTGTGTGTGTGTTAATGGATGTAACGCCACTTTTTCACGTTTGTGTGTGTGTTTATGGGTGCAACGCCACTTTTTCACGTTTGTGTGTGTGTTTATGGGTGTAACGCCACTTTTTCTCGTTTGTGTGTATGTTAATGGGTGTAACGCCACTTTTTCACGTTTGTTTGTGTGTTAATGGGTGTAACGCAACTGTTTCTCGCTTGTGTGTGTGTTAATGGGTATAACGCCACCTTTTTTCGTTTGTGTGTGTGTTAATGGATGTAACGCCACTGTTTCACGTTTGTGTGTGTGTTAATGGGTGTAACGCCACTTTTTCACGTTTGTGTGTGTGTTTATGGGTGCAACGCCACTTTTTCACGTTTGTGTGTGTGTTTATGGGTGTAACGCCACTTTTTCTCGTTTGTGTGTATGTTAATGGGTGTAACGCCACTTTTTCACGTTTGTGTGTGTGTTAATGGGTGTAACGCCACTTTTTTACGCGTGTGTGTGTGTTTATGGGTGCAACGCAACTTTTTCACGTTTGTGTGTGTGTTTATGGGTGCAACACCACTTTGTCTGGTTTGTGTGTGTGTTAATGGGTGCAACGTCACCCTTTTTCACGTTTGTGTGTGTGTTTATGGGTGCAACGCCACTTTTTCACGTTTGTGTGTGTGTTAATGGGTGTAACGCCACTTGTTCACGTTTGTGTGTGTGTTAATGGGTGTAACGCCACTTGTTCACGTTTGTGTGTGTGTTAATGGGTGTAACGCCACTTTTTCACGTGTGTGTGTGTTTATGGGTGCAACGCCACTTTTTCACGTTTGTGTGTGTGTTAATGGGTGTAACGCCACTTGTTCACGTTTGTGTGTGTGTTAATGGGTGTAACGCCACTTGTTCACGTTTGTGTGTGTGTTAATGGGTGTAACGCCACTTTTTCACGTTTGTGTGTGTGTTAATGGGTGTAACGCCACTGTTTCAAGTTTGTGTGTGTGTTAATGGGTATAACGCCACCTTTTCTCGTTTGTGTGTGTGTTAATGGATGTAACGCCACTTTTTCACGTTTGTGTGTGTGTGTTAATGGATGTAACGCCACTTTTTCACGTTTGTGTGTGTGTTTATGGGTGCAACGCCACTTTGTCTCGTTTGTGTGTGTGTGTATGGGTGCAACGCCACTTTTTCACGTTTGTGTGTGTGTTAATGGGTGTAACGCCACTTGTTTACGCGTGTGTGTGTGTTAATGGGTGTAACGCCACTTTGTCTGGTTTGTGTGTGTGTTAATGGGTGCAACGTCACTTTGTTACGCGTGTGTGTGTGTGTTTATGGGTGCAACGCAACTTTTTCACGTTTGTGTGTGTGTTTATGGGTGTAACGCCACTTTTTCTCGTTTGTGTGTGTGTTAATGGGTGTAACGCCACTTTTTCACGTTTTTGTGTGTGTTTATGGGTGCAACGCCACTTTTTCTCGTTTGTGTGTGTGTTAATGGGTGTAACGCCACTGTTTCAAGTTTGTGTGTGTGTTAATGGGTGTAACGCCACTTTTTCTAGTTTGTGTGTATGTTAATGGGTGTAACGCCACTTTTTCACGTTTGTTTGTGTGTTAATGGGTGTAACGCCACTATTTCTCGCTTGTGTGTGTGTTAATGGGTATAACGCCACCTTTTCTCGTTTATGTGTGTGTTAATGGATGTAACGCCACTGTTTCACGTTTGTGTGTGTGTTAATGGGTGTAACGCCACTTTTTCACGTTTGTGTGTGTGTTTATGGGTGCAACGCCACTTTTTCACGTTTGTGTGTGTGTTTATGGGTGTAACGCCACTTTTTCTCGTTTGTGTGTATGTTAATGGGTGTAACGCCACTTTTTCACGTTTGTGTGTGTGTTAATGGGTGTAACGCCACTTTTTTACGCGTGTGTGTGTGTTTATGGGTGCAACGCAACTTTTTCACGTTTGTGTGTGTGTTTATGGGTGCAACACCACTTTGTCTGGTTTGTGTGTGTGTTAATGGGTGCAACGTCACCCTTTTTCACGTTTGTGTGTGTGTTTATGGGTGCAACGCCACTTTTTCACGTTTGTGTGTGTGTTAATGGGTGTAACGCCACTTGTTCACGTTTGTGTGTGTGTTAATGGGTGTAACGCCACTTGTTCACGTTTGTGTGTGTGTTAATGGGTGTAACGCCACTTTTTCACGTGTGTGTGTGTTTATGGGTGCAACGCCACTTTGTCCCGTTTGTGTGTGTGTTTATGGGTGCAACGCCACTTTTTCACGTTTGTGTGTGTTAATAGATATAACGCCACTTTTTTACGCGTATGTGTGTGTGTTTATGGGTGCAACACCACTTTTTCACGTTTGTGTGTGTGTTTATGGGTGCAACGCCACTTTTTCACTTTTGTATGTGTGTTAATGGATGTAACGCCACTTTTTTACGCGTGTGTGTGTGTTTATGGGTGCAACGCATCTTTTTCACGTTTGTGTGCGTGTTTATGGGTGCAACGCCACTTTGTCTCGTTTGTGTGTGTGTTTATGGGTGTAACGCCACTTGTTCACGCTTGTGTGTGTGTTAATGGGTGTAACGCCACTTATTCACGTTTGTGTGTGTGTTAATGGATGTAACGCCACTGTTTCACGTTTTTGTGTGTGTTTATGGGTGCAACGCCACTTTTTCACGTTTGTGTGTGTGTTAATGGGTGTAACGCCACTGTTTCAAGTTTGTGTGTGTGTTAATGGGTGTAACGCCACTTTTTCTCGCTTGTGTGTGTGTTAATGGGTATAACGCCACCTTTTCTCGTTTGTGTGTGTGTTAATGGATGTAACGCCACTTTTTCACGTTTGTGTGTGTGTGTTAATGGATGTAACGCCACTTTTTCACGTTTGTGTGTGTGTTTATGGGTGCAACGCCACTTTTTCACGTTTGTGTGTGTGTTAATGGATGCAACGCCACTGTTTCACGTTTTTGTGTGTGTTTATGGGTGCAACGCCACTTTTTCTCGTTTGTGTGTGTGTTAATGGGTGTAACGCCACTTTTTCACGTTTGTGTGTGTGTTAATGGGTGTAACGCCACTGTTTCAAGTTTGTGTGTGTGTTAATGGGTGTAACGCCACTTTTTCTAGTTTGTGTGTATGTTAATGGGTGTAACGCCACTTTTTCACGTTTGTTTGTGTGTTAATGGGTGTAACGCCACTATTTCTCGCTTGTGTGTGTGTTAATGGGTATAACGCCACCTTTTCTCGTTTATGTGTGTGTTAATGGATGTAACGCCACTGTTTCACGTTTGTGTGTGTGTTAATGGGTGTAACGCCACTTTTTCACGTTTGTGTGTGTGTTTATGGGTGCAACGCCACTTTTTCACGTTTGTGTGTGTGTTTATGGGTGTAACGCCACTTTTTCTCGTTTGTGTGTATGTTAATGGGTGTAACGCCACTTTTTCACGTTTGTGTGTGTGTTAATGGGTGTAACGCCACTTTTTTACGCGTGTGTGTGTGTTTATGGGTGCAACGCAACTTTTTCACGTTTGTGTGTGTGTTTATGGGTGCAACACCACTTTGTCTGGTTTGTGTGTGTGTTAATGGGTGCAACGTCACCCTTTTTCACGTTTGTGTGTGTGTTTATGGGTGCAACGCCACTTTTTCACGTTTGTGTGTGTGTTAATGGGTGTAACGCCACTTGTTCACGTTTGTGTGTGTGTTAATGGGTGTAACGCCACTTGTTCACGTTTGTGTGTGTGTTAATGGGTGTAACGCCACTTTTTCACGTGTGTGTGTGTTTATGGGTGCAACGCCACTTTGTCCCGTTTGTGTGTGTGTTTATGGGTGCAACGCCACTTTTTCACGTTTGTGTGTGTTAATAGATATAACGCCACTTTTTTACGCGTATGTGTGTGTGTTTATGGGTGCAACACCACTTTTTCACGTTTGTGTGTGTGTTTATGGGTGCAACGCCACTTTTTCACTTTTGTATGTGTGTTAATGGATGTAACGCCACTTTTTTACGCGTGTGTGTGTGTTTATGGGTGCAACGCATCTTTTTCACGTTTGTGTGCGTGTTTATGGGTGCAACGCCACTTTGTCTCGTTTGTGTGTGTGTTTATGGGTGTAACGCCACTTGTTCACGCTTGTGTGTGTGTTAATGGGTGTAACGCCACTTATTCACGTTTGTGTGTGTGTTAATGGATGTAACGCCACTGTTTCACGTTTTTGTGTGTGTTTATGGGTGCAACGCCACTTTTTCACGTTTGTGTGTGTGTTAATGGGTGTAACGCCACTGTTTCAAGTTTGTGTGTGTGTTAATGGGTGTAACGCCACTTTTTCTCGCTTGTGTGTGTGTTAATGGGTATAACGCCACCTTTTCTCGTTTGTGTGTGTGTTAATGGATGTAACGCCACTTTTTCACGTTTGTGTGTGTGTGTTAATGGATGTAACGCCACTTTTTCACGTTTGTGTGTGTGTTTATGGGTGCAACGCCACTTTTTCACGTTTGTGTGTGTGTTAATGGATGCAACGCCACTGTTTCACGTTTTTGTGTGTGTTTATGGGTGCAACGCCACTTTTTCTCGTTTGTGTGTGTGTTAATGGGTGTAACGCCACTTTTTCACGTTTGTGTGTGTGTTAATGGGTGTAACGCCACTGTTTCAAGTTTGTGTGTGTGTTAATGGGTGTAACGCCACCTTTTCTCGTTTGTGTGTGTGTTAATGGATGTAACGCCACTTTTTCACGTTTGTGTGTGTGTGTTAATGGATGTAACGCCACTTTTTCACGTTTGTGTGTGTGTTTATGGGTGCAACGCCACTTTTTCACGTTTGTGTGTGTGTTTATGGGTGAAACGCCACTTTTTCTCGTTTGTGTGTATGTTAATGGGTGTAACGCCACTTTTTCACGTTTGTTTGTGTGTTAATGGGTGTAACGCCACTGTTTCTCGCTTGTGTGTGTGTTAATGGGTATAACGCCACCTTTTCTCGTTTGTGTGTGTGTTAATGGATGTAACGCCACTGTTTCACGTTTGTGTGTGTGTTAATGGGTGTAACGCCACTTTTTCACGTTTGTGTGTGTGTTTATGGGTGCAACGCCACTTTTTCACGTTTGTGTGTGTGTTTATGGGTGTAACGCCACTTTTTCTCGTTTGTGTGTATGTTAATGGGTGTAACGCCACTTTTTCACGTTTGTGTGTGTGTTAATGGGTGTAACGCCACTTTTTTACGCGTGTGTGTGTGTTTATGGGTGCAACGCAACTTTTTCACGTTTGTGTGTGTGTTTATGGGTGCAACACCACTTTGTCTGGTTTGTGTGTGTGTTAATGGGTGCAACGTCACCCTTTTTCACGTTTGTGTGTGTGTTTATGGGTGCAACGCCACTTTTTCACGTTTGTGTGTGTGTTAATGGGTGTAACGCCACTTGTTCACGTTTGTGTGTGTGTTAATGGGTGTAACGCCACTTGTTCACGTTTGTGTGTGTGTTAATGGGTGTAACGCCACTTTTTCACGTGTGTGTGTGTTTATGGGTGCAACGCCACTTTGTCCCGTTTGTGTGTGTGTTTATGGGTGCAACGCCACTTTTTCACGTTTGTGTGTGTTAATGGATATAACGCCACTTTTTTACGCGTGTGTGTGTGTGTTTATGGGTGCAACACCACTTTTTCACGTTTGTGTGTGTGTTTATGGGTGCAACGCCACTTTTTCACTTTTGTATGTGTGTTAATGGATGTAACGCCACTTTTTTACGCGTGTGTGTGTGTTTATGGGTGCAACGCATCTTTTTCACGTTTGTGTGCGTGTTTATGGGTGCAACGCCACTTTGTCTCGTTTGTGTGTGTGTTTATGGGTGTAACGCCACTTGTTCACGCTTGTGTGTGTGTTAATGGGTGTAACGCCACTTATTCACGTTTGTGTGTGTGTTAATGGATGTAACGCCACTGTTTCACGTTTTTGTGTGTGTTTATGGGTGCAACGCCACTTTTTCACGTTTGTGTGTGTGTTAATGGGTGTAACGCCACTGTTTCAAGTTTGTGTGTGTGTTAATGGGTGTAACGCCACTTTTTCTCGCTTGTGTGTGTGTTAATGGGTATAACGCCACCTTTTCTCGTTTGTGTGTGTGTTAATGGATGTAACGCCACTTTTTCACGTTTGTGTGTGTGTGTTAATGGATGTAACGCCACTTTTTCACGTTTGTGTGCGTGTTTATGGGTGCAACGCCACTTTTTCACGTTTGTGTGTGTGTTAATGGATGTAACGCCACTGTTTCACGTTTTTGTGTGTGTTTATGGGTGCAACGCCACTTTTTCTCGTTTGTGTGTGTGTTAATGGGTGTAACGCCACTTTTTCACGTTTTTGTGTGTGTTAATGGGTGTAACGCCACTGTTTCAAGTTTGTGTGTGTGTTAATGGGTGTAACGCCACCTTTTCTCGTTTGTGTGTGTGTTAATGGATGTAACGCCACTTTTTCACGTTTGTGTGTGTGTGTTAATGGATGTAACGCCACTTTTTCACGTTTGTGTGTGTGTTTATGGGTGCAACGCCACTTTTTCACGTTTGTGTGTGTGTTTATGGGTGTAACGCCACTTTTTCTCGTTTGTGTGTATGTTAATGGGTGTAACGCCACTTTTTCACGTTTGTTTGTGTGTTAATGGGTGTAACGCAACTGTTTCTCGCTTGTGTGTGTGTTAATGGGTATAACGCCACCTTTTTTCGTTTGTGTGTGTGTTAATGGATGTAACGCCACTGTTTCACGTTTGTGTGTGTGTTAATGGGTGTAACGCCACTTTTTCACGTTTGTGTGTGTGTTTATGGGTGCAACGCCACTTTTTCACGTTTGTGTGTGTGTTTATGGGTGTAACGCCACTTTTTCTCGTTTGTGTGTATGTTAATGGGTGTAACGCCACTTTTTCACGTTTGTGTGTGTGTTAATGGGTGTAACGCCACTTTTTTACGCGTGTGTGTGTGTTTATGGGTGCAACGCAACTTTTTCACGTTTGTGTGTGTGTTTATGGGTGCAACACCACTTTGTCTGGTTTGTGTGTGTGTTAATGGGTGCAACGTCACCCTTTTTCACGTTTGTGTGTGTGTTTATGGGTGCAACGCCACTTTTTCACGTTTGTGTGTGTGTTAATGGGTGTAACGCCACTTGTTCACGTTTGTGTGTGTGTTAATGGGTGTAACGCCACTTGTTCACGTTTGTGTGTGTGTTAATGGGTGTAACGCCACTTTTTCACGTGTGTGTGTGTTTATGGGTGCAACGCCACTTTTTCACGTTTGTGTGTGTGTTAATGGGTGTAACGCCACTTGTTCACGTTTGTGTGTGTGTTAATGGGTGTAACGCCACTTGTTCACGTTTGTGTGTGTGTTAATGGGTGTAACGCCACTTTTTCACGTTTTTGTGTGTGTTAATGGGTGTAACGCCACTGTTTCAAGTTTGTGTGTGTGTTAATGGGTGTAACGCCACCTTTTCTCGTTTGTGTGTGTGTTAATGGATGTAACGCCACTTTTTCACGTTTGTGTGTGTGTGTTAATGGATGTAACGCCACTTTTTCACGTTTGTGTGTGTGTTTATGGGTGCAACGCCACTTTTTCACGTTTGTGTGTGTGTTTATGGGTGTAACGCCACTTTTTCTCGTTTGTGTGTATGTTAATGGGTGTAACGCCACTTTTTCACGTTTGTTTGTGTGTTAATGGGTGTAACGCAACTGTTTCTCGCTTGTGTGTGTGTTAATGGGTATAACGCCACCTTTTTTCGTTTGTGTGTGTGTTAATGGATGTAACGCCACTGTTTCACGTTTGTGTGTGTGTTAATGGGTGTAACGCCACTTTTTCACGTTTGTGTGTGTGTTTATGGGTGCAACGCCACTTTTTCACGTTTGTGTGTGTGTTTATGGGTGTAACGCCACTTTTTCTCGTTTGTGTGTATGTTAATGGGTGTAACGCCACTTTTTCACGTTTGTGTGTGTGTTAATGGGTGTAACGCCACTTTTTTACGCGTGTGTGTGTGTTTATGGGTGCAACGCAACTTTTTCACGTTTGTGTGTGTGTTTATGGGTGCAACACCACTTTGTCTGGTTTGTGTGTGTGTTAATGGGTGCAACGTCACCCTTTTTCACGTTTGTGTGTGTGTTTATGGGTGCAACGCCACTTTTTCACGTTTGTGTGTGTGTTAATGGGTGTAACGCCACTTGTTCACGTTTGTGTGTGTGTTAATGGGTGTAACGCCACTTGTTCACGTTTGTGTGTGTGTTAATGGGTGTAACGCCACTTTTTCACGTGTGTGTGTGTTTATGGGTGCAACGCCACTTTTTCACGTTTGTGTGTGTGTTAATGGGTGTAACGCCACTTGTTCACGTTTGTGTGTGTGTTAATGGGTGTAACGCCACTTGTTCACGTTTGTGTGTGTGTTAATGGGTGTAACGCCACTTTTTCACGTTTGTGTGTGTGTTAATGGGTGTAACGCCACTGTTTCAAGTTTGTGTGTGTGTTAATGGGTATAACGCCACCTTTTCTCGTTTGTGTGTGTGTTAATGGATGTAACGCCACTTTTTCACGTTTGTGTGTGTGTGTTAATGGATGTAACGCCACTTTTTCACGTTTGTGTGTGTGTTTATGGGTGCAACGCCACTTTGTCTCGTTTGTGTGTGTGTGTATGGGTGCAACGCCACTTTTTCACGTTTGTGTGTGTGTTAATGGGTGTAACGCCACTTGTTTACGCGTGTGTGTGTGTTAATGGGTGTAACGCCACTTTGTCTGGTTTGTGTGTGTGTTAATGGGTGCAACGTCACTTTGTTACGCGTGTGTGTGTGTGTTTATGGGTGCAACGCAACTTTTTCACGTTTGTGTGTGTGTTTATGGGTGTAACGCCACTTTTTCTCGTTTGTGTGTGTGTTAATGGGTGTAACGCCACTTTTTCACGTTTTTGTGTGTGTTTATGGGTGCAACGCCACTTTTTCTCGTTTGTGTGTGTGTTAATGGGTGTAACGCCACTTTTTCACGTTTGTGTGTGTGTTAATGGGTGTAACGCCACTGTTTCAAGTTTGTGTGTGTGTTAATGGGTGTAACGCCACCTTTTCTCGTTTGTGTGTGTGTTAATGGATGTAACGCCACTTTTTCACGTTTGTGTGTGTGTGTTAATGGATGTAACGCCACTTTTTCACGTTTGTGTGTGTGTTTATGGGTGCAACGCCACTTTTTCACGTTTGTGTGTGTGTTTATGGGTGTAACGCCACTTTTTCTCGTTTGTGTGTATGTTAATGGGTGTAACGCCACTTTTTCACGTTTGTTTGTGTGTTAATGGGTGTAACGCCACTGTTTCTCGCTTGTGTGTGTGTTAATGGGTATAACGCCACCTTTTCTCGTTTGTGTGTGTGTTAATGGATGTAACGCCACTGTTTCACGTTTGTGTGTGTGTTAATGGGTGTAACGCCACTTTTTCACGTTTGTGTGTGTGTTTATGGGTGCAACGCCACTTTTTCACGTTTGTGTGTGTGTTTATGGGTGTAACGCCACTTTTTCTCGTTTGTGTGTATGTTAATGGGTGTAACGCCACTTTTTCACGTTTGTGTGTGTGTTAATGGGTGTAACGCCACTTTTTTACGCGTGTGTGTGTGTTTATGGGTGCAACGCAACTTTTTCACGTTTGTGTGTGTGTTTATGGGTGCAACACCACTTTGTCTGGTTTGTGTGTGTGTTAATGGGTGCAACGTCACCCTTTTTCACGTTTGTGTGTGTGTTTATGGGTGCAACGCCACTTTTTCACGTTTGTGTGTGTGTTAATGGGTGTAACGCCACTTGTTCACGTTTGTGTGTGTGTTAATGGGTGTAACGCCACTTGTTCACGTTTGTGTGTGTGTTAATGGGTGTAACGCCACTTTTTCACGTGTGTGTGTGTTTATGGGTGCAACGCCACTTTGTCCCGTTTGTGTGTGTGTTTATGGGTGCAACGCCACTTTTTCACGTTTGTGTGTGTTAATGGATATAACGCCACTTTTTTACGCGTGTGTGTGTGTGTTTATGGGTGCAACACCACTTTTTCACGTTTGTGTGTGTGTTTATGGGTGCAACGCCACTTTTTCACTTTTGTATGTGTGTTAATGGATGTAACGCCACTTTTTTACGCGTGTGTGTGTGTTTATGGGTGCAACGCATCTTTTTCACGTTTGTGTGCGTGTTTATGGGTGCAACGCCACTTTGTCTCGTTTGTGTGTGTGTTTATGGGTGTAACGCCACTTGTTCACGCTTGTGTGTGTGTTAATGGGTGTAACGCCACTTATTCACGTTTGTGTGTGTGTTAATGGATGTAACGCCACTGTTTCACGTTTTTGTGTGTGTTTATGGGTGCAACGCCACTTTTTCAGGTTTGTGTGTGTGTTAATGGGTGTAACGCCACTGTTTCAAGTTTGTGTGTGTGTTAATGGGTGTAACGCCACTTTTTCTCGCTTGTGTGTGTGTTAATGGGTATAACGCCACCTTTTCTCGTTTGTGTGTGTGTTAATGGATGTAACGCCACTTTTTCACGTTTGTGTGTGTGTGTTAATGGATGTAACGCCACTTTTTCACGTTTGTGTGTGTGTTTATGGGTGCAACGCCACTTTTTCACGTTTGTGTGTGTGTTAATGGATGTAACGCCACTGTTTCACGTTTTTGTGTGTGTTTATGGGTGCAACGCCACTTTTTCTCGTTTGTGTGTGTGTTAATGGGTGTAACGCCACTTTTTCACGTTTGTGTGTGTGTTAATGGGTGTAACGCCACTGTTTCAAGTTTGTGTGTGTGTTAATGGGTGTAACGCCACCTTTTCTCGTTTGTGTGTGTGTTAATGGATGTAACGCCACTTTTTCACGTTTGTGTGTGTGTGTTAATGGATGTAACGCCACTTTTTCACGTTTGTGTGTGTGTTTATGGGTGCAACGCCACTTTTTCACGTTTGTGTGTGTGTTTATGGGTGTAACGCCACTTTTTCTCGTTTGTGTGTATGTTAATGGGTGTAACGCCACTTTTTCACGTTTGTTTGTGTGTTAATGGGTGTAACGCCACTGTTTCTCGCTTGTGTGTGTGTTAATGGGTATAACGCCACCTTTTCTCGTTTGTGTGTGTGTTAATGGATGTAACGCCACTGTTTCACGTTTGTGTGTGTGTTAATGGGTGTAACGCCACTTTTTCACGTTTGTGTGTGTGTTTATGGGTGCAACGCCACTTTTTCTCGTTTGTGTGTGTGTTAATGGGTGTAACGCCACTTTTTCACGTTTGTGTGTGTGTTAATGGGTGTAACGCCACTGTTTCAAGTTTGTGTGTGTGTTAATGGGTGTAACGCCACCTTTTCTCGTTTGTGTGTGTGTTAATGGATGTAACGCCACTTTTTCACGTTTGTGTGTGTGTGTTAATGGATGTAACGCCACTTTTTCACGTTTGTGTGTGTGTTTATGGGTGCAACGCCACTTTTTCACGTTTGTGTGTGTGTTTATGGGTGTAACGCCACTTTTTCTCGTTTGTGTGTATGTTAATGGGTGTAACGCCACTTTTTCACGTTTGTTTGTGTGTTAATGGGTGTAACGCCACTGTTTCTCGCTTGTGTGTGTGTTAATGGGTATAACGCCACCTTTTCTCGTTTGTGTGTGTGTTAATGGATGTAACGCCACTGTTTCACGTTTGTGTGTGTGTTAATGGGTGTAACGCCACTTTTTCACGTTTGTGTGTGTGTTTATGGGTGCAACGCCACTTTTTCACGTTTGTGTGTGTGTTTATGGGTGTAACGCCACTTTTTCTCGTTTGTGTGTATGTTAATGGGTGTAACGCCACTTTTTTACGCGTGTGTGTGTGTTTATGGGTGCAACGCAACTTTTTCACGTTTTTGTGTGTGTTTATGGGTGCAACGCCACTTTTTCTCGTTTGTGTGTGTGTTAATGGGTGTAACGCCACTTTGTCTGGTTTGTGTGTGTGTTAATGGGTGCAACGTCACCCTTTTTCACGTTTGTGTGTGTGTTTATGGGTGCAACGCCACTTTTTCACGTTTGTGTGTGTGTTAATGGGTGTAACGCCACTTGTTCACGTTTGTGTGTGTGTTAATGGGTGTAACGCCACTTGTTCACGTTTGTGTGTGTGTTAATGGGTGTAACGCCACTTTTTCACGTGTGTGTGTGTTTATGGGTGCAACGCCACTTTGTCCCGTTTGTGTGTGTGTTTATGGGTGCAACGCCACTTTTTCACGTTTGTGTGTGTTAATGGATATAACGCCACTTTTTTACGCGTGTGTGTGTGTGTTTATGGGTGCAACACCACTTTTTCACGTTTGTGTGTGTGTTTATGGGTGCAACGCCACTTTTTCACTTTTGTATGTGTGTTAATGGATGTAACGCCACTTTTTTACGCGTGTGTGTGTGTTTATGGGTGCAACGCATCTTTTTCACGTTTGTGTGCGTGTTTATGGGTGCAACGCCACTTTGTCTCGTTTGTGTGTGTGTTTATGGGTGTAACGCCACTTGTTCACGCTTGTGTGTGTGTTAATGGGTGTAACGCCACTTATTCACGTTTGTGTGTGTGTTAATGGATGTAACGCCACTGTTTCACGTTTTTGTGTGTGTTTATGGGTGCAACGCCACTTTTTCAGGTTTGTGTGTGTGTTAATGGGTGTAACGCCACTGTTTCAAGTTTGTGTGTGTGTTAATGGGTGTAACGCCACTTTTTCTCGCTTGTGTGTGTGTTAATGGGTATAACGCCACCTTTTCTCGTTTGTGTGTGTGTTAATGGATGTAACGCCACTTTTTCACGTTTGTGTGTGTGTGTTAATGGATGTAACGCCACTTTTTCACGTTTGTGTGTGTGTTTATGGGTGCAACGCCACTTTTTCACGTTTGTGTGTGTGTTAATGGATGTAACGCCACTGTTTCACGTTTTTGTGTGTGTTTATGGGTGCAACGCCACTTTTTCTCGTTTGTGTGTGTGTTAATGGGTGTAACGCCACTTTTTCACGTTTGTGTGTGTGTTAATGGGTGTAACGCCACTGTTTCAAGTTTGTGTGTGTGTTAATGGGTGTAACGCCACCTTTTCTCGTTTGTGTGTGTGTTAATGGATGTAACGCCACTTTTTCACGTTTGTGTGTGTGTGTTAATGGATGTAACGCCACTTTTTCACGTTTGTGTGTGTGTTTATGGGTGCAACGCCACTTTTTCACGTTTGTGTGTGTGTTTATGGGTGTAACGCCACTTTTTCTCGTTTGTGTGTATGTTAATGGGTGTAACGCCACTTTTTCACGTTTGTTTGTGTGTTAATGGGTGTAACGCCACTGTTTCTCGCTTGTGTGTGTGTTAATGGGTATAACGCCACCTTTTCTCGTTTGTGTGTGTGTTAATGGATGTAACGCCACTGTTTCACGTTTGTGTGTGTGTTAATGGGTGTAACGCCACTTTTTCACGTTTGTGTGTGTGTTTATGGGTGCAACGCCACTTTTTCACGTTTGTGTGTGTGTTTATGGGTGTAACGCCACTTTTTCTCGTTTGTGTGTATGTTAATGGGTGTAACGCCACTTTTTCACGTTTGTGTGTGTGTTAATGGGTGTAACGCCACTTTTTTACGCGTGTGTGTGTGTTTATGGGTGCAACGCAACTTTTTCACGTTTGTGTGTGTGTTTATGGGTGCAACACCACTTTGTCTGGTTTGTGTGTGTGTTAATGGGTGCAACGTCACCCTTTTTCACGTTTGTGTGTGTGTTTATGGGTGCAACGCCACTTTTTCACGTTTGTGTGTGTGTTAATGGGTGTAACGCCACTTGTTCACGTTTGTGTGTGTGTTAATGGGTGTAACGCCACTTGTTCACGTTTGTGTGTGTGTTAATGGGTGTAACGCCACTTTTTCACGTGTGTGTGTGTTTATGGGTGCAACGCCACTTTGTCCCGTTTGTGTGTGTGTTTATGGGTGCAACGCCACTTTTTCACGTTTGTGTGTGTTAATAGATATAACGCCACTTTTTTACGCGTGTGTGTGTGTGTTTATGGGTGCAACACCACTTTTTCACGTTTGTGTGTGTGTTTATGGGTGCAACGCCACTTTTTCACTTTTGTATGTGTGTTAATGGATGTAACGCCACTTTTTTACGCGTGTGTGTGTGTTTATGGGTGCAACGCATCTTTTTCACGTTTGTGTGCGTGTTTATGGGTGCAACGCCACTTTGTCTCGTTTGTGTGTGTGTTTATGGGTGTAACGCCACTTGTTCACGCTTGTGTGTGTGTTAATGGGTGTAACGCCACTTATTCACGTTTGTGTGTGTGTTAATGGATGTAACGCCACTGTTTCACGTTTGTGTGTGTGTGTTAATGGATGTAACGCCACTTTTTCACGTTTGTGTGTGTGTTTATGGGTGCAACGCCACTTTTTCACGTTTGTGTGTGTGTTAATGGATGTAACGCCACTGTTTCACGTTTTTGTGTGTGTTTATGGGTGCAACGCCACTTTTTCTCGTTTGTGTGTGTGTTAATGGGTGTAACGCCACTTTTTCACGTTTGTGTGTGTGTTAATGGGTGTAACGCCACTGTTTCAAGTTTGTGTGTGTGTTAATGGGTGTAACGCCACCTTTTCTCGTTTGTGTGTGTGTTAATGGATGTAACGCCACTTTTTCACGTTTGTGTGTGTGTGTTAATGGATGTAACGCCACTTTTTCACGTTTGTGTGTGTGTTTATGGGTGCAACGCCACTTTTTCACGTTTGTGTGTGTGTTTATGGGTGTAACGCCACTTTTTCTCGTTTGTGTGTATGTTAATGGGTGTAACGCCACTTTTTCACGTTTGTTTGTGTGTTAATGGGTGTAACGCCACTGTTTCTCGCTTGTGTGTGTGTTAATGGGTATAACGCCACCTTTTCTCGTTTGTGTGTGTGTTAATGGATGTAACGCCACTGTTTCACGTTTGTGTGTGTGTTAATGGGTGTAACGCCACTTTTTCACGTTTGTGTGTGTGTTTATGGGTGCAACGCCACTTTTTCACGTTTGTGTGTGTGTTTATGGGTGTAACGCCACTTTTTCTCGTTTGTGTGTATGTTAATGGGTGTAACGCCACTTTTTCACGTTTGTGTGTGTGTTAATGGGTGTAACGCCACTTTTTTACGCGTGTGTGTGTGTTTATGGGTGCAACGCAACTTTTTCACGTTTGTGTGTGTGTTTATGGGTGCAACACCACTTTGTCTGGTTTGTGTGTGTGTTAATGGGTGCAACGTCACCCTTTTTCACGTTTGTGTGTGTGTTTATGGGTGCAACGCCACTTTTTCACGTTTGTGTGTGTGTTAATGGGTGTAACGCCACTTGTTCACGTTTGTGTGTGTGTTAATGGGTGTAACGCCACTTGTTCACGTTTGTGTGTGTGTTAATGGGTGTAACGCCACTTTTTCACGTGTGTGTGTGTTTATGGGTGCAACGCCACTTTGTCCCGTTTGTGTGTGTGTTTATGGGTGCAACGCCACTTTTTCACGTTTGTGTGTGTTAATAGATATAACACCACTTTTTCACGTTTGTGTGTGTGTTTATGGGTGCAACGCCACTTTTTCACTTTTGTATGTGTGTTAATGGATGTAACGCCACTTTTTTACGCGTGTGTGTGTGTTTATGGGTGCAACGCATCTTTTTCACGTTTGTGTGCGTGTTTATGGGTGCAACGCCACTTTGTCTCGTTTGTGTGTGTGTTTATGGGTGTAACGCCACTTGTTCACGCTTGTGTGTGTGTTAATGGGTGTAACGCCACTTATTCACGTTTGTGTGTGTGTTAATGGATGTAACGCCACTGTTTCACGTTTTTGTGTGTGTTTATGGGTGCAACGCCACTTTTTCACGTTTGTGTGTGTGTTAATGGGTGCAACGCCACTGTTTCAAGTTTGTGTGTGTGTTAATGGGTGTAACGCCACTTTTTCTCGTTTGTGTGTATGTTAATGGGTGTAACGCCACTTTTTCACGTTTGTTTGTGTGTTAATGGGTGTAACGCCACTATTTCTCGCTTGTGTGTGTGTTAATGGGTATAACGCCACCTTTTCTCGTTTGTGTGTGTGTTAATGGATGTAACGCCACTGTTTCACGTTTGTGTGTGTGTTAATGGGTGTAACGCCACTTTTTCATGTTTGTGTGTGTGTTTATGGGTGCAACGCCACTTTTTCACGTTTGTGTGTGTGTTTATGGGTGTAACGCCACTTTTTCTCGTTTGTGTGTATGTTAATGGGTGTAACGCCACTTTTTCACGTTTGTGTGTGTGTTAATGGGTGTAGCGCCACTTTTTTACGCGTGTGTGTGTGTTTATGGGTGCAACGCAACTTTTTCACGTTTGTGTGTGTGTTTATGGGTGCAACACCACTTTGTCTGGTTTGTGTGTGTGTTAATGGGTGCAACGTCACCCTTTTTCACGTTTGTGTGTGTGTTTATGGGTGCAACGCCACTTTTTCACGTTTGTGTGTGTGTTAATGGGTGTAACGCCACTTGTTCACGTTTGTGTGTGTGTTAATGGGTGTAACGCCACTTGTTCACGTTTGTGTGTGTGTTAATGGGTGTAACGCCACTTTTTCACGTGTGTGTGTGTTTATGGGTGCAACGCCACTTTGTCCCGTTTGTGTGTGTGTTTATGGGTGCAACGCCACTTTTTCACGTTTGTGTGTGTGTTAATGGGTGTAACGCCACTTGTTCACGTTTGTGTGTGTGTTAATGGGTGTAACGCCACTTGTTCACGTTTGTGTGTGTGTTAATGGGTGTAACGCCACTTTTTCACGTGTGTGTGTGTTTATGGGTGCAACGCCACTTTGTCCCGTTTGTGTGTGTGTTTATGGGTGCAACGCCACTTTTTCACGTTTGTGTGTGTTAATAGATATAACGCCACTTTTTTACGCGTGTGTGTGTGTGTTTATGGATGCAACACCACTTTTTCACGTTTGTGTGTGTGTTTATGGGTGCAACGCCACTTTTTCACTTTTGTATGTGTGTTAATGGATGTAACGCCACTTTTTTACGCGTGTGTGTGTGTTTATGGGTGCAACGCATCTTTTTCACGTTTGTGTGCGTGTTTATGGGTGCAACGCCACTTTGTCTCGTTTGTGTGTGTGTTTATGGGTGTAACGCCACTTGTTCACGCTTGTGTGTGTGTTAATGGGTGTAACGCCACTTATTCACGTTTGTGTGTGTGTTAATGGATGTAACGCCACTGTTTCACGTTTTTGTGTGTGTTTATGGGTGCAACGCCACTTTTTCACGTTTGTGTGTGTGTTAATGGGTGCAACGCCACTGTTTCAAGTTTGTGTGTGTGTTAATGGGTGTAACGCCACTTTTTCTCGTTTGTGTGTATGTTAATGGGTGTAACGCCACTTTTTCACGTTTGTTTGTGTGTTAATGGGTGTAACGCCACTATTTCTCGCTTGTGTGTGTGTTAATGGGTATAACGCCACCTTTTCTCGTTTGTGTGTGTGTTAATGGATGTAACGCCACTGTTTCACGTTTGTGTGTGTGTTAATGGGTGTAACGCCACTTTTTCATGTTTGTGTGTGTGTTTATGGGTGCAACGCCACTTTTTCACGTTTGTGTGTGTGTTTATGGGTGTAACGCCACTTTTTCTCGTTTGTGTGTATGTTAATGGGTGTAACGCCACTTTTTCACGTTTGTGTGTGTGTTAATGGGTGTAGCGCCACTTTTTTACGCGTGTGTGTGTGTTTATGGGTGCAACGCAACTTTTTCACGTTTGTGTGTGTGTTTATGGGTGCAACACCACTTTGTCTGGTTTGTGTGTGTGTTAATGGGTGCAACGTCACCCTTTTTCACGTTTGTGTGTGTGTTTATGGGTGCAACGCCACTTTTTCACGTTTGTGTGTGTGTTAATGGGTGTAACGCCACTTGTTCACGTTTGTGTGTGTGTTAATGGGTGTAACGCCACTTGTTCACGTTTGTGTGTGTGTTAATGGGTGTAACGCCACTTTTTCACGTGTGTGTGTGTTTATGGGTGCAACGCCACTTTGTCCCGTTTGTGTGTGTGTTTATGGGTGCAACGCCACTTTTTCACGTTTGTGTGTGTTAATAGATATAACGCCACTTTTTTACGCGTGTGTGTGTGTGTTTATGGGTGCAACACCACTTTTTCACGTTTGTGTGTGTGTTTATGGGTGCAACGCCACTTTTTCACTTTTGTATGTGTGTTAATGGATGTAACGCCACTTTTTTACGCGTGTGTGTGTGTTTATGGGTGCAACGCATCTTTTTCACGTTTGTGTGCGTGTTTATGGGTGCAACGCCACTTTGTCTCGTTTGTGTGTGTGTTTATGGGTGTAACGCCACTTGTTCACGCTTGTGTGTGTGTTAATGGGTGTAACGCCACTTATTCACGTTTGTGTGTGTGTTAATGGATGTAACGCCACTGTTTCACGTTTTTGTGTGTGTTTATGGGTGCAACGCCACTTTTTCACGTTTGTGTGTGTGTTAATGGGTGTAACGCCACTGTTTCAAGTTTGTGTGTGTGTTAATGGGTGTAACGCCACTTTTTCTCGTTTGTGTGTATGTTAATGGGTGTAACGCCACTTTTTCACGTTTGTTTGTGTGTTAATGGGTGTAACGCCACTATTTCTCGCTTGTGTGTGTGTTAATGGGTATAACGCCACCTTTTCTCGTTTGTGTGTGTGTTAATGGATGTAACGCCACTGTTTCACGTTTGTGTGTGTGTTAATGGGTGTAACGCCACTTTTTCACGTTTGTGTGTGTGTTTATGGGTGCAACGCCACTTTTTCACGTTTGTGTGTGTGTTTATGGGTGTAACGCCACTTTTTCTCGTTTGTGTGTATGTTAATGGGTGTAACGCCACTTTTTCACGTTTGTGTGTGTGTTAATGGGTGTAACGCCACTTTTTTACGCGTGTGTGTGTGTTTATGGGTGCAACGCAACTTTTTCACGTTTGTGTGTGTGTTTATGGGTGCAACACCACTTTGTCTGGTTTGTGTGTGTGTTAATGGGTGCAACGTCACCCTTTTTCACGTTTGTGTGTGTGTTTATGGGTGCAACGCCACTTTTTCACGTTTGTGTGTGTGTTAATGGGTGTAACGCCACTTGTTCACGTTTGTGTGTGTGTTAATGGGTGTAACGCCACTTGTTCACGTTTGTGTGTGTGTTAATGGGTGTAACGCCACTTTTTCACGTGTGTGTGTGTTTATGGGTGCAACGCCACTTTGTCCCGTTTGTGTGTGTGTTTATGGGTGCAACGCCACTTTTTCACGTTTGTGTGTGTTAATGGATATAACGCCACTTTTTTACGCGTGTGTGTGTGTGTTTATGGGTGCAACACCACTTTTTCACGTTTGTGTGTGTGTTTATGGGTGCAACGCCACTTTTTCACTTTTGTATGTGTGTTAATGGATGTAACGCCACTTTTTTACGCGTGTGTGTGTGTTTATGGGTGCAACGCATCTTTTTCACGTTTGTGTGCGTGTTTATGGGTGCAACGCCACTTTGTCTCGTTTGTGTGTGTGTTTATGGGTGTAACGCCACTTGTTCACGCTTGTGTGTGTGTTAATGGGTGTAACGCCACTTATTCACGTTTGTGTGTGTGTTAATGGATGTAACGCCACTGTTTCACGTTTTTGTGTGTGTTTATGGGTGCAACGCCACTTTTTCACGTTTGTGTGTGTGTTAATGGGTGTAACGCCACTGTTTCAAGTTTGTGTGTGTGTTAATGGGTGTAACGCCACTTTTTCACGTTTGTGTGTGTGTTAATGGATGTAACGCCACTTTTTCACGTTTGTGTGTGTGTGTTAATGGATGTAACGCCACTTTTTCACGTTTGTGTGTGTGTTTATGGGTGCAACGCCACTTTTTCACGTTTGTGTGTGTGTTAATGGATGTAACGCCACTGTTTCACGTTTTTGTGTGTGTTTATGGGTGCAACGCCACTTTTTCTCGTTTGTGTGTGTGTTAATGGGTGTAACGCCACTTTTTCACGTTTGTGTGTGTGTTAATGGGTGTAACGCCACTGTTTCAAGTTTGTGTGTGTGTTAATGGGTGTAACGCCACCTTTTCTCGTTTGTGTGTGTGTTAATGGATGTAACGCCACTTTTTCACGTTTGTGTGTGTGTGTTAATGGATGTAACGCCACTTTTTCACGTTTGTGTGTGTGTTTATGGGTGCAACGCCACTTTTTCACGTTTGTGTGTGTGTTTATGGGTGTAACGCCACTTTTTCTCGTTTGTGTGTATGTTAATGGGTGTAACGCCACTTTTTCACGTTTGTTTGTGTGTTAATGGGTGTAACGCAACTGTTTCTCGCTTGTGTGTGTGTTAATGGGTATAACGCCACCTTTTTTCGTTTGTGTGTGTGTTAATGGATGTAACGCCACTGTTTCACGTTTGTGTGTGTGTTAATGGGTGTAACGCCACTTGTTCACGTTTGTGTGTGTGTTAATGGGTGTAACGCCACTTGTTCACGTTTGTGTGTGTGTTAATGGGTGTAACGCCACTTTTTCACGTGTGTGTGTGTTTATGGGTGCAACGCCACTTTTTCACGTTTGTGTGTGTGTTAATGGGTGTAACGCCACTTGTTCACGTTTGTGTGTGTGTTAATGGGTGTAACGCCACTTGTTCACGTTTGTGTGTGTGTTAATGGGTGTAACGCCACTTTTTCACGTTTGTGTGTGTGTTAATGGGTGTAACGCCACTGTTTCAAGTTTGTGTGTGTGTTAATGGGTATAACGCCACCTTTTCTCGTTTGTGTGTGTGTTAATGGATGTAACGCCACTTTTTCACGTTTGTGTGTGTGTGTTAATGGATGTAACGCCACTTTTTCACGTTTGTGTGTGTGTTTATGGGTGCAACGCCACTTTGTCTCGTTTGTGTGTGTGTGTATGGGTGCAACGCCACTTTTTCACGTTTGTGTGTGTGTTAATGGGTGTAACGCCACTTGTTTACGCGTGTGTGTGTGTTAATGGGTGTAACGCCACTTTGTCTGGTTTGTGTGTGTGTTAATGGGTGCAACGTCACTTTGTTACGCGTGTGTGTGTGTGTTTATGGGTGCAACGCAACTTTTTCACGTTTGTGTGTGTGTTTATGGGTGTAACGCCACTTTTTCTCGTTTGTGTGTGTGTTAATGGGTGTAACGCCACTTTTTCACGTTTTTGTGTGTGTTTATGGGTGCAACGCCACTTTTTCTCGTTTGTGTGTGTGTTAATGGGTGTAACGCCACTTTTTCACGTTTGTGTGTGTGTTAATGGGTGTAACGCCACTGTTTCAAGTTTGTGTGTGTGTTAATGGGTGTAACGCCACCTTTTCTCGTTTGTGTGTGTGTTAATGGATGTAACGCCACTTTTTCACGTTTGTGTGTGTGTGTTAATGGATGTAACGCCACTTTTTCACGTTTGTGTGTGTTAATAGATATAACGCCACTTTTTTACGCGTGTGTGTGTGTGTTTATGGGTGCAACACCACTTTTTCACGTTTGTGTGTGTGTTTATGGGTGCAACGCCACTTTTTCACTTTTGTATGTGTGTTAATGGATGTAACGCCACTTTTTTACGCGTGTGTGTGTGTTTATGGGTGCAACGCATCTTTTTCACGTTTGTGTGCGTGTTTATGGGTGCAACGCCACTTTGTCTCGTTTGTGTGTGTGTTTATGGGTGTAACGCCACTTGTTCACGCTTGTGTGTGTGTTAATGGGTGTAACGCCACTTATTCACGTTTGTGTGTGTGTTAATGGATGTAACGCCACTGTTTCACGTTTTTGTGTGTGTTTATGGGTGCAACGCCACTTTTTCACGTTTGTGTGTGTGTTAATGGGTGTAACGCCACTGTTTCAAGTTTGTGTGTGTGTTAATGGGTGTAACGCCACTTTTTCTCGTTTGTGTGTATGTTAATGGGTGTAACGCCACTTTTTCACGTTTGTTTGTGTGTTAATGGGTGTAACGCCACTATTTCTCGCTTGTGTGTGTGTTAATGGGTATAACGCCACCTTTTCTCGTTTGTGTGTGTGTTAATGGATGTAACGCCACTGTTTCACGTTTGTGTGTGTGTTAATGGGTGTAACGCCACTTTTTCACGTTTGTGTGTGTGTTTATGGGTGCAACGCCACTTTTTCACGTTTGTGTGTGTGTTTATGGGTGTAACGCCACTTTTTCTCGTTTGTGTGTATGTTAATGGGTGTAACGCCACTTTTTCACGTTTGTGTGTGTGTTAATGGGTGTAACGCCACTTTTTTACGCGTGTGTGTGTGTTTATGGGTGCAACGCAACTTTTTCACGTTTGTGTGTGTGTTTATGGGTGCAACACCACTTTGTCTGGTTTGTGTGTGTGTTAATGGGTGCAACGTCACCCTTTTTCACGTTTGTGTGTGTGTTTATGGGTGCAACGCCACTTTTTCACGTTTGTGTGTGTGTTAATGGGTGTAACGCCACTTGTTCACGTTTGTGTGTGTGTTAATGGGTGTAACGCCACTTGTTCACGTTTGTGTGTGTGTTAATGGGTGTAACGCCACTTTTTCACGTGTGTGTGTGTTTATGGGTGCAACGCCACTTTGTCCCGTTTGTGTGTGTGTTTATGGGTGCAACGCCACTTTTTCACGTTTGTGTGTGTTAATGGATATAACGCCACTTTTTTACGCGTGTGTGTGTGTGTTTATGGGTGCAACACCACTTTTCACGTTTGTGTGTGTGTTTATGGGTGCAACGCCACTTTTTCACTTTTGTATGTGTGTTAATGGATGTAACGCCACTTTTTTACGCGTGTGTGTGTGTTTATGGGTGCAACGCATCTTTTTCACGTTTGTGTGCGTGTTTATGGGTGCAACGCCACTTTGTCTCGTTTGTGTGTGTGTTTATGGGTGTAACGCCACTTGTTCACGCTTGTGTGTGTGTTAATGGGTGTAACGCCACTTATTCACGTTTGTGTGTGTGTTAATGGATGTAACGCCACTGTTTCACGTTTTTGTGTGTGTTTATGGGTGTAACGCCACTTTTTCACGTTTGTGTGTGTGTTAATGGGTGTAACGCCACTTTTTTACGCGTGTGTGTGTGTTTATGGGTGCAACGCAACTTTTTCACGTTTGTGTGTGTGTTTATGGGTGCAACACCACTTTGTCTGGTTTGTGTGTGTGTTAATGGGTGCAACGTCACCCTTTTTCACGTTTGTGTGTGTGTTTATGGGTGCAACGCCACTTTTTCACGTTTGTGTGTGTGTTAATGGGTGTAACGCCACTTGTTCACGTTTGTGTGTGTGTTAATGGATGTAACGCCACTTTTTCACGTTTGTGTGTGTGTGTTAATGGATGTAACGCCACTTTTTCACGTTTGTGTGTGTGTTTATGGGTGCAACGCCACTTTTTCACGTTTGTGTGTGTGTTAATGGATGTAACGCCACTGTTTCACGTTTTTGTGTGTGTTTATGGGTGCAACGCCACTTTTTCACGTTTGTGTGTGTGTTAATGGGTGTAACGCCACTGTTTCAAGTTTGTGTGTGTGTTAATGGGTGTAACGCCACTTTTTCTCGTTTGTGTGTATGTTAATGGGTGTAACGCCACTTTTTCACGTTTGTTTGTGTGTTAATGGGTGTAACGCCACTATTTCTCGCTTGTGTGTGTGTTAATGGGTATAACGCCACCTTTTCTCGTTTGTGTGTGTGTTAATGGATGTAACGCCACTGTTTCACGTTTGTGTGTGTGTTAATGGGTGTAACGCCACTTTTTCACGTTTGTGTGTGTGTTTATGGGTGCAACGCCACTTTTTCACGTTTGTGTGTGTGTTTATGGGTGTAACGCCACTTTTTCTCGTTTGTGTGTATGTTAATGGGTGTAACGCCACTTTTTCACGTTTGTGTGTGTGTTAATGGGTGTAACGCCACTTTTTTACGCGTGTGTGTGTGTTTATGGGTGCAACGCAACTTTTTCACGTTTGTGTGTGTGTTTATGGGTGCAACACCACTTTGTCTGGTTTGTGTGTGTGTTAATGGGTGCAACGTCACCCTTTTTCACGTTTGTGTGTGTGTTTATGGGTGCAACGCCACTTTTTCACGTTTGTGTGTGTGTTAATGGGTGTAACGCCACTTGTTCACGTTTGTGTGTGTGTTAATGGGTGTAACGCCACTTGTTCACGTTTGTGTGTGTGTTAATGGGTGTAACGCCACTTTTTCACGTGTGTGTGTGTTTATGGGTGCAACGCCACTTTGTCCCGTTTGTGTGTGTGTTTATGGGTGCAACGCCACTTTTTCACGTTTGTGTGTGTTAATGGATATAACGCCACTTTTTTACGCGTGTGTGTGTGTGTTTATGGGTGCAACACCACTTTTTCACGTTTGTGTGTGTGTTTATGGGTGCAACGCCACTTTTTCACTTTTGTATGTGTGTTAATGGATGTAACGCCACTTTTTTACGCGTGTGTGTGTGTTTATGGGTGCAACGCATCTTTTTCACGTTTGTGTGCGTGTTTATGGGTGCAACGCCACTTTGTCTCGTTTGTGTGTGTGTTTATGGGTGTAACGCCACTTGTTCACGCTTGTGTGTGTGTTAATGGGTGTAACGCCACTTATTCACGTTTGTGTGTGTGTTAATGGATGTAACGCCACTGTTTCACGTTTTTGTGTGTGTTTATGGGTGCAACGCCACTTTTTCACGTTTGTGTGTGTGTTAATGGGTGTAACGCCACTGTTTCAAGTTTGTGTGTGTGTTAATGGGTGTAACGCCACTTTTTCACGTTTGTGTGTGTGTTAATGGATGTAACGCCACTTTTTCACGTTTGTGTGTGTGTGTTAATGGATGTAACGCCACTTTTTCACGTTTGTGTGTGTGTTTATGGGTGCAACGCCACTTTTTCACGTTTGTGTGTGTGTTAATGGATGTAACGCCACTGTTTCACGTTTTTGTGTGTGTTTATGGGTGCAACGCCACTTTTTCTCGTTTGTGTGTGTGTTAATGGGTGTAACGCCACTTTTTCACGTTTGTGTGTGTGTTAATGGGTGTAACGCCACTGTTTCAAGTTTGTGTGTGTGTTAATGGGTGTAACGCCACCTTTTCTCGTTTGTGTGTGTGTTAATGGATGTAACGCCACTTTTTCACGTTTGTGTGTGTGTGTTAATGGATGTAACGCCACTTTTTCACGTTTGTGTGTGTGTTTATGGGTGCAACGCCACTTTTTCACGTTTGTGTGTGTGTTTATGGGTGTAACGCCACTTTTTCTCGTTTGTGTGTATGTTAATGGGTGTAACGCCACTTTTTCACGTTTGTTTGTGTGTTAATGGGTGTAACGCAACTGTTTCTCGCTTGTGTGTGTGTTAATGGGTATAACGCCACCTTTTTTCGTTTGTGTGTGTGTTAATGGATGTAACGCCACTGTTTCACGTTTGTGTGTGTGTTAATGGGTGTAACGCCACTTGTTCACGTTTGTGTGTGTGTTAATGGGTGTAACGCCACTTGTTCACGTTTGTGTGTGTGTTAATGGGTGTAACGCCACTTTTTCACGTGTGTGTGTGTTTATGGGTGCAACGCCACTTTTTCACGTTTGTGTGTGTGTTAATGGGTGTAACGCCACTTGTTCACGTTTGTGTGTGTGTTAATGGGTGTAACGCCACTTGTTCACGTTTGTGTGTGTGTTAATGGGTGTAACGCCACTTTTTCACGTTTGTGTGTGTGTTAATGGGTGTAACGCCACTGTTTCAAGTTTGTGTGTGTGTTAATGGGTATAACGCCACCTTTTCTCGTTTGTGTGTGTGTTAATGGATGTAACGCCACTTTTTCACGTTTGTGTGTGTGTGTTAATGGATGTAACGCCACTTTTTCACGTTTGTGTGTGTGTTTATGGGTGCAACGCCACTTTGTCTCGTTTGTGTGTGTGTGTATGGGTGCAACGCCACTTTTTCACGTTTGTGTGTGTGTTAATGGGTGTAACGCCACTTGTTTACGCGTGTGTGTGTGTTAATGGGTGTAACGCCACTTTGTCTGGTTTGTGTGTGTGTTAATGGGTGCAACGTCACTTTGTTACGCGTGTGTGTGTGTGTTTATGGGTGCAACGCAACTTTTTCACGTTTGTGTGTGTGTTTATGGGTGTAACGCCACTTTTTCTCGTTTGTGTGTGTGTTAATGGGTGTAACGCCACTTTTTCACGTTTTTGTGTGTGTTTATGGGTGCAACGCCACTTTTTCTCGTTTGTGTGTGTGTTAATGGGTGTAACGCCACTTTTTCACGTTTGTGTGTGTGTTAATGGGTGTAACGCCACTGTTTCAAGTTTGTGTGTGTGTTAATGGGTGTAACGCCACCTTTTCTCGTTTGTGTGTGTGTTAATGGATGTAACGCCACTTTTTCACGTTTGTGTGTGTGTGTTAATGGATGTAACGCCACTTTTTCACGTTTGTGTGTGTGTTTATGGGTGCAACGCCACTTTTTCACGTTTGTGTGTGTGTTTATGGGTGTAACGCCACTTTTTCTCGTTTGTGTGTATGTTAATGGGTGTAACGCCACTTTTTCACGTTTGTTTGTGTGTTAATGGGTGTAACGCCACTGTTTCTCGCTTGTGTGTGTGTTAATGGGTATAACGCCACCTTTTCTCGTTTGTGTGTGTGTTAATGGATGTAACGCCACTGTTTCACGTTTGTGTGTGTGTTAATGGGTGTAACGCCACTTTTTCACGTTTGTGTGTGTGTTTATGGGTGCAACGCCACTTTTTCACGTTTGTGTGTGTGTTTATGGGTGTAACGCCACTTTTTCTCGTTTGTGTGTATGTTAATGGGTGTAACGCCACTTTTTCACGTTTGTGTGTGTGTTAATGGGTGTAACGCCACTTTTTTACGCGTGTGTGTGTGTTTATGGGTGCAACGCAACTTTTTCACGTTTGTGTGTGTGTTTATGGGTGCAACACCACTTTGTCTGGTTTGTGTGTGTGTTAATGGGTGCAACGTCACCCTTTTTCACGTTTGTGTGTGTGTTTATGGGTGCAACGCCACTTTTTCACGTTTGTGTGTGTGTTAATGGGTGTAACGCCACTTGTTCACGTTTGTGTGTGTGTTAATGGGTGTAACGCCACTTGTTCACGTTTGTGTGTGTGTTAATGGGTGTAACGCCACTTTTTCACGTGTGTGTGTGTTTATGGGTGCAACGCCACTTTGTCCCGTTTGTGTGTGTGTTTATGGGTGCAACGCCACTTTTTCACGTTTGTGTGTGTTAATGGATATAACGCCACTTTTTTACGCGTGTGTGTGTGTGTTTATGGGTGCAACACCACTTTTTCACGTTTGTGTGTGTGTTTATGGGTGCAACGCCACTTTTTCACTTTTGTATGTGTGTTAATGGATGTAACGCCACTTTTTTACGCGTGTGTGTGTGTTAATGGGTGCAACGCATCTTTTTCACGTTTGTGTGCGTGTTTATGGGTGCAACGCCACTTTGTCTCGTTTGTGTGTGTGTTTATGGGTGTAACGCCACTTGTTCACGCTTGTGTGTGTGTTAATGGGTGTAACGCCACTTATTCACGTTTGTGTGTGTGTTAATGGATGTAACGCCACTGTTTCACGTTTTTGTGTGTGTTTATGGGTGCAACGCCACTTTTTCAGGTTTGTGTGTGTGTTAATGGGTGTAACGCCACTGTTTCAAGTTTGTGTGTGTGTTAATGGGTGTAACGCCACTTTTTCTCGCTTGTGTGTGTGTTAATGGGTATAACGCCACCTTTTCTCGTTTGTGTGTGTGTTAATGGATGTAACGCCACTTTTTCACGTTTGTGTGTGTGTGTTAATGGATGTAACGCCACTTTTTCACGTTTGTGTGTGTGTTTATGGGTGCAACGCCACTTTTTCACGTTTGTGTGTGTGTTAATGGATGTAACGCCACTGTTTCACGTTTTTGTGTGTGTTTATGGGTGCAACGCCACTTTTTCTCGTTTGTGTGTGTGTTAATGGGTGTAACGCCACTTTTTCACGTTTGTGTGTGTGTTAATGGGTGTAACGCCACTGTTTCAAGTTTGTGTGTGTGTTAATGGGTGTAACGCCACCTTTTCTCGTTTGTGTGTGTGTTAATGGATGTAACGCCACTTTTTCACGTTTGTGTGTGTGTGTTAATGGATGTAACGCCACTTTTTCACGTTTGTGTGTGTGTTTATGGGTGCAACGCCACTTTTTCACGTTTGTGTGTGTGTTTATGGGTGTAACGCCACTTTTTCTCGTTTGTGTGTATGTTAATGGGTGTAACGCCACTTTTTCACGTTTGTTTGTGTGTTAATGGGTGTAACGCCACTGTTTCTCGCTTGTGTGTGTGTTAATGGGTATAACGCCACCTTTTCTCGTTTGTGTGTGTGTTAATGGATGTAACGCCACTGTTTCACGTTTGTGTGTGTGTTAATGGGTGTAACGCCACTTTTTCACGTTTGTGTGTGTGTTAATGGGTGTAACGCCACTTTTTCACGTTTGTGTGTGTGTTTATGGGTGCAACGCCACTTTTTCACGTTTGTGTGTGTGTTTATGGGTGTAACGCCACTTTTTCTCGTTTGTGTGTATGTTAATGGGTGTAACGCCACTTTTTCACGTTTGTGTGTGTGTTAATGGGTGTAACGCCACTTTTTTACGTGTGTGTGTGTGTTTATGGGTGCAACGCAACTTTTTCACGTTTGTGTGTGTGTTTATGGGTGCAACACCACTTTGTCTGGTTTGTGTGTGTGTTAATGGGTGCAACGTCACCCTTTTTCACGTTTGTGTGTGTGTTTATGGGTGCAACGCCACTTTTTCACGTTTGTGTGTGTGTTAATGGGTGTAACGCCACTTGTTCACGTTTGTGTGTGTGTTAATGGGTGTAACGCCACTTGTTCACGTTTGTGTGTGTGTTAATGGGTGTAACGCCACTTTTTCACGTGTGTGTGTGTTTATGGGTGCAACGCCACTTTGTCCCGTTTGTGTGTGTGTTTATGGGTGCAACGCCACTTTTTCACGTTTGTGTGTGTTAATAGATATAACGCCACTTTTTTACGCGTGTGTGTGTGTGTTTATGGGTGCAACACCACTTTTTCACGTTTGTGTGTGTGTTTATGGGTGCAACGCCACTTTTTCACTTTTGTATGTGTGTTAATGGATGTAACGCCACTTTTTTACGCGTGTGTGTGTGTTTATGGGTGCAACGCATCTTTTTCACGTTTGTGTGCGTGTTTATGGGTGCAACGCCACTTTGTCTCGTTTGTGTGTGTGTTTATGGGTGTAACGCCACTTGTTCACGCTTGTGTGTGTGTTAATGGGTGTAACGCCACTTATTCACGTTTGTGTGTGTGTTAATGGATGTAACGCCACTGTTTCACGTTTTTGTGTGTGTTTATGGGTGCAACGCCACTTTTTCACGTTTGTGTGTGTGTTAATGGGTGCAACGCCACTGTTTCAAGTTTGTGTGTGTGTTAATGGGTGTAACGCCACTTTTTCTCGTTTGTGTGTATGTTAATGGGTGTAACGCCACTTTTTCACGTTTGTTTGTGTGTTAATGGGTGTAACGCCACTATTTCTCGCTTGTGTGTGTGTTAATGGGTATAACGCCACCTTTTCTCGTTTGTGTGTGTGTTAATGGATGTAACGCCACTGTTTCACGTTTGTGTGTGTGTTAATGGGTGTAACGCCACTTTTTCACGTTTGTGTGTGTGTTTATGGGTGCAACGCCACTTTTTCACGTTTGTGTGTGTGTTTATGGGTGTAACGCCACTTTTTCACGTTTGTGTGTGTGTTAATGGGTGTAGCGCCACTTTTTTACGCGTGTGTGTGTGTTTATGGGTGCAACGCAACTTTTTCACGTTTGTGTGTGTGTTTATGGGTGCAACACCACTTTGTCTGGTTTGTGTGTGTGTTAATGGGTGCAACGTCACCCTTTTTCACGTTTGTGTGTGTGTTTATGGGTGCAACGCCACTTTTTCACGTTTGTGTGTGTGTTAATGGGTGTAACGCCACTTGTTCTCGTTTGTGTGTGTGTTAATGGGTGTAACGCCACTTGTTCACGTTTGTGTGTGTGTTAATGGGTGTAACGCCACTTTTTCACGTGTGTGTGTGTTTATGGGTGCAACGCCACTTTGTCCCGTTTGTGTGTGTGTTTATGGGTGCAACGCCACTTTTTCACGTTTGTGTGTGTTAATAGATATAACGCCACTTTTTTACGCGTGTGTGTGTGTGTTTATGGGTGCAACACCACTTTTTCACGTTTGTGTGTGTGTTTATGGGTGCAACGCCACTTTTTCACTTTTGTATGTGTGTTAATGGATGTAACGCCACTTTTTTACGCGTGTGTGTGTGTTTATGGGTGCAACGCATCTTTTTCACGTTTGTGTGCGTGTTTATGGGTGCAACGCCACTTTGTCTCGTTTGTGTGTGTGTTTATGGGTGTAACGCCACTTGTTCACGCTTGTGTGTGTGTTAATGGGTGTAACGCCACTTATTCACGTTTGTGTGTGTGTTAATGGATGTAACGCCACTGTTTCACGTTTTTGTGTGTGTTTATGGGTGCAACGCCACTTTTTCACGTTTGTGTGTGTGTTAATGGGTGTAACGCCACTGTTTCAAGTTTGTGTGTGTGTTAATGGGTGTAACGCCACTTTTTCTCGTTTGTGTGTATGTTAATGGGTGTAACGCCACTTTTTCACGTTTGTTTGTGTGTTAATGGGTGTAACGCCACTATTTCTCGCTTGTGTGTGTGTTAATGGGTATAACGCCACCTTTTCTCGTTTGTGTGTGTGTTAATGGATGTAACGCCACTGTTTCACGTTTGTGTGTGTGTTAATGGGTGTAACGCCACTTTTTCACGTTTGTGTGTGTGTTTATGGGTGCAACGCCACTTTTTCACGTTTGTGTGTGTGTTTATGGGTGTAACGCCACTTTTTCTCGTTTGTGTGTATGTTAATGGGTGTAACGCCACTTTTTCACGTTTGTGTGTGTGTTAATGGGTGTAACGCCACTTTTTTACGCGTGTGTGTGTGTTTATGGGTGCAACGCAACTTTTTCACGTTTGTGTGTGTGTTTATGGGTGCAACACCACTTTGTCTGGTTTGTGTGTGTGTTAATGGGTGCAACGTCACCCTTTTTCACGTTTGTGTGTGTGTTTATGGGTGCAACGCCACTTTTTCACGTTTGTGTGTGTGTTAATGGGTGTAACGCCACTTGTTCACGTTTGTGTGTGTGTTAATGGGTGTAACGCCACTTGTTCACGTTTGTGTGTGTGTTAATGGGTGTAACGCCACTTTTTCACGTGTGTGTGTGTTTATGGGTGCAACGCCACTTTGTCCCGTTTGTGTGTGTGTTTATGGGTGCAACGCCACTTTTTCACGTTTGTGTGTGTTAATGGATATAACGCCACTTTTTTACGCGTGTGTGTGTGTGTTTATGGGTGCAACACCACTTTTCACGTTTGTGTGTGTGTTTATGGGTGCAACGCCACTTTTTCACTTTTGTATGTGTGTTAATGGATGTAACGCCACTTTTTTACGCGTGTGTGTGTGTTTATGGGTGCAACGCATCTTTTTCACGTTTGTGTGCGTGTTTATGGGTGCAACGCCACTTTGTCTCGTTTGTGTGTGTGTTTATGGGTGTAACGCCACTTGTTCACGCTTGTGTGTGTGTTAATGGGTGTAACGCCACTTATTCACGTTTGTGTGTGTGTTAATGGATGTAACGCCACTGTTTCACGTTTTTGTGTGTGTTTATGGGTGTAACGCCACTTTTTCACGTTTGTGTGTGTGTTAATGGGTGTAACGCCACTTTTTTACGCGTGTGTGTGTGTTTATGGGTGCAACGCAACTTTTTCACGTTTGTGTGTGTGTTTATGGGTGCAACACCACTTTGTCTGGTTTGTGTGTGTGTTAATGGGTGCAACGTCACCCTTTTTCACGTTTGTGTGTGTGTTTATGGGTGCAACGCCACTTTTTCACGTTTGTGTGTGTGTTAATGGGTGTAACGCCACTTGTTCACGTTTGTGTGTGTGTTAATGGATGTAACGCCACTTTTTCACGTTTGTGTGTGTGTGTTAATGGATGTAACGCCACTTTTTCACGTTTGTGTGTGTGTTTATGGGTGCAACGCCACTTTTTCACGTTTGTGTGTGTGTTAATGGATGTAACGCCACTGTTTCACGTTTTTGTGTGTGTTTATGGGTGCAACGCCACTTTTTCTCGTTTGTGTGTGTGTTAATGGGTGTAACGCCACTTTTTCACGTTTGTGTGTGTGTTAATGGGTGTAACGCCACTGTTTCAAGTTTGTGTGTGTGTTAATGGGTGTAACGCCACCTTTTCTCGTTTGTGTGTGTGTTAATGGATGTAACGCCACTTTTTCACGTTTGTGTGTGTGTGTTAATGGATGTAACGCCACTTTTTCACGTTTGTGTGTGTGTTTATGGGTGCAACGCCACTTTTTCACGTTTGTGTGTGTGTTTATGGGTGTAACGCCACTTTTTCTCGTTTGTGTGTATGTTAATGGGTGTAACGCCACTTTTTCACGTTTGTTTGTGTGTTAATGGGTGTAACGCAACTGTTTCTCGCTTGTGTGTGTGTTAATGGGTATAACGCCACCTTTTTTCGTTTGTGTGTGTGTTAATGGATGTAACGCCACTGTTTCACGTTTGTGTGTGTGTTAATGGGTGTAACGCCACTTTTTCACGTTTGTGTGTGTGTTTATGGGTGCAACGCCACTTTTTCACGTTTGTGTGTGTGTTTATGGGTGTAACGCCACTTTTTCTCGTTTGTGTGTATGTTAATGGGTGTAACGCCACTTTTTCACGTTTGTGTGTGTGTTAATGGGTGTAACGCCACTTTTTTACGCGTGTGTGTGTGTTTATGGGTGCAACGCAACTTTTTCACGTTTGTGTGTGTGTTTATGGGTGCAACACCACTTTGTCTGGTTTGTGTGTGTGTTAATGGGTGCAACGTCACCCTTTTTCACGTTTGTGTGTGTGTTTATGGGTGCAACGCCACTTTTTCACGTTTGTGTGTGTGTTAATGGGTGTAACGCCACTTGTTCACGTTTGTGTGTGTGTTAATGGGTGTAACGCCACTTGTTCACGTTTGTGTGTGTGTTAATGGGTGTAACGCCACTTTTTCACGTGTGTGTGTGTTTATGGGTGCAACGCCACTTTGTCCCGTTTGTGTGTGTGTTTATGGGTGCAACGCCACTTTTTCACGTTTGTGTGTGTTAATGGATATAACGCCACTTTTTTACGCGTGTGTGTGTGTGTTTATGGGTGCAACACCACTTTTTCACGTTTGTGTGTGTGTTTATGGGTGCAACGCCACTTTTTCACTTTTGTATGTGTGTTAATGGATGTAACGCCACTTTTTTACTCGTGTGTGTGTGTTTATGGGTGCAACGCATCTTTTTCACGTTTGTGTGCGTGTTTATGGGTGCAACGCCACTTTGTCTCGTTTGTGTGTGTGTTTATGGGTGTAACGCCACTTGTTCACGCTTGTGTGTGTGTTAATGGGTGTAACGCCACTTATTCACGTTTGTGTGTGTGTTAATGGATGTAACGCCACTGTTTCACGTTTTTGTGTGTGTTTATGGGTGCAACGCCACTTTTTCACGTTTGTGTGTGTGTTAATGGGTGTAACGCCACTGTTTCAAGTTTGTGTGTGTGTTAATGGGTGTAACGCCACTTTTTCTCGCTTGTGTGTGTGTTAATGGGTATAACGCCACCTTTTCTCGTTTGTGTGTGTGTTAATGGATGTAACGCCACTTTTTCACGTTTGTGTGTGTGTGTTAATGGATGTAACGCCACTTTTTCACGTTTGTGTGTGTGTTTATGGGTGCAACGCCACTTTTTCACGTTTGTGTGTGTGTTAATGGATGTAACGCCACTGTTTCACGTTTTTGTGTGTGTTTATGGGTGCAACGCCACTTTTTCTCGTTTGTGTGTGTGTTAATGGGTGTAACGCCACTTTTTCACGTTTGTGTGTGTGTTAATGGGTGTAACGCCACTGTTTCAAGTTTGTGTGTGTGTTAATGGGTGTAACGCCACCTTTTCTCGTTTGTGTGTGTGTTAATGGATGTAACGCCACTTTTTCACGTTTGTGTGTGTGTGTTAATGGATGTAACGCCACTTTTTCACGTTTGTGTGTATGTTTATGGGTGCAACGCCACTTTTTCACGTTTGTGTGTGTGTTTATGGGTGTAACGCCACTTTTTCTCGTTTGTGTGTATGTTAATGGGTGTAACGCCACTTTTTCACGTTTGTTTGTGTGTTAATGGGTGTAACGCAACTGTTTCTCGCTTGTGTGTGTGTTAATGGGTATAACGCCACCTTTTTTCGTTTGTGTGTGTGTTAATGGATGTAACGCCACTGTTTCACGTTTGTGTGTGTGTTAATGGGTGTAACGCCACTTTTTCACGTTTGTGTGTGTGTTTATGGGTGCAACGCCACTTTTTCACGTTTGTGTGTGTGTTTATGGGTGTAACGCCACTTTTTCTCGTTTGTGTGTATGTTAATGGGTGTAACGCCACTTTTTCACGTTTGTGTGTGTGTTAATGGGTGTAACGCCACTTTTTTACGCGTGTGTGTGTGTTTATGGGTGCAACGCAACTTTTTCACGTTTGTGTGTGTGTTTATGGGTGCAACACCACTTTGTCTGGTTTGTGTGTGTGTTAATGGGTGCAACGTCACCCTTTTTCACGTTTGTGTGTGTGTTTATGGGTGCAACGCCACTTTTTCACGTTTGTGTGTGTGTTAATGGGTGTAACGCCACTTGTTCACGTTTGTGTGTGTGTTAATGGGTGTAACGCCACTTGTTCACGTTTGTGTGTGTGTTAATGGGTGTAACGCCACTTTTTCACGTGTGTGTGTGTTTATGGGTGCAACGCCACTTTGTCCCGTTTGTGTGTGTGTTTATGGGTGCAACGCCACTTTTTCACGTTTGTGTGTGTTAATGGATATAACGCCACTTTTTTACGCGTGTGTGTGTGTGTTTATGGGTGCAACACCACTTTTTCACGTTTGTGTGTGTGTTTATGGGTGCAACGCCACTTTTTCACTTTTGTATGTGTGTTAATGGATGTAACGCCACTTTTTTACGCGTGTGTGTGTGTTTATGGGTGCAACGCATCTTTTTCACGTTTGTGTGCGTGTTTATGGGTGCAACGCCACTTTGTCTCGTTTGTGTGTGTGTTTATGGGTGTAACGCCACTTGTTCACGCTTGTGTGTGTGTTAATGGGTGTAACGCCACTTATTCACGTTTGTGTGTGTGTTAATGGATGTAACGCCACTGTTTCACGTTTTTGTGTGTGTTTATGGGTGCAACGCCACTTTTTCACGTTTGTGTGTGTGTTAATGGGTGTAACGCCACTGTTTCAAGTTTGTGTGTGTGTTAATGGGTGTAACGCCACTTTTTCTCGCTTGTGTGTGTGTTAATGGGTATAACGCCACCTTTTCTCGTTTGTGTGTGTGTTAATGGATGTAACGCCACTTTTTCACGTTTGTGTGTGTGTGTTAATGGATGTAACGCCACTTTTTCACGTTTGTGTGTGTGTTTATGGGTGCAACGCCACTTTTTCACGTTTGTGTGTGTGTTTATGGGTGTAACGCCACTTTTTCACGTTTGTTTGTGTGTTAATGGGTGTAACGCCACTGTTTCTCGCTTGTGTGTGTGTTAATGGGTATAACGCCACCTTTTCTCCTTTGTGTGTGTGTTAATGGATGTAACGCCACTGTTTCACGTTTGTGTGTGTGTTAATGGGTGTAACGCCACCTTTTCACGTTTGTGTGTGTGTTTATGGGTGCAACGCCACTTTTTCACGTGTGTGTGTGTTAATGGATGTAACGCCACTTTTTCTCGTTTGTGTGTATGTTAATGGGTGTAACGCCACTGTTTCACGTTTGTGTGTGTGTTAATGGATGTAACGCCACTTTTTCTCGTTTGTGTGTATGTTAATGGGTGTAACGCCACTGTTTCTCGCTTGTGTGTGTGTTAATGGGTATAACGCCACCTTTTCTCGTTTGTGTGTGTGTTAATGGATGTAACGCCACTTTTTCACGTTTGTGTGTGTGTGTTAATGGATGTAACGCCACTTTTTCACGTTTGTGTGTGTGTTTATGGGTGCAACGCCACTTTTTCACGTTTGTGTGTGTGTTTATGGGTGTAACGCCACTTTTTCTCGTTTGTGTGTATGTTAATGGGTGTAACGCCACTTTTTCACGTTTGTGTGTGTGTTAATGGGTGTAACGCCACTGTTTCTCGCTTGTTTGTGTGTTAATGGGTATAACGCCACCTTTTCTCGTTTGTGTGTGTGTTAATGGATGTAACGCCACTGTTTCACGTTTGTGTGTGTGTTAATGGGTGTAACGCCACCTTTTCACGTTTGTGTGTGTGTTTATGGGTGCAACGCCACTTTTTCACGTGTGTGTGTGTTAATGGATGTAACGCCACTTTTTTACGCGTGTGTGTGTGTGTTTATGGGTGCAACACCACTTTTTCACGTTTGTGTGTGTGTTTATCGGTGCAACGCCACTTTTTCACTTTTGTGTGTGTGTTAATGGATGTAACGCCACTTATTTACGCGTGTGTGTGTGTTTATGGGTGCAACGCAACTTTTTCACTTTTGTGTGTGTGTTAATGGATGTAACGCCACTTTTTTACGCGTGTGTGTGTGTTTATGGGTGCAACACCACTTTGTCTGGTTTGTGTGTGTGTTAATGGGTGCAACGTCACTTTGTTACGCGTGTGTGTGTGTGTTTATGGGTGCAACGCCACTTGTTCACGTTTGTGTGTGTGTTTATGGGTGCAACGCCACTTTTTCACGTTTGTGTGTGTGTTAATGGGTGTAACGCCACTTGTTCACGTTTGTGTGTGTGTTAATGGGTGTAACGCCACTTGTTCACGTTTGTGTGTGTGTTAATGGGTGTAACGCCACTTTGTCCCGTTTGTGTGTGTTAATGGATATAACGCCACTTTATTACGCGTGTGTGTGTGTTTATGGGTGCAACGCATCTTTTTCACGTTTGTGTGCGTGTTTATGGGTGCAACGCCACTTTGTCTCGTTTGTGTGTGTGTTTATGGGTGTAACGCCACTTTTTCACGCTTGTGTGTGTGTTAATGGGTGTAACGCCACTTATTCACGTTTGTGTGTGTGTTAATGGGTGTAACGCCACTTTTTTACGCGTGTGTGTGTGTTTATGGGTGCAACGCATCTTTTTCACGTTTGTGTGCGTGTTTATGGGTGCAACGCCACTTTGTCTCGCTTGTGTGTGTGTTAATGGGTATAACGCCACCTTTTCACGTTTGTGTGTGTGTTAATGGATGTAACGCCACTTTTTCACTTTTGTATGTGTGTTAATGGATGTAACGCCACTTTTTCACGTTTGTGTGTGTGTTTATGGGTGTAACGCCACTGTTTCTCGCTTGTGTGTGTGTTAATGGGTATAACGCCACCTTTTTCTCGTTTGTGTGTGTGTTAATGGATGTAACGCCACTGTTTCACGTTTGTGTGTGTGTTAATGGGTGTAACGCCACCTTTTCACGTTTGTGTGTGTGTTTATGGGTGCAACGCCACTTTTTCACGTGTGTGTGTGTTAATGGATGTAACGCCACTTTTTTACGCGTGTGTGTGTGTGTTTATGGGTGCAACACCACTTTTTCACGTTTGTGTGTGTGCTTATCGGTGCAACGCCACTTTTTCACTTTTGTGTGTGTGTTAATGGATGTAACGCCACTTATTTACGCGTGTGTGTGTGTTTATGGGTGCAACGCAACTTTTTCACTTTTGTGTGTGTGTTAATGGGTGCAACGCCACTTTTTCACTTTTGTGTGTGTGTTAATGGATGTAACGCCACTTTTTTACGCGTGTGTGTGTGTTTATGGGTGCAACGCAACTTTTTCACGTTTGTGTGTGTGTTTATGGGTGCAACACCACTTTGTCTGGTTTGTGTGTGTGTTAATGGGTGCAACGTCACTTTGTTACGCGTGTGTGTGTGTGTTTATGGGTGCAACGCCACTTGTTCACGTTTGTGTGTGTGTTTATGGGTGCAACGCCACTTTTTCACGTTTGTGTGTGTGTTAATGGGTGTAACGCCACTTGTTCACGTTTGTGTGTGTGTTAATGGGTGTAACGCCACTTGTTCACGTTTGTGTGTGTGTTAATGGGTGTAACGCCACTTTTTCACGTGTGTGTGTGTTTATGGGTGCAACGCCACTTTGTCCCGTTTGTGTGTGTGTTTATGGGTGCAACGCCACTTTTTCACGTTTGTGTGTGTTAATGGATATAACGCCACTTTTTTACGCGTGTGTGTGTGTGTTTATGGGTGCAACACCACTTTTTCACGTTTGTGTGTGTGTTTATGGGTGCAACGCCACTTTTTCACTTTTGTATGTGTGTTAATGGATGTAACGCCACTTTTTTACGCGTGTGTGTGTGTTTATGGGTGCAACGCAACTTTTTCACGTTTGTGTGCGTGTTTATGGGTGCAACGTCACTTTGTCTCGTTTGTGTGTGTGTTTATGGGTGTAACGCCACTTGTTCACGCTTGTGTGTGTGTTAATGGGTGTAACGCCACTTATTCACGTTTGTGTGTGTGTTAATGGATGTAACGCCACGTTTTCACGTTTGTGTGTGTGTTTATGGGTGCAACGCCACTTTGTCTCGTTTGTGTGTGTGTTAATGGGTGTAACGCCACTTTTTCTCGTTTGTGTGTGTGTTAATGGGTGTAACGCCACTTTTTCACGTTTGTGTGTGTGTTAATGGGTGTAACGCCACTGTTTCAAGTTTGTGTGTGTTAATGGGTGTAACGGCACTTTGTCTGGTTTGTGTGTGTGTTAATGGGTGCAACGTCACTTTGTTACGCGTGTGTGTGTGTGTTTATGGGTGCAACGCCACTTTTTCACGTTTGTGTGTGTGTTAATGGGTGTAACGCCACTTGTTCACGTTTGTGTGTGTGTTAATGGGTGTAACGCCACTTGTTCACGTTTGTGTGTGTGTTAATGGGTGTAACGCCACTTTTTCACGTGTGTGTGTGTTTATGGGTGCAACGCCACTTTGTCCCGTTTGTGTGTGTGTTTATGGGTGCAACGCCACTTTTTCACGTTTGTGTGTGTTAATGGATATAACGCCACTTTTTTACGCGTGTGTGTGTGTGTTTATGGGTGCAACACCACTTTTTCACGTTTGTGTGTGTGTTTATGGGTGCAACGCCACCTTTTCTCGTTTGTGTGTGTGTTAATGGATGTAACGCCACTTTTTCACGTTTGTGTGTGTGTTAATGGGTGTAACGCCACTTTTTCTCGTTTGTGTGTGTGTTAATGGGTGCAACGCCACTTGTTTACGCGTGTGTGTGTGTTAATGGGTGTAACGCCACTTTGTCTGGTTTGTGTGTGTGTTAATGGGTGCAACGTCACTTTGTTACGCGCGTGTGTGTGTGTTTATGGGTGCAACGCCACTTTTTCACGTTTGTGTGTGTGTTAATGGGTGTAACGCCACTTGTTCACGTTTGTGTGTGTGTTAATGGGTGTAACGCCACTTGTTCATGTTTGTGTGTGTGTTAATGGGTGTAACGCCACTTTTTCACGTGTGTGTGTGTTTATGGATGCAACGCCACTTTGTCCCGTTTGTGTGTGTGTTTATGGGTGCAACGCCACTTTTTCACGTTTGTGTGCGTTAATGGATATAACGCCACTTTTTTACGCGTGTGTGTGTGTGTTTATGGGTGCAACACCACTTTTTCACGTTTGTGTGTGTGTTTATGGGTGCAACGCCACTTTTTCACTTTTGTATGTGTGTTAATGGATGTAACGCCACTTTTTTACGCGTGTGTGTGTGTTTATGGGTGCAACGCAACTTTTTCACGTTTGTGTGCGTGTTTATGGGTGCAACGCCACTTTGTCTCGTTTGTGTGTGTGTTTATGGGTAGAACGCCACCTTTTCACGTGTGTGTGTGTTAATGGATGTAACGCCACTTTTTTACGCGTGTGTGTGTGTGTTTATGGGTGCAACACCACTTTTTCACGTTTGTGTGTGTGCTTATCGGTGCAACGCCACTTTTTCACTTTTGTGTGTGTGTTAATGGATGTAACGCCACTTATTTACGCGTGTGTGTGTGTTTATGGGTGCAACGCAACTTTTTCACTTTTGTGTGTGTGTTAATGGGTGCAACGCCACTTTTTCACTTTTGTGTGTGTGTTAATGGATGTAACGCCACTTTTTTACGCGTGTGTGTGTGTTTATGGGTGCAACGCAACTTTTTCACGTTTGTGTGTGTGTTTATGGGTGCAACACCACTTTGTCTGGTTTGTGTGTGTGTTAATGGGTGCAACGTCACTTTGTTACGCGTGTGTGTGTGTGTTTATGGGTGCAACGCCACTTGTTCACGTTTGTGTGTGTGTTTATGGGTGCAACGCCACTTTTTCACGTTTGTGTGTGTGTTAATGGGTGTAATGCCACTTGTTCACGTTTGTGTGTGTGTTAATGGGTGTAACGCCACTTGTTCACGTTTGTGTGTGTGTTAATGGGTGTAACGCCACTTTTTCACGTGTGTGTGTGTTTATGGGTGCAACGCCACTTTGTCCCGTTTGTGTGTGTGTTTATGGGTGCAACGCCACTTTTTCACGTTTGTGTGTGTTAATGGATATAACGCCACTTTTTTACGCGTGTGTGTGTGTGTTTATGGGTGCAACGCAACTTTTTCACGTTTGTGTGCGTGTTTATGGGTGCAACGTCACTTTGTCTCGTTTGTGTGTGTGTTTATGGGTGTAACGCCACTTGTTCACGCTTGTGTGTGTGTTAATGGGTGTAACGCCACTTATTCACGTTTGTGTGTGTGTTAATGGATGTAACGCCACGTTTTCACGTTTGTGTGTGTGTTTATGGGTGCAACGCCACTTTGTCTCGTTTGTGTGTGTGTTAATGGGTGTAACGCCACTTTTTCTCGCTTGTGTGTGTGTTAATGGGTATAACGCCACCTTTTCTCGTTTGTGTGTGTGTTAATGGATGTAACGCCACTTTTTCACGTTTGTGTGTGTGTTAATGGGTGCAACGCCACTTGTTTACGCGTGTGTGTGTGTTAATGGGTGTAACGGCACTTTGTCTGGTTTGTGTGTGTGTTAATGGGTGCAACGTCACTTTGTTACGCGTGTGTGTGTGTGTTTATGGGTGCAACGCCACTTTTTCACGTTTGTGTGTGTGTTAATGGGTGTAACGCCACTTGTTCACGTTTGTGTGTGTGTTAATGGGTGTAACGCCACTTGTTCACGTTTGTGTGTGTGTTAATGGGTGTAACGCCACTTTTTCACGTGTGTGTGTGTTTATGGGTGCAACGCCACTTTGTCCCGTTTGTGTGTGTGTTTATGGGTGCAACGCCACTTTTTCACGTTTGTGTGTGTTAATGGATATAACGCCACTTTTTTACGCGTGTGTGTGTGTGTTTATGGGTGCAACACCACTTTTTCACGTTTGTGTGTGTGTTTATGGGTGCAACGCCACCTTTTCTCGTTTGTGTGTGTGTTAATGGATGTAACGCCACTTTTTCACGTTTGTGTGTGTGTTAATGGGTGTAACGCCACTTTTTCTCGTTTGTGTGTGTGTTAATGGGTGCAACGCCACTTGTTTACGCGTGTGTGTGTGTTAATGGGTGTAACGCCACTTTGTCTGGTTTGTGTGTGTGTTAATGGGTGCAACGTCACTTTGTTACGCGCGTGTGTGTGTGTTTATGGGTGCAACGCCACTTTTTCACGTTTGTGTGTGTGTTAATGGGTGTAACGCCACTTGTTCACGTTTGTGTGTGTGTTAATGGGTGTAACGCCACTTGTTCATGTTTGTGTGTGTGTTAATGGGTGTAACGCCACTTTTTCACGTGTGTGTGTGTTTATGGATGCAACGCCACTTTGTCCCGTTTGTGTGTGTGTTTATGGGTGCAACGCCACTTTTTCACGTTTGTGTGCGTTAATGGATATAACGCCACTTTTTTACGCGTGTGTGTGTGTGTTTATGGGTGCAACACCACTTTTTCACGTTTGTGTGTGTGTTTATGGGTGCAACGCCACTTTTTCACTTTTGTATGTGTGTTAATGGATGTAACGCCACTTTTTTACGCGTGTGTGTGTGTTTATGGGTGCAACGCAACTTTTTCACGTTTGTGTGCGTGTTTATGGGTGCAACGCCACTTTGTCTCGTTTGTGTGTGTGTTTATGGGTAGAACGCCACCTTTTCTCGTTTGTGTGTGTGTTAATGGGTGCAACGCCACTTTTTCACGTTTGTGTGTGTTAATGGATATAACGCCACTTTTTTACGCGTGTGTGTGTGTGTTTATGGGTGCAACACCACTTTTTCACGTTTGTGTGTGTGTTTATGGGTGCAACGCCACCTTTTCTCGTTTGTGTGTGTGTTAATGGATGTAACGCCACTTTTTCACGTTTGTGTGTGTGTTAATGGGTGTAACGCCACTTTTTCTCGTTTGTGTGTGTGTTAATGGGTGCAACGCCACTTGTTTACGCGTGTGTGTGTGTTAATGGGTGTAACGCCACTTTGTCTGGTTTGTGTGTGTGTTAATGGGTGCAACGTCACTTTGTTACGCGCGTGTGTGTGTGTTTATGGGTGCAACGCCACTTTTTCACGTTTGTGTGTGTGTTAATGGGTGTAACGCCACTTGTTCACGTTTGTGTGTGTGTTAATGGGTGTAACGCCACTTGTTCATGTTTGTGTGTGTGTTAATGGGTGTAACGCCACTTTTTCACGTTTGTGTGCGTCAATGGATATAACGCCACTTTTTTACGCGTGTGTGTGTGTGTTTATGGGTGCAACACCACTTTTTCACGTTTGTGTGTGTGTTTATGGGTGCAACGCCACTTTTTCACTTTTGTATGTGTGTTAATGGATGTAACGCCACTTTTTTACGCGTGTGTGTGTGTTTATGGGTGCAACGCAACTTTTTCACGTTTGTGTGCGTGTTTATGGGTGCAACGCCACTTTGTCTCGTTTGTGTGTGTGTTTATGGGTAGAACGCCACCTTTTCTCGTTTGTGTGTGTGTTAATGGATGTAACGCCACTTTTTCACGTTTGTGTGTGTGTTAATGGGTGTAACGCCACTTTGTCTGGTTTGTGTGTGTGTTAATGGGTGCAACGTCACTTTGTTACGCGTGTGTGTGTGTGACACCACTTTTTCACGTTTGTGTGTGTGTTTATATGTGCAACGCCACTTTTTCACTTTTGTATGTGTGTTAATGGATGTAACGCCACTTTTTTACGCGTGTGTGTGTGTTTATGGGTGCAACGCAACTTTTTCATGTTTGTGTGCGTGTTTATGGGTGCAACGCCACTTTGTCTCGCTTGTGTGTGTGTTAATGGGTATAACGCCACCTTTTCTCGTTTGTGTGTGTGTTAATGGATGTAACGCCACTTTTTCACGTTTGTGTGTGTGTTAATGGGTGTAACGCCACTTTTTCTCGTTTGTGTGTGTGTTAATGGGTGCAACACCACTTGTTTACGCGTGTGTGTGTGTTAATGGGTGTAACGCCACTTTGTCTGGTTTGTGTGTGTGTTAATGGGTGCAACGTCACTTTGTTACGCGTGTGTGTGTGTGTTTATGGGTGTAACGCCACTTTTTCACGTTTGTGTGTGTGTTAATGGGTGTAACGCCACTTGTTCACGTTTGTGTGTGTGTTAATGGGTGTAACGCCACTTGTTCACGTTTGTGTGTGTGTTAATGGGTGTAACGCCACTTTTTCACGTGTGTGTGTGTTTATGGGTGCAACGCCACTTTGTCCCGTTTGTGTGTGTGTTTATGGGTGCAACGCCACTTTTTCACGTTTGTGTGTGTTAATGGATATAACGCCACTTTTTTACCCGTGTGTGTGTGTGTTTATGGGTGCAACACCACTTTTTCACGTTTGTGTGTGTGTTTATGGGTGCAACGCCACCTTTTCTCGTTTGTGTGTGTGTTAATGGATGTAACGCCACTTTTTCACGTTTGTGTGTGTGTTAATGGGTGTAACGCCACTTGTTTACGCGTGTGTGTGTGTTAATGGGTGTAACGCCACTTTGTCTGGTTTGTGTGTGTGTTTATGGGTGCAACGCCACTTTTTCACGTTTGTGTGTGTTAATGGATATAACGCCACTTTTTTACGCGTGTGTGTGTGTGTTTATGGGTGCAACACCACTTTTTCACGTTTGTGTGTGTGTTTATGGGTGCAACGCCACCTTTTCTCGTTTGTGTGTGTGTTAATGGATGTAACGCCACTTTTTCTCGTTTGTGTGTGTGTTAATGGGTGTAACGCCACTTGTTTACGCGTGTGTGTGTGTTAATGGGTGTAACGCCACTTTGTCTGGTTTGTGTGTGTGTTAATGGGTGCAACGTCACTTTGTTACGCGCGTGTGTGTGTGTTTATGGGTGCAACGCCACTTTTTCACGTTTGTGTGTGTGTTAATGGGTGTAACGCCACTTGTTCACGTTTGTGTGTGTGTTAATGGGTGTAACGCCACTTGTTCATGTTTGTGTGTGTGTTAATGGGTGTAACGCCACTTTTTCACGTGTGTGTGTGTTTATGGATGCAACGCCACTTTGTCCCGTTTGTGTGTGTGTTTATGGGTGCAACGCCACTTTTTCACGTTTGTGTGCGTTAATGGATATAACGCCACTTTTTTACGCGTGTGTGTGTGTGTTTATGGGTGCAACACCACTTTTTCACGTTTGTGTGTGTGTTTATGGGTGCAACGCCACTTTTTCACTTTTGTATGTGTGTTAATGGATGTAACGCCACTTTTTTACGCGTGTGTGTGTGTTTATGGGTGCAACGCAACTTTTTCACGTTTGTGTGCGTGTTTATGGGTGCAACGCCACTTTGTCTCGTTTGTGTGTGTGTTTATGGGTATAACGCCACCTTTTCTCGTTTGTGTGTGTGTTAATGGATGTAACGCCACTTTTTCACGTTTGTGTGTGTGTTAATGGGTGTAACGCCACTTTGTCTGGTTTGTGTGTGTGTTAATGGGTGCAACGTCACTTTGTTACGCGTGTGTGTGTGTGTTTATGGGTGCAACGCCACTTTTTCACGTTTGTGTGTGTGTTAATGGGTGTAACGCCACTTGTTCACGTTTGTGTGTGTGTTAATGGGTGTAACGCCACTTGTTCACGTTTGTGTGTGTGTTAATGGGTGTAACGCCACTTTTTCACGTGTGTGTGTGTTTATGGGTGCAACGCCACTTTGTCCCGTTTGTGTGTGTGTTTATGGGTGCAACGCCACTTTTTCACGTTTGTGTGTGTTAATGGATATAACGCCACTTTTTTACGCGTGTGTGTGTGTGTTTATGGGTGCAACACCACTTTTTCACGTTTGTGTGTGTGTTTATGGGTGCAACGCCACCTTTTCTCGTTTGTGTGTGTGTTAATGGATGTAACGCCACTTTTTCTCGTTTGTGTGTGTGTTAATGGGTGCAACGCCACTTGTTTACGCGTGTGTGTGTGTTAATGGGTGTAACGCCACTTTGTCTGGTTTGTGTGTGTGTTAATGGGTGCAACGTCACTTTGTTACGCGCGTGTGTGTGTGTTTATGGGTGCAACGCCACTTTTTCACGTTTGTGTGTGTGTTAATGGGTGTAACGCCACTTGTTCACGTTTGTGTGTGTGTTAATGGGTGTAACGCCACTTGTTCATGTTTGTGTGTGTGTTAATGGGTGTAACGCCACTTTTTCACGTGTGTGTGTGTTTATGGATGCAACGCCACTTTGTCCCGTTTGTGTGTGTGTTTATGGGTGCAACGCCACTTTTTCACGTTTGTGTGCGTTAATGGATATAACGCCACTTTTTTACGCGTGTGTGTGTGTGTTTATGGGTGCAACACCACTTGTTCACGTTTGTGTGTGTGTTTATGGGTGCAACGCCACTTTTTCACTTTTGTATGTGTGTTAATGGATGTAACGCCACTTTTTTACGCGTGTGTGTGTGTTTATGGGTGCAACGCAACTTTTTCACGTTTGTGTGCGTGTTTATGGGTGCAACGCCACTTTGTCTCGTTTGTGTGTGTGTTTATGGGTAGAACGCCACCTTTTCTCGTTTGTGTGTGTGTTAATGGATGTAACGCCACTTTTTCACGTTTGTGTGTGTGTTAATGGGTGTAACGCCACTTTGTCTGGTTTGTGTGTGTGTTAATGGGTGCAACGTCACTTTGTTACGCGTGTGTGTGTGTGACACCACTTTTTCACGTTTGTGTGTGTGTTTATATGTGCAACGCCACTTTTTCACTTTTGTATGTGTGTTAATGGATGTAACGCCACTTTTTTACGCGTGTGTGTGTGTTTATGGGTGCAACGCAACTTTTTCATGTTTGTGTGCGTGTTTATGGGTGCAACGCCACTTTGTCTCGCTTGTGTGTGTGTTAATGGGTATAACGCCACCTTTTCTCGTTTGTGTGTGTGTTAATGGATGTAACGCCACTTTTTCACGTTTGTGTGTGTGTTAATGGGTGTAACGCCACTTTTTCTCGTTTGTGTGTGTGTTAATGGGTGCAACACCACTTGTTTACGCGTGTGTGTGTGTTAATGGGTGTAACGCCACTTTGTCTGGTTTGTGTGTGTGTTAATGGGTGCAACGTCACTTTGTTACGCGTGTGTGTGTGTGTTTATGGGTGTAACGCCACTTTTTCACGTTTGTGTGTGTGTTAATGGGTGTAACGCCACTTGTTCACGTTTGTGTGTGTGTTAATGGGTGTAACGCCACTTGTTCACGTTTGTGTGTGTGTTAATGGGTGTAACGCCACTTTTTCACGTGTGTGTGTGTTTATGGGTGCAACGCCACTTTTTCACGTTTGTGTGTGATAATGGATATAACGCCACTTTTTTACGCGTGTGTGTGTGTTTATGGGTGCAACGCAACTTTTTCTCGTTTGTGTGTGTGTTAATGGGTGCAACGCCACTTGTTTACGCGTGTGTGTGTGTTAATGGGTGTAACGCCACTTTGTCTGGTTTGTGTGTGTGTTAATGGGTGCAACGTCACTTTGTTACGCGCGTGTGTGTGTGTTTATGGGTGCAACGCCACTTTTTCACGTTTGTGTGTGTGTTAATGGGTGTAACGCCACTTGTTCACGTTTGTGTGTGTGTTAATGGGTGTAACGCCACTTGTTCATGTTTGTGTGTGTGTTAATGGGTGTAACGCCACTTTTTCACGTGTGTGTGTGTTTATGGATGCAACGCCACTTTGTCCCGTTTGTGTGTGTGTTTATGGGTGCAACGCCACTTTTTCACGTTTGTGTGCGTTAATGGATATAACGCCACTTTTTTACGCGTGTGTGTGTGTGTTTATGGGTGCAACACCACTTTTTCACGTTTGTGTGTGTGTTTATGGGTGCAACGCCACTTTTTCACTTTTGTATGTGTGTTAATGGATGTAACGCCACTTTTTTACGCGTGTGTGTGTGTTTATGGGTGCAACGCAACTTTTTCACGTTTGTGTGCGTGTTTATGGGTGCAACGCCACTTTGTCTCGTTTGTGTGTGTGTTTATGGGTATAACGCCACCTTTTCTCGTTTGTGTGTGTGTTAATGGATGTAACGCCACTTTTTCACGTTTGTGTGTGTGTTAATGGGTGTAACGCCACTTTGTCTGGTTTGTGTGTGTGTTAATGGGTGCAACGTCACTTTGTTACGCGTGTGTGTGTGTGACACCACTTTTTCACGTTTGTGTGTGTGTTTATATGTGCAACGCCACTTTTTCACTTTTGTGTGTGTGTTAATGGATGTAACGCCACTTTTTTACGCGTGTGTGTGTGTTTATGGGTGCAACGCAACTTTTTCATGTTTGTGTGCGTGTTTATGGGTGCAACGCCACTTTGTCTCGCTTGTGTGTGTGTTAATGGGTATAACGCCACCTTTTCTCGTTTGTGTGTGTGTTAATGGATGTAACGCCACTTTTTCACGTTTGTGTGTGTGTTAATGGGTGCAACGCCACTTTTTCTCGTTTGTGTGTGTGTTAATGGGTGCAACACCACTTGTTTACGCGTGTGTGTGTGTTAATGGGTGTAACGCCACTTTGTCTGGTTTGTGTGTGTGTTAATGGGTGCAACGTCACTTTGTTACGCGTGTGTGTGTGTTTATGGGTGTAACGCCACTTTTTCACGTTTGTGTGTGTGTTAATGGGTGTAACGCCACTTGTTCACGTTTGTGTGTGTGTTAATGGGTGTAACGCCACTTGTTCACGTTTGTGTGTGTGTTAATGGGTGTAACGCCACTTTTTCACGTGTGTGTGTGTTTATGGGTGCAACGCCACTTTTTCACGTTTGTGTGTGATAATGGATATAACGCCACTTTTTTACGCGTGTGTGTGTGTGTTTATGGGTGCAACACCACTTTTTCACGTTTGTGTGTGTGTTTATGGGTGCAACGCAACTTTTTCACTTTTGTATGTGTGTTAATGGATGTAACGCCACTTTTTTACGCGTGTGTGTGTGTTTATGGGTGCAACGCAACTTTTTCACGTTTGTGTGCGTGTTTATGGGTGCAACGCCACTTTGTCTCGTTTGTGTGTGTGTTTATGGGTGTAACGCCACTTGTTCACGCTTGTGTGTGTGTTAATGGGTGTAACGCCACTTATTCACGTTTGTGTGTGTGTTAAAGGATGTAACGCCACGTTTTCACGTTTGTGTGTGTGTTTATGGGTGCAACGCCACTTTTTCTCGCTTGTGTGTGTGTTAATGGGTATAACTCCACCTTTTCTCGTTTGTGTGTGTGTTAATGGATGTAACGCCACTTTTTCACGTTTGTGTGTGTGTTTATGGGTGTAACGCCACTTGTTTACGCGTGTGTGTGTGTGTTTATGGGTGCAACGCCACTTTCAACAATATTTCAATTATATATTTTGTTTACCTGTGATAGTACGTATCTATGTATACAGTTCGAATCTCGCTCATAGCGAGGTGCGCTCTATGCAGCATTATGTGATAAAGTGTGTCAGTGACTACATGCAGGTCGTTGTTTTCTCCTGGTACTCCGATTTCCTCCTTCAATAATACTGACCACCACAATATTACCGAACTATCATTGAAAGTGGTGTTAAATGCCTTAACACTAGCCATAAGAAATAGTGATGGGGGCGCACGTACATATATATATAAGGAAAAGAACTATAGCCCACAATCAATTTTACAGGACATTGGATAGCAAATGATAATGACGATACTGTACAAATAAAAAATAATATATACGTCTACAAAGTTTGCACAACACCAAATTCATCAGATGAATTTTCAGTTTTAGGTCAATGTTATATATGAAGGCTTGACCTTGATAAAGTCTCTTAATGAGACGTACATTTTGTCATTTCAAAGCAGTAACTATTAATTACTACTTTAGTTATACATTTGGAGCTGAGTAAACATTTCAGACGTATATATTATACAACGTCTGAAAAACCAGTCAACGATTAATCTTACGAGGTGTTGGATCGTTACGGTATAACGATACTATACGAGTAAAAACAATTATAAACGTCTAAAATGGTTTGTAAAACAACACCAAGTACACAAAACAAAGTGATCAAGAATTAAACACGTTGTTGAATGATAGAATGTTCTCTCACCGAGAGACTTTTTCAATGTCTAATGTCGAAACAATATATATATATTGTGGTTTTATTTTAACACTACACTACAGTAGTTATATAAACGGAATGATTCAATTGTAGAAACTACATAAAGCGACTTCGTGAAGACCAGCAGTCATCTAGACGTACAAACAACTACAGTCTACCATTATCAAAGGCTACCAGCTCTCTTGAAGGACATTCTCGGAAATCGTCGACAACAAGTAGAAATAGTCAGCAGGTATTTCTTTATTTGTTAAATACTTTTGAATCTGTCATCTCAGCTGCCTTATTAAATGGTACTATCCTGTTTAGTATTGGTATAAGGTGGGAGTTGTCCAAAAGTCAATAAACCCTGACCACACACACACACACACACACAATAGCGAGTGCACACACGTGCGCCCCCATATATATTTTTTTCTCGCGATAAAATCCAGTATATTATATGCATGGTGTAATACTCTGAATAAAAAAGTTTATTCACAACAAAAAACAGGAAACATAAAATCGAAACAAGCCGAAAATTCAACCTGTTCTATTCCTAAGGATTGTTTTTAAAGCTAATCATTGGAAGATTGGGAGGATAAATAATTACTATTGTTGAGTCCGATTTTTGACGGCAAAAAGCAGAACGGTAAATACAATTATGATACTTATTTAATGTTGAACTAGGAACATGTTTAGCTCTTATCAATGTGTTGGTCATCCCTAATTCTACCTTTCATATCCCATTGCCGTAAATCTCGAAAACACACAAAACGCTAAACGGAACCAGTATATACCATTTATAATCACTAGCGACCAGTTTCAGTGCATTCTGCATAGTATATATCAGTAATATAATGCCAAAATATATTAGAAAAAAAAACAACAACACAAAGTCATTAATTTTAGAGCACAAATACCTGAACTATTAAAAGAAAAAACACCATTCAGATATTGGGCAACATCTGATGAAGATTATTCTAGAAACACGTCGTGTGCACTAAATTAGATATCTACGTTTTTATTACTATCCCTATCACTGCTGGTGGACTATTAGTCCCCGAGGGTATCATCCACCTATTAGTCAGTGTTTCGGCACTGAAATGATTTATTAGATGTATTTATTATTAAAATTTACAGTTTCTAAATAATGTAATTGTTATCATACCTAAGATTCATTGTTATCATACCTAAGGTTCATTGTTATCATAACTAAGGTTCATTGTTATCATACCTAAGGTTCATTGTTATCATACCTAAGATTCATTGTTATCATACCTAAGGTTCATTGTTATCATAACTAAGGTTCATTGTTATAATACCTAAGGTTCATTGTTATCATACCTAAGATTCATTGTTATCATACCTAAGGTTCATTGTTATCATACCTAAGGTTCATTGTTATCATACCTAAGGTTCATTGTTATCATACCTAAGGTTCATTGTTATCATACCTAAGGTTCATTGTTATCATAACTAAGGTTCATTGTTATCATACCTAAGATTCATTGTTATCATACCTAAGGTTCATTGTTATCATACCTAAGGTTCATTGTTATCATACCTAAGGTTCATTGTTATCATACCTAAGGTTCATTGTTATCATAACTAAGGTTCATTGTTATCATACCTAAGGTTCATTGTTATCATACCTAAGGTTCATTGTTATCATAACTAAGGTTCATTGTTATCATACCTAAGGTTCATTGTTATCATACCTAAGGTTCATTGTTATCATACCTAAGGTTCATTGTTATCATAACTAAGGTTCATTGTTATCATACCTAAGGTTCATTGTTATCATAACTAAGGTTCATTGTTATCATACCTTAGGTTCATTGTTATCATACCTAAGGTTCATTGTTATCATACCTAAGGTTCATTGTTATCATACCTAAGGTTCATTGTTATCATAACTAAGGTTCATTGTTACCATACCTAAGGTTCATTGTTATCATACCTAAGGTTCATTATTATCATACCTAAGGTTCATTGTTATCATACCTAAGGTTCATTATTATCATACCTAAGGTTCATTGTTATCATACCTAAGGTTCATTGTTATCATAACTAAGGTTCATTGTTATCATACCTAAGGTTCATTGTTATCATACCTAAGGTTCATTGTTATCATAACTAAGGTTCATTGTTATCATACCTAAGGTTCATTGTTATCATACCTAAGGTTCATTGTTATCATACCTAAGGTTCATTGTTATCATAACTAAGGTTCATTGTTATCATACCTAAGGTTCATTGTTATCATACCTAAGGTTCATTGTTATCATACCTAAGGTTCATTGTTATCATACCTAAGGTTCATTGTTATCATAACTAAGGTTCATTGTTATCATACCTAAGGTTCATTGTTATCATACCTAAGGTTCATTGTTATCATAACTAAGGTTCATTGTTATCATACCTAAGGTTCATTGTTATCATAACTAAGGTTCATTGTTATCATAACTAAGGTTCATTGTTATCATAACTAAGGTTCATTGTTATCATACCTAAGGTTCATTGTTATCATACCTAAGGTTCATTGTTATCATAACTGAGGTTCATTGTTATCATAACTAAGGTGCATTGTTATCATAACTAAGGTTCATTGTTATCATACCTAAGGTTCATTGTTATCATACCTAAGGTTCATTGTTATCATAACTAAGGTTCATTGTTATCATAACTAAGGTTCATTGTTTTCATAACTAAGGTTCATTGTTATCATAACTAAGGTTCATTGTTATCATACCTAAGGTTCATTGTTATCATAACTAAGGTTCATTGTTATCATACCTAAGGTTCATTGTTATCATAACTAAGGTTCATTGTTATCATAACTAAGGTGCATTGTTATCATAACTAAGGTTCATTGTTATCATACCTAAGGTTCATTGTTATCATACCTAAGGTTCATTGTTATCATACCTAAGGTTCATTGTTATCATAACTAAGGTTCATTGTTATCATAACTATGGTTCATTGTTATCATACCTAAGGTTCATTGTTATCATACCTAAGGTTCATTGTTATCATACCTAAGGTTCATTGTTATCATACCTAAGGTTCATTGTTATCATAACTAAGGTTCATTGTTATCATACCTAAGGTTCATTGTTATCATAACTAAGGTTCATTGTTATCATAACTAAGGTTCATTGTTATCATAACTAAGGTTCATTGTTATCATTACTAAGGTTCATTGTTATCATACCTAAGGTTCATTGTTATCATACCTAAGGTTCATTGTTATCATACCTAAGGTTCATTGTTATCATAACTAAGGTTCATTGTTATCATACCTAAGGTTCATTGTTATCATACCTAAGGTTCATTATTATCATACCTAAGGTTAATTGTTATCATAACTAAGGTTCATTGTTATCATAACTAAGGTTCATTGTTATCATACCTAAGGTTCATTGTTATCATACCTAAGGTTCATTGTTATCATACCTAAGGTTCATTGTTATCATAACTAAGGTTCATTGTTATCATACCTAAGGTTCATTGTTATCATACCTAAGGTTCATTGTTATCATACCTAAGGTTCATTGTTATCATACCTAAGGTTCATTGTTATCATACCTAAGGTTCATTGTTATCATAACTAAGGTTCATTGTTTTCATACCTAAGGTTCATTGTTATCATACCTAAGGTTCATTGTTTTCATACCTAAGGCTCATTGTTATCACAACTAAGGTTCATTGTTACCATACCTAAGGTTCATTGTTATCATACCTAAGGTTCATTATTATCATACCTAAGGTTCATTGTTATCATAACTAAGGTTCATTGTTATCATACCTAAGGTTAATTGTTATCATAACTAAGGTTCATTGTTATCATACCTAAGGTTCATTGTTATCATAACTAAGGTTCATTGTTATCATACCTAAGGTTCATTGTTATCATACCTAAGGTTCATTGTTATCATACCTAAGGTTCATTGTTATCATACCTAAGGTTCATTGTTATCATACCTAAGGTTCATTGTTATCATACCTAAGGTTCATTGTTATCATAACTAAGGTTCATTGTTATCATACCTAAGATTCATTGTTTTCATACCTAAGGTTCATTGTTATCATACCTAAGGTTCATTGTTATCATACCTAAGGTTCATTGTTATCATACCTAAGGTTCATTGTTATCATAACTAAGGTTCATTGTTATCATACCTAAGGTTCATTGTTATCATACCTAAGGTTCATTGTTATCATAACTAAGGTTCATTGTTATCATACCTAAGGTTCATTGTTATCATACCTAAGGTTCATTGTTATCATACCTAAGGTTCATTGTTATCATAACTAAGGTTCATTGTTATCATACCTAAGGTTCATTGTTATCATAACTAAGGTTCATTGTTATCATACCTTAGGTTCATTGTTATCATACCTAAGGTTCATTGTTATCATACCTAAGGTTCATTGTTATCATACCTAAGGTTCATTGTTATCATAACTAAGGTTCATTGTTACCATACCTAAGGTTCATTGTTATCATACCTAAGGTTCATTATTATCATACCTAAGGTTCATTGTTATCATACCTAAGGTTCATTATTATCATACCTAAGGTTCATTGTTATCATACCTAAGGTTCATTGTTATCATAACTAAGGTTCATTGTTATCATACCTAAGGTTCATTGTTATCATACCTAAGGTTCATTGTTATCATAACTAAGGTTCATTGTTATCATACCTAAGGTTCATTGTTATCATACCTAAGGTTCATTGTTATCATACCTAAGGTTCATTGTTATCATAACTAAGGTTCATTGTTATCATACCTAAGGTTCATTGTTATCATACCTAAGGTTCATTGTTATCATACCTAAGGTTCATTGTTATCATACCTAAGGTTCATTGTTATCATAACTAAGGTTCATTGTTATCATACCTAAGGTTCATTGTTATCATACCTAAGGTTCATTGTTATCATAACTAAGGTTCATTGTTATCATACCTAAGGTTCATTGTTATCATAACTAAGGTTCATTGTTATCATAACTAAGGTTCATTGTTATCATAACTAAGGTTCATTGTTATCATACCTAAGGTTCATTGTTATCATACCTAAGGTTCATTGTTATCATAACTGAGGTTCATTGTTATCATAACTAAGGTGCATTGTTATCATAACTAAGGTTCATTGTTATCATACCTAAGGTTCATTGTTATCATACCTAAGGTTCATTGTTATCATAACTAAGGTTCATTGTTATCATAACTAAGGTTCATTGTTTTCATAACTAAGGTTCATTGTTATCATAACTAAGGTTCATTGTTATCATACCTAAGGTTCATTGTTATCATAACTAAGGTTCATTGTTATCATACCTAAGGTTCATTGTTATCATAACTAAGGTTCATTGTTATCATAACTAAGGTGCATTGTTATCATAACTAAGGTTCATTGTTATCATACCTAAGGTTCATTGTTATCATACCTAAGGTTCATTGTTATCATACCTAAGGTTCATTGTTATCATAACTAAGGTTCATTGTTATCATAACTATGGTTCATTGTTATCATACCTAAGGTTCATTGTTATCATACCTAAGGTTCATTGTTATCATACCTAAGGTTCATTGTTACCATACCTAAGGTTCATTGTTATCATAACTAAGGTTCATTGTTATCATACCTAAGGTTCATTGTTATCATAACTAAGGTTCATTGTTATCATAACTAAGGTTCATTGTTATCATAACTAAGGTTCATTGTTATCATTACTAAGGTTCATTGTTATCATACCTAAGGTTCATTGTTATCATACCTAAGGTTCATTGTTATCATACCTAAGGTTCATTGTTATCATAACTAAGGTTCATTGTTATCATACCTAAGGTTCATTGTTATCATACCTAAGGTTCATTATTATCATACCTAAGGTTAATTGTTATCATAACTAAGGTTCATTGTTATCATAACTAAGGTTCATTGTTATCATACCTAAGGTTCATTGTTATCATACCTAAGGTTCATTGTTATCATACCTAAGGTTCATTGTTATCATAACTAAGGTTCATTGTTATCATACCTAAGGTTCATTGTTATCATACCTAAGGTTCATTGTTATCATACCTAAGGTTCATTGTTATCATACCTAAGGTTCATTGTTATCATACCTAAGGTTCATTGTTATCATAACTAAGGTTCATTGTTTTCATACCTAAGGTTCATTGTTATCATACCTAAGGTTCATTGTTTTCATACCTAAGGCTCATTGTTATCACAACTAAGGTTCATTGTTACCATACCTAAGGTTCATTGTTATCATACCTAAGGTTCATTATTATCATACCTAAGGTTCATTGTTATCATAACTAAGGTTCATTGTTATCATACCTAAGGTTAATTGTTATCATAACTAAGGTTCATTGTTATCATACCTAAGGTTCATTGTTATCATAACTAAGGTTCATTGTTATCATACCTAAGGTTCATTGTTATCATACCTAAGGTTCATTGTTATCATACCTAAGGTTCATTGTTATCATACCTAAGGTTCATTGTTATCATATCTAAGGTTCATTGTTATCATAACTAAGGTTCATTGTTTTCATACCTAAGGTTCATTGTTATCATACCTAAGGTTCATTGTTTTCATACCTAAGGCTCATTGTTATCATAACTAAGGTTCATTGTTACCATACCTAAGGTTCATTGTTATCATACCTAAGGTTCATCATTATCATACCTAAGGTTCATTGTTATCATAACTAAGGTTCATTGTTATCATACCTAAGGTTCATTGTTATCATAACTAAGGTTCATTGTTATCATACCTAAGGTTCATTGTTTTCATACCTAAGGTTCATTGTTATCATACCTAAGGTTCATTGTTATCATACCTAAGGTTCATTGTTATCATAACTAAGGTTCATTGTTTTCATACCTAAGGTTCATTGTTATCATACCTAAGGTTCATTGTTTTCATACCTAAGGCTCATTGTTATCATAACTAAGGTTCATTGTTACCATACCTAAGGTTCATTGTTATCATACCTAAGGTTCATTGTTATCATACCTAAGGTTCATTGTTAGCATACCTAATGTTCATTGTTATCATAACTAAGGTTCATTGTTATCATACCTAAGGTTCATTGTTATCATACCTAAGGTTCATTGTTATCATACCTAAGGTTCATTGTTATCATAACTAAGGTTCATTGTTATCATACCTAAGGTTCATTGTTATCATACCTAAGGTTCATTGTTATCATACCTAAGGTTCATTGTTATCATACCTAAGGTTCATTGTTATCATAACTAAGGTTCATTGTTATCATACCTAAGGTTCATTGTTATCATACCTAAGGTTCATTGTTATCATAACTAAGGTTCATTGTTATCATACCTAAGGTTCATTGTTATCATAACTAAGGTTCATTGTTATCATACCTAAGGTTCATTGTTATCATAACTAAGGTTCATTGTTATCATAACTAAGGTTCATTGTTATCATAACTAAGGTTCATTGTTATCATAACTAAGGTTCATTGTTATCATACCTAAGGTTCATTGTTATCATACCTAAGGTTCATTGTTATCATAACTAAGGTTCATTGTTATCATAACTAAGGTTCATTGTTATCATAACTAAGGTTCATTGTTATCATAACTAAGGTTCATTGTTATCATACCTAAGGTTCATTGTTATCATAACTAAGGTTCATTGTTATCATAACTAAGGTTCATTGTTATCATACCTAAGGTTCATTGTTATCATAACTAAGGTTCATTGTTATCATAACTAAGGTTCATTGTTATCATAACTAAGGTTCATTGTTATCATAACTAAGGTTCATTGTTATCATACCTAAGGTTCATTGTTATCATACCTAAGGTTCATTGTTATCATAACTAAGGTTCATTGTTATCATACCTAAGGTTCATTGTTATCATAACTAAGGTTCATTGTTATCATACCTAAGGTTCATTGTTATCATACCTAAGGTTCATTGTTATCATACCTAAGGTTCATTGTTATCATACCTAAGGTTCATTGTTATCATAACTAAGGTTCATTGTTATCATAACTAAGGTTCATTATTATCATAACTAAGATTCATTGTTATCATAACTGAGGTTCATTGTTATCATAACTAAGGTTCATTGTTATCATACCTAAGGTTCATTGTTATCATAACTAAGGTTCATTGTTATCATACCTAAGGTTCATTGTTATCATAACTAAGGTTCATTGTTATCATACCTAAGGTTCATTGTTATCATACCTAAGGTTCATTGTTATCATACCTAAGGTTCATTGTTATCATACCTAAGGTTCATTGTTATCATACCTAAGGTTCATTGTTATCATAACTAAGGTTCATTGTTTTCATACCTAAGGTTCATTGTTATCATACCTAAGGTTCATTGTTTTCATACCTAAGGCTCATTGTTATCACAACTAAGGTTCATTGTTACCATACCTAAGGTTCATTGTTATCATACCTAAGGTTCATTATTATCATACCTAAGGTTCATTGTTATCATAACTAAGGTTCATTGTTATCATACCTAAGGTTAATTGTTATCATAACTAAGGTTCATTGTTATCATACCTAAGGTTCATTGTTATCATAACTAAGGTTCATTGTTATCATACCTAAGGTTCATTGTTATCATACCTAAGGTTCATTGTTATCATACCTAAGGTTCATTGTTATCATACCTAAGGTTCATTGTTATCATATCTAAGGTTCATTGTTATCATAACTAAGGTTCATTGTTTTCATACCTAAGGTTCATTGTTATCATACCTAAGGTTCATTGTTTTCATACCTAAGGCTCATTGTTATCATAACTAAGGTTCATTGTTACCATACCTAAGGTTCATTGTTATCATACCTAAGGTTCATTATTATCATACCTAAGGTTCATTGTTATCATAACTAAGGTTCATTGTTATCATACCTAAGGTTCATTGTTATCATAACTAAGGTTCATTGTTATCATACCTAAGGTTCATTGTTATCATACCTAAGGTTCATTGTTATCATACCTAAGGTTCATTGTTATCATACCTAAGGTTCATTGTTATCATAACTAAGGTTCATTGTTTTCATACCTAAGGTTCATTGTTATCATACCTAAGGTTCATTGTTTTCATACCTAAGGCTCATTGTTATCATAACTAAGGTTCATTGTTACCATACCTAAGGTTCATTGTTATCATACCTAAGGTTCATTGTTATCATACCTAAGGTTCATTGTTAGCATACCTAATGTTCATTGTTATCATAACTAAGGTTCATTGTTATCATACCTAAGGTTCATTGTTATCATACCTAAGGTTCATTGTTATCATACCTAAGGTTCATTGTTATCATAACTAAGGTTCATTGTTATCATACCTAAGGTTCATTGTTATCATACCTAAGGTTCATTGTTATCATACCTAAGGTTCATTGTTATCATACCTAAGGTTCATTGTTATCATAACTAAGGTTCATTGTTATCATACCTAAGGTTCATTGTTATCATACCTAAGGTTCATTGTTATCATAACTAAGGTTCATTGTTATCATACCTAAGGTTCATTGTTATCATAACTAAGGTTCATTGTTATCATACCTAAGGTTCATTGTTATCATAACTAAGGTTCATTGTTATCATAACTAAGGTTCATTGTTATCATAACTAAGGTTCATTGTTATCATACCTAAGGTTCATTGTTATCATACCTAAGGTTCATTGTTATCATAACTAAGGTTCATTGTTATCATAACTAAGGTTCATTGTTATCATAACTAAGGTTCATTGTTATCATAACTAAGGTTCATTGTTATCATAACTAAGGTTCATTGTTATCATAACTAAGGTTCATTGTTATCATACCTAAGGTTCATTGTTATCATAACTAAGGTTCATTGTTATCATAACTAAGGTTCATTGTTATCATAACTAAGGTTCATTGTTATCATAACTAAGGTTCATTGTTATCATACCTAAGGTTCATTGTTATCATACCTAAGGTTCATTGTTATCATAACTAAGGTTCATTGTTATCATACCTAAGGTTCATTGTTATCATAACTAAGGTTCATTGTTATCATACCTAAGGTTCATTGTTATCATACCTAAGGTTCATTGTTATCATACCTAAGGTTCATTGTTATCATACCTAAGGTTCATTGTTATCATAACTAAGGTTCATTGTTATCATAACTAAGGTTCATTATTATCATAACTAAGATTCATTGTTATCATAACTGAGGTTCATTGTTATCATAACTAAGGTTCATTGTTATCATACCTAAGGTTCATTGTTTTCATACCTAAGGTTCATTGTTATCATACCTAAGGTTCATTGTTATCATACCTAAGGTTCATTTTTATCATACCTAAGATTCTCCTCCTTCCGACATAATATTATATCACGTGGCTTTTCAATATTTTGACCTTGAACGTACCTGATGAAGGTTGTTCCTTAAATTCGTCGTGTGCACTAAACTTTATATCTTCATTTTTATGAATGATTTTATATCAGCACACAGTTTAAATTAAGTACTTAATTACAAGTTATTCTACAAACTTATTTACGGTATTAACTTACATTGATTAGTATCCGTAAATAATCAAATTTTAACAAATGGATGGCTTGTGGCTCTATGCAACAACACATAATGTTTTCACACAGAAAATAATATCATACATTTGGTATATACCTATTTTGTAATGACATACATTTTTAAAAGACATCCTTCTTGATATTTCTTGTGCAGTCGAAAGCATGTAACCAGTCTATTAACAATCAAGTGTGGACACTGATCTATTAAGAGTAGACACATATCTCTGCCTGACCGACGAAACAGTTTGTCTTATTTCGTTTTTGGTTTAGGCTTAGGTGACGTAAAACCTACAATATAAATCTCCGTACATTTAGGTGACGTAAAACCTTCTATATAAATCTCCGTACATTTAGGTGACGTAAAACCTTCTATATAAATCTTCGTACATTTAGGTGACGTAAAACCTACAATATAAATCTCCGTACATTTAGGTGACGTAAAACCTTCTATATAAATCTTCGTACATTTAGGTGACGAAAAACCTACAATATAAATCTCCATACATTTAGGTGACGTAAAACCTACAATATAAATCTCCGTACATCTAGGTGACGTAAAACCTACAATATAAATCTCCGTACATCTAGGTGACAGAAGTGGACCGGGTCGTGCTGGAAAATCAGCTTTTTGCTACATTTTTCCAAATCAGTGGAGAAGGGGAAAAGCTTTTCCTAAATCCCTTAGCCGTCTTATATATCCCTCCCTGGGACTCGTAGTTTCTTTTTCTCTTAGTCATGATTTCAAAATATTGCGCCAAAATAATAAATGTTTGGAACTTTTCTGACCCTATCGTTGAAGTAATGCATTCGGAATTCAGTGGTACGTCACTTCCGTCACCGAATGGTACTCTACGAAAAATTTGGCAATAAATGTTTGAAAATCTTAAAATTCTGGAGAACTGAGTTATCGTATGCACAAAACAAAAATAGGGGCGAAAAGATGCGTCTATTAGGAATGGATACATGTCGTAGTTTGAATGACATAATGAAAATAAGGTGCAATGAATGTACTCGAAGCGAGCAGGGGTACGATTATTAAACCTGCGGAGTTTCATGCCTTGTGGATTATTAGTATCTATATAGGGTCGACACATGCAAATTGTTGTTAACATAAGATTGTATAAATATTGACTCGAGCAAGTTAAAATAAGGAAAAAGAGATGAAATAATAAAGAAATAAAGAAATGTTATTGAAAATAAATTTGTAAACAGAAAGTTAGAAAAAAGGGGGTGGTAAGTCCGTGCCACGAGCGCCTGTGACTAAATGTGGTACTTTTGTTCACAAAATAAAGATATATAAATCTGGTTTGAAATTTCACATCATTGAAATGCATAATGATCTTTTCTAGAACAGCTTTCTCGACAGAGATGGTAATGATAACCATGGAAACGTTAAGCTTCAAAGTGCCTGTCGTCAACCATTATTGGATGCCATGCCACTACTAATTGTGACTGCACCTTCCACAGCTGCCAGTACACCTGGAGACTCGCACAGTTCTATACAGTTTATAAATGAGGATGTTAACATTCTAAAGGTATTGACGTAGTCTATCTCAGTATGAACAACGTGGGTGGTTGTTAATGACCGCCACAATATAACTGAAATATTGTTGAAAGTGGCGTTAAACATCATAAACTAAACCAAACCAAACATTCATGACAAAAGAGATGAGTTTTATTTACCGGCTGTGAACTTGCCTTCGATAGATGGCAACATTCAAGAGATACTTACATATGGAGTATATATTTCTAAGTTGATAAAAAAATCGATACCCTCTATATAAAGGATGACTACTATTAAAGATTATACATCGAAACCTGTTTAAACCAAACCTCCATAGGACCATCTATTGTGCTCGGAATAAACGGTTGTTCGGTTTGTACAGGTTAACTTGATTTGGGATTTCATTTTAAGTTCGATTTATAGAGGACTCCGTTTTATTCAGGGTTCTGTTTAGACAGATTTCACTGAGCAATATTCCTAGTGATAAAGTTGGAGTCATCGTTTCATGAGTTTATGAGACGTTATATATTTATTTTTTTGTCACAAACTAAAATATTGTGTATCAAATGAAGTGAAAACATTAAAATTTCAGATCACCCGTACTACATAATTCTATAATCCTTTATAAATGACCTGTTTTCCTCATTAACATGCTATGATCACACAATATTGTATCTATGATTAATATTATCATGAGAATATTGTATCTATGTTTAATATTCTCATGAGAATATTGTATCTATGTTTAATATTCTCATGAGAATATTGTATTTATGTTTAATATTCTCATTTGACAATATTTTTTCTAGCGTCTGTTTCCTTTAATTATCGCCACGATGGATTGTCCTTCACAGATTCAAACAAATACATAATGACTATATACATTGATTACCCGCCAAGGAAAACAATGCAGCGCACATTATTATTCTTATACAGTATTAACAACCGTTATATGTATTCTCTTGGCATGCAAGATAAATGTGATTATAGGCAAAACAATATAGATAGAAGAAATAATTGACATATATATTGACTATTTTACAGAGAACAGACGAGGATAATACGGTGGAGATGTCACAAAGTGATAAGCTTGATACAGATACAGAATATAATCATATTAAAAATCAAAATAAGATGGACGCAATGAATAACACGGACTTAACAAATGAAGCGGAACAGGTCGCTACGAATGAGAATGGTGTAGAATTAGATAATAGCATTGCAAGAACACCTGAAAGCTGTGAATATCACCAGGACAATAAGGAGTACATTATTGCCCCCGACACATCACCTCAAACAATGCATTCTGTAAATATTGGTCTTACTCAATCAGATGATAGTTTATCGTCTCATAATGCATCATATTGCTATGGCAATCAGGTAGAATATGCAGCCAGTGGTTGGTATGGTAATATTGAATATCATCCACCCATTCAAATGGAAGATAATAATGTTGAACATTATCACGGAAATTCAAACCAATGTTTACCAAGGACGACAGAGAACAATTTTAAACGTTTTTGTGATAATGGCGATGCCACATCTTTTGAAAGAGATGAAATACAATGTACTATGAAAGAAAAAATGTGTTCTGATAACGTGGCTGAGAGTCGTCCTGCTCTGAAAGATACACATAATGTGATAAGCTTAGATCAGTATGAACAAAGACGAAAATTACAAAGACAAGACAGAACTTTAACACAAACAATGTCATTTGAAAGTGATGCATTCTAAATGGAACAATTAACAGTCATTGTATGTCAATATATAAGTTAATGTGATGGTTAGATAAATACATCTAAACTATTTCACAGTAAATATAGCATAGCCTTGTTAAAGCTACTGTATTATTAATCACTTGAACAATGGAAACCCAATTTCTTATTTTGTTGTATATACAAAAATGTAATATCCTATGATTAACATGCTATGTTAATAAACTAAGATGTTGTGCTTTGTGGTATAAATTAAATAGCAAATGTCACAAAGTATTCTGCCAGTTGTGTACAAATGAGAGAAGATGGTATTCGCAATTATCTTTTGGTTCAAAGATCAGTATTGTGTCACTATTATGTCTTACAATGGCCTTGTTACCGGGTTTGTAGTTAGATGGGTGTCACTAGTGAAGCAGGAACTGCCTACCCTTCCGGAGCACCTGTGTTACTCGATATCTTCAAACTCTTCAGTATTTTGTCACTATTATGTCTTACGATGGCCTTGTATATATGTTTAGATAATAGTTGAGGCGATCCGCTCTCTTTGATAGAACTAATATATTAAATAATATATTAAATGACAACTTCTGTGCCATAAAGATTAAAGATATTTATTATTAATGATATTATTATGCATAATTTTCAAGATTATAGCATTCTTTTAAATACGCTGCACGCTTGGTTATATGTGGGGATTGGTATTTTACTCGCATGTGAAATGCAATTGCATGACCGCATCATTTCACTTTGAGGTGGTGTTTGGGCCCAATAAGCTAATTTAACCCAAAACGCTTTATTAAATTGCCAGTAACAAGTCTTTGATGTGAGCAATCATGTATTTGTATGTTATGGCTTTGATTTTCCTCTTTCTATGATTGTGATATTTAATCTAGTTTTGTTTCGACAATGTGGTATTGTTTTCTTTTTCATTTTATTGTAATTGCACATTGAGAAGGCATCGATAGCTCATGGTCAAAGTTATTTCATAATTGACGAATATATGGTAGGTTTGTAACACATTCTTTTTAAAAATCATTAGCCTGGGACAATATATTGTTTTAACCTGGGGCAATAGATTGTTTTAGCCTGGGGCAATAGATTGTTTTAGCCTGGGGCAATAGATTGTTTTAGCCTGGGACAATATATTGTTTTAGCATGGGGAAATATATTGTTTTAGCCTGGGACAATATATTGTTTTAGCCTGGGACAATAGATTGTTTTAGCCTGGGAGAATATATTGTTTTAGCCTGGGGCAATATATTGTTTTAGCCTGGGACAATAGATTGTTTTAGCCTGGGACAATAGATCGTTTTAGCCTGGGACAATATATTGTTTTAGCCTGGGACAATAGATTGTCTTAGCCTGGGACAATATATTGTTTTAGCCCGGGGCAATATATTGTTTTAGCATGTGGAAATATATTGTTTTAGCCTGGGGCAATATATTGTTTTAGCGTGGGACAATAGATTGTTTTAGCCTGGGACAATATATTGTTTTAGCCTGGGGCATATATTGTTTTAGCCTGGGACAATAGATTGTTTTAGCCTGTGACAATATATTGTTTTAGCCTGGGGCAATATATTGTTTTAGCCTGGAACAATAGATTGTTTTAGCCTGTGACAATATATTGTTTTAGCCTGGGGCAATAGATTGTTTTAGCCTGGGACAATAGATTGTTTTAGCCTGTGACAATATATTGTTTTTAGCCTGGGGCAATATATTGTTTTAGCCTGGGGCAATATATTGTTTTAGCCTGGGACAATAGATTGTTTTAGCCTGGGACAATAGATTGTTTTAGCATTGGGCAATATATTGAATGCTCAAAAGTTGGTCAGATCAAAGGAATGGCTACATAATATGTATTTACTACATATTGATTTAGAAAGCAACAAGAAAGAAGACTGATTTGCTAGGAATCTTGATAATTTCTGACGCTAGAGACATGTTGTATAATTTGTGGTGCTGGAGACATGTTGCTCCATTGTCTGTGTTTTGCTTACGTTAGTTGTGTTTGCTTGCGCATAATGGTGTTCAACGCATATTATGTTGTGGTTTTACTTTGTTCGTCTTCGTTTTGTGTCTTGTGTCTTGTCCACCCAATGTTGCCCATTTTTGATTTCCATTTCGGTATTAGCTAACGTTCATTTTCAGTGAGATAGCACTATAAAATCAAACATAGTTAACTAGTCGGTTAAAACCGGATCAATTCATCATCTCTTCTTATTGACAGACATTATCACGAATATCAGTTGCACCGTTATACCATAGCTTGTGGCTCCTATTCTGATTTCTCTTGATAGCTGCTAACAAGGAAGCTACTGAACCAATGCTTTCTATTAGTCAAATTGAAGTCATCACTTAAAAGTTGTACAGTCGCCACCATGACTTGGTTAACCGTTGCGGAGTATCTATGTCACAAATGACCATGGACATATTCCGTTTGTCATAATCACTATCCGGTCCTTTCCTCATTCATGAAGTATCATTGGGTTTGTAGCAAGAGTAACATAACAAGTGCCACATGTCGAGCAAGAATCACTTACCCTTCTGGTGAACCTATGTTTGCTCTGCATTGTAATTGTCTTAGTGAGGTTCGTCTTCTTCATGTGGATAAATTGCATGTCTTCACGTCTTCGATATTTGATTCGTCTTGACTCCCAAAGGCTTTGTATGGTGTTCATGTTTTATTTATGTTATTTGTACTTATTTACGCATACTGGTGTGCAACACGATTTCCGTATCATATGATATTCGTATAGCTTAATACACGCCGGGTGTCACAAGTGAAAGCAGGAACTGCTACCCTTCCGGAGTACCTGAGTTCACACCCTGTTGTTAGTGTGACCTTCTTCCACTTATGACACCTGATTTCCTCTTTGGTCTCTTCAAACTTTTCTCATAACGAGCTATGATAATATGATTCGCCACCTTTAAAAGGAAGCTAAAATATTTTTCGAGAATGTCATATTGTGTGTAATGTTACACTGACAGCCAATTGTCAGTATCTGTGTCCGTGTGGTGATGCTGAACACTAGGGGTGAACAACAGGGAAATGTCCAAATCACCGTGTGGTGATACTGAACACTAGGGGTGACCAACATGGAAATGTCCAAATAACCGTGTGGTGATACTGAACACTAGGGGTGACCAACAGGGAAATGTCCAAATCACCGAAAAAGTAGAATATTGCTTACTTGGTGTTAACTAATTCACTCACTTTGTAACTGGCATCAGTCAGTTGAAACAAACATAATGAAAATGATCGCAACTTTTTATCTGAACGCTATTTTTTGTTGGGGCTTTCTCTTATAAATTTATTTTAATTTAGAGGTAACATGTTGGAATATACTCACATTGTGGAACAAATAGGCCTCAGCATAGGAATATACACACATTGTGGAACAAATAGGCCTCAGCATAGGAATATACACACATTGTAGAACAAATAGGCCTCAGATGTTAAATAGCGAGCTCAGTAAGTGGTGTTTAAATGTGTTCAAAAATGAAAACCACTAGAATATCATTTTTGATATGAAGTATGATCTCATAATGGTGCATTTATTGTCAATGTAAGGAGCAAAAAGTGATCAGAGCCCAATTTCAAAAATCTTACGAATAACTCATATAAATATCTAGCGCAATTTTGAATATGCAACTGTACGTACGTCTGAGAGTGGGAGAAAGACAAATGGTTATTGTGATTGTTATGATTAGTATTAGGTTATTGCTAGGGCAAAGGTCAGATTTGGGATAAAGGTTATGATGAAGTTAAGGTTAAAACAAAGGTTAGGATTAAGTTAAAGTTAGGGGAAATGTTAAGGTTAAAGTTAGCGATATACATGCACATATTTGGGTTATCAGAACGATTCATGTCGAACAGTTCCATTAATATCGTCATGTTACATGACATTTACGATGGCTGAAGCGAGTGATGTCACGTTTAAAAACATTTGCGCACATCTGGCTTATTTTGTCGGAATTCTTATATTTGTTCAATAAATACAGTGTTAATAAGATTAAAACGTAGATATCAAATTTCGCTCGCACGGCGCATTTCTGGAATAACATTCATTAGGTATACTCAAAATCGAAAGATTGGAAAGCCAAGTTATTTAAAGTATTGGGAGCATTAAAACCAAAGGGCCCAAACAGGATAGCCAGAATCGGCTAAGGTTACCTATGCCTGAGGGTGGAGAACCTTAGTTTGATTAAAAATTACATTATTTAGAAACTGTAAATTTCAGTATTAAATATATCTGATAAACCATGTCAGTGGCGAAGCACTGACTACTATATTGTTTCCCCACAGTATAGCATAACGGTAACAGTTTTTATACGCGCAACATTTGAGTGAAATAACGAAGAGTACATTTCAAAGTATATGATTTATTTGAGGACTAAGAAGAGTTTGAAGATACCAAAGGGTTAATCAGAATCCGTATATCGAAGAAGAACAGACAACACAATGGCCGAAAGACAGAAGAACAGACAACACAATGGCCGAAAGACAGAAGAACAGACAACACAATGGCCGAAAGAAAATAAACAAAAAGACAAACAACGATCTACAAAACATACAAAACCAATGATTGAGTAACACGATCCACACTAAAAATCGAGGTGAACTCAGATGCTCTGCAAGGGTATGCTGTTCCAGCTTCCCTAGTGACACCCGTCGTGTTAATCTAGTTACAAACCGGTGATCAGTCATGAACGAGAAAAGGACCGGGAAGTGTTTACGACAAGTGGTACATATCCGTGGTCATTTGAGTGTTTATGACAAGTGGAACATATCCGTGGTCATTTGAGTGTTTACCACAAGTGGTACATATCCGTAATCATTTGAGTGTTTACGACAAGTGGTACATATCCGTGGTCATTTGAGTGTTTATGACAAGTGGTACATATCCGTGGTCATTTGAGTGTTTACGACAAGTGGTACATATCCGTAATCATTTGAGTGTTTACGACAAGTGGTACATATCACTGGTCATTTGAGTGTTTACGACAAGTGGAACATATCCATGGTCATTCGAGTGTTTACGACAAGTGGTACATATCCGTGGTCATTTGAGTGTTTACGACAAGTGGAGCATATCCGTGGTCATTTGAGTGTTGACCACAAGTGGTACATATCCGTGGTCATTTGAGTGTTTACGACAAGTGGAACATATCCGTGGTCATTTGAGTGTTTACGACAAGTGGAGCATATCCGTGGTCATTTGAGTGTTTACGACAAGTGGAACATATCCGTGGTCATTTGAGTGTTTCCGACAGGTGGAACATATCCGTGGTCATTTGAGTGTTTACGACAAGTGGTACATATCCGTGGTCATTTGAGTGTTTCCGACAAGTGGTACATATCCGTGGTCATTTGAGTGTTTACGACAAGTGGAACATATCCGTGGTCATTTGAGTGTTTACGACAAGTGGAACATATCCGTGGTCATTTGAGTGTTTACGACAAGTGGTACATATTCGTGGTCATTTGAGTGCTTACGACAAGTGGTACATATCCGTGGTCATTTGAGTGTTTACGACAAGTGGAACATATCCGTGGTCATTTGAGTGTTTACCACAAGTGGAACATATCCGTGGTCATTTGAGTGTTTACGACAAGTGGAACATATCCGTGGTCATTTGAGTGTTTACGACAAGTGGTACATATTCGTGGTCATTTGAGTGCTTACGACAAGTGGTACATATCCGTGGTCATTTGAGTGTTTACGACAAGTGGAACATATCCGTGGTCATTTGAGTGTTTACCACAAGTGGTACATATCCGTGGTCATTTGAGTGATTACGACAAGTGGTACATATCCGTGGTCATTTGAGTTTTTACGACAAGTGGTACATATCCGTGGTCATTTGAGTGTTTACGACAAGTGGTACATATAACTGGTCATTTGAGTGTTTACGACAAGTGGAACATATCCATGGTCATTCGAGTGTTTATGACAAGTGGTACATATCCGTGGTCATCGGAGTGTTTACGACAAGTGGTACATATCCGTGGTCATTTGAGTGTTTACGACAAGTGGAGCATATCCGTGGTCATTTGAGTGTTTACGACAAGTGGTACATATCCGTGGTCATTTGAGTGTTTACGACAAGTGGAACATATCCGTGGTCATTTGAGTGTTTACGACAAGTGGAACATATCCGTGGTCATTTGAGTGTTTCCGACAGGTGGAACATATCCGTGGTCATTTGAGTGTTTACGACAAGTGGTACATATCGTGGTCATTTGAGTGTTTACGACAAGTGGTACATATCCGTGGTCATTTGAGTGTTTACGACAAGTGGAACATATCCGTGGTCATTTGAGTGTTTCCGACAGGTGGAACATATCCGTGGTCATTTGAGTGTTTACGACAAGTGGTACATATCCGTGGTCATTTGAGTGTTTACGACAAGTGGTACATATCCGTGGTTATTTGAGTGTTTACGACAAGTGGAACATATCCGTGGTCATTTGAGTGTTTACGACAAGTGGAACATATCCGTGGTCATTTGAGTGTTTACGACAAGTGGAACATATCCGTGGTCATTTGAGTGTTTACGACAAGTGGTACATATTCGTGATCATTTGAGTGTTTACGACAAGTGGTACATATCCGTGGTCATTTGAGTGTTTACGACAAGTGGTACATATCCGTGGTCATTTGAGTGTTTACGACAAGTGGAACATATTCGTGGTCATTTGAGTGTTTACGACAAATGGAACATATCCGTGGTCATTTGAGTGTTTACGACGAGTGGTACATATCCGTGGTCATTTGAGTGTTTACGACAAGTGGAACATATCCGTGGTCATTTGAGTGTTTACGACAAGTGGAACATATCCGTGGTCATTTGAGTGTTTACGACAAGTGGTACATATTCGTGGTCATTTGAGTGCTTACGACAAGTGGTACATATCCGTGGTCATTTGAGTGTTTACGACAAGTGGAACATATCCGTGGTCATTAGAGTGTTTACCACAAGTGGAACATATCCGTGGTCATTTGAGAGTTTACGACAAGTGGAACATATCCGTGGTCATTTGAGTGTTTACGACAAGTGGTACATATTCGAGGTCATTTGAGTGCTTACGACAAGTGGTACATATCCGTGGTCATTTGAGTGTTTACGACAAGTGGAACATATCCGTGGTCATTTGAGTGTTTACCACAAGTGGTACATATCCGTGGTCATTTGAGTGATTACGACAAGTGGTACATATCCGTGGTCATTTGAGTTTTTACGACAAGTGGTACATATTCGTGGTCATTTGAGTGTTTACGACAAGTGGTACATATCACTGGTCATTTGAGTGTTTACGACAAGTGGAACATATCCATGGTCATTCGAGTGTTTATGACAAGTGGTACGTATCCGTGGTCATCAGAGTGTTTACGACAAGTGGTACATATCCGTGGTCATTTGAGTGTTTACGACAAGTGGAGCATATTCGTGGTCATTTGAGTGTTTACGACAAGTGGTACATATCCGTGGTCATTTGAGTGTTTACGACAAGTGGAACATATCCGTGGTCATTTGAGTGTTTACGACAAGTAGAACATATCCGTGGTCATTTGAGTGTTTCCGACAGGTGGAACATATCCGTGGTCATTTGAGTGTTTACGACAAGTGGTACATATCCGTGGTCATTTGAGTGTTTCCGACAGGTGGAACATATCCGTGGTCATTTGAGTGTTTACAACAAGTGGTACATATCCGTGGTCATTTGAGTGTTTACGACAAGTGGTACATATCCGTGGTCATTTGAGTGTTTCCGACAAGTGGAACATATCCGTGGTCATTTGAGTGTTTACGACAAGTGGAACATATCCGTGGTCATTTGAGTATTTACGACAAGTGGAACATATCCGTGGTCATTTGAGTGTTTACGACAAGTGGTACATATTCGTGGTCATTTGAGTGTTTACGACAAGTGGTACATATCCGTGGTCATTTGAGTGTTTACGACAAGTGGTACATATCCGTGGTCATTTGAGTGTTTACGACAGGTGGAACATATCCGTGGTCATTTGAGTGTTTACGACAAATGGAACATATCCGTGGTCATTTGAGTGTTTACGACGAGTGGAACATATCCGTGGTCATTTGAGTGTTTACGACAAGTGTTACATATCCGTGGTCATTTGAGTGTTTACGACAAGTAGAACATATCCGTGGTCATTTGAGTGTTTACGACAAGTGGTACATATCCGTGGTCATTTGAGTGTTTACGACAAGTGGTACATATCCGTGGTCATTTGAGTGTTTACGACAAGTGGTACATATCCGTGGTCATTTGAGTGTTTACGACAAGTGGATTATATCTGTGGTTAGTTGAGTGTTACGACAAGTGGTACATATCCGTGGTCATTTGAGTGTTTACGACAAGTGGAACATATCCGTGGTCATTTGAGTGTTTACCACAAGTGGTACATATCCGTGGTCATTTGAGTGATTACGACAAGTGGTACATATCCGTGGTCATTTGAGTTTTTACGACAAGTGGTACATATCCGTGGTCATTTGAGTGTTTACGACAAGTGGTACATATCACTGGTCATTTGAGTGTTTACGACAAGTGGAACATATCCATGGTCATTCGAGTGTTTATGACAAGTGGTACATATCCGTGGTCATCGGAGTGTTTACGACAAGTGGTACATATCCGTGGTCATTTGAGTGTTTACGACAAGTGGAGCATATCCGTGGTCATTTGAGTGTTTACGACAAGTGGTACATATCCGTGGTCATTTGAGTGTTTACGACAAGTGGAACATATCCGTGGTCATTTGAGTGTTTACGACAAGTGGAACATATCCGTGGTCATTTGAGTGTTTCCGACAGGTGGAACATATCCGTGGTCATTTGAGTGTTTACGACAAGTGGTACATATCGTGGTCATTTGAGTGTTTACGACAAGTGGTACATATCCGTGGTCATTTGAGTGTTTACGACAAGTGGAACATATCCGTGGTCATTTGAGTGTTTCCGACAGGTGGAACATATCCGTGGTCATTTGAGTGTTTACGACAAGTGGTACATATCCGTGGTCATTTGAGTGTTTACGACAAGTGGTACATATCCGTGGTATTTGAGTGTTTACGACAAGTGGAACATATCCGTGGTCATTTGAGTGTTTACGACAAGTGGAACATATCCGTGGTCATTTGAGTGTTTACGACAAGTGGAACATATCCGTGGTCATTTGAGTGTTTACGACAAGTGGTACATATTCGTGATCATTTGAGTGTTTACGACAAGTGGAACATATTCGTGGTCATTTGAGTGTTTACGACAAATGGAACATATCCGTGGTCATTTGAGTGTTTACGACGAGTGGTACATATCCGTGGTCATTTGAGTGTTTACGACAAGTGGAACATATCCGTGGTCATTTGAGTGTTTACGACAAGTGGAACATATCCGTGGTCATTTGAGTGTTTACGACAAGTGGTACATATTCGTGGTCATTTGAGTGCTTACGACAAGTGGTACATATCCGTGGTCATTTGAGTGTTTACGACAAGTGGAACATATCCATGGTCATTAGAGTGTTTACCACAAGTGGAACATATCCGTGGTCATTTGAGAGTTTACGACAAGTGGAACATATCCGTGGTCATTTGAGTGTTTACGACAAGTGGTACATATTCGAGGTCATTTGAGTGCTTACGACAAGTGGTACATATCCGTGGTCATTTGAGTGTTTACGACAAGTGGAACATATCCGTGGTCATTTGAGTGTTTACCACAAGTGGTACATATCCGTGGTCATTTGAGTTTTTACGACAAGTGGTACATATTCGTGGTCATTTGAGTGTTTACGACAAGTGGTACATATCACTGGTCATTTGAGTGTTTACGACAAGTGGAACATATCCATGGTCATTCGAGTGTTTATGACAAGTGGTACGTATCCGTGGTCATCAGAGTGTTTACGACAAGTGGTACATATCCGTGGTCATTTGAGTGTTTACGACAAGTGGAGCATATTCGTGGTCATTTGAGTGTTTACGACAAGTGGTACATATCCGTGGTCATTTGAGTGTTTACGACAAGTGGAACATATCCGTGGTCATTTGAGTGTTTACGACAAGTAGAACATATCCGTGGTCATTTGAGTGTTTCCGACAGGTGGAACATATCCGTGGTCATTTGAGTGTTTACGACAAGTGGTACATATCCGTGGTCATTTGAGTGTTTCCGACAGGTGGAACATATCCGTGGTCATTTGAGTGTTTACAACAAGTGGTACATATCCGTGGTCATTTGAGTGTTTACGACAAGTGGTACATATCCGTGGTCATTTGAGTGTTTCCGACAAGTGGAACATATCCGTGGTCATTTGAGTGTTTACGACAAGTGGAACATATCCGTGGTCATTTGAGTATTTACGACAAGTGGAACATATCCGTGGTCATTTGAGTGTTTACGACAAGTGGTACATATTCGTGGTCATTTGAGTGTTTACGACAAGTGGTACATATCCGTGGTCATTTGAGTGTTTACGACAAGTGGTACATATCCGTGGTCATTTGAGTGTTTACGACAGGTGGAACATATCCGTGGTCATTTGAGTGTTTACGACAAATGGAACATATCCGTGGTCATTTGAGTGTTTACGACGAGTGGAACATATCCGTGGTCATTTGAGTGTTTACGACAAGTGTTACATATCCGTGGTCATTTGAGTGTTTACGACAAGTAGAACATATCCGTGGTCATTTGAGTGTTTACGACAAGTGGTACATATCCGTGGTCATTTGAGTGTTTACGACAAGTGGTACATATCCGTGGTCATTTGAGTGTTTACGACAAGTGGTACATATCCGTGGTCATTTGAGTGTTTACGACAAGTGGATTATATCTGTGGTTAGTTGAGTGTTACGACAAGTGGTACATATCCGTGGTCATTTGAGTGTTTACGACAAGTGGAACATATCCGTGGTCATTTGAGTGTTTACCACAAGTGGTACATATCCGTGGTCATTTGAGTGATTACGACAAGTGGTACATATCCGTGGTCATTTGAGTTTTTACGACAAGTGGTACATATCCGTGGTCATTTGAGTGTTTACGACAAGTGGTACATATCACTGGTCATTTGAGTGTTTACGACAAGTGGAACATATCCATGGTCATTCGAGTGTTTATGACAAGTGGTACATATCCGTGGTCATCGGAGTGTTTACGACAAGTGGTACATATCCGTGGTCATTTGAGTGTTTACGACAAGTGGAGCATATCCGTGGTCATTTGAGTGTTTACGACAAGTGGTACATATCCGTGGTCATTTGAGTGTTTACGACAAGTGGAACATATCCGTGGTCATTTGAGTGTTTACGACAAGTGGAACATATCCGTGGTCATTTGAGTGTTTCCGACAGGTGGAACATATCCGTGGTCATTTGAGTGTTTACGACAAGTGGTACATATCGTGGTCATTTGAGTGTTTACGACAAGTGGTACATATCCGTGGTCATTTGAGTGTTTACGACAAGTGGAACATATCCGTGGTCATTTGAGTGTTTCCGACAGGTGGAACATATCCGTGGTCATTTGAGTGTTTACGACAAGTGGTACATATCCGTGGTCATTTGAGTGTTTACGACAAGTGGTACATATCCGTGGTATTTGAGTGTTTACGACAAGTGGAACATATCCGTGGTCATTTGAGTGTTTACGACAAGTGGAACATATCCGTGGTCATTTGAGTGTTTACGACAAGTGGAACATATCCGTGGTCATTTGAGTGTTTACGACAAGTGGTACATATTCGTGATCATTTGAGTGTTTACGACAAGTGGAACATATTCGTGGTCATTTGAGTGTTTACGACAAATGGAACATATCCGTGGTCATTTGAGTGTTTACGACGAGTGGTACATATCCGTGGTCATTTGAGTGTTTACGACAAGTGGAACATATCCGTGGTCATTTGAGTGTTTACGACAAGTGGAACATATCCGTGGTCATTTGAGTGTTTACGACAAGTGGTACATATTCGTGGTCATTTGAGTGCTTACGACAAGTGGTACATATCCGTGGTCATTTGAGTGTTTACGACAAGTGGAACATATCCGTGGTCATTAGAGTGTTTACCACAAGTGGAACATATCCGTGGTCATTTGAGAGTTTACGACAAGTGGAACATATCCGTGGTCATTTGAGTGTTTACGACAAGTGGTACATATTCGAGGTCATTTGAGTGCTTACGACAAGTGGTACATATCCGTGGTCATTTGAGTGTTTACGACAAGTGGAACATATCCGTGGTCATTTGAGTATTTACCACAAGTGGTACATATCCGTGGTCATTTGAGTGATTACGACAAGTGGTACATATCCGTGGTCATTTGAGTTTTTACGACAAGTGGTACATATCCGTGGTCATTTGAGTGTTTACGACAAGTGGTACATATCACTGGTCATTTGAGTGTTTACGACAAGTGGAACATATCCATGGTCATTCGAGTGTTTATGACAAGTGGTACGTATCCGTGGTCATCAGAGTGTTTACGACAAGTGGTACATATCCGTGGTCATTTGAGTGTTTACGACAAGTGGAGCATATTCGTGGTCATTTGAGTGTTTACGACAAGTGGTACATATCCGTGGTCATTTGAGTGTTTACGACAAGTGGAACATATCCGTGGTCATTTGAGTGTTTACGACAAGTAGAACATATCCGTGGTCATTTGAGTGTTTCCGACAGGTGGAACATATCCGTGGTCATTTGAGTGTTTACGACAAGTGGTACATATCCGTGGTCATTTGAGTGTTTCCGACAGGTGGAACATATCCGTGGTCATTTGAGTGTTTACAACAAGTGGTACATATCCGTGGTCATTTGAGTGTTTACGACAAGTGGTACATATCCGTGGTCATTTGAGTGTTTCCGACAAGTGGAACATATCTGTGGTCATTTGAGTGTTTACGACAAGTGGAACATATCCGTGGTCATTTGAGTATTTACGACAAGTGGAACATATCCGTGGTCATTTGAGTGTTTACGACAAGTGGTACATATTCGTGGTCATTTGAGTGTTTACGACAAGTGGTACATATCCGTGGTCATTTGAGTGTTTACGACAAGTGGTACATATCCGTGGTCATTTGAGTGTTTACGACAAGTGGAACATATCCGTGGTCATTTGAGTGTTTACGACAAATGGAACATATCCGTGGTCATTTGAGTGTTTACGACGAGTGGAACATATCCGTGGTCATTTGAGTGTTTACGACAAGTGTTACATATCCGTGGTCATTTGAGTGTTTACGACAAGTAGAACATATCCGTGGTCATTTGAGTGTTTACGACAAGTGGTACATATTCGTGGTCATTTGAGTGTTTACGACAAGTGGTACATATCCGTGGTCATTTGAGTGTTTACGACAAGTGGTACATATCCGTGGTCATTTGAGTGTTTACGACAAGTGGATTATATCTGTGGTTAGTTGAGTGTTACGACAAGTGGTACATATCCGTGGTCATTTGAGTGTTTACGACAAGTGGAACATATCCGTGGTCATTTGAGTGTTTACGACAAATGGAACATATCCGTGGTCATTTGAGTGTTTACGACAAGTGGAACATATCCGTGGTCATTTGAGTGTTTACGACAAGTGTTACATATCCGTGGTCATTTGAGTGTTTACGACAAGTAGAACATATCCGTGGTCATTTGAGTGTTTACGACAAGTGGTACATATCCGTGGTCATTTGAGTGTTTACGACAAGTGGTACATATCCGTGGTCATTTGAGTGTTTACGACAAGTGGTACATATCCGTGGTCATTTGAGTGTTTACGACAAGTGGAACATATCCGTGGCCATTTGAGTGTTTACGACAAGTGGAACATATCCGTGGTCATTTGAGTGTTTACGACAAGTGGAACATATCTGTGGTCATTTGAGTGTTTACGACAAGTGGTACATATCCGTGGTCATTTGTGACACAGATATTCCATTACCGTCAACCAAGTCATGGTGGCGACCGTAAATCTTTCGAAGTGATGACTACAACTTAACTAAGAGGAACCTAAACTATAACATCAATGGTTTATATGGGAGATATGGTATTTACAATGATAATTTGGCTCATAGCCGACTATTGTCTTACTATCATGCCCTACGATGATACTGTATGCTATCTGAAATTTAGATTATGGTTGAGGCCATCGGATGTCTTTAATAGATCTAATTTACACATACGACAACTACTGTGTCAATGTTTGCGATCATGACGTTCTTTATAACGATGCCTATCCCAGGGTCTAATAGGGGTGGCTTGAGCCCATACAAGTAGTCTAACACCAAGTGCGTAGTATACCAATCGATTGCATCAGTCTCTAATAGGGGTGGCTTGGGTCGATACTAGTAGTCTAACACGAAGTGCGTACTGTACCAATCGATTCCATCAGTCTCTAATAGGGGTGGCTTGGGTCGATACAAGTAGTCTAACACCAAGTGCGTAGTGTACCAATCGATTGCATCAGTCTCTAATAGGGGTGGCGTGGACCGATACAGTTAGTCTAACACGAAGTGCGTACTGTACCAATCGATTGCATCAGTCTCTAATAGGGGTGGCTTGTGTCGATACAAGTAGTCTAACACGAAGTGCGTACTGTACCAATCGATTCCATCAGTCTCTAATAGGGGTGGCTTGGGTCGATACAAGTAGTCTAACACCAAGTGCGTAGTGTACCAATCGATTGCATCAGTCTCTAATAGGGGTGGCTTGGGTCGATACAAGTAGTCTAACACCAAGTGCGTAGTGTACCAATCGATTGCATCAGTCTCTAATAGGGGTGGCTTGGGTCGATACAAGTAGTCTAACACGAAGTGCGTACTGTACCAATCGATTGCATCAGTCTCTAATAGGGGTGGCGTGGACCGATACAAGTAGTCTAATACGAAGTGCGTAGTGTACCAATCGATTGCATCAGTCTCTAATAGGCCTGGCTTGGGTCGATAAAAATAGTCTAACACAAAATGCGTACTGTACCAATCGATTGCATCAGTCTCTAATAGGGGTGGCTTGGGTCGATACAAGTAGTCTAACACGAAGTGCGTACTGTACCAATCGATTGCATCAGTCTCTAATAGGGGTGGCGTGGACCGATACAAGTAGTCTAATACGAAGTGCGTAGTGTACCAATCGATTGCATCAGTCTCTAATAGGCCTGGCTTGGGTCGATAAAAATAGTCTAACACAAAATGCGTACTGTACCAATCGATTGCATCAGTCTCTAATAGGGGTGGCTTGGGTCGATACAAGTAGTCTAACACCAAGTGCGTAGTGTACCAATCGATTGCATCAGTCTCTAATAGGGGTGGCTTGGACCGATAAAAGTAGTCTAACACGAAGTGCGTACTGTACCAATCCAGGAAAGTGGGCGGTCGTGTATTCGCGTGTTTTGGGTATCATTGTTGACTAGTGTTTGCTCATTTTTTATTTAAAATATGTTGAAGTATTACAGAAAATATATTGAGCTACATTCTATAAATAGATTAAAATCATGAAGCAGAGAAACAGATAAAAACTATTGAGAACATATGACATGACGATGCACATGTAGAATGTTAAATGACGATATACATGTAGAATGTTAAGTGAAGAACGTCTTATGTTATTTTCTTCTTTCTTAAATAGGAAATGAAATCTGAAATGAAAAAGAAAAATAATTATAAAAGAGAGAAATAGCAAGCTGTGACACTAGATAAAACATACATATAAAACTAAAGATCGTGTAACACGAACCCCACTAAAAACCGGGGGTGAACTCATGTGCTCCGGAAGAGTAAGCAATTCCTGCTCCACTGGTGGCACCCGTCGTTTTAATCCCGGTGATAAGTCATGAATGAGGAAAGGGCCGGGAAGTGTTTACGACATGTAGAACATGTCCGTGGTTATTTGTGACAGAAATATTCCATAAAAGTCAACCAAGTCAAGGTGGCGACCGTAAAACTTTCGAAGTGATGACTTCAACTTAACCAAGAGGAACCTTAAGACCTGTTTATATGTATTGTATTTCTGGATAAGTCATAGGAAACATTAGTGCAGAGCTACATGTTGGAAGCATAACATTCCGAATTCCTCATCATCATCCTAACATTGTATGTTTGGAGCAATAAGTATATATCTCTCCTAACTACCTGGAGAAAGATAACGATAGTAGCACTGATGTGGCGTTAATCATTAGTCCAGTCAACTTTGAATAATTCTTTTCATTCATATTGACTAAAATAATAATGAATATATAGAAAACATTATTTTAATAAAAAATCTGTTTAGTCGGTTTGGCAGACGGTGAAAGCCCTACAGGAATACATTGTCCTACATATTGTATTTCATGAAAAGCCACAGCTACATGATCAACTAAACAGAGTTGTAATCAGAATCACATCAACCCTCCTTCTCCCATGAAATGATGTGTTTAAATATGTGTTACTTAGCAAGATTCCGGTCAGTAATATTATATTATGTACTATTCTCACTGTTTATGTTAACACTACCGGTAACACGTGTGGTCCACGAACTACCTACCCTTCCGGAGCACCTGGAATCATCCCGAATTATAGTGGGGAGCCTCTTTCTTATCTTTAATATTCTGTTTAATATTCTGTAGATCATTGTTTTTTGTTTTTTTGTGCTGTTTCTCTTGTGCTGTTTCTTTTCGCCTTTGTGTTGTCTGACCTTAGAATTACAGCTTATAATTGCCAGTAAGGAATGTGAAGTGATTTGACAAATTAAAATGAACATACCCGCTTATATTTTAGTCTAGTTGGTTGGTGTCTGACATCCACTCTCTTTTGCGGTAATTCTGAGTATTACCATTGCCACCTTGGTTTTTACCTTGCTCTCCAAAATTAAATTTCGTGTTTTCACCATAGTTCTGTTTATTGTTGTATCCATTCTGACCTTCACCTTGTTTTCCAAAATTAAACTGACGTTCAGTCATACATGTATTACAACATGCACACCGTGGGTTTTCAATATATGGACTTCTCCTGTTGGTGAAAATAATCGCTGTGTCATTAATAAAATTCATTTGTAACATTTACAAAAATATAAAATCATTTGGCTAACAATAATAAATACCACATATTTGTCACAGGAGGTTGTGAAGTAGATTTTACCATCCGATTGTTGAAATGAAATGGATAAAGTAATTCATTAAAATAACTGTATTCAACTTGAGAAACTTTACAAACAAATATTACAGATGAATAACATAAACAATCCTCTGTTTCGTATAACAAATATTATGTCATTGTCTTTGTGTTATTAAGCACGTCATGTGACAGTGTATTAAGCACGTCATGTGACAGTGTAATGACAGCAGAAGCCCAATTTTACATTCCATCAAATTTAATGTCTTTAAATTTCTGAATAATCTTGTTTTATGTGTATCCTCTCAGTTCTAATTGCAGGCACAGTTCCTTTACTCTATGTTGTTGTTTACATTACCTTAGAAACAAAGACATTATTTGTGAATCAATCTTCCTGTTCTCCAGATAGTTTTGGTTCTTGTCGCCATTAACTCTTGACGCTGTAAAATGTAAATATCAGACAACATTACCTAATAGTTTGCACTAAGTATAAATATATCTATATTTAAAGAATATTTGAAATTTTTGAGCAGATTATACGATATAACCTGTTTTGGAGCAGTTTCGATTAATAAACCGCCAAGCGGTTTATTAAATGTGTAGATAGTTCCAAACCACGCTATACAAGTATAACCTATTCAAAAATTCCAAATATTCCATATAATTTAATTTTTACAATACAATTTAATAATTTCTCGATTTTAATTGCGATTATTTCATGTGACTATTTTAATTTGTTGTTGACGAATATATTGGTGACGTCACAATACCAACCCAGGTTATTAAGTATTAGCAATGTTTTCTCCAGGTGGATCAGCCAATCCGATTGCAATATTCACATCAAATTAAATATGTATATTTTCAGACGTATATATGTATATATACGTCTGAAAATTAAACCAAACAGTGTTAGAATTAGATCTTTGAGCTGACAATTTTTTTTTCTTCCCTCGACGGGATTTGAACTCACACCATTGATACACTGTATACATAGAAGGATAATTCCATGTTCATTTACATCTGTAGTTTCTCTTTCTGGTTATTTCATCATAAATGTATACTTGGAAGGATAATTTCATGTTCATTTACATCTGTAGTTTCTCATACCAAATAAAAATGCATAAATCGCCATTATTTATATATAGTGTTGTTTTTATATCTTACCAAAAGCCAAAATTACAATAAAAGCTAAACACACTTCTGTCTTCATCTCTGTTCTATAAATAGAAAACACACGAATAGGGATGGAAGCAGAAATTAGTGTAAAAATTAAACTTGGCTAATTATATTAACAATACATTGTAATGGTTGTTTAATAGAGGTCAACTAATTATATTAACAATACATTGGACTTGTCGTTTAATAGAGGTCAACTAATTATATTAATTATACGATGTACTGGCTGTTTAATAGATGTCAACTAATTATATTAATTATACATATTGTACTGGTTGTTTAATAGGGGTCAACTAATTATATTAACAATACATTGTACTGGTTGTTTAATAGCGATCAACTAATTAGATTAATTATACGATGTATTGGCTGTTTAATAGATGTCAACTAATTATATTAATTAGACATTGTACTGGCTGTTTAATAGAGGTAAACTAATTATATTAACAATAGTGTACTGGTCGTTTATTAGAAGTCAAATAAAAAAAATATTTTCAAATATCCATTTTAACCAGCATCCACAACAATCTGGGGTCCGTTGTTAAACTTGTCGTTAGCACTAACACTGCGTTAAATTTGCTTAATCATATGATTAAATCTAATCACATAATTAGTTTGTTGTTGAACATGTGATTAAAGGTAATCATATGATTAAAATGTAATTAAGCTAAAACACCTCTTATACCTGTATTAAATCTTAATCACTTGATTAAATTCAAATATGGCGGATGCTGTTTTTCTTAGAATATAGGGGTGATGCCTAGAAAAAAAGCATGATTTTCGATGAGAAAAACCACTTTCTTTTAATGAATTATTCTGATGAACAGTTAAGACAAAGGTATAGATTTGGAAGGAATAGTAATATGTTCCTGGCAGATTTTTTGAGGGATAAAATTGAAGAACCCACCGGACATCTCTGACTGTTGAGGAGGAGGAAGAGGGCTGCTATGAAGAAAAAGTAAGGATCCTAATTTGCTGAAATAAAGTCAGTCAGGATCTGAAAGCCTGTGAACAAATTTTCCAGGACAGGATGTGAGGGGAAATATTTAAGGATCGTCTTAAAATGAAAATTTCAAGAACCACATTTACACCAAAAAAGATAACCAGGATCAAATTTTACTTCCTAGCTCCCCAATGAATATCGATGAAATGGTTGCTCCCTAACTGCGTTTGTTTTACGGAGAAAATACTGAAAATCACAAGAATTTGACAAGCACTACTACCACATAGGACAAGTAGAAAATATATAAAATTCATGACTGTTAATGTTAATAATAAAAAATAATTCCAAACCATTTACAAATTCAATTCATAATGCAAAGATCATGATCTTCTGAGTAAGACCAGAGAAATATGTGAATGCGGGACATATGTTAAAATGGTAAAATGTCCAAATCATGAAAGTAGCACGGTAAACAAATAATTACAAATACATGAACAGGCAATAACTAGACACAGAGTTATTTCATTTACCTGAGGAAGTAGGAATTCACAATTTCTGCTTTGCAAAAAAAAACCCAAACAAACGAAAAATACAATAAAGGATAAGATAGAAGTCAAGGAAAATAAACTGCAGGCTCAAATGAGCCTGTATCGCTGACCTGGCTTAATATTACAATATTCTTTTAAACCATTTCCAAATAATGCTACTAGTATTATATTTCCCATAGGGTCCAATGCAAAAAAATGACCCTCGATGACGGCCATGTTGAAAATCCGATCGGCATCAAAACCACAAATCCGAAAGTCAGTCATCCAATGATCATTTCTTGTAAGTTTGGTACCCATTGGCCGGGTTATTTCTGAGGACATGATGAAGGGCAAAATTGCTGAAGCGGAAAATGTGTCGTGTCTGTAATGTTTTTATTGAATCTGCACTAAAATCACAAATTTCCATCTCTAACGACAAACGCAAAGTGAAGACAATAGCTCACCTGGCCCTTCGGAACTAATGCATTTAGAAATGACATGCTTACTGCACAGGGCCAAAGTGTTTCCTTATTGAGGTCCTTAATATTGATTTTGCTTAGTCAATAGCAAATTGAATAAAGAAAATGTGTATAAATTTGGACAAACACTGGTTTATTTTATTCCAAAACAAAAAAATTATTCCGGACAAGTTGCAATTCCTTACGGACAAGCACATCAAAGTGTTTTCTATTTCTCTTTGAAGTATTGACTCCTCTAACGGGGAGAAATTAACCTTTCCCAACCTGGGACGCTTTTTGGCGTTCACTTCATCCTCCATTGCAGACAATAGGAAGGCAAGGTGCTTTGACCAACTGCATTTTGGGTAATCACTTGCTAATCAAGTGATTAAAAGATAATCATATGATTAAGTTAATACATTGATTAAAAAAAGTTCAGCAATATAATTTAATCATTGCATTAGCTAATTATGTGGTTAGGAATTAATCGTGTAATTAGGGATAATCATATGATTAGCTTAAGCACAAGTTCAACAACAGACCCCTGTTAAAAAATAATAAACGATTTATTTGATTCTATAATGTCATGTTACTTTTAAAGAAATCTTTATATTAATATTTGTACTTACTGTGAACTTTAATATCAGACTACTTCGTAGGAAATTGTATATCAAAAATGAGTTTCAAGTTTCCTTTTATAGTTCCAAAGCAAATTGAATATTCAACAAGCGCGCAAAAAATGTATTTCGTGTTCGCCCCCAATTTTCATCAAGCCAATGAGATCTATCATAAGTAGGAGGAAAATGCATATATTATAGCTTCATGAAAGAATGGCATTTTAACTAACCTTTATTGGATGCCTTTATCATGTAGGAGTATGGATACTGTGAAAGTACTTTTCTTCGTGGGCATCAATGTTCGTCGCTTGGTCATTAAATTCCACCTTGGAAAACTAGGAATTCATAAAATTAACATTATACAAACAAAATTATAAGCTGGCTGTGGAATGAAATTTTGGTATAAGTTTAGGACTATTTAAGAACGAAACTTTATGACAAACGAGATGATTTCAATTTTCCCATTGTGAACTTTCCATTCATATGTAGCAACATTCCAGCAGCACCTGCATATGGAGTATATATCTCTCAGTTGATACGATATTCCAGAGCTTGTGGTTCCTATCAGGATGCCCTTGATAGAGGGTTGCTGCTAACAAGGAAGCCACGGAACCAAGGGTTCCTCTTAGTTAAGTTGAAGGCATCACTTCGAACGTCTTACGGTCGCCACCATGACTTGGTTGACCGCTATGTGTCACAAATGACCACGATATCTTCCACTTGTCGTAACCCCTTCCCTGTCTTTCCTCATTCATGACTTATCACCGGGTTTGTAACTAGATTAACACGACGGGTGTCACTAGTGAAGCATGAACTGCCTACCCTTCCGGAACACCTGAGTGCACCTCCGGTTTTTAGTAGGGTTTGTGTTACTCGATCTTTAGTTTTATATGTATGTTTTGTAGATCGTTGTTTGTCCTTTTGTACTTTTTCTGTTGGCCATTGTGTTGTCTGTTCGTCTTAGATATACAGATTCTGATTACCTCCCTTTAGTATCTTCAAACTCTTCTTACATTGTTCATCATTAATCTGAAATGTATCAAACATTAATAGCAGATAAACATTAAATTATCGATATTTACATTTTATATAAAGGTGAAATATACAATATACGTACATTGTCGGTAAATATAAAATTTATTTGTACGAGCTTTAGAAACAGGCAGAATAGCGAGCCTTCGGCGAGCTTTTCATGCCTGTTTCGCAGCGAGTACAAATGAATTTTATATTTAACGACAATGTACGTATTTTGTGTTTATCCTGCAATGTCAAAAAAGTCGGAAAACTTGTCAAGCGTCATTCCTCACCTTTCATAAATGTTGTCAAGGGTGTCTTCTTCGTGGTCCACGTTACATTAATACCAGTTTCATACTTGTCTGCGCTCTCCGCTGTACATAGCTACAGGGTACCAGGAAAGTTTATTCGTAGGCTGAAAAGTTTATTCGTATAGTACGAAAAGTTTATTCGTATAGTACGAAAAGTTTATTCGTATAGTACGAAAAGTTTATTCGTATAGTACGAAAAGTTTATTCGTCTAGTACGAATAAAGCAAAAATTTATTCGTATAGCATATTTGTACAGCAAATGTACTGATTACAGGATAAGACATTTTATTAGAGATAGCGAAATAAAAATATAACATGACTTCAAGCATCTTGTTGATATTTGATATAGATATTAGTATATAATGTAAGACATAATAGTAAAACAATAGCAACCTTTGAGCCAAAATCTGATGTATCATCTTTCGTCATATGTAAAAAGTTGACAGTTGACAGAATACATTTCAACAAGGTGTTTATATCTGCCAAAAATATAGGGGCCCGGATGGCTCAATGTGCTAGGTAGCTGGATTATCTAACAACTCATACAAACCTATCACCGTGGGTTCACGCCCGGCTTTGTAAATTACAAAAAGGGTGCACTCGAGTCACAGCCGCAAGTGATAAAGTTTACCAGTTGCTTGCCCATGGTCTGTGATTCTCTCCGGGTACTTCGGCTTCTTCCACCACTAAAACTGGTTGCCATGATATAGCTTAAATATTGCTGAAAGTGGCGTTTAGCACCAAAAATCGAATCAAATCTGCCAAAAATAAGATGAAGCGATTCTTCAGAAACCCCTGACTTAATGGATTAGTTTTCAGCATACAGTGACGTTGCAAAAAGTCTGAACGCAAACTACAAAATCTAGCGTAGCATACGAGTTGTAAAATATCAACTCAATACACTGGAGTGGTTGATATATGAATGTGTGGACAATTTTTGACAAAATTAAAATGGTCTCTATCGTCATAAAGTCTGGTGTAGAGTTGACCACTGAATTATGAGGTAAATGTCAAGATATGAAGCAAAGAAGAGTAGAGTCCTGGGCAAATATGCATTATGTTCTATCCATTTTAGGGAGTCGTCGTGGTCGTGATCGTATGGTGGTTGGATTTATAACTACCTATGCAATTAGTGCCTATCACTACTGATGTTGTGAGTTCTAATCTCGATCAGGGTGAGATGTACAACATTATGTGATAAAGTTTGTCAGTGAATTTCGAAAGGTCGGTGGTTTTCTCCGGGTACTCCTGTTTTCTCCACCAATAAAACTGACCGCTACTATATAACTGAAATATTGTTGAAAGTGGCGTTAAATACCATCAAGCAAACATACACACAAAACAGCTATCCATTTTAAGGGAATTAAAGTACACTTAGCCCTAATTCATTTTTTTTTTAACAACGTAATATATTTTATTCAAATGCTTGCTACAATTAACACGCCAAAAGTCCAAGCTCCTTTTGGTGTTTCCCTGTTACATCTTGTTCTGATTATCCAGGGCTATAATCAGAATTACATGACATATATATACAACCTAAATACAATTTCTATCTAATACCTTTTGAAAACATTTATTTATTTTGCATTTATTATTTAATTTTTTACTTTCATTAAAAATGTACACTTTTGAAGTGTTTTATTTTCTTTTATTCTTGTAATATATTCATTGGCAAATAGTCTATAAACATCAATATACTTTGTTTTCTGTTCAGATATATAGTACGATTTGTAGATGGAAAACCCTACAACTGTTATCAAAAAATTTAATGCAAGATAGTTTTTATCATCTATCTTGTATCCAAGTACTATAGCCCTAATTCATCATACCGTTATATTTAAATTATTGCTGTCAAACAGGATAATAGTGTTCAATTCATATCAACATTTCAAATTTACGATGCATGAACAATGTGGGTTTAATATGAAATGATGTTGATGTATGTGATCCCGAATTAAGATCAAAATATGAAATTAGAGAAAAATACAAACTAAGCAAAAATTACTTTTAAATAAAATGATGCATGATATATGTATTAAAATGATGCATAATATATGTATTAAAATGATGCATAATATATGTATTAAAATGATGCATAATATATGTATTAAAATGATGCATAATATATGTATTAAAATGATGCATAATATATGTATTAAAATGATGCATAATCTATGTATTAAAATGATGCATAATATATGTATTAAAATGATGCATAATATATGTATTAAAATGATGCATAATATATGTATTAAAATGATGCATAATATATGTATTAAAATGATGCATAATATATGTATTAAAATGATGCATAATATATGTATTAAAATGATGCATAATATATGTATTAAAATGATGCATAATATATGTATTAAAATGATGCATAATATATGTATTAAAATGATGCATAATATATGTATTAAAATGATGCATAATATATGTATTAAAATGATGCATAATATATGTATTAAAATGATGCATAATATATGTATTAAAATGATGCATAATATATGTATTAAAATGGTGCATAATATATGCATTGAAATGATAAATAATTATGTTAATGAATTGGTAGTTATCTTGAAGGTCAATAGTAAACAGCATGATTTATCATAATTATACCAGGTAAGAAAGCGTGGGACAATAAATATATATTCTCTAAAATTTGCAAATTATTCTTTGCGCTTTGTGAATCTGTTGCAGAGAGAATGCATACTTTTTTAAAAGGTTCATTTATTTTGAAAATATCCGGTTTTGAAAACATGTTGAAAACAAATTAACATACTCGTTAATACAAATACACAACCCGTGTTTACATGATACCACGGCCAATTATGCAACATACAAGCTGTATACGTTTCCTATTCGCCATGTATGGGTCCAAAATGACTTTCTATACTCATCAATGTTTTACTGATGGTGACGGATTGGTGAATGACCCGTGAATGCTGACGAATCATTCTGTTGATGGCGACTATAGCTGTAAGGACAGTAAACATGGGCTGTGGTGTATTTGTATACAGGAGTATGTTATTTTGCATACAATATTCCTGTTAAGAAAGCTCTTCGAAAGTTGTCGTCTATAATTTCATTTGAATTAACTGTTCTCATTGTATCTTGTGTCTCATTGTGATAACCTTAAGAATTCATGAGATCACTGTTTTTTTCTTGATCTTAACATTGCTCTTTTGAACGTGTTCTTTTGTCCAACATTAATTAACAGAACATTGTTGCAACTTTAATACCCAATATTTAAACCCTGTATTGTATAGAATACATGTTATGTCCTAATTCACCAGTTCAAACGAACATAAATTATTTACAAATAAAACTCAACACTTGTATTTGGATATCAGCTCGCCAGACAGAACAGTAAGCTTTTTTATTTTAATCAATAAAATAATCAGAAAATGTTCATGAAAACATAATTTCCTGTCAAATGGCTGCCGCGTCATAAGCAATCATCAATAACAATATAGACAGTCTACAAAAGAAATAACATCATGTTAGAAAAAATGTAACAAACACATCAAAATCCATTATTTATTTTACAAATAAATTAAGGGTGGGAGGGGGAGGGACTTTACTGTCTTACTGGCAAACTTCGAATAACGAATTCAATTCTTAAAAATACCGCCTAACTTAATTGCACGATCTAAACATGTATACAAATTGTCTTCCGATGTGACAATTCACTTTAGCCAATGAAAAACTACTACTTAATACTATAAACATTAAACCACGTGTGGTAGTAAACATTTACACGTGCTCCAGTAACATTTGTAAATATATTAGCACATCCAGGCATTGCAATGAGAAAAGTAACAATTATAATTTTAATCTGAAAATTCTACCACAAGTAATGAAGCATGTACTTTCCGTCTAGTGAAGTATGTTATGTCCGTCTAGTGAAGCATGTACTGTCCCTCTAGTGAAGTATGTACTGTCCGTCTAGTGAAGTATGTACTGTCCGTCTAGTGAAGTATTTACTGTCCGTCTAGTGAAGAATGTACTGTCCGTCTAGTGAAGTATGTACTGTCCGTCTAGTGAAGTATGCACTGTCCGTTTAGTGAAGTATGTACTGTCCGTCTAGTGAAGTATGTACTGTCCGTCTAGTGAAGTATGTACTGTCCGTCTAGTAAAGTATGCACTGTCCGTCTATTGAAGTATGTACTGTCCGTCTAGTGAAGTATATACTGTCCGTCTAGTGAAGTATGCACTGTCCGTCTAGTGAAGTATGTAATGTCCGTCTAGTGAAGTATGTACTGTCCGTCTAGTGAAGAATGTACTGTCCGTCTAGTGAAGTATGTACTGTCCGTCTAGTGAAGTATGCACTGTTCGTCTAGTGAAGTATGTACTGTCCGTCTAGTGAAGTATGTACTGTCCGTCTAGTGAAGTATGTACTGTTCATCTAGTGAAGTATGCACTGTCCGTCTAGTGAAGTATGTACTGTCCGTCTAGTGAAGTATATACTGTCCGTCTAGTGAAGTATGTACTGTCCGTCTAGTGAAGTATGCACTGTCCGTCTAGTGAAGCATGTACTGTCCGTCTAGTGAAGTATACACTGTCCGTCTATTGAAGTATGTACTGTCCGTCTAGTGAAGTATGTACTGTCCGTCTAGTGAAGTATGCACTGTCCGTCTAGTGAAGCATGTACTGTTCGTCTAGTGAAGTATGATCTGTCCGTCTATTGAAGTATGTATTGTCCGTCTAGTGAAGTATGTACTGTCCGTCTAGTGAAGTATGTACTGTCCGTCTAGTGAAGTATGTAATGTCCGTCTAGTGAAGTATGTACTGTCCGTCTAGTGAAGTATGTACTGTCCGTCTAGTGAACTATGTACTCTCCGTCTAGTGAGGTATGTACTGTCCGTCTAGTAAAGTATGTACTGTCCGTCTAATGAAGTATGTACTGTCCGTCTAGTGAAGTATGTACTGTCCGTCTAGTGAAGTATGCACTGTCCGTCTAGTGAAGTATGTACTGTCCGTCTAGTGAAGTATGTACTGTCCGTCTAATGAAGTATGTACTGTCCGTCTAGTGAAGTATGTACTCTCCGTCTAGTGAAGTATGTACTGTCCGTCTAGTGAAGTATGTACTGTCCGTCTAATGTAGTATGTACTGTCCGTGTAGTGAAGTATGTACTGTCCGTCTAGTGAAGTATGCACTGTCCGTCTAGTGAAGTATGTACTGTCCGTCTAGTGAAGTATGTACTGTCCGTCTAGTGAAGTATGTACTGTCCGTCTAGTGAAGTATGTTTTGTACGTCTAGTGAAGTATGTACTGTTCCTCTAGTGAAGTATGTACTGTCCGTCTAGAGAAGTATGTACTGTCCGTCTAATGAAATATGTACTGTCCGTCTAGTGAAGTATGTACTCTCTGTCTAGTGAAGTATGTACTGTCAATTCATATCCGATTTCAATATTTTTTATATCAATAAATGCAGAAATGAATAAAGTTTTACACTATAACTTCGAAATAATTTTCTAAGACAAACATTTTGAGAATATACAAGTTAAACACACAACTGAATTAATTTCTTTCGGAACACAATGCAATGATAGTACTTTTAGAGATAAAGTGTTCGAGTCTGTGTTTAAATCGTGGGGATTTGAAAAACATGCTTCAAAAGCTGTTTCAAAATTACTACTATAAACTACATATCTTTCTGCTTTTGTTGATAAAGTAATTATCGAAATCGGACATAAATTGATTGCAGGAGAAAACAAATGTAAACTGTTGTTTTATATGAATTATAAAAGGAAAATTTGAAGTGTCCGAATACTTTTGTCCGCTATCTGTAGTTTGGGCTGCGATCAATATTTTGATATCTTTAGAATATTTATCAAGCAAGAGTACATGTGTATATATGGCAACCACGCAAAGTACTAGAAACGAACCCGTGGCGGAGCTCACATTGAACCACCCACTTTTAGTTGATGTCAGTATCACTTAAAACATCATTTATTTTGGTGTAATTAATAGGGTGAGGTGTTTTAGAAACCGGCTTATTTAACATTATTAGCATATTTTGTTTTTAATATTATTCAACTTGCATAAATATGTAATAGTCATAAAAACAACAATAGTAATAAAAGTACATCAATACAAATACGTCGTAATGAAATCAAACCTTAACTGCCACAGGAACAGCTTGAATATAAAGTTATAAATACATATTATTAAAACTTACATTAACCTGCATTTATAAATTGCATCTTAATGAACAGCAATCACCCACTCACTCACACATATAATGTACTATAGTTGCTATGGCATACGTTTAACGAAAACGATTACGCAATAATTTTACAGGTTCAGATCAGTGTCGTCTTAACGCATGGGCACACTGGGCAGTTGTCCTGGGGCCCAACGAGAATAGGGGTCCCATGTTAATCTATGTATGTTTTATACGGCATGTCTTTTAATGCTTAAGCACTGATTTTGTTGGAAATACCAATACAATAAATATATCTTTCATTAGATCGATCATTTACATTGTTATTTCTGTAAGTGGTTGTGCAGGTAGGACAATACTTTATCCAGGGGCTTATGTTGTTAAGACGGGCCTGGTTCAGATATGTCAGATTTTAACCTTTTAGCTCTGCTTACCCGGAGGAAGCTATGATTTCCTCGAGTTATAACTTTTTGGCAGGCGAGACCAAAACTCGGATTATATATATATATATAATATATATACGTCTGAAAAGTGTTAGAATTACATTTTTGAGCTGTCAAATGTTTGTTCTTCCCACGATGGGATTTCAACTCACACCATTGATGCACTGCAGCACCAATCGCTTAGCCTTAAGTCATACGCCTTAGATCACTCGATCACATCCGCTCCATAAAAAATGGAGCTTCAATAATCGAAGTGTTACCTTGTCTCGTAAGGAAAATCTAGAGATGGACATAAGACATGTGTCTAAGCGTGTGTAGATGGTACATATATACTTAATATTATAAATTGACAGCAATCTAACTCAGCAATTTTTAATATATTGTATAGGATAATTAAGAATTCACTATGCAGTCACAGGAAATAAAGTATATTATACAAACGTCTAAGCAAGTGACAACCATACAATATATCTGTCCCACTGGATCTCAAAGTTACTTATGATACTAGGTTAATACTAAATATTAAATATTATATACGTCTGAAAATTAAATCAAACAGTGTTAGAATTAAATGTGTGAGCTGTCAAATGTTTGTTCTTCCCACGACGGGATTTGAACTCACACCATTGATACACTGCAGCACCAATCGCTTAGTCTTAAGTCATGCGCCTTAGAACACTCGACCACATCCGCTCCATAAAAAAATGGAGCTTCAATAATCGAAGTGTTACCTTGTCTCGTAAGGAAAATCTAGAGATGGACATAAGGCATGTGTCTAAGCGTGTGTAGATGGTACATATATACTTAATATTATAATTTGACAGCTATCTAACTCAGCAATTTTTAATATATTGTATAGGTGTATAGGATAATGAAGAATTCACTATACAGTCACAAGAAAAAAGGTATATTATACAAACGTCTAAGCAAGTGACAACCATGCAATATATCTGTCCCACTGGATCTCAAAATTACTTGCGATACTAGGTTAATACTAAATATTAAATATTTTGTACGATGTTGCATTTATTTGACGACCTATGATTGGATAAAATCATTCCTAGAAATAACGATGAAGGCAGAGCCATATATGGATATCTAGAGAATAAGATTAATACGCTTTACTAGACAGTGGAAAATTCCATTCCTAAAAATAACGATAGAAGCAGACTGTAGCATTGTGTAATCTAGTATTGCATAATTTGACCTTGACGCTGTCCGAAATAAAGAAATATTGTAATCGATAACTGAGACGACGTATTTGACCAGGCTCTATAGATATATATGTGTGTGTATTTTGATTTAGCATAATTAAACACAACTGCAAGAAAGATGATGATTTATATTTTCTTCTAAAATAACGTGCAGTTACGAAACGATGCAGACGGAAAAATACAGGTCAGTGGGCGGTGCTTAATTTTGTGTATTGATCATTACGTCTTTAGCCTTAGAACTTCCAAGAAAGTTCGTCAAACATAGTTCGTGGAAAAAACTTAGTTACTGTTTCAAGTTATAGCTCAGCAATATCGTACACAAATGTTATAAGCTCCCGTGACCGACTATGGTTATTTAGACGGTAAGTAAACAGTTGAAGGGTTCGCGCTTGAGAGCTCTCCCTTCAACGATTTACTGACCGTCTAAATAACGATAGACGGTCACGAGGGAGCTTATAACTTATAGTATACGTTTAAAAATTAAACCAAACAGTGTTAGAATTAGATTTTTGATCTGTCAAATTTTTGTTCTTCCCACGACGGGATTTGAACTCACACCATTGATACACTGCAACACCAATCGCTTATGAGTCGGAGTTTCTTCAAAAGCTTGTAAAAGATAAGTAGATTCATGAGGCTAGAGCCTTTAATTTCACATACAGGTATATTGATGATGTTTTATCTATCAATAATTCTAGATTTGCAGAATTTCTTCCATTGATATATCCTCCAGAGCTGGAAGTTAAAGTGACCACAGATACCGCTTCGTCGGCATCATTTTTGGACTTATACCTTGAATTTGACGACAGTGGTCAAATCAGTACTAACATTTATGATAAACGGGACGACTTCAATTTTAAGATCATAAATTTTCAAAATATGTGCAGCAATATACCAGCTACTCCTGCATATGGTGTTTACATCTCGCAATTGATTCGCTATGCAAGGGTCAGTAGCAATTATTCTGATTTCCTGAAACGTCATCTTCATCTGATAAACAGGCTACTGGACCAGGGCTATTAAAAGATTCGCCTTATTCGATCTCTTAAAAAGTGTATATTCCGATACCAAGATTTTGTCGAAATATATTCCGTCTCTGCAGAAAAGAATATAAACGATGGATTTTCATATAGTGAAAATGTATAAAGATAAGGTTTCAACAAAAATGTCAAAAATATTTTTTTTATCAATGTGTGACGTAAAAGTGTTTTTGACATTTACTTCACTGAGTTTGGCGCTGATTTGACAACTGTTTTACCTGTTTTGTTCAAGTATTGTTGTAAATACTGTTATAGTGACAGCCGGAAACTTTGAGCCGTAATGAAAAGGAGGGGGGGGGGTTTGGCGCTTTAAAATCTGATTCAACCCACCATTTCTTTAGAAATGCCTGTACCAAGTCAGAGTCATTACGGTTTTCACAGCTTTCCGGTTGTTGACTGATTTTTTCTGTTTATATACTTATGAGTTTTGACTTTCCCTTTGTTAGATTGTTCGGAGTTCGGTAATTTTGTTATTACCCTTATTTAGCCTTAAGTCCAGCGCCATAGACCACTCGATCACATCCGCTCCATAAAAAAATGGAGCTTCGATAATCGATGTGTTACCTTGTCTCGTAAGGAAAATCTAGAGATGGACATAAGATATGTTTCTAAGCGTGTGTAGATGGTATATATATACTTAATATTATAATTTGACAGCAATCTAACTCAGCAATTTTTAATATATTGTATAGGATAATGAAGAATTCACTATGCAGTCACAGGAAATAAAGTATATTATACAAACGTCTAAGCAAGTGACAACCATATAATATATCTGTTCCACTGGATCTCAAAGCTACTTGTGATACTAGGTTAATACTAAATTTCAAATAGTATATACGTCTGAAAATTTAAACAAACAGTGGGAAGAACAAAAATTTGACAGCTCAAAAATCTAATTCTAACACTGTTTGGTTTAATTTTCAGATGTATATGATAGTAGTATATGATAGGACATTTTAGTCAACCCAAAAACCCTTGGCGTTGTGGCGTCGCCATATAAGGCCATAGACACACCCATTTCCCATATATGGGCAAAACCCCACCTCTTTCGTCTGACGCCGCAAACATTTAATTGTGTGTTAATTAATGATTATACACTATAAGTAATAATTACTTTTTAGAATAATAACGCGTAAAAACAGAGCTTGACCTTAGAAAACCCTCTGACTTCTGATAAGGCTATACGTTTCAGCATCGTCTGCATTGAGGATTAAATTTCAATTGATCCGTTTATTAAGTACAATACATTCTATAACGGGGACATTTACCATGACAATGCACGACCAAATACAATTTTAACAGTTCGATTGTTTATTAAGTTCAATACATTCTATCATAACGACAATTACAATGCTTGACAATATACAATGTTAACAGTCAGATCTTAAAATGTTGTCCTCGTTTCCTTTTAAATCAACGGTGGAAAAGTATTTCACTATGTCCAGCAGCTCCATTCCTCGATGTCTCCGTTTGAAGTAGTACAGGCAATACAGTCCGCAGGTGTCGGTGTCGTCGGGTTGGATTTGAGACGAACAGTAGTAATATTGCGGTCCGTTGACGATCAGAACGTTGGCGAAACAGTGGTGATACGTTTCTGGTGCATTTCCCAGCGAATCAAAAAATGTGGACGGTCCCACGAGGGGAAAGTGAAACGCCACTTAATGACTTCCGCCACGGTCACACGTGTCCGTATTGACGATGAACGTGCGGGGCCACCGTCATCACCAATACAGACATATAAGCAATCGTGGATATCCACCGCCACCGCCACCACCGACACAACTGCCACCATCAGCGGCGGTGGTGGTGGTGGTGGTAGCGGCGACGGTGGTGGCGGTGACGGTGGAAGAGAGCTGTTTAGAGGACTATTCCGCTACCGTGTGCTGCGCCGATGAATTACCGGCCCACGTAGGAGGCAGGCCTGTTCCTCTTGTTCTTTTTCCTCCTCAGAGGAGGAGGAAAAGGCGGCGGAGGAGGAAGAGAAGGAAGAAGAACAAGAGGAAAACCCGGACCTCTTAGCCTGTCGACCCTGCGGACTCGTTGTTGAATAGTGAAAAGATATGGAAAATATGGAAAAAAGTCAAGTTGAATAGTGAAAAGATATTAAAAATACGGCTATATAGAGCCAGTCACAAGTCTGGATAAATGCAGAGTGGCCTTTTGGATTGATAAAACGGATTGAACGTGTCCAACCAATCACATCACTGGAAATTGAACAAATGAGATGACAGAATCCAATATCCAGCAGCAGCAGCAGCAGCCATACACACCTACCCCAGAGCAGCAGAAGCAGCAGCAGCAGCAATAGCGTTGAAATTCCACCCAAAACACGAAAAACGACAAAATCTCAGACAAAACGAAACACATTATGACAATATTACGCATTAACATAAGCATTTATGACAAAACTGCAACAAGTCAACAAAATAGTGATTACAATGTTGAATAAACACGAAAATTAGAGGAAGGAATCAAGAAACGTCGCTATAGATAGAAATTTCACGAAAAAATATAGCAAAAACGTACAATTAATGAATAAAACGTTAAAAGATCTCTGAAAATATAACAACAATGCAACGCGGACGTGATAGACTATTTGGATCACTACACAACATATCCGAAAACAACAAACTTTTGCAAGAAATGTAATCATTGAAGGCGTTCCCATGAAAATGGTAGGAAGATAACCAGTGAAAGGGCTAGAAAACGATAGACGTGGACGTGCTAGAGAGCACCCAAGGGGCACTTCCGATCACGTGACTTCCAGTTCCAAGGGAAGCTCTACGGGGGACGTTTGATCGGATATTGCACAACTTCTGGTTGCGCATGATCGCATCTTACCCTTCCAAGGAACCCCTTCGGGGTCACGTGACGTTTGTTGACGTTACTTCCGGTGAAAAGGCCACACTAGGGCAGATATTGCGCAACTTCTGGTTAGGCATGCGCACACCCTTCCTTCAGTCACTTCCGGTAGCCATGGTACTTATACTACTGTACTACATTGTGTACTACTACTATAGTAAGAAAAAAGCGCGGGGAAAATCTTTCTGTGACGTCATTTCCGGTTGTGCATGCACAGAACATGCTTCCGATCATGCGAATAACGTCACTTCCGGTCACGTGACTTCTGGTGGCGTCATCTTCGGTCACGCATACGCAATTGTCCGAATCTCCCTGGCGACCCCCCTGAAAAGCTACTTGAGCTGTGCTGATATACTACAGACACAGATATTCCATAAAGGTTTACCAAGTGGAATCCGTTCTCGAAAAAAATAAAGCGATTTGCATTTGAATCTTTCTTTTTTTTTTATCTTACACAATTATTTTGAGCATTAAAATTATTGAAGTTTTATTGAAATAGTCTCTAGTACCTGAACAAATGCATACAACAATTAGAAAAATAAATCAAATGAAAACCCAAAAGAAATATAAAAAAAAAAGACTGTGTCCGTCAAATTAGAATCTTTTGATTTATGTATTCAAGTAAGATCTTTGTATTGCTCCTGATATCACCAGTTTAATAAATATTACATATATCCAGAATACTAACATAAAAATTATTAGAAAAAAAACCGTATTTTTGTAACACAATGATATTAGATGATGAGAAATTTAAGCTTGTCCAATCAATTTAAAGAAACATTTTCCAACGTGAACGTACTCTGGGTAATAGAACCAGTTCCTTCAGACGATGATAAAGTAGACACACGTTTTTAAAAATGAAAACTATTTATTGTGTATTGATACAACTGTTCCTAAATTGTATTTTGTCTTTAAATAGCAAAAGAGAAGGTTAATCGGTAACCAGTACAGGGTACATTACACATACACAAAAGTATTCGGATGATCAGAGAGCTTCATTTACCAGATCTAACATATCAAGTACTGTCTTGTCTTTGATACAAAACGATACATTACAAGACAATGTATGGAGAAATAATTGTATATCGACTTCAATTCTATTTTATACCACTAACTTGTATACGTCCGCTAAATCTACATCTACATATAGTAATTTAGTGGAGGCGCCACGGAATGTGTGGTTAGAGGTATTACAGTTCCTCCACTAATCGACCCATGTTCAGCACAAGGAAACTGTAATTTTACCAAATCTATGGAACACCAGTTTTGTCACTGAGATATAGATTGCTACATCTATAATGATAGTTGTACTGACAAGAAGTCATCAACTACAAGTAACTCTGAATATTCTCCTTATTTTACCTGTCACAAGGGACATAACTCTGACATCTATGAAGGATTTTTTGTAGTAGACAGCTGTCCGATAGGTTATGTGAATGAGACAGATACACGTCTTTACAGCGAACACACAATATCAGAAAACGGACCTTCTGTAGTTGATCCTGAAGGAGTTGTCTTTAAAAACCGACATTGTGCTTTATGTCATGGCGTCAATGATGTTGAATCGTTTGACGTAAAGTTTATTGTACCAGATGAACTAGGGGATGATATTCTGTCAAACTTAGCAAATTTATCTAAAAGTGAGAAAATAGACCACATGGTGCTACGCTTTCCGTTCCAGGAAATTCCGCCTAAATATTTTGTTCCACGTCTGTGTATTCTTCACACGATTGCACAAAATAATTCACTTTGTCAGTCTTTTAACAATTCAGTCTATCGCTTTAAGAGGGGCAAAGCTTTTATTTATAGAAATTACTTTTGTACAGAAGAAACTATTCGAGATTTCACAAAATGTCTTGGTCATCTATATGAACGATTTCAACTCCTCCCAATTTCAGTGATGTTTTCATTCAACAAACTTAAACAAATAAGGGTAATAACAAAATTACCGAACTCCGAACAATCTTACAAAGGGAAAGTCAAAACTCATAATTATATAATTATATAAACAGACAAAATCAGTCAACAACCGGAAAACTGTGAAAACCGTTATGACTCTGACTTGGTACAGGCATTTCTAAAGAAATGGTGGGTTGAATCAGATTTTAAAGCGCCAAACCTCCCGCTCTCATTACGGTTCAAAGGTTCCGGCTGTCACACTTGCATGGATATGATAGAAAAGAGATATGTGATTACTGATCTAAAGAGGTATTGGCCGGGCCTTTAACTGACTGAAGTGTCTGGGTGGGTTTCTGCACCTCAAGCCCACAGCAGGGTGTCAAATATCAACTTTGATATTTGAATTATCTTTTGTGGAAGGAGGTCTCTATTAATATCCCATGAACAATATATTAAGGACGGCAAAGTTCTTGCCCTCTTGGGGATTCAATCAAAGATATTGCCCGGGACTTTAACTGATTTAAGTGCCTGGGTGGGTTTCCGCACCTCAAGCCCACAGCAGGGTGTCAAATATCAACTTTGACATGCAGTGAAGTACCATGCTCTGGGATATTCCCTACTCTACAAATAGCAACGTCATTCCCGAAATTTGCGTATTGATGGGTCATTCATGAAGACCTCCATAAAGGATTCCAATACAACTAAATGTAACCAAATTTGAGTTCCAAATAATCCTTACATATTTACCTGCAACTACCATTGTTTATACATTTCCATTTATTTTATTTTTTTCAAAATACAACAGAGCGAAATGAACTTTTTTCTTTAAAAAGGACTACTTTTGTATATGTTCTAAGCTCTGATTGGTGAATTAAATTGGTGATTTGACACCTTTAAATACACAATTTAAAAATAAATACATGCAGATAAAACATGTGACACGCACATGCGGGATTTAGATTTTGTTTATTTTTTCATAAAACTTACTGTTATATTTTTCTAATGGTCTATAATTACACTATTTTTAGATTGATGAGATGTCTTCATGTGAATCGGAATCTTATGACTTTATATTGCTTGACAAAACGCTGTCCAAAATATCTACCGGTTTAAAACGATATATTTACTGTATGCCCCGATGTCGATTTATTGTGTTGGCTATGCATTTACAGTTATTGGTCGCTAACAATCTTTAAAAGTACATTTTACTCTTATTCATTTTTGGGGTTTTGAGACATACCGCCTTATTGCTCGCTAGCTTAATGCTCGCTAGAAATTGCTCGCTAGCTTGAGCCTGGTTTGATAGTGTGGTATTTTGTATCAAATAAGCATTATTATATCGAACAGAAAAGAGGTAAAAACAATATGTGATTTTTCTTGTTCTAGGCAAACTTCTTAAAAGGTGGATCCCGTGGTGGAGTGCTTGTGGATCAGTATCCCCCTCCCCGTCATTAAAGACGGTTTCTTCGCTTTACACCACCTGTTTATAAAGAGGAAAGTAGCTATATGTATATTTGCATTTAGACATATTCTTACCGAACTGTAATCGTAAATTGCAGTTTCGGTCATGGCTACAACGTTAGCTGTGTTTTGGATTTCAATGGTGTGTAAACACTTCACTGCCTTAGGATTCAGAATAAAACTGAAGGGCCGAAGATGCACGTGACTTAAAAAGCTAAAAATCGTTCAGAGGGCGTGCGAAATTGCAAAGCCGATGAACAACTTTTCAGTTTCATTCTTCAAAGGAAATTACCGACTTTGATTGTTTTCTCTCGGCGACAGTAAATATACAGCGGGGTAACTTCAAAAAGCTTTTGAACAGTTTGTGAAGCCCTGTGTAAGGGGTAGCCAGGGATTGTATAATCACTAATATAATCACATGTTTTGCCACAGTAATCATTAATTTTTACCTACACGCGATACTCAAATAATCAGAAATTACTTTGGGAATCAGATAATCAGGAAAAATTACCCCTGTAAATACAATTATCACTTTTAAATTGCCAAACAATCTAATAATCAAAAACCATATTCACAGGCTCGTTTGTCGCTGCCTTTCAGTGTTCAGATTTAAGTTTTGATTGTCAGTGTAGAGATATTTCTTCTTTTTTTTTCGCACAAAACGCGTTTTTTTATTAAACTCTTCTAAATGTGGATAATCAATATATTATAAACCCTCTTAGTCTTCATGCCATATTGCATTTTTCATTTGTTTTCGCTACATTTCGTTTTGGAAAAATTTAATTTCGTTTCGTTTCGTTTCGTTTGATTTCGTTTCCTTTCGTTTCGTTTCGTTCGGTTTCGTTTCGTTTCGTTTGATTTCGTTTTGTTTCGTTCGGTTTCGTTTCGTTTCGTTTCGTTTCTATTTCGTTTCGCACTTTACAAGTACCCATTTTTCTTGTATTTCTTCTAATATTCAGAACAGAAAAGTAGATTTATTTTATTGATACAAGAATAGCAAAGTCTTATGCATATTAAAACGCTTTAGATCGCGGATCTAAAGGACATTTCAATAATATATTGTAATGCATAAGTTTTAACTGATATTAAATTAATATTACTTGTTTCGGTGTAGACCCATAAAACTAGCTTAACCCCGCCTCATTTTATTGAAGTGCCTGTAACAAGCCATGAAATAGAACGGTCATGTATTTGCCTCTTAGGAGTATCGGTTTTGTTTCTTTCTGCGATTTTTGATTTTTTGTTTTTGGAATTGTTTCGACTGTGCGGTATATTTTTATTGTATTTTTCTTCTCTTTATTCTAATATTCAGAACAGAACAGCAGATTTATTTTAATGATACAAGATAAGCCAAATCTTTTCTTTCTTAAAACGTTCCAGATCGGGGACATTCTAATACTACATAATAATGGCTATGTTTTTTTACTGACGCTATATTAAATGACTTGCATAGTTAATATAATATGTTTGTGGTTTAAGCATCGCGTGATATGATCGAAATTGAGGATCAACTTATATATAAATCTGATATCTACGGTTTTATTACAATGGCCTTCAAATATTTTGCATGCAATTAAATATATATATCATTTTAAAGATGCGCTATCCTATTGCATGCCTTCTCTTTGGGATTTAAAAAAACGATATAATTCACCTTACAAAAAACTCTGAAAAATAGCATATTAACGTAGCGTTGGTCGAACTTAAATTCTTATTTATTATTTTTTTTTACATAAATTTGTACATTGCTACAATAATGGTATTCAATGCAATTTCCACGATTTTATAGATGCAGAAAATGTGATTACTCTGTCATTATTGTAATATTAAGAAGAGTTTGAAGACCAAAAGGGTAATCAAAATCCATATATCGAAGAAGAACTGAAAACACAATGACCAAAAGAAAAAGTACAAAAAGGACAATCAACGATATAGAAAACATACATATAAAAATAAAGATCGAGTAATATGAACCCCACTAAAAACCGGTGGTGAATTCAGGACCGGGAAGTGTTTACGACAAGTGGAACATATTCGTGGTCATTTGTGACACAGATATTCCGTAACGGCCAACCAAGCCATGGTGGCGACCGTAAAACTGTCGAAATGATGAATTCAACTTAACCAACTTAATTTCTTTTAACTAAATGTCAACAAAATAAAAATAAAAAGTATATATACATGTACATCTATAATTTATAAATATTTTCATGCAAATGTTAAATTTTAATGAAGTAATTACTATTTGATGTGCTTACGTAACATTTACCAACATTACATGCAGGGATATATCGTTAGGGTTAGGGTGTTTAACGCCACTTTCAACAATATTTCAGTCATATCGTGGCGGTCAGTTCTATTGGTGAAGGAACCCGATGTAATCGGAGAAAACCACCGACCTGTCGCAAGTCACATGGGAGACTAACCGGAAAATAGTCTGGGGGTTTCGAGGAGATCTGCTCCATCGATTTCCTTCTGGAGATCAACTTGGTGATGTCCGAGAAAGGGCTGCGACTCGTCTATCGGGAGGCTACACACCGTCCATTGGATGATCGGTGCCATTATCGGAATCGGAACAGGGACAAGTTTTGCTTCTCTTGGGACACTTTCCTTTGGAGATATGGTCTGCGATTTCCTTTTTCCTGATGGCGACTCATCCATAGGAGATGGTGAATCATCCGGAGGAAGATTTCATACGGATTCATCCTTCGAATGATCATGAACCATGATGCATATCTATTGCAGATTTGGACAGGTCATGTTGTGCCTTTTCTCGTTTTTGCGACAGGCTTCGAATTAAGCGTTAGGTTTGCGTTGTTTTTCTTTTTATTTTGATGTGAAGTAGAACTTGAACTAGATGATTTTAACATAGAATCTGAAGCATATGTTGTCCCTGATGAGTATGTGGTAGTTTGAGAAGAATTGGTAACTTTTTTAGATGCAGTAATATATTTTTCTGTTGTCTTAACAGTCAGTCGTGTTGGTTTTTCTGCTTTTTAGCCGTGGCATGTCTGTTTCGGCTTCCACCGAGGTGAAAAAAGCTTTGGTCACGCTTGTGTATGGCTTTTGGGCAGTCGAATCTTTCACCATTGAGACGAATTTTCGTGCCTCAGGGTATGAAAAGCCCCTTTCAACTTTTATTGCCTGATTTTGTTTTGTTTTATGTAAAATTGACAGTTTTTAGAAGAGGCCATACGGGGTTCGCCACAATTTGTACACTTGTGATCATTTTCACAAGTGTAACCATCATGGCCCTCCTCCGAACACTTGAAACAAACGATTTTTCCTTTGCATTGGCTTTGTCCATATACAAATTTCTGACATTTGAAGCAACGTACAGGGTTTAGATCATATGGGTTTACCCTGACGTTATAATGGCCAATGCGAATGGTGATTGGAATATTGGGAGTGTTATAAGTTATTAGAAAGGTGTTTAAATTAACTTCTGGTCCTGTTTCTCTAGAAATGAACCACTTGGCATGTGCTATACCATGAGGTTCTAATTCCTTGTATAATTCAATATCAGTTAATTCAGATAAACCATCGTCTCTATAGCAGACCACCACGATATTACTGAAATATTGCTGAACGTGGCGTCAAACACCATCAAACAAACAATCAAAAACAAAAAAATATATAACGAATAATTCCACGAGTTGTTGAGAGTTCCCAGCGGCGAGGCGGAGATGCTGATGCCATTAATATCTTTGAGAGCTACCAAATTTAATGATTGTTGTTTTCTAAAACATTCAATGATCAAACTACCAAATCTGAATTTCGTTACATTCTTCACCTCTCCTGCACAACCTGATTGTTTTTTCTATGGTGACATCTTTTGTGATTGTTTTTTTGATTTGATGTTAAAACTATAAATTTTGACTTCTTCTATTATATTATTCCATTTCTTCGAAGGGCCCGAGTGGCTCAATGAGTTAGGTAGTTGGATTACCAAACAACTCATACAAGCCTACCACCAATACGGCGTGGGTTCGCGCCCGGTTTTCTAAATTACAAAAAAGGGTGCACTTGACTCACAGCCGCATGTGATAAAGTTTACCAGTTGCTTGCCCATGGTCGGTGGTTCTCTCTGGCTTCTTCCATCACTAAAACTGGTCGCCATGATATAACTGAAATATTGCTGGAAGCGGCGTTAAAACACCAAAAATCAAAAATCAAATCCATTTCTTCGATGATGTTAGAATTTGGTTTTGACACAAAACAGATGGCTCCATGGTGCCATATATAATAGTTCACCATCCTTGTCCTATCCACCACGGTGTACTCAGGTGCTCCCGAAGGGTAAGCAGTTGCTGCTCCACTAGTGACACTAGTCGTGCTAATGTAGTTACAAACGGTCCCAATCCCTTCGTATGTGCTCATGGAAAATAAGCCTCACTTGCAATATTTTCAGGGAGTGAAATGAAATTGTTGTTGACTGCTCTAGGTCGCAATGCTGCAAACTCTAAATGTTCTACTCTATATTACAAGATTGATAAATAGAAATAGCCGAGATAATACGTCAATTGTAAAGAGAAGAGTTCTATTATTCCAGTAAAATGGTCTGAACATTAGAGGAAATGCAAAGAATGTGCAAAAAGAAAACTAATAACTATGGTTGCATTCTTCTACATCTTTCACATATTGATCAAGAACATGTTGTTGTAGACGAGCTACAATTACTTATGGGGATAACTGATGTTTTGCTTAGAATTGTCATAGAAGATGCAGTAAGACTTGACCAACAAAAAGTGGGTTCAAACAGATCAAACAGTGCTAAAGAAGAGTTTCAAGATAGCAAAGGGTTAATCTGAATCCGCAAATCGAAGAACAGACCACACAATGGCCAAAAAAAAAGGACAAACAGCGATCTACAAAACACACACATAAAACTAAAGGTAGAGTAACACGAGCCCCACTAATATCCGGGGGTGAACTCAGGTGCTCCGGTACAGGAAGGGTAGGCAGTTCCTAAAAAAATCTACATTTGTTAGTGAAAAACATAACTACCAGTATGGGTCTCGTTAATATTAGGAGTATGTCATTGAAATAGTGTTAGTCATTTTAGTACAATACAATTAAGATTGATCAATGGATACTAACAGATGTTGAGAGTTATTTCATGAGTGTTACTAATATTAGACTTGTTTGTTTACTTCCTATCGTAGCATATACGTATGTATGTCGTTTTTGACCCACGTTTTGGTATAATCTAAATTGTTTTTTGTTTCAATATTATATATGGATTATTCAATGCATCCTCGTGTTAGAAATACACATCGGTCGGAATTAGTACACAGTATCCAAAGTTGTGGAATTCATTTCCAGATTTGGGAAGGGCGCAAAAAAGATGGTTTTGGAGATTCTTTTAAAAATATTGAATGGACTATTCTTAATGGATCTAACATGAAAAATATGCTTAAAGACTAACCGGATGTTCTGGAAGGAAAGTAAATGCTTGAACGACTTCTTATTTTTTAAACAAAATCTAAAGTCATCAAACTCTGGAGGGACCTTTACCAGTTTTATGCAATAATGAAAAATATAAAACCTCCTACGGGTGAATATATTCAATCCTTTCAGGAGCGGACAAAATAATGGGTTAACGCCTAAGGATATTTTCTGGTCAAAGAGTAGAACAGTTCAATGACGACATCAACATGATTTAATATCAGACATCTAACAACAACGATGCAACTGCAGAGGCAATGAAGGTCGTATTCAGAAAGCACCTTTTGGCACAAACAATGCCAAAGAATCAAAATTTTTTATATCAGAAACTCAATGTGAAATTTTGACTTAAAGTGGAAAAACGTTTTTAAAAGTCAATAGTTAAAATAAATAGAATAAAATAGTATGTAGTTATTTACATGTAGCTACATTGTTGTCATGTCCGTTACGATTTCGTCAAAAAACAAAAAACCATGCTCGGTTCGTCTTTGCCTCCAGTTGTTTGTAGTAGGACGCATGTCTTGCTTACGTAATGTGTGTGTCTGCTTGCGCATAGTAAAGTCCAACACATATTGTGTTGTGTTTTTTTTTCGTTTGTCTTCTTCTTGTGCACCCAATGTTGTCTCTGATTGTCCTTTTTTATTACCCCTTCGGTATTCTCTAACATTTATTTTTCCTGTGTCTTGTGTACCCAATGTTGCCAGTTTCTCTGGATTGTTCTTTTTTATTACCCCTTCGGTATTCTCTAACATTTATTTTTCCTGTGTCTTGAGTACCCTATGTTGCCAGTTTCTCTGGATTATCCTTTGTCATTACCCCTTCGGTATTATCTAACATTTATTTGTCCTGTGTCTTGTGTACCCAATGTTGCCAGTTTCTCTGGATTGTCCTTTTTCATTACCCCTTCAGTATTCTCTAACATTCTTTTGTCCTGTGTCTTGTGTACCCTATGTTGCCAGTTTCTCTGGATTGTCCTTTTTCATTACCCCTTCGATATTCTCTTACATTTATTTGTCCTGTGTCTTGTGTACCCAATGTTGCCAGTTTCTCTGGATTGTCCTTTTTCATTACCCCTTCGGTATTCTCTAGCATTTATTTGTCCTGTGTCTTGTTTAACATTTGTTGCCAGTTTCTCTCTGGATTGTCCTTTTTCATTACCCCTTCGGTATTCACTAACATTTATTTGTCCTGTGTCTTGTGTACCCAATGTTGCCAGTTTCTCTGGATTATCCTTTGTCATTACCCCTTCGGTATTATCTAACATTTATTTGTCATGTGTCTTGTGTACCCAATGTTGCCAGAATGTCTGGATTATCCTTTGTCATTACCCCTTCGGTATTCACTGACATTTATTTGTCCTGTGTCTTGTGTACCCTATGTTGCCAGTTTCTCTGGATTGTCCTTTTTCATTACCCCTTCGGTATTCTCTAACATTTATTTGTCTGTGTCTTGTCTACCCAATGTTGCCAGTTTTTCTAGATTGTCCTTTTTCATTACCCCTTCGGTATTCTCCAGCATTTATTTGTCCTGTGTCCTGTGTACCATATGCTGCCAGTTTCTCTGGAATGTCCTTTTCATAGCGTCGTCGGTTTTCTCTAACATGTATTTGTCATGTGTCTTGTGCACCCTATGTTACCAGTTTCTCTGGATTGTCCTTTTTTATTGCCCCTTCGGTCTTCTATAACATTTATTTGTCCTGTGTCTTGTGTACCCTATGTTGCCAGTTTCTCTGGATTGTCCTTTTTCATTACCCCTTCGGTATTCTCTAACATTTATTTGTCCTGTGTCTTGTGTACCCAATGCTGCCAGTTTATCTGGATTGTCCTTTTTCATTACCCCTTCGGTATTCTCTAACATTTATTTGTCCTGTGTCTTGTGTACCCAATGTTGCCAGTTTCTCTGGATTGTCCTTTTTCATTACCCCTTCGGTATTCTCCAACATTTATTTGTCCTGTGTCTTGTGTACCATATTTTGCCAGTTTCTCTGGATTGTCAATTTTAATAGCCCCGTCGCTATTCCCTAACATGCATGTGTAAGGCATATTTTTTTCCGGTTGAAATTGTATCCGGTGGAAAGAATTTAATATTAAATTTTATGTTACGGTAAATATTTTATAATAAAAATACTTTCCATTGTCTTCTTCTTGTGCACCCAATGTTGTCTCTCGATTGTCCTTTTTTATTATCCCTTCGGTATTCTCTAACATTTATTTGTCCCGTGTCTTGTGTACCCAATGTTGCCAGTTTCTCTGAATTGTCATTTTTCATTACCCCTTCTGTATTCTCTAACATTTATTTGTCCTGTGTCTTGTGTACCCAATGTTGCCAGTTTCTCTGAATTGTCCTTTTTCATTACCCCTTCTGTACTCTCTAACATTTATTTGTCCTGTGTCTTGTGTACCCAATGTTGCCAGTTTCTCTTGATTGTCCTTTTGTATTGCCCCATCGGTATTCTCTAACATGTATTTGTCCTATGTCTTGTGTACACTATGTTGCCAGTTTCTCTGGATTGTTATTTTTCATTACCCCTTCGGTATTATCTAACATTTATTTGTCTTGTGTACCCAATGATGCCAGTTTCTCTGGATTGTTCTTTTTCATTACCCCTTCGGGATTCTCTAACATTTTTTTGTCCTGTGTCTTGTGTACCCAATGTTGCCAGTTTCTCTGGATTGTCCTTTTTCATTACCCTTCAGTATTCTCTAACATTCATTTGTCCTGTGTCTTGTGTACCCTATGTTGCCAGTTTCTCTGGATTGTCCTTTTTCATTACCCCTTCGGTATTCACTAACATTTATTTGTCCCGTGTCTTGTGTACCCAATGTTGCCAGTTTCTCTTGATTGTCCCTTTTTTTTACCCCTTCGGTATTCTCTAACATTTATTTGTCTTGTGTACCCAATGTTGCCAGTTTCTCTGTATTGTTCTTTTTCATTACCCCTTCGGGATTCTCTAACAATTTTTTGTCCTGTGTCTTGTGTACCCAATGTTGCCAGTTTCTCTGGATTGTCCTTTTTCATTACCCTTCAGTATTCTCTAACATTCATTTGTCCTGTGTCTTGTGTACCCTATGTTGCCAGTTTCTCTGGATTGTCCTTTTTCATTACCCCTTCGGTATTCTCCAGCATTTATTTGTCCTGTGTCTTGTGTACCCAATGTTGCCGGTTTCTCTGGATTGTCCTTTTTCATTACCCCTTCGGTATTCTCTAGCATTTATTTGTCCTGAGTCTTGTTTAACATTTGTTGCCAGTTTCTCTCTGGATTGTCCTTTTTCATTACCCCTTCGGTATTCACTAACATTTATTTGTCCTGTGTCTTGTGTACCAAATGTTGCCAGTTTCTCTGGATTGTCCTTTTTCATTACCCCTTCGGTATTCTCCAGCATTTATTTGTCCTGTGTCATGGTTACCATATTTTGCCAGTTTCTCTGGATTGTCTTTTCTTAGCCCCGTCGATATTCTCTAACATTTATTTGTCCTGTGTCTTGTGTACCCTATGTTGCCAGTTTCTCTGGATTGTCATTTTTCATTACCCCTTCGGTATTCTCTAACATTTTTTTGTCCTGTGTCTTGTGTACCCAATGTTGCCAGTTTCTCTGGATTGTCCTTTTTCATTACCCATTCGGTATTCTCTAACATGTATTTGTCCTGTGTCTTGTGTACCCTATGTTGCCAGTTTCTCTGGATTGTCCTTTTTCACTACCCCTTCGGTATTCTCTAATATGTATTTGTCCTGTGTCTTGTTTACCCTATGTTGCCAGTTTCTCTGGATTGTCCTTTTGCATTACCCCTTCGGTATTTTCTATCATTTATTTGTCCTGTGTCTTGTGTACCCAATTTTGCCAGTTTCTCTGGATTGTCCTTTTTCATTTCCCCTTCGGTATTCTCCAACATTTATTTGTCCTGTGTCTTGTGTACCCAATGTTGCCAGTTTCTCTTGATTGTCCTTTTTCATTACCCCTTCGGTATTCCCTAACATGTATTTGTCCTGTGTCTTGTGTACCCTATGTTGCCAGTTTCTCTGGATTGTCCTTTTTCATTACCCCTTCTGTATTCTCTAACATTTTTTTGTCCTGTGTCTTGTGTACCCAATGTTGCCAGTTTCTCTGGATTGTCCTTTTTCATTACCCCTTCGGTATTCTCCAGCATTTATTTGTCCTGTGTCATGGTTACCATATTTGGCCAGTTTCTCTGGATTGTCTTTTCTTAGCCCCATCGATATTCTCTAACATTTATTTGTCCTGTGTCTTGTGTACCCTATGTTGCCAGTTTCTCTGGATTGTCATTTTTCATTACCCCTTCGGTATTCTCTAACATTTATTTGTCCTGTGTCTTGTGTACCCAATGTTGCCAGTTTCTCTGGATTGTCCTTTTTCATTACCCATTCGGTATTCTCCAACATTTATTTGTCCTGTGTCTTGTGTACCATATTTTGCCAGTTTCTCTGGATTGTCAATTTGAATAGCCCCGTCTCTATTCTCTAACATGCATGTGTAAGGCATATTTTTTTCCGGTTGAAATTGTATCCGGTGGAAAGAATTATAAATTAAATTTTATGTTACGGTAAATATTTTATAATAAAAATACTTTCCATTGTCTTCTTCTTGTGCACCCAATGTTGTCTCTCGATTGTCCTTTTTTATTATCCCTTCGGTATTCTCTAACATTTATTTGTCCTGTTTCTTGTGTACCCAATGTTGCCAGTTTCTCTTGATTGTCCTTTTTCATTACCCCTTCGGTATTCCCTAACATGTATTTGTCCTGTGTCTTGTGTACCCTATGTTGCCAGTTTCTCTGGATTGTCCTTTTTCATTACCCCTTCGGTATTCACTAACATGTATTTGTCCTGTGTCTTGTGTACCCAATGTTGCCAGTTTCTCTGGATTATCCTTTGTCATTACCCCTTCGGTATTATCTAACATTTATTTGTCATGTGTCTTGTGTACCCAATGTTGCCAGAATGTCTGGATTATCCTTTGTCATTACCCCTTCGGTATTCACTGACATTTATTTGTCCTGTGTCTTGTGTACCCTATGTTGCCAGTTTCTCTGGATTGTCCTTTTTCATTACCCCTTCGGTATTCTCTAACATTTATTTGTCTGTGTCTTGTCTACCCAATGTTGCCAGTTTTTCTAGATTGTCCTTTTTCATTACCCCTTCGGTATTCTCCAGCATTTATTTGTCCTGTGTCCTGTGTACCATATGCTGCCAGTTTCTCTGGAATGTCCTTTTCATAGCGTCGTCGGTTTTCTCTAACATGTATTTGTCATGTGTCTTGTGCACCCTATGTTACCAGTTTCTCTGGATTGTCCTTTTTTATTGCCCCTTCGGTCTTCTATAACATTTATTTGTCCTGTGTCTTGTGTACCCTATGTTGCCAGTTTCTCTGGATTGTCCTTTTTCATTACCCCTTCGGTATTCTCTAACATTTATTTGTCCTGTGTCTTGTGTACCCAATGCTGCCAGTTTATCTGGATTGTCCTTTTTCATTACCCCTTCGGTATTCTCTAACATTTATTTGTCCTGTGTCTTGTGTACCCAATGTTGCCAGTTTCTCTGGATTGTCCTTTTTCATTACCCCTTCGGTATTCTCCAACATTTATTTGTCCTGTGTCTTGTGTACCATATTTTGCCAGTTTCTCTGGATTGTCAATTTTAATAGCCCCGTCGCTATTCCCTAACATGCATGTGTAAGGCATATTTTTTTCCGGTTGAAATTGTATCCGGTGGAAAGAATTTAATATTAAATTTTATGTTACGGTAAATATTTTATAATAAAAATACTTTCCATTGTCTTCTTCTTGTGCACCCAATGTTGTCTCTCGATTGTCCTTTTTTATTATCCCTTCGGTATTCTCTAACATTTATTTGTCCCGTGTCTTGTGTACCCAATGTTGCCAGTTTCTCTGAATTGTCATTTTTCATTACCCCTTCTGTATTCTCTAACATTTATTTGTCCTGTGTCTTGTGTACCCAATGTTGCCAGTTTCTCTGAATTGTCCTTTTTCATTACCCCTTCTGTACTCTCTAACATTTATTTGTCCTGTGTCTTGTGTACCCAATGTTGCCAGTTTCTCTTGATTGTCCTTTTGTATTGCCCCATCGGTATTCTCTAACATGTATTTGTCCTATGTCTTGTGTACACTATGTTGCCAGTTTCTCTGGATTGTTATTTTTCATTACCCCTTCGGTATTATCTAACATTTATTTGTCTTGTGTACCCAATGATGCCAGTTTCTCTGGATTGTTCTTTTTCATTACCCCTTCGGGATTCTCTAACATTTTTTTGTCCTGTGTCTTGTGTACCCAATGTTGCCAGTTTCTCTGGATTGTCCTTTTTCATTACCCTTCAGTATTCTCTAACATTCATTTGTCCTGTGTCTTGTGTACCCTATGTTGCCAGTTTCTCTGGATTGTCCTTTTTCATTACCCCTTCGGTATTCACTAACATTTATTTGTCCCGTGTCTTGTGTACCCAATGTTGCCAGTTTCTCTTGATTGTCCCTTTTTTTTACCCCTTCGGTATTCTCTAACATTTATTTGTCTTGTGTACCCAATGTTGCCAGTTTCTCTGTATTGTTCTTTTTCATTACCCCTTCGGGATTCTCTAACAATTTTTTGTCCTGTGTCTTGTGTACCCAATGTTGCCAGTTTCTCTGGATTGTCCTTTTTCATTACCCTTCAGTATTCTCTAACATTCATTTGTCCTGTGTCTTGTGTACCCTATGTTGCCAGTTTCTCTGGATTGTCCTTTTTCATTACCCCTTCGGTATTCTCCAGCATTTATTTGTCCTGTGTCTTGTGTACCCAATGTTGCCGGTTTCTCTGGATTGTCCTTTTTCATTACCCCTTCGGTATTCTCTAGCATTTATTTGTCCTGAGTCTTGTTTAACATTTGTTGCCAGTTTCTCTCTGGATTGTCCTTTTTCATTACCCCTTCGGTATTCACTAACATTTATTTGTCCTGTGTCTTGTGTACCAAATGTTGCCAGTTTCTCTGGATTGTCCTTTTTCATTACCCCTTCGGTATTCTCCAGCATTTATTTGTCCTGTGTCATGGTTACCATATTTTGCCAGTTTCTCTGGATTGTCTTTTCTTAGCCCCGTCGATATTCTCTAACATTTATTTGTCCTGTGTCTTGTGTACCCTATGTTGCCAGTTTCTCTGGATTGTCATTTTTCATTACCCCTTCGGTATTCTCTAACATTTTTTTGTCCTGTGTCTTGTGTACCCAATGTTGCCAGTTTCTCTGGATTGTCCTTTTTCATTACCCATTCGGTATTCTCTAACATGTATTTGTCCTGTGTCTTGTGTACCCTATGTTGCCAGTTTCTCTGGATTGTCCTTTTTCACTACCCCTTCGGTATTCTCTAATATGTATTTGTCCTGTGTCTTGTTTACCCTATGTTGCCAGTTTCTCTGGATTGTCCTTTTGCATTACCCCTTCGGTATTTTCTATCATTTATTTGTCCTGTGTCTTGTGTACCCAATTTTGCCAGTTTCTCTGGATTGTCCTTTTTCATTTCCCCTTCGGTATTCTCCAACATTTATTTGTCCTGTGTCTTGTGTACCCAATGTTGCCAGTTTCTCTTGATTGTCCTTTTTCATTACCCCTTCGGTATTCCCTAACATGTATTTGTCCTGTGTCTTGTGTACCCTATGTTGCCAGTTTCTCTGGATTGTCCTTTTTCATTACCCCTTCTGTATTCTCTAACATTTTTTTGTCCTGTGTCTTGTGTACCCAATGTTGCCAGTTTCTCTGGATTGTCCTTTTTCATTACCCCTTCGGTATTCTCCAGCATTTATTTGTCCTGTGTCATGGTTACCATATTTGGCCAGTTTCTCTGGATTGTCTTTTCTTAGCCCCATCGATATTCTCTAACATTTATTTGTCCTGTGTCTTGTGTACCCTATGTTGCCAGTTTCTCTGGATTGTCATTTTTCATTACCCCTTCGGTATTCTCTAACATTTATTTGTCCTGTGTCTTGTGTACCCAATGTTGCCAGTTTCTCTGGATTGTCCTTTTTCATTACCCATTCGGTATTCTCCAACATTTATTTGTCCTGTGTCTTGTGTACCATATTTTGCCAGTTTCTCTGGATTGTCAATTTGAATAGCCCCGTCTCTATTCTCTAACATGCATGTGTAAGGCATATTTTTTTCCGGTTGAAATTGTATCCGGTGGAAAGAATTATAAATTAAATTTTATGTTACGGTAAATATTTTATAATAAAAATACTTTCCATTGTCTTCTTCTTGTGCACCCAATGTTGTCTCTCGATTGTCCTTTTTTATTATCCCTTCGGTATTCTCTAACATTTATTTGTCCTGTTTCTTGTGTACCCAATGTTGCCAGTTTCTCTTGATTGTCCTTTTTCATTACCCCTTCGGTATTCCCTAACATGTATTTGTCCTGTGTCTTGTGTACCCTATGTTGCCAGTTTCTCTGGATTGTCCTTTTTCATTACCCCTTCGGTATTCACTAACATGTATTTGTCCTGTGTCTTGTGTACCCAATGTTGCCAGTTTCTCTGGATTATCCTTTGTCATTACCCCTTCGGTATTATCTAACATTTATTTGTCATGTGTCTTGTGTACCCAATGTTGCCAGAATGTCTGGATTATCCTTTGTCATTACCCCTTCGGTATTCACTGACATTTATTTGTCCTGTGTCTTGTGTACCCTATGTTGCCAGTTTCTCTGGATTGTCCTTTTTCATTACCCCTTCGGTATTCTCTAACATTTATTTGTCTGTGTCTTGTCTACCCAATGTTGCCAGTTTTTCTAGATTGTCCTTTTTCATTACCCCTTCGGTATTCTCCAGCATTTATTTGTCCTGTGTCCTGTGTACCATATGCTGCCAGTTTCTCTGGAATGTCCTTTTCATAGCGTCGTCGGTTTTCTCTAACATGTATTTGTCATGTGTCTTGTGCACCCTATGTTACCAGTTTCTCTGGATTGTCCTTTTTTATTGCCCCTTCGGTCTTCTATAACATTTATTTGTCCTGTGTCTTGTGTACCCTATGTTGCCAGTTTCTCTGGATTGTCCTTTTTCATTACCCCTTCGGTATTCTCTAACATTTATTTGTCCTGTGTCTTGTGTACCCAATGCTGCCAGTTTATCTGGATTGTCCTTTTTCATTACCCCTTCGGTATTCTCTAACATTTATTTGTCCTGTGTCTTGTGTACCCAATGTTGCCAGTTTCTCTGGATTGTCCTTTTTCATTACCCCTTCGGTATTCTCCAACATTTATTTGTCCTGTGTCTTGTGTACCATATTTTGCCAGTTTCTCTGGATTGTCAATTTTAATAGCCCCGTCGCTATTCCCTAACATGCATGTGTAAGGCATATTTTTTTCCGGTTGAAATTGTATCCGGTGGAAAGAATTTAATATTAAATTTTATGTTACGGTAAATATTTTATAATAAAAATACTTTCCATTGTCTTCTTCTTGTGCACCCAATGTTGTCTCTCGATTGTCCTTTTTTATTATCCCTTCGGTATTCTCTAACATTTATTTGTCCCGTGTCTTGTGTACCCAATGTTGCCAGTTTCTCTGAATTGTCATTTTTCATTACCCCTTCTGTATTCTCTAACATTTATTTGTCCTGTGTCTTGTGTACCCAATGTTGCCAGTTTCTCTGAATTGTCCTTTTTCATTACCCCTTCTGTACTCTCTAACATTTATTTGTCCTGTGTCTTGTGTACCCAATGTTGCCAGTTTCTCTTGATTGTCCTTTTGTATTGCCCCATCGGTATTCTCTAACATGTATTTGTCCTATGTCTTGTGTACACTATGTTGCCAGTTTCTCTGGATTGTTATTTTTCATTACCCCTTCGGTATTATCTAACATTTATTTGTCTTGTGTACCCAATGATGCCAGTTTCTCTGGATTGTTCTTTTTCATTACCCCTTCGGGATTCTCTAACATTTTTTTGTCCTGTGTCTTGTGTACCCAATGTTGCCAGTTTCTCTGGATTGTCCTTTTTCATTACCCTTCAGTATTCTCTAACATTCATTTGTCCTGTGTCTTGTGTACCCTATGTTGCCAGTTTCTCTGGATTGTCCTTTTTCATTACCCCTTCGGTATTCACTAACATTTATTTGTCCCGTGTCTTGTGTACCCAATGTTGCCAGTTTCTCTTGATTGTCCCTTTTTTTTACCCCTTCGGTATTCTCTAACATTTATTTGTCTTGTGTACCCAATGTTGCCAGTTTCTCTGTATTGTTCTTTTTCATTACCCCTTCGGGATTCTCTAACAATTTTTTGTCCTGTGTCTTGTGTACCCAATGTTGCCAGTTTCTCTGGATTGTCCTTTTTCATTACCCTTCAGTATTCTCTAACATTCATTTGTCCTGTGTCTTGTGTACCCTATGTTGCCAGTTTCTCTGGATTGTCCTTTTTCATTACCCCTTCGGTATTCTCCAGCATTTATTTGTCCTGTGTCTTGTGTACCCAATGTTGCCGGTTTCTCTGGATTGTCCTTTTTCATTACCCCTTCGGTATTCTCTAGCATTTATTTGTCCTGAGTCTTGTTTAACATTTGTTGCCAGTTTCTCTCTGGATTGTCCTTTTTCATTACCCCTTCGGTATTCACTAACATTTATTTGTCCTGTGTCTTGTGTACCAAATGTTGCCAGTTTCTCTGGATTGTCCTTTTTCATTACCCCTTCGGTATTCTCCAGCATTTATTTGTCCTGTGTCATGGTTACCATATTTTGCCAGTTTCTCTGGATTGTCTTTTCTTAGCCCCGTCGATATTCTCTAACATTTATTTGTCCTGTGTCTTGTGTACCCTATGTTGCCAGTTTCTCTGGATTGTCATTTTTCATTACCCCTTCGGTATTCTCTAACATTTTTTTGTCCTGTGTCTTGTGTACCCAATGTTGCCAGTTTCTCTGGATTGTCCTTTTTCATTACCCATTCGGTATTCTCTAACATGTATTTGTCCTGTGTCTTGTGTACCCTATGTTGCCAGTTTCTCTGGATTGTCCTTTTTCACTACCCCTTCGGTATTCTCTAATATGTATTTGTCCTGTGTCTTGTTTACCCTATGTTGCCAGTTTCTCTGGATTGTCCTTTTGCATTACCCCTTCGGTATTTTCTATCATTTATTTGTCCTGTGTCTTGTGTACCCAATTTTGCCAGTTTCTCTGGATTGTCCTTTTTCATTTCCCCTTCGGTATTCTCCAACATTTATTTGTCCTGTGTCTTGTGTACCCAATGTTGCCAGTTTCTCTTGATTGTCCTTTTTCATTACCCCTTCGGTATTCCCTAACATGTATTTGTCCTGTGTCTTGTGTACCCTATGTTGCCAGTTTCTCTGGATTGTCCTTTTTCATTACCCCTTCTGTATTCTCTAACATTTTTTTGTCCTGTGTCTTGTGTACCCAATGTTGCCAGTTTCTCTGGATTGTCCTTTTTCATTACCCCTTCGGTATTCTCCAGCATTTATTTGTCCTGTGTCATGGTTACCATATTTGGCCAGTTTCTCTGGATTGTCTTTTCTTAGCCCCATCGATATTCTCTAACATTTATTTGTCCTGTGTCTTGTGTACCCTATGTTGCCAGTTTCTCTGGATTGTCATTTTTCATTACCCCTTCGGTATTCTCTAACATTTATTTGTCCTGTGTCTTGTGTACCCAATGTTGCCAGTTTCTCTGGATTGTCCTTTTTCATTACCCATTCGGTATTCTCCAACATTTATTTGTCCTGTGTCTTGTGTACCATATTTTGCCAGTTTCTCTGGATTGTCAATTTGAATAGCCCCGTCTCTATTCTCTAACATGCATGTGTAAGGCATATTTTTTTCCGGTTGAAATTGTATCCGGTGGAAAGAATTATAAATTAAATTTTATGTTACGGTAAATATTTTATAATAAAAATACTTTCCATTGTCTTCTTCTTGTGCACCCAATGTTGTCTCTCGATTGTCCTTTTTTATTATCCCTTCGGTATTCTCTAACATTTATTTGTCCTGTTTCTTGTGTACCCAATGTTGCCAGTTTCTCTTGATTGTCCTTTTTCATTACCCCTTCGGTATTCCCTAACATGTATTTGTCCTGTGTCTTGTGTACCCTATGTTGCCAGTTTCTCTGGATTGTCCTTTTTCATTACCCCTTCGGTATTCACTAACATGTATTTGTCCTGTGTCTTGTGTACCCTATGTTGCCAGTTTCTCTGGATTGTCCTTTTTCACTACCCCTTCGGTATTCTCTAACATTTATTTGTCCTGTGTCTTGTGTACCCTATGTTGCCAGTTTATCTGGATTGTCCTTTTTCATTACCCCTTCGGTATTCTCTAACATTTATTTGTCCTGTGTCTTGTGTACCCAATGCTGCCAGTTTATCTGGATTGTCCTTTTTCATTACCCCTTCGGTATTCTCTAACATTTATTTGTCCTGTGTCTTGTGTACCAAATGTTGCCAGTTTCTCTGGATTGTCCTTTTTCATTACCCCTTCGGTATTCTCCAGCATTTATTTGTCCTGTGTCATGGTTACCATATTTTGCCAGTTTCTCTGGATTGTCTTTTCTTAGCCCCGTCGATATTCTCTAACATTTATTTGTCCTGTGTCTTGTGTACCCTATGTTGCCAGTTTCTCTGGATTGTCATTTTTCATTACTCCTTCGGTATTCTCTAACATTTTTTTGTCCTGTGTCTTGTGTACCCAATGTTGCCAGTTTCTCTGGATTGTCCTTTTTCACTACCCCTTCGGTATTCTCTAATATGTATTTGTCCTGTGTCTTGTTTACCCTATGTTGCCAGTTTCTCTGGATTGTCCTTTTGCATTACCCCTTCGGTATTTTCTATCATTTATTTGTCCTGTGTCTTGTGTACCCAATTTTGCCAGTTTCTCTGGATTGTCCTTTTTCATTTCCCCTTCGGTATTCTCCAACATTTATTTGTCCTGTGTCTTGTGTACCCAATGTTGCCAGTTTCTCTTGATTGTCCTTTTTCATTACCCCTTCGGTATTCCCTAACATGTATTTGTCCTGTGTCTTGTGTACCCTATGTTGCCAGTTTCTCTGGATTGTCCTTTTTCATTACCCCTTCTGTATTCTCTAACATTTTTTTGTCCTGTGTCTTGTGTACCCAATGTTGCCAGTTTCTCTGGATTGTCCTTTTTCATTACCCCTTCGGTATTCTCCAGCATTTATTTGTCCTGTGTCATGGTTACCATATTTGGCCAGTTTCTCTGGATTGTCTTTTCTTAGCCCCATCGATATTCTCTAACATTTATTTGTCCTGTGTCTTGTGTACCCTATGTTGCCAGTTTCTCTGGATTGTCATTTTTCATTACCCCTTCGGTATTCTCTAACATTTATTTGTCCTGTGTCTTGTGTACCCAATGTTGCCAGTTTCTCTGGATTGTCCTTTTTCATTACCCATTCGGTATTCTCCAACATTTATTTGTCCTGTGTCTTGTGTACCATATTTTGCCAGTTTCTCTGGATTGTCAATTTGAATAGCCCCGTCTCTATTCTCTAACATGCATGTGTAAGGCATATTTTTTTCCGGTTGAAATTGTATTCGGTGGAAAGAATTATAAATTAAATTTTATGTTACGGTAAATATTTTATAATAAAAATACTTTCCATTGTCTTCTTCTTGTGCACCCAATGTTGTCTCTCGATTGTCCTTTTTTATTATCCCTTCGGTATTCTCTAACATTTATTTGTCCTGTTTCTTGTGTACCCAATGTTGCCAGTTTCTCTTGATTGTCCTTTTTCATTACCCCTTCGGTATTCCCTAACATGTATTTGTCCTGTGTCTTGTGTACCCTATGTTGCCAGTTTCTCTGGATTGTCCTTTTTCATTACCCCTTCTGTATTCTCTAACATTTTTTTGTCCTGTGTCTTGTGTACCCAATGTTGCCAGTTTCTCTGGATTGTCCTTTTTCATTACCCCTTCGGTATTCTCCAGCATTTATTTGTCCTGTGTCATGGTTACCATATTTGGCCAGTTTCTCTGGATTGTCTTTTCTTAGCCCCATCGATATTCTCTAACATTTATTTGTCCTGTGTCTTGTGTTCCCTATTTTGCCAGTTTCTCTGGATTGTCATTTTTCATTACCCCTTCGGTATTCTCTAACATTTATTTGTCCTGTGTCTTGTGTACCCAATGTTGCCAGTTTCTCTGGATTGTCCTTTTTCATTACCCATTCGGTATTCTCCAACATTTATTTGTCCTGTGTCTTGTGTACCATATTTTTCCAGTTTCTCTGGATTGTCAATTTGAATAGCCCCGTCTCTATTCTCTAACATGCATGTGTAAGGCATATTTTTTTCCGGTTGAAATTGTATCCGGTGGAAAGAATTATAAATTAAATTTTATGTTACGGTAAATATTTTATAATAAAAATACTTTCCATTGTCTTCTTCTTGTGCACCCAATGTTGTCTCTCGATTGTTCTTTTTTATTACCCCTTCGGTATTCTCTAACATTTATTTTTCCTGTGTCTTGAGTACCCAATGTTGCCAGTTTCTCTGGATTGTCCTTTGTCATTACCCCTTCGGTATTATCTAACATTATTTGTCCTGTGTCTTGTGTACCCAATGTTGCCAGAATGTCTGGATTGTCCTTTTTCATTACCCCTTCGGTATTCACTAACATGTATTTGTCCTGTGTCTTGTGTACCCTATGTTGCCAGTTTCTCTGGATTGTCCTTTTTCACTACCCCTTCGGTATTCTCTAACATTTATTTGTCCTGTGTCTTGTGTACCCTATGTTGCCAGTTTATCTGGATTGTCCTTTTTCATTACCCCTTCGGTATTCTCTAACATTTATTTGTCCTGTGTCTTGTGTACCCAATGCTGCCAGTTTATCTGGATTGTCCTTTTTCATTACCCCTTCGGTATTCTCTAACATTTATTTGTCCTGTGTCTTGTGTACCAAATGTTGCCAGTTTCTCTGGATTGTCCTTTTTCATTACCCCTTCGGTATTCTCCAGCATTTATTTGTCCTGTGTCATGGTTACCATATTTTGCCAGTTTCTCTGGATTGTCTTTTCTTAGCCCCGTCGATATTCTCTAACATTTATTTGTCCTGTGTCTTGTGTACCCTATGTTGCCAGTTTCTCTGGATTGTCATTTTTCATTACCCCTTCGGTATTCTCTAACATTTTTTTGTCCTGTGTCTTGTGTACCCAATGTTGCCAGTTTCTCTGGATTGTCCTTTTTCACTACCCCTTCGGTATTCTCTAATATGTATTTGTCCTGTGTCTTGTTTACCCTATGTTGCCAGTTTCTCTGGATTGTCCTTTTGCATTACCCCTTCGGTATTTTCTATCATTTATTTGTCCTGTGTCTTGTGTACCCAATTTTGCCAGTTTCTCTGGATTGTCCTTTTTCATTTCCCCTTCGGTATTCTCCAACATTTATTTGTCCTGTGTCTTGTGTACCCAATGTTGCCAGTTTCTCTTGATTGTCCTTTTTCATTACCCCTTCGGTATTCCCTAACATGTATTTGTCCTGTGTCTTGTGTACCCTATGTTGCCAGTTTCTCTGGATTGTCCTTTTTCATTACCCCTTCTGTATTCTCTAACATTTTTTTGTCCTGTGTCTTGTGTACCCAATGTTGCCAGTTTCTCTGGATTGTCCTTTTTCATTACCCCTTCGGTATTCTCCAGCATTTATTTGTCCTGTGTCATGGTTACCATATTTGGCCAGTTTCTCTGGATTGTCTTTTCTTAGCCCCATCGATATTCTCTAACATTTATTTGTCCTGTGTCTTGTGTACCCTATGTTGCCAGTTTCTCTGGATTGTCATTTTTCATTACCCCTTCGGTATTCTCTAACATTTATTTGTCCTGTGTCTTGTGTACCCAATGTTGCCAGTTTCTCTGGATTGTCCTTTTTCATTACCCATTCGGTATTCTCCAACATTTATTTGTCCTGTGTCTTGTGTACCATATTTTGCCAGTTTCTCTGGATTGTCAATTTGAATAGCCCCGTCTCTATTCTCTAACATGCATGTGTAAGGCATATTTTTTTCCGGTTGAAATTGTATTCGGTGGAAAGAATTATAAATTAAATTTTATGTTACGGTAAATATTTTATAATAAAAATACTTTCCATTGTCTTCTTCTTGTGCACCCAATGTTGTCTCTCGATTGTCCTTTTTTATTATCCCTTCGGTATTCTCTAACATTTATTTGTCCTGTTTCTTGTGTACCCAATGTTGCCAGTTTCTCTTGATTGTCCTTTTTCATTACCCCTTCGGTATTCCCTAACATGTATTTGTCCTGTGTCTTGTGTACCCTATGTTGCCAGTTTCTCTGGATTGTCCTTTTTCATTACCCCTTCTGTATTCTCTAACATTTTTTTGTCCTGTGTCTTGTGTACCCAATGTTGCCAGTTTCTCTGGATTGTCCTTTTTCATTACCCCTTCGGTATTCTCCAGCATTTATTTGTCCTGTGTCATGGTTACCATATTTGGCCAGTTTCTCTGGATTGTCTTTTCTTAGCCCCATCGATATTCTCTAACATTTATTTGTCCTGTGTCTTGTGTACCCTATGTTGCCAGTTTCTCTGGATTGTCATTTTTCATTACCCCTTCGGTATTCTCTAACATTTATTTGTCCTGTGTCTTGTGTACCCAATGTTGCCAGTTTCTCTGGATTGTCCTTTTTCATTACCCATTCGGTATTCTCCAACATTTATTTGTCCTGTGTCTTGTGTACCATATTTTTCCAGTTTCTCTGGATTGTCAATTTGAATAGCCCCGTCTCTATTCTCTAACATGCATGTGTAAGGCATATTTTTTTCCGGTTGAAATTGTATCCGGTGGAAAGAATTATAAATTAAATTTTATGTTACGGTAAATATTTTATAATAAAAATACTTTCCATTGTCTTCTTCTTGTGCACCCAATGTTGTCTCTCGATTGTTCTTTTTTATTACCCCTTCGGTATTCTCTAACATTTATTTTTCCTGTGTCTTGAGTACCCAATGTTGCCAGTTTCTCTGGATTGTCCTTTGTCATTACCCCTTCGGTATTATCTAACATTATTTGTCCTGTGTCTTGTGTACCCAATGTTGCCAGAATGTCTGGATTGTCCTTTTTCATTACCCCTTCGGTATTCACTAACATGTATTTGTCCTGTGTCTTGTGTACCCTATGTTGCCAGTTTCTCTGGATTGTCCTTTTTCACTACCCCTTCGGTATTCTCTAACATTTATTTGTCCTGTGTCTTGTGTACCCTATGTTGCCAGTTTCTCTGGATTGTCATTTTTCATTACCCCTTCGGTATTCTCTAACATTTTTTTGTCCTGTGTCTTGTGTACCCAATGTTGCCAGTTTCTCTGGATTGTCCTTTTTCATTACCCATTCGGTATTCTCTAACATGTATTTGTCCTGTGTCTTGTGTACCCTATGTTGCCAGTTTCTCTGGATTGTCCTTTTTCACTACCCCTTCGGTATTCTCTAATATGTATTTGTCCTGTGTCTTGTTTACCCTATGTTGCCAGTTTCTCTGGATTGTCCTTTTGCATTACCCCTTCGGTATTTTCTATCATTTATTTGTCCTGTGTCTTGTGTACCCAATTTTGCCAGTTTCTCTGGATTGTCCTTTTTCATTTCCCCTTCGGTATTCTCCAACATTTATTTGTCCTGTGTCTTGTGTACCCAATGTTGCCAGTTTCTCTTGATTGTCCTTTTTCATTACCCCTTCGGTATTCCCTAACATGTATTTGTCCTGTGTCTTGTGTACCCTATGTTGCCAGTTTCTCTGGATTGTCCTTTTTCATTACCCCTTCTGTATTCTCTAACATTTTTTTGTCCTGTGTCTTGTGTACCCAATGTTGCCAGTTTCTCTGGATTGTCCTTTTTCATTACCCCTTCGGTATTCTCCAGCATTTATTTGTCCTGTGTCATGGTTACCATATTTGGCCAGTTTCTCTGGATTGTCTTTTCTTAGCCCCATCGATATTCTCTAACATTTATTTGTCCTGTGTCTTGTGTACCCTATGTTGCCAGTTTCTCTGGATTGTCATTTTTCATTACCCCTTCGGTATTCTCTAACATTTATTTGTCCTGTGTCTTGTGTACCCAATGTTGCCAGTTTCTCTGGATTGTCCTTTTTCATTACCCATTCGGTATTCTCCAACATTTATTTGTCCTGTGTCTTGTGTACCATATTTTGCCAGTTTCTCTGGATTGTCAATTTGAATAGCCCCGTCTCTATTCTCTAACATGCATGTGTAAGGCATATTTTTTTCCGGTTGAAATTGTATTCGGTGGAAAGAATTATAAATTAAATTTTATGTTACGGTAAATATTTTATAATAAAAATACTTTCCATTGTCTTCTTCTTGTGCACCCAATGTTGTCTCTCGATTGTCCTTTTTTATTATCCCTTCGGTATTCTCTAACATTTATTTGTCCTGTTTCTTGTGTACCCAATGTTGCCAGTTTCTCTTGATTGTCCTTTTTCATTACCCCTTCGGTATTCCCTAACATGTATTTGTCCTGTGTCTTGTGTACCCTATGTTGCCAGTTTCTCTGGATTGTCCTTTTTCATTACCCCTTCTGTATTCTCTAACATTTTTTTGTCCTGTGTCTTGTGTACCCAATGTTGCCAGTTTCTCTGGATTGTCCTTTTTCATTACCCCTTCGGTATTCTCCAGCATTTATTTGTCCTGTGTCATGGTTACCATATTTGGCCAGTTTCTCTGGATTGTCTTTTCTTAGCCCCATCGATATTCTCTAACATTTATTTGTCCTGTGTCTTGTGTACCCTATGTTGCCAGTTTCTCTGGATTGTCATTTTTCATTACCCCTTCGGTATTCTCTAACATTTATTTGTCCTGTGTCTTGTGTACCCAATGTTGCCAGTTTCTCTGGATTGTCCTTTTTCATTACCCATTCGGTATTCTCCAACATTTATTTGTCCTGTGTCTTGTGTACCATATTTTGCCAGTTTCTCTGGATTGTCAATTTGAATAGCCCCGTCTCTATTCTCTAACATGCATGTGTAAGGCATATTTTTTTCCGGTTGAAATTGTATCCGGTGGAAAGAATTATAAATTAAATTTTATGTTACGGTAAATATTTTATAATAAAAATACTTTCCATTGTCTTCTTCTTGTGCACCCAATGTTGTCTCTCGATTGTTCTTTTTTATTACCCCTTCGGTATTCTCTAACATTTATTTTTCCTGTGTCTTGAGTACCCAATGTTGCCAGTTTCTCTGGATTGTCCTTTGTCATTACCCCTTCGGTATTATCTAACATTATTTGTCCTGTGTCTTGTGTACCCAATGTTGCCAGAATGTCTGGATTGTCCTTTTTCATTACCCCTTCGGTATTCACTAACATGTATTTGTCCTGTGTCTTGTGTACCCTATGTTGCCAGTTTCTCTGGATTGTCCTTTTTCACTACCCCTTCGGTATTCTCTAACATTTATTTGTCCTGTGTCTTGTGTACCCTATGTTGCCAGTTTCTCTGGATTGTCCTTTTTCACTACCCCTTCGGTATTCTCTAACATTTATTTGTCCTGTGTCTTGTGTACCCAATGCTGCCAGTTTATCTGGATTGTCCTTTTTCATTACCCCTTCGGTATTCTCTAACATTTATTTGTCCTGTGTCTTGTGTACCCAATGTTGCCAGTTTCTCTGGATTGTCCTTTTTCATTACCCCTTCGGTATTCTCCAACATTTATTTGTCCTGTGTCTTGTGTACCATATTTTGCCAGTTTCTCTGGATTGTCAATTTTAATAGCCCCGTCGCTATTCCCTAACATGCATGTGTAAGGCATATTTTTTCCGGTTGAAATTGTATCCGGTGGAAAGAATTTAATATTAAATTTTATGTTACGGTAAATATTTTATAATAAAAATACTTTCCATTGTCTTCTTCTTGTGCACCCAATGTTGTCTCTCGATTGTCCTTTTTTATTATCCCTTCGGTATTCTCTAACAATTATTTGTCCCGTGTCTTGTGTACCCAATGTTTCCAGTTTCTCTGAATTGTCATTTTTCATTACCCCTTCTGTATTCTCTAACATTTATTTGTCCTGTGTCTTGTGTACCCAATGTTGCCAGTTTCTCTGAATTGTCCTTTTTCATTACCCCTTCTGTATTCTCTAACATTTATTTGTCCTGTGTCTTGTGTACCCAATGTTGCCAGTTTCTCTTGATTGTCCTTTTGTATTGCCCCATCGGTATTCTCTAACATGTATTTGTCCTGTGTCTTATGTACACTATGTTGCCAGTTTCTCTGGATTGTTATTTTTCATTACCCCTTCGGTATTATCTAACATTTATTTGTCTTGTGTACCCAATGATGCCAGTTTCTCTGGATTGTTCTTTTTCATTACCCCTTCGGGATTCTCTAACATTTTTTTGTCCTGTGTCTTGTGTACCCAATGTTGCCAGTTTCTCTGGATTGTCCTTTTTCATTACCCTTCAGTATTCTCTAACATTCATTTGTCCTGTGTCTTGTGTACCCTATGTTGCCAGTTTCTCTGGATTGTCCTTTTTCATTACCCCTTCGGTATTCTCTAACATTTATTTGTCCTGTGTCTTGTGTACCCAATGTTGCCAGTTTCTCTTGATTGTCCCTTTTTTTTACCCCTTCGGTATTCTCTAACATTTATTTGTCTTGTGTACCCAATGTTGCCAGTTTCTCTGTATTGTTCTTTTTCATTACCCCTTCGGGATTCTCTAACAATTTTTTGTCCTGTGTCTTGTGTACCCAATGTTGCCAGTTTCTCTGGATTGTCCTTTTTCATTACCCTTCAGTATTCTCTAACATTCATTTGTCCTGTGTCTTGTGTACCCTATGTTGCCAGTTTCTCTGGATTGTCCTTTTTCATTACCCCTTCGGTATTCCCTTACATTTATTTGTCCTGTGTCTTGTGTACCCAATGTTGCCGGTTTCTCTGGATTGTCCTTTTTCATTACCCCTTCGGTATTCTCTAGCATTTATTTGTCCTGTGTCTTGTTTAACATTTGTTGCCAGTTTCTCTCTGGATTGTCCTTTTTCATTACCCCTTCGGTATTCACTAACATTTATTTGTCCTGTGTCTTGTGTACCCAATGTTGCCAGTTTCTCTGGATTGTCCTTTTTCATTACCCCTTCGGTATTCTCCAGCATTTATTTGTCCTGTGTTATGGTTACCATATTTTGCCAGTTTCTCTGGATTGTCTTTTCTTAGCCCCGTCGATATTCTCTAACATTTATTTGTCCTGTGTCTTGTGTACCCTATGTTGCCAGTTTCTCTGGATTGTCATTTTTCATTACCCCTTCGGTATTCTCTAACATTTTTTTGTCCTGTGTCTTGTGTACCCAATGTTGCCAGTTTCTCTGGATTGTCCTTTTTCATTACCCATTCGGTATTCACTAACATGTATTTGTCCTGTGTCTTGTGTACCCTATGTTGCCAGTTTCTCTGGATTGTCCTTTTTCACTACCCCTTCGGTATTCTCTAATATGTATTTGTCCTGTGTCTTGTTTACCCTATGTTGCCAGTTTCTCTGGATTGTCCTTTTGCATTACCCATTCGGTATTTTCTATCATTTATTTGTCCTGTGTCTTGTGTACCCAATTTTGCCAGTTTCTCTGGATTGTCCTTTTTCATTTCCCCTTCGGTATTCTCCAACATTTATTTGTCCTGTGTCTTGTGTACCCAATGTTGCCAGTTTCTCTTGATTGTCCTTTTTCATTACCCCTTCGGTATTCCCTAACATGTATTTGTCCTGTTTCTTGTGTACCCAATGTTGCCAGTTTCTCTGGATTGTTCTTTTTTATTACCCCTTCGGTATTCTCTAACATTTATTTTTCCTGCGTCTTGAGTACCCTATGTTGCCAGTTTCTCTGGATTGTCCTTTGTCATTACCCCTTCGGTATTATCTAACATTATTTGTCATGTGTCTTGTGTACCCAATGTTGCCAGAATGTCTGGATTGTCCTTTTTCATTACCCCTTCGGTATTCACTAACATGTATTTGTCCTGTGTCTTGTGTACCCTATGTTGCCAGTTTCTCTGGATTGTCCTTTTTCATTACCCCTTCGGTATTCTCTAACATTTATTTGTCCTGTGTCTTGTGTACCCTATGTTACCAGTTTCTCTGGATTGTCCTTTTTCACTACCACTTCGGTATTCTCCAGCATTTATTTGTCCTGTGTCCTGTGTACCATATGTTGCCAGTTTCTCTGGATTGTCCTTTTCATAGCCTCGTCGGTTTTCTCTAACATGTATTTGTCCTGTGTCTTGTGTACCCAATGTTGCCAGTTTCTCTGAATTGTCCTTTTTCATTACCCCTTCTGTATTCTCTAACATTTATTTGTCCTGTGTCTTGTGTACTCAATGTTGCCAGTTTCTCTTGAATTGTCCTTTTTCATTACCCCTTCTGTATTCTCTAACATTTATTTGTCCTGTTTCTTGTGTACCCAATGTTGCCAGTTTCTCTTGATTGTCCTTTTGTATTGCCCCATCGGTATTCTCTAACATGTATTTGTCCTGTGTCTTGTGTACACTATGTTGCCAGTTTCTCTGGATTGTTATTTTTCATTACCCCTTCGGTATTCTCTAACATTTATTTGTCTTGTGTACCCAATGTTGCCAGTTTCTCTTGATTGTCCCTTTTTTTTACCCCTTCGGTATTCTCTAACATTTATTTGTCTTGTGTACCCAATGTTGCCAGTTTCTCTGGATTGTTCTTTTTCATTACCCCTTCGGGATTCTCTAACATTTTTTTGTCCTGTGTCTTGTGTACCCAATGTTGCCAGTTTCTCTGGATTGTCCTTTTTCATTACCCCTTCAGTATTCTCTAACATTCATTTGTCCTGTGTCTTGTGTAACATTTGTTGCCAGTTTCTCTCTGGATTGTCCTTTTTCATTACCCCTTCGGTATTCACTAACATTTATTTGTCCTGTGTCTTGTGTACCCAATGTTGCCAGTTTCTCTGGATTGTCCTTTTTCATTACCCCTTCGGTATTCTCCAGCATTTATTTGTCCTGTGTCATGGTTACCATATTTGGCCAGTTTCTCTGGATTGTCTTTTCTTAGCCCCATCGATATTCTCTAACATTTATTTGTCCTGTGTCTTGTGTACCCTATGTTGCCAGTTTCTCTGGATTGTCATTTTTCATTACCCCTTCGGTATTCTCTAACAATTTTTTGTCCTGTGTCTTGTGTACCCAATGTTGCCAGTTTCTCTGGATTGTCCTTTTTCATTACCCTTCAGTATTCTCTAACATTCATTTGTCCTGTGTCTTGTGTACCCTATGTTACCAGTTTCTCTGGATTGTCCTTTTCATTACCCCTTCGGTATTCTCTTACATTTATTTGTCCTGTGTCTTGTGTACCCAATGTTGCCAGTTTCTCTGGATTGTCCCTTTTTCTTACCCCTTCGGTATTCTCTAACATTTATTTGTCCTGTGTCTTGTGTATCAAATGTTGCCGGTTTCTCTGGATTGTCCTTTTTCATTACCCCTTCGGTATTCTCTAGCATTTATTTGTCCTGTGTCTTGTGTACCCAATGTTGCCAGGTTCTCTTGATTGTCCTTTTTCATTACCCCTTCGGTATTCACTAACATTTATTTGTCCTGTGTCTTGTGTACCCAATGTTGCCAGTTTCTCTGGATTGTCCTTTTTCATTACCCCTTCGGTATTCTCCAGCATTTATTTGTCCTGTGTCATGGTTACCATATTTTGCCAGTATCTCTGGATTGTCTTTTCTTAGCCCCGTCGATATTCTCTAACATTTATTTGTCCTGTGTCTTGTGTACCCTATGTTGCCAGTTTCTCTGGATTGTCATTTTTCATTACCCCTTCGGTATTCTCTAACATTTTTTTGTCCTGTGTCTTGTGTACCCAATGTTGCCAGTTTCTCTGGATTGTCCTTTTTCATTACCCATTCGGTATTCTCTAACATGTATTTGTCCTGTGTCTTGTGTACCCTATGTTGCCAGTTTCTCTGGATTGTCCTTTTTCACTACCCCTTCGGTATTCACTAACATGTATTTGTCCTGTGTCTTGTGTACCCTATGTTGCCAGTTTCTCTGGATTGTCCTTTTTCATTACCCCTTCGGTATTCTCCAGCATTTATTTGTCCTGTGGCATGGTTACCATATTTTGCCAGTTTCTCTGTATTGTCTTTTCTTAGCCCCGTCGATATTCTCTAACATTTATTTGTCCTGTGTCTTGTGTACCCAATGTTGCCAGTTTCTCTGGATTGTCATTTTTCATTACCCCTTCGGTATTCTCTAACAATTTTTTGTCCTGTGTCTTGTGTACCCAATGTTGCCAGTTTCTCTGGATTGTCCTTTTTCATTACCCTTCAGTATTCTCTAACATTCATTTGTCCTGTGTCTTGTGTACCCTATGTTGCCAGTTTCTCTGGATTGTCCTTTTTCATTACCCCTTCGGTATTCTCTTACATTTATTTGTCCTGTGTCTTGTGTACCCAATGTTGCCGTTTCTCTGGATTGTCCTTTTTCATTACCCCTTCGGTATTCTCCAGCATTTATTTGTCCTGTGTCTTGTGTAACATGTGTTGCCAGTTTCTCTCTGGATTGTCCTTTTTCATTACCCCTTCGGTATTCACTAACATTTATTTGTCCTGTGTCTTGTGTACCCAATGTTGCCAGTTTCTCTGGATTGTCCTTTTTCATTACCCCTTCGGTATTCTCCAGCATTTATTTGTCCTGTGTCATGGTTACCATATTTTGCCAGTTTCTCTGGATTGTCTTTTCTTAGCCCCGTCGATATTCTCTAACATTTATTTGTCCTGTGTCTTGTGTACCCTATGTTGCCAGTTTCTCTGGATTGTCATTTTTCATTACCCCTTCGGTATTCTCTAACATTTGTTTGTCCTGTGTCTTGTGTACCCAATGTTGCCAGTTTCTCTGGATTGTCCCTTTTTTTTACCCCTTCGGTATTCTCTAACATTTATTTGTCCTGTGTCTTGTGTACCCAATGTTGCCAGTTTCTCTGAATTGTCCTTTTTCATTACCCCTTCTGTATTCTCTAACATTTATTTGTCCTGTGTCTTGTGTACCCAATGTTGCCAGTTTCTCTTGAATTGTCCTTTTTCATTACCCCTTCTGTATTCTCTAACATTTATTTGTCCTGTGTCTTGTGTACCCAATGTTGCCAGTTTCTCTTGATTATCCTTTTGTATTGCCCCATCGGTATTCTCTAACATGTATTTGTCCTGTGTCTTGTGTACACTATGTTGCCAGTTTCTCTGGATTGTTATTTTTCATTACCCCTTCGGTATTCTCTAACATTTATTTGTCTTGTGTATCCAATGTTGCCAGTTTCTCTTGATTGTCCCTTTTTTTTACCCCTTCGGTATTCTCTAACATTTATTTGTCTTGTGTACCCAATGTAGCCAGTTTCTCAGGATTGTTCTTTTTCATTACCCATTCGGGATTCTCTAACATTTTTTTGTACTGTGTCTTGTGTACCCAATGTTGCCAGTTTCTCTGGATTGTCCTTTTTCATTACCCTTCAGTATTCTCTAACATTCATTTGTCCTGTGTCTTGTGTAACATTTGTTGCCAGTTTCTCTCTGGATTGTCCTTTTTCATTACCCATTCGGGATTCTCTAACATTTTTTTGTACTGTGTCTTGTGTACCAAATGTTGCCAGTTTCTCTGGATTGTCCTTTTTCATTACCTCTTCGGTATTCTCTAGCATTTATTTGTCCTGTGTCTTGTGTAACATTTGTTGCCAGTTTCTCTCTGGATTGTCCTTTTTCATTACCCCTTCGGTATTCACTAACATTTATTTGTCCTGTGTCTTGTGTACCCAATGTTGCCAGTTTCTCTGGATTGTCCTTTTTCATTACCCCTTCGGTATTCTCCAGCATTTATTTGTCCTGTGTCATGGTTACCATATTTGGCCAGTTTCTCTGGATTGTCTTTTCTTAGCCCCGTCGATATTCTCTAACATTTATTTGTCCTGTGTCTTGTGTACCCTATGTTGCCAGTTTCTCTGGATTATCATGTTTCATTACCCCTTCGGTATTCTCTAACATTTTTTTGTCCTGTGTCTTGTGTACCCAATGTTGCCAGTTTCTCTGGATTGTCCCTTTTTTTTACCTCTTCGGTATTCTCTAACATTTATTTGTCCTGTGTCTTGTGTACCCAATGTTGCCAGGTTCTCTTGATTGTCCTTTTGTATTGCCCCATCGGTATTCTCTAACATGTATTTGTCCTGTGTCTTGTGTACACTATGTTGCCAGTTTCTCTGGATTGTCCTTTTTCATTACCCTTCAGTATTCTCTAACATTCATTTGTCCTGTGTCTTGTGTAACATTTGTTGCCAGTTTCTCTCTGGATTGTCCTTTTTCATTACCCATTCGGTATTCTCTTACATGTATTTGTCCTGTGTCTTGTGTACACTATGTTGCCAGTTTCTCTGGATTGTCCTTTTTCATTACCCCTTCGGTATTCTCCAGCATTTATTTGTCCTGTGTCATGGTTACCATATTTTGCCAGTTTCTCTGGATTGTCTTTTCTTAGCCCCGTCGATATTCTCTAACATTTATTTGTCCTGTGTCTTGTGTACCCAATGTTGCCAGTTTCTCTGGATTGTCCTTTTTCATTACCCTTCAGTATTCTCTAACATTCATTTGTCCTGTGTCTTGTGTAACATTTGTTGCCAGTTTCTCTCTGGATTGTCCTTTTTCATTACCCATTCGGGATTCTCTAACATTTTTTTGTACTGTGTCTTGTGTACCAAATGTTGCCGGTTTCTCTGGATTGTCCTTTTTCATTACCTCTTCGGTATTCTCTAGCATTTATTTGTCCTGTGTCTTGTGTAACATTTGTTGCCAGTTTCTCTCTGGATTTTCCTTTTTCATTACCCCTTCGGTATTCACTAACATTTATTTGTCCTGTGTCTTGTGTACCCAATGTTGCCAGTTTCTCTGGATTGTCCTTTTTCAATACCCCTTCGGTATTCTCCAGCATTTATTTGTCCTGTGTCATGGTTACCATATTTTGCCAGTTTCTCTGGATTGTCTTTTCTTAGCCCCGTCGATATTCTCTAACATTTATTTGTCCTGTGTCTTGTGTACCCTATGTTGCCAGTTTCTCTGGATTATCATGTTTCATTACCCCTTCGGTATTCTCTAACATTTTTTTGTCCTGTGTCTTGTGTACCCAATGTTGCCAGTTTCTCTGGATTGTCCCTTTTTTTTACCTCTTCGGTATTCTCTAACATTTATTTGTCCTGTGTCTTGTGTACCCAATGTTGCCAGGTTCTCTTGATTGTCCTTTTGTATTGCCCCATCGGTATTCTCTAACATGTATTTGTCCTGTGTCTTGTGTACACTATGTTGCCAGTTTCTCTGGATTGTCCTTTTTCATTACCCTTCAGTATTCTCTAACATTCATTTGTCCTGTGTCTTGTGTAACATTTGTTGCCAGTTTCTCTCTGGATTGTCCTTTTTCATTACCCATTCGGTATTCTCTTACATGTATTTGTCCTGTGTCTTGTGTACACTATGTTGCCAGTTTCTCTGGATTGTCCTTTTTCATTACCCCTTCGGTATTCTCCAGCATTTATTTGTCCTGTGTCATGGTTACCATATTTTGCCAGTTTCTCTGGATTGTCTTTTCTTAGCCCCGTCGATATTCTCTAACATTTATTTGTCCTGTGTCTTGTGTACCCAATGTTGCCAGTTTCTCTGGATTGTCATTTTTCATTACCCCTTCGGTATTCTCTAACATTTTTTTGTCCTGTGTCTTGTGTACCCAATGTTGCCAGTTTCTCTGGATTGTCCCTTTTTTTTACCTCTTCGGTATTCTCTAACATTTATTTGTCCTGTGTCTTGTGTACCAAATGTTGCCGGTTTCTCTGGATTGTCCTTTTTCATTACCTCTTCGGTATTCTCTAGCATTTATTTGTCCTGTGTCTTGTGTAACATTTGTTGCCAGTTTCTCTCTGGATTGTCCTTTTTCATTACCCCTTCGGTATTCACTAACATTTATTTGTCCTGTGTCTTGTGTACCCAATGTTGCCAGTTTCTCTGGATTGTCCTTTTTCATTACCCCTTCGGTATTCTCCAGCATTTATTTGTCCTGTTTCATGGTTACCATATTTTGCCAGTTTCTCTGGATTGTCTTTTCTTAGCCCCGTCGATATTCTCTAACATTTATTTGTCCTGTGTCTTGTGTACCCTATGTTGCCAGTTTCTCTGGATTATCATGTTTCATTACCCCTTCGGTATTCTCTAACATTTTTATGTCCTGTGTCTTGTGTACCCAATGTTGCCAGTTTCTCTGGATTGTCCCTTTTTTTTACCTCTTCGGTATTCTCTAACATTTATTTGTCCTGTGTCTTGTGTACCCAATGTTGCCAGTTTCTCTTGATTGTCCTTTTGTATTGCCCCATCGGTATTCTCTAACATGTATTTGTCCTGTGTCTTGTGTACACTATGTTGCCAGTTTCTCTGGATTGTTATTTTTCATTATCCCTTCGGTATTCTCTAACATTTATTTGTCTTGTGTACCCAATGTTGCCAGTTTCTCTTGATTGTCCCTTTTTTTAACCCCTTCGGTATTCTCTAACATTTATTTGTCTTGTGTACCCAATGTTGCCAGTTTCTCAGGATTGTTCTTTTTCATTACCCATTCGGGATTCTCTAACATTTTTTTGTACTGTGTCTTGTGTACCCAATGTTGCCGGTTTCTCTGGATTGTCCTTTTTCATTACCCTTCAGTATTCTCTAACATTCATTTGTCCTGTGTCTTGTGTAACATTTGTTGCCAGTTTCTCTCTGGATTGTCCTTTTTCATTACCCATTCGGTATTCTCTTACATGTATTTGTCCTGTGTCATGGTTACCATATTTTGCCAGTTTCTCTGGATTGTCTTTTCTTAGCCCCGTCGATATTCTCTAACATTTATTTGTCCTGTGTCTTGTGTACCCAATGTTGCCAGTTTCTCTGGATTGTCATTTTTCATTACCCCTTCGGTATTCTCTAACATTTTTTTGTCCTGTGTCTTGTGTACCCAATGTTGCCAGTTTCTCTGGATTGTCCCTTTTTTTTACCCCTTCGGTATTCTCTAACATTTATTTGTCCTGTGTCTTGTGTACCAAATGTTGCCGGTTTCTCTGGATTGTCCTTTTTCATTACCTCTTCGGTATTCTCTTGCATTTATTTGTCCTGTGTCTTGTGTAACATTTGTTGCCAGTTTCTCTCTGGATTGTCCTTTTTCATTACCCCTTCGGTATTCACTAACATTTATTTGTCCTGTGTCTTGTGTACCCAATGTTGCCAGTTTCTCTGGATTGTCCTTTTTCATTACCCCTTCGGTATTCTCCAGCATTTATTTGTCCTGTGTCATGGTTACCATATTTTGCCAGTTTCTCTGGATTGTCTTTTCTTAGCCCCGTCGATATTCTCTAACATTTATTTGTCCTGTGTCTTGTGTACCCTATGTTGCCAGTTTCTCTGGATTATCATGTTTCATTACCCCTTCGGTATTCTCTAACATTTTTTTGTCCTGTGTCTTGTGTACCCAATGTTGCCAGTTTCTCTGGATTGTCCCTTTTTTTACCTCTTCGGTATTCTCTAACATTTATTTGTCCTGTGTCTTGTGTACCCAATGTTGCCAGGTTCTCTGAATTGTCCTTTTTCATTACCCCTTCTGTATTCTCTAACATTTATTTGTCCTGTGTCTTGTGTACCCTATGTTGCCAGTTTCTCTGGATTGTCATTTTTCATTACCCCCTCGGTATTCTCTAACAATTTTTTGTCCTGTGTCTTGTGTACCCAATGTTGCCAGTTTCTCTGGATTGTCCTTTTTCATTACCCTTCAGTATTCTCTAACATTCATTTGTCCTGTGTCTTGTGTACCCTATGTTGCCAGTTTCTCTGGATTGTCCTTTTTCATTACCCCTTCGGTATTCTCCAGCATTTATTTGTCCTGTGTCATGGTTACCATATTTTGCCAGTTTCTCTGGATTGTCTTTTCTTAGCCCCGTCGATATTCTCTAACATTTATTTGTCCTGTGTCTTGTGTACCCTATGTTGCCAGTTTCTCTGGATTGTCCTTTTTCACTACCCCTTCGGTATTTTCTAACATGTATTTGTCCTGTGTCTTGTGTACCCAATGTTGCCAGTTTCTCTGGATTGTCCCTTTTTTTTACCCCTTCGGTATTCTCTAACATTTATTTGTCCTCTGTCTTGTGTACCAAATGTTGCCGGTTTCTCTGGATTGTCCTTTTTCATTACCCCTTCGGTATTCTCTAGCATTTATTTGTCCTGTGTCTTGTGTAACATTTGTTGCCAGTTTCTCTCTGGATTGTCCTTTTTCATTATCCCTTCGGTATTCACTAACATTTATTTGTCCTGTGTCTTGTGTACCCAATGTTGCCAGTTTCTCTGGATTGTCCTTTTTCATTACCCCTTCGGTATTCTCCAGCATTTATTTGTCCTGTGTCATGGTTACCATATTTTGCCAGTTTCTCTGGATTGTCTTTTCTTAGCCCCGTCGATATTCTCTAACATTTATTTGTCCTGTGTCTTGTGTACCCTATGTTGCCAGTTTCTCTGGATTGTCATTTTTCATTACCCCTTCGGTATTCTCTAACATTTTTTTGTCCTGTGTCTTGTGTACCCAATGTTGCCAGTTTCTCTGGATTGTCCTTTTTCATTACCCATTCGGTATTCTCTAACATGTATTTGTCCTGTGTCTTGTGTACCCTATGTTGCCAGTTTCTCTGGATTGTCCTTTTTCACTACCCCTTCGGTATTCTCTAACATGTATTTGTCCTGTGTCTTGTGTACCCTATGTTGCCAGTTTCTCTGGATTGTCCTTTTTCATTACCCCTTCGGTATTTTCTATCATTTATTTGTCCTGTGTCTTGTGTACCCAATTTTGACAGTTTCTCTGGATTGTCCTTTTTCATTTCCCCTTCGGTATTCTCCAACATTTATTTGTCCTTTGTCTTGTGTACCCAATGTTGCCAGTTTCTCTTGATTGTCCTTTTTCATTACCCCTTCGGTATTCCCTAACATGTATTTGTCCTGTGTCTTGTGTACCCAATGTTGCCAGTTTCTCTGGATTGTTCTTTTTCATTACCCCTTCGGTATTCTCTAACATTTATTTTTCCTGTGTCTTGAGTACCCAATGTTGCCAGAATGTCTGGATTGTCCTTTTTCATTACCCCTTCGGTATTCTCTAACATTTATTTGTCCTGTGTCTTGTGTACCCAATGTTGCCAGTTTCTCTGGATTGTTCTTTTTCATTACCCCTTCGGTATTCTCTAACATTTATTTGTCCTGTGTCTTGTGTACCCAATGTTGCCAGTTTCTATGGATTGTCCTTTGTCATTATCCCTTCGGTATTATCTAACATTTATTTGTCCTGTGTCTTGTGTACCCAATGTTGCCAGAATGTCTGGATTGTCCTTTTTCATTACCCCTTCGGTATTCACTAACATGTATTTGTCCTGTGTCTTGTGTACCCTATGTTGCCAGTTTCTCTGGATTGTCCTTTTTCATTACCCCTTCGGTATTCTCTAACATTTATTTGTCCTGTGTCTTGTGTACCCTATGTTACCAGTTTCTCTGGATTGTCCTTTTTCACTACCCCTTCGGTATTCTCCAGCATTTATTTGTCCTGTGTCCTGTGTACCATATGTTGCCAGTTTCTCTGGATTGTCTTTTCTTAGCCCCGTCGATATTCTCTAACATTTATTTGTCCTGTGTCTTGTGTACCCTATGTTGCCAGTTTCTCTGGATTGTCATTTTTCATTACCCCTTCGGTATTCTCTAACAATTTTTTGTCCTGTGTCTTGTGTACCCAATGTTGCCAGTTTCTCTGGATTGTCCTTTTTCATTACCCCTTCGGTATTCTCTTACATTTATTTGTCCTGTGTCTTGTGTACCCTATGTTGCCAGTTTCTCTGGATTGTCCCTTTTTTTAACCCTTCGGTTTTCTCTAACATTTATTTGTCCTGTGTCTTGTGTACCAAATGTTGCCGGTTTCTCTGGATTGTCCTTTTTCATTACCCCTTCGGTATTCTCTAGCATTTATTTGTCCTGTGTCTTGTGTAACATTTGTTGCCAGTTTCTCTCTGGATTGTCCTTTTTCATTACCCCTTCGGTATTCACTAACATTTATTTGTCCTGTGTCTTGTGTACCCAATGTTGCTAGTTTCTCTGGATTGTCCTTTTTCATTACCCCTTCGGTATTCTCCAGCATTTATTTGTCCTGTGTCATGGTTACCATATTTTGCCAGTTTCTCTGGATTGTCTTTTCTTAGCCCCGTCGATATTCTCTAACATTTATTTGTCCTGTGTCTTGTGTACCCTATGTTGCCAGTTTCTCTGGATTATCATTTTTCATTACCCCTTCGGTATTCTCTAACATTTTTTTGTCCTGTGTCTTGTGTACCCAATGTTGCCAGTTTCTCTGGATTGTCCTTTTCATTACCCATTCGGTATTCCCTAACATGTATTTGTCCTGTGTCTTGTGTACCCTATGTTGCCAGTTTCTCTGGATTGTCCTTTTTCACTACCCCTTCGGTATTCTCTAACATGTATTTGTCCTGTGTCTTGTGTACCCTATGTTGCCAGTTTCTCTGGATTGTCCTTTTTCATTACCCCTTCGGTATTCTCCAGCATTTATTTGTCCTGTGTCATGGTTACCATATTTTGCCAGTTTCTCTGGATTGTCTTTTCTTAGCCCCGTCGATATTCTCTAACATTTATTTGTCCTGTGTCTTGTGTACCCTATGTTGCCAGTTTCTCTGGATTGTCATTTTTCATTACCCCTTCGGTATTCTCTAACAATTTTTTGTCCTGTGTCTTGTGTACCCAATGTTGCCAGTTTCTCTGGATTGTCCTTTTTCATTACCCTTCAGTATTCTCTAACATTCATTTGTCCTGTGTCTTGTGTACCCAATGTTGCCAGTTTCTCTGGATTGTCCTTTTTCATTACCCCTTCGGTATTCTCTTACATTTATTTGTCCTGTGTCTTGTGTACCCAATGTTGCCAGTTTCTCTGGATTGTCCCTTTTTTTTACCCCTTCGGTATTCTCTAACATTTATTTGTCCTGTGTCTTGTGTACCCTATGTTGCCAGTTTCTCTGGATTATCCTTTTTCACTACCCCTTCGGTATTCTCTAACATGTATTTGTCCTGTGTCTTGTGTACCCTATGTTGCCAGTTTCTCTGGATTATCCTTTTTCATTACCCCTTCGGTATTCTCCAGCATTTATTTGTCCTGTGTCATGGTTACCATATTTTGCCAGTTTCTCTGAATTGTCTTTTCTTAGCCCCGTCGATATTCTCTAACATTTATTTGTCCTGTGTCTTGTGTACCCTATGTTGCCAGTTTCTCTGGATTGTCATTTTTCATTACCCCTTCGGTATTCTCTAACAATTTTTTGTCCTGTGTCTTGTGTACCCAATGTTGCCAGTTTCTCTGGATTGTCCTTTTTCATTACCCTTCAGTATTCTCTAACATTCATTTGTCCTGTGTCTTGTGTACCCTATGTTGCCAGTTTCTCTGGATTGTCCTTTTTCATTACCCCTTTGGTATTCTCTTACATTTATTTGTCCTGTGTCTTGTGTACCCAATGTTGCCAGTTTCTCTGGATTGTCCCTTTTTTTTACCCCTTCGGTATTCTCTAACATTTATTTGTCCTGTGTCTTGTGTACCAAATGTTGCCGGTTTCTCTGGATTGTCCTTTTTCATTACCCCTTCGGTATTCTCTAGCATTTATTTGTCCTGTGTCTTGTGTAACATTTGTTGCCAGTTTCTCTCTGGATTGTCCTTTTTCATTACCCCTTCGGTATTCACTAACATTTATTTGTCCTGTGTCTTGTGTACCCAATGTTGCCAGTTTCTCTGGATTGTCCTTTTTCATTAACCCTTCGGTATTCTCCAGCATTGATTTGTCCTGTGTCATGGTTACCATATTTTGCCAGTTTCTCTGGATTGTCTTTTCTTAGCCCCGTCGATATTCTCTAACATTTATTTGTCCTGTGTCTTGTGTACCCTATGTTGCCAGTTTCTCTGGATTGTCATTTTTCATTACCCCTTCGGTATTCACTAACATTTTTTTGTCCTGTGTCTTGTGTACCCAATGTTGCCAGTTTCTCTGAATTGTCCTTTTTCATTACCCCTTCTGTATTCTCTAACATTCATTTGTCCTGTGTCTTGTGTACCCTATGTTGCCAGTTTCTCTGGATTGTCCTTTTTCATTACCCCTTCGGTATTCTCTTACATTTATTTGTCCTGTGTCTTGTGTACCCAATGTTGCCAGTTTCTCTTCATTGTCCTTTTGTATTGCCCCATCGGTATTCTCTAACATGTATTTGTCCTGTGTCTTGTGTACACTATGTTGCCAGTTTCTCTGGATTGTTATTTTTCATTACCCCTTCGGTATTCTCTAACATTTATTTGTCTTGTGTACCCAATGTTGCCAGTTTCTCTTGATTGTCCCTTTTTTTTACCCCTTCGGTATTCTCTAACATTTATTTGTCTTGTGTACCCAATGTTGCCGGTTTCTCTGGATTTTCCTTTTTCATTACCCTTCAGTATTCTCTAACATTCATTTGTCCTGTGTCTTGTGTAACATTTGTTGCCAGTTTCTCTCTGGATTGTCCTTTTTCATTACCCCTTCGGTATTCACTAACATTTATTTGTCCTGTGTCTTGTGTACCCAATGTTGCCAGTTTCTCTGGATTGTCCTTTTTCATTACCCCTTCGGTATTCTCCAGCATTTATTTGTCCTGTGTCATGGTTACCATATTTTGCCAGTTTCTCTGGATTGTCTTTTCTTAGCCCCGTCGATATTCTCTAACATTTATTTGTCCTGTGTCTTGTGTACCCTATGTTGCCAGTTTCTCTGGATTGTCATTTTTCATTACCCCTTCGGTATTCTCTAACAATTTTTTTGTCCTGTGTCTTGTGTACCCAATGTTGCCAGTTTCTCTGGATTGTCCTTTTTCATTACCCTTCAGTATTCTCTAACATTCATTTGTCCTGTGTCTTGTGTACCCTATGTTGCCAGTTTCTCTGGATTGTCCTTTTTCATTACCCCTTCGGTATTCTCTTACATTTATTTGTCCTGTGTCTTGTGTACCCTATGTTGCCAGTTTCTCTGGATTGTCCCTTTTTTTACCCCTTCGGTATTCTCTAACATTTATTTGTCCTGTGTCTTGTGTACCAAATGTTGCCGGTTTCTCTGGATTGTCCTTTTTCATTACCCCTTCGGTATTCTCTAGCATTTATTTGTCCTGTGTCTTGTGTAACATTTGTTGCCAGTTTCTCTCTGGATTGTCCTTTTTCATTACCCCTTCGGTATTCACTAACATTTATTTGTCCTGTGTCTTGTGTACCCAATGTTGCCAGTTTCTCTGGATTGTCCTTTTTCATTACCCCTTCGGTATTCTCCACCATTTATTTGTCCTGTGTCATGGTTACCATATTTTGCCAGTTTCTCTGGATTGTCTTTTCTTAGCCCCGTCGATATTCTCTAACATTTATTTGTCCTGTGCCTTGTGTACCCTATGTTGCCAGTTTCTCTGGATTGTCATTTTTCATTACCACTTCGGTATTCACTAACATTTTTTTGTCCTGTGTCTTGTGTACCCAATGTTGCCAGTTTCTCTGGATTGTCCCTTTTTTTTACCCCTTCGGTATTCTCTAACATTTATTTGTCCTGTGTCTTGTGTACCCAATGTTGCCAGTTTCTCTGAATTGTCCTTTTTCATTACCCCTTCTGTATTCTCTAACATTTATTTGTCCTGTGTCTTGTGTACCCAATGTTGCCAGTTTCTCTTCATTGTCCTTTTGTATTGCCCCATCGGTATTCTCTAACATGTATTTGTCCTGTGTCTTGTGTACACTATGTTGCCAGTTTCTTTGGATTGTTATTTTTCATTACCCCTTCGGTATTCTCTAACATTTATTTGTCTTGTGTACCCAATGTTGCCAGTTTCTCTTGATTGTCCCTTTTTTTTACCCCTTCGGTATTCTCTAACATTTATTTGTCTTGTGTACCCAATGTTGCCAGTTTCTCTGGATTGTTCTTTTTCATTACCCCTTCGGGATTCTCTAACAATTTTTTGTCCTGTGTCTTGTGTACCCAATGTTGCCAGTTTCTCTGGATTGTCCTTTTTCATTACCCTTCAGTATTCTCTAACATTCATTTGTCCTGTGTCTTGTGTAACATTTGTTGCCAGTTTCTCTCTGGATTGTCCTTTTTCATTACCCCTTCGGTATTCACTAACATTTATTTGTCCTGTGTCTTGTGTACCCAATGTTGCCAGTTTCTCTGGATTGTCCTTTTTCATTACCCCTTCGGTATTCTCCAGCATTTATTTGTCCTGTGTGATGGTTACCATATGTTGCCAGTTTCTCTGGATTGTCTTTTCTTAGCCCCGTCGATATTCTCTAACATTTATTTGTCCTGTGTCTTGTGTACCCTATGTTGCCAGTTTCTCTGGATTGTCATTTTTCATTACCCCTTCGGTATTCTCTAACAATTTTTTGTCCTGTGTCTTGTGTACCCAATGTTGCCAGTTTCTCTGGATTGTCCTTTTTCATTACCCCTTCGGTATTCTCTTACATTTATTTGTCCTGTGTCTTGTGTACCCTATGTTGCCAGTTTCTCTGGATTGTCCCTTTTTTTAACCCTTCGGTTTTCTCTAACATTTATTTGTCCTGTGTCTTGTGTACCAAATGTTGCCGGTTTCTCTGGATTGTCCTTTTTCATTACCCCTTCGGTATTCTCTAGCATTTATTTGTCCTGTGTCTTGTGTAACATTTGTTGCCAGTTTCTCTCTGGATTGTCCTTTTTCATTACCCCTTCGGTATTCACTAACATTTATTTGTCCTGTGTCTTGTGTACCCAATGTTGCTAGTTTCTCTGGATTGTCCTTTTTCATTACCCCTTCGGTATTCTCCAGCATTTATTTGTCCTGTGTCATGGTTACCATATTTTGCCAGTTTCTCTGGATTGTCTTTTCTTAGCCCCGTCGATATTCTCTAACATTTATTTGTCCTGTGTCTTGTGTACCCTATGTTGCCAGTTTCTCTGGATTATCATTTTTCATTACCCCTTCGGTATTCTCTAACATTTTTTTGTCCTGTGTCTTGTGTACCCAATGTTGCCAGTTTCTCTGGATTGTCCTTTTCATTACCCATTCGGTATTCCCTAACATGTATTTGTCCTGTGTCTTGTGTACCCTATGTTGCCAGTTTCTCTGGATTGTCCTTTTTCACTACCCCTTCGGTATTCTCTAACATGTATTTGTCCTGTGTCTTGTGTACCCTATGTTGCCAGTTTCTCTGGATTGTCCTTTTTCATTACCCCTTCGGTATTCTCCAGCATTTATTTGTCCTGTGTCATGGTTACCATATTTTGCCAGTTTCTCTGGATTGTCTTTTCTTAGCCCCGTCGATATTCTCTAACATTTATTTGTCCTGTGTCTTGTGTACCCTATGTTGCCAGTTTCTCTGGATTGTCATTTTTCATTACCCCTTCGGTATTCTCTAACAATTTTTTGTCCTGTGTCTTGTGTACCCAATGTTGCCAGTTTCTCTGGATTGTCCTTTTTCATTACCCTTCAGTATTCTCTAACATTCATTTGTCCTGTGTCTTGTGTACCCAATGTTGCCAGTTTCTCTGGATTGTCCTTTTTCATTACCCCTTCGGTATTCTCTTACATTTATTTGTCCTGTGTCTTGTGTACCCAATGTTGCCAGTTTCTCTGGATTGTCCCTTTTTTTTACCCCTTCGGTATTCTCTAACATTTATTTGTCCTGTGTCTTGTGTACCCTATGTTGCCAGTTTCTCTGGATTATCCTTTTTCACTACCCCTTCGGTATTCTCTAACATGTATTTGTCCTGTGTCTTGTGTACCCTATGTTGCCAGTTTCTCTGGATTATCCTTTTTCATTACCCCTTCGGTATTCTCCAGCATTTATTTGTCCTGTGTCATGGTTACCATATTTTGCCAGTTTCTCTGAATTGTCTTTTCTTAGCCCCGTCGATATTCTCTAACATTTATTTGTCCTGTGTCTTGTGTACCCTATGTTGCCAGTTTCTCTGGATTGTCATTTTTCATTACCCCTTCGGTATTCTCTAACAATTTTTTGTCCTGTGTCTTGTGTACCCAATGTTGCCAGTTTCTCTGGATTGTCCTTTTTCATTACCCTTCAGTATTCTCTAACATTCATTTGTCCTGTGTCTTGTGTACCCTATGTTGCCAGTTTCTCTGGATTGTCCTTTTTCATTACCCCTTTGGTATTCTCTTACATTTATTTGTCCTGTGTCTTGTGTACCCAATGTTGCCAGTTTCTCTGGATTGTCCCTTTTTTTTACCCCTTCGGTATTCTCTAACATTTATTTGTCCTGTGTCTTGTGTACCAAATGTTGCCGGTTTCTCTGGATTGTCCTTTTTCATTACCCCTTCGGTATTCTCTAGCATTTATTTGTCCTGTGTCTTGTGTAACATTTGTTGCCAGTTTCTCTCTGGATTGTCCTTTTTCATTACCCCTTCGGTATTCACTAACATTTATTTGTCCTGTGTCTTGTGTACCCAATGTTGCCAGTTTCTCTGGATTGTCCTTTTTCATTAACCCTTCGGTATTCTCCAGCATTGATTTGTCCTGTGTCATGGTTACCATATTTTGCCAGTTTCTCTGGATTGTCTTTTCTTAGCCCCGTCGATATTCTCTAACATTTATTTGTCCTGTGTCTTGTGTACCCTATGTTGCCAGTTTCTCTGGATTGTCATTTTTCATTACCCCTTCGGTATTCACTAACATTTTTTTGTCCTGTGTCTTGTGTACCCAATGTTGCCAGTTTCTCTGAATTGTCCTTTTTCATTACCCCTTCTGTATTCTCTAACATTCATTTGTCCTGTGTCTTGTGTACCCTATGTTGCCAGTTTCTCTGGATTGTCCTTTTTCATTACCCCTTCGGTATTCTCTTACATTTATTTGTCCTGTGTCTTGTGTACCCAATGTTGCCAGTTTCTCTTCATTGTCCTTTTGTATTGCCCCATCGGTATTCTCTAACATGTATTTGTCCTGTGTCTTGTGTACACTATGTTGCCAGTTTCTCTGGATTGTTATTTTTCATTACCCCTTCGGTATTCTCTAACATTTATTTGTCTTGTGTACCCAATGTTGCCAGTTTCTCTTGATTGTCCCTTTTTTTTACCCCTTCGGTATTCTCTAACATTTATTTGTCTTGTGTACCCAATGTTGCCGGTTTCTCTGGATTTTCCTTTTTCATTACCCTTCAGTATTCTCTAACATTCATTTGTCCTGTGTCTTGTGTAACATTTGTTGCCAGTTTCTCTCTGGATTGTCCTTTTTCATTACCCCTTCGGTATTCACTAACATTTATTTGTCCTGTGTCTTGTGTACCCAATGTTGCCAGTTTCTCTGGATTGTCCTTTTTCATTACCCCTTCGGTATTCTCCAGCATTTATTTGTCCTGTGTCATGGTTACCATATTTTGCCAGTTTCTCTGGATTGTCTTTTCTTAGCCCCGTCGATATTCTCTAACATTTATTTGTCCTGTGTCTTGTGTACCCTATGTTGCCAGTTTCTCTGGATTGTCATTTTTCATTACCCCTTCGGTATTCTCTAACAATTTTTTTGTCCTGTGTCTTGTGTACCCAATGTTGCCAGTTTCTCTGGATTGTCCTTTTTCATTACCCTTCAGTATTCTCTAACATTCATTTGTCCTGTGTCTTGTGTACCCTATGTTGCCAGTTTCTCTGGATTGTCCTTTTTCATTACCCCTTCGGTATTCTCTTACATTTATTTGTCCTGTGTCTTGTGTACCCTATGTTGCCAGTTTCTCTGGATTGTCCCTTTTTTTACCCCTTCGGTATTCTCTAACATTTATTTGTCCTGTGTCTTGTGTACCAAATGTTGCCGGTTTCTCTGGATTGTCCTTTTTCATTACCCCTTCGGTATTCTCTAGCATTTATTTGTCCTGTGTCTTGTGTAACATTTGTTGCCAGTTTCTCTCTGGATTGTCCTTTTTCATTACCCCTTCGGTATTCACTAACATTTATTTGTCCTGTGTCTTGTGTACCCAATGTTGCCAGTTTCTCTGGATTGTCCTTTTTCATTACCCCTTCGGTATTCTCCACCATTTATTTGTCCTGTGTCATGGTTACCATATTTTGCCAGTTTCTCTGGATTGTCTTTTCTTAGCCCCGTCGATATTCTCTAACATTTATTTGTCCTGTGCCTTGTGTACCCTATGTTGCCAGTTTCTCTGGATTGTCATTTTTCATTACCACTTCGGTATTCACTAACATTTTTTTGTCCTGTGTCTTGTGTACCCAATGTTGCCAGTTTCTCTGGATTGTCCCTTTTTTTTACCCCTTCGGTATTCTCTAACATTTATTTGTCCTGTGTCTTGTGTACCCAATGTTGCCAGTTTCTCTGAATTGTCCTTTTTCATTACCCCTTCTGTATTCTCTAACATTTATTTGTCCTGTGTCTTGTGTACCCAATGTTGCCAGTTTCTCTTCATTGTCCTTTTGTATTGCCCCATCGGTATTCTCTAACATGTATTTGTCCTGTGTCTTGTGTACACTATGTTGCCAGTTTCTTTGGATTGTTATTTTTCATTACCCCTTCGGTATTCTCTAACATTTATTTGTCTTGTGTACCCAATGTTGCCAGTTTCTCTTGATTGTCCCTTTTTTTTACCCCTTCGGTATTCTCTAACATTTATTTGTCTTGTGTACCCAATGTTGCCAGTTTCTCTGGATTGTTCTTTTTCATTACCCCTTCGGGATTCTCTAACAATTTTTTGTCCTGTGTCTTGTGTACCCAATGTTGCCAGTTTCTCTGGATTGTCCTTTTTCATTACCCTTCAGTATTCTCTAACATTCATTTGTCCTGTGTCTTGTGTAACATTTGTTGCCAGTTTCTCTCTGGATTGTCCTTTTTCATTACCCCTTCGGTATTCACTAACATTTATTTGTCCTGTGTCTTGTGTACCCAATGTTGCCAGTTTCTCTGGATTGTCCTTTTTCATTACCCCTTCGGTATTCTCCAGCATTTATTTGTCCTGTGTGATGGTTACCATATTTTGCCAGTTTCTCTGGATTGTCTTTTCTTAGCCCCGTCGATATTCTCTAACATTTATTTGTCCTGTGTCTTGTGTACCCTATGTTGCCAGTTTCTCTGGATTGTCATTTTTCATTACCCCTTCGGTATTCTCTAACAATTTTTTGTCCTGTGTCTTGTGTACCCAATGTTGCCAGTTTCTCTGGATTGTCCTTTTTCATTACCCTTCAGTATTCTCTAACATTCATTTGTCCTGTGTCTTGTGTACCCTATGTTGCCAGTTTCTCTGGATTGTCCTTTTTCATTACCCCTTCGGGATTCTCCAGCATTTATTTGTCCTGTGTCTTGTGTACCAAATGTTGCCGGTTTCTCTGGATTGTCCTTTTTCATTACCCCTTCGGTATTCTCTAGCATTTATTTGTCCTGTGTCTTGTGTAACATTTGTTGCCAGTTTCTCTCTGGATTGTCCTTTTTCATTACCCCTTCGGTATTCACTAACATTTATTTGTCCTGTGTCTTGTGTACCCAATGTTTCCAGTTTCTCTGAATTGTCCTTTTTCATTACCCCTTCTGTATTCTCTAACATTTATTTGTCCTGTGTCTTGTGTACCCAATGTTGCCAGTTTCTCTGGATTGTCCTTTTTCATTACCCTTCAGTATTCTCTAACATTCGTTTGTCCTGTGTCTTGTGTACCCTATGTTGCCAGTTTCTCTGGATTGTCCTTTTTCATTACCCCTTCGGGATTCTCCAGCATTTATTTGTCCTGTGTCTTGTGTACCAAATGTTGCCGGTTTCTCTGGATTGTCCTTTTTCATTACCCCTTCGGTATTCTCTAGCATTTATTTGTCCTGTGTCTTGTGTAACATTTGTTGCCAGTTTCTCTCTGGATTGTCCTTTCTCATTACCCCTTCGGTATTCACTAACATGTATTTGTCCTGTGTCTTGTGTACCCAATGTTTCCAGTTTCTCTGAATTGTCCTTTTTCATTACCCCTTCTGTATTCTCTAACATTTATTTGTCCTGTGTCTTGTGTACCCAATGTTGCCAGTTTCTCTTGAATTGTCCTTTTCCATTACCCCTTCTGTATTCTCTAACATTTATTTGTCCTGTTTCTTGTGTACCCAATGTTGCCAGTTTCTCTTGATTGTCCTTTTGTATTGCCCCATCGGTATTCTCTAACATGTATTTGTCCTGTGTCTTGTGTACACTATGTTGCCAGTTTCTCTGGATTGTTATTTTTCATTACCCCTTCGGTATTCTCTATCATTTATTTGTCTTGTGTACCCAATGTTGCCAGTTTCTCTTGATTGTCCCTTTTTTTTACCCCTTCGGTATTCTCTAACATGTATTTGTCTTGTGTACCCAATGTTGCCAGTTTCTCTGGATTGTTCTTTTTCATTACCCCTTCGGGATTCTCTAACATTTTTTTGTCCTGTGTCTTGTGTACCCAATGTTGCCAGTTTCTCTGGATTGTCCTTTTTCATTACCCTTCAGTATTCTCTAACATTCATTTGTCCTGTGTCTTGTGTAACATTTGTTGCCAGTTTCTCTCTGGATTGTCCTTTTTCATTACCCCTTCGGTATTCACTAACATTTATTTGTCCTGTGTCTTGTGTACCCAATGTTGCCAGTTTCTCTGGATTGTCCTTTTTCATTACCCCTTCGGTATTCTCCAGCATTTATTTGTCCTGTGTCATGGTTACCATATTTTGCCAGTTTCTCTGGATTGTCTTTTCTTAGCCCCGTCGATATTCTCTAACATTTATTTGTCCTGTGTCTTGTGTACCCTATGTTGCCAGTTTCTCTGGATTGTCATTTTTCATTACCCCCTCGGTATTCTCTAACAATTTTTTGTCCTGTGTCTTGTGTACCCAATGTTGCCAGTTTCTCTGGATTGTCCTTTTTCATTACCCTTCAGTATTCTCTAACATTCATTTGTCCTGTGTCTTGTGTACCCTATGTTGCCAGTTTCTCTGGATTGTCCTTTTTCATTTCCCCTTCGGTATTCTCTTACATTTATTTGTCCTGTGTCTTGTGTACCCAATGTTGCCAGTTTCTCTGGATTGTCCCTTTTTTTTACCCCTTCGGTATTCTCTAACATTTATTTGTCCTGTGTCTTGTGTACCAAATGTTGCCGGTTTCTCTGGATTGTCCTTTTTCATTACCCCTTCGGTATTCTCTAACATTTATTTGTCTTGTGTCTTGTGTAACATTTGTTGCCAGTTTCTCTCTGGATTGTCCTTTTTCATTACCCCTTCGGTATTCACTAACATTTATTTGTCCTGTGTCTTGTGTACCCAATGTTGCCAGTTTCTCTGGATTCTCCTTTTTCATTACCCCTTCGGTATTCTCCAGCTTTATTTGTCCTGTGTCGTGGTTACCATATTTTGCCAGTTTCTCTGGATTGTCTTTTCTTAGCCCCGTCGATATTCTCTAACATTTATTTGTCCTGTGTCTTGTGTACCCTATGTTGCCAGTTTCTCTGGATTGTCATTTTTCATTAACCCTTCGGTATTCTCTAACATTTTTTTGTCCTGTGTCTTGTGTACCCAATGTTGCCAGTTTCTCTTGATTGTCCTTTTTCATTACCCATTCGGTATTCTCTAACATGTATTTGTCCTGTGTCTTGTGTACCCTATGTTGCCTGTTTCTCTGGATTGTCCTTTTTCACTACCCCTTCGGTATTCTCTAACATGTATTTGTCCTGTGTCTTGTGTACCCTTTGTTGCCAGTTTCTCTGGATTGTCCTTTTTCATTACCCCTTCGGTATTCTCCAGCATTTATTTGTCCTGTGTCATGGTTACCATATTTTGCCAGTTTCTCTGGATTGTCTTTTCTTAGCCCCGTCGATATTCTCTAACATTTATTTGTCCTGTGTCTTGTGTACCCTATGTTGCCAGTTTCTCTGAATTGTCATTTTGCATTACCCCTTCGGTATTCTCTAACAATTTTTTGTCCTGTGTCTTGTGTACCCAATGTTGCCAGTTTCTCTGGATTGTCCTTTTTCATTACCCCTTCAGTATTCTCTAACATTCATTTGTCCTGTGTCTTGTGTACCCTATGTTGCCAGTTTCTCTGGATTGTCCTTTTTCATTACCCCTTCGGTATTCTCTTACATTTATTTGTCCTGTGTCTTGTGTACCCAATGTTGCCAGTTTCTCTGGATTGTCCCTTTTTTTTACCCCTTCGGTATTCTCTAACATTTATTTGTCCTGTGTCTTGTGTACCAAATGTTGTCGGTTTCTCTGGATTGTCCTTTTTCATTACCCCTTCGGTATTCTCTAGCATTTATTTGTCCTGTGTCTTGTGTAACATTTGTTGCCAGTTTCTCTCTGGATTGTCCTTTTTCATTACCCTTTCGGTATTCACTAACATTTATTTGTCCTGTGTCTTGTGTACCCAATGTTGCCAGTTTCTCTGGATTGTCCTTTTTCATTACCCCTTCGGTATTCTCCAGCATTTATTTGTCCTGTGTCATGGTTACCATATTTTGCCAGTTTCTCTGGATTGTCTTTTCTTAGCCCCGTCGATATTCTCTAACATTTATTTGTCATGTGTCTTGTGTACCCTATGTTGCCAGTTTCTCTGGATTGTCATTTTTCATTACCCCTTCGGTATTCTCTAACATTTTTTTGTCCTGTGTCTTGTGTACCCAATGTTGCCAGTTTCTCTGGATTGTCCTTTTTTTTTACCCCTTCGGTATTCTCTAACATTTATTTGTCCTGTGTCTTGTGTACCCAATGTTGCCAGTTTCTCTTGAATTGTCCTTTTTCATTACCCCTTCTGTATTCTCTAACATTTATTTGTCCTGTGTCTTGTGTACCCAATGTTGCCAGTTTCTCTTGATTGTCCTTTTGTATTGCCCCATCGGTATTCTCTAACATGTATTTGTCCTGTGTCTTGTGTACACTATGTTGCCAGTTTCTCTGGATTGTTATTTTTCATTACCCCTTCGGTATTCTCTAACATTTATTTGTCTTGTGTACCCAATGTTGCCAGTTTCTCTTGATTGTCCCTTTTTTTACCCCTTCGGTATTCTCTAACATTTATTTGTCTTGTGTACCCAATGTTGCCAGTTTCTCTGGATTGTTCTTTTTCATTACCCCTTCGGGATTCTCTAACATTTTTTTGTCCTGTGTCTTGTGTACCCAATGTTGCCAGTTTCTCTGGATTGTCCTTTTTCATTACCCTTCAGTATTCTCTAACATTCATTTGTCCTGTGTCTTGTGTAACATTTGTTGCCAGTTTCTCTCTGGATTGTCCTTTTTCATTACCCCTTCGGTATTCCCTAACATTTATTTGTCCTGTGTCTTGTGTACCCAATGTTGCCAGTTTCTCTGGATTGTCCTTTTTCATTACCCCTTCGGTATTCTCCAGCATTTATTTGTCCTGTGTCATGGTTACCATATTTTGCCAGTTTCTCTGGATTGTCTTTTCTTAGCCCCATCGATATTCTCTAACATTTATTTGTCCTGTGTCTTGTGTACCCTATGTTGCCAGTATCTCTGGATTGTCATTTTTCATTACCCCTTCGGTATTCTCTAACATTTTGTTGTCCTGTGTCTTGTGTACCCAATGTTGCCAGTTTCTCTGGATTGTCCCTTTTTTTTACCCCTTCGGTATTCTCTAACATTTATTTGTCCTGTGTCTTGTGTACCCAATGTTGCCAGTTTCTCTGAATTGTCCTTTTTCATTACCCCTTCTGTATTCTCTAACATTTATTTGTCCTGTGTCTTGTGTACCCAATGTTGCCAGTTTCTCTAGAATTGTCCTTTTTCATTACCCCTTCTGTATTCTCTAACATTTATTTGTCCTGTGTCTTGTGTACCCAATGTTGCCAGTTTCTTTTGATTGTCCTTTTGTATTGCCCCATCGGTATTCTCTAACATGTATTTGTCCTGTGTCTTGTATACACTATGTTGCCAGTTTCTCTGGATTGTTATTTTTCATTACCCCTTCGGTATTCTCTAACAATTTTTGTCCTGTGTCTTGTGTACCCAATGTTGCCAGTTTCTCTGGATTGTCCTTTTTCATTACCCTTCAGTATTCTCTAACATTCATTTGTCCTGTGTCTTGTGTACCCTATGTTGCCAGTTTCTCTGGATTGTCCTTTTTCATTACCCCTTCGGTATTCACCAGCATTTATTTGTCCTCTGTCTTGTGTACCAAATGTTGCCGGTTTCTCTGGATTGTCCTTTTTCATTACCCCTTCGGTATTCTCTAGCATTTATTTGTCCTGTGTCTTGTGTAACATTTGTTGCCAGTTTCTCTCTGGATTGTCCTTTTTCATTACCCCTTCGGTATTCACTAACATTTATTTGTCCTGTGTCTTGTGTACCAAATGTTGCCGGTTTCTCTGGATTGTCCTTTTTCATTACCCCTTCGGTATTCTCTAACATTTATTTGTCCTGTGTCTTGTGTAACATTTGTTGCCAGTATCTCTCTGGATTGTCATTTTTCATTACCCCTTCGGTATTCACTAACATTTATTTGTCCTGTGTCTTGTGTACCCAATGTTGCCAGTTTCTCTGGATTGTCCTTTTTCACTACCCCTTCGGTATTCACTAACATGTATTTGTCCTGTGTCTTGTGTACCCTATGTTGCCAGTTTCTCTGGATTGTCCTTTTTCATTACCCCTTCAGTATTCTCCAGCATTTATTTGTCCTGTGTCATGGTTACCATATTTTGCCAGTTTCTCTGGATTGTCTTTTCTTAGCCCCGTCGATATTCTCTAACATTTATTTGTCCTGTGTCTTGTGTACCCTATGTTGTCAGTTTCTCTGGATTGTCATTTTTCATTACCCATTCGGTATTCTATAACAATTTTTTGTCCTGTGTCTTGTGTACCCTATGTTGCCAGTTTCTCTGGATTGTCCTTTTTCATTACCCCTTCGGTATTCTCCAGCATTTATTTGTCCTGTGTCATGGTTACCATATTTTGCCAGTTTCTCTGGATTGTCTTTTCTTAGCCCCGTCGATATTCTCTAACATTTATTTGTTCTGTGTCTTGTGTACCCTATGTTGCCAGTTTCTCTGGATTGTCCTTTTTCATTACCCCTTCGGTATTCTCTTACATTTATTTGTCCTGTGTCTTGTGTACCCAATGTTGCCAGTTTCTCTGGATTGTCCCTTTTTTTTACCCCTTCGGTATTCTCTAACATTTATTTGTCCTGTGTCTTGAGTACCAAATGTTGCCGGTTTCTCTGGATTGTCCTTTTTCATTACCCCTTCGGTATTCTCTAGCATTTATTTGTCTTGTGTCTTGTGTAACATTTGTTGCCAGTTTCTCTCTGGATTGTCCTTTTTCATTACCCCTTCGGTATTCACTAACATGTATTTGTCCTGTGTCTTGTGTACCCAATGTTGCCAGTTTCTCTGGATTGTCCTTTTTCATTACCCCTTCGGTATTCTCCAGCATTTATTTGTCCTGTGTCATGGTTACCATATTTTGCCAGTTTCTCTGGATTGTCTTTTCTTAGCCCCGTCGATATTCTCTAACATTTATTTGTCCTGTGCCTTGTGTACCCTATGTTGCCAGTTTCTCTGGATTGTCATTTTTCATTACCCCTTCGGTATTCTCTAACATTTTTTTGTCCTGTGTCTTGTGTACCCAATGTTGCCAGTTTCTCTGGATTGTCCCTTTTTTTTACCCCTTCGGTATTCTCTAACATTTATTTGTCCTGTGTCTTGTGTACCCAATGTTGCCAGTTTCTCTGAATTGTCCTTTTTCATTACCCCTTCTGTATTCTCTAACATTTATTTGTCCTGTGTCTTGTGTACCCAATGTTGCCAGTTTCTCTTGAATTGTCCTTTTTCATTACCCCTTCTGTATTCTCTAACATTTATTTGTCCTGTGTCTTGTGTAACCAATGTTGCCAGTTTCTCTTGATTGTCTTTTTGTATTGCCCCATCGGTATTCTCTAACATGTATTTGTCCTGTGTCTTGTGTACACTATGTTGCCAGTTTCTCTGGATTGTTATTTTTCATTACCCCTTCGGTATTCTCTAACATTTATTTGTCTTGTGTACCCAATGTTGCCAGTTTCTCTTGATTGTCCCTTTTTTTTACCACTTCGGTATTCTCTAACTTTTATTTGTCTTGTGTACCCAATGTTGCCAGTTTCTCTGGATTGTTCTTTTTCATTACCCCTTCGGGATTCTCTAACATTTTTTTGTCCTGTGTCTTGTGTACCCAATGTTGCCAGTTTCTCTGGATTGTCCTTTTTCATTACCCCTTCGGTATTCTCCAGCATTTATTTGTCCTGTGTCATGGTTACCATATTTTGCCAGTTTCTCTGGATTGTCTTTTCTTAGCCCCGTCGATATTCTCTAACATTTATTTGTCCTGTGTCTTGTGTACCCTATGTTGCCAGTTTCTCTGGATTGTCATTTTTCATTACCCCTTCGGTATTCTCTAACAATTTTTTGTCCTGTGTCTTGTGTACCCAATGTTGCCAGTTTCTCTGGATTGTCCTTTTTCATTACCCTTCAGTATTCTCTAACATTCATTTGTCCTGTGTCTTGTGTACCCTATGTTGCCAGTTTCTCTGGATTGTCCTTTTTCATTACCCCTTCGGTATTCTCTTACATTTATTTGTCCTGTTTCTTGTGTACCCAATGTTGCCAGTTTCTCTGGATTGTCCCTTTTTTTTACCCCTTCGGTATTCTCTAACATTTATTTGTCCTGTGTCTTGTGTACCAAATGTTGCCGGTTTCTCTGGATTGTCCTTTTTCATTACCCCTTCGGTATTCTCTAGCATTTATTTGTCCTGTGTCTTGTGTAACATTTGTTGCCAGTTTCTCTCTGGATTGTCATTTTTCATTACCCTTTCGGTATTCTCTAACATTTTGTTGTCCTGTGTCTTGTGTACCCAATGTTGCCAGTTTCTCTGGATTGTCCTTTTTCATTACCCATTCGGTATTCTCTAACATGTATTTGTCCTGTGTCTTGTGTACCCTATGTTGCCAGTTTCTCTGGATTGTCCTTTTTCATTACCCCTTCGGTATTCTCTAACATGTATTTGTCCTGTGTCTTGTGTACCCTATGTTGCCAGTTTCTCTGGATTGTCCTTTTTCATTACCCCTTCGGTATTCTCTAGCATTTATTTGTCCTGTGTCATGGTTACCATATTTTGCCAGTTTCTCTGGATTGTCTTTTCTTAGCCCCGTCGATATTCTCTAACATTTATTTGTCCTGTGTCTTGTGTACCCTATGTTACCAGTTTCTTTGGATTGTCATTTTTCATTACCCTTCAGTATTCTCTAACATTCATTTGTCCTGTGTCTTGTGTACCCAATGTTGCCAGTTTCTCTGGATTGTCCCTTTTGTTTACCCCTTCGGTATTCTCTAACATTTATTTGTCCTGTGTCTTGTGTACCAAATGTTGCCGGTTTCTCTGGATTGTCCTTTTTCATTACCCCTTCGGTATTCTCTAGCATTTATTTGTCCTGTGTCTTGTGTAACATTTGTTGCCAGTTTCTCTCTGGATTGTCCTTTTTCATTACCCCTTCGGTATTCACTAACATTTATTTGTCCTGTGTCTTGTGTACCCAATGTTGCCAGTTTCTCTGGATTGTCCTTTTTCATTACCCCTTCGGTATTCTCTAACATTTATTTGTCCTGTGTCTTGTGTACCCAATGTTGCCAGTTTCTCTTGAATTGTCCTTTTTCATTACCCCTTCTGTATTCTCTAACATTTATTTGTCCTGTGTCTTGTGTACCCAATGTTGCCAGTTTCTCTTGATTGTCCTTTTGTATTGCCCCATCGGTATTCTCTAACATGTATTTGTCCTGTGTCTTGTGTACACTATGTTGCCAGTTTCTCTGGATTGTTATTTTTCATTACCACTTCGGTATTCTCTAACATTTATTTGTCTTGTGTACCCAATGTTGCCAGTTTCTCTTGATTGTCCCTTTTTTTACCCCTTCGGTATTCTCTAACATTTATTTGTCTTGTGTACCCAATGTTGCCAGTTTCTCTGGTTTGTTTTTTTTCATTACCCCTTCGGGATTCTCTAACATTTTTTTGTCCTGTGTCTTGTGTACCCAATGTTGCCAGTTTCTCTGGATTGTCCTTTTTCATTACCCTTCAGTATTCTCTAACATTCATTTGTCCTGTGTCTTGTGTACCCAATGTTGCCAGTTTCTCTTGATTGTCCTTTTGTATTGCCCCATCGGTATTCTCTAACATGTATTTGTCCTGTGTCTTGTGTACACTATGTTGCCAGTTTCTCTGGATTGTTATTTTTCATTACCACTTCGGTATTCTCTAACATTTATTTGTCTTGTGTACCCAATGTTGCCAGTTTCTCTTGATTGTCCCTTTTTTTACCCCTTCGGTATTCTCTAACATTTATTTGTCTTGTGTACCCAATGTTGCCAGTTTCTCTGGTTTGTTTTTTTTCATTACCCCTTCGGGATTCTCTAACATTTTTTTGTCCTGTGTCTTGTGTACCCAATGTTGCCAGTTTCTCTGGATTGTCCTTTTTCATTACCCTTCAGTATTCTCTAACATTCATTTGTCCTGTGTCTTGTGTACCCAATGTTGCCAGTTTCTCTGGATTGTCCTTTTTCATTACCCCTTCGGTATTCTCTTACATTTATTTGTCCTGTGTCTTGTGTGCCCAATGTTGCCAGTTTCTCTGGATTGTCCCTTTTCTTTACCCCTTCGGTATTCTCTAACATTTATTTGTCCTGTGTCTTGTGTACCAAATGTTGCCAGTTTCTCTGGATTGTCCTTTTTCATTACCCCTTCGGTATTCTCTAGCATTTATTTGTCCTGTGTCTTGTGTAACATTTGTTGCCAGTTTCTCTTTGGATTGTCCTTTTTCATTACCCCTTCGGTATTCACTAACATTTATTTGTCCTGTGTCTTGTGTACCCAATGTTGCCAGTTTCTCTGGATTGTCCTTTTTCATTACCCCTTCTGTATTCTCTAACATTTATTTGTCCTGTGTCTTGTGTACCCAATGTTGCCAGTTTCTCTTGATTGTCCTTTTGTATTGCCCCATCGGTATTCTCTAACATGTATTTGTCCTGTGTCTTGTGTACACTATGTTGCCAGTTTCTCTGGATTGTTATTTTTCATTACCCCTTCGGTATTCTCTAACATTTATTTGTCTTGTGTACCCAATGCTGCCAGTTTCTCTTGATTGTCCCTTTTTTTTACCCCTTCGGTATTCTCTAACATTTATTTGTCTTGTGTACCAAATGTTGCCAGTTTCTCTGGATTGTTCTTTTTCATTACCCCTTCGGGATTCTCTAACATTTTTTTGTCCTGTGTCTTGTGTAACATTTGTTGCCAGTTTCTCTCTGGATTGTTCTTTTTCATTACCCCTTCGGGATTCTCTAACATTTTTTGTCCTCTGTCTTGTGTAACATTTGTTGCCAGTTTCTCTCTGGATTGTCCTTTTTCATTGCCCCTTCGGTATTCACTAACATTTATTTGTCCTGTGTCTTGTGTACCAAATTTTGCCAGTTTCTCTGGATTGTCCTTTTTCATTACCCCTTCGATATTCTCCAGCATTTATTTGTCCTGTGTCATGGTTACCATATTTTGCCAGTTTCTCTGGATTGTCTTTTCTTAGCCCCGTCGATATTCTCTAACATTTATTTGTTCTGTGTCTTGTGTACCCTATGTTGCCAGTTTCTCTGGATTGTCATTTTTCATTACCCCTTCGGTATTCTCTAACAATTTTTTGTCCTGTGTCTCGTTGTACCCAATGTTGCCAGTTTCTCTGGATTGTCCTTTTTCATTACCCTTCAGTATTCTCTAACATTCATTTGTCCTGTTTCTTGTGTACCCTATGTTGCCAGTTTCTCTGGATTGTCCTTTTTCATTACCCCTTCGGTATTCTCCAACATTTATTTGTCCTGTGTCTTGTGTACCAAATGTTGCCGGTTTCTCTGGATTGTCCTTTTTCATTACCCCTTCGGTATTCTCTAGCATTTATTTGTCCTGTGTCTTGTGTAACATTTGTTGCCAGTTTCTCTCTGGATTGTCATTTTTCATTACCCCTTCGGTATTCACTAACATTTATTTGTCCTGTGTCTTGTGTACCCAATGTTGCCAGTTTCTCTGGATTGTCCTTTTTCATTACCCCTTCGGTATTCTCCAGCATTTATTTGTCCTGTGTCATGGTTACCATATTTTGCCAGTTTCTCTGGATTGTCTTTTCTTAGCCCCGTCGATATTCTCTAACATTTATTTGTCCTGTGTCTTGTGTACCCTATGTTGCCAGTTTCTCTGGATTGTCATTTTTCATTACCCCTTCGGTATTCTCTAACATTTTTTTGTCCTGTGTCTTGTGTACCCAATGTTGCCAGTTTCTCTGGATTGTCCTTTTTCATTACCCATTCGGTATTCTCTAACATGTATTTGTCCTGTGTCTTGTGTACCCTATGTTGCCAGTTTATCTGGATTGTCCTTTTTCACTACCCTTCGGTATTCTCTAACATGTATTTGTCCTGTGTCTTGTGTTCCCTATGTTGCCAGTTTCTCTGGATTGTCCTTTTTCATTACCCCTTCGGTATTCTCCAGCATTTATTTGTCCTGTGTCATGGTTACCATATTTTGCCAGTTTCTCTGGATTGTCTTTTCTTAGCCCCGTCGATATTCTCTAACATTTATTTGTCCTGTGTCTTGTGTACCCTATGTTGCCAGTTTCTCTGGATTGTCATTTTTCATTACCCCTTCGGTATTCTCTAACAATTTTTTGTCCTGTGTCTTGTGTACCCAATGCTGCCAGTTTCTCTGGATTGTCCTTTTTCATTACCCTTCAGTATTCTCTAACATTCATTTGTCCTGTGTCTTGTGTACCCTATGTTGCCAGTTTCTCTGGATTGTCCTTTTTCATTACCCCTTCGGTATTCTCTTACATTTATTTGTCCTGTGTCTTGTGTACCCTATGTTGCCAGTTTCTCTGGATTGTCATTTTTCATTACCCATTCGGTATTCTCTAACATGTATTTGTCCTGTGTCTTGTGTATCCTATGTTGCCAGTTTCTCTGGTTTGTCCTTTTTCACTACCCCTTCGGTATTCTCTAACATGTATTTGTCCTGTGTCTTGTGTACCCCATGTTGCCAGTTTCTCTGGATTGTCCCTTTTTTTACCCCTTCGGGATTCTCTAACATTTATTTGTCCTGTGTCTTGTGTACCAAATGTTGCCGGTTTCTCTGGATTGTCCTTTTTCATTACCCCTTCTGTATTCTCTAGCATTTATTTGTCCTGTGTCTTGTGTAACATTTGTTGCCAGTTTCTCTCTGGATTGTCCTTTTTCATTACCCCTTCGGTATTCACTAACATTTATTTGTCCTGTGTCTTGTGTACCCAATGTTGCCAGTTTCTCTGGATTGTCCTTTTTCATTACCCCTTCGGTATTCTCCAGCATTTATTTGTCCTGTGTCATGGTTACCATATTTTGCCAGTTTCTCTGGATTGTCTTTTCTTAGCCCCGTCGATATTCTCTAACATTTATTTGTCCTGTGTCTTGTGTACCCTATGTTGCCAGTTTCTCTGGATTGTCATTTTTCATTACCCCTTCGGTATTCTCTAACATTTTTTTGTCCTGTGTCTTGTGTACCCAATGTTGCCAGTTTCTCTGAATTGTCCTTTTTCATTACCCCTTCTGTATTCTCTAACATTTATGTGTCCTGTGTCTTGTGTACCCTATGTTGCCAGTTTCTCTGGATTGTCCTTTTTCACTACCCCTTCGGTATTCTCTAACATGTATTTGTCCTGTGTCTTGTGTACCCTATGTTGCCAGTTTCTCTGGATTGTCCTTTTTCATTACCCCTAAGGTTTTCTCCAGCATTTATTTGTCCTGTGTCATGGTTACCATATTTTGCCAGTTTCTCTGGATTGTCTTTTCTTAGCCCCGTCGATATTCTCTAACATTTATTTGTCCTGTGTCTTGTGTACCCAATGTTGCCAGTTTCTCTGGATTGTCATTTTTCATTACCCCTTCGGTATTCTCTAACATTTATTTGTCCTGTGTCTTGTGTACCCAATGTTGCCAGTTTCTCTGGATTGTCCCTTTTTTTTACCCCTTCGGTATTCTCTAACATTTATTTGTCCTGTGTCTTGTGTACCAAATGTTGACGGTTTCTCTGGATTGTCCTTTTTCATTACCCCTTCGGTATTCTCTAGCATTTATTTGTCCTGTGTCTTGTGTAACATTTGTTGCCAGTTTCTCTCTGGATTGTCCTTTTTCATTACCCCTTCGGTATTCACTAACATTTATTTGTCCTGTGTCTTGTGTACCCAATGTTGCCAGTTTCTCTGGATTGTCCTTTTTCATTAACCCTTCGGTATTCTCCAGCATTGATTTGTCCTGTGTCATGGTTACCATATTTTGCCAGTTTCTCTGGATTGTCTTTTCTTAGCCCCGTCGATATTCTCTAACATTTATTTGTCCTGTGTCTTGTGTACCCTATGTTGCCAGTTTCTCTGGATTGTCATTTTTCATTACCCCTTCGGTATTTTCTAACATTTTTTTGTCCTGTGTCTTGTGTACCCAATGTTGCCAGTTTCTCTGGATTGTCCTTTTTCATTACCCATTCGGTATTCTCTAACATGTATTTGTCCTGTGTCTTGTGTACCCTATGTTGCCAGTTTCTCTGGATTGTCCTTTTTCACTACCCCTTCGGTATTCTCTAATATGTATTTGTCCTGTTTCTTGTGTACCCTATGTTGCCAGTTTCTCTGGATTGTCATTTTTCATTACCCCTTCGGTATTCTCTAACAATTTTTTGTCCTGTGTCTTGTGTACCCAATGTTGCCAGTTTCTCTGGATTGTCCTTTTTCATTACCCTTCAGTATTCTCTAACATTCATTTGTCCTGTGTCTTGTGTACCCAATGTTGCCAGTTTCTCTGGATTGTCCTTTTTCATTACCCCTTCGGTATTCTCTTACATTTATTTGTCCTGTGTCTGGTGTACCCAATGTTGCCAGTTTCTCTGGATTGTCCCTTTTTTTTACCCCTTCGGTATTCTCTAGCATTTATTTGTCCTGTGTCTTGTGTAACATGTGTTGCCAGTTTTTCTCTGGATTGTCCTTTTTCATTACCCCTTCGGTATTCACTAACATTTATTTGTCCTGTGTCTTGTGTACCCAATGTTGCCAGTTTCTCTGGATTGTCCTTTTTCATTACCCCTTCGGTATTCTCCAGCATTTATTTGTCCTGTGTCATGGTTACCATATTTTGCCAGTTTCTCTGGATTGTCTTTTCTTAGCCCCGTCGATATTCTCTAACATTTATTTGTCCTGTGTCTTGTGTACCCTATGTTGCCAGTTTCTCTGGATTGTCATTTTTCATTACCCCTTCGGTATTCTCTAACATTTTTTTGTCCTGTGTCTTGTGTACCCAATGTTGCCAGTTTCTCTGGATTGTCCTTTTTCATTACCCATTCGGTATTCTCTAACATGTATTTTTCCTGTGTCTTGTGTACCCTATGTTGCCAGTTTCTCTGGATTGTCCTTTTTCACTACCCCTTCGGTATTCTCTAACATGTATTTGTCCTGTGTCTTGTGTACCCTATGTTGCCAGTTTCTCTGGATTGTCATTTTTCATTACCCCTTCGGTATTCTCTAACAATTTTTTGTCCTGTGTCTTGTGTACCCAATGTTGCCAGTTTCTCTGGATTGTCCTTTTTCATTACCCTTCAGTATTCTCTAACGTTCATTTGTCCTGTGTCTTGTGTACCCTATGTTGCCAGTTTCTCTGGATTGTCCTTTTTCATTACCCCTTCGGTATTCTCTTACATTTATTTGTCCTGTGTCTTGTGTACCCAATGTTGCCAGTTACTCTGGATTGTCCCTTTTTTTTACCCCTTCGGTATTCTCTAACATTTATTTGTCCTGTGTCTTGTGTACCAAATGTTGCCGGTTTCTCTGGATTGTCCTGTTTCATTACCCCTTCGGTATTCTCTAGCATTTATTTATCCTGTGTCTTGTGTAACATTTGTTGCCAGTTTCTCTCTGGATTGTCCTTTTTCATTACCCCTTAGGTATTCACTAACATTTATTTGTCCTGTGTCTTGTGTACCAAATGTTGCCAGTTTCTCTGGATTGTCCTTTTTCATTACCCCTTCGGTATTCTCCAACATTTATTTGTCCTGTTTCATGGTTACCATATTTTGCCAGTTTCTCTGGATTGTCTTTTCTTAGCCCCGTCGATATTCTCTAACATTTATATGTCCTGTGTCTTGTGTACCCAATGTTGCCAGTTTCTCTGGATTGTCCTTTTTCATTACCACTTCGGTATTCTCTTACATTTATTTGTCCTGTGTCTTGTGTACCCAATGTTGCCAGTTTCTCTGGATTGTCCCTTTTTTTTACCCCTTCGGTATTCTCTAACATTTATTTGTCCTGTGTCTTGTGTACCAAATGTTGCCAGTTTCTCTGGATTGTCCTTTTTCATTACCCCTTCGGTATTCTCTAGCATTTATTTGTCCTGTGTCTTGTGTAACATTTGTTGCCAGTTTCTCTCTGGATTGTCCTTTTTCATTACCCCTTAGGTATTCACTAACATTTATTTGTCCTGTGTCTTGTGTACCCAATGTTGCCAGTTTCTCTGGATTGTCCTTTTTCATTACCCCTTCGTTATTCTCCAGCATTTATTTGTCCTGTGTCATGGTTACCATATTTTGCCAGTTTCTCTGGATTGTCTTTTCTTAGCCCCGTCGATATTCTCTAACATTTATTTGTCCTGTGTCTTGTGTACCCTATGTTGCCAGTTTCTCTGAATTGTCCTTTTTCATTATCCCTTCTGTATTCTCTAACATTTATTTGTCCTGTGTCTTGTGTACCCTATGTTGCCAGTTTCTCTGGATTGTCATTTTTCATTACCCCTTCTGTATTCTCTAACAATTTTTTGTCCTGTGTCTTGTGTACCCAATGTTGCCAGTTTCTCTGGATTGTCCTTTTTCATTACCCTTCAGTATTCTCTAACATTCATTTGTCCTCTGTCTTGTGTACCCTATGTTGCCAGTTTCTCTGGATTGTCCTTTTTCATTACCCCTTCGGTATTCTCCAGCATTTATTTGTCCTGTGTCATGGTTACCATATTTTGCCAGTTTCTCTGGATTGTCTTTTCTTAGCCCCGTCGATATTCTCTAACATTTATTTGTCCTGTGTCTTGTGTACCCTATGTTGCCAGTTTCTATGGATTGTCCTTTTTCACTACCCCTTCGGTATTCTCTAACATGTATTTGTCCTGTGTCTTGTGTACCCTATGTTGCCAGTTTCTCTGGATTGTCCTTTTTCATTACCCCTTCGGTATTCTCCAGCATTTATTTGTCCTGTGTCATGGTTACCATATTTTGCCAGTTTCTCTGGATTGTCTTTTCTTAGCCCCGTCGATATTCTCTAACATTTATTTGTCCTGTGTCTTGTGTACCCAATGTTGCCAGTTTCTCTGGATTGTCATTTTTCATTACCCCTTCGGTATTCTCTAACATTTATTTGTCCTGTGTCTTGTGTACCCAATGTTGCCAGTTTCTCTGGATTGTCCCTTTTTTTTACCCCTTCGGTATTCTCCAACATTTATTTGTCCTGTGTCTTGTGTACCAAATGTTGCCGGTTTCTCTGGATTGTCCTTTTTCATTACCCCTTCGGTATTCTCTAGCATTTATTTGTCCTGTGTCTTGTGTAACATTTGTTGCCAGTTTCTCTCTGGATTGTCCTTTTTCATTACCCCTTCGGTATTCACTAACATTTATTTGTCCTGTGTCTTGTGTACCCAATGTTGCCAGTTTCTCTGGATTGTCCTTTTTCATTACCCCTTCGGTATTCTCCAGTATTTATTTGTCCTGTGTCATGGTTACCATATTTTGCCAGTTTCTCTGGATTGTCTTTTCTTAGCCCCGTCGATATTCTCTAACATTTATTTGTCCTGTGTCTTGTGTACCCTATGTTGCCAGTTTCTCTGGATTGTCATTTTTCATTACCCCTTCGGTATTCTCTAACATTTTTTTGTCCTGTGTCTTGTGTACCCAATGTTGCCAGTTTCTCTGGATTGTCCTTTTTCATTACCCATTCGGTATTCTCTAACATGTATTTGTCCTGTGTCTTGTGTACCCTATGTTGCCAGTTTATCTGGATTGTCCTTTTTCACTACCCCTTCGGTATTCTCTAACATGTATTTGTCCTGTGTCTTGTGTACCCTATGTTGCCAGTTTCTCTGGATTGTCCTTTTTCATTACCCCTTCGGTATTTTCTATCATTTATTTGTCCTGTGTCTTGTGTACCCAATTTTGCCAGTTTCTCTGGATTGTCCTTTTTCATTTCCCCTTCGGTATTCTCCAACATTTATTTGTCCTGTGTCTTGTGTACCCAATGTTGCCAGTTTCTCTTGATTGTCCTTTTTCATTACCCCTTCGGTATTCCCTAACATGTATTTGTCCTGTGTCTTGTGTACCCTATGTTGCCAGTTTCTCTGGATTGTCCTTTTTCATTACCCCTTCTGTATTCTCTAACATTTATTTGACCTGTGTCTTGTGTACCCAATTTTGTCAGTTTCTCTGGATTGTCCTTTTTCATTACCCCTTCGGTATTCTCTAACATTTATTTGTCCTGTGTCTTGTGTACCCAATGTTGCCAGTTTCTCTGGATTGTCCTTTTTCATTACCCCTTCGGTATTCTCCAACATTTATTTGTCCTGTGTCTTGTGTACCATATTTTGCCAGTTTCTCTGGATTGTCAATTTGAATAGCCCCGTCGCTATTCTCTAACATGCATGTGTAAGGCATATTTTTTTCCGGTTGAAATTGTATCCGGTGGAAAGAATTTAATATTAAATTTTATGTTACGGTAAATATTTTATAATAAAAATACTTTCCATTGTCTTCTTCTTGTGCACCCAATGTTGTCTCTCGATTGTCCTTTTTTATTATCCCTTCGGTATTCTCTAACATTTATTTGTCCTGTGTCTTGTGTACCCAATGTTGCCAGTTTCTCTGGATTGTTCTTTTTTATTACCCTTCGGTATTCTATAACATTTATTTTTCCTGTGTCTTGAGTACCCTATGTTGCCAGTTTCTCTGGATTGTCCTTTGTCATTACCCCTTCGGTATTATCTAACATTATTTGTCATGTGTCTTGTGTACCCAATGTTGCCAGAATGTCTGGATTGTCCTTTTTCATTACCCCTTCGGTATTCACTAACATGTATTTGTCCTGTGTCTTGTGTACCCTATGTTGCCAGTTTCTCTGGATTGTCCTTTTTCATTACCCCTTCAGTATTCTCTAACATTTATTTGTCCTGTGTCTTGTGTACCCTATGTTACCAGTTTCTCTGGATTGTCCTTTTTTATTGCCCATTCGGTATTCTCTAACATTTATTTGTCCTCTGTCTTGTGTACCCTATGTTGCCAGTTTCTCTGGATTGTCCTTTTTCATTACCCCTTCGGTATTCTCTAACATTTATTTGTCCTCTGTCTTGTGTACCCTATGTTGCCAGTTTCTCTGGATTGTCCTTTTTCATTACCCCTTCGGTATTCTCTAACATTTATTTGTCCTGTGTCTTGTGTACCCAATGCTGCCAGTTTCTCTGGATTGTCCTTTTTCATTACCCCTTCGGTATTCTCTAACATTTATTTGTCCTGTGTCTTGTGTACCCAATGTTGCCAGTTTCTCTGGATTGTTCTTTTTCATTACCCCTTCGGTATTCTCCAACATTTATTTGTCCTGTGTCTTGTGTACCATATTTTGCCAGTTTCTCTGGATTGTCCATTTTAATAGCCCCGTCGCTATTCTCTAACATGCATGTGTAAGGAATATTTTTTTCCGGTTGAAATTGTATCCGGTGGAAAGAATTTAATATTAAATTTTATGTTACGGTAAATATTTTATATTAAAAATACTTTCCATTGTCTTCTTCTTTTGCACCCAATGTTGTCTCTCGATTGTCCTTTTTTATTATCCCTTCGGTATTCTCTAACATTTATTTGTCCTGTGTCTTGTGTACCCAATGTTGCCAGTTTCTCTGAATTGTCCTTTTTCATTACCCCTTCTGTATTCTCTAACATTTATTTGTCCTGTGTCTTGTGTACCCAATGTTGCCAGTTTCTCTTGAATTGTCCTTTTTCATTACCCCTTCTGTATTCTCTAACATTTATTTGTCCTGTGTCTTGTGTACCCAATGTTGCCAGTTTCTCTTGATTGTCCTTTTGTATTGCCCCATCGGTATTCTCTAACATGTATTTGTCCTGTGTCTTGTGTACACTATGTTGCCAGTTTCTCTGGATTGTTATTTTTCATTACCCCTTCGGTATTCTCTAACATTTATTTGTCTTGTGTACCCAATGTTGCCAGTTTCTCTTGATTGTCCCTTTTTTTTACCCCTTCGGTATTCTCTAACATTTATTTGTCTTGTGTACCCAATGTTGCCAGTTTCTCTGGATTGTTCTTTTTCATTACCCCTTCGGGATTCTCTAACATTTTTTTGTCCTGTGTCTTGTGTACCCAATGTTGCCAGTTTCTCTGGATTGTCCTTTTTCATTACCCTTCAGTATTCTCTAACATTCATTTGTCCTGTGTCTTGTGTAACATTTGTTGCCAGTTTCTCTCTGGATTGTCTTTTTTCATTACCCCTTCGGTATTCACTAACATTTATTTGTCCTGTGTCTTGTGTACCCAATGTTGCCAGTTTCTCTGGATTGTCCTTTTTCATTACCCCTTCGGTATTCTCCAGCATTTATTTGTCCTGTGTGATGGTTACCATATTTTGCCAGTTTCTCTGGATTGTCTTTTCTTAGCCCCGTCGATATTCTCTAACATTTATTTGTCCTGTGTCTTGTGTACCCTATGTTGCCAGTTTCTCTGGATTGTCATTTTTCATTACCCCTTCGGTATTCTCTAACAATTTTTTGTCCTGTGTCTTGTGTACCCAATGTTGCCAGTTTCTCTGGATTGTCCTTTTTCATTACCCTTCAGTATTCTCTAACATTCATTTGTCCTGTGTCTTGTGGACCCGATGTTGCCAGTTTCTCTGGATTGTCCTTTTTCATTACCCCTTCGGTATTCTCTTACATTTATTTGTCCTGTGTCTTGTGTACCCAATGTTGCCAGTTTCTCTGGATTGTCCCTTTTTTTTACCCCTTCGGTATTCTCTAACATTTATTTGTCCTGTGTCTTGTGTACCAAATGTTGCCGGTTTCTCTGGATTGTCCTTTTTCATTACCCCTTCGGTATTCTCTAGCATTTATTTGTCCTGTGTCTTGTGTAACATTTGTTGCCAGTTTCTTTCTGGATTGTCCTTTTTCATTACCCCTTCGGTATTCACTAACATTTATTTGTCCTGTGTCTTGTGTACCCAATGTTGCCAGTTTCTCTGGATTGTCTTTTTTCATTACCCCTTCGGTATTCTCCAGCATTTATTTGTCCTGTGTCATGGTTACCATATTTTACCAGTTTCTCTGGATTGTCTTTTCTTAGCCCCGTCGATATTCTCTAACATTTATTTGTCCTGTGTCTTGTGTACCCTATGTTGCCAGTTTCTCTGGATTGTCCTTTTTCATTACCCCTTCGGTATTCTCTAACATTTATTTGTCCTGTGTCTTGTGTACCCAATGCTGCCAGTTTCTCTGGATTGTCCTTTTTCATTACCCCTTCGGTATTCTCTAACATTTATTTGTCCTGTGTCTTGTGTACCCAATGTTGCCAGTTTCTCTGGATTGTTCTTTTTCATTACCCCTTCGGTATTCTCCAACATTTATTTGTCCTGTGTCTTGTGTACCATATTTTGCCAGTTTCTCTGGATTGTCCATTTTAATAGCCCCGTCGCTATTCTCTAACATGCATGTGTAAGGAATATTTTTTTCCGGTTGAAATTGTATCCGGTGGAAAGAATTTAATATTAAATTTTATGTTACGGTAAATATTTTATATTAAAAATACCTTCCATTGTCTTCTTCTTTTGCACCCAATGTTGTCTCTCGATTGTCCTTTTTTATTATCCCTTCGGTATTCTCTAACATTTATTTGTCCTGTGTCTTGTGTACCCAATGTTGCCAGTTTCTCTGAATTGTCCTTTTTCATTACCCCTTCTGTATTCTCTAACATTTATTTGTCCTGTGTCTTGTGTACCCAATGTTGCCAGTTTCTCTTGAATTGTCCTTTTTCATTACCCCTTCTGTATTCTCTAACATTTATTTGTCCTGTGTCTTGTGTACCCAATGTTGCCAGTTTCTCTTGATTGTCCTTTTGTATTGCCCCATCGGTATTCTCTAACATGTATTTGTCCTGTGTCTTGTGTACACTATGTTGCCAGTTTCTCTGGATTGTTATTTTTCATTACCCCTTCGGTATTCTCTAACATTTATTTGTCTTGTGTACCCAATGTTGCCAGTTTCTCTTGATTGTCCCTTTTTTTTACCCCTTCGGTATTCTCTAACATTTATTTGTCTTGTGTACCCAATGTTGCCAGTTTCTCTGGATTGTCCTTTTTCATTACCCTTCAGTATTCTCTAACATTCATTTGTCCTGTGTCTTGTGTAACATTTGTTGCCAGTTTCTCTCTGGATTGTCCTTTTTCATTACCCTTTCGGTATTCACTAACATTTATTTGTCCTGTGTCTTGTGTACCCAATGTTGCCAGTTTCTCTGGATTGTCCTTTTTCATTACCCCTTCGGTATTCTCCAGCATTTATTTGTCCTGTGTGATGGTTACCATATTTTGCCAGTTTCTCTGGATTGTCTTTTCTTAGCCCCGTCGATATTCTCTAACATTTATTTGTCCTGTGTCTTGTGTACCCTATGTTGCCAGTTTCTCTGGATTGTCATTTTTCATTACCCCTTCGGTATTCTCTAACAATTTTTTGTCCTGTGTCTTGTGTACCCAATGTTGCCAGTTTCTCTGGATTGTCCTTTTTCATTACCCTTCAGTATTCTCTAACATTCATTTGTCCTGTGTCTTGTGTACCCTATGTTGCCAGTTTCTCTGGATTGTCCTTTTTCATTACCCCTTCGGTATTCTCTTACATTTATTTGTCCTGTGTCTTGTGTACCCAATGTTGCCAGTTTCTCTGGATTGTCCCTTTTTTTTACCCCTTCGGTATTCTCTAACATTTATTTGTCCTGTGTCTTGTGTACCAAATGTTGCCGGTTTCTCTGGATTGTCCTTTTTCATTACCCCTTCGGTATTCTCTAGCATTTATTTGTCCTGTGTCTTGTGTAACATTTGTTGCCAGTTTCTCTCTGGATTGTCCTTTTTCATTACCCCTTCGGTATTCACTAACATTTATTTGTCCTGTGTCTTGTGTACCCAATGTTGCCAGTTTCTCTGGATTGTCTTTTTTCATTACCCCTTCGGTATTCTCCAGCATTTATTTGTCCTGTGTCATGGTTACCATATTTTACCAGTTTCTCTGGATTGTCTTTTCTTAGCCCCGTCAATATTCTCTAACATTTATTTGTCCTGTGTCTTGTGTACCCTATGTTGCCAGTTTCTCTGGATTGTCATTTTTCATTACCCATTCGGTATTCTCTAACATGTATTTGTCCTGTGTCTTGTGTATCCTATGTTGCCAGTTTCTCTGGTTTGTCCTTTTTCACTACCCCTTCGGTATTCTCTAACATGTATTTGTCCTGTGTCTTGTGTACCCTATGTTGCCAGTTTCTCTGGATTGTCCTTTTTCATTACCCCTTCGGTATTCTCCAGCATTTATTTGTCCTGTGTCATGGTTACCATATTTTGCCAGTTTCTCTGGATTGTCTTTTCTTAGCCCCGTCGATATTCTCTAACATTTATTTGTCCTGTGTCTTGTGTACCCTATGTTGCCAGTTTCTCTGGATTGTCATTTTTCATTACCCCTTCGGTATTCTCTAACAATTTTTTGTCCTGTGTCTTGTGTACCCAATGTTGCCAGTTTCTCTGGATTGTCCTTTTTCATTACCCTTCAGTATTCACTAACATTTATTTGTCCTGTGTCTTGTGTACCCAATGTTGCCAGTTTCTCTGGATTGTCCTTTTTCATTACCCCTTCGGTATTCTCCAGCATTTATTTGTCCTGTGTCATGGTTACCATATTTTGCCAGTTTCTCTGGATTGTCTTTTCTTAGCCCCGTCGATATTCTCTAACATTTATTTGTCCTGTGTCTTGTGTACCCTATGTTGCCAGTTTCTCTGGATTGTCATTTTTCATTACCCCTTCGGTATTCTCTAACATTTTTTTGTCCTGTGTCTTGTGTACCCAATGTTGCCAGTTTCTCTGGATTGTCCCTTTTTTTTACCCCTTCGGTATTCTCTAACATTTATTTGTCCTGTGTCTTGTGTACCCAATGTTGCCAGTTTCTCTGAATTGTCCTTTTTCATTACCCCTTCTGTATTCTCTAACATTTATTTTTCCTGTGTCTTGTGTACCCAATGTTGCCAGTTTCTCATGAATTGTCCTTTTTCATTACCCCTTCTGTATTCTCTAACATTTATTTGTCTTGTGTCTTGTGTACCCAATGTTGCCAGTTTCTCTTGATTGTCCTTTTGTATTGCCCCATCGGTATTCTCTAACATGTATTTGTCCTGTGTCTTGTGTACACTATGTTGCCAGTTTCTCTGGATTGTTATTTTTCATTACCCCTTCGGTATTCTCTAACATTTATTTGTCTTGTGTACCCAATGTTGCCAGTTTCTCTTGATTGTCCCTTTTTTTTACCCCTTCGGTATTCTCTAACATTTATTTGTCTTGTGTACCCAATGTTGCCAGTTTCTCTGGATTGTTCTTTTTCATTACCCCTTCGGGATTCTCTAACATTTTTTTGTCCTGTGTCTTGTGTACCAAATGTTGCCAGTTTCTCTGGATTGTCCTTTTTCATTACCCTTCAATATTCTCTAACATTCATTTGTCCTGTGTCTTGTGTAACATTTGTTGCCAGTTTCTCTCTGGATTGTCCTTTTTCATTACCCCTTCGGTATTCACTAACATTTATTTGTCCTGTGTCTTGTGTACCCAATGTTGCCAGTTTCTCTGGATTGTCCTTTTTCATTACCCCTTCGGTATTCTCTAACATTTATTTGACCTGTGTCTGGTGTACCCAATTTTGTCAGTTTCTCTGGATTGTCCTTTTTCATTTCCCCTTCGGTATTCTCCAACATTTATTTGTCCTGTGTCTTGTGTACCATATTTTGCCAGTATCTCTGGATTGTCCAATTTTATAGCCCCGTCGATATTCTCTAACATGTATGTGTAAGGCATAATTTTTTCTGGTTGAAATTGTATCCGGTGGAAAGAATTTTATATTAAATTTTATGTCACGGTAAATATTTTATAATAAAAATACTTTCCATTGCTATAAAAAAAAGTATCCGAATAATAAATTAAACTAAGGTCTGTGTGTTATATTATGTCCGATGCTGATTATTAAATCACGAGACGCATCTGTAATATTAATAGCTACACTCATAGATAAATCACCCGATCCATCAAATGAGCTAATCCGGATAATATTTTATACTAAGGTATTTAATATTAATTCCGACGCTGATTAATAAATCACCCGACCCATCCGGAAACTATTTATCAATACAATTTACAGGTAAATATATATATACGGAAAATACATTATAGCCAGAACCATGTCAATTTAAATGACAGATTGAGTAGTTTTCAAAACCATTACAAAATCAATAGAGTCATGTAAGTTTAAATATATTAAAAATTTGATTCATTGGAAACAGTAGATATTAAATAATAGAAGAAGAATACAATGATATAGTTACATATATACAAGACCAAAAGTATCCACAGAATGCAGAAACTAGTAATGTTTGATTTGCAAGTATCACCATAGTATATTAGTGAAGAAGATGATGAAACGGAGAGTGAATATTAAATTTTGTATACTCCTCAACCAAAGCGACTGAGGAAAAGTAACAAGAGAAAATCTTATGAATATTATTAAAACATTGTAATTGTAATGATTTATATATTTACTTAAAAATACTGCAGTAATAAAGACATCTTACACTAGTATTAAGTACATATTTATTTGCAGGAATGTAAATTAAGTAATTGAAAAAAATAGTAACATATAAAATCAGATTATTTCCTCTATAATATTTTTTCAGGATGAAATATAATATGCAATGTTATCCACGGATATATTTTAATATTAAATTTCTTCCACCTCATCCGGAAAATATATAATAGCATTGGAAGAAATTTAATATTGAAATACTGTCCAAGGATAATATTTTACAATACCTATAAAAAAATACTTTGATATGGGGATCAGTGTCTTACGGGGACTTGCTGTTTCTGGAACTATTCTCCCATTGGAAAAAATGTCTGTGTGATTTTTTATATCGATTTTGTTAGGGGAACCCCCTTTCAGAAAGCTAAAATCATTCAGAAGCTTTCAGTCACCGTCTATTATCAAAAACGTTTAATCGATTTAGACACATTAATAAAAATAACTATCACGAAAATTATTTCATTCCAGCATCAGAAATATTCATTTAATATTAAATTACTTAAATTAATTTGATTTAAACTATAAATTAATTTGATTTAAACTATGAAAGGAAAAATCATGTGTTCCCTCTTTAGTCTCGTTTTCGTCCTTTCCTGTTCCCTCAATTTCAAGTAATGGCGGTTTTTTTAATACTCCCGAAAAATAAAAAAAAACAAACCAATTTTACTAACTGGTACACCTATATTGCTATGTAATAACTTTATCCTCTAAACCAATGTTACAAAGGTTACAGAGTGAGAGCGTTCAAATCAATACAAAGTAAATACATATCATTACATCAATTATCAATTATACAACAGTAGACAAATCATTTTGACAGAAGTTACAACTTTTTAAAGGATTTCCAGCGTCGAAAATAACTTATAAACATACCAGAAACGTGAAGGAACTTGAAGGTCAAACAAGGCCGTGAAATAACGGTCATATTTACTTGATATCACGGAGTCGAATTTATCACATAAAGTATGAAAAAAATCTGTAAACATTCATTTTGACAGAAATGCCAACTTTTGAAGAACTTTTACCAGCGTCAAAGTTTATTTTTAAAATATTAGAAATGCGAGGGCCATATCCGAAAGTGTCTTACTTCAAAAAAAGTTCAACCGTTAGGCGTTATAACTGACCACAAGAAGTCTGAAAAAATCGTTAACAAATCACCCCTTTTGACAGAAATGTCAACTGCGAAGGTCTGTCGACAAAGCATGGGAAAAAAAACACAAATATTAACGAATAACTTTCTTTAAAAAGTCGGAACTAAATTCCTTCTTTTTCCGGGAAAGTTTTTTTTATTACACATGGGCAATGGTGAGCAGCGAATGGATATGGAATGTGTCATTCAAAGTACTGGGTGCTAATTGACATTTCATTGCAATCGTCATGACATTATTTGTATATGTTTTACCAAAGAATTTGTTTATGTAAAAGAATGAAAGCTTAGAAATCCAAAAATGTCCGTTTGATGCAGACTGTAGCGTACCAACGCAAAAGTGCATGAAATGACTAAGATGCTGTACAAGTGTGCAAATGACCTCTTTTTTAATGAATTACGCATCAAATGCTAAAATAGTATAAATTTAATGAGATGTCAAATAAAGAGTGAAGCAATACATAATATTAAACACGTCAAGAAAGCATGTTAATTATGAGGAAGACAAAAATAAAGTACCCATGAACAAGCCTTACAACATCCAAAATACGAATATTTGCAATGGTATTTTCCATATTTCATTTTTTTAAAGCACTATTAATAAATGAGGGCGAAACACGACTCAGGGGGGGGGGGGGGGAGGGGGGGCGAACGGGATTCGTGGCGAAACTACCCGGTACCATTGTACCGGTATTTACCAACCAATATTTGGTATACATTTTCTATTTAATGCTGAAAACACTAACTTTTGTATATTCCATGCATATACATATTTTGTAACTGCTGATCATGAATAAATAGAATGTGGGACAGATTTATTATTGTACTATTTTTGAGATGATATGCAATTCCCAAACACTTTTTAATACAGATGCATGCATTTATAAAAGTTAATATGCCACAGCCATCTGCCTTAACATGTATTGATTTATAATTGATTATAAACTAACATTTTTTTTCTTTTTTTCAGTTTTAAAGTAATAAAGTATTGACTAATGGCAATATATGAACAATAGGGCTATAGAAGTGAGTACATTTTGTATATGATATCAATTCTTAGTTTTATTTTAGTGTACATTGGCACAATGAAAATGATGTTTTAAATTCATATTAATTTATCTGAAAAATGTTACCATTTTTTTATCATTCATATTCTAAGCCATGTAGTGCAGAATTTCATACATTCTCTTTGCAAGTTATTTCATCATCAAATTTAACACTGTATCCTAAAAAGTTGCAATTGGTGGATGCAGTGACAGGTAATTTCTTTCACAAAACCTTTTGCAGTTTGTTGCTCGTGTGGAAAAATACTCTATCCCAGTCAAGTTCATTGGCTGAAAAATGTTGATGAAAACTTATGGCAAGCAAGGAGTTTCATTTCACCGAGTAGTTCTTTAAAGATTGAAAAAAAAGTGGTTCGAGGTATTGATACTATATCAAGTTGTTATGAGTGTTTAACAAAATTGTCAAAAGATCAAAACTTTTATTTGTTTGATGATTTTGGTGAGATTCCTGACTGTGTCAAGTCTTTTAAAGTCCTACAATGAATATCGAAAACTAGCTATTGGTTCGCTATTTTGCTCTACTTTTAAGCTTCCAGGTTATACCTATTTGCACAGTGTTGATGATACATGTATTTGGTTTAATAAAGACCCCCGTGTTTTCAGAGGTATGGTTGGCCTTCTTTATGAAGGACAAAATAAAGAACTGTCAACTACAAGCACTGATTTGAAAAAGGTTTTGATGTGGTTGCAGGAAAACAACAAACTATATAAAGAGTTTTTCAGCAATTTTGAAACAATTATTGGTCATTTTGAGCCTCTTTCTGCATCATCCTCTTTTGCTTCTGTTCCCAGTTTTACTAAAGATCTTAAAATTGCAAAAAGAGGTCAACTCTCGGTCGCTGATCTTGAAAAGCAAGAAGGTTTGCTTTTCCCAGCAGACAAATTCATATCCCCAGTAGAACCAACAAATATACATGATGTGCAAATTGGGGAAGAAGTTTTACGGGAAACTGCAGATAAAGTTGGAGAGGCACAGGTTTTATCATATGGGGATAAACACTTGCAGGCAAAACTTTTCCCATATGGTAAGGGTTCATGGTATTGGAAAACAAATGCTCTTACTATTGGAAAATATCAGAAAATGCGTCTTATGCATGTTGACAGAAGATGGGCAAATGATAGGTTTTATCCATTTTTCACTTTTGATAGAAACATAAAACAAAGGCTTTTTTTTTTACCAAAAATGCTCTTGCTACAAATAAAAATAGAAAAAACCATTATCAGTTGAAAGCTTAAAGGACAGTGATTCCTACTATAAATATGGGTCATTAGTGCCTGCAACAGTTCCTGGAAGCAAGTCATTTTGGACTAAGAAATGGTTGGATTTAGTAGCTATAGTTTCTGAAAAGGGTCCAGCTGACATTTTCTTTACTTTAATAGCAAATGACTCTTGGCCTGAATTAAAAGACATTTTTCACAGTATGAAAACCCAGCATCTATTCTACACCCAGTTGAGCCTACAGAGTACTTTTTCAGCGCTTTAGTACAGTTAAATCTCTTATATTGGGTTCTTCAAGTGTCTTTGGAAAAGTTGAAAATTTTCTGGTATAGAATTGAAGCTCAGAATAGGGGTGCTCACCATATTCATGGTATGTTGAGGGTGAATTACCTGTCGATGCAGTTCTTGCTGAAAAGCCTAGGGGTGAAAATTGCAAAATTTTGCAGGATTTGGTTGTGAAATATCAGTTTCACTCATGCAGGCCTATTAGATGTTTTAGGACTAAAAATGGAAATGCTTCCAGAACATGCAAATATGGTTTTCCTTACAGTTGTCGTGAAAGTGATGGGTATGGTGATGATGGTGTACGTTTCGAATATAAACGCTCAGAAAAAGAGGATGATGAATGTTGTTCCATACAATCCATATCTTTTGTTAGCTTGGGGTGGCCATGTTAATGTTCAGAAAATAACTAGGTCAGGTTTGGAAAGATATTTAGGGAAGTATATTTCCAAAGTTGAACCAACGTTTGGCTTGCAGGTTGAGTACAAAAATGATGTTGTAAAATATTTAGAATCTAGAATTATTGGTGCTCCAGAAGCCGTTGCTATCCAACTATCACATATAATTGTTGATTCTAACATGCAGGTCATTTTCATAGATACAAACTTTCATGAAGATAGGTTTAGGATACTTAAGCCTGCAAATCAAATAGATGAGGATGATGATGGCGATGAAATTGTTCAACCTGGTCATCGTGAATATTACATGAGTAGACCAAAGGTAGAACCATTTATAACTATGACACTGCCAAATTACTTCATGAGTAGACCAAAGGTAGAACCATTTATAACTATGACACTGCCAAATTACTTCATGAGTAGACCAAAGGTAGAACCATTTATAACTATGACACTGCCAAATTACTTCATGAGTAGACCAAAGGTAGAACCATTTATAACTATGACACTGCCAAATTACTTCATGAGTAGACCAAAGGTAGAACCATTTATAACTATGACACTGCCAAATTACTTCATGAGTAGACCAAAGGTAGAACCATTAATAACTATGACACTGCCAAATTACTTCATGAGTAGACCAAAGGTAGAACCATTTATAACTATGACACTGCCAAATTACTTCATGAGTAGACCAAAGGTAGAACCATTTATAACTATGACACTGCCAAATTACTTCATGAGTAGACTAAAGGTAGAACCATTTATAACTATGACACTGCCAAATTACTTCATGAGTAGACCAAAGGTAGAACCATTTATAACTATGACACTGCCAAATTACTTCATGAGTAGTCCAAAGGTAGAACCATTTATAACTATGACACTGCCAAATTACTTCATGAGTAGACCAAAGGTAGAACCATTTATAACTATGACACTGCCAAATGACTTCATGAGTAGACCAAAGGTAGAACCATTTATAACTATGACACTGCCAAATTACTTCATGAGTAGACCAAAGGTAGAACCATTTATAACTATGACACTGCCAAATTACTTCATGAGTAGACCAAAGGTAGAACCATTTATAACTATGACACTGCCAAATTACTTCATGAGTAGACTAAAGGTAGAACCATTTATAACTATGACACTGCCAAATTACTTCATGAGTAGACCAAAGGTAGAACCATTTATAACTATGACACTGCCAAATTACTTCATGAGTAGTCCAAAGGTAGAACCATTTATAACTATGACACTGCCAAATTACTTCATGAGTAGACCAAAGGTAGAACCATTTATAACTATGACACTGCCAAATTACTTCATGAGTAGTCCAAAGGTAGAACCATTTATAACTATGACACTGCCAAATTACTCCATGAGTAGACCAAAGGTAGAACCATTTATAACTATGACACTGCCAAATTACTTCATGAGTAGACCAAAGGTAGAACCATTTATAACTATGACACTGCCAAATTACTTCATGGGTAGACCAAAGGTAGAACCATTTATAACTATGACACTGCCAAATTACTTCATGAGTAGACCAAAGGTAGAACCATTTATAACTATGACACTGCCAAATTACTTCATGAGTAGACCAAAGGTAGAACCATTTATAACTATGACACTGCCAAATTACTTCATGAGTAGACCAAAGGTAGAACCATTTATAACTATGACACTGCCAAATTACTTCATGAGTAGACTAAAGGTAGAACCATTTATAACTATGACACTGCCAAATTACTTCATGAGTAGACCAAAGGTAGAACCATTTATAACTATGACACTGCCAAATTACTTCATGAGTAGTCCAAAGGTAGAACCATTTATAACTATGACACTGCCAAATTACTTCATGAGTAGACCAAAGGTAGAACCATTTATAACTATGACACTGCCAAATTACTTCATGAGTAGTCCAAAGGTAGAACCATTTATAACTATGACACTGCCAAATTACTCCATGAGTAGACCAAAGGTAGAACCATTTATAACTATGACACTGCCAAATTACTTCATGAGTAGACCAAAGGTAGAACCATTTATAACTATGACACTGCCAAATTACTTCATGGGTAGACCAAAGGTAGAACCATTTATAACTATGACACTGCCAAATTACTTCATGAGTAGACCAAAGGTAGAACCATTTATAACTATGACACTGCCAAATTACTTCATGAGTAGACCAAAGGTAGAACCATTTATAACTATGACACTGCCAAATTACTTCATGAGTAGACCAAAGATAGAACCATTTATAACTATGACACTGCCAAATTACTTCATGAGTAGACCAAAGGTAGAACCATTTATAACTATGACACTGCCAAATTACTTCATGAGTAGACCAAAGGTAGAACCATTTATAACTATGACACTGCCAAATTACTTCATGAGTAGACCAAAGGTAGAACCATTTATAACTATGACACTGCCAAATTACTTCATGAGTAGACCAAAGGTAGAACCATTTATAACTATGACACTGCCAAATTACTTCATGAGTAGACCAAAGGTAGAACCATTTATAACTATGACACTGCCAAATGACTTCATGAGTAGACCAAAGGTAGAACCATTTATAACTATGACACTGCCAAATTACTTCATGAGTAGACCAAAGGTAAAACCATTTATAACTATGACACTGCCAAATTACTTCATGAGTAGACCAAAGGTAGAACCATTTATAACTATGACACTGCCAAATTACTTCATGAGTAGACCAAAGGTAGAACCATTTATAACTATGACACTGCCAAATTACTTCATGAGTAGACCAAAGGTAGAACCATTTATAACTATGACACTGCCAAATTACTTCATGGGTAGACCAAAGGTAGAACCATTTATAACTATGACACTGCCAAATTACTTCATGAGTAGACCAAAGGTAGAACCATTTATAACTATGACACTGCCAAATTACTTCATGAGTAGACCAAAGGTAGAACCATTTATAACTATGACACTGCCAAATTACTTCTTGAGTAGACCAAAGGTAGAACCATTTATAACTATGACACTGCCAAATTACTTCATGAGTAGACCAAAGGTAGAACCATTTATAACTATGACACTGCCAAATTACTTCATGAGTAGACCAAAGGTAGAACCATTTATAACTATGACACTGCCAAATTACTTCATGAGTAGACCAAAGGTAGAACCATTTATAACTATGACACTGCCAAATTACTTCATGAGTAGACCAAAGGTAGAACCATTTATAACTATGACACTGCCAAATTACTTCATGAGTAGTCCAAAGGTAGAACCATTTATAACTATGACACTGCCAAATTACTCCATGAGTAGACCAAAGGTAGAACCATTTATAACTATGACACTGCCAAATTACTTCATGAGTAGACCAAAGGTAGAACCATTTATAACTATGACACTGCCAAATTACTTCATGGGTAGACCAAAGGTAGAACCATTTATAACTATGACACTGCCAAATTACTTCATGAGTAGACCAAAGGTAGAACCATTTATAACTATGACACTGCCAAATTACTTCATGAGTAGACCAAAGGTAGAACCATTTATAACTATGACACTGCCAAATTACTTCATGAGTAGACCAAAGGTAGAACCATTTATAACTATGACACTGCCAAATTACTTCATGAGTAGACCAAAGGTAGAACCATTTATAACTATGACACTGCCAAATTACTTCATGAGTAGACCAAAGGTAGAACCATTTATAACTATGACACTGCCAAATTACTTCATGAGTAGACCAAAGGTAGAACCATTTATAACTATGACACTGCCAAATTACTTCATGAGTAGACCAAAGGTAGAACCATTTATAACTATGACACTGCCAAATTACTTCATGAGTAGACCAAAGGTATAACCATTTATAACTATGACACTGCCAAATGACTTCATGAGTAGACCAAAGGTAGAACCATTTATAACTATGACACTGCCAAATTACTTCATGAGTAGACCAAAGGTAGAACCATTTATAACTATGACACTGCCAAATTACTTCATGAGTAGACCAAAGGTAGAACCATTTATAACTATGACACCGCCAAATTACTTCATGAGTAGACCAAAGGTAGAACCATTTATAACTATGACACTGCCAAATTACTTCATGAGTAGACCAAAGGTAGAACCATTTATAACTATGACACTGCCAAATTACTTCATGAGTAGACCAAAGGTAGAACCATTTATAACTATGACACTGCCAAATTACTTCATGAGTAGACCAAAGGTAGAACCATTTATAACTATGACACTGCCAAATTACTTCATGAGTAGTCCAAAGGTAGAACCATTTATAACTATGACACTGCCAAATTACTTCATGAGTAGACCAAAGGTAGAACCATTTATAACTATGACACTGCCAAATTACTTCATGAGTAGACCAAAGGTAGAACCATTTATAACTATGACACTGCCAAATTACTTCATGAGTAGACCAAAGGTAGAACCATTTATAACTATGACACTGCCAAATTACTTCATGAGTAGACCAAAGGTAGAACCATTTATAACTATGACACTGCCAAATTACTTCATGAGTAGACCAAAGGTAGAACCATTTATAACTATGACACTGCCAAATTACTTCATGAGTAGACCAAAGGTAGAACCATTTATAACTATGACACTGCCAAATTACTTCATGAGTAGACCAAAGGTAGAACCATTTATAACTATGACACTGGCAAATTACTTCATGAGTAGACCAAAGGTAGAACCATTTATTACTATGACACTGCCAAATTACTTCATGAGTAGACCAAAGGTAGAACCATTTATAACTATGACACTGCCAAATTACTTCATGAGTAGACCAAAGGTAGAACCATTTATAACTATGACACTGCCAAATTACTTCATGAGTAGTCCAAAGGTAGAACCATTTATAAATATGACACTGCCAAATTACTTCATGAGTAGACCAAAGGTAGAACCATTTATAACTATGACACTGCCAAATTACTTCATGAGTAGTCCAAAGGTAGAACCATTTATAACTATGACACTGCCAAATTACTTCATGAGTAGACCAAAGGTAGAACCATTTATAACTATGACACTGCCAAATTACTTCATGAGTAGACCAAAGGTAGAACCATTTATAACTATGACACTGCCAAATTACTTCATGAGTAGACCAAAGGTAGAACCATTTATAACTATGACACTGCCAAATTACTTCATGAGTAGACCAAAGGTAGAACCATTTATAACTATGACACTGCCAAATTACTTCATGAGTAGACCAAAGGTAGAACCATTTATAACTATGACACTGCCAAATTACTTCATGAGTAGTCCAAAGGTAGAACCATTTATAACTATGACACTGCCAAATTACTTCATGAGTAGACCAAAGGTAGAACCATTTATAACTATGACACTGCCAAATTACTTCATGAGTAGACCAAAGGTAGAACCATTTATAACTATGACACTGCCAAATTACTTCATGAGTAGACCAAAGGTAGAACCATTTATAACTATGACACTGCCAAATTACTTCATGAGTAGACCAAAGGTAGAACCATTTATAACTATGACACTGCCAAATTACTTCATGAGTAGACCAAAGGTAGAACCATTTATAACTATGACACTGCCAAATTACTTCATGAGTAGACCAAAGGTAGAACCATTTATAACTATGACACTGCCAAATTACTTCATGAGTAGACCAAAGGTAGAACCATTTATAACTATGACACTGGCAAATTACTTCATGAGTAGACCAAAGGTAGAACCATTTATTACTATGACACTGCCAAATTACTTCATGAGTAGACCAAAGGTAGAACCATTTATAACTATGACACTGCCAAATTACTTCATGAGTAGACCAAAGGTAGAACCATTTATAACTATGACACTGCCAAATTACTTCATGAGTAGTCCAAAGGTAGAACCATTTATAAATATGACACTGCCAAATTACTTCATGAGTAGACCAAAGGTAGAACCATTTATAACTATGACACTGCCAAATTACTTCATGAGTAGTCCAAAGGTAGAACCATTTATAACTATGACACTGCCAAATTACTTCATGAGTAGACCAAAGGTAGAACCATTTATAACTATGACACTGCCAAATTACTTCATGAGTAGACCAAAGGTAGAACCATTTATAACTATGACACTGCCAAATTACTTCATGAGTAGACCAAAGGTAGAACCATTTATAACTATGACACTGCCAAATTACTTCATGAGTAGACCAAAGGTAGAACCATTTATAACTATGACACTGCCAAATTACTTCATGAGTAGACCAAAGGTATTCTTGCCCATTTTCTGGCTTTCGGTTGTATGTTTGTTAAAGCCAGGAGCAAAACTCAAGAAAAATCTTTCAATTATATTTACAATGGAATTAAAATTAATATATTAATCTGTTTGGTGATTAGTGTTTTTTTCCCTTCAATTTGTTTCTTTTAGCAGATTTACAATAAAAATTAAATCTTGAAAAATTTAAATGGTTTTCAAGTTCACATGCATCTTTTCTATGAGTACAATTGATTGTAAATTTGTTATCCTTGAAATTCTTTGTCTTCTTGAAACTGGTCCAAAATTATACAGTATTATTTTCAGAAACAATAATGTTTGCACGAGTTCTGCTCATGACCTAGCATGAGGAAATATAAAATGTAACGAAGGAAATATTTAGTCTCATTTATTAAAAATTGTTTCTTACAATAAAATTTTGTTTAATTATTAACACTCATTTCCCCATTCTGGGTCGCTAGAGGGCGCCATGAGATATATGTTAGTAAAATGCCATCTAATTAGTCTTTTTTTTTCTTTTTTCCGGTATTCATGGTGTATCTGCCAATAAAACCGGTGGACGTAGTAAACATTGCATTTCTTTTTATTCATTTTTTTAACTTTGTCTGTATTTTTCTTTAAAGGTTTGTTGCCAATGTTGGTGTGGGAAGAGCATCATGATCCCCAAGCAGAAAAACCAAACACCTATTTGAGGAATGACCAAGTTTTAACTTATTATATATTGTTCAAACTGGTCTTTACTTGATTAAGTGTTGAACAATCTTCAGATTGGAAAAGACAAAGAAATACATTATATGTGGCTGATAAACAAGTACTTGCAGCGTTGCTACTGTGGATGCAAAAATAAAACCAGAATTGCTTGGATAAAACAAATATCTATATAGATTTCAAAATTTAGAAAATTAGGAATTAAATAATTACTAGAAAGACTTTATAGCTTATAATGTAGGACAAATGAATTCCTGTTGAACCGGCAAATTGTTGAGGGTCATCTTAACCACTGTGCCACCACTTGCTGCTATAATCACCTTTTCTAAACAAAATGTACCAAAACGACTACACCATGATATTAATCCTGGATAACTGCTTGGTATTTGTTTTACATTTATTTACTTATAGTTGCAATTATTTCCATTGGAAAAAGAAATCGATGTATGTGTAATATACAGTACTATGTAAAATATTAGAATGGAAGACATTACAGGCCGAAGGCAGACTTGGGGTCAATTACTTTCAAATGTAATCGATTACATTACAATAACTTTGCAATTTTCATGATTACATTAAATTACGATTACATCAATTTTCAAATGTAATCGATTAAATTACAATTACTTTGTAAATGTAATCGATTACATTACTGATTACATTTAATGTCATGACAACCAATATTAGTGTTTTATGTTATAATTTTGTCTCGTATGCATCTATCCATTATCTCCTTTTTTAATGTATTTCTTACTCAGAACAATGAATTACAATTCAGTGTTAATGTGATCATTACATGCAATAAGATACATTATTAATTAACTCTATATTATTGTTGTCAATACAACCTAAACTGTCTTTACAATTTTGGGGTGGACTATTCGCACATGGCGACGGGTCCACTGGTCTGATGAAAGTCGTTTTTTGTTACGCCCTACCGACGGTCGTGCAAGGGTTTGGCGCCAACGAAACGCTTCATTTCAGGACAACCACATTTTGGGCACAACTGCTTTTCGGGGTGGGGGTGTCACTGTCTGGTGTTGTTTTTCCTTTGACTGTAAGTACTTGTACGTTCTTGATGGTAATCTGACAGGCCAAAAATACCGTGACAATGTGCTCGCTCCACGCGTAGTCCCCCATTTCGACAATCATGCGTTGGCTGACAGGCCAATGTGCATGGACGACAACGCTAGGCCACATAGAGCCCGAATTGTACAACATTTATGACAGCAAGAGGCTGTTCAGACAATTCCAGAGAATGGCCTGCAATGTCGCCAGACATGAACCCTATAGAGCATGTATGGGACTTTATTGGCCGTAAAATTAACCAACGCAATCCAAAATGTCAAAATATTGACGAATTAAGAACTGCTATCTTACAGGAGTGGCAACAGTTCCCCCGGGAACGGCTTAGGCATCTTGTGCGAAGCATGACGAGGCGTGTTACAGAACTTCACAATAAACATGGTGGATATACTCGTCATTGATTTTTATGCCTTACACATACGCACAATAGATGCATTTAAAAGTTCTTAAAATCTAAAGACTGCAATTTAATGCAATGTTGAAAACTTCCATCAAAGACAAACTGGTTTTACGTTTTTCCAGCACCTGTTTTTAACCCCATTTTTGCCACGTCATAGTCACATCTTTCAGGATGATAAATACTTTGTCGATTGGTAATTTTAGAGCCCTTGGTGTAGTCTTTTAAGAAGTGTAAGAAAAATGGTGATATCTATTTTATTGTTTTAACAGTATTGATGTAAAAAAATATATCGATAAAAATATAGGGTGGTGCTTAACTTTTGTCGGAGTGTATATATATTTGCACTTTTGCCTTCTGACTAAATTTTAATTCACACATTCATTTATATTCTACCTTTTTCCATGTTACACATACACTTCATTTGCATTTGAATTTACACTGATTGAATTAGATACATAATCACTATATTTTGTCGGCATTTTAACGGCTCTTTCAGATCTTGTATTGCAAATTGCTTCAGTGGATTTCGGTTCCAAAGGTTTTTTCGGTGTTTGGACGGATTGAGTAATTTCAATTGGTTGATTGTCAGTTATTCTATTTTCGGCTATGTCAGTTGGATCATTTGTGATTGCCTGTTCAATTAGAAGTAGTTTTTGAAAATTGGTATTGTTATGTTCAATTTCATTTTCAGGTTGAAACAAGGCTTTTGTTCCTTTCAGGTGTTTTCGATTTCTTCTTAACGTTTACCTCCTAGAGTTTCCACAATGTACTATCGAGGTGTTCCATGTTTTCGTACAACCTTTCCTGGTGTTAACTGGTTGCTATGTTCAATCATGACTGTTTCATTATTTTTGAGTTCTTTCAACAGTTTTCCACTACGTTTGTTGAAATAGTGTTCCTGATTTTGTTGTCTTTTGTTTAACAGTTTTTTCACTTTCTTTCCGTTGACAAATGTCGGTTCCAATAGTACGGATGATGTTGGTAGACTTGATTTTAATCGTCGTCCTACTTGTAGTTGAGCTGGTGATAGTTCAATTCACTCTAGCAGTGTATTCCTATAGTCGAGCAATGCTTTGTACGGATCTTTACTCTTCTTAATCAAATTCTTAGCTGTTTGTACAAATCTTTTCGCTTGGCCATTTGCTTGTGGAAAATGAGGACTAGTTGTAATATGAATAAATCCATATTCTTTTGCAAATTTTGCGAAATCTCCACTAGCGAATTGTGGACCATTGTCTGTTATCAACTTATCTATATATACAAATCTTGAAATGTGCTTTTTGAAGTAGCAAATAACATTTGATGAGCTTAACTCATCCAGCTTGTCAATTTCAGGTCACTTTGAAAAGTAATCGACTGTTAGTAAATAGTGTTCACCTTTGTACTGGAACAAATCAGCTGCTAACTTTGAAGACGGCAGTTCACTAGCAAGCATAGTTTCCTTATTGTTAATTTTCTTGTTGTTTACAGCACTTATTTCACACTTTTCTACAATATCTTGTATGTCTGATATTATACCAGACCAATACATAAATTCCCTGGCTCTGATTTTGCATTTCACTATTCCCAAGTGTGTTTCGTGAATAAGTGTTAACATTTCTTTGCGTAAGTTCTCTGGAATAATGAGCTTCAGTCCTTTATACATAAGATTGTCAATGCAATCTCTAAACTGTCAATACGGTTTCACTTCATCTGGTAGTTCGTCATTCCTTTCTGGCCATCCATTTCAACAATTTTCTTCAATAGTTGCATAACTTTATCGGTTTCTGTCTGTTTCTGGAACTGTTGATATTTCTCTGGTGAAATCGGAAGATGAGCATTTAACTGCACTTCATTGATTTCTATATCAGGTACCAGTTTTTCTACTGTTTCTGGTAGATACATTCGCGACAGTGTATCGGACACATACATAGACTTTCCTGGCTTGTACTTAACAGTAATTTCATACTTCTGAAATTGTAATACAAATCTTTGTATGCGAGGTAGTGCTTCATTAAGTGGTTTTCCGAAAATATTCTCATGTGGCTTGTGGTCACTTTCTACCTCTACATGTCGGCCATATATATAATGATGGAACTTTTGACATCCAAAGATAATTGCCAGAGTCTCTTTTTCAATTTGAGCATATCGTTGCTGTGTTGGGGATAAGGCTCTTGGTGCATATGCAATTGGCTTGTCATTTTGTAGTAATACTGCACCTAACCCTTGTGAGCTTGCGTCAACATTCAATGTTAGTGGCTGTTTTGGATTGTAATATGACAATATCGGAGTATTTGTAGCCATATCTTTAAGTTTATTGAAACTATCTTCCTGTTGTTTTTCCCAGAACCAATCATTCTTTTCTTCTAATAGTACACTCAACGGAGCACTAGCATCAGACATATTTGGCAGAAACTTACTCAAATATGTGATGAATCCTAAGAATGTTTGTAAGTCTTTCTTGGTCTGTGGTTGTTTCATCATCTTAACAGCACGTACCTTTTCAGGATCTGGTTTCAAACCATGTTTACTGATTATATGTCCTACATATTCAACTTCATCCTTTCTGAATTTACATTTTGGTTTACTTAGTTTCAAGTTACACTGTCTTGCTCTATCTAAATCTTTTCTAAATCTCTCATCATGCTCTTGAATAGTAGCTCCCCAAACAAGAATATCATCTACAATGACTTCAGCACCTTCAATGTCTTCCATTAATTTAGTCATTACTCTCTGGAAGATTTCTGGAATTTATTTAATTCCAAACAGAGCTCTGAGAAAACGATATCTTCCATATGGTGTATTAAAGCATGTGAGTTTACTACTGTCTTCATCTAATCTGAAATGCCAGAATACGCAGGTTGCATCAACCTTACTAAGCACTTTGACATTTGGTATATTCGCTACTACTTCCTCGACTGTTTTCATGGGGTAGTGTTCCCGACTTATAGCCTTATTCTAATCTTTTGGGTCTATGCAGATCCTCACATCTCCATTTGCCTTGACCACTGTCACTATACTGCTTACTCGCAGAGTTGGTTCTTTTTGTCTGACAATGTTAGCATACGGTAAAGTTCTGTTTTAATTCTGCCTTTTGGTGCGACTGGCACTTTTCTTGGCGTGTGTACTACAGGAGTACTGTTCGGATCCACATGTATTTTATGAATACCGGGTAAGCATCCTAGACCACTAAATAAATCGGAATACTGTGATTCTACTCCATACACTCTTTTGATTACTCCTACTTCGGCGTATGTTGGGGCTCCTAGTACATATTGTGATTTTGTATTTGCTACATAAAATTCTGCCTTGTGTCGTTTGTTTTTTAGTGTAATTGGTAAAGTTATCATACCGTCACATTCAATGTTATGTCCAGAGAATGATTTCAGACGTGAATCTGGTTGTCTTAACGGTTGATGTGTTTATATACTCCCAAAATCTGATCGATTAAGAACGTTACATTTTGCGCTAGTGTCTAGTTGAAATTTAATACTTGTATTTCCAACAGTAATGTTTTCACACCATGAGTCACTTTGATCTTTGTCTTTATATAGTGTACCAACAAACAAAGTATCAGAGTCATCCGAGTCAGAGTAACTATATTCATTTTTATCTATCTATTTCATATACTTTTTGGTCTTTCTTACTCCTACACATTTTTGTAAAATGATCTTTTTTGTTACACTTTTTACAATGTTTCCCTTTAGCTGGGCAACGACTTCCTGGATTATGATCATAACCACACCTCTGACATAATTTAACTTTAAATTTGGGTTTGGCACCTTGTTCATATTTCTGAAGATTCGTACTGTGTGCTCGAGCATGCTTTGTGTACGTTTTCTTTCTGTTTATACTGTTTACATTTGTATCTTCACCAATATGCATTGTTTGTAGGTGTTTTTGTGAGAGTTCATATGTGCGTGCAATGTCGCCAGCTTTTTCTAATGTAAGATCGGACCCTTCATTTATTAACTTCTCTCTGACTTTTGAAGATTTTGTTCCAAATACTATCCTATCTCGGACCATTCTATCTGGATTTTCGTACCCACAATCTTTGACTAAAACCTTTAAATCTGTTACAAATTCTTCACAGGATTCTATTGTTTTTTGTATTCTACATTGAAATTTATAACTGGAGAAGACTTGATTTGATTTGGGTTTTACATAGGCCTCAACATTTCCATAGTATTTTTCGAGTTTCTTTTGGACTTCGGCGGACATATTCCATGTACTGAATACATTTCTGCCCTTTTCTCCTACCCATATCACAAGGTAGGCACATTTTTCATCTGCTTCTTTCTTTTTCAATGGGCCTTGGAACATAAAGTCACAGTGCGCTTTGAATGACTTCCACGCCCCTGGTAGGTCACCACTTTCCCAGTTCAATGAGGGAGTTCTACCTGTTAAACCGTCTGCCATTTTACATGGATGTGTTACTTAAACACTAATTTCAATGTTTAAACTAATGACTGGGTTTATTTGAGTTGTCTTGGTCTCCTATTATGAACAAACATCTGACACCATGTTACATAATCATCAGACAAAGTATGAACCACATGGCTGAACTATTTATTATCTTCAACATAGGAGAGTGCACATTACATAATACAGTGATACAACTAATATGAAGTGGGTTGTGGGAAATTCATGGTGGAGGTGCTTTTCAACATCTCCTGAAAGATTCAAGAAATTCAACAGAATGTGTACCTAGACACTTAGCAAAAACACTTACCAAACACAGAACAATATATTGCTAAACTATATATACCTCAAATTTTTGCTAATCCCGAGATTTTAATCTTTTGACAACGGTGCGGTCTGTTCGCCATTTGAATTTGTTTACCCGAACACAACAAAACTTGTTCTTATCTCGTATAATTTGGTGAACCATCGTTAAAAGAACACTGTAATAAGATGTGAAATAAAGTGAGACATAACTTATTAACATTTTTTGTTAAATTCAACCAGAAAATACCGGTGCCCTGTCCGTCCCCTCTCCCTTATCTCTCCCATTTACTCCCGTGTCGTCGCCTATGTCCAACAAGAGGCTTATGGACTTTCTTCAGTTGGAAAGAAAGCCAACACAAGGCCAGAGAACATCGGTCGCGCCGTTATATCTGACAGTAAAGGCAACTACCTAAAACAACAAGTTGTTCGAGTCGAAGACCGTGCAATCTACTGGTGGTGTCAAGCAGATGACAATATCGAAAAACGGCTGCGCTGGCTGAGACGAAACATGCAGGATAAGGTCAATGAGGTAGGAAGCATACATTTCTATATTTGGCTGGGTATCTGCAATTTGACTACAAAAGACAAAAGTGTGTACATATCCTTGGCATTAACTGAAACCAATGATGCTATAGCAGTAATTACAAATCTGTTCAAGCAATTTACAGATTTAGTGAACCAGTATCCAAACTGTAAATTAACATTCGTGGAAGTACCACACCACTCAGTCGTCCGCTGGAACATCACAAGGGTCATCGTCAGCCAGAAGTGTTCGTAACACAAGATAATACCCCCCCATGAACAAATTGAGACGATCAACCAAGTTATACATACATTGAATAGAGAGCAACGGGTGAGGTCCCCTCTCTTGACTGTACATCTCAGCAAGAAAACAGGTAAAGAGAGGTAAAATTAAACCAACGAAAGACATAATTAACCTTAACCTTCTCAGAGACGGGATACACCCTTCTCCATTACTAAGAAAAGTGTGGCTCAAAGAAGTCTCTGAGAATAAGCGTAGACTGCTATCAATAAATAACAACTGACAATTACTCTTTTCTATCTGTATGCTATAGAAGGCGTGGGATGTCCAAGCCACACTGTGCAACAATAGATTAGACAGTCAAAAGTTCAATCAGTAGCAACGAAAAACTATTACGCAATGGATCTGCGGAAATATAATAAACAATATGCTGTTGGAGTACGGCTATGAATTACACCCTTAATATTGATAGAGCCTTAAAGAAGAAACACAAGGAAATCGAACGTTGCAGTATAAATATACTGGAGGAGGAATCGTCAAAACAGCTGATGCAGCAAGGTCTGAATTATTTAAAATGACGGCAATCGCATATTATGAGAAGCCCAGCCCAGATGGAACGCCCGCCCATATACAAACTAATGTAGACGGAACAGATAGAGAAGTAGTGCACCATATACCATCAACATTTATACCACACAAAGCAGAATTCTAGTGAATGGCGAATAAGGGTAATAACAAAATTACCGAACTCCGCGCAATCTTACAAAGGGAAAGTCAAAACTCATAAGTATATAAACAGACAAAATCAGTCAACATGTACAAACGACCATTCCAAACATACAGTCAATAATTGTACGAGAAGCAAACAATATCAACCTTGATCTGGAACTCCTAAATCAACAACTACAAGAACAACTGAGACAGCTTGTAAATGGAACTCCAACAAAATGTAATAGTGCTGACATTCAATGCCCAAAATGCGGGAAATCATGTAGGACAAGAAGTACATATTGCACTACGGGCAATCATTGGGTACATTATAAATGCCAAAACCTAACACCAGTTGAAATCAGGCAAATCGAAGATACTAATGACACAGAAAGTGACTATACATGTACAATTTGTGGAACAGACCTCAAACAGATTACAGATGGTACAAATAATGAAGAGACACTTGCAAAATCGTTATTATTAGAGGAGAATGAAACGAGAACAGACGAAGCAATACAATCTGAGGAGAAGGAACAACAGCAGCAGTGCATCAAATGTGATAAAACAATGAAACGAATCGAAAGCGACATATGTATAGTATGTGATAATCAATGCCATATTCATTGTATGGAATATATAAATGGAGAACCAATGTGTTATGCATATAAGGCCATGGGCATACAAGAAGAACAAACTAGCTGTAAAACCATCTCTACAACTGAAAGTGCCAAACTGCATGAACAGTTACCATTTCAGAATATCGTACAGCAAACTATCCGAAGAGATTCTACAGCACAAAAAAAGGCAAGTCCCATCACAAACCTCAGTACGAACAGATGAGAATGCAGTGGCAAGCAAGTCTGATGACACCGACAGTACAGCAAATCATAGAGAAGTAAAGTATAACGAACTAAGAGCAAAAGGAACGAAATTAAAGAAAATGGAAGAACTAATAAAACAAAAAGAAACGGCAGCTCAGGAGGTGAACAACAACAGAACAAAACTTGAATCAAGATGTCGAGAGTTAGAATCGAGGAACTACGAGCTAGAACAAACAATGAAAACTCTAATGAAAAGAATAGAAAGCCTAGAACTAACAAACATACATGACAACCGCTCTGAAACCAACAAAGGCAATAGTGGGACAAAAAACGATGCAAACTTCTCTCGTAATAATGACAGCATGGCAGACTACTTCAACCACAGGTTCATGCGTATGCACCAGAAGCTAACAGCGTAGTGTTTGACAATATCGAAAAGCATATCGACTGTATGATCAGTGGAGAAATAACCATAAGTAACCAAAACAGTAATAAAAAAGAGCAAACGCAAGGTCATTATGAAGTAAAGCCCGGCTCTCAGACAGAACCAGACTCGCCCGATAGAATGTACAACGACAATGTGGCCACATCGAAGGACAGTGAAGCCTATGTGGCAGGGCAACCGTTGTTTTATGGAAAACCAAATCCTCAAGCAGCAAAGGTAACAGCCTCGCAACAAAGTAATCAACCCATCCAACGTACTATAACTCGACCCCCACCCGCCCAATATGTACTGAGTCCGCCACTTCATCCAGGTCAAACTACTAGAATAGTACCTAAAGAAAAACAAAGAGGCAACGGGTATATCCCACTAATCCCAAGGACAGCAACAAGTGTGCCTTTTTAATGAACATCAATCCACTTCGAATGAACAGACATCAATATTAAAGGGAAACTTCGCAAACAAAATATTATTTTATGTTTTTCCTGATATATTAATATGGATGTTTATATGTATATTAGCGTTTTGTTATGTTGGATAAGGGAATGAAATCGATTTTAATATTCGGTCAACGATAGATGGATGTCGCCATTTTGATAGCATCTCGATACCAATTATCACGTGATGTCTAAATACCACCACGCCCCAAAGCAAGCGTGACAAACCAGGGTCCTCATTCAGTGTCGATATGGCTTGTCAGGCGTAATTCTTTTTATTTTTCTTATTATTCTAAATATATGAATTTATTACACAATCACTTTTTGCAGATTTAGGTTTTGTTTCTATGTACTTATGGCAAAACAAACGAATCGCAGAAAACGGTCTGTCTTTAATGAGACACATTTACAAAAGATTGTTTTCGAAAACTGAAGAACTACGAAATTATGTGAAAAAAAAGAACGGACATCGGAACAATGCCATGAATCCGTAAAAAAAATAGGTCTATACTACGGAGCAAAATTGTTTTAATAATATTATTTATAAGATCGCACTTTGTAATCGATCGTGCATGCACTACACTAAAGCTACACATAAGCTAAAAGTACAGAAAGTTACAGGGTAGGAAGCCATAAAATTGAGAAGATTATGTAAACATATAATTTGTAATAGTTTTCATTTGATAATTACAGACGATGAGAATTATAAATACCTTTAAAGTTTATTATACAAAACTTCAGGGTACATCTCTTACGTAATATAATAATTTGTTTATGGAAATACAATATTCTTATTCGCCAATAGTAAAAAGATTAATCTGTTTTCATAACGGTTAATTCTGATTTGAACAAAGCGTAACATATAATATGTGAAAATAGCCCCGGAATCATTGCTACATCAGGCGCGGATCCAGCAGTTTTGAAAACGAGGTCACAGGCCCTTGTTTGCCAATTTTTCCCCAATTTCTACACGAATTTTACTACATTGTCGAACACCCCTTGATCAGCCATTAATATGCACCCATTCCTAATGTATACTTGATCAGGGTCGTGTATTTAGAACCTTTAAAATGTGTATTGCATCTCCTATTCTAGTCACGGATAGCGTTAACGGGTCACAAAATGTGTATTGCGTTTCTGATTATTGCCAAAGATTGTGACACATGTATTCAAGTATTCGGTCAGAGTCCCGTCGACCGGATGTAAAATGACACTTGTATATTCTGCCTGGCGACTTCCTGTGTGAACCAAAGCTCATTACGCAATATTAGGTACCCTGCTGAGTGAACTGAGCTGAAAAAAATCATATATTTAGGCTTAGTGCATTCTGGGGGTCACTGAGCAAAGAGGTTTTTTTTCTTTAAACACTAACTTTGTGTAAACTCAGTTGCCACCCGATCTCCTAACCTTTAATTTTTAGTTCTTTAATTAAAATGAAAACATCTTTTATGAACATCGATCGCTAAAATTGTGAATACATATTAATTGTGATGAGACAGCTATATATAGTTAGGCCAAGTTGGCGCCTCTAATAATGAAAACTTATAATTTCAAGGATGGTGTATACATTTTTATCATCTAAAGCATAATTACAATTATAATTGTTCCTGTTATTTCAACATTATATTTATTCTAATGTTTTAAAAAATATTTTATCTTTAATAAATAATAAACGATCTACCAACTCGTCTTGGAAAGCAAATAGTGTGTATTCAAATTCCCATATTATTAATCCGATCAATACACAAGTTACGCGTTGTCAAAGTTATCCATTATATTTTTCAGCACATTAGCAGTAAAACAAAATGAACATAATTGTAAAAGGGATCCTACATATAGTGAATATAGGTGACTGTTGTAAAACACTCTTTCCGTTGTAAATATAAAGGAAATGAAACATTTTGTTCATTTAAAATAGTTGTTTGTCAAAAAGGTACGTAGCTGTTCACTTCATTATTTAATTTTCCAACGGTTATTAGATTTAAATTACAGTCCTCTGAGCGCTTTAAATGAAGCGAATTTAACATCAGCGACCCAGACTTTAAATTTCAATCCCACAATGCAATTATCGGGCTAAAACGTCACAACCCATGAACAAATTAGAAATTAAAAAAATTACAAATTTGCGATTTGCTTCGTTATTTGTGGAAATATGTCGATAAAATTTTGTGAATATGTATTTTATATCACCAGGAACATATTTAGCTAACATGCAAAAAATCACGAAGTTTCCCTTTGTAAGATTGTTCGGAGTTCGGTAATTTTGTTATTACCCTTATTTAAACAAAGAAAACCGTGAGAATAGGATTAAATTGATTTCATACAACTGTAAAAACAATAAAACCTGTGGTAATTCAATTAGCGAAATTTTGAAGGACAATGACATTATTTTGATACAAGAACATTGGCTTTTTCATTCACAAACCAGTATTATTTCGGACATTAATAGTGACATCAGCTTCGTAGCGAAGGGGGTGGATATAAATGACCCACTCCTACCGGTATGGAAGAGTCGCAATTTTATGGGAAAAAACCATTGATCACCTTGTCAGAACCTTACCAGACGGCTGCGAAAAAATCCAATGACACTGTATTGAACTTGAAGGTGCAAAGAGAAGTGTAATTATTATATGTGTGTATATGCCAGCTAATGGTAGCAAGAACCATCAAGTCGAATACTAGTACGGGAACGATTCTAGAAAAGACGCGTACTTTCCGAGTTTAATGGACCGACATACCTCACGGCTGATATTTTGCAAAATGATTAAGCATACATTATATTATCATTTAAGCCCTGTCGTAGAATTTTCCCATAGTGCATTTTTTTGTTAGAGCTCTTAAAGTGAAATTTCGTAGATTTTTCAAATTACAACTTCCATTACAAAAAGGCTGTAAGAACATTAAGCAAAGTAAATTGTTGACACAAAAAAGTTATTTTCAGAATTTTCAAAAAACAAGCAAACATTTTAACATAGAAGATTTAGCATCTGACGGATAGCTAACTAATTATTGAGCATTTCTCGGAAGAATGTGAAAGCTTTTTCCGATTGCAGTATCTGTCAATGTGAATATAATTTAATGAATTACGCGTAGATAGTTTTAAGGTGAATAAATTTGTATATTTATCAGTTCTTTCACACTTTATAATTACAAATCACTCAAAAAGGTACAAATTTAACCTTAAAACAGCAATTTTTCGCCCACTGACTGATTAAATTTATGAACGTTTTCGTTCTCGTTACTTTCCCCTGTATCAATTTCACTCTTATTCATGACAATATACGTGTCGTGAAGTCTTGTTTTGACATTATCGTTCGAATACGTTTGTGAAATACATAAATCATTGTTCATTGTTGAGTTTAAAAGTGCTTTGTGCAAGTTCTTTTTTTATTTTATTTTTTTTTAAATGTATGGGTTTTTTTTAAGTGGGTTTTACTTTTTTGTTTTGGTGGTTTAGTTAGCATTTTAGTACCGATCGGAATAGACATGAAATGTTCCGGGAAAAGTTTCGTCCTGTATATATAGTCCTGAACACTTGAAAGTTTTATATTGTTGTTTAAGTTTGTTTTATGATATACCTTATTTTTGCTTTGTGTTGAATTTAAGATTGATTTGTACCAGTTTTTATTCCGATGTGATCATTTTAATTTGTCACTTATTGCCAATCAGACTATATCTGATTCGTTCTGGAAATGTGTAGTCCCGTAAAGTTTGCTCACTCACTATCGAAAAAGAGTCGAACGGTCAGCAGTTGGGAATTATGCACTCGAATTATCCTCCAGTCTATGTTTGTCAATCAACAAATGGTTTAAAGAAACAGTAATGGGCGGATAGTGATTAAATCTTCTGATAATGATGTTTTACTGCTTTCTCTCCACTTCTATTCCAAAATGACCAATATCGACGAGCTTTGGTTTCAAACGGGTAGCATAACGTCAGTAAAAGACGGTCGGCGATTTATACCAGTGCATTACCTATATAACTCACTTGGAGCTGAAATGGCAAACATTTTACCAGTAGCTCACTCGCTTACTGGGTGCGACACAACGTCATCCTTTTTTGGTATTGGCAAGAAGACAGTTTATAAAATTCTAAAACAAAATACAACAAAATACCAAACTTTGACAAATCTAGCTAGTTCTGATGTTGATACATGTGTTGAAGCAGGCAGGCTGTTGGTAGCTGATCTGTATGACCCAAAAGGTAGTGCTAAGTCTGTTCACAGAGATCTAAATAAACTCAGGGTAAAATTAGCTTTGTCAAAAGATTCCTCTCTTGTCAAACTTCCTCCATCTGAAGCAGCATTTAGACAACACATACTTCGTGTTGCATTCCAAGTGTATGTATGGACACATGCTAATGAAGCTAAACCACCGCCTAGGTCACCTTTAGAGTATGGATGGAGAAATGAGAACAAATACTTAATGCCAAAGTACTTTGAAGGACCCATGACGTTTGACTTCTTGCAAGACCTTGTATGTATGTGTAAAGGCAAGATCATTTGCAGCAAGAATTGTGTTTGCGTTGAACAAAATTTATCGTGTACGAGCATCTGCGGTTGTCAAGGAAATGAAGAATGTAGAAATCAGATGTCACACCAATTGCCGGTAGCTGAAAATTTGGGAAATGACGAGGATTGTCCAAGCGACATCTAAAGCAGATACCTGAATGAAAAAAGAAAAAAAAGAAACCTGCCATTGGTCTCAGACCTTGACGCGGTTGGTGGGCTTTCAACTAACAAGAAACCTCTGTAAAAGGCATATTATACTTTTTACCATTGTAGTTATGCTCTTTTATTAAAAGTAAATCAATTGTTGTCCTACTTTTAGGTTGGTGTGGTAGAGTTTAGACTTCATACACCCCGTTATTTCTCGTAAGTTTTTATGAAACTTTCCAGAAAATATCTTCATATACTATATTTATCTATGATTAAGCTCCATTTGTAATTTCTGTATTTTCTTTTTCAATTTTGATGCATAAATTTTAAAAATACATATTTTGTACTTCCCGACGGCAGGGGCATATATCAGTAACCTTTACCCGATATTTTCAAACAAAAAAGAAATTATTTGAACAAAAACATAACACTACATAATGCCAGCATTTTTGAATTGTAATAGTGAACTGTTTTCAAGGAAAATATCCATTATATAAAAAAATTGCGATTTTCGACATTTTCCACAAATGACCTTTAACCCCAATATTGCAAAAACTGCACCATAGTGGAACTCTACGACAGGACTTCATCGAAGCACCTCGGTCATATCTTTTAAATAAGACCAAAAGTAGCCGTGAGGTAATCCGATCCATTAAATTTTCGATTTTTACTTGATTTTTCCTCCACTATACCAGGAGTCAGGGGCGTAGCTTACTATGTTATTCTACCGAGGCAGTGGGGTACAGGGGCAAAGCCCCCCATAAGCGATTTTGAGCAATTTAGAGTATATTTGGGACCAGTTTTGCTTCAAAATAGTCATAAAAATATGTCACAGCTATACACAATTGTACATTCATAATGGTCATCTAACATGTACAACTTAGTCCAAGAAACTTGGTTAATTGCCGATTCAAAAATATTATGGATGGCATTAGACACAATCACGCATATAAACTTGAACATACTATGTTCATGATTGCTATGCAGAAACAGCACCTTATAATTGCTGTTCTTCATCCTGAAGTTGCAATGAGGCCTAAGCCCTTCAACTATGAGTATAATATTATGCCTCACGGCAAGTTCAAGACTGCCTCTAATGTGCCTTTTGCTTTGTTTTGTTTGTTGTTTATAATTAGTTAGCTAGAAATCAACAGATAAAGAACTTATTTATTGTACACAGACAACTGGTAATTTGAACATTGAACAACTGTTAGTTAGTACCAATGAGTTCTCACTAAAGGTGCAAAGTTCCGATTCTGCGACTCCCACTTGCATCAAACTTATCTAACACACGGACCCTATCAACATCTTTATCATTGTGGGTGTGCAACAGTGCTAATCCATTTAATCTGTCCTCGGTCATTGTGGTCCTGTTCCAACTTTTAAGCCTGCGTAGTGCCGAAAAGGACCTTGCACATGGGACAGATCCAACAGGCATTGTAAGCAAGATGTGACATATTTCGTGAAATTTAGGATAATATTCCGGGTCTGATAAAACAAACGACTCTGCAAGTGATTTTGGTGTGTCTTTCAGATCATCACAGAAATCTTTCCAACGCTGAATTTCCATTTGAAATGTTGGACTTTCTGGTAAATCTGGACTGTACCATTCAAACACTTTTGCCATTTCAATTGGAGTCATTGTTCGTATCTTGTTGGGCATCAATTTAGATGCAAGAAACATGGCAGATTTGTCTTCTGAAAATCTCTCCTCGAGTTGAGCAACACATGAAGGGAAAAACACATTTACTTTGAAGTACCGACAGGCTGTATCATTGACATCACCTGCAGTTGAACGATGTTTTATTCTTATGGCTGTTCTAGGTTTCTCAAGTTGAACATCAATACGATCAGCCAGAGCTGTCATTTCCCCCAGAGATTTTCGAATACTGCGTCACTTCTTTCTTTCTGGATGACGGTTTTACAAATGTTAGCATCATTACACGCATTGATTATATCACAATCATTCTGCTGGAGTGCCTGTGTAAGGGGTCGAGTAAAACTCAGTATGTGCTGAGCAACAAAGAGGGCCACAATGAACGGACTACTCTGTAGCATTCCTAGGTATGATTCGGCCTTTAATCTGGCATCAGAGACAGTGCTTTCCGTCTGAATATCTCCCAGTGACTGTGTAATGCATTTATACTCTGCAGTTAATGCCGATAATGTGTCTACTCTTGCAGTCCATCTGGTTTCACATAACTTTGGAACGAGATGTTTTTTGCTGGCTTTATCAACCAATGTTTCACTAATCATAAGTTCATTATCACTGTCATCTGAAGCAACCAGTTTGCTTGTGTCGTCCTGGGGAAGGTATCTGAAAACAATTGCATTCCGTTTAGCACTTCCACCTAGAAACCATGTCAACTGACTAACGGAATCAAACAGATTACGGATTTCTGGCAATGATTTGCATGTCGATGCAACAACTAGATTCAACACATGAGCTCTACAGTGATGGTAGAAAGCTCTTGGTTGAATTTGCTGTATTCTAGTCTTTATACTAGAAACTTCTCCTGACATCACACTCGCTCCGTCATATCCTTGACCCCGTAAGTTGTCCATACTAAGTCCAACATCTCTAATTGCTGTCACAATAGCAGTCGAAATGGCTTCTGCGTCCACCTTTTCCATCTCCACAAAACCTATAAAATCTTCAAAGACAGTTGCCTTGTCATCAACATGACGAACATAGAGTGTCATCTGTTCTTTTGTGGCAACATATGTTGACTCATCAGCCATAATTGAAAACCACTTTGACTTCTTCACATGTTGGATAATTGACTCCTTTATGTGCAGTCCTGCTAAGTTTATCAGTTCGTTTTGAATATCTGGACTGGTATATTTGACATTATAGGATGCACTATCAAGGTGATCCTTTAGTGCTGAAACATCTTCAGCTTTCCATCTTAAGAAACGTGTAAAGTTACCGTATTCCTGTTTGATTTCCATGTCCCAGTTTTTGCCTAGAAACGGAATGTTTTGTTGTCCTAAAACTACTATGGTGTCTATAATCCTCAGCAATATTTCTCGATTTCGCTTTACCTTTTCCTCATAGCTTTTTGAAATAGAAACGCAAACATCTTTCTCTTCATTTGACACGATTTCTTTATAGTTGACTGTTTTCAAACATGCATCGTGGTGGCCTTTTGGCTCATTATGAGATATTAACATGCCTCTTTTCATCCCTGTTGCATTTGTCCAGTCTTTAAAGCCTTTCTCTGCAAACACATCTCCACTTGTGGGTTGACCAAATGCTATGCAATATGCAAAAAAAGCTGCATCATTTTGTACGGAGTACTTCAACCATGGAAACTTTTCTTCCCACTTGGCAGAATATCTTCTTCCATCTGTAGCAGGAAAAACTGTGACTGAAGATGACACCTTACTGTTGAAGAGGAATTTGGTCTTATCACTATCGTTCAACACTTTTCCCAAGAAAGTACTGATATGATCTATCTCAGATGGTTTGGACATACCCTCTACAAAAATAATTTGAAAAAATGTTTGTCTGTTGTATATTGCTTGTAATGTGTGCTGCAGGACTGGTCGGTTTTTTCAGTGGAGGATCCATGATTTTGCTTTCGGGTGGAGGCATTTGACCCCACTTGTATCTCGTCAAATCCGTTGGCAATTTCCAGATGCAGAATTTTATTAGCAAGAAAACGTAACTAACCACATTAAAATACAATAAAAAATAAACACTCTGCATGCAAATATGTGAAAACACACAAATTGGCCCTTTTTGGCCCCTAATTCTAAAATGGGTGGGGCAACAAACTCCAAATTCAATACAAACCTTCCTTTTGTGTCCAGGAAGATTATGTAATTTTATAATGATCCGCCATCTAGAACTAAAGTTAGACAACGGAAACGAAATATGCACAGAAGACGACGCCGACGACGACCACAATTACCATACCATAATACGACCTCCAAAATTTGTTTGCGGTCGTATAAAAAAACATGTTACATAATAACATTCCAAGCACGATATTTATCGACTGAAGTTATTGACGGTAAATTACAGACGAATTTTCATTCCAACAGTTGCGACCGAGTGCCAATAATTTATATCACCACACACTGACCATTCCATTGCACAAATTTCTATTATTAGAGGCTGGAAGATGTAAACAAACGTGCTACATAATTACCTGAATACTCTGTCTCATAGGAAGATGTGTTATTATTGGCATTGTCAGGCTGCTGTTCATCATTTTCATGTATCTTCTGGACTTTACTTGGCCCAGGCCCTAACAAATCTGTTACTTTCAATTGCCTTTTCTTGTCAGACATAATTTGTTTTGAAATATTGACGTCACGCAAAAGGGGAATTTCGGAACTAACTTACAAATCATATACGGTTACGGTAAGGTGCCATTTCCGTCAGTAACCGAGTCTTAGTCTGTTAACTTATTTATTGTCCCTTTATTGAGAACATAGAAATATAATTTATTTGTCTTTAATTTTTTTGCCTCAACGTAAGCTACGCCTTTGGTTAAATAACCAACTTGGAAAACAATACCAGTGGAGTTAGGCTGGGTTTTTTTTGTTACTGAAAATAAAAACCAATCAAATTTTCAAGCAAACTGACACAATCAACAACAATTCAATAGGAATTTCTTAAAAAATCCACATCTCTGAAGTTGTGAATCATAAAACAAATTGGCGGCTTCTGGCATACCTAATATTTTAGAAATTTAACCCCAAATTCTCAAATGTCAGATATCACATGATTATTTTTATAAAATTAATGACACATATAAAGCTTAGAACTGTACGTTTATAACAATACTATAGACACAGTTGCTCCTGTATCTACTAACAACTTGCATTTGACTTGATGAATATCAGCCTCTACGTACATACCTGCCTCTTGAGCGGCAGATGACACTCCAATACTACCCTGTATACTACTCTGATTTATTGTCACTTCGCTCCTAATGGTCTTGCTCTTCCGCGACCACCTCCAACATTCTCACTTTTCTTATCAGTTTGTGAATTCTCCTTCTGAGGATTCACTCTGTACCCGTTTTGTCTATTATCTTGACCACGACCAAAGTTTTGTCTATACCCATGTCCACGACCATAATTCTGTCCGTAAGCTTGACCACGTCCATAATTAAATCTTGGTGTATTATCAAATTTGCGTGGTCTGAATTTTTCGTTCTTAAGCTGGTTGACATCTCTTTGTAAATCTGATAGTCTTTTTTGCATATCAGTCATTAATTTCATCATGTCTATCTGATCTTTTGTTTGATCAGATACCTTGCCAGCAATACTGTCTGCTGCAGTTGTACGTAAATATGAGAGGCCTTCCGTCACTCTTCGTTCAGCTCTATTAAAAGTCTCCAATTCGACAGCCAGTCGAATAGCATCATTTAAATTTTGGGGACGTGACTGCTTAATGCGTATCCTCATTTCTGAGTCGGCTAGAGCCTCTATAAAATGCTGCTTTGCAAGCGTGTCGCGTACATTCTCTGGTACTGTAGGATAAGCCAGATTTACTAATCTTCGAATTGTCTGACCAAGTTCAGATATGATTTCTGCTGGTTTTTGTCGTCGCTCAGTGAGCTGAACTCTGTACAGCTCAGTTTGATTAGGTGGGGCAAAATGTTTTTCGAGTGCTTTCACAAGAGATTGATAGTCTTGTTGCTTATCTATAGGCAAATCTCCTAGTATGCCCTAGGCTTGTCCACGCAAAGCCACAGCCAGATATAACCCCTTTTCATTTTCTGACCATTGATTTATACGAGAGCAAGCATCAAAGTGCGACTTATAATCTAACCATGATGATGTACCATCATAGGTAGCAGCTTTTACACGTGCAGTATTTGAGCCTTTAGCAGCTGCCGGTTGTGCAGGTTTCTTAGTTTGATCTGATTTTTGTCTCACTGTAACACCGGGAGGAACATAATTGTCATATAACGGTTCCTTAAATCGAACCGCTGGGCTACCCTCTCTTTCTCTATATGCACCTTCCTGCATGGTTCTGGGCTCCTCATATTGCCCTAATTGCTCTCCTAATTTCTCAACCTCTATTTTGTCCACTTCTGTACTTTCTTTTTGAGCACTAGCTCTTTCTCTCGATTGTCTGCGGTTGCGAAACCTGAATCTACCGGGAATCCTACCGACTGACGCTCACCAGTCGCCATATATTTTGGTGTTGACTGACCAAACCGTTCGTACCCACTCACTTGTCTTGTGAGACTGTCAACCTCTGATTCTATTTCAGATAACTCTTCATCATAATCTGCAATATTGCAAGTTTAAAGTACAACAAATAATCAAACAATCAAACAAGAAACGTATTTACAATTTAAACAATTTATTTACACTACTCGAATCCCACAACGCTGCCACAAATTTTGTAACGGGCCTGGTATCTATTGAGAATAATATGATAAAGTAAATTAAAATAAATAGGAAAATAAACTGTAAGAAATGGTTCGTACCTAAGTTACTTCTTATGGTTCGAGATTTATTGTGTAAAATGAAAAGAACCTATCCAAGTTAATTGTATTATTTTAAAATAGTAGACAATTTTATATCTCAATTTTGCTCAGTAAATTACAACTATACTATAAATAGAATGTTGGCTCGCTTTGAGCTATTCAACGATCAATCGTTTAATCAGAATAACAGGCAAGACTTAACTGCAGTCACCTCTGCTATTCTTTAAACCCTGATGTCTTGTCTTAGCTCAGTTCAGCTCAATATACCTATTTAATCTTTCTAATCTTTCGACATTCACTTCCCAAATGGCACAAAACGAATGCAATCATACGCGACATTTTGACCGCCTTATATACTCTAAAATTTACTCCGGATCCTCTAATTAATCGATCACTTCTATGTAAAAACCCGAGGGTTCTACAAGGGGATTTCCTACTTTATAAATACAACATTGACGTAATGGAAAAATAGCGCTTTCAGTAAAGTGTTCATTTCATTTCACTACAAAAAAAATGATCTACACAACACTACACAGAACACTAAACGTTGAGCAACATAAATCACACTGAAAACAAACAATGATCTACACAATACTACACAGAACACTAAACATTGAGGAACACAAACCACACTGAAAACAAACAATGATCTACACAACACTACACAGAACACTAAACATTGAGCAACACAAACCCCACTGAAAACAAACAATGATCTACACAATACTACACAGAACACTAAACATTGAGCAACACAAACCCCACTGAAAACACACGATGATCTACACAACACTACACAGAACACTAAACATTGAGCAACACAAACCACACTGAAAACAAACAATAATCTACACAACACTACACAGAACACTAAACATTGAGCAAGACAAACCCCACTGAAAACAAACAATGATCTACACAACACTACACAGAACACTAAACATTGAGTAACACAAACCCCACTGAAAACAAACAATGATCTACAGAACACTACACAGAACACTAAACATTGAGCAACACAAACCACACTGAAAACAAACAATGATTTACACAACACTACACAGAACACTAAACATTGAGCAACACAAACTCCACTAAAACAAACAATGATCTACAAAATACTACACAGAACACTGAACATTGAGCAACACAAACCACACTGAAAACTAACAATGATCTACACAATACTACACAGAACACTAATCATTGAGCAACACAAACCACACTGAAAACAAACAATGATCTACACAACACTACACAGAACACTAAGCATTGAGCAACACAAACCACACTGAAAAAAACAATGATCTACACAATACTACACAGAACACTAAACATTGAGCAACACAAACCACACTAAAAACAAACAATGATCTACACAACACTACACAGAACACTAAACATTGAGCAACACAAACCCCACTGAAAACAAACAATGATTTATAGAACACTACACAGAACACTAAACATTGAGCAACACAAACCACACTGAAAACAAACAATGATCTACACAACACTACACAGAACACTAAACATTGAGCAACACAAACCACACTGAAAACAAACAATGCTCTACACAACACTACACAGAACACTAAGCATTGAGCAACACAAACCACACTGAAAAAAACAATGATCTACACAATACTACACAGAACACTAAACATTGAGCAACACAAACCACACTAAAAACAAACAATGATCTACACAACACTACACAGAACACTAAACATTGAGCAACACAAACCCAACTGAAAACAAACAATGATCTACAGAACACTACACAGAACACTAAACATTGAGCAACACAAACCACACTGAAAACAAACAATGATCTACACAACACTACACAGAACACTAAACATTGAGCAACACAAACCCAACTGAAAACAAACAATGATCTACAGAACACTACACAGAACACTAAACATTGAGTAACACAAACCACACTGAAAACAAACAATGATCTACACAACACTACACAGAACACTAAGCATTGAGCAACACAAACCACACTGAAAAAAACAATGATCTACACAATACTACACAGAACACTAAACATTGAGCAACACAAACCACACTAAAAACAAACAATGATCTACACAACACTACACAGAACACTAAACATTGAGCAACACAAACCCCACTGAAAACAAACAATGATCTACAGAACACTACACAGAACACTAAACATTGAGCAACACAAACCCCACTGAAAACAAACAATGATTTATAGAACACTACACAGAACACTAAACATTGAGCAACACAAACCACACTGAAAACAAACAATGATCTACACAACACTACACAGAACACTAAACATTGAGCAACACAAACCACACTGAAAACAAACAATGCCCTACACAACACTACACAGAACACTAAGCATTGAGCAACACAAACCACACTGAAAAAAACAATGATCTACATAATACTACACAGAACACTAAACATTGAGCAACACAAACCACACTAAAAACAAACAATGATCTACACAACACTACACAGAACACTAAACATTGAGCAACACAAACCCAACTGAAAACAAACAATGATCTACAGAACACTACACAGAACACTAAACATTGAGTAACACAAACCACACTGAAAACAAACAATGATCTACACAACACTACACAGAACACTAAACATTGAGCAACACAAACCCCACTGAAAACAAACAATGATCTACACAACACTACACAGAACACTAAACATTGAGCAACACAAACCCCACTGAAAACAAACAATGATCTACAGAACACTACACAGAACACTAAACATTGAGCAACACAAACCCCACTGAAAACAAACAATGATTTATAGAACACTACACAGAACACTAAACATTGAGTAACACAAACCACATTGAAAACAAACAATGATCTACACAATACTACACAGAACACTAAACATTGAGCAACACAAACCCCACTGAAAACAAACAAGGATTTACACAACACTACACAGAACACTAAACATTGAGCAACACAAACCACACTAAAAATAAACAATGATCTACACAATACTACACAGAACACTAAACATTGAGCAACACAAACCAAACTGAAAACAAACAATGATCTACAGAACACTACACCGAACCCTAAACATTGAGCAACACAAACCCCACTGAAAACAAACAATGATCTACAGAACACTAAACATTGAGCAACACAAACCCCACTGAAAACACACGATGATCTACACATCACTACACAGAACACTAAACATTGAGCAACACAAACCACACTGAAAACAAACAATGATCTACAGAACACTACACAGAACACTAAACATTGAGTAACACAAACCCCACTGAAAACAAACAATGATCTACACAACACTACACAGAACACTAAACATTGAGCAACACAAACCCCACTGAAAACACACGATGATCTACACAACACTACACAGAACACTAAACATTGAGCAACACAAACCACACTGAAAACAAACAATGATCTACAGAACACTACACAGAACACTAAACATTGAGTAACACAAACCACACTGAAAACAAACAATAATCTACACAACACTACACAGAACACTAAACATTGAGCAAGACAAACCCCACTGAAAACAAACAATGATCTACACAACACTACACAGAACACTAAACATTGAGTAACACAAACCCCACTGAAAACAAACAATGATCTACAGAACATTACACAGAACACTAAACATTGAGCAACACAAACCACACTGAAAACAAACAATGATCTACACAACACTACACAGAACACTAAACATTGAGCAACACAAACTCCACTAAAAACAAACAATGATCTACAAAATACTACACAGAACACTGAACATTGAGCAACACAAACCACACTGAAAACTAACAATGATCTACACAATACTACACAGAGCACTAAACATTGAGCAACACAAACCACACTGAAAACAAACAATGATCTACAGAACACTACACAGAACACTAAACATTGAGCAACACAAACCCCACTGAAAACAAACAATGATTTATAGAACACTACACAGATCACTAAACATTGAGCAACACAAACCCCACTGAAAACAAACAATGATCTACACAACACTACACAGAACACTAAACATTGAGCAAGACAAACCACACTGAAAACAAACAATGATCTACACAACAGTACACAGAACACTAAGCATTGAGCAACACATACCACACTGAAAAAAACAATGATCTACACAATACTACACAGAACACTAAACATTGAGCAACACAACCACACTAAAAACAAACAATGATCTACACAACACTACACAGAACACTAAACATTGAGCAACACAAACCCAACTGAAAACAAACAATGATCTACAGAACACTACACAGAACACTAAACATTGAGCAACACAAACCCCACTGAAAACAAACAATGATTTATAGAACACTACACAGAACACTAAACATTGAGCAACACAAACCACACTGAAAACAAACAATGATTTACACAACACTACACAGAACACTAAACATTGAGCAACACAAACTCCACTAAAACAAACAATGATCTACAAAATACTACACAGAACACTGAACATTGAGCAACACAAACCACACTGAAAACTAACAATGATCTACACAATACTACACAGAACACTAATCATTGAGCAACACAAACCACACTGAAAACAAACAATGATCTACACAACACTACACAGAACACTAAGCATTGAGCAACACAAACCACACTGAAAAAAACAATGATCTACACAATACTACACAGAACACTAAACATTGAGCAACACAAACCACACTAAAAACAAACAATGATCTACACAACACTACACAGAACACTAAACATTGAGCAACACAAACCCCACTGAAAACAAACAATGATCTACAGAACACTACACAGAACACTAAACATTGAGCAACACAAACCCCACTGAAAACAAACAATGATTTATAGAACACTACACAGAACACTAAACATTGAACAACACAAACCACACTGAAAACAAACAATGATCTACACAACACTACACAGAACACTAAACATTGAGCAACACAAACCACACTGAAAACAAACAATGCTCTACACAACACTACACAGAACACTAAGCATTGAGCAACACAAACCACACTGAAAAAAACAATGATCTACATAATACTACACAGAACACTAAACATTGAGCAACACAAACCACACTAAAAACAAACAATGATCTACACAACACTACACAGAACACTAAACATTGAGCAACACAAACCCAACTGAAAACAAACAATGATCTACAGAACACTACACAGAACACTAAACATTGAGCAACACAAACCACACTGAAAACAAACAATGATCTACACAACACTACACAGAACACTAAACATTGAGCAACACAAACCCAACTGAAAACAAACAATGATCTACAGAACACTACACAGAACACTAAACATTGAGTAACACAAACCACACTGAAAACAAACAATGATCTACACAACACTACACAGAACACTAAGCATTGAGCAACACAAACCACACTGAAAAAAACAATGATCTACACAATACTACACAGAACACTAAACATTGAGCAACACAAACCACACTAAAAACAAACAATGATCTACACAACACTACACAGAACACTAAACATTGAGCAACACAAACCCCACTGAAAACAAACAATGATCTACAGAACACTACACAGAACACTAAACATTGAGCAACACAAACCCCACTGAAAACAAACAATGATTTATAGAACACTACACAGAACACTAAACATTGAGCAACACAAACCACACTGAAAACAAACAATGATCTACACAACACTACACAGAACACTAAACATTGAGCAACACAAACCACACTGAAAACAAACAATGATCTACACAACACTACACAGAACACTAAACATTGAGCAACACAAACCCCACTGAAAACAAACAATGATCTACACAACACTACACAGAACACTAAACATTGAGCAACACAAACCCCACTGAAAACAAACAATGATCTACAGAACACTAAACATTGAGCAACACAAACCCCACTGAAAACACACGATGATCTACACAACACTACACAGAACACTAAACATTGAGCAACACAAACCCCACTGAAAACAAACAATGATCTACACAACACTACACAGAACACTAAACATTGAGCAACACAAACCCCACTGAAAACAAACAATGGTCTACAGAACACTAAACATTGAGCAACACAAACCCCACTGAAAACACACGATGATCTACACAACACTACACAGAACACTAAACATTGAGCAACACAAACCACACTGAAAACAAACAATGATCTACAGAACACTACACAGAACACTAAACATTGAGTAACACAAGCCACACTGAAAACAAACAATAATCTACACAACACTACACAGAACACTAAACATTGAGCAAGACAAACCCCACTGAAAACAAACAATGATCTACACAACACTACACAGAACACTAAACATTGAGCAACACAAACCACACTGAAAACAAACAATGATCTACAGAACACTACACAGAACACTAAACATTGAGCAACACAAACCCCACTGAAAACAAACAATGATTTATAGAACACTACACAGATCACTAAACATTGAGCAACACAAACCCCACTGAAAACAAACAATGATCTACACAACACTACACAGAACACTAAACATTGAGCAAGACAAACCACACTGAAAACAAACAATGATCTACACAACAGTACACAGAACACTAAGCATTGAGCAACACATACCACACTGAAAAAAACAATGATCTACACAATACTACACAGAACACTAAACATTGAGCAACACAACCACACTAAAAACAAACAATGATCTACACAACACTACACAGAACACTAAACATTGAGCAACACAAACCCAACTGAAAACAAACAATGATCTACAGAACACTACACAGAACACTAAACATTGAGCAACACAAACCCCACTGAAAACAAACAATGATTTATAGAACACTACACAGAACACTAAACATTGAGTAACACAAACCACAATGAAAACAAACAATGATCTACACACCACTACACAGAACACTAAACATTGAGCAAGACACACCCCACTGAAAACAAACAATGATCTACACAACACTACACAGAACACTAAACATTGAGCAACACAAACCACACTAAAAATAAACAATGATCTACACAATACTACACAGAACACTAAACATTGAGCAACACAAACCACACTGAAAACAAACAATGATCTACAGAACACTACACCGAACCCTAAACATTGAGCAACACAAACCACACTGAAAACAAACAATGATCTACACAACACTACACAGAACACTAAACATTGAGCAAGACAAACCACACTGAAAACAGTGATCTACAGAACACTAAACAGAACACTAAACATTGAGCAACACAAACCACACTGAAAACAAACAATGATCTACAGAACACTAAACATTGAGCAACACAAACCCCACTGAAAATAAACAATGATCTACAGAACAGAACACTAAACATTGAGCAACACAAACCACACTGAAAACAAACAATGATCTACACAACACTACACAGAACACTAAACATTGAGCAACACAAACCACACTGAAAACAAACAATGATCTACACAATACTACACAGAACAGTAAACATTGAGTAACACAAAATCCCACTGAAAACAAACAATGATCTACACAACACTACACAGAACACTAAACATTGAGCAACACAAACCACACTGAAAACAAACAATGATCTACAGAACAGAACACTAAACATTGAGCAACACGAACCACACTAAGAACAAACAATGATCTACACAACACTACACAGAACACTAAACATTGAGCAACACAAACCCCACTGAAAACAAACAATGATTTATAGAACAATACACAGAACACTAAACATTGAGCAACACAAACCACACTGAAAACAAACAATGATCTACACAATACTACACAGAACACTAAACATTGAGCAACACAAACCCCACTGAAAACACACGATGATCTACACAACACTACACAGAACACTAAACATTGAGCAACACAAACCACACTGAAAACAAACAATGATCTACAGAACACTACACAGAACACTAAACATTGAGTAACACAAACCACACTGAAAACAAATAATAATCTACACAACACTACACAGAACACTAAACATTGAGCAAGACAAACCCCACTGAAAACAAACAATGATCTACACAACACTACACAGAACACTAAACATTGAGTAACACATACCCCACTGAAAACAAACAATGATCTACAGAACACTACACAGAACACTAAACATTGAGCAACACAAACCACACTGAAAACAAACAATGATCTACACAACACTACACAGAACACTAAGCATTGAGCAACACAAACCACACTAAAAACAAACAATGATCTACACAACACTACACAGAACACTAAACATTGAGCAACACAAACCCCACTGATAACAAACAATGATCTACAGAACACTACACAGAACACTAAACATTGAGCAACACAAACCCCACTGAAAACAAACAATGATTTATAGAACACTACACAGAACACTAAACATTGAGCAACACAAACCACACTGAAAACAAACAATGATCTACACAACACTACACAGAACACTAAACATTGAGCAAGACAAACCACACTGAAAAAAACAATGATCTACACAATACTACACAGAACACTAAACATTGAGCAACACAAACCACACTAAAAACAAACAATGATCTACAGAACACTACACAGAACACTAAACATTGAGCAACACAAACCACACTGAAAACAAACAATGATTTATAGAACACTACACAGAACACTAAACATTGAGTAACACAAACCACACTGAAAACAAACAATGATCTACACAACACTACACAGAACACTAAACATTGAGCAACACAAACCCCACTGAAAACAAACAATGATCTACAGAACACTACACAGAACACTAAACATTGAGCAACACAAACCCCACTGAAAACAAACAATGATCTACAGAACACTACACAGAACACTAAACATTGAGCAACACAAACCCCACTGAAAACAAACAATGATTTATAGAACACTACACAGAACACTAAACATTGAGTAACACAAACCACACTGAAAACAAACAATGATCTACACAACACTACACAGAACACTAAACATTGAGCAACACAAACCCCACTGAAAACAAACAATGATCTACACAACACTACACAGAACACTAAACATTGAGCAAGACAAACCACACTGAAAACAAACAGTGATCTACAGAACACTACACAGAACACTAAACATTGAGCAACACAAACCACACTAAAAATAAACAATGATCTACACAATACTACACAGAACCCTAAACATTGAGCAACACAAACCCCACTGAAAACAAACAATGATCTACACAACACTACACCGAACCCTAAACATTGAGCAACACAAACCACACTGAAAACAAACAATGATCTACACAACACTACACAGAACACTAAACATTGAGCAAGACAAACCACACTGAAAACAAACAGTGATCTACAGAACACTAAACAGAACACTAAACATTGAGCGACACAAACCACACTGAAAACAAACAATGATCTACAGAACACTAAACATTGAGCAACACAAACCCCACTGAAAACACACGATGATCTACACAACACTACACAGAACACTAAACATTGAGCAACACAAACCACACTGAAAACAAACAATGATCTACAGAACACTACACAGAACACTGAACATTGAGTAACACAAACCACACTGAAAACAAACAATAATCTACACAACACTACACAGAACACTAAACATTGAGCAAGACAAACCCCACTGAAAACAAACAATGATCTACACAACACTACACAGAACACTAAGCATTGAGCAACACAAACCCCACTGAAAACACACGATGATCTACACACCACTACACAGAACACTAAACATTGAGCAACACAAACCACACTGAAAACAAACAATGATCTACAGAACACTACACAGAACACTAAACATTGAGTAACACAAACCACACTGAAAACAAACAATAATCTACACAACACTACACAGAACACTAAACATTGAGCAAGACAAACCCCACTGAAAACAAACAATGATCTACACAACACTACACAGAACACTAAACATTGAGTAAGACAAACCCCACTGAAAACAAACAATGATCTACAGAACACTACACAGAACACTAAACATTGAGCAACACAAACCACACTAAAAACAAACAATGATCTACAAATACTACACAGAACACTGAACATTGAGCAACACAAACCACACTGAAAACAAACAATGATCTACAGAACACTACACAGAACACTAAACATTGAGCAACACAAACCCCACTGAAAACAAACAATGATTTATAGAACACTACACAGAACACTAAACATTGAGCAACACAAACCACACTGAAAACAAACAATGATCTACACAACACTACACAGAACACTAAACATTGAGCAAGACAAACCACACTGAAAACAAACAATGATCTACACAACACTACACAGAACACTAAGCATTGAGCAACACAAACCACACTGAAAAAAACAATGATCTACACAATACTACACAGAACACTAAACATTGAGCAACACAAACCACACTAAAAACAAACAATGATCTACACAACACTACACAGAACACTAAACATTGAGCAACACAAACCCCACTGAAAACAAACAATGATCTACAGAACACTAAACATTGAGCAACACAAACCCCACTGAAAACAAACAATGATCTACACAACACTACACATAACACTAAACATTGAGCAACACAAACCACACTGAAAACAAACAATGATCTACACAACACTACACAGAACACCAAACATTGAGCAATACAAACCACACTGAAAACAAACAATGATATTCACAACATTACACAGAACACTAAACATTGAGCAACACAAACCACACTAAAAACAAACAATGATCTACACAACACTATACAGAACACTAAACATTGAGCAACACAAACCACACTGAAAAAAAACAATGATCTACACAATACTATACAGAACACTAAACATTGAGCAACACAAACCACACTGAAAACAAACAATGATCTACAGAACAGAACACTAAACAGAACACTAAACATTGAGCAACACGAACCACACTAAAAACAAACAATGATCTACACAATACTACACAGAACACTAAACATTGAGCAACACGAACCACACTAAAAACAAACAATGATCTACACAATACTACACAGAACACTAAACATTGAGCAACACAAACCACACTGAAAATGGGAGGTGAACTCAAGTGCTCCAATCAGATCTCAGATGAATTATTCATACGTATGACAAAGTTTTCTTTCCCTAACCTTAACCTTGACCCTAACCCAATTTTTCTTTCAAATGGCTCATGTTTTCCCCATCACTGCAGTATTGTAAAGCCAGTATAAGTCCTGAGCAGCACCATGTCATAGGTGAAAATGTGTATTTACTTTTAGGTCAGAAATCTACAAATTTGACGATTTTTAGCTTTCACTGTACTTATTTACTTTTAATGGACGTTAGAAATATAATTTCATTTGCAAATATAAAAAAAAAAACCTATTTAACACGTTTAGATGAAATATGAAACTGTTTAATTAGGGACCGACCGTTTAACTTGAAGGGGGGGGGGGGTTATGGTTTTTTGTTTTGTTCAGAAAAAAATTTCGGACAACACAAGAGATAGAATATTTTTTCCCAGAATTTAACATTAGGCTATATGACAAAAACTCTGAATCAGATTATTTTTTTTTCCTCCACCAAAATCAGAATATTTTGGATAATATGAAGCAGCCGGTCGCGATACTGGTACTACAATACTGGTACACAATACTGGTAATACCAGTATTTTACCAGTATCTTCCAGTATCTGCAATACTGGTACATATACTGGCAAATACTAGTATCCCAGTATCTTCCAGAATTTTCCAGTATCTGCAATACTAGAAGATACTGGTCATTGCCAAAATATGAGTATTGTAGATACCGGAAGATTCTGGGAAATACTGGTAATACCAGTATTGCAGATACTGGAAGATTCTGGAAAATACTGGTAATACCAGTATTGCAGATACTGGAAGATTCTGGAAAATACTGGTAATACCAGTATTGCAGATACTGGAAGATTCTGGAAAATACTGGTTATACCAGCATTGCAGATATTGGAAGATTAGGTAGAATTCCGGTTAACCCGAGTTTTTATGTCTACATTATACTAAAAGAATTGAATATAATTCATACTCATACGTCATTTCTGCTGTACATAACATAAGAGGCAAAAGCCCTGTAATTTTGAAAATATTTTGCATGGTCCCTTAGAGTTTGATATATATTGGTAAGGTAATTTAACATGACTGGGCGGAGCCTAATACTAACGGTAAATACAATGAGCTGTGATTTACAGTTAGAATTAGGCTCTGCCCACTCGTGTCAAATTACCAGATACTATAGTTTCCAGTATTGTGTGTTTTACAATACTAGTATTAACAGTATTGCTGGATGAAGAATACTGGAGCTTCCAGTATTGTGTGTTTTACAATACTAGTATTACCAGTATTGTTGGATGAAGAATACTGGACCTTCCAGTATCGTGTGTTTTATAATACTAGTATTACCAGTATTGTTGGAAGAAGAATACTGGAGCTTCCGGTATTGTGTTTAGATCAACGATTCTGGTATTCCAGTATTGTAAATGCACGATACTGGTACATTCAGTATTGTATATGTGCGATACTGGTATTACCAGTATTGTAACATTACAATACTGGTATTTCTAGTATTGTACAGTGTTACAATACTGGTATTACCAGTATTGTAATATTTACAATACTGGTATTTCCAGTATTGTGAATATTATAATACTGGTAATACCAATATGAATATTATAATACTGGTAATACCAGTATTGTAAATATTACAATACTGGTAATACCAGTATCGTGGGCGGCTGCTTCAAGTTATCCAATATTTTTTTCAGCAACATTCGGAATCAGAATATTTTTTTAGAAAAAAAACATAACCCCTCCCCCCCCCCCCCCCCTTTCAAGTTAAATGGTCGTTCCCTTACGTCACAAGATTTCCAGAAAATAAAAGTAAAAGTGAAAGTAGAATTGTTCGATTAATCGGAAATAGATTTTTGGGCTCGAGTACTTGGTTTAAGACACCAACCAACTGATTATTGGTTATAATCGTTCATTGGAACACCACTAGGTGCTACATCATGTGCCATACACATATGTATCTGTTTTTTGTTTTCTATGCAGTATAAGAATAAGAATAAGAATTTTTTATTGTCCAATATAGAGGGCCCACAACAAGCGGCAAAGTCATTACAGTGATTCAATAAAAATATAAATATAAATATGCAGTATATGTTAACAGTGGTGGTGTTACATCAGAGATTACCATGGGTATCATCACAGTCAACAATGGCGTCATTCATGTCTGTGATACGTTACTAGGTTATCATCACAGGGGCTCACAGTTATATTTTCACATCACCAGGTATGTATGCTCTTTTAACATATTCCTGGCGATGTGAAAATATAACTGCGAGCCCCTGTGGTTATCATTATGTATATAATACAGTTCGTCAATAAATAGCAGAAGACTCACCGTAAGATATTTTAATTTGAGTACCGTAATTAGATTAATTAATTAGTAAAATATAAAAACCACAAAAATAAGGGAACCTATAAATAATGTCAGGTTTGAATGTTGAGACAGACAGACATTATCACAGCGAGTTCTATAGGAAGAGCTTTGATACTTATGAACTCTAACCCTGACCCTATCACTGATATCACAGCGAGTTCTATAGGAAGAGCTTTGATACTTATGAACTCTAACCCTGATCCTATTACTGATATCCCTTTGATTGATTTTTTTTTTCACATTATTTAATTTTCAAATATAATTATTAAATCAAATTTCATGTCACTTTTGTATATTTCCTATTTTCACAATTATTTTCAGGTTTCTATAATTTTGGAATCATCACTATTTTGTATCTTGTGGCTGTGATTTTTCAAAAACTTGGAATTGATTTATGATGATGTAATGAAATACATATGTACACTAAAAATATTATTTCCCTTAATTTTTTTTAGGCCTCATCAAATTTGATTTGTAGGTGCTTGAATTCTTGGAAGACAAAGCAAAATGTGATGCAGAGTTCATATAATTATAATAAAATTATATTAATATTTATAAATTCATCTATTGATGGGAAAACAAATTTATAGTAGTTTAACTGTATTATTATGATCTAGGGGAGATAACTCAAACATTTTATCAACAATTTTTATTGACAGTTCTGCATTTGTACAGCCTGGGTTTCAATCCATCAACAATTTAAGATGCTATTGAATTGTATTAATACAGGGAAATAACAAGGTTTATACTTTTTAAAAAATCCCCTTTTTGCTGAAAAATCTAAATTTTTACTTAATTATAGGAATGAAGTCATTTTTTTAATTTTCATTTTCATGAACAAATAATATGGGGTTAAGGCATTTTTTTTTTTCACTACTTCCATGAATATTATTTTTTAATTAACAAATATTTCCCCAAAAATTGGTGTGGGGAAAATCCATAGTACTACAAAATCTTTAAATTTTAAAAAATCAATAGATTACACATTAGCACAACCGAAATGACAAATCATCATAGAATTTGTATTCCTTATAATCTAGTTCTCTAAAACTCTATTAAATTGCATATCCAACCATTGAATGATTTTATATTGAGAGATTAAAATATGATTGATTGATTGATTATTGTTTAATGTCCAGTGATCAATATTTCAGCTATATTAAAGACGAGAACAAATTCAACAAGATATAAATTCTAGTCTTTTAATATCAAAATCATAAAACATTACCTCTACACTATAAAACATTACCTCTACACTATAAAGCATTACCTCTACACTATAAAACATTACCTCTACACTATAAAACAATACCTCTACACTATAAAACATTACCTCTACACTATAAAACATTACCTCTACACTATAAAACATTACCTCTACACTATAAAACATTACCTCTACACTATAAAACAGACCACTTAATTATAGTTATCGCTTATAAAAAAATGTACATTTTCAGATATCTGTAAATGACACAAATAAGATATTTATGTGCCGAGTCTAATTCTTATAGGCAAAATGCGTGCCCTACAACAATCTCATTATATCAACAATAAAAACACGTCTGCTGCCATTTCTTACATTTATTAAAGAGACATATAATACATAAAACAAATCCGGACAAATTACAAAGGAAGATAACTCTTACACAAACTTACGAGACCATACAAACAACTACATAACAACCAACATTGTTTTTTACGTGGACATCATGGTCATTAGCTAACAATATTTAGTTCTATGTTCATATTTATTGTAGGACATTTGACCAGTTAATTAACAGAGCTTCAGAGGAAACAAGAAAAGCTTTAATAGATAAGACAGCAGTTAATGTGTTTGTTCCTACAGAGGCAGCTTTTAGAAAAATTATAAATGTACTATGGGTCAATCTGATTGATGATCAGGCCTTGATAGATAAGGTAATATAATGCTGGGTCAATCTGATTTATGATCAAGCCCTGATAGATAAGGTAATATAATGCTGGGTCAATCTGATTTATGATCAAGCCCTGATAGATAAGGTAATATAATGCTGGGTCAATCTGATTTATGATCAGGCCCTGATAGATAAGGTAATATAATGTTGGGTCAATCTGATTTATGATCAAGCCCTGATAGATAAGGTAATATAATGCTGGGTCAATCTGATTTATGATCAGGCCTTGATAGATAAAGTAATATAATACTGGGTCAATCTGATTTATGGTCAGGCCTTGATAGATAAGATAATATAATGCTGGGTCTATCTGATTTATGATCAGGCCTTGATAGATAAGGTAATATAATGCTGGGTCAATCTGATTTATGATCAGGCCTTGATAGATAAAGTAATATAATGCTGGGTCAATCTGATTTATGATCAGGCCTTGATTGATAAGGTAATATAATTTTGGGTCAATCTGATTTATGATCAGGCCTTGATAGATAAGGTAATATAATGCTGGGTCAATCTGATTTATGATCAGGCCTTGATAGATAAGATAATATAATGCTGGGTCAATCTGATTTATGATCAGGCCTTGATAGATAAGGTAATATAATGCTGTGTCAATCTAATTTATGATCAGGCCTTGATAGAAAAGATAATATAATGCTGGGTCAATCTGATTTATCATCAGGCCTTGATAGATAAGGTAATATAATGCTTGGTCAATCTGATTTATGATCAGGCCCTGATAGATAAGATAATATAATGCTGTGTCAATCTGATTTATGATCAGGCCCTGATAGATAAGGTAATATAATGCTGTGTCAATCTAATTTATGATCAGGCCTTGATAGATAAGGTAATATAATGCTTGGTCAATCTAATTCATGATCAGGCCTTGATAGATAAGGTAATATAATGCTGTGTCAATCTAATTTATGATCAGGCCCTGATAGATAAGGTAATATAATGCTGTGTCAATCTAATTTATGATCAGGCCTTGATAGATAAGGTAATATAATGCTTGGTCAATCTAATTTATGATCAGGCCTTGATAGATAAGGTAATATAATGCTGGGTCAATCTAATTTATGATCAAGCCCTGATAGATAAGGTAATATAATGCTGGGTCAATCTAATTTATGATCAGGCCCTGATAGATAAGGTAATATAATGCTGATCTGTACAAATATTGTCAAACCTGCCTATGTAGTCACCTCTATTAAGCAGTCACCTGTATCAAAATGTCACCTATAGAAATTTTCATATGAAATGAACCTCTTTTAAGAGGTCACCTGTTTTGAAAGGTCATTTTTTCTTGTACCCACAGGTGTCCTCTTAATACAGGTTTGACTATGTTCAAAAGTGGAAAATAAAAACAAATAGCATGACAAGTCCGTGTTGCTCTTTTGGCAATATTGGGTGGCTACTTGTTGCTTACCACCAAATAAGCAATTATTTTAGTGTATCATGGTGTGAGCAAGTTGATGAAATGATGATGATGTTCACTTTGTTCAAGACCAAGACACTTAGTTGAATGTTTATAGTGCTGGCTCAGTGGAACAACAGATCACAGGTAGACATGCCACTCCACTCCACTCCACTCCTGACAAATTCTGAGATCAATAGTGTTTAGTATTACAACTTAATTGAGCATGCTTAGTGGAGAAGCAGCAAATATCAATTTTATAGTCATTGTTTTGACCTGACAGGGTCTCCATTAAACGATTGTATTGCACTTGAGGTGATCCTGATAAAAATTATACCACTGATGCGGAGAAAACCACTGACCTGTCGCAAGTCACTGACAAACTTTATCATATAATGCTGTATCGAGTACTGGTACACCTCACCTGAGCTGGATTCAAACTCACAATCATTGTGATGATAGGCACTGATTGCACAGATAGTTGTAAATTCATCTACAATATGATCATGACCATGATGATCCCCCATTCACAGAGAAATCACGAAAACTTCTATAGAGTTTAGTTAAGAAATTCAATAGATTCTTTTAAATTTTAGATACACCGTCACATTTAAAAATAATTTTATTACGACTTTACATTTTACAATCTAGCCAGTTTCTCATAGTATCTGGATTGGTTCAGAAGAATTCAGACGAATTTCAATAGATAATTTTTAGATTTTCTGAATATTTAGATATGCCATCAGGTTTTTAAAAAAATAATCCTATTTCCAGATATTACGACTGCACACTTTACAACCCGGTCAGTCTATTACAGTTTCTTCATTGGTTGGGGAATATGAGAGCCGTCAGTTCAAGGAGAGTCTATATTCACAGTAAACAAACCCAACATTAACAATATATAGACAGAGAAACGGTAGGCCTTATATATATATATATATAGAATATTGTTTGTTTGTTTGATGGTGCTTAGCGCCACTTTCAACAATATTTACGTTATATCGTGGCGGCAGTCAGTTTTATTGGTGAAGGAGTACCCGGAGAAAACCACCGACCTGTCGTAAGTCACTGACAAACTTTATCACATAGTGTTGTACACCTTGCTCATGATATTGGAAATCATCATCACAATATAATAGAGTAACATCCTTTTTGAAGGTCAAGACGGACATTGTGACTAGCGAGTCATGCCATACTAGTGATTATTTTTATTGGTTACCTCATAATGTGACGTCACACTTGACTGATAATTTTTTGTTTTCAGTGTCAGAATCAGTTCGTTGATTAATGACGATATCACATGTCAAGAACAAAGGGAAAATACCCAAATTACTGATAAAAATATAAAATCAGTTTTTCATTTTAGACCGTTTATAATATAAGATTTATAGTGGTCTTTGTAAGGGGCAATAACTCCTACCAGATTTTTACACCTCAGAAAATATAAATAACATAGAGATCTCTGTAGACCTAATGGATAACTTTTTTAATAATAGATCAAAAATTTGGAAATTAATTGTCAGAATTCGTTTATATCATATGTTATATACATCTAGAAAATTAAATGTTGATTTGAAAACTGGATTCTTAAGAATTTATTTCTGAAGATTTATAGAAGTCAAACGGACTATACAATCTGACATCTTCCCTGGTCCCTTTGTATATCAGATTAGACGAGTACCACTGTACCACTAAATTAACCCCCTTTTTATAAGAACACTTTTTCATTGCAGAACTGAAAGGGAGGTATTTTAAAAGTGGAACTACTGTATCCGAGTATTCAAGCACTGTATAGGGGGGTCCTCTTTTTCTTCACTGAACACTTTCACCTCTGGTGTTCAACTGAATATTGTAAGAGGTTTTCTGAAACCAGACGGTTTTCTCAAAATAAACCCCCTACACGAGTAGTTTGTTAAATCACTTACTGGAAAACGTTTTACCAATAGTCAAGAATGTACATTCATTAAAAAGCCCATACATTACCACCTGACATGGATGTACAAGGATTTACAACATAATTATTATGTGACTATTGCATGCTTTAAAGTCAATTAATATCTTGATGCCTTCAGTAAAGTATTATATACAAACTTTAAGCTTTTCATATTTATTAGTCTGTATAAAAAGTCATCTGTTGAATGAAAATTTTCTGTATTGATATTATCAATGTTATCTTTTAAACCCTATTTTAATATCAGTAGGAATGTTTGAGATTATTGTGTAATATCAAATGAAGTTGTTACTTTTATTTAATGGCTTAATCTTTTCAAAGGTCAAGAAATTTTTTGTAACAGTATCCATGATATGATTTAAGCTTGTTACACCTGCATTTTCCCATCTCAGATAAAAAGGGAAATCATCAATTGATACAAAGTTAAGTAGATCAAGAGATAAACACTCCTTTATATTCAATTTTACAAGTGGCTTTGCTAAATACAAACTATAAAAGACATCTTTCCAAAAAGGGTTACTGAATATTTTAGAAATTTCAAGGATCTTTTCCTTTTATAAGGAAAACATTCTTTCACCACCATAATACTTGATCTTCTTTGCCATGCTTTTCTGCCAACCACTTTTCAAATTGGAGAAGAATCTTTTTACCCAGCTTATTTTGAGATAGGCATTGAACTGTTGTAAATGTATCATTTTTAACCCTCCATCTTCAAAATCAGCAATGAGTATAGTCCGTTTTATTATACCCCCGCTCCACCGGAGGGAGCATACTGTTTTACCTCTGTCTTTCCGTCCGTCCGTCTGTGTGTCCTTCCGTCCGTCCCAAGATATTTTTCGTTGCATTTTTCTCAGCAACTATTGATGGCAGAAATCTGATATTTGATCACAAGCTTCATATAGTTACCCCATATCGTGGGAAGCTTTGGACCCATCACATTCCTACTTCCTGTTTGCCGGGCTATCATAAGTAAGCATTAGCTCACAGTTCATCTTGGTTTCCCATCCCATATAACATTAAAAACTAGTTTATTTAGATCATTACACAATGATTGTTTTACATTTGGCAGTGAGGTAAGTAAATTAATAAGTTTTGGAAGTGCAAGTGTTTTTATTATGGTTACCTTCCCAAGAAGGGTGAGCTTTCTATGTTGCCAGCTTTTTAATATTTTTGAAACATCTATAATTTTCTTTCTAAAATTTAGGTCAGGCATAGAACTGAGATCAAGAGAAAAATCTGTTCCAAGTAGTTTGAAATTGGATACAGACCAGTCCAATTTGAAATCTGGACAAAAAAATTGATTGGAATACCACTTATTTCCCACCCATACTACCCTTGTTTTAGATGTATTAATTTTCAGACCTGAAGCTTTATAAAAGTTTTCAAAGCAAATCAGGTCTCCCTAAGTGATGTCTCACAACCATCAAGTACAAGGAATGTATCATCTGCATATTGACTAATAAGTGATTCAGTATCATTCACCAATGCTCCTTTTAGTTTGGGATTTGATTTAATTTGTAAGGAAAGCAACTCAACACCAATAATAAATAAATCAGGAGATAGCGGAACGCCTTGACGACAGCCTCTTTCCAGATTGAAAAAGTTTGATATATGTCCATTATTTATCACACAACTTTTAGAGTCTACATAAAATGTTTCAAACCATTTGCAAATAGAAGGACCAAATTATCTAAAGCTTTCCGTAAAAATTTCCATTCAATAAAAACAAAAGCTTTTTCGAAATCAACTAATAATAATAAACCATCCATATCATATCTTCTAATTAGTGCATTAAGTCATAGAGAAGACGAGTATTTTCACCCTTAAATCTGTCTTTCATAAAAACCTTTTTGAGTATCACTAATAGTACAACCTAAATCTTGTTTAAATCTATTTACAATTGCTGCAGAAGCTATTTTTAAATTTGTATTTAGTAAGCTGATTGGACGCCAGTTGCTTATATATCGATAATCTTTACTCTCCTTAGGAATACAAGTAATAACTCCTTGAGTCTGAAATTGAGAAAAATGGCCTGTTTCATAGCTAAAATATAATTACCCAAAACCAAAAGCACCAATATCTTTGCAAAAGAATTTATAGAAATCTACTGTGAAACCATCTGAAGGGATTTACCCATTTTTCATTGATTTAATAGATTCACCACATTCCTTGAATGATAAATTCCCCTCCAAAGAATTTTTTTTTGTTCATCACTTAATTTGACATCATGCTGGAAGAAAAAATCATTATCCACACATAAATGATTGGATGAATATAATTTCCTGTAATATTGTTCCTGTTCAAACAGAATGTTTGATTGTTCTCAAATATAATTACCTTTTTCATTGACAAGTTCAGAAATGGTTTTGTTGATAGAGGACTTTTTTTTTCTAATTTACAAAAATATTCAGATCATGTTTCTCCATTCTCATGCCAATTGGTCTGAGATCGAAGAAGTAAACCCTCTACTATATCCTGCCTCCAATTTTCTAATTCCCCCTTTTTCTGATTTAAAGATGACTGAATAAACTCAGTAGGATTCAAATTCATTTGATTTTCTAAAATTTGAATGTCATTCTCAAGTTTTAATGTTTTCTTCCTTTTCATCTCGAGATTGTTTTATACTGTAGACTATGGAAACACTTCTGATTTTCATTTTCAATATTTCAAAAAACACCTGATCATTACATAATAATTCAACATGAAGAAAATCATCAATATTTCCACCTGAATAGTATTCAGATAATGTATCTCTAATGCATGTTTTAACAATATCAATATAATTTGAGTCCATCAATAATTGGGAGTTACATTTCCAGTAGCCCTTTCCCTGATTAGCAGGAGAGGCAGAAAAACTAAAAACAATGGCAGAGTGGTCAGTTCTATAGCCTGGAATTATTTTGGTATACTCAAAGAGAGAAAAAAAGAGAGACAAGAAAGTAATCAATTCTGCTTTGTTTAATAGGAAAGGTTTGACGCCATGTGAACTTTTTATCCACAGGATAACAAGTTCGCCAAGGATCTAATAATTCAAATGTTTCTTTAAGTTCCTCTATTTTCTTACATGCATTTTGGTTTCTGTCATGTATTACATTATACATTGTAAGGGACCGACCATTTAACTTGAAGGGGGGGGGGGGGGTTATGGTTTTTTGTTTCGTTCAGAAATTTTATTTCGGACAACACAAGAGTTATAATATTTATTATTTTTGTCGCGCAAAGCAAAATTTTTTTTTCCAGAATTTAACATTAGGTTATATGACAAAAACTCTGAATCAGATTATTTTTTTTTCCTCCACCAAAATCAGAATATTTTTTTCAGCAGCATTGGGAATCAGAATATTTTTTTAGAAAAAACCATAACCCCGCCCTTCAAGTTAAATGGTCGTTCCCTAAGTATCATCAGATTTATTTTGTACTACATTCCAGTCACCACAAAATAAAAAGCTAGTATTAGCATATCCTGCAGACTTTTGCAGTATTTCAGTAAGCTATTCAGGTTTGTCAGTGTTGTAACCATATAAACAAACTAGTGTTAAACTTTGTTCATAAACAGTTAAATCTAAAATAAAATAGCAACAGTACTACATCTTTAGTACTGTGTGTCTCCTGAAAACAAACTATGGAGATTATCCTTGCCTTGACCCAATTAAATACATCTGACCTCTTTTTAGTATTTGAAAAAAGACTAAGTCCTTACATTCATAGACAAAATTTGTATATGGTTATTCATTATGTTATATTAACATGTAGATATACCAATAAGAGCAAGTTACAAGTCAATACAACCAAGAACACAGATACACAAAACATACTGTTACACTCATTCATATACTTAAGATAGCACATTTTATACATTTAATCAATTGAAACACGAGGGCAGTCAATCTGATATTTTACATATACCTTTGAAAAAAAGAAAATTAACATTTATAAAAATAAACCAGACAAAAGAAATTGATACATGTTGTAAATTCATAGTTTTAAAGGATTTATTTAATCTTGCATAGAATTAGTAGAATTATTAATAAATGAAATTATCCAATATTAAAAAAAGCCTTATCAATAAATTATTTTGAAAAATTTCATTTGAAAATATGTTTAGGGTACAACAGAAAAATAAAAGAGGATCATTGATTGGTAATATGATTTGAGTTATCTCCCTTTGGCTATGAAAATGATAACTGTAATTTACAGGTACAGGTCATGGAAACGATTATCTCCCTTGGCTATATACTCAGTCATTACAAAATATAGGGGGGTGCTAATGTGTGTATCGTGTTAGGTAAATGAGTTTGCCAGACATTTATTTATGGATATATTGTGACAAAATATGGATGTAATTGTTTGAAATATATATTTACCAAGGAGATATGTATTTTTTTACATTCAACATACGTCTTCATGTAAAATTTTGGATGTGAAGTAAAATACAATCAAGATTTGGGCCAAATGTTACCAGAGAGCTGCTGGTAAGATCAGGATCAGAATCATTAAGATTTTTAGTTTGACAAATTTTTCTGTATAGCTTTTTGTTCTTTTGTAAGGTATTTTAACCTAAATAATTATATATAAAAACAGAAAATATAGGTTATATATTTTTATGAAATAAATTAATTAAAAAAAACACGTGTTTTCTTAGAATATGGTAAATCCGAGGATTTATGATATGCAAAGCAGATGTTTGTTTACAAACAATAATTATATATATAAGTGTATTTTGTAAACAACTAATGGTAGTAGATACATTGTATCTAACATAGTTAACACTTAATCCAAATTTTATTTAGCATACATATGCATTTTGATTATTTTATTTTATGAATATAAATTGTTATTAAAAACAGAGGATCTATTTAGATCATAGATGGGCTTCACACTCCTACAGGAGTACAGACAGTATTGTAAAATATTTATTTCATTTTTTTTTTTAATATAAGCTTATAGACAAACTGTGTTAATCACTATTGATTCAATTTTTTTTTACAAAAGGTTTTTCAGTAGTAATTTTATAATACTATACAGTACTATGATTATCTCCCTTTCTTTATATTCCTTAAAAAGCATTTTCCCCAATAATTATTGTTAATTCAACTTTTTGCATTTAATTGTTATATTTTGAAATTGTTATCAATATTAAGCAATTTTTTATTTTTTTTTATGTTCATATTTATATGAATATTATAGTTGCAATTATTTAAATTAAATATACCTACCTTGAAGAACTTTCGATTTATTTATATAATCAACGCCCACTTTATTATAAATATATTGCTGAATTTCCTTCGATATTTTCCGTATATTACAATGATACTTCGGTATTTTCCGATTTATTTCGGTCGATTCTAAATTTGCATAGACACTTCAAATACGTCAAAAAATTTTCCAATGAAAAGTTTCTCGATATACGAGAACTAGACGAGAATTTCCTTACTTATTATAAAATCCTAAGATACATCGAATGGTAAAATCGGCCATTTTCTAGCATCATTATTTGCTGATTCCATCCCCTTTCCCTATAGCATCCCCTGACAGGTATTACAATTTTATGCTCACAATGTTTGTATGATATATAATATAAAAGAAATGGATTTGAACATTTTTTTATTTTTGATGATCATTTGGTGTGTTAACAATAAAAGATATTTTACTAATTTAACTTTTCACCCTTTTTAACATACAATGTATGTTCTTTCAGAAATAACAAAACTATATTTCATAACAAAATGTAAATAAACCTACTGTTTATTGAAATTGAATAAAAGTTCACTGTATTCCTTTATTGTACAGAGCAAATAGTTAATTTAGTGTCTTTTAGCAATTTTGTTGTTGATGTCATCAAATATATCAAATTTTATTCTCTTTTCATCAAAAGTTTTACCATACACAAAACAATTAAAGTACCAGGGACTTTCAAGTTCTTTACAATTTCTCAGCCTTGTAATAAGTCCCATATTGTGTTTTGTTACATGGTCTACCAGTCTTACATTCTCTTGAATCTTTGGCAAGTTCTTTTTAGCCCTGGAAAACTTGTCCCCCCACATGAACTCAACCACATCAACAGTATTTTTTACTTTCAGAGACATGGGTGCAAGGAGACACTGTAATGGCGAAGATCGTGACGGCTGATGTAGAAGCTATTAATGGAAGGATACAGTTTATAGATACAATATTAGGAATTCCCTACCTGGACATGACCAATTTAATCTGTAGTGATTTGTGGCTACTGTAAGTATACAATATCAGGAATTCCCTACCTGGACATGACTTGGAGAAAACCACTGACCTGTCGCAAGTCACTGACAAACTTTATCACATAATGTTGTACACCTCAGCCTGATTGAGATTCGAACCCACATCAGAAATGATAGGCACTGATTGCATAGGTACATTTTAAATCCAACTACATGTATATGGAAAGGCATACCTGTTAACCCTCCCCCTTTTCGCGGGAGTCTCCCGCGTAAGAGCCTTATCTATAAGACAGAAATGTAAATAATATATATTGAAATGGGATGCAGTTGGTTCAATACTGAAACAAACAAAAAGAAAACATCAATTAACAATAAAAACATGGATCAAATACGTCGATAAAAAATCTCCAGTTATGAGACCAAATCTCCAGCCAAAAATTTACAAATCTCCAGTTGTAGCATAGCAACTCTATCACATGTATGCTACTACAAGGTACAATTTTGTGGGTTTAAAGGCGACGCACAAAATCTCCCCCTTAGAAGAGTTAGTAGGGGGGAGATCTCCCCCCTAGAAGTTCCTAGAGGTTAACAGGTATGGGAAAGCCCACTATAAGACTTTCTCATTTCATCTCGATTGGCTAATATTTTTAAAATCTTCTCTGAAACTAGGAGTCACAATTAATTGTTACTTTGTAGAAATGATGTATGAGAGATCCAATACAAAATTTCCATAATTCGTGCTGATCATATAACTAATATGGCCGCCATAGGTAGTTCTTGTTTGTGATTGGCCAATTAAAGAACAACTTCTCTACAACCATTTGGCCAAGTTTGAAGATACCAAAGGGGTAATCAGAATTTGTATATCGAAGGAGAACAGACAACACAATGGCCAAAAGAAAAAGTACAAAAGGACAAACAATGATCTACAAAGCATACACATAAAACTAAAGATCGAGTAAAACAAACCGCTCTAAAAACGAAGGGTGAAATCAGGTGCTCCAGAAGGGTAAGCAGTTCCTGCTCCACTAGCGACACCCATTGTGTTAATCTGTCGTCTTGTGGTTAGAAATTAATGACCACTCAGACCCCTGTCAAAGAGTGATGCCTTAATCACATGTATATATAAAAAACATTTCAGTTGTTTAAAAGACTTTTGTTCCATAAAAAGATAGAGTTAGAGAGACTGGCTAACACCAATTATAATTATGTAGCTTCAAATGGTGACACTGTACGAATATCAAAATCTAATGATAGATGTAAATATGTTGTATGTCAACACTGTACGAATATCAAAATCTAATGATAGATGTAAGTATGTTGTATGTCAACACTGTACGAATATCAAAATCTAATGATAGATGTAAGTATGTTGTATGTCAACACTGTACGAGTATCAAAATCTAATGATAGATGTAAGTATGTTGTATATCAACACTGTACGAATATCAAAATCTAATGATAGATTTAAGTATGTTGTATGTCAACACTACGAATATCAAAATCTAATGATAGATGTAAGTATGTTGTATATCAACACTGTACGAATATCAAAATCCAATGATAGATGTAAGTATGTTGTATGTCAACACTGTACGAATATCAAAATCTAATGATAGATGTAAGTATGTTGTATGTCAACACTACGAATATCAAAATCTAATGATAGATGTAAGTATGGTGTATGTCAACACTACGAATATCAAAATCTAATGATAGATGTAAGTATGTTGTATGTCAACACTGTACGAATATCAAAATCTAATGATAGATGTAAGTATGTTGTATGTCAACACTGTATGAATATCAAAATATAATGATAGATGTAAGTATGTTGTATGTCATATGTAGTATATCGTAAATGATTAATGCAGTATGTCATACAACATTTATGTATAATGTAAGTATGTCATGACATTTATGTATTATGTTGTACATCATCTATGTAGTATTTCATATGTCATCTATGTAGTATGTCATATGTCATGTATGTAGTATGTTGTACATCATATATGTAGTATGTCATCTATGTAGTATATTATATGTCATGTACATTGTATGTAGTATGTTGTACATCATATATGTAGTGTGTCATATGTCATGTATGTAGTATGCTGTACATCATCTATGTAGTATGTTGTCATTTATGTGGTATGTCATATGTCATTTATGTAGTATGTCATAAGTCATGTATGTAGTATGTTGTACATCATCTATGTAGTATTAATATGTCATATATGTAGTATGTTGTACATCATCTATGTAGTATGTCATATCTCATTTATGTAGTATGCCATATATCCTTTATGTAGTATGTCATAAGTCATTTATATAGTATGTCATAAGTCATGTATGTAGTATGTTGTACATCATCTATGTAGTATGTCATATATCATTTATGTAGTATGTCATATACCATTATGTTAGTATGTTGTTTCACATTTATTTGGAGTCTTATTTTTTATTTTTTTATTTTTTTTTATTTATTACCTACAGCTTGTTGAAGGCAGTCGGTATTTGGTAGAAATATATTTATTATTTTTTATTATGTGAAGTTCAATTAAATAAGATATGCACAGTATATACTTTGTTGGTTTGACGTCTAGATCTGTCTAAATATTATTGATGTAAATTATTTTTTTTACATTTCAGATGTAACACTTTATTACCAGAATGCAGCAGCTAGAGTGATACATATGGATAATGGTGCAACCAATGGGATTGTCCATATCATAGACAGCTTTTTATTTGTCCAATCAGATCTCACTCTTAGTAATTCATGTCGTATTCAACTTAACACACTATTATTATTGCCTAATTTATTATTGGCTTATATTTTGAGTTGTGTATATTAATTATGTGGGAGAATTCATTTGAAATTGAAAAAAGGGTGGGGGTCATTTGTAAATAAAGGGAGAGTTAATTAGAAAATGAAGGGAGATTATGTTACCAGTGGTATCATTTCTATTAATAAATAGTTTTACATATGTCCCTGATGGCTGTGCAGGTGGTGATTTGTTCTTGAATCCATCTTATTAGCTCACCTGAACCAAAGGTTCATGTGAGGTATTGGTATCACTTGGCGTCTGTCGTCGTTGTCTGTAAACTGTTACATATTGATCTTCTTCTCTGAACAACTTGACCAATTAGAACCAAGCTTGGTAGGAATGTTCATTGGATGGTCCCCGACAAAGTTTATGGTTTTTTTTGTTAATCAGAAATATACTAAAGAAACAAAGTGAAGTTAAACACCATCAAACAAACAAACAAACCAATTTTAATGCAGTTTTTTGCAGCAAAGTGTAAATCTTTATGAGTTATTGATGGGTGATAAAAAATATTTTGTATTTTGCATATTTGAAAGGTATATAGAATTTTTATTTTTCATCCAATTTTGATATGTTTTTAGTTGTTGTTGAATGAAATGTGTTACATGCTTTCGGAAGTATGTTGACAGTTTATTCAATCTTTTACTGAACAACACCCATTATTTTTTTACTGAAGTTCTACTTTACTGGGTTACAATTGAACATCAGATCCTATGTAAAAATGAATGTAATAATTTATCTTTAAATCTAGACTTCATTGAACATTGAACTCAAACTTACATATGAATAATCAGGTGAGTGATACAGACTCAGGTGAGCCTCTAGTTATTAATAAGAATTCCTACTACAATTACCTGTATCAATTCATTTAATTAATGTTAATAATAATGTGTATTGATTACATCATAATTATATTGTATATTTAAAAATGTATTACATTTATAGTTTTATAGTATTATAAAACCAATAAAAAAAAAAATCTATAAATTGTCATATTGCACAGCAGGTTTTCATATTGAACAGTATCTGATCTATTTTAGCGGTGTGCGAAATCCCGGCAAAGTTTTTAATTTACCAGCCAATCGTTTTTAATTTTAATTCTTTATTTATTTCATGAGGATTACATACAGCCAGAGGCTACTAGTAGCTCTTCTCGTTTTCTACGTCCATTGCAATGACATCACACAAACACAAACAGAAAGTGGCACAGAAGTTTTACAAATACAGCAGAATCCAAATATGAATTTGTACACACTGAATTAGTACAACTGTTCTATGATATTAAATGGATCAGCTCAGGTACTTTTGAATTTGAACAAATAAAACAACAAACAATCCCTAAAAATAGATCCAGGTACACACAAAAACTTGGTGTGTTAAATGTAATAAAACAATTACAGCACTCCATTTTGTGCAATATGATGTGTTATGGAGCACCGAAAAGCAATATTGACTGTGGTCTTCGTCAATATTGTTTTTCAGTGCTCCATAACACATCATATCGCACTCAATGAAGTGCAGTAATTGTATGGTATTGAAGTACAATACACATAAACTGGTCTGTATTGCTGTTATATTTTAGACTCCATGATGTTTTATGTACATTTGATATGAATGATTTGCTTTTGTAGGCCATGCAATTTCTTTGTCATCAGGTGGCATTGAGAGCCATGTAATTTTTATGTCATCAGGTGGCATTGAATGCCATGCAATTTTTATGTCATCAGGTGGCATTGAATGCAATGTAATTTCTTTGTCATCAGGTGGCATTGAATGGCGAGTAATTTCTTTGTCATCCGGTGGCATTGAATGCCGTGTAATTTCTTTGTCATCAGGTGGCATTGAATGCCATGTAATTTCTTTGTCATCAGGTGGCATTGAATGCCATGTAATTTTATGTCATCAGGTGGCATTGAATGCCATGCAATTTTATGTCATCAGGTGGCATTGAATGCCATGCAATTTTATGTCATCAGGTGGCATTGAATGCCATGTAAGTTCTGTCATCCGGTGGCATTGAATGCCATGCAATTTTTATGTCGTCAGATGGCATTGAATGCCATGTGATTTTTATGTCATCAGGTGGCATTGAATGCCATGTAATTTTATGTCATCAGGTGGCATTGAATGCCATGTATTTTTTTGTCATCAGGTGGCATTGAATGCCATACAATCTTTTTGTCATCAGGTGGCATTGAATGCCATACAATATGGATATCAGTATCGGTGCTTTTGAGGGGGGAATGTAGTTTTGATAATTCCTAAATGTCCTAATACAGTGAAACCTGTCTAAAGCCACCCCCCTTGGGACCAGCGTTCATGTTCTGAATAGATTAAAGTTTAGTTTATACAGGTGAATTTAACAAAGATTTCCTTCATTTGGACTTATTTCAAGTTTAGTTTATACGGGTGAATTTAACAAAGATTTCCTTCATTTGGACTTATTTCAAGTTTAGTTTATATAGGTGAATTTAACAAAGATTTCCTACATTTGGACTTATTTAAAGTTTAGTTTATACAGGTGAATTTATCAAAGATTTCCTACATTTGGACTTATTTCAAGTTTAGTTTATATAGGTTTGTTGCTCTGTGGGGAATGTACACTTGACGTTTTCAACTAGTTCTTTAGGTGACCCACAAAATATTAGAAAACAATTAATCGCTATGATTAACAATGATTGTATATATAATAATTCATGTTGTACAAAGTAATCGTGCCATACATTAAATGCATAATAAGGGCATTAAGAGAAGTTTTTTAATTTATGCAAAACTTGTCATGGGATATTCTATACTTTAAGTGATAAAGTTTGTGAGACACTTTACACATGAGATCATCCACATTTTTAGTGAGATTCGTGTGACTCAATCTTTAGTTTTCTGTCTATAATTGTTTATTCATATTCCTTTGAGCATTGTATTGCCTGGCCTACTTTTTTTCTTCGATTCAAAGCTTCTGATTTCCTCTTTGGTATCTTAAAACTGTTCTTCCAATGGATGGATGGATGGTTTTCTCTGGGCCCTCCAGTTTCCTTCGCCCATCACACCCCACCCCTCAAAAGATACAAACAAACAAACGAAACAAAATGAATGGTGGCCATGATGTAAGTGGAATGAGGTCGTATATGTCATTTAATACAATTAATCATAAGCACATATAAATGTACAATATTAGGAACGAAAATTTACCACAAAAGAGATTATTTCAATTTTCCCATTGTGAACTTTCCATTTTATGTGTAGCAACATTCCAGCAGCACCTGCATATGGTGTATTTATCTCTCAGTTGATACAGTATTCCAGAGCTTGTGGTTCCCATCATGATTTCCTTGTCTTGAACACATATCATATTTATATGTCATACCAATTTGAAATGAATATATTTTTTTAATGATGATTAATTTAATATGTATTAGTAATTTTGTGTACTAATGTATTTATGTAAATATAATAATTTTATATATTTTATCTTTTTAATATTCTAATATTATATAGTACATTTCTTGTTCTTTTAAATGGAGTGGGTTTGTGCACGGCTTTGTAAATTACAAAAAAGGATGCACTCGACTCGCAAGTGATAAAGTTTACCAGTTGCTTACCCATGGCCGGTGGCTCTCTCCGGATACTCCGGCTTCTTCCACCACTAAAACTGATCGCCATGATATAGCTGAAATATTGCTGAAAGTGGCATTAAATACCAAAAATCACAAATCTTTTAAATGAATATGTAACAAATTGAGCATCCTGAAGGGTTTTTCTCCAGAATATGCAAGACATAAACCTGTATATAATTTAAATGTTTATGTTCTCCTTCACTATGCTCATCCGAACATAAAATATATCTAATTTTATTAGTAGAAAATCTTGAAAGCTGTTGATATGAGTTAACCAGCAGAATTTTAATTGGCTGATCACGAGTTGTTATGAGTTAACCAGCAGAATTTTAATTGGCTGATCATGAGCTGTTATGAGTTAACCAGCAGAATTTTAATTGATTGATCATGAGTTGATATCAGTTAACCAGCAGAATTGTAATTGACTGATCATGAGTTGATATCAGTTAACCAGCAGAATTTTAATTGGCTGATCATGAGTTGTTATGAGTTAACCAGCAGAATGTTAATTGGTTGATCACGAGTTGATATCAGTTAACCAGCAGAATTTTAAATGGCTGATCATGAGTTGTTATGAGTTAACCAGCAGAATGTTAATTGGTTGATCACGAGTTGATGAATTAACCAGCAGAATTTTAATTGACTGATCATGAGTTGATATGAGTTAACCAGCAGAATTTTAATTGACTGATCATGAGTTGATATGAGTTAACCAGCAGAATTTTAATTGACTGATCATGAGTTGATATGAGTTAACCAGCAGAATTTTAAATGGCTGATCATGAGTTGTTATGAGTTAACCAGCAGAATGTTAATTGGTTGATCATGAGTTGATATGAGTTAACCAGCAGAATATTAATTGACTGATCACGAGTTGATATGAGTTAACCAGTATAATGTTAATTGACTGATCATGAGTTGATATGAGTTAACCAGCAGAATGTTAATTGGCTAATCATGAGTTGATATGAGTTAACCAGCAGAATATTAATTGGCTGATCATGAGTTGATATGAGTTAACCAGCATAATGTTAATTGGCTGATCATGAGTTGATATGAGTTAACCAGCATAATGTTAATTGGCTGATCATGAGTTGATATGAGTTAACCAGCAGAATGTTAATTGGCTGATCATGAGTTGATATGAGTTAACCAGCAGAATATTAATTGACTGATCACGAGTTGATATGAGTTAACCAGCATAATGTTAATTGGCTGATCATGAGTTGATATGAGTTAACCAGCATAATGTTAATTGGCTGATCATGAGTTGACAAGAGTTAACCAGCAGAATTTTAATTGGCTGATCATGAGTTGATATGAGTTAACCAGCAGAATGTTAATTGACTGATTATGAGTTAACCAGTAGAATTTTAAATGACTGATCATGAGTTGATATGAGTTAACCAGCAGAATTTTAATTGACTGATCATGAGTTGATATGAGTTAACCAGCAGAATTATAATTGACTGATCATGATTTGATGAGTTAACTAGCAGAATTTTAATTGACTGATCATGATTTGATATGAGTTAACCAGCAGAATTTTAATTGACTGATCATAAGTTGATCTGGACCTCTAATCAGATTGTATTAAACATTGTGACAGATATATGATGTTTTTGTAATGTCTTTTATTATTCATGAACTACCAGTGTTGAAATAAAAAGTATACAGATTATTTTAGAAATTTACTTCAGTTACATGTATTCACTGTTACATTCGTGTGATACTTTTCTCATTCTGTTCTGAATTACATCGATGGTGTATTGATAAGCATGCTCGTCTCGAGTATGATAGATCTGTGTTAGAGTCCTGGCCGTGTCAAACAAGACTATGAAATTGGTATTTGTTGCTTCTCCGCTATGCATGCAGAACTTAGAACAAAGACTGATTGGCTCGTAATCAGAATAATGTGTCTTAGTGGAGTGGCATGTCTAGCCATGGACTGTTGTTTCAGTGAGCTAGCACTATAAAATTCCAACTAAGTGTGTTGGTCAAGTACAAAGCAGACATCATCATCCCATTGAATTATAACTTGTTCTCACCATGATATACTTGAACAATTTCTCATTTAGTGTTAAACAACGATCACTCATTCAATATTGATGTCGTCTCGTATATGGGTTAGGGTAAGTGTTAAGGTTAGAAGAGTTAGAGTTAGGGTCAGGGTCAGGGTTAGGATTAGTAGTAGGGATTAGGGTTAGGGTCAGGGATAGGGTTTAAACATATTTTATTATTGTCTTTTAAATGTACAATTGGATTGGGAACAAGTTATATTAACTTAGTACATTCTCTCCATACAATAATGTTATAAACATAAATATGTGTTTGATGGTGTTTAGTGCCCCTTTAAAAATATTTCAGCCATATGGTGGGGGTCAGTTTTATTGGTGGAGGAAACCGGAGTACCCGGAGAAAACCACTGACCTGTCGCAGGTCACTGACAAACTTTTATCAAAATTTATTATTAAAAGTTCAACAACCGACCCTATTCTATCTAGCGCTACCTGTAGAACGGTGAATGTGATGGATATTTTCAACTCCGCTTCTCGACGTCGATATGGCGATCATCTTTATACATCCCCTATAATCCATGATAACTTTCTACAAACCATGCAGAAGCCGTCGGGTATGCATCACATTCGCACGAAACTATTTCACTACCACATTCCTTGTACAACTCGTGTTTGGAAAACCACCTTACAGTCCGAATTCAAAATAATACAAACTTACAGCAAACCGCTTGATATTGCCGGTAGTCTTTTCAAACCTGTTGTCATTTAAAAAAATGAAATAAACAAACGTTCCTTTCTTAAACTCTCGTTTGCCAACAAAGGTCTTGATCCCATTAACTTAGGCAATGTCATTCATCACAAATCAGTCAAATATAAAATTCCTCTACATTTTATAGATCAATCCATACGCCTCTACCATACCCATTTGCAACAAAATACGAGAAGTTGATGCATGGTCTCAATATTGAAGATTTCAAGTCTAATCCTCCTGATTGCACCTGTACAAGTTCCCCATTCATATATAATATGTCTGGCCACGTTTTAACTGGTGGTCTTGACAGTATTAACGACACCACTCTGTGAGACATGTTCACCTCATGACAAATATGTTGTTGTACCTGCCGACGAGGCCCCTAACAATATCGTTGAGTGTATAAATCACATTGCATAGACTGTTTGATGAAGGAATTAGGTAAGTGTCAATAGGTAATCCTACATATACCCTGATGACACTTACGAAAGAGGAAATACTGGATAATCATAGATCTATTTATGTTTCTTTGGAATTTCAACCAAAGATGAAGAACTGGATCTACCATTACTCTACTGGGTTCCTAAATTACATAATTATCCATACACACAGCGTTGTATTGCTGGATCTGCCATATGCCCCAAGGGTTGGTGTGACTCGGATGTGGATACTGAGGAAATCTAAAGATCTGTTAGAGTACATACATTCAAGGTTCCTCTCCTCATGCAATAGCATTAAAACATTTGACTTCTCTACCATCTACACAACTATTCCTCCACTCAAAGCTAAATAACAAATTAAAATAATTAGTCCAACTGTGTTTCATGAAAAAGAATGGTCAAAGAAGATGTAAATACATTGTCTCAGGAAGAGACGAATCTACAGACAGCTGGCATACATCTGGGTACAAATTGTGCTCATTTCCCGTTGACTTGTTCATTTATTCGTACGAGACAGACTTCATACAAGGGCTTCTCAAGAAAAACGAAAAGAAGCTAGCCAGACCCTTTAATTTCAGGTTCTGCAATATTGATTGCATCTATCCCATTGAAATTGAAATAAAGATACCACAGATACAGCTAGGTCTGCTTCATACTTTGACCTACACCTCGAAATTGACAGCGATGGCCGGTTAAGAACGAAACTTTACGACAAAAGAGATGATTTTCATTTTCCCATTGTGAACTTTCCATTTATATGAAGCAACATTCCAACAGCACCTGCATATGGATTATATATCTCTCAGTTGATCTGATAGACGGTTGCTGCTAACAAGGAAGCTATTGAACCAAGGGTTCCTATTGGTTAAGTTGAAGTTATTACTTCGAAATTTTATGGAATATCTGTGTCACAAATAACCATGGATATGTTAAATCTGTGGTAAGCATTTCCCGGTCATTTCCTCATTCATGACTTATCACCGGGTTTGTATTCAGAGTACGACAGGTGCCACTGGTAGAGCAGGAATGTTTTGTAGATCGTTGTTTGTCCTTTTGTCCTTTTTAGTTTTGGCCATTGTGTTGTCTGTCCTTTGATTTACGAATTATGTATCTTCAAACTGTTCTTACAAAAAGAGATTTAAACAAAGATTGTCAACAATTCCATCAATATCAACAAAACGAACCTCAAATAATTAAACAGTTGAAAAAAGGCAATATATGGAGTTGGAAATACAGGTCGTGGTTTGAGACATGCACAAATATGTGATTGGGTTAAACCAGCTGTATGTATTTTTTTCTTTACTGGATTGTTCAATATCTAATAAGTCACACTTTCAAACTACACTGCTGTTGTCATCTGAGTCCATCATATTTTTTCATAGTTCAGCTTTTTCTACAAAAAGCACTAAAAAAATTGTGTGACTATGCCTTTAATGTTTTAGTTGTTATTTTTGAGATACATTTGTGATGTAATGGCTAACATGCTCACCTCGAGTCAAGCCCATGTAACTTCTCACCAGGATATAGCTGAATAATTGCTCATTTGGCATTAAACAACAATCACTCACGACGGGTGCCACTAGCAGAGCTGGAACTACTTATCCATCCACTGCACCTGTTTTTTTTGTGGGATTCGGGTTGCTCAATCTTTAGTTTTCTGTGTAGTGTTTTGTAGATTATGTTTGTCCTTTTCTCTTTTTTATTTTGACTATCACAAATATATTGGCCATTGTATTGTCTGTCAGTCACCGATTTACAGCTTCTGATTACACTTTTGATATCTTCAACATTTCTCATGTTTCACAGGCTTTATTATGCAATAAAGACTAAAACTCATTCAAATTTATTTAAAGTTTTTTTTTTCTAAATTAACAAATTATATATATTGCACTAATTTAAATTCTGAATAAATTAACAAAAACAATAAGAAAATGCTTAATGCTTTTTTTCCAATCTGTCTTTTTTTGTTCTTTGTAATCTGCCAACTCAGCTTTAGGAATGAATTTCTCAAGTTTCTACTTGTATAATAGATGATATACATTTCCCTCCTCATCCTCTCTGAAATTAAAATGTCATGTAAACTTAAATTGAGGTAAGAAAATACAAACTGAAACAATACAATTTTCTGACATTATTTTCACACAATCTGACATTTATGCTGAACATAACAATGGCTGCCATTCACAAAAACATTTTACTTCAGCACTATTTGTTCACAAGAATACTTTACTTCTATGCTATAAGTTCACAAAAATATTTTACTTCTATGCTATGTGTTCACAAAAATATTTTACTTCCACACTATGTGTTCACAAAAATATTTTACTTCTACACTATGTGTTCACAAAAATATTTTACTTCTACACTATGCATTCAAAAAAATATTTTACTTCTACACTATGTGTTCACAAAAATATATTACTTCTACACTATGTGTTCACAACAATATTTTAGTTCCACACTATGTGTTCACAACAATATTTTACTACTACACTATGTGTTCACAACAATATTTTAGTTCTACACTATGTGTTCACAACAATATTTCACTTCTACGCTATGTGTTCACAAAAAATAGTTTACTTCTACACTATGTGTTCACAAAAATATTTTACTTCTACACTATGTGTTCACAAAAATATTTTACTTCTACACTATGTGTTCACAACAATATTTTACTTCTACAGTATGTGTTCACAACACTATTTTAGTTCCACACTATGTGTTCACAACAATATTTTAGTTCCACACTAAAAAAAGAGATCATGTTATGTGAATGCATGAATCTCACATGTAATATGCCTGTCAAAGTGATTTCTTACCTCAGATGTGACAGCTTTGTCATAATATAAATATATAACCTTTGAAAATGACCTTTCAAGTGATTTCTTACCTTATATGTGACAACTTTGTCAAATGATTGTGAGGATATGTTGTGGTATGTTGTCCACTACATGATCTGTTTGTTCCATAGCAATCTGCTATCTCAGCATTTGCATAACTACAAAAGATGTCATTTCAATATAATGGTGGATTCACAAAAAAAATAATCTAGACAGAAATAATTATCTAAATATGAGAATTATGAAATTTATTTGCCATATTGTTCAAGTAATAAAAAATACAATGTTAAAATGAAAACAAAAAGATGAAAGCACATAAGAAATTACAGCATAATTAGTTATGATGAGAATGCAATGGAAATAGGAAATAAAGACACACAATACAATGTCAGTAAAAAGAATCATACAACTATAACCCAAAGATATAAATGTTTATTACATGCTAAGTTTGGTAATCAGCCATACCCAGATTATATAAATGTTTCTTACATGCTAAGTTTGGTAATCAACCATACCCAGATGATATATATAGATTATTACATGGCATTTTTCATATCATACCCTTTATCAGCCCGAGGTCATGATATCAGCACGAGAGCTGATAGGCTCAAGGGACGATATATAAACGAGGGTTGATAAAGGGTATGATATGAAAAATGACATGCTATGATATGTTTATCATATACTTCAACAGAGGAAATAACTGATTTGTACCAAAATGTTTAGTCATTTTGGCTAAAATTAAATACATGTATATAGTTATAGAAGAAGAAGAAAATTATTGTTTTAATATACAAATCCAATAAATGCATGTTTTTAAGCACTTTCAATATCCTAAGAGAGAAATTGGTACTTAATAATTTTCTGCGAAAATATTCTATAAAACAGTTGAATCCGCCATGTCTGTAAACATAGTTTTCCGGAAATTCACGAAGTGAACTTACGGACATTGACGGAAAGGCATGTAATAACATTCCGGAAGCAGCTAATAAACTTGCTTTATCAGCCCGCTTGGAGCATTCTTGTGAAACTGGGTGAAATAAACATGACTCCTCTTATTATTCTAAACAAAACTCAAAGTTTTATTACAGGGTAAAATTTTAGCTTTATCATCTACAAGTATATGATAAAAATGTTTATTACATGCTAAGTTTGGTAATCAACCATACCCAGATGATATTATATGTTATTCAGCTATCAGACAGGGTATATAATGTGACATTCCCAGCTTAGGATCTATATTCCCCGAGGTGCAGCCGAAGGGAATATATATCATAAGCCGGGAATGTCACATTATATAACCTGTCTGATAGCTGAATAACAGATATATTACGGATTTAACCATTGTTTTTTTTAAATACATAATTCAATTGTATTAAATATAATTGCGTCTTTTATTTTCATTTTTCGTATTTCTAGATGTCCCTTTCTGTACCTCTGACATTCTGTCTTCAATAACGTCAAAATGTGTGTCACGTCATATTTCATATACAGAATGAGGTATCTCAGGAAGGAAAATCCTGTACTAAATTTCTAAATCAATACAATTTGATATGTAGTAAATTCTATAAACTTTATAAATATAACATTAATATACCACATAACAAAACAATGGGTTTGCAAAACAATTTCAATAATTAAAATGTTAACAACATGTAAACAAAACCTTGGTGTGGCCCCATGAGGTCGAAAGTTTTCAATTTTCAGTTTTAAATTTTATTAATTATTAATCTTGTAACAAAAAAAAGTCTGTGTATAGTATCTAAAGTACAAAGAGAACAATAACTCTCCATTCCTTAAAAATAATGGAGAGTTTTGACAATAGATTTACATAACAGGTGGATTTTAATTCGGAGAAACGATCAATATAACGCGACCTTCGAAGAAGACACCTATACGATATAGGGTAAACGATATAGGCTTGGGACAATCATTGATAATGCATTTACAAAACACCTGTATTTTAATCTAAATATATGATATAAATGTTTATTATAGGATTAAGCACTGTTTTTTAGGAAATTATCTATGTATAAACTCCGGCAGCTCACTCACAAACTGAATAAAGTCCTTTGGACTTTATATAAAGTTTGTGAGTGAGCTGCCGGAATTTATACATACATAATTTCTTAAAAACACATTGCTTAATCCTTATAATTCTTATTCTTGGACATCATGTTTGTTTTCAACGCTAAATACTAATAATTCTTGGTGGATTATTTTTTCATATTCCTACGCCGCAACACTACAAAAAACAGTAGTCCGGCAAACAGAAATATTGATTTATAAATTCCTTTCGAATGACGTAGAATAAGTGACGATATCCAATCGGATTACGAGTTATTGATAAATTCTAGTAAGAATAGAATTATTACATACTAAGTTTGGTAATCAGATCATTATAACGACAATCAACTCTTATTTGTTGAAGGTATGAATTAATGTCTTACGTGGCTTCTTATTCTTTGGTTCAAAAGTATTTTTATCAGATACAGTTACTATGTGTCCACACTGAAACACTGGTCACAGATAACCAATTATAAATTTCAAAATCAGTTTGCTTGCAATTTCAGGAACTGAATACATAAATAGAGGAGTAAAAGCATTTAACATACAACTATAAATGTATTTTCACTTGAAAAAAAAATGAGAACTTCATTTGAACAAAATTGAATTATTAAGTAAATAAAACTCAAATAAAGGGGTTCAAAATAAACAATATGTTTACTATTGCACAAGTTTTGGTGGATAATCCTTTTATCCTTTCAACAAGGTAAGTAATATTTAATAACTAGAACTGTGAGTGACCGCACTGAGTGATACCCCCCACTTGCAATACTATGATGTTCAAACTTTGGAATACAGGTATATTAGCAAGTTACCTATGAAAAATGAATGGATATGGAGTTATGTCTAGGAGACAACATCCCATCTCCAAAATAAACTAACCAAGAACATACATCTAGGGGTTGCTACAAGTACACGACCCCTCCTTTTCGTGAAAGTATAAGTTGAATTATCTCCCCTTCTAAATAATAGACAGCAACAGTATTCCTTCATGCACATCTGCAGGTTGTGTACTACAACTGTGTAAAGTTTCATAAAAATTCAATAAGCAGTTTAGTAGGAGTTGTGCTTACAAGGTACATGCCCCCCCCCTTTTCGTGAAAGTATAAGTTGAATTATCTCCCCTTTTAAATTTTGGACAGCAACCATATTCCTTCATGCACATCTGCAGGTAGTGTACTAAAACTGTGTAAAGTTTCATAAACATTCAATAAGTCATTTAGGAGGAGTTGCACGTACAAGGTACACAACCCCCCTTTTCATGAAAGTATAAGTTGAATTATCTCCCCTTCTAAATTTTAGACAGCAATGGTATTCCTTCATGCACATCTGCAGGTTGTGTATTACAACTGTGTAAAGTTTCATAAAAATTCAATAAGCTGTTTAGTAGGAGTTGCGCTTACAAGGTACATGCCCCCCCCCCCCTTTTCGTGAAAGTACAAGTTGAATTATCTCCCCTTTTAAACTTTGGACAGCAACCATATTCCTTCATGCACATCTGCAGATAGTGTACTACAACTGTGTAAAGTTTCATAAAAATCCAATAAGCGGTTTAGGACGAGTTGCGCTTACAAGGTACATGGATGGACGGAAAGACGGACGGACGGACGGACAGGGTGATTCCTATATACCCCCCAAACTTTGTTTGCGGGGGGTATATAAATCACTTCATTTTTTGTGTAGTACACGTAAATAAATTAGATTGTCTATTGAGATATTTGAGGTAGAATCAGGAAGTCACAAAACGTTCTCAAACCGGAAAAGAATTTTCTTGTACTTTGAAATCAAAGAAATAGAGGCTCCCAGGATCCTGTAATCACTCACCTGGTTTTTAATTTGACATCTAAAGTTGATAGAAAATGGGGGTGTTACACATAATTTTGAAAGTGGGCCACCAAAAGATCATTTCAACTCAAATTTCTGAGCAACAGATTTTGATGTGATCTTTTTTCTCATAATATTCCTAAATGGAATAAATTGGATGAACAAATCTCACAGAAAAACCCATAATGTATGCTAAACTACTTATTGCCATGTAGCTGCAGTTAAAATTTGATTTCATTTTGATGTGTAATAAAGCAGAAATTGATAACTAAAGAAATGTCTATTTTTAGTAACAGCAACCATTTTGAATGGAGGGCGGGGCTGTCGGACACAATATAGAAAGGGGACCACCCAAGGACTATCCCAGCCAAATTTGCTTTAATATAGCTTAGCAGTTTCAAAAAAGAAGATTTAAATGTGATCTTTTATCAAAATATGTCTAATTTTTATAATTGGTATAAATCGTTTGAAAGAAAAATTTCACAGAAAAACCCAGAATATTTGTTAATCTACTCATTGTCATGTAGCTGTAGTTAAAATTTGAGCTCATTTTAATTTATAATAAAGCAGCAATGGACAATTGAAGAAATTTCTATTTTTAGTAACAGCAGCCATCTTGAATGGAGAGCGGAGCTGTTGGACACAATTTTGAAATGGGACTACCCAAGGACTATCCCAGCCAAATCTGGTTTAATTTGGTTCAGCGGTTTCAGAAAAGAAGATTTGAATGTGATCTTTTATCAAAATATGCCTAATTTGCATAATCGGTATAAATTGGCTGGAAGAAATATTTCTCAGAAAAACTCGGACTATATGTTAAACTACTCCTTGCCATGTAGCTGCAGTTAAAATTTGAGCTCATTTGGACTTATACTAAAGCAGCAAGGGGCAATTTTTAGTAACAGCAGCCAACCTGAATGGAGGGCGGAGCTGTCGGACACAATTTTGAAAGGGACCCACCCTGCCAGGTTAGGTTTAATTTGGTTCAGCGGTTTCAGAGGAGAAGATTGGACGGACGGACGGACGACGGACGCCAAGTGATGGCAAAAGCTCACATCGCCTTTGGCCAGGTGAGCTAAAAAATTGAATAATAATGAATTCACAATAAATTAAATCAAATGAACAAAATAAAAGTCAACTTATCATAGAAACATTGTATACAGATATATTAGGTTTGGGAGGGGTATTTGCGAAAAATACCAGTCGAGAGACGAAAAATTTCCCTAGCCGAATGGCGAGTGAAATTTAGTCTCAAGACAGGTATTTTTCGCAAATACCCCTCCCAAACATGATATATCTGTTTAATTACACCGAATATTATTTAGAACACTGGCTAAATAAATAATACCTTTTGTTTGTTGTTTTCAGGACCTTATACAATTATCACCCTTGTTGGAGTGTGACCCGACGGTCTGTCTCCCAGAGAAAAGTGGTTTGCCCGAGGGTGACCTAACTTTTCGAGGGGAGACAAAGAGTGATAATTGGTATATTATATCGAATAGTTTTGCATCAGACACCAAGTAATAGAATACCTGCGGCTTTGCGAAAATATTCGATATAATATATAAAATTTCTTCTTCTCCTATAGCGACGAACCTGTCGCTGGACGCCATTTTTGTTGTCTGTTGAATCAAGGGAAGTAACTATAATTGGAAACATGTGAGGCTCACGTGGGAATTTCCTTGCGAGCGGTGGACCTTACAATAAGACCTTATGATTAGCAGTTGACCCAACGAATGGATAAATATCACGTGACAGTGTTTTATCAAATCAGATTTAAGATATTTATTTGAGCAGGGGTTTCAAAGTTGGCCGGTACCCGGTACTTTTACCCGTCTGAGATCGTGTATAGTAACGGCAGAAATTACTGAACCCCCCAAAATTAGCGGTGGTGAAAACCACAAGTACAATAGGCTTGTGGAATATTTTTCATAAAAAATTAATCATCAATTGCTGAATTCTCGCATTCAAATCGAACAACTGCGTTCAGCCACGACCAAGGTGACGGGATATTCCCTGTTTTAAAAATAACTTTACCTTAGAATCGTAAATATCAGTTTGCGCATGCGGTAAATAGATATGTTTTCGCCCTAATATCTTTTCATCCTTGTGTAAATCTCAGACCGGAACAAAGCTGACATCATTTCAAAATAAAAAATGACCGATTACAAATTATGTTCAAACACAAACTAGTGTAATCTTCAGTAATATAAATATGATCATTATGTATTATGAATATATGACTACACAATATTTTGTGCGATTTTTTTTTATACATTTAAAACCCAGGGTCGAATCATTTTGGGGCGTACTGTCTTGTTGCTTAACTCTGTCCATATTGTTTAACTTCCGGTATAAAAAAATAAAAACCTATGGTTAATTTATTTACATATTTTGACGGGGCCCTACCGCGGTTGTTCACAGAAATGAAAGTGTGCTGAAAAACATTTTTAAAAGGGGGTATGAGGAGATAAGGGAAAGAAAATTACTAGAAATCTTGAAAAAGGACTGGACATGGCTCAAATACGAATTACATTGTAATGTCAAAATGCCGGCCCCACTTTTTTCCAAAATAATTTAACTTTTGTGATTCAAATGTTAATAAATGTCTTCCCGCGAATCGTTTTTGTTCGAACATTTTTTTTTGCACATAAGTCATGAAAGTAACAATATATATATTGTTTTTGCTTAATTATATTTGTATTGATCTATTTATTAAAATTATAAATTTTATTAATGATGATTGAAAATTAAATTTATATGTTTCATTAATTATGACACTTATATGTCTTGATCCGTGTCAGTGGTCTTTGATGAGTATAATTACTGGTAATAAAGTAAAAAAAAAAACCACACAAGCCAAGTTATTGTGAAAAAGAAAAGGACAAAGACAACAAAAGAATTTTGAGAAGTTTAAGTTTTGATAACAATGACTAGGTCAAGCCTAGCTGCGGAACCGTAGCTCTTTATGGTCCTTAAAGTCTGTAAACTGATATATTCAATAAAGAAATTGGGGGGAAAATCCATTATGCATGGTCTTGGTGAAATCTGAACTCTAAAGAGAAAGTTAATGGGATTTTTCTTTCAAAACACTTAATGTCTTGCAGTCTCTGAAGTACATTTTTTGGTCTACAAAATGCTAGATTTCAGGAGCTTCCGCCCCCTGGACCCCTTACGACCCTCAGCCTAATTTTTTAGGTACCTTCTAAAATTTAAGAAGTACCTCCTATTATAAAAAAACTTTGAAACCCCTGTACGACTATTTAATATAAAATAATGTATCTGTTTAATTCTACCGAATGATGTTACATAAATTGCACAACTGATAACGTTTTACAAATTTTGTTACAAGCGTTTCAGTGAAGGGTAAAAACAGCAAATACGATTTTGCAAATACCATGAAAAAAAGTTAAATCTTATGCAAATACACCTACATGAAGTAAAAATTCTGCAAATTCACAATGCAAGGCCTGAATTTGTAAAAAATATCATGGCTATTAACCAATCAGAATCCAGCATTCTTATATAAGGTGTAATTATATATTAAATAGAACCCTTCTGAATCCTTGCAATTTTTCTATTTGAATTACATTTTTTTCTAAAATTTAAGAGTTATTTCCCCTTGATCAAGATTTGTTCAATTATAAAATCAGATTTTTCTGAAAGTATGTAAAAATCTCTTCATTTCTTGTGTAGTACATGTAAATAAATTAGATTGTTTATTGAGATATTTGAGGCAGAATCAGGAAGTCACAAAACGTCTTCAAACCGGAAAAGAATTTTCTTGTAAGTCAGCAGTTAAATAACCAGTTTATATTTCAGATCCTCAAGTCATCTTTCCAAACTTACACATTTCTGGCAATTCTCTGTATCTGAAAGCCTTTCAAAAAGGCTTCAACATTATTTCCAAATGAACCTGAAAAGCTTTCTTGTCAGATGTACTCATTATGGCCTTCTGTCTTTCTGCTACAGCAGTCAAAATTAATGTTACTTCGACTTCTACTAATACCGGAACATGTACATATACCAGTAAACGTAGACGTGGATTAATTCTACAAAACAAAACAAAAATTTACAGAAAAAATGTCGGGTATGATTTTTGCAGTATAATATGACACATCAAATTTCTTTGTACGACATCATAGTAAATGAATGGTGACAATATTTGTTGACTTCTAAATTTTGTACTTTGAAATCAAAGAAAAAATTCAATAATAATGAATTCACAATAAATTAAATCAAATAAAACCCTTCTGAATCCTTGCAATTTTTCTATTTGAATTACATTTTTTCTAAAATTTAAGAGTTATTTCCACTTGATCAAGATTTGTTCAATTATAAAATCAGATTTTTCTTGAAAGTATGAAAATATAGCACCAACATTTTTTTTATTTACTTGCCAATAAAAATGTGGGCATGAAAACCAAGTACTTAATTTTGAAGTGATCAAGGTTATTAAAGACAAAGGATAAAATTTCAAATTAACTAAACAATATTCCAAATCCTTTCATATAAAACAATCTATGGTTTGGTCAAGTGAGCTACAATGAGTCACAATGCAGAGGTAGTTGCTAAATACTATCTTAAATTTACCAAAAATAGAGGTAAAATGAAATACATTTCCTGTTTTACCTCTTTATATGGTGTTGTCAATCAGCGGTAATATTTCAACACTTCTGTACTGTAATATCACTTTTAACACCAGGGGGCTCTGTTTGTTCTCATTAAAGTGTCGCAGATGAAGAGATATATAGCATTAACCAAGTAATCTGCATTTGTTGAAATAATTGATTTTTTTAGCTGCAAATGAAAAATAAAATATTTGTTAAAATGCTGATTGACTTGTCACAAGCTTTTTTTCAAATAAAATCTGTACAATAGACCATTTGCACATTTCCAACTTGATTCACAAATTATACATTTTTACACATTTCTATCAGAGTTTATATAATTTCACTTTAAGGTGGGCAAATTGTCAAATTTCATGCAATGCTCAATGAAAATAACATAATTGTATTTTCCCCATAATCTCTACAAGATTGAAATGTTGTAACATTCATGACATATGACTGGGTTTGTAACAAGAGTAACAAGACGGGTGTCACTAGCGGAGCAGAAACTACTTATCCTTTTCGGAGCACCTGAGTTCACCCACAGTTTTTAGTGGGGTTCATGTTACTCAATCTTTAGTTTGATGTGTAATGTTTTGTATATTGCTGTTGGTCCTTTCTTCTTCTGGCCATTGCGTTGTATATTCTTCTTCGTTTTTACGGATTCTGATTACCTCTTTGGTATCTTCACACTCTTCTTGCACATACAAATTTTTCTGATGGATGTAGACATAAAAAATAGTGTCTTCTCTAAAAGTGATAGGGGACGTTATATAAAGTCATATGATCTTGTTATCTGAAACTCTGAAGCAGTTTTTAGCTAAATTTACCTGTTTATTAGTAAAAAACAGTCAATTCAACTTTAAGAGTGAGAATTATTGCAAATGCCAAGAAGTGTTAATATGAACACAGCGAATGTTACCTAGAATACTCTGTAAACAGGAGGACATGTGTAAGTAAATAAGCTCTGTTACCCAGTTAACTAGAAGACATTTGTTGTCATCAACTCCTCAACTATTCAAGAAATAGGACAAACATATTATTTCTTCCCTCAAAGGTTGGTAGTGGGCAAGATCATATGGAAGTTGTAAGATCAATTTCTGCTTGATACAACATTATGTGATAAAGTTTGTCAGTGGTTTTTTCAGGGTACTCTGGTTTCCTCCATGATATAACTAACATATTGTTGAATGTGGCATTAAACCCCCCCCCCCCCCCCCCAACTGTCTTTCCTTGATTATTCCATAAAGAGAATAACATACTTATCTACATAGCTTGTAAGTGTCTTACACTGAAACAAAACTTACTTGACCATTTCTTCAAAGTTATTAATTTTGTGTTCTTTTTCTCTATCTTTCTACTTTGTTATACAAAGGTGTACTGAAAATATATACATGTATGAACAGTAACATTGCAATAATATGATGCTAGCATTATAGTAAATGTGAATGGCATGAATATAAGAATGGAGGAATGTAGAAATCACAGACAAAGTTGTACAACATAATATTATTAATTGATAATTTTACTGTCATTTGATTTGTTCAATGCCCATCACGTGGTGTTCTGTATTTTGGCAGGTTGACTTTTGCGGATTGCACGGTTACAAAAAATAGATTAAATATTTTCACGACGTTTAACGAACATGACGTTTAACGATTGAACATGATTCTGGTACTGCATTTGGCAACTCATTTGAACTTCAAGCACTGTCAAGTTTGCAGACAGAGACCATATTTAATGATCTGTTACCTGACAATGATGGTGTAGATGACTTTCTTAAATCTCTTGATATTCCTGCACAAGAAACATGTAGTAATGTACCCATTTCTAAGTCGATGTGTCAATTTCCAGTACCAATGATTATTAATTGTCAAAATATCACCATAAACTATAACATTTTCCCTAGGAAATGATTATCATTCATGTCACTACATACATTTTTGTTTTATTGTTATTCCTGTTGAATAGATTGTTTGTTGTTAAAGTTTGGGTCTTATATTATTTTTATACGACTGCAAAAATTTTAGGGTCGTATTATGGTATGGCGCAGTCGTCGTCGTCTGTGCACATTTTGTTTCGGTTGTCTTACTTTAGTTCTAGTTTCCAGTAGTAAGTGCACCTAGTCCCGGATGAATATCCATTTGCAGATCTTCTGTTTCATGTTTTGCGTGGCAATTAATAATATAAAAAATATGTGATGGGCATTGAACAAATCAAATGACAGTAAAATTATCAATTAATAATATAAAAAATACAGCCTTTCTATTCATTCGATGCAAATTGTATATCGACTTCATAGAAAGGCTGTATTTGTATAATATTGTATCAAGTTTGACATGAGTGTGAATCAAACTAACATGACTACATACGTTCGTTGTCATGACGACCCCTCTGTTTTCATGTACAAAAGTACGGTACTTACAAAAGGTTCAAATAATAATATTAATAATTCTTTATTGGATAAAACAAAGCAGATAACAATGCGTAATCCATGTTCACATACAATGACAATACTATACCAATATAGCCTTTGTAAGAAGTCGATACAGGTCGATATATAACCTGTATCGACTTCTTACAAAGGCTATATCTGTTATATTATTAATTTGACTGGTTGATCAAGATTATTTTACTAAATGAATACAGAGGGCTCTGAATGTGTATTTCTTTCCTCAGATCCATATCGCATGTACATGTATATATGTGAACATCCTTGGTGACACCATATCGACCATTTAACATTTTTTCTCATTCCTTTTCCTTGGCTACTTAAAGAAATTATTATTTGTTCAGAAAATTAAATATACCATGGGTGTCCTTGCCTTGGCACTGAGGCTTACAGTAAGTATAACCAGACAATGTTAATTCGAAGAATTTAATTTTATTCTTGGCGAATGTAGTACATGTGTTGCATGTCAATAAAACTGATAAATACTCTGTCCACTTTCAGGAGATGCCAGGATTCAAAGGAAAGAGGAAAAGGGGACTGACATTGACTCTTTACAAAAAAACATTTGGATATAAATTGCCTGTATCACCGCCAAGGAACAAGTACAGTACACCAAATTTAAAATCCCCATCAACCAGGACACCAAGTTTATTAAAAAAATCTCTTTCAATTTCAAAATATTTATATCCTTCTGTGTTAGCGGTAGACATTTTTTTTATTAGCCACTGTGGCTAATGGGTAATAATTTCTTTTAGCCACACTCAATTTCAGTTAGCCACACTAAATATAAACAAAGAGCATAAAACAGTTGAAAGTTCAAAACTTTATTATTTAATTAACTAACAATTATAATTCATATATTATCATGATAAACAACAAACTTTGAACATTAGATAAACAAAACATTCAATATTCGTATGATTTTGTTGTTTTATGCTGTGTGGGGGCGTTGCCAAAAAAGGATAAAATAGATCCTTGGTGCTTGGCCATGCTTGGTATCGGGTCCGTTCGCCTAGGTTCATTTGCCCTAAAAGTGGGTCCGTTTGCCCTGATAATTAAAAAGTATCTTAATGAACATAATAAATATTGTAATTGAAATTAAAGAAGTAATGATATAGAAAAGATTTAATTAAAAATATAAGCTTTTGCTAAAGAAATTAAGCAGCTATTAGATATTGTTTGAAATGAATGATTGTTGATTTCATCATTACAATTAATTGATGTAAAGCTTGGCTTGAGTAAAACAAATTTAAGCATAAAAGAATTATTTACTTTACAGCTTGTGTTCTTTGATCTCGTGTGTGTTTTGATAAACTTTTTTATTATCGAAATACACTTTTAGTTTTTAGCATGTCAACACCATATTTAAAATTTCTAAATTTTTAAACCATCAAATATCATTAATACTTCATTTATTTTCAATAACTTTCATATATATAATTATCAGGGCGAATGGACCCAGGGCGAACGTGTATTAATTAGGGCGAACGTGAATTAGTCATGCTTGACCTTCTCGTTGTCAAATAATTTGCTGGTTTTAGATGCAAACGTAGACAGAATAAAGAGTAATTTAGGAAACCATTCAGTTGGTGACTAATTTCGATACTATTTCCGGAATGGGACCCGGATAATGTTATTTCAACTGAAAAAACTACTGGAAATAATCAATTTGACCCGCTTTTAAAATCATTTTGGATATTATACATCAATTAAATCATTGTCTATAACACGTTTTATTCGACGTTTACTTTCTACATAATAAAAGATCGTTGTCAGATGCACGCTCTAAAAGTTTTTCGTTCGCCAGTGTGGCTACTGCTACACAAATTACCCTCGCCACACTACCGTTATATTCGCAAAATGCGACGTGGCGATCGTCTACCGCTAACACAGTCCTTTCAAACGGGTTTCCACACCTATTCGGCGCAACCTTTTTACTAAAGATGACGGAAACTTCACTGCAGATCTACAAAATGTTTCCTTTATGAGTCTTGATGAAAGTATAGGCAAGATAGAAGTTGACCCGAAGGAAGAAGCTTCAGTAGTTGGAGTTTTTCAAGATGTTCTTGACAAACTTTCTGATGTTGGGAAAAAGGACAAGGACAAGCTATTGAAATTCTTTAAATTAGTACAAGATGGAAAATTCCCTTTGAATAACATTGCATTTGAGTTGTTTTTGGACATTGTAGAATGGTTTGACAAAAATGAATCACGTCAAATGAGAAATTCGCCATCAACTCTCCAATTTTTTGGGTTAGGGAGAAAGTTATTTGGTGGTCGCTTCATTCGGTTTATATCTGGCCCAAAACATGAAAGTGACATTTTAACAGGATCTTCAATGCCGAATAGGTGTGGAAACCCGTTTGAAAGGATATAAATATTTTGAAATTGAAAGAGATTTTTTTAATAAACTTGGTGTCCTGATTGATGGGGATTTTAAATTTGGTGCACTGTTACTTGTTTTTGTTCGTTTCCTTGGCGGTGATACAGGCAATCTATTTCGAAATGATTTTTTGTAAAGAGTCAATATCAGTCCCCATTTCCTCTTTCCTTTGAATCCTGGCATCTCCTGAAAGTGGACAGTGTATTTATCAGTTTTATGTTTAAAAGTGTCAATTTATCAATTTTGCAGAAAACAATTAACAAAACTAGCAAATCTCCTCATGCATTCGCAATGTGCTCTATCAGAACCGATCTCCTCAAGCAGGAAAACGAGGAAATTGACAGTTTGTAGATTTATCTAGACTTCAATTTACTTCTGACGAATCGGAATTTATCCCCGATTACATTTAGACTCCCACGATGAAAAAATATTGAAAATTTAACTTGCATCTTTGTCAAGAACAACTTAGAAATGTAAGAGTGTTACAATTTTCGTCATGTTTTTCGTGGGACGATTGATTTTGCGAGAGTTACAGTTCATATACAACAATAAACTATGCATGTTTCTAATCGTGAAAGCATTCGCCACAGCATAGCATTCTCTGATTTTGCAATATTCTAGCAGTAAAAAAGCAAATTTCAATTTTTGACATGTACATACCTTGTAAAGCGTCTTCGTGAACTCTCCTCCACCAAAACCGGAAGTTATCCTCACGAATTTCTTTGCAGAACCGACTGTTCTGCTTGTGCCGATTACCAGCCGTGATGCTTTTCAATTAACTTGTGCTTTATTTATTTTAGTGCTTGGCTATTTATGCATGAAATTTTTTTAAATGTTTTTAGAATATTTTTGGAATATGTTTTAAAAGTACATGAATATTTTATATGTGTTTTGAGTTAATTTGCTTATTTGCTTGATCATACTCATAGACTGCTTAAAATTTGCATGAATGTACTTTTATGTGTAATGGGTGCTATAAACGTCTGCATCTATTTTGTGTTTTGACTTCTGGTCCTATGACAATAAGTACACAGAGAGGCACTGGCTGTGGAGGTCCAGAGGTCAAAACACAGAAATGTACATGCATAAATATTATCCGGATATGTATTTAATTTTGTATTGCATGAACTGTTTTATTGTGCTGTATTTAATTTATGTAATTTATTATGCATGTCGGTTTGAAAAGCTCTTGAGAGCTTATGTTGATTGTTATAAAATGTACCGACTTTAAATAAAACTTTTTGATTTGATTTGATTTGATTTGATATCGTGCACAGACTTCGAACACGTGTTCAGGTACCATAACCCGCTTCAAATTTTGTTTTGTGTGTATTGACAAAATTAAAGACCTTTAAATTTAACCTGTTAGCTTTACAAATGACAATATAAAAATACAATAATTACTTACTCCGTGGTAGGCCTGAGTTTAACAAATATTATGAAAAAGTTGTGAGAACTTTCAACAAAGCCTGTGCGGTTACTGAAAATATATATGGTACAGCTAATAACCAAAATATTGAATAAAAGGAAGATTTTGAATAAAATGAACAGAACAATGGGTTCTCATAATAAAAAATTATCAACATTTTTTTTTTTAATTAACAAAAATATTAACAAGTTCCAATTAACATCAAAATAACAGAACTCCTTTCTTCAGTAACTTTGTTAAAGTAATGTTTTCATTTATATGATAATCTAATAATTAGTTTCAAGAAATCAGAAAATGGAAGAATTCACCGTCTTTGGAAAATGTTGTGGTTTATAGTAATATTTTGTCAGTTATTAACAAATGGAGCTGGTAACTGATTCATGAGCGATTGTGACGATCTATTAGCAACATTGTTCTGATGTTGTTGAGGAATGTCAAGAACTTTGATCAGATCATCAAATCCATCATTGTCTGGAAGTAGATTTTTCAATACATTTTCGGTCTGTGAATTTGAAAGAGCTTGCAATTCAAACGAAGATGCACTACTTGTGCTTGCACCCGTGTTTTCGTCAACTTCAACAGTGATATTACTATGGGACAAAGCAAGAAAGTCGATACTGTCAGGCAGAGAATCATGCTCCGAGATATTACTAGTATTTGATGATTTTCCCAATGTTTTTTCACTTATAGTTTCTGACATAAACTTTTTGTTTTTTTCACATGTTTTCCCAGAGTATGTTTTCAGGCTTGACTCGGACTCTGTGTCCAGTAACGCTCATTATATGCCTGCTCGGAACTTGAGCTTCATCCAGGACGTGCACTGTTGTGGCCCTACAGGAGTGATTAGTGTATTCACGGGAAAGTTTTGTCATTCTACTTATTTCAGTCATAAATGTTCCAAGTTTATTATGGCCCACACTAGCGTTATCATAATACATTCCGTTAATAGGTGATGGCCCTGCTTTCTGAAACAGGCTTACACCTTTCGGATTTAAACGGCGAACATACTTGACGAATGATCTCATGGGACACCTGTCACTGCCTGAAAAACAAAATAAAGTTTCATGTATATCGACCTATATCAGCACCCTCGGTCGTTCAGAGTTTTGCTGTCTTGTTTATTATACATGTTAAGTGAATTTTAGTATTATTCGGTCTTGCTACTTTTGATTTTCTCTGTTCATTGTTTGTGCTATCGATAAAAAGTAAAACACCTACCTTTGTTTTTTTTGTTTTTTTTATGAACCATAAAATTATGTACAACTATTCAATGCAGTTTTTAAATCTGGCATTTATCCTCAGATCTGGTCTGAGGGGTACATTACTCCAATATTTAAGGCAGAAAATCCTAAACTTCCTCAAAATTACAGAGGAATTACTATATGTAATAGCATTGGAAAGGTATTCAATTCGATTTTAAATAATAGACTAGATAAATTTTTAGTTGAAAACAATATTATTCATGAAAACCAAATAGGATTTTCAAAAAAGTCCAGAACTTCTGACCACATTTTTGTATTAAAATGTATTTTTAGAAAAGTATCTAAAAACAGATACAAAAAAGTTATTTGTGTGCTTTGTGGACTTCCATAAAACATTTGATACTGTTATTCATCCCGGCATTAGATATAAACTGATAGAAATGGTATAAATGGATTATTCTATAGGATAATATGCAACATGTACAGTTCTAGCATGGTGTCCATCAAGATCGGGGACAAACTAACTGAACCCTTCACCTCAAGTTTAGGAGTCCGTCAAGGGGATGTTTTAAGTCCAAACATTTTTAAGCTCTTTCTAAATGACTTCTCAGATATAATTGAAAACTCTAACGACTCTGTATACTTACAAGACAAGAAAATTTCCTGTCTGCTCTATGCAGACGATTTAATTCTGATATCAGACTCTGAACAGGGCCTTCAAGATAGATTAAATATCTTGCACAAATATTGCAAAGACTGGTGCATGAAAATTAACATTAACAAAACTAAGGTAATAATCTTTAATAAATCTGGTAGATTGATCACTAGAAACTTTAATATAAACAACCAGAGTATTGAATGTGTTAAAACCTATAAATATCTTGGTATAATGCTTACTGCCTCAGGAAAATTTCAACAGGCACAAAAGGTCTTATTTAATAAGGCAATGAAGGCTTCTTATAAACTGTACAAAGAGGTAAATTCTCTAAACCCAAATGTCAACACTGTGCTGCATCTTTTTGACCATACAATATGCCCTATCTTACTATTTGGATGTGAAAACTGGGGCACATTATCAGCATATAAAATTAACAATAACAACCTTAGTTTATTTGAAACATTCAAAGATTGGGACTTTGAGAAGCTAAATATTAAATTTTGCAAATATTTACTGGGAGTAAATAAAAAAAGTACTAATATAGCAGTTCTGTCAGAATTGGGTAGATATCCTATATATTTGAAATTAATAACCCAAGTTCTTAGCTATTGGCATATGCTTGAAAATGAACCAAGCAATCTATTAAAATCTGCCTATGAAGAATATAAATCATTATACAGATCAGGATATACTGACACGTGGTATTCAACAGTGAAATTCTTTTGTAAAACACTAAACATTGATATGAATTTATCAAAAACTTTTGGCAGGAATAAGTTTAAAAATGAACTAAAAAAGACTTTGAAACATAAATTTTTATCCTATTGGAATAATATTAAACAAAATCAGGGAGAATCTGGTAAATTATCCACTTACTTCCAATTTAAAACCAGATTTACCACAGAAAAATACTTTGAACTGAAAAATATTATAAATAGATCTATTGTAACAAAATTTAGAATAAGTGCTCATCGGTTAAGAATAGAAACGGGACGTTATGAACGTATCCGAAACTCCCAAGGAAATTTAGTTATGCTAGATAGAGGGGAAAGAAAATGCCTTCATTGTACATTAAATGAGGTTGAAGACGAAAGTCATATGTTATTCAAATGCCCAATATATGAAACTGAAAGGGCTACATTACTGATATACCGTACATTCAAGATAATTGTAAAAATTTTGAACATCTGAGTCCGAACAATAAGTTGATTTGGCTTCTTAGTAGTGAAGACACTCTGTTATTAAATAAACTTGCTGTCTTCCTAAACAAAAGTTTTGAAATACGGAAGAACCATACATTGCAAATTTAACCTTACTTAAAGATACAATAGTATTTCGTGATATGAACACCATGTTATATCTGCATCATATTATATTTGTATAATATATATTTTTATGTATATCATAATATTAGCTATAAACTGCCATAGTTTGTTCTGCCTATGGGTGGTTTCCCCCCTGCAGTGTCGATCATCTATACTTGTTTTTATTCTTTTTATATATGTCATATATGTTACTAATCATCAAAATCATTGTAAGTGTAAAAATGCAAATGTCTGTAATTCTGTGCTCTCACGGGCTTCTTGACTGATTTAATAAAACTATTATTACTATTATTATGTACAAATATGATTCATCAGTTATGACATGCATAGCTTCCTCCCTCTTACTATTACAAGGTGCTCAGCTATTTATTTTGAAAAAAAGGGACACCTTCGCTTCACGCTATTTTCTGGTATTATTTACGCTTAAAATACACCCTACCTTATAGCAGTCGCTTCTAAATACATTTATCTTCATCAATATCCATAATTTTCATACCCTTCATGGTGCCCTGTGACATACCTATCGATTTAAAATACACAAATGTGACCTCTTCACGACTAGACAAATTTCACCACATTAACTTCCGGTTAAATCGGCGGTAAATTTTAAGCTTGAATTCTTCCTGCTAATAGGAGGCGTGCCTTGATTGGCAGAATAACATTTACAGAATACAGAATTGGTTATCTTATCTTATCTTATCTAGACGTAGAATCCAAAGCGAAAGTAAAAGCGAAAGTGCAAATACTCGTTCAATATTGTTATTTTTCTTATGATACTCACTGTTTTAGAGTGATTTTGTGGAAGAACAAGATTTTTTATAGACATAGACACTTACCAGGGGCGGATCCAGGATTTGGGATTAGGGGGGCGAGAGTAGGAGAGGGATCTGGGGACCGCTTAAGGTCCCCAGCGGGTTCAGGGCAGAGCCCTAGTAGGGGGTCCAGGGGGGCGAAACCCTTCCCCCCTAAGCTCTGGGGGTTTGAGGAATTACAGACATTTATTTGAACGACAATTTTGAACCAACTACACCATTTTTATCAGACCAAAAAAACTTTAATTTGAGTCTTAATTTTGTCGGATAATTGTTAACAGTATGTTTTTGTCAGATTATAAGAACCTGAAGTAAAACTTTTTTTTTGAACAACCGTGATGCGAATTGTTCAACTCATGACTGATCGATCACGATATTTTAACCCTTCAAAGAACTATTTGTTTAGTTTTAACGCATTCCTGGGGTCCGGATGGCTCAATGAGTAAGGTCGTTGGATCTAACAGCTCATACAAGCCTATCACCAATACGCGCCCAGCTTTGTAAATCACAAAAAAGGTGCACTCGACTCGCAGTCGCAAGTGATAAAGTTTACCAGTTACTTGCCCAGGGTCGGTGGTTCTCTCCGGGTACTCCAGCTTCCTCCACCACTAAAACTGGTCGCCACGATATAGCTGAAATACTGCTAAAAGTGGCGTTAAAACACCAAAAATCAATCAATCATTAACGCATTCCTCATTGCACTAATTGGTCTGTACTTTCGGTGCTTGTCCTATCGGGTGGTTCTAGTTAATAGTGCCCGTCCGGATGGAGCTTTTCTTTTCGTCGTTTGATTCATTGATTGAAAACATATGATTCGACCGTTCTTGTTTATAGACAAACAAAAGCGGAAATTGTCAATACATGAACTTGTTGTTGATTTCTGATTATCTAACGTAACTAAATTATATGATCAGAATCGTTTCATGCAGCATTAATGTTAACATATTCGTCTTTGTTTGTCTATAAACAAGAACGAATCATACGTTTTTAATGAATGAACCAACGGCGAATCGAAAAGCTTCATCCGGACGGACAGTATACTGATCATTTATCAATGGGTAGAGCTTTTTTAGAATGATATCCCAAATTTACTCCTAATATCATTACTATTCATTTTGACTTTTGAACAGTTTCAGATAAGATTGCTGCCACTGTAATAATAGGATTCATTGTGGTCAAATAACACAAGCTTTAATTTTTATCTTGAAGTTACAAATTTAACAAAAATATTCAAAATAAAAAGAATGAATCATTTTTGGAACAAAACAATTGTAGACATCCATTGGTAGATATAAATAATATAAACGTACCCGGACAAAGGATTTGTTCACACTTTCTTGTGCAGAAACCTCGGGCAGATGCAGAGATTGTTACAAATAAATTGCCGCTAATTGTTTTTTTTATTAATATGTTACTTTTGTATTTTAATGTACATGTACAATATGCCAACGCGTAAAAGTAAAAGTAAAAGGTAACATTTTCGGGTATTTTTATACAAATCAAACTTATATTTTTTTTTTCATATGAAATTGCAGAATTTCGAATTCAAGAACTATTTGAACCATTATTTAAAGAGAAGTTACCATTTTCTTGGGACACTCAAGTTTCTCCACACTGTCTCAGTTTCATCATCTGATTCTCTCGTTATAGGTTTTCGTTGTATGTTTTATAAATGAGATCAATTGTCAAATTAATTATTCGAAGTATTGATTGAATTTACTTTTTAGTTTACCTTTGACTTTTCTCGTCTCGTCGAGGAATCAGAAATGTATCAAATCTTGCTTGTTTTCTTGGCCTAGAATTTTCGTCCATTTCATAATTTCTAAATAGCACGTGTACATGTAGTTGTAAAATTGACTGCAGAAATAATGTTTAATAAGGTGAGAAAATAGTTGATGTCTGGTACCTCGGAACCAATCAGAATGGAATAATCTTTGAACTACTGACGGCGAATACATATATGAATCAGCGAACACATCCAACGTGTATTTACAATGTGTAAGAATATTTTACTACAGGTCACGAGTTAACCATTCCTGAAAAAGTTATTTATTGAACTGCTTAATTAACGTTGTATAACATATGCTTTGCGAATTTTAGGGGGGGGGGGGGGGGGCGCACGCCCCGCACGCCCCCTCTAAATCGCCACTGCTTACATTTAACATCAGGCTCAAAGTCAAAGTGTTTTAGTAACTTTGTAGTGACATATTATCAGATTCAGAGTTGGTTTTGGAGCTCCTATTAGACCTATTGATATCAAATCAAAGTTTTTATTGGCGAAAGGGCCGGGACATTATAGTCCAATAAGTAGATGATATAGGCACTATAGTCTATACCTTTGTTAAAGCTAAAGTCCCACAAATTAACCACACACACAAATCAATCTTCTTCTTCTTCTCTTCATAGTTTCCTCCACTGTGGAGCACCCGTGTCACACGGTAAAATTATTGTGTTTTTTAAGATTTAAAACTTAAAACATAAAAAATAATAAAACATATTGGAACCACTGAATATTTTCTATTACTCTTAGTATTAGAATAAAACTATTACTTTGGGCATTAAAAGTAAATCTTTATCTAACGTTTCGTGGAATAACAACATATCTGACTGGTCCGCCGCTATCTTGGGAAAAAGGTCATACCATAAAAATACTTCCTTTTTTTAACAATATAAACTCTATAGATATAGATATATCGGTACATTAAATTTATAAATACACATTTATAGTCGTTCCCCCAACCTCGAAGTGGTATTCAACTCGTTCAGCCCTTCTCTATTATTACCTGACAAACCTGATTGACAAGGCATCACCTATCCTGCTCCTTAAGAAGTACTTAACAACTCCGTGGATTCAGCTCTTGAAATCTTCCCCAGTACCCAGTTTAGGAAATACAATGCATGATGTTGCTTCAATTAAATTATCCATACAGATGACCAACAATCAGTCAATATAACTGAAATTATGTTCGTATGACAAGTAGTCTATTATGAAAGAAGAGTTTGAAGATACCAAAGGGGCAATCAGAATCCGTACATCAAAGAAGAACAGACAACACAATGACCAAAAGGAAAAGTACAAAAGGACAAACAACCATCTACAAAACATACATACTAAGCTAAAGATCGAGTAACACAAACCCCACTAAAAAACAGGGGGTGAACTCAGGTGCTCCGGAAGGGTAAGCAGTTCCTGCTCCATTAGTGACACCCGCCGTGTTAATCTAGTTACAAAAAATATTTTAACAAATACTTAAAAATCTAATGAAATAAATCTGTTTTTATAGGTATTGATAACATTGCACTACAACGGATCTCTGACGATGATGTATTGAAAGAATTATCAGAACAAGTTGGGAACTGTGCTATGCAGCTTGGTGTTGAACTAGGATTAAGTATGGTGGAAATTGAACAGACTCTGTTCATGTATTCAAAGGACATATTTAGTCAAACTTTTGATGTTTTGAAAAAGTGGAAATATTCAAGAAAAGTTAAGCCAACAATTCGTATATTGATGAGAGCAATTCAAGCCAGTGATCCAAGAGGACTCATGTTTCTAAGAGACAAATATGCATAATTCTCTTAAATTATATACAAGAACAAACAATACTATTCATTAATTGCATGCTAAAGTGTATATTTATAATATTTAACAACATGCACCACTAAAATTTGTTGTATATCAAACCATTTCTGTGTAAATAAATAAATACCCATTCCTTAAAACTAAGATAAATGATATCTGAGCATAAAGATATTATTTAGTATTTATCATAAACTTGTAGATAATAAAGCTAAAATTTCATCCTTTATCATCCCTCATTCATATATCATCTCTTGAGCCTGTCGCCTCTCGGGCTGATATCATAACCTAGGGCTGATAAAGGGTATGATATGAAAAATGCCATGTAATGATCTATATATATCTTGTGTATATTATGTTGTGTAGTGTAATATTTATACTTTGCTTAGTAATTTACATACATGACATCAGAACATTGGTATAGCAAAGGTAGACAATTTTAGCTTTAAATAGTGATTTCTGATGATATTATGATTATTATACGCCCGTCTCGAGACAGGCCGTATTATGTGATTGTGGCGGGCGGGCGTCCACACAGGTTTCCGCACAATAACTTTAGTTCTGTATATCGAATCTTTACCAAACTAGGCCACATGATACCCCTGTCGATGGGGAAGAACACTATTTATTTTGGAGTCATTAGGTCAAAGGTCAAGGTCACCGTTACTATAAATAGAATTGTTGACAATAGGGTCGTTTCCGCACGATAACTTTAGTTCTGTATATTGGATCTTTACCAAACTTGGCTACATGATATCACTGAGGAAGGGGAAGAACCCTATGCATTGTGGGGTCATTAGGTCAAATGTCAAGGTCACCGTTACTATAAACATAATTTTTGACAACAGGGTCGTTTCCGTACGATAACTTTAGTTCTGTATATTGGATCTTTACCAAACTTGGCCATATGATTCCCCTGTGGAAGGGTAAAAAACCCTATTTATGTTGGGGTCATTAGGTCAAAGGTCAAGGTCACCATTATTATAAATATAATTGTTCACAACAGGGTCGTTTCCGCACGATAACTTTAGTTCTGTATATTGGATCTTTACCAGTCATGACTATTTTATTCCCCTATGGAAGGGGAAGAACCCTATTTATTTTGGGGTCAATAGGCCAAAGGTCAAGGTCACTGTTACTATAAATATATTTTTTGACAGCAGAGTCGTTTCCGCACGATAACTTTAGTTCTGTATATTGGATCTTTAACAAACTTGACCACATGAATCCCCTGTGGAAGGGGAAGAACCCTATTTATTTTGGGGTCATTACCATTATACCGTTTGATAATTTATATAGACGGGCATATTTTGTGATGTACGCATTTCTTGTTTTTTTATATTATATAGTTATATATTGTTGTGGTATATATCTTGTGTATATTATGTTGTAAGTAGAATTAAGGAATAGAAATATTGTATCTTAAGAGTTACCAGCGTCAGTGGAGGATTTGAAGGTCGAAAATGCAGTTTAACATGCTATTTTTATGTAATTCAAGACAACATATTTCTATGTGGGCTTAAGAAAGGGTCTACAAATTGAAAAACATAGAATGACGCAGAATATTGTTAATGACTTTGTCGCAAAAACGTAATGTATGACGTCATAATAAGGTTTTTTAGCGTAGAACTTAAACATCTGACGTTATTTCTCATCATGTACGCTTCAGTTGGGGATAACATCCAATAACAAATTATTTAAAATGTGAACAATGTATTTATTTTCAGTTTGTTTATTTTAACTGATTTTTATTCAAATCTGCACATTTTTTATAAAAAACACAAAAAAAGTACCGGTACATTATCCCGGCCTCGTTAATAAAGATATATAATAATAAGTACTTGTTAATATACAATAAGAAATTGTTTCAGATGTAGACAATGTCTTTATTTTCAATTTGTATTTTTTCCGTACATTGATAAAAAATACATAAATTACCATTACATTATCACGGCCTCGTTAACGTTAATAAACATACATAATAATCAGTACTTGTTAGTATATAATATACAATCTACATACATTTTAAAATCAATTTGATATTTTTTTAGACAATGTTTCAAACAATTAAACCTTCTACACAATATTTTAATATTATAGCAATCTTATTTTATTTACATATGAGATATATAGAAATAAATAAAACAGAAATACCAAATTGCATTAATTAAAATTGTTGGTTTCAAAGTATTCAATATGGTGGATTATTCACATTAAAATCCTTGGTTACCACTTTGGTATCTTCAAACTCTTCTTACGTCATGTCAATTTGACGGCCACCATAAGTGAATGAAAAAAGGGCTATATTAGAATGTTTAATCTTGTAATGAGGTATACTAGATATATATTTAATAATTTACAAACTCGATATCAGAAAATTAGAAAACGAATGTAAACAATTTTAGCTTTAAAAAGTGATTTATGATGTTGTAATGATTATTTTTTATATTAGATAATTCATGTTGTAATGACATACTGATTGTCATTGCTACATATGTTGTAATGACATAGGCATTGTTGTGACATATCATGTTATTATAGTATGCCTGTTGATATGACATACCATATCATGACATAGTGCCTGTCGTTGTGACATACTATTCTATGACATAATATTTACGGAAGCATAGCATGTTATGACATACTGCATCTTGTTCCAAAATAATATGCTATGACATTGTATGCGGCTGTGTCAGGACACGTGACAGCATATGCTGTGACATGTTAGTATGACATAGCAAGTGTATGTTGTTGCAACATACCATGATATGATGTATTGTATGTTGTTGAGTTATAACATCTGACATAGAGCCTGTTGTGACATACCATGTCATTATGATATAGTTACTGTCTGTTGTTGCGACATAGCAACAGTGGTGATGTGACATACAGTCAAACCTGTATTAAGAGACCACTCAGGGGAGAATGCAAAAGTGGTCTCTTACAGCAGGTGGTCCTTTAATACAGGTTCAACGATACAGCTGAAAAATAATGTGGTCATAGATCGTTGTTATTCTACTACGAGTTAAATGATTGAATCATTAATAATAAATATAAATTTATATTATTAAAAATGCACATGGTATATATGTTAAAAGGTTGTAGAAATGTAGAACATTTTAAAGGCCAGAGTTAATAAAATTCCATAAAAGAATTAAAATTGTCTATGAATATAATTTGGCACATCAGTAACTCAATAACTCAACAACTTTTATCCGTTCTTCCAAAGTTAAAAGTTTCCTTTTAGAAGCCATGTTTTAAAACTTTCTTTTAATTATAAAACAACTCAAAAGCTTGTAAAATCGATTTCTACTCACCTTTAATTAAGACAAACCCTCAGGTGTAAACAGCCTTCGATTTATTGTTTACGTTCTAATTTTTAAACCACGTGGTCATGATGAGGTGGAACCCCGGATGTGGAACATGGCGGCAGTGTTTTATCAGCTCTGATTGACAAGATAGTTTTCTGTGGTTATATGCACGCACATACGTCTGAACAATAGTAACGTTATTCATATTCACTTGTGGATCCCCAAAGTTGGTCCAAACTTTCATAATAGTGATCTACAAGTTGATACCACGAAATAAAACACAATTAACGCATCGCGTTATCTTCCGCCATTTTGAGAAATAATCAAAATATAAGACTTTCACGAACTTCAGTGAAGATTATCCAGATTATTATCCACATAAACAGTGTTTTGCTTACCCGGGCAATATGTAAATGTCACTGATATACGAACCTTTATTATAATTAGTGCATTTTACTTTTACTTTTTAGAAAATATTTTAAAATAACATAACATATAAGCGTACAATTTCTTGCACCTACAGTTTTAACTATATTAACATATAAGGCGTAAGACTTCAAAAAGGAAATCCTCCATCACTCTCATGCTCCAGATATACTGAGAATATGGAAATCACCAGAAGAAGAAGTGAACGGGCAAAAGTAAAGAAGGCAACATATACTCCAGGTAAATTAGTAACAAAAGCTAGAAACAAAATACCACCAGAGGTCAAGGACAATTGGGTAGATTATAATCTTAATAGGAAAAAAGCTGTAAACAAAAAACTAGAGGCTGCAGAAAGAGATTTCACTGTTAAAACTGAAATTAAACCAGTCAATCTAGTACTTATATTTTCTGCAGCAGCATATGTTGAATTTAAAATCATTACAAAAACAGTTATAAATAACTCTGATCTATCTATTGATACAACAGATACAAGAGATAAAACAGGAGCTGTAGTCTCCGAGTCACTAGCTGTTCGAAAAGGAAACACACAAATATTTGTGTTGAACTTCTATAACACATCATCAAAAGTGCTATTAAATGGAAATCAATTATACATAATTGACTTTATTACCTCGTCATTAAGCGACATACTAGGAATCTTAGATCGCAATGAACAATTCAAAGAAATCAATAATCAGATAAGAGATTACTGCAAAACGTATCTAGACTCAACTTGCACAAATGAGATAAATCAAGAGGGACAAAATGAGAAACAAACATATAAGCCTATGTGCTCAGGAATAAGCCAAAGTACTGACCGAACACAAGACAATGATACATTGGTGAATACACAGAGCCCAAAACAGATGCAGCCAATAAACAGTAAAACAACACACAACACTATTAGAATACCATCTATTGAGAGTAATCAGAGCAAAGAAAAAACTATTTTTCAAGAAATGCAAGACACTGATATACAATATAGAAATGATAATATACAGAATGTTGATTATTTATGTCAAAAGTGTGGGAAAAACTGCGACTGAAATTCAAGTGCAGTGCAGTGCGATGCGTGTGACATATGGGTGCACTATAAATGTGAAAGACTAGATATAAAGTCCATAGAGGAAATTGAAAACAACTTTAATTGTGAGTACATCTGCTGTAGCTGTCAAGCACTAAGATCATTACAGAAGGATAGTATTACTGAGGCAACACGAGGGGAAGAGCCAAGTAAGTGTTTAGCTGTAGAAAAACAACCCATTAAAATTGTTGCAAACAAAATTGGAAATAAGCAAAAATGTGCATTAAGTAAAACAACAAACGAATTGATAGATACGAATGATCATGGTGATAAACATAATGTTTATTATGAAGAAACACATCTTAAGGAATATGGGCAACCGAATTTAAATGGACAAAACATAAGTATACAGGAAGGAGAATCGCCTAGTAGGAGGAACATACATGAAAATACACCTGTCAACATGAATAGTAATATCTTAAAACAAGAAATAGACTACTTAAAACAAAAATTGATACATAGAGATAAAACTATTAAACAGAAAGACAGTCAAAGTTATAAACTCCAAACAGAAATGTCTGCACTTAAAAAAGAATTATCAACTAGCAGAGCATATGCAATCAAGCTTGAAAACGACATTCGTGATGTTGAACACTCTTTAAAAATACAAAAACAGAAACAAGGCATGAATGATGCAAGGGCAGATAATAGTGAAAAACAACATTCAAACTATAATCAGCCCGACAATGAAAGTATGAAAAGTTGGGTACTAGAACAGAGAATCAGGCAGCTAGAATTAGAAGTATTAAGACAGGACAACAAACTAAATAATTTAAGTGATAAAATGATAGATCTGAGAATAGATAATAGTAATATGAAAACAATTCAATACCGTAAACCAAACCGAAAGAACAAGCAAAAACCCAAAACTGGAGTTAAAAGGTATGAGGAAGTATTGATTAATGAGAAATATGATAATGCATATGATAACTATTGCTCTAGACAGGAACCTACTGAAGTACATAAAGAAAGGCCTCCTCAACAAATCGTAAATAGAAAACGAACAATGAACAGTGACTTCTATGACCTAAGACTAGAAACACCAGATGACTACGACGAAGTCAGCGCATGTCATGACATGAAGAGAAAACGTAGTAATAACATACCGCCCAGATTTCAGAGATTACAGAAGGAAAAACAGGAAGCAAGTAAGAAAGAAAATTATCCGACACAAAACAATGAGCAGATTCAAAGTCAGCATTTTTTAGACCAACAATGGGCCTGGAGAAATCGACCCCAACCATTTCGCCCACATTATATAAATTAGATGATGTACGTAGTATACTGAATGTTTTATCTTTTAACATTGAAGGCTTTATGTCTAACAAGGTTTATCTGGATATGTTGATGAAGAGAGCTGATATAATTTTGTTGCAAGAACACTGGTTACATAGTTGTGAAAAACATTCCCTTCAGGAATATATGATCAATTTCTCATGTCATACAAAATGTTTTGATGATGATATAGTTCAGGACCCACTAGAAAGGAGGAGAGGACATGCCGGAGTGGCAATATGTCTTAAAAATAAACTACAAAATTTTATTGAACCCTTACCGGATGGAGGAAATAGAGTAATAGCAATTCGTTTAAATGTAATACAACCTTTTATTTTAGTCTGTGTTTATCTGCCAACTCGAGGAGGTAATGCGACACTGGATGACTATAAGGCAGTCCTTGATGAACTTAGTGAAATTATAGAGAAGTATAGAAGTACATATGACATAATTATTGGAGGTGATATGAATGCCTCCTTACATAGGTCTGATCGTAATATTACTCACGACACTGTTTTTAAGGAATTTTTGGAAGCTAACGGGCTGAAGTTACCAGATATGTGTAAAAAGCAAAGTTCTTTTTATCATTTTAATAACAGAGATAAGTCACAGATCGACTATTTTGTTGAAAATAATCTAAGAGTAAATAAATATTGGACATTTGAAAGAGAATTCACAAATTTATCAACACATGACCCGATTATAGTGACAGTAGCATGCAAACTGCAGAGGATTGATATCAACTCTCAAAGACATGAGAACATAAGAGTGAAGTGGGACAAAATTGATAAGGAACAATATAGAATTTTATTAGAAGAAAATATGAAAGATATAGCCCAGATAGTACAAACAAAAGATGATAAACCCCAAAACATTGATAATATAATTACTGAATTTTCTAATATAATGGTTAAAACTGCTGAACAACTCTGCCCTAAACGTAAATGTAAAAAGAAAAGGAAAAGGGATTGGACACCTGATATGACGACAATCATGAAAAAGGGAAAATTTTACCACTGGAAATGGAAGCAAGAAGGCAACATAGACAATAGGGAAAGTGCAAATTACAAAAATATGAGAGAACAAAAGAAAAAACTTCGCTCTGCCCAACGTAGATTGGCAGCTGCCAAAAGAGACAACACCTATACTAGAATTATGAACCTAAATGAGCGAAATGATAAACAATTCTTTGCATTAGTAAACAGACAACGGTGTGTGAGAACTGTAAATACACCAATCTTGAAAATAGATGATAAAACTTTTAATAATCCAGTGACAGTATTGGATGCTTGGGCAGATTATTTTGAAGACTTAGCCACTCCATCAGAACAGCAGTCCTTTGACAGTACTTTCTTAGCGCTGGTGAATGATGACGTTGATATACTTACTGAGATATTTACCAAATATAGACAACCTATGCAGGAAGTAACTGATGAAGAACTAAGCGAATGCATCTCAACTTTTAAAAATGGAAAAGCACCGGATGAATCCAAAATTACTATTGAACATCTTAAGTATGGAGGAAATTCAACTATCATCATATTGACAAAATTAGTAAACATAATTTTTCAGAATGCAGAAATTCCAAACACATTGAAAACTGGTATTGGATGTCCGATTTTTTAAAACGGAGGTAAACCGAAGGAAGATCCAAATTCCTACCGCCGCATTACGGTCACAAGTGCTATTGGAAAGATCTTAGAAAAACTACATTTATCTCGAAACCAATCCTCTATCCGACGTCAGCAGAGCCACCTACAAAAAGGATTCACGAAAGGAGAAGCTCCATCTATAGCTGGACTTGTTTTAACCGAATTAAATATCGAGGCAAAAGAGAAACGGAATCCCGTCTATATAACTCTAACTGATGCTAAAAAAGCATTCGATAAAGTATGGCACGAAGGTCTCTACAGGGAAATGCATAAAATGAACATATATGGTGATAATTGGCTTCTGTTTAAGGAATGGTACCAAAATCTCACCACTAAAGTTAAATGGGAAGGGCAGATTTCACGTGGATTTGAAGAAAAGCAAGGAGTAAGACAGGGAGGTGTATGGTCACCAACAGCATATACAGTTTTCATAAACTCTCTTCTTAAAATATATGAAGAAAATAAAATTGGATGTCATATTGGATCCATTTTTTGTGGAGTACCAACTGTAGCTGATGATGTAAAACTAATAGCAAATGACCCACATGACCTTCAAACTATGTTAAACATACAGATGGATCATGCTAACAAACACAGATACATTATTAGTGACCAAAAATCCTGTGTGTTGAAGATCAGGGATAAAACACATTGTACATGGACTATGAATGACAAAAATCTAAATATGCCAGCAAATGCAACTCACTTGGGAATCAGAAGAGACACCTCCTCAAAATTTGGAGTAAAACTGGTTGTACCAGACAGAATACAAACTGCACGCAAAACAGTTTACGCACTGATGGGGGCAGGTTTGCATGGGATGAATGGAATAAATCCAATGGTCTCAATACACATGATCAAATGCTTTGTACTTCCCAGACTACTGTATGGACTGGATGTGATAAGACTTACTAAAACTGACATTAAAAATCTTTCAACATATTTTGTACAATTACTAAAACAAATTCAACATCTTCCTGTCCGTACATCAACAGCAGCAGTACTAATTCTAGCTGGACAAATACCAATAGAAGCTGAACTCCACAAACGAATGCTCTCCTTATTCAGAAATATTGCTGAAAATAAAGGATCTATGGAATATAATATTGCTTTCAGACAACTTGCAATAAAACCTGAGGACTCAAACAGCTGGTTTATACAAATAGTGAAAGTAACAGAAATGTATAATTTACCGTCACCTAGAGACATCCTCAACCCTGTACCTAATAAGGCAATTTGGAAAAGAACTGTATATACAGCAATTAAAGAATACTGGAAAGATCAATTAGTGAAAGATGCTACAACAAAATCTACACGAAAACTGTTCAACTTTGAGGAATTTGAAATAGGTAAAATACATAACATTTGGAAAAGTTGTGGTTCAGATTTATATGCAGTTAAAAGAGCATGTGTTAAATCTAAAATAGTTTGCGGAACATACACACTTCAAGCTGATCGAGCTAGATTTAATGGACAAAAAACTACCTCCAGGTGCCCTCTTTGCTTCAAAGAACCTGAAGATACAAAACACTTCTTATTAAAGTGCATCATACTAAATGATACACGATCAAAATTCATCAAGAAACTGAGGGACCTGTTAGAATTGAAATTATTGAAACCTCTCGTATTTGAACTATTTGAAGGTGATGATAATCTTCTGCAGTTAATTGTTGACTGCACTAAGTTCCATTTTCTGAATGAATTATATACCGATATTGAAAGATTAACCAGTAGTATGTGCTTTGCACTACACCTGAAAAGGTCAAATTTAATTGGGTAGATGTTTAAATGAAGTCATGATCTTATGTTAGTTACAGAGGAACATTATTGTGTTGAACATTGGTGACATGAGAGTGATGGAGGTGTATGTATATGTATATAATCCTTACTTATGGATGATTTTATATTTTACCATAACTATGGGCATCAATGGATGTATTTTAGATTTTACCACAAAATGTGCACAGATGATATGTCTTTTAGATTTTACCACAATTATGCGTCTTAGTTTTTACCACATTTTTGAGTTTTATATTTTACCACAATTATGTGAATCGATGGATGTGTTTTAGATTTTAACACAATTATGTGCAACGATGGAGGTATCCTAGATTTTATCACTTTTTAAATTTAGCCGTGAATTTTACCAAATCTATGTGTCTGATTTTACCACACCTATGTGCCTTAGATTTTAACATAATTGTGTGCATCAATGGATGTGTCTCAGATTTTATTACTATTATATGCATCGATGGATGTTTATTATTCAAAGTACGTGTGTTATGACATACTCTTTTAAAAAATGTTCCACATCCCGTATAAAGTATATAATATAGTGTGATAAAAAAATCATAAGAAATATAAACTACGCTTCGATAATGGATGAAGATCCGTCGATGAGGTGGTTCTCCTGACAAAGGCGGCAACATACAGAGAAGGTAATAGGTAACAGATGTACACCATGAAAATTCGATTTGGGAACAACAAATCATTTAATAAATTTTAAACCCGCACGAAAATGCCAAAAAGGCAGAAATATTAAAAACGACAGTAATAGAGAAAACATTATTTTGGGTACAAAAAAAATCACTTCCGGTTTGCGTATACGGAAAATGAATTTGACCTTTGGGGAACATCCCTGACCCCTGTCAGTTTCCCCATTTTTGTTGTAAGCTCATCATGCAAAAGAGTTAGTGGTCGTTGAAAAAAGTTGAAGTGGTCGTTTGGGAATGCATTTTGGCGGTCGTTGGTCGCGTTATGCAGGTGGTCGTTGAATCCAGTTAAAATATATAGTATAAATCGTCGGGGGGAATAAAAGTGGTCGTTTATAGCAGGTGGTCGTTTAATGAAGGTGGTCGTTTGGGCATATTTGACTGTATGTTAATAGACCATTTGAAAATATAATGTTTCAAAGTTTTATTATTTTGTCGTTTTTAAGAGTTATTTTGAGTTTTCATTAAATGTATTATTTTGAGTTATAGTTGAGTTATATAAATACTTGATTTATACTCCGTGAAACAGAACACAGAAAGTGTGCAATTTGTAGATTTTATAGCACCACACTGTCACGTAACCCTACCTAATATGAAGATAAATATTTGAATGTTTTGACATTGAACTTTTGGCATTGATATTACTACCCAAGGTCTGAAGGTTTGTTTGTTTGTTTGATGATGTTTAACACTAGATTCAACAATATTGCAGTTATTTCGTGGCGGTCAGTTTTATTGGTGGAGGAAACCGGAGGACACCAAGAAAACCAACAACTTGTCGCAAGTCACAGACAAACTTTATCACATAATGTTGTACACCTCTCCCTGATCGAGATTCGAATTCACAAAATCAGTGGTTATAGGCACTGATTTACATAGGTAGTTGTAAATGCAACTACCATATGATCTGGGCCATGACTGCCTCACAAAGTCTGAAGGGATATTACAGTAAAGTGATGATCTGGATACATGACATAGCAACAATACAAGTATAAAGATAAAACAATGTAGAAGTAATAACAAGACAAACACAGAGTACACAATTCTGAAAGTATACTACAGTAAAGAGATGATCTGTATGCATAACATAACAACAGTACAAGCATAAAGATAAAACAATGTAGAAGTAATAACAAGACAGACACAGAGTACACAAGTCTGAAGGTATATTACAGTAAAGTGATGATCTGTATACATAACATAACAACAGTACAAGCATAAAGATAAAACAATGTAGAAATAATAACAAGACAGACACAGAGTACACAAGTCTGAAGGGATATGACAGTAAAGTGATGATCTGTATACATGTAGTGAATCGTGGGGGATGGAGGCCGAGGGGTTCCGAAGAGCACCCATGATGCACGAGAAAGTGCCCACGCTTGACACAATGAGATATACCATTGACCAAACCACACCCTTAAGCTGAGATAAAGAAATAGAAGAAAACTGAAGAATTGCCAGTAATCACTAGCAAATAGTAAGTGCTAATTACTATTTTGGCGCTGCGACTACAAGTCGAATCGTATTCGCGAGAAAGGTTATTAAATTAACCAAAAGCGATTTAATCGCAACTCCGCCATTTAAAAAAAAAATTTGGGGGGGAAATTTTGTCTGGCTAATAGGACCTGGTATTTTCAGGGGAAATTGTCCGTAAGGAAATTTCAAGGGAAAATACGCAGGTAGGGTTGGCAGACAAGTTTGGAAATCTTTAAATTTAAAATTTTTTGCCCGTGGCAAAGAAAGTACCCCTTTCCCACCCACGTATATACCCCACCACGTGTATATCCCAGCACGTATATTCCCCAAGTGTGAACCCCAAACCGGAAGCAGCCTATTCCTAGAAGCCATCTTTAGAGAAGCTGGTTGAAGATGCAAGTCCGGTGTCCAAAATTTGTTTTAATTTTTTTTGTTCATTGACATTATCGATTTTTATTAATTGGTTTATTTAATTAGACAAAAGCGGCCCAGTGTAAAAATCTGGTCCGTTATAAAAATTGTTGCATACACGCATACACAACAAAATAAAAAGCCACGGTTTTTGTTTTTTATTTTTGTTAATAATGCCGCGTGTTTTGATTAACATTTGTTCCATCGAGAAGCTGATGTCCGTACCAGGGATAGGGGCGAAGGGGGCCGATACAATTTTGGAATTAAGAGAAGCAAAGGGTGATCTGGAACTTGATGATCTAAATCAGGTTCCATATCTCAGGATAACACCACAGCTACTTGATTGTTTGGATTTTACCTCTTTTGAAAATAAAGAGGGAGTGGGATCCCTTTATGATCGACACAGGGAAAGGGTTAGGAGTGTTGACAAGTTAATAGGGAAGTGGGATGGGACAGGACAGGGCCAAGCTAAAGGAAGGGGAAGGATATTGGTTCATTTGACAAAGTCCCATCAACAGGGGGGAAATCCTATCAGAGTAAGCAAGAAGGGACTGGTGGCAACAGTCACATTCACCCGATAGATTTGAAGATGATTATAGTGAGATGGAAGCAACTTTCATAGAAAGACCAACCCCAGGGGGATATAAAAGTACATCAGCTCCGGGACAATCGAAGTCGCCATCAGTTCGAAGAACGCGTCGTGACGATTTTGAGTGGGATTCGAGCAGCGATGAGAGGGATCGGGCATATATGCACGACGTGCATATTAGAGACTCGGACATACGTGCTGGTTATGCGTTCCCTAGGGAACCAGGCCTATCTCATAGTGAGGTATTAGCCAGTAAGAGGGGTAAAGAAACATATGATTATAGGGGTGAAATGAGTGTGCCGAACATACGAACTATAGCCCCGTCTCATAGAGAAAACGTTTGGCAGGAAAGGGGGGGTCGTTATTCCCCTCCGAGGAACACCGGAGGGGGGTGGAGTAGGGAACATACTAACCCCTTGATGAGGGAGAGTAGAGGTAGAACAAGGCATACCCTAGGAAGGGAACATGAAACTCCTAGAATAGTTCAACGGAGAGATGAGTATGAGGGGGAAAGGGAAAGGGGACAATCCCGCCCAAGTGGGGATGACCCTGAAGGTCCAGGAGGAAGACATCCATATACTCCCAGGTTACCCATATACTCCCAGGTTACAGAGTAGTGGGAACAGACCTTGATGGTAAATCAAACTGGAAAACCTTCTATGCTAAATTTTCCCGTTATGCAGAAGTTAGTGAATGGACAGAAGTGGAATGCAGGGACCAGTTGTGCTGGTGCCTGGATGGTAAAGCCAGTGAGTACTATGCCCTCTTGGTTGAGCGTAACCAGGAAATGGGGTACATGGACCTCATACGGAAACTAGAAAAACGGTTTGGTTTTCGAGAACTCCCAGAAACGGCCCAGGTCCAATTCAATAATGCCCGCCAGACTCCGGGTGAACTCCTGGAAGACTGGGCAGATCGGGTCTTATCCCTAGCCACTAGAGCGTTTAGAGATTTACCCGAAACGCACATGTACCAACAAGCAGTGGTGAGGCTATGCCAAGGGGCAGCAGAGAGAGGCCGGAAGCTATGCCTCCAATAGCCGACCTAAAAACATCGAAGAGGCTATAGACAGAATGCGGTGGTTCCAACACAACTCCCAGGCTATATTTTTGACCACCCCTGGCCTCACTACGGGGGAGAAGCCAGGGTTTGGGCAATAGGGACTGATCGGGTGACAGATAAGAGTTTGGAGAACAAAATGGGAGAAGTACTGTCGGCACAGGGGAAGGAAATGAGTGAGATAAAGTCCAACCTAGCAGCACTCTCGACTCAAATGGCAGCCATGATGGAAGAGGTGAAGAAAAATCGAATAGATAGGTATAGAGCACAATCACGAAGTCCATCCCCCAGAAAGGGAGACAAAAAGGGATGCTATCACTGTGGGGTCATGGGACACTTCAAGAGGGAGTGCCCAAGGTTGGGGTCTCCGATAGGTTAGAAACGAGTGTCGTTTCAGGATAATAAGGAGGCTTTAAACTCCAAAGGGGCAACTCGCGAGGCTTGAGTCAACCCCTTATTGCCAATATACAAGGTCTTAAAGAATTAAAAGAGGGAGAGAAGTAGATATGGAGGTATCACCTCCCACATGGAACATAGAGGAGAAGAATCAGCAGGATAGTCTCCAAGGGGTAAATAGGGAATTAGGGAACCCTCCGGACTACTAGTAGTCCGGAGGGACGGGTCAAATTTGAAAGTGCGAGTCAGGGGTATGAGTCCTCAAGTGAAGAGTCAGTAGGGGAGGAAAACAATAGGGATAATGGGGACACGGACGAGTCCATAGAGGAAGATGAGAAGGGGGTAGAGGATAATATAGGGGATTGTGATACGGATGAGGAAGAAGAAGGAGCAGTAACGGTGCTCAAGCTATCCAATGGGGTAATGTTTAGGGTCCCAGTAGAGGTACAAGGCATGCAGTTACAAGCTGTAGTAGATACAGCAGCACAGGTCACACTGGTATCCGAGGAATTCTACAAATCATTGGACCCTGCCCCACCAATCCGTAAGGAAGTGGTTATGAACACAGCAGGAAAGGGAATGCAGATGAAAGGGTATATTGCTGGCCCTTTCCAAGTAGTCCTAGGGACACATCTATTCACAGTAGAAATCTACGTGGTCCCAATAGAGGAGGATATGTTACTGGGTTTAGACTTTGTAGAGGCTAATGGGGTGTCCCTACATCTCAAAGAAAAGGAACAACAGATAGCAGGGGATGTAATACCCATGAGTTTAGGAACAGGAAGTCCTTTAGTTAATGAGAAGGAGACGGGGGTGTTCCTAGTCAAGGGGTGTAAGGTACCCCCTAATTCAGTCATGAGAGTGGGGCACAGCTGAGTGAGTCTATGGCAGGGGAGTGTATAGTAAAGGCAGCCACCAAGGGTGAGATATTAATACCTCGAACATTGCACAAGGGGGGGGGGTGATAATCCAGTGCTTTGTTTGATTAATCTATCCGATCATTATATAGAAGTGGTAAAGGAGGAATTATTGGCCTATGCAGAAGAGGTGTGTTCGAACGTGGAGCCCATTGGAATACAAAAAGTAGAGCTTGCGGAACAGGGGGGTCAAGAGAATGGAAAACGGGAAATTCCCGAACATTTGACTAATCTCTTTGATAAATCCAAAGGGGAGCTGAATGGGCAGGGGCAGACACAGCTTAGTGAGTTATTATGCGAGTTTGAAGATGTGTTTGCTAAGAGTGAGTTTGACTTAGGGAAATTTAATACAATCCAGCATGGGATTGATACTGGGACCAATCGCCCAGTAAAACAAAGAATTAGGCGTACCCCATTGGGGTTTGCGGGAGAAGAAGAGGCCCAATTAAAGAAAATGTTGGGTGCGGGGGTGATCCGGCCATCAGTATCTGAGTGGGCATCGGCTCCGGTTCTTATCCGGAAACGATGTGGGTCAGTACGGTGGTGTGTGGATTACCGGGCCTTAGATGCTCTCACCATTAAGGATTTGTTCCCATTTCCCCTAGTGGACGAGAGTCTTGACACTTTAGCCGGGAATATATGGTATTCCAAACTGGATGCCAATTCAGCATATTGGCAGGTGAAAATCAAACCTGAAGACTGCTCCAAAACAGCATTTATTACTAAATACGGGTTGTTTGAGTTCGCTAGAATGGCTTTTGGGTTATGTAACTCACCCGCCACTTATGCAAGAGTCATCAACCTCTTACTGAGGGGTTTGAATTGGAAAGTGGTTCTGGCTTTCCTAGACGATATCCTGGTCCTGGGAAATGATTTCGAGGGGCACCTGGCCAACCTAAGAGCGGTATTGGTTAGGTTTAGGGAGTATGGGCTAAAATTGAAGCCCAAGAAATGTGAACTGTTTCAAAAGGAAGTGGAGTTCCTAGGTAGAGTAGTTGGACCTAGAGGAATGCACATCGGGCCAGGGTATATCAAAGATATAGAAGACTGACCAAGGCCTAAGAATAAAAAGGAGGTGGAGAGGTTTTTGGGGTTCACCAATTACCATAGGGCCTTTATTGAAGAATACACTCAGATGGCACTTCCCCTTCAGGCCCTAACAGGGAAACGTGCATATCAATGGGGAGAGGAACAAGAGAGGGCGTTTGATGAGTTGAGGAAAGCAATGGTGAGGGCACCAGTTCTAGCCCTGCATAATGCGACTGATCCCTTTATACTGGACACTGATGCATCCGATAAATCTGTGGGGGCTGAATTGATTCAAATACAAGAGGGAGAAGAGAGGGCAGTAGCGTACGGGAGTCTTACCTTGACTCCGGAGCAACAAAAATACTGCACCACTCGAAAGGAATTATTAGCAATTATTAGGTTCTCTCGACAGTTTAGGCATTACTTGTTGGGGAAGCATTTCACGGTCAGGACAGACCATAACAGTCTGACCTGGCTGATGAATTTTAAGGAGCCACAGGGGCAACTGACTAGATGGTTAGAAGAACTTAGTCAGTTCAATATGGAAATCCAGCATCGGCCTGGGAAGAAACATACGAATGCAGATGCCTTGTCAAGGATCCCTGGGGGGAACCATGTTCAGACTTCAATCTTAGAGTGAAATTACATGATTTGCCATGTGGGGGATGTCCCTACTGTACTAGGGCCCATTCAAACTGGTCCGGATTTGACCAGGATGTGGATGACGTGGTTCCCTTGGCAAATAAGCCTTGGGGTCAACCCGTGAGTGAGGGTCAAGACCAGGCGGAGGAAGAAATGGGACCTAGGGTGGCTGAGATCTGGGTCTCTACGGGGGAAGCGGGGAATAGACTTAGATGGGAAACTATCAAGGGAATCCAAATAGTTCGAGAGGCAGAGGGCATCAGTTTTCAAGGCCCGGGTGAGGACGAAATGAAGGAACAGCAGCGGGTGGACCCCGAATTAGCCTGGGTGGTCAGGTGGAGGGAGACAGGAGAGGAGCTCACTGAAGGATAATTGTTTATAGGGGACTCTAGAAGCAAGTATTATTGGATAAACAGGGAAGTTTTTGTCCTGGAAAAAGGGGATGAGGGGATGTCAGCAAGGAGGGTGGTCCCAAAGTTGTACAGGGCACAAATTGTGAAGCTTTGTCACGATCCCCCCTTAGCTGGACATCAGGGTATAGAAAGGACAATCGAGAAAGTGAAGTCTAGGTATTATTGGAGGGGGATAAGTAAAGATGTGTCGGCTTACGTGAAAGGGTGTATGGAGTGCAACCAAAATAAGAAGGCAACGGTCTCAGCTAGACACCCAATGTTATCCTATCATTCAGGATCGCCAATGGAACGGGTCCATTTAGACTTCATTGGGCCCTTACCTCGCACTGAGAGAGTAAATAAACACATCTTGATGATGGTCGACCAATTTACCAAGTGGGTAGAGTGCATCCCCTTGCCTTCTCAGAGTGCAGAGGGAACGGCAAGAGCCGCGGTGAATCAGTTCTTTTCTAGATTTGGATGCCCATTCCAAGTATTCATTGATAAGGGGAGGAATTTTGAGTCCTCTTTGTTCAGGGAAATGTGTGACTTACTTCACATACATAAATCAAGAACTACCCCTTACCGGCCCTCGGCGAACGGACAAGTAGAGCGATGCAATCGTACACTGATGGCGCGGTGCGGTGTTTCATTGGGAAAAATCAGCGGAGTTGGGATCAATACTTACCGCAGTTGGCAGGGGCATTAAGGTCCTCTGTAAATAGAAGCACAGGGTACACACCCAATATGATGATGCTGGGTAGGGAGATTGGGTTGCCTGCGGAACTAATGTTCGGGAGTCCGGGGAACACCGGACAGCCCGAAAGGGATCAATACGTAGGGGAGTTGCAAACAGCTTTTGAAGGGGCCCACAGGGTGGCTAGGGAGACTCAAACAATCCCAAAAACGAATGAAGAGAGATTACGATGTCAAGGTGAGGGTTAAAGAGTTAAACTGGGGGATTTGGTGTATCAGTTGGACACTGCTACCGTTAAGGGAAAAACTCGAAAATTGAGTCCCTCGTGGAAAGGCCCAGGAGTGGTAATTGAAAAGTAGATCCCCTATCTCTATAAAATAAAGTTAAAGCGGGTGATAATCACCGCCAACCACGATAGGTTGAAGTTATGTCAGGACCGCGAGGTTCCAGAGTGGGCCCACAAACTGTTGGGGGAGCAGGGGGCATAATGACAGTGTTTGGGGGAAAAGGGGGAGGTAAGGTCCACCCATCGCGACAAATTTATTATTTAATAATACTTGGGAGGAGGGATTATATGGATAGTGACGATAAGTTTTTTTTTAAGGGATATCGGAATAGATAGTTGGTGCATTGTGGGTGTAGGGGGTGCCACATAGTTTGGTGACTCATAGAAACGCTTTCACATGGATATCGGAAGCTTAGGGCTTGTGGAGGCTTTATCCGTCTCTTGTGAGCCCTAGGGTGGTTTTTGGATTTGTCATTACATCCCGGATGGCCCCTTGTTTCTGGGGGTTTCTCAGTGGCTGCAGTACGGGGTCCTTTAAGATAAAACGGGGAAGAGTGTAGTGAATCGTGGGGGATGGGGGCCGAGGGGTTCCGAAGAGCACCGATGATGCACGAGAAAGTGCCCACGCTTGACACAACGAGATATACCATTGACCAAACCACACGCTTAAGCTGAGATAAAGAAATAGAAGAAAACTGAAGAATTGCCAGTAATCACTAGCAAATAGTAAGTGCTAATTACTATATACACAACATAGCAACAATACAAGTATAAAGATAAAACAATGTAGAAGTAATAACAAGACAAACACAGAGTATATAAAACCACTCTTAACTCTAGATCTGTACTTCAATATCTTAAAACTATTTTAATAAGACGAAATTAATTTAACCAGAATTGAGTTCACTACTCATTGTAGTTAAAATTTCAAAACGTAGTTTACCTATAGGGTGATGTCAATCCAACAGAAGAAAACTAAAGATTGATCGACAGGAACCCAACAGAAATCGGAGAGAACCTCAGGTGTTCCGTAATGGTTAAGCAATACCTGCACCACTAGTCGCAACCAGAGTGTTATTCTTGTTACAAATCCGGTGATGGATAGGTCATGAATATGATAGTTGATCGTTGTGATAGATCATCATTTTACATGAAAAGCTTAACAGAAAGTAACAAAAATCCTACGGGAGTAAAGGACGGATCCGGGTGCAAAGTACAACAGCATTACTTGCATACAATTTTTTTTTTAATGTCGACAACTTCCATGACAATATCAACTCCAAGGTTGAGTTGAATATGTGGCTACCCGAACTCACAGGTCGGATACATGCCCCTCTCCGGCAACACGAAATCACAGGTTGGAGTTGCTACTACCCAAGCTCTCACGTCGGGTTTATGCAACCCCCACGCCTCTACGGCAACACGAAATCAGGTTAGAGCTTTGTCTACTGGAACTCATAGGTCAGTTGTCAGCCTTGACTACCCAAACTCCCAGGTCGTGTTAAAGCTTTGACGATCATAACTCCTAAGTCAGGTAGAGTATTGACTATCCCAACGCCCAGGTCAGGTAAGAGATTTGACTACACGTCTTTCCAGGTCAGGTGACAACTTTGACCACTCGGACTCCTAGGTCAGGTAAAAGCTTTGACTATCCGAACTCCCAGGTCACGTACGAACTTTGACTTCACAAACTCTTAAGTCAGTTAACAGCTTTGATTAACTGAACTCCCAGGTCAGGTTAACGCTTTGACTACCCGAAATCCTAGTTCAGGTAATATATATAAGAACTTTGATTACCCAAACTGCCAGGTCAGGTAAAACTTTGACTACCCGAACTCCTAGGTCAGGTAAAACCTTTGACTACCCGAACTCCTAGGTCAGGTAAAACCTTTGACTAACCGAGCTCCCAGGTCAGATAAGCGCTTTGACTACCCGAACTCCAATGTCAGGTAAAGGCTTTGACCACCCGAACTCTTCCGAAAATTTTCTAGTTTAATATCAATGTATGAAACCGACCTAGATACATCAGCAGAGTACTTTATTTCAAGGTCAATGGAATAGATAAAATCAAAATAAGTACCAAAGCTAGAATTATTTGGTGAAAGGGCATCTATGGGTTCTGGAAGGGTAAGCAGTTCACGCGACACTAGAGACATTATTTATGCATGTTTGAAATTGAGAAGAAAGCTACATACATGATGTTGTAACACTTTGTAATAAGCACAATCCTGTCCATTCCTCATTCACGACTAATCACTGGAACTGTTTAACCTTCAGTAGCACATGAGCATCCTTCTCATCCCCGTGTTTTTAGTTGGATTGTAGTTGCTCAAACTTCATTTTTTTAGTAGCATTTTGTAGACAATTGGTTCCTAATTGACATTGTATCTTTGGTCATTGCATTGTCAGTCCGTTTTTTAATTGAATTACGGCTTCCGACTATCCCTATGGTAACTTCAAACTGATTTTCTTTGCTATGATTGCAAACACTATTGATGCACTAAAACATATGCAACTCTAAGCTGCTGTCTAGTTTGAAGAAATATTCATGTAGTAGATATTTATAATGCCGTGAAGAAATATTAATCTGATCTTCAGGACTTGACTCCGAATCAAAAATACTAGTTTGACCTTCAGGACTTGACTCCAAATTAAAGACATTAATCTGACCTTCAGGACTTGACTCCAAATTAAAGACATTAGTGTGACCTTCAGTACTTGACTCTAAATTAAAGATATTACTCTGACCTTTAGGATTTCGACTCTAAATTAAAAACATTACTTTGACCTTTAGGACTTGACTCTAAATTAAAGACATTAGTCTGACCTGCAGGATTTGACTCCAAATTAAAGACATTAATCTGACCTTCAGGACTTGACTATAAATTAAAGACATTACTCTGACCTTTAGGACTTGACTCTAAATTAAAGACATTACTTTGACCTTTAGGATTTGACTCTAAATTAAAGACATTTGTCTGACCTGCAGGATTTGACTCCAAATTAAAGACATTAATCTGACCTTCAGGACTTGACTCTAAATTAAAGACATTACTCTGACATTTAGGACTTGACTCCAAATTAAAGACATTAGTCTGACCTTCAGGACTTGACACTAAATTAAAGACATTACTCTGACATTTAGGACTTGACTCCAAGTTAAAGACATTAGTCTGACCTACAGGATTTGACTCCAAAATAAATGCATTAGTATGACCTTAAGAACTTGACTCCAAGCTAAAGACATTACTCAGTCCTTCAAGGACTTGATTCCAAATTAAAGACATTACTCTTCCCTTCATGACTTGACTTCAAATAAAACACCATATTCGTGATTAAATGAAATCCTATGAATTTTAATTGTTTTAATATAATTTGTCATGTCAATTTTGCATTGAATTTCCAATTTTTCTTAAAATAATTAACAATAAATACATTTAGCTTACAGACAAATCCATATTACCTATTACATATTGTATTATATAACAATTGTCCCATATTCTACCTCAACAATTTTGTGGCAGGTCGGTGTTTTTCTCTTGGTACTCGTGTTTCCTTCACCAATAAAATTGACCCCAACGATGTAACTATAATAACATAATTTTTTTTTTTCAAAGAGAAAAACAAATGTAAAAATAAATGGTTTACGGAGATAAGTAAAGATAATGTTGCTTAGTTGTATATGTATTTTTTTAGATCGTTGTTTGTCCCTTTGTACTTTTTCTTTTGGCCATTGTACTGTCTCTCCTTGTACTTTTTCTTTTGGCCATTGTACTGTCTCTCCTTGTACTTTTTCTTTTGGCCATTGTGCTGTCTCTCCTTGTACTTTTTCTTTTGGCCAATTTGCTGTCTCTCCTTCTTCGATTTACGGATTCTGATTATCCCTTTGTTATCTTCAAACACTTCTTACTGAAATAAGAAAAGATGATGTTGTTCATCAAGATAATGATAATATATTCTGATATGACGTCCTTCAAACGCTTTAAGTCCAAACCAATGGTAAAAATAATATTCATCTATGACCAATTACGTCATAGATAGACGTCGTTTGCGCTTCATAAGCGGCTGTTCCATGAATTCGTGTATTGGAAATCGGCTCAGGCGATATAGAAAACAGACAGGGAATATAAACCCACATTCCTTGCGAAGATCCGAATAACATATATCTAGTATTATTGCATATCCCTGGGCCTAAAAATTACACAATTTAAAATTCCACGAAATGTTGTTGACAATTTTGGCACGTAAACAACATGACGTCATATGAAGACTTCCAGTTTAGAACATAAAGATCCTGACGATTTTTGGCTTCGTGTACGCCTCCTTGTCGAAGTGGAATTTGTAGTATTTTTCCTACCGCTCGTGGTAAAATATTCGGCATAAAGTGCCAACCCGTGGTAAAAACAATATAAATATATGGCTACCGGTAATTATGTCTTAAATAATACTACATAATGAAACAATTTACTAACATTTTGGCGAATAATTTGAAACAGACGATGAAAATGCTATGGATCTTTTTTCTTAAAGATTTCCCTATTAAAAGATTTAGATAAGAATCTGATGAATCGATTGTGTTGTTTGGCTATATTAAGTATATTTGTGTTACCTCTTCTTTTAATATAAAATACATTTAATGTTTATGGCTTGGTCTTGTTTATGGTGTTTTATGCCACTATCAACAATATTTCAGTTGTATTATATATTATACAATTATAGTCTTTTGTTGAGGTCAATACGAGGTTTTATGGACCTTAAAAACGATATTCACCGAAGCCTTTAGGCTGAGGTGAATATTGATTTCTAAGGTCCATAAAAACTCGTATTGACCGATACAAAAGACTGTAATTGTTTTATTACATTAAAATGAAAAAGATTCTTTTTATAGATTTCGTTAGAAAACGAAAGTGAAACCAAGTCAATACGAGTTTTAATCAAACAATATCAAATTTTACGGAATGTCAGGTGACAGCATGATAGCCAATAAAATTGTTTAAATAAAATCATTATGTAATAATAATACATATTTTTCCTATTTCAATGGAAAATAATCGTGCAATATATCCTTGTATTTGCACGCTAAGTGTCGTCATTTTCGGAAAACTACTGATGTGTTCCGAAATATGTCTTAAATTTATTGCATCATTTGTCGATTTGGTAAATAAACATGGCGGAAGATGATATCAACAGGCTGCTGCAAAATGCAGAATTTGAGGAAATCCTACCGGAGGAAAGCAATGCAGACGATATTAATATGGACAAACAAATGTACTGATAAAATGTATATTGCACTAGTTCAAATATGAATATTTGAAATATTTCAATATTCCACTTAAATATAATTTTAAAAATGAATGCTTTAGGCATCAACTATTTATTACTATATAATAAAAGGGTTATTGCATGAATATTGGTGAATATTTATGCAATAACCCTATAATATCGTGGCGATCAGTTTGATTGGTGGAGAGAACCGTAATACCCGGAGAAAACCTCTGACCTGTCGCAAGTCACTGACAAACTTTATCACATAATATTGTATCGAAAACACCTCGCCATGAATGGGGTTCGAATGCACACCTTTAGTGGTGATATACAATGATTGTATAGGTATCATACGATCACGTCCACGATGGTCCCAAAAGTTCGAGCCCAAATCGGGTCAAGCCAAAAACTAAGGACATTGTTATTTGTTGCATCTCTGCTAAGCACGCAACACAGAGGAGAAAGAGCAAAAACTGGTTGGCTCAGAATCAGGATAATGAGTCCTAGTCGGGCGATATATCTATCCGCAGACTGTTGTTTCAGTGAGCTAACACTATAACAAATTAAACTTAGCGTGTTGGTCTAGTACAAAGTGGACCTCATCATCAACTTGTTCTCTCCATGACATAGCTTAAAAATTGCTCAGTTGGCGTTAAACAACAATCACCCACAGGGGCGTAGCTCCCTATACGCAAAAAAGTGCGTACACATAAAAAAAATCAGCTAATAACGAAATATGCGGGGTTTTTTTATGAAATAAAACTTTAAAAGTAAGATGGCGTTCCATGTTTCGGTTTTAAATGATTTCGAAACCATATTGAAAATTATTCGATTCCAGATCTGGAATGTCTAGATTACGGAACGGAATTTCAACACTTCAACATTTTAATTTAAGTATGTTGTCTAGATAACGAATTATATGTCATATCCATCTCCAGCACATACGACCTGACCGTAAAACACAGATAGTGAACTGTAGGCAGAACAAAACACACTCACGCAAACAGGTTCTGAAGTATGTAAATCTGGTAAAATCCAGGAGCACGCCCCCGTGGACCCCCTACCAGGGCTTTGCCTTGGACCCACTGAGGGCCTTGAGCGGCCCCATGACACGTCGCCGAGAATATGCGTATACTTCGATTTGCTCTAGCTGTGCACCTGACCTACTCGTTCACCCAAATACAACAAGTATCTATGGTAAATGTGATGTCCCTTTATCAAACTTCGTACTGAATCTGTATTACCTCCCTTTCATTGTAAAACAAGTTACCTTTGGATAGGCAGATTTCAATTTATGATATGAAAACATTTTATTTTCTTTTTCCTTTCTTTCATTTTTATTTTAGCTTTGAATATTGGCAAAGATTATGTTACATCTATTTATATGTATTCCTCACCATTTATAGTTTTGTTTCTGTGTGTTTATTGCTTAATTGACAGATGTTTGAGACAAGAGACGATTTGCCCCCCGCCTCCCCCCCACCTCTTCTATGTATAAAGTTAATTCCATTTACAGTAAAATACTACCCTACAAATTGTCCCGTACAACTGATAAGGCTTAAATTCTAAAGAAAAACGGTGAGATGTATTCAATTCCCTGTGTTAGGGTTAGTGCTATAGTGTTTAACGCCACTTTCAACAATATTTCAGTTATATCGTGGTGGTCATCTTTATTGATGTTCAATTATCTGAAATCTAAGAGGTGTAATATATAGCTTACAAGATACACATTTCAGAGCTGGCCGTGGTGTTCATGGTGGTATGGTAATTGGATTTATAACTATGCATGTAATCAGTGCCTATCACCACTAAAATGTTGAGTTCGATCCCGCCCAGGCGAGGTGTATTCGATACAACATTATGTGATAAAGTTTGTCAGTGACTTGCGGCAGGTCAGTGGTTTTTCTTGGGTACTCCGGTATCATCCACCAATAAAACTGACCCCCACTATATAGCTGAAATATTGTTGAAAGTGGTGTTAAACATCTTTCCCCACATTTCAGAGAAATAGATGAACCATTTATCAGAAGTCAATTGGGGGATGTATCTTTAACTCTTTTTATTCTAATCAAAGATGAGTAGCAGTTATATTTAATACAACTTTTGAATATAAGATAATTGAAACAAATTAAAAAGAAGATAATGGCAATTTACTAGCGCTAGATATTGAAATTGAAAGTAAAAAGACTACATTTATTAATTTATATTGCTCAAATAATGATGGAAAGACGATAATTAGATGGTTAAATACCAGTGAATTCTTTAAATGTTTTTGGATAGATATAGGGAAATGTGTTTTAAGATCAATAAACTATGGATATGAAAAAGAGTGATATGCCAATTACTCAAGAAGAGGTATAGTAACTAGTATTATAAAAGGTGATAAACCAAAGCGGTAGATCAAAAGCGTAGTGCCCAATAAAGGGGGATATTTACTAACGATCAAAATCGGTCTCACATTTTGAAGAAAATTAAATAGACACTGTTTATGGAATTTGTGTGATATTTTACTTGGACACGCCTCATCCTTTCTTACAATGATATTATTACATATCTCGCTTGTTTGTATTTGAAAGAATTCCTACCCATTCACACCTATATTTCTTTAAACATGTTGTATATAGAGATAATAGGCTATTTTATTTTTTTGTAATTTGTTCCGGGTCTTTCACAAATTGATTGGACTATATAACTTGCCTGATTGTGCTTTATAGAATCCCCACCAATTCACACCTATGTACGACGAATTACAGCATATTTCATCAATTTCTGATCGTTTCACCCGACAAATCAACATCAGCGCGGTCATCGACAATCGTAATATTTGATCTATGAAATCCCCATAATGAGTACTTTCATGCAGTTAAATATCTTAGTTGTAGCGGAATGCGCTCATATAAAAAATAATTTTTGATACTGATAGATCGGTTGATGAGGCTGCATATTGACCTTGAGTGCTTCCTATACTGAACTATTGCAGTGAGTAAAATGTGTTTTTTTTAACAATGACTGCTTATCTTCAAAAATTTAGAAGATATATAAGTTAGAAAAATATATCCAAGCTCCTACCAAATATATATGATATCAGTAAAACATCTCCTTCAATAATCTGAAATCTAAACTCGCCATCACGGATTTGAGTTCTTTTGTTTACATAGCATCATAGAAACTGAGTATTTTGACCTGATAATTCGACAGACATCATATTGATTACATAATATGAACTACTGGGCTAGAACTTTTAAGAAGGTAATAATTTGTGGGTATCAAAATTATATCATAAACTACAATTTTGTCATCTCTTGTCCCGAAGCAGACAACAGATCATGATAAAATTCGATTATATTTTCTCATTCATGAAAAAGTCATTTCTGCCAATTCTACAAATATACAAATTTAAATGAATTACTACTTACAAGACGCCACAATAAAAAAAATGTACAATACTAGTAATGATAACCTTCCTTTAGTATATGGTCATGTATACAAGACTTTAAAATTATAATAGCAATATTTCAGTGCAAACCATGTATGTCGAATGCAATTGTATATAGTTTAATTGTTTTTACACGTTTTAATTTGGAATATTACTTCAAAATTTAAATTGTTTGTATTTTAAATCATAAAACTTCACTATATATACAGTTGATATGAATGTTGTTCAAGTCGGTAACAATATTCTTATTTCTGTTTGTGCAAAATGATTGATAAAGCAGAGATGGTTATAACGTAGGACGTCGGACTCCTAATACGGAATCCATTGTGTCAGTCTTCAATGCAAGTGTTTACTTTCAGCATTATTTATTGTAAGGACAACATTAAATGTGATTGTGTGTCAAATATATCTACAAGTCCGCTAAACAACGGTGCATCCATCATTCAAATGCATGGCTGCCGATAATGAAGGCTGCCGAACCCATAAATCGGACGTCCTTTTGTCACGCTTGAAAATAAAGTTTTTACTTGTAGCATTAGTTATTCCTAGGATAACAGGGCCAGGGTGGCTCAATGAGTTTGGTAGTCGGATTACCTAACAACTCAAACAAGCCTATCACCATACGGTGTCAGCCTTGTAAATTACAAAAAGGGTGCACTCGACTCGCTGTCGCAAGTGAGAAAGTTTACCAGTCGCTTGTCCATGGTCGGTGGTTCTCACCGGGTACTCCGGCTTCTTCCACCACTAAAACTGGTCGCTAAACAACGGTGTATCCATCATTCAAATGCATGCTGTCAAACTGTACATCATAATGTAGGCTGCCGAACCCCTAAATCGGAGGTCATTTTGTCACGCTTCAAAGTATAGTTTTTACTTGTAGCATTAGTTATTCCAATAATAACAGGGTCCGGGTGGCTCAATGCGTTAGGTAGTCGGATTACCTAGCAACTCATACAAGCCTATCACCAATACGGCGTGGGTTCGCGCCAGCTTTGTAAATTACAAAAAGAGTGCACTCGACTCGCAGTCGCAAGTGATAAAGGTTACCAGTTGCTTGCCCATGGTCGGTGGTTCTCACCGGGTACTCTGGCTTCTTCCACCACTAAAACTGATCGCCATGATATAGCTGAAGTATTGCTGAAAGTGGCGTTACACACCAAAAATCAATCAATCAATCAATCCAAGGATAACCTTCTTTTTTTTACTTAAGTACTTCTTACTTGTGTGTATGTCTCGAGAAGAAATATTATTGGATGGTAGGATAGGGCAGTAGATCAATTTGTTTTCTTTTACCACAACCACCATTGGCATGCTATTTTAGTATGGTAGTTGGATATATGACTGCCTATTCAATCAGTGCCTATCACCAATAACCTTGTGAGTTCGAATTCCACTCAGGTGATGTGTTCTCGATACAGCATTATGTGATAAATTTTGCTAGTGACTTGCATCAGGTCGGTGCTTTTCTGATAAAGATTGCCAGTGACTTGCGTCAGGTCGGTGGTTTTCTGATAAAGATTGCCAGTGACTTGTGTCAGGTCGGTGCTTTTCTGATAAAGATTGCCAGTGACTTGTGTCAGGTCGGTGGTTTTCTCCGTGTACTCTGGTATTCTCCACCAATAAAACTGACTGACATAATATAACTGAAATATTGTTGAAAGTGGCGTTAAACACCCTAGCCCTAACCCCTTAATTAATCTTACTGATACAAATTCATTGATGACCCTTAGGTGAAGATATATTAATATAAGTCCATTTCTACCCATCGTAGAGAAACACAAGATCTGTGATTGCATATAATCCATTTTTATATGATTTTAATATAAAGTTACCAGTATTATTTACTTGTAAAACAGATCTATTTTGTTATCAATATACTCAAACATGCGATCACTCGACAACTCATTTATTCCATTACTCATTTGTTTCATCCTAATTTTATGGAGTGTTATTATATGAATACAATTTAAAACAAATATGTGTTCACATTTACTCATTTACTCCATTACTCATTTGTTTCATCCTAATTTTATAGAGTGTTACTATACGATTACAAATTTGTTTTAATATGTATTCAATGTACATATAAACAATGTAACTGTAAGTCTTGGTTTATATACATTTTGTTATTCATTTTTTTTCTTTGAATACATTATTAATTTCAGTTTTAGTTTTAGTTATGCTTTTCAATGTTTTGAAATTTTCAAATTATGTAATATATATATTTTTATGTTAATAATAAAATATATGACCTATCGGTGTTCAATGTTTTTTTTATGTATTTCATGTTTTTAATATGCATATTATATCTTTATATTATTAGTATATTTTGTTAGTCTATGTTTGACATTGTTAAGTTGGTAATATGAACATATTAAATATTCACCAACCATACAAGAAAATTTAATTAATGATGTTATGTACATTCTAATTTACATATTCAATATTAATTCAATTCAAAAAGGTTGGTATATCTATTTACAAAAATATATCCGCGGAAATCAACATCAAATTCGTAAAATTCAAATAAGAAACAACTAAATATAAAAATATATGTAAAACTGATTACTTGCCATGATATTTAGTCAAAGATGGTTCAATTTTTCTGATGTCGAAAAGACTAGAAATTAGTGACAGAATAAAATTGATTTATCAGATTTTGGGGTTTTTTGTTTGTTTGTTTTGTTTGTTTTTTGTTTGGTTTTGTTTTTTTAAATGAAAGAGGGGGGGGGGGCTGATAATTTTATTGCAGGGAATTGTTTTATGTTGATCAATAACGTACCTCATTTTGCTTTATACCGTATTAAATAGATTTGCATAAGTATGTTACCTTTTATATCATTATATAGAGAGGAAAATACATATTGCTAATACTGCTATAAGATATAAATTGAAAAATAAATTGGCAATATTTTCATAATTTATGCTAAATAAAAAAATTATAATAGATATAACAGTTCATTGAAGTAACTTACTCCCTTCGACAATTTGTTCTTAATTCTAGATTCATAGTAAGTATGTTTCAGGCAGTATTTGTTCACCAGTTTATTAGTAGCATGTGTAGGTCAGTCGTTGAGATCGTTTACATCTGTTACTGAATATAAGTTAAAACATTAGGAAGAAGATAACAGTATCTTGTAATTTGTACATAATGTTGATTACAGTTATTCAGTCTTCAAACAATACAAAGTAAATACGTAAACAAGCAAAACACACGAACTCCCACAAAACCCGAGAACTAGATCAAGAACTGCAAAAGAATAGCTATCTTGTTTACACATTCAAACATCTAATGATACCTGACTTTAAGCCCTTATTACACTCAATATAACAATAATACATGAAATTTGAAATATATGTCCATTCGGTTCAGAAATTGAATTTCCATGACGATTAATATATACTTATGATGCTTATACTTTATGCATCGCGTAATCGTGAACTTGGTTTGAGTAACTGTTGAACATATGTAGCCCACTTTTCATACAATTATTACGATGAAGCCCTAATCACCAAATTCGGACATGTAGGTACAACTACAATGTAAAAGAAAGACGTCATTACATTAGAGATCAGGTTCCCCAATTCATTAATGGCAACAATGAATCAAACGATATGAACATGTAATTCGCTATGTTCGAAATAATGAATACCGGGACACATTATCGCTGGTTTGAAATAATGAATACCGGGACACATGATCGCTGGTTTGAAATAATGAATACCGGGACACATTATCGCTGGTTTGAAATAATGAATTCTGGGACAAATTATCGCTGGTTTGAAAGGGCTAAGCGTATATTTGAAATAATGAATACCGGGACACATTATCGCTGGTTTGAAATAATAAATACCGGGACACATTATCGCTGGTTTGAAAGGGCTAAGCATATATTTGAAATAATGAATACCGGGACACATTATCACTGGTTTGAAAGAGCAAAGCATATATTTGAAATAATGAATACCGGGACACATTATCGCTGGTTTGAAATAATAAATACCGGAACACATTATCGCTGGTTTGAAATAATGAATACCGGGATACATTATCGCTGGTTTGAAAGGGCTAAGCATATATTTGAAATAATGAATACCGGGACACATTATCACTGGTTTGAAAGGGCTAAGCATATATTTGAAATAATGAATACCGGGACACATTATCGCTGGTTTGAAATAATAAATACCGGGACACATTATCGCTGGTTTGAAATAATGAATACCGGGACACATTATCGCTGGTTTGAAATAATAATTACCGGGACACATGATCGCTGGTTTGAAATAATGAATACCGGGACACATTATCGCTGGTTTGAAATAATAAATACCGGGACACATTATCGCTGGTTTGAAATAATGAATACCAGGACACATTATCGCTGGTTTGAAATAATGAATACCGGGATACATTATCGCTGGTTTGAAATAATGATTACCCGGACACATGATTGCTGGTTTGAAATAATGAATACCGGGACACATTATCGCTGGTTTGAAATAATGAATAGCGGGAAACATTATCACTGGTTTGAAATAATGAATACTGGGACAAATTATCGCTGGTTTGAAAGAGCTAAGCATATATTTGAAATAATGAATACCGGGACACATTATCGCTGGTTTGAAATAATGAATACTGGGACAAATTATCGCTGGTTTGAAAGAGCTAAGCATATATTTGAAATAATGAATACCGGGACACATTATCGCTGGTTTGAAATAATAAATACCGGGACACATTATCGCTGGTTTGAAATAATGAATACCGGGACACATTATCGCTGGTTTGAAATAATGAATACCGGGACACATTATCGCTGGTTTGAAATAATGAATACCGGGATACATTATCGCTGGTTTGAAATAATGAATACCGGGACACATTATCGCTGGTTTGAAATAATGAATACCGGGATACATTATCGCTGGTTTGAAATAATAAATACCGGGACACATTATCGCTGGTTTGAAATAATGAATACCGGGACACATTATCGCTGGTTTGAAATAATGAATACCGGGATACATTATCGCTGGTTTGAAATAATGATTACCGGGACACATGATCGCTGGTTTGAAATAATGAATACCGGGACATATTATCGCTGGTTTGAAATAATGAATACTGGGACAAATTATCGCTGGTTTGAAATAATGAATACTGGGACAAATTATCGCTGGTTTGAAAGAGCTAAGCATATATTTGAAATAATGAATACCGGGACACATTATCGCTGGTTTGAAATAATAAATACCGGGACACATTATCGCTGGTTTGAAATAATGAATACCAGGACACATTATCGCTGGTTTGAAATAATGAATACCGGGATACATTATCGCTGGTTTGAAATAATGATTACCCGGACACATGATTGCTGGTTTGAAATAATGAATACCGGGACACATTATCGCTGGTTTGAAATAATGAATAGCGGGAAACATTATCACTGGTTTGAAATAATGAATACTGGGACAAATTATCGCTGGTTTGAAAGAGCTAAGCATATATTTGAAATAATGAATACCGGGACACATTATCGCTGGTTTGAAATAATGAATACTGGGACAAATTATCGCTGGTTTGAAAGAGCTAAGCATATATTTGAAATAATGAATACCGGGACACATTATTGCTGGTTTGAAATAATAAATACCGGGACACATTATCGCTGGTTTGAAATAATGAATACCGGGACACATTATCGCTGGTTTGAAATAATGAATACCGGGACACATTATCGCTGGTTTGAAATAATGAATACCGGGATACATTATCGCTGGTTTGAAATAATGAATACCGGGACACATTATCGCTGGTTTGAAATAATGAATACCGGGATACATTATCGCTGGTTTGAAATAATAAATACCGGGACACATTATCGCTGGTTTGAAATAATGAATACCGGGACACATTATCGCTGGTTTGAAATAATGAATACCGGGATACATTATCGCTGGTTTGAAATAATGATTACCGGGACACATGATCGCTGGTTTGAAATAATGAATACCGGGACACATTATCGCTGGTTTGAAATAATGAATACTGGGACAAATTATCGCTGGTTTGAAATAATGAATACTGGGACAAATTATCGCTGGTTTGAAAGAGCTAAGCATATATTTGAAATAATGAATACCGGGACACATTATCGTTGGTTTGAAATAATAAATACCGGGACACATTATCGCTGGTTTGAAAGGGCAAAGCATATATTTGAAATAATGAATACCGGAACACATTATCACTGATTTGAAAGAGCTAAGCATATATTTGAAATAATGAATACCGGGACACATTATCGCTGGTTTGAAATAATAAATACAGGGACACATTATCGCTGGTTTGAAATAATGAATACCGGGACACATTATCGCTGGTTTGAAATAATGAATACCGGGATACATTATCGCTGGTTTGAAAGGGCTAAGCATATATTTGAAATAATGAATACCGGGACACATTATCACTGGTTTGAAAGGGCTAAGCATATATTTGAAATAATGAATACCGAGAAACATTATCACTGGTTTGAAAGAGCTGAGCATATATTTGAAATAATGAATACCGGGACACATTATCGCTGGTTTGAAATAATAAATACCGGGACACATTATCGCTGGTTTGAAATAATGAATATCGGGAAACATTATCGCTGGTTTGAAATAATGAATACCGGGATACATTATCGCTGGTTTGAAAGGGCTAAGCATATATTTGAAATAATGAATACCGGGACACATTATCGCTGGTTTGAAATAATGAATACCGGGACACCTTATCGCTGGTTTGAAATAATGAATACCGGGATACATTATCGCTGGTTTGAAAGGGCTAAGCATATATTTGAAATAATGAATACCGGGACACATTATCGCTGGTTTGAAAGGGCTAAGCATATATTTGAAATAATGAATACCGGGACACATTATCGCTGGTTTGAAATAATAAATACCGGGACAAATTATCGCTGGTTTGAAATAATGAATACGGGGACACATTATCGCTGGTTTGAAATAATGAATACCGGGGCACATTATCGCTGGTTTGAAATAATGAATACCGGGACACATTATCGCTGGTTTGAAATAATAATTACCGGGACACATGATCGCTGGTTTGAAATAATGAATACCGGGACACATTATCGCTGGTTTGAAATAATGAATACCGGGATACATTATCGCTGGTTTGAAATAATGATTACCCGGACACATGATCGCTGGTTTGAAATAATGAATACCGGGACACATTATCGCTGGTTTGAAATAATGAATACTGGGACAAATTATCGCTGGTTTGAAAGAGCTAAGCATATATTTGAAATAATGAATACCGGGACACATTATCGCTGGTTTGTAATAATAAATACCGGGACACATTATCGCTGGTTTGAAATAATGAATACCGGGACACATTATCGCTGGTTTGAAATAATGAATACCGGGACACATTATCGCTGGTTTGAAATAATGAATACCGGGATACATTATCGCTGGTTTGAAATAATGAATACCGGGACACATTATCGCTGGTTTGAAATAATGAATACCGGGATACATTATCGCTGGTTTGAAATAATAAATACCGGGACACATTATCGCTGGTTTGAAATAATGAATACCGGGACACATTATCGCTGGTTTGAAATAATGAATACCGGGATACATTATCGCTGGTTTGAAATAATGATTACCGGGACACATGATCGCTGGTTTGAAATAATGAATACCGGGACACATTATCGCTGGTTTGAAATAATGAATACTGGGACAAATTATCGTTGGTTTGAAATAATGAATACTGGGACAAATTATCGCTGGTTTGAAAGAGCTAAGCATATATTTGAAATAATGAATACCGGGACACATTATCGTTGGTTTGAAATAATAAATACCGGGACACATTATCGCTGGTTTGAAAGGGCTAAGCATATATTTGAAATAATGAATACCGGAACACATTATCACTGATTTGAAAGAGCTAAGCATATATTTGAAATAATGAATACCGGGACACATTATCGCTGGTTTGAAATAATAAATACCGGGACACATTATCGCTGGTTTGAAATAATGAATACCGGGACACATTATCGCTGGTTTGAAATAATGAATACCGGGATACATTATCGCTGGTTTGAAAGGGCTAAGCATATATTTGAAATAATGAATACCGGGACACATTATCACTGGTTTGAAAGGGCTAAGCATATATTTGAAATAATGAATACCAAGAAACATTATCACTGGTTTGAAAGAGCTGAGCATATATTTGAAATAATGAATACCGGGACACATTATCGCTGGTTTGAAATAATAAATACCGGGACACATTATCGCTGGTTTGAAATAATGAATATCGGGAAACATTATCGCTGGTTTGAAATAATGAATACCGGGATACATTATCGCTGGTTTGAAAGGGCTAAGCATATATTTGAAATAATGAATACCGGGACACATTATCGCTGGTTTGAAATAATGAATACCGGGATACATTATCGCTGGTTTGAAAGGGCTAAGCATATATTTGAAATAATGAATACCGGGACACATTATCGCTGGTTTGAAAGGGCTAAGCATATATTTGAAATAATGAATACCGGGACACATTATCGCTGGTTTGAAATAATAAATACCGGGACAAGTTATCGCTGGTTTGAAATAATGAATACCGGGACACATTATCGCTGGTTTGAAATAATGAATACCGGGATACATTATCGCTGGTTTGAAATAATGATTACCGGGACACATGATCGCTGTTTGAAATAATGAATACCGGGACACATTATCGCTGGTTTGAAATAATGAATACTGGGACAAATTATCGCTGGTTTGAAAGGGCTAAGCATATATTTGAAATAATGAATACCGGGACACATTATCACTGGTTTGAAATAATAAATACCGGGACACGTTATCGCTGGTTTGAAATAATGAATACCGGGACACATTATCGCTGGTTTGAAATAATGAATACCGGGACACATGATCGCTGGTTTGAAATAATGAATACCGGGACACATTATCGCTGGTTTGAAATAATGAAAACTGGGACAAATTATCGCTGGTTTGAAAGGGCTAAGCATATATTTGAAATAATGAATACCGGGACACATTATCAATGGTTTGAAAGAGCTAAGCATATATTTGAAATAATGAATACCGGAACACATTATCGCTGGTTTGAAATAATGAATACCGGGACAAATTATCGTTGGGTTGAAATAATGAATACCGGGACACATTGTCGCTGGTTTGAAAGGGCTAAGCATATATTTGAAATAATGAATAGCGGGACACATTATCACTAGTTTGAAAGGGATAAGCATATATTTGAAATAATGAATACCGGGACACATTATCGCTGATTTGAAATAATAAATACCGGGACACATTATCGCTGGTTTGAAATAATGAATACCGGGATACATTATCGCTGGTTTGAAATAATGATTACCAGGACACATGATCGCTGGTTTGAAATAATGAATACCGGGACACATTATCGTTGGGTTGAAATAATGAATACCGGGACACATTATCGCTGGTTTGAAAGGGCTAAGCATATATTTGAAATAATGAATACCGGGACACATTATCGCTGGTTTGAAATAATGAATACCGGGACACATTATCGCTGGTTTGAAATAATGAATACCGGGACACATTATCGCTGGTTTGAAATAATGAATACTGGGACACATTATCACTAGTTTGAAAGGGCTAAGCATATATTTGAAATAATGAATACCGGGACACATTATCACTGGTTTGAAAGAGCTAAGCATATATTTGAAATAATAAATACCGGGACACATTATCGCTGCTTTGAAATAATGAATACCGGGAAACATTATCGCTGGTTTGAAATAATGAATACCGGGATACATTATCGCCGGTTTGAAAGGGCTAAGCATATATTTGAAATAATGAATACCGGGACACATTATCGCTGGTTTGAAATAATGGATACCGGGATACATTATCGCTGGTTTGAAATAATGAATACAGGGACACATTATCGCTGGTTTGAAATAATGAATACCGGGACACATTATCGCTGGTTTGAAATAATGAATACCGGGCCACATTATCGCTGATTGAAATAATGAATACCGGGACATCTTATCGCTGGTTTGAAATAATGAATACCGGGACACATTATCGCTGGTTTGAAATAATGAATACCGGGCCACATTATCGCTGATTGAAATAATGAATACCGGGACATCTTATCGCTGGTTTGAAATAATGAATACCGGGACATCTTATCGCTGGTTTGAAATAATGAATACCGAGACACATTATCGCTGGTTTGAAATAATGAATACCGGGACACATTATCGCTGGTTCGAAATAATGAATATCGGGACACATTATCGCTGGTTTGAAAGCTAAGCATATATTTACTAACCATTACACATAACATATTGTTTCTTTCATTACGAACAACTCGTATCATGTTGAAATGACATAAACCGTGGTGACATTATAGCAATTTAAAACACTGATGTTTTCCGAGAAGTTATGTAAATAACTTTTTTCTTGAGATTATTTTATTTGAGCTGGCAAGTTGCATTGACCGGGTATTTTTACTGGTACCACTGTCGCATGTTACCTGTTGAGCTTTGGGCAATTAGTTGTAAATCTAGTTCACTTCCTGTTGACAGCACATAACATTATACATTGTATCAATGAAAGATGTTTCAATAATTGTCAAATATGTTATTTATTGATTTTATTTTTTTAATTTTTCTTTAGCTTAGCACCACTTTCAGCAATATTTTAGCTATATCATGGCGCCCAGTTCTAATGTTGGAAGAAATTGGAGTATCCGGAGAGAACCACCCATCATGGGAATCCAACAGGTAAACTTTATCACTTGCGGCTGCGAGTCGAGTGCACCCTTTTTTGTAATTCACAAAGCTGGGCGCGAACCGACGCCGCATTGGTGATGGGTTTGTATGAGTTGTTAGGTAATCCAACTACCTAATTCATTGACCCACCTGTGCCCTCTTGTTTATTGATATTTTCTTTCCATTATGTAAAATGAAATCCGTTTCAATGACTGAAAAATAGAAAATGCGACTTTCGCTGCATATTCTTGTCCAATTCGTCTGAGGGGGGCCCGGTATTTATATTTAAATGTGGCAGTCGAAAAGAGAAATATCTCGGGAGTGTAACGATATAATTGGGTCAGCGAAAGGATCACAAATAAGCGAAAAATATTGAGGGGAAGTGGGGAAGGGGTAAAGGGCAGATGTTTACCTTGAAGTAAGGAAGAGGAGGGGGCATATATTTTTTGAATGAAACAAGTTCCTGTGATATTATCATATAAAATAATATATGAATATGGATTATTCAACTGCCAGAGAGACAATTGAATTTCAAACCTCTATTTTCTTAATGAGAACTGTGTTCATTAGTTTCAGGTTATACACTAACAATATCATCAGATAAAGCTACTATTGGTCTATATTTTACTTTCACATGCGTCACTACATGTACTTTAATATTATTCAACAAAGATAGTACTACCGTATGTTTCATTTCTGGTAGTAATACAGATGGTACATGTGTATTGGACGGAGGTTACATAACAGATTATACATACACATGTAACACTACAACTAACACCTACACCTTAACTATACCACGATCTTATCTAACAGAAAGTTTACATGGAACAACATAGTGGTGTGATGATCTATTCGAAGTAGGAACAACATCAAATACGAAGATACTTTATGTTAATGGTGAGTTGGTTTAATGTACATTTGCAACAACAATCGTTGTCAGGTAATCCCGACACATGCGTCTCGACATTTTCATGGTCATTTTACATGGTATTTTGCATTTGACCACATATCATCATGCTTATCACAGAACAAAAACATATATAAATCATGTTTTATCCCTGTGTTTTCTATTACAACAACACATGGTCAAGTATATCTTTTTTATATATGTGTTTAATCTAAAATGCTTAGTACTACATGCGTCATGCCAATCAACTTTACACCTACACACAAATTAATGTACATCGTAAAGGAACAATGTGCTTAATGAACTTTGTAAATCTCATGCATTGTGGACGTATTATTGTATTATATGGGTTTGTTGTAATATAACACAACAGTCTTCGTGCAATAATATGTAAAGGACACGTGCACAAATGATATATGTGTTGTTTGTCGGACTAATGAATTTGATGATGTTAACCCATTAATATAACATAATTATGTGTCCATTTTAAAACTTGTGTAAACCTAACCTTCCGTGCAATCCTACAATTGCCACCATCTTGCGATCTTCTTTCATGCAATTTGAAACGTTGTGTTCCGACATTCGCCTTGAGTATGTATAGTTCTATTATATTAAATGGTATTTCTTAATCTTATTAATATATAAAAGTATCTTCGTTGAAGTCCACATTCGTTCCTGTAATTTAAAATAGCCTATCTACAGTTTCGAAAATTGGCCAATATATGTATACATGTATATATATATATATTTCGCAATTAATGAAAACTCATTGACCTGTTTTATAATTAAGCTATTTTCCACATACATTAGAAAAATATGTATCAATAACGTGAACTGTTTTTAGCACACTGATGTACAAAATCGCTTAGAAACATTTTTACCTCAATATTTTTTCCTTTGCATCAACAACAAAAATAGATAATATAGATATATATACATTTTGTTGTTTCGATGTGTGTTGTGATGCTATATATTTTATTTGTCATTGTATATTGTTTTATTTTTCTGGTAGCAAACTATTGTCTTTCAATTGAACGTGACAACCACGAAATGCATAAACAGGGCATTTGCATTGAATGTATCGAAAACTGTTGTATGATGGGATGCTACTAGAGTGAAAATTTGAGATCACAAGCTGAATGTGTATTTAGGAATCATTGTACGGATATCTATCAATCATACTTCCCGGCGTCAAAAAGCGGCGGTACCCACCGTCAGCAGAGATTCGTAGCTGATCATCGAACACAAATCCTGCTTGATAATTGTAAGTGACTGGCAATATCGTTTGGTTCGTGTTAGTAGCCTACCCAATAGAGATATAGCACCAGGTCATTTTCGGCATTGCAAAACAAGTACACAAGCGACTGTGATTCCCAAAGTGTAACAGAGATGGCCAATATTCACTACAGATGTGAAGTTCTCCAAACATACATATGAGGTCGTTTTAAATGTTAGTGCTTTATTCTCTCCTTAAGTATGGTAGTTGGCATATTGCTGACAAAATGATGCAGGTGACAATAGAAAGGTCTATTGTTGAAAGGCTGGGTGATATTGCGGATGGTTCCTAATCTGCTTAAAACAAGTAATATGGTTTTAAAATGTACCAATTTTGCTAGGTAGCAGAGCAATTGTAAGAACCGATGAATTCATAAAAGATAGATAGCGGGCGAGGTAATAGTGAGTTCATTTTTTTTCTCCCGAGTAAGCTACTTCTCACAAGGTTCTTATGTAAAGTAAATAAATATTATATGAAAAGGGGTATGATATATACCATCCGAATGGGGTTCCTTTGTAAATGTGGGTAAATATTCAATATGAGCATTTATCATGTAATAAAAAATCATTCAATAGTGTATTTGAGGGATATGTTATCATTTGCCAATACCAGGAGATCTAGCAAGAAAAATGCAGAAGAAAATATTCAATAAATATATATGTAATGAAAATATATGACGATATTTGGAACGTTACGTTTTAAAGTTTATGCCACCAAATTAATCATCCAAATTTGAAATATCATTGTACAAGAAAAATGCAATCAACGCTAATTCAACAAACTGCTGAAATACAACAATAAATCTTGATACCCACAAACACAACTAAATATTTCCGCTTAACTGTCAATTTTAAGAAAAAATGTTTAACTCCAAAGGGAAATTGATAGTCATATAGAAATATTTCGTTCCCATGGATTTATTTTTGGCCCCATGAGAAGTTTAATTTTCCATGGGACCAGAATTCTCCCTCGAGACTTGATAAATATATCATGGGAAACCTTTTTTTCCAATGGGATTTTACTTTTCCCGTGTTTTTAAGAATTGCATCACAGGAAAATATGAAGAGATATTGGTTAATACATTTCATTTTGTGAAGTACCGTGTAATTCTGCAACACAATCAGTATTTTGTTTGTTTTGCTATATTGAAGACATCAAGCAATTGTGGTTTGACAGCTTTAATCTTGATACATGCATTTGTCCGTGTACACGTTTGGTGTAGTCTGTACTCATACCAGTATGTTTTAGTGACAAAATCAGTGCTGTAACATGGTGGCTGATTTGACGTAGGATGTAATACTTATAATAATGGTTGACATTTGAATCATTGTGATGACAAATCCGATCGCAAATAGAGGTTCTAAAGCTTGCTTTCCAATCAAATATTTTATTGGTGCACTATATTTTCGTATGTATCTATTGAGGAAATCCGAGTGGAACATGCATTTTAGTTATAATCCGTGCGATCTTTTGGCATCACTTTCCGTCTGTCAACTGTCGTCATTATTACTGTTTGAGATTGGATATTCTTAGATAGAGCTGTTATATATTAAGATCAAAACAAATGTGTCAATGGTGGTTTATTGAATGATGATACTTTGATTAAAACAAATGTGTCAATGGTGGTTTATTGAATGATGATATTTTGATTAAAACAAAGTGATACCTGTGTCAATAGTGGTTTATTGAATGATGATACTTTGATTAAAACAAAAGGATACCTGTGTCAATAGTGGTTTATTGAATGATGATATTTTGATTAAAACAAAGTGATACCTGTGTCAATGGTGGTTTATGGAATGATAATATTTTTATTAAAACAAAGTGATACCTGTGTCAATGGTGATTTATTGAATGATGATATTTTGATTAAAGCAAAGTGATACCTGTGTCAATAGTGGTCTATTGAATGATGATATTTTGATTAAAACAAAGTGTGTCAGTGGTGATTTATTGAATGATGATACTTTGATTAAAACAAAGTGATACCTGGAAATTAAAACAAAGTGATACCTGTGTCAATGGTGGTTTATTGAATGATGATATTTTGATTAAAACAAAGTGATACCTGGAAATTAAAACAAAGTGATACCTGTGTCAATTGTGGTTTATTGAATGATGATATTTTGATTAAAACAAATGTGTCAATGGTGGTTTATTGAATGATGATATGTTGATTAAAACAAAGTGATACCTGTGTCAATGGTGGTTTATTGAATGATGATATTTTGATTAAAACAAAGTGATACCTGTGTCAATAGTGGTTTATTGAATGATGATATTTTGATTAAAACAAAGTGATACCTGGAAATTAAAACAAAGTGATACCTGTGTCAATGGTGGTTTATTGAATGATGATATTTTGACTAAAACAAAGTGATACCTGTGTCAATGGTGGTTTATTGAATGATGATATTTAGATTTAAACAAAGTGATACCTGTGTCAATGGTGGTTTATTGAATGATGATATTTTGATTAAAACAAAGTGATACCTGTGTCAATAGTAGTTTATTGAATGATGATACATTGATTAAAAGAAGGTGATACCTGTGTCAATGGTGGTTTATTGAATGATGATACTTTGATTAAAAGAAAGTGATACCTGTGTCAATGGTGGTTTATTGAATGATGATACGTTGAGTAAAAGAAAGTGATACCTGTGTCAATGGTGGTTTATTGAATGATGATACTTTGATTAAATCATAGTGATACCTGTGTCAATGGTGTTTTATTGAATGATGATATTTTGATTAAAACAAAGTGATACCTGTGTCAATGGTGATTTATTGAATGATGATATTTTGATTAAATCAAAGTGATTCCTGACAAATGTGTCAATAGTGGTTTATTAAATGATGATATTTTTATTAAAACAAAGTGATACCTGGAAAATAAAACAAAGTGATACCTGTGTCAATGGTGGTTTATTGAATGATGATATTTTGATTAAAACAAAGTGATACCTGTGTCAATGGTGACAGAGGTTGATAATTCCTCAAGTCCGACGCCCGGGACTAGAAAATTGAAACTTCGGGCTTGCCGTTTTGCCATGGAAAAAGCCTGTCGGGCATGCCTTTAATAAAATAAAAACTCCACTTTTTTCTAAACGTCTCGTTTTCATTTCAAATCACATGCAAGTTTTTTTCAATCGTCTCCTTTCACTGTAAATAAGTACTAAAAAGCTATTTTAAGAACGGTAATACACATCCTGGACGAATCGATATTCCTCATGAATATTAATGAGTTCCGAATCACCTATGCACTTCCCACATACCTATGTAAAGTCAAGCGTCGGAATAACATTGATCAATCGTATGTTTATGTTGACAACTTTTGAGAAAAATGTCGTTGCTTAATTTTAATTTTAGTCAAAAAAGCGGAAAAACGGAAAGCGAACGACGAGCCAACTGATCCTGAAACTCCCAGAAATAAAGATCTTAAGTATGATAGGGAGAAACGAACGAGAATATTTCAAAACTCATGGATAGATAAATTTCCTTGGGTCGTCTTTGACGAGAATGCGCAGGAAATGTACCGCAAATACTGTAGAACATTTCCACACTTGTCAGATAGGAAAGATGCCCATACTCGGGGAACTAAAAAATTACGCATTGATGGACTTAAGTTACACGATAAACACCAGGAGCACTTGTTATGTGTCAAGCATTGATTTAAGGAACTTGATGATCCCCAAGCAGCTGCCGGCCCTTCACCACAGGCCTTTGCTTACACCCCAATAGGCCAGTCATTATTGAAATTAGATGAAAGTCAGAGAAAACGTCTTGAAAGTTTGTTTAATACTACGATAAGATAAGATAAGTTTTATTTATAGTCGGCATATTTAAATAACAATACAACACAAGCCCTGGTGGGCTTTTGACCGACCTACGGTGTTGTCAAAGCTGGAAAACCATTTTCAGATTATGAATTGATAGGTGAAATACAAGTTAAAAATGGACTTGACCTGGGTGAAAACTATAGAAATATTAATGGTTGTAAAACTTTTGCTGCATCAATTGCACAAACTTTAGTTGACAAGCAAGTAAAATTTCAAATTTTATCCTACAAATTGGGACTTGGCAAATCACTCACCGGACTTGGGCTAAAAAAGTTTAAAAAGCCCTGGGCTTGGTCCTACCCAAAAAAATTTTCAACCCCTGCTGGTGGTTTAATGAATGATGATACTTTGATTAAAACAAAGAGATACCTGGAAACTAAAACAAAGTGATACCTGTGTCAATGGTGGTTTATTGAATGATGATACTTTGATTAAAACAAAGTGATACCTGTGTCAATGGTGGTTTATTGAATGATGATATTTTGATTAAAGCAAAGTGACACCTGTGTCAATGGTGGTTTATTGAATGATGATACTTTGATTAAAACAAAGTGATACCTGGAAATTAAAAAAAGTGATACCTGTGTCAATGGTAGTTTATTGAATAATGATACTTTGATTAAAACAAAGTGATACCTGGAAATTAAAACAAAGTGATACCTGACAAATGTGTCAATAGTGGATTATTGAATGATGATATTTTGATTAAAACAAATGTGTCAATAGTTGTTTATTGAATGATGATATTTTGATTAAAACAAAGTGATACCTGTGTCAATGGTGGTTTATTGAATGATGCTATTTAGATTAAAACAAAGTGATACCTGTGTCAATGGTGGTTTATTGAATGAGGATATTTTGATTAAAACAAAGTGATACCTGTGTCAATGGTGGTTTATTGAATGATGATACTTTGATTATAAGAAGGTTATACCTGTGTCAATGGTGGTTTATTGAATGATGATACGTTGATTAAAAGAAAGTGATACCTGTGTCAATGGTGGTTTATTGAATGATGATACTTTGATTAAAACAAAGTGATACCTGGAAATTAAAACAAAGTGATACCTGACAAATGTGTCAATAGTGGATTATTGAATGATGATATTTTGATTAAAACAAATGTGTCAATAGTTGTTTATTGAATGATGATATTTTGATTAAAACAAAGTGATACCTGTGTCAATGGTGGTTTATTGAATGATGCTATTTAGATTAAAACAAAGTGATACCTGTGTCAATGGTGGTTTATTGAATGAGGATATTTTGATTAAAACAAAGTGATACCTGTGTCAATGGTGGTTTATTGAATGATGATACCTTGATTAAAAGAAGGTGATACCTGTGTCAATGGTGGTTTATTGAATGATGATACGTTGATTAAAAGAAAGTGATACCTGTGTCAATGGTGGTTTATTGAATGATGATACTTTGATTAAAACAAAGTGATACCTGTGTCAATGGGGGTTTATTGAATGATGATATTTTGATTAAAACAAAGTGATTCCTGACAAATGTGTCAATAGTGGTTTATTAAATGATGATATTTTGATTAAAACAAAGTGATAACTAGAAAATAAAACAAAGTGATACCTGTGTTAATGGTGGTTTATTGAATGATGATATTTTGATTAAAGCAAAGTGACACCTGTGTCAATGGTGGTTTATTGAATGATGATACTTTGATTAAAACAAAGTGATACCTGTGTCAATGGTGGTTTATTGAATGATGATATTTTGATTAAAACAAAGTGATACCTGTGTCAATAGTTGTTTATTGAATGATGATATTTTGATTAAAACAAAGTGATACCTGTGTCAATGGTGGTTTATTGAATGATGATACTTTGATTAAAACAAAGTGATACCTGTGTCAATAGTGGTTTATTGAATGATGATATTTTGAATAAATCAAAGTGATACCTGTGTCAATGGTGGTTTATTGAATGATGATATTTTGATTAAAACAAAGTGATACCAGTGTCAATAGTGGTTTATTGAATGATGATATTTTAATTAAAACAAGTGATACCTGTGTCAATGGTGGTTTATTGAATGATGATACGTTGATTAAAAGAAAGTGATACCTGTGTCAATGTTGGTTTATTGAATGATGATACCTTGATTAAAAGAAGGTGATACCTGTGTCAATGGTGGTTTATTGAATGATGATACGTTGATTAAAAGAAAGTGATACCTGTGTCAATGGTGGTTTATTGAATGATGATACTTTGATTAAAACAAAGTGATACCTGTGTCAATGGGGGTTTATTGAATGATGATATTTTGATTAAAACAAAGTGATTCCTGACAAATGTGTCAATAGTGGTTTATTAAATGATGATATTTTGATTAAAACAAAGTGATAACTAGAAAATAAAACAAAGTGATACCTGTGTTAATGGTGGTTTATTGAATGATGATATTTTGATTAAAGCAAAGTGACACCTGTGTCAATGGTGGTTTATTGAATGATGATACTTTGATTAAAACAAAGTGATACCTGTGTCAATGGTGGTTTATTGAATGATGATATTTTGATTAAAACAAAGTGATACCTGTGTCAATAGTTGTTTATTGAATGATGATATTTTGATTAAAACAAAGTGATACCTGTGTCAATGGTGGTTTATTGAATGATGATACTTTGATTAAAACAAAGTGATACCTGTGTCAATAGTGGTTTATTGAATGATGATATTTTGAATAAATCAAAGTGATACCTGTGTCAATGGTGGTTTATTGAATGATGATATTTTGATTAAAACAAAGTGATACCAGTGTCAATAGTGGTTTATTGAATGATGATATTTTAATTAAAACAAGTGATACCTGTGTCAATGGTGGTTTATTGAATGATGATACGTTGATTAAAAGAAAGTGATACCTGTGTCAATGTTGGTTTATTGAATGATGATACTTTGATTAAAACAAAGTGATACCTGTGTCAATGGTGGTTTATTGAATGATGATACTTTGATTAAAACAAAGTGATGCCTGTGTCAATGGTGGTTTATTGAATGATGATATTTTGATTAAAAGAAGGTGATACCTGTGTCAATGGTGGTTTATTGAATGATGATATTTTGATTTAAACAAAGTGATACCTGTGTCAATGGTGATTTATTGCATGATGATATTTTGATTAAAACAAAGTGATTCCTGACAAATGTGTAAATAGTGGTTTATTAAATGATGATATTTTGATTAAAGCAAAGTGATACCTGGAAAATAAAACAAAGTGATAGCTGTGTCAATGGGGGTTTATTGAATGATGATATTTTGATTAAAACAAAGTGATACCTGTGTCAATGGTGGTTTAATGAATGATGATACTTTGATTAAGACAAAGTGATACCTGGAAATTAAAACAAAGTGATACCTGTGTCAATGGTGGTTTATTGAATGATGATACTTTGATTAAAACAAAGTGATACCTGTGTCAATGGTGGTTTATTGAATGATGATATTTTGATTAAAACAAAGTGATACCTGTGTCAATAGTTGTTTATTGAATGATGATATTTTGATTAAAACAAAGTGATACCTGTGTCAATGGTGGTTTATTGAATGATGATACTTTGATTAAAACAAAGTGATACCTGTGTCAATAGTGGTTTATTGAATGATGATATTTTGAATAAATCAAAGTGATACCTGTGTCAATGGTGGTTTATTGAATGATGATATTTTGATTAAAACAAAGTGATACCAGTGTCAATAGTGGTTTATTGAATGATGATATTTTAATTAAAACAAGTGATACCTGTGTCAATGGTGGTTTATTGAATGATGATACGTTGATTAAAAGAAAGTGATACCTGTGTCAATGTTGGTTTATTGAATGATGATACTTTGATTAAAACAAAGTGATACCTGTGTCAATGGTGGTTTATTGAATGATGATACTTTGATTAAAACAAAGTGATGCCTGTGTCAATGGTGGTTTATTGAATGATGATATTTTGATTAAAAGAAGGTGATACCTGTGTCAATGGTGGTTTATTGAATGATGATATTTTGATTTAAACAAAGTGATACCTGTGTCAATGGTGATTTATTGCATGATGATATTTTGATTAAAACAAAGTGATTCCTGATAAATGTGTAAATAGTGGTTTATTAAATGATGATATTTTGATTAAAGCAAAGTGATACCTGGAAAATAAAACAAAGTGATAGCTGTGTCAATGGGGGTTTATTGAATGATGATATTTTGATTAAAACAAAGTGATACCTGTGTCAATGGTGGTTTAATGAATGATGATACTTTGATTAAGACAAAGTGATACCTGGAAATTAAAACAAAGTGATACCTGTGTCAATGGTGGTTTATTGAATGATGATACTTTGATTAAAACAAAGTGATACTTGTGTCAATGGTGGTTTATTGAATGATGATATTTTGATTAAAGCAAAGTGACACCTGTGTCAATGGTGGTTTATTGAATGATGTTACTTTGATTAAAACAAAGTGATACCTGGAAATTAAAACAAAGTGATACCTGTGTCAATGGTGGTTTATTGAATAATGATACTTTGATTAAAACAAAGTGATACCTGGAAATTAAAACAAAGTTCTACCTGAAAAATATGTCAATAGTGGTTTATTGAATGATGATATTTTGATTAAAACAAATGTGTCAATAGTGATTTATTGAATGATGAAATTTTGATTAAAACAAAGTGATACCTGTGTAAATGGTGGTTTATTGAATGATGATATTTAGATTAAAACAAAGTGATACCTGTGTCAATAGTGGTTTATTGAATGATGATATTTTGAATAAATCAAAGTGATACCTGTGTCAATGGTGGTTTATTGAATGATGATATTTTGATTAAAACAAAGTGATACCAGTGTCAATAGTGGTTTATTGAATGATGATATTTTAATTAAAACAAGTGATACCTGTGTCAATGGTGGTTTATTGAATGATGATACGTTGATTAAAACAAAGTGATACCTGTGTCAATGTTGGTTTATTGAATGATGATACTTTGATTAAAACAAAGTGATACCTGTGTCAATGGTGGTTTATTGAATGATGATACTTTGATTAAAACAAAGTGATGCCTGTGTCAATGGTGGTTTATTGAATGATGATATTTTGATTAAAAGAAGGTGATACCTGTGTCAATGGTGGTTTATTGAATGATGATATTTTGATTTAAACAAAGTGATACCTGTGTCAATGGTGATTTATTGCATGATGATATTTTGATTAAAACAAAGTGATTCCTGACAAATGTGTAAATAGTGGTTTATTAAATGATGATATTTTGATTAAAGCAAAGTGATACCTGGAAAATAAAACAAAGTGATAGCTGTGTCAATGGGGGTTTATTGAATGATGATATTTTGATTAAAACAAAGTGATACCTGTGTCAATGGTGGTTTAATGAATGATGATACTTTGATTAAGACAAAGTGATACCTGGAAATTAAAACAAAGTGATACCTGTGTCAATGGTGGTTTATTGAATGATGATACTTTGATTAAAACAAAGTGATACTTGTGTCAATGGTGGTTTATTGAATGATGATATTTTGATTAAAGCAAAGTGACACCTGTGTCAATGGTGGTTTATTGAATGATGATACTTTGATTAAAACAAAGTGATACCTGGAAATTAAAACAAAGTGCTACCTGAAAAATATGTCAATAGTGGCTTATTGAATGATGATATTTTGATTAAAACAAATGTGTCAATAGTGGTTTATTGAATGATGAAATTTTGATTAAAACAAAGTGATACCTGTGTAAATGGTGGTTTATTGAATGATGATATTTAGATTAAAACAAAGTGATACCTGTGTCAATGGTGGTTTATTGAATGATGATATTTTGATTAAAGCAAAGTGATACCTGTGTCAATAGTGGTTTATTGAATGATGATACTTTGATTAAAAGAAGGTGATACCTGTGTCAATGGTGGTTTATTGAATGATGATACTTTGATTAAAAGAAGGTGATACTTGTGTCAATGGTGGTTTATTGAATGATGATACGTTGATTAAAAGAAAGTGATACCTGTGTCAATGGTGGTTTATTGAATGATGATACTTTGATTAAAACAAAGTGATACCTGTGTCAATGGTGGTTTATTGAATGATGATATTTTGATTAAAGCAAAGTGACACCTGTGTCAATGGTGGTTTATTGAATGATGATACTTTGATTAAAACAAAGTGATACCTGGAAATTAAAACAAAGTGATACCTGTGTCAATGGTGGTTTATTGAATAATGATACTTTGATTAAAACAAAGTGATACCTGGAAATTAAAACAAAGTGCTACCTGAAAAATATGTCAATAGTGGTTTATTGAATGATTATATTTTGATTAAAACAAATGTGTCAATAGTGGTTTATTGAATAATGAAATTTTGATTAAAACAAAGTGATACCTGTGTAAATGGTGGTTTATTGAATGATGATATTTAGATTAAAACAAAGTGATACCTGTGTCAATGGTGGTTTATTGAATGATGATATTTTGATTAAAGCAAAGTGATACCTGTGTCAATAGTGGTTTATTGAATGATGATACTTTGATTAAAAGAAGGTGATACCTGTGTCAATGGTGGTTTATTGAATGATGATACTTTGATTAAAAGAAGGTGATACCTGTGTCAATGGTGGTTTATTTAATGATGATATTTTGATTAAAACAAAGTGATACCTGTGTCAATGGTGGTTTATTGAATGATGATATTTTGTTTAAAACAAAGTGATACCTGTGTCAATGGTGGTTTATTGAATGATATTTTGATTAAAACAAAGTGATACCTGTGACAATGTTGGTTTATTGAATGATGATAATTTTGATTAAACAAAGTGATACCTGTGTCAATAGTGGTTTATTGAATGATGATACTTTGATTAAAAGAAGGTGATACCTGTGTCAATGATGATTTATTGAATGATGATACTTTGATTAAAAGAAGGTGATACCTGTGTCAATGGTGGTTTATTGAATGATGACACGTTGAGTAAAAGAAAGTGATACCTGTGTCAATAGTGGTTTATTGAATGATGATACTTTGATTAAAACAAAGTGATACCTGTGTCAATGGTGGTTTATTGAATGATGATATTTTGATTAAAACAAAGTGATATCTGTGTCAATGGTGGTTTATTAAATGATGATATTTTGATTAAAACAAAGTGATACCTGTGTCAATGGTGATTTATTGAATGGTGATATTTTGATTAAAACAAAGTGATTTCTGACAAATATGTCAATAGTGGTTTATTAAATGATGATATTTTGATTAAAACAAAGTGATACCTAGAAAATAAGACAAAGTGATACCTGTGTCAATGGTGGTTTATTGAATGATAATATTTTGATTAAAACAAAGTGATACATGTGTCAATGGTGGTTTATTGAATGATGATATTTTGAATAAATCAAAGTGATACCTGTGTCAATGGTGGTTTATTGAATGATGATATTTTGATTAAAACAAAGTGATACCAGTGTCAATAGTGGTTTATTGAATGATGATATTTTAATTAAAACAAGTGATACCTGTGTCAATGGTGGTTTATTGAATGATGATATGTTGATTAAAAGAAAGTGATACCTGTGTCAATGTTGGTTTATTGAATGATGATACTTTGATTAAAACAAAGTGATACCTGTTTCAATGGTGATTTATTGCATGATGATATTTTGATTAAAACAAAGTGATTCCTGACAAATGTGTAAATGGTGGTTTATTAAATGATGATATTTTGATTAAAGCAAAGTGATACCTGGAAAATAAAACAAAGTGATAGCTGTGTCAATGGGGGTTTATTGAATGATGATATTTTGATTAAAACAAAGTGATACCTGTGTCAATGGTGGTTTAATGAATGATGATACTTTGATTAAGACAAAGTGATACCTGGAAATTAAAACAAAGTGATACCTGTGTCAATGGTGGTTTATTGAATGATGATACTTTGATTAAAACAAAGTGATACTTGTGTCAATGGTGGTTTATTGAATGATGATATTTTGATTAAAGCAAAGTGACACCTGTGTCAATGGTGGTTTATTGAATGATGTTACTTTGATTAAAACAAAGTGATACCTGGAAATTAAAACAAAGTGATACCTGTGTCAATGGTGGTTTATTGAATAATGATACTTTGATTAAAACAAAGTGATACCTGGAAATTAAAACAAAGTGCTACCTGAAAAATATGTCAATAGTGGTTTATTGAATGATGATATTTTGATTAAAACAAATGTGTCAATAGTGGTTTATTGAATGATGAAATTTTGATTAAAACAAAGTGATACCTGTGTAAATGGTGGTTTATTGAATGATGATATTTAGATTAAAACAAAGTGATACCTGTGTCAATAGTGGTTTATTGAATGATGATATTTTGAATAAATCAAAGTGATACCTGTGTCAATGGTGGTTTATTGAATGATGATATGTTGATTAAAACAAAGTGATACCAGTGTCAATAGTGGTTTATTGAATGATGATATTTTAATTAAAACAAGTGATACCTGTGTCAATGGTGGTTTATTGAATGATGATACGTTGATTAAAACAAAGTGATACCTGTGTCAATGTTGGTTTATTGAATGATGATACTTTGATTAAAACAAAGTGATACCTGTGTCAATGGTGGTTTATTGAATGATGATACTTTGATTAAAACAAAGTGATGCCTGTGTCAATGGTGGTTTATTGAATGATGATATTTTGATTAAAAGAAGGTGATACCTGTGTCAATGGTGGTTTATTGAATGATGATATTTTGATTTAAACAAAGTGATACCTGTGTCAATGGTGATTTATTGCATGATGATATTTTGATTAAAACAAAGTGATTCCTGACAAATGTGTAAATAGTGGTTTATTAAATGATGATATTTTGATTAAAGCAAAGTGATACCTGGAAAATAAAACAAAGTGATAGCTGTGTCAATGGGGGTTTATTGAATGATGATATTTTGATTAAAACAAAGTGATACCTGTGTCAATGGTGGTTTAATGAATGATGATACTTTGATTAAGACAAAGTGATACCTGGAAATTAAAACAAAGTGATACCTGTGTCAATGGTGGTTTATTGAATGATGATACTTTGATTAAAACAAAGTGATACTTGTGTCAATGGTGGTTTATTGAATGATGATATTTTGATTAAAGCAAAGTGACACCTGTGTCAATGGTGGTTTATTGAATGATGATACTTTGATTAAAACAAAGTGATACCTGGAAATTAAAACAAAGTGCTACCTGAAAAATATGTCAATAGTGGTTTATTGAATGATGATATTTTGATTAAAACAAATGTGTCAATAGTGGTTTATTGAATGATGAAATTTTGATTAAAATAAAGTGATACCTGTGTAAATGGTGGTTTATTGAATGATGATATTTAGATTAAAACAAAGTGATACCTGTGTCAATGGTGGTTTATTGAATGATGATATTTTGATTAAAGCAAAGTGATACCTGTGTCAATAGTGGTTTATTGAATGATGATACTTTGATTAAAAGAAGGTGATACCTGTGTCAATGGTGGTTTATTGAATGATGATACTTTGATTAAAAGAAGGTGATACCTGTGTCAATGGTGGTTTATTGAATGATGATACGTTGATTAAAAGAAAGTGATACCTGTGTCAATGGTGGTTTATTGAATGATGATACTTTGATTAAAACAAAGTGATACCTGTGTCAATGGTGGTTTATTGAATGATGATATTTTGATTAAAGCAAAGTGACACCTGTGTCAATGGTGGTTTATTGAATGATGATACTTTGATTAAAACAAAGTGATACCTGGAAATTAAAACAAAGTGATACCTGGAAATTAAAACAAAGTGATACCTGTGTCAATGGTGGTTTATTGAATAATGATACTTTGATTAAAACAAAGTGATACCTGGAAATTAAAACAAAGTGCTACCTGAAAAATATGTCAATAGTGGTTTATTGAATGATGATATTTTGATTAAAACAAATGTGTCAATAGTGGTTTATTGAATGATGAAATTTTGATTAAAACAAAGTGATACCTGTGTAAATGGTGGTTTATTGAATGATGATATTTAGATTAAAACAAAGTGATACCTGTGTCAATGGTGGTTTATTGAATGATATTTTGATTAAAACAAAGTGATACCTGTGACAATGGTGGTTTATTGAATGATGATAATTTTGATTAAACAAAGTGATACCTGTGTCAATAGTGGTTTATTGGATGATGATACTTTGATTAAAAGAAGGTGATACCTGTGTCAATGATGATTTATTGAATGATGATACTTTGATTAAAAGAAGGTGATACCTGTGTCAATGGTGGTTTATTGAATGATGATACGTTGAGTAAAAGAAAGTGATACCTGTGTCAATAGTGGTTTATTGAATGATGATACTTTGATTAAAACAAAGTGATACCTGTGTCAATAGTGGTTTATTGAATGATGATACTTTGATTAAAAGAAGGTGATACCTGTGTCAATGGTGGTTTATTGAATGATGATATTTTGATTAAAAGAAGGTGATACCTGTGTCAATGGTGGTTTATTGAATGATGATATTTTGATTTAAACAAAGTGATACCTGTGTCAATGGTGATTTATTGCATGATGATATTTTGATTAAAACAAAGTGATTCCTGACAAATGTGTAAATAGTGGTTTATTAAATGATGATATTTTGATTAAAACAAAGTGATACCTGCAAAATAAAATAAAGTGATAGCTGTGTCAATGGGGGTTTATTGAATGATGATATTTTGATTAAAACAAAGTGATACATGTGTCAATGGTGGTTTATTGAATGATGATACTTGGATTAAAACAAAGTGATACCTGGAAATTAAAACAAAGTGATACCTGTGTCAATGGTGGTTTATTGAATGATGATACTTTGATTAAAACAAAGTGATACCTGTGTCAATGGTGGTTTATTGAATGATGATATTTTGAATAAATCAAAGTGATACCTGTGTCAATGGTGGTTTATTGAATGATGATATTTTGATTAAAACAAAGTGATACCAGTGTCAATAGTGGTTTATTGAATGATGATATTTTAATTAAAACAAGTGATACCTGTGTCAATGGTGGTTTATTGAATGATGATATGTTGATTAAAAGAAAGTGATACCTGTGTCAATGTTGGTTTATTGAATGATGATACTTTGTTTAAAACAAAGTGATACCTGTGTCAATGGTGGTTTATTGAAAGATGATACTTTGATTAAAACAAAGTGATGCCTGTGTCAATAGTGGTTTATTGAATGATGATATTTTGATTAAAAGAAGGTGATACCTGTGTCAATGGTGGTTTATTGAATGATGATATTTTGATTTAAACAAAGTGATACCTGTGTCAATGGTGATTTATTGCATGATGATATTTTGATTAAAACAAAGTGATTCCTGACAAATGTGTAAATAGTGGTTTATTAAATGATGATATTTTGATTAAAACAAAGTGATACCTGGAAAATAAAACAAAGTGATAGCTCTGTCAATGGGGGTTTATTGAATGATGATATTTTGATTAAAACAAAGTGATACCTGTGTCAATGGTGGTTTAATGAATGATGATACTTTGATTAAGACAAAGTGATACCTGGAAATTAAAACAAAGTGATACCTGTGTCAATGGTGGTTTATTGAATGATGATACTTTGATTAAAACAAAGTGATACCTGTGTCAATGGTGGTTTATTGAATGATGATATTTTGATTAAAGCAAAGTGACACCTGTGTCAATGGTGGTTTATTGAATGATGATACTTTGATTAAAACAAAGTGATACCTGGAAATTAAAACAAAGTGATACCTGGAAATTAAAACAAAGTGATACCTGTGTCAATGGTGGTTTATTGAATAATGATACTTTGATTAAAACAAAGTGATACCTAGAAATTAAAACAAAGTGCTACCTGAAAAATATGTCAATACTGGTTTATTGAATGATGATATTTTGATTAAAACAAATGTGTCAATAGTGGTTTATTGAATGATGAAATTTTGATTAAAACAAAGTGATACCTGTGTAAATGGTGGTTTATTGAATGATGATATTTAGATTAAAACAAAGTGATACCTGTGTCAATGGTGGTTTATTGAATGATGATACTTTGATTAAAAGAAGGTGATACCTGTGTCAATGGTGGTTTATTGAATGATGATACTTTGATTAAAAGAAGGTGATACCTGTGTCAATGGTGGTTTATTGAATGATGATACGTTGATTAAAAGAAGGTGATACCTGTGTCAATGGTGGTTTATTGAATGATGATACGTTGATTAAAAGAAAGTGATACCTGTGTCAATGGTGGTTTATTGAATGATGATACTTTGATTAAAAGAAGGTGATACCTGTGTCAATGGTGGTTTATTGAATGATGATATTTTGATTAAAGCAAAGTGATACCTGTGTCAATAGTGGTTTATTGAATGATGATACTTTGATTAAAAGAAGGTGATACCTGTGTCAATGGTGGTTTATTGAATGATGATACTTTGATTAAAAGAAGGTGATACCTGTGTCAATGGTGGTTTATTGAATGATGATACGTTGATTAAAAGAAAGTGATACCTGTGTCAATGGTGGTTTATTGAATGATGATACTTTGATTAAAACAAAGTGATACCTGTGTCAATGGTGGTTTATTGAATGATGATATTTTGATTAAAGCAAAGTGACACCTGTGTCAATGGTGGTTTATTGAATGATGATACTTTGATTAAAACAAAGTGATACCTGGAAATTAAAACAAAGTGATACCTGTGTCAATGGTGGTTTATTGAATAATGATACTTTGATTAAAACAAAGTGATACCTGGAAATTAAAACAAAGTGCTACCTGAAAAATATGTCAATAGTGGTTTATTGAATGATGATATTTTGATTAAAACAAATGTGTCAATAGTGGTTTATTGAATGATGAAATTTTGATTAAAACAAAGTGATACCTGTGTAAATGGTGGTTTATTGAATGATGATATTTAGATTAAAACAAAGTGATACCTGTGTCAATGGTGGTTTATTGAATGATGATATTTTGATTAAAGCAAAGTGATACCTGTGTCAATAGTGGTTTATTGAATGATGATACTTTGATTAAAAGAAGGTGATACCTGTGTCAATGGTGGTTTATTGAATGATGGTACTTTGATTAAAAGAAGGTGATACCTGTGTCAATGGTGGTTTATTTAATGATGATATTTTGATTAAAACAAAGTGATACCTGTGTCAATGGTGGTTTATTGAATGATGATATTTTGTTTAAAACAAAGTGATACCTGTGTCAATGGTGGTTTATTGAATGATATTTTGATTAAAACAAAGTGATACCTGTGACAATGGTGGTTTATTGAATGATGATAATTTTGATTAAACAAAGTGATACCTGTGTCAATAGTGGTTTATTGAATGATGATACTTTGATTAAAAGAAGGTGATACCTGTGTCAATGATGATTTATTGAATGATGATATTTTGATTAAAACAAAGTGATTCCTGACAAATGTGTAAATAGTGGTTTATTAAATGATGATATTTTGATTAAAACAAAGTGATACCTGGAAAATAAAACAAAGTGATAGCTCTGTCAATGGGGGTTTATTGAATGATGATATTTTGATTAAAACAAAGTGATACCTGTGTCAATGGTGGTTTAATGAATGATGATACTTTGATTAAGACAAAGTGATACCTGGAAATTAAAACAAAGTGATACCTGTGTCAATGGTGGTTTATTGAATGATGATACTTTGATTAAAACAAAGTGATACCTGTGTCAATGGTGGTTTATTGAATGATGATATTTTGATTAAAGCAAAGTGACACCTGTGTCAATGGTGGTTTATTGAATGATGATATTTTGATTAAAACAAAGTGATACCTGGAAATTAAAACAAAGTGATACCTGTGTCAATGGTGGTTTATTGAATAATGATACTTTGATTAAAACAAAATGATACCTAGAAATTAAAACAAAGTGCTACCTGAAAAATATGTCAATACTGGTTTATTGAATGATGATATTTTGATTAAAACAAATGTGTCAATAGTGGTTTATTGAATGATGAAATTTTGATTAAAACAAAGTGATACCTGTGTAAATGGTGGTTTATTGAATGATGATATTTAGATTAAAACAAAGTGATACCTGTGTCAATGGTGGTTTATTGAATGATGATACTTTGATTAAAAGAAGGTGATACCTGTGTCAATGGTGGTTTATTGAATGATGATACTTTGATTAAAAGAAGGTGATACCTGTGTCAATGGTGGTTTATTGAATGATGATACGTTGATTAAAAGAAGGTGATACCTGTGTCAATGGTGGTTTATTGAATGATGATACGTTGATTAAAAGAAAGTGATACCTGTGTCAATGGTGGTTTATTGAATGATGATACTTTGATTAAAAGAAGGTGATACCTGTGTCAATGGTGGTTTATTGAATGATGATATTTTGATTAAAGCAAAGTGATACCTGTGTCAATAGTGGTTTATTGAATGATGATACTTTGATTAAAAGAAGGTGATACCTGTGTCAATGGTGGTTTATTGAATGATGATACTTTGATTAAAAGAAGGTGATACCTGTGTCAATGGTGGTTTATTGAATGATGATACGTTGATTAAAAGAAAGTGATACCTGTGTCAATGGTGGTTTATTGAATGATGATACTTTGATTAAAACAAAGTGATACCTGTGTCAATGGTGGTTTATTGAATGATGATATTTTGATTAAAGCAAAGTGACACCTGTGTCAATGGTGGTTTATTGAATGATGATACTTTGATTAAAACAAAGTGATACCTGGAAATTAAAACAAAGTGATACCTGTGTCAATGGTGGTTTATTGAATAATGATACTTTGATTAAAACAAAGTGATACCTGGAAATTAAAACAAAGTGCTACCTGAAAAATATGTCAATAGTGGTTTATTGAATGATGATATTTTGATTAAAACAAATGTGTCAATAGTGGTTTATTGAATGATGAAATTTTGATTAAAACAAAGTGATACCTGTGTAAATGGTGGTTTATTGAATGATGATATTTAGATTAAAACAAAGTGATACCTGTGTCAATGGTGGTTTATTGAATGATGATATTTTGATTAAAGCAAAGTGATACCTGTGTCAATAGTGGTTTATTGAATGATGATACTTTGATTAAAAGAAGGTGATACCTGTGTCAATGGTGGTTTATTGAATGATGATACTTTGATTAAAAGAAGGTGATACCTGTGTCAATGGTGGTTTATTTAATGATGATATTTTGATTAAAACAAAGTGATACCTGTGTCAATGGTGGTTTATTGAATGATGATATTTTGTTTAAAACAAAGTGATACCTGTGTCAATGGTGGTTTATTGAATGATATTTTGATTAAAACAAAGTGATACCTGTGACAATGGTGGTTTATTGAATGATGATAATTTTGATTAAACAAAGTGATACCTGTGTCAATAGTGGTTTATTGAATGATGATACTTTGATTAAAAGAAGGTGATACCTGTGTCAATGATGATTTATTGAATGATGATACTTTGATTAAAAGAAGGTGATACCTGTGTCAATGGTGGTTTATTGAATGATGATACGTTGAGTAAAAGAAAGTGATACCTGTGTCAATAGTATTTATTGAACGATGATACTTTGATTAAAACAAAGTGATACCTGTGTCAATGGTGGTTTATTGAATGATGATATTTTGATTAAAACAAAGTGATATCTGTGTCAATGGTGGTTTATTAAATGATGATATTTTGATTAAAACAAAGTGATACCTGTGTCAATGGTGGTTTATTGAATGATGATACTTTGATTAAAAGAAGGTGATACCTGTGTCAATGGTGGTTTATTGAATGATGATACGTTGATTAAAAGAAGGTGATACCTGTGTCAATGGTGGTTTATTGAATGATGATACGTTGAATAAAAGAAAGTGATACCTGTGTCAATGGTGGTTTATTGAATGATGATACTTTGATTAAAAGAAGGTGATACCTGTGTCAATGGTGGTTTATTGAATGATGATATTTTGATTAAAGCAAAGTGATACCTGTGTCAATAGTGGTTTATTGAATGATGATACTTTGATTAAAAGAAGGTGATACCTGTGTCAATGGTGGTTTATTGAATGATGATACTTTGATTAAAAGAAGGTGATACCTGTGTCAATGGTGGTTTATTGAATGATGATACGTTGATTAAAAGAAAGTGATACCTGTGTCAATGGTGGTTTATTGAATGATGATACTTTGATTAAAACAAAGTGATACCTGTGTCAATGGTGGTTTATTGAATGATGATATTTTGATTAAAGCAAAGTGACACCTGTGTCAATGGTGGTTTATTGAATGATGATACTTTGATTAAAACAAAGTGATACCTGGAAATTAAAACAAAGTGATACCTGTGTCAATGGTGGTTTATTGAATAATGATACTTTGATTAAAACAAAGTGATACCTGGAAATTAAAACAAAGTGCTACCTGAAAAATATGTCAATAGTGGTTTATTGAATGATGATATTTTGATTAAAACAAATGTGTCAATAGTGGTTTATTGAATGATGAAATTTTGATTAAAACAAAGTGATACCTGTGTAAATGGTGGTTTATTGAATGATGATATTTAGATTAAAACAAAGTGATACCTGTGTCAATGGTGGTTTATTGAATGATGATATTTTGATTAAAGCAAAGTGATACCTGTGTCAATAGTGGTTTATTGAATGATGATACTTTGATTAAAAGAAGGTGATACCTGTGTCAATGGTGGTTTATTGAATGATGATACTTTGATTAAAAGAAGGTGATACCTGTGTCAATGGTGGTTTATTTAATGATGATATTTTGATTAAAACAAAGTGATACCTGTGTCAATGGTGGTTTATTGAATGATGATATTTTGTTTAAAACAAAGTGATACCTGTGTCAATGGTGGTTTATTGAATGATATTTTGATTAAAACAAAGTGATACCTGTGACAATGGTGGTTTATTGAATGATGATAATTTTGATTAAACAAAGTGATACCTGTGTCAATAGTGGTTTATTGAATGATGATACTTTGATTAAAAGAAGGTGATACCTGTGTCAATGATGATTTATTGAATGATGATACTTTGATTAAAAGAAGGTGATACCTGTGTCAATGGTGGTTTATTGAATGATGATACGTTGAGTAAAAGAAAGTGATACCTGTGTCAATAGTATTTATTGAACGATGATACTTTGATTAAAACAAAGTGATACCTGTGTCAATGGTGGTTTATTGAATGATGATATTTTGATTAAAACAAAGTGATATCTGTGTCAATGGTGGTTTATTAAATGATGATATTTTGATTAAAACAAAGTGATACCTGTGTCAATGGTGATTTATTGAATGGTGATATTTTGATTAAAACAAAGTGATTTCTGACAAATGTGTCAATAGTGGTTTATTAAATGATGATATTTTGATTAAAACAAAGTGATACCTAGAAAATAAGACAAAGTGATACCTGTGTCAATGGTGGTTTATTGAATGATAATATTTTGATTAAAACAAAGTGATACATGTGTCAATGGTGGTTTATTGAATGATGATACTTGGATTAAAACAAAGTGATACCTGGAAATTAAAACAAAGTGATACCTGTGTCAATGGTGGTTTATTGAATAATGATACTTTGATTAAAACAAAGTGATACCTGTGTCAATGGTGGTTTATTGAATGATGATATTTTGAATAAATCAAAGTGATACCTGAGTCAATGGTGGTTTATTGAATGATGATATTTTGATTAAAACAAAGTGATACCAGTGTCAATAGTGGTTTATTGAATGATGATATTTTAATTAAAACAAGTGATACCTGTGTCAATGGTGGTTTATTGAATGATGATATGTTGATTAAAAGAAAGTAATACCTGTGTCAATGTTGGTTTATTGAATGATGATACTTTGATTAAAACAAAGTGATGCCTGTGTCAATGGTGGTTTATTGAATGATGATACTTTGATTAAAACAAAGTGATGCCTGTGTCAATGGTGGTTTATTGAATGATGATATTTTGATTAAAAGAAGGTGATACCTGTGTCAATGGTGGTTTATTGAATGATGATATTTTGATTTAAACAAAGTGATACCTGTGTCAATGGTGATTTATTGCATGATGATATTTTGATTAAAACAAAGTGATTCCTGACAAATGTGTAAATAGTGGTTTATTAAATGATGATATTTTGATTAAAACAAAGTGATACCTGGAAAATAAAACAAAGTGATAGCTGTGTCAATGGGGGTTTATTGAATGATGATATTTTGATTAAAACAAAGTGATACCTGTGTCAATGGTGGTTTAATGATTGATGATACTTTGATTAAGACAAAGTGATACCTGGAAATGAAAACAAAGTGATACCTGTGTCAATGGTGGTTTATTGAATGATGATACGTTGAGTAAAAGAAAGTGATACCTGTGTCAATAGTCGTTTATTGAATGATGATACTTTGATTAAAACAAAGTGATACCTGTGTCAATGGTGGTTTATTGAATGATGATATTTTGATTAAAACAAAGTGATATCTGTGTCAATGGTGGTTTATTAAATGATGATATTTTGATTAAAACAAAGTGATACCTGTGTCAATGGTGATTTATTGAATGGTGATATTTTGATTAAAACAAAGTGATTTCTGACAAATGTGTCAATAGTGGTTTATTAAATGATGATATTTTGATTAAAACAAAGTGATACCTAGAAAATAAGACAAAGTGATACCTGTGTCAATGGTGGTTTATTGAATGATAATATTTTGATTAAAACAAAGTGATACATGTGTCAATGGTGGTTTATTGAATGATGATACTTGGATTAAAACAAAGTGATACCTGGAAATTAAAACAAAGTGATACCTGTGTCAATGGTGGTTTATTGAATGATGATACTTTGATTAAAACAAAGTGATACCTGTGTCAATGGTGGTTTATTGAATGATGATATTTTGAATAAATCAAAGTGATACCTGTGTCAATGGTGGTTTATTGAATGATGATATTTTGATTAAAACAAAGTGATACCAGTGTCAATAGTGGTTTATTGAATGATGATATTTTAATTAAAACAAGTGATACCTGTGTCAATGGTGGTTTATTGAATGATGATATGTTGATTAAAAGAAAGTGATACCTGTGTCAAAGTTGGTTTATTGAATGATGATACTTTGTTTAAAACAAAGTGATACCTGTGTCAATGGTGGTTTATTGAAAGATGATACTTTGGTTAAAACAAAGTGATGCCTGTGTCAATAGTGGTTTATTGAATGATGATATTTTGATTAAAAGAAGGTGATACCTGTGTCAATGGTGGTTTATTGAATGATGATATTTTGATTTAAACAAAGTGATACCTGTGTCAATGGTGATTTATTGCATGATGATATTTTGATTAAAACAAAGTGATTCCTGACAAATGTGTAAATAGTGGTTTATTAAATGATGATATTTTGATTAAAACAAAGTGATACCTGGAAAATAAAACAAAGTGATAGCTGTGTCAATGGGGGTTTATTGAATGATGATATTTTGATTAAAACAAAGTGATACCTGTGTCAATGGTGGTTTAATGAATGATGATACTTTGATTAAGACAAAGTGATACCTGGAAATTAAAACAAAGTGATACCTGTGTCAATGGTGGTTTATTGAATGATGATACGTTGAGTAAAAGAAAGTGATACCTGTGTCAATAGTGGTTTATTGAATGATGATACTTTGATTAAAACAAAGTGATACCTGTGTCAATGGTGGTTTATTGAATGATGATACTTTGATTAAAAGAAGGTGATACCTGTGTCAATGGTGGTTTATTGAATGATGATACGTTGAGTAAAAGAAAGTGATACCTGTGTCAATAGTATTTATTGAACGATGATACTTTGATTAAAACAAAGTGATACCTGTGTCAATGGTGGTTTATTGAATGATGATATTTTGATTAAAACAAAGTGATATCTGTGTCAATGGTGGTTTATTAAATGATGATATTTTGATTAAAACAAAGTGATACCTGTGTCAATGGTGATTTATTGAATGGTGATATTTTGATTAAAACAAAGTGATTTCTGACAAATGTGTCAATAGTGGTTTATTAAATGATGATATTTTGATTAAAACAAAGTGATACCTAGAAAATAAGACAAAGTGATACCTGTGTCAATGGTGGTTTATTGAATGATAATATTTTGATTAAAACAAAGTGATACATGTGTCAATGGTGGTTTATTGAATGATGATACTTGGATTAAAACAAAGTGATACCTGGAAATTAAAACAAAGTGATACCTGTGTCAATGGTGGTTTATTGAATAATGATACTTTGATTAAAACAAAGTGATACCTGTGTCAATGGTGGTTTATTGAATGATGATATTTTGAATAAATCAAAGTGATACCTGAGTCAATGGTGGTTTATTGAATGATGATATTTTGATTAAAACAAAGTGATACCAGTGTCAATAGTGGTTTATTGAATGATGATATTTTAATTAAAACAAGTGATACCTGTGTCAATGGTGGTTTATTGAATGATGATATGTTGATTAAAAGAAAGTAATACCTGTGTCAATGTTGGTTTATTGAATGATGATACTTTGATTAAAACAAAGTGATGCCTGTGTCAATGGTGGTTTATTGAATGATGATACTTTGATTAAAACAAAGTGATGCCTGTGTCAATGGTGGTTTATTGAATGATGATATTTTGATTAAAAGAAGGTGATACCTGTGTCAATGGTGGTTTATTGAATGATGATATTTTGATTTAAACAAAGTGATACCTGTGTCAATGGTGATTTATTGCATGATGATATTTTGATTAAAACAAAGTGATTCCTGACAAATGTGTAAATAGTGGTTTATTAAATGATGATATTTTGATTAAAACAAAGTGATACCTGGAAAATAAAACAAAGTGATAGCTGTGTCAATGGGGGTTTATTGAATGATGATATTTTGATTAAAACAAAGTGATACCTGTGTCAATGGTGGTTTAATGATTGATGATACTTTGATTAAGACAAAGTGATACCTGGAAATGAAAACAAAGTGATACCTGTGTCAATGGTGGTTTATTGAATGATGATACGTTGAGTAAAAGAAAGTGATACCTGTGTCAATAGTCGTTTATTGAATGATGATACTTTGATTAAAACAAAGTGATACCTGTGTCAATGGTGGTTTATTGAATGATGATATTTTGATTAAAACAAAGTGATATCTGTGTCAATGGTGGTTTATTAAATGATGATATTTTGATTAAAACAAAGTGATACCTGTGTCAATGGTGATTTATTGAATGGTGATATTTTGATTAAAACAAAGTGATTTCTGACAAATGTGTCAATAGTGGTTTATTAAATGATGATATTTTGATTAAAACAAAGTGATACCTAGAAAATAAGACAAAGTGATACCTGTGTCAATGGTGGTTTATTGAATGATAATATTTTGATTAAAACAAAGTGATACATGTGTCAATGGTGGTTTATTGAATGATGATACTTGGATTAAAACAAAGTGATACCTGGAAATTAAAACAAAGTGATACCTGTGTCAATGGTGGTTTATTGAATGATGATGCTTTGATTAAAACAAAGTGATACCTGTGTCAATGGTGGTTTATTGAATGATGATATTTTGAATAAATCAAAGTGATACCTGTGTCAATGGTGGTTTATTGAATGATGATATTTTGATTAAAACAAAGTGATACCAGTGTCAATAGTGGTTTATTGAATGATGATATTTTAATTAAAACAAGTGATACCTGTGTCAATGGTGGTTTATTGAATGATGATATGTTGATTAAAAGAAAGTGATACCTGTGTCAAAGTTGGTTTATTGAATGATGATACTTTGTTTAAAACAAAGTGATACCTGTGTCAATGGTGGTTTATTGAAAGATGATACTTTGGTTAAAACAAAGTGATGCCTGTGTCAATAGTGGTTTATTGAATGATGATATTTTGATTAAAAGAAGGTGATACCTGTGTCAATGGTGGTTTATTGAATGATGATATTTTGATTTAAACAAAGTGATACCTGTGTCAATGGTGATTTATTGCATGATGATATTTTGATTAAAACAAAGTGATTCCTGACAAATGTGTAAATAGTGGTTTATTAAATGATGATATTTTGATTAAAACAAAGTGATACCTGGAAAATAAAACAAAGTGATAGCTGTGTCAATGGGGGTTTATTGAATGATGATATTTTGATTAAAACAAAGTGATACCTGTGTCAATGGTGGTTTAATGAATGATGATACTTTGATTAAGACAAAGTGATACCTGGAAATTAAAACAAAGTGATACCTGTGTCAATGGTGGTTTATTGAATGATGATACGTTGAGTAAAAGAAAGTGATACCTGTGTCAATAGTGGTTTATTGAATGATGATACTTTGATTAAAACAAAGTGATACCTGTGTCAATGGTGGTTTATTGAATGATGATATTTTGATTAAAACAAAGTGATATCTGTGTCAATGGTGGTTTATTAAATGATGATATTTTGATTAAAACAAAGTGATACCTGTGTCAATGGTGATTTATTGAATGGTGATATTTTGATTAAAACAAAGTGATTTCTGACAAATGTGTCAATAGTGGTTTATTAAATGATGATATTTTGATTAAAACAAAGTGATACCTAGAAAATAAGACAAAGTGATACCTGTGTCAATGGTGGTTTATTGAATGATAATATTTTGATTAAAACAAAGTGATACATGTGTCAATGGTGGTTTATTGAATGATGATACTTGGATTAAAACAAAGTGATACCTGGAAATTAAAACAAAGTGATACCTGTGTCAATGGTGGTTTATTGAATGATGATACTTTGATTAAAACAAAGTGATACCTGTGTCAATGGTGGTTTATTGAATGATGATATTTTGAATAAATCAAAGTGATACCTGAGTCAATGGTGGTTTATTGAATGATGATATTTTGATTAAAACAAAGCGATACCAGTGTCAATAGTGGTTTATTGAATGATGATATTTTAATTAAAACAAGTGATACCTGTGTCAATGGTGGTTTATTGAATGATGATATGTTGATTAAAAGAAAGTGATACCTGTGTCAATGTTGGTTTATTGAATGATGATACTTTGATTAAAACAAAGTGATACCTGTGTCAATGGTGGTTTATTGAATGATGATACTTTGATTAAAACAAAGTGATGCCTGTATCAATGGTGGTTTATTGAATGATGATATTTTGATTAAAAGAAGGTGATACCTGTGTCAATGGTGGTTTATTGAATGATGATATTTTGATTTAAACAAAGTGATACCTGTGTCAATGGTGATTTATTGCATGATGATATTTTGATTAAAACAAAGTGATTCCTGACAAATGTGTAAATAGTGGTTTATTAAATGATGATATTTTGATTAAAACAAAGTGATACCTGGAAAATAAAACAAAGTGATAGCTGTGTCAATAGGGGTTTATTGAATGATGATATTTTGATTAAAACAAAGTGATACCTGTGTCAATGGTGGTTTAATGAATGATGATACTTTGATTAAGACAAAGTGATACCTGGAAATTAAAACAAAGTGATACATGTGTCAATGGTGGTTTATTGAATGATGATACGTTGAGTAAAAGAAAGTGATACCTGTGTCAATAGTGGTTTATTGAATGATGATACTTTGATTAAAACAAAGTGATACCTGTGTCAATGGTGGTTTATTGAATGATGATATTTTGATTAAAACAAAGTGATATCTGTGTCAATGGTGGTTTATTAAATTATGATATTTTGATAAAAACAAAGTGATACCTGTGTCAATGGTGATTTATTGAATGGTGATATTTTAATTAAAACAAAGTGATTTCTGACAAATGTGTCAATAGTGGTTTATTAAATGATGATATTTTGATTAAAACAAAGTGATACCTAGAAGATAAGACAAAGTGATACCTGTGTCAATGGTGGTTTATTGAATGATAATATTTTGATTAAAACAAAGTGATACATGTGTCAATGGTGGTTTATTGAATGATGATACTTGGATTAAAACAAAGTGATACCTGGAAATTAAAACAAAGTGATACCTGTGTCAATGGTGGTTTATTGAATGATGATACTTTGATTAAAACAAAGTGATACCTGTGTCAATGGTGGTTTATTGAATGATGATATTTTGAATAAATCAAAGTGATACCTGTGTCAATGGTGGTTTATTGAATGATGATATTTTGATTAAAACAAGTGATGCCTGTGTCAATAGTGGTTTATTGAATGATGATATTTTGATTAAAAGAAGGTGATACCTGTGTCAATGGTGGTTTATTGAATGATGATATTTTGATTTAAACAAAGTGATACCTGTGTCAATGGTGATTTATTGCATGATGATATTTTGATTAAAACAAAGTGATTCCTGACAAATGTGTAAATAGTGGTTTATTAAATGATGATATTTTGATTAAAACAAAGTGATACCTGGAAAATAAAACAAAGTGATAGCTGTGTCAATGGGGGTTTATTGAATGATGATATTTTGATTAAAACAAAGTGATACCTGTGTCAATGGTGGTTTAATGAATGATGATACTTTGATTAAGACAAAGTGATACCTGGAAATTAAAACAAAGTGATACCTGTGTCAATGGTGGTTTATTGAATGATGATACTTTGATTAAAACAAAGTGATACCTGTGTCAATGGTGTTTTATTGAATGATGATATTTTGATTAAAGCAAAGTGACACCTGTGTCAATGGTGGTTTATTGAATGATGATACTTTGATTAAAACAAAGTGATACCTGGAAATTAAAACAAAGTGATACCTGTGTCAATGGTGGTTTATTGAATAATGATACTTTGATTAAAACAAAGTGATACCTAGAAATTAAAGCAAAGTGCTACCTGAAAAATATGTCAATACTGGTTTATTGAATGATGATATTTTGATTAAAACAAATGTGTCAATAGTGGTTTATTGAATGATGAAATTTTGATTAAAACAAAGTGATACCTGTGTAAATGGTGGTTTATTGAATGATGATATTTAGATTAAAACAAAGTGATACCTGTGTCAATGGTGGTTTATTGAATGATGATACTTTGATTAAAAGAAGGTGATACCTGTGTCAATGGTGGTTTATTGAATGATGATACTTTGATTAAAAGAAGGTGATACCTGTGTCAATGGTGGTTTATTGAATGATGATACGTTGAATAAAAGAAGGTGATACCTGTGTCAATGGTGGTTTATTGAATGATGATACGTTGATTAAAAGAAAGTGATACCTGTGTCAATGGTGGTTTATTGAATGATGATACTTTGATTAAAAGAAGGTGATACCTGTGTCAATGGTGGTTTATTGAATGATGATATTTTGATTAAAGCAAAGTGATACCTGTGTCAATAGTGGTTTATTGAATGATGATACTTTGATTAAAAGAAGGTGATACCTGTGCCAATGGTGGTTTATTGAATGATGATACTTTGATTAAAAGAAGGTGATACCTGTGTCAATGGTGGTTTATTGAATGATGATACGTTGATTAAAAGAAAGTGATACCTGTGTCAATGGTGGTTTATTGAATGATGAAACTTTGATTAAAACAAAATGATACCTGGAAATTAAAAGAAAGTGATACCTGTGTCAATGGTGGTTTATTGAATAATGATACTTTGATTAAAACAAAGTGATACCTGGAAATTAAAACAAAGTGCTACCTGAAAAATATGTCAATAGTGGTTTATTGAATGATGATATTTTGATTAAAACAAATGTGTCAATAGTGGTTTATTGAATGATGAAATTTTGATTAAAACAAAGTGATACCTGTGTAAATGGTGGTTTATTGAATGATGATATTTTGATTAAAACAAAGTGATACCTGTGTCAATGGTGGTTTATTGAATGATGATATTTTGATTAAAGCAAAGTGATACCTGTGTCAATAGTGGTTTATTGAATGATGATACTTTGATTAAAAGAAGGTGATACCTGTGTCAATGGTGGTTTATTGAATGATGATACTTTGATTAAAACAAAGTGATGCCTGTGTCAATGGTGGTTTATTGAATGATGATATTTTGATTAAATGAAGGTGATACCTGTGTCAATGGTGGTTTATTGAATGATGATATTTTGATTTAAACAAAGTGATACCTGTGTCAATGGTGATTTATTGCATGATGATATTTTGATTAAAACAAAGTGATTCCTGACAAATTTGTAAATAGTGGTTTATTGAATGATGATACTTTGATTAAAAGAAGGTGATACCTGTGTCAATGATGATTTATTGAATGATGATACTTTGATTAAAAGAAGGTGATACCTGTGTCAATGGTGGTTTATTGAATGATGATACGTTGAGTAAAAGAAAGTGATACCTGTGTCAATAGTGGTTTATTGAATGATGATACTTTGAATAAAACAAAGTGATACCTGTGTCAATGGTGGTTTACTGAATGATGATATTTTAATTAAAACAAAGTGATACCTGTGTCAATGGTGGTTTATTGAATGATGATATTTTGATTAAAACAAAGTGATACCTGTGTCAATGGTGGTTTATTGAATGATTTTTATTTTTATTAAAACAAAGTGATACCTGTGTCAATGGTGGTTTATTGAATGATGATACTTTGATTAAAACAAAGTGATACCTGGAAATTAATTGCTCTAAAAGGAGAAAATAATTAAAATAATGTTCTTTGTATAAAATCTTATTATTAGAAAATACATCAGTATGAAATGAACAATATTTGAGCAAATCCTCAGAGATATGAGAATTATAATCAATTTTATAGTTCATTTACCAGACAACATGTAGAGGAATCTGGTTTGTTTAATATTAAATCATACATATCAAAATGTAGGTAGTGCATGTATTGTTTTAGTTGGAAATAATTTTTTTTAATTAATATTATTTTTCTTAACGATTGTATTGTGATAAACTGTAACTGATGACTATGCTAATGTCCGTCTTTTTCATTATTGTTTTAATTCCGCAGACAGTAGGCATTGAGTCTATGTACAATAATAAATACCACACTGTAGGGAACAGTTCGAAAATTCATTAGCAAAATCGTCGAAAGACCCAAGATGATAATCCTAAAGCACAACTACACGACCACTCAATTCCATGCAGGCACCTCAATAAAAAGTGGCAGCTTTAATTGGCCAAAAACTCCTCTCTTACAGAAATGATTGGTTCATGCACCAGAACGCAATAATCTTGAAAATGATACATTGTATACTTAATCTTTGCAAAATAGAAGTAGAATAGTAGCACTATTAAAGACAGCCAATGACCTCATTATTTAAATATTTGATAGTATACTAGGCAATCGTAAGATATAATAGTGAAACAACAGTAAATTTTGAATTAATATATAATTGCTAATACCAAACATCGTCATACGCAACTGACTTTTCAAGATGGTGTTGATATCTTCCGGACAACGTTTGAAATATATTTAGAAAAAAACCTTGATTTAGTAGTTTAGTACCCACAATACGGTGTAGTTATGTGAAAATTCTTAGTGTAAACTGCAAGTTCGGGCGTAGTGTATGAGTTGTGTATATAAATTCCAGTATGCGGGAGATGTTGGTTTATAACCATCAACGCGTGAATGACAAAGTTGAAGTAGTCTCTTTGTCACAAGGTGTGGCAGAAAGTTACCAATTGGTGTTATATTTGAGGTCCAAAGTCAAGAAATGATGCAGAGGAAGCTGTTTCTGTTACTTCCTTTATCTCCAGTTAATTGGGGTTTATTAATGGAATTTATTCCACCAATATGTCTGCATCTATGCGGAAAACATTTACGCACATGTAGAATTAATCACTCGACGATCAATAATGCACCATACCATTGGTATTCCGGACAACTTTTGAATTGATGTAAGGAACATTCCTATAATGCGAATTTTAAATTAGGGATCACTGAGGGCAATAAAACCATGGAATATATTTCATTCTAATTAGAAACATGTACATTTATGATCAAATAGATATGAATATCTTGTGTAACAAATATAAAACCATAACTACACAAAACAAATTAAGATGATCAAATTTCTTTTTAGTTCCAATATCATCAGTTACACTTGTATCGATGCCAACAGATACAAATCCAGTAGAAGTTGTTTCAAGTAGAGATCAGACATGTGCACTTGTACAACAAACGCAGCACGGCCATCAAGTGGGATATTCTTTTATGAGACAAATTGGGATGTAAATTATAATTTGTTTAGTCCTTTAGAGTGGTGGTCTAAGCAAAACGTGGAGCTTGAATTTGTAAAAAAAATGAACTGTTACATATATCATGTGAGCCTCTGGTTTTGTCAGATTATATAATGATTTCGTGTATGATATGTATGCACCTGGTGTAATTCAAGATAAAATTTAATAAATATATCATAAGCTAAATCAAGTGGGTCAACTATTTATATCCATCTCAAAGCGAATGAGGAAGCAACGAGTTCGGCAGAAATATTAAGAATTGACCTTCCTTGTATAAATAGTCCTTTTCTGCTTGAAATGCAAAAGAGAGGACCGACTTAAACATTATAATAGAATGAAAAATGACCACATATTTATATGTGCGTGTTATTTTTCTTCTGAAATCGGTCCTTGGATCCCATTTTGTCAATGTCAGATTATGGGCGGGAAAAATGAATACAAGTTCGGCATGTGCATTTTCCTCTTATTTACAAAGTAGTTCGGCATATCTGTAGAAGGCTAGTTGTAATATTTACTTTGATACGATTGGATAATATATGAATCACCTGACAATGCTGCATTATTTGTTTAAGATAAGGGCGTTGTTGTATGACACAGAAAAATCAATTGAGCAAAATACGTGACTACGATAGACATAAATCAAGGGCATGTGTTGGTCTGTTTCTGAAAGTCACACGGAGCAACATCTTAACAATAATCATAAATAGAGATGAAATATTTGATTATGTCATTTTTGTCAGATCGATTTCTTTGGTACACGCTCTGGGAAATTGGGATCTCTATATCGACATGAATGCAAGTGGGGAGAATTAAGAGTACGATGTAATGTCAATGTTGTACTATGTAGTAGGTACAGTTATACAGTTTCCCTTCGCTTGCCACCAACATGTAGCATGTCGGTAATATTTGTCTGGTTCTAATGCTTCCAATCAGCCCCCATATCGAATAATGTATTTGAGTGATAATAGAAATAAGGGTAATAACAAAATTACCGAACTCCGAACAATCTTACAAAGGGAAATTCAAAACTCATAAGTATATAAACAGACAAAATCAGTCAACAACCGGAAAAGTGTGAAAACCGTAATGACCCTGACTTGGTACAGGCATTTCTAAAGAAATGGTGGGTGAATCAGATGTTAAATCGCCAAACCTCCCGCTTTCATTACGGCTCAAAGTTTCCGGCTGTCACTATAACAATAACTATCATGTTAATAACATCTTAACCTTTAGAATACATTGGTCGGTTGTATATTACACTCCAAATCTTTAACCGTCTGTTGTCTATCTTATTCATATATGTGTGTGTTATATTTCTAATCTATTGAAGTTGTTGTATTGCTATTTTGAAGAACGGCCTTGATCTAATGTTCTTTTAGAATTATAATGCTCATAGGATGTTGTATTTGCCATGGTTTGGTTTATGGTGTTTAACGACACATTCAACAATATTTCAGTTATATCGTGGCGGTCAGTGTTATTGGTGGGGGAAACTGGAGTACCCGGAGAAAACCACCGACCTGCCGCAAGTCACTGACAAACTTTATTACATAATATTGTATAGAGTACACCTCGCTATGAACGGGGTTCGATCTCACAACTTTAGTGGTGATACGCAATGATTGCACAGGTAGTTGTAAATCAAACTACCATCAGGGATGGGGTCAATTACATAGGAAATTAATTAATTAAATTACAATTACTTGGCCAAAGCCTTCAATTAAATTGCCATTACCATTACAGGGATTTTGAAATGTAATTAATTGAATTACAATTACTTTGCAAAAGTAATTAATTAAATTACAAATTACATTTTAAAACATCTTTAATGTGCATAGAACAAACATGAATGAACAGGTAAGCAATAGCAATATGATTCAGAATACACATATAGACAGTGAATACACTAATGCATTATACATTGAATGTTCATGCAGTTACAACAAAGTTACATCTTTTTACTGTTACACTTGATGTTCATCAAATTCAAGTCAAATTGTTAGTTAAAACTTTTATTATTACAATTCAATGACCATTTTTAAAGGGAGAAAGGTGGCACTCAGTTGTGCACAAGGAATTGTGCACAAGGAATTGTGCACATAAAGGTGATTTAAGACCTGGAGGAACCAAACCAGGTCTTGTTAATTATTCCTGACACAAGCTGTTATATTAATAAACAAAACATTAAAGGATTAGAAACCAGTAGTGCCTTAGGCCTTGCACTGTCAATTCTATAAACAAGTTTTAATCACTAATTTTCAATAAAACAATAAACATCTTAATTAATCTATATTTCATTTCTATCCATCAATCAGATAGCAGATAGGCCATCATCAGTCATTTCATTCATAAAATTTATCTATTTATTTTATTCATTACCAAGATGACTAAGAACATATAGATTTGCATTCTTATATTACTGTCAAACACAGAGAGATTATCTGCATTCAAAAAGGAAAAAACTTAATTTTGCCAAATATGCTTTCCCGAATAGCAGTAAAAACAGTTTAAATTTTATTCAATATCTTTGTTAATGTAATTGAATGTAATTGAAAAGTAATTGTAAATTACATACATTTTTGAGAAGTAATTAATTAAATTACCATTACAGGTATTGAATTGTGGACCAATTACACATTACTTTCAATTTCTTTACATTTTGTAGTTAATTAGTCAATTACCATTACACATTACAATTACCCCATCCCTGACTACCATAGGATCACGACGCATTGGCCAGTATGGGTATGCGATGCCCTATTGACCAAATTGGTATGATGGTTATTGGATGTTCTATTGCCCTCGATGGTAAATGGATGCTCTTATTCATCATGTTGGCATGTTGGTTATTGGATGTTATGTTGGCCATGATGGTTATTGAATGTCCTATTGACATTGATGGTTTTTGGATACTCTCTTAATAGTGGTTATTGGACGTTTTTGACAAGCATAAATAAAAAACCGGTTAAGAACAAAACTTTACGACAAAACAGCTGATTTAAATTTTCCCATTGGAACTTTGCATTTATATGTAACAACATTCCTGCTGCATTTGCATTTGGAATACACTTACTAAGCTGATGCGGTATGCCGGGGCTGATGGATCCTATCAGGGTAGACGGTTGTTGCTAACAAAGTGGCTACTGAACCACTTATTACTAGTGGTTATGAGTATGTCATCAATTTGAACGTGTTATGGTCGCATTCATGACTGGTTAAGCGTTACGTAATATGAGTGCCACACATGTCTTCGGATATGTCCTGTCCTCATTTCTTCTAGTGGTGCCGAAATTGATTACCATTGCCGAGTACCCGAGCTCACCCATGCCTCCTCATGCAATAGTTTTAAAGCAGTTGACTTCTCTAGTCTTTTAGATATCACCCCCTCTCGAAACTAAAAGACGGATTAAAGAATCGATCCAACTTTATTTCATAAAAAAGAATTACCAGCATAGATAGACATATCTTCTGGCAACAAGGGAAAACATTGTTTCAAGCAAAAAGCTATGTGAAGCTCACATCAAATTATTCGAGTGTTTGATCGACAACGTATTTGTTATGCTTGATGAACGTGTGCTACAATAGACAGTCGACACTCCTAAGGGTACCAGCTGTGCCCCTCCTCATGTATATTTCTTTATTTATTTGCATGAAGTAACTTCTCAATAGAAACGAAAACAGCTAGTCAGGTCCTTTAATTTCACGTTTCTGTATATAGATTATAGCATTTCACTAAATATTGCCAAGATGATTATGTTGATCCCATCTATCAAGTTGACCCGGACATAAAGGACACCACAGGTGCAACTAGGTCCGCTTCATACCTTTACCTACACCAAGAAATAGACAGTGAGCGCCGGTTTAGAACGTAACTTTCCGACAAAAGAGATGATTTCAATATTTCCATTGTGAACATTTTCCATTTAGATGTAGCATCATGCCACCAGCACTACATAAGGATTATACCTCTCTCAGTTGATACGATATTCAGAGCTTGCGGTTCCTGTTATGAATTTCGTTGATAGCGGGTTGCTACTTACGAGAAAGCTACTTAACGAAGGGTTTCTAGTGGTTAGGTTCAAGTCATCACTTCTAAATAAACGTTAGAGAATACAGAAGGGGCAACCAAAAATGGAAAATCCAGAGAAACTTGCAACATAGACGAAGAAAAACAAACAAAACACAATATCATCAGTTACACTTGTATCGATGCCAACAGATACAAATCCAGTAGAAGTTGTTTCAAGTAGAGATCAGACATGTGCACTTGTACAACAAACGCAGCACGGCCATCAAGTGGGATATTCTTTTATGAGACAAATTGGGATGTAAATTATAATTTGTTTAGTCCTTTAGAGTGGTGGTCTAAGCAAAACGTGGAGCTTGAATTTGTAAAAAAAATGAACTGTTACATATATCATGTGAGCCTCTGGTTTTGTCAGATTATATAATGATTTCGTGTATGATATGTATGCACCTGGTGTAATTCAAGATAAAATTTAATAAATATATCATAAGCTAAATCAAGTGGGTCAACTATTTATATCCATCTCAAAGCGAATGAGGAAGCAACGAGTTCGGCAGAAATATTAAGAATTGACCTTCCTTGTATAAATAGTCCTTTTCTGCTTGAAATGCAAAAGAGAGGACCGACTTAAACATTATAATAGAATGAAAAATGACCACATATTTATATGTGCGTGTTATTTTTCTTCTGAAATCGGTCCTTGGATCCCATTTTGTCAATGTCAGATTATGGGCGGGAAAAATGAATACAAGTTCGGCATGTGCATTTTCCTCTTATTTACAAAGTAGTTCGGCATATCTGTAGAAGGCTAGTTGTAATATTTACTTTGATACGATTGGATAATATATGAATCACCTGACAATGCTGCATTATTTGTTTAAGATAAGGGCGTTGTTGTATGACACAGAAAAATCAATTGAGCAAAATACGTGACTACGATAGACATAAATCAAGGGCATGTGTTGGTCTGTTTCTGAAAGTCACACGGAGCAACATCTTAACAATAATCATAAATAGAGATGAAATATTTGATTATGTCATTTTTGTCAGATCGATTTCTTTGGTACACGCTCTGGGAAATTGGGATCTCTATATCGACATGAATGCAAGTGGGGAGAATTAAGAGTACGATGTAATGTCAATGTTGTACTATGTAGTAGGTACAGTTATACAGTTTCCCTTCGCTTGCCACCAACATGTAGCATGTCGGTAATATTTGTCTGGTTCTAATGCTTCCAATCAGCCCCCATATCGAATAATGTATTTGAGTGATAATAGAAATAAGGGTAATAACAAAATTACCGAACTCCGAACAATCTTACAAAGGGAAATTCAAAACTCATAAGTATATAAACAGACAAAATCAGTCAACAACCGGAAAAGTGTGAAAACCGTAATGACCCTGACTTGGTACAGGCATTTCTAAAGAAATGGTGGGTGAATCAGATGTTAAATCGCCAAACCTCCCGCTTTCATTACGGCTCAAAGTTTCCGGCTGTCACTATAACAATAACTATCATGTTAATAACATCTTAACCTTTAGAATACATTGGTCGGTTGTATATTACACTCCAAATCTTTAACCGTCTGTTGTCTATCTTATTCATATATGTGTGTGTTATATTTCTAATCTATTGAAGTTGTTGTATTGCTATTTTGAAGAACGGCCTTGATCTAATGTTCTTTTAGAATTATAATGCTCATAGGATGTTGTATTTGCCATGGTTTGGTTTATGGTGTTTAACGACACATTCAACAATATTTCAGTTATATCGTGGCGGTCAGTGTTATTGGTGGGGGAAACTGGAGTACCCGGAGAAAACCACCGACCTGCCGCAAGTCACTGACAAACTTTATTACATAATATTGTATAGAGTACACCTCGCTATGAACGGGGTTCGATCTCACAACTTTAGTGGTGATACGCAATGATTGCACAGGTAGTTGTAAATCAAACTACCATCAGGGATGGGGTCAATTACATAGGAAATTAATTAATTAAATTACAATTACTTGGCCAAAGCCTTCAATTAAATTGCCATTACCATTACAGGGATTTTGAAATGTAATTAATTGAATTACAATTACTTTGCAAAAGTAATTAATTAAATTACAAATTACATTTTAAAACATCTTTAATGTGCATAGAACAAACATGAATGAACAGGTAAGCAATAGCAATATGATTCAGAATACACATATAGACAGTGAATACACTAATGCATTATACATTGAATGTTCATGCAGTTACAACAAAGTTACATCTTTTTACTGTTACACTTGATGTTCATCAAATTCAAGTCAAATTGTTAGTTAAAACTTTTATTATTACAATTCAATGACCATTTTTAAAGGGAGAAAGGTGGCACTCAGTTGTGCACAAGGAATTGTGCACAAGGAATTGTGCACATAAAGGTGATTTAAGACCTGGAGGAACCAAACCAGGTCTTGTTAATTATTCCTGACACAAGCTGTTATATTAATAAACAAAACATTAAAGGATTAGAAACCAGTAGTGCCTTAGGCCTTGCACTGTCAATTCTATAAACAAGTTTTAATCACTAATTTTCAATAAAACAATAAACATCTTAATTAATCTATATTTCATTTCTATCCATCAATCAGATAGCAGATAGGCCATCATCAGTCATTTCATTCATAAAATTTATCTATTTATTTTATTCATTACCAAGATGACTAAGAACATATAGATTTGCATTCTTATATTACTGTCAAACACAGAGAGATTATCTGCATTCAAAAAGGAAAAAACTTAATTTTGCCAAATATGCTTTCCCGAATAGCAGTAAAAACAGTTTAAATTTTATTCAATATCTTTGTTAATGTAATTGAATGTAATTGAAAAGTAATTGTAAATTACATACATTTTTGAGAAGTAATTAATTAAATTACCATTACAGGTATTGAATTGTGGACCAATTACACATTACTTTCAATTTCTTTACATTTTGTAGTTAATTAGTCAATTACCATTACACATTACAATTACCCCATCCCTGACTACCATAGGATCACGACGCATTGGCCAGTATGGGTATGCGATGCCCTATTGACCAAATTGGTATGATGGTTATTGGATGTTCTATTGCCCTCGATGGTAAATGGATGCTCTTATTCATCATGTTGGCATGTTGGTTATTGGATGTTATGTTGGCCATGATGGTTATTGAATGTCCTATTGACATTGATGGTTTTTGGATACTCTCTTAATAGTGGTTATTGGACGTTTTTGACAAGCATAAATAAAAAACCGGTTAAGAACAAAACTTTACGACAAAACAGCTGATTTAAATTTTCCCATTGGAACTTTGCATTTATATGTAACAACATTCCTGCTGCATTTGCATTTGGAATACACTTACTAAGCTGATGCGGTATGCCGGGGCTGATGGATCCTATCAGGGTAGACGGTTGTTGCTAACAAAGTGGCTACTGAACCACTTATTACTAGTGGTTATGAGTATGTCATCAATTTGAACGTGTTATGGTCGCATTCATGACTGGTTAAGCGTTACGTAATATGAGTGCCACACATGTCTTCGGATATGTCCTGTCCTCATTTCTTCTAGTGGTGCCGAAATTGATTACCATTGCCGAGTACCCGAGCTCACCCATGCCTCCTCATGCAATAGTTTTAAAGCAGTTGACTTCTCTAGTCTTTTAGATATCACCCCCTCTCGAAACTAAAAGACGGATTAAAGAATCGATCCAACTTTATTTCATAAAAAAGAATTACCAGCATAGATAGACATATCTTCTGGCAACAAGGGAAAACATTGTTTCAAGCAAAAAGCTATGTGAAGCTCACATCAAATTATTCGAGTGTTTGATCGACAACGTATTTGTTATGCTTGATGAACGTGTGCTACAATAGACAGTCGACACTCCTAAGGGTACCAGCTGTGCCCCTCCTCATGTATATTTCTTTATTTATTTGCATGAAGTAACTTCTCAATAGAAACGAAAACAGCTAGTCAGGTCCTTTAATTTCACGTTTCTGTATATAGATTATAGCATTTCACTAAATATTGCCAAGATGATTATGTTGATCCCATCTATCAAGTTGACCCGGACATAAAGGACACCACAGGTGCAACTAGGTCCGCTTCATACCTTTACCTACACCAAGAAATAGACAGTGAGCGCCGGTTTAGAACGTAACTTTCCGACAAAAGAGATGATTTCAATATTTCCATTGTGAACATTTTCCATTTAGATGTAGCATCATGCCACCAGCACTACATAAGGATTATACCTCTCTCAGTTGATACGATATTCAGAGCTTGCGGTTCCTGTTATGAATTTCGTTGATAGCGGGTTGCTACTTACGAGAAAGCTACTTAACGAAGGGTTTCTAGTGGTTAGGTTCAAGTCATCACTTCTAAATAAACGTTAGAGAATACAGAAGGGGCAACCAAAAATGGAAAATCCAGAGAAACTTGCAACATAGACGAAGAAAAACAAACAAAACACAATACAATATGTGTTGGACACAACTATGCGCAAGCAAACACAAATAACCTAAATCATGACACTTAGTTAACCGTTACGGAATATCTGTGTTACACATCTCCACGGACATGTCCTGTCCTCCTTTCCCCTAGTGGTGACGAAATTACTACCATTCCGGAATACCCGAGCTCAGCCAGGTCTCCTCATGCAATGGCATTAAAGCAGTTGACCTCTATTTTATTTACGAAACTAAAAGACGGATTAAGGAATCGGTTCAACTTTATTTCATATAAAAGAATGACCAGCATAGATAGACATTTCTTGTAGCAACAAGGGAAAACTCTGTTTCTAGCAAAAAGCTATGTGAAGCTCACATCAACATATTCGAGTGTTTGATCGACAACGTATTTGTTATGCTTGATGAACGTGTGTTTCACTAGACAGTCGACACTCCTAAAGGTACCAACTGTGCTCCTCTTTATACAGACTTCTTCATTTATTTGCATGGAGTGGACATCGATGCAGGAACTTCTCAAAAGAAACGAAAATAGCTGGTCAGGTCCTTTAATTTCACGATTCTCTAAATAGATTATATCTTTTCACTAAATATTGCAAGCTGACAGACAACACAATGGCAAAAAAAGGGACAAACAACGATCTACAAAGCATATACATAAAACTAAGGATCGAGTAACATTAATCCCACTAAAACGGGAGGTGAACTCAGGTGCTCCGAATGGTAAGCTGTTCCTGCTCCACTAGTGGCATCCGTCGTGTTAATCTAGTTATAAACCCGGTGATAAGTCATGAATAGTTTTTAGTGGGGTTTGTGTTGCTCAATCTCTGATCTTCTGCGTAGGGTTTACGGATTATTGTCCCTTTTCGCTTCGATAATGTATTGCTTGCCCTTTATCCATTTACATCTCTTGCTTACCACTTTGGTGTCTTCAAAAGTATCTGTAGTGGTGTTTGTGTTGCTTGATCTTTGGTCTTCTCTGTATGGTTATTTCGACCATTATTTGTATTTTTGTTCTTTGACTTTTAGCCATTATAGTGTCTGTCCTTCGATTAGCAGCTTTAATATATTCGGTATGTTCAGAGTATTTTTATATGATGTCACACGATCTTCTAATGGTCATGGTGTAAACTGCATATACTATTGGCAATGATGGTCAAGTTTTAATTAAATTTCCTTTTTCTCTAGAGAAGTTGAATACCATATTCAAAGCAATACAAACAGTACAACTATTGTACTAAACAACACTATAATGCATCCAAACGAACTAACAGGTATTGGGATGCGAGGTATCAGAGATAATCAAAAGTGGTGGGTTCTGTCGGATAAACATAGTCCCATCCATGCATAACGTTTGCTACAAAGTAATCAGGTTAACGATATATAAATGATGATCATAGTGCAGTGTCCTATATGGAGCAGGACAAACTTTAGAGGGTTGCTGTTAACAAGGAAGCTACTGAACCAAGGGTTCCTCTTTGTTAAGTTGAAGTCATCACTTCGAAAGTTTTACGGTCGCCACCATGACTTGGTTGACCGCTATGGAATATCTGCGTCACAAATGACCACGGATATGTTCCACTTGTCATAAACACTTTTTCCGATCCTTTCCTCGTTCATGACTTATTACCGGGTTTGTAACTAGATTAACACGACGGGTGCCACTAGCGGAGCAGGAACTGCCTACTCTTCCGGGGCACCTTAGTTCACCACCGGTGTTTAGTGGGGTTCGTGTTACTCGATCTTTAGTTTTATATGTATGTTTTGTAGATCATTGTTTGTCCTTTTGTACTTTTTCTTTTGGCCATTCTTCGATATACGGATTCTGATTACTCTTTTGGTATCTTAAGAATCTTCTTATCAAAATCTTACCCGATAGTTCTTTAGAGTTTTCATGTTATTCTATTTTCTGTCGTACAGTATGTGACACTGACGTTATTTTGTTTCTACTGTTCCAGCTGATTTGCAAAATATCTTAATAGGAACAGCCACCCGACGAAATGATCAAGAATGGACTAATTTTAAGCTTCATGAACCATGCGAACCACATGGTCTCTCTTCCGGTGTTTGTGTGTGCTGTAGTATTGACCCTTCGTCTGTTCGTTTATCGCTCTTTGTTTTTATCTGTTAGAATTTTATTTGTTTATGCTGTCCACACTCGTGGTCCGAAACAATTCAACACAACACATATTACATACACGGTATAAACTGTAGATCAAGAAGGTAAGCATATAATAATAATTGAAATTATAGCTTTTATTAATTTATATAGAGTTAATATAAATTAACTTATCCATATTTTCCATGGCGTAGGTGCTGGAGGTAAAGGGGCATATACCCCACTTCCAAAAGCGTGAAAAGAGGGGGTGCAGAACTATGATTTTACTCCTTCCCCTTTTTTGGAAAACACTTAGAAAAAGCTGAATGTTTAGCATGGAAATCATCATTAAAGCAAAAGACAAAATGGCATGTTTGAAGCCAAATGACATTTTTTTCTTTATTTTTTGTCACTTTTGAAAGATTGACCCCACTTTCTGTCTTCTCTCAAGGCTTGTCCTTCACTTTCCGTCCTATCTTTGGGCCTACCCCCACCACTTTCCAGTCCACTTACAATGATTTGCAACCCCCCAACTTTCCACTTACTGAGGTTGCACCCCCTTGCACTTTCAGGTCCTCTCAGAAAGATTGTCCTTCACTTTACCACCCACTCGTACGCCTCTGCTTTAATAAGATTGTGAGGCGAAACATTCATTTCAGCGTCATTTCCCACTCACTCTGTAACAGAACAGTTATACTATTCGCAGTTATCTGCATATCACATTCTTAGTAATATGATGTTTATATATTAAGATATTTATAAATTAAGATATAATAGATAACAACAAAGACTTCCTGGTTGATTATTTGTGGAATCTGTGTTGTATTTAATATGGTCACATAAACACTGTATATCATTACCATATACAAAATGGCAAATTATATTTACCAGTCAATGTAACATATATCAATGACTACACATTTTCTACACGGCTTCTATACAATTTAAACGCTTTTATATTCTTATAATAGTAACGGACACCAACAATCAGTATACCTGACACATCAACCATAGTCTGAATTGCATGTGTGGATGTTATTGATAGGTTTCTATGTAACCAGGGGTTTTTGTATTTATTGTAAACAACAAAATTACCGATTTAAAACCAAGACAGCTATCAATAAATGTAGTTTGTAATACTTAATTATAAATGTTGTGTAGTATTTTAATGGTTATTAAACAGAAATATTGTCAACTGAAATTTGTTGGTCGATGAAGCCCTTAAAACTATTTATATACATTGACTGATGTTTAACGGTACATGAACAGTTATGTAGCTATGATCACGACGAGAACAAACAGACAAATAATAAAATATAGAGGTAAATGGTTGCACTGAAAAAAAGAGGGGGTGCGTTTAGAATGATATAACAAAAAGAGGGAATGAAAGAATGAGTCATCAAGGACAACACATAGGACAAGTTTGAAGATACTAAAGGTATAACCAAAACCCGTAATTTGATATCAAATGGACGACATTATATAGCATGACCGTATCTACGTGGAGAAACATATCTACCTAATGGGCTATCGTTTCAGAGAGCTAGCACTGTAAAAACCCAAGTAAGCGTATTAACCACGTACATCATCTCAATGAAATGGAACTTCTTCTCGCTTTAAAATATGTGAAAATATGCACACTTGGCATTGACAACAATCACTCAACTTTATCTAACTTTTGTAACCTTTCTTAGGTACTATCAATTTATATATATTATAAATAATGTTATTTCATCACTATTTAAATGTTATCGTTGTACCTATATTACATATTGAATGTTTTTGAATAAAGATATACATAATCACAAACAAAACTTCCTGAATTATTTTGTAGGGTTTTTCCCTGTGAAGTTACCCATTGTCATGGTCGTTGTAATGTTAGATCGCAGAATATATAATTAACTGTATGAATAATGGAGAATAAGGTTTAAGATAACCCTATCTTGTAATCAGTACATAATATATTTCGTTTTACAATATTGTTTTTGTAGAGGCACAGGACACAATGCAGATTACAAATGGACATGCCAACCAGAAACGGTCATGCTATATAATGTCGTCCATTTGATATCAAATTACAATGCTGGGTAACATTTTGCAATATGCATGCCAAATATAAATCACGAAATATGATCAAAATGAAGTTAAAATATGCAGAATTTCTTATTGTGTAGACGAATATTCGATTTTGAAGCCAAATCATTTGTGTGGAATATTGGTACATATTGTATGCTCTACTAGCTAACTATGGTTAAAATCAATCAATGACTTCTCAAATTAAAAATAAATGATATTATATTTTGAATGTTTATAGGTTAATTCGTTCTGAAGTTAGGGAAACACTAAGAACCATTCATGAACTAATTAAATTAACAATGCTATCATACAAGTATTTATTACAAGTTGTCCTGTTGTTAAAGTCCCATGTTTGTTTTGCAACAAATGACATAAAAACTATTTAGTCATATCAGTTTGTATTTATGATTATCGTATTTAAACAATAAAGTGTGGGTTGTTGATATGCAATAAAACAATGCATTTTGATCGTTTATGACAATGAAGTCGTTTTTTCTCAATATATTAAGAAATAGACAAAACTTCGGCATTTTGATGAAAAAAAAATACCTTCAATAAAATCGTGTTTCGGATAAAATAAATATAAAGTAAAACAATTTACAAGATTATCATAAGTGACCAACATTTAATTTAGCATATGCTGTCTTATAAATTCTCAATGTTTACAACATGTACTTAAATGAAAACGAGTTTGGCGTATATAAATGTTGGTATTCGTTTCAGGAAGTTCGGAATACATTACAGCTATTTTTACTACCCAGCAACATAAAGTCATACAAAGTGTTCATTTCATGGTCTAGTTTATGGACGGATGTATTTTATCTTTATCACATAGTCATTATACAATTTGTAGTGTTTTATATCAATATAACACTCAAAATCAATGTATTTTTACCACACAGATAAAATCGTTCTTGCTTTACAATATGATTTGTATACGGATCAATATAACAAAAATCAAACAGGATGGCTAATCACACTATATAAAATGGGGCCTGGACAGGCTATGATGCTTTATACCAGTTCTCTCTATTTTACATTAATTTGTTTCATCGAAGTCCAGAGTAAATTATAAAGCGACCTCTCTTATGTCCCTCATATTGGAACCATTCTCTTAGAAAAGATTTCGTTCTCATTTCCTATTTTGACTGTATGTGTGTAACATTCTATTTTATCATAGAACAAACCTGCATTCAACAAATAATCGCTATGCAATGGTGGCAAGTTGTGTACCGGAGAGAACCATATGCATTTAGTAAGTAGCTGACAAACTTTATTATCATACAAGGATGTACCTAATACACAAGTAGCAGAATTAAACACCAAATAGTGATGATATGGACATGCAGCTCATTTTTATTAGTTTTTGTGTTGTCCTATTATAAATCTGTCTTTGCTTTCTGAGTTCCGTGTTGTGATGTTTGGTACGATTTCAGCATACAAAACGATGTTCGGTTCGTCTTTACCTCCAGTTGTTTGTTTGTTTACCTCCATGTCTTATTTGCGTCAATTGTGTTCGTTTGAGCAAAGTGGTGTCCAACACATATTGTGTTGTGCGTTTTGCTTTGTTCTTCTTCGCCTTGTGCATCCTATGTTGCTAGTTTCCCTGGATTGTCCATTTGTGATTGCCCTTCGTTATTCTTTAACGTTTATTTAGGTAAATGTAAATACGACCATGATACATGACTTATCTCTGCTATCTCTTTCTATCTTGTTGAGACTAAAGTTTGTAATGTATTAATACTTTGTTATTATAGTTATCAGAAGCTTTTACAATGTTGTGTTTTAAAGGGGTATATCTTGTTTATAGTTTGTTTAAATCAACCAATACAATCTTAATAGTCATATAAGAAATATGTAGAGAGTTCCATGTCCTCAGTGACAAATATTGTTGGAAAGATATATTACCTGTTGTGCTATATGATGCCCTATCAAAAATACTTATGATATCTTAGTTGTTAATTAAGTAGTCATTTAACGCCCATGGTCGTTTCCCAGAAATCTAGTTGTTGAAAACACGACATAATCAGACTTGGTTACTAGCGTAGCTTGGTACACCAATATGAAAAAACTCAAATCAATGAGATCATATTTAAGCCTTTAAAACTAGTTTAACCCCGCCACTCTTTATTGCAGTGCATACACCAAGTGAAAGTGAGCGTTCATGTATATGAGTGTTAAAGGTACCGATTGTGCCTCTTTCTACGATTTTGATATTGTATTTTGGAAATCTTCCGACAGTGTGGTATTTTTTGTTTTTCATTTTATTTGTTAAACAGATTCAATTATTTTTGTAAATTCTAAGCAAACATAGATATATTTTAAATCATGTTTATTATAGAAAAAAATATGACACATGCAGGCACACACACACTAAATAATGATGTAAACATAAATATGGCTTTATCACAAAAATAAAATAAAGTTACAAAAAAACAATGTAAGATTCTACAATGCGAATGAATTTATCCTAATTCTGTTAGCTTAAATGAAAAAAAAATCTATCACTAACAAACGATATATAAACGCTGCATTTATAATTAAATAAAACAAATAAAATGAATTAAAAAAGAGACTAGATCTCAGATCTTGGACGCCATCATTTGAATATGGCTAATATCACATTTAAGCTAGAAGCTTGTAAAAATAAATAATAATCACATCGTTATTTAGGATATATTCCAACATGCTTAGATTGTAATATTTGGTTTTCATCCTGAGGAAAATAGCAACTAACTCGGACCATGAAAGTTCATTATAAACAATGTATCTTTGATTACATCGTTTTGATTTAGATAACACTAACCTTATGGTAAATCAGGTATATGACATCGTATTTTGCTTAATATTACCAAGGCACTGTTTTTCAAAGAGAATGTGATTTTCTAGTTATAGATACAGCGTAGTAATCTATTAGTTTAAACAATTATTTTTTGTGCAAACAGAATAAGACACAAGTTACACAAACTGATGATTTGAGCCATGTTAATATATTAGTATATAAAACCCTCTCACGAATCAAATATCTGAAACAATAATATATCTTGGCTGGTAATATTTGTTAATATTTCCATGAAAGGAGTAGGTATGATAAGGGCAGAAATTGGCCTCACAAATAGACAAATTATAAATGTTCCTTGATTTTATAAGACCTTTACCCCAACTACTATTTTGGTAACAATTTTCCATATTTGCACGTGCGATGACGTCACACTAGTCTATCGTTTCGTGAAAATATATGAAATCTAACAAGAAATGTGTATTTAATGTCAATTTTCAGTATAACCACAAGCAGGTACCAACGGCATATTATAGTATGATGTTTAATATACATAAACACATATCTCATTTAATTTTTGTGTTGGTACCCGAGTGTGGAGAGTATGAAATCTGCAATCAAAAAATAATTTTAAGGTCGATTTCTCGTCAGCGGCCATTTTTTATTGACCGTTTTCATCCGTAATAGACAGAAATAGAAATCGGCCTTTTAATCTCATCCAAAATAAAGTTGGTTATCGTAGTTATTTTGCTACTTGAACAATTTTTACGAAACAGTTTTGACGTTATTTAAATAGAAAAAAAACGGCTAAATTTTGGAGGTGATTTACTGCTGACCTGATTGTGCATCGAGTCCGACGTGTTTTTTTATAACCCTCAGTGGAATTTCATGTGTTACTATACAAATCCCCACAATTCACAAAAAGTACAGAAAACAAAACAAGCAACCAAAAAGAAAATTAGTACGTCAGATTATCTTAGAAATGAATTCATTGGACATGTAAACACATCGGAACTTTCTATTTCCAGTAGTCTCTTTACTTTTTATTATTTTTTTTTCTTTAACAAATATATTTTATTTAGCTCTTTCGCAAAGTGAATTCTCGATGAATAATTGTATTAACGTAAATTTGATTTATATATAGCTTAATATTAACGTTGCGTTGGCGTAATGGTTTAGCACACATGACTGCCGATAACAACATCGTGAGATCAATATTTTATTCTTATTTATTTCAATAAAGTATGGAAAAACAAAAAATATATTTGATAATTTATAATTCATCTAATACAGTATATATAGCGATATAACGTGCATGCTTTAACATAGTACACGGATGTCAGGTTTGATTTACATATTCGGTGCTTTGTTTATAATGGTCCTTTTGTTATCCTTACTAAGAATTTCATTGATATAGTCTATCGTTTATGAGTCAGTGCTAAATGTGTAGTATTACTTGGAATTTTAGTGGTATGATTTTACTTTAATGGGCCATGACCGATAATACAGTATTACCAAAGCATTCTATTTATATAATCTATCACGTTTTACTTTTCTCAACAAAATATTTGAAGATACCGTAAACATAAATTACCGTCTTCCAATCAAAGTATACTACCGTATTTGTACTCTTAAACATATCAGAATCGAAATAAATCATGGAAGCCAGAATGTGCTTTTAGTTTTAACATGGATTGGCGGATATTAGTAAATTTCATCACTCGCTTCTGGCTCGGGATAAAATACTATTATCTGATGTTCTCGTGGCAAGTAGAATTTTGATTGGCTATAAAAGTATTTTTAAAACTTCAGGGAAGCCGTGCGGTGACAGAAAATCAATAATCGCTCTCACCTATGTGCTGTCCATTTACATTGTGCACAGCAGACGACACACATTTCACAAGATGACAGAAAATCAATAATCGCTCTCTGTGATCTTTGTCCAAAGATACACGTATTTATGTTTTTCCTATAATAAGGACATACTTATTAATGTTGGAACATTCAGATAAAAATGTTATCAGTCTCTAGATGTTATATATCCCGTTTTAAATGTACTAATAATCCACGGTATCTATATAGGGTCGACACATGCAATTTGATGTTAACATAAGATTGTATGAATATTGACACGAACAAGTTAAAATAAGGAAAAAGAGATGGAATAATAAAGAAATTGTATTGAAAATAAATTTGTAAACAGAAAATTAAAAAAGGGGGGTGGTAAGTCCGTTCCACAAGCGCCTGTGAAACGGAGTAGAAAAATGTAAGAATCTAGTATTTATGAATATTATTGTCCTTGACATATATGTACTCAACTGTTCAAAGCTGTATAGTACTGTATTATGAATGTTCTATTTATTGTTTGAATTGATAAATATTTAAATGATTTTGCATAAATTGATATACAATTTATTATCACATCTATTAGAAAAAGGATGACACTTAAGATAGTGTATTATTTCCTTGAAGAATAACTGCACTAGGTATTATTTTCCAGGATAAATTATACTAGTGTATTATTTCCAAATAACAATTCATTTTGAAATAATCACTTCAATATTTGTTATCCCCCCAAAAGGCCCATGCCCCAATTTTTTTTATAGTCCCCCTAAAAAAATCCCTTTTAAGAGTGTTTTGGATACACAATTAAGCAAAAGATAATTTACACTAAGCATGGAAAAAATAACCTAGTGCAATAATTCCTCTGACAATTATACACTAGTGTAACTTGTCCTCTGGAAAGAATACACTGGTGGAAAGAACACATTGTTACAATAACACCATCTTTCATAGAAAACCCCACTCTTCAACAAAGTTAACTCTGTTACCAGAGCTAACTTTTGCCAGAGTATATGACTTTATGATTAGGTTTTAGTCGTGAGAGAGTGTCAGCACCACTTCAAAGCTCTGGACAGGGCAGTGAAGCACTACAGTACAGTGCAGATGTGGAAATACATGGATTTGTCCAGGTATTTAACCAAATTATTACCATTTTAAGCACTCCTACATGTTTAAACTAGGAGTAAGATATCTGACCAACCATTTAATTTAATGACAGTTGCATTACATGTTTTTTTAAACTTTCTGAGAAAAATATTATTATGAAAGCATTTTTATTAAATAGTGAAAAGAATCCAAACACAGTCAGCAAAATAAATATTGACCTCAGGGTTACAGCCTTAGTCCCTTCTTCAATTAATATGGTTGGTGCATTTATAATATTTATGTTCATTGGGATAATGGTTGAAAATTCATCATTTCTCAAACATTACAAAAACAGGACATACATTCAATACAAAAGATTTTCAAAGTTTTGTCATAACTGGCTAATTTTAAATTTTTACTGTTACCCTTTTATGATTTTTTTTTCCAGATTGAAGAATCCATTACTTATTTAAAAGCAAGCTACCAAGCTTCACGAAGAAGCGCACTTATGATGTATATGTGTGCAATTCAAAGTCAGATGACAGGGACTCGCAAATAGTATATGGATACTGGCAGTGTCCTATAGGGTAAATATATGATGTACTTCCTTTGTGTAAAGTTTAAACAAAATACATTAAGCAGTTAATTAGGAGCTGCATGACATGGTCTTTTGCATCTAATAAGAATAACAAAAATTAAGCTCCAATTTCCCTGGGATTTCTCAGAACTGATTGATATGACATTATGCACATGAACATATTATGTACTTTCTTTGTGTAACGTTTCATCAAAATACATCAAGCGGTTTACGGTTTAGGAGGAGTTTTTTTGTAGGTGTGGGGTTATAAAAATGCTGAGATGTCACATATCAATGACCTTCTATTTTAATATTGTAATAATTAAGTAATTCTTTGATAATCCAATAACCGTAAACTTGGAATTAATCATTATGAATTTATAATCAAATTGTTTGCCTCAAATATGATCAGAATGCCCTGGTAATAATTTAATGGAAAAAAAACCCTTACAGAGTCTAAATGATACTGATAAACGGTTTATGAATATTGGTCCAAATTATTTAAGTTGCATATCTAGCCAACAGCAAACTTCTTAGTCCTAACATACATTAATCATTTTTTCCCTGAAACATCTGAAATGAATTTGAATTTCCCTGACTGCTGATCAGTATTCATAAAATATGTACATGCACATATACTTTATAAGTGATTCAACTCTGAAACTTTTGTAAATTATTATAGGGCAACAAAAATTAAACTAATATTCATTAACAAGAAATATTTATTGCAAAAACAAAACATTTAATGTGGAACAGTGAGTTTCCTCCCAATAAGTGGGTTTTTGAAAAGTCGCCCAATATACATTTATTACCATCATTGATACAATTACATCCTCATTTTTGGTGTAAATATTATTACGCAAAGACACTATTTTTTTTGTCTTTTTTGTATGTGGAAATTTTGCTGTATCTAGTGGACAAAGTTTTGGATAATAGGTAAATACTCATTAAAGGCAGTTTCAGATCCAATTGAACAAAACTGTCATGATATATCGAAACTGAAGAAGTTGAAAAGTCCAACTTTTCTAACATGAAATCAGCAAAGAAAAGTCATGGTTTAAAGACAGTATTTTACTTGGTATTAGTAGTCAATATTTGATGATTTATAAAGATTTGTTCACACAAAATATCAACCATTTAATTTTTACTGTTTTCTTGTGCTAAAATGATTTTGGTTTTTATTTTTTAGGAATTAGAAATACCACAATGTGCTAAAATATTAGGCAATGAATTTGTGATCAAATATTTCAGCCAAAGAACAATATATGTGCTTTTCAAAATAAGGCAGCAAACTTTCAAAAGGAAAACCAAGTCCTAGTATTAAAAGAACTTATTGGAAGTTTGGGTTCTAATAAAACAGATCATGCAATTATTACAGTATCAAAAGCAGCCCCTGTCATTCAGGATATAGTTAACAATGTTGACTAAATGGTCAATGTAGAGAGCAAGCAGTCAAGCCATAAGAAACAGTTGTTAAAGAAGATGTCATGATTATTTTAAGAGAAGTCATTAAATTAAACCCTTGGGCTAAACATGATGGCAGTGCATATTTAAATTTTGAAGGAATCAGTAAAACCCCTTTAACTTTTGACAAGAATAAATTTGAATGTGTTGTTCTACTAAATGTGTAGCGATGTAAACGACGCCAATTATAATGAGGAAAATAGATAGAAATCAGTTGAACCATTCTTTGTAAAGAAATACTCTGCTATAAGTTTCATTAGACAGTGAACTCAAAACTATGACTGTATGATAAAATGTAAAATATGTCATTGTTAATGCTACTTTATTACACAATGAAATAACTGAACAACAAAATTAAGAGGATACCAAATTAATTACATGTACCTTTACAAAACGAGCAACATCTTCTCTTATTTCTATTGTACAATATATCACTTAATCCAAAATAGTTTAATAATTTCTTACAGAAACATGTCATCATCATATTTTTGAATATTTGAGGTTTTTTTAATAAACTTTTATAAAAATATGTTGACTGTCTGAGTTGGACCATACAATGTCTGGGTTGTTATAGTTTAATACATTTTCCAGATATATAGTAGCTGTGGCTGTCAATACCAAATAAACAGAGATCTCAAAAATACATGTTAATTAACCAACTTTCCTGAAATCAGGTCTAAGCTCATCATCTCTCCTAAGGTGTGACATTATCAACCCCTGATTGATTATCCCTCCAACTAATTACTATTATAGGTTAACATATTGATTGATTGCATGTATTTTGGTGTTTAACAGCACTTTCAACAATATTTCAGCAATATCATGGTGACCAGTTTTAGTGGTGGAAGAAGCCGGAGTATCCAGAGAGAACCACCGACTATGGGCAAACAACTGGTAAACTTTATCCACTTGCGGCTGCGAGTCGAGGGCACGAACCCACGCTGTATTGGTCTTAGGCTTGTACATTTTTGTTTGTATGAGTTGTTAGGTAATCCAACTACCTACCTCATTGAGCCACCCAGGTCCTTTAACATATAGAGGCATTGCAACTATTAAACATGAACATATACACATTAATTTTGGTTGTGTGTCATATTCCCACAAAATAGTACCACATATACCAACAAATTATTTTTATAGTTTCCTTAGCATCTGATATCCACAGCGAGGAATCGAACCTCGGTCTTCTGTCATGTAGACAGACGTAATAGCCTCTATACTACTGAGGATGGTTTCAGATGTATGTCAGGTACAACATTTAAAATTAGAACTTGCAGACGGATATAGGTCCTTATATTACAATAATTCATACCATTTTGACATCATATGCACCTCATCTATCAAGTCTTGACATAACTGGTTTTTTTACCAACCTGAAATACCAGTTACTAAAAATGTTGTCTTAGCACCTCTAACATCATCCTTAGGTGGCACCAACCGCAAGTTTTACTTACATGCCGAAAAACATAGCTAGCTCCTCCTTCTTTCCTGTTTTCGCCAGATCTCTCATCGTCAAGTACTGTCTCAAATTCTCAACTTTCTAACATTTAAACTCTTCAGTAGTCAGTGTAGATTTGCTCACAAGGATTCATGTGTAAATAGTTGTATAAAACTTCGAAAAGGTTAAAAATGAAGTGAGAGTCGAAATTCAGCGTTTCGCCATGAAATAATCCAAACAGTAAGGCCGAGTACCACCTGGATTTAACTCCGATTGGACTTTGGACTAAGACTGCTTGCAACAAAGAATAGGTTAATGTGAATTTGGTCTATTAATTGTATCTTTATATTAAAAGAAATTAAACTAAAAACCTTTAGTGTAGTAGTCATGGATAAATAGGGTTGGTTGGTTGGTTTTATGGTGTTTAACACCACTTTCAACAATATTTCAGTTATATCGTGGCGGTCTGTTTTATTGGTGGAGAAAACCACAGACCTGTCGCATGTCACTGACTTTATCACATAATGTACACCTCGCCTTGATAGAGATTCAAACTCACGTCAGTGGTGATAGGCACTGATTGCATAGGTAGTTGTAAATCCAACTATCGTACAATCACGGCCACCTGGATACAAAGGGATACGAGGTTAAAAATCTTTAAAATTCATAGGAAATTCTTCCATGGCTCCCTCTATGAAGAAAATCTGGATCAGCCACTGGGTAGAGCCCATCATGTATATGGAATTTCAAAAATCAGATAGTTTTTTGCTGAACTTCTGCAATCTATTCTATAATTGCTGTACTTAGCTTAGGAAATGTTGTATGTCCACCACAGGGGCTTGTTAAGATTTTGTTTATCCCTCGACTGACAACTATAAAAACCACAAGGGAGGAATGTCAAATTCTCTTGTTGTCAGACGAGGGATAACAAAAATCTTAACAAACTACTATCATGGCCTATGGCGCTGTGTCCACAGCAAATTTTTTCTGTAAGATCTTTGTCACGAATATTTCAGGAAGACTTGAAGTTTTTCTAGATTAATGGCATGTTGGCAAAGGAGGGGGAAAATTAATCACCTGCAAATCCAATCAGTTCTGTATTTTTCGTTGTATGAAAAGACTGGATCATCACTGACACTGTGCCATCCATCAACAAATGCGCCGAACATAATAAAATTACTGAATATTTCATGTGGTGACCAGTCTGTCCTGTTGACAGCATTTACCCAAGACGTTCTCTTCTTCACACCCTTGGGGAAGATAAAAAAAAACTGATACCGTTCTCTTTAGCAGCACTGTTTTGCCGATTTGAGCACTTGTACACAACGCAATGCATATTACCATTTTGTGTTAAAAGATGTTGCCGTCCGGAAGCATTTGTGCGCATGCACCGATAACAGCTACGGAGTTACCGTGAAAAGGTCTATTAAAGAAATAAAATAAGAATATAATTTAAATAAAATATTTTTTTAATTTCATCCTAGTAGTCTGACAGATCTTATGTCTCGGCTACATCAGAATAGCTTTCTTCAATATCGACCATTTCTAATTTGTTTGAACTGAAGAGATTTTCTAGCCATAGGAAGAACAATTGCCACAACTACATTTGCTTGCACATATGTTACAAAATTTGTGGGTCTTGTTTGATTCTCTCAAGAATACATTTAACATTGCAAGCCTACGACAGCCGGTAGAAGTCACAACAGCTTTTACTTCAGGCTCACCTGTTCGTAGATTATATGAGTTGTATAGGACCATGGCAACAGAGTCCTTGCCATCTCTCCCTGCTCTGCTAATTTCTTGTACAAGGTCAAGAACAGTGTGTGGGGTAGGAACCATATAAAACAATACTATAACAATTGGCAATGCTCATGCCTTGTGCATTTGTGGTACATGTAATAACAATCCCCTTTTTACTGTTTATGTCTTTCAATCAGAGCTTTGCATTTGGCTGTACTTTCTGAATGAAACATATTCATGATATCTGAACATTCTGGAAGTTATGTATGTATGCATCTGTTATAGAATTACAGTATATAATAGTCCTCGGAAAGTTCTCCTTTAGGTTATTTAGAGCATCTATCAACCATGTTATTGCAATTTCTACTTCATTAGAAACTTTTGAAATTCTTAACTTGATGCTTAGTGACAGTGTTATTTCTCTTATGTCTGCTGATTTCAAATTCAGTTTCTTCAAGACTTCTAATCCTCAATACAAGAAGAGTGGCAGATGGACAAATTGACCTCAGTTCACCAAAATACGAAAACCACTTACTGAATGCTGTCTTATGCGTGCCATCTATGTCTTCGCCCCTAAGAAATACAATGCATGTAGAAAATTAGAAATAAAGCAAAAGTAACCTGATGAATCCAAATGTGTTTCCATGTGAATAAAAATCCTTGCTTGATGTACTGTTTGTGCAGTTATTTGCAGTTGGCAAAAATGCTATGTTATTCTGTGTAAATGACAGAAAATTTCTTATTTCATTTTATATACACAATGTAACATGGACAAAAATTGTTTTTGTCAAGGGTTGTGTGCATTGTACCTTTATGCTGTGGCACATGTATCCAAATTTTCATCTCAAACTCGAGTACATTGCTATATTCACTCCACTTTCAATGTGGATTTAGGGCCGCTGTGGCGGTGATTGTATGGTAGTTGGATTCACAACTATCTATGCAATCAGTGTCTATCACAACTGATGTTGTGAGTTCAAATCTCGATCAGGGTGAGGTGTACACATTATGTGATAAAGTGTTTCAATGACTTGCGACAGGACATGGTTTTCTCGGGGTCCTCCATCAATAAAACTGACCACCATTATACGCTATAACTGAAATATTGTTGAAAGTGGTGCTAAGCAACATCAATGTGGTTCTCGCTTGACATGTATGAAGTGAATTGCAGACAGTGTATAATTTTGATTTAATATTGTTTGGATAGGAAAACTTAAGTATTTTTCTGTTTGAAATACACATGACAGGTACACACAAAATGTACAACAAAGTGAGTAAATCTCTTTCTATGACTATGGACCAGTACTATATAATGTATGATCTTCTACAATTATTTTCTTTGTTTTTACTAAGAATTATGCGCCCTAAATGGGTATTCATAAAATGAAACCACCTTGCAAAATAAAAATGACAAGCCCAGCCCCCAGCCACCCCTTCTCTTTTTCAAATCGTGAATGGGTAATAAGCTCGCTTCGTTAAGCGAGCTATTTATGACTGAAACATGGTAAGATTAAATCAATAAAGGAATAATGACGAATACCATTAACTTTGACTAAAACAGAAATCCTTATCATCCATACACTATGCCAATGAAAAAGTTTCAACACATCCGAGTTATCCATACCACTATGCCTATGAAAAAGCTTCAACACATCCGGGACATTCCGGTTCACTGCTTTTCGCGACAGCCTCGAGAACTTATGAAAGATGCGGTGTATGAAAGGTATCGAAGAGCGAAATACCGGTTCCGGTATTGCCTATATTGTTTGCTTGTGAAATACACATTAAATTTAATTCAATGTTCTTCTTCTTTGACGAAAATATACAAATTATGTGTTTGAAATGAATATTTAAAGAATTTTGTCTGTAAATTGAAACCGATAATTATCGAAACCTACACGGAAAGTAACGAGTCACTAAAAATAACACGATTGCGCAACCCGATCGTCTGCTCTGGATTATTGCTAAAGCAAACGCAAGCTTATATTTATATTCGCTTAATCGCATCAGGCATTGATACAATACACAATTGCCCAAAATGTCTCAAAGAAGAACACTTTCAAAAGTTCCGTTGACCCCCCCCCCCCCCCCCCAAATTACAACAAATGGTCCAAAGTCCAATCGGAATAAAATCCAGGTGTTAAGCCAGCCTTACTGTTTGGATTATTTCCTGGCGTCTCATTGACATTGGCGATACCACTTCATTTTTAACCTTTTCGAAGTTCTATTCAACTATATAATTTTATTCTACATTTACACATGGATCCTGGTGGTAAAATCTACACCATTGATGAGTTTAGATGTTGGAAAGTCGAGAATCTTGATGATGAGAGGTCTGACGAAAACAAGAACGAAGAGGGAGGGTACCGGGTCGTTTCGCCCCAGAAAGTGAGTCGATTCGCCCCACTTAATCGCTATTATATAATATTAGATGAAGTCTTTTTCGACAATGTTTTGGTAATTATTTATTTATTAGTTGTATACAAAAAATAATAATAACAACTAATTTGAAGCCATGCAGAACAAACAATACATAGGATACATTACATATCAATTTATTACTGTACTGTATTGTTCAAAGAAATTTTACAAATTTAAGCAGGTGTCAAACAATTTACTTTATAATGATTTTATTGTCAATATATATATATAATTGGATTGGGAACAAGTTTTTACAACTTGCTAGTCCCTCTCCATACAAATACAGTAATAGCATAAACAAATCAAATGACAGCAAATGTGCAGGCTATATCAATAATTAGTAAATTAAGCAAAATCATGTCAAACTAAGCATACATATTAAATATTGTTTTATTATTTAACAGAAAAAAGGGAGGCGGGGGGGGGGGGGGGGGGTGAGGTGGGGGGGGGGGTGTAAAACTAATGAATTGTGTTGAGATAATATCACGGTTGGGGATAATTAATTATTAAATCTACAAGTTTGTCGAATACATTTTTGCACTGATTTGAACAATAAAGTGTTCAATTCTTCACTAATTTCATTACATCCAAAGAGTTTATATTCTATAGAGATGGGAACAATGTTATTAAAATAGTTAAACAGAGAAGTTCTATCGTGTTGATAAAGTGGACATTCAAGAAAAAAATGAATAGTGTCCTCAAATAAATGACCACATACACTATGTGGATCATTCTTCAAATTTACTCTATATAAATCGGCATTAAGGCCACTACATCTATGTCTTAGCTTAGTATGTATTGTGATAGTTTTCCTATCGCCAATATTGTAAAATGAAGCCACCGGAATTTGGACAGCCTGAATTGTCAAACAATGAAAGTGAAGCCATACATAATTTTAAACACGTCAAAAAAGCATGTTAATTATGAGGAAGACAATAATAAAGTACCCATGAACAAGCCTTACAACATCCTGGTATTCCAAAATACGAATATGTGCAATGGTATTTTCCATATTTCATTTTTTGAAGCACTATTACAATGGTATTTTCCATATTTCATTTTTAAAGCACTATTAATAAATGAGGGCAAAACAACCCGAGGCAAACGGGAATAGGGGAAAAACGACTCACGGGGCGAAACGACCCGGGGCAAACGGGAATAGGGGAAAAACGACTCACGGGGCGAAACGACCCGGATTCAGGGGGAGCTGACGCCAACGGCCTTCAGGTTTGTGTTGTTGGCAGGTAAGTTAAACTTGCCTTTGGTGCCATCACAAGATTATGTTTTACAAGATAACAAGAGGTACTACGACAAAATTTTGAGTGACTGGAATTTCAGACTCCCTTCATTGGGCTTCAAATGTATTCTGGTAGGCTTGATGAACATGATTGATGGTATGCAATTTTGGACACCAATTAGTTTTTACAGACATAAAACACTTCTTGTTAGCCCATGGTTATGTTGCATTGACAAATGACATGCTGAAAGCCTATAAGGTTGCCCAGGTCTGAATATTTTTAAGTGGGTGGTTGCAGGAGGCATATTTCCTAAAGACGAAGTCGAACTACAACAACTTATGTATTTTAAGAACAAAGTGTTCACCATCACAGACACTGGATGACGACCCCCACAATGTATAGATATTGCACCAAAGAAGATGATGGTTTGACAGAAGGAGCTTATTGTTCTTGCACTGCAGGGTGTGCAATTTATGCATGTTTTTTTATTCTCTATATTGTGTCTATGCAGTGCCAATTCATGACCATTAGATAATAACACTACAGAAGGGATTGCAACCAATCTTGGCTGAAATGTTCCTAACAAATTCATGACAAAATGTTGTAGTTACTATGGTGTCAATGAATCAGTACATTTCAATAATGTTTGAGAGATGTCAGTTCAAATCTCTCTGGAAGCTAATGATCTGCATACATATTAGGTTTGTCAACTACTAACAATTACAATACATGTATATACAATGTAGCTTCTATAGTACAAGGTAGTACGCTTCAATAATGTTGAAAAGATGTCAGTTCAAATCTGACTGGAAGCTAATCTATGGGTTTATTTTAATATATGCTTGATCATGTTGACTGCATTAACTAACTTAGACACAAGTCCATAGCTTAATGAAAGTTTTGAAGAACTACTCCTTTTTCAATGCGACCGCAAAATGTTGTGTAATAGTTAGCATGCTCACCTAGAATGTGGTAGATCCATGGGTTCTAGCCCCTGTCTAGTCAAACCAAAGATTATGATATTGGTAAGAATGCAGCATTAAGGAGTAAGAACAAAAACTGGTCGAGTCAGAATAATGTTTCAGAGTGGAACGAAATATCTACCCACAGACTGTTGTTTCAATGAACTAGCACTCTAAAAATCTAACTAAGGGTGTTGGTCTTTTCATTTGTTGTATCTAAATGTGTTTCCTGTTGCTCATGCTTAAATAATTTATGTTTCCTGTTTAAAAATTCTATGAATAGAATGTTTTTATCCCCCACATGAGTGTTGTTTTTCATGTAACATTATTGAATATTTTGGGCTTTGTTCATTTACCTGAGAAAGTCTTAGACAAATATTTTGAAATTAAAGGAGTTTTGAACCTTATTACATGTATGGGTTTTTTTGGGGAGAGGGGTGGAACTTTTGTCAGATTTTTTAACTTCTCAATTCAATAACTAAAGGATAGAGAAAATTGCAGTGTCCCCCAATATTAACTTTTTGATGTTAAAAGCAATATAATTTTCATTCAATCATTAACTTAAGACTTAATCAGGATGAGGGGAATGTGTTTTATTGCCCATTCTTCAATGTTCCAGTTCATAGTTTTGTTATTTTACAACATTGTTATTATACATGTAACTGACCTTTTAATAATGTTTTGTTTTTGCAATAAATATTTTCTTGTTAATGAATATTTGTTTACTTTTTGTGCTCTATAATTTACAAAAGTTATCCAGTTGAATCATTTACAAAGTACATGTGCATGTACATATTTTGCCCAACCAAGGCTGACTTGTTCCTGAATTTAGCACTTTTTCCATACTAATCCTTATATGTTATTATTGGTCTCCTGACATTGGCATAGACAAGAAAGGATGGAGTGCCTCACGAACAGAAACCACACCATAATAATGTGCTTGACATACATGTAAGAATGGAACATGACTGTTAATGTATAGCCCTGTATCAGGGCATACTATTTAACCCCTGTCTGTCCCTCCCAATAGTTTTGAGCTAGAGTTTTTGTAATATTTTGTAGTGTGTTTAATGTACAAATACTAAAGGTGTGCATTCTTACAGGATTTTGACTTCTAAAAAATCACAAAATGATATATAGTTGAACTAAGTCATTTTTAAGTTAGTACATCTAAAGTGTCTTACACACACAGACTTTATACATTCTCTAACAAAAGGGGCACACCAGTTTTAAGTTGGGCCTTTAAAAAAGTTTTATTTGATGCTCCATAATATGATAATTTACAAATTGCATGTTTAATGTGATATAAATATGATAAACTATAAAACCATGCAGAAGTCTAACATAATGCCAACTTTAAAACATTAACATTACAAAGCTGGTTTTTGTACAAATACCTGCCAGTCGCTTAGGGGGAAAATACTTCTTTTGATTTCCCTTTTTTATAAGGACCACCCCTTTTATGCGATAGTCGGACAACAAAATATACAAGATTTAGATTAATTTTCTTCAAGTTAATCGATAAGTATCCACTAGGATGATATATTTTATTTATTCGTGCAGGTCTAGGATATTTTGTATACAGTACTATTTGCGAGGTTGTGTCACAATATCCTTGGAAGTTGTAACTACTACATGTATTCTACTATAGCTGAATATTCACACGATCTCTCATTATTTTCAAGATCTACGGGATACATGTAGTCATAAATTATTTTCCTAGCCAACAAATTCACGAAAACTTCCTTACGACCGTGACGATATGTGCATAACTGCCACGATGAATAAAGTGCGACACCGTGTTTACAAATGCAATGACGTCTTGTTTACTCCGATTGACCTTTGAACCATAATGGTGGCGGTAACGTGAAATTGGTAACCGATAATTATCGAATCCTACACGGAAAGTAACGAGTCGCTAAAAATAACACGATTGCGCAACCCGATCGTCTGCTCTGGATTATTCCTAGAGCAAACTCAAGCTTATATTTATATTCGCTTAATTGCATCAGGTATTGATAAAATACACAATTGCCCAAAATGTCTCAAAGAAAAACACTTTCAAAACCTTATGCATATGTCAGAAACCCAGTATGGATAGAAACTGCTGCTTGATTGTTTTTTTGTTGTTGTATATATGTCATACAGTGATACATAGAAAGTTACAAAATGTTGTGTACATGAAAAAAAAACTGATGTTTAAAAAAAAGGAGGGATGGGCAATCAGAAGCACCATAGGGTCCTGTCCACAAGTACCTGTGATCTTGAAGAGTGTCTCAGACCCTATGCTATGTGTAACATTTACATACTCTATTATGTCTACTGGTGGTCACTAGCAAACCAAACTTCTATTTTCAGGCAAAGTTGGTAAATAATTATATGGCCCTAAGCATAAAGTTTTGCATATGTTTGCTCATCCAAGACTAAGGATATCTAATTAGTGATTAGCTTCGCGAGCTTTCCAGGCAGTGCCTGTTTCATATTAATAAGGTATGATAATGCATTAATAACCTGCATAAGCTGTTTTCATATCTGGTATTTTCGACATTCTCTCCACTCGATTTTGCATCAAGCCATCAAGGCTATACATCATGAACTTGATGAAGTGGACTGCATACAATCGTTTTGTGATTCGTTGATTTTGTTAGTAATATGGGACGAAGTCCCAACTATGGTAGAAATAGCAATATTTTGATTCCAGATCCAAATCACTAATGGCTTAAATTTCATGCACCGGAAATGACACAGCGGAAACCAATGCATGGTTAAATCTACAGAAAATCAGAGGCGCAGTAATCTGGAACTACTTCCGGTTATGAATGTTAAAAGTCGTCCCCGATATATCTCGGCCCAAATAAATGTCGTCCCCGATATATTTCGGCCCAAAATACTCGACACTATTTTGATGCACTGAATGAGCGTGAAATTGGCAGATAATTTTCAGATTCGCGAGCATTCATGGCCGTTCCTGTTTCAATAGATGGAAAGAGCATCCTTACATTGTACTACAGTACACTCCAAAAAGTACACAAAAGTAAGTAAAATTTCTATTTCAATCATCCCAAGGATTTACATGATTTAAATATTTGATAATGTGGATGTTGCTTCGCTGGCACTACAGGTACATCGTCCCAAGTTAGGTAACACCTATTATCATATTATGGGACGAAGTCCCAAACTTTGGTAGAAATAGCTATAATTTGATTCCTGATCCAACAATCGTAACTACTCGGCCATTCTCGCTACCCTGCAAATAACCTCGTATGCATTAGGCGTATAAATCGCACTACTTTTCACATGTCAGTTACATTAAAGTTTGATAAATTTATAGTTTAAATAATTTTCTATATTTCAATTAAAGTTTTAATTAGTTTTGCATGATTAGATTTTACTTAGTATGTCTTCCATATTGGATTTTCGTGGACTATATTTTCGTGCGGCTTAGCTTAACTTAACTTCCGGCAAACAATTTAAGAAGAATTTCTACTATGTACGTACGAGGTTATTTGCAGGGTAGCGAGAATGGCCGAGTAGTTACGATTGCCTGATCCATATCACTAGTGGCTTAGATTCCTTGCACCGGAAATGACATACTGGAAACCAATACATGGTTAAATCTGCAGAAAATCGGATGCGCAGTAATCTGGAACGATCTACAGATTCCATGTTAATTCGTACCTTTTCCAACTCGTACCCTACTAAACTCGTACCCAATTGCCGGTTATAAATGTTAAAAATTGACTCAAAATCGCATTGTGTTCAAACATAAACCATGGGACTGACAATATCATTAAACAGAGTTTCATTTCTTCCTCCTCCTGTCCGATATAATATTTTCTATGAAATTGAGACGTCGAGTACCGGATTATACAAAACCTGACTGGGTGCACAGTCCATCTCGGACTAACAGTCTACAGGAGGGGGAAGGTTCCCGTTTTGGCGAAAAACCTTTAAAAAAGAGGGAAAATTTGGGTTTGGGCTCCCCTATTTGCCCCCTCTTTTCAGAAAGTCTGGATCCGCCCCCGGTCTAATTTGAAAACAAATATAGGTCCATATATCTGAGCTTATAATATTGTTTAAAAAATCATTGGACTTCGTCCCAAGTTAGGTAACACCTATTATCATATTAGTTGTCGATATACCAAACGGCAGTGACTTTCCAAATCCAGTTGGTAATACTGCCATACACTACTTTTTGTCGATGAGACATTCCAGAATTGTTTTATGCTACTGTTTCAACTCATCGATGCCAAATAGTGGTAAAATATATGTCGAAGCGCTGTCAATCATATCGCATGGAGGCAGTCGTGGTTTTTTTTTACACAACACCGAAGACACGTAGAAAGCGGTTCTCTGATTGCTTGTTTTGCAAAGTCGATTTTATTTCTGATTGGCTAATATAAATTTGAGATAATGTATTCATGCTGACCCCTGACACGACCGCTAACGGAGGATTGTTAGATCTACTACACGAGCGACCAAAAAAAAACAACGATAGAAAATAGGAAGCAAGTGTGTAGATCTAATTTTAATTAGATTGTACATGTACTGAACTGTATCTATTGTTATACAACCATTATGTATGTACATTTTCAAACGAAAAACACGAAGTTTAATTTTATGATTTCTAAAACGAAATTCAAATATTCCATAACCTTTTAGTTGTTGTCCGTTCCAAATATGACAATTTTCAACAGTAATTTTTTTCTTAATGTACTTGTTTATTTTTACAAATTTCATTATCGGTTAGGTTAGTTTGATAAAAAATGATAAATTGTGTAGTGAACAGAAAATATGGTATTTTATTTTGTTAATGCACCGTTCCTATGGGAAAGTTTGATAATGCCAGTTTGGCTTAACTGCAATAAAATAAGAAAGAAAAAAACATATTAAATGATAAAGAAACTTTTTTGTCAGCTAAATCATGGATATTTACCATTGCAATACTATACTATATAACAAAATTGGAAAAATACTAGAAGTATTGGCCACACTGTCTATAGTTGGGATATTGTCCCCAGGGTCTATAATAGCAACTTTGTCCCAATGGTCTGTAGTAGAAGTATTGGCCCCACAGTCTGTAATAGAAGTATTGTCTGCACGGTTAAAAATAGAAACATTAGCTCCACGGTCTTTAATAGAAGTATTGGTCTCACTGTCTATAATAGAAGTATTGGCCCCACGGTCTATAATAGAAGAATTGTCTCTACTGTCTATAATAGAAGTATTGGCCCCACGGTCTGTAATAGAAGTATTGTCTCCACAGTCTATAATAGAAGTATTGTCTCTACTGTATATAATAGAAGTAATGTCTCCACTCTCTATAATAGAAGTATTGTCTCCACGTCTATAATAGAAGTAATGTCTCCACGGTCTATAATAGAAGTATTGTCTCCACGGTTTATAATAGAAGTAATGTCTCCACGGTCTATAATAGAAGTAATGTCTCCACGATCTATAATAGAAGTATTGTCTCTACTCTCTATAATAGAAGTATTGTACCCACGGTCTATAATAGAAGTAATGTCTCCACGGTCTATAATAGAAGTATTGGGCCCACGTTCTATAATAGAAGTAATGTCCCCACGGTCTATAATAGAAGCATTGGCCCCAGGGTCTATAATAGAAGTAATGGCCCCACGGTCTATAATAAAAGCAATGTCTCTACTGTCTATAATAGAAGTATTGTCCCCACGGTCTATAATAGAAGTATTGTCTCCACGGTCTATAATAGAAGTATTGTCTCCACGATCTATAATAAAAGTATTGTCTCTACTGTCTATAATAGAAGTATTGGCCCCACGGTCTATAATAGAAGTATTGTCTCTACTGTCTATAATTGAAGTATTGTCTCCACGGTCTATAATAGAAGTATTGTCTCTACTGTCTATAATTGAAGTATTGTCTCCAAGGTCTATAATAGAAGTAATGTCTCCACGGTCTATAATAGAAGTAATGTCTCCACGATCTATAATAGAAGTATTGTCTCCACTGTATATAATAGAAGTAATGTCTCCACTCTCTATAATAGAAGTATTGTCTCCACGGTCTATAATAGAAGTAATGTCTCCACGGTCTATAATAGAAGTATTGTCTCCACGGTTTATGATAGAAGTAATGTCTCCACGGTCTATAATAGAAGTAATGTCTCCACGATCTATAATAGAAGTATTGTCTCTACTGTCTATAATAGAAGTATTGTCTCCACGGTCTATAATAGAAGTAATGTCTCCACGGTCTATAATAGAAGTATTGGGCCCACGTTTTATAATAGAATTAATGTCCCCACGGTCTATAATAGAAGCATTGGCCCCAGGGTCTATAATAGAAGTAATGGCCCCACGTCTATAATAGAAGCAATGTCTCTACTGTCTATAATAGAAGTATTGTCCCCACGGTCTATAATAGAAGTATTGTCTCCACGGTCTATAAAAGAAGTATTGTCTCCACGATCTATAATATAAGTATTGTCTCTACTGTCTATAATAGAAGCATTGGCCCCACGGTCTATAATAGAAGTATTGTCTCTACTGTCTATAATTGAAGTATTGTCTCCACGGTCTATAATAGAAGTAATGTCTCCACGATCTATAAAAGAAGTATTGTCTCTACTCTCTATAATAGAAGTATTGTCTCCACGGTCTATAATAGAAGTAATGTCTCCACGGTCTATAATAGAAGTATTGGGCCCACGTTCTATAATAGAAGTAATGTCCCCACGGTCTATAATAGAAGCATTGGCCCCAGGGTCTATAATAGAAGTAATGGCCCCACGTCTATAATAAAAGCAATGTCTCTACTGTCTATAATAGAAGTATTGTCCCCACGGTCTATAATAGAAGTATTGTCTCCACGGTCTATAATAGAAGTATTGTCTCCACGATCTATAATAGAAGTATTGTCTCTACTGTCTATAATAGAAGTATTGGCCCCACGGTCTATAATAGAAGTATTGTCTCTACTGTCTATAATTGAAGTATTGTCTCCACGGTCTATAATAGAAGTATTGTCTCTACTGTCTATAATTGAAGTATTGTCTCCACGGTCTATAATAGAAGTAATGTCTCCACGGTCTATAATAGAAGTAATGTCTCCACGATCTATAATAGAAGTATTGTCTCTACTGTATATAATAGAAGTAATTTCTCCACTCTCTATAATAGAAGTATTGTCTCCACGGTCTATAATAGAAGTAATGTCTCCACGGTCTATAATAGAAGTATTGTCTCCACGGTTTATGATAGAAGTAATGTCTCCACGGTCTATAATAGAAGTAATGTCTCCACGATCTATAATAGAAGTATTGTCTCTACTGTCTATAATAGAAGTATTGTCTCCACGGTCTATAATAGAAGTAATGTCTCCACGGTCTATAATAGAAGTATTGGGCCCACGTTTTATAATAGAAGTAATGTCCCCACGGTCTATAATAGAAGCATTGGCCCCAGGGTCTATAATAGAAGTAATGGCCCCACGTCTATAATAGAAGCAATGTCTCTACTGTCTATAATAGAAGTATTGTCCCCACGGTCTATAATAGAAGTATTGTCTCCACGGTCTATAAAAGAAGTATTGTCTCCACGATCTATGATACAAGTATTGTCTCTACTGTCTATAATAGAAGCATTGGCCCCACGGTCTATAATAGAAGTATTGTCTCTACTGTCTATAATTGAAGTATTGTCTCCACGGTCTATAATAGAAGTATTGTCTCTACTGTCTATAATTGAAGTATTGTCTCCACGGTCTATAATAGAAGTAATGTCTCCACGGTCTATAATAGAAGTAATGTCTTCACGATCTATAATAGAAGTATTGTCTCTACTGTCTATAATAGAAGTATTGTCTCCACGGTCTATAATAGAAGTAATGTCTCCACGGTCTATAATAGAAGTATTGGGCCCACGTTCTATAATAGAAGTAATGTCTCCACGGTCTATAATAGAAGCATTGGCCCCAGGGTCTATAATAGAAGTAATGGCCCCACAGTCTATAATAGAAGCAATGTCCCCACGGTCTATAATAGAAGTATTGTATCCTCGATCTATAATAGAAGTATTGTCCACACGGTCTATAATAGAAGTAATGTCGCCACGATCTATAATAGAAGTATTGTCTCTACTGTCTATAATTGAAGTATTGTCTCCACGGTCTATAATAGAAGTAATGTCTCCACGGTCTATAATAGAAGTAATGTCTTCACGATCTATAATAGAAGTATTGTCTCTACTGTCTATAATAGAAGTATTGTCCCCAGGGTCTATAATAGAAGTATTGTCTCCACGGTCTATAATAGAAGTATTGTCTCCACGGTCTATAATAGAAGTATTGTCCCCACGGTCTATAATAGAAGTATTGTCCACACGGTCTATAATAGAAGCATTGGCCCCACGGTCTATAATAGAAGTATTGTCCCCACGGTCTATAATAGAAGTATTGTATCCTCGATCTATAATAGAAGTATTGTCCACACGGTCTATAATAGAAGTAATGTCGCCACGATCTATAATAGAAGTATTGTCTCTACTGTCTATAATAGAAGTATTGTCCCCACGGTCTATAATAGAAGTATTGTCTCCACGGTCTATGATAGAAATATTGTCCACACGGTCTATAATTGAAGTATTGTCTCCACGGTCTATAATAGAATGATTGTATCCACGATATATAATAGAAGTATTGTACCCACGGTCTATAATAGAAGTATTGTCTCCACGGTCTACAATAGAAGTATTGTACCCACGGTCTATAATAGAAGTATTGGCCCCACGGTCTATATTTGAAGTATTGTCACTACTGTCTATAATAAAAGTATTGTCTCTACTGTCTATAATAAAAGTATTGTACCCACGGTCAATAATAGAAGAATTGACACCACAGTCTGTAATAAAACTATTCACCCCACGTTCTATAATAGACGTATTGTCCGCACTGTCTATGCTAGAAGTATTGTCTCCACGGTCTATAATAGAAGTATTGTCTCCACGGTCTAAAATAGAAGTATTGTCTCCACAGTCTATAATAGAAGTAATGGCCCCACGGTCTATAATAGAATTAATGTCTCCACGGTCTATAATAGAAGTAATGGCCCCACGTTCTATAATAGAAGTAATGGCCCCACTGTCTATAATAGAAGTATTGTCTCCACGGTCTATAATAGAAGTATTGTCTCCACGGTCTATAATAGAAGTATTGTCTCCACGGTCTATAATAGAAGTAATGTCTCCACGGTCTATAATAGAAGTATTGTCTCCTCGGTCTATAATACAAGTATTGTCTCCACGGTCTATAATATAGAAGTATTGTCTCCACGGTCTATACTAGAAGTATTGTCTCCACGGTCTATAATAGAAGTATTCACCCCACGATCTATAATAGACGTATTGTCCGCACTTTCTATGCTAGAAGTATTGTCTCCACGGTCTATAATAGAAGTAATGTCTCCACGGTCTATAATAGAAGTATTGGGCCCACGTTCTATAATAGAAGTAATGTCTCCACGGTCTATAACAGAAGTAATGTCTCCACGGTCTATAATAGAAGTATTGTCCCCACGGTCTATAATAGAAGTATTGTCCACACGGTCTATAATAGAAGCATTGGCCCCACGGTCTATAATAGAAGTATTGTCCCCACGGTCTATAATAGAAGTATTGTATCCACGGTCTATAATAGAAGTATTGTCCACACGGTCTATAATAGAAGTAATGTCGCCACGATCTATAATAGAAGTATTGTCTCTACTGTCTATAATAGAAGTATTGTCCCCACGGTCTATAATAGAAGTATTGTCTCCACGGTCTATGATAGAAATATTGTCCACACGGTCTATAATTGAAGTATTGTCTCCACGGTCTATAATAGAATGATTGTATCCACGGTCTATAATAGAAGTATTGTGCCCACGGTCTATAATAGAAGTATTGTCTCCAGGGTCTACAATAGAAGTATTGTACCCACGGTCTATAATAGAAGTATTGGCCCCACGGTCTATATTTGAAGTATTGTCACTACTGTCTATAATAAAAGTATTGTCTCTACTGTCTATAATAAATGTATTGTACCCACGTCAATAATAGAAGCATTGACCCCACAGTCTGTAATAAAAGTATTCACCCCACGATCTATAATAGACGTATTGTTCGCACTGTCTATGCTAGAAGTATTGTCTCCACGGTCTAAAATAGAAGTATTGTCTCCACAGTCTATAATAGAAGTAATGGCCCCACGGTCTATAATAGAATTAATGTCTCCACGGTCTATAATAGAAGTAATGGCCCCACGGTCTATAATAGAAGTAATGTCTCCACGATCTATAATAGAAGTATTGTCTCTACTGTATATAATAGAAGTAATTTCTCCACTCTCTATAATAGAAGTATTGTCTCCACGGTCTATAATAGAAGTAATGTCTCCACGGTCTATAATAGAAGTATTGTCTCCACGGTTTATGATAGAAGTAATGTCTCCACGGTCTATAATAGAAGTAATGTCTCCACGATCTATAATAGAAGTATTGTCTCTACTGTCTATAATAGAAGTATTGTCTCCACGGTCTATAATAGAAGTAATGTCTCCACGGTCTATAATAGAAGTATTGGGCCCACGTTTTATAATAGAAGTAATGTCCCCACGGTCTATAATAGAAGCATTGGCCCCAGGGTCTATAATAGAAGTAATGGCCCCACGTCTATAATAGAAGCAATGTCTCTACTGTCTATAATAGAAGTATTGTCCCCACGGTCTATAATAGAAGTATTGTCTCCACGGTCTATAAAAGAAGTATTGTCTCCACGATCTATGATACAAGTATTGTCTCTACTGTCTATAATAGAAGCATTGGCCCCACGGTCTATAATAGAAGTATTGTCTCTACTGTCTATAATTGAAGTATTGTCTCCACGGTCTATAATAGAAGTATTGTCTCTACTGTCTATAATTGAAGTATTGTCTCCACGGTCTATAATAGAAGTAATGTCTCCACGGTCTATAATAGAAGTAATGTCTTCACGATCTATAATAGAAGTATTGTCTCTACTGTCTATAATAGAAGTATTGTCTCCACGGTCTATAATAGAAGTAATGTCTCCACGGTCTATAATAGAAGTATTGGGCCCACGTTCTATAATAGAAGTAATGTCTCCACGGTCTATAATAGAAGCATTGGCCCCAGGGTCTATAATAGAAGTAATGGCCCCACAGTCTATAATAGAAGCAATGTCCCCACGGTCTATAATAGAAGTATTGTATCCTCGATCTATAATAGAAGTATTGTCCACACGGTCTATAATAGAAGTAATGTCGCCACGATCTATAATAGAAGTATTGTCTCTACTGTCTATAATTGAAGTATTGTCTCCACGGTCTATAATAGAAGTAATGTCTCCACGGTCTATAATAGAAGTAATGTCTTCACGATCTATAATAGAAGTATTGTCTCTACTGTCTATAATAGAAGTATTGTCCCCAGGGTCTATAATAGAAGTATTGTCTCCACGGTCTATAATAGAAGTATTGTCTCCACGGTCTATAATAGAAGTATTGTCCCCACGGTCTATAATAGAAGTATTGTCCACACGGTCTATAATAGAAGCATTGGCCCCACGGTCTATAATAGAAGTATTGTCCCCACGGTCTATAATAGAAGTATTGTATCCTCGATCTATAATAGAAGTATTGTCCACACGGTCTATAATAGAAGTAATGTCGCCACGATCTATAATAGAAGTATTGTCTCTACTGTCTATAATAGAAGTATTGTCCCCACGGTCTATAATAGAAGTATTGTCTCCACGGTCTATGATAGAAATATTGTCCACACGGTCTATAATTGAAGTATTGTCTCCACGGTCTATAATAGAATGATTGTATCCACGATATATAATAGAAGTATTGTACCCACGGTCTATAATAGAAGTATTGTCTCCACGGTCTACAATAGAAGTATTGTACCCACGGTCTATAATAGAAGTATTGGCCCCACGGTCTATATTTGAAGTATTGTCACTACTGTCTATAATAAAAGTATTGTCTCTACTGTCTATAATAAAAGTATTGTACCCACGGTCAATAATAGAAGAATTGACACCACAGTCTGTAATAAAACTATTCACCCCACGTTCTATAATAGACGTATTGTCCGCACTGTCTATGCTAGAAGTATTGTCTCCACGGTCTATAATAGAAGTATTGTCTCCACGGTCTAAAATAGAAGTATTGTCTCCACAGTCTATAATAGAAGTAATGGCCCCACGGTCTATAATAGAATTAATGTCTCCACGGTCTATAATAGAAGTAATGGCCCCACGTTCTATAATAGAAGTAATGGCCCCACTGTCTATAATAGAAGTATTGTCTCCACGGTCTATAATAGAAGTATTGTCTCCACGGTCTATAATAGAAGTATTGTCTCCACGGTCTATAATAGAAGTAATGTCTCCACGGTCTATAATAGAAGTATTGTCTCCTCGGTCTATAATACAAGTATTGTCTCCACGGTCTATAATATAGAAGTATTGTCTCCACGGTCTATACTAGAAGTATTGTCTCCACGGTCTATAATAGAAGTATTCACCCCACGATCTATAATAGACGTATTGTCCGCACTTTCTATGCTAGAAGTATTGTCTCCACGGTCTATAATAGAAGTAATGTCTCCACGGTCTATAATAGAAGTATTGGGCCCACGTTCTATAATAGAAGTAATGTCTCCACGGTCTATAACAGAAGTAATGTCTCCACGGTCTATAATAGAAGTATTGTCCCCACGGTCTATAATAGAAGTATTGTCCACACGGTCTATAATAGAAGCATTGGCCCCACGGTCTATAATAGAAGTATTGTCCCCACGGTCTATAATAGAAGTATTGTATCCACGGTCTATAATAGAAGTATTGTCCACACGGTCTATAATAGAAGTAATGTCGCCACGATCTATAATAGAAGTATTGTCTCTACTGTCTATAATAGAAGTATTGTCCCCACGGTCTATAATAGAAGTATTGTCTCCACGGTCTATGATAGAAATATTGTCCACACGGTCTATAATTGAAGTATTGTCTCCACGGTCTATAATAGAATGATTGTATCCACGGTCTATAATAGAAGTATTGTGCCCACGGTCTATAATAGAAGTATTGTCTCCAGGGTCTACAATAGAAGTATTGTACCCACGGTCTATAATAGAAGTATTGGCCCCACGGTCTATATTTGAAGTATTGTCACTACTGTCTATAATAAAAGTATTGTCTCTACTGTCTATAATAAATGTATTGTACCCACGTCAATAATAGAAGCATTGACCCCACAGTCTGTAATAAAAGTATTCACCCCACGATCTATAATAGACGTATTGTTCGCACTGTCTATGCTAGAAGTATTGTCTCCACGGTCTAAAATAGAAGTATTGTCTCCACAGTCTATAATAGAAGTAATGGCCCCACGGTCTATAATAGAATTAATGTCTCCACGGTCTATAATAGAAGTAATGGCCCCACGGTCTATAATAGAAGTAATGGCTCCACTGTCTATAATGGAAGTATTGTCTCCACGGTTATAATAGAAGTATTGTCTCTACTGTATATAATAGAAGTAATGTCTCCACTCTCTATAATAGAAGTATTGTCTCCACGTCTATAATAGAAGTAATGTCTCCACGGTCTATAATAGAAGTATTGTCTCCACGGTTTATAATAGAAGTAATGTCTCCACGGTCTATAATAGAAGTAATGTCTCCACGATCTATAATAGAAGTATTGTCTCTACTCTCTATAATAGAAGTATTGTCTCCACGGTCTATAATAGAAGTAATGTCTCCACGGTCTATAATAGAAGTATTGGGCCCATGTTCTATAATAGAAGTAATGTCCCCACGGTCTATAATAGAAGCATTGGCCCCAGGGTCTATAATAGAAGTAATGGCCCCACGTCTATAATAAAAGCAATGTCTCTACTGTCTATAATAGAAGTATTGTCCCCACGGTCTATAATAGAAGTATTGTCTCCACGGTCTATAATAGAAGTATTGTCTCCACGATCTATAATAGAAGTATTGTCTCTACTGTCTATAATAGAAGTATTGGCCCCACGGTCTATAATAGAAGTATTGTCTCTACTGTCTATAATTGAAGTATTGTCTCCACGGTCTATAATAGAAGTATTGTCTCTACTGTCTATAATTGAAGTATTGTCTCCAAGGTCTATAATAGAAGTAATGTCTCCACGGTCTATAATAGAAGTAATGTCTCCACGATCTATAATAGAAGTATTGTCTCTACTGTATATAATAGAAGTAATGTCTCCACTCTCTATAATAGAAGTATTGTCTCCACGGTCTATAATAGAAGTAATGTCTCCACGGTCTATAATAGAAGTATTGTCTCCACGGTTTATGATAGAAGTAATGTCTCCACGGTCTATAATAGAAGTAATGTCTCCACGATCTATAATAGAAGTATTGTCTCTACTGTCTATAATAGAAGTATTGTCTCCACGGTCTATAATAGAAGTAATGTCTCCACGGTCTATAATAGAAGTATTGGGCCCACGTTTTATAATAGAAGTAATGTCCCCACGATCTATAATAGAAGCATTGGTCCCAGGGTCTATAATAGAAGTAATGGCCCCACGTCTATAATAGAAGCAATGTCTCTACTGTCTATAATAGAAGTATTGTCCCCACGGTCTATAATAGAAGTATTGTCTCCACGGTCTATAAAAGAAGTATTATCTCCACGATCTATAATAGAAGTATTGTCTCTACTGTCTATAATAGAAGCATTGGCCCCATGGTCTATAATAGAAGTATTGTCTCTACTGTCTATAATTGAAGTATTGTCTCCACGGTCTATAATAGAAGTAATGTCTCCACGATCTATAATAGAAGTATTGTCTCTACTCTCTATAATAGAAGTTTTGTCTCCACGGTCTATAATAGAAGTAATGTCTCCAGGGTCTATAATAGAAGTATTGGGCCCACGTTCTATAATAGAAGTAATGTCCCCACGGTCTATAATAGAAGCATTGGCCCCAGGGTCTATAATAGAAGTAATGGCCCCCGATCTATAATAAAAGCAATGTCTTTACTGTCTATAATAGAAGTATTGTCCCCAAGGTCTATAATAGAAGTATTGTCTCCACGGTCTATAATAGAAGTATTGTCTCCACGATCTATAATAGAAGTATTGTCTCTACTGTCTATAATAGAAGTATTGGCCCCACGGTCTATAATAGAAGTATTGTCTCTACTGTCTATAATTAAAGTATTGTCTCCACGGTCTATAATAGAAGTATTGTCTCTACTGTCTATAATTGAAGTATTGTCTCCACGGTCTATAATAGAAGTAATGTCTCCACGGTCTATAATAGAAGTAATGTCTCCACGATCTATAATAGAAGTATTGTCTCTACTGTATATAATAGAAGTAATGTCTCCACGATCTATAATAGAAGTATTGTCTCCACGGTCTATAATAGAAGTAATGTCTCCACGGTCTATAATAGAAGTATTGTCTCCACGGTTTATGATAGAAGTAATGTCTCCACGGTCTATAATAGAAGTAATGTCTCCACGATCTATAATAGAAGTATTGTCTCTACTGTCTATAATAGAAGTATCGTCTCCACGGTCTATAATAGAAGTAATGTCTCCACGGTCTATAATAGTAGTATTGGGCCCACGTTTTATAATAGAAGTAATGTCCCCACGGTCTATAATAGAAGCATTGGCCCCAGGGTCTATAATAGAAGTAATGGCCCCACGTCTATAATAGAAGCAATGTCTCTACTGTCTATAATAGAAGTATTGTCCCCACGGTCTATAATAGAAGTATTGTCTCCACGGTCTATAAAAGAAGTATTGTCTCCACGATCTATAATACAAGTATTGTCTCTACTGTCTATAATAGAAGCATTGGCCCCACGGTCTATAATAGAAGTATTGTCTCTACTGTCTATAATTGAAGTATTGTCTCCACGGTCTATAATAGAAGTATTGTCTCTACTGTCTATAATTGAAGTATTGTCTCCACGGTCTATAATAGAAGTAATGTCTCCACGGTCTATAATAGAAGTAATGTCTTCACGATCTATAATAGAAGTATTGTCTCTACTGTCTATAATAGAAGTATTGTCTCCACGGTCTATAATAGAAGTAATGTCTCCACGGTCTATAATAGAAGTATTGAGCCCACGTTCTATAATAGAAGTAATGTCTCCACGGTCTATAATAGAAGCATTGGCCCCAGGGTCTAAAATAGAAGTAATGGCCCCACAGTCTATAATAGAAGCAATGTCCCTACTGAATATAATAGAAGTATTGTCCCCACGGTCTATAATAGAAGTATTGTCTCCACGGTCTATAATAGAAGTATTGTCTCCACGGTCTATAATAGAAGTATTGTCCCCATGTCTATAATAGAAGTATTGTCCACACGGTCTATAATAGAAGCATTGGCCCCACGGTCTATAATAGAAGTATTGTCCCCACGGTCTATAATAGAAGTATTGTATCCTCGGTCTATAATAGAAGTATTGTCCACACGGTCTATAATAGAAGTAATGTCGCCACGATCTATAATAGAAGTATCGTCTCTACTGTCTATAATAGAAGTATTGTCCCCACGGTCTATAATAGAAGTATTGTCTCCACGGTCTATGATAGAAATATTGTCCACACGGTCTATAATTGAAGTATTGTCTCCACGGTCTATAATAGAATGATTGTATCCACGGTATATAATAGAAGTATTGTACCCACGGTCTATAATAGAAGTATTATCTCCACGGTCTACAATAGAAGTATTGTACCCACGGTCTATAATAGAAGTATTGGCCCCACGGTCTATATTTGAAGTATTGTCACTACTGTCTATAATAAAAGTATTGTCTCTACTCTCTATAATAAAAGTATTGTACCCACGGTCAATAATAGAAGAATTGACACCACAGTCTGTAATAAAACTATTCACCCCACGATCTATAATAGACGTATTGTCCGCACTGTCTATGCTAGAAGTATTGTCTCCACGGTCTATAATAGAAGTATTGTCTCCACGGTCTAAAATAGAAGTATTGTCTCCACAGTCTATAATAGAAGTAATGGCCCCACGGTCTATAATAGAATTAATGTCTCCACGGTCTATAATAGAAGTAATGGCCCCACGTTCTATAATAGAAGTAATGGCCCCACTGTCTATAATAGAAGTATTGTCTCCACGGTCTATAATAGAAGTATTGTCTCCACGGTCTATAATAGAAGTATTGTCTCCACTGTCTATAATAGAAGTAATGTCTCCACGGTCTATAATAGAAGTATTGTCTCCACGGTCTATAATACAAGTATTGTCTCCACGGTCTATAATATAGAAGTATTGTCTCCACAGTCTATACTAGAAGTATTGTCTCCACGGTCTATAATAGAAGTATTCACTCCACGATCTATAATAGACGTATTGTCCGTACTTTCTATGCTAGAAGTATTGTCTCCACGTTCTATAATAGAAGTAATGTCTCCACGGTCTATAATAGAAGTATTGGGCCCTCGTTCTATAATAGAAGTAATGTCTCCACGGTCTATAATAGAAGTAATGTCTCCACGGTCTATAATAGAAGTATTGTCCCCACGGTCTATAATAGAAGTATTGTCCACACGGTCTATAATAGAAGCATTGGCCCCACGGTCTATAATAGAAGTATTGTCCCCACGGTCTATAATAGAAGTATTGTATCCACGGTCTATAATAGAAGTATTGTCCACACGGTCTATAATAGAAGTAATGTCGCCACGATCTATAATAGAAGTATTGTCTCTACTGTCTATAATAGAAGTATTGTCCCCACGGTCTATAATATAAGTATTGTCTCCACGGTCTATGATAGAAATATTGTCCACACGGTCTATAATTGAAGTATTGTCTCCACGGTCTATAATAGAATGATTGTATCCACGGTCTATAATAGAAGTATTGTACCCACGGTCTATAATAGAAGTATTGCCTCCAGGGTCTACAATAGAAGTATTGTACCCACGGTCTATAATAGAAGTATTGGCCCCACGGTCTATATTTGAAGTATTGTCACTACTGTCTATAATAAAAGTATTGTCTCTACTGTCTATAATAAATGTATTGTACCAACGGTCAATAATAGAAGCATTGACCCCACAGTCTGTAATAAAAGTATTCACCCCACGATCTATAATAGACGTATTGTCCGCACTGTCTATGCTAGAAGTATTGTCTCCACGGTCTATAATAGAAGTATTGTCTCCACGGTCTAAAATAGAAGTATTGTCTCCACAGTCTATAATAGAAGTAATGTCTCCACGGTCTATAATAGAAGTAATGGCCCCACGGTCTATAATAGAAGTAATGGCTCCACTGTCTATAATGGAAGTATTGTCTCCACGGTCTATAATAGAAGTATTGTCTCCACGGTCTATAATAGAAGTATTGTCTCCACGTCTATAATAGATGTAATGTCTCCACGGTCTATAATAGAAGTATTGTCTCCACGGTCTATAATACAAGTATTGTCTCCACGGTCTATAATATAGAAGTTTTGTCTCCACGGTCTATGCTAGAAGTATTGTCTCCACGGTCTATAATAGAAGTAATGTCTCCACGGTCTATAATAGAAGTATTGGGCCCACGTTCTATAATAGAAGTAATGTCTCCACGGTCTATAATAGAAGTAATGTCTCCACGGTCTATAATAGAAGTAATGGCTCCACGGTCTATAATAGAAGTATTGTCTCCACGGTCTATAGTAGAAGCATTGTCCCCATGGTCTATAATAGAAGTATTGTCTCCACGGTCTATAATAGAAGTATTGTCTCCACGGTCTATAATAGAATGATTGTCTCCACGGTCTATAATAGAAGTAATGTCTCAACGTATATAATAGAATGATTGTCTCCACGGTCTATAATAGAAGTATTGTACCCACGGTCTATAATAGAAGTATTGTCCGCACGGTCTATAATAGAAGTTTTGTCTCCACTGTTTATAATAGAAGCATTATCTCCACGGTCTATAATAGAAGTATTGTCTCCACGGTCTATAATAGAAGTATTGTCCCCAAGATCTATAATAGAAGTATTGTCTCCACGGTCTATAATAGAAGTATTGTCTCCACTGTCTATAATAGAATGATTGTCTCCACGGTCTATAATAGAAGTATTGTACCCACGGTCTATGATAGAAGAATTGTCCGCACGGTCTATAATAGAACTAATGGCTCCACGGTCTATAATAGAAGCAATGGCACCACGGTCTATAATAGAAGTAATGGCCCCACGGTCTATAATAGAAGTAATGTCTCCACGGTCTATACTAGAAGCATTGTCTCCACGGTCTATAATAGAAGTAATGGCCCCACGGTCTATAATAGAAGTAATGGCCCCACGGTCTATAGTAGAAGTATTGTCTCCATGGTCTACAATAGAAGTAATGTCTCCACGGTCTATAATAGAAGTATTGTCTCCACGTTATATAATAGAGGTAATGTCTCCACTGTCTATAATAGAAGCATTGTCTCCATGGTCTATAATAGTAGTAATGTCTCCACGGTCTATGCTAGAAGTATTGTCTCCACGGTCTATAATAGAAGTATTGTCTCCACGCTCTAAAATAGAAGTATTGTCTCCACAGTCTATAATAGAAGTAATGGCCCCACGGTCTATAATAGAATTAATGTCTCCACGGTCTATGATAGAAGTAATGGCCCCACGTTCTATAATAGAAGTAATGGCCCCACTGTCTATAATAGAAGTATTGTCTCCACGGTCTATAATAGAAGTATTGTCTCCACGGTCTATAATAGAAGTATTGTCTCCACGGTCTATGCTAGACGTATTGTCTCCACGGTCTATAATAGAAGTAATGTCTCCACGGTCTATAATAGAAGTATTGGGCCCACGTTCTATAATAGAAGTAATGTCTCCACGGTCTATAATAGAAGTAATGTCTCCACGGTCTATAATAGAAGTATTGTCCCCACGGTCTATAATAGAAGTATTGTCCACACGTCTATAATAGAAGCATTGGCCCCACGGTCTATAATAGAAGTATTGTCCCCACGGTCTATAATAGAAGTATTGTATCCACGGTCTATAATAGAAGTATTGTCCACACGGTCTATAATAGAAGTAATGTCGCCACGATCTATAATAGAAGTATTGTCTCTACTGTCTATAATAGAAGTATTGTCCCCACGGTCTATAATAGAAGTATTGTCTCCACGGTCTATGATAGAAATATTGTCCACACGGTCTATAATTGAAGTATTGTCTCCGCGGTCTATAATAGAATGATTGTATCCACGGTCTATAATAAAAGTATTGTACCCACGGTCTATAATAGAAGTATTGTCTCCAGGGACTACAATAGAAGTATTGTACCCACGGTCTATAATAGAAGTATTGGCCCCACGGTCTATATTTGAAGTATTGTCACTACTGTCTATAATAAAAGTATTGTACCCACGGTCAATAATAGAAGCATTGACCCCACAGTCTGTAATAAAAGTATTCACCCCACGATCTATAATAGACGTATTGTCCGCACTGTCTATGCTAGAAGTATTGTCTCCACGGTCTATAATAGAAGTATTGTCTCCACGGTCTAAAATAGAAGTATTGTCTCCACAGTCTATAATAGAAGTAATGGCCCCACGGTCTATAATAGAATTAATGTCTCCACGGTCTATAATAGAAGTAATGGCCCCACGGTCTATAATAGAAGTAATGGCTCCACTGTCTATAATAGAAGTATTGTCTCCACGGTCTATAATAGAAGTATTGTCTCCACGGTCTATAATAGAAGTATTGTCTCCACGGTCTATAATAGAAGTAATGTCTCCACGGTCTATAATAGAAGTATTGTCTCCACGGTCTATAATACAAGTATTGTCTCCACGGTCTATAAAATAGAAGTATTGTCTCCACGGTCTATACTAAAAGTATTGTCTCCACGGTCTATAATAGAAGTATTCACCCCACGATCTATAATAGACGTATTGTCCGCACTGTCTATGCTAGAAGTATTGTCTCCACGGTCTATAATAGAAGTAATGTCTCCACGGTCTATTATAGAAGTATTGGGCCCACGTTCTATAATAGAAGTAATGTCTCCACGGTCTATAATAGAAGTAATGTCTCCACGGTCTATAATAGAAGTAATGGCTCCACGGTCTATAATAGAAGTATTGTCTCCACGGTCTATAATAGAAGCATTGTCCCCATGGTCTATAATAGAAGTATTGTCTCCACGTTCTATAATAGAAGTATTGTCTCCACGGTCTATAATAGAATGATTGTCTCCACGGTCTATAATAGAAGTAATGTCTCAACGTATATAATAGAATGATTGTCTCCACGGTCTATAATAGAAGTATTGTACCCACGGTCTATAATAGAAGTATTGTCCGCACGGTCTATAATAGAAGTATTGTCTCCACAGTTTATAATAGAAGCATTGTCTCCACGGTCTATAATAGAAGTATTGTCTCCACGGTCTATAATAGAAGTATTGTCCCCAAGATCTATAATAGAAGTATTGTCTCCATGGTCTATAATAGAAGTATTGTCTCCACTGTCTATAATAGAATGATTGTCTCCACGGTCTATAATAGAAGTATTGTACCCACGGTCTATGATAGAAGTATTGTCCGCACGGTCTATAATAGAACTAATGGCTCCACGGTCTATAATAGAAGCAATGGCCCCACGGTCTATAATAGAAGTAATGGCCCCACGGTCTATAATAGAAGTAATGTCTCCACGGTCTATAATAGAAGCATTGTCTCCACGGTCTATAATAGAAGTAATGGCACCACGGACTAAAATAGAAGTAATGGCCCCACGGTCTATAATAGAAGTATTGTCTCCATGGTCTATAATAGAAGTAATGTCTCCACGGTCTATAATAGAAGTATTGTCTCCACGGTATATAATAGAGGTAATGTCTCCACGGTCTATAATAGAAGCATTGTCTCCACGGTCTATAATAGAAGTAAAGTCTCCACGGTCTATAATAGAATGATTGTCTCCACGGTCTATAATAGAAGTATTGTACCCACGGTCTATAATAGAAGTATTGTCAGCACGGTCTATAATAGAAATATTGTCTCCAGTCTATAATAGAAGCATTGTCTCCACGGTCTATAATAGAAGCATTGTCTCCACGGTCTATAATAGAAGTATTGTCTCCACGGTATATAATAGAAGTATTGTCTCCACGGTCTATAATAGAAGTATTGTCTCCACGTTCTATAATAGAAATATTGTCTCCACGGTCTATAATAGAAGTATTGTACCCACGGTCTATAATATAAGCATTGTCCCCATGGTCTATAATATAGAAGTATTGTCTCCACGGTCTATAACAGAAGTATTGTCTCCACGGTCTATAATAGAAGTATTGTCTCCACGGTCTATAATAGAAGTATTGTCTCCACGGTCTATAATAGAAGTATTGTCTCCACGGTCTATAATAGAAGTAATGGCCCCACGGTCTACAATAGAAGTAATGTCTCCACGGTCTATAATAGAAGTAATGGCTCCACGGTCTATAATAGAAGTATTGTCTCCACGGTCTATATTAGAAGTAATGTCTCCACGATCTATAATAAAAGTATTGTCTCCACAGTCTATAATAGAAGTATTGTCTCCACGGTCTATGATGGAAGTAATGTCTCCACAGTCTATAATAGAAGCATTGGCCCCACGGTCTATAATAGAAGCATTGTCTCCACGGTCTATAATAGAAGTATTGTCTCCACGGTCTATAATAGAAGTATTGTCTCCACGGTCTATAATAGAAGTATTGTCCCCACGGTCTATAATAGAAGTATTGTCCACACGGTCTATAATAGAAGCATTGGCCCCACGGTCTATAATAGAAGTATTGTCCCCACGGTCTATAATAGAAGTATTGTCCCCACGTTCTATAATAGAAGTAATGTTTCCACGATCTATAATAGAAGTATTGTCTCTACTCTCTATAATAGAAGTATTGTCCCCACGGTTTATAATAGAAGTATTGTCTCCACGGTCTATGATAGAAGTATTGTACACACGGTCTATAATTGAAGTATTGTCTCCACGGTCTATAATAGAAGGATTGTATCCACGGTCTATAATAGAAATATTGTACCCACGGTCTATAATAGAAGTATTGTCTCCACGGTCTACAATAGAAGTATTGTACCTACGGTCTATAATTGAAGTTTTGGCCCCACTGTCTATATTTGAAGTATTGTCTCTACTGTCTATAATATAAGTATTGTCTCTACTGTCTATAATAGAAGTATTGTACCCACGGTCTATAATAGAAGTATTGTCTCTACTGTCTATAATAGAAGTATTGTACCCACGATCTATAATAGAAGTATTGTACCCACGGTCTATAATAGAAGCATTGACCCCACAGTCGGTAATAAAAGTATTCACCCCACGATCTATAATAGACGTATTGTCTCCACGTCTATAATAGAAGTATTGTACCCACGGTCTATAATAGAAGTATTGTCCGCACGGTCTATAATAGAAGTATTGTCTCCACAGTCTATAATAGAAGCATTGTCTCCACGTCTATAATAGAAGTATTGTCTCCACGGTCTATAATAGAAGTATTGTCCCCAAGGTCTATAATAGAAGTATTGTCTCCACGGTCTATAATAGAAGTATTGTCTCCACGGTCTATAATAGAAGTATTGTACCCACGGTCTATGATAGAAGTATTGTCCGCACGGTCTATAATAGAACTAATGGCTCCACGGTCTATAATAGAAGCAATGGCCCCACGGTCTATAATAGAAGTAATGGCCCCTCGGTCTATAATAGAAGTAATGTCTCCACGGTCTATAATAGAAGCATTGTCTCCACGGTCTATAATAGAAGTAATGGCCCCACGGTCTATAATAGAAGTATTGTCTCCACGGTCTATAATAGAAGTAATGTCTCCATGGTCTATAATAGAAGTATTGTCTCCACGGTATTTAATAGAGGTAATGTCTCCACGGTCTATAATAGAAGTAATGTCTCCACGGTCTATAATAGAATGATTGTCTTCACGGTCTATAATAGAAGTATTGTACCCACGGTCTATAATAGAAGTATTATCAGCACGGTCTATAATAGAAATATTGTCTCCACAGTCTATAATAGAAGCATTGTCTCCACGATCAATAATAGAAGCATTGTCTCCACGGTCTATAATAGAAGTATTGTCTCCACGGTATATAATAGAAGTATTGTCTCCACGGTCTATAATAGAAGTATTGTCTCCACGGTCTATAATAGAAGTATTGTCTCCACGGTCTATAATAGAAGTATTGTACCCACGGTCTATTATATAAGCATTGTCCCCATGGTCTATAATATAGAAGTATTGTCTCCACGGTCTATAACAGAAGTATTGTCTCCACGGTCTATAATAGAAGTATTGTCTCCACGGTCTATAATAGAAGTATTGTCTCCACGGTCTATAATAGAAGTATTGTCTCCAAGGTCTATAATAGAAGTAATGGCCCCACGGTCTACAATAGAAGTAATGTCTCCACGGTATATAATAGAAGTAATGGCTCCACGGTCTATAATAGAAGTAATGGCCCCACGGTCTATAAAAGAAGTATTGTCTCCACGGTCTATAATAGAAGTATTGTCTCCACGGTCTATAAAAGAAGTATTGTCTCCACGGTCTATAATAGAAGTAATGTCTCCTCGGTCTATAATAGAAGCATTGTCTCCGCGGTCTATAATAGAAGTAATGTCTCCACGGTCTATAATATAGAAGTATTGTCTCCACAGTCTATAATAGAAGTATTGTCTCCACGGTCTATTATGGAAGTATTGTCTCCACGGTCTATAATAGAAGTAATGTCTCCACGGTTTATAATAGAAGTATTGTCTCCACAGTCTATAATAGAAGCATTGTCTCCATGGTCTATAATAGAAGTATTGTCTCCACGTTCTATAATAGAAGTATTGTCTCTACGGTCTATAATAGAAGTATTGTCTCCACGGTCTATAATAGAAGTAATGGCCCCGCGGTCTATAATAGAAGTATTGTCTCCACGGTCTATAATGGAAGTACTGGCTCCACGGTCTATAATAGAAGTAATGGCCCGGCGGTCTATAATAGAAGTATTGTACCCACGGTTTATAATAGAAGAATTGTCCCCATGGTCTATAATAGAAGTAATGTCTCCACGATCTATAATAAAAGTATTGTCTCCACAGTCTATAATAGAAGTATTGTCTCCACGGTCTATGATGGAAGTAATGTCTCCACAGTCTATAATAGAAGCATTGGCCCCACGGTCTATAATAGAAGCATTGTCTCCACGGTCTATAATAGAAGTATTGTCTCCACGGTCTATAATAGAAGTATTGTCTCCACGGTCTATAATAGAAGTATTGTCCCCACGGTCTATAATAGAAGTATTGTCCACACGGTCTATAATAGAAGCATTGGCCCCACGGTCTATAATAGAAGTATTGTCCCCACGGTCTATAATAGAAGTATTGTCCCCACGTTCTATAATAGAAGTAATGTTTCCACGATCTATAATAGAAGTATTGTCTCTACTGTCTATAATAGAAGTATTGTCCCCACGGTCTATAATAGAAGTATTGTCTCCACGGTCTATGATAGAAGTATTGTACACACGATCTATAATTGAAGTATTGTCTCCACGGTCTATAATAGAATGATTGTATCCACGGTCTATAATAGAAATATTGTCCCCACGGTCTATAATAGAAGTATTGTCTCCACGGTCTACAATAGAAGTATTGTACCCACGGTCTATAATTGAAGTATTGGCCCCACTGTCTATATTTGAAGTATTGTCTCTACTGTCTATAATAGAAGTATTGTACCCACGGTCTATAATAGAAGTATTGTCTCTACTGTCTATAATAGAAGTATTGTACCCACGATCTATAATAGAAGTATTGTACCCACGGTCTATAATAGAAGCATTGACCCCACAGTCTGTAATAAAAGTATTCACCCCACGATCTATAATAGACGTATTGTCTCCACGGTATATAATAGAAGTAATGTCTCCACGGTCTATAATAGAAGCATTGTCTCCACGGTCTATAATAGAAGTAATGTCTCCACGGTCTATAATAGAATGATTGTCTCCACGTTCTATAATAGAAGTATTGTACCCACGGTCTATAATAGAAGTATTGTCAGCACGGTCTATAATAGAAATATTGTCTCCACAGTCTATAATAGAAGCATTGTCTCCACGGTCTATAATAGAAGTAATGTTTCCACGGTCTATAATAGAAGTATTATCTCCACGGTATATAATAGAAGTATTGTCTCCACGGTCTATAATAGAAGTATTGTCCCCAAGGTCTATAATAGAAGTATTGTCTCCACGGTCTATAATAGAAGTATTGTCTCCAAGGTCTATAATAGAAGTATTGTCTCCACGGTCTATAATAGAAGTATTGTCCACACGGTCTATAATAGAAGCATTGGCCCCACGGTCTATAATAGAAGTATTGTCCCCACGGTCTATAATAGAAGTATTGTCCCCACGTTCTATAATAGAAGTAATGTTTCCACGATCTATAATAGAAGTATTGTCTCTACTCTCTATAATAGAAGTATTGTCCCCACGGTTTATAATAGAAGTATTGTCTCCACGGTCTATGATAGAAGTATTGTACACACGGTCTATAATTGAAGTATTGTCTCCACGGTCTATAATAGAAGGATTGTATCCACGGTCTATAATAGAAATATTGTACCCACGGTCTATAATAGAAGTATTGTCTCCACGGTCTACAATAGAAGTATTGTACCTACGGTCTATAATTGAAGTTTTGGCCCCACTGTCTATATTTGAAGTATTGTCTCTACTGTCTATAATATAAGTATTGTCTCTACTGTCTATAATAGAAGTATTGTACCCACGGTCTATAATAGAAGTATTGTCTCTACTGTCTATAATAGAAGTATTGTACCCACGATCTATAATAGAAGTATTGTACCCACGGTCTATAATAGAAGCATTGACCCCACAGTCGGTAATAAAAGTATTCACCCCACGATCTATAATAGACGTATTGTCTCCACGTCTATAATAGAAGTATTGTACCCACGGTCTATAATAGAAGTATTGTCCGCACGGTCTATAATAGAAGTATTGTCTCCACAGTCTATAATAGAAGCATTGTCTCCACGTCTATAATAGAAGTATTGTCTCCACGGTCTATAATAGAAGTATTGTCCCCAAGGTCTATAATAGAAGTATTGTCTCCACGGTCTATAATAGAAGTATTGTCTCCACGGTCTATAATAGAAGTATTGTACCCACGGTCTATGATAGAAGTATTGTCCGCACGGTCTATAATAGAACTAATGGCTCCACGGTCTATAATAGAAGCAATGGCCCCACGGTCTATAATAGAAGTAATGGCCCCTCGGTCTATAATAGAAGTAATGTCTCCACGGTCTATAATAGAAGCATTGTCTCCACGGTCTATAATAGAAGTAATGGCCCCACGGTCTATAATAGAAGTATTGTCTCCACGGTCTATAATAGAAGTAATGTCTCCATGGTCTATAATAGAAGTATTGTCTCCACGGTATTTAATAGAGGTAATGTCTCCACGGTCTATAATAGAAGTAATGTCTCCACGGTCTATAATAGAATGATTGTCTTCACGGTCTATAATAGAAGTATTGTACCCACGGTCTATAATAGAAGTATTATCAGCACGGTCTATAATAGAAATATTGTCTCCACAGTCTATAATAGAAGCATTGTCTCCACGATCAATAATAGAAGCATTGTCTCCACGGTCTATAATAGAAGTATTGTCTCCACGGTATATAATAGAAGTATTGTCTCCACGGTCTATAATAGAAGTATTGTCTCCACGGTCTATAATAGAAGTATTGTCTCCACGGTCTATAATAGAAGTATTGTACCCACGGTCTATTATATAAGCATTGTCCCCATGGTCTATAATATAGAAGTATTGTCTCCACGGTCTATAACAGAAGTATTGTCTCCACGGTCTATAATAGAAGTATTGTCTCCACGGTCTATAATAGAAGTATTGTCTCCACGGTCTATAATAGAAGTATTGTCTCCAAGGTCTATAATAGAAGTAATGGCCCCACGGTCTACAATAGAAGTAATGTCTCCACGGTATATAATAGAAGTAATGGCTCCACGGTCTATAATAGAAGTAATGGCCCCACGGTCTATAAAAGAAGTATTGTCTCCACGGTCTATAATAGAAGTATTGTCTCCACGGTCTATAAAAGAAGTATTGTCTCCACGGTCTATAATAGAAGTAATGTCTCCTCGGTCTATAATAGAAGCATTGTCTCCGCGGTCTATAATAGAAGTAATGTCTCCACGGTCTATAATATAGAAGTATTGTCTCCACAGTCTATAATAGAAGTATTGTCTCCACGGTCTATTATGGAAGTATTGTCTCCACGGTCTATAATAGAAGTAATGTCTCCACGGTTTATAATAGAAGTATTGTCTCCACAGTCTATAATAGAAGCATTGTCTCCATGGTCTATAATAGAAGTATTGTCTCCACGTTCTATAATAGAAGTATTGTCTCTACGGTCTATAATAGAAGTATTGTCTCCACGGTCTATAATAGAAGTAATGGCCCCGCGGTCTATAATAGAAGTATTGTCTCCACGGTCTATAATGGAAGTACTGGCTCCACGGTCTATAATAGAAGTAATGGCCCGGCGGTCTATAATAGAAGTATTGTACCCACGGTTTATAATAGAAGAATTGTCCCCATGGTCTATAATAGAAGTAATGTCTCCACGATCTATAATAAAAGTATTGTCTCCACAGTCTATAATAGAAGTATTGTCTCCACGGTCTATGATGGAAGTAATGTCTCCACAGTCTATAATAGAAGCATTGGCCCCACGGTCTATAATAGAAGCATTGTCTCCACGGTCTATAATAGAAGTATTGTCTCCACGGTCTATAATAGAAGTATTGTCTCCACGGTCTATAATAGAAGTATTGTCCCCACGGTCTATAATAGAAGTATTGTCCACACGGTCTATAATAGAAGCATTGGCCCCACGGTCTATAATAGAAGTATTGTCCCCACGGTCTATAATAGAAGTATTGTCCCCACGTTCTATAATAGAAGTAATGTTTCCACGATCTATAATAGAAGTATTGTCTCTACTGTCTATAATAGAAGTATTGTCCCCACGGTCTATAATAGAAGTATTGTCTCCACGGTCTATGATAGAAGTATTGTACACACGATCTATAATTGAAGTATTGTCTCCACGGTCTATAATAGAATGATTGTATCCACGGTCTATAATAGAAATATTGTCCCCACGGTCTATAATAGAAGTATTGTCTCCACGGTCTACAATAGAAGTATTGTACCCACGGTCTATAATTGAAGTATTGGCCCCACTGTCTATATTTGAAGTATTGTCTCTACTGTCTATAATAGAAGTATTGTACCCACGGTCTATAATAGAAGTATTGTCTCTACTGTCTATAATAGAAGTATTGTACCCACGATCTATAATAGAAGTATTGTACCCACGGTCTATAATAGAAGCATTGACCCCACAGTCTGTAATAAAAGTATTCACCCCACGATCTATAATAGACGTATTGTCTCCACGGTATATAATAGAAGTAATGTCTCCACGGTCTATAATAGAAGCATTGTCTCCACGGTCTATAATAGAAGTAATGTCTCCACGGTCTATAATAGAATGATTGTCTCCACGTTCTATAATAGAAGTATTGTACCCACGGTCTATAATAGAAGTATTGTCAGCACGGTCTATAATAGAAATATTGTCTCCACAGTCTATAATAGAAGCATTGTCTCCACGGTCTATAATAGAAGTAATGTTTCCACGGTCTATAATAGAAGTATTATCTCCACGGTATATAATAGAAGTATTGTCTCCACGGTCTATAATAGAAGTATTGTCCCCAAGGTCTATAATAGAAGTATTGTCTCCACGGTCTATAATAGAAGTATTGTCTCCAAGGTCTATAATAGAAGTATTGTCTCCACGGTCTATAATAGAAGTATTGTCTCCACGGTCTATAATAGAAGTATTGTACCCACGGTCTATAATAGAAGCATTGTCTCCACGGTCTATAATAGAAGTATTGTCCCCATGGTCTATAATATAGAAGTATTGTCTCCACTGTCTATAATAGAAGTATTGTTTCCACGGTCTATAACAGAAGTATTGTCTCCACGGTCTATAATAGAAGTATTGTCTCCACGGTCTATAATAGAAGTATTGTACCCACGGTCTATAATAGAAGTATTGTCCGCACGGTCTATAATAGAAGTATTGTCTCCACAGTCTATAATAGAAGCATTGTCTCCACGTCTATAATAGAAGTATTGTCTCCACGGTCTATAATAGAAGTATTGTCCCCAAGGTCTATAATAGAAGTATTGTCTCCACGGTCTATAATAGAAGTATTGTCTCCACGGTCTATAATAGAAGTATTGTACCCACGGTCTATGATAGAAGTATTGTCCGCACGGTCTATAATAGAACTAATGGCTCCACGGTCTATAATAGAAGCAATGGCCCCACGGTCTATAATAGAAGTAATGGCCCCTCGGTCTATAATAGAAGTAATGTCTCCACGGTCTATAATAAAAGCATTGTCTCCACGGTCTATAATAGAAGTAATGGCCCCACGGTCTATAATAGAAGTATTGTCTCCACGGTCTATAATAGAAGTAATGTCTCCATGGTCTATAATAGAAGTATTGTCTCCACGGTATTTAATAGAGGTAATGTCTCCACGGTCTATAATAGAAGTAATGTCTCCACGGTCTATAATAGAATGATTGTCTTCACGGTCTATAATAGAAGTATTGTACCCACGGTCTATAATAGAAGTATTATCAGCACGGTCTATAATAGAAATATTGTCTCCACAGTCTATAATAGAAGCATTGTCTCCACGATCAATAATAGAAGCATTGTCTCCACGGTCTATAATAGAAGTATTGTCTCCACGGTATATAATAGAAGTATTGTCTCCACGGTCTATAATAGAAGTATTGTCTCCACGGTCTATAATAGAAGTATTGTCTCCACGGTCTATAATAGAAGTATTGTACCCACGGTCTATTATATAAGCATTGTCCCCATGGTCTATAATATAGAAGTATTGTCTCCACGGTCTATAACAGAAGTATTGTCTCCACGGTCTATAATAGAAGTATTGTCTCCACGGTCTATAATAGAAGTATTGTCTCCACGGTCTATAATAGAAGTATTGTCTCCAAGGTCTATAATAGAAGTAATGGCCCCACGGTCTACAATAGAAGTAATGTCTCCACGGTATATAATAGAAGTAATGGCTCCACGGTCTATAATAGAAGTAATGGCCCCACGGTCTATAATAGAAGTATTGTCTCCACGGTCTATAATAGAAGTATTGTCTCCACGGTCTATAAAAAAAGTATTGTCTCCACGGTCTATAATAGAAGTAATGTCTCCTCGGTCTATAATAGAAGCATTGTCTCCGCGGTCTATAATAGAAGTAATGTCTCCACGGTCTATAATATAGAAGTATTGTCTCCACAGTCTATAATAGAAGTATTGTCTCCACGGTCTATTATGGAAGTATTGTCTCCACGGTCTATAATAGAAGTAATGTCTCCACGGTTTATAATAGAAGTATTGTCTCCACAGTCTATAATAGAAGCATTGTCTCCATGGTCTATAATAGAAGTATTGTCTCCACGTTCTATAATAGAAGTCTTGTCTCTACGGTCTATAATAGAAGTATTGTCTCCACGGTCTATAATAGAAGTAATGGCCCCGCGGTCTATAATAGAAGTATTGTCTCCACGGTCTATAATGGAAGTACTGGCTCCACGGTCTATAATAGAAGTAATGGCCCGGCGGTCTATAATAGAAGTATTGTACCCACGGTTTATAATAGAAGAATTGTCCCCATGGTCTGTAATTGAAGTATTGTCTCCACGGTCTATAATAGAAGTAATGTCCCCACGGTCTATAATAGAAGTAATGTCTCCACGATCTATAATAAAAGTATTGTCTCCACAGTCTATAATAGAAGTATTGTCTCCACGGTCTATGATGGAAGTAATGTCTCCACAGTCTATAATAGAAGCATTGGCCCCACGGTCTATAATAGAAGCATTGTCTCCACGGTCTATAATAGAAGTATTGTCTCCACGGTCTATAATAGAAGTATTGTCTCCACGGTCTATAATAGAAGTATTGTCCCCACGGTCTATAATAGAAGTATTGTCCACACGGTCTATAATAGAAGCATTGGCCCCACGGTCTATAATAGAAGTATTGTCCCCACGGTCTATAATAGAAGTATTGTCCCCACGTTCTATAATAGAAGTAATGTTTCCACGATCTATAATAGAAGTATTGTCTCTACTGTCTATAATAGAAGTATTGTCCCCACGGTCTATAATAGAAGTATTGTCTCCACGGTCTATAATAGAATGATTGTATCCACGGTCTATATTAGAAATATTGTCCCCACGGTCTATAATAGAAGTATTGTCTCCACGGTCTACAATAAAAGTATTGTACCCACGGTCTATAATTGAAGTATTGGCCCCACTGTCTATATTTGAAGTATTGTCTCTACTGTCTATAATAGAAGTATTGTACCCACGGTCTATAATAGAAGTATTGTCTCTACTGTCTATAATAGAAGTATTGTACCCACGATCTATAATAGAAGTATTGTACCCACGGTCTATAATAGAAGCATTGACCCCACAGTCTGTAATAAAAGTATTCACCCCACGATCTATAATAGACGTATTGTCTCCACGGTATATAATAGAAGTAATGTCTCCACGGTCTATAATAGAAGCATTGTCTCCACGGTCTATAATAGAAGTAATGTCTCCACGGTCTATAATAGAATGATTGTCTCCACGTTCTATAATAGAAGTATTGTACCCACGGTCTATAATAGAAGTATTGTCAGCACGGTCTATAATAGAAATATTGTCTCCACAGTCTATAATAGAAGCATTGTCTCCACGGTCTATAATAGAAGTAATGTTTCCACGGTCTATAATAGAAGTATTATCTCCACGGTATATAATAGAAGTATTGTCTCCACGGTCTATAATAGAAGTATTGTCCCCAAGGTCTATAATAGAAGTATTGTCTCCACGGTCTATAATAGAAGTATTGTCTCCAAGGTCTATAATAGAAGTATTGTCTCCACGGTCTATAATAGAAGTATTGTCTCCACGGTCTATAATAGAAGTATTGTACCCACGGTCTATAATAGAAGTATTATCAGCACGGTCTATAATAGAAATATTGTCTCCACAGTCTATAATAGAAGCATTGTCTCCACGATCAATAATAGAAGCATTGTCTCCACGGTCTATAATAGAAGTATTGTCTCCACGGTATATAATAGAAGTATTGTCTCCACGGTCAATAATAGAAGTATTGTCTCCACGGTCTATAATAGAAGTATTGTCTCCACGGTCTATAATAGAAGTATTGTACCCACGGTCTATTATATAAGCATTGTCCCCATGGTCTATGATATAGAAGTATTGTCTCCACGGTCTATAACAGAAGTATTGTCTCCACGGTCTATAATAGAAGTATTGTCTCCACGGTCTATAATAGAAGTATTGTCTCCACGGTCTATAATAGAAGTATTGTCTCCAAGGTCTATAATAGAAGTAATGGCCCCACGGTCTACAATAGAAGTAATGTCTCCACGGTATATAATAGAAGTAATGGCTCCACGGTCTATAATAGAAGTAATGGCCCCACGGTCTATAATAGAAGTATTGTCTCCACGGTCTATAATAGAAGTATTGTCTCCACGGTCTATAAAAGAAGTATTGTCTCCACGGTCTATAATAGAAGTAATGTCTCCTCGGTCTATAATAGAAGCATTGTCTCCGCGGTCTATAATAGAAGTAATGTCTCCACGGTCTATAATATAGAAGTATTGTCTCCACAGTCTATAATAGAAGTATTGTCTCCACGGTCTATTATGGAAGTATTGTCTCCACGGTCTATAATAGAAGTAATGTCTCCACGGTTTATAATAGAAGTATTGTCTCCACAGTCTATAATAGAAGCATTGTCTCCATGGTCTATAATAGAAGTATTGTCTCCACGTTCTATAATAGAAGTATTGTACCCACGGTCTATAATAGAAGCATTGTCTCCACGGTCTATAATAGAAGTATTGTCCCCATGGTCTATAATATAGAAGTATTGTCTCCACTGTCTATAATAGAAGTATTGTTTCCACGGTCTATAACAGAAGTATTGTCTCCACGGTCTATAATAGAAGTATTGTCTCCACGGTCTATAATAGAAGTATTGTACCCACGGTCTATGATAGAAGTATTGTCCGCACGGTCTATAATAGAACTAATGGCTCCACGGTCTATTATAGAAGCAATGGCCCCACGGTCTATAATAGAAGTAATGGCCCCTCGGTCTATAATAGAAGTAATGTCTCCACGGTCTATAATAGAAGCATTGTCTCCACGGTCTATAATAGAAGTAATGGCCCCACGGTCTATAATAGAAGTATTGTCTCCACGGTCTATAATAGAAGTAATGTCTCCATGGTCTATAATAGAAGTATTGTCTCCACGGTATTTAATAGAGGTAATGTCTCCACGGTCTATAATAGAAGTAATGTCTCCACGGTCTATAATAGAATGATTGTCTTCACGGTCTATAATAGAAGTATTGTACCCACGGTCTATAATAGAAGTATTATCAGCACGGTCTATAATAGAAATATTGTCTCCACAGTCTATAATAGAAGCATTGTCTCCACGATCAATAATAGAAGCATTGTCTCCACGGTCTATAATAGAAGTATTGTCTCCACGGTATATAATAGAAGTATTGTCTCCACGGTCTATAATAGAAGTATTGTCTCCACGGTCTATAATAGAAGTATTGTCTCCACGGTCTATAATAGAAGTATTGTACCCACGGTCTATTATATAAGCATTGTCCCCATGGTCTATAATATAGAAGTATTGTCTCCACGGTCTATAACAGAAGTATTGTCTCCACGGTCTATAATAGAAGTATTGTCTCCACGGTCTATAATAGAAGTATTGTCTCCACGGTCTATAATAGAAGTATTGTCTCCAAGGTCTATAATAGAAGTAATGGCCCCACGGTCTACAATAGAAGTAATGTCTCCACGGTATATAATAGAAGTAATGGCTCCACGGTCTATAATAGAAGTAATGGCCCCACGGTCTATAATAGAAGTATTGTCTCCACGGTCTATAATAGAAGTATTGTCTCCACGGTCTATAAAAAAAGTATTGTCTCCACGGTCTATAATAGAAGTAATGTCTCCTCGGTCTATAATAGAAGCATTGTCTCCGCGGTCTATAATAGAAGTAATGTCTCCACGGTCTATAATATAGAAGTATTGTCTCCACAGTCTATAATAGAAGTATTGTCTCCACGGTCTATTATGGAAGTATTGTCTCCACGGTCTATAATAGAAGTAATGTCTCCACGGTTTATAATAGAAGTATTGTCTCCACAGTCTATAATAGAAGCATTGTCTCCATGGTCTATAATAGAAGTATTGTCTCCACGTTCTATAATAGAAGTCTTGTCTCTACGGTCTATAATAGAAGTATTGTCTCCACGGTCTATAATAGAAGTAATGGCCCCGCGGTCTATAATAGAAGTATTGTCTCCACGGTCTATAATGGAAGTACTGGCTCCACGGTCTATAATAGAAGTAATGGCCCGGCGGTCTATAATAGAAGTATTGTACCCACGGTTTATAATAGAAGAATTGTCCCCATGGTCTGTAATTGAAGTATTGTCTCCACGGTCTATAATAGAAGTAATGTCCCCACGGTCTATAATAGAAGTAATGTCTCCACGATCTATAATAAAAGTATTGTCTCCACAGTCTATAATAGAAGTATTGTCTCCACGGTCTATGATGGAAGTAATGTCTCCACAGTCTATAATAGAAGCATTGGCCCCACGGTCTATAATAGAAGCATTGTCTCCACGGTCTATAATAGAAGTATTGTCTCCACGGTCTATAATAGAAGTATTGTCTCCACGGTCTATAATAGAAGTATTGTCCCCACGGTCTATAATAGAAGTATTGTCCACACGGTCTATAATAGAAGCATTGGCCCCACGGTCTATAATAGAAGTATTGTCCCCACGGTCTATAATAGAAGTATTGTCCCCACGTTCTATAATAGAAGTAATGTTTCCACGATCTATAATAGAAGTATTGTCTCTACTGTCTATAATAGAAGTATTGTCCCCACGGTCTATAATAGAAGTATTGTCTCCACGGTCTATAATAGAATGATTGTATCCACGGTCTATATTAGAAATATTGTCCCCACGGTCTATAATAGAAGTATTGTCTCCACGGTCTACAATAAAAGTATTGTACCCACGGTCTATAATTGAAGTATTGGCCCCACTGTCTATATTTGAAGTATTGTCTCTACTGTCTATAATAGAAGTATTGTACCCACGGTCTATAATAGAAGTATTGTCTCTACTGTCTATAATAGAAGTATTGTACCCACGATCTATAATAGAAGTATTGTACCCACGGTCTATAATAGAAGCATTGACCCCACAGTCTGTAATAAAAGTATTCACCCCACGATCTATAATAGACGTATTGTCTCCACGGTATATAATAGAAGTAATGTCTCCACGGTCTATAATAGAAGCATTGTCTCCACGGTCTATAATAGAAGTAATGTCTCCACGGTCTATAATAGAATGATTGTCTCCACGTTCTATAATAGAAGTATTGTACCCACGGTCTATAATAGAAGTATTGTCAGCACGGTCTATAATAGAAATATTGTCTCCACAGTCTATAATAGAAGCATTGTCTCCACGGTCTATAATAGAAGTAATGTTTCCACGGTCTATAATAGAAGTATTATCTCCACGGTATATAATAGAAGTATTGTCTCCACGGTCTATAATAGAAGTATTGTCCCCAAGGTCTATAATAGAAGTATTGTCTCCACGGTCTATAATAGAAGTATTGTCTCCAAGGTCTATAATAGAAGTATTGTCTCCACGGTCTATAATAGAAGTATTGTCTCCACGGTCTATAATAGAAGTATTGTACCCACGGTCTATAATAGAAGTATTATCAGCACGGTCTATAATAGAAATATTGTCTCCACAGTCTATAATAGAAGCATTGTCTCCACGATCAATAATAGAAGCATTGTCTCCACGGTCTATAATAGAAGTATTGTCTCCACGGTATATAATAGAAGTATTGTCTCCACGGTCAATAATAGAAGTATTGTCTCCACGATCTATAATAGAAGTATTGTCTCCACGGTCTATAATAGAAGTATTGTACCCACGGTCTATTATATAAGCATTGTCCCCATGGTCTATGATATAGAAGTATTGTCTCCACGGTCTATAACAGAAGTATTGTCTCCACGGTCTATAATAGAAGTATTGTCTCCACGGTCTATAATAGAAGTATTGTCTCCACGGTCTATAATAGAAGTATTGTCTCCAAGGTCTATAATAGAAGTAATGGCCCCACGGTCTACAATAGAAGTAATGTCTCCACGGTATATAATAGAAGTAATGGCTCCACGGTCTATAATAGAAGTAATGGCCCCACGGTCTATAATAGAAGTATTGTCTCCACGGTCTATAATAGAAGTATTGTCTCCACGGTCTATAAAAGAAGTATTGTCTCCACGGTCTATAATAGAAGTAATGTCTCCTCGGTCTATAATAGAAGCTTTGTCTCCGCGGTCTATAATAGAAGTAATGTCTCCACGGTCTATAATATAGAAGTATTGTCTCCACAGTCTATAATAGAAGTATTGTCTCCACGGTCTATTATGGAAGTATTGTCTCCACGGTCTATAATAGAAGTAATGTCTCCACGGTTTATAATAGAAGTATTGTCTCCACAGTCTATAATAGAAGCATTGTCTCCATGGTCTATAATAGAAGTATTGTCTCCACGTTCTATAATAGAAGTATTGTACCCACGGTCTATAATAGAAGCATTGTCTCCACGGTCTATAATAGAAGTATTGTCCCCATGGTCTATAATATAGAAGTATTGTCTCCACTGTCTATAATAGAAGTATTGTTTCCACGGTCTATAACAGAAGTATTGTCTCCACGGTCTATAATAGAAGTATTGTCTCCACGGTCTATAATAGAAGTATTGTACCCACGGTCTATGATAGAAGTATTGTCCGCACGGTCTATAATAGAACTAATGGCTCCACGGTCTATAATAGAAGCAATGGCCCCACGGTCTATAATAGAAGTAATGGCCCCTCGGTCTATAATAGAAGTAATGTCTCCACGGTCTATAATAGAAGCATTGTCTCCACGGTCTATAATAGAAGTAATGGCCCCACGGTCTATAATAGAAGTATTGTCTCCACGGTCTATAATAGAAGTAATGTCTCCATGGTCTATAATAGAAGTATTGTCTCCACGGTATTTAATAGAGGTAATGTCTCCACGGTCTATAATAGAAGTAATGTCTCCACGGTCTATAATAGAATGATTGTCTTCACGGTCTATAATAGAAGTATTGTACCCACGGTCTATAATAGAAGTATTATCAGCACGGTCTATAATAGAAATATTGTCTCCACAGTCTATAATAGAAGCATTGTCTCCACGATCAATAATAGAAGCATTGTCTCCACGGTCTATAATAGAAGTATTGTCTCCACGGTATATAATAGAAGTATTGTCTCCACGGTCTATAATAGAAGTATTGTCTCCACGGTCTATAATAGAAGTATTGTCTCCACGGTCTATAATAGAAGTATTGTACCCACGGTCTATTATATAAGCATTGTCCCCATGGTCTATAATATAGAAGTATTGTCTCCACGGTCTATAACAGAAGTATTGTCTCCACGGTCTATAATAGAAGTATTGTCTCCACGGTCTATAATAGAAGTATTGTCTCCACGGTCTATAATAGAAGTATTGTCTCCAAGGTCTATAATAGAAGTAATGGCCCCACGGTCTACAATAGAAGTAATGTCTCCACGGTATATAATAGAAGTAATGGCTCCACGGTCTATAATAGAAGTAATGGCCCCACGGTCTATAATAGAAGTATTGTCTCCACGGTCTATAATAGAAGTATTGTCTCCACGGTCTATAAAAAAAGTATTGTCTCCACGGTCTATAATAGAAGTAATGTCTCCTCGGTCTATAATAGAAGCATTGTCTCCGCGGTCTATAATAGAAGTAATGTCTCCACGGTCTATAATATAGAAGTATTGTCTCCACAGTCTATAATAGAAGTATTGTCTCCACGGTCTATTATGGAAGTATTGTCTCCACGGTCTATAATAGAAGTAATGTCTCCACGGTTTATAATAGAAGTATTGTCTCCACAGTCTATAATAGAAGCATTGTCTCCATGGTCTATAATAGAAGTATTGTCTCCACGTTCTATAATAGAAGTCTTGTCTCTACGGTCTATAATAGAAGTATTGTCTCCACGGTCTATAATAGAAGTAATGGCCCCGCGGTCTATAATAGAAGTATTGTCTCCACGGTCTATAATGGAAGTACTGGCTCCACGGTCTATAATAGAAGTAATGGCCCGGCGGTCTATAATAGAAGTATTGTACCCACGGTTTATAATAGAAGAATTGTCCCCATGGTCTGTAATTGAAGTATTGTCTCCACGGTCTATAATAGAAGTAATGTCCCCACGGTCTATAATAGAAGTAATGTCTCCACGATCTATAATAAAAGTATTGTCTCCACAGTCTATAATAGAAGTATTGTCTCCACGGTCTATGATGGAAGTAATGTCTCCACAGTCTATAATAGAAGCATTGGCCCCACGGTCTATAATAGAAGCATTGTCTCCACGGTCTATAATAGAAGTATTGTCTCCACGGTCTATAATAGAAGTATTGTCTCCACGGTCTATAATAGAAGTATTGTCCCCACGGTCTATAATAGAAGTATTGTCCACACGGTCTATAATAGAAGCATTGGCCCCACGGTCTATAATAGAAGTATTGTCCCCACGGTCTATAATAGAAGTATTGTCCCCACGTTCTATAATAGAAGTAATGTTTCCACGATCTATAATAGAAGTATTGTCTCTACTGTCTATAATAGAAGTATTGTCCCCACGGTCTATAATAGAAGTATTGTCTCCACGGTCTATAATAGAATGATTGTATCCACGGTCTATATTAGAAATATTGTCCCCACGGTCTATAATAGAAGTATTGTCTCCACGGTCTACAATAAAAGTATTGTACCCACGGTCTATAATTGAAGTATTGGCCCCACTGTCTATATTTGAAGTATTGTCTCTACTGTCTATAATAGAAGTATTGTACCCACGGTCTATAATAGAAGTATTGTCTCTACTGTCTATAATAGAAGTATTGTACCCACGATCTATAATAGAAGTATTGTACCCACGGTCTATAATAGAAGCATTGACCCCACAGTCTGTAATAAAAGTATTCACCCCACGATCTATAATAGACGTATTGTCTCCACGGTATATAATAGAAGTAATGTCTCCACGGTCTATAATAGAAGCATTGTCTCCACGGTCTATAATAGAAGTAATGTCTCCACGGTCTATAATAGAATGATTGTCTCCACGTTCTATAATAGAAGTATTGTACCCACGGTCTATAATAGAAGTATTGTCAGCACGGTCTATAATAGAAATATTGTCTCCACAGTCTATAATAGAAGCATTGTCTCCACGGTCTATAATAGAAGTAATGTTTCCACGGTCTATAATAGAAGTATTATCTCCACGGTATATAATAGAAGTATTGTCTCCACGGTCTATAATAGAAGTATTGTCCCCAAGGTCTATAATAGAAGTATTGTCTCCACGGTCTATAATAGAAGTATTGTCTCCAAGGTCTATAATAGAAGTATTGTCTCCACGGTCTATAATAGAAGTATTGTCTCCACGGTCTATAATAGAAGTATTGTACCCACGGTCTATAATAGAAGTATTATCAGCACGGTCTATAATAGAAATATTGTCTCCACAGTCTATAATAGAAGCATTGTCTCCACGATCAATAATAGAAGCATTGTCTCCACGGTCTATAATAGAAGTATTGTCTCCACGGTATATAATAGAAGTATTGTCTCCACGGTCAATAATAGAAGTATTGTCTCCACGGTCTATAATAGAAGTATTGTCTCCACGGTCTATAATAGAAGTATTGTACCCACGGTCTATTATATAAGCATTGTCCCCATGGTCTATGATATAGAAGTATTGTCTCCACGGTCTATAACAGAAGTATTGTCTCCACGGTCTATAATAGAAGTATTGTCTCCACGGTCTATAATAGAAGTATTGTCTCCACGGTCTATAATAGAAGTATTGTCTCCAAGGTCTATAATAGAAGTAATGGCCCCACGGTCTACAATAGAAGTAATGTCTCCACGGTATATAATAGAAGTAATGGCTCCACGGTCTATAATAGAAGTAATGGCCCCACGGTCTATAATAGAAGTATTGTCTCCACGGTCTATAATAGAAGTATTGTCTCCACGGTCTATAAAAGAAGTATTGTCTCCACGGTCTATAATAGAAGTAATGTCTCCTCGGTCTATAATAGAAGCATTGTCTCCGCGGTCTATAATAGAAGTAATGTCTCCACGGTCTATAATATAGAAGTATTGTCTCCACAGTCTATAATAGAAGTATTGTCTCCACGGTCTATTATGGAAGTATTGTCTCCACGGTCTATAATAGAAGTAATGTCTCCACGGTTTATAATAGAAGTATTGTCTCCACAGTCTATAATAGAAGCATTGTCTCCATGGTCTATAATAGAAGTATTGTCTCCACGTTCTATAATAGAAGTATTGTCTCTACGGTCTATAATAGAAGTATTGTCTCCACGGTCTATAATAGAAGTAATGGCCCCGCGGTCTATAATAGAAGTATTGTCTCCACGGTCTATAATGGAAGTACTGGCTCCACGGTCTATAATAGAAGTAATGGCCCGGCGGTCTATAATAGAAGTATTGTACCCACGGTTTATAATAGAAGAATTGTCCCCATGGTCTGTAATTGAAGTATTGTCTCCACGGTCTATAATAGAAGTAATGTCCCCACGGTCTATAATAGAAGTAATGTCTCCACGATCTATAATAAAAGTATTGTCTCCACAGTCTATAATAGAAGTATTGTCTCCACGGTCTATGATGGAAGTAATGTCTCCACAGTCTATAATAGAAGCATTGGCCCCACGGTCTATAATAGAAGCATTGTCTCCACGGTCTATAATAGAAGTATTGTCTCCACGGTCTATAATAGAAGTATTGTCTCCACGGTCTATAATAGAAGTATTGTCCCCACGGTCTATAATAGAAGTATTGTCCACACGGTCTATAATAGAAGCATTGGCCCCACGGTCTATAATAGAAGTATTGTCCCCACGGTCTATAATAGAAGTATTGTCCCCACGTTCTATAATAGAAGTAATGTTTCCACGATCTATAATAGAAGTATTGTCTCTACTGTCTATAATAGAAGTATTGTCCCCACGGTCTATAATAGAAGTATTGTCTCCACGGTCTATGATAGAAGTATTGTACACACGATCTATAATTGAAGTATTGTCTCCACGGTCTATAATAGAATGATTGTATCCACGGTCTATAATAGAAATATTGTCCCCACGGTCTATAATAGAAGTATTGTCTCCACGGTCTACAATAGAAGTATTGTACCCACGGTCTATAATTGAAGTATTGGCCCCACTGTCTATATTTGAAGTATTGTCTCTACTGTCTATAATAGAAGTATTGTACCCACGGTCTATAATAGAAGTATTGTCTCTACTGTCTATAATAGAAGTATTGTACCCACGATCTATAATAGAAGTATTGTACCCACGGTCTATAATAGAAGCATTGACCCCACAGTCTGTAATAAAAGTATTCACCCCACGATCTATAATAGACGTATTGTCTCCACGGTATATAATAGAAGTAATGTCTCCACGGTCTATAATAGAAGCATTGTCTCCACGGTCTATAATAGAAGTAATGTCTCCACGGTCTATAATAGAATGATTGTCTCCACGTTCTATAATAGAAGTATTGTACCCACGGTCTATAATAGAAGTATTGTCAGCACGGTCTATAATAGAAATATTGTCTCCACAGTCTATAATAGAAGCATTGTCTCCACGGTCTATAATAGAAGTAATGTTTCCACGGTCTATAATAGAAGTATTATCTCCACGGTATATAATAGAAGTATTGTCTCCACGGTCTATAATAGAAGTATTGTCCCCAAGGTCTATAATAGAAGTATTGTCTCCACGGTCTATAATAGAAGTATTGTCTCCAAGGTCTATAATAGAAGTATTGTCTCCACGGTCTATAATAGAAGTATTGTCTCCACGGTCTATAATAGAAGTATTGTACCCACGGTCTATAATAGAAGCATTGTCTCCACGGTCTATAATAGAAGTATTGTCCCCATGGTCTATAATATAGAAGTATTGTCTCCACTGTCTATAATAGAAGTATTGTTTCCACGGTCTATAACAGAAGTATTGTCTCCACGGTCTATAATAGAAGTATTGTCTCCACGGTCTATAATAGAAGTATTGTCTCCACAGTCTATAATAGAAGTATTGTCTCCACGGTCTATAATAGAAGTAATGGCCCAGCGGTCTACAATAGAAGTAATGTCTCCCCGGTTTATAATAGAAGTAATGGCTCCACGGTCTATAATAGAAGTAATGGCCCCACGGTCTATAATAGAAGTATTGTCTCCACGGTCTATAATAGAAGTATTGTCTCCACGGTCTATAAAAGAAGTATTGTCTCCACGTTCTATAATAGAAGTAATGTCTCCACGGTCTATAATAGAAGTATTGTCTCAATGGTCTATTATAGAAGTAATGTCTCCACGGTATATAATATAGAAGTATTTTTTCCACGGTCTATAATAGAAGTAATGTCTCCATGGTCTATAATAGAAGTATTGTCTCCACGGTCTATAATAGAAGTATTGTACCCACGGTCTATGATAGAAGTATTGTCCGCACGGTCTATAATAGAACTAATGGCTCCACGGTCTATAATAGAAGCAATGGCCCCACGGTCTATAATAGAAGTAATGGCCCCACGGTCTATAATAGAAGTAATGTCTCCACGGTCTATAATAGAAGCATTGTCTCCACGGTCTATAATAGAAGTAATGGCCCCACGGTCTATAATAGAAGTATTGTCTCCACGGTCTATAATAGAAGTAATGTCTCCATGGTCTATAATAGAAGTATTGTCTCCACGGTATATAATAGAGGTAATGTCTCCACGGTCTATAATAGAAGTAATGTCTCCACGATCTATAATAGAATGATTGTCTTCACGGTCTATAATAGAAGTATTGTACCCACGGTCTATAATAGAAGTATTATCAGCACGGTCTATAATAGAAATATTGTCTCCACAGTCTATAATAGAAGCATTGTCTCCACGATCAATAATAGAAGCATTGTCTCCACGGTCTATAATAGAAGTATTGTCTCCACGGTATATAATAGAATTATTGTCTCCACGGTCTATAATAGAAGTATTGTCCCCACGGTCTATAATAGAAGTATTGTCTCCACGGTCTATAATAGAAGTATTGTCTCCACGGTCTATAATAGAAGTATTGTCTCCACGGTCTATAATAGAAGTATTGTCTCCACGGTCTATAATAGAAGTATTGTACCCACGGTCTATAATAGAAGTAATGTCCCCACGGTCTATAATAGAAGTAATGTCTCCACGATCTATAATAAAAGTATTGTCTCCACAGTCTATAATAGAAGTATTGTCTCCAGGGTCTATGATGGAAGTAATGTCTCCACAGTCTATAATAGAAGCATTGGCCCCACGGTCTATAATAGAAGCATTGTCTCCACGGTCTATAATAGAAGTATTGTCTCCACGGTCTATAATAGAAGTATTGTCTCCACGGTCTATAATAGAAGTATTGTCCCCACGGTCTATAATAGAAGTATTGTCCACACGGTCTATAATAGAAGCATTGGCCCCACGGTCTATAATAGAAGTATTGTCCCCACGGTCTATAATAGAAGTATTGTCCCCACGTTCTATAATAGAAGTAATGTTTCCACGATCTATAATAGAAGTATTGTCCCCACGGTCTATAATAGAAGTATTGTCTCCACGGTCTATGATAGAAGTATTGTACACACGGTCTATAATTGAAGTATTGTCTCCACGGTCTATAATAGAATGATTGTATCCACGGTCTATAATAGAAATATTGTCCCCACGGTCTATAATAGAAGTATTGTCTCCACGGTCTACAATTGAAGTATTGTACCCACGGTCTATAATTGAAGTATTGGCCCCACTGTCTATATTTGAAGTATTGTCTCTACTGTCTATAATAGAAGTATTGTACCCACGGTCTATAATAGAAGTATTGTCTCTACTGTCTATAATAGAAGTATTGTACCCACGATCTATAATAGAAGTATTGTACCCACGGTCTATAATAGAAGCATTGACCCCACAGTCTGTAATAAAAGTATTCACCCCTCGATCTATAATAGACGTATTGTCTCCACGGTATATAATAGAAGTAATGTCTCCACGGTCTATAATAGAAGCATTGTCTCCACGGTCTATAATAGAAGTAATGTCTCCACGGTCTATAATAGAATGATTGTCTCCACGTTCTATAATAGAAGTATTGTACCCACGGTCTATAATAGAAGTATTGTCAGCACGGTCTATAATAGAAATATTGTCTCCACAGTCTATAATAGAAGCATTGTCTCCACGGTCTATAATAGAAGTAATGTCTCCACGGTCTATAATAGAAGTATTATCTCCACGGTATATAATAGAAGTATTGTCTCCACGGTCTATAATAGAAGTATTGTCCCCAAGGTCTATAATAGAAGTATTGTCTCCACGGTCTATAATAGAAGTATTGTCTCCAAGGTCTATAATAGAAGTATTGTCTCCACGGTCTATAATAGAAGCATTGTCTCCACGGTCTATAATAGAAGTAATGTCTCCACGGTCTATAATAGAATGATTGTCTCCACGTTCTATAATAGAAGTATTGTACCCACGGTCTATAATAGAAGTATTGTCAGCACGGTCTATAATAGAAATATTGTCTCCACAGTCTATAATAGAAGCATTGTCTCCACGGTCTATAATAGAAGTAATGTTTCCACGGTCTATAATAGAAGTATTATCTCCACGGTATATAATAGAAGTATTGTCTCCACGGTCTATAATAGAAGTATTGTCCCCAAGGTCTATAATAGAAGTATTGTCTCCACGGTCTATAATAGAAGTATTGTCTCCAAGGTCTATAATAGAAGTATTGTCTCCACGGTCTATAATAGAAGTATTGTCTCCACGGTCTATAATAGAAGTATTGTACCCACGGTCTATAATAGAAGCATTGTCTCCACGGTCTATAATAGAAGTATTGTCCCCATGGTCTATAATATAGAAGTATTGTCTCCACTGTCTATAATAGAAGTATTGTTTCCACGGTCTATAACAGAAGTATTGTCTCCACGGTCTATAATAGAAGTATTGTCTCCACGGTCTATAATAGAAGTATTGTCTCCACAGTCTATAATAGAAGTATTGTCTCCACGGTCTATAATAGAAGTAATGGCCCAGCGGTCTACAATAGAAGTAATGTCTCCCCGGTTTATAATAGAAGTAATGGCTCCACGGTCTATAATAGAAGTAATGGCCCCACGGTCTATAATAGAAGTATTGTCTCCACGGTCTATAATAGAAGTATTGTCTCCACGGTCTATAAAAGAAGTATTGTCTCCACGTTCTATAATAGAAGTAATGTCTCCACGGTCTATAATAGAAGTATTGTCTCAATGGTCTATTATAGAAGTAATGTCTCCACGGTATATAATATAGAAGTATTTTTTCCACGGTCTATAATAGAAGTAATGTCTCCATGGTCTATAATAGAAGTATTGTCTCCACGGTCTATAATAGAAGTATTGTACCCACGGTCTATGATAGAAGTATTGTCCGCACGGTCTATAATAGAACTAATGGCTCCACGGTCTATAATAGAAGCAATGGCCCCACGGTCTATAATAGAAGTAATGGCCCCACGGTCTATAATAGAAGTAATGTCTCCACGGTCTATAATAGAAGCATTGTCTCCACGGTCTATAATAGAAGTAATGGCCCCACGGTCTATAATAGAAGTATTGTCTCCACGGTCTATAATAGAAGTAATGTCTCCATGGTCTATAATAGAAGTATTGTCTCCACGGTATATAATAGAGGTAATGTCTCCACGGTCTATAATAGAAGTAATGTCTCCACGATCTATAATAGAATGATTGTCTTCACGGTCTATAATAGAAGTATTGTACCCACGGTCTATAATAGAAGTATTATCAGCACGGTCTATAATAGAAATATTGTCTCCACAGTCTATAATAGAAGCATTGTCTCCACGATCAATAATAGAAGCATTGTCTCCACGGTCTATAATAGAAGTATTGTCTCCACGGTATATAATAGAATTATTGTCTCCACGGTCTATAATAGAAGTATTGTCCCCACGGTCTATAATAGAAGTATTGTCTCCACGGTCTATAATAGAAGTATTGTCTCCACGGTCTATAATAGAAGTATTGTCTCCACGGTCTATAATAGAAGTATTGTCTCCACGGTCTATAATAGAAGTATTGTACCCACGGTCTATAATAGAAGTAATGTCCCCACGGTCTATAATAGAAGTAATGTCTCCACGATCTATAATAAAAGTATTGTCTCCACAGTCTATAATAGAAGTATTGTCTCCAGGGTCTATGATGGAAGTAATGTCTCCACAGTCTATAATAGAAGCATTGGCCCCACGGTCTATAATAGAAGCATTGTCTCCACGGTCTATAATAGAAGTATTGTCTCCACGGTCTATAATAGAAGTATTGTCTCCACGGTCTATAATAGAAGTATTGTCCCCACGGTCTATAATAGAAGTATTGTCCACACGGTCTATAATAGAAGCATTGGCCCCACGGTCTATAATAGAAGTATTGTCCCCACGGTCTATAATAGAAGTATTGTCCCCACGTTCTATAATAGAAGTAATGTTTCCACGATCTATAATAGAAGTATTGTCCCCACGGTCTATAATAGAAGTATTGTCTCCACGGTCTATGATAGAAGTATTGTACACACGGTCTATAATTGAAGTATTGTCTCCACGGTCTATAATAGAATGATTGTATCCACGGTCTATAATAGAAATATTGTCCCCACGGTCTATAATAGAAGTATTGTCTCCACGGTCTACAATTGAAGTATTGTACCCACGGTCTATAATTGAAGTATTGGCCCCACTGTCTATATTTGAAGTATTGTCTCTACTGTCTATAATAGAAGTATTGTACCCACGGTCTATAATAGAAGTATTGTCTCTACTGTCTATAATAGAAGTATTGTACCCACGATCTATAATAGAAGTATTGTACCCACGGTCTATAATAGAAGCATTGACCCCACAGTCTGTAATAAAAGTATTCACCCCTCGATCTATAATAGACGTATTGTCTCCACGGTATATAATAGAAGTAATGTCTCCACGGTCTATAATAGAAGCATTGTCTCCACGGTCTATAATAGAAGTAATGTCTCCACGGTCTATAATAGAATGATTGTCTCCACGTTCTATAATAGAAGTATTGTACCCACGGTCTATAATAGAAGTATTGTCAGCACGGTCTATAATAGAAATATTGTCTCCACAGTCTATAATAGAAGCATTGTCTCCACGGTCTATAATAGAAGTAATGTCTCCACGGTCTATAATAGAAGTATTATCTCCACGGTATATAATAGAAGTATTGTCTCCACGGTCTATAATAGAAGTATTGTCCCCAAGGTCTATAATAGAAGTATTGTCTCCACGGTCTATAATAGAAGTATTGTCTCCAAGGTCTATAATAGAAGTATTGTCTCCACGGTCTATAATAGAAGTATTGTCTCCACGGTCTATAATAGAAGTATTGTACCCACGGTCTATAATAGAAGCATTGTCTCCACGGTCTATAATAGAAGTATTGTCCCCATGGTCTATAATATAGAAGTATTGTCTCCACTGTCTATAATAGAAGTATTGTTTCCACGGTCTATAACAGAAGTATTGTCTCCACGGTCTATAATAGAAGTATTGTCTCCACGGTCTATAATAGAAGTATTGTCTCCACAGTCTATAATAGAAGTATTGTCTCCACGGTCTATAATAGAAGTAATGGCCCCGCGGTCTACAATAGAAGTAATGTCTCCACGGTCTATAATAGAAGTAATGGCTCCACGGTCTATAATAGAAGTAATGGCCCCACGGTCTATAATAGAAGTATTGTCTCCACGGTCTATAATAGAAGTATTGTCTCCACGGTCTATAAAAGAAGTATTGTCTCCACGTTCTATAATAGAAGTAATGTCTCCACGGTCTATAATAGAAGTATTGTCTCAATGGTCTATTATAGAAGTAATGTCTCCACGGTATATAATATAGAAGTATTTTTTCCACGGTCTATAATAGAAGTAATGTCTCCATGGTCTATAATAGAAGTATTGTCTCCACGGTCTATAATAGAAGTATTGTACCCACGGTCTATGATAGAAGTATTGTCCGCACGGTCTATAATAGAACTAATGGCTCCACGGTCTATAATAGAAGCAATGGCCCCACGGTCTATAATAGAAGTAATGGCCCCACGGTCTATAATAGAAGTAATGTCTCCACGGTCTATAATAGAAGCATTGTCTCCACGGTCTATAATAGAAGTAATGGCCCCACGGTCTATAATAGAAGTATTGTCTCCACGGTCTATAATAGAAGTAATGTCTCCATGGTCTATAATAGAAGTATTGTCTCCACGGTATATAATAGAGGTAATGTCTCCACGGTCTATAATAGAAGTAATGTCTCCACGATCTATAATAGAATGAATGTCTTCACGGTCTATAATAGAAGTATTGTACCCACGGTCTATAATAGAAGTATTATCAGCACGGTCTATAATAGAAATATTGTCTCCACAGTCTATAATAGAAGCATTGTCTCCACGATCAATAATAGAAGCATTGTCTCCACGGTCTATAATAGAAGTATTGTCTCCACGGTATATAATAGAATTATTGTCTCCACGGTCTATAATAGAAGTATTGTCCCCACGGTCTATAATAGAAGTATTGTCTCCACGGTCTATAATAGAAGTATTGTCTCCACGGTCTATAATAGAAGTATTGTCTCCACGGTCTATAATAGAAGTATTGTCTCCACGGTCTATAATAGAAGTATTGTACCCACGGTCTATAATATAAGCATTGTCCCCATGGTCTATAATATAGAAGTATTGTCTCCACGGTCTATAACAGAAGTATTGTCTCCACGGTCTATAATAGAAGTATTGTCTCCACGGTCTATTATAGAAGTATTGTCTCCAAGGTCTATAATAGAAGTAATGGCCCCACGGTCTACAATAGAAGTAATGTCTCCACGGTATATAATAGAAGTAATGGCTCCACGGTCTATAATAGAAGTAATGGCCCCACGGTCTATAATAGAAGTATTGTCTCCACGGTCTATAATAGAAGTATTGTCTCCACGGTCTATAATAGAAGTAATGTCTCCTCGGTCTATAATAGAAGCATTGTCTCCGCGGTCTATAATAGAAGTAATGTCTCCACGGTCTATAATATAGAAGTATTGTCTCCACAGTCTATAATAGAAGTATTGTCTCCACGGTCTATTATAGAAGTATTGTCTCCACGGTCTATAATAGAAGTAATGTCTCCACGGTTTATAATAGAAGTATTGTCTCCACAGTCTATAATAGAAGCATTGTCTCCATGGTCTATAATATAAATATTGTCTCCACGTTCTATAATAGAAGTATTGTCTCTACGGTCTATAATAGAAGTATTGTCTCCACGGTCTATAATAGAAGTAATGGCCCCGCGGTCTATAATAGAAGTATTTTCTCCACGGTCTATAATGGAAGTACTGGCTCCACGGTCTATAATAGAAGTAATGGCCCGGCGGTCTATAATAGAAGTATTGTACCCACGGTTTATAATAGAAGAATTGTCCCCATGGTCTGTAATTGAAGTATTGTCTCCACGGTCTATAATAGAAGTAATGTCCCCACGGTCTATAATAGAAGTAATGTCTCCACGATCTATAATAAAAGTATTGTCTCCACAGTCTATAATAGAAGTATTGTCTCCACGGTCTATGATGGAAGTAATGTCTCCACAGTCTATAATAGAAGCATTGGCCCCACGGTCTATAATAGAAGCATTGTCTCCACGGTCTATAATAGAAGTATTGTCTCCACGGTCTATAATAGAAGTATTGTCTCCACGGTCTATAATAGAAGTATTGTCCCCACGTCTATAATAGAAGTATTGTCCACACGGTCTATAATAGAAGCATTGGCCCCACGGTCTATAATAGAAGTATTGTCTCCACGGTCTATAATAGAAGTATTGTCCCCAGGGTCTATAATAGAAGTATTGTCCCCACGTTCTAAAATAGAAGTAATGTTTCCACGATCTATAATAGAAGTATTGTCTCCACAGTCTATAATAGAAGCATTGTCTCCACGGTCTATAATAGAAGCATTGTCTCCAGGGTCTATAATAGAAATATTGTCTCCACGGTATATAATAGAAGTATTGTCTCCACGGTCTATAATAGAAGTATTGTCCCCACGGTCTATAATAGAAGTATTGTCTCCACGGTCTATAATAGAAGTATTGTCTCCACGGTCTATAATAGAAGTATTGTCTCCACGGTCTATAATAGAAGTATTGTCTCCACGGTCTATAATAGAAGTATTGTACCCACGGTCTATAATATAAGCATTGTCCCCATGGTCTATAATATAGAAGTATTGTCTCCACGGTCTATAACAGAAGTATTGTCTCCACGGTCTATAATAGAAGTATTGTCTCCACGGTCTATAATAGAAGTATTGTCTCCACGGTCTATAATAGAAGTATTGTCTCCACGGTCTATAATAGAAGTAATGGCCCCACGGTCTACAATAGAAGTAATGTCTCCACGGTCTATAATAGAAGTAATGGCTCCACGGTCTATAATAGAAATAATGGCCCCACGGTCTATAATAGAAGTATTGTATCCACGGTCTATAAAAGAAGTATTGTCTCCACGGTCTATAATAGAAGTAATGTCTCCTCGGTCTATAATAGAAGTATTGTCTCCGCGGTCTATAATAGAAGTAATGTCTCCACGGTCTATAATATAGAAGTATTGTCTCCACAGTCTATAATAGAAGTATTGTCTCCACGGTCTATTATAGAAGTATTGTCTCCACGGTCTATAATAGAAGTAATGTCTCCATGGTTTATAATAGAAGTATTGTCTCCACAGTCTATAATAGAAGCATTGTCCCCATGGTCTATTATAGAAGTATTGTCTCCACGTTCTATAATAGAAGTATTGTCTCTACGGTCTATAATAGAAGTATTGTCTCCACGGTCTATAATAGAAGTAATGGCCCCGCGGTCTATAATAGAAGTATTGTCTCCACGGTCTATAATGGAAGTACTGGCTCCACGGTCTATAATAGAAGTAATGGCCCGGGGGTCTATAATAGAAGTATTGTACCCACGGTTTATAATAGAAGAATTGTCCCCATGGTCTGTAATTGAAGTATTGTCTCCACGGTCTATAATAGAAGTAATGTCCCCACGGTCTATAATAGAAGTAATGTCTCCACGATCTATAATAAAAGTATTGTCTCCACAGTCTATAATAGAAGTATTGTCTCCACGGTCTATGATGGAAGTAATGTCTCCACAGTCTATAATAGAAGCATTGGCCCCACGGTCTATAATAGAAGCATTGTCTCCACGGTCTATAATAGAAGTATTGTCTCCACGGTCTATAATAGAAGTATTGTCTCCACGGTCTATGATAGAAGTATTGTCCCCACGTCTATAATAGAAGTATTGTCCACACGGTCTATAATAGAAGCATTGGCCCCACGGTCTATAATAGAAGTATTGTCCCCACGGTCTATAATAGAAGTATTGTCCCCACGTTCTAAAATAGAAGTAATGTTTCCACGATCTATAATAGAAGTATTGTCTCTACTGTCTATAATAGAAGTATTGTCCCCACGGTCTATAATAGAAGTATTGTCTCCACGGTCTATGATAGAAGTATTGTACACACGTCTATTATTGAAGTATTGTCTCCACGGTCTATAATAGAATGATTGTATCCACGGTCTATAATAGAAGCATTGTCTCCACGGTCTACAATAGAAGTATTGTACCCACTGTCTATATTTGAAGTATTGTCTCTACTGTCTATAATACAAGTATTGTACCCACGGTCTATAATAGAAGTATTGTCTCTACTGTCTATAATAGAAGTATTGTACCCACGATCTATAATAGAAGTATTGTACCCACGGTCTATAATAGAAGCATTGACCCCACAGTCTGTAATAAAAGTATTCACCCCACGATCTATAATAGACGTATTGTCTCCACGGTATATAATAGAAGTAATGTCTCCACGGTCTATAATAGAAGCATTGTCTCCACGGTCTATAATAGAAGTAATGTCTCCACGGTCTATAATAGAAGCATTGTCTCCACGGTATATAATAGAAGTAATGTCTCCACGGTCTATAATAGAAGCATTATCTTCACGGTATATAATAGAAGTATTGTCTCCACGGTCTATAATAGAAGTATTGTCCCCAAGGTCTATAATAGAAGTATTGTCTCCACGGTCTATAATAGAAGTATTGTCTCCAAGGTCTATAATAGAAGTATTGTCTCCACGGTCTATAATAGAAGTATTGTCTCCACGGTCTATAATAGAAGTATTGTACCCACGGTCTATAATAGAAGCATTGTCTCCACGGTCTATAATAGAAGCATTGTCCCCATGGTCTATAATATAGAAGTATTGTCTCCACGGTCTATAATAGAAGTATTGTTTCCACGGTCTATAACAGAAGTATTGTCTCCACGGTCTATAATAGAAGTATTGTCTCCACGGTCTATAATAGAAGTATTGTCTCCACAGTCTATAATAGAAGTATTGTCTCCACGGTCTATAATAGAAGTAATGGCCCCGCGGTCTACAATAGAAGTAATGTCTCCACGGTCTATAATAGAAGTAATGGCTCCACGGTCTATAATAGAAGTAATGGCCCCACGGTCTATAATAGAAGTATTGTCTCCACGGTCTATAATAGAAGTATTGTACCCACGGTCTATAAAAGAAGTATTGTCTCCACGTTCTATAATAGAAGTAATGTCTCCACGGTCTATAATAGAAGTATTGTCTCAACGGTCTATTATAGAAGTAATGTCTCCACGGTATATAATATAGAAGTATTTTTTCCACGGTCTATAATAGAAGTAATGTCTCCATGGTCTATAATAGAAGTATTGTCTCCACGGTCTATAATAGAAGTAATGTCTCCACGGCCTATAATAGAAGTATTGTCTCCACAGTCTATAATAGATGCATTGTCTCCATGGTCTATAATAGAAGTAATGCTTCCACGATCTATAATAGAAGTATTGTCCCCACGGTCTATAATAGAAGTATTGTCTCCACGGTCTATGATAGAAATATTGTCCACACGGTCTATAATTGAAGTATTGTCTCCACGGTCTATAATAGAATGATTGTATCCACGTCTATAATAGAAGTATTGTACCCACGGTCTATAATAGATGTATTGTCTCCACGGTCTACAATAGAAGTATTGTACCCACGGTCTATAATAGAAGCATTGGCCCCACTCTCTATATTTGAAGTATTGTCACTACTGTCTATAATAGAAGTATTGTCTCTACTGTCTATAATAGAAGTATTGTACCCACGGTCAATAATAGAAGCATTGACCCCACAGTCTGTAATAAAAGTATCCACCCCACGATCTATAATAGACGTATTGTCCGCACTGTCTATGCTAGAAGTATTGTCTCCACGGTCTATAATAGAAGTATTGTCTCCACGGTCTAAAATAGAAGTATTGTCTCCACAGTCTATAATAGAAGTAATGGCCCCACGGTCTATAATAGAAGCAATGTCTCCACGGTCTATAATAGAAGTAATGGCCCCACGGTCTATAATAGAAGTAATGGCCCCACAGTCTATAATAGAAGTATTGTCTCCACGGTCTATAATAGAAGTATTGTCTCCACGGTCTATAATAGAAGTATTGTCTCCATGGTCTATAATAGAAGTAATGTCTCCACGGTTTATAATAGAAGTATTGTCTCCACGGTCTATAATACAAGTATTGTCTCCACGGTCTATAATATAGAAGTATTGTCTCCACGGTCTATACTAGAAGTATTGTCTCCACGGTCTATAATAGAAGTAATGGCTCCACGGTCTATAATAGAAGTATTGTCTCCATGGTCTATAATAGAAGTAATGTCTCCACGGTCTATAATAGAAGTAATGGCTCCACGGTCTATAATAGAAGTATTGTCTCCACAGTCTATAATAGAAGTATTGTCTCCACGGTCTATTATAGAAGTATTGTCTCCACGGTCTATAATAGAATGATTGTCTCCACAGTCTATAATAGAAGTAATGTCTCAACGGTCTATAATAGAATGATTGTCTCCACGGTCTATAATAGAAGTATTGTACCCACGGTCTATAATAGAAATATTGGGCCCACTCTCTATATTTGAAGTATTGTCACTACTGTCTATAATAGAAGTATTGTCTCTACTGTCTATAATAGAAGTATTGTACCCACGGTCAATAATAGAGGCATTGACCCCACAGTCTGTAATAAAAGTATTCACCCCACGATCTATAATAGACGTATTGTCCGCACTGTCTATGCTAGAAGTATTGTCTCCACAGTCTATAATAGAAGTATTGTCTCCACGGTCTAAAATAGAAGTATTGTCTCCACAGTCTATAATAGAAGTAATGGCCCCACGGTCTATAATAGAAGTAATGTCTCCACGGTCTATAATAGAAGTAATGGCCCCAAGGTCTATAATAGAAGTAATGGCCCCATGGTCTATAATAGAAGTATTGTCTCCACGGTCTATTATAGAAGTATTGCCTCCACGTCTATAATAGAAGTAATGTCTCAACGGTCTATAATAGAATGATTGTCTCCACGGTCTATAATAGAAGTATTGTAACCACGGTCTATAATAGAAGTATTGTCCGCACGGTCTATAATAGAAGTATTGTCTCCACAGTCTATAGTAGAAGCATTGTCTCCACGGTCTAAAATAGAAGTATTGTCTCCACAGTCTATAATAGAAGTAATGGCCCCACGGTCTATAATAGAAGTAATGTCTCCACGGTCTATAATAGAAGTAATGGCCCCACGGTCTATAATAGAAGTAATGGCCCCACGGTCTATAATAGAAGTATTGTCTCCACGGTCTATAACAGAAGTATTGTCTCCACGGTCTATAATAGAAGCATTGTCTCCACGGTCTATAATAGAAGTAATGTCTCCACGGTCTATAATAGAAGTATTGTCTCCACGGTCTATAATACAAGTATTGTCTCCACGGTCTATAATATAGAAGTATTGTCTCCACGGTCTATGCTAGAAGTATTGTCTCCACGGTCTATAATAGAAGTAATGGACCCACGTCTATTATAGAAGTAATGTCTCCACGGTCTATAATAGAAGTATTGTCTCCACGGTCTATAATAGAAGTAATGTCTCCACGGTCTATAATAGAAGTAATGGCTCCACGGTCTATAATAGAAGTATTGTCTCCACGGTCTATAATAGAAGCATTGTCCCCATGGTCTATAAGAGAAGTATTGTCTCCACGGTCTATAATAGAAGTATTGTCTCCACAGTCTATAATAGAATGATTGTCTACACGGTCTATAATAGAGGTAATGTCTCAACGGTCTATAATAGAATGATTGTCTCCTCGGTCTATAATAGAAGTATTGTACCCACGGTCTATAATAGAAGTATTGACCGCACGGTCTATAATAGAAGTATTGTCTCCACAGTCTATAATAGAAGCATTGTCTCCACGGTCTATAATAGAAGTATTGTCTCCACAGTCTATAATAGAAGTATTGTCTCCACGGTCTATAATAGCAGTATTGTCTCCACGGTCTATAATAGAAGTAATGTCTCCACGGTCTATAATAGAATGATTGTCTCCACGGTCTATAATAGAAGTATTGTACCCACGGTCTATAATAGAAGTATTGTTCGCACGGTCTATAATAGAACTAATGGCTCCACGGTCTATAATAGAAGCAATGGCACCACGGTCTATAATAGAAGTAATGGCCCCACGGTCTATAATAGAAGTAATGTCTCCACGGTCTATAATAGAAGTAATGGCCCCACGGTCTATAATAGAAGTAATGGCCCCATGGTCTATAATAGAAGTATTGTCTCCACGGTATATAATAGAAGTATTGTCTCCACGGTCTATAATAGAAGTAATGTCTCCACGGTCTATAATACAAGTATTGTCTCCACCGTCTATAATACAAGTATTGTCTCCACCGTCTATACTAGAAGTATTGTCTCCACGGTCTATAATAGAAGTAATGGCCCCACGGTCTATAATAGCAGTAATGTCTCCACGGTCTATAATAGAAGTATTGTCTCCACGGTCTATAATAGAAGTAATGTTTCCACGGTCTATAATAGAAGTAATGGCTCCACGGTCTATAATAGAAGTATTGTCTCCACGGTCTATAATAGAAGCATTGTCCCCATGGTCTATAATAGAAGTATTGTATCCACGGTCTATAATAGAAGTATTGTCTCCACGGTCTATAATAGAATGATTGTATCCACGGTCTATAATAGAAGTAATGTCTCAACGGTCTTTAATAGAATGATTGTCTCCACGGTCTATAATAGAAGTATTGTACACACGGTCTATAATAGAAGTATTGTCCGCACGGTCTATAATAGAAGTATTGTCTCCACAGTCTATAATAGAAGCATTGTCTCCACGGTCTAAAATAGAAGTATTGTCTCCACAGTCTATAATAGAAGTAATGGCCCCACGGTCTATAATAGAAGTAATGTCTCCACCGTCTATAATAGAAGTAATGGCCCCACGGTCTATAATAGAAGTATTGTCCCCACGGTCTATAATAGAATTATTGTCTCCACGGTCTATAATAGAAGTAATGTCTCCACGGTCTATAATAGAAGTATTGTCTCCACGGTCTATAATACAAGTATTGTCTCCACGGTCTATAATATAGAAGTATTGTCTCCACGGTCTATGCTAGAAGTATTGTCTCCACGGTCTATAATAGAAGTAATGGCCCCACGGTCTATAATAGAAGTAATGTCTCCAGGGTTTATAATAGAAGTATTGTCTCCACGGTCTATAATAGAAGTAATGTCTCCACGGTCTATAATAGAAGTAATGACTCCACGGTCTATAATAGAAGCATTGTCCCCATGGTCTATAAGAGAAGTATTGTCTCCACGGTCTATAATAGAAGTATTGTCTCCACGGTCTATAATAGAATGATTGTCTCCACGGTCTATAATAGAAGTAATGTCTCAACGGTCTATAATAGAATGATTGTCTCCACGGTCTATAATAGAAGTATTGTACCCAAGGTCTATAATAGAAGTATTTTCCGCACGGTCTATAATAGAAGTATTGTCTCCACAGTCTATAATAGAAGCATTGTCTCCACGGTCTATAATAGAAGTATTGTCTCCACGGTCTATAATAGAAGTATTGTCTCCACGGTCTATAATAGCAGTATTGTCTCCACGGTCTATAATAGAAGTATTGTCTCCACGGTCTATAATAGAATGATTGTCTCCACGGTCTATAATAGAAGTATTGTACCCACGGTCTATAATAGAAGTATTGTTCGCACGGTCTATAATAGAACTAATGGCTCCACGGTCTATAATAGAAGCAATGGCCCCACGGTCTATAATAGAAGTAATGGCCCCACGGTCTATAATAGAAGTAATGTCTCCACGGTCTATAATAGAAGCATTGTCTCCACGGTCTATAATAGAAGTAATGGCCCCACGGTCTATAATAGAAGCAATGGCCCCACGGTCTATAATAGAAGTATTGTCTCCACGGTCTATAATAGAAGTAATGTCTCCACGGTCTATAATAGAAGTATTGTCTCCACGGTATATATTAGAGGTAATGTCTCCACGGTATATAATAGAAGCATTGTCTCCACGGTCTATAATAGAAGTAATGTCTCCATGGTCTATAATAGAATGATTGTCTCCACGGTCTATAACAGAAGTATTGTACCCACGGTCTATAATAGAAGTATTGTCAGCACGGTCTATAATAGAATTATTGTCTCCACAGTCTATAATAGAAGCATTGTCTCCACGGTCTATAATAGAAGCATTGTCTGCACGGTCTATAATAGAAGTATTGTCTCCACGGTATATAATAGAAGTATTGTCTCCACGGTCTATAATAGAAGTTTTGTCTCCACGGTCTATAATAGAATTATTGTCTCCACGGTCTATAATAGAAGTAATGGCTCCACGGTCTATAATAGAAGTAATGGCCCCACGGTCTATAATAGAAGTATTGTCTCCACGGTCTATAATAGAAGTATTGTACCCACGGTCTATAAAAGAAGTATTGTCTCCACGTTCTATAATAGAAGTAATGTCTCCACGGTCTATAATAGAAGTATTGTCTCAACGGTCTATTATAGAAGTAATGTCTCCACGGTATATAATATAGAAGTATTTTTTCCACGGTCTATAATAGAAGTAATGTCTCCATGGTCTATAATAGAAGTATTGTCTCCACGGTCTATAATAGAAGTAATGTCTCCACGGCCTATAATAGAAGTATTGTCTCCACAGTCTATAATAGATGCATTGTCTCCATGGTCTATAATAGAAGTAATGCTTCCACGATCTATAATAGAAGTATTGTCCCCACGGTCTATAATAGAAGTATTGTCTCCACGGTCTATGATAGAAATATTGTCCACACGGTCTATAATTGAAGTATTGTCTCCACGGTCTATAATAGAATGATTGTATCCACGTCTATAATAGAAGTATTGTACCCACGGTCTATAATAGATGTATTGTCTCCACGGTCTACAATAGAAGTATTGTACCCACGGTCTATAATAGAAGCATTGGCCCCACTCTCTATATTTGAAGTATTGTCACTACTGTCTATAATAGAAGTATTGTCTCTACTGTCTATAATGGAAGTATTGTACCCACGGTCAATAATAGAAGCATTGACCCACAGTCTGTAATAAAAGTATCCACCCCACGATCTATAATAGACGTATTGTCCGCACTGTCTATGCTAGAAGTATTGTCTCCACGGTCTATAATAGAAGTATTGTCTCCACGGTCTAAAATAGAAGTATTGTCTCCACAGTCTATAATAGAAGTAATGGCCCCACGGTCTATAATAGAAGTAATGTCTCCACGGTCTATAATAGAAGTAATGGCCCCACGGTCTATAATAGAAGTAATGGCCCCACAGTCTATAATAGAAGTATTGTCTCCACGGTCTATAATAGAAGTATTGTCTCCACGGTCTATAATAGAAGTATTGTCTCCATGGTCTATAATAGAAGTAATGTCTCCACGGTTTATAATAGAAGTATTGTCTCCACGGTCTATAATACAAGTATTGTCTCCACGGTCTATAATATAGAAGTATTGTCTCCACGGTCTATACTAGAAGTATTGTCTCCACGGTCTATAATAGAAGTAATGGCTCCACGGTCTATAATAGAAGTATTGTCTCCATGGTCTATAATAGAAGTAATGTCTCCACGGTCTATAATAGAAGTAATGGCTCCACGGTCTATAATAGAAGTATTGTCTCCACAGTCTATAATAGAAGTATTGTCTCCACGGTCTATTATAGAAGTATTGTCTCCACGGTCTATAATAGAATGATTGTCTCCACAGTCTATAATAGAAGTAATGTCTCAACGGTCTATAATAGAATGATTGTCTCCACGGTCTATAATAGAAGTATTGTACCCACGGTCTATAATAGAAATATTGGGCCCACTCTCTATATTTGAAGTATTGTCACTACTGTCTATAATAGAAGTATTGTCTCTACTGTCTATAATAGAAGTATTGTACCCACGGTCAATAATAGAGGCATTGACCCCACAGTCTGTAATAAAAGTATTCACCCCACGATCTATAATAGACGTATTGTCCGCACTGTCTATGCTAGAAGTATTGTCTCCACAGTCTATAATAGAAGTATTGTCTCCACGGTCTAAAATAGAAGTATTGTCTCCACAGTCTATAATAGAAGTAATGGCCCCACGGTCTATAATAGAAGTAATGTCTCCACGGTCTATAATAGAAGTAATGGCCCCAAGGTCTATAATAGAAGTAATGGCCCCATGGTCTATAATAGAAGTATTGTCTCCACGGTCTATTATAGAAGTATTGCCTCCACGTCTATAATAGAAGTAATGTCTCAACGGTCTATAATAGAATGATTGTCTCCACGGTCTATAATAGAAGTATTGTAACCACGGTCTATAATAGAAGTATTGTCCGCACGGTCTATAATAGAAGTATTGTCTCCACAGTCTATAGTAGAAGCATTGTCTCCACGGTCTAAAATAGAAGTATTGTCTCCACAATCTATAATAGAAGTAATGGCCCCACGGTCTATAATAGAAGTAATGTCTCCACGGTCTATAATAGAAGTAATGGCCCCACGGTCTATAATAGAAGTAATGGCCCCACGGTCTATAATAGAAGTATTGTCTCCACGGTCTATAACAGAAGTATTGTCTCCACGGTCTATAATAGAAGCATTGTCTCCACGGTCTATAATAGAAGTAATGTCTCCACGGTCTATAATAGAAGTATTGTCTCCACGGTCTATAATACAAGTATTGTCTCCACGGTCTATAATATAGAAGTATTGTCTCCACGGTCTATGCTAGAAGTATTGTCTCCACGGTCTATAATAGAAGTAATGGACCCACGTCTATTATAGAAGTAATGTCTCCACGGTCTATAATAGAAGTATTGTCTCCACGGTCTATAATAGAAGTAATGTCTCCACGGTCTATAATAGAAGTAATGGCTCCACGGTCTATAATAGAAGTATTGTCTCCACGGTCTATAATAGAAGCATTGTCCCCATGGTCTATAAGAGAAGTATTGTCTCCACGGTCTATAATAGAAGTATTGTCTCCACGGTCTATAATAGAATGATTGTCTACACGGTCTATAATAGAGGTAATGTCTCAACGGTCTATAATAGAATGATTGTCTCCTCGGTCTATAATAGAAGTATTGTACCCACGGTCTATAATAGAAGTATTGACCGCACGGTCTATAATAGAAGTATTGTCTCCACAGTCTATAATAGAAGCATTGTCTCCACGGTCTATAATAGAAGTATTGTCTCCACAGTCTATAATAGAAGTATTGTCTCCACGGTCTATAATAGCAGTATTGTCTCCACGGTCTATAATAGAAGTAATGTCTCCACGGTCTATAATAGAATGATTGTCTCCACGGTCTATAATAGAAGTATTGTACCCACGGTCTATAATAGAAGTATTGTTCGCACGGTCTATAATAGAACTAATGGCTCCACGGTCTATAATAGAAGCAATGGCCCCACGGTCTATAATAGAAGTAATGGCCCCACGGTCTATAATAGAAGTAATGTCTCCACGGTCTATAATAGAAGTAATGGCCCCACGGTCTATAATAGAAGTAATGGCCCCATGGTCTATAATAGAAGTATTGTCTCCACGGTATATAATAGAAGTATTGTCTCCACGGTCTATAATAGAAGTAATGTCTCCACGGTCTATAATACAAGTATTGTCTCCACCGTCTATAATACAAGTATTGTCTCCACCGTCTATACTAGAAGTATTGTCTCCACGGTCTATAATAGAAGTAATGGCCCCACGGTCTATAATAGCAGTAATGTCTCCACGGTCTATAATAGAAGTATTGTCTCCACGGTCTATAATAGAAGTAATGTTTCCACGGTCTATAATAGAAGTAATGGCTCCACGGTCTATAATAGAAGTATTGTCTCCACGGTCTATAATAGAAGCATTGTCCCCATGGTCTATAATAGAAGTATTGTATCCACGGTCTATAATAGAAGTATTGTCTCCACGGTCTATTATAGAATGATTGTATCCACGGTCTATAATAGAAGTAATGTCTCAACGGTCTTTAATAGAATGATTGTCTCCACGGTCTATAATAGAAGTATTGTACCCACGGTCTATAATAGAAGTATTGTCCGCACGGTCTATAATAGAAGTATTGTCTCCACAGTCTATAATAGAAGCATTGTCTCCACGGTCTAAAATAGAAGTATTGTCTCCACAGTCTATAATAGAAGTAATGGCCCCACGGTCTATAATAGAAGTAATGTCTCCACGGTCTATAATAGAAGTAATGGCCCCACGGTCTATAATAGAAGTATTGTCCCCACGGTCTATAATAGAATTATTGTCTCCACGGTCTATAATAGAAGTAATGTCTCCACGGTCTATAATAGAAGTATTGTCTCCACGGTCTATAATACAAGTATTGTCTCCACGGTCTATAATATAGAAGTATTGTCTCCACGGTCTATGCTAGAAGTATTGTCTCCACGGTCTATAATAGAAGTAATGGCCCCACGGTCTATAATAGAAGTAATGTCTCCAGGGTTTATAATAGAAGTATTGTCTCCACGGTCTATAATAGAAGTAATGTCTCCACGGTCTATAATAGAAGTAATGACTCCACGGTCTATAATAGAAGCATTGTCCCCATGGTCTATAAGAGAAGTATTGTCTCCACGGTCTATAATAGAAGTATTGTCTCCACGGTCTATAATAGAATGATTGTCTCCACGGTCTATAATAGAAGTAATGTCTCAACGGTCTATAATAGAATGATTGTCTCCACGGTCTATAATAGAAGTATTGTACCCAAGGTCTATAATAGAAGTATTTTCCGCACGGTCTATAATAGAAGTATTGTCTCCACAGTCTATAATAGAAGCATTGTCTCCACGGTCTATAATAGAAGTATTGTCTCCACGGTCTATAATAGAAGTATTGTCTCCACGGTCTATAATAGCAGTATTGTCTCCACGGTCTATAATAGAAGTATTGTCTCCACGGTCTATAATAGAATGATTGTCTCCACGGTCTATAATAGAAGTATTGTACCCACGGTCTATAATAGAAGTATTGTTCGCACGGTCTATAATAGAACTAATGGCTCCACGGTCTATAATAGAAGCAATGGCCCCACGGTCTATAATAGAAGTAATGGCCCCACGGTCTATAATAGAAGTAATGTCTCCACGGTCTATAATAGAAGCATTGTCTCCACGGTCTATAATAGAAGTAATGGCCCCACGGTCTATAATAGAAGCAATGGCCCCACGGTCTATAATAGAAGTATTGTCTCCACGGTCTATAATAGAAGTAATGTCTCCACGGTCTATAATAGAAGTATTGTCTCCACGGTATATATTAGAGGTAATGTCTCCACGGTATATAATAGAAGCATTGTCTCCACGGTCTATAATAGAAGTAATGTCTCCATGGTCTATAATAGAATGATTGTCTCCACGGTCTATAACAGAAGTATTGTACCCACGGTCTATAATAGAAGTATTGTCAGCACGGTCTATAATAGAATTATTGTCTCCACAGTCTATAATAGAAGCATTGTCTCCACGGTCTATAATAGAAGCATTGTCTGCACGGTCTATAATAGAAGTATTGTCTCCACGGTATATAATAGAAGTATTGTCTCCACGGTCTATAATAGAAGTTTTGTCTCCACGGTCTATAATAGAATTATTGTCTCCACGGTCTATAATAGAAGTATTGTCTCCACGATCTATAATAGAAGTATTGTCTCCACGGTCTATAATAGAAGTATTGTCTCCACGGTCTATAATAGAAGTATTGTACCCACGGTCTATAATAGAAGCATTGTCTCCACGGTCTATAATAGAAGTATTGTCCCCATGGTCTATAATATAGAAGTATTGTCTCCACGGTCTATAATAGAAGTATTGTCTCCAAGGTCTATAACAGAAATATTGTCTCCACGGTCTATAATAGAAGTATTGTCTCCACGGTCTATAATAGAAGTATTGTCTCCACGGTCTATAATAGAAGTATTGTCTCCACGGTCTATAACAGAAGTAATGGCCCCACGGTCTACAATAGAAGTAATGTCTCCACGGTCTATAATAGAAGTAATGGCTCCACGGTCCATAAAAGAAGTATTGTCTCCACGTTCTATTATAGAAGTAATGTCTCCACGGTCTATAATAGAATCATTGTCTCCACGGTCTATAATAGAAGTAATGTCTCCACGGTCTATAATATAGAAGTATTGTATCAACGGTCTATAATGGAAGTAATGTCTCCACGGTCTATAATAGAAGTATTGTCTCCACGGTCTATAATAGAAGTAATGTCTCCACGGTCTATAATAGAAGTATTGTCTCCACAATCTATAATAGAAGCATTGTCTCCATGTTCTATAATAGAAGTATTGTCTCCACGGTCTATAATAGAAGTATTGTCTCTACTCTCTATAATAGAAGTATTGTCTCCACGGTCTATAATAGAAGTAATGGCCCCGCGGTCTATAATAGAAGTATTGCCTCCACGGTCTATAATGGAAGTACTGGCTCCACGGTCTATAATAGAAGTAATGGCCCGGCGGTCTATAATAGAAGTATTGTACCCACGGTTTATAATAGAAGAATTGTCCCCATGGTCTGTAATTGAAGTATTGTCTCCACGGTCTATAATAGAAGTATTGTCTCCACGGTCTATAATAGAAGTAATGTCTCCACGGTCTATAATAGAAGTAATGTTTCCACGATCTATAATAAAAGTATTGTCTCCACAGTCTATAATAGAAGTATTGTCTCCACGGTCTATGATGGAAGTATTGTTTCCACGGTCTATAATAGAAGCATTGGCCCCACGATCTATAATAGAAGCATTGTCTCCACGGTCTATAATAGAAGTATTGTCTCCACGGTCTATAATAGAAGTATTGTCTCCACGGTTTATAATAGAAGTATTGTCCCCACGATCTATAATAGAAGTATTGTCCACACGGTCTATAATAGAAGCATTGGCCCCACGGTCTATAATAGAAGTATTGTCGCCACGGTCTATAATAGAAGTATTGTCTCCACGGTCTATAATAGTAGTATTGTCCACACGATCTATAATAGAAGTATTGTCTCTAGTGTCTATAATAGAAGTATTGTCTCCACGGTCTATAATAGAAGTATTGTCCACACGGTCTATAATAGAAGTAATGTCTCCACGGTCTATAATAGAAGTATTGTCTCCACGGTCTATAATAGAAGTAATGGCTCCACGGTCTATAATAGAAGTAATGTCTCCACGGTCTATAATAGAAGTATTGTCTCTACTGTCTATAATAGAAGTAATGGCCCCACGGTCTATATTCAAAGTATTGTCTCTACTCTCTATAATAGAAGTATTGTCTCTACTGTCTATAATAGAAGTATTGTACCCACGGTCTATAATAGAAGCATTGACCCCACAGTCTGTAATAAAAGTATTTACCCCACGATCTATAATAGACGTATTGTCCGCACTGTCTATACTAGAAGTATTGACCCCACGGTCTATAATAGAAGAATTGGCCCCACAGTCTGTAATAAAAGTATTGACCCCACGATCTATAACAGAAGCATTGTCCGCACGGTCTATAATAAAAGTAATGGCTCCACGGTCTATAATAGAAGTATTGTCTCCACGGTCTATAATAGAAGTAATGGCCCCACGGTCTATAATAGAAGTATTGTCTCCACGGACTATAATAGAAGTAATGTCTCCACGGTCTATAATAGAAGTATTGTCCACACAGACTATAATAGAAGCATTGGCCCCACGGTCTATAATAGAAGTATTGTCGCCACGGTCTATAATAGAAGTATTGTCTCCACGGTCTATAATAGTAGTATTGTCCACACGATCTATAATAGAAGTATTGTCTCTAGTGTCTATAATAGAAGTATTGTCTCCACGGTCTATAATAGAAGTATTGTCCACACGTCTATAATAGAAGTAATGTCTCCACGGTCTATAATAGAAGTATTGTCTCCACGGTCTATAATAGAAGTAATGGCTCCACGGTCTATAATAGAAGTAATGTCTCCACGGTCTATAATAGAAGTATTGTCTCTACTGTCTATAATAGAAGTAATGGCCCCACGGTCTATATTTAAAGTATTGTCTCTATTCTCTATAATAGAAGTATTGTCTCTACTGTCTATAATAGAAGTATTGTACCCACGGTCTATAATAGAAGCATTGACCCCACAGTCTGTAATAAAAGTATTTACCCCACGATCTATAATAGACGTATTGTCCGCACTGTCTATACTAGAAGTATTGACCCCACAGTCTATAATAGAAGAATTGGCCCCACAGTCTGTAATAAAAGTATTGACCCCACGATCTATAACAGAAGCATTGTCCGCACGGTCTATAATAAAAGTAATGGCTCCACGGTCTATAATAGAAGTATTGTCTCCACGGTCTATAATAGAAGTAATGGCCCCACGGTCTATAATAGAAGTATTGTCTCCACGGACTATAATAGAAGTAATGTCTCCACGGTCTATAATAGAAGTATTGTCTCCACGGTATATAATAGAGTTAATGTCTCCACGGTATATAATAGAAGCATTGTCTCCACGGTCTATAATAGAATGATTGTCTCCACGGTCTAAAATAGAAGTATTGTACCCACGGTCTATAATAGAAGTATTGTCAGCACGGTCTATAATAGAAATATTGTCTCCACAGTCTATAATAGAAGCATTGTCTCCACGGTCTATAATAGAAGCATTGTCTCCACGGTCTATAATAGAAGTATTGTCTCCACGGTATATAATAGAAGTATTGTCTCCACGGTCTATAATAGAAGCATTGTCTCCACGGTCTATAATAGAAGTAATGGCCCCACGGTCTATAATAGAAGTAATGGCCCCACGGTCTATAATAGAAGTATTGTCTCCACGGACTATAATAGAAGTAATGTCTCCACGGTATATATTAGAGGTAATGTCTCCACGGTATATAATAGAAGCATTGTCTCCACGGTCTATAATAGAAGTAATGTCTCCATGGTCTATAATAGAATGATTGTCTCCACGGTCTATAACAGAAGTATTGTACCCACGGTCTATAATAGAAGTATTGTCAGCACGGTCTATAATAGAATTATTGTCTCCACAGTCTATAATAGAAGCATTGTCTCCACGGTCTATAATAGAAGCATTGTCTGCACGGTCTATAATAGAAGTATTGTCTCCACGGTATATAATAGAAGTATTGTCTCCACGGTCTATAATAGAAGTTTTGTCTCCACGGTCTATAATAGAATTATTGTCTCCACGGTCTATAATAGAAGTATTGTCTCCACGATCTATAATAGAAGTATTGTCTCCACGGTCTATAATAGAAGTATTGTCTCCACGGTCTATAATAGAAGTATTGTACCCACGGTCAATAATAGAAGCATTGTCTCCACGGTCTATAATAGAAGTATTGTCCCCATGGTCTATAATATAGAAGTATTGTCTCCACGGTCTATAATAGAAGTATTGTCTCCAAGGTCTATAACAGAAATATTGTCTCCACGGTCTATAATAGAAGTATTGTCTCCACGGTCTATAATAGAAGTATTGTCTCCACGGTCTATAATAGAAGTATTGTCTCCACGGTCTATAACAGAAGTAATGGCCCCACGGTCTACAATAGAAGTAATGTCTCCACGGTCTATAATAGAAGTAATGGCTCCACGGTCCATAAAAGAAGTATTGTCTCCACGTTCTATTATAGAAGTAATGTCTCCACGGTCTATAATAGAATCATTGTCTCCACGGTCTATAATAGAAGTAATGTCTCCACGGTCTATAATATAGAAGTATTGTATCAACGGTCTATAATGGAAGTAATGTCTCCACGGTCTATAATAGAAGTATTGTCTCCACGGTCTATAATAGAAGTAATGTCTCCACGTTTTTAATAGAAGTATTGTCTCCACAATCTATAATAGAAGCATTGTCTCCATGTTCTATAATAGAAGTATTGTCTCCACGGTCTATAATAGAAGTATTGTCTCTACTCTCTATAATAGAAGTATTGTCTCCACGGTCTATAATAGAAGTAATGGCCCCGCGGTCTATAATAGAAGTATTGTCTCCACGGTCTATAATGGAAGTACTGGCTCCACGGTCTATAATAGAAGTAATGGCCCGGCGGTCTATAATAGAAGTATTGTACCCACGGTTTATAATAGAAGAATTGTCCCCATGGTCTGTAATTGAAGTATTGTCTCCAAGGTCTATAATAGAAGTATTGTCTCCACGGTCTATAATAGAAGTAATGTCTCCACGGTCTATAATAGAAGTAATGTTTCCACGATCTATAATAAAAGTATTGTCTCCACAGTCTATAATAGAAGTATTGTCTCCACGGTCTATGATGGAAGTATTGTTTCCACGGTCTATAATAGAAGCATTGGCCCCACGATCTATAATAGAAGCATTGTCTCCACGGTCTATAATAGAAGTATTGTCTCCACGGTCTATAATAGAAGTATTGTCTCCACGGTTTATAATAGAAGTATTGTCCCCACGATCTATAATAGAAGTATTGTCCACACGGTCTATAATAGAAGCATTGGCCCCACGGTCTATAATAGAAGTATTGTCGCCACGGTCTATAATAGAAGTATTGTCTCCACGGTCTATAATAGTAGTATTGTCCACACGATCTATAATAGAAGTATTGTCTCTAGTGTCTATAATAGAAGTATTGTCTCCACGGTCTATAATAGAAGTATTGTCCACACGGTCTATAATAGAAGTAATGTCTCCACGGTCTATAATAGAAGTATTGTCCCCACGGTCTATAATAGAAGTAATGGCTCCACGGTCTATAATAGAAGTAATGTCTCCACGGTCTATAATAGAAGTATTGTCTCTACTGTCTATAATAGAAGTAATGGCCCCACGGTCTATATTTAAAGTATTGTCTCTACTCTCTATAATAGAAGTATTGTCTCTACTGTCTATAATAGAAGTATTGTACCCACGGTCTATAATAGAAGCATTGACCCCACAGTCTGTAATAAAAGTATTTACCCCACGATCTATAATAGACGTATTGTCCGCACTGTCTATACTAGAAGTATTGACCCCACGGTCTATAATAGAAGAATTGGCCCCACAGTCTGTAATAAAAGTATTGACCCCACGATCTATAACAGAAGCATTGTCCGCACGGTCTATAATAAAAGTAATGGCTCCACGGTCTATAATAGAAGTATTGTCTCCACGGTCTATAATAGAAGTAATGGCCCCACGGTCTATAATAGAAGTATTGTCTCCACGGACTATAATAGAAGTAATGTCTCCACGGTCTATAATAGAAGTATTGTCCACACAGACTATAATAGAAGCATTGGCCCCACGGTCTATAATAGAAGTATTGTCGCCACGGTCTATAATAGAAGCATTGTCTCCACGGTCTATAATAGTAGTATTGTCCACACGATCTATAATAGAAGTATTGTCTCTAGTGTCTATAATAGAAGTATTGTCTCCACGGTCTATAATAGAAGTATTGTCCACACGTCTATAATAGAAGTAATGTCTCCACGGTCTATAATAGAAGTATTGTCTCCACGGTCTATAATAGAAGTAATGGCTCCACGGTCTATAATAGAAGTAATGTCTCCACGGTCTATAATAGAAGTATTGTCTCTACTGTCTATAATAGAAGTAATGGCCCCACGGTCTATATTTAAAGTATTGTCTCTACTCTCTATAATAGAAGTATTGTCTCTACTGTCTATAATAGAAGTATTGTACCCACGGTCTATAATAGAAGCATTGACCCCACAGTCTGTAATAAAAGTATTTACCCCACGATCTATAATAGACGTATTGTCCGCACTGTCTATACTAGAAGTATTGACCCCACGGTCTATAATAGAAGAATTGGCCCCACAGTCTGTAATAAAAGTATTGACCCCACGATCTATAACAGAAGCATTGTCCGCACGGTCTATAATAAAAGTAATGGCTCCACGGTCTATAATAGAAGTATTGTCTCCACGGTCTATAATAGAAGTAATGGCCCCACGGTCTATAATAGAAGTATTGTCTCCACGGACTATAATAGAAGTAATGTCTCCACGGTCTATAATAGAAGTATAGTCTCCACGGTATATAATAGAGTTAATGTCTCCACGGTATATAATAGAAGCATTGTCTCCACGGTCTATAATAGAATGATTGTCTCCACGGTCTAAAATAGAAGTATTGTACCCACGGTCTATAATAGAAGTATTGTCAGCACGGTCTATAATAGAAATATTGTCTCCACAGTCTATAATAGAAGCATTGTCTCCACGGTCTATAATAGAAGCATTGTCTCCATGGTCTATAATAGAAGTATTGTCTCCACGGTATATAATAGAAGTATTGTCTCCACGGTCTATAATAGAAGCATTGTCTCCACGGTCTATAATAGAAGTAATGGCCCCACGGTCTATAATAGAAGTAATGGCCCCACGGTCTATAATAGAAGTATTGTCTCCACGGACTATAATAGAAGTAATGTCTCCACGGTCTATAATAGAAGTATTGTCTCCACGGTATATAATAGAGGTAATGTCTCCACGGTATATAATAGAAGCATTGTCTCCACGGTCCATAATAGAATAATTGTCTCCACGGTCTATAACAGAAGTATTGTACCCACGGTCTATAATAGAAGTATTGTCAGCACGGTCTATAATAGAAATATTGTCTCCACAGTCTATAATAGAAGCATTGTCTCCACGGTCTATAATAGAAGCATTGTCTCCACGGTCTATAATAGAAGTATTGTCTCCACGGTATATAATAGAAGTATTGTCTCCACGGTCTATAATAGAAGTATTGTCTCCACGGTCTATAATAGAAGTATTGTCTCCACGGTCTATAATAGACGTATTGTCTCCACGATCTATAATAGAAGTATTGTCTCCACGGTCTATAATAGAAGTATTGTCTCCACGGTCTATAATAGAAGTATTGTACCCACGGTCTATAATAGAAGCATTGTCTCCAAGGTCTATAATAGAAGTGTTGTCCCCATGGTCTATAATATAGAAGTATTGTCTCCACGGTCTATAATAGAAGTATTGTCTCCAAGGTCTATAACAGCAATATTGTCTCCACGGTCTATTATAGAAGTATTGTCTCCACGGTCTATAATAGAAGTATTGTCTCCACGGTCTATAATAGAAGTATTGTTTCCACGGTCTATAATAGAAGTAATGGCTCCACGGTCTATAAAAGAAGCATTGTCTCCACGGTCTATAATAGAAGTAATGTCTCCACGGTCTATAATAGAAGTATTGTCTCCACGGTCTATAATAGAAGTAATGTCTCCACGGTCTATAATATAGAAGTATTGTCTCAACGGTCTATAATAGAAGTAATGTCTCCACGGTCTATAATAGAAGTATTGTCTCCACGGTCTATAATAGAAGTAATGTCTCCACGGTCTATAATAGAAGTATTGTCTCCACGGTCTATAATAGAAGCATTGTCTCCATGTTCTATAATAGAAGTATTGTCTCCACGGTCTATAATAGAAGTATTGTCTCTACTCTCTATAATAGAAGTATTGTCTCCACGGTCTATAATAGAAGTAATGGCTCCGCGGTCTATAATAGAAGTATTGTCCCCACGGTCTATAATGGAAGTACTGGCTCCACGGTCTATAATAGAAGTAATGGCCCGGCGGTCTATAATAGAAGTATTGTACCCACGGTTTATAATAGAAGAATTGTCCCCATGGTCTGTAATTGAAGTATTGTCTCCACAGTCTATAATAGAAGTATTGTCTCCATGGTCTATAATAGAAGTAATGTCCCCACGGTCTATAATATAAGTAATGTTTCCACGATCTATAATAAAAGTATTGTCTCCACATTCTATAATAGAAGTATTGTCTCCACGGTCTATGATGGAAGTAATGTCTCCACGTTCTATAAATGAAGCATTGGCCCCACGGTCTATAATAGAAGCATTGTCTCCACGGTCTATAATAGAAGTATTGTCTCCAAATTCTATAATAGAAGTATTGTCTCCACGGTTTATAATAGAAGTATTGTCCCCACGGTCTATAATAGAAGTATTGTCCACACGGTCTATAATAGAAGCATTGGCCCCACGGTCTATAATAGAAGTATTGTCCCCACGGTCTATAATAGAAGTATTGTCTCCACGGTCTATAATAGAAGTATTGTCCACACGGTCTATAATAGAAGTAATGTCTCCACGGTCTATAATAGAAGTATTGTCTCCACGGTCTATAATAGAAGTAATGTCTCCACGGTCTATAATAGAAGTATTGTCTCTACTGTCTATAATAGAAGTAATGGCCCCACGATCTATAATAGAAGTATTGTCTCCACGGTCTATAATAGAAGTATTGTCTCTACTGTCTATAATAGAAGTAATGGCCCCACGGTCTATATTTAAAGTATTGTCTCTACTCTCTATAATAGAAGTATTGTCTCTACTGTCTATAATAGAAGTATTGTACCCACGGTCTATAATAGAAGCATTGACCCCACAGTCTGTAATAAAAGTATTTACCCCACGATCTATAATAGACGTATTGTCCGCACTGTCTATACTAGAAGTATTGACCCCACGGTCTATAATAGAAGAATTGGCCCCACAGTCTGTAATAAAAGTATTGACCCCACGATCTATAACAGAAGCATTGTCCGCACGGTCTATAATAAAAGTAATGGCTCCACGGTCTATAATAGAAGTATTGTCTCCACGGTCTATAATAGAAGTAATGGCCCCATGGTCTGTAATAGAAGTATTGTCTCCACGGACTATAATAGAAGTAATGTCTCCACGGTCTATAATAGAAGTATTGTCTCCACGGTATATAATAGAGGTAATGTCTCCACGGTATATAATAGAAGCATTGTCTCCACGGTCTATAATAGAATGATTGTCTCCACGGTCTATAACAGAAGTATTGTACCCACGGTCTATAATAGAAGTATTGTCAGCACGGTCTATAATAGAAATATTGTCTCCACAGTCTATAATAGAAGAATTGTCTCCACGGTCTATAATAGAAGCATTGTCTCCACGGTCTATAATAGAAGTATTGTCTCCACGGTATATAATAGAATTATTGTCTCCACGGTCTATAATAGAAGCATTGTCTCCACGGTCTATAATAGAAGTAATGGCCCCACGGTCTATAATAGAAGTAATGGCCCCACGGTCTATAATAGAAGTATTGTCTCCACGGACTATAATAGAAGTAATGTCTCCACGGTCTATAATAGAAATATTGTCTCCACGGTATATAATAGAGGTAATGTCTCCACGGTATATAATAGAAGCATTGTCTCCACGGTCTATAATAGAATGATTGTCTCCACGGTCTATAACAGAAGTATTGTACCCACGGTCTATAATAGAAGTATTGTCAGCACGGTCTATAACAGAAATATTATCTCCACAGTCTATAATAGAAGCATTGTCTCCACGGTATATAATAGAGGTAATGTCTCAACGGTATATAATAGAAGCATTGTCTCCACGGTCTATAATAGAATGATTGTCTCCACGGTCTATAACAGAAGTATTGTACCCACGGTCTATAATAGAAGTATTGTCAGCACGGTCTATAATAAAAATATTGTCTCCACAGTCTATAATAGAAGCATTGTCTCCACGGTCTATAATAGAAGCATTGTCTCCACGGTCTATAATAGAAGTATTGTCTCCACGGTATATAATAGAAGTATTGTCTCCACGGTCTATAATAGAAGCATTGTCTCCACGGTCTATAATAGAAGTAATGGCCCCAATGTCTATAATAGAAGTAATGGCCCCACGGTCTATAATAGAAGTATTGTCTCCACGGTCTATAATAGAAGTATTGTCCACACGGTCTATAATAGAAGCATTGGCTCCACGGTCTATAATAGAAGTATTGTCCCCACGGTCTATAATAGAAGTATTGTCTCCACGGTCTATAATAGTAGTATTGTCCACACGATCTATAATAGAAGTATTGTCTCTAGTGTCTATAATAGAAGTATTGTCTCCACGGTCTATAATAGAAGTATTGTCCACACGGTCTATAATAGAAGTAATGTCTCCACGGTCTATAATAGAAGTATTGACTCCACGATCTATAATAGAAGTAATGTCCCCACGGTCTATAATAGAAGTATTGTCTCTACGGTCTATAATAGAAGTATTGTCTCCACGGTCTATAATAGAAGTATTGTCCACACGGTCTATAATAGAAGTAATGTCTCCACGGTCTATAATAGAAGTATTGTCTCCACGGTCTATAATAGAAGTAATGTCTCCACGGTCTATAATAGAAGTATTGTCTCCACTGTCTATAATAGAAGTATTGTCTCTACTGTCTATAATAGAAGTAATGGCCCCACGGTCTATATTTAAAGTATTGTCTCTACTCTCTATAATAGAAGTATTGTCTCTACTGTCTATAATAGAAGTATTGTACCCACGGTCTATAATAGAAGCATTGACCCCACAGTCTGTAATAAAAGTATTGACCCCACGATCTATAACAGAAGCATTGTCCACACGGTCTATAATAAAAGTAATGGCTCCACGGTCTATAATAAAAGTATTGTCTCCACGGTCTTTAATAGAAGTAATGGCCCCACGGTCTATAATAGAAGTATTGTCTCCACGGACTATACTAGAAGTAATGTCTCCACGGTCTATAATAGAAGTATTGTCTCCACGGTATATAATAGAGGTAATGTCTCCACGGTATATAATAGAAGCATTGTCGCCATGGTCTATAATAGAATGATTGTCTCCACGGTCTATAACAGAAGTATTGTACCCACGGTCTATAATAGAAGTATTGTCAGCACGTCTATAATAGAAATATTGTCTCCACAGTCTATAATAGAAGCAGTGTCTCCACGGTCTATAATAGAAGCATTGTCTCCACGGTCTATAATAGAAGTATTGTCTACACGGTATATAATAGAAGTATTGTCTCCACGGTCTATAATAGAAGCATTGTCTCCACGGTCTATAATAGAAGTAATGGCCCCACGGTCTATAATAGAAGTAATGGCCCCACGGTCTATAATAGAAGTATTGTCTCCACGGACTATAATAGAAGTAATGTCTCCACGGTCTATAATAGAAGTATTGTCTCCACGGTATATAATAGAGGTAATGTCTCCACGGTATATAATAGAAGCATTGTCTCCACGGTCTATAATAGAATGATTGTCTCCACGGTCTATAACAGAAGTATTGTACCCACGGTCTATAATAGAAGTATTGTCAGCACGGTCTATAATAGAAATATTGTCTCCACAGTCTATAATAGAAGAATTGTCTCCACGGTCTATAATAGAAGCATTGTCTCCACGGTCTATAATAGAAGTATTGTCTCCACGGTATATAATAGAATTATTGTCTCCACGGTCTATAATAGAAGCATTGTCTCCACGGTCTATAATAGAAGTAATGGCCCCACGGTCTATAATAGAAGTAATGGCCCCACGGTCTATAATAGAAGTATTGTCTCCACGGACTATAATAGAAGTAATGTCTCCACGGTCTATAATAGAAATATTGTCTCCACGGTATATAATAGAGGTAATGTCTCCACGGTATATAATAGAAGCATTGTCTCCACGGTCTATAATAGAATGATTGTCTCCACGGTCTATAACAGAAGTATTGTACCCACGGTCTATAATAGAAGTATTGTCAGCATGGTCTATAACAGAAATATTATCTCCACAGTCTATAATAGAAGCATTGTCTCCACGGTATATAATAGAGGTAATGTCTCAACGGTATATAATAGAAGCATTGTCTCCACGGTCTATAATAGAATGATTGTCTCCACGGTCTATAACAGAAGTATTGTACCCACGGTCTATAATAGAAGTATTGTCAGCACGGTCTATAATAAAAATATTGTCTCCACAGTCTATAATAGAAGCATTGTCTCCACGGTCTATAATAGAAGCATTGTCTCCACGGTCTATAATAGAAGTATTGTCTCCACGGTATATAATAGAAGTATTGTCTCCACGGTCTATAATAGAAGCATTGTCTCCACGGTCTATAATAGAAGTAATGGCCCCAATGTCTATAATAGAAGTAATGGCCCCACGGTCTATAATAGAAGTATTGTCTCCACGGACTATAATAGAAGTAATGTCTCCACGGTCTATAATAGAAATATTGTCTCCACGGTATATAATAGAGGTAATGTCTCCACGGTATATAATAGAAGCATTGTCTCCACGGTCTATAATAGAATGATTGTCTCCACGGTCTATAACAGAAGTATTGTACCCACGGTCTATAATAGAAGTATTGTCAGCACGGTCTATAATAGAAATATTGTCTCCACAGTCTATAATAGAAGCATTGTCTCCACGGTCTATAATAGAAGCATTGTCTCCACGGTCTATAATAGAAGTATTGTCTCCACGGTCTATAATAGAAGTATTGTCTCCACGGTATATAATAGAAGTATTGTCTCCACGGTCTATAATAGAAGTATTGTCTCCACGGTCTATAATAGAAGTATTGTCTCCACGGTCTATAATAGACGTATTGTCTCCACGATCTATAATAGAAGTATTGTCTCCACGGTCTATAATAGAAGTATTGTCTCCACGGTCTATAATAGAAGTATTGTACCCACGGTCTATAATAGAAGCATTGTCTCCAAGGTCTATAATAGAAGTGTTGTCCCCCTGGTCTATAATATAGAAGTATTGTCTCCACGGTCTATAATAGAAGTATTGTCTCCAAGGTCTATAACAGAAATATTGTCTCCACGGTCTATTATAGAAGTATTGTCTCCACGGTCTATAATAGAAGTATTGTCTCCACGGTCTATAATAGAAGTATTGTTTCCACGGTCTATAATAGAAGTAATGGCTCCACGGTCTATAAAAGAAGTATTGTCTCCACGGTCTATAATAGAAGTAATGTCTCCACGGTCTATAATAGAAGTATTGTATCCACGGTCTATAATAGAAGTAATGTCTCCACGGTCTATAATATAGAAGTATTGTCTCAACGGTCTATAATAGAAGCAATGTCTCCACGGTCTATAATAGAAGTATTGTCTCCACGGTCTATAATAGAAGTAATGTCTCCACGGTCTATAATGGAAGTATTGTCTCCACGGTCTATAATAGAAGCATTGTCTCCATGTTCTATAATAGAAGTATTGTCTCCACGGTCTATAATAGAAGTATTGTCTCTACTCTCTATAATAGAAGTATTGTCTCCACGGTCTATAATAGAAGTAATGGCCCCGCGGTCTATAATAGAAGTATTGTCTCCACGGTCTATAATGGAAGTATTGGCTCCACGGTCTATAATAGAAGTAATGGCCCGGCGGTCTATAATAGAAGTATTGTACCCACGGTTTATAATAGAAGAATTGTCCCCATGGTCTGTAATTGAAGTATTGTCTCCACGGTCTATAATAGAAGTATTGTCTCCATGGTCAATAATAGAAGTAATGTCCCCACGGTCTATAATAGAAGTAATGTTTCCACGATCTATAATAAAAGTATTGTCTCCACAGTCTATAATAGAAGTATTGTCTCCACGGTCTATGATGGAAGTAATGTCTCCACGGTCTATAATAGAAGCATTGGCCCCACGGTCTATAATAGAAGCATTGTCTCCACGTCTATAATAGAAGTATTGTCTCCACGGTCTATAATAGAAGTATTGTCTCCACGGTTTATAATAGAAGTATTGTCCCCACGGTCTATAATAGAAGTATTGTCCACACGGTCTATAATAGAAGCATTGGCTCCACGGTCTATAATAGAAGTATTGTCCCCACGGTCTATAATAGAAGTATTGTCTCCACGGTCTATAATAGTAGTATTGTCCACACGATCTATAATAGAAGTATTGTCTCTAGTGTCTATAATAGAAGTATTGTCTCCACGGTCTATAATAGAAGTATTGTCCACACGGTCTATAATAGAAGTAATGTCTCCACGGTCTATAATAGAAGTATTGACTCCACGATCTATAATAGAAGTAATGTCCCCACGGTCTATAATAGAAGTATTGTCTCTACGGTCTATAATAGAAGTATTGTCTCCACGGTCTATAATAGAAGTATTGTCCACACGGTCTATAATAGAAGTAATGTCTCCACGGTCTATAATAGAAGTATTGTCTCCACGGTCTATAATAGAAGTAATGTCTCCACGGTCTATAATAGAAGTATTGTCTCCACTGTCTATAATAGAAGTATTGTCTCTACTGTCTATAATAGAAGTAATGGCCCCACGGTCTATATTTAAAGTATTGTCTCTACTCTCTATAATAGAAGTATTGTCTCTACTGTCTATAATAGAAGTATTGTACCCACGGTCTATAATAGAAGCATTGACCCCACAGTCTGTAATAAAAGTATTGACCCCACGATCTATAACAGAAGCATTGTCCACACGGTCTATAATAAAAGTAATGGCTCCACGGTCTATAATAAAAGTATTGTCTCCACGGTCTTTAATAGAAGTAATGGCCCCACGGTCTATAATAGAAGTATTGTCTCCACGGACTATACTAGAAGTAATGTCTCCACGGTCTATAATAGAAGTATTGTCTCCACGGTATATAATAGAGGTAATGTCTCCACGGTATATAATAGAAGCATTGTCGCCATGGTCTATAATAGAATGATTGTCTCCACGGTCTATAACAGAAGTATTGTACCCACGGTCTATAATAGAAGTATTGTCAGCACGTCTATAATAGAAATATTGTCTCCACAGTCTATAATAGAAGCAGTGTCTCCACGGTCTATAATAGAAGCATTGTCTCCACGGTCTATAATAGAAGTATTGTCTACACGGTATATAATAGAAGTATTGTCTCCACGGTCTATAATAGAAGCATTGTCTCCACGGTCTATAATAGAAGTAATGGCCCCACGGTCTATAATAGAAGTAATGGCCCCACGGTCTATAATAGAAGTATTGTCTCCACGGACTATAATAGAAGTAATGTCTCCACGGTCTATAATAGAAGTATTGTCTCCACGGTATATAATAGAGGTAATGTCTCCACGGTATATAATAGAAGCATTGTCTCCACGGTCTATAATAGAATGATTGTCTCCACGGTCTATAACAGAAGTATTGTACCCACGGTCTATAATAGAAGTATTGTCAGCACGGTCTATAATAGAAATATTGTCTCCACAGTCTATAATAGAAGCATTGTCTCCACGGTCTATAATAGAAGCATTGTCTCCACGGTCTATAATAGAAGTATTGTCTCCACGGTATATAATAGAAGTATTGTCTCCACGGTCTATAATAGAAGTATTGTCTCCACGGTCTATAATAGAAGTATTGTCTCCACGGTCTATAATAGCAGTAATGTCTCCACGGTCTATAATAGAAGTATTGTCTCCACGGTCTATAATAGAAGTAATGTTTCCACGGTCTATAATAGAAGTAATGGCTCCACGGTCTATAATAGAAGTATTGTCTCCACGGTCTATAATAGAAGCATTGTCCCCATGGTCTATAATAGAAGTATTGTATCCACGGTCTATAATAGAAGTATTGTCTCCACGGTCTATAATAGAAGCATTGTCTCCACGGTCTATAATAGAAGTAATGGCCCCACGGTCTATAATAGAAGTAATGGCCCCACGGTCTATAATAGAAGTATTGTCTCCACGGACTATAATAGAAGTAATGTCTCCACGGTCTATAATAGAAATATTGTCTCCACGGTATATAATAGAGGTAATGTCTCCACGGTATATAATAGAAGCATTGTCTCCACGGTCTATAATAGAATGATTGTCTCCACGGTCTATAACAGAAGTATTGTACCCACGGTCTATAATAGAAGTATTGTCAGCACGGTCTATAACAGAAATATTATCTCCACAGTCTATAATAGAAGCATTGTCTCCACGGTATATAATAGAGGTAATGTCTCAACGGTATATAATAGAAGCATTGTCTCCACGGTCTATAATAGAATGATTGTCTCCACGGTCTATAACAGAAGTATTGTACCCACGGTCTATAATAGAAGTATTGTCAGCACGGTCTATAATAAAAATATTGTCTCCACAGTCTATAATAGAAGCATTGTCTCCACGGTCTATAATAGAAGCATTGTCTCCACGGTCTATAATAGAAGTATTGTCTCCACGGTATATAATAGAAGTATTGTCTCCACGGTCTATAATAGAAGCATTGTCTCCACGGTCTATAATAGAAGTAATGGCCCCAATGTCTATAATAGAAGAAATGGCCCCACGGTCTATAATAGAAGTATTGTCTCCACGGACTATAATAGAAGAAATGTCTCCACGGTCTATAATAGAAATATTGTCTCCACGGTATATAATAGAGGTAATGTCTCCACGGTATATAATAGAAGCATTGTCTCCACGGTCTATAATAGAATGATTGTCTCCACGGTCTATAACAGAAGTATTGTACCCACGGTCTATAATAGAAGTATTGTCAGCACGGTCTATAATAGAAATATTGTCTCCACAGTCTATAATAGAAGCATTGTCTCCACGGTCTATAATAGAAGCATTGTCTCCACGGTCTATAATAGAAGTATTGTCTCCACGGTATATAATAGAAGTATTGTCTCCACGGTCTATAATAGAAGTATTGTCTCCACGGTCTATAATAGAAGTATTGTCTCCACGGTCTATAATAGACGTATTGTCTCCACGATCTATAATAGAAGTATTGTCTCCACGGTCTATAATAGAAGTATTGTCTCCACGGTCTATAATAGAAGTATTGTACCCACGGTCTATAATAGAAGCATTGTCTCCAAGGTCTATAATAGAAGTGTTGTCCCCATGGTCTATAATATAGAAGTATTGTCTCCACGGTCTATAATAGAAGTATTGTCTCCAAGGTCTATAACAGAAATATTGTCTCCACGGTCTATTATAGAAGTATTGTCTCCACGGTCTATAATAGAAGTATTGTCTCCACGGTCTATAATAGAAGTATTGTTTCCACGGTCTATAATAGAAGTAATGGCTCCACGGTCTATAAAAGAAGTATTGTCTCCACGGTCTATAATAGAAGTAATGTCTCCACGGTCTATAATAGAAGTATTGTATCCACGGTCTATAATAGAAGTAATGTCTCCACGGTCTATAATATAGAAGTATTGTCTCAACGGTCTATAATAGAAGCAATGTCTCCACGGTCTATAATAGAAGTATTGTCTCCACGGTCTATAATAGAAGTAATGTCTCCACGGTCTATAATGGAAGTATTGTCTCCACGGTCTATAATAGAAGCATTGTCTCCATGTTCTATAATAGAAGTATTGTCTCCACGGTCTATAATAGAAGTATTGTCTCTACTCTCTATAATAGAAGTATTGTCTCCACGGTCTATAATAGAAGTAATGGCCCCGCGGTCTATAATAGAAGTATTGTCTCCACGGTCTATAATGGAAGTATTGGCTCCACGGTCTATAATAGAAGTAATGGCCCGGCGGTCTATAATAGAAGTATTGTACCCACGGTTTATAATAGAAGAATTGTCCCCATGGTCTGTAATTGAAGTATTGTCTCCACGGTCTATAATAGAAGTATTGTCTCCATGGTCTATAATAGAAGTAATGTCCCCACGGTCTATAATAGAAGTAATGTTTCCACGATCTATAATAAAAGTATTGTCTCCACAGTCTATAATAGAAGTATTGTCTCCACGGTCTATGATGGAAGTAATGTCTCCACGGTCTATAATAGAAGCATTGGCCCCACGGTCTATAATAGAAGCATTGTCTCCACGTCTATAATAGAAGTATTGTCTCCACGGTCTATAATAGAAGTATTGTCTCCACGGTTTATAATAGAGGTATTGTCCCCACGGTCTATAATAGAAGTATTGTCCACACGGTCTATAATAGAAGCATTGGCTCCACGGTCTATAATAGAAGTATTGTCCCCACGGTCTATAATAGAAGTATTGTCTCCACGGTCTATAATAGTAGTATTGTCCACACGATCTATAATAGAAGTATTGTCTCTAGTGTCTATAATAGAAGTATTGTCTCCACGGTCTATAATAGAAGTATTGTCCACACGGTCTATAATAGAAGTAATGTCTCCACGGTCTATAATAGAAGTATTGACTCCACGATCTATAATAGAAGTAATGTCCCCACGGTCTATAATAGAAGTATTGTCTCTACGGTCTATAATAGAAGTATTGTCTCCACGGTCTATAATAGAAGTATTGTCCACACGGTCTATAATAGAAGTAATGTCTCCACGGTCTATAATAGAAGTATTGTCTCCACGGTCTATAATAGAAGTAATGTCTCCACGGTCTATAATAGAAGTATTGTCTCCACTGTCTATAATAGAAGTATTGTCTCTACTGTCTATAATAGAAGTAATGGCCCCACGGTCTATATTTAAAGTATTGTCTCTACTCTCTATAATAGAAGTATTGTCTCTACTGTCTATAACAGAAGTATTGTACCCACGGTCTATAATAGAAGCATTGACCCCACAGTCTGTAATAAAAGTATTGACCCCACGATCTATAACAGAAGCATTGTCCACACGGTCTATAATAAAAGTAATGGCTCCACGGTCTATAATAAAAGTATTGTCTCCACGGTCTTTAATAGAAGTAATGGCCCCACGGTCTATAATAGAAGTATTGTCTCCACGGACTATACTAGAAGTAATGTCTCCACGGTCTATAATAGAAGTATTGTCTCCACGGTATATAATAGAGGTAATGTCTCCACGGTATATAATAGAAGCATTGTCGCCATGGTCTATAATAGAATGATTGTCTCCACGGTCTATAACAGAAGTATTGTACCCACGGTCTATAATAGAAGTATTGTCAGCACGTCTATAATAGAAATATTGTCTCCACAGTCTATAATAGAAGCAGTGTCTCCACGGTCTATAATAGAAGCATTGTCTCCACGGTCTATAATAGAAGTATTGTCTACACGGTATATAATAGAAGTATTGTCTCCACGGTCTATAATAGAAGCATTGTCTCCACGGTCTATAATAGAAGTAATGGCCCCACGGTCTATAATAGAAGTAATGGCCCCACGGTCTATAATAGAAGTATTGTCTCCACGGACTATAATAGAAGTAATGTCTCCACGGTCTATAATAGAAGTATTGTCTCCACGGTATATAATAGAGGTAATGTCTCCACGGTATATAATAGAAGCATTGTCTCCACGGTCTATAATAGAATGATTGTCTCCACGGTCTATAACAGAAGTATTGTACCCACGGTCTATAATAGAAGTATTGTCAGCACGGTCTATAATAGAAATATTGTCTCCACAGTCTATAATAGAAGCATTGTCTCCACGGTCTATAATAGAAGCATTGTCTCCACGGTCTATAATAGAAGTATTGTCTCCACGGTATATAATAGAAGTATTGTCTCCACGGTCTATAATAGAAGTATTGTCTCCACGGTCTATAATAGAAGTATTGTCTCCACGGTCTATAATAGACGTATTGTCTCCACGATCTATAATAGAAGTATTGTCTCCACGGTCTATAATAGAAGTATTGTCTCCACGGTCTATAATAGAAGTATTGTACCCACGGTCTATAATAGAAGCATTGTCTCCAAGGTCTATAATAGAAGTGTTGTCCCCATGGTCTATAATATAGAAGTATTGTCTCCACGGTCTATAATAGAAGTATTGTCTCCAAGGTCTATAACAGAAATATTGTCTCCACGGTCTATTATAGAAGTATTGTCTCCACGGTCTATAATAGACGTATTGTCTCCACGATCTATAATAGAAGTATTGTCTCCACGGTCTATAATAGAAGTATTGTCCCCATGGTCTATAATATAGAAGTATTGTTTCCACGGTCTATAATAGAAGTACTGTCTCCACGGTCTATAATAGAAGTATTGTTCCCATGGTCTATAATAGAAGCATTGTCACCACGGTCTATAATAGAAGTATTGTCTCCACGGTCTATAATAGAAGTACTGTCCCCACGATCTATAATATAGAAGTATTGGCTCCACGGTCTATAATAGAAGTATTGTCCCCATGGTCTATATTAGAAGTATTGTCTCCACGGTCTATAATAGAAGTATTGTCCACACTGTCTATAATAGAAGTATGTTCCCTATGGTCTATAATATAGAAGTATTGTTTCCACGGTCTATAATAGAAGTACTGTCTCCACGGTCTATAATAGAAGTATTGTTCCCATGGTCTATAATAGAAGCATTGTCACCACGGTCTATAATAGAAGTATTGTCTCCACGGTCTATAATAGAAGTACTGTCCCCACGATCTATAATATAGAAGTATTGGCTCCACGGTCTATAATAGAAGTATTGTCCCCATGGTCTATATTAGAAGTATTGTCTCCACGGTCTATAATAGAAGTATTGTCTCTACTCTCTATAATAGAAGTATTGTCTCTACTGTCTATAATAGAAGTATTGTACCCACGGTCTATAATAGAAGCATTGACCCCACAGTCTGTAATAAAAGTATTGACCCCACGATCTATAACAGAAGCATTGTCCACACGGTCTATAATAAAAGTAATGGCTCCACGGTCTATAATAAAAGTATTGTCTCCACGGTCTTTAATAGAAGTAATGGCCCCACGGTCTATAATAGAAGTATTGTCTCCACGGACTATACTAGAAGTAATGTCTCCACGGTCTATAATAGAAGTATTGTCTCCACGGTATATAATAGAGGTAATGTCTCCACGGTATATAATAGAAGCATTGTCGCCATGGTCTATAATAGAATGATTGTCTCCACGGTCTATAACAGAAGTATTGTACCCACGGTCTATAATAGAAGTATTGTCAGCACGTCTATAATAGAAATATTGTCTCCACAGTCTATAATAGAAGCAGTGTCTCCACGGTCTATAATAGAAGCATTGTCTCCACGGTCTATAATAGAAGTATTGTCTACACGGTATATAATAGAAGTATTGTCTCCACGGTCTATAATAGAAGCATTGTCTCCACGGTCTATAATAGAAGTAATGGCCCCACGGTCTATAATAGAAGTAATGGCCCCACGGTCTATAATAGAAGTATTGTCTCCACGGACTATAATAGAAGTAATGTCTCCACGGTCTATAATAGAAGTATTGTCTCCACGGTATATAATAGAGGTAATGTCTCCACGGTATATAATAGAAGCATTGTCTCCACGGTCTATAATAGAATGATTGTCTCCACGGTCTATAACAGAAGTATTGTACCCACGGTCTATAATAGAAGTATTGTCAGCACGGTCTATAATAGAAATATTGTCTCCACAGTCTATAATAGAAGCATTGTCTCCACGGTCTATAATAGAAGCATTGTCTCCACGGTCTATAATAGAAGTATTGTCTCCACGGTATATAATAGAAGTATTGTCTCCACGGTCTATAATAGAAGTATTGTCTCCACGGTCTATAATAGAAGTATTGTCTCCACGGTCTATAATAGACGTATTGTCTCCACGATCTATAATAGAAGTATTGTCTCCACGGTCTATAATAGAAGTATTGTCTCCACGGTCTATAATAGAAGTATTGTACCCACGGTCTATAATAGAAGCATTGTCTCCAAGGTCTATAATAGAAGTGTTGTCCCCATGGTCTATAATATAGAAGTATTGTCTCCACGGTCTATAATAGAAGTATTGTCTCCAAGGTCTATAACAGAAATATTGTCTCCACGGTCTATTATAGAAGTATTGTCTCCACGGTCTATAATAGACGTATTGTCTCCACGATCTATAATAGAAGTATTGTCTCCACGGTCTATAATAGAAGTATTGTCCCCATGGTCTATAATATAGAAGTATTGTTTCCACGGTCTATAATAGAAGTACTGTCTCCACGGTCTATAATAGAAGTATTGTTCCCATGGTCTATAATAGAAGCATTGTCACCACGGTCTATAATAGAAGTATTGTCTCCACGGTCTATAATAGAAGTACTGTCCCCACGATCTATAATATAGAAGTATTGGCTCCACGGTCTATAATAGAAGTATTGTCCCCATGGTCTATATTAGAAGTATTGTCTCCACGGTCTATAATAGAAGTATTGTCCACACTGTCTATAATAGAAGTATGTTCCCTATGGTCTATAATAGAAGTATTGTCCCCACGGTCTATAATATAGAAGTATTTTCCCCACTGTCTATAATAGAAGTATTGTCTCCACGGTCTATAATAGAAGTATTGTCCACATGGTCTATAATATAGAAGTATTGTCTCCACGGTCTATAATAGAAGTATTGTCTCCACGGTCTATACTAGAAGTATTGTTCCCATGGTCGATAATAGAAGTATTGTCTCCACGTCTATGATAGAAGTATTGTCTCCACGGTCTATAATAGAAGTATTGTCCCCATGGTCTATAATAGAAGTATTGTCTCCACAGTCTATAATAGAAGCATTGTCTCCACGGTCTATAATAGAAGTAATGTCTCCACGATCTATAACAACAGTATTGTCTCTACTGTCTATAATAGAAGTATTGTCCCCACGGTCTATAATTGAAGTATTGTCTCCACAGTCTATGATAGAAGTATTGTCCACACGTATATAATTGAAGTATTGTCTCTACTCTCTATAATAGAAGTATTGTACCCACGGTCTATAATAGAAGTATTGTACCCACGGTCTATAATAGAAGCATTGGCCCCACGGTCTATATTTGAAGTATTGTCTCTACTGTCTTTAATAGAAGTATTGTCCCTACTGTCTATAATAGAAATATTGTACCCACGGTCTATAATAGAAGCATTGACCCCACACTCTGTAATAAAAGTATTCAACCCACGATCTATGATAGACGTATTGTCCGCACTGTCTATACTAGAAGTATTGTCCCCACGGTCTATAATAGAAGCATTGGGCCCATGTTCTATAATAGAAGCATTGTCTCTACTGTCTATAATAGAAATATTGTACGCACGGTCTATAATAGAAGTATTGACACCACAGTCCATAATAAAAGTATTGACCCCACGATCTATAATATAAGCATTGGCCCCACGGTCTATAATAGAAGTATTGTCTCCACGGTCTATAATAGAAGTAATGTCTCCACGGTCTATAATAGAAATATTGTCTCCACAGTCTATAATAAAAGCATTATCTCCACGGTCTATAATAGAAGTATTGGCCCCACGTCTATAATAGAAGTATTGTCTCCACGGTCTATAATAGAAGTAATGTCTCCACGGTCTATAATAGAAATATTGTCTCCACGGTCTATAATAGAAGTAATGTCTCCACGGTCTATAATAGAAGTATTGTCTCCAGGGTCTATAATAGAAGCATTATCTCCACGGTCTATAATAGAAGTTTTGACCCCATAGTCTGTAATAAAAGTGTTCAACCAACGATCTATAATAGACGTATTGTCCGCACTGTCTATACTAGAAGTATTGACACCACGGTCTATAATAGAAGCATTGGCCCCACAGTCCATAATAAAAGCATTGACCCCACGATCTATAATAGAGGCATTGTCTCCACAGTCTATAATAGAAGCATTATCTCCACGGTCTATAATAGAAGTATTGGCCCCACGGTCTATAATAGAAGTAATGTCTCCACGGTCTATAATAGAAGTATTGTCTCCACGGTCTATAATAGAAGTATTGTCTCTACGGTCTATAATAGAAGTATTGTCTCCACGGTCTATAATAGAAGTATTATCTCCACGGTCTATAATAGAAGTATTGTCTCCACGGTCTATAATAGAAGTATTGTCTCCACGGTGTATAATAGAAGCATTGGCCCCACGGTCTATAATAGAAGTATTGTCTCCACGGTCTATAATAGAAGTAATGTCTCCACGTTCTATAATAGAAGTATTGTCTCCACGGTCTATAATAGAAGTAATGTCTCCACGGTCTATAATAGAAGTATTGTCTCCACAGTCTATAATAGAAGCATTATCTCCACGGTCTATAATAGAAGTATTGTCTCCACGGTCTATAATAGAAGTATTGTACCCACGGTCTATAATAGAAGCATTGGCCCCACGGTCTATATTTGAAGTATTGTCTCTACTGTCTTTAATAGAAGTATTGTCCCTACTGTCTATAATAGAAATATTGTACCCACGGTCTATAATAGAAGCATTGACCCCACACTCTGTAATAAAAGTATTCACCCCACGATCTATGATAGACGTATTGTCCGCACTGTCTATACTAAAAGTATTGTCCCCACGGTCTATAATAGAAGCATTGGGCCCATGTTCTATAATAGAAGCATTGTCTCTACTGTCTATAATAGAAATATTGTACGCACGGTCTATAATAGAAGTATTGACACCACAGTCCATAATAAAAGTATTGACCCCACGATCTATAATATAAGCATTGGCCCCACGGTCTATAATAGAAGTATTGTCTCCACGGTCTATAATAGAAGTAATGTCTCCACGGTCTATAATAGAAATATTGTCTCCACAGTCTATAATAAAAGCATTATCTCCATGGTCTATAATAGAAGTATTGGCCCCACGGTCTATAATAGAAGTATTGTCTCCACGGTCTTTAATGGAAGTAATGTCTCCACGGTCTATAATAGAAATATTGTCTCCACGGTCTATAATAGAAGTAATGTCTCCACGGTCTATAATAGAAGTATTGTCTCCAGGGTCTATAATAGAAGCATTATCCCCACGGTCTATAATAGAAGTTTTGACCCCATAGTCTGTAATAAAAGTGTTCAACCAACGATCTATAATAGACGTATTGTCCGCACGGTCTATAATAGAAGTATTGACACCACAGTCCATAATAAAAGTATTGACCCCACGATCTATAATATAAGCATTGGCCCCACGGTCTATAATAGAAGTATTGTCTCCACGGTCTATAATAGAAGTAATGTCTCCACGGTCTATAATAGAAATATTGTCTCCACAGTCTATAATAGAAGCATTATCTCCACGGTCTATAATAGAAGTATTGGCCCCACGGTCTATAATAGAAGTAATGTCTCCACGGTCTATAATAGAAGTATTGTCTCCACGGTCTATAATAGAAGTATTGTCTCTACGGTCTATAATAGAAGTATTGTCTCCACGGTCTATAATAGAAGTATTATCTCCACGGTCTATAATAGAAGTATTGTCTCCACGGTCTATAATAGAAGTATTGTCTCCACGGTCTGTAATAGAAGCATTGGCCCCACGGTCTATAATAGAAGTATTGTCTCCACGGTCTATAATAGAAGTAATGTCTCCACGTTCTATAATAGAAGTATTGTCTCCACGGTCTATAATAGAAGTAATGTCTCCACGGTCTATAATAGAAGTATTGTCTCCACAGTCTATAATAGAAGCATTATCTCCACGGTCTATAATAGAAGTATTGTCTCCACGGTCTATAATAGAAGTATTGTCTCCACAGTCTATAATAGAATGATTGTCTCCACGGTCTATAATAGAAGTAATGTATCAACAGTCTATAATAGAATGATTATCTCCACGGTCTATAATAGAAGTATTGTACCCACGGTCTATAATAGAAGTATTGTCCGAACGGTCTATAATAGAAGTATTGTCTCCACAGTCTATAATAGAAGGATTGTCTCCACGGTCTATAATAGAAGTATTGTCTCCACGGTCTATAATAGAAGTATTGTCTCCACGGTCTATAATAGAAGTATTGTCTCCACGGTCTATAATAGAAGTATTGTACCCACGGTCTATAATAGAAGTATTGTACCCAAGGTCAATAATAGAAATATTGTCCGCACGGTCTATAATAGAAGTAATGGCTCCACGGTTCATAATAGAAGTAATGGCCCCACGATCTATAATATAACCATTGTCCGCACGTCTATAATAGAAGTAATGGCTCCATGGTCTATAATAGAAGTATTGTCTCCACGGTCTATAATAGAAGTATTGTCTCCACGGTCTATAATAGAAGTAATGTCCCCACGGTCTATAATAGAAGTATTGTCTCCACGGTCTATAATAGAAGTATTTTCTCCACGGTCTATAATAGAAGTAATGTCTCCACGATCTATAATAGAAGTATTGTCTCCACGGCCTATAATAGAAGTAATGTCTCCACGATCTATAATAGAAGTATTGTCTCCACGGTCTATAATAGAAGTAATGTCTCCACGGTCTATAATAGAAGTATTGTCTCCACGGTCTATAATAGAAGCATTGCCTCCACGGTCTATAATAGAAGTATTGTCCACACGGTTTATAATAGAAGTATTGTCTCCACGGTCTATAATAGAAGTAATGTCTCCACGGTCTATAATAGAAGTAATGTCTCCACGGTCTATAATAGAAATATTGTCTCCACGGTCTATAATAGAAGTAATGTCTCCACGGTCTATAATAGAAGTATTGGCTCCACAATCTATAATAGAAGTATTGTCTCCACGGTTTATAATAGAAGTATTGTCTCCACGGTCTATAATAGAAGTAATGTCTCCATGGTCTATAATAGAAGTATTGTCTACACGGTCTATAATAGAAGTAATGTCTCCACGGTCTATAATAGAAGTATTGTCTCCACGGTCTATAATAGAAGTATTGTCTCCACGGTCTATAATAGAAGTATTGTCTCCACGGTCTATAATAGAATGATTGTCTCCACGGTCTATAATAGAAGTAATGTATCCACGTTCTATAATAGAAGTATTGTCTCCACGGTCTATAATAGAAGTATTGTCTCCACGGTCTATAATAGAAGTATTGTCTCCACGGTCTATAATAGAAGTAATGTCTCCACGGTCTATAATAGAAGTATTGTCTCCACGGTCTATAATAGAAGTAATGTCTCCACGGTCTATAATAGAAGTATTGTCTCCACGGTCTATAATAGAAGTATTGTCTCCACGGTCTATAATAGAAGTATTGTCTCCACGGTCTATAATAGAAGTATTGTCTCCACGGTCTATAATAGAATGATTGTACCCACGGTCTATAATAGAAGTATTGTCCGCACGGTCTATAATAGAAGTATTGTCTCCACGGTCTATAATAGAAGTAATGTCTCCACGGTCTATAATAAAAGTATTGGCTCCACGGTCTATAATAGAAGTATTGTCTCCACGTTCTATAATAGAAGTATTGTCTCCACGGTCAATAATAGAAGTATTGTCTCCACGGTCTATAATAGAAGTATTGTCTCCACAGTCTATAATAGAAGTATTGTCTCCACGGTCTATAATAGAAGTAATGTCTCCACGGTCTATAATAGAATGATTGTCTCCACGTCTATAATAGAAGTATTGTACCCACGGTCTATAATAGAAGTATTGTACACACGGTCTATAATAGAAGTAATGGCTCCACGGTCTATAATAGAAGTAATGGCCCCACGGTCTATAATAGAAGTAATGGCCCTACGGTCTATAATAGAAGTAATGTCTCCACGGTCTATAATAGAAGCATTTTCTCAACGGTCTATAATAGAAATAATGGCCCCACGGTCTATAATAGAAGTAATGTCTCCACGGTCTATAATAGAAGTATTGGCTCCACAGTCTATAATAGAAGTATTGTCTCCACGGTTTATAATAGAAGTATTGTCTCCACGGTCTATAATAGAAGTAATGTCTCCACGGTCTATAATAGAAGTATTGTCTCCACGGTCTATAATAGAAGTAATGTTTCCACGGTCTATAATAGAAGTATTGTCTCCACGGTCTATAATAGAAGTATTGTCTCCACGGTCTATAATAGAAGTATTGTCTCCACGGTCTATAATAGAATGATTGTCTCCACGGTCTATAATAGAAGTAATGTACCCACGGTCTATAATAGAAGTATTGTCTCCACGGTCTATAATAGAAGTATTGTCTCCACGGTCTATAATAGAAGTATTGTCTCCACGGTCTATAATAGAAGTAATGTCTCCACGGTCTATAATAGAAGTATTGTCTCCACGGTCTATAATAGAAGTAATGTCTCCACGGTTTATAATAGAAGTATTGTCTCCACGGTCTATAATAGAAGTATTGTCTCCACGGTCTATAATAGAAGTATTGTCTCCACGGTCTATAATAGAAGTATTGTCTCCACGGTCTATAATAGAATGATTGTCTCCACGGTCTATAATAGAAGTATTGTACCCACGGTCTATAATAGAAGTATTGTCCGCACGGTCTATAATAGAAGTATTGTCTCCACGGTCTATAATAGAAGTATTGTCTCCACGGTCTATAATAAATGTATTGGCTCCACGGTCTATAATAGAAGTATTGTCTCCACGTTCTATAATAGAAGTATTGTCTCCACGGTCAATAATAGAAGAATTGTCTCCACGGTCTATAATAGAAGTATTGTCTCCACAGTCTATAATAGAAGTATTGTCTCCACGGTCTATAATAGAAGTAATGTCTCCACGGTCTATAATAGAATGATTGTCTCCACGTCTATAATAGAAATATTGTACCCACGGTCTATAATAGAAGTATTGTACACACGGTCTATAATAGAAGTAATGGCTCCACGGTCTATAATAGAAGTAATGGCCCCACGGTCTATAATAGAAGTAATGGCCCTACGGTCTATAATAGAAGTAATGTCTCCACGGTCTATAATAGAAGCATTTTCTCAACGGTCTATAATAGAAATAATGGCCCCACGGTCTATAATAGAAGTATTGTCTCGACAGTCTATAATAGAAGTATTGTCTCCACGGTCTATAATAAAAGTATTGTCTCCACAGTCTACAATAGAAGTATTGTCTCCACGGTCTATAATAGAAGTAATGTCTCCACGGTCTATAATAGAAGTATTGTCTCCACGGTCTATAATAGAAGTAATATCTCCACGGTTTATAATAGAAGTACTGTCTCCACGGTCTATAATAGAAGTATTGTCCACACTGTCTATAATAGAAGTATGTTCCCTATGGTCTATAATAGAAGTATTGTCCCCACGGTCTATAATATAGAAGTATTTTCCCCACTGTCTATAATAGAAGTATTGTCTCCACGGTCTATAATAGAAGTATTGTCCACATGGTCTATAATATAGAAGTATTGTCTCCACGGTCTATAATAGAAGTATTGTCTCCACGGTCTATACTAGAAGTATTGTTCCCATGGTCGATAATAGAAGTATTGTCTCCACGTCTATGATAGAAGTATTGTCTCCACGGTCTATAATAGAAGTATTGTCCCCATGGTCTATAATAGAAGTATTGTCTCCACAGTCTATAATAGAAGCATTGTCTCCACGGTCTATAATAGAAGTAATGTCTCCACGATCTATAACAAAAGTATTGTCTCTACTGTCTATAATAGAAGTATTGTCCCCACGGTCTATGATTGAAGTATTGTCTCCACAGTCTATGATAGAAGTATTGTCCACACGTATATAATTGAAGTATTGTCTCTACTCTCTATAATAGAAGTATTGTACCCACGGTCTATAATAGAAGTATTGTCTCCACGGTCTATAATAGAAGTATTGTACCCACGGTCTATAATAGAAGCAATGGCCCCACGTTCTATATTTGAAGTATTGTCTCTACTGTCTTTAATAGAAGTATTGTCCCTACTGTCTATAATAGAAATATTGTACCCACGGTCTATAATAGAAGCATTGACCCCACACTCTGTAATAAAAGTATTCAACCCACGATCTATGATAGACGTATTGTCCGCACTGTCTATACTAGAAGTATTGTCCCCACGGTCTATAATAGAAGCATTGGGCCCATGTTCTATAATAGAAGCATTGTCTCTACTGTCTATAATAGAAATATTGTACGCACGGTCTATAATAGAAGTATTGACACCACAGTCCATAATAAAAGTATTGACCCCACGATCTATAATATAAGCATTGGCCCCACGGTCTATAATAGAAGTATTGTCTCCACGGTCTATAATAGAAGTAATGTCTCCACGGTCTATAATAGAAATATTGTCTCCACAGTCTATAATAAAAGCATTATCTCCACGGTCTATAATAGAAGTATTGGCCCCACGTCTATAATAGAAGTATTGTCTCCACGGTCTATAATAGAAGTAATGTCTCCACGGTCTATAATAGAAATATTGTCTCCACGGTCTATAATAGAAGTAATGTCTCCACGGTCTATAATAGAAGTATTGTCTCCAGGGTCTATAATAGAAGCATTATCTCCACGGTCTATAATAGAAGTTTTGACCCCATAGTCTGTAATAAAAGTGTTCAACCAACGATCTATAATAGACGTATTGTCCGCACTGTCTATACTAGAAGTATTGACACCACGGTCTATAATAGAAGCATTGGCCCCACAGTCCATAATAAAAGCATTGACCCCACGATCTATAATAGAGGCATTGTCTCCACAGTCTATAATAGAAGCATTATCTCCACGGTCTATAATAGAAGTATTGGCCCCACGGTCTATAATAGAAGTAATGTCTCCACGGTCTATAATAGAAGTATTGTCTCCACGGTCTATAATAGAAGTATTGTCTCTACGGTCTATAATAGAAGTATTGTCTCCACGGTCTATAATAGAAGTATTATCTCCACGGTCTATAATAGAAGTATTGTCTCCACGGTCTATAATAGAAGTATTGTCTCCACGGTGTATAATAGAAGCATTGGCCCCACGGTCTATAATAGAAGTATTGTCTCCACGGTCTATAATAGAAGTAATGTCTCCACGTTCTATAATAGAAGTATTGTCTCCACGGTCTATAATAGAAGTAATGTCTCCACGGTCTATAATAGAAGTATTGTCTCCACAGTCTATAATAGAAGCATTATCTCCACGGTCTATAATAGAAGTATTGTCTCCACGGTCTATAATAGAAGTATTGTACCCACGGTCTATAATAGAAGCATTGGCCCCACGGTCTATATTTGAAGTATTGTCTCTACTGTCTTTAATAGAAGTATTGTCCCTACTGTCTATAATAGAAATATTGTACCCACGGTCTATAATAGAAGCATTGACCCCACACTCTGTAATAAAAGTATTCACCCCACGATCTATGATAGACGTATTGTCCGCACTGTCTATACTAAAAGTATTGTCCCCACGGTCTATAATAGAAGCATTGGGCCCATGTTCTATAATAGAAGCATTGTCTCTACTGTCTATAATAGAAATATTGTACGCACGGTCTATAATAGAAGTATTGACACCACAGTCCATAATAAAAGTATTGACCCCACGATCTATAATATAAGCATTGGCCCCACGGTCTATAATAGAAGTATTGTCTCCACGGTCTATAATAGAAGTAATGTCTCCACGGTCTATAATAGAAATATTGTCTCCACAGTCTATAATAAAAGCATTATCTCCACGGTCTATAATAGAAGTATTGGCCCCACGGTCTATAATAGAAGTATTGTCTCCACGGTCTTTAATGGAAGTAATGTCTCCACGGTCTATAATAGAAATATCGTCTCCACGGTCTATAATAGAAGTAATGTCTCCACGGTCTATAATAGAAGTATTGTCTCCAGGGTCTATAATAGAAGCATTATCCCCACGGTCTATAATAGAAGTTTTGACCCCATAGTCTGTAATAAAAGTGTTCAACCAACGATCTATAATAGACGTATTGTCCGCACGTCTATAATAGAAGTATTGACACCACAGTCCATAATAAAAGTATTGACCCCACGATCTATAATATAAGCATTGGCCCCACGGTCTATAATAGAAGTATTGTCTCCACGGTCTATAATAGAAGTAATGTCTCCACGGTCTATAATAGAAATATTGTCTCCACAGTCTATAATAGAAGCATTATCTCCACGGTCTATAATAGAAGTATTGGCCCCACGGTCTATAATAGAAGTAATGTCTCCACGGTCTATAATAGAAGTATTGTCTCCACGGTCTATAATAGAAGTATTGTCTCTACGGTCTATAATAGAAGTATTGTCTCCACGGTCTATAATAGAAGTATTATCTCCACGGTCTATAATAGAAGTATTGTCTCCACGGTCTATAATAGAAGTATTGTCTCCACGGTCTATAATAGAAGCATTGGCCCCACGGTCTATAATAGAAGTATTGTCTCCACGGTCTATAATAGAAGTAATGTCTCCACGTTCTATAATAGAAGTATTGTCTCCACGGTCTATAATAGAAGTAATGTCTCCACGGTCTATAATAGAAGTATTGTCTCCACAGTCTATAATAGAAGCATTATCTCCACGGTCTATAATAGAAGTATTGTCTCCACGGTCTATAATAGAAGTATTGTCTCCACAGTCTATAATAGAATGATTGTCTCCACGGTCTATAACAGAAGTATTGTACCCACGGTCTATAATAGAAGTATTGTCAGCACGGTCTATAATAGAAATATTGTCTCCACAGTCTATAATAGAAGCATTGTCTCCACGGTCTATAATAGAAGCATTGTCTCCACGGTCTATAATAGAAGTATTGTCTCCACGGTATATAATAGAAGTATTGTCTCCACGGTCTATAATAGAAGTATTGTCTCCACGGTCTATAATAGAAGTATTGTCTCCACGGTCTATAATAGACGTATTGTCTCCACGATCTATAATAGAAGTATTGTCTCCACGGTCTATAATAGAAGTATTGTCTCCACGGTCTATAATAGAAGTATTGTACCCACGGTCTATAATAGAAGCATTGTCTCCAAGGTCTATAATAGAAGTGTTGTCCCCATGGTCTATAATATAGAAGTATTGTCTCCACGGTCTATAATAGAAGTATTGTCTCCAAGGTCTATAACAGAAATATTGTCTCCACGGTCTATTATAGAAGTATTGTCTCCACGGTCTATAATAGAAGTATTGTCTCCACGGTCTATAATAGAAGTATTGTTTCCACGGTCTATAATAGAAGTAATGGCTCCACGGTCTATAAAAGAAGTATTGTCTCCACGGTCTATAATAGAAGTAATGTCTCCACGGTCTATAATAGAAGTATTGTATCCACGGTCTATAATAGAAGTAATGTCTCCACGGTCTATAATATAGAAGTATTGTCTCAACGGTCTATAGTAGAAGCAATGTCTCCACGGTCTATAATAGAAGTATTGTCTCCACGGTCTATAATAGAAGTAATGTCTCCACGGTCTATAATGGAAGTATTGTCTCCACGGTCTATAATAGAAGCATTGTCTCCATGTTCTATAATAGAAGTATTGTCTCCACGGTCTATAATAGAAGTATTGTCTCTACTCTCTATAATAGAAGTATTGTCTCCACGGTCTATAATAGAAGTAATGGCCCCGCGGTCTATAATAGAAGTATTGTCTCCACGGTCTATAATGGAAGTATTGGCTCCACGGTCTATAATAGAAGTAATGGCCCGGCGGTCTATAATAGAAGTATTGTACCCACGGTTTATAATAGAAGAATTGTCCCCATGGTCTGTAATTGAAGTATTGTCTCCACGGTCTATAATAGAAGTATTGTCTACATGGTCTATAATAGAAGTAATGTCCCCACGGTCTATAATAGAAGTAATGTTTCCACGATCTATAATAAAAGTATTGTCTCCACAGTCTATAATAGAAGTATTGTCTCCACGGTCTATGATGGAAGTAATGTCTCCACGGTCTATAATAGAAGCATTGGCCCCACGGTCTATAATAGAAGCATTGTCTCCACGTCTATAATAGAAGTATTGTCTCCACGGTCTATAATAGAAGTATTGTCTCCACGGTTTATAATAGAAGTATTGTCCCCACGGTCTATAATAGAAGTATTGTCCACACGGTCTATAATAGAAGCATTGGCTCCACGGTCTATAATAGAAGTATTGTCCCCACGGTCTATAATAGAAGTATTGTCTCCACGGTCTATAATAGTAGTATTGTCCACACGATCTATAATAGAAGTATTGTCTCTAGTGTCTATAATAGAAGTATTGTCTCCACGGTCTATAATAGAAGTATTGTCCACACGGTCTATAATAGAAGTAATGTCTCCACGGTCTATAATAGAAGTATTGACTCCACGATCTATAATAGAAGTAATGTCCCCACGGTCTATAATAGAAGTATTGTCTCTACGGTCTATAATAGAAGTATTGTCTCCACGGTCTATAATAGAAGTATTGTCCACACGGTCTATAATAGAAGTAATGTCTCCACGGTCTATAATAGAAGTATTGTCTCCACGGTCTATAATAGAAGTAATGTCTCCACGGTCTATAATAGAAGTATTGTCTCCACTGTCTATAATAGAAGTATTGTCTCTACTGTCTATAATAGAAGTAATGGCCCCACGGTCTATATTTAAAGTATTGTCTCTACTCTCTATAATAGAAGTATTGTCTCTACTGTCTATAATAGAAGTATTGTTTCCACGGTCTATAATAGAAGTAATGGCTCCACGGTCTATAAAAGAAGTATTGTCTCCACGGTCTATAATAGAAGTAATGTCTCCACGGTCTATAATAGAAGTATTGTATCCACGGTCTATAATAGAAGTAATGTCTCCACGGTCTATAATATAGAAGTATTGTCTCAACGGTCTATAGTAGAAGCAATGTCTCCACGGTCTATAATAGAAGTATTGTCTCCACGGTCTATAATAGAAGTAATGTCTCCACGGTCTATAATGGAAGTATTGTCTCCACGGTCTATAATAGAAGCATTGTCTCCATGTTCTATAATAGAAGTATTGTCTCCACGGTCTATAATAGAAGTATTGTCTCTACTCTCTATAATAGAAGTATTGTCTCCACGGTCTATAATAGAAGTAATGGCCCCGCGGTCTATAATAGAAGTATTGTCTCCACGGTCTATAATGGAAGTATTGGCTCCACGGTCTATAATAGAAGTAATGGCCCGGCGGTCTATAATAGAAGTATTGTACCCACGTTTATAATAGAAGAATTGTCCCCATGGTCTGTAATTGAAGTATTGTCTCCACGGTCTATAATAGAAGTATTGTCTACATGGTCTATAATAGAAGTAATGTCCCCACGGTCTATAATAGAAGTAATGTTTCCACGATCTATAATAAAAGTATTGTCTCCACAGTCTATAATAGAAGTATTGTCTCCACGGTCTATGATGGAAGTAATGTCTCCACGGTCTATAATAGAAGCATTGGCCCCACGGTCTATAATAGAAGCATTGTCTCCACGTCTATAATAGAAGTATTGTCTCCACGGTCTATAATAGAAGTATTGTCTCCACGGTTTATAATAGAAGTATTGTCCCCACGGTCTATAATAGAAGTATTGTCCACACGGTCTATAATAGAAGCATTGGCTCCACGGTCTATAATAGAAGTATTGTCCCCACGGTCTATAATAGAAGTATTGTCTCCACGGTCTATAATAGTAGTATTGTCCACACGATCTATAATAGAAGTATTGTCTCTAGTGTCTATAATAGAAGTATTGTCTCCACGGTCTATAATAGAAGTATTGTCCACACGGTCTATAATAGAAGTAATGTCTCCACGGTCTATAATAGAAGTATTGACTCCACGATCTATAATAGAAGTAATGTCCCCACGGTCTATAATAGAAGTATTGTCTCTACGGTCTATAATAGAAGTATTGTCTCCACGGTCTATAATAGAAGTATTGTCCACACGGTCTATAATAGAAGTAATGTCTCCACGGTCTATAATAGAAGTATTGTCTCCACGGTCTATAATAGAAGTAATGTCTCCACGGTCTATAATAGAAGTATTGTCTCCACTGTCTATAATAGAAGTATTGTCTCTACTGTCTATAATAGAAGTAATGGCCCCACGGTCTATATTTAAAGTATTGTCTCTACTCTCTATAATAGAAGTATTGTCTCTACTGTCTATAATAGAAGTATTGTACCCACGGTCTATAATAGAAGCATTGACCCCACAGTCTGTAATAAAAGTATTGACCCCACGATCTATAACAGAAGCATTGTCCACACGGTCTATAATAAAAGTAATGGCTCCACGGTCTATAATAAAAGTATTGTCTCCACGGTCTTTAATAGAAGTAATGGCCCCACGGTCTATAATAGAAGTATTGTCTCCACGGACTATACTAGAAGTAATGTCTCCACGGTCTATAATAGAAGTATTGTCTCCACGGTATATAATAGAGGTAATGTCTCCACGGTATATAATAGAAGCATTGTCGCCATGGTCTATAATAGAATGATTGTCTCCACGGTCTATAACAGAAGTATTGTACCCACGGTCTATAATAGAAGTATTGTCAGCACGTCTATAATAGAAATATTGTCTCCACAGTCTATAATAGAAGCAGTGTCTCCACGGTCTATAATAGAAGCATTGTCTCCACGGTCTATAATAGAAGTATTGTCTACACGGTATATAATAGAAGTATTGTCTCCACGGTCTATAATAGAAGCATTGTCTCCACGGTCTATAATAGAAGTAATGGCCCCACGGTCTATAATAGAAGTAATGGCCCCACGGTCTATAATAGAAGTATTGTCTCCACGGACTATAATAGAAGTAATGTCTCCACGGTCTATAATAGAAGTATTGTCTCCACGGTATATAATAGAGGTAATGTCTCCACGGTATATAATAGAAGCATTGTCTCCACGGTCTATAATAGAATGATTGTCTCCACGGTCTATAACAGAAGTATTGTACCCACGGTCTATAATAGAAGTATTGTCAGCACGGTCTATAATAGAAATATTGTCTCCACAGTCTATAATAGAAGCATTGTCTCCACGGTCTATAATAGAAGCATTGTCTCCACGGTCTATAATAGAAGTATTGTCTCCACGGTATATAATAGAAGTATTGTCTCCACGGTCTATAATAGAAGTATTGTCTCCACGGTCTATAATAGAAGTATTGTCTCCACGGTCTATAATAGACGTATTGTCTCCACGATCTATAATAGAAGTATTGTCTCCACGGTCTATAATAGAAGTATTGTCTCCACGGTCTATAATAGAAGTATTGTACCCACGGTCTATAATAGAAGCATTGTCTCCAAGGTCTATAATAGAAGTGTTGTCCCCATGGTCTATAATATAGAAGTATTGTCTCCACGGTCTATAATAGAAGTATTGTCTCCAAGGTCTATAACAGAAATATTGTCTCCACGGTCTATTATAGAAGTATTGTCTCCACGGTCTATAATAGAAGTATTGTCTCCACGGTCTATAATAGAAGTATTGTTTCCACGGTCTATAATAGAAGTAATGGCTCCACGGTCTATAAAAGAAGTATTGTCTCCACGGTCTATAATAGAAGTAATGTCTCCACGGTCTATAATAGAAGTATTGTATCCACGGTCTATAATAGAAGTAATGTCTCCACGGTCTATAATATAGAAGTATTGTCTCAACGGTCTATAATAGAAGCAATGTCTCCACGGTCTATAATAGAAGTATTGTCTCCACGGTCTATAATAGAAGTAATGTCTCCACGGTCTATAATGGAAGTATTGTCTCCACGGTCTATAATAGAAGCATTGTCTCCATATTCTATAATAGAAGTATTGTCTCCACGGTCTATAATAGAAGTATTGTCTCTACTCTCTATAATAGAAGTATTGTCTCCACGGTCTATAATAGAAGTAATGGCCCCGCGGTCTATAATAGAAGTATTGTCTCCACGGTCTATAATGGAAGTATTGGCTCCACGGTCTATAATAGAAGTAATGGCCCGGCGGTCTATAATAGAAGTATTGTACCCACGGTTTATAATAGAAGAATTGTCCCCATGGTCTGTAATTGAAGTATTGTCTCCACGGTCTATAATAGAAGTATTGTCTACATGGTCTATAATAGAAGTAATGTCCCCACGGTCTATAATAGAAGTAATGTTTCCACGATCTATAATAAAAGTATTGTCTCCACAGTCTATAATAGAAGTATTGTCTCCACGGTCTATGATGGAAGTAATGTCTCCACGGTCTATAATAGAAGCATTGGCCCCACGGTCTATAATAGAAGCATTGTCTCCACGTCTATAATAGAAGTATTGTCTCCACGGTCTATAATAGAAGTATTGTCTCCACGGTTTATAATAGAAGTATTGTCCCCACGGTCTATAATAGAAGTATTGTCCACACGGTCTATAATAGAAGCATTGGCTCCACGGTCTATAATAGAAGTATTGTCCCCACGGTCTATAATAGAAGTATTGTCTCCACGGTCTATAATAGTAGTATTGTCCACACGATCTATAATAGAAGTATTGTCTCTAGTGTCTATAATAGAAGTATTGTCTCCACGGTCTATAATAGAAGTATTGTCCACACGGTCTATAATAGAAGTAATGTCTCCACGGTCTATAATAGAAGTATTGACTCCACGATCTATAATAGAAGTAATGTCCCCACGGTCTATAATAGAAGTATTGTCTCTACGGTCTATAATAGAAGTATTGTCTCCACGGTCTATAATAGAAGTATTGTCCACACGGTCTATAATAGAAGTAATGTCTCCACGGTCTATAATAGAAGTATTGTCTCCACGGTCTATAATAGAAGTAATGTCTCCACGGTCTATAATAGAAGTATTGTCTCCACTGTCTATAATAGAAGTATTGTCTCTACTGTCTATAATAGAAGTAATGGCCCCACGGTCTATATTTAAAGTATTGTCTCTACTCTCTATAATAGAAGTATTGTCTCTACTGTCTATAATAGAAGTATTGTACCCACGGTCTATAATAGAAGCATTGACCCCACAGTCTGTAATAAAAGTATTGACCCCACGATCTATAACAGAAGCATTGTCCACACGGTCTATAATAAAAGTAATGGCTCCACGGTCTATAATAAAAGTATTGTCTCCACGGTCTTTAATAGAAGTAATGGCCCCACGGTCTATAATAGAAGTATTGTCTCCACGGACTATACTAGAAGTAATGTCTCCACGGTCTATAATAGAAGTATTGTCTCCACGGTATATAATAGAGGTAATGTCTCCACGGTATATAATAGAAGCATTGTCGCCATGGTCTATAATAGAATGATTGTCTCCACGGTCTATAACAGAAGTATTGTACCCACGGTCTATAATAGAAGTATTGTCAGCACGTCTATAATAGAAATATTGTCTCCACAGTCTATAATAGAAGCAGTGTCTCCACGGTCTATAATAGAAGCATTGTCTCCACGGTCTATAATAGAAGTATTGTCTACACGGTATATAATAGAAGTATTGTCTCCACGGTCTATAATAGAAGCATTGTCTCCACGGTCTATAATAGAAGTAATGGCCCCACGGTCTATAATAGAAGTAATGGCCCCACGGTCTATAATAGAAGTATTGTCTCCACGGACTATAATAGAAGTAATGTCTCCACGGTCTATAATAGAAGTATTGTCTCCACGGTATATAATAGAGGTAATGTCTCCACGGTATATAATAGAAGCATTGTCTCCACGGTCTATAATAGAATGATTGTCTCCACGGTCTATAACAGAAGTATTGTACCCACGGTCTATAATAGAAGTATTGTCAGCACGGTCTATAATAGAAATATTGTCTCCACAGTCTATAATAGAAGCATTGTCTCCACGGTCTATAATAGAAGCATTGTCTCCACGGTCTATAATAGAAGTATTGTCTCCACGGTATATAATAGAAGTATTGTCTCCACGGTCTATAATAGAAGTATTGTCTCCACGGTCTATAATAGAAGTATTGTCTCCACGGTCTATAATAGACGTATTGTCTCCACGATCTATAATAGAAGTATTGTCTCCACGGTCTATAATAGAAGTATTGTCTCCACGGTCTATAATAGAAGTATTGTACCCACGGTCTATAATAGAAGCATTGTCTCCAAGGTCTATAATAGAAGTGTTGTCCCCATGGTCTATAATATAGAAGTATTGTCTCCACGGTCTATAATAGAAGTATTGTCTCCAAGGTCTATAACAGAAATATTGTCTCCACGGTCTATTATAGAAGTATTGTCTCCATGGTCTATAATAGACGTATTGTCTCCACGATCTATAATAGAAGTATTGTCTCCACGGTCTATAATAGAAGTATTGTCCCCATGGTCTATAATATAGAAGTATTGTTTCCACGGTCTATAATAGAAGTACTGTCTCCACGGTCTATAATAGAAGTATTGTTCCCATGGTCTATAATAGAAGCATTGTCACCACGGTCTATAATAGAAGTATTGTCTCCACGGTCTATAATAGAAGTACTGTCCCCACGATCTATTATATAGAAGTATTGGCTCCACGGTCTATAATAGAAGTATTGTCCCCATGGTCTATATTAGAAGTATTGTCTCCACGGTCTATAATAGAAGTATTGTCCACACTGTCTATAATAGAAGTATGTTCCCTATGGTCTATAATAGAAGTATTGTCCACACGGTCTATAATATAGAAGTATTTTCCCCACTGTCTATAATAGAAGTATTGTCTCCACGGTCTATAATAGAAGTATTGTCCACATGGTCTATAATATAGAAGTATTGTCTCCACGGTCTATAATAGAAGTATTGTCTCCACGGTCTATACTAGAAGTATTGTTCCCATGGTCGATAATAGAAGTATTGTCTCCACGTCTATGATAGAAGTATTGTCTCCACGGTCTATAATAGAAGTATTGTCCCCATGGTCTATAATAGAAGTATTGTCTCCACAGTCTATAATAGAAGCATTGTCTCCACGGTCTATAATAGAAGTAATGTCTCCACGATCTATAACAACAGTATTGTCTCTACTGTCTATAATAGAAGTATTGTCCCCACGGTCTATAATTGAAGTATTGTCTCCACAGTCTATGATAGAAGTATTGTCCACACGTATATAATTGAAGTATTGTCTCTACTCTCTATAATAGAAGTATTGTACCCACGGTCTATAATAGAAGTATTGTACCCACGGTCTATAATAGAAGCATTGGCCCCACGGTCTATATTTGAAGTATTGTCTCTACTGTCTTTAATAGAAGTATTGTCCCTACTGTCTATAATAGAAATATTGTACCCACGGTCTATAATAGAAGCATTGACCCCACACTCTGTAATAAAAGTATTCAACCCACGATCTATGATAGACGTATTGTCCGCACTGTCTATACTAGAAGTATTGTCCCCACGGTCTATAATAGAAGCATTGGGCCCATGTTCTATATTAGAAGCATTGTCTCTACTGTCTATAATAGAAATATTGTACGCACGGTCTATAATAGAAGTATTGACACCACAGTCCATAATAAAAGTATTGACCCCACGATCTATAAAATAAGCATTGGCCCCACGGTCTATAATAGAAGTATTGTCTCCACGGTCTATAATAGAAGTAATGTCTCCACGGTCTATAATAGAAATATTGTCTCCACAGTCTATAATAAAAGCATTATCTCCACGGTCTATAATAGAAGTATTGGCCCCACGTCTATAATAGAAGTATTGTCTCCACGGTCTATAATAGAAGTAATGTCTCCACGGTCTATAATAGAAATATTGTCTCCACGGTCTATAATAGAAGTAATGTCTCCACGGTCTATAATAGAAGTATTGTCTCCAGGGTCTATAATAGAAGCATTATCTCCACGGTCTATAATAGAAGTTTTGACCCCATAGTCTGTAATAAAAGAGTTCAACCAACGATCTATAATAGACGTATTGTCCGCACTGTCTATACTAGAAGTATTGACACCACGGTCTATAATAGAAGCATTGGCCCCACAGTCCATAATAAAAGCATTGACCCCACGATCTATAATAGAGGCATTGTCTCCACAGTCTATAATAGAAGCATTATCTCCACGGTCTATAATAGAAGTATTGGCCCCACGGTCTATAATAGAAGTAATGTCTCCACGGTCTATAATAGAAGTATTGTCTCCACGGTCTATAATAGAAGTATTGTCTCTACGGTCTATAATAGAAGTATTGTCTCCACGGTCTATAATAGAAGTATTATCTCCACGGTCTATAATAGAAGTATTGTCTCCACGGTCTATAATAGAAGTATTGTCTCCACGGTGTATAATAGAAGCATTGGCCCCACGGTCTATAATAGAAGTATTGTCTCCACGGTCTATAATAGAAGTAATGTCTCCACGTTCTATAATAGAAGTATTGTCTCCACGGTCTATAATAGAAGTAATGTCTCCACGGTCTATAATAGAAGTATTGTCTCCACAGTCTATGATAGAAGCATTATCTCCACGGTCTATAATAGAAGTATTGTCTCCACGGTCTATAATAGAAGTATTGTACCCACGGTCTATAATAGAAGCATTGGCCCCACGGTCTATATTTGAAGTATTGTCTCTACTGTCTTTAATAGAAGTATTGTCCCTACTGTCTATAATAGAAATATTGTACCCACGGTCTATAATAGAAGCATTGACCCCACACTCTGTAATAAAAGTATTCACCCCACGATCTATGATAGACGTATTGTCCGCACTGTCTATACTAAAAGTATTGTCCCCACGGTCTATAATAGAAGCATTGGGCCCATGTTCTATAATAGAAGCATTGTCTCTACTGTCTATAATAGAAATATTGTACGCACGGTCTATAATAGAAGTATTGACACCACAGTCCATAATAAAAGTATTGACCCCACGATCTATAATATAAGCATTGGCCCCACGGTCTATAATAGAAGTATTGTCTCCACGGTCTATAATAGAAGTAATGTCTCCACGGTCTATAATAGAAATATTGTCTCCACAGTCTATAATAAAAGCATTATCTCCACGGTCTATAATAGAAGTATTGGCCCCACGGTCTATAATAGAAGTATTGTCTCCACGGTCTTTAATGGAAGTAATGTCTCCACGGTCTATAATAGAAATATTGTCTCCACGGTCTATAATAGAAGTAATGTCTCCACGGTCTATAATAGAAGTATTGTCTCCAGGGTCTATAATAGAAGCATTATCCCCACGGTCTATAATAGAAGTTTTGACCCCATAGTCTGTAATAAAAGTGTTCAACCAACGATCTATAATAGACGTATTGTCCGCACGGTCTATAATAGAAGTATTGACACCACAGTCCATAATAAAAGTATTGACCCCACGATCTATAATATAAGCATTGGCCCCACGGTCTATAATAGAAGTATTGTCTCCACGGTCTATAATAGAAGTAATGTCTCCACGGTCTATAATAGAAATATTGTCTCCACAGTCTATAATAGAAGCATTATCTCCACGGTCTATAATAGAAGTATTGGCCCCACGGTCTATAATAGAAGTAATGTCTCCACGGTCTATAATAGAAGTATTGTCTCCACGGTCTATAATAGAAGTATTGTCTCTACGGTCTATAATAGAAGTATTGTCTCCACGGTCTATAATAGAAGTATTATCTCCACGGTCTATAATAGAAGTATTGTCTCCACGGTCTATAATAGAAGTATTGTCTCCACGGTCTATAATAGAAGCATTGGCCCCACGGTCTATAATAGAAGTATTGTCTCCACGGTCTATAATAGAAGTAATGTCTCCACGTTCTATAATAGAAGTATTGTCTCCACGGTCTATAATAGAAGTAATGTCTCCACGGTCTATAATAGAAGTATTGTCTCCACAGTCTATAATAGAAGCATTATCTCCACGGTCTATAATAGAAGTATTGTCTCCACGGTCTATAATAGAAGTATTGTCTCCACAGTCTATAATAGAATGATTGTCTCCACGGTCTATAATAGAAGTAATGTATCAACAGTCTATAATAGAATGATTATCTCCACGGTCTATAATAGAAGTATTGTACCCACGGTCTATAATAGAAGTATTGTCCGAACGGTCTATAATAGAAGTATTGTCTCCACAGTCTATAATAGAAGGATTGTCTCCACGGTCTATAATAGAAGTATTGTCTCCAAGGTCTATAATAGAAGTATTGTCTCCACGGTCTATAATAGAAGTATTGTCTCCACGGTCTATAATAGAAGTATTGTACCCAAGGTCAATAATAGAAATATTGTCCGCACGGTCTATAATAGAAGTAATGGCTCCACGGTTCATAATAGAAGTAATGGCCCCACGATCTATAATAGAACCATTGTCCGCACGTCTATAATAGAAGTAATGGCTCCATGGTCTATAATAGAAGTATTGTCTCCACGGTCTATAATAGAAGTATTGTCTCCACGGTCTATAATAGAAGTAATGTCCCCACGGTCTATAATAGAAGTATTGTCTCCACGGTCTATAATAGAAGTATTTTCTCCACGGTCTATAATAGAAGTAATGTCTCCACGATCTATAATAGAAGTATTGTCTCCACGGCCTATAATAGAAGTAATGTCTCCACGATCTATAATAGAAGTATTGTCTCCACGGTCTATAATAGAAGTAATGTCTCCACGGTCTATAATAGAAGTATTGTCTCCACGGTCTATAATAGAAGCATTGCCTCCACGGTCTATAATAGAAGTATTGTCCACACGGTTTATAATAGAAGTATTGTCTCCACGGTCTATAATAGAAGTAATGTCTCCACGGTCTATAATAGAAGTAATGTCTCCACGGTCTATAATAGAAATATTGTCTCCACGGTCTATAATAGAAGTAATGTCTCCACGGTCTATAATAGAAGTATTGGCTCCACAGTCTATAATAGAAGTATTGTCTCCACGGTTTATAATAGAAGTATTGTCTCCACGGTCTATAATAGAAGTAATGTCTCCATGGTCTATAATAGAAGTATTGTCTACACGGTCTATAATAGAAGTAATGTCTCCACGGTCTATAATAGAAGTATTGTCTCCACGGTCTATAATAGAAGTATTGTCTCCACGGTCTATAATAGAAGTATTGTCTCCACGGTCTATAATAGAATGATTGTCTCCACGGTCTATAATAGAAGTAATGTATCCACGTTCTATAATAGAAGTATTGTCTCCACGGTCTATAATAGAAGTATTGTCTCCACGGTCTATAATAGAAGTATTGTCTCCACGGTCTATAATAGAAGTAATGTCTCCACGGTCTATAATAGAAGTATTGTCTCCACGGTCTATAATAGAAGTAATGTCTCCACGGTCTATAATAGAAGTATTGTCTCCACGGTCTATAATAGAAGTATTGTCTCCACGGTCTATAATAGAAGTATTGTCTCCACGGTCTATAATAGAAGTATTGTCTCCACGGTCTATAATAGAATGATTGTACCCACTGTCTATAATAGAAGTATTGTCCGCACGGTCTATAATAGAAGTATTGTCTCCACGGTCTATAATAGAAGTAATGTCTCCACGGTCTATAATAAAAGTATTGGCTCCACGGTCTATAATAGAAGTATTGTCTCCACGTTCTATAATAGAAGTATTGTCTCCACGGTCAATAATAGAAGTATTGTCTCCACGGTCTATAATAGAAGTATTGTCTCCACAGTCTATAATAGAAGTATTGTCTCCACGGTCTATAATAGAAGTAATGTCTCCACGGTCTATAATAGAATGATTGTCTCCACGTCTATAATAGAAGTATTGTACCCACGGTCTATAATAGAAGTATTGTACACACGGTCTATAATAGAAGTAATGGCTCCACGGTCTATAATAGAAGTAATGGCCCCACGGTCTATAATAGAAGTAATGGCCCTACGGTCTATAATAGAAGTAATGTCTCCACGGTCTATAATAGAAGCATTTTCTCAACGGTCTATAATAGAAATAATGGCCCCACGGTCTATAATAGAAGTAATGTCTCCACGGTCTATAATAGAAGTATTGGCTCCACAGTCTATAATAGAAGTATTGTCTCCACGGTTTATAATAGAAGTATTGTCTCCACGGTCTATAATAGAAGTAATGTCTCCACGGTCTATAATAGAAGTATTGTCTCCACGGTCTATAATAGAAGTAATGTTTCCACGGTCTATAATAGAAGTATTGTCTCCACGGTCTATAATAGAAGTATTGTCTCCACGGTCTATAATAGAAGTATTGTCTCCACGGTCTATAATAGAATGATTGTCTCCACGGTCTATAATAGAAGTAATGTACCCACGGTCTATAATAGAAGTATTGTCTCCACGGTCTATAATAGAAGTATTGTCTCCACGGTCTATAATAGAAGTATTGTCTCCACGGTCTATAATAGAAGTAATGTCTCCACGGTCTATAATAGAAGTATTGTCTCCACGGTCTATAATAGAAGTAATGTCTCCACGGTTTATAATAGAAGTATTGTCTCCACGGTCTATAATAGAAGTATTGTCTCCACGGTCTATAATAGAAGTATTGTCTCCACGGTCTATAATAGAAGTATTGTCTCCACGGTCTATAATAGAATGATTGTCTCCACGGTCTATAATAGAAGTATTGTACCCACGGTCTATAATAGAAGTATTGTCCGCACGGTCTATAATAGAAGTATTGTCTCCACGGTCTATAATAGAAGTATTGTCTCCACGGTCTATAATAAAAGTATTGGCTCCACGGTCTATAATAGAAGTATTGTCTCCACGTTCTATAATAGAAGTATTGTCTCCACGGTCAATAATAGAAGAATTGTCTCCACGGTCTATAATAGAAGTATTGTCTCCACAGTCTATAATAGAAGTATTGTCTCCACGGTCTATAATAGAAGTAATGTCTCCACGGTCTATAATAGAATGATTGTCTCCACGTCTATAATAGAAATATTGTACCCACGGTCTATAATAGAAGTATTGTACACACGGTCTATAATAGAAGTAATGGCTCCACGGTCTATAATAGAAGTAATGGCCCCACGGTCTATAATAGAAGTAATGGCCCTACGGTCTATAATAGAAGTAATGTCTCCACGGTCTATAATAGAAGCATTTTCTCAACGGTCTATAATAGAAATAATGGCCCCACGGTCTATAATAGAAGTATTGTCTCGACAGTCTATAATAGAAGTATTGTCTCCACGGTCTATAATAAAAGTATTGTCTCCACAGTCTACAATAGAAGTATTGTCTCCACGGTCTATAATAGAAGTAATGTCTCCACGGTCTATAATAGAAGTATTGTCTCCACGGTCTATAATAGAAGTAATATCTCCACGGTTTATAATAGAAGTACTGTCTCCACGGTCTATAATAGAAGTATTGTCCACACTGTCTATAATAGAAGTATGTTCCCTATGGTCTATAATAGAAGTATTGTCCCCACGGTCTATAATATAGAAGTATTTTCCCCAATGTCTATAATAGAAGTATTGTCTCCACGGTCTATAATAGAAGTATTGTCCACATGGTCTATAATATAGAAGTATTGTCTCCACGGTCTATAATAGAAGTATTGTCTCCACGGTCTATACTAGAAGTATTGTTCCCATGGTCGATAATAGAAGTATTGTCTCCACGTCTATGATAGAAGTATTGTCTCCACGGTCTATAATAGAAGTATTGTCCCCATGGTCTATAATAGAAGTATTGTCTCCACAGTCTATAATAGAAGCATTGTCTCCACGGTCTATAATAGAAGTAATGTCTCCACGATCTATAACAAAAGTATTGTCTCTACTGTCTATAATAGAAGTATTGTCCCCACGGTCTATGATTGAAGTATTGTCTCCACAGTCTATGATAGAAGTATTGTCCACACGTATATAATTGAAGTATTGTCTCTACTCTCTATAATAGAAGTATTGTACCCACGGTCTATAATAGAAGTATTGTCTCCACGGTCTATAATAGAAGTATTGTACCCACGGTCTATAATAGAAGCAATGGCCCCACGTTCTATATTTGAAGTATTGTCTCTACTGTCTTTAATAGAAGTATTGTCCCTACTGTCTATAATAGAAATATTGTACCCACGGTCTATAATAGAAGCATTGACCCCACACTCTGTAATAAAAGTATTCAACCCACGATCTATGATAGACGTATTGTCCGCACTGTCTATACTAGAAGTATTGTCCCCACGGTCTATAATAGAAGCATTGGGCCCATGTTCTATAATAGAAGCATTGTCTCTACTGTCTATAATAGAAATATTGTACGCACGGTCTATAATAGAAGTATTGACACCACAGTCCATAATAAAAGTATTGACCCCACGATCTATAATATAAGCATTGGCCCCACGGTCTATAATAGAAGTATTGTCTCCACGGTCTATAATAGAAGTAATGTCTCCACGGTCTATAATAGAAATATTGTCTCCACAGTCTATAATAAAAGCATTATCTCCACGGTCTATAATAGAAGTATTGGCCCCACGTCTATAATAGAAGTATTGTCTCCACGGTCTATAATAGAAGTAATGTCTCCACGGTCTATAATAGAAATATTGTCTCCACGGTCTATAATAGAAGTAATGTCTCCACGGTCTATAATAGAAGTATTGTCTCCAGGGTCTATAATAGAAGCATTATCTCCACGGTCTATAATAGAAGTTTTGACCCCATAGTCTGTAATAAAAGTGTTCAACCAACGATCTATAATAGACGTATTGTCCGCACTGTCTATACTAGAAGTATTGACACCACGGTCTATAATAGAAGCATTGGCCCCACAGTCCATAATAAAAGCATTGACCCCACGATCTATAATAGAGGCATTGTCTCCACAGTCTATAATAGAAGCATTATCTCCACGGTCTATAATAGAAGTATTGGCCCCACGGTCTATAATAGAAGTAATGTCTCCACGGTCTATAATAGAAGTATTGTCTCCACGGTCTATAATAGAAGTATTGTCTCTACGGTCTATAATAGAAGTATTGTCTCCACGGTCTATAATAGAAGTATTATCTCCACGGTCTATAATAGAAGTATTGTCTCCACGGTCTATAATAGAAGTATTGTCTCCACGGTGTATAATAGAAGCATTGGCCCCACGGTCTATAATAGAAGTATTGTCTCCACGGTCTATAATAGAAGTAATGTCTCCACGTTCTATAATAGAAGTATTGTCTCCACGGTCTATAATAGAAGTAATGTCTCCACGGTCTATAATAGAAGTATTGTCTCCACAGTCTATGATAGAAGCATTATCTCCACGGTCTATAATAGAAGTATTGTCTCCACGGTCTATAATAGAAGTATTGTACCCACGGTCTATAATAGAAGCATTGGCCCCACGGTCTATATTTGAAGTATTGTCTCTACTGTCTTTAATAGAAGTATTGTCCCTACTGTCTATAATAGAAATATTGTACCCACGGTCTATAATAGAAGCATTGACCCCACACTCTGTAATAAAAGTATTCACCCCACGATCTATGATAGACGTATTGTCCGCACTGTCTATACTAAAAGTATTGTCCCCACGGTCTATAATAGAAGCATTGGGCCCATGTTCTATAATAGAAGCATTGTCTCTACTGTCTATAATAGAAATATTGTACGCACGGTCTATAATAGAAGTATTGACACCACAGTCCATAATAAAAGTATTGACCCCACGATCTATAATATAAGCATTGGCCCCACGGTCTATAATAGAAGTATTGTCTCCACGGTCTATAATAGAAGTAATGTCTCCACGGTCTATAATAGAAATATTGTCTCCACAGTCTATAATAAAAGCATTATCTCCACGGTCTATAATAGAAGTATTGGCCCCACGGTCTATAATAGAAGTATTGTCTCCACGGTCTTTAATGGAAGTAATGTCTCCACGGTCTATAATAGAAATATCGTCTCCACGGTCTATAATAGAAGTAATGTCTCCACGGTCTATAATAGAAGTATTGTCTCCAGGGTCTATAATAGAAGCATTATCCCCACGGTCTATAATAGAAGTTTTGACCCCATAGTCTGTAATAAAAGTGTTCAACCAACGATCTATAATAGACGTATTGTCCGCACGTCTATAATAGAAGTATTGACACCACAGTCCATAATAAAAGTATTGACCCCACGATCTATAATATAAGCATTGGCCCCACGGTCTATAATAGAAGTATTGTCTCCACGGTCTATAATAGAAGTAATGTCTCCACGGTCTATAATAGAAATATTGTCTCCACAGTCTATAATAGAAGCATTATCTCCACGGTCTATAATAGAAGTATTGGCCCCACGGTCTATAATAGAAGTAATGTCTCCACGGTCTATAATAGAAGTATTGTCTCCACGGTCTATAATAGAAGTATTGTCTCTACGGTCTATAATAGAAGTATTGTCTCCACGGTCTATAATAGAAGTATTATCTCCACGGTCTATAATAGAAGTATTGTCTCCACGGTCTATAATAGAAGTATTGTCTCCACGGTCTATAATAGAAGCATTGGCCCCACGGTCTATAATAGAAGTATTGTCTCCACGGTCTATAATAGAAGTAATGTCTCCACGTTCTATAATAGAAGTATTGTCTCCACGGTCTATAATAGAAGTAATGTCTCCACGGTCTATAATAGAAGTATTGTCTCCACAGTCTATAATAGAAGCATTATCTCCACGGTCTATAATAGAAGTATTGTCTCCACGGTCTATAATAGAAGTATTGTCTCCACAGTCTATAATAGAATGATTGTCTCCACGGTCTATAACAGAAGTATTGTACCCACGGTCTATAATAGAAGTATTGTCAGCACGGTCTATAATAGAAATATTGTCTCCACAGTCTATAATAGAAGCATTGTCTCCACGGTCTATAATAGAAGCATTGTCTCCACGGTCTATAATAGAAGTATTGTCTCCACGGTATATAATAGAAGTATTGTCTCCACGGTCTATAATAGAAGTATTGTCTCCACGGTCTATAATAGAAGTATTGTCTCCACGGTCTATAATAGACGTATTGTCTCCACGATCTATAATAGAAGTATTGTCTCCACGGTCTATAATAGAAGTATTGTCTCCACGGTCTATAATAGAAGTATTGTACCCACGGTCTATAATAGAAGCATTGTCTCCAAGGTCTATAATAGAAGTGTTGTCCCCATGGTCTATAATATAGAAGTATTGTCTCCACGGTCTATAATAGAAGTATTGTCTCCAAGGTCTATAACAGAAATATTGTCTCCACGGTCTATTATAGAAGTATTGTCTCCACGGTCTATAATAGAAGTATTGTCTCCACGGTCTATAATAGAAGTATTGTTTCCACGGTCTATAATAGAAGTAATGGCTCCACGGTCTATAAAAGAAGTATTGTCTCCACGGTCTATAATAGAAGTAATGTCTCCACGGTCTATAATAGAAGTATTGTATCCACGGTCTATAATAGAAGTAATGTCTCCACGGTCTATAATATAGAAGTATTGTCTCAACGGTCTATAATAGAAGCATTGTCTCCACGGTCTATAATAGAAGTATTGTCTCCACGGTCTATAATAGAAGTAATGTCTCCACGGTCTATAATGGAAGTATTGTCTCCACGGTCTATAATAGAAGCATTGTCTCCATGTTCTATAATAGAAGTATTGTCTCCACGGTCTATAATAGAAGTATTGTCTCTACTCTCTATAATAGAAGTATTGTCTCCACGGTCTATAATAGAAGTAATGGCCCCGCGGTCTATAATAGAAGTATTGTCTCCACGGTCTATAATGGAAGTATTGGCTCCACGGTCTATAATAGAAGTAATGGCCCGGCGGTCTATAATAGAAGTATTGTACCCACGGTTTATAATAGAAGAATTGTCCCCATGGTCTGTAATTGAAGTATTGTACCCACGGTCTATAATAGAAGCATTGACCCCACAGTCTGTAATAAAAGTATTGACCCCACGATCTATAACAGAAGCATTGTCCACACGGTCTATAATAAAAGTAATGGCTCCACGGTCTATAATAAAAGTATTGTCTCCACGGTCTTTAATAGAAGTAATGGCCCCACGGTCTATAATAGAAGTATTGTCTCCACGGACTATACTAGAAGTAATGTCTCCACGGTCTATAATAGAAGTATTGTCTCCACGGTATATAATAGAGGTAATGTATCCACGGTATATAATAGAAGCATTGTCGCCATGGTCTATAATAGAATGATTGTCTCCACGGTCTATAACAGAAGTATTGTCTCCACAGTCTATAATAGAAGCATTATCTCCACGGTCTATAATAGAAGTATTGTCTCCACGGTCTATAATAGAAGTATTGTACCCACGGTCTATAATAGAAGCATTGGCCCCACGGTCTATATTTGAAGTATTGTCTCTACTGTCTTTAATAGAAGTATTGTCCCTACTGTCTATAATAGAAATATTGTACCCACGGTCTATAATAGAAGCATTGACCCCACACTCTGTAATAAAAGTATTCACCCCACGATCTATGATAGACGTATTGTCCGCACTGTCTATACTAAAAGTATTGTCCCCACGGTCTATAATAGAAGCATTGGGCCCATGTTCTATAATAGAAGCATTGTCTCTACTGTCTATAATAGAAATATTGTACGCACGGTCTATAATAGAAGTATTGACACCACAGTCCATAATAAAAGTATTGACCCCACGATCTATAATATAAGCATTGGCCCCACGGTCTATAATAGAAGTATTGTCTCCACGGTCTATAATAGAAGTAATGTCTCCACGGTCTATAATAGAAATATTGTCTCCACAGTCTATAATAAAAGCATTATCTCCACGGTCTATAATAGAAGTATTGGCCCCACGGTCTATAATAGAAGTATTGTCTCCACGGTCTTTAATGGAAGTAATGTCTCCACGGTCTATAATAGAAATATCGTCTCCACGGTCTATAATAGAAGTAATGTCTCCACGGTCTATAATAGAAGTATTGTCTCCAGGGTCTATAATAGAAGCATTATCCCCACGGTCTATAATAGAAGTTTTGACCCCATAGTCTGTAATAAAAGTGTTCAACCAACGATCTATAATAGACGTATTGTCCGCACGTCTATAATAGAAGTATTGACACCACAGTCCATAATAAAAGTATTGACCCCACGATCTATAATATAAGCATTGGCCCCACGGTCTATAATAGAAGTATTGTCTCCACGGTCTATAATAGAAGTAATGTCTCCACGGTCTATAATAGAAATATTGTCTCCACAGTCTATAATAGAAGCATTATCTCCACGGTCTATAATAGAAGTATTGGCCCCACGGTCTATAATAGAAGTAATGTCTCCACGGTCTATAATAGAAGTATTGTCTCCACGGTCTATAATAGAAGTATTGTCTCTACGGTCTATAATAGAAGTATTGTCTCCACGGTCTATAATAGAAGTATTATCTCCACGGTCTATAATAGAAGTATTGTCTCCACGGTCTATAATAGAAGTATTGTCTCCACGGTCTATAATAGAAGCATTGGCCCCACGGTCTATAATAGAAGTATTGTCTCCACGGTCTATAATAGAAGTAATGTCTCCACGTTCTATAATAGAAGTATTGTCTCCACGGTCTATAATAGAAGTAATGTCTCCACGGTCTATAATAGAAGTATTGTCTCCACAGTCTATAATAGAAGCATTATCTCCACGGTCTATAATAGAAGTATTGTCTCCACGGTCTATAATAGAAGTATTGTCTCCACAGTCTATAATAGAATGATTGTCTCCACGGTCTATAACAGAAGTATTGTACCCACGGTCTATAATAGAAGTATTGTCAGCACGGTCTATAATAGAAATATTGTCTCCACAGTCTATAATAGAAGCATTGTCTCCACGGTCTATAATAGAAGCATTGTCTCCACGGTCTATAATAGAAGTATTGTCTCCACGGTATATAATAGAAGTATTGTCTCCACGGTCTATAATAGAAGTATTGTCTCCACGGTCTATAATAGAAGTATTGTCTCCACGGTCTATAATAGACGTATTGTCTCCACGATCTATAATAGAAGTATTGTCTCCACGGTCTATAATAGAAGTATTGTCTCCACGGTCTATAATAGAAGTATTGTACCCACGGTCTATAATAGAAGCATTGTCTCCAAGGTCTATAATAGAAGTGTTGTCCCCATGGTCTATAATATAGAAGTATTGTCTCCACGGTCTATAATAGAAGTATTGTCTCCAAGGTCTATAACAGAAATATTGTCTCCACGGTCTATTATAGAAGTATTGTCTCCACGGTCTATAATAGAAGTATTGTCTCCACGGTCTATAATAGAAGTATTGTTTCCACGGTCTATAATAGAAGTAATGGCTCCACGGTCTATAAAAGAAGTATTGTCTCCACGGTCTATAATAGAAGTAATGTCTCCACGGTCTATAATAGAAGTATTGTATCCACGGTCTATAATAGAAGTAATGTCTCCACGGTCTATAATATAGAAGTATTGTCTCAACGGTCTATAATAGAAGCATTGTCTCCACGGTCTATAATAGAAGTATTGTCTCCACGGTCTATAATAGAAGTAATGTCTCCACGGTCTATAATGGAAGTATTGTCTCCACGGTCTATAATAGAAGCATTGTCTCCATGTTCTATAATAGAAGTATTGTCTCCACGGTCTATAATAGAAGTATTGTCTCTACTCTCTATAATAGAAGTATTGTCTCCACGGTCTATAATAGAAGTAATGGCCCCGCGGTCTATAATAGAAGTATTGTCTCCACGGTCTATAATGGAAGTATTGGCTCCACGGTCTATAATAGAAGTAATGGCCCGGCGGTCTATAATAGAAGTATTGTACCCACGGTTTATAATAGAAGAATTGTCCCCATGGTCTGTAATTGAAGTATTGTACCCACGGTCTATAATAGAAGCATTGACCCCACAGTCTGTAATAAAAGTATTGACCCCACGATCTATAACAGAAGCATTGTCCACACGGTCTATAATAAAAGTAATGGCTCCACGGTCTATAATAAAAGTATTGTCTCCACGGTCTTTAATAGAAGTAATGGCCCCACGGTCTATAATAGAAGTATTGTCTCCACGGACTATACTAGAAGTAATGTCTCCACGGTCTATAATAGAAGTATTGTCTCCACGGTATATAATAGAGGTAATGTATCCACGGTATATAATAGAAGCATTGTCGCCATGGTCTATAATAGAATGATTGTCTCCACGGTCTATAACAGAAGTATTGTCTCCACAGTCTATAATAGAAGCATTATCTCCACGGTCTATAATAGAAGTATTGTCTCCACGGTCTATAATAGAAGTATTGTACCCACGGTCTATAATAGAAGCATTGGCCCCACGGTCTATATTTGAAGTATTGTCTCTACTGTCTTTAATAGAAGTATTGTCCCTACTGTCTATAATAGAAATATTGTACCCACGGTCTATAATAGAAGCATTGACCCCACACTCTGTAATAAAAGTATTCACCCCACGATCTATGATAGACGTATTGTCCGCACTGTCTATACTAAAAGTATTGTCCCCACGGTCTATAATAGAAGCATTGGGCCCATGTTCTATAATAGAAGCATTGTCTCTACTGTCTATAATAGAAATATTGTACGCACGGTCTATAATAGAAGTATTGACACCACAGTCCATAATAAAAGTATTGACCCCACGATCTATAATATAAGCATTGGCCCCACGGTCTATAATAGAAGTATTGTCTCCACGGTCTATAATAGAAGTAATGTCTCCACGGTCTATAATAGAAATATTGTCTCCACAGTCTATAATAAAAGCATTATCTCCACGGTCTATAATAGAAGTATTGGCCCCACGGTCTATAATAGAAGTATTGTCTCCACGGTCTTTAATGGAAGTAATGTCTCCACGGTCTATAATAGAAATATCGTCTCCACGGTCTATAATAGAAGTAATGTCTCCACGGTCTATAATAGAAGTATTGTCTCCAGGGTCTATAATAGAAGCATTATCCCCACGGTCTATAATAGAAGTTTTGACCCCATAGTCTGTAATAAAAGTGTTCAACCAACGATCTATAATAGACGTATTGTCCGCACGTCTATAATAGAAGTATTGACACCACAGTCCATAATAAAAGTATTGACCCCACGATCTATAATATAAGCATTGGCCCCACGGTCTATAATAGAAGTATTGTCTCCACGGTCTATAATAGAAGTAATGTCTCCACGGTCTATAATAGAAATATTGTCTCCACAGTCTATAATAGAAGCATTATCTCCACGGTCTATAATAGAAGTATTGGCCCCACGGTCTATAATAGAAGTAATGTCTCCACGGTCTATAATAGAAGTATTGTCTCCACGGTCTATAATAGAAGTATTGTCTCTACGGTCTATAATAGAAGTATTGTCTCCACGGTCTATAATAGAAGTATTATCTCCACGGTCTATAATAGAAGTATTGTCTCCACGGTCTATAATAGAAGTATTGTCTCCACGGTCTATAATAGAAGCATTGGCCCCACGGTCTATAATAGAAGTATTGTCTCCACGGTCTATAATAGAAGTAATGTCTCCACGTTCTATAATAGAAGTATTGTCTCCACGGTCTATAATAGAAGTAATGTCTCCACGGTCTATAATAGAAGTATTGTCTCCACAGTCTATAATAGAAGCATTATCTCCACGGTCTATAATAGAAGTATTGTCTCCACGGTCTATAATAGAAGTATTGTCTCCACAGTCTATAATAGAATGATTGTCTCCACGGTCTATAACAGAAGTATTGTACCCACGGTCTATAATAGAAGTATTGTCAGCACGGTCTATAATAGAAATATTGTCTCCACAGTCTATAATAGAAGCATTGTCTCCACGGTCTATAATAGAAGCATTGTCTCCACGGTCTATAATAGAAGTATTGTCTCCACGGTATATAATAGAAGTATTGTCTCCACGGTCTATAATAGAAGTATTGTCTCCACGGTCTATAATAGAAGTATTGTCTCCACGGTCTATAATAGACGTATTGTCTCCACGATCTATAATAGAAGTATTGTCTCCACGGTCTATAATAGAAGTATTGTCTCCACGGTCTATAATAGAAGTATTGTACCCACGGTCTATAATAGAAGCATTGTCTCCAAGGTCTATAATAGAAGTGTTGTCCCCATGGTCTATAATATAGAAGTATTGTCTCCACGGTCTATAATAGAAGTATTGTCTCCAAGGTCTATAACAGAAATATTGTCTCCACGGTCTATTATAGAAGTATTGTCTCCACGGTCTATAATAGAAGTATTGTCTCCACGGTCTATAATAGAAGTATTGTTTCCACGGTCTATAATAGAAGTAATGGCTCCACGGTCTATAAAAGAAGTATTGTCTCCACGGTCTATAATAGAAGTAATGTCTCCACGGTCTATAATAGAAGTATTGTATCCACGGTCTATAATAGAAGTAATGTCTCCACGGTCTATAATATAGAAGTATTGTCTCAACGGTCTATAATAGAAGCATTGTCTCCACGGTCTATAATAGAAGTATTGTCTCCACGGTCTATAATAGAAGTAATGTCTCCACGGTCTATAATGGAAGTATTGTCTCCACGGTCTATAATAGAAGCATTGTCTCCATGTTCTATAATAGAAGTATTGTCTCCACGGTCTATAATAGAAGTATTGTCTCTACTCTCTATAATAGAAGTATTGTCTCCACGGTCTATAATAGAAGTAATGGCCCCGCGGTCTATAATAGAAGTATTGTCTCCACGGTCTATAATGGAAGTATTGGCTCCACGGTCTATAATAGAAGTAATGGCCCGGCGGTCTATAATAGAAGTATTGTACCCACGGTTTATAATAGAAGAATTGTCCCCATGGTCTGTAATTGAAGTATTGTACCCACGGTCTATAATAGAAGCATTGACCCCACAGTCTGTAATAAAAGTATTGACCCCACGATCTATAACAGAAGCATTGTCCACACGGTCTATAATAAAAGTAATGGCTCCACGGTCTATAATAAAAGTATTGTCTCCACGGTCTTTAATAGAAGTAATGGCCCCACGGTCTATAATAGAAGTATTGTCTCCACGGACTATACTAGAAGTAATGTCTCCACGGTCTATAATAGAAGTATTGTCTCCACGGTATATAATAGAGGTAATGTATCCACGGTATATAATAGAAGCATTGTCGCCATGGTCTATAATAGAATGATTGTCTCCACGGTCTATAACAGAAGTATTGTCTCCACAGTCTATAATAGAAGCATTATCTCCACGGTCTATAATAGAAGTATTGTCTCCACGGTCTATAATAGAAGTATTGTACCCACGGTCTATAATAGAAGCATTGGCCCCACGGTCTATATTTGAAGTATTGTCTCTACTGTCTTTAATAGAAGTATTGTCCCTACTGTCTATAATAGAAATATTGTACCCACGGTCTATAATAGAAGCATTGACCCCACACTCTGTAATAAAAGTATTCACCCCACGATCTATGATAGACGTATTGTCCGCACTGTCTATACTAAAAGTATTGTCCCCACGGTCTATAATAGAAGCATTGGGCCCATGTTCTATAATAGAAGCATTGTCTCTACTGTCTATAATAGAAATATTGTACGCACGGTCTATAATAGAAGTATTGACACCACAGTCCATAATAAAAGTATTGACCCCACGATCTATAATATAAGCATTGGCCCCACGGTCTATAATAGAAGTATTGTCTCCACGGTCTATAATAGAAGTAATGTCTCCACGGTCTATAATAGAAATATTGTCTCCACAGTCTATAATAAAAGCATTATCTCCACGGTCTATAATAGAAGTATTGGCCCCACGGTCTATAATAGAAGTATTGTCTCCACGGTCTTTAATGGAAGTAATGTCTCCACGGTCTATAATAGAAATATCGTCTCCACGGTCTATAATAGAAGTAATGTCTCCACGGTCTATAATAGAAGTATTGTCTCCAGGGTCTATAATAGAAGCATTATCCCCACGGTCTATAATAGAAGTTTTGACCCCATAGTCTGTAATAAAAGTGTTCAACCAACGATCTATAATAGACGTATTGTCCGCACGTCTATAATAGAAGTATTGACACCACAGTCCATAATAAAAGTATTGACCCCACGATCTATAATATAAGCATTGGCCCCACGGTCTATAATAGAAGTATTGTCTCCACGGTCTATAATAGAAGTAATGTCTCCACGGTCTATAATAGAAATATTGTCTCCACAGTCTATAATAGAAGCATTATCTCCACGGTCTATAATAGAAGTATTGGCCCCACGGTCTATAATAGAAGTAATGTCTCCACGGTCTATAATAGAAGTATTGTCTCCACGGTCTATAATAGAAGTATTGTCTCTACGGTCTATAATAGAAGTATTGTCTCCACGGTCTATAATAGAAGTATTATCTCCACGGTCTATAATAGAAGTATTGTCTCCACGGTCTATAATAGAAGTATTGTCTCCACGGTCTATAATAGAAGCATTGGCCCCACGGTCTATAATAGAAGTATTGTCTCCACGGTCTATAATAGAAGTAATGTCTCCACGTTCTATAATAGAAGTATTGTCTCCACGGTCTATAATAGAAGTAATGTCTCCACGGTCTATAATAGAAGTATTGTCTCCACAGTCTATAATAGAAGCATTATCTCCACGGTCTATAATAGAAGTATTGTCTCCACGGTCTATAATAGAAGTATTGTCTCCACAGTCTATAATAGAATGATTGTCTCCACGGTCTATAACAGAAGTATTGTACCCACGGTCTATAATAGAAGTATTGTCAGCACGGTCTATAATAGAAATATTGTCTCCACAGTCTATAATAGAAGCATTGTCTCCACGGTCTATAATAGAAGCATTGTCTCCACGGTCTATAATAGAAGTATTGTCTCCACGGTATATAATAGAAGTATTGTCTCCACGGTCTATAATAGAAGTATTGTCTCCACGGTCTATAATAGAAGTATTGTCTCCACGGTCTATAATAGACGTATTGTCTCCACGATCTATAATAGAAGTATTGTCTCCACGGTCTATAATAGAAGTATTGTCTCCACGGTCTATAATAGAAGTATTGTACCCACGGTCTATAATAGAAGCATTGTCTCCAAGGTCTATAATAGAAGTGTTGTCCCCATGGTCTATAATATAGAAGTATTGTCTCCACGGTCTATAATAGAAGTATTGTCTCCAAGGTCTATAACAGAAATATTGTCTCCACGGTCTATTATAGAAGTATTGTCTCCACGGTCTATAATAGAAGTATTGTCTCCACGGTCTATAATAGAAGTATTGTTTCCACGGTCTATAATAGAAGTAATGGCTCCACGGTCTATAAAAGAAGTATTGTCTCCACGGTCTATAATAGAAGTAATGTCTCCACGGTCTATAATAGAAGTATTGTATCCACGGTCTATAATAGAAGTAATGTCTCCACGGTCTATAATATAGAAGTATTGTCTCAACGGTCTATAATAGAAGCATTGTCTCCACGGTCTATAATAGAAGTATTGTCTCCACGGTCTATAATAGAAGTAATGTCTCCACGGTCTATAATGGAAGTATTGTCTCCACGGTCTATAATAGAAGCATTGTCTCCATGTTCTATAATAGAAGTATTGTCTCCACGGTCTATAATAGAAGTATTGTCTCTACTCTCTATAATAGAAGTATTGTCTCCACGGTCTATAATAGAAGTAATGGCCCCGCGGTCTATAATAGAAGTATTGTCTCCACGGTCTATAATGGAAGTATTGGCTCCACGGTCTATAATAGAAGTAATGGCCCGGCGGTCTATAATAGAAGTATTGTACCCACGGTTTATAATAGAAGAATTGTCCCCATGGTCTGTAATTGAAGTATTGTACCCACGGTCTATAATAGAAGCATTGACCCCACAGTCTGTAATAAAAGTATTGACCCCACGATCTATAACAGAAGCATTGTCCACACGGTCTATAATAAAAGTAATGGCTCCACGGTCTATAATAAAAGTATTGTCTCCACGGTCTTTAATAGAAGTAATGGCCCCACGGTCTATAATAGAAGTATTGTCTCCACGGACTATACTAGAAGTAATGTCTCCACGGTCTATAATAGAAGTATTGTCTCCACGGTATATAATAGAGGTAATGTATCCACGGTATATAATAGAAGCATTGTCGCCATGGTCTATAATAGAATGATTGTCTCCACGGTCTATAACAGAAGTATTGTCTCCACAGTCTATAATAGAAGCATTATCTCCACGGTCTATAATAGAAGTATTGTCTCCACGGTCTATAATAGAAGTATTGTACCCACGGTCTATAATAGAAGCATTGGCCCCACGGTCTATATTTGAAGTATTGTCTCTACTGTCTTTAATAGAAGTATTGTCCCTACTGTCTATAATAGAAATATTGTACCCACGGTCTATAATAGAAGCATTGACCCCACACTCTGTAATAAAAGTATTCACCCCACGATCTATGATAGACGTATTGTCCGCACTGTCTATACTAAAAGTATTGTCCCCACGGTCTATAATAGAAGCATTGGGCCCATGTTCTATAATAGAAGCATTGTCTCTACTGTCTATAATAGAAATATTGTACGCACGGTCTATAATAGAAGTATTGACACCACAGTCCATAATAAAAGTATTGACCCCACGATCTATAATATAAGCATTGGCCCCACGGTCTATAATAGAAGTATTGTCTCCACGGTCTATAATAGAAGTAATGTCTCCACGGTCTATAATAGAAATATTGTCTCCACAGTCTATAATAAAAGCATTATCTCCACGGTCTATAATAGAAGTATTGGCCCCACGGTCTATAATAGAAGTATTGTCTCCACGGTCTTTAATGGAAGTAATGTCTCCACGGTCTATAATAGAAATATCGTCTCCACGGTCTATAATAGAAGTAATGTCTCCACGGTCTATAATAGAAGTATTGTCTCCAGGGTCTATAATAGAAGCATTATCCCCACGGTCTATAATAGAAGTTTTGACCCCATAGTCTGTAATAAAAGTGTTCAACCAACGATCTATAATAGACGTATTGTCCGCACGTCTATAATAGAAGTATTGACACCACAGTCCATAATAAAAGTATTGACCCCACGATCTATAATATAAGCATTGGCCCCACGGTCTATAATAGAAGTATTGTCTCCACGGTCTATAATAGAAGTAATGTCTCCACGGTCTATAATAGAAATATTGTCTCCACAGTCTATAATAGAAGCATTATCTCCACGGTCTATAATAGAAGTATTGGCCCCACGGTCTATAATAGAAGTAATGTCTCCACGGTCTATAATAGAAGTATTGTCTCCACGGTCTATAATAGAAGTATTGTCTCTACGGTCTATAATAGAAGTATTGTCTCCACGGTCTATAATAGAAGTATTATCTCCACGGTCTATAATAGAAGTATTGTCTCCACGGTCTATAATAGAAGTATTGTCTCCACGGTCTATAATAGAAGCATTGGCCCCACGGTCTATAATAGAAGTATTGTCTCCACGGTCTATAATAGAAGTAATGTCTCCACGTTCTATAATAGAAGTATTGTCTCCACGGTCTATAATAGAAGTAATGTCTCCACGGTCTATAATAGAAGTAATGTTTCCACGATCTATAATAAAAGTATTGTCTCCACAGTCTATAATAGAAGTATTGTCTCCACGGTCTATGATGGAAGTAATGTCTCCACGGTCTATAATAGAAGCATTGGCCCCACGGTCTATAATAGAAGCATTGTCTCCACGTCTATAATAGAAGTATTGTCTCCACGGTCTATAATAGAAGTATTGTCTCCACGGTTTATAATAGAAGTATTGTCCCCACGGTCTATAATAGAAGTATTGTCCACACGGTCTATAATAGAAGCATTGGCTCCACGGTCTATAATAGAAGTATTGTCCCCACGGTCTATAATAGAAGTATTGTCTCCACGGTCTATAATAGTAGTATTGTCCACACGATCTATAATAGAAGTATTGTCTCTAGTGTCTATAATAGAAGTATTGTCTCCACGGTCTATAATAGAAGTATTGTCCACACGGTCTATAATAGAAGTAATGTCTCCACGGTCAATAATAGAAGTATTGACTCCACGATCTATAATAGAAGTAATGTCCCCACGGTCTATAATAGAAGTATTGTCTCTACGGTCTATAATAGAAGTATTGTCTCCACGGTCTATAATAGAAGTATTGTCCACACGGTCTATAATAGAAGTAATGTCTCCACGATCTATAATAGAAGTATTGTCTCCACGGTCTATAATAGAAGTAATGTCTCCACGGTCTATAATAGAAGTATTGTCTCCACTGTGTATAATAGAAGTATTGTCTCTACTGTCTATAATAGAAGTAATGGCCCCACGGTCTATATTTAAAGTATTGTCTCTACTCTCTATAATAGAAGTATTGTCTCTACTGTCTATAATAGAAGTATTGTACCCACGGTCTATAATAGAAGCATTGACCCCACAGTCTGTAATAAAAGTATTGACCCCACGATCTATAACAGAAGCATTGTCCACACGGTCTATAATAAAAGTAATGGCTCCACGGTCTATAATAAAAGTATTGTCTCCACGGTCTTTAATAGAAGTAATGGCCCCACGGTCTATAATAGAAGTATTGTCTCCACGGACTATACTAGAAGTAATGTCTCCACGGTCTATAATAGAAGTATTGTCTCCACGGTATATAATAGAGGTAATGTATCCACGGTATATAATAGAAGCATTGTCGCCATGGTCTATAATAGAATGATTGTCTCCACGGTCTATAACAGAAGTATTGTACCCACGGTCTATAATAGAAGTATTGTCAGCACGTCTATAATAGAAATATTGTCTCCACAGTCTATAATAGAAGCAGTGTCTCCACGGTCTATAATAGAAGCATTGTCTCCACGGTCTATAATAGAATGATTGTCTCCACGGTCTATAACAGAAGTATTGTACCCACGGTCTATAATAGAAGTATTGTCAGCACGGTCTATAATAGAAATATTGTCTCCACAGTCTATAATAGAAGCATTGTCTCCACGGTCTATAATAGAAGCATTGTCTCCACGGTCTATAATAGAAGTATTGTCTCCACGGTATATAATAGAAGTATTGTCTCCACGGTCTATAATAGAAGTATTGTCTCCACGGTCTATAATAGAAGTATTGTCTCCACGGTCTATAATAGACGTATTGTCTCCACGATCTATAATAGAAGTATTGTCTCCACGGTCTATAATAGAAGTATTGTCTCCACGGTCTATAATAGAAGTATTGTACCCACGGTCTATAATAGAAGCATTGTCTCCAAGGTCTATAATAGAAGTGTTGTCCCCATGGTCTATAATATAGAAGTATTGTCTCCACGGTCTATAATAGAAGTATTGTCTCCAAGGTCTATAACAGAAATATTGTCTCCACGGTCTATTATAGAAGTATTGTCTCCACGGTCTATAATAGAAGTATTGTCTCCACGGTCTATAATAGAAGTATTGTTTCCACGGTCTATAATAGAAGTAATGGCTCCACGGTCTATAAAAGAAGTATTGTCTCCACGGTCTATAATAGAAGTAATGTCTCCACGGTCTATAATAGAAGTATTGTATCCACGGTCTATAATAGAAGTAATGTCTCCACGGTCTATAATATAGAAGTATTGTCTCAACGGTCTATAATAGAAGCAATGTCTCCACGGTCTATAATAGAAGTATTGTCTCCACGGTCTATAATAGAAGTAATGTCTCCACGGTCTATAATGGAAGTATTGTCTCCACGGTCTATAATAGAAGCATTGTCTCCATGTTCTATAATAGAAGTATTGTCTCCACGGTCTATAATAGAAGTATTGTCTCTACTCTCTATAATAGAAGTATTGTCTCCACGGTCTATAATAGAAGTAATGGCCCCGCGGTCTATAATAGAAGTATTGTCTCCACGGTCTATAATGGAAGTATTGGCTCCACGGTCTATAATAGAAGTAATGGCCCGGCGGTCTATAATAGAAGTATTGTACCCACGGTTTATAATAGAAGAATTGTCCCCATGGTCTGTAATTGAAGTATTGTCTCCACGGTCTATAATAGAAGTATTGTCTACATGGTCTATAATAGAAGTAATGTCCCCACGGTCTATAATAGAAGTAATGTTTCCACGATCTATAATAAAAGTATTGTCTCCACAGTCTATAATAGAAGTATTGTCTCCACGGTCTATGATGGAAGTAATGTCTCCACGGTCTATAATAGAAGCATTGGCCCCACGGTCTATAATAGAAGCATTGTCTCCACGTCTATAATAGAAGTATTGTCTCCACGGTCTATAATAGAAGTATTGTCTCCACGGTTTATAATAGAAGTATTGTCCCCACGGTCTATAATAGAAGTATTGTCCACACGGTCTATAATAGAAGCATTGGCTCCACGGTCTATAATAGAAGTATTGTCCCCACGGTCTATAATAGAAGTATTGTCTCCACGGTCTATAATAGTAGTATTGTCCACACGATCTATAATAGAAGTATTGTCTCTAGTGTCTATAATAGAAGTATTGTCTCCACGGTCTATAATAGAAGTATTGTCCACACGGTCTATAATAGAAGTAATGTCTCCACGGTCTATAATAGAAGTATTGACTCCACGATCTATAATAGAAGTAATGTCCCCACGGTCTATAATAGAAGTATTGTCTCTACGGTCTATAATAGAAGTATTGTCTCCACGGTCTATAATAGAAGTATTGTCCACACGGTCTATAATAGAAGTAATGTCTCCACGGTCTATAATAGAAGTATTGTCTCCACGGTCTATAATAGAAGTAATGTCTCCACGGTCTATAATAGAAGTATTGTCTCCACTGTCTATAATAGAAGTATTGTCTCTACTGTCTATAATAGAAGTAATGGCCCCACGGTCTATATTTAAAGTATTGTCTCTACTCTCTATAATAGAAGTATTGTCTCTACTGTCTATAATAGAAGTATTGTACCCACGGTCTATAATAGAAGCATTGACCCCACAGTCTGTAATAAAAGTATTGACCCCACGATCTATAACAGAAGCATTGTCCACACGGTCTATAATAAAAGTAATGGCTCCACGGTCTATAATAAAAGTATTGTCTCCACGGTCTTTAATAGAAGTAATGGCCCCACGGTCTATAATAGAAGTATTGTCTCCACGGACTATACTAGAAGTAATGTCTCCACGGTCTATAATAGAAGTATTGTCTCCACGGTATATAATAGAGGTAATGTCTCCACGGTATATAATAGAAGCATTGTCGCCATGGTCTATAATAGAATGATTGTCTCCACGGTCTATAACAGAAGTATTGTACCCACGGTCTATAATAGAAGTATTGTCAGCACGTCTATAATAGAAATATTGTCTCCACAGTCTATAATAGAAGCAGTGTCTCCACGGTCTATAATAGAAGCATTGTCTCCACGGTCTATAATAGAAGTATTGTCTACACGGTATATAATAGAAGTATTGTCTCCACGGTCTATAATAGAAGCATTGTCTCCACGGTCTATAATAGAAGTAATGGCCCCACGGTCTATAATAGAAGTAATGGCCCCACGGTCTATAATAGAAGTATTGTCTCCACGGACTATAATAGAAGTAATGTCTCCACGGTCTATAATAGAAGTATTGTCTCCACGGTATATAATAGAGGTAATGTCTCCACGGTATATAATAGAAGCATTGTCTCCACGGTCTATAATAGAATGATTGTCTCCACGGTCTATAACAGAAGTATTGTACCCACGGTCTATAATAGAAGTATTGTCAGCACGGTCTATAATAGAAATATTGTCTCCACAGTCTATAATAGAAGCATTGTCTCCACGGTCTATAATAGAAGCATTGTCTCCACGGTCTATAATAGAAGTATTGTCTCCACGGTATATAATAGAAGTATTGTCTCCACGGTCTATAATAGAAGTATTGTCTCCACGGTCTATAATAGAAGTATTGTCTCCACGGTCTATAATAGACGTATTGTCTCCACGATCTATAATAGAAGTATTGTCTCCACGGTCTATAATAGAAGTATTGTCTCCACGGTCTATAATAGAAGTATTGTACCCACGGTCTATAATAGAAGCATTGTCTCCAAGGTCTATAATAGAAGTGTTGTCCCCATGGTCTATAATATAGAAGTATTGTCTCCACGGTCTATAATAGAAGTATTGTCTCCAAGGTCTATAACAGAAATATTGTCTCCACGGTCTATTATAGAAGTATTGTCTCCACGGTCTATAATAGACGTATTGTCTCCACGATCTATAATAGAAGTATTGTCTCCACGGTCTATAATAGAAGTATTGTCCCCATGGTCTATAATATAGAAGTATTGTTTCCACGGTCTATAATAGAAGTACTGTCTCCACGGTCTATAATAGAAGTATTGTTCCCATGGTCTATAATAGAAGCATTGTCACCACGGTCTATAATAGAAGTATTGTCTCCACGGTCTATAATAGAAGTACTGTCCCCACGATCTATAATATAGAAGTATTGGCTCCACGGTCTATAATAGAAGTATTGTCCCCATGGTCTATATTAGAAGTATTGTCTCCACGGTCTATAATAGAAGTATTGTCCACACTGTCTATAATAGAAGTATGTTCCCTATGGTCTATAATAGAAGTATTGTCCCCACGGTCTATAATATAGAAGTATTTTCCCCACTGTCTATAATAGAAGTATTGTCTCCACGGTCTATAATAGAAGTATTGTCCACATGGTCTATAATATAGAAGTATTGTCTCCACGGTCTATAATAGAAGTATTGTCTCCACGGTCTATACTAGAAGTATTGTTCCCATGGTCGATAATAGAAGTATTGTCTCCACGTCTATGATAGAAGTATTGTCTCCACGGTCTATAATAGAAGTATTGTCCCCATGGTCTATAATAGAAGTATTGTCTCCACAGTCTATAATAGAAGCATTGTCTCCACGGTCTATAATAGAAGTAATGTCTCCACGATCTATAACAACAGTATTGTCTCTACTGTCTATAATAGAAGTATTGTCCCCACGGTCTATAATTGAAGTATTGTCTCCACAGTCTATGATAGAAGTATTGTCCACACGTATATAATTGAAGTATTGTCTCTACTCTCTATAATAGAAGTATTGTACCCACGGTCTATAATAGAAGTATTGTACCCACGGTCTATAATAGAAGCATTGGCCCCACGGTCTATATTTGAAGTATTGTCTCTACTGTCTTTAATAGAAGTATTGTCCCTACTGTCTATAATAGAAATATTGTACCCACGGTCTATAATAGAAGCATTGACCCCACACTCTGTAATAAAAGTATTCAACCCACGATCTATGATAGACGTATTGTCCGCACTGTCTATACTAGAAGTATTGTCCCCACGGTCTATAATAGAAGCATTGGGCCCATGTTCTATAATAGAAGCATTGTCTCTACTGTCTATAATAGAAATATTGTACGCACGGTCTATAATAGAAGTATTGACACCACAGTCCATAATAAAAGTATTGACCCCACGATCTATAATATAAGCATTGGCCCCACGGTCTATAATAGAAGTATTGTCTCCACGGTCTATAATAGAAGTAATGTCTCCACGGTCTATAATAGAAATATTGTCTCCACAGTCTATAATAAAAGCATTATCTCCACGGTCTATAATAGAAGTATTGGCCCCACGTCTATAATAGAAGTATTGTCTCCACGGTCTATAATAGAAGTAATGTCTCCACGGTCTATAATAGAAATATTGTCTCCACGGTCTATAATAGAAGTAATGTCTCCACGGTCTATAATAGAAGTATTGTCTCCAGGGTCTATAATAGAAGCATTATCTCCACGGTCTATAATAGAAGTTTTGACCCCATAGTCTGTAATAAAAGTGTTCAACCAACGATCTATAATAGACGTATTGTCCGCACTGTCTATACTAGAAGTATTGACACCACGGTCTATAATAGAAGCATTGGCCCCACAGTCCATAATAAAAGCATTGACCCCACGATCTATAATAGAGGCATTGTCTCCACAGTCTATAATAGAAGCATTATCTCCACGGTCTATAATAGAAGTATTGGCCCCACGGTCTATAATAGAAGTAATGTCTCCACGGTCTATAATAGAAGTATTGTCTCCACGGTCTATAATAGAAGTATTGTCTCTACGGTCTATAATAGAAGTATTGTCTCCACGGTCTATAATAGAAGTATTATCTCCACGGTCTATAATAGAAGTATTGTCTCCACGGTCTATAATAGAAGTATTGTCTCCACGGTGTATAATAGAAGCATTGGCCCCACGGTCTATAATAGAAGTATTGTCTCCACGGTCTATAATAGAAGTAATGTCTCCACGTTCTATAATAGAAGTATTGTCTCCACGGTCTATAATAGAAGTAATGTCTCCACGGTCTATAATAGAAGTATTGTCTCCACAGTCTATAATAGAAGCATTATCTCCACGGTCTATAATAGAAGTATTGTCTCCACGGTCTATAATAGAAGTATTGTACCCACGGTCTATAATAGAAGCATTGGCCCCACGGTCTATATTTGAAGTATTGTCTCTACTGTCTTTAATAGAAGTATTGTCCCTACTGTCTATAATAGAAATATTGTACCCACGGTCTATAATAGAAGCATTGACCCCACACTCTGTAATAAAAGTATTCACCCCACGATCTATGATAGACGTATTGTCCGCACTGTCTATACTAAAAGTATTGTCCCCACGGTCTATAATAGAAGCATTGGGCCCATGTTCTATAATAGAAGCATTGTCTCTACTGTCTATAATAGAAATATTGTACGCACGGTCTATAATAGAAGTATTGACACGACAGTCCATAATAAAAGTATTGACCCCACGATCTATAATATAAGCATTGGCCCCACGGTCTATAATAGAAGTATTGTCTCCACGGTCTATAATAGAAGTAATGTCTCCACGGTCTATAATAGAAATATTGTCTCCACAGTCTATAATAAAAGCATTATCTCCACGGTCTATAATAGAAGTATTGGCCCCACGGTCTATAATAGAAGTATTGTCTCCACGGTCTTTAATGGAAGTAATGTCTCCACGGTCTATAATAGAAATATTGTCTCCACGGTCTATAATAGAAGTAATGTCTCCACGGTCTATAATAGAAGTATTGTCTCCAGGGTCTATATTAGAAGCATTATCCCCACGGTCTATAATAGAAGTTTTGACCCCATAGTCTGTAATAAAAGTGTTCAACCAACGATCTATAATAGACGTATTGTCCGCACGGTCTATAATAGAAGTATTGACACCACAGTCCATAATAAAAGTATTGACCCCACGATCTATAATATAAGCATTGGCCCCACGGTCTATAATAGAAGTATTGTCTCCACGGTCTATAATAGAAGTAATGTCTCCACGGTCTATAATAGAAATATTGTCTCCACAGTCTATAATAGAAGCATTATCTCCACGGTCTATAATAGAAGTATTGGCCCCACGGTCTATAATAGAAGTAATGTCTCCACGGTCTATAATAGAAGTATTGTCTCCACGGTCTATAATAGAAGTATTGTCTCTACGGTCTATAATAGAAGTATTGTCTCCACGGTCTATAATAGAAGTATTATCTCCACGGTCTATAATAGAAGTATTGTCTCCACGGTCTATAATAGAAGTATTGTCTCCACGGTCTATAATAGAAGCATTGGCCCCACGGTCTATAATAGAAGTATTGTCTCCACGGTCTATAATAGAAGTAATGTCTCCACGTTCTATAATAGAAGTATTGTCTCCACGGTCTATAATAGAAGTAATGTCTCCACGGTCTATAATAGAAGTATTGTCTCCACAGTCTATAATAGAAGCATTATCTCCACGGTCTATAATAGAAGTATTGTCTCCACGGTCTATAATAGAAGTATTGTCTCCACAGTCTATAATAGAATGATTGTCTCCACGGTCTATAATAGAAGTAATGTATCAACAGTCTATAATAGAATGATTATCTCCACGGTCTATAATAGAAGTATTGTACCCACGGTCTATAATAGAAGTATTGTCCGAACGGTCTATAATAGAAGTATTGTCTCCACAGTCTATAATAGAAGGATTGTCTCCACGGTCTATAATAGAAGTATTGTCTCCACGGTCTATAATAGAAGTATTGTCTCCACGGTCTATAATAGAAGTATTGTCTCCACGGTCTATAATAGAAGTATTGTACCCAAGGTCAATAATAGAAATATTGTCCGCACGGTCTATAATAGAAGTAATGGCTCCACGGTTCATAATAGAAGTAATGGCCCCACGATCTATAATAGAACCATTGTCCGCACGTCTATAATAGAAGTAATGGCTCCATGGTCTATAATAGAAGTATTGTCTCCACGGTCTATAATAGAATTATTGTCTCCACGGTCTATAATAGAAGTAATGTCCCCACGGTCTATAATAGAAGTATTGTCTCCACGGTCTATAATAGAAGTATTTTCTCCACGGTCTATAATAGAAGTAATGTCTCCACGATCTATAATAGAAGTATTGTCTCCACGGCCTATAATAGAAGTAATGTCTCCACGATCTATAATAGAAGTATTGTCTCCACGGTCTATAATAGAAGTAATGTCTCCACGGTCTATAATAGAAGTATTGTCTCCACGGTCTATAATAGAAGCATTGCCTCCACGGTCTATAATAGAAGTATTGTCCACACGGTTTATAATAGAAGTATTGTCTCCACGGTCTATAATAGAAGTAATGTCTCCACGGTCTATAATAGAAGTAATGTCTCCACGGTCTATAATAGAAATATTGTCTCCACGGTCTATAATAGAAGTAATGTCTCCACGGTCTATAATAGAAGTATTGGCTCCACAGTCTATAATAGAAGTATTGTCTCCACGGTTTATAATAGAAGTATTGTCTCCACGGTCTATAATAGAAGTAATGTCTCCATGGTCTATAATAGAAGTATTGTCTACACGGTCTATAATAGAAGTAATGTCTCCACGGTCTATAATAGAAGTATTGTCTCCACGGTCTATAATAGAAGTATTGTCTCCACGGTCTATAATAGAAGTATTGTCTCCACGGTCTATAATAGAATGATTGTCTCCACGGTCTATAATAGAAGTAATGTATCCACGTTCTATAATAGAAGTATTGTCTCCACGGTCTATAATAGAAGTATTGTCTCCACGGTCTATAATAGAAGTATTGTCTCCACGGTCTATAATAGAAGTAATGTCTCCACGGTCTATAATAGAAGTATTGTCTCCACGGTCTATAATAGAAGTAATGTCTCCACGGTCTATAATAGAAGTATTGTCTCCACGGTCTATAATAGAAGTATTGTCTCCACGGTCTATAATAGAAGTATTGTCTCCACGGTCTATAATAGAAGTATTGTCTCCACGGTCTATAATAGAATGATTGTACCCACGGTCTATAATAGAAGTATTGTCCGCACGGTCTATAATAGAAGTATTGTCTCCACGGTCTATAATAGAAGTAATGTCTCCACGGTCTATAATAAAAGTATTGGCTCCACGGTCTATAATAGAAGTATTGTCTCCACGTTCTATAATAGAAGTATTGTCTCCACGGTCAATAATAGAAGTATTGTCTCCACGGTCTATAATAGAAGTATTGTCTCCACAGTCTATAATAGAAGTATTGTCTCCACGGTCTATAATAGAAGTAATGTCTCCACGGTCTATAATAGAATGATTGTCTCCACGTCTATAATAGAAGTATTGTACCCACGGTCTATAATAGAAGTATTGTACACACGGTCTATAATAGAAGTAATGGCTCCACGGTCTATAATAGAAGTAATGGCCCCACGGTCTATAATAGAAGTAATGGCCCTACGGTCTATAATAGAAGTAATGTCTCCACGGTCTATAATAGAAGCATTTTCTCAACGGTCTATAATAGAAATAATGGCCCCACGGTCTATAATAGAAGTAATGTCTCCACGGTCTATAATAGAAGTATTGGCTCCACAGTCTATAATAGAAGTATTGTCTCCACGGTTTATAATAGAAGTATTGTCTCCACGGTCTATAATAGAAGTAATGTCTCCACGGTCTATAATAGAAGTATTGTCTCCACGGTCTATAATAGAAGTAATGTTTCCACGGTCTATAATAGAAGTATTGTCTCCACGGTCTATAATAGAAGTATTGTCTCCACGGTCTATAATAGAAGTATTGTCTCCACGGTCTATAATAGAATGATTGTCTCCACGGTCTATAATAGAAGTAATGTACCCACGGTCTATAATAGAAGTATTGTCTCCACGGTCTATAATAGAAGTATTGTCTCCACGGTCTATAATAGAAGTATTGTCTCCACGGTCTATAATAGAAGTAATGTCTCCACGGTCTATAATAGAAGTATTGTCTCCACGGTCTATAATAGAAGTAATGTCTCCACGGTTTATAATAGAAGTATTGTCTCCACGGTCTATGATAGAAGTATTGTCTCCACGGTCTATAATAGAAGTATTGTCTCCACGGTCTATAATAGAAGTATTGTCTCCACGGTCTATAATAGAATGATTGTCTCCACGGTCTATAATAGAAGTATTGTACCCACGGTCTATAATAGAAGTATTGTCCGCACGGTCTATAATAGAAGTATTGTCTCCACGGTCTATAATAGAAGTATTGTCTCCACGGTCTATAATAAAAGTATTGGCTCCACGGTCTATAATAGAAGTATTGTCTCCACGTTCTATAATAGAAGTATTGTCTCCACGGTCAATAATAGAAGAATTGTCTCCACGGTCTATAATAGAAGTATTGTCTCCACAGTCTATAATAGAAGTATTGTCTCCACGGTCTATAATAGAAGTAATGTCTCCACGGTCTATAATAGAATGATTGTCTCCACGTCTATAATAGAAATATTGTACCCACGGTCTATAATAGAAGTATTGTACACACGGTCTATAATAGAAGTAATGGCTCCACGGTCTATAATAGAAGTAATGGCCCCACGGTCTATAATAGAAGTAATGGCCCTACGGTCTATAATAGAAGTAATGTCTCCACGGTCTATAATAGAAGCATTTTCTCAACGGTCTATAATAGAAATAATGGCCCCACGGTCTATAATAGAAGTATTGTCTCGACAGTCTATAATAGAAGTATTGTCTCCACGGTCTATAATAAAAGTATTGTCTCCACAGTCTACAATAGAAGTATTGTCTCCACGGTCTATAATAGAAGTAATGTCTCCACGGTCTATAATAGAAGTATTGTCTCCACGGTCTATAATAGAAGTAATATCTCCACGGTTTATAATAGAAGTACTGTCTCCACGGTCTATAATAGAAGTATTGTCCACACTGTCTATAATAGAAGTATGTTCCCTATGGTCTATAATAGAAGTATTGTCCCCACGGTCTATAATATAGAAGTATTTTCCCCACTGTCTATAATAGAAGTATTGTCTCCACGGTCTATAATAGAAGTATTGTCCACATGGTCTATAATATAGAAGTATTGTCTCCACGGTCTATAATAGAAGTATTGTCTCCACGGTCTATACTAGAAGTATTGTTCCCATGGTCGATAATAGAAGTATTGTCTCCACGTCTATGATAGAAGTATTGTCTCCACGGTCTATAATAGAAGTATTGTCCCCATGGTCTATAATAGAAGTATTGTCTCCACAGTCTATAATAGAAGCATTGTCTCCACGGTCTATAATAGAAGTAATGTCTCCACGATCTATAACAAAAGTATTGTCTCTACTGTCTATAATAGAAGTATTGTCCCCACGGTCTATGATTGAAGTATTGTCTCCACAGTCTATGATAGAAGTATTGTCCACACGTATATAATTGAAGTATTGTCTCTACTCTCTATAATAGAAGTATTGTACCCACGGTCTATAATAGAAGTATTGTCTCCACGGTCTATAATAGAAGTATTGTACCCACGGTCTATAATAGAAGCAATGGCCCCACGTTCTATATTTGAAGTATTGTCTCTACTGTCTTTAATAGAAGTATTGTCCCTACTGTCTATAATAGAAATATTGTACCCACGGTCTATAATAGAAGCATTGACCCCACACTCTGTAATAAAAGTATTCAACCCACGATCTATGATAGACGTATTGTCCGCACTGTCTATACTAGAAGTATTGTCCCCACGGTCTATAATAGAAGCATTGGGCCCATGTTCTATAATAGAAGCATTGTCTCTACTGTCTATAATAGAAATATTGTACGCACGGTCTATAATAGAAGTATTGACACCACAGTCCATAATAAAAGTATTGACCCCACGATCTATAATATAAGCATTGGCCCCACGGTCTATAATAGAAGTATTGTCTCCACGGTCTATAATAGAAGTAATGTCTCCACGGTCTATAATAGAAATATTGTCTCCACAGTCTATAATAAAAGCATTATCTCCACGGTCTATAATAGAAGTATTGGCCCCACGTCTATAATAGAAGTATTGTCTCCACGGTCTATAATAGAAGTAATGTCTCCACGGTCTATAATAGAAATATTGTCTCCACGGTCTATAATAGAAGTAATGTCTCCACGGTCTATAATAGAAGTATTGTCTCCAGGGTCTATAATAGAAGCATTATCTCCACGGTCTATAATAGAAGTTTTGACCCCATAGTCTGTAATAAAAGTGTTCAACCAACGATCTATAATAGACGTATTGTCCGCACTGTCTATACTAGAAGTATTGACACCACGGTCTATAATAGAAGCATTGGCCCCACAGTCCATAATAAAAGCATTGACCCCACGATCTATAATAGAGGCATTGTCTCCACAGTCTATAATAGAAGCATTATCTCCACGGTCTATAATAGAAGTATTGGCCCCACGGTCTATAATAGAAGTAATGTCTCCACGGTCTATAATAGAAGTATTGTCTCCACGGTCTATAATAGAAGTATTGTCTCTACGGTCTATAATAGAAGTATTGTCTCCACGGTCTATAATAGAAGTATTATCTCCACGGTCTATAATAGAAGTATTGTCTCCACGGTCTATAATAGAAGTATTGTCTCCACGGTGTATAATAGAAGCATTGGCCCCACGGTCTATAATAGAAGTATTGTCTCCACGGTCTATAATAGAAGTAATGTCTCCACGTTCTATAATAGAAGTATTGTCTCCACGGTCTATAATAGAAGTAATGTCTCCACGGTCTATAATAGAAGTATTGTCTCCACAGTCTATAATAGAAGCATTATCTCCACGGTCTATAATAGAAGTATTGTCTCCACGGTCTATAATAGAAGTATTGTACCCACGGTCTATAATAGAAGCATTGGCCCCACGGTCTATATTTGAAGTATTGTCTCTACTGTCTTTAATAGAAGTATTGTCCCTACTGTCTATAATAGAAATATTGTACCCACGGTCTATAATAGAAGCATTGACCCCACACTCTGTAATAAAAGTATTCACCCCACGATCTATGATAGACGTATTGTCCGCACTGTCTATACTAAAAGTATTGTCCCCACGGTCTATAATAGAAGCATTGGGCCCATGTTCTATAATAGAAGCATTGTCTCTACTGTCTATAATAGAAATATTGTACGCACGGTCTATAATAGAAGTATTGACACCACAGTCCATAATAAAAGTATTGACCCCACGATCTATAATATAAGCATTGGCCCCACGGTCTATAATAGAAGTATTGTCTCCACGGTCTATAATAGAAGTAATGTCTCCACGGTCTATAATAGAAATATTGTCTCCACAGTCTATAATAAAAGCATTATCTCCACGGTCTATAATAGAAGTATTGGCCCCACGGTCTATAATAGAAGTATTGTCTCCACGGTCTTTAATGGAAGTAATGTCTCCACGGTCTATAATAGAAATATCGTCTCCACGGTCTATAATAGAAGTAATGTCTCCACGGTCTATAATAGAAGTATTGTCTCCAGGGTCTATAATAGAAGCATTATCCCCACGGTCTATAATAGAAGTTTTGACCCCATAGTCTGTAATAAAAGTGTTCAACCAACGATCTATAATAGACGTATTGTCCGCACGTCTATAATAGAAGTATTGACACCACAGTCCATAATAAAAGTATTGACCCCACGATCTATAATATAAGCATTGGCCCCACGGTCTATAATAGAAGTATTGTCTCCACGGTCTATAATAGAAGTAATGTCTCCACGGTCTATAATAGAAATATTGTCTCCACAGTCTATAATAGAAGCATTATCTCCACGGTCTATAATAGAAGTATTGGCCCCACGGTCTATAATAGAAGTAATGTCTCCACGGTCTATAATAGAAGTATTGTCTCCACGGTCTATAATAGAAGTATTGTCTCTACGGTCTATAATAGAAGTATTGTCTCCACGGTCTATAATAGAAGTATTATCTCCACGGTCTATAATAGAAGTATTGTCTCCACGGTCTATAATAGAAGTATTGTCTCCACGGTCTATAATAGAAGCATTGGCCCCACGGTCTATAATAGAAGTATTGTCTCCACGGTCTATAATAGAAGTAATGTCTCCACGTTCTATAATAGAAGTATTGTCTCCACGGTCTATAATAGAAGTAATGTCTCCACGGTCTATAATAGAAGTATTGTCTCCACAGTCTATAATAGAAGCATTATCTCCACGGTCTATAATAGAAGTATTGTCTCCACGGTCTATAATAGAAGTATTGTCTCCACAGTCTATAATAGAATGATTGTCTCCACGGTCTATAATAGAAGTAATGTATCAACAGTCTATAATAGAATGATTATCTCCACGGTCTATAATAGAAGTATTGTACCCACGGTCTATAATAGAAGTATTGTCCGAACGGTCTATAATAGAAGTATTGTCTCCACAGTCTATAATAGAAGGATTGTCTCCACGGTCTATAATAGAAGTATTGTCTCCACGGTCTATAATAGAAGTATTGTCTCCACGGTCTATAATAGAAGTATTGTCTCCACGGTCTATAATAGAAGTATTGTACCCAAGGTCAATAATAGAAATATTGTCCGCACGGTCTATAATAGAAGTAATGGCTCCACGGTTCATAATAGAAGTAATGGCCCCACGATCTATAATAGAACCATTGTCCGCACGTCTATAATAGAAGTAATGGCTCCATGGTCTATAATAGAAGTATTGTCTCCACGGTCTATAATAGAAGTATTGTCTCCACGGTCTATAATAGAAGTAATGTCCCCACGGTCTATAATAGAAGTATTGTCTCCACGGTCTATAATAGAAGTATTTTCTCCACGGTCTATAATAGAAGTAATGTCTCCACGATCTATAATAGAAGTATTGTCTCCACGGCCTATAATAGAAGTAATGTCTCCACGATCTATAATAGAAGTATTGTCTCCACGGTCTATAATAGAAGTAATGTCTCCACGGTCTATAATAGAAGTATTGTCTCCACGGTCTATAATAGAAGCATTGCCTCCACGGTCTATAATAGAAGTATTGTCCACACGGTTTATAATAGAAGTATTGTCTCCACGGTCTATAATAGAAGTAATGTCTCCACGGTCTATAATAGAAGTAATGTCTCCACGGTCTATAATAGAAATATTGTCTCCACGGTCTATAATAGAAGTAATGTCTCCACGGTCTATAATAGAAGTATTGGCTCCACAGTCTATAATAGAAGTATTGTCTCCACGGTTTATAATAGAAGTATTGTCTCCACGGTCTATAATAGAAGTAATGTCTCCATGGTCTATAATAGAAGTATTGTCTACACGGTCTATAATAGAAGTAATGTCTCCACGGTCTATAATAGAAGTATTGTCTCCACGGTCTATAATAGAAGTATTGTCTCCACGGTCTATAATAGAAGTATTGTCTCCACGGTCTATAATAGAATGATTGTCTCCACGGTCTATAATAGAAGTAATGTATCCACGTTCTATAATAGAAGTATTGTCTCCACGGTCTATAATAGAAGTATTGTCTCCACGGTCTATAATAGAAGTATTGTCTCCACCGTCTATAATAGAAGTAATGTCTCCACGGTCTATAATAGAAGTATTGTCTCCACGGTCTATAATAGAAGTAATGTCTCCACGGTCTATAATAGAAGTATTGTCTCCACGGTCTATAATAGAAGTATTGTCTCCACGGTCTATAATAGAAGTATTGTCTCCACGGTCTATAATAGAAGTATTATTGTCTCCACGGTCTATAATAGAATGATTGTACCCACGGTCTATAATAGAAGTATTGTCCGCAAGGTCTATAATAGAAATATTGTCTCCACGGTCTATAATAGAAGTATTGTCTCCACGTTCTATAATAGAAGTATTGTCTCCACGGTCAATAATAGAAGTATTGTCTCCACGGTCTATAATAGAAGTATTGTCTCCACAGTCTATAATAGAAGTATTGTCTCCACGGTCTATAATAGAAGTAATGTCTCCACGGTCTATAATAGAATGATTGTCTCCACGTCTATAATAGAAGTATTGTACCCACGGTCTATAATAGAAGTATTGTACACACGGTCTATAATAGAAGTAATGGCTCCACGGTCTATAATAGAAGTAATGGCCCCACGGTCTATAATAGAAGTAATGGCCCTACGGTCTATAATAGAAGTAATGTCTCCACGGTCTATAATAGAAGCATTTTCTCAACGGTCTATAATAGAAATAATGGCCCCACGGTCTATAATAGAAGTAATGTCTCCACGGTCTATAATAGAAGTATTGGCTCCACAGTCTATAATAGAAGTATTGTCTCCACGGTTTATAATAGAAGTATTGTCTCCACGGTCTATAATAGAAGTAATGTCTCCACGGTCTATAATAGAAGTATTGTCTCCACGGTCTATAATAGAAGTAATGTTTCCACGGTCTATAATAGAAGTATTGTCTCCACGGTCTATAATAGAAGTATTGTCTCCACGGTCTATAATAGAAGTATTGTCTCCACGGTCTATAATAGAATGATTGTCTCCACGGTCTATAATAGAAGTAATGTACCCACGGTCTATAATAGAAGTATTGTCTCCACGGTCTATAATAGAAGTATTGTCTCCACGGTCTATAATAGAAGTATTGTCTCCACGGTCTATAATAGAAGTAATGTCTCCACGGTCTATAATAGAAGTATTGTCTCCACGGTCTATAATAGAAGTAATGTCTCCACGGTTTATAATAGAAGTATTGTCTCCACGGTCTATAATAGAAGTATTGTCTCCACGGTCTATAATAGAAGTATTGTCTCCACGGTCTATAATAGAAGTATTGTCTCCACGGTCTATAATAGAATGATTGTCTCCACGGTCTATAATAGAAGTATTGTACCCACGGTCTATAATAGAAGTATTGTCCGCACGGTCTATAATAGAAGTATTGTCTCCACGGTCTATAATAGAAGTATTGTCTCCACGGTCTATAATAAAAGTATTGGCTCCACGGTCTATAATAGAAGTATTGTCTCCACGTTCTATAATAGAAGTATTGTCTCCACGGTCAATAATAGAAGAATTGTCTCCACGGTCTATAATAGAAGTATTGTCTCCACAGTCTATAATAGAAGTATTGTCTCCACGGTCTATAATAGAAGTAATGTCTCCACGGTCTATAATAGAATGATTGTCTCCACGTCTATAATAGAAATATTGTACCCACGGTCTATAATAGAAGTATTGTACACACGGTCTATAATAGAAGTAATGGCTCCACGGTCTATAATAGAAGTAATGGCCCCACGGTCTATAATAGAAGTAATGGCCCTACGGTCTATAATAGAAGTAATGTCTCCACGGTCTATAATAGAAGCATTTTCTCAACGGTCTATAATAGAAATAATGGCCCCACGGTCTATAATAGAAGTATTGTCTCGACAGTCTATAATAGAAGTATTGTCTCCACGGTCTATAATAAAAGTATTGTCTCCACAGTCTACAATAGAAGTATTGTCTCCACGGTCTATAATAGAAGTAATGTCTCCACGGTCTATAATAGAAGTATTGTCTCCACGGTCTATAATAGAAGTAATATCTCCACGGTTTATAATAGAAGTACTGTCTCCACGGTCTATAATAGAAGTATTGTTCCCATGGTCTATAATAGAAGCATTGTCTCCACGGTCTATAATAGAAGTACTGTCACTACGGTCTATAATATAGAAGTATTGGCTCCACGGTCTATAATAGAAGTATTGTCCCCATGGTCTATATTAGAAGTATTGTCTCCACGGTCTATAATAGAAGTATTCGGCCAACGTTCTATAATAGAAGCATTGTCTCCACGGTCTATAATAGAAGTATTGTCCACACGGTCTATAATAGAAGTATTTTCCCTACGGTCTATAATAGAAGTATTGTCCCCACGGTCTATAATATAGAAGTATTTTCCGCACGGTCTATAATAGAAGTATTGTCTCCACGGTCCATAATAGAAGTATTGTCCCCATGGTCTATAATATAGAAGTATTGTCTCCACGGTCTATAATAGAAGTACTGTCTCCACGGTCTATAATAGAAGTATTGTTCCCATGGTCTATAATAGAAGCATTGTCACCACGGTCTATAATAGAAGTATAGTCTCCACGGTCTATAATAGAAGTACTGTCCCTACGGTCTATAATATAGAAGTATTGGCTCCACGGTCTATAATAGAAGTATTGTCCCCATGGTCTATATTAGAAGTATTGTCTCCACGGTCTATAATAGAAGTATTCGGTCCACGTTCTATAATAGAAGCATTGTCTCCACGGTCTATAATAGAAGTATTGTCCACACGGTCTATAATAGAAGTATTTTCCCTACGGTCTATAATAGAAGTATTGTCCCCACGGTCTATAATATAGAAGTATTTTCGCCACGGTCTATAATAGAAGTATTGTCTCCACGGTCTATAATAGAAGTATTGTCCACATGGTCTATAATATAGAAGTATTGTCTCCACGGTCTATAATATAATTATTGTCTCCACGGTCTATAATAGAAGTATTGTTCCCATGGTCGATAATAGAAGTATTGTCTCCACGGTCTATGATAGAAGTATTGTCTCCACGGTCTATAATAGAAGTATTGTCCCCATGGTCTATAATAGAAGTATTGTCTCCACGGTCTATAATAGAAGCATTGTCTCCACGGTCTATAATAGAAGTAATATCTCCACGATCTATAACAGAAATATTGTCTCTACTGTCTATAATAGAAGTATTGTCCCCACGGTCTATAATTGAAGTATTGTCTCCACGGTCTATGATAGAAGTATTGTCCACACGGTCTATATTTGAAGTATTGTCTCTACTGTCTATAATAGAAGTATTGTCTCTACTGTCTATAATAGAAATATTGTACCCACGGTCTATAATAGAAGCATTGACCCCACACTCTGTAATAAAAGTATTCACCCCACGATCTATGATAGACGTATTGTCCGCACTGTCTATACTAGAAGTATTGTCCCCACGGTTTATAATAGAAGCATTGGTCCCATGTTCTATAATAGAAGTATTGTCTCTACTGTCTATAATAGAAGTATTGTACGCACGGTCTATAATAGAAGTATTGACACCACAGTCCATAATAAAAGTATTGACCCCACGATCTATAATAGAAGTATTGTCTCCACGGTCTATAATAGAAGTACTGTCTCCACGGTCTATAATAGAAGTATTGTCTCCACGGTCTATAATAGAAGCATTGGCCCCACGGTCTATAATAGAAGTATTGTCCCCACGGTCTATAATATAGAAGTATTTTCCACACGGTCTATAATAGAAGTATTGTCTCCACGGTCCATAATAGAAGTATTGTCCCCATGGTCTATAATATAGAAGTATTGTCTCCACGGTCTATAATAGAAGTACTGTCTCCACGGTCTATAATAGAAGTATTGTTCCCATGGTCTATAATATAGAAGTATTGGCTCCACGGTCTATAATAGAAGTATTGTATCCACGGTCTATAATAGAAGTACTGTCCCCACGGTCTATAATATAGAAGTATTGGCTCCACGGTCTATAATAGAAGTATTGTCCCCATGGTCTATATTAGAAGTATTGTCTCCACGGTCTATAATAGAAGTATTGTCCACACTGTCTATAATAGAAGTATGTTCCCTATGGTCTATAATAGAAGTATTGTCCCCACGTTTTTTAATATAGAAGTATTTTCCCCACTGTCTATAATAGAAGTATTGTCTCCACGGTCTATAATAGAAGTATTGTCCACATGGTCTATAATATAGAAGTATTGTCTCCACGGTCTATAATAGAAGTATTGTCTCCACGGTCTATAATAGAAGTATTGTTCCCATGGTCGATAATAGAAGTATTGTCTCCACGTCTATGATAGAAGTATTGTCTCCACGGTCTATAATAGAAGTATTGTCCCCATGGTCTATAATAGAAGTATTGTCTCCACAGTCTATAATAGAAGCATTGTCTCCACGGTCTTATAATAGAAGTAATGTCTCCACAATCTATAACAAAAGTATTGTCTCTACTGTCTATAATAGAAGTATTGTCCCCACGGTCTATAATTGAAGTATTGTCTCCACGGTCTATGATAGAAGTATTGTCCACACGTATATAATTGAAGTATTGTCTCTACTCTCTATAATAGAAGTATTGTACCCACGGTCTATAATAGAAGTATTGTCTCCACGGTCTATAATAGAAGTATTGTACCCACGGTCTATAATAGAAGCATTGGCCCCACGGTCTATATTTGAAGTATTGTCTCTACTGTCTTTAATAGAAGTATTGTCCCTACTGTCTATAATAGAAATATTGTACCCACGGTCTATAATAGAAGCATTGACCCCACACTCTGTAATAAAAGTATTCACCCCACGATCTATGATAGACGTATTGTCCGCACTGTCTATACTAGAAGTATTGTCCCCACGGTCTATAATAGAAGCATTGGGCCCATGTTCTATAATAGAAGCATTGTCTCTACTGTCTATAATAGAAATATTGTACGCACGGTCTATAATAGAAGTATTGACACCACAATCCATAATAAAAGTATTGACCCCACGATCTATAATATAAGCATTGGCCCCACGGTCTATAATAGAAGTATTGTCTCCACGGTCTATAATAGAAGTAATGTCTCCACGGTCTATAATAGAAATATTGTCTCCACAGTCTATAATAAAAGCATTATCTCCACGGTCTATAATAGAAGTATTGGCCCCACGGTCTATAATAGAAGTATTGGGCCCATGTTCTATAATTGACGTATTGTCTCTACTGTCTATAATAGAAGTATTGTCTCCACGGTCTATAATAGAAGTAATGGCCCCACGGTCTATAATAGAAGTATTGTCTCCACGGTCCATAATAGAAGTATTGTCTCCACGGTCTATAATAGAAGTATTGGGCCCATGTTCTATAATAGAAGTATTGTCTCTACTGTCTATAATAGAAGTATTGTACCCACGGTCTATATTAGAAGTATTGTCTCCACGGTCTATAATGGAAGTACTGGCTCCAGGGTCTATAATAGAAGTAATGGCCCCGCGGTCTATAATAGAAGCATTGTACCCACGGCCTATAATAGAAGTATTGTCCACACGGTTTATAATGGAAGTATTGGTCTCACAGTCTATAATAAAAGTATTGTCTCCACGGTCTATAATAGAAGCATTGTACCCACGGCCTATAATAGAAGTATTGTCCACACGGTCTATAATGGAAGTATTGGTCTCACAGTCTATAATAGAAGTAATGTCTCTACTGTTTATAATAGAAGTATTGTACCCTCGGTCTATAATAGAAGTATTGTCTCCACGGTCTATTATAGAAGTATTGTACCCACGGTCTATATTAGAAGTATTGGCCCCACGGTCTATAATTGAAGTATTGTCTCTACTGTCTATAATAGAAGTATTGTCTCTACTGTCTATAATAGAAATATTGTCTCCACAGTCTACAATAGAAGTATTGACCACACAGTCTGTAATAAAAGTATTGACCCCACGATCTATAATAGACGTATTGTCCGCACTGTCTATACTAGAAGTATTGACCCGACGTCTATAATAGAGGTAATGGCCCCACGGTCTATAATAGAATTAATGGCCCCATAGTCTGTAATAGAAGTAATGGGTCCACGGTCTAAAATAGAAGTAATGGCCCCACGTCTATAATAGAAGCATTGTCTCCAGGGTCTATAATAGAAGTATTGTCTCCACGTTCTATAATAGAAGTATTGTCTCCACGGTCAATAATAGAAGTATTGTCTCCACGGTCTATAATAGAAGTATTGTCTCCACAGTCTATAATAGAAGTATTGTCTCCACGGTCTATAATAGAAGTAATGTCTCCACGGTCTATAATAGAATGATTGTCTCCACGTCTATAATAGAAGTATTGTACCCACGGTCTATAATAGAAGTATTGTACACACGGTCTATAATAGAAGTAATGGCTCCACGGTCTATAATAGAAGTAATGGCCCCACGGTCTATAATAGAAGTAATGGCCCTACGGTCTATAATAGAAGTAATGTCTCCACGGTCTATAATAGAAGCATTTTCTCAACGGTCTATAATAGAAATAATGGCCCCACGGTCTATAATAGAAGTAATGTCTCCACGGTCTATAATAGAAGTATTGGCTCCACAGTCTATAATAGAAGTATTGTCTCCACGGTTTATAATAGAAGTATTGTCTCCACGGTCTATAATAGAAGTAATGTCTCCACGGTCTATAATAGAAGTATTGTCTCCACGGTCTATAATAGAAGTAATGTTTCCACGGTCTATAATAGAAGTATTGTCTCCACGGTCTATAATAGAAGTATTGTCTCCACGGTCTATAATAGAAGTATTGTCTCCACGGTCTATAATAGAATGATTGTCTCCACGGTCTATAATAGAAGTAATGTACCCACGGTCTATAATAGAAGTATTGTCTCCACGGTCTATAATAGAAGTATTGTCTCCACGGTCTATAATAGAAGTATTGTCTCCACGGTCTATAATAGAAGTAATGTCTCCACGGTCTATAATAGAAGTATTGTCTCCACGGTCTATAATAGAAGTAATGTCTCCACGGTTTATAATAGAAGTATTGTCTCCACGGTCTATAATAGAAGTATTGTCTCCACGGTCTATAATAGAAGTATTGTCTCCACGGTCTATAATAGAAGTATTGTCTCCACGGTCTATAATAGAATGATTGTCTCCACGGTCTATAATAGAAGTATTGTACCCACGGTCTATAATAGAAGTATTGTCCGCACGGTCTATAATAGAAGTATTGTCTCCACGGTCTATAATAGAAGTATTGTCTCCACGGTCTATAATAAAAGTATTGGCTCCACGGTCTATAATAGAAGTATTGTCTCCACGTTCTATAATAGAAGTATTGTCTCCACGGTCAATAATAGAAGAATTGTCTCCACGGTCTATAATAGAAGTATTGTCTCCACAGTCTATAATAGAAGTATTATCTCCACGGTCTATAATAGAAGTAATGTCTCCACGGTCTATAATAGAATGATTGTCTCCACGTCTATAATAGAAATATTGTACCCACGGTCTATAATAGAAGTATTGTACACACGGTCTATAATAGAAGTAATGGCTCCACGGTCTATAATAGAAGTAATGGCCCCACGGTCTATAATAGAAGTAATGGCCCTACGGTCTATAATAGAAGTAATGTCTCCACGGTCTATAATAGAAGCATTTTCTCAACGGTCTATAATAGAAATAATGGCCCCACGGTCTATAATAGAAGTATTGTCTCGACAGTCTATAATAGAAGTATTGTCTCCACGGTCTATAATAAAAGTATTGTCTCCACAGTCTACAATAGAAGTATTGTCTCCACGGTCTATAATAGAAGTAATGTCTCCACGGTCTATAATAGAAGTATTGTCTCCACGGTCTATAATAGAAGTAATATCTCCACGGTTTATAATAGAAGTACTGTCTCCACGGTCTATAATAGAAGTATTGTTCCCATGGTCTATAATAGAAGCATTGTCTCCACGGTCTATAATAGAAGTACTGTCACTACGGTCTATAATATAGAAGTATTGGCTCCACGGTCTATAATAGAAGTATTGTCCCCATGGTCTATATTTGAAGTATTGTCTCCACGGTCTATAATAGAAGTATTCGGTCCACGTTCTATAATAGAAGCATTGTCTCCACGGTCTATAATAGAAGTATTGTCCACACGGTCTATAATAGAAGTATTTTCCCTACGGTCTATAATAGAAGTATTGTCCCCACGGTCTATAATATAGAAGTATTTTCCGCACGGTCTATAATAGAAGTATTGTCTCCACGGTCCATAATAGAAGTATTGTCCCCATGGTCTATAATATAGAAGTATTGTCTCCACGGTCTATAATAGAAGTACTGTCTCCACGGTCTATAATAGAAGTATTGTTCCCATGGTCTATAATAGAAGCATTGTCACCACGGTCTATAATAGAAGTATAGTCTCCACGGTCTATAATAGAAGTACTGTCCCTACGGTCTATAATATAGAAGTATTGGCTCCACGGTCTATAATAGAAGTATTGTCCCCATGGTCTATATTAGAAGTATTGTCTCCACGGTCTATAATAGAAGTATTCGGTCCACGTTCTATAATAGAAGCATTGTCTCCACGGTCTATAATAGAAGTATTGTCCACACGGTCTATAATAGAAGTATTTTCCCTACGGTCTATAATAGAAGTATTGTCCCCACGGTCTATAATATAGAAGTATTTTCCCCACGGTCTATAATAGAAGTATTGTCTCCACGGTCTATAATAGAAGTATTGTCCACATGGTCTATAATATAGAAGTATTGTCTCCACGGTCTATAATATAATTATTGTCTCCACGGTCTATAATAGAAGTATTGTTCCCATGGTCGATAATAGAAGTATTGTCTCCACGGTCTATGATAGAAGTATTGTCTCCACGGTCTATAATAGAAGTATTGTCCCCATGGTCTATAATAGAAGTATTGTCTCCACGGTCTATAATAGAAGCATTGTCTCCACGGTCTATAATAGAAGTAATATCTCCACGATCTATAACAGAAATATTGTCTCTACTGTCTATAATAGAAGTATTGTCCCCACGGTCTATAATTGAAGTATTGTCTCCACGGTCTATGATAGAAGTATTGTCCACACGGTCTATATTTGAAGTATTGTCTCTACTGTCTATAATAGAAGTATTGTCTCTACTGTCTATAATAGAAATATTGTACCCACGGTCTATAATAGAAGCATTGACCCCACACTCTGTAATAAAAGTATTCACCCCACGATCTATGATAGACGTATTGTCCGCACTGTCTATACTAGAAGTATTGTCCCCACGGTTTATAATAGAAGCATTGGTCCCATGTTCTATAATAGAAGTATTGTCTCTACTGTCTATAATAGAAGTATTGTACGCACGGTCTATAATAGAAGTATTGACACCACAGTCCATAATAAAAGTATTGACCCCACGATCTATAATAGAAGTATTGTCTCCACGGTCTATAATAGAAGTACTGTCTCCACGGTCTATAATAGAAGTATTGTCTCCACGGTCTATAATAGAAGCATTGGCCCCACGGTCTATAATAGAAGTATTGTATCCACGGTCTATAATAGAAGTACTGTCCCCACGGTCTATAATATAGAAGTATTTTCCACACGGTCTATAATAGAAGTATTGTCTCCACGGTCCATAATAGAAGTATTGTCCCCATGGTCTATAATATAGAAGTATTGTCTCCACGGTCTATAATAGAAGTACTGTCTCCACGGTCTATAATAGAAGTATTGTTCCCATGGTCTATAATATAGAAGTATTGGCTCCACGGTCTATAATAGAAGTATTGTATCCACGGTCTATAATAGAAGTACTGTCCCCACGGTCTATAATATAGAAGTATTGGCTCCACGGTCTATAATAGAAGTATTGTCCCCATGGTCTATATTAGAAGTATTGTCTCCACGGTCTATAATAGAAGTATTGTCCACACTGTCTATAATAGAAGTATGTTCCCTATGGTCTATAATAGAAGTATTGTCCCCACGTTTTTTAATATAGAAGTATTTTCCCCACTGTCTATAATAGAAGTATTGTCTCCACGGTCTATAATAGAAGTATTGTCCACATGGTCTATAATATAGAAGTATTGTCTCCACGGTCTATAATAGAAGTATTGTCTCCACGGTCTATAATAGAAGTATTGTTCCCATGGTCGATAATAGAAGTATTGTCTCCACGTCTATGATAGAAGTATTGTCTCCACGGTCTATAATAGAAGTATTGTCCCCATGGTCTATAATAGAAGTATTGTCTCCACAGTCTATAATAGAAGCATTGTCTCCACGGTCTTATAATAGAAGTAATGTCTCCACAATCTATAACAAAAGTATTGTCTCTACTGTCTATAATAGAAGTATTGTCCCCACGGTCTATAATTGAAGTATTGTCTCCACGGTCTATGATAGAAGTATTGTCCACACGTATATAATTGAAGTATTGTCTCTACTCTCTATAATAGAAGTATTGTACCCACGGTCTATAATAGAAGTATTGTCTCCACGGTCTATAATAGAAGTATTGTACCCACGGTCTATAATAGAAGCATTGGCCCCACGGTCTATATTTGAAGTATTGTCTCTACTGTCTTTAATAGAAGTATTGTCCCTACTGTCTATAATAGAAATATTGTACCCACGGTCTATAATAGAAGCATTGACCCCACACTCTGTAATAAAAGTATTCACCCCACGATCTATGATAGACGTATTGTCCGCACTGTCTATACTAGAAGTATTGTCCCCACGGTCTATAATAGAAGCATTGGGCCCATGTTCTATAATAGAAGCATTGTCTCTACTGTCTATAATAGAAATATTGTACGCACGGTCTATAATAGAAGTATTGACACCACAATCCATAATAAAAGTATTGACCCCACGATCTATAATATAAGCATTGGCCCCACGGTCTATAATAGAAGTATTGTCTCCACGGTCTATAATAGAAGTAATGTCTCCACGGTCTATAATAGAAATATTGTCTCCACAGTCTATAATAAAAGCATTATCTCCACGGTCTATAATAGAAGTATTGGCCCCACGGTCTATAATAGAAGTATTGGGCCCATGTTCTATAATTGACGTATTGTCTCTACTGTCTATAATAGAAGTATTGTCTCCACGGTCTATAATAGAAGTAATGGCCCCACGGTCTATAATAGAAGTATTGTCTCCACGGTCCATAATAGAAGTATTGTCTCCACGGTCTATAATAGAAGTATTGGGCCCATGTTCTATAATAGAAGTATTGTCTCTACTGTCTATAATAGAAGTATTGTACCCACGGTCTATATTAGAAGTATTGTCTCCACGGTCTATAATGGAAGTACTGGCTCCAGGGTCTATAATAGAAGTAATGGCCCCGCGGTCTATAATAGAAGCATTGTACCCACGGCCTATAATAGAAGTATTGTCCACACGGTTTATAATGGAAGTATTGGTCTCACAGTCTATAATAAAAGTATTGTCTCCACGGTCTATAATAGAAGCATTGTACCCACGGCCTATAATAGAAGTATTGTCCACACGGTCTATAATGGAAGTATTGGTCTCACAGTCTATAATAGAAGTAATGTCTCTACTGTTTATAATAGAAGTATTGTACCCTCGGTCTATAATAGAAGTATTGTCTCCACGGTCTATTATAGAAGTATTGTACCCACGGTCTATATTAGAAGTATTGGCCCCACGGTCTATAATTGAAGTATTGTCTCTACTGTCTATAATAGAAGTATTGTCTCTACTGTCTATAATAGAAATATTGTCTCCACAGTCTACAATAGAAGTATTGACCACACAGTCTGTAATAAAAGTATTGACCCCACGATCTATAATAGACGTATTGTCCGCACTGTCTATACTAGAAGTATTGACCCGACGTCTATAATAGAGGTAATGGCCCCATGGTCTATAATAGAATTAATGGCCCCATAGTCTGTAATAGAAGTAATGGGTCCACGGTCTAAAATAGAAGTAATGGCCCCACGTCTATAATAGAAGCATTGTCTCCAGGGTCTATAATAGAACTATTGGGCCCGCGTTCAATAATAGAAGTATTGTCTCCACGGTCTATAATAGAAGTATTGGGTCAACGTTCTATAATAGAAGCATTGTCTCCACTTTCTATAATAGAAGTATTGTCCACACGGTCTATAATAGAAGTATTGTCCCCATGGTCTATATTAGAAGTATTGTCTCCACGTTCTATGATATAGAAGTATTTTCCCCACGGTCTATAACAGAAGTATTGTCTCCAAGGTCTATAATAGAAGTATTGTTCCCATGGTCTATAATAGAAGTATTGTCTCCACGGTCTATAATAGAAGTATTGTCTCCACGGTCTATAATAGAATATTGTCCCACGGTCTATAATATTGAAGTATTGGCTCCAAGGTCTATAATAGAAGTATTGTCCCCATGGTCTATATTAGAAGGATTGTCTCCACGGTCTATAATAGAAGTATTCGGTCCACGTTCTATAATAGAAGCATTGTCTCCACGGTCTATACTAGAAGTATTGTCCACACGGTCTATAATAGAAGTATTTTCCCTACAGTCTATAATAGATGTATTGTCCCCACGCTCTATAATATAGAAGAATTTTCCCCAAGGTCTATAATAGAAGTATTGTCTCCACGGTCTATAATAGAAGTATTGTCCCCATGGTCTATAATATAGAAGTATTGTCTCCACGGCCTATAATAGAAGTATTGTCTCCACGGTCTATAATAGAAGTATTGTCTCCACGGTCTATAATAGAAGTATTTTCCCTACGGTCTATAATAGAAGTATTGTCCCCACGGTCTATAATATAGAAGTATTTTCCGCACGGTCTATAATAGAAGTATTGTCTCCACGGTCCATAATAGAAGTATTGTCCCCATGGTCTATAATATAGAAGTATTTTCTCCACGGTCTATAATAGAAGTACTGTCTCCACGGTCTATAATAGAAGTATTGTTCCCATGGTCTATAATAGAAGCATTGTCACCACGGTCTATAATAGAAGTATAGTCTCCACGGTCTATAATAGAAGTACTGTCCCTACGGTCTATAATATAGAAGTATTGGCTCCACGGTCTATAATAGAAGTATTGTCTCCATGGTCTATATTAGAAGTATTGTCTCCACGGTCTATAATAGAAGTATTCGGTCCACGTTCTATAATAGAAGCATTGTCTCCACGGTCTATAATAGAAGTATTGTCCACACGGTCTATAATAGAAGTATTTTCCCTACGGTCTATAATAGAAGTATTGTCCCCACGGTCTATAATATACAAGTATTTTCCGCACGGTCTATAATAGAAGTATTGTCTCCACGGTCCATAATAGAAGTATTGTCCCCATGGTCTATAATATAGAAGTATTGTCTCCACGGTCTATAATAGAAGTACTGTCTCCACGGTCTATAATAGAAGTATTGTTCCCATGGTCTATAATAGAAGCATTGTCACCACGGTCTATAATAGAAGTATAGTCTCCACGGTCTATAATAGAAGTACTGTCCCTACGGTCTATAATATAGAAGTATTGGCTCCACGGTCTATAATAGAAGTATTGTCCCCATGGTCTATATTAGAAGTATTGTCTCCACGGTCTATAATAGAAGTATTCGGTCCACGTTCTATAATAGAAGCATTGTCTCCACGGTCTATAATAGAAGTATTGTCCACACGGTCTATAATAGAAGTATTTTCCCTACGGTCTATAATAGAAGTATTGTCCCCACGGTCTATAATATAGAAGTATTTTCCCCACGGTCTATAATAGAAGTATTGTCTCCACGGTCTATAATAGAAGTATTGTCCACATGGTCTATAATATAGAAGTATTGTCTCCACGGTCTATAATAGAATTATTGTCTCCACGGTCTATAATAGAAGTATTGTTCCCATGGTCGATAATAGAAGTATTGTCTCCACGGTCTATGATAGAAGTATTGTCTCCACGGTCTATAATAGAAGTATTGTCCCCATGGTCTATAATAGAAGCATTGTCTCCACGGTCTATAATAGAAGTAATGTCTCCACGATCTATAACAGAAATATTGTCTCTACTGTCTATAATAGAAGTATTGTCCCCACGGTCTATAATTGAAGTATTGTCTCCACGGTCTATGATAGAAGTATTGTCCACACGGTCTATATTTGAAGTATTGTCTCTACTGTCTATAATAGAAGTATTGTCTCTACTGTCTATAATAGAAATATTGTACCCACGGTCTATAATAGAAGCATTGACCCCACACTCTGTAATAAAAGTATTCACCGCACGATCTATGATAGACGTATTGTCCGCACTGTCTATACTAGAAGTATTGTCCCCACGGTTTATAATAGAAGCATTGGGCCCATGTTCTATAATAGAAGTATTGTCTCTACTGTCTATAATAGAAGTATTGTACGCACGGTCTATAATAGAAGTATTGACACCACAGTCCATAATAAAAGTATTGACCCCACGATCTATAATAGAAGTATTGTCTCCACGGTCTATAATAGAAGTACTGTCTCCACGGTCTATAATAGAAGTATTGTCTCCACGGTCTATAATAGAAGCATTGGCCCCACGGTCTATAATAGAAGTATTGTCCCCACGGTCTATAATATAGAAGTATTTTCCGCACGGTCTATAATAGAAGTATTGTCTCCACGGTCCATAATAGAAGTATTGTCCCCATGGTCTATAATATAGAAGTATTGTCTCCACCGTCTATAATAGAAGTACTGTCTCCACGGTCTATAATAGAAGTATTGTTCCCATGGTCTATAATAGAAGCATTGTCACCACGGTCTATAATAGAAGTATTGTCTCCACGGTCTATAATAGAAGTACTGTCCCCACGGTCTATAATATAGAAGTATTGGCTCCACGGTCTATAATAGAAGTATTGTCCCCATGGTCTATATTAGAAGTATTGTCTCCACGGTCTATAATAGAAGTATTGTCCACACTGTCTATAATAGAAGTATGTTCCCTATGGTCTATAATAGAAGTATTGTCCCCACGGTCTATAATATAGAAGTATTTTCCCCACTGTCTATAATAGAAGTATTGTCTCCACGGTCTATAATAGAAGTATTGTCCACATGGTCTATAATATAGAAGTATTGTCTCCACGGTCTATAATAGAAGTATTGTCTCCACGGTCTATAATAGAAGTATTGTTCCCATGGTCGATAATAGAAGTATTGTCTCCACGTCTATGATAGAAGTATTGTCTCCACGGTCTATAATAGAAGTATTGTCCCCATGGTCTATAATAGAAGTATTGTCTCCACAGTCTATAATAGAAGCATTGTCTCCACGGTCTATAATAGAAGTAATGTCTCCACGATCTATAACAAAAGTATTGTCTCTACTGTCTATAATAGAAGTATTGTCCCCACGGTCTATAATTGAAGTATTGTCTCCACAGTCTATGATAGAAGTATTGTCCACACGTATATAATTGAAGTATTGTCTACTCTCTATAATAGAAGTATTGTACCCATGGTCTATAATAGAAGTATTGTCTCCCCGGTCTATAATAGAAGTATTGTACCCACGGTCTATAATAGAAGCATTGGCCCCACGGTCTATATTTGAAGTATTGTCTCTACTGTCTTTAATAGAAGTATTGTCCCTACTGTCTATAATAGAAATATTGTACCCACGGTCTATAATAGAAGCATTGACCCCACACTCTGTAATAAAAGTATTCAACCCACGATCTATGATAGACGTATTGTCCGCACTGTCTATACTAGAAGTATTGTCCGCACTGTCTATACTAGAAGTATTGTCCCCACGGTCTATAATAGAAGCATTGGGCCCATGTTCTATAATAGAAGCATTGTCTCTACTGTCTATAATAGAAATATTGTACGCACGGTCTATAATAGAAGTATTGACACCACAGTCCATAATAAAAGTATTGACCCCACGATCTATAATATAAGCATTGGCCCCACGGTCTATAATAGAAGTATTGTCTCCACGGTCTATAATAGAAGTAATGTCTCCACGGTCTATAATAGAAATATTGTCTCCACAGTCTATAATAAAAGCATTATCTCCACGGTCTATAATAGAAGTATTGGCCCCACGTCTATAATAGAAGTATTGTCTCCACGGTCTATAATAGAAGTAATGTCTCCACGGTCTATAATAGAAATATTGTCTCCACGGTCTATAATAGAAGTAATGTCTCCACGGTCTATAATAGAAGTATTGTCTCCAGGGTCTATAATAGAAGCATTATCTCCACGGTCTATAATAGAAGTTTTGACCCCATAGTCTGTAATAAAAGTGTTCAACCAACGATCTATAATAGACGTATTGTCCGCACTGTCTATACTAGAAGTATTGACACCACGGTCTATAATAGAAGCATTGGCCCCACAGTCCATAATAAAAGCATTGACCCCACGATCTATAATAGAGGCATTGTCTCCACAGTCTATAATAGAAGCATTATCTCCACGGTCTATAATAGAAGTATTGGCCCCACGGTCTATAATAGAAGTAATGTCTCCACGGTCTATAATAGAAGTATTGTCTCCACGGTCTATAATAGAAGTATTGTCTCTACGGTCTATAATAGAAGTATTGTCTCCACGGTCTATAATAGAAGTATTATCTCCACGGTCTATAATAGAAGTATTGTCTCCACGGTCTATAATAGAAGTATTGTCTCCACGGTCTATAATAGAAGCATTGGCCCCACGGTCTATAATAGAAGTATTGTCTCCACGGTCTATAATAGAAGTAATGTCTCCACGTTCTATAATAGAAGTATTGTCTCCACGGTCTATAATAGAAGTAATGTCTCCACGGTCTATAATAGAAGTATTGTCTCCACAGTCTATAATAGAAGCATTATCTCCACGGTCTATAATAGAAGTATTGTCTCCACGGTCTATAATAGAAGTATTGTACCCACGGTCTATAATAGAAGTATTGTCTCCACGGTCTATAATAGAAGTATTGTACCCACGGTCTATAATAGAAGCATTGGCCCCACGGTCTATATTTGAAGTATTGTCTCTACTGTCTTTAATAGAAGTATTGTCCCTACTGTCTATAATAGAAATATTGTACCCACGGTCTATAATAGAAGCATTGACCCCACACTCTGTAATAAAAGTATTCACCCCACGATCTATGATAGACGTATTGTCCGCACTGTCTATACTAGAAGTATTGTCCCCACGGTCTATAATAGAAGCATTGGGCCCATGTTCTATAATAGAAGCATTGTCTCTACTGTCTATAATAGAAATATTGTACGCACGGTCTATAATAGAAGTATTGACACCACAGTCCATAATAAAAGTATTGACCCCACGATCTATAATATAAGCATTGGCCCCACGGTCTATAATAGAAGTATTGTCTCCACGGTCTATAATAGAAGTAATGTCTCCACGGTCTATAATAGAAATATTGTCTCCACAGTCTATAATAAAAGCATTATCTCCACGGTCTATAATAGAAGTATTGGCCCCACGTCTATAATAGAAGTATTGTCTCCACGGTCTATAATAGAAGTAATGTCTCCACGGTCTATAATAGAAATATTGTCTCCACGGTCTATAATAGAAGTAATGTCTCCACGGTCTATAATAGAAGTATTGTCTCCAGGGTCTATAATAGAAGCATTATCTCCACGGTCTATAATAGAAGTTTTGACCCCATAGTCTGTAATAAAAGTGTTCAACCAACGATCTATAATAGACGTATTGTCCGCACTGTCTATACTAGAAGTATTGACACCACGGTCTATAATAGAAGCATTGGCCCCACAGTCCATAATAAAAGCATTGACCCCACGATCTATAATAGAGGCATTGTCTCCACAGTCTATAATAGAAGCATTATCTCCACGGTCTATAATAGAAGTATTGGCCCCACGGTCTATAATAGAAGTAATGTCTCCACGGTCTATAATAGAAGTATTGTCTCCACGGTCTATTATAGAAGTATTGTCTCTACGGTCTATAATAGAAGTATTGTCTCCACGGTCTATAATAGAAGTATTATCTCCACGGTCTATAATAGAAGTATTGTCTCCACGGTCTATAATAGAAGTATTGTCTCCACGGTCTATAATAGAAGCATTGGCCCCACGGTCTATAATAGAAGTATTGTCTCCACGGTCTATAATAGAAGTAATGTCTCCACGTTCTATAATAGAAGTATTGTCTCCACGTCTATAATAGAAGTAATGTCTCCACGGTCTATAATAGAAGTATTGTCTCCACAGTCTATAATAGAAGCATTATCTCCACGGTCTATAATAGAAGTATTGTCTCCACGGTCTATAATAGAAGTATTGTACCCACGGTCTATAATAGAAGTATTGTCTCCACGGTCTATAATAGAAGTATTGTACCCACGGTCTATAATAGAAGCATTGGCCCCACGGTCTATATTTGAAGTATTGTCTCTACTGTCTTTAATAGAAGTATTGTCCCTACTGTCTATAATAGAAATATTGTACCCACGGTCTATAATAGAAGCATTGACCCCACACTCTGTAATAAAAGTATTCACCCCACGATCTATGATAGACGTATTGTCCGCACTGTCTATACTAGAAGTATTGTCCCCACGGTCTATAATAGAAGCATTGGGCCCATGTTCTATAATAGAAGCATTGTCTCTACTGTCTATAATAGAAATATTGTACGCACGGTCTATAATAGAAGTATTGACACCACAGTCCATAATAAAAGTATTGATCCCACGATCTATAATATAAGCATTGGCCCCACGGTCTATAATAGAAGTATTGTCTCCACGGTCTATAATAGAAGTAATGTCTCCACGGTCTATAATAGAAATATTGTCTCCACAGTCTATAATAAAAGCATTATCTCCACGGTCTATAATAGAAGTATTGGCCCCACGGTCTATAATAGAAGTATTGTCTCCACGGTCTTTAATAGAAGTAATGTCTCCACGGTCTATAATAGAAATATTGTCTCCACGGTCTATAATAGAAGTAATGTCTCCACGGTCTATAATAGAAGTATTGTCTCCAGGGTCTATAATAGAAGCATTATCTCCACGGTCTATAATAGAAGTTTTGACCCCATAGTCTGTAATAAAAGTGTTCAACCAACGATCTATAATAGACGTATTGTCCGCACTGTCTATACTAGAAGTATTGACACCACGGTCTATAATAGAAGCATTGGCCCCACAGTCCATAATAAAAGTATTGACCCCACGATCTATAATAGAGGCATTGTCTCCACAGTCTATAATAGAAGCATTATCTCCACGGTCTATAATAGAAGTATTGGCCCCACGGTCTATAATAGAAGTAATGTCTCCACGGTCTATAATAGAAGTATTGTCTCCACGGTCTATAATAGAAGTATTGTCTCTACGGTCTATAATAGAAGTATTGTCTCCACGGTCTATAATAGAAGTATTATCTCCACGGTCTATAATAGAAGTATTGTCTCCACGGTCTATAATAGAAGTATTGTCTCCACGGTCTATAATAGAAGCATTGGCCCCACGGTCTATAATAGAAGTATTGTCTCCACGGTCTATAATAGAAGTAATGTCTCCACGTTCTATAATAGAAGTATTGTCTCCACGGTCTATAATAGAAGTAATGTCTCCACGGTCTATAATAGAAGTATTGTCTCCACAGTCTATAATAGAAGCATTATCTCCACGGTCTATAATAGAAGTATTGTCTCCACGGTCTATAATAGAAGTATTGTCTCCACAGTCTATAATAGAATGATTGTCTCCACGGTCTATAATAGAAGTAATGTATCAACAGTCTATAATAGAATGATTATCTCCACGGTCTATAATAGAAGTATTGTACCCACGGTCTATAATAGAAGTATTGTCCGAACGGTCTATAATAGAAGTATTGTCTCCACAGTCTATAATAGAAGGATTGTCTCCACGGTCTATAATAGAAGTATTGTCTCCACGGTCTATAATAGAAGTATTGTCTCCACGGTCTATAATAGAAGTATTGTCTCCACGGTCTATAATAGAAGTATTGTACCCAAGGTCAATAATAGAAATATTGTCCGCACGTCTATAATAGAAGTAATGGCTCCATGGTCTATAATAGAAGTATTGTCTCCACGGTCTATAATAGAAGTATTGTCTCCACGGTCTATAATAGAAGTAATGTCCCCACGGTCTATAATAGAAGTATTGTCTCCACGGTCTATAATAGAAGTATTGTCTCCACGGTCTATAATAGAAGTAATGTCTCCACGATCTATAATAGAAGTATTGTCTCCACGGCCTATAATAGAAGTAATGTCTCCACGATCTATAATAGAAGTATTGTCTCCACGGTCTATAATAGAAGTAATGTCTCCACGGTCTATAATAGAAGTATTGTCTCCACGGTCTATAATAGAAGTATTGCCTCCACGGTCTATAATAGAAGTATTGTCCACACGGTTTATAATAGAAGTATTGTCTCCACGGTCTATAATAGAAGTAATGTCTCCACGGTCTATAATATAAGTAATGTCTCCACGGTCTATAATAGAAATATTGTCTCCACGGTCTATAATAGAAGTAATGTCTCCACGGTCTATAATAGAAGTATTGGCTCCACAGTCTATAATAGAAGTATTGTCTCCACGGTTTATAATAGAAGTATTGTCTCCACGGTCTATAATAGAAGTAATGTCTCCACGGTCTATAATAGAAGTATTGTCTCCACGGTCTATAATAGAAGTAATGTCTCCACGGTCTATAATAGAAGTATTGTCTCCACGGTCTATAATAGAAGTATTGTCTCCACGGTCTATAATAGAAGTTTTGTCTCCACGGTCTATAATAGAATGATTGTCTCCACGGTCTATAATAGAAGTAATGTATCCACGTTCTATAATAGAAGTATTGTCTCCACGGTCTATAATAGAAGTATTGTCTCCACGGTCTATAATAGAAGTATTGTCTCCACGGTCTATAATAGAAGTAATGTCTCCACGGTCTATAATAGAAGTATTGTCTCCACGGTCTATAATAGAAGTAATGTCTCCACGGTCTATAATAGAAGTATTGTCTCCACGGTCTATAATAGAAGTATTGTCTCCACGGTCTATAATAGAAGTATTGTCTCCACGGTCTATAATAGAAGTATTGTCTCCACGGTCTATAATAGAATGATTGTACCCACGGTCTATAATAGAAGTATTGTCCGCACGGTCTATAATAGAAGTATTGTCTCCACGGTCTATAATAGAAGTATTGTCTCCACGGTCTATAATAAAAGTATTGGCTCCACGGTCTATAATAGAAGTATTGTCTCCACGTTCTATAATAGAAGTATTGTCTCCACGGTCAATAATAGAAGTATTGTCTCCACGGTCTATAATAGAAGTATTGTCTCCACAGTCTATAATAGAAGTATTGTCTCCACGGCCTATAATAGAAGTAATGTCTCCACGGTCTATAATAGAATGATTGTCTCCACGTCTATAATAGAAGTATTGTACCCACGGTCTATAATAGAAGTATTGTACACACGGTCTATAATAGAAGTAATGGCTCCACGGTCTATAATAGAAGTAATGGCCCCACGGTCTATAATAGAAGTAATGGCCCTACGGTCTATAATAGAAGTAATGTCTCCACGGTCTATAATAGAAGGATTTTCTCAACGGTCTATAATAGAAATAATGGCCCCACGGTCTATAATAGAAGTAATGTCTCCACGGTCTATAATAGAAGTATTGGCTCCACAGTCTATAATAGAAGTATTGTCTCCACGGTTTATAATAGAAGTATTGTCTCCACGGTCTATAATAGAAGTAATGTCTCCACGGTCTATAATAGAAGTATTGTCTCCACGGTCTATAATAGAAGTAATGTTTCCACGGTCTATAATAGAAGTATTGTCTCCACGGTCTATAATAGAAGTATTGTCTCCACGATCTATAATAGAAGTATTGTCTCCACGGTCTATAATAGAATGATTGTCTCCACGGTCTATAATAGAAGTAATGTACCCACGGTCTATAATAGAAGTATTGTCTCCACGGTCTATAATAGAAGTATTGTCTCCACGGTCTATAATAGAAGTAATGTCTCCACGGTCTATAATAGAAGTATTGTCTCCACGGTCTATAATAGAAGTATTGTCTCCACGGTCTATAATAGAAGTATTGTCTCCACGGTCTATAATAGAAGTATTGTCTCCACGGTCTATAATAGAAGTATTGTCTCCACGGTCTATAATAGAATGATTGTCTCCACGGTCTATAATAGAAGTATTGTACCCACGGTCTATAATAGAAGTATTGTCCGCACGGTCTATAATAGAAGTATTGTCTCCACGGTCTATAATAGAAGTATTGTCTCCACGGTCTATAATAAAAGTATTGGCTCCACGGTCTATAATAGAAGTATTGTCTCCACGTTCTATAATAGAAGTATTGTCTCCACGGTCAATAATAGAAGTATTGTCTCCACGGTCTATAATAGAAGTATTGTCTCCACAGTCTATAATAGAAGTATTGTCTCCACGTTTTATAATAGAAGTAATGTCTCCACGGTCTATAATAGAATGATTGTCTCCACGTCTATAATAGAAATATTGTACCCACGGTCTATAATAGAAGTATTGTACACACGGTCTATAATAGAAGTAATGGCTCCACGGTCTATAATAGAAGTAATGGCCCCACGGTCTATAATAGAAGTAATGGCCCTACGGTCTATAATAGAAGTAATGTCTCCACGGTCTATAATAGAAGCATTTTCTCAACGGTCTATAATAGAAATAATGGCCCCACGGTCTATAATAGAAGTATTGTCTCGACAGTCTATAATAGAAGTATTGTTTCCTCGGTCTATAATAAAAGTATTGTCTCCACAGTCTACAATAGAAGTATTGTCTCCACGGTCTATAATAGAAGTAATGTCTCCACGGTCTATAATAGAAGTATTGTCTCCACGGTCTATAATAGAAGTAATATCTCCACGGTTTATAATAGAAGTACTGTCTCCACGGTCTATAATAGAAGTATTGTTCCCATGGTCTATAATAGAAGCATTGTCACCACGGTCTATAATAGAAGTATAGTCTCCACGGTCTATAATAGAAGTACTGTCACTACGGTCTATAATATAGAAGTATTGGCTCCACGGTCTATAATAGAAGTATTGTCCCCATGGTCTATATTAGAAGTATTGTCTCCACGGTCTATAATAGAAGTATTCGGTCCACGTTCTATAATAGAAGCATTGTCTCCACGGTCTATAATAGAAGTATTGTCTACACGGTCTATAATAGAAGTATTTTCCCTACGGTCTATAATAGAAGTATTGTCCCCACGGTCTATAATATAGAAGTATTTTCCGCACGGTCTATAATAGAAGTATTGTCTCCACGGTCCATAATAGAAGTATTGTCCCCATGGTCTATAATATAGAAGTATTGTCTCCACGGTCTATAATAGAAGTACTGTCTCCACGGTCTATAATAGAAGTATTGTTCCCATGGTCTATAATAGAAGCATTGTCACCACGGTCTATAATAGAAGTATAGTCTCCACGGTCTATAATAGAAGTACTGTCCCTACGGTCTATAATATAGAAGTATTGGCTCCACGGTCTATAATAGAAGTATTGTCCCCATGGTCTATATTAGAAGTATTGTCTCCACGGTCTATAATAGAAGTATTCGGTCCACGTTCTATAATAGAAGCATTGTCTCCACGGTCTATAATAGAAGTATTGTCCACACGGTCTATAATAGAAGTATTTTCCCTACGGTCTATTATAGAAGTATTGTCCCCACGGTCTATAATATAGAAGTATTTTCCCCACGGTCTATAATAGAAGTATTGTCTCCAAGGTCTATAATAGAAGTATTGTCCACATGGTCTATAATATAGAAGTATTGTCTCCACGGTCTATAATAGAATTATTGTCTCCACGGTCTATAATAGAAGTATTGTTCCCATGGTCGATAATAGAAGTATTGTCTCCACGGTCTATGATAGAAGTATTGTCTCCACGGTCTATAATAGAAGTATTGTCCCCATGGTCTATAATAGAAGTATTGTCTCCACAGTCTATAATAGAAGCATTGTCTCCACGGTCTATAATAGAAGTAATGTCTCCACGATCTATAACAGAAATATTGTCTCTACTGTCTATAATAGAAGTATTGTCCCCACGGTCTATAATTGAAGTATTGTCTCCACGGTCTATGATAGAAGTATTGTCCACACGGTCTATATTTGAAGTATTGTCTCTACTGTCTATAATAGAAGTATTGTCTCTACTGTCTATAATAGAAATATTGTACCCACGGTCTATAATAGAAGCATTGACCCCACACTCTGTAATAAAAGTATTCACCGCACGATCTATGATAGACGTATTGTCCGCACTGTCTATACTAGAAGTATTGTCCCCACGGTTTATAATAGAAGCATTGGTCCCATGTTCTATAATAGAAGTATTGTCTCTACTGTCTATAATAGAAGTATTGTACGCACGGTCTATAATAGAAGTATTGACACCACAGTCCATAATAAAAGTATTGACCCCACGATCTATGATAGAAGTATTGTCTCCACGGTCTATAATAGAAGTACTGTCTCCACGGTCTATAATAGAAGTATTGTCTCCACGGTCTATAATAGAAGCATTGGCCCCACGGTCTATAATAGAAGTATTGTCCCCACGGTCTATAATATAGAAGTATTTTCCACACGGTCTATAATAGAAGTATTGTCTCCACGGTCCATAATAGAAGTATTGTCCCCATGGTCTATAATATAGAAGTATTGTCTCCACGGTCTATAATAGAAGTACTGTCTCCACGGTCTATAATAGAAGTATTGTTCCCATGGTCTATAATAGAAGCATTGTCACCACGGTCTATAATAGAAGTATTGTATCCACGGTCTATAATAGAAGTACTGTCCCCACGGTCTATAATATAGAAGTATTGGCTCCACGGTCTATAATAGAAGTATTGTCCCCATGGTCTATATTAGAAGTATTGTCTCCACGGTCTATAATAGAAGTATTGTCCACACTGTCTATAATAGAAGGATGTTCCCTATGGTCTATAATAGAAGTATTGTCCCCACGTTTTTTAATATAGAAGTATTTTCCCCACTGTCTATAATAGAAGTATTGTCTCCACGGTCTATAATAGAAGTATTGTCCACATGGTCTATAATATAGAAGTATTGTCTCCACGGTCTATAATAGAAGTATTGTCTCCACGGTCTATAATAGAAGTATTGTTCCCATGGTCGATAATAGAAGTATTGTCTCCAGGTCTATGATAGAAGTATTGTCTCCACGGTCTATAATAGAAGTATTGTCCCCATGGTCTATAATAGAAGTATTGTCTCCACAGTCTATAATAGAAGCATTGTCTCCACGGTCTATAATAGAAGTAATGTCTCCACGATCTATAACAAAAGTATTGTCTCTACTGTCTATAATAGAAGTATTGTCCCCACGGTCTATAATTGAAGTATTGTCTCCACGGTCTATGATAGAAGTATTGTCCACACGTATATAATTGAAGTATTGTCTCTACTCTCTATAATAGAAGTATTGTACCCACGGTCTATAATAGAAGTATTGTCTCCACGGTCTATAATAGAAGTATTGTACCCACGGTCTATAATAGAAGCATTGGCCCCACGGTCTATATTTGAAGTATTGTCTCTACTGTCTTTAATAGAAGTATTGTCTCTACTGTCTATAATAGAAATATTGTACCCACGGTCTATAATAGAAGCATTGACCCCACACTCTGTAATAAAAGTATTCACCCCACGATCTATGATAGACGTATTGTCCGCACTGTCTATACTAGAAGTATTGTCCCCACGGTCTATAATAGAAGCATTGGGCCCATGTTCTATAATAGAAGCATTGTCTCTACTGTCTATAATAGAAATATTGTACGCACGTCTATAATAGAAGTATTGACACCACAATCCATAATAAAAGTATTGACCCCACGATCTATAATATAAGCATTGGCCCCACGGTCTATAATAGAAGTATTGTCTCCACGGTCTATAATAGAAGTAATGTCTCCACGGTCTATAATAGAAATATTGTCTCCATAGTCTATAATAAAAGCATTATCTCCACGGTCTATAATAGAAGTATTGGCCCCACGGTCTATAATAGAAGTATTGTCTCCACGGTCTATAATAGAAGTAATGTCTCCACGGTCTATAATAGAAATATTGTCTCCACGGTCTATAATAGAAGTAATGTCTCCACGGTCTATAATAGAAGTATTGTCTCCAGGGTCTATAATAGAAGCATTATCTCCACGGTCTATAATAGAAGTTCTGACCCCATAGTCTGTAATAAAAGTGTTCAACCAACGATCTATAATAGACGTATTGTCCGCACTGTCTATACTAGAAGTATTGACACCACGGTCTATAATAGAAGCATTGGCCCCACAGTCCATAATAAAAGTATTGACCCCACGATCTATAATAGAGGCATTGTCTCCACAGTCTATAATAGAAGCATTATCTCCACGGTCTATAATAGAAGTATTGGCCCCACGGTCTATAATAGAAGTAATGTCTCCACGGTCTATAATAGAAGTATTGTCTCCACGGTCTATAATAGAAGTATTGTCTCCACGGTCTATAATAGAAGTATTGTCTCCACGGTCTATAATAGAAGTATTATCTCCACGGTCTATAATAGAAGTATTGTCTCCACGGTCTATAATAGAAGTATTGTCTCCACGGTCTATAATAGAAGCATTGGCCCCACGGTCTATAATAGAAGTATTGTCTCCACGGTCTATAATAGAAGTAATGTCTCCACGGTCTATAATAGAAGTATTGTCTCCACAGTCTATAATAGAAGCATTATCTCCACGGTCTATAATAGAAGTATTGTCTCCACGGTCTATAATAGAAGTATTGTCTCCACAGTCTATAATAGAATGATTGTCTCCACGGTCTATAATAGAAGTAATGTATCAACAGTCTATAATAGAATGATTATCTCCACGGTCTATAATAGAAGTATTGTACCCACGGTCTATAATAGAAGTATTCTCCGAACGGTCTATAATAGAAGTATTGTCTCCACAGTCTATAATAGAAGGATTGTCTCCACGGTCTATAATAGAAGTATTGTCTCCACGGTCTATAATAGAAGTATTGTCTCCACGGTCTATAATAGAAGTATTGTCTCCACGGTCTATAATAGAAGTATTGTACCCACGGTCAATAATAGAAATATTGTCCGCACGGTCTATAATAGAAGTAATGGCTCCACGGTTCATAATAGAAGTAATGGCCCTACGATCTATAATAGAAGCATTGTCCGCACGTCTATAATAGAAGTAATGGCTCCATGGTCTATAATAGAAGTATTGTCTCCACGGTCTATAATAGAAGTATTGTCTCCACGGTCTATAATAGAAGTAATGTCCCCACGGTCTATAATAGAAGTATTGTCTCCACGGTCTATAATAGAAGTATTGTCTCCACGGTCTATAATAGAAGTAATGTCTCCACGATCTATAATAGAAGTATTGTCTCCACGGCCTATAATAGAAGTAATGTCTCCACGATCTATAATAGAAGTATTGTCTCCACGGTCTATAATAGAAGTAATGTCTCCACGGTCTATAATAGAAGTATTGTCTCCACGGTCTGTAATAGAAGTATTGCCTCCACGGTCTATAATAGAAGTATTGTCCACACGGTTTATAATAGAAGTATTGTCTCCGCGGTCTATAATAGAAGTATTGTCTCCACGGTCTATAATAGAAGTAATGTCTCCACGGTCTATAATAGAAGTAATGTCTCCACGGTCTATAATAGAAATATTGTCTCCACGGTCTATAATAGAAGTAATGTCTCCACGGTCTATAATAGAAGTATTGGCTCCACAGTCTATAATAGAAGTATTGTCTCCACGGTTTATAATAGAAGTATTGTCTCCACGGTCTATAATAGAAGTAATGTCTCCACGGTCTATAATAGAAGTATTGTCTCCACGGTCTATAATAGAAATAATGTCTCCACGGTCTATAAAAGAAGTATTGTCTCCACGGTCTATAATAGAAGTATTGTCTCCACGGTCTATAATAGAAGTATTGTCTCCACGGTCTATAATAGAATGATTGTCTCCACGGTCTATAATAGAAGTAATGTATCCACGGTCTATAATAGAAGTATTGTCTCCACGGTCTATAATAGAAGTATTGTCTCCACGGTCTATAATAGAAGTATTGTCTCCACGGTCTATAATAGAAGTAATGTCTCCACGGTCTATAATAGAAGTATTGTCTCCACGGTCTATAATAGAAGTAATGTCTCCACGGTCTATAATAGAAGTATTGTCTCCACGGTCTATAATAGAAGTATTGTCTCCACGGTCTATAATAGAAGTATTGTCTCCACGGTCTATAATAGAAGTATTGTCTCCACGGTCTATAATAGAATGATTGTCTCCACGGTCTATAATAGAAGTATTGTACCCACGGTCTATAATAGAAGTATTGTCCGCACGGTCTATAATAGAAGTATTGTCTCCACGGTCTATAATAGAAGTATTCTCTCCACGGTCTATAATAAAAGTATTGGCTCCACGGTCTATAATAGAAGTATTGTCTCCACGTTCTATAATAGAAGTATTGTCTCCACGGTCAATAATAGAAGTATTGTCTCCACGGTCTATAATAGAAGTATTGTCTCCACAGTCTATAATAGAAGTATTGTCTCCACGGTCTATAATAGAAGTAATGTCTCCACGGTCTATAATAGAATGATTGTCTCCACGTCTATAATAGAAGTATTGTACACACGGTCTATAATAGAAGTAATGGCTCCACGGTCTATAATAGAAGTAATGGCCCCACGGTCTATAATAGAAGTAATGGCCCTACGGTCTATAATAGAAGTAATGTCTCCACGGTCTATAATAGAAGCATTTTCTCAACGGTCTATAATAGAAATAATGGCCCCACGGTCTATAATAGAAGTAATGTCTCCACGGTCTATAATAGAAGTATTGGCTCCACAGTCTATAATAGAAGTATTGTCTCCACGGTTTATAATAGAAGTATTGTCTCCACGGTCTATAATAGAAGTAATGTCTCCACGGTCTATAATAGAAGTATTGTCTCCACGGTCTATAATAGAAGTAATGTCTCAACGGTCTATAATAGAAGTATTGTCTCCACGGTCTATAATAGAAGTATTGTCTCCACGGTCTATAATAGAAGTATTGTCTCCACGGTCTATAATAGAATGATTGTCTCCACGGTCTATAATAGAAGTAATGTACCCACGGTCTATAATAGAAGTATTGTCTCCACGGTCTATAATAGAAGTATTGTCTCCACGGTCTATAATAGAAGTATTGTCTCCACGGTCTATAATAGAAGTAATGTCTCCACGGTCTATAATAGAAGTATTGTCTCCACGGTCTATAATAGAAGTAATGTCTCCACGGTCTATAATAGAAGTATTGTCTCCACGGTCTATAATAGAAGTATTGTCTCCACGGTCTATAATAGAAGTATTGTCTCCACGGTCTATAATAGAAGTATTGTCTCCACGGTCTATAATAGAATGATTGTCTCCACGGTCTATAATAGAAGTATTGTACCCACGGTCTATGATAGAAGTATTGTCCGAACGGTCTATAATAGAAGTATTGTCTCCACGGTCTATAATAGAAGTATTTTCTCCACGGTCTATAATAAAAGTATTGGCTCCACGGTCTATAATAGAAGTATTGTCTCCACGTTCTATAATAGAAGTATTGTCTCCACGGTCAATAATAGAAGTATTGTCTCCACGGTCTATAATAGAAGTATTGTCTCCACAGTCTATAATAGAAGTATTGTCTCCACGGTCTATAATAGAAGTAATGTCTCCACGGTCTATAATAGAATGATTGTCTCCACGTCTATAATAGAAGTATTGTACCCACGGTCTATAATAGAAGTATTGTACACACGGTCTATAATAGAAGTAATGGCTCCACGGTCTATAATAGAAGTAATGGCCCCACGGTCTATAATAGAAGTAATGGCCCTACGGTCTATAATAGAAGTAATGTCTCCACGGTCTATAATAGAAGCATTTTCTCAACGGTCTATAATAGAAATAATGGCCCCACGGTCTATAATAGAAGTATTGTCTCGACAGTCTATAATAGAAGTATTGTCTCCACGGTCTATAATAAAAGTATTGTCTCCACAGTCTACAATAGAAGTATTGTCTCCACGGTCTATAATAGAAGTAATGTCTCCACGGTCTATAATAGAAGTATTGTCTCCACGGTCTATAATAGAAGTAATATCTCCACGGTTTATAATAGAAGTATTGTCTCCACGGTCTATAATAGAAGTATTGTCTCCACGGTCTATAATAGAATGATTGTCTCCACGGTCTATAATAGAAGTAATGTACCCACGGTCTATAATAGAAGTATTGTCTCCACGGTCTATAATAGAAGTATTGTCTCCACGGTCTATAATAGAAGTATTGTCTCCACGGTCTATAATAGAAGTAATGTCTCCACGGTCTATAATAGAAGTATTGTCTCCACGGTCTATAATAGAAGTAATGTCTCCACGGTCTATAATAGAAGTATTGTCTCCACGGTCTATAATAGAAGTATTGTCTCCACGGTCTATAATAGAAGTATTGTCTCCACGGTCTATAATAGAAGTATTGTCTCCACGGTCTATAATAGAATGATTGTCTCCACGGTCTATAATAGAAGTATTGTACCCACGGTCTATGATAGAAGTATTGTCCGCACGGTCTATAATAGAAGTATTGTCTCCACGGTCTATAATAGAAGTATTTTCTCCACGGTCTATAATAAAAGTATTGGCTCCACGGTCTATAATAGAAGTATTGTCTCCACGTTCTATAATAGAAGTATTGTCTCCACGGTCAATAATAGAAGTATTGTCTCCACGGTCTATAATAGAAGTATTGTCTCCACAGTCTATAATAGAAGTATTGTCTCCACGGTCTATAATAGAAGTAATGTCTCCACGGTCTATAATAGAATGATTGTCTCCACGTCTATAATAGAAGTATTGTACCCACGGTCTATAATAGAAGTATTGTACACACGGTCTATAATAGAAGTAATGGCTCCACGGTCTATAATAGAAGTAATGGCCACACGGTCTATAATAGAAGTAATGGCCCTACGGTCTATAATAGAAGTAATGTCTCCACGGTCTATAATAGAAGCATTTTCTCAACGGTCTATAATAGAAATAATGGCCCCACGGTCTATAATAGAAGTATTGTCTCGACAGTCTATAATAGAAGTATTGTCTCCACGGTCTATAATAAAAGTATTGTCTCCACAGTCTACAATAGAAGTATTGTCTCCACGGTCTATAATAGAAGTAATGTCTCCACGGTCTATAATAGAAGTATTGTCTCCACGGTCTATAATAGAAGTAATATCTCCACGGTTTATAATAGAAGTATTGTCTCCACGGTCTATAATAGAAGTATTGTCTCCACAGTCTATAATAGAAGTAATGTCTCCACGGTCTATAATAGAAGTATTGTCTACACGGTCAATAATAGAAGTAATGTCTCCACGGTCTATAATAGAAGTATTGTCTCCACGGTCTATAATAGAAGTAATGTCTCCACGGTCTATAATAGAAGTATTGTCTCCACCGTCTATAATAGAAGTATTGTCTCCACGGTCTATAATAGAAGTATTGTCTCCACGGTCTATAATGGAAGTATTGTCCACACGGTTTATAATAGAAGTATTGTCTCCACGGTCTATAATAGAAGTATTGTCTCCACGGTCTATAATAGAAGTAATGTCTCCACGGTCTATAATAGAAGTATTGTCTCCACGGTCTATAATAGAAGTAATGTCTCCACGGTCTATAATAGAAATATTGTCTCCACGATCTATAATAGAAGTAATGTCTCCACGGTCTATAATAGAAGTATTGGCTCCACAGTCTATAATAGAAGTATTGTCTCCACGGTCTATAATAGAAGTATTGTCTCCACGGTCTATAATAGAAGTATTGTCTCCACGGTCTATAATAGAAGTAATGTCTCCACGGTCTATAATAGAAGTATTGTCTCCACGGTCTATAATAGAAGTAATGTCTCCACGGTCTATAATAGAAGTATTGTCTCCACGGTCTATAATAGAAGTATTGTCTCCACGGTCTATAATAGAAGTATTGTCTCCACGGTCTATAATAGAAGTATTGTCTCCACGGTCTATAATAGAAGTATTATCTCCACGGTCTATAATAGAAGTATTGTCTCCACGGTCTATAATAGAAGTATTGTCTCCACGGTCTATAATAGAAGCATTGGCCCCACGGTCTATAATAGAAGTATTGTCTCCACGGTCTATAATAGAAGTAATGTCTCCACGGTCTATAATAGAAGTATTGTCTCCACAGTCTATAATAGAAGCATTATCTCCACGGTCTATAATAGAAGTATTGTCTCCACGGTCTATAATAGAAGTATTGTCTCCACAGTCTATAATAGAATGATTGTCTCCACGGTCTATAATAGAAGTAATGTATCAACAGTCTATAATAGAATGATTATCTCCACGGTCTATAATAGAAGTATTGTACCCACGGTCTATAATAGAAGTATTCTCCGAACGGTCTATAATAGAAGTATTGTCTCCACAGTCTATAATAGAAGGATTGTCTCCACGGTCTATAATAGAAGTATTGTCTCCACGGTCTATAATAGAAGTATTGTCTCCACGGTCTATATTAGAAGTATTGTCTCCACGGTCTATAATAGAAGTATTGTACCCACGGTCAATAATAGAAATATTGTCCGCACGGTCTATAATAGAAGTAATGGCTCCACGATTCATAATAGAAGTAATGGCCCTACGATCTATAATAGAAGCATTGTCCGCACGTCTATAATAGAAGTAATGGCTCCATGGTCTATAATAGAAGTATTGTCTCCACGGTCTATAATAGAAGTATTGTCTCCACGGTCTATAATAGAAGTAATGTCCCCACGGTCTATAATAGAAGTATTGTCTCCACGGTCTATAATAGAAGTATTGTCTCCACGGTCTATAATAGAAGTAATGTCTCCACGATCTATAATAGAAGTATTGTCTCCACGGCCTATAATAGAAGTAATGTCTCCACGATCTATAATAGAAGTATTGTCTCCACGGTCTATAATAGAAGTAATGTCTCCACGGTCTATAATAGAAGTATTGTCTCCACGGTCTGTAATAGAAGTATTGCCTCCACGGTCTATAATAGAAGTATTGTCCACACGGTTTATAATAGAAGTATTGTCTCCGCGGTCTATAATAGAAGTATTGTCTCCACGGTCTACAATAGAAGTAATGTCTCCACGGTCTATAATAGAAGTAATGTCTCCACGGTCTATAATAGAAATATTGTCTCCACGGTCTATAATAGAAGTAATGTCTCCACGGTCTATAATAGAAGTATTGGCTCCACAGTCTATAATAGAAGTATTGTCTCCACGGTTTATAATAGAAGTATTGTCTCCACGGTCTATAATAGAAGTAATGTCTCCACGGTCTATAATAGAAGTATTGTCTCCACGGTCTATAATAGAAATAATGTCTCCACGGTCTATAAAAGAAGTATTGTCTCCACGGTCTATAATAGAAGTATTGTATCCACGGTCTATAATAGAAGTATTGTCTCCACGGTCTATAATAGAATGATTGTCTCCACGGTCTATAATAGAAGTAATGTATCCACGGTCTATAATAGAAGTATTGTCTCCACGGTCTATAATAGAAGTATTGTCTCCACGGTCTATAATAGAAGTATTGTCTCCACGGTCTATAATAGAAGTAATGTCTCCACGGTCTATAATAGAAGTATTGTCTCCACGGTCTATAATAGAAGTAATGTCTCCACGGTCTATAATAGAAGTATTGTCTCCACGGTCTATAATAGAAGTATTGTCTCCACGGTCTATAATAGAAGTATTGTCTCCACGGTCTATAATAGAAGTATTGTCTCCACGGTCTATAATAGAATGATTGTCTCCACGGTCTATAATAGAAGTATTGTACCCACGGTCTATAATAGAAGTATTGTCCGCACGGTCTATAATAGAAGTATTGTCTCCACGGTCTATAATAGAAGTATTGTCTCCACGGTCTATAATAAAAGTATTGGCTCCACGGTCTATAATAGAAGTATTGTCTCCACGTTCTATAATAGAAGTATTGTCTCCACGGTCAATAATAGAAGTATTGTCTCCACGGTCTATAATAGAAGTATTGTCTCCACAGTCTATAATAGAAGTATTGTCTCCACGGTCTATAATAGAAGTAATGTCTCCACGGTCTATAATAGAATGATTGTCTCCACGTCTATAATAGAAGTATTGTACACACGGTCTATAATAGAAGTAATGGCTCCACGGTCTATAATAGAAGTAATGGCCCCACGGTCTATAATAGAAGTAATGGCCCTACGGTCTATAATAGAAGTAATGTCTCCACGGTCTATAATAGAAGCATTTTCTCAACGGTCTATAATAGAAATAATGGCCCCACGGTCTATAATAGAAGTAATGTCTCCACGGTCTATAATAGAAGTATTGGCTCCACAGTCTATAATAGAAGTATTGTCTCCACGGTTTATAATAGAAGTATTGTCTCCACGGTCTATAATAGAAGTAATGTCTCCACGGTCTATAATAGAAGTATTGTCTCCACGGTCTATAATAGAAGTAATGTCTCAACGGTCTATAATAGAAGTATTGTCTCCACGGTCTATAATAGAAGTATTGTTTCCACGGTCTATAATAGAAGTATTGTCTCCACGGTCTATAATAGAATGATTGTCTCCACGGTCTATAATAGAAGTAATGTACCCACGGTCTATAATAGAAGTATTGTCTCCACGGTCTATAATAGAAGTATTGTCTCCACGGTCTATAATAGAAGTATTGTCTCCACGGTCTATAATAGAAGTAATGTCTCCACGGTCTATAATAGAAGTATTGTCTCCACGGTCTATAATAGAAGTAATGTCTCCACGGTCTATAATAGAAGTATTGTCTCCACGGTCTATAATAGAAGTATTGTCTCCACGGTCTATAATAGAAGTATTGTCTCCACGGTCTATAATAGAAGTATTGTCTCCACGGTCTATAATAGAATGATTGTCTCCACGGTCTATAATAGAAGTATTGTACCCACGGTCTATGATAGAAGTATTGTCCGCACGGTCTATAATAGAAGTATTGTCTCCACGGTCTATAATAGAAGTATTTTCTCCACGGTCTATAATAAAAGTATTGGCTCCACGGTCTATAATAGAAGTATTGTCTCCACGTTCTATAATAGAAGTATTGTCTCCACGGTCAATAATAGAAGTATTGTCTCCACGGTCTATAATAGAAGTATTGTCTCCACAGTCTATAATAGAAGTATTGTCTCCACGGTCTATAATAGAAGTAATGTCTCCACGGTCTATAATAGAATGATTGTCTCCACGTCTATAATAGAAGTATTGTACCCACGGTCTATAATAGAAGTATTGTACACACGGTCTATAATAGAAGTAATGGCTCCACGGTCTATAATAGAAGTAATGGCCCCACGGTCTATAATAGAAGTAATGGCCCTACGGTCTATAATAGAAGTAATGTCTCCACGGTCTATAATAGAAGCATTTTCTCAACGGTCTATAATAGAAATAATGGCCCCACGGTCTATAATAGAAGTATTGTCTCGACAGTCTATAATAGAAGTATTGTCTCCACGGTCTATAATAAAAGTATTGTCTCCTCAGTCTACAATAGAAGTATTGTCTCCACGGTCTATAATAGAAGTAATGTCTCCACGGTCTATAATAGAAGTATTGTCTCCACGGTCTATAATAGAAGTAATATCTCCACGGTTTATAATAGAAGTATTGTCTCCACGGTCTATAATAGAAGTATTGTCTCCACGGTCTATAATAGAATGATTGTCTCCACGGTCTATAATAGAAGTAATGTACCCACGGTCTATAATAGAAGTATTGTCTCCACGGTCTATAATAGAAGTATTGTCTCCACGGTCTATAATAGAAGTATTGTCTCCACGGTCTATAATAGAAGTAATGTCTCCACGGTCTATAATAGAAGTATTGTCTCCACGGTCTATAATAGAAGTAATGTCTCCACGGTCTATAATAGAAGTATTGTCTCCACGGTCTATAATAGAAGTATTGTCTCCACGGTCTATAATAGAAGTATTGTCTCCACGGTCTATAATAGAAGTATTGTCTCCACGGTCTATAATAGAATGATTGTCTCCACGGTCTATAATAGAAGTATTGTACCCACGGTCTATGATAGAAGTATTGTCCGCACGGTCTATAATAGAAGTATTGTCTCCACGGTCTATAATAGAAGTATTTTCTCCACGGTCTATAATAAAAGTATTGGCTCCACGGTCTATAATAGAAGTATTGTCTCCACGTTCTATAATAGAAGTATTGTCTCCACGGTCAATAATAGAAGTATTGTCTCCACGGTCTATAATAGAAGTATTGTCTCCACAGTCTATAATAGAAGTATTGTCTCCACGGTCTATAATAGAAGTAATGTCTCCACGGTCTATAATAGAATGATTGTCTCCACGTCTATAATAGAAGTATTGTACCCACGGTCTATAATAGAAGTATTGTACACACGGTCTATAATAGAAGTAATGGCTCCACGGTCTATAATAGAAGTAATGGCCACACGGTCTATAATAGAAGTAATGGCCCTACGGTCTATAATAGAAGTAATGTCTCCACGGTCTATAATAGAAGCATTTTCTCAACGGTCTATAATAGAAATAATGGCCCCACGGTCTATAATAGAAGTATTGTCTCGACAGTCTATAATAGAAGTATTGTCTCCACGGTCTATAATAAAAGTATTGTCTCCACAGTCTACAATAGAAGTATTGTCTCCACGGTCTATAATAGAAGTAATGTCTCCACGGTCTATAATAGAAGTATTGTCTCCACGGTCTATAATAGAAGTAATATCTCCACGGTTTATAATAGAAGTATTGTCTCCACGGTCTATAATAGAAGTATTGTCTCCACAGTCTATAATAGAAGTAATGTCTCCACGGTCTATAATAGAAGTATTGTCTACACGGTCTATAATAGAAGTAATGTCTCCACGGTCTATAATAGAAGTATTGTCTCCACGGTCTATAATAGAAGTAATGTCTCCACGGTCTATAATAGAAGTATTGTCTCCACCGTCTATAATAGAAGTATTGTCTCCACGGTCTATAATAGAAGTATTGTCTCCACGGTCTATAATGGAAGTATTGTCCACACGGTTTATAATAGAAGTATTGTCTCCACGGTCTATAATAGAAGTATTGTCTCCACGGTCTATAATAGAAGTAATGTCTCCACGGTCTATAATAGAAGTATTGTCTCCACGGTCTATAATAGAAGTAATGTCTCCACGGTCTATAATAGAAATATTGTCTCCACGATCTATAATAGAAGTAATGTCTCCACGGTCTATAATAGAAGTATTGGCTCCACAGTCTATAATAGAAGTATTGTCTCCACGGTCTATAATAGAAGTATTGTCTCCACGGTCTATAATAGAAGTATTGTCTCCACGGTCTATAATAGAAGTAATGTCTCCACGGTCTATAATAGAAGTATTGTCTCCACGGTCTATAATAGAAGTATTGTCTCCACGGTCTATAATAGAAGTATTGTTTCCACGGTCTATAATAGAATGATTGTCTCCACGGTCTATAATAGAAGTAATGTCTCCACGGTCTATAATAGAAGTATTGTCTCCACGGTCTATAATAGAAGTATTGTCTCCACGGTCTATAATAGAAGTATTGTCTCCACGGTCTATAATAGAAGTATTGTCTCCACGGTCTATAATAGAAGTATTGTCTCCACGGTCTATAATAGAATGATTGTCTCCACGGTCTATAATAGAAGTATTGTACCCACGGTCTATAATAGAAGTATTGTCCGCACGGTCTATAATAGAAGTATTGTCTCCACAATCTATAATAGAAGAATTGTCTCCATGGTCTATAATAGAAGTATTGTCTCCACGGTCTATAATAAAAGTATTGGCTCCACGGTCTATAATAGAAGTATTGTCTCCACGTTCTATAATAGAAGTATTGTCTCCACGGTCAATAATAGAAGTATCGTCTCTACAGTCTATAATAGAAGTATTGTCTCCACAGTCTATAATAGAAGTATTGTCTCCACGGTCTATAATAGAAGTAATGTCTCCACGGTCTATAATAGAATGATTGTCTCCACGTCTATAATAGAACTAATGGCTCCACGGTCTATAATAGAAGTAATGGCCCCACGGTCTATAATAGAAGTAATGGCCCTACGGTCTATAATAGAAGTAATGTCTCCACGGTCTATAATAGAAGCATTTTCTCAACGGTCTATAATAGAAATAATGGCCCCACGGTCTATAATAGAAGTATTGTCTCGACAGTCTATAATAGAAGTATTGTCTCCACGGTCTATAATAAAAGTATTGTCTCCACAGTCTACAATAGAAGTATTGTCTCCACGGTCTATAATAGAAGTAATGTCTCCACGGTCTATAATAGAAGTATTGTCTCCACGGTCTATAATAGAAGTAATATCTCCACGGTTTATAATAGAAGTATTGTCTCCACGGTCTATAATAGAAGTATTGTCTCCACGGTCTATAATAGAAGTAATGTCTCCACGGTCTATAATAGAAGTATTGTCTCCACGGTCTATAATAGAAGTATTGTCTCCACGTCTATAATAGAAGTAATGTCTCCACGTCCTATAATAGAAGTATTGTCTCCACGGTCTATAATAGAAGTATTGTCTCCACGGTCTATAATAGAAGTAATATCTCCACGGTTTATAATAGAAGTATTGTCTCCACGGTCTATAATAGAAGTATTGTCTCCACGGTCTATAATAGAAGTAATGTCTCCACGGTCTATAATAGAAGTATTGTCTTCACGGTCTATAATAGAAGTATTGTCTCCACGTCTATAATAGAAGTAATGTCTCCACGGTCTATAATAGAAGTATTGTCTCCACGGTCTATAATAGAAGTATTGTCTCCACGGTCTATAATAGAAGTAATGTCTCCACGGTCTATAATAGAAGTATTGTCTCCACGGTCTATAATAGAAGTGATGTCTCCACGGTCTATAATAGAAGTATTGTCTCCAAGATCTATAATAGAAGTAATGCCTCCACGGTCTATAATAGAAGTATTGTCTCCACGGTCTATAATAGAAGTATTGTCTCCACGGTCTATAATAGAAGTAATGTCTCCATGATCTATAATAGAAGTAGTGTCTCCACGGTATATAATAGAAGTATTGTCTCCACGGTCTATAATAGAAGTATTGTCTCCACGGTCTATAATAGAAATATTGTCTCCACGGTCTATAATAGAAGTAATGTCTCCACGGTCTATAATAGAAGTATTGTCTCCACGGTCTATAATAGAAGTATTGTCTCCACGGTCTATAATAGAAGTATTGTCTCCACGGTCTATAATAGAAGTATTGTCTCCACGGTCTATAATAGAAGTATTGTCTTCACGGGCTATAATAGAAGTAATGGCCCCACGGTCTATGATAGAAGTATTGTCTCCACGGTCTATAATAGAAGTAATGGCCCCACGGTCTATAATAGAAGTATTGTCTCCACGGTCTATAATAGAAGTATTGTCTCCACGGTCTATAATAGAAGTAATGGCCCCGCGGTCTATAATAGAAGTATTGTCCGCACGGTCTATAATGGAAGTATTGATCTCACAGTTTATAATAGAAGTATTGTCTCCACGGTCTATAATAGAAGTATTGTACCCACGGTCTATAATAGAAGTAATGTCTCCACGGTCTATAATTGAAGTATTGTCTCCACGGTCTATAATAGAAGTATTGTCTCCACAGTCTACAATAGAAGTATTGTCTCCACGGTCTATAATAGAAGTAATGTCTCCACGGTCTATAACAAAAGTAATGTCTCCACGGTCTATAATAGAAGTAATGTCTCCACGGTCTATAATAGAAGTATTGTCTGCACGGTCTATAATAGAAGTATTGTCTCCATGGTCTATAATAGAAGTAGTGTCTCCACGGTATATAATAGAAGTATTGTCTCCACGGTCTATAATAGAAGTATTGTCTCCACGGTCTATAATAGAAATATTGTCTCCACGGTCTATAATAGAAGTAATGTCTCCACGGTCTATAATAGAAGTGTTGTCTCCACGGTCTATAATAGAAGTATTGTCCCCGCGGTCTATAATAGAAGTATTGTCTTCACGGTCTATAATAGAAGTATTGTCTCCACGGTCTATAATAGAAGCATTGTCTCCACGGTCTATAATAGAAGTATTGTCTTCACGGGCTATAATAGAAGTAATGGCCCCACGGTCTATGATAGAAGTATTGTCTCCACGTCTATAATAGAAGTAATGGCCCCACGGTCTATAATAGAAGTATTGTCTCCACGGTCTATAATAGAAGTATTGTCTCCACGGTCTATAATAGAAGTAATGGCCCCGCGGTCTATAATAGAAGTATTGTACCCACGGTTTATAATAGATGTATTGTCTCTACTGTCAATAATAGAAGTATTGTCTCCACTGTCTATAATAGAAGTATTGTCTCCACGGTCTATAATAGAAGCATTGTACCCACGGTCTATAATAGAAGTAATGTCTCCACGGTCTATAATGGAAGTACTGGCTCCACGGTCTATAATAGAAGTAATGGCCCCGCGGTCTATAATAGAAGTAATGTCTCCACGGTCTATAATAGAAGTATTGTACCCACGGTCTATAATAGAAGTATTGTCTCCACGGTCTATAATAGAAGTATTGTATCCACGTTCTATAATAGAAGTAATGGCCCCACGGTCTATAATAGAAGCATTGTCTCCACAGTCTATAATAGAAGTATTGTCTCCACGGTCTATAATTGAAGTATTGTCTCCACGGTCTATAATAGAAGTATTGTCTCCACGGTCTATAATAGAAGTATTGTCTCCACGGTCTATAATAGAAGTATTGTCTCCACGGTCTATAATAGAAGCATTGTCTCCACGGTCTATAATAGAAGTATTGTCTTCACGGGCTATAATAGAAGTAATGGCCCCACGGTCTATGATAGAAGTATTGTCTCCACGGTCTATAATAGAAGTAATGGCCCCACGGTCTATAATAGAAGTATTGTCTCCACGGTCTATAATAGAAGTATTGTCTCCACGGTCTATAATAGAAGTAATGGCCCCGCGGTCTATAATAGAAGTATTGTACCCACGGTTTATAATAGATGTATTGACTCTACTGTCAATAATAGAAGTATTGTCTCCACTGTCTATAATAGAAGTATTGTCTCCACGGTCAATAATAGAAGCATTGTACCCACGGTCTATAATAGAAGTAATGTCTCCACGGTCTATAATGGAAGTACTGGCTCCACGGTCTATAATAGAAGTAATGGCCCCGCGGTCTATAATAGAAGTAATGTCTCCACGGTCTATAATAGAAGTATTGTACCCACGGTCTATAATAGAAGTATTGTCTCCACGGTCTATAATAGAAGTATTGTATCCACGTTCTATAATAGAAGTAATGGCCCCACGGTCTATAATAGAAGTATTGTCTCCACATTCTATAATAGAAGTATTGTCTCCACGGTCTATAATAGAAGTATTGTACCCACGGTCTATAATAGAAGTATTGTCCGCACGGTCTATAATGGAAGTATTGGTCTCACAGTCTATGATAGAAGCATTGTCTCCACGGTCTATAATAGAAGTATTGTACCCACGGTCTATAATAGAAGTAATGTCTCCACGGTCTATAATTGAAGTATTGTCTCCACGGTCTATAATAGAAGTATTGTCTCCACGGTCTATAATAGAAGTATTGTATCCACGGTCTATAATAGCAATATTGTCTCCACGGTCTATAATAGAAGTATTGTCCGCACGGTCTATAATTGAAGTATTGTCTCCACGGTCTATAATAGAAGCATTGACCCCACAATCTGTAATAAAAGTATTGACCCCACGATCTATAATAGACGTATTGTCCGCACTGTCTATACTAGAAGTATTGTCCCCATGGTCTATAATAGAAGTATTGTCTCCACGGTGTATAATAGAAGTATTGTACCCACGGTCTATAATAGAAGTAATGTCTCCACGGTCTATAATGGAAGTACTGGCTCCACGGTCTATAATAGAAGTAATGGCCCCGCGGTCTATAATAGAAGTAATGTCTCCACGGTCTATAATAGAAGTAATGTCTCCACGGTCTAAAATAGAATGATTGTCTCCACGGTCTATAATAGAAGTATTGTACCCACGGTCTAAAATAGAAGTATTGTCCGCACGGTCTATAATAGAAGTATTGTCCCCGCGGTCTATAATAGAAGTATTGTCTCCACGGTCTATAATAGAAGTATTGTCTCCACGGTCTATAATAGAAGTATTGTCTCCACGGTCTATAATAGAAGTATTGTCTCCACGGTGTATAATAGAAGTATTGTCTTCACGGGCTATAATAGAAGTAATGGCCCCACGGTCTATGATAGAAGTATTGTCTCCACGGTCTATGATATAAGTAATGGCCCCACGGTCTATAATAGAAGTATTGTCTCCACGGTCTATGATAGAAGTATTGTCTCCACGATCTATAATAGAAGTAATGGCCCCGCGGTCTATAATAGAAGTATTGTACCGACGGTTTATAATAGATGTATTGTCTCTACTGTCTATAATAGAAGTATTGTCTCCACGGTCTATAATAGAAGTATTGTCTCCACGGTCTATAATAGAAGTATTGTACCCACGGTCTATACTAGAAGTAATGTCTCCACGGTCTATAATGGAAGTACTGGCTCCACGGTCTATAATAAAAGTAATGGCCCCGCGGTCTATAATAGAAGTAATGTCTCCACGGTCTATGATAGAAGTATTGTACCCACGGTCTATAATAGAAGTATTGTCTCCACGGTCTATAATAGAAGTATTGTATCCACGGCCTATAATAGAAGTAATGGCCCCACGTCTATAATAGAAGTATTGTCTCCACAGTCTATAATAGAAGTATTGTCTCCACGGTCTATAATAGAAGTATTGTACCCACGTCTATAATAGAAGTATTGTCCGCACGGTCTATAATGGAAGTATTGGTCTCACAGTCCATAATAGAAGTATTGTCTCCACGGTCTATAATAGAAGTATTGTACCCACGGTCTATAATAGAAGTAATGTCTCCACGGTCTATAATAGAAGTATTGTCTCCACGGTCTATAATAGAAGTATTGTACCCACGGTCTATAATAGAAGTAATGTCTCCACGGTCTATAATTGAAGTATTGTCTCCACGGTCTATAATAGAAGTATTGTCTCCACGGTCTATAATAGAAGTATTGTATCCACGGTCTATAATAGAAGTATTGTCCGCACGGTCTATAATTGAAGTATTGTCTCCACGGTCTATAATAGAAGCATTGACCCCACAGTCTGTAATAAAAGTATTGACCCCACGATCTATAATAGACGTATTGTCCGCACTGTCTATACTAGAAGTATTGACCCCACGGTCTATAATAGAAGCAATGGCCCCACGGTCTATAATAGAAGTAATGGCCCCACGGTCTATGATAGAAGTAATGGCTCCACGGTCTAAAATGGAAGTAATGGCCCCACGGTCTATGATAGAAGTATTGTCTCCATGGTCTATAAGATAGAAGTATTTTCCCCACGGTCTATAATAGAAGTATTGTCCCCATGGTCTATATTAGAAGTATTGTCTCCACGGTCTATAATAGAAGTATTGGGTCCACGTTCTATAATAGAAGCATTGTCTCCACGATCTATAATAGAAGTATTGTCCACACGGTCTATAATAGAAATATTTTCCCTACGGTCTATAATAGAAGTATTGTCCCCACGGTCTATAATATAGAAGTATTTTCCCCACGGTCTATAATAGAAGTATTGTCTCCACGGTCTATAATAGAAGTATTGTCCCCATGGTCTATAATATAGAAGTATTGTCTCCACGGTCTATAATAGAAGTATTGTCTCCACGGTCTATAATAGAAGTATTGTTCCCATGGTCTATAATAGAAGTATTGTCTCCACGGTCTATAATAGAAGTAATGGCCCCGCGGTCTATAATAGAAGTAATGTCTCCACGGTCTATAATAGAAGTAATGTCTCCACGGTCTAAAATAGAATGATTGTCTCCACGGTCTATAATAGAAGTATTGTACCCACGGTCTAAAATAGAAGTATTGTCCGCACGGTCTATAATAGAAGTATTGTCCCCGCGGTCTATAATAGAAGTATTGTCTCCACGGTCTATAATAGAAGTATTGTCTCCACGGTCTATAATAGAAGTATTGTCTCCACGGTCTATAATAGAAGTATTGTCTCCACGGTGTATAATAGAAGTATTGTCTTCACGGGCTATAATAGAAGTAATGGCCCCACGGTCTATGAGAGAAGTATTGTCTCCACGGTCTATGATATAAGTAATGGCCCCACGGTCTATAATAGAAGTATTGTCTCCACGGTCTATGATAGAAGTATTGTCTCCACGATCTATAATAGAAGTAATGGCCCCGCGGTCTATAATAGAAGTATTGTACCGACGGTTTATAATAGATGTATTGTCTCTACTGTCTATAATAGAAGTATTGTCTCCACGGTCTATAATAGAAGTATTGTCTCCACGGTCTATAATAGAAGTATTGTACCCACGGTCTATAATAGAAGTAATGTCTCCACGGTCTATAATGGAAGTACTGGCTCCACGGTCTATAATAAAAGTAATGGCCCCGCGGTCTATAATAGAAGTAATGTCTCCACGGTCTATGATAGAAGTATTGTACCCACGGTCTATAATAGAAGTATTGTCTCCACGGTCTATAATAGAAGTATTGTATCCACGGCCTATAATAGAAGTAATGGCCCCACGTCTATAATAGAAGTATTGTCTCCACAGTCTATAATAGAAGTATTGTCTCCACGGTCTATAATAGAAGTATTGTACCCACGTCTATAATAGAAGTATTGTCCGCACGGTCTATAATGGAAGTATTGGTCTCACAGTCTATAATAGAAGTATTGTCTCCACGGTCTATAATAGAAGTATTGTACCCACGGTCTATAATAGAAGTAATGTCTCCACGGTCTATAATAGAAGTATTGTCTCCACGGTCTATAATAGAAGTATTGTACCCACGGTCTATAATAGAAGTAATGTCTCCACGGTCTATAATTGAAGTATTGTCTCCACGGTCTATAATAGAAGTATTGTCTCCACGGTCTATAATAGAAGTATTGTATCCACGGTCTATAATAGAAGTATTGTCCGCACGGTCTATAATTGAAGCATTGTCTCCACGGTCTATAATAGAAGCATTGACCCCACAGTCTGTAATAAAAGTATTGACCCCACGATCTATAATAGACGTATTGTCCGCACTGTCTATACTAGAAGTATTGACCCCACGGTCTATAATAGAAGCAATGGCCCCACGGTCTATAATAGAAGTAATGGCCCCACGGTCTATGATAGAAGTAATGGCTCCACGGTCTAAAATGGAAGTAATGGCCCCACGGTCTATGATAGAAGTATTGTCTCCATGGTCTATAAGATAGAAGTATTTTCCCCACGGTCTATAATAGAAGTATTGTCCCCATGGTCTATATTAGAAGTATTGTCTCCACGGTCTATAATAGAAGTATTGGGTCCACGTTCTATAATAGAAGCATTGTCTCCACGATCTATAATAGAAGTATTGTCCACACGGTCTATAATAGAAATATTTTCCCTACGGTCTATAATAGAAGTATTGTCCCCACGGTCTATAATATAGAAGTATTTTCCCCACGGTCTATAATAGAAGTATTGTCTCCACGGTCTATAATAGAAGTATTGTCCCCATGGTCTATAATATAGAAGTATTGTCTCCACGGTCTATAATAGAAGTATTGTCTCCACGGTCTATAATAGAAGTATTGTTCCCATGGTCTATAATAGAAGTATTGTCTCCACGGTCTATAATAGAAGTATTATCCCCAAGGTCTATACTATAGAATTATTGGCTCCGCGGTCTATAATAGAAGTATTGTCCCCATGGTCTATATTAGAAGTATTGTCTCCACGGTCTATAATAGAAGCATTGGGTCCACGTTCTATAATAGAAGCATTGTCTCCACGGTCTATAATAGAAGTATTGTCCACACGGTCTATGATAGAAATATTTTCCCTACGGTCTATAATAGAAGTATTGTCCCCACGGTTTATAATATAGAAGTATTTTCCCCACGGTCTATAATAGAAGTATTGTCTCCACGGTCTATAATAGAAGTATTGTCCCCATGGTCTAAAATATAGAAGTATTGTCTCCACTGTCTATAATAGAAGTATTGTCTCCACGGTCTATAATAGAAGTATTGTTCCCATGGTCTATAATAGAAGTATTGTCTCCACGGTCTATAATATAAGTATTGTCCCCAAGGTCTATACTATAGAATTATTGGCTCCACGGTCTATAATAGAAGTATTGTCCCCATGGTCTATATTAGAAGTATTGTCTCCATGGTATATAATAGAAGTATTCGGTCCACGTTCTATAATAGAAGCATTGTCCCCACGGTCTATAATAGAAGTATTGTCCCCACGGTCTGTAATTGAAGTATTGTCTCTACTGTCTATAATAGAAGTATTGTACCTACGGTCTATAATAGAAGTATTGTCTCCACGGTCTATAATAGAAGTATTGTCTCCACGGTCTATAATAGAAGCATTGTCCACACGTCTATAATAGAAATATTTTCCCTACGGTCTATAATAGAAATATTGTCCCCACGGTCTATAATATAGAATAATTTCCCCACGGTCTATAATAGAAGTATTGTCTGCACGGTCTATAATAGAAGTATTGTCCCCATGGTCTATAATATAGAAGTATTGTCTCCACGGTCTATAATAGAAGTATTGTCTCCACGGTCTATAATAGAAGTATTGTCTCCACGGTCTATAATAGAAGTATTGTCCCCACGGTCTATAATATAGAAGTATTGGCTCCACGGTCTATAATAGAAGTATTGTCCCCATGATCTATATTAGAAGTATTGTCTCCACTGTCTATAATAGAAGTATTCGGTCCACGTTCTATAATAGATGCATTGTCTCCACGGTCTATAATAGAAATATTGTCCACACGGTCTATAATAGAAGTATTTTCCCAACATTCTATAATAGAAGTATTGTCCCCACGGTCTATAATATAGAAGTATTTTCCCCACGGTCTATAATAGAAGTATTGTCTCCACGATCTATATTAGAAATATTGTCCCCATGGTCTAGAATATAGAAGTATTGTCTCCACGGTCTATAATAGAAGTATTGTCTCCACGGTCTATAATAGAAGTATTGTTCCCATGGTCTATAATAGAAGTATTGTCTCCACGGTCTATAATAGAAGTATTGTCTCCACGGTCTATAATAGAAGTATTGTCCCCACGGTCTATAATATAGAAGTATTGGCTCCACGGTCTATAATAGAAGTATTGTCCCCATGTTCTATATTAGAAGAATTGTCTCCACGGTCTATAATAGAAGTATTGGGTCCACGTTCTATAATAGAAGCATTGTCTCCACGGTCTATAATAGAAGTATTGTCCACACGGTCTATAATAGAAGTATTTTCCCTACGGTCTATAATAGAAGTATTGTCCACACGGTAAATAATATAGAAGTATTTTCTCCACGGTCTATAATAGAAGTATTGTCTCCACGGTCTATAATAGAAGTATTGTACCCACGGTCTATAATAGAAGTATTGTCCGCACGGTCTATAATGGAAGTATTGGTCTCACAGTCTATAATAGAAGTATTGTCTCCACGGTCTATAATAGAAGTATTGTCTCCACGGTCTATAATAGAAGTAATGTCTCCACGGTCTATAATTGAAGTATTGTCTCCACGTTCTATAATAGAAGTATTGTCTCCACGGTCTATAATAGAAGTATTGTATCCACGGTCTATAATAGAAGTATTGTCTCCACGGTCTATAATAGAAGTATTGTCCGCATGGTCTATAATTGAAGTATTGTCTCCACGGTCTATAATAGAAGCATTGACCCCATAGTCTGTAATAAAAGTATTGACCCCACGATCTATTATAGACGTATTGTCCGCACTGTCTATACTAGAAGTATTGACCCCACGATCTATAATAGAAGCAATGGCCCCACGGTCTATAATAGAAGTAATGGCCCCACGGTCTATAATAGAAGTAATGGCTCCACGGTCCACAAAAAAAATATATATTCTAACTCTTGTGTTTTCCGAAAAAAATATTTCTGAACGAAACAAAAAACCATAAACCCCCCCTTCAAGTTAAATGGTCGGTCCCTTATATTATTGTATGGTGGTTTATGGTTTATGGTGTTTTACATCGCTTTCAACAATATTTCAGTTTTATCTTGGGGGTGAGCTTTATTGTTGATGAAAAAAACCAGAGAACCCGGAGAAAGTCACCGCCTGTCGCAAGTCACTGACAAACTTTATCACATAATGTTGTATCGAGTACACTTCACTGACAAACTTTATCACATAATGTTGTATCGAGTACACTTCACTGACAAACTTTATCACATACTGTTGTATCGAGTACACTTCACTGACAAACTTTATCACATAATGTTGTATCGAGTACACTTCACTGACAAACTTTATCACATAATGTTGTATCGAGTACACTTCACTGACAAACTTTATCACATAATGTTGTATCGAGTACACTTCACTGACAAACTTTATCACATAATGTTGTATCGAGTACACTTCACTGACAAACTTTATCACATAATGTTGTATCGAGTACACTTCACTGACAAACTTTATCACATAATGTTGTATCGAGTACACTTCGCCACGAATTCTATTATTGGATGTTATGTTCTGTGACGTTTGTTACATTGAATATTTTTGTATTCAATTTTAACATTTTCCTGTTTTGTTGATGTAATATATGCATTCTTTGCATGATTATTCCGATGCAGTTTCTTAGCAAAAACCTCATTACTGTGTATGAGGAAAACGTGCATGTTTTTGTTTTCACAAGTATAAGAGAAAAATTGTGAACATTGGATACACAAGGCTAAGACAAAGAAAAACCACACAACGCAATATCTGTTGGACACCACTATTCTAAAAAAAAACCACACAAATAACGTAAATAAGACATGAGCACTCGTACAAACAACAGGAGGTAAAGACGAACCGAACATTGTTATTAATGCAGAAATCCTAGCGGACAATAATTAAACTGATGTATTTTGCAACAGTGTGGATATGATTTATGCATTTTGGATATTATGTTTTGAAACAATTTTTGTGTCCATTGTAATAATAGTTACATCTATAAAGAATACTATTTTTCTTGGTATTTCATACTAATAAAAAATAAACGTTTCATATGCTATTCAATGGACTGCGTAGAGGTTGCTGAAGTTCGTCATACATTCTACAATATCAGCAATTTATATGATTTATTTAAAAATGCCGTAGACGACACCTAAATAAACTGTTTTTTTACCCTTTCAATGTTCTTTTATTCGTACATATCATCCTATTGTTCTATAAACATGTTAGTTTGTTCACGCCACGATATAGATGAAATACTGCTAAAGTTGGCGTTAAACATCCATCAATCCATCAATTCACTAAAACAATCTGTTTAATGGATTCACTCAGTTTATATTGTTTTTTTCTCGGTGTTAACTTATAACAGGATACATATGAATGAGGATTTCTTCGTGAAGCTTTCCAAAAAATCAATCTTAGAAAACGTAGTTATGAGACATATGAAATTCTCAAAATGCATAAATCATATTTACACTGTTATAAATTATGTCAGTTTAAAACTTTCCCAGTGTATATTTTATCTATTTGATTTTATCTTGTGGCTATCAATATCAGGTAGTTAAATGTTTTAACTATCTGTTATATCAAATTACTGCATGACATTATCTTTTTTAAAGAATAAAACTGTCCCACGTGTTGTAATTTGTGAAACGAGCCATAAAATATGAATAGTGTATGTTTGACTTACCCGATGAATTATCCTTTAATACGTAGATCTATGAGAGAGTTAGAAGATACCAAAGGGAGGTAATCAGAATCTGTAAATCGAAGGAGGACAGACAACACAATGGCCAAATGAAAAAGTACAAAAGGAAAAACAACGATCTGCAAAACAAACATTTAAAACTAAGGATCGAGTAACACGAATCCCACTAAAAACCTGGGGTGAACCCAGGTGCTCCGGAAGGGTCACAGTTCCTGCTCCACGAGTGGTACCCGTCGTGTTAATCTAGTAGAAATGTAGAAATGAAGGATATCTGGGAGCCATAATTAATCTTCTCATATATTTCATTTCAACCGCATCGGTGGTGTAATGGTTAGCGTGCTCGCCTAGAGTGTGGTAGGTCGTGGGTTCGAGACCCTACCGGGTCAAACCAAAGACTATAAAATTGGTATTTGCTGCTTATCGCTAGGCATGCAGCATTAAGGAGAAAGAGCAAATATTGGATGGCTCAATCAGAATAATGTGTCCGAGTGGGGCGACATGTTTATCCGCGGACTGTTGTTTCAGTGAACTAGCACTATAAAAATCCAACAAAGCGTCTTGGTCTAGTACAAAGCAGACATCATCATTTCATTGAAAATTAACTTGTTCTCACCATGATATATCTGACAAATTGCTGTGTTGGTGTTAAACAACAATCACTCGTGACTGACTATATACATACATTGTTCATATTCATCTATAACATGCTTGTGATTTTGACTTTTTTTTTAAGAAAAAAAAACCCCGCAGAAAATAAAGTACTCCAAACTATGCATACATTTATTTTCAGACAAGAAAAAAACACCAGATTGATATAGGTGAAGTATCTTAAATAGGAATGGGAATGAAATAATATAATGTAATATTTCATCTGAGTTGTCTAACCGAATCGAGTACACCCTTTGTTAATTACATATAACGTCTGCGTGTATTCACAGAACGAACTATTGATTATAATGAATCGCTTTATTATCTAATCACAATTGCTATGCGTATTATATAGGTATATTTTTATTTTTGACAATTTCGTTTTACGTTCAGAAGCTGTCTATTTCTCCGGGCAAAAGATCAGTCAATAAATCGATCGATAATCCGGAATTTCTATCATGACGTTTCACCAGTGTCGGATTTACCATTGTGCTTAAGCACAGGGCCTCGTTGGTCAGGGGGGGCCTCATCTTTCTGCCAAAAATGTTTACGATGGATTTTTGCTTATGTGGTGCAATTTAAAATTTGAAGGCGTTCTGTTTCGAAGCGATTCCAGACATAATGATAGAGTTGATAGCCTGGATTGTGCCACAAAGCAGGCAGTCAAATTATTAGGGGCCTCTAGTCCATGGGGGAAAAAAGGTTGAGAACCACTGCGTTAAATGATGTTTAGATTTAATTGAAGTTGACTATAATGACTGCCCTGTCTGTTCTCTTTTTATCAAGCTTCATTATGTGACCTGTGTAAGACAGTGTTGGGTGGGTTGGGGCTTTTGGTAATATATCTAGTTTGTTGAAGACGCAGTGTACATGTCTGACCTAATATAACGTAATATTTAAATTTTCCGGAGCATGTATGCCTGACTGTCTGTGTAGGTCTGCCGGGTCTACCTCCTTCAGGGCCCAAGTAAGGGGCCTCATTTCTTAACTAGCACAGGGCCTCATATGTCCTAAATCCGGCACTGCGTTTCCCACTTCATAATCTAAAACGTTTTAAAAATTGAAACTTTGAGAATCTTCATGTTTATTATGAAAAAGGTTATTTGTTAAAATTGCTAAACAATATTCAAATACATGATATTGAAAACAGTAGTTCTTCTTAGTATGTCTAAAAAAATATAATTAGGTAATAAAACAGTTATTTAATGGGAGTGTAGGCAGTAGATCAAAATATTTCCCCTGAGGTACTGGGAAAGACCAAAGTGTTCCTTTTCTAATGTATCTATTCTACTGCTCATCATTCTATTAGAGTCATTAAGTTCTCCATTTGATTCTTTTAATTTATTTATTTCTTCATCTTGACTTTTGACTTTTGTTTCAAGAGTGGACACATAATTGTGCATGGCATCATCAAGACTGTGTTATGCTGCACATACATCTACGGGTGCGTCTTAAAATAGAATGTCCTGTATGAGGATGAACATCGTCGCACAATAACATAAAAAATACAAAGTATGGACGCGGAAGTCATTGTAAAGTTTGATAAATTAGTAAGTTTACAAATGGGATTGAATAACAAAAATATGTTTGAAGGTGACCTTGTTTAGATTTGTAAATACAAATAGAAATTAGTTCTCTCTGTTAAGAAAAATTGAGTCATGTGAAGCTAAAATAATACTTTCTTAACCTGAAATCTTCATCAGGTATGACCAAATTGTAATAGGATCTTGTGATTTTACAAATATTAAAACAAGTACAGCCGAACCTGTATTAGGTGGTCACCCTTGGAACCAAGTAAAAGTGGCCTATTAAGACAGGTGACCTCGTAAAAGAGGTTCAATTCATATAAAAGTTTCTATGACAGGATAAGAAAAATGTGACCTTTTAATACAAGTGACTGCTTAATAGAGGTACCGCATGTGCAGGTTTGATGTCAATATTCAGCTACAGAATTATCAAAAAAAAAGATTACTTAGACAGCAACCATTTTATTACCGAAAAGGGGGGGGGGGTCTTGGGATTTTCATGCCCTATAGAATTGTTTTTTCCTGTCTGACAGTAGACAATCTTTTTTCCCCCCACAATTCAGTAAGATCCCAAAAATGTTTTATACACAATGACTTTGTTACATTCAAAAGGCAAAGAAGCACACATTTAAAAAAAATTTTTTTAGACTAACTTGAACATATTTTTAAAATCAGTAATAAGAAGAGTTTGAATATACCAAAGGGAGGTAATCAGAATCCGTAGATCGAAGAAGAACAAACAAAACAATGGGCAAAGGAAAAAGTACAAAAGGACAAACAAAGATCTGCAAAACATACATATAAAACTAAAGATCGAGTAACACGAACCCCACTAACCGGGGGTGAACCCAGGTGCCCCGGAAGGGTGAGCAGTTCCTACTCCATTAGTGATACCCGTCGTGTTAATCTAGTTACATACCCGGTGATAAGTCATGAACGAGGAAAGGACCGGGAAGTGCTTACGACAAGTGAAACATATCCGTGGTCATTTGGGACACAGATATTCCGTAACGGTCAACCAAGTTATGGTGGTGACCGTAAAATTCTCGAAGTGATGAATAATACAAAATGGGTGGAGCCTTGCTTGTTGCAGATTCTAGGAAATCAAACGGAAAAGAACAAATCAAGCAAGTAAACCGAAACACATACCATCCAAACAAACAAACAATAAATAAATAACATGTTAATTAACAACCTAATGATTGGTTGAACCCTACAAGTGCAGTGCCTTACTCATTGTTTTTTTTTTTAACAATAGGGTATTTTTTTTATATCTGTTAGATTTACACTTTAATTCTAATTGTACAAGTTAAGTACAAGTGTAGTGAAAAAAATAAATATTACAGAATACCGAAGGTGTAATGAAAAAGTACAATCCAGAGAAACTGGCAACATAGGGTACACATGACACAGGACAAATAAATGTTAGAGAATACCGAAGGGGTAATGAAAAAGGACAATACAGAGAAACTGGCAACATAGGATACACAAGACACAGGACAAATACATGTTAGAGAATACCGAAGGGGTAATGTAAAAGGACAATCCAGAGAAACTGGCAACATAGGATACACAAGACACAGGACAAATACATGTTAGAGAATACCGAAGGGGCAATGAAAAAGGACAATCCAGAGAAACTGGCAACATTGGGTACACAAGACACAGGAAAATACATGTTAGAGAATACCGAAGGGGTAATGTAAAAGGACAATCCAGAGAAAATGGCAACATAGGATACACAAGACACAAGACAAATACATGTTAGAGAATACCGAAGGGGTAATGTAAAAGGACAATCCAGAGAAACTGGCAACATAGGATACACAAGACACAGGACAAATACATGTTAGAGAATACCGAAGGGGCAATGAAAAAGGACAATCCAGAGAAACTGGCAACATTGGGTACACAAGACACAGGAAAATACATGTTAGAGAATACCGAAGGGGTAATGTAAAAGGACAATCCAGAGAAAATGGCAACATAGGATACACAAGACACAAGACAAATACATGTTAGAGAATACCGAAGGGGTAATGTAAAAGGACAATCCAGAGAAACTGGCAACATAGGATACACAAGACACAGGACAAATACATGTTAGAGAATACCGAAGGGGTAATGTAAAAGGACAATCCAGAGAAACTGGCAACATAGGATACACAAGACACAGGACAAATACATGTTAGAGAATACCGAAGGGGCTATGTAAAAGGACAATCCAGAGAAACTAGCAACATAGGATACACAAGACACAGGACAAATACATGTTAGAGAATACCGAAGGGGTAATGTAAAAGGACAATCCAGAGAAACTGGCAACATAGGATACACAAGACACAGGACAAATAAATGTTAGAGAATACCGAAGGGGTAATGTAAAAGGACAATCCAGAGAAACTGGCAACATAGGATACACAAGACACAGGACAAATAAATGTTAGAGAATACCGAAGGGGTAATGTAAAAGGACAATCCAGAGAAACTGGCAACATAGGATACACAGGACACAGGACAAATAAATATTAGAGAATACCGAAGGGGTAATGTAAAAGGACAATCCAGAGAAACTGCCAACATAGGATACACAGGACACAGGACAAATACATGTTAGAGAATACCGAAGGGGTAATGAAAAAGGACAATCCAGAGAGACTGGCAACATAGGATACACAAGACACAGGACAAATACATGTTAGAGAATACCGAAGGGGCTATGTAAAAGGACAATCCAGAGAAACTGGCAACATAGGATACACAAGACACAGGACAAATACATGTTAGAGAATACCGAAGGGGTAATGTAAAAGGACAATCCAGAGAAACTGGCAACATAGGATACACAAGACACAGGACAAATACATGTTAGAGAATACCGAAGGGGTAATGTAAAAGGACAATCCAGAGAAACTGGCAACATAGGTTACACAAGACACAGGACAAATACACGTTAGAGAATACCGAAGGGGTAATGTAAAAGGACAATCCAGAGAAACTGGCAACATAGGATACACAAGACACAGGACAAATACATGTTAGAGAATACCGAAGGCGTAATGTAAAAGAACAATCCAGAGAAACTGGCAACATAGGATACACAAGACACAGGACAAATACATGTTAGAGAATACCGAAGGGGTAATGTAAAAGGACAATCCAGAGAAACTGTTAACATAGGATACACAAGACACAGGACAAATACATGTTAGAGAATACTGAAGGGGTAATGTAAAAGGACAATCCAGAAAAACTGGCAACATAGGATACACAAGACACAGGACAAATACATGTTAGAGAATACCGAAGGGGTAATGTAAAAGGACAATCCAGAGAAACTGGCAACATAGGATACACAAGACACAGGACAAATACATGTTAGAGAATACCGAAGGGGTAATGTAAAAGGACAATCCAGAGAAACTGTTAACATAGGATACACAAGACACAGGACAAATACATGTTAGAGAATACCGAAGGGGTAATGTAAAAGGACAATCCAGAGAAACTGGCAACATAGGATACACAAGACACAGGACAAATACATGTTAGAGAATACCGAAGGGGTAATGTAAAAGGACAATCCACAGAAACTGGCAACATAGGATACACAAGACAGAGGACAAATACATGTTAGAGAATACCGAAGGGGTAATGAAAAAGGACAATCCAGAGAAACTGGCAACATAGGGTACACAAGACAGAGGACAAATACATGTTAGAGAATACCGAAGGTGTAATGAAAAAAAGACAATCCGGAGAAACTGGCAAAATAGGGCACAGAAGACACAGGACAAATAAATGTTAGAGAATACCGAAGGGGTAATGTAAAAGGACAATCCAGAGAAACTGGTAACATAGGATACACAAGACACAGGACAAATACATGTTAGAGAATACCGAAGGGGTAATGTAAAAAGACAATCCAGGGAAACTGGCAACATAGGATACACAAGACACAGGACAAATACATGTTAGAGAATACCGAAGGGGTAATGTAAAAGGACAATCCAGAGAAACTGGCAACATAAGGTACACAAGACACAGGACAAATACATGTTGGAGAATACCGAAGGGGTAATGTAAAAAAGACAATCCAGAGAAACTGGCAACATAGGATACACAAGACACAGGACAAATACATTTTAGAGAATACCGACGGGGCTATGTAAAAGGACAATCCAGAGAAACTGGCAACATAGGATACACAAGACACAGGACAAATACATGTTAGAGAATACCGAAGGGGCAATGAAAAAGGACAATCCAGAGAAACTGGCAACATTGGGTACACAAGACACAGGAAAATACATGTTAGAGAATACCGAAGGGGTAATGTAAAAGGACAATCCAGAGAAAATGGCAACATAGGATACACAAGACACAAGACAAATACATGTTAGAGAATACCGAAGGGGTAATGTAAAAGGACAATCCAGAGAAACTGGCAACATAGGATACACAAGACACAGGACAAATACATGTTAGAGAATACCGAAGGGGTAATGTAAAAGGACAATCCAGAGAAACTGGCAACATAGGATACACAAGACACAGGACAAATACATGTTAGAGAATACCGAAGGGGCTATGTAAAAGGACAATCCAGAGAAACTAGCAACATAGGATACACAAGACACAGGACAAATACATGTTAGAGAATACCGAAGGGGTAATGTAAAAGGACAATCCAGAGAAACTGGCAACATAGGATACACAAGACACAGGACAAATAAATGTTAGAGAATACCGAAGGGGTAATGTAAAAGGACAATCCAGAGAAACTGGCAACATAGGATACACAAGACACAGGACAAATAAATGTTAGAGAATACCGAAGGGGTAATGTAAAAGGACAATCCAGAGAAACTGGCAACATAGGATACACAGGACACAGGACAAATAAATATTAGAGAATACCGAAGGGGTAATGTAAAAGGACAATCCAGAGAAACTGCCAACATAGGATACACAGGACACAGGACAAATACATGTTAGAGAATACCGAAGGGGTAATGAAAAAGGACAATCCAGAGAGACTGGCAACATAGGATACACAAGACACAGGACAAATACATGTTAGAGAATACCGAAGGGGCTATGTAAAAGGACAATCCAGAGAAACTGGCAACATAGGATACACAAGACACAGGACAAATACATGTTAGAGAATACCGAAGGGGTAATGTAAAAGGACAATCCAGAGAAACTGGCAACATAGGATACACAAGACACAGGACAAATACATGTTAGAGAATACCGAAGGGGTAATGTAAAAGGACAATCCAGAGAAACTGGCAACATAGGTTACACAAGACACAGGACAAATACACGTTAGAGAATACCGAAGGGGTAATGTAAAAGGACAATCCAGAGAAACTGGCAACATAGGATACACAAGACACAGGACAAATACATGTTAGAGAATACCGAAGGCGTAATGTAAAAGAACAATCCAGAGAAACTGGCAACATAGGATACACAAGACACAGGACAAATACATGTTAGAGAATACCGAAGGGGTAATGTAAAAGGACAATCCAGAGAAACTGTTAACATAGGATACACAAGACACAGGACAAATACATGTTAGAGAATACTGAAGGGGTAATGTAAAAGGACAATCCAGAAAAACTGGCAACATAGGATACACAAGACACAGGACAAATACATGTTAGAGAATACCGAAGGGGTAATGTAAAAGGACAATCCAGAGAAACTGGCAACATAGGATACACAAGACACAGGACAAATACATGTTAGAGAATACCGAAGGGGTAATGTAAAAGGACAATCCAGAGAAACTGTTAACATAGGATACACAAGACACAGGACAAATACATGTTAGAGAATACCGAAGGGGTAATGTAAAAGGACAATCCAGAGAAACTGGCAACATAGGATACACAAGACACAGGACAAATACATGTTAGAGAATACCGAAGGGGTAATGTAAAAGGACAATCCAGAGAAACTGGCAACATAGGATACACAAGACAGAGGACAAATACATGTTAGAGAATACCGAAGGGGTAATGAAAAAGGACAATCCAGAGAAACTGGCAACATAGGGTACACAAGACAGAGGACAAATACATGTTAGAGAATACCGAAGGTGTAATGAAAAAAAGACAATCCGGAGAAACTGGCAAAATAGGGCACAGAAGACACAGGACAAATAAATGTTAGAGAATACCGAAGGGGTAATGTAAAAGGACAATCCAGAGAAACTGGTAACATAGGATACACAAGACACAGGACAAATACATGTTAGAGAATACCGAAGGGGTAATGTAAAAAGACAATCCAGGGAAACTGGCAACATAGGATACACAAGACACAGGACAAATACATGTTAGAGAATACCGAAGGGGTAATGTAAAAGGACAATCCAGAGAAACTGGCAACATAAGGTACACAAGACACAGGACAAATACATGTTGGAGAATACCGAAGGGGTAATGTAAAAGGAAAATCCAGAGAAACTGGCAACATAGGATACACAGGACACAGGACAAATACATGTTAGAGAATACCGAAGGGGTAATGTAAAAAGACAATCCAGAGAAACTGGCAACATAAGGTACACAAGACAGAGGACAAATACATGTTAGAGAATACCGAAGGGGTAATGTAAAAGGACAATACAGAGAAACTGGCAACGTAGGTACACAAAACACAGGACAAATACATGTTAGAGAATACCGAAGGGGTAATGTAAAAAGACAATCAAGAGAAACTGGCAACATAAGGTACACAAGACACAGGACAAATACATGTTAGAGAATACCAAAGGGATAATGAAAAAGGACAATCCAGAGAAACTGGCAACATAAGGTACACAAGACACAGGACAAATACATGTTAGAGAATACCCAAGGGGTAATGAAAAAGGACAATCCAGAGAAACTGGCAACATAGGATACACAAGACACAGGACAAAGACATGTTAGAGAATACCGAAGGGGTAATGTAAAAGGACAATCCAGAGAAACTGGCAACATAGGATACACAGGACACAGGACAAATACATGTTAGAGAATACCGAAGGGGTAATGTAAAAGGACAATCCAGAGAAACTGGCAACATAAGGTACACAAGACACAGGACAAATACATGTTGGAGAATACTGAAGGGGTAATGAAAAAGGACAATACAGAGAAACTGGCAACGTAGGTACACAAAACAAAGGACAAATACATGCTAGAGAATACCGAAGGGGTAATGTAAAAAGACAATCAAGAGAAACTGGCAACATAAGGTACACAAGACACAGGACAAATACATGTTAGAGAATACCGAAGGGGTTATGTAAAAGGATAATCCAGAGAAACTGGCAACATAGGATACACAAGACACAGGACAAATACATGTTAGAGAATACCGAAGGGGCTATGTAAAAGGACAATCCAGAGAAACTGGCAACATAGGATACACAAGACACAGGACAAATACATGTTAGAGAATACCGAAGGGGTAATGAAAAAGGACAATCCAGAGAAACTGGCAACATAGGATACACAAGACACAGGACAAATACATGTTAGAGAATACCGAAGGGGTAATGTAAAAGGACAATCCAGAGAAACTGGCAACATAGGATACACAGGACACAGGACAAATAAATGTTAGAGAATACCGAAGGGGTAATGTAAAAGGACAATCCAGAGAAACTGGCAACATAGGATACACAGGACACAGGACAAATACATGTTAGAGAATACCGGAGGGGTAATGAAAAAGGACAATCCAGAGAGACTGGCAACATAGGATACACAAGACACATGACAAATACATGTTAGAGAATACCGAAGGCGTAAGGTAAAAGGACAATCCAGAGAAACTGGCAACATAGGATACACAAGACACAGGACAAATACATGTTAGAGAATACCGAAGGCGTAATGTAAAAGAACAATCCAGAGAAACTGGCAACATAGGATACACAAGACACAGGACAAATACATGTTAGAGAATACCGAAGGGGTAATGTAAAAGGACAATCCAGAGAAACTGTTAACATAGGATACACAAGACACAGGACAAATACATGTTAGAGAATACCCAAGGGGTAATGTAAAAGGACAATCCAGAGAAACTGGCAACATAGGATACACAAGACACAGGACAAATACATGTTAGAGAATACCAACGGGGCTGTGTAAAAGGACAATCCAGAGAAACTGGCAACATAGGATACACAAGACACAGGACAAATACATGTTAGAGAATACTGAAGGGGTAATGTAAAAGGACAATCCAGAGAAACTGGCAACATAGGATACACAAAACAGAGGACAAATACATGTTAGAGAATACCCAAGGGGTAATGTAAAAGGACAATCCAGAGAAACTGGCAACATAGGATACACAAGACACAGGACAAATACATGTTAGAGAATACCAACGGGGCTGTGTAAAAGGACAATCCAGAGAAACTGGCAACATAGGATACACAAGACACAGGACAAATACATGTTAGAGAATACTGAAGGGGTAATGTAAAAGGACAATCCAGAGAAACTGGCAACATAGGATACACAAGACACAGGACAAATACATGTTAGAGAATACCGAAGGCGTAATGTAAAAGGACAATCCATAGAAACTGGCAACATAGGATACACAAAACAGAGGACAAATACATGTTAGAGAATACCGAAGGGGTAATGAAAAAGGACAATCCAGAGAAACTGGCAACATAGGGTACACAAGACAGAGGACAAATACATGTTAGAGAATACAGAAGGTGTAATGAAAAAAAGACAATCCGGAGAAACTGGCAAAATAGGGCACAGAAGACACAGGACAAATAAATGTTAGAGAATACCGAAGGGGTAATGTAAAAGGACAATCCAGAGAAACTGGTAACATAGGATACACAAGACACAGGACAAATACATGTTAGAGAATACCGAAGGGGTAATGTAAAAAGACAATCCAGGGAAACTGGCAACATAGGATACACAAGACACAGGACAAATACATGTTAGAGAATACCGAAGGGGTAATGTAAAAGGACAATCCAGAGAAACTGGTAACATAAGGTACACAAGACACAGGACAAATACATGTTGGAGAATACCGAAGGGGTAATGAAAAAGGACAATCCAGAGAAACTGGCAACATAGGGTACACAAGACACAGGACAAATACATGTTAGAGAATACCGAAGGGGTAATGTAAAAAGACAATCCAGAGAAACTGGCAACATAAGGTACACAAGACAGAGGACAAATACATGTTAGAGAATACCGAAGGGGTAATGAAAAAGGACAATCCAGAGAAACTGGCAACGTAGGTACACAAAACACAGGACAAATACATGTTAGAGAATACCGAAGGGGTAATGTAAAAAGACAATCCAGGGAAACTGGCAACATAGGATACACAAGACACAGGACAAATACATGTTAGAGAATACCGAAGGGGTAATGTAAAAGGACAATCCAGAGAAACTGGTAACATAAGGTACACAAGACACAGGACAAATACATGTTGGAGAATACCGAAGGGGTAATGAAAAAGGACAATCCAGAGAAACTGGCAACATAGGGTACACAAGACACAGGACAAATACATGTTAGAGAATACCGAAGGGGTAATGTAAAAAGACAATCCAGAGAAACTGGCAACATAAGGTACACAAGACACAGGACAAATACATGTTAGAGAATACCGAAGGGGTAATGAAAAAGGACAATCCAGAGAAACTGGCAACGTAGGTACACAAAACACAGGACAAATACATGTTAGAGAATACCGAAGGGGTAATGTAAAAAGACAATCAAGAGAAACTGGCAACATAAGGTACACAAGACACAGGACAAATACATGTTAGAGAATACCGAAGGGGTAATGAAAAAGGACAATCCAGAGAAACTGGCAACATAAGGTACACAAGACACAGGACAAATACATGTTAGAGAATACCCAAGGGGTAATGAAAAAGGACAATCCAGAGAAACTGGCAACATAGGATACACAAGACACAGGACAAAGACATGTTAGAGAATACCGAAGGGGTAATGTAAAAGGACAATCCAGAGAAACTGGCAACATCTGATACACAGGACACAGGACAAATAAATGTTAGAAAATACCGAAGGGGTAATGTAAAAGGACAATCCAGAGAAACTGGCAACATAGGATACACAGGACACAGGACAAATACATGTTAGAGAATACCGGAGGGGTAATGAAAAAGGACAATCCAAAGAGACTGGCAACATAGGATACACAAGACACAGGACAAATACATGTTAGAGAATACCGAAGGCGTAAGGTAAAAGGACAATCCAGAGAAACTGGCAACATAGGATACACAAGACACAGGACAAATACATGTTAGAGAATACCGAAGGCGTAATGTAAAAGAACAATCCAGAGAAACTGGCAACATAGGATACACAAGACACAGGACAAATACATGTTAGAGAATACCGAAGGGGTAATGTAAAAGGACAATCCAGAGAAACTGTTAACATAGGATACACAAGACACAGGACAAATACATGTTAGAGAATACCCAAGGGGTAATGTAAAAGGACAATCCAGAGAAACTGGCAACATAGGATACACAAGACACAGGACAAATACATGTTAGAGAATACTGAAGGGGTAATGTAAAAGGACAATCCAGAGAAACTGGCAACATAGGATACACAAAACAGAGGACAAATACATGTTAGAGAATACCCAAGGGGTAATGTAAAAGGACAATCCAGAGAAACTGGCAACATAGGATACACAAGACACAGGACAAATACATGTTAGAGAATACCAACGGGGCTGTGTAAAAGGACAATCCAGAGAAACTGGCAACATAGGATACACAAGACACAGGACAAATACATGTTAGAGAATACTGAAGGGGTAATGTAAAAGGACAATCCAGAGAAACTGGCAACATAGGATACACAAGACACAGGACAAATACATGTTAGAGAATACCGAAGGCGTAATGTAAAAGGACAATCCATAGAAACTGGCAACATAGGATACACAAAACAGAGGACAAATACATGTTAGAGAATACCGAAGGGGTAATGAAAAAGGACAATCCAGAGAAACTGGCAACATAGGGTACACAAGACAGAGGACAAATACATGTTAGAGAATACAGAAGGTGTAATGAAAAAAAGACAATCCGGAGAAACTGGCAAAATAGGGCACAGAAGACACAGGACAAATAAATGTTAGAGAATACCGAAGGGGTAATGTAAAAGGACAATCCAGAGAAACTGGTAACATAGGATACACAAGACACAGGACAAATACATGTTAGAGAATACCGAAGGGGTAATGTAAAAAGACAATCCAGGGAAACTGGCAACATAGGATACACAAGACACAGGACAAATACATGTTAGAGAATACCGAAGGGGTAATGTAAAAGGACAATCCAGAGAAACTGGTAACATAAGGTACACAAGACACAGGACAAATACATGTTGGAGAATATCGAAGGGGTAATGAAAAAGGACAATCCAGAGAAACTGGCAACATAGGGTACACAAGACACAGGACAAATACATGTTAGAGAATACCGAAGGGGTAATGTAAAAAGACAATCCAGAGAAACTGGCAACATAAGGTACACAAGACACAGGACAAATACATGTTAGAGAATACCGAAGGGGTAATGAAAAAGGACAATCCAGAGAAACTGGCAACGTAGGTACACAAAACACAGGACAAATACATGTTAGAGAATACCGAAGGGGTAATGTAAAAAGACAATCCAGGGAAACTGGCAACATAGGATACACAAGACACAGGACAAATACATGTTAGAGAATACCGAAGGGGTAATGTAAAAGGACAATCCAGAGAAACTGGTAACATAAGGTACACAAGACACAGGACAAATACATGTTGGAGAATACCGAAGGGGTAATGAAAAAGGACAATCCAGAGAAACTGGCAACATAGGGTACACAAGACACAGGACAAATACATGTTAGAGAATACCGAAGGGGTAATGTAAAAAGACAATCCAGAGAAACTGGCAACATAAGGTACACAAGACACAGGACAAATACATGTTAGAGAATACCGAAGGGGTAATGAAAAAGGACAATCCAGAGAAACTGGCAACGTAGGTACACAAAACACAGGACAAATACATGTTAGAGAATACCGAAGGGGTAATGTAAAAAGACAATCAAGAGAAACTGGCAACATAAGGTACACAAGACACAGGACAAATACATGTTAGAGAATACCGAAGGGGTAATGAAAAAGGACAATCCAGAGAAACTGGCAACATAAGGTACACAAGACACAGGACAAATACATGTTAGAGAATACCCAAGGGGTAATGAAAAAGGACAATCCAGAGAAACTGGCAACATAGGATACACAAGACACAGGACAAAGACATGTTAGAGAATACCGAAGGGGTAATGTAAAAGGACAATCCAGAGAAACTGGCAACATAGGATACACAGGACACAGGACAAATAAATGTTAGAAAATACCGAAGGGGTAATGTAAAAGGACAATCCAGAGAAACTGGCAACATAGGATACACAGGACACAGGACAAATACATGTTAGAGAATACCGGAGGGGTAATGAAAAAGGACAATCCAGAGAGACTGGCAACATAGGATACACAAGACACAGGACAAATACATGTTAGAGAATACCGAAGGGGTAAGGTAAAAGGACAATCCAGAGAAACTGGCAACATAGGATACACAGGACACAGGACAAATACATGTTAGAGAATACCGAAGGCGTAATGTAAAAGAACATTCCAGAGAAACTGGCAACATAGGATACACAAGACACAGGACAAATACATGTTAGAGAATACCGAAGGGGTAATGTAAAAGGACAATCCAGAGAAACTGTTAACATAGGATACACAAGACACAGGACAAATACATGTTAGAGAATACCCAAGGGGTAATGTAAAAGGACAATCCAGAGAAACTGGCAACATAGGATACACAAGACACAGGACAAATACATGTTAGAGAATACCAACGGGGCTGTGTAAAAGGACAATCCAGAGAAACTGGCAACATAGGATACACAAGACACAGGACAAATACATGTTAGAGAATACCGAAGGGGTAATGTAAAAGGACAATCCAGAGAAACTGGCAACATAGGATACACAAGACACAGGACAAATACATGTTAGAGAATACTGAAGGGGTAATGTAAAAGGACAATACAGAGAAACTGGCAACATAGGATACACAAGACACAGGACAAATACATGTTAGAGAATACCGAAGGCGTAATGTAAAAGAACAATCCATAGAAATTGGCAACATAGGATACACAAAACAGAGGACAAATACATGTTAGAGAATACCGAAGGGGTAATGAAAAAGGACAATCCAGAGAAACTGGCAACATAGGGTACACAAGACAGAGGACAAATACATGTTAGAGAATACCGAAGGTGTAATGAAAAAAAGACAATCCGGAGAAACTGGCAAAATAGGGCACAGAGGACACAGGACAAATAAATGTTAGAGAATACCGAAGGGGTAATGTAAAAGGACAATCCAGAGAAACTGGTAACATAGGATACACAAGACACAGGACAAATACATGTTAGAGAATACCGAAGGGGTAATGTAAAAAGACAATCCAGGGAAACTGGCAACATAGGATACACAAGACACAGGACAAATACATGTTAGAGAATACCGAAGGGGTAATGTAAAAGGACAATCCAGAGAAACTGGTAACATAAAGTACACAAGACACAGGACAAATACATGTTGGAGAATACCGAATGGGTAATGAAAAAGGACAATCCAGAGAAACTGGCAACGTAGGTACACAAAACACAGGACAAATACATGTTAGAGAATACCGAAGGGGTAATGTAAAAAGACAATCCAGAGAAACTGGCAACATAGGATACACAAGACACAGGACAAATACATGTTAGAGAATACCGAAGGGGTAATGAAAAAGGACAATCCAGAGAAACTGGCAACGTAGGTACACAAAACACAGGACAAATACATGTTAGAGAATACCGAAGGGGTAATGTAAAAAGACAATCAAGAGAAACTGGCAAAATAAGGTACACAAGACACAGGACAAATACATGTTAGAGAATACCGAAGGGGTAATGAAAAAGGACAATCCAGAGAAACTGGCAACGTAGGTACACAAAACACAGGACAAATACATGTTAGAGAATACCGAAGGGGTAATGTAAAAAGACAATCAAGAGAAACTGGCAAAATAAGGTACACAAGACACAGGACAAATACATGTTAGAGAATACCCAAGGGGTAATGAAAAAGGACAATCCAGAGAAACTGGCAACATAGGATACACAAGACACAGGACAAAGACATGTTAGAGAATACCGAAGGGGTAATGTAAAAGGACAATCCAGAGAAACTGGCAACATAGGATACACAGGACACAGGACAAATACATGTTAGAGAATACCGAAGGGGTAATGTAAAAGGACAATCCAGAGAAACTGGCAACATAAGGTACACAAGACACAGGACAAATACATGTTAGAGAATACTGAAGGGGTAATGAAAAAGGACAATACAGAGAAACTGGCAACGTAGGTACACAAAACACAGGACAAATACATGTTAGAGAATACCGAAGGGGTAATGTAAAAAGACAATCAAGAGAAACTGGCAACATAAAGTACACAAGACACAGGACAAATACATGTTAGAGAATACCGAAGGGGTAATGAAAAAGGACAATCCAGAGAAACTGGCAACATAGGATACACAAGACACAGGACAAAGACATGTTAGAGAATACCGAAGGGGTAATGTAAAAGGACAATCCAGAGAAACTGGCAACATAGGATACACAGGACACAGGACAAATACATGTTAGAGAATACCGAAGGGGTAATGTAAAAGGACAATCCAGAGAAACTGGCAACATAGGATACACAAGACACAGGACACATACATGCTAGAGAATACCGAAGGGGTAATGTGAAAGGACAATCCAGAGAAACTGACAACATAAGGTACACAAGACACAGGACAAATACACGTTAGAGAATACCGAAGGGGCTATGTAAAAGGACAATCCAGAGAAACTGGCATCATAGGATACGCAAGACACAGGACAAATACATGTTAGAGAATACCGAAGGGGTAATGTAAAAGGACAATCCAGAGAAACTGGCAACATAGGATACACAAGACACAGGACAAATACATGTTAGAGAATACCGAAGGGGCTATGTAAAAGGACAATCCAGAGAAACTGGCAACATAGGATACACAAGACACAGGACAAATACATGTTAGAGAATACCGAAGGGGTAATGAAAAAGGACAATCCAGAGAAACTGGCAACATAGGATACACAAGACACAGGACAAATACATGTTAGAGAATACCGAAGGGGTAATGTAAAAGGACAATCCAGAGAAACTGGCAACATAGGATACACAGGACACAGGACAAATAAATGTTAGAGAATATCGAAGGGGTAATGTAAAAGGACAAGCCAGAGAAACTGGCAACATAGGATACACAGGACACAGGACAAATACATGTTAGAGAATACCGAAGGGGTAATGAAAAAGGACAATCCAGAGAGACTGGCAACATAGGATACACAAGACACAGGACAAATACATGTTAGAGAATACCGAAGGGGTAAGGTAAAAGGACAATCCAGAGAAACTGGCAACATAAGATACACAAGACACAGGACAAATACATGTTAGAGAATACCGAAGGGGTAATGTAAAAGGACAATCCAGAGAAACTGGCAACATAGGATACACAAGACACAGGACAAATACATGTTAGGGAATACCGAAGGGGTAATGTAAAAGGACAATCCAGAGAAACTGGCAACATAGGATACACAAGACACAGGACAAATACATGTTAGAGAATACCGAAGGGGTAATGTAAAAGGACAATCCAGAGAAACTGGCAACATAGGATACACAAGACACAGGACAAATACATGTTAGAGAATACCGAAGGCGTAATGTAAAAGAACAATCCAGAGAAACTGGCAACATAGGATACACAAGACACAGGACAAATACATGTTAGAGAATACCGAAGGGGTAATGTAAAAGGACAATCCAGAGAAACTGGCAACATAGGATACACAAGACACAGGACAAATACATGTTAGAGAATACCGACCAGGCTATGTAAAAGGACAATCCAGAGAAACTGGCAACATAGGATACACAAGACACAGGACAAATACATGTTAGAGAATACTGAAGGGGTAATGTAAAAGGACAATCCAGAGAAATTGGCAACATAGGATACACAAGACACAGGACAAATACATGTTAGAGAATACCGAAGGGGTAATGTAAAGGACAATCCAGAGAAACTGGCAACATAGGATACACAAGACACAGGACAAATACATGTTAGAGAATACCGAAGGGGTAATGTAAAAGGACAATCCAGAGAAACTGGCAACATAGGATACACAAGACACAGGACAAATACATTTTAGAGAATACCGACGGGGCTATGTAAAAGGACAATCCAGAGAAACTGGCAACATAGGATACACAAGACACAGGACAAATACATGTTAGAGAATACCGAAGGGGTAATGTAAAAGGACAATCCAGAGAAATTGGCAACATAGGATACACAAAACACAAGACAAATACATGTTAGAGAATACTGAAGGGGTAATGTAAAAGGACAATCCAGAGAAACTGGCAACATAGGATACACAAGACACAGGACAAATACATGTTAGAGATTACCGAAGGGGTAATGTAAAAGGACAATCCAGGGAAACTGTTAACATAGGATACACAAGACACAGGACAAATACATGTTAGAGAATACCGAAGGGGTAATGTAAAAGGACAATCCAGAGAAACTGGCAACATAGGATACACAAGACACAGGACAAATACATGTTAGAGAATACCGAAGGGGTAATGAAAAAGGAAAATCCAGAGGAACTGGCAACATAGGGTACACAGGACACAGGACAAATACATGTTAGAGAATACCGAAGGTGTAATGAAAAAAAGAAAATCCAGAGAAACTGGCAAAATAGGGCACAGAAGACACAGGACAAATAAATGTTACAGAATACCGAAGGGGTAATGTAAAAGGACAATCCAGAGAAACTGGCAACATAGGATACACAAGACACAGGACAAATACATGTTAGAGAATACCGAAGGGGCTATGTAAAAGGACAATCCAGAGAAACTGGCAACATAGGATACACAAGACACAGGACAAATACATGTTAGAGAATACCGAAGGCGTAATGTAAAAAGACAATCCAGAGAAACTGGCAACATAGGATACACAAGACACAGGACAAATACATGTTAGAGAATACCGAAGGGGTAAGGTAAAAGGACAATCCAGAGAAACTGGCAACATAGGATACACAAGACACAGGACAAATACATGTTAGAGAATACCGAAGAGGTAATGAAAAAGGACAATCCAGAGAAACTGGCAACATAGGATACACAAGACACAGGACAAATAAATGTTAGAGAATACCGAAGGGGTAATGAAAAAGGACAATCCAGAGAAACTGGCAACATAAGGTACACAAGACACAGGACAAATACATGTTAGAGAATACCGAAGGGGTAATGTAAAAGGACAATCCAGAGAAACTGGCAACATAGGATACACAAGACACAGGACAAATACATGTTAGAGAATACCGAAGGGGTAATGAAAAAGGACAATCCAGAGAAACTGGCAACATAGGATACACAAGACACAGGACAAATACATGTTAGAGAATACCGAAGGGGTAATGTAAAAGGACAATCCAGAGAAACTGGCAACATAGGATACACAGGACACAGGACAAATAAATGTTAGAGAATATCGAAGGGGTAATGTAAAAGGACAATCCAGAGAAACTGGCAACATAGGATACACAGGACACAGGACAAATACATGTTAGAGAATACCGAAGGGGTAATGAAAAAGGACAATCCAGAGAGACTGGCAACATAGGATACACAAGACACAGGACAAATACATGTTAGAGAATACCGAAGGCGTAATGTAAAAGAACAATCCAGAGAAACTGGCAACATAGGATACACAAGACACAGGACAAATACATGTTAGGGAATACCGAAGGGGTAATGTAAAAGGACAATCCAGAGAAACTGGCAACATAGGATACACAAGACACAGGACAAATACATGTTAGAGAATACCGAAGGGGTAATGTAAAAGGACAATCCAGAGAAACTGGCAACATAGGATACACAAGACACAGGACAAATACATGTTAGAGAATACCGAAGGCGTAATGTAAAAGAACAATCCAGAGAAACTGGCAACATAGGATACACAAGACACAGGACAAATACATGTTAGAGAATACCGAAGCGGTAATGTAAAAGGACAATCCAGAGAAACTGGCAACATAGGATACACAAGACACAGGACAAATACATTTTAGAGAATACCGACCAGGCTATGTAAAAGGACAATCCAGAGAAACTGGCAACATAGGATACACAGGACACAGGACAAATACATGTTAGAGAATACCGACGGGGCTATGTAAAAGGACAATCCAGAGAAACTGGCAACATAGGATACACAAGACACAGGACAAATACATGTTAGAGAATACCGAAGGGGTAATGTAAAAGGACAATCCAGAGAAACTGGCAACATAGGATACACAGGACACAGGACAAATAAATGTTAGAGAATATCGAAGGGGTAATGTAAAAGGACAAGCCAGAGAAACTGGCAACATAGGATACACAGGACACAGGACAAATACATGTTAGAGAATACCGAAGGGGTAATGAAAAAGGACAATCCAGAGAGACTGGCAACATAGGATACACAAGACACAGGACAAATACATGTTAGAGAATACCGAAGGGGTAAGGTAAAAGGACAATCCAGAGAAACTGGCAACATAAGATACACAAGACACAGGACAAATACATGTTAGAGAATACCGAAGGGGTAATGTAAAAGGACAATCCAGAGAAACTGGCAACATAGGATACACAAGACACAGGACAAATACATGTTAGGGAATACCGAAGGGGTAATGTAAAAGGACAATCCAGAGAAACTGGCAACATAGGATACACAAGACACAGGACAAATACATGTTAGAGAATACCGAAGGGGTAATGTAAAAGGACAATCCAGAGAAACTGGCAACATAGGATACACAAGACACAGGACAAATACATGTTAGAGAATACCGAAGGCGTAATGTAAAAGAACAATCCAGAGAAACTGGCAACATAGGATACACAAGACACAGGACAAATACATGTTAGAGAATACCGAAGGGGTAATGTAAAAGGACAATCCAGAGAAACTGGCAACATAGGATACACAAGACACAGGACAAATACATGTTAGAGAATACCGACCAGGCTATGTAAAAGGACAATCCAGAGAAACTGGCAACATAGGATACACAAGACACAGGACAAATACATGTTAGAGAATACTGAAGGGGTAATGTAAAAGGACAATCCAGAGAAATTGGCAACATAGGATACACAAGACACAGGACAAATACATGTTAGAGAATACCGAAGGGGTAATGTAAAGGACAATCCAGAGAAACTGGCAACATAGGATACACAAGACACAGGACAAATACATGTTAGAGAATACCGAAGGGGTAATGTAAAAGGACAATCCAGAGAAACTGGCAACATAGGATACACAAGACACAGGACAAATACATTTTAGAGAATACCGACGGGGCTATGTAAAAGGACAATCCAGAGAAACTGGCAACATAGGATACACAAGACACAGGACAAATACATGTTAGAGAATACCGAAGGGGTAATGTAAAAGGACAATCCAGAGAAATTGGCAACATAGGATACACAAAACACAAGACAAATACATGTTAGAGAATACTGAAGGGGTAATGTAAAAGGACAATCCAGAGAAACTGGCAACATAGGATACACAAGACACAGGACAAATACATGTTAGAGATTACCGAAGGGGTAATGTAAAAGGACAATCCAGGGAAACTGTTAACATAGGATACACAAGACACAGGACAAATACATGTTAGAGAATACCGAAGGGGTAATGTAAAAGGACAATCCAGAGAAACTGGCAACATAGGATACACAAGACACAGGACAAATACATGTTAGAGAATACCGAAGGGGTAATGAAAAAGGAAAATCCAGAGGAACTGGCAACATAGGGTACACAGGACACAGGACAAATACATGTTAGAGAATACCGAAGGTGTAATGAAAAAAAGAAAATCCAGAGAAACTGGCAAAATAGGGCACAGAAGACACAGGACAAATAAATGTTACAGAATACCGAAGGGGTAATGTAAAAGGACAATCCAGAGAAACTGGCAACATAGGATACACAAGACACAGGACAAATACATGTTAGAGAATACCGAAGGGGCTATGTAAAAGGACAATCCAGAGAAACTGGCAACATAGGATACACAAGACACAGGACAAATACATGTTAGAGAATACCGAAGGCGTAATGTAAAAAGACAATCCAGAGAAACTGGCAACATAGGATACACAAGACACAGGACAAATACATGTTAGAGAATACCGAAGGGGTAAGGTAAAAGGACAATCCAGAGAAACTGGCAACATAGGATACACAAGACACAGGACAAATACATGTTAGAGAATACCGAAGAGGTAATGAAAAAGGACAATCCAGAGAAACTGGCAACATAGGATACACAAGACACAGGACAAATAAATGTTAGAGAATACCGAAGGGGTAATGAAAAAGGACAATCCAGAGAAACTGGCAACATAAGGTACACAAGACACAGGACAAATACATGTTAGAGAATACCGAAGGGGTAATGTAAAAGGACAATCCAGAGAAACTGGCAACATAGGATACACAAGACACAGGACAAATACATGTTAGAGAATACCGAAGGGGTAATGAAAAAGGACAATCCAGAGAAACTGGCAACATAGGATACACAAGACACAGGACAAATACATGTTAGAGAATACCGAAGGGGTAATGTAAAAGGACAATCCAGAGAAACTGGCAACATAGGATACACAGGACACAGGACAAATAAATGTTAGAGAATATCGAAGGGGTAATGTAAAAGGACAATCCAAAGAAACTGGCAACATAGGATACACAGGACACAGGACAAATACATGTTAGAGAATACCGAAGGGGTAATGAAAAAGGACAATCCAGAGAGACTGGCAACATAGGATACACAAGACACAGGACAAATACATGTTAGAGAATACCGAAGGCGTAATGTAAAAGAACAATCCAGAGAAACTGGCAACATAGGATACACAAGACACAGGACAAATACATGTTAGGGAATACCGAAGGGGTAATGTAAAAGGACAATCCAGAGAAACTGGCAACATAGGATACACAAGACACAGGACAAATACATGTTAGAGAATACCGAAGGGGTAATGTAAAAGGACAATCCAGAGAAACTGGCAACATAGGATACACAAGACACAGGACAAATACATGTTAGAGAATACCGAAGGCGTAATGTAAAAGAACAATCCAGAGAAACTGGCAACATAGGATACACAAGACACAGGACAAATACATGTTAGAGAATACCGAAGCGGTAATGTAAAAGGACAATCCAGAGAAACTGGCAACATAGGATACACAAGACACAGGACAAATACATTTTAGAGAATACCGACCAGGCTATGTAAAAGGACAATCCAGAGAAACTGGCAACATAGGATACACAAGACACAGGACAAATACATGTTAGAGAATACCGACGGGGCTATGTAAAAGGACAATCCAGAGAAACTGGCAACATAGGATACACAAGACACAGGACAAATACATGTTAGAGAATACCGAAGGGGTAATGTAAAAGGACAATCCAGAGAAATTGGCAACATAGGATACACAAGACACAGGACAAATACATGTTAGAGAATACCGAAGGGGTAATGTAAAGGACAATCCAGAGAAACTGTTAACATAGGATACACAAGACACAGGACAAATACATGTTAGAGAATACCGAAGTGGTAATGAAAAATGACAATCCAGAGAAACTGGCAACATAGGGTACACAGGACACAGGACAAATACATGTTAGAGAATACCGAAGGGGTAATGTAAAAGGACAATCCAGAGAAACTGGCAACATAGGATACACAAGACACAGGACAAATACATGTTAGAGAATACCGAAGGGGTAATGTAAAAGGACAATCCAGAGAAATTGGCAACATAGGATACACAAGACACAGGACAAATACATGTTAGAGAATACCGAAGGGGTAATGTAAAAGGACAATCCAGAGAAACTGGCAACATAGGATACACAAGACACAGGACAAATACATGTTAGAGAATACCGAAGGCGTAATGTAAAGGACAATCCAGAGAAACTGTTAACATAGGATACACAAGACACAGGACAAATACATGTTAGAGAATACCGAAGGGGTAATGAAAAAGGACAATCCAGAGAAACTGGCAACATAGGATACACAAGACACAGGACAAATAAATGTTAGAGAATACCGAAGGGGTAATGAAAAAAAGACAATCCAGAGAAACTGGCAACATAGGATACACAAGACACAGGACAAATACATGTTAGAGAATACCGAAGGTGTAATGAAAAAAAGACAATCCAGAGAAACTGGCAAAATAGGGCACAGAAGACACAGGACAAATAAATGTTAGAGAATACCGACGGGGCTATGTAAAAGGACAATCCAGAGAAACTGGCAACATAGGATACACAAGACACAGGACAAATACATGTTAGAGAATACCGAAGGGGCTATGTAAAAGGACAATCCAGAGAAACTGGCAACATAGGATACACAAGACACAGGACAAATACATGTTAGAGAATACCGAAGGCGTAATGTAAAAAGACAATCCAGAGAAACTGGCAACATAGGATACACAAGACACAGGACAAATACATGTTAGAGAATACCGAAGGGGTAAGGTAAAAGGACAATCCAGAGAAACTGACAACATAGGATACACAAGACACAGGACAAATACATGTTAGAGAATACCGAAGAGGTAATGAAAAAGGACAATCCAGAGAAACTGGCAACATAGGATACACAAGACACAGGACAAATAAATGTTAGAGAATACCGAAGGGGTAATGAAAAAGGACAATCCAGAGAAACTGGCAACATAAGGTACACAAGACACAGGACAAATACATGTTAGAGAATACCGAAGGGGTAATGTAAAATGACAATCCAGAGAAACTGGCAACATAGGATACACAAGACACAGGACAAATACATGTTAGAGAATACCCAAGGGGTAATGAAAAAGGACAATCCAGAGAAGCTGGCAACATAGGATACACAAGACACATGACAAATACATGTTAGAGAATACCGAAGGGGTAATGTAAAAGTACAATCCAGAGAAACTGGCAATATAAGGTACACAAGACACAGGACAAATACATGTTAGAGAATACCGAAAGGGTAATGAAAAAGGACAATCCAGAGAAACTGGCAACATAGGATACACAAGACACAGGACAAAGACATGTTAGAGAATACCGAAGGGGTAATGTAAAAGGACAATCCAGAGAAACTGGCAACATAAGGTACACAAGACACAGGACAAATAAATGTTAGAGAATACCGACGGGGCTATGTAAAAGGACAATCCAGAGAAACTGGCAACATAGGATACACAAGACACAGGACAAATACATGTTAGAGAATACCGACGGGGCTATGTAAAAGGACAATCCAGAGAAACTGGCAACATAGGATACACAAGACACAGGACAAATACATGTTAGAGAATACCGACGGGGCTATGTAAAAGGACAATCCAGAGAAACTGGCAACATAGGATACACAAGACACAGGACAAATACATGTTAGAGAATACCCAAGGGGTAATGTAAAAGGACAATCCAGAGAAACTGGCAAAATAAGGTACACAAGACACAGGACAAATACATGTTAGAGAATACCGAAGGGGTAATGTAAAAGGACAATCCAGAGAAACTGGCAACATAGGATACACAAGACACAGGACAAATACATGTTAGAGAATACCCAAGGGGTAAGGTAAAAGGACAATCCAGAGAAACTGGCAACATAGGATACACAAGACACAGGACAAATACATGTTAGAGAATACCCAAGGGGTAATGAAAAAGGACAATCCAGAGAAGCTGGCAACATAGGATACACAAGACACATGACAAATACATGTTAGAGAATACCGAAGGGATAATGTAAAAGGACAATCCAGAGAAACTGGCAACATAGGATACACAAGACACAGGACAAAGACATGCTAGAGAATACCGAAGGGGTAATGAAAAAGGACAATCCAGAGAAACTGGCAACATAAGGTACACAAGACACAGGACAAATACATGTTAGAGAATACCGAAGGGGTAATGTAAAAGGACAATCCAGAGAAACTGGCAACATAGGATAAACAAGACACAGGACAAATACATGTTAGAGAATACCCAAGGGGTAATGAAAAAGAACAATCCAGAGAAGCTGGCAACATAGGATACACAAGACACATGACAAATACATGTTAGAGAATACCGAAGGGGTAATGTAAAAGGACAATCCAGAGAAACTGGCAACATAGGATACACAAGACACAGGACAAATACATGTTAGAGAATACCGAAGGCGTAATGTAAAGGACAATCCAGAGAAACTGTTAACATAGGATACACAAGACACAGGACAAATACATGTTAGAGAATACCGAAGGGGTAATGAAAAAGGACAATCCAGAGAAACTGGCAACATAGGATACACAAGACACAGGACAAATAAATGTTAGAGAATACCGAAGGGGTAATGAAAAAAAGACAATCCAGAGAAACTGGCAACATAGGATACACAAGACACAGGACAAATACATGTTAGAGAATACCGAAGGTGTAATGAAAAAAAGACAATCCAGAGAAACTGGCAAAATAGGGCACAGAAGACACAGGACAAATAAATGTTAGAGAATACCGACGGGGCTATGTAAAAGGACAATCCAGAGAAACTGGCAACATAGGATACACAAGACACAGGACAAATACATGTTAGAGAATACCGAAGGGGCTATGTAAAAGGACAATCCAGAGAAACTGGCAACATAGGATACACAAGACACAGGACAAATACATGTTAGAGAATACCGAAGGCGTAATGTAAAAAGACAATCCAGAGAAACTGGCAACATAGGATACACAAGACACAGGACAAATACATGTTAGAGAATACCGAAGGGGTAAGGTAAAAGGACAATCCAGAGAAACTGACAACATAGGATACACAAGACACAGGACAAATACATGTTAGAGAATACCGAAGAGGTAATGAAAAAGGACAATCCAGAGAAACTGGCAACATAGGATACACAAGACACAGGACAAATAAATGTTAGAGAATACCGAAGGGGTAATGAAAAAGGACAATCCAGAGAAACTGGCAACATAAGGTACACAAGACACAGGACAAATACATGTTAGAGAATACCGAAGGGGAAATGTAAAATGACAATCCAGAGAAACTGGCAACATAGGATACACAAGACACAGGACAAATACATGTTAGAGAATACCCAAGGGGTAATGAAAAAGGACAATCCAGAGAAGCTGGCAACATAGGATACACAAGACACATGACAAATACATGTTAGAGAATACCGAAGGGGTAATGTAAAAGGACAATCCAGAGAAACTGGCAACATAAGGTACACAAGACACAGGACAAATACATGTTAGAGAATACCGAAAGGGTAATGAAAAAGGACAATCCAGAGAAACTGGCAACATAGGATACACAAGACACAGGACAAAGACATGTTAGAGAATACCGAAGGGGTAATGTAAAAAGGACAATCCAGAGAAACTGGCAACATAAGGTACACAAGACACAGGACAAATACATGTTAGAGAATACCGAAGGGGTAATGTAAAAGGACAATCCAGAGAAACTGGCAACATAAGGTACACAAGACACAGGACAAATAAATGTTAGAGAATACCGACGGGGCTATGTAAAAGGACAATCCAGAGAAACTGGCAACATAGGATACACAAGACACAGGACAAATACATGTTAGAGAATACCGACGGGGCTATGTAAAAGGACAATCCAGAGAAACTGGCAACATAGGATACACAAGACACAGGACAAATACATGTTAGAGAATACCGACGGGGCTATGTAAAAGGACAATCCAGAGAAACTGGCAACATAGGATACACAAGACACAGGACAAATACATGTTAGAGAATACCGAAGGGGTAATGTAAAAGGACAATCCAGAGAAACGGGCAAAATAAGGTACACAAGACACAGGACAAATACATGTTAGAGAATACCGAAAGAGGTAATGTAAAAGGACAATCCAGAGAAACTGGCAACATAGGATACACAAGACACAGGACAAATACATGTTAGAGAATACCCAAGGGGTAAGGTAAAAGGACAATCCAGAGAAACTGGCAACATAGGATACACAAGACACAGGACAAATACATGTTAGAGAATACCCAAGGGGTAATGAAAAAGGACAATCCAGAGAAGCTGGCAACATAGGATACACAAGACACATGACAAATACATGTTAGAGAATACCGAAGGGGTAATGTAAAAGGACAATCCAGAGAAACTGGCAACATAGGATACACAAGACACAGGACAAAGACATGTTAGAGAATACCGAAGGGGTAATGAAAAAGGACAATCCAGAGAAACTGGCAACATAAGGTACACAAGACACAGGACAAATACATGTTAGAGAATACCGAAGGGGTAATGTAAAAGGACAATCCAGAGAAACTGGCAACATAGGATAAACAAGACACAGGACAAATACATGTTAGAGAATACCCAAGGGGTAATGAAAAAGAACAATCCAGAGAAGCTGGCAACATAGGATACACAAGACACATGACAAATACATGTTAGAGAATACCGAAGGGGTAATGTAAAAGGACAATCCAGAGAAACTGGCAACATAAGGTACACAAGACACAGGACAAATACATGTTAGAGAATACCGAAGGGGTAATGTAAAAGGACAATCCAGAGAAACTGGCAACATAGGATACACAAGACACAGGACAAATACATGTTAGAGAATACCGAAGGGGTAAGGTAAAAGGACAATCCAGAGAAACTGGCAACATAGGATACACAAGACACAGGACAAATACATGTTAGAGAATACCCAAGGGGTAATGTAAAAGGACAATCCAGAGAAACTGGCAACATAGGATACACAAGACACAGGACAAATACATGTTAGGGAATACCGAAGGGGTAATGTAAAAGGACAATCCAGAGAAACTGGCAACATAGGATACACAAGACACAGGACAAATACATGTTAGAGAATACCGAAGGGGTAATGTAAAAGGACAATCAAGAGAAACTGGCAACATAGGATACACAAGACACAGGACAAATACATGTTAGAGAATACCGAAGGCGTAATGTAAAAGAACAATCCAGAGAAACTGGCAACATAGGATACACAAGACACAGGACAAATACATGTTAGAGAATACCGAAGGGGTAATGTAAAAGGACAATCCAGAGAAACTGGCAACATAGGATACACAAGACACAGGACAAATACATTTTAGAGAATACCGACGGGGTAATGTAAAAGGACAATCCAGGGAAACTGGCAACATAGGATACACAAGACACAGGACAAATACATTTTAGAGAATACCGACGGGGCTATGTAAAAGGACAATCCAGAGAAACTGGCAACATAAGGTACACAAGACACAGGACAAATACATGTTAGAGAATACCGAAGGGGTAATGTAAAAGGACAATCCAGAGAAATTGGCAACATAGGATACACAAGACACAGGACAAATACATGTTAGAGAATACCGAAGGCGTAATGTAAAAGGACAATCCAGAGAAATTGGCAACATAGGATACACAAGACACAGGACAAATACATGTTAGAGAATACCGAAGGGGTAATGTAAAAGGACAATCAAGAGAAACTGGCAACATAGGATACACAAGACACAGGACAAATACATGTTAGAGATTACCGAAGGGGTAATGTAAAAGGACAATCCAGAGAAACTGGCAACATAGGATACACAAGACACAGGACAAATACATGTTAGAGATTACCGAAGGGGTAATGTAAAAGGACAATCCAGAGAAACTGGCAACATAGGATACACAAGACACAGGACAAATACATGTTAGAGAATACCGAAGGGGTAAGGTAAAAGGACAATCCAGAAAAACTGGCAACATAGGATACACAAGACACAGGACAAATACATGTTAGAGAATACCGAAGGGGTAATGTAAAAGGACAATCCAGAGAAACTGGCAACATAGGATACACAAGACACAGGACAAATACATGTTAGGGAATACCGAAGGGGTAATGTAAAAGGACAATCCAGAGAAACTGGCAACATAGGATACACAAGACACAGGACAAATACATGTTAGAGAATACCGAAGGGGTAATGTAAAAGGACAATCCAGAGAAACTGGCAACATAGGATACACAAGACACAGGACAAATACATGTTAGAGAATACCGAAGGCGTAATGTAAAAGAACAATCCAGAGGAACTGGCAACATAGGATACACAAGACACAGGACAAATACATGTTAGAGAATACCGAAGGGGTAATGTAAAAGGACAATCCAGAGAAACTGGCAACATAGGATACACAAGACACAGGACAAATACATTTTAGAGAATACCGACAGGGCTATGGAAAAGGACAATCCAGAGAAATTGGCAACATAGGATAAACAAGACACAGGACAAAGACATGTTAGAGAATACCGAAGGGGTAATGTAAAAGGACAATCCAGAGAAACTGGCAACATAGGATACACAAGACACAGGACAAATACATGTTAGAGAATACCGAAGGCGTAATGAAAAAAAGACAATCCAGAGAAACTGGCAACATAGGATACACAAGACACAGGACAAATACATGTTAGAGAATACCGAAGGTGTAATGAAAAAAAGACAATCCAGAGAAACTGGCAACATAGGATACACAAGACACAGGACAAATACATTTTAGAGAATACCGACGGGGCTATGTAAAAGGACAATCCAGAGAAACTGGCAACATAGGATACACAAGACACAGGACAAATACATGTTAGAGAATACCGAAGGTGTAAGGTAAAAGAACAATCCAGAGAAACTGGCAACATAGGATACACAAGACACAGGACAAATACATGTTAGAGAATACCGAAGGTGTAATGAAAAAAAGACAATCCAGAGAAACTGGCAAAATAGGGCACAGAAGACACAGGACAAATAAATGTTAGAGAATACCGAAGGGGTAATGTAAAGAGAAAATCCAGAGAAACTGGCAACATAAGGTACACAAGACACAGGACAAATACATGTTAGAGATTACCGACGGGGCTATGTAAAAGGACAATCCAGATAAACTGGCAACATAGGATACACAAGACACAGGACAAATACATGTTAGAGAATACCGAAGGGGTAATGTAAAAGGACAATCCAGAGAAACTGGCAACTTAGGATACACAAGACACAGGACAAATACATATTAGAGAATACCCAAGGGGTAATGAAAAAGGACAATCCAGAGAAACTGGCAACATAAGGTACACAAGACACAGGACAAATACATGTTAGAGAATACCGAAGGTGTAATGAAAAAAAAAAAAATCCAGAGAAACTGGCAAAATAGGGCACGGAAGACACAGGACAAATAAATGTTAGAGAATACCGAAGGGGTAATGTAAAAAGAAAATCCAGAGAAACTGGCAACATAAGGTACACAAGACACAGGACAAATACATGTTAGAGAATATCGAAGGGGTAATGTAAAAGGACAATCCAGAGAAACTGGCAACATAGGATACACAAGACACAGGACAAATACATGTTAGAGAATACCCAAGGGGTAATGAAAAAGGACAATCCAGAGAAGCTGGCAACATAGGATACACAAGACACATGACAAATACATGTTAGAGAATACCGAAGGGGTAATGTAAAAGGACAATCCAGAGAAACTGGCAACATAAGGTACACAAGACACAGGACAAATACATGTTAGAGAATACCGAAGGGGTAATGTAAAAGGACAATCCAGAGAAACTGGCAACATAGGATACACAAGACACAGGACAAATACATGTTAGAGAATACCGAAGGTGTAAGGTAAAAGAACAATCCAGAGAAACTGGCAACATAGGATACACAAGACACAGGACAAATACATGTTAGAGAATACCCAAGGGGCAATGTAAAAGGACAATCCAGAGAAACTGGCAACATAGGATACACAAGACACAGGACAAATACATGTTAGAGAATACCGAAGGGGTAATGTAAAAGGACAATCCAGAGAAACTGGCAACATAGGATACACAAGACACAGGACAAATACATTTTAGAGAATACCGACAGGGCTATGTAAAAGGACAATCCAGAGAAATTGGCAACATAGGATAAACAAGACACAGGACAAAGACATGTTAGAGAATACCGAAGGGGTAATGTAAAAGGACAATCCAGAGAAACTGGCAACATAGGATACACAAGACACAGGACAAATACATGTTAGAGAATACCGAAGGCGTAATGAAAAAAAGACAATCCAGAGAAACTGGCAACATAGGATACACAAGACACAGGACAAATACATGTTAGAGAATACCGAAGGTGTAATGAAAAAAAGACAATCCAGAGAAACTGGCAACATAGGATACACAAGACACAGGACAAATACATTTTAGAGAATACCGACGGGGCTATGTAAAAGGACAATCCAGAGAAACTGGCAACATAGGATACACAAGACACAGGACAAATACATGTTAGAGAATACCGAAGGCGTAATGTAAAAGGACAATCCAGAGAAACTGGCAACATAGGGTACACAAGACACAGGACAAATACATGTTAGAGAATACCGAAGGGGTAATGAAAAAGGACAATCCAGAGAAGCTGGCAACATAGGATACACAAGACACATGACAAATACATGTTAGAGAATACCGAAGGGGTAATGTAAAAGGACAATCCAGAGAAACTGGCAACATAGGATACACAAGACACAGGACAAAGACATGTTAGAGAATACCGAAGGGGTAATGTAAAAGGACAATCCAGAGAAACTGGCAACATAGGATAAACAAGACACAGGACAAATACATGTTAGAGAATACCCAAGGGGTAATGAAAAAGAACAATCCAGAGAAGCTGGCAACATAGGATACACAAGACACATGACAAATACATGTTAGAGAATACCGAAGGGGTAATGTAAAAGGACAATCCAGAGAAACTGGCAACATAAGGTACACAAGACACAGGACAAATACATGTTAGAGAATACCGAAGGGGTAATGTAAAAGGACAATCCAGAGAAACTGGCAACATAGGATACACAAGACACAGGACAAATACATGTTAGAGAATACCGAAGGGGTAAGGTAAAAGGACAATCCAGAGAAACTGGCAACATAGGATACACAAGACACAGGACAAATACATGTTAGAGAATACCCAAGGGGTAATGTAAAAGGACAATCCAGAGAAACTGGCAACATAGGATACACAAGACACAGGACAAATACATGTTAGGGAATACCGAAGGAGTAATGTAAAAGGACAATCCAGAGAAACTGGCAACATAGGATACACAAGACACAGGACAAATACATGTTAGAGAATACCGAAGGGGTAATGTAAAAGGACAATCAAGAGAAACTGGCAACATAGGATACACAAGACACAGGACAAATACATGTTAGAGAATACCGAAGGCGTAATGTAAAAGAACAATCCAGAGAAACTGGCAACATAGGATACACAAGACACAGGACAAATACATGTTAGAGAATACCGAAGGGGTAATGTAAAAGGACAATCCAGAGAAACTGGCAACATAGGATACACAAGACACAGGACAAATACATTTTAGAGAATACCGACGGGGTAATGTAAAAGGACAATCCAGAGAAACTGGCAACATAGGATACACAAGACACAGGACAAATACATTTTAGAGAATACCGACGGGGCTATGTAAAAGGACAATCCAGAGAAATTGGCAACATAGGATACACAAGACACAGGACAAATACATGTTAGAGAATACCAAAGGGGTAATGTAAAAGGACAATCCAGAGAAATTGGCAACATAGGATACACAAGACACAGGACAAATACATGTTAGAGAATACCGAAGGGGTAATGTAAAAGGACAATCAAGAGAAACTGGCAACATAGGATACACAAGACACAGGACAAATACATGTTAGAGATTACCGAAGGGGTAATGTAAAAGGACAATCCAGAGAAACTGGCAACATAGGATACACAAGACACAGGACAAATACATGTTAGAGATTACCGAAGGGGTAATGTAAAAGGACAATCCAGAGAAACTGGCAACATAGGATACACAAGACACAGGACAAATACATGTTAGAGAATACCGAAGGGGTAAGGTAAAAGGACAATCCAGAAAAACTGGCAACATAGGATACACAAGACACAGGACAAATACATGTTAGAGAATACCGAAGGGGTAATGTAAAAGGACAATCCAGAGAAACTGGCAACATAGGATACACAAGACACAGGACAAATACATGTTAGGGAATACCGAAGGGGTAATGTAAAAGGACAATCCAGAGAAACTGGCAACATAGGATACACAAGACACAGGACAAATACATGTTAGAGAATACCGAAGGGGTAATGTAAAAGGACAATCCAGAGAAACTGGCAACATAGGATACACAAGACACAGGACAAATACATGTTAGAGAATACCGAAGGCGTAATGTAAAAGAACAATCCAGAGGAACTGGCAACATAGGATACACAAGACACAGGACAAATACATGTTAGAGAATACCGAAGGGGTAATGTAAAAGGACAATCCAGAGAAACTGGCAACATAGGATACACAAGACACAGGACAAATACATTTTAGAGAATACCGACAGGGCTATGTAAAAGGACAATCCAGAGAAATTGGCAACATAGGATAAACAAGACACAGGACAAAGACATGTTAGAGAATACCGAAGGGGTAATGTAAAAGGACAATCCAGAGAAACTGGCAACATAGGATACACAAGACACAGGACAAATACATGTTAGAGAATACCGAAGGCGTAATGAAAAAAAGACAATCCAGAGAAACTGGCAACATAGGATACACAAGACACAGGACAAATACATGTTAGAGAATACCGAAGGTGTAATGAAAAAAAGACAATCCAGAGAAACTGGCAACATAGGATACACAAGACACAGGACAAATACATTTTAGAGAATACCGACGGGGCTATGTAAAAGGACAATCCAGAGAAACTGGCAACATAGGATACACAAGACACAGGACAAATACATGTTAGAGAATACCGAAGGCGTAATGTAAAAGGACAATCCAGAGAAACTGGCAACATAGGGTACACAAGACACAGGACAAATACATGTTAGAGAATACCGAAGGTGTAATGAAAAAAAGACAATCCAGAGAAACTGGCAAAATAGGGCACAGAAGACACAGGACAAATAAATGTTAGAGAATACCGAAGGGGTAATGTAAAGAGAAAATCCAGAGAAACTGGCAACATAAGGTACACAAGACACAGGACAAATACATGTTAGAGATTACCGACGGGGCTATGTAAAAGGACAATCCAGATAAACTGGCAACATAGGATACACAAGACACAGGACAAATACATGTTAGAGAATACCGAAGGGGTAATGTAAAAGGACAATCCAGAGAAACTGGCAACTTAGGATACACAAGACACAGGACAAATACATATTAGAGAATACCCAAGGGGTAATGAAAAAGGACAATCCAGAGAAACTGGCAACATAACGTACACAAGACACAGGACAAATACATGTTAGAGAATACCGAAGGTGTAATGAAAAAAAAAAAATCCAGAGAAACTGGCAAAATAGGGCACGGAAGACACAGGACAAATAAATGTTAGAGAATACCGAAGGGGTAATGTAAAAAGAAAATCCAGAGAAACTGGCAACATAAGGTACACAAGACAGAGGACAAATACATGTTAGAGAATACCGAAGGGGTAATGTAAAAGGACAATCCAGAGAAACTGGCAACATAGGATACACAAGACACAGGACAAATACATGTTAGAGAATACCCAAGGGGTAATGAAAAAGGACAATCCAGAGAAGCTGGCAACATAGGATACACAAGACACATGACAAATACATGTTAGAGAATACCGAAGGGGTAATGTAAAAGGACAATCCAGAGAAACTGGCAACATAAGGTACACAAGACACAGGACAAATACATGTTAGAGAATACCGAAGGGGTAATGTAAAAGGACAATCCAGAGAAACTGGCAACATAGGATACACAAGACACAGGACAAATACATGTTAGAGAATACCGAAGGGGTAAGGTAAAAGAACAATCCAGAGAAACTGGCAACATAGGATACACAAGACACAGGACAAATACATGTTAGAGAATACCCAAGGGGCAATGTAAAAGGACAATCCAGAGAAACTGGCAACATAGGATACACAAGACACAGGACAAATACATGTTAGAGAATACCGAAGGGGTAATGTAAAAGGACAATCCAGAGAAACTGGCAACATAGGATACACAAGACACAGGACAAATACATTTTAGAGAATACCGACAGGGCTATGTAAAAGGACAATCCAGAGAAATTGGCAACATAGGATAAACAAGACACAGGACAAAGACATGTTAGAGAATACCGAAGGGGTAATGTAAAAGGACAATCCAGAGAAACTGGCAACATAGGATACACAAGACACAGGACAAATACATGTTAGAGAATACCGAAGGCGTAATGAAAAAAAGACAATCCAGAGAAACTGGCAACATAGGATACACAAGACACAGGACAAATACATGTTAGAGAATACCGAAGGTGTAATGAAAAAAAGACAATCCAGAGAAACTGGCAACATAGGATACACAAGACACAGGACAAATACATTTTAGAGAATACCGACGGGGCTATGTAAAAGGACAATCCAGAGAAACTGGCAACATAGGATACACAAGACACAGGACAAATACATGTTAGAGAATACCGAAGGCGTAATGTAAAAGGACAATCCAGAGAAACTGGCAACATAGGGTACACAAGACACAGGACAAATACATGTTAGAGAATACCGAAGGTGTAATGAAAAAAAGACAATCCAGAGAAACTGGCAAAATAGGGCACAGAAGACACAGGACAAATAAATGTTAGAGAATACCGAAGGGGTAATGTAAAAAGAAAATCCAGAGAAACTGGCAACATAAGGTACACAAGACACAGGACAAATACATGTTAGAGATTACCGACGGGGCTATGTAAAAGGACAATCCAGATAAACTGGCAACATAGGATACACAAGACACAGGACAAATACATGTTAGAGAATACCGAAGGGGTAATGTAAAAGGACAATCCAGAGAAACTGGCAACTTAGGATACACAAGACACAGGACAAATACATATTAGAGAATACCCAAGGGGTAATGAAAAAGGACAATCCAGAGAAACTGGCAACATAAGGTACACAAGACACAGGACAAAAACATGTTAGAGAATACCGAAGGTGTAATGAAAAAAAAAAAAATCCAGAGAAACTGGCAAAATAGGGCACAGAAGACACAGGACAAATAAATGTTAGAGAATACCGAAGGGGTAATGTAAAAAGAAAATCCAGAGAAACTGGCAACATAAGGTACACAAGACACAGGACAAATACATGTTAGAGAATACCGAAGGGGTAATGTAAAAGGACAATCCAGAGAAACTGGCAACATAGGATACACAAGACACAGGACAAATACATGTTAGAGAATACCCAAGGGGTAATGAAAAAGGACAATCCAGAGAAGCTGGCAACATAGGATACACAAGACACATGACAAATACATGTTAGAGAATACCGAAGGGGTAATGTAAAAGGACAATCCAGAGAAACTGGCAACATAAGGTACACAAGACACAGGACAAATACATGTTAGAGAATACCGAAGGGGTAATGTAAAAGGACAATCCAGAGAAACTGGCAACATAGGATACACAAGACACAGGACAAATACATGTTAGAGAATACCGAAGGGGTAAGGTAAAAGAACAATCCAGAGAAACTGGCAACATAGGATACACAAGACACAGGACAAATACATGTTAGAGAATACCCAAGGGGCAATGTAAAAGGACAATCCAGAGAAACTGGCAACATAGGATACACAAGACACAGGACAAATACATGTTAGAGAATACCGAAGGGGTAATGTAAAAGGACAATCCAGAGAAACTGGCAACATAGGATACACAAGACACAGGACAAATACATGTTAGAGAATACCGAAGGGGTAATGTAAAAGGACAATCCAGAGAAACTGGCAACATAGGATACACAAGACACAGGACAAATACATTTTAGAGAATACCGACGGGGCTATGTAAAAGGACAATCCAGAGAAACTGGCAACATAGGATACACAAGACACAGGACAAATACATGTTAGAGAATACCGAAGGGGTAATGTAAAAGGACAATCCAGAGAAATTGGCAACATAGGATACACAAGACACAGGACAAATACATGTTAGGGAATACCGAAGGGGTAATGTAAAAGGACAATCCAAAGAAACTGGCAACATAGGATACACAAGACACAGGACAAATACATGTTAGAGAATACCGAAGGGGTAATGTAAAAGGACAATCAAGAGAAACTGGCAACATAGGATACACAAGACACAGGACAAATACATGTTAGAGAATACCGAAGGCGTAATGTAAAAGGACAATCCAGAGAAACTGGCAACATAGGATACACAAGACACAGGACAAATACATGTTAGAGAATACCGAAGGGGTAATGTAAAAGGACAATCCAGAGAAACTGGCAACATAGGATACACAAGACACAGGACAAATACATTTTAGAGAATACCGACGGGGCTATGTAAAAGGACAATCCAGAGAAACTGGCAACATAGGATACACAAGACACAGGACAAATACATGTTAGAGAATACCGAAGGGGTAATGTAAAAGGACAATCCAGAGAAATTGGCAACATAGGATACACAAGACACAGGACAAATACATGTTAGGGAATACCGAAGGGGAAATGTAAAAGGACAATCCAGAGAAACTGGCAACATAGGATACCCAAGACACAGGACAAATACATGTTAGAGAATACCGAAGGGGTAATGAAAAAGGACAATCCAGAGAAACTGGCAACATAGGATACACAAGACACAGGACAAATACATGTTAGAGAATACCGAAGGCGTAATGTAAAAGAACAATCCAGAGAAACTGGCAACATAGGATACACAAGACACAGGACAAATACATGTTAGAGAATACCGAAGGGGTAATGTAAAAGGACAATCCAGAGAAACTGGCAACATAGGATACACAAGACACAGGACAAATACATTTTAGAGAATACCGACGGGGCTATGTAAAAGGACAATCCAGAGAAACTGGCAACATAGGATACACAAGACACAGGACAAATACATGTTAGGGAATACTGAAGGGGTAATGTAAAAGGACAATCCAGAGAAATTGGCAACATAGGATACACAAGACACAGGACAAATACATGTTAGAGAATACCGAAGGGGTAATGTAAAAGGACAATCCAGATAAACTGGCAACATAGGATACACAAGACACAGGACAAATACATGTTAGAGAATACCGAAGGGGTAATGTAAAAGGACAATCCAGAGAAACTGGCAACATAGGATACACAAGACACAGGACAAATACATGTTAGAGATTACCGAAGGGGTAATGTAAAAGGACAATCCAGAGAAACTGGCAACATAGGATACACAAGACACAGGACAAATACATGTTAGAGAATACCGAAGGGGTAATGTAAAAGGACAATCCAGAGAAACTGGCAACATAGGATACACAAGACACAGGACAAATACATGTTAGAGAATACCGAAGGGGTAAGGTAAAAGGACAATCCAGAGAAACTGGCAACATAGGATACACAAGACACAGGACAAATACATATTAGAGAATACCGAAGGGGTAATGTAAAAGGACAATCCAGAGAAACTGGCAACATAGGATACACAAGACACAGGACAAATACATGTTAGGGAATACCGAAGGGGTAATGTAAAAGGACAATCCAGAGAAACTGGCAACGTAGGATACACAAGACACAGGACAAATACATGTTAGAGAATACCGAAGGGGTAATGTAAAAGGACAATCCAGAGAAACTGGCAACATAGGATACACAAGACACAGGACAAATACATGTTAGAGAATACCGAAGGGGTAATGTAAAAGGACAATCCAGAGAAACTGGCAACATAGGATACACAAGACACAGGACAAATACATGTTAGAGAATACCGACGGGGCTATGTAAAAGGACAATCCAGAGAAACTGGCAACATAGGATACACAAGACACAGGACAAATACATGTTAGAGAATACCGAAGGGGTAATGTAAAAGGACAATCCAGAGAAATTGGCAACATAGGATACACAAGACACAGGACAAATACATGTTAGGGAATACCGAAGGGGTAATGTAAAAGGACAATCCAAAGAAACTGGCAACATAGGATACACAAGACACAGGACAAATACATGTTAGAGAATACCGAAGGGGTAATGTAAAAGGACAATCAAGAGAAACTGGCAACATAGGATACACAAGACACAGGACAAATACATGTTAGAGAATACCGAAGGCGTAATGTAAAAGAACAATCCAGAGAAACTGGCAACATAGGATACACAAGACACAGGACAAATACATGTTAGAGAATACCGAAGGGGTAATGTAAAAGGACAATCCAGAGAAACTGGCAACATAGGATACACAAGACACAGGACAAATACATTTTAGAGAATACCGACGGGGCTATGTAAAAGGACAATCCAGAGAAACTGGCAACATAGGATACACAAGACACAGGACAAATACATGTTAGAGAATACCGAAGGGGTAATGTAAAAGGACAATCCAGAGAAATTGGCAACATAGGATACACAAGACACAGGACAAATACATGTTAGGGAATACCGAAGGGGTAATGTAAAAGGACAATCCAGAGAAACTGGCAACATAGGATACCCAAGACACAGGACAAATACATGTTAGAGAATACCGAAGGGGTAATGAAAAAGGACAATCCAGAGAAACTGGCAACATAGGATACACAAGACACAGGACAAATACATGTTAGAGAATACCGAAGGCGTAATGTAAAAGAACAATCCAGAGAAACTGGCAACATAGGATACACAAGACACAGGACAAATACATGTTAGAGAATACCGAAGGGGTAATGTAAAAGGACAATCCAGAGAAACTGGCAACATAGGATACACAAGACACAGGACAAATACATTTTAGAGAATACCGACGGGGCTATGTAAAAGGACAATCCAGAGAAACTGGCAACATAGGATACACAAGACACAGGACAAATACATGTTAAGGAATACTGAAGGGGTAATGTAAAAGGACAATCCAGAGAAATTGGCAACATAGGATACACAAGACACAGGACAAATACATGTTAGAGAATACCGAAGGGGTAATGTAAAAGGACAATCCAGATAAACTGGCAACATAGGATACACAAGACACAGGACAAATACATGTTAGAGAATACCGAAGGGGTAATGTAAAAGGACAATCCAGAGAAACTGGCAACATAGGATACACAAGACACAGGACAAATACATGTTAGAGATTACCGAAGGGGTAATGTAAAAGGACAATCCAGAGAAACTGGCAACATAGGATACACAAGACACAGGACAAATACATGTTAGAGAATACCGAAGGGGTAATGTAAAAGGACAATCCAGAGAAACTGGCAACATAGGATACACAAGACACAGGACAAATACATGTTAGAGAATACCGAAGGGGTAAGGTAAAAGGACAATCCAGAGAAACTGGCAACATAGGATACACAAGACACAGGACAAATACATATTAGAGAATACCGAAGGGGTAATGTAAAAGGACAATCCAGAGAAACTGGCAACATAGGATACACAAGACACAGGACAAATACATGTTAGGGAATACCGAAGGGGTAATGTAAAAGGACAATCCAGAGAAACTGGCAACGTAGGATACACAAGACACAGGACAAATACATGTTAGAGAATACCGAAGGGGTAATGTAAAAGGACAATCCAGAGAAACTGGCAACATAGGATACACAAGACACAGGACAAATACATGTTAGAGAATACCGAAGGCGTAATGTAAAAGAACAATCCAGAGAAACTGGCAACATAGGATACACAAGACACAGGACAAATACATGTTAGAGAATACCGAAGGGGTAATGTAAAAAGAAAATCCAGAGAAACTGGCAACATAGGATACACAAGACACAGGACAAATACATTTTAGAGAATACCGACGGGGCTATGTAAAAGGACAATCCAGAGAAACTGGCAACATAGGATACACAAGACACAGGACAAATACATGTTAGAGAATACTGAAGGGGTAATGTAAAAGGACAATCCAGAGAAATTGGCAACATAGGATACACAAGACACAGGACAAATACATGTTAGAGAATACCGAAGGGGTAATGTAAAAGGACAATCCAGAGAAACTGGCAACATAGGATACACAAGACACAGGACAAATACATGTTAGAGAATACCCAAGGGGTAATGTAAAAGGACAATCCAGAGAAACTGGCAACATAGGATACACAAGACACAGGACAAATACATTTTAGAGAATACCGACGGGGCTATGTAAAAGGACAATCCAGAGAAACTGGCAACATAGGATACACAAGACACAGGACAAATACATGTTAGAGAATACCGAAGGGGTAATGTAAAAGGACAATCCAGAGAAGCTGGCAACATAGGATACACAAGACACAGGACAAATACATATTAGAGAATACCCAAGGAGTAATGAAAAAGGACAATCCAGAGAAATTGGCAACATAGGGTACACAAGACACAGGACAGATAAATGTTAGAGAATACCGAAGGGGTAATGTAAAAGGACAATCCAGAGAAATTGGCAACATAGGATACACAAGACACAGGACAAATACATGTTAGAGAATACCGAAGAGGTAATGTAAAAGGACAATCCAGAGAAACTTGCAACATAGGATACACAAGACACAGGACAAATACATGTTAGAGAATACCGAAGGGGTAATGAAAAAGGAAAATCCAGAGAAACTGGCAACATAGGATACACAAGACACAGGACAAATACATGTTAGAGAATACCGAAGGGGTAATGTAAAAGGACAATCCAGAGAAATTGGCAACATAGGATACACAAGACACAGGACAAATACATGTTAGAGAATACCGAAGGGGTAATGTAAAAGGACAATCCAGAGAAGCTGGCAACATAGGATACACAAGACACAGGACAAATACATGTTAGAGAATACCGAAGGGGTAATGAAAAAGGACAATCCAGAGAAACTGGCAACATAGGATACACAAGACACAGGACAAATACATGTTAGAGAATACCGAAGGGGTAATGTAAAAGGACAATCCAGAGAAATTGGCAACATAGGATACACAAGACACAGGACAAATACATGTTAGAGAATACCGAAGGGGTAATGTAAAAGGACAATCCAGAGAAGCTGGCAACATAGGATAAACAAGACACAGGACAAATACATATTAGAGAATACCCAAGGGGTAATGAAAAAGGACAATCCAGAGAAATTGGCAACATAGGGTACACAGGACACAGGACAAATACATGTTAGAGAATACCGAAGGGGTAATGTAAAAGGACAATCCAGAGAAATTGGCAACATAGGATACACAAGACACAGGACAAATACATATTAGAGAATACCGAAGGGGTAATGAAAAAGGACAATCCAGAGAAACTGGCATTATAGGGTACACAAGACACAGGACAAATACATATTAGAGAATACCCAAGGTGTAATGAAAAAAAGACAATCCAGAGAAACTGGCAACATAGGGTACACAAGACACAGGACAAATAAATGTTAGAGAATACCGAACGGGTAATGTAAAAAGAAAATCCAGAGAAACTGGCAACATAAGGTACACAAGACACAGGACAAATACATGTTAGAGAATACCGAAGGGGTAATGAAAAAGGACAATCCAGAGAAACTGGCAACATAAGGTACACAAGACACAGGACAAATACATGTTAGAGAATACCGAAGGGGTAATGTAAAAGGACAATCCAGAGAAACTGGCAACATAGGATACACAAGACACAGGACAAATACATGTTAGAGAATACCGAAGTGGTAATGAAAAATGACAATCCAGAGAAACTGGCAACATAGGATACACAAGACACAGGACAAATACATGTTAGAGAATACTGAAGGGGTAATGTAAAAGGACAATCCAGAGAAATTGGCAACATAGGATACACAAGACACAGGACAAATACATGTTAGAGAATACCGAAGGGGTAATGTAAAAGGACAATCCAGAGAAACTGGCAACATAGGATACACAAGACACAGGACAAATACATGTTAGAGAATACCGAAGGGGTAATGTAAAAGGACAATCCAGAGAAATTGGCAACATAGGATACACAAGACACAGGACAAATACATGTTAGAGAATACCGAAGGGGTAATGTAAAAGGACAATCCAGAGAAGCTGGCAACATAGGATACACAAGACACAGGACAAATACATATTAGAGAATACCCAAGGGGTAATGAAAAAGGACAATCCAGAGAAATTGGCAACATAGGGTACACAAGACACAGGACAGATAAATGTTAGAGAATACCGAAGGGGTAATGTAAAAGGACAATCCAGAGAAATTGGCAACATAGGATACACAAGACACAGGACAAATACATGTTAGAGAATACCGAAGGGGTAATGTAAAAGGACAATCCAGAGAAACTTGCAACATAGGATACACAAGACACAGGACAAATACATGTTAGAGAATACCGAAGGGGTAATGAAAAAGGAAAATCCAGAGAAACTGGCAACATAGGATACACAAGACACAGGACAAATACATGTTAGAGAATACCGAAGGGGTAATGTAAAAGGACAATCCAGAGAAATTGGCAACATAGGATACACAAGACACAGGACAAATACATGTTAGAGAATACCGAAGGGGTAATGTAAAAGGACAATCCAGAGAAGCTGGCAACATAGGATACACAAGACACAGGACAAATACATGTTAGAGAATACCGAAGGGGTAATGAAAAAGGACAATCCAGAGAAACTGGCAACATAGGATACACAAGACACAGGACAAATACATGTTAGAGAATACCGAAGGGGTAATGTAAAAGGACAATCCAGAGAAATTGGCAACATAGGATACACAAGACACAGGACAAATACATGTTAGAGAATACCGAAGGGGTAATGTAAAAGGACAATCCAGAGAAGCTGGCAACATAGGATAAACAAGACACAGGACAAATACATATTAGAGAATACCCAAGGGGTAATGAAAAAGGACAATCCAGAGAAATTGGCAACATAGGGTACACAGGACACAGGACAAATACATGTTAGAGAATACCGAAGGGGTAATGTAAAAGGACAATCCAGAGAAATTGGCAACATAGGATACACAAGACACAGGACAAATACATATTAGAGAATACCCAAGGGGTAATGAAAAAGGACAATCCAGAGAAACTGGCAACATAGGGTACACAAGACACAGGACAAATACATATTAGAGAATACCCAAGGTGTAATGAAAAAAAGACAATCCAGAGAAACTGGCAACATAGGGTACACAAGACACAGGACAAATAAATGTTAGAGAATACCGAATGGGTAATGTAAAAAGAAAATCCAGAGAAACTGGCAACATAAGGTACACAAGACACAGGACAAATACATGTTAGAGAATACCGAAGGGGTAATGTAAAAGGACAATCCAGAGAAACTGGCAACATAGGATACACAAGACACAGGACAAATACATGTTAGAGAATACCGAAGTGGTAATGAAAAATGACAATCCAGAGAAACTGGCAACATAGGGTACACAGGACACAGGACAAATACATGTTAGAGAATACCGAAGGGGTAATGTAAAAGGACAATCCAGAGAAACTGGCAACATAGGATACACAAGACACAGGACAAATACATGTTAGAGAATACCGAAGGGGTAATGTAAAAGGACAATCCAGAGAAACTGGCAACATAGGAAACACAAGACACAGGACAAATACATATTAGAGAATACAGAAGGGGTAATGTAAAAGGACAATCCAGAGAAGCTGGCAACATAGGATACACAAGACACAGGACAAATACATATTAGAGAATACCCAAGGGGTAATGAAAAAGGACAATCCAGAGAAATTGGCAACATAGGGTACACAGGACACAGGACAAATACATGTTAGAGAATACCGAAGGGGTAATGTAAAAGGACAATCCAGAGAAATTGGCAACATAGGATACACAAGACACAGGACAAATACATATTAGAGAATACCCAAGGGGTAATGAAAAAGGACAATCCAGAGAAACTGGCAACATAGGGTACACAAGACACAGGACAAATACATATTAGAGAATACCCAAGGTGTAATGAAAAAAAGACAATCCAGAGAAACTGGCAAAATAGGGCACAGAAGACACAGGACAAATAAATGTTAGAGAATACCGAAGGGGTAATGTAAAAAGAAAATCCAGAGAAACTGGCAACATAGGATACACAAGACACAGGACAAATACATGTTAGAGAATACCGAAGGGGTAATGAAAAAGGACAATCCAGAGAAACTGGCAACATAGGATACACAAGACACAGGACAAATACATGTTAGAGAATACCGAAGGGGTAATGTAAAAGGACAATCCAGAGAAACTGGCAACATAGGATACACAAGACACAGGACAAATACATGTTAGAGAATACCGAAGGGGTAATGTAAAAGGACAATCCAGAGAAACTGGCAACATAGGATACACAAGACACAGGACAAATACATGTTAGAGAATACCGAAGGGGTAATGTAAAAGGACAATCCAGAGAAATTGGCAACATAGGATACACAAGACACAGGACAAATACATGTTAGAGAATACCGAAGGGGTAATGTAAAAGGACAATCCAGAGAAATTGGCAACATAGGATACACAAGACACAGGACAAATACATGTTAGAGAATACCGAAGGGGTAATGTAAAAGGACAATCCAGAGAAGCTGGCAACATAGGATAAACAAGACACAGGACAAATACATATTAGAGAATACCCAAGGGGTAATGAAAAAGGACAATCCAGAGAAATTGGCAACATAGGGTACACAGGACACAGGACAAATACATGTTAGAGAATACCGAAGGGGTAATGTAAAAGGACAATCCAGAGAAATTGGCAACATAGGATACACAAGACACAGGACAAATACATATTAGAGAATACCCAAGGGGTAATGAAAAAGGACAATCCAGAGAAACTGGCAACATAGGGTACACAAGACACAGGACAAATACATATTAGAGAATACCCAAGGTGTAATGAAAAAAAGACAATCCAGAGAAACTGGCAACATAGGGTACACAAGACACAGGACAAATAAATGTTAGAGAATACCGAATGGGTAATGTAAAAAGAAAATCCAGAGAAACTGGCAACATAAGGTACACAAGACACAGGACAAATACATGTTAGAGAATACCGAAGGGGTAATGTAAAAGGACAATCCAGAGAAACTGGCAACATAGGATACACAAGACACAGGACAAATACATGTTAGAGAATACCGAAGTGGTAATGAAAAATGACAATCCAGAGAAACTGGCAACATAGGGTACACAGGACACAGGACAAATACATGTTAGAGAATACCGAAGGGGTAATGTAAAAGGACAATCCAGAGAAACTGGCAACATAGGATACACAAGACACAGGACAAATACATGTTAGAGAATACCGAAGGGGTAATGTAAAAGGACAATCCAGAGAAACTGGCAACATAGGAAACACAAGACACAGGACAAATACATATTAGAGAATACCGAAGGGGTAATGTAAAAGGACAATCCAGAGAAGCTGGCAACATAGGATACACAAGACACAGGACAAATACATATTAGAGAATACCCAAGGGGTAATGAAAAAGGACAATCCAGAGAAATTGGCAACATAGGGTACACAGGACACAGGACAAATACATGTTAGAGAATACCGAAGGGGTAATGTAAAAGGACAATCCAGAGAAATTGGCAACATAGGATACACAAGACACAGGACAAATACATATTAGAGAATACCCAAGGGGTAATGAAAAAGGACAATCCAGAGAAACTGGCAACATAGGGTACACAAGACACAGGACAAATACATATTAGAGAATACCCAAGGTGTAATGAAAAAAAGACAATCCAGAGAAACTGGCAAAATAGGGCACAGAAGACACAGGACAAATAAATGTTAGAGAATACCGAAGGGGTAATGTAAAAAGAAAATCCAGAGAAACTGGCAACATAGGATACACAAGACACAGGACAAATACATGTTAGAGAATACCGAAGGGGTAATGAAAAAGGACAATCCAGAGAAACTGGCAACATAGGATACACAAGACACAGGACAAATACATGTTAGAGAATACCGAAGGGGTAATGTAAAAGGACAATCCAGAGAAACTGGCAACATAGGATACACAAGACACAGGACAAATACATGTTAGAGAATACCGAAGGGGTAATGTAAAAGGACAATCCAGAGAAACTGGCAACATAGGATACACAAGACACAGGACAAATACATGTTAGAGAATACCGAAGGGGTAATGTAAAAGGACAATCCAGAGAAATTGGCAACATAGGATACACAAGACACAGGACAAATACATGTTAGAGAATACCGAAGGGGTAATGTAAAAGGACAATCCAGAGAAGCTGGCAACATAGGATACACAAGACACAGGACAAATACATATTAGAGAATACCCAAGGGGTAATGAAAAAGGACAATCCAGAGAAATTGGCAACATAGGGTACACAAGACACAGGACAGATAAATGTTAGAGAATACCGAAGGGGTAATGTAAAAGGACAATCCAGAGAAATTGGCAACATAGGATACACAAGACACAGGACAAATACATGTTAGAGAATACCGAAGGGGTAATGTAAAAGGACAATCCAGAGAAACTTGCAACATAGGATACACAAGACACAGGACAAATACATGTTAGAGAATACCGAAGTGGTAATGAAAAATGACAATCCAGAGAAACTGGCAACATAGGGTACACAGGACACAGGACAAATACATGTTAGAGAATACCGAAGGGGTAATGTAAAAGGACAATCCAGAGAAACTGGCAACATAGGATACACAAGACACAGGACAAATACATGTTAGAGAATACCGAAGGGGTAATGTAAAAGGACAATCCAGAGAAACTGGCAACATAGGAAACACAAGACACAGGACAAATACATATTAGAGAATACCGAAGGGGTAATGTAAAAGGACAATCCAGAGAAGCTGGCAACATAGGATACACAAGACACAGGACAAATACATATTAGAGAATACCCAAGGGGTAATGAAAAAGGACAATCCAGAGAAATTGGCAACATAGGGTACACAGGACACAGGACAAATACATGTTAGAGAATACCGAAGGGGTAATGTAAAAGGACAATCCAGAGAAATTGGCAACATAGGATACACAAGACACAGGACAAATACATATTAGAGAATACCCAAGGGGTAATGAAAAAGGACAATCCAGAGAAACTGGCAACATAGGGTACACAAGACACAGGACAAATACATATTAGAGAATACCCAAGGTGTAATGAAAAAAAGACAATCCAGAGAAACTGGCAAAATAGGGCACAGAAGACACAGGACAAATAAATGTTAGAGAATACCGAAGGGGTAATGTAAAAAGAAAATCCAGAGAAACTGGCAACATAGGATACACAAGACACAGGACAAATACATGTTAGAGAATACCGAAGGGGTAATGAAAAAGGACAATCCAGAGAAACTGGCAACATAGGATACACAAGACACAGGACAAATACATGTTAGAGAATACCGAAGGGGTAATGTAAAAGGACAATCCAGAGAAACTGGCAACATAGGATACACAAGACACAGGACAAATACATGTTAGAGAATACCGAAGGGGTAATGTAAAAGGACAATCCAGAGAAACTGGCAACATAGGATACACAAGACACAGGACAAATACATGTTAGAGAATACCGAAGGGGTAATGTAAAAGGACAATCCAGAGAAATTGGCAACATAGGATACACAAGACACAGGACAAATACATGTTAGAGAATACCGAAGGGGTAATGTAAAAGGACAATCCAGAGAAGCTGGCAACATAGGATACACAAGACACAGGACAAATACATATTAGAGAATACCCAAGGGGTAATGAAAAAGGACAATCCAGAGAAATTGGCAACATAGGGTACACAAGACACAGGACAGATAAATGTTAGAGAATACCGAAGGGGTAATGTAAAAGGACAATCCAGAGAAATTGGCAACATAGGATACACAAGACACAGGACAAATACATGTTAGAGAATACCGAAGGGGTAATGTAAAAGGACAATCCAGAGAAACTTGCAACATAGGATACACAAGACACAGGACAAATACATGTTAGAGAATACCGAAGGGGTAATGAAAAAGGAAAATCCAGAGAAACTGGCAACATAGGATACACAAGACACAGGACAAATACATGTTAGAGAATACCGAAGGGGTAATGTAAAAGGACAATCCAGAGAAATTGGCAACATAGGATACACAAGACACAGGACAAATACATGTTAGAGAATACCGAAGGGGTAATGTAAAAGGACAATCCAGAGAAGCTGGCAACATAGGATACACAAGACACAGGACAAATACATGTTAGAGAATACCGAAGGGGTAATGAAAAAGGACAATCCAGAGAAACTGGCAACATAGGATACACAAGACACAGGACAAATACATGTTAGAGAATACCGAAGGGGTAATGTAAAAGGACAATCCAGAGAAATTGGCAACATTGGATACACAAGACACAGGACAAATACATGTTAGAGAATACCGAAGGGGTAATGTAAAAGGACAATCCAGAGAAGCTGGCAACATAGGATAAACAAGACACAGGACAAATACATATTAGAGAATACCCAAGGGGTAATGAAAAAGGACAATCCAGAGAAATTGGCAACATAGGGTACACAGGACACAGGACAAATACATGTTAGAGAATACCGAAGGGGTAATGTAAAAGGACAATCCAGAGAAATTGGCAACATAGGATACACAAGACACAGGACAAATACATATTAGAGAATACCCAAGGGGTAATGAAAAAGGACAATCCAGAGAAACTGGCAACATAGGGTACACAAGACACACGACAAATACATATTAGAGAATACCCAAGGTGTAATGAAAAAAAGACAATCCAGAGAAACTGGCAACATAGGGTACACAAGACACAGGACAAATAAATGTTAGAGAATACCGAACGGGTAATGTAAAAAGAAAATCCAGAGAAACTGGCAACATAAGGTACACAAGACACAGGACAAATACATGTTAGAGAATACCGAAGGGGTAATGAAAAAGGACAATCCAGAGAAACTGGCAACATAAGGTACACAAGACACAGGACAAATACATGTTAGAGAATACCGAAGGGGTAATGTAAAAGGACAATCCAGAGAAACTGGCAACATAGGATACACAAGACACAGGACAAATACATGTTAGAGAATACCGAAGTGGTAATGAAAAATGACAATCCAGAGAAACTGGCAACATAGGGTACACAGGACACAGGACAAATACATGTTAGAGAATACCGAAGGGGTAATGTAAAAGGACAATCCAGAGAAACTGGCAACATAGGATACACAAGACACAGGACAAATACATGTTAGAGAATACCGAAGGGGTAATGTAAAAGGACAATCCAGAGAAACTGGCAACATAGGAAACACAAGACACAGGACAAATACATATTAGAGAATACCGAAGGGGTAATGTAAAAGGACAATCCAGAGAAGCTGGCAACATAGGATACACAAGACACAGGACAAATACATATTAGAGAATACCCAAGGGGTAATGAAAAAGGACAATCCAGAGAAATTGGCAACATAGGGTACACAGGACACAGGACAAATACATATTAGAGAATACCCAAGGGGTAATGAAAAAGGACAATCCAGAGAAACTGGCAACATAGGGTACACAAGACATAGGACAAATACATATTAGAGAATACCCAAGGTGTAATGAAAAAAAGACAATCCAGAGAAACTGGCAAAATAGGGCACAGAAGACACAGGACAAATAAATGTTAGAGAATACCGAAGGGGTAATGTAAAAAGAAAATCCAGAGAAACTGGCAACATAGGATACACAAGACACAGGACAAATACATGTTAGAGAATACCGAAGGGGTAATGAAAAAGGACAATCCAGAGAAACTGGCAACATAGGATACACAAGACACAGGACAAATACATGTTAGAGAATACCGAAGGGGTAATGTAAAAGGACAATCCAGAGAAACTGGCAACATAGGATACACAAGACAGAGGACAAATACATGTTAGAGAATACCCAAGGGGTAATGAAAAAGGACAATCCAGAGAAGCTGGCAACATAGGATACACAAGACACATGACAAATACATGTTAGAGAATACCGAAGGGGTAATGTAAAAGGACAATCCAGAGAAACTGGCAACATAGGATACACAAGACACAGGACAAATACATGTTAGAGAATACCGAAGGGGTAATGAAAAAGGACAATCCAGAGAAACCGGCAACATAGGATACACAAGACACATGACAAATACATGTTAGAGAATACCGAAGGGGTAATGTAAAAGGACAATCCAGAGAAACTGGCAACATAGGATACACAAGACACAGGACAAATACATGTTAGAGAATACCCAAGGGGTAATGAAAAAGGACAATCCAGAGAAGCTGGCAACATAGGATACACAAGACACATGACAAATACATGTTAGAGAATACCGACGGGGCTATGTAATAGGACAATCCAGAGAAACTGGCAACATAGGATACACAAGACACAGGACAAATACATGTTAGAGAATACCCAAGGGGTAATGAAAAAGGACAATCCAGAGAAACCGGCAACATAGGATACACAAGACACAGGACACATACATGTTAGAGAATACCGAAGGGGTAATGAAAAAGGACAATCCAGAGAAACTGGCAACATAAGGTACACAAGACACAGGACAAATACATGTTAGAGAATACCGAAGGGGTAATAAAAAGGACAATCCAGAGAAACTGGCAACATAGGATACACAAGACATAGGACAAATACATGTTAGAGAATACCGAAGGGGTAATAAAAAAGGACAATCCAGAGAAACTGGCAACATAGGATACACAAGACACAGGACAGATACATGTTAGAGAATACCGAAGGGGTAATAAAAAAGGACAATCCAAAGAGACTGGCAACATAGGATACACAAGACACAGGACAAATAAATGTTAGAGAATACCGAAGGGGTAATGAAAAGGACAATCCAGAGAAACTGGCAACATTGGGTACACAAGACACAGGACAAATACATGTTAGAGAATACCGAAGGGGTAATACAAAAGGACAATCCAGAGAAACTGGCAACATAGGATACACATGACACAGGACAAATAAATGTTAGAGAATACCGAAGGGGTAATGAAAAAGGACAATCCAGAGAAACTGGCAACATAGGGTACACAAGACACAGGACAAATAAATGTTAGAGAATACCGAAGGGGCAATGAAAAAGGACAATCCAGAGAAACTGGCAAAATAAGGTACACAAGACACAGGACAAAAACATGTTAGAGAATACCGAAGGGGTAATAAAAAAGGACAATCCAGAGAAACTGGCAACATTGGGTACACAAGACACAGGACAAATACATGTTAGAGAATACCGAAGGGGTAATGAAAAAGGACAATCCAGAGAAACTGGCAACATTGGGTACACAAGACACAGGACAAATAAATGTTAGAGAATACCGAAGGGGTAATACAAAAGGACAATCCAGAGAAACTGGCAACATAGGATACACATGACACAGGACAAATAAATGTTAGAGAATACCGAAGGGGTAATGAAAAAGGACAATCCAGAGAAACTGGCAACATAGGGTACACAAGACACAGGACAAATAAATGTTAGAGAATACCGAAGGGGCAATGAAAAAGGACAATCCAGAGAAACTGGCAAATTAAGGTACACAAGACACAGGACAAAAACATGTTAGAGAATACCGAAGGGGTAATAAAAAAGGACAATCCAGAGAAACTGGCAACATTGGGTACACAAGACACAGGACAAATACATGTTAGAGAATACCCAAGGGGTAATAAAAAAGGACAATCCAGAGAAACTGGCAACATTGGGTACACAAGACACAGGACAAATACATGTTAGAGAATACCGAAGGGGTAATGAAAAAGGACAATCCAGAGAAACTGGCAACATTGGGTACACAAGACACAGGACAAATACATGTTAGAGAATACCCAAGGGGTAATAAAAAAGGACAATCCAGAGAAACTGGCAACATTGGGTACACAAGACACAGGACAAATACATGTTAGAGAATACCGAAGGGGTAATGAAAAAAAAGATAATCCAGATGGACTGGCAAAATATGGTACGCAAGACACAGGACAAATAAATGTTAGAGAATACCCAAGGGGAAATAAAAAAAAGATAATCCAGATGAACTGGCAACATAGGATACACAAGACACAGGACAAATAAATGTTAGAGAATACCCAAGGGGTAATAAAAAAAAAGATAATCCAGATGAACTGGCAACATAAGGTACACAAGACACAGGACAGATAAATGTTAGAGAATACCGAAGGGGTAATACAAAAGGACAATCCAGAGAAACTGGCAATATTGGGTACACAAGACACAGGACAAATAAATGTTAGAGAATACCGAAGGGGTAATGAAAAAGGACAATCCAGAGAAACTGGCAACATTGGGTACACAAGACACAGGACAAATAAATGTTAGAGAATACCGAAGGGGAGGGGTAATGAAAAAAGGACAATCCAGAGAGTGAGAGTATGTAAGCTTTATGATGCTATCTTGTATATTTTGGATTGGACCGAGGAATGGTTGAGTATCTTATTTGAATTATGCCGTTCATATGTATGCAAACTAACCTTGTATGGGTATATTTTTGCAGACTATTTTATATGCACACAAGTCGAGCAAAGATGTACCCTGCAAAGGAAGTGGAGCATGGTTTAAGACCCAAATAGTCAGAATAGCCAGTACATAATACCTACAAAAGTTTCCACTATTCAGCCCATATATGATATACTATATATTTACAAATCATGTCCAGTAGACAGACAGTAAGATTTGATTGATTGATTGATGTTTGGTGTTTTAACGCCAATTTCAATATTATTTCAGCTATATCATGACGACCAGTCTTAGTGGTGGAGGAAGCCGCAGTACCCGGAAAAAACCACCGATCATGGGCAATCAACTGGTAAGCTTTATCACATGCGCTGCGAGTCGAGTGCACCCTTTGTTGTAATTAACAAAGCCGGGCTTGAACCTACGCCGTATTGGTGATAAGCTTGTATGAGTTGTTAGGTCCAACGACCTAACTCATTGAGCCATCCGGGCCCCTTATAAGTTAATAAAAAGTACAAACCTGTTGATGCAAAACAAGCAAAGAAGGGACGAGTATATAAGGGGAAAGAAACGTATTATATTGTAGACACCAGGGTAGGTAATAGTTATTACAAACCTAACAGCACTGTTTAATTTATTATTCAAAATATAATAAAATATGAATTATACACTAGAACAGGTTGTTTGGCTATTGCCTAAGTACCGGCATATTTTTTCTTGACAAATACCACAGTTTTTCCCCAAAGATAATGATTTTATCCTCTCGATCGTCAATGTACTGATTGCTAAACATTTGGACGCTTCAGATACACTTAGCTATGAAATTTTATTGAAAGAGAAAATCAAGCGACTATACACTGCGTTTACAAGCGACTATCCACTACATATCTGATTGCCAACAAGCACCTATACACTGCAATTCTTGCATCATCATCTTTGACCCAAACTTTCTCGGCATTGATACAACTTACAAAAATCTGTCTTTGCATGTCAAACGTGTATATGAAAGGCTTTTAAAAAACGTATATTTCAATATCATAGCATTTTCGAATATTTTGTAAAAATCTGTCAAACAAGACAGGCACTCAAACTTCTACTGATCGGTGGTATTTTTTGGACATTTTATCTTGCATTTGCAGCATTATTGCAGTGTTTCATGCATCAAATATACACATGGACCTTCGTAAGGCAAATTTAAACTTTGGTTGCTATGTATAAGCTAAAACCATTACAAAATCTTACCTGAGGTAATGTGTTTAGTTCTGCAAGCGATGGATCGTCGCTATGCATCATCACAAATATAGAAGTTGTTTATTTACTGTACACTTCCGTTCCCACACTGTGATTTTAATTACGGAAGACGGATCACAACCATCTTTTTCTTAATAATTGCAACTCAGCTGGGTTTTTTTCATAACCTATAATAAAATGAAAAAATATATATTACACTGTCGGAACAGTTCCAGCATTCAATAGAAAAATCGTAGAAATATGTAAATTCGATAACCCTTACATACATATAAATGACCCCTCCTGGCTTAGTTCAGGTACTTCAATAAAAAGTGATGGGGTTAAACTAGTAGACAGTAGATTTTTCTAAGGCATTTCTCTTAATTAATCAAAACAATAGAAAGCGAAAATCGCACGATTTTTGCACGACGATCGGGCAACCGTCGCCGAAAATGTATAAATAAGCCTAAAAGGGGCTATTGTTTTACCATGGGACAGACAAGTTTTGAGGAGAATAAAATCATTTATTTTTCTTTACATATATGAAATCAGAAATGTTCCATTCACTATCCAGTTTTACATAACTATTATACTGCTTGATTTTCCTTAGTCAGATTATTATTTTTATCCCAAGTCTGGCAAAATTATTTATTTGTGCGAAAATTTAAATCAGAAAAAAAAATATATATAAATAAATTTGAAAAGCATCCCTCCTTGAAGAATATCTATTAATAGCGTTTGAGGAAAATATGTATTTTGTATGCAGAATGTAATGTCACTGTGAAACCATTATTTGGTCGGTGATATTAAGTGATTAACGATGTTCTTTTTAAAACGAGATGACTGAGAAACGTCCTCGAGTTTTAAAAAGCATCTTTAATTATTTTATCGCTATTTAGTATTCATAATTAAATAATTTTTATTGAGATACTGACATTTTTTTAAACACAATTAATATTTTATATCGTTAATCACTTAATTGTCAAGAATTTGGTAATGTGACGTCATTATAACGTCATATTAGAAAACAATATAATACTACGTGCATCCTTGGCAACGCTTAGCGATTAGCGATAATTGGAATCATCACATGATATGAAATATATCGGTTTTAAACATCAAAGGGAAAATAAACAAAATAGCGATAATAATTTTTAACTGTTTTAAACACCAAAATGAAAACAATATATATATAATAACTTACACTCAATGAATAATTGAAGACAAATGTTGCAATAAGGTCTCCCTCAAAAGATCTTTACGTAAATTAACATTGTTTCGTTATGCTACGGGAAGATACGTTCGTTCGTCAGTTATCGAGAAATCTCTATTAAAGGAATCCAGTTAGCAAAGTTCGTACATGTATTATTATTTGGCAGAACATCATCAATATACCTGGGAGTGAGATTAAAGGCTTAAGCCTTTCTACCTTGTTTTGTCTTTGATAAGTTTTTGCATAGACTCACTCATAAGAGTATAGAACAAATGGAGAGGAGAGGGGCATAGTTTGTTCCCATAGGGATGCCTAGCTATGATTTGTTGAAAAATGTGTCATTCGAACTCGACAAATATGTTATCGACAAGGAACTCCAACATTTTGATGACTTCATTTTATGTGTAGCACTTTTTCGTTCCGTGCTTGACAAAATAAGTTAATTCGTGACCCAATACTATAAACTTGTAGCGTTGCCACCATTTTTTAAAAGTAAAATGCGTTGTGAATAATTTACAGTTGGATGTTGTATTTAAAAAAACCAATGGTTAAATCCGTAATATATCTGTTATTCAGCTATCAGACAGGGTATATAATGTGACATTCCCGGCTTCTGATATATATTCCCTTTGGCTGCGCCTCAGGGAACATAGATCCTAAGCCGGGAATGTCACATTATATACCCTGTCTGATAGCTGAATAACATATACCATTAACATAACCACTGTACCTGAAGACCAGCCTCAGCAAAGAAAACGTCGCTGGGTCATTTTTGACAGTGATAGTTCCCAGGAATAATATATCTTTCTTCATCGGTTTGTTCCACCATTGTTGTTATTATAATGCATTGGAGATCCGTCCGCGCAAATATTTCGTTGGACATCTCATTTTTCAGGAAATATAGACAAATTTAAAAATATTTTTGTTTCGTTAAATACTTGTCGCTATAAAATATTAAAAGTTATTAATTTGTTTGGTTTCCTTTAAATATTTGAAACATCTATATCATTTTGCAACCATGGTAACAGGATGCGTAGCAATCTCTCAAAGGAAAGATTAAAGGTTGGGAGAATTTCCATATCGATTTAAATTTTGCTGTTTTAAAAAATTAGAGAAACAGACTCAATTACATTGTTGCGAGTGAATTATCGAAGTTCTCCAATCGAGGTAGTTAAATTATGGAATTTTAAGACCGAGCCTTTTTGTGTCGTGAGTGAATTAGCGGAGTTCTCCAATCTCGGTAGTTAAATTATGGAATTTTAAATTGTGCTAAACAGGGTGCATATTTGATTTTCTCCGGTTCTTCTTTAAATTTATTATAAATAGTTTTGGAATTGTGAACGATCCACAAGGAGGCGACAGAAAGATAATTGTTGTTGAACAATTGTATATAAATTTGGTTAATAATGTTTATTGACTAGTTAAGTCAATAACAGGTTTGGACATGATAGTTTCCTAATATATATATGTTTGTTGGGTGGTGATATATCGGTAGGTTGACCGATTTAGTTGGTTTGGGCCGGTTGTGTGTGTGTCTTGATGATGTCTAGGGTATTAGTATAGGGGTGCTGTGAAATTACTAGTACTGACGTTTATAGTTTTAAATGGAGAGTGGTAAAAGGCTAGATTGTTATTTTGAGGAAATAATATGGTTTGGTTGTTCATGGTCCAGGCTGATTGGTTAAATAATATACGAGGTCTCGGGTCTTGGGTCTTGGTTAGGCTATTTGTCATTTGATGGATGGTTTGGTTTCCTCCAACTTATGAAGCTGTTTTAGATACCATTATATTGATATTATCCCCAGCCCGTGAGATGAGACTTGGGGGTGGAATTTTCATGTGTTCTTAATAGAATAGTATCAGTCGCAGGGGCTCCTTGGAAGAAAGAGGAGGGGAGTATGGTGAAACCCCGTTGTGATGTGCGTGGGTGCTCCACACTGTTGGAGGAACTGTGACACGGAAGCCTGCGGCCAATGGGATGCTGAGATGCATGACCTCATGAACCTCCTGCCCGGAAGTAGCCTGGACCCAGTCTCATTCCCAAAGCTTACGGCAACCTGAGAAAGCTGACGATAAACAGAATTATACAACATTAGTGAATAGAATATTAGTATTGAGGTAATTATTGCATGTTCAGATAATTAGAGGGTGGCTATCTCGTTGGGAACTAGCAACCCCATAGATACGAGGATACTATAATTGATCCCTAGAATGCAATTACGCAGGTAGAGGGACAGAATTATACAACAAAATTATAGAAGTACATGTATGTATGTATATATAAATATATTATTTTAATTTTATTGACAATTAGTGAAATGAAGTTAATATTACAATATTGACAGAGTTATCACATTTTCTGCATCGATAAAATCGTGATATTTGCATTAAAAACTTTTATTGTAGCGAGATTCAAATTTATGTAAAAAAAGACAAAGTAACTATGTTATTTTTCAGAGCTTCATTGTAAGGTGAATATTATTTTTAAATACACAAGAAGGTATGCAATATGATAGCTGATCTCTATAATGATATATATTTTAATTGCATGCAAACTATTTGAAAGCTATTCGATCGTCTTAAACCACAAACGTATTATATTAACTATACAAGTCATTTAAGATAATGTCAGTTAAAACATATCCATTGCTATGTAGTATTAAAATGTCCTCGATCTGAAACGTTTTAAGATAGAAAAGGTGGGACTTCTCTTGTATTATTAAAATATATATGCATTTCTGTTCTGAATATTAGAATAAATAGAAGAAAAATAAACAAAAAGCAAAAAATACCACACGGTCGGAACAACACATAACCTGTATAGGACTAGTTTGAAGAGAACAATATACAGCAACATATTGTAGCATGAAAATGAATGTGAATAACGTTAGGGTTATGGTGTTTAACGCCACGTCCATCAATATTTCTGATATATCATGGAGGTCAGTTTTATTGGTAGAGGAAACCAGAGTAAACTACCGATCTGTCTTAAGTCGCTGATAAATTTATCACCTTGTGTTGTATCGAGTATTTTTTGCCATGTTCGAAATTTAAACTCACAAATTGAGTGGTGATAGGTACTGATTATACAGGTAGCTGTAAATCATCGACAATCCCCATTTCAATTGTCTACAACCAACAAATAAATTAATAACACAATGGGTCATTACAATAGAACATTCATGTACTTATTGTGTCTGCAAGAAAGTTAAAATGTTCTGCAATATGTATTAGACTAAATATCGTATTGCCGACGACACCTCATCTTTTATAACAGAGTAAAATTATGTTTTATTATATTGTGTACTTTAAATCAACAAAAAGGAATATCTATGTTCTGAATTCATACTACGCATGTGCGCTAAGGTTGACAGTCACGTTAAAAATAGCATTGTGTGGACATTAGCAGGCAAAACAAGAAAACAGTATAAAGTGTTGTCGGCCATATTATAACAGATCATACATGTATATACCGCGTGACTAGGTGTGCCTTATAAAGCTTTGAATAGAACTATTGGCTCATTTACGCTGCAGTTCATCTCCAACATACATAGTAATTGTATTATGGAGATTTTTTTAATATTTTATATTTTTAAACAAGGAAAGATTGTTGTTTTGTTTTATTTGCAAGACAGAAATGTGCGCTAGTTTCATTTTCCGTAGAATTTGTGTTGTTTTACGTGAGAGAATTTAGGTTATCCTATTTTTCCAAGCAAGGACAATCCCTGATTTAATGTGATATTTTACTTTTTCGTACGTGGCAGAATCTGTGTCATTCGATTTTGCCATGAAGGACAAATCATGATTTAATTAATTAATACCTTCGATACGGCAGATTTGGTGCTATTGACTTTTCCTTGTACGAGGCAACATTTGTGCTGTTTGACTCTTCCAGGCAAGGCAGAATTACGTCCCTGTTTATTATGTCACATTAACATATGAATGAGTATTTAACGTAATCAAATACTACAATGGCAACGCAAGAGGAAATGAATGAGGTAAGCTAATTTAAAGTTTAAAGTTTCATTGTACAATGCATGGTCTCGTTGAATTTTTTTTTTTATGAAAATGGTAAAATTCATCAGTGATAAATCCAGGATTTTGAGCTATGGAATCATACATTTTTCATACCCCTTGTTTTATGTTTTCTTTTACTTTATGAATTGTACTTTTAAGTTGGAAAACCTCCACATGATGATATCTTCAGATATTTACAGATTGTTGGAATTTTTTTTTTACAATTAACCATTAAGAAGGAAAACTCACAAAACTTATAATTATTAAGGGTTAGAATTTGTGTTATTAATGCCCCTTTCGGGGATATTTCAGTCAAATGGTAGAGTTCTGAACGTTCAATCCATTATACTAAAATAATTGGTATTGCAGTGAACCAACGGTGTGAGTTTGAGTGGGTGAGTGATTAATTTTAACGCCAAATGTTTCTTCACTAGACTCTGCCAACAGTTCTGTATCGTCGGCATAAAGAACAGTGAATAAATTCACATAAATTTGTAATTCGTTTTCGAAGTCTTTTGGAAATGCTTTTAACGCCTTGTATATTTTTGATTGTCAAAAAATTCTCTCAATTATTTAGATATAATGCACACAAAAAAAGAAATAGATACATTTTTACCTTGTTTAACACCGTTTAAACATGGGAAGAAATTTGAAACATAATCTTTATAAACAATTCTTGATTGTATATTATTATACAAGTTTAAAATTACATGGTACATTTTACCCTTATTATTACACATAAATAACTTGTGCCACAGGCCATCACGCCACACAGTATCGAAAACCTTTCCGACGTCTATAAATGCACAGAAAAGTTTCCCTTTCTTCAGTTTTAGTAGCTCAAAGCGCTCATATATATATAACAAAAATGTTGTCTAGCATTGTATATTTTTTCCTAAACCCTGTCGGGTTTTCATTAAAGAGGAGAAATTCGTCAGAAAAAGTTTTCAATCTATTATTCATAACTGATCTAAATAATTTACCAAAACAACTCAAAATAGTAATAGGAGGAAAGTTTTTGGGGTCAGTTTTTGCCCCTTTGTTTTTATAAAATGGAACAATGTTGCCTGCGATCCAAGTATCGGGAATTATACCAGATTTAAGAATAAGATTAAATAGATCAACGTATAATGATAAAAACACGTCTGAAGTTGATTTTATGAATTCATTTCTTACCATATCGTCCCCAGACGCCTAATCATTTTTTGATTTCCTTATACATGTTAAAATTTCAGAAAACATTCTTAACTCAACATCATCATGATGAAGAGCGGAATTTAGATTTTTAAACAATTCGTAGTACAATTTATCAATATAATCACAGATTAATTTCAAAGGAGCTTGGACTTTGAAGATAAATTGTAACATGCAATGTTGAATAAACTATATCTTATTGTTATTTCTATCTCATAGTTACAGTTGGATATACATGTACTACAAAATAATAAATGTTTCGCCCCTATCCTACTTTCCATACATCTTCAGTGGCATTCAGAAGTCGTTGACCCGGTTGACCCAACCATTCACTCATTTCTATGTAGTTCTTATATATTATTGATCTTATTCTCGTCCTGAGTATACAATGTAGCTGAAATACTGCTCGCTAGATGTTAATGAATAATCAATCAATCAATCAATTTACCACCTGACATAACTTGTACACTTGTTCTTGTGAAAGACGGAATGCCGATGGTCAGTTTTTACCGGTTTTCACCAAAATTATACTGACAGCTACTGTACGGTTTTACGGAATTGTTACTGAAAAGGACGTTAATACATATGATCCTAATTTATCCTCTCAGAAATGACCCTAGTGTATAAAAGTTTTATTTAAAGACGGAGTTTTTACAAACATATAACTTAAGCTCTGTAGAACTTTTTACCGACATAGTATGTCTTGTTACCGTTTTTCTATCACATTACAATACGGTGTACCAGTTAGTAAAATTGGTTTGTTTTTTAAATTTTTCGTGAGTGTTAAAAAAGCCGCCATTACCTGAAATTGAGGGAACAGGAAAGGACGAAAACGAGACTAAAAAGGGCACACATGATTATTTTTCCCTTCATAGTTTAAATCAAATTTATATGCGAGCGTCAGCGAGCTCTTTATGGTATAAAATGTGTACATAGGAATTTTTGACAAACATGGCTGAACATAGTGACGAATAAAAATAAATCGACGCTTTGTAAACATCGGTTCCGTGTACCCTCTCGTACCCTCTCTCGTACGTCCGATACCACTGAAACCCGGAACCCGTGTGTAATAAAAGTCATTTTGTTAGCTTGTTTCACTTATATTAATATTTTTTAATTTATTAAATCTCTTCTGACATACTGACAAGAATTTTTGTTTCTACGCGGAAGTTAACTTTTGAGATTTCGTAAGGAACGATAACTCGAATAAAGGAACGACAGCTCGATTGAATGAGACTAGATTCGACCCTAAAAAAAATTCGTCCCCAATATATTTCGGCCCAAAAAATCTCGACACTTTTTTATGCACTGCACTGTGTGCAATTGCCAGATAATTTTCAGATGCGCGAGCATTCATGGCCGTGCCGGTTTCATATTAGTTTAAATCAAATTAATTTAAGTAATTTAATATTAAATGAATATTTCTGATGCTGGAATGAAATAATTTTCGTGATAGTTATTTTTATTAATGTGTCTAAATCGCTTAAACGTTTTTGATAATAGACGGTGACTGAAAGCTTCTGAATGATTTTAGCTTTCTGAAAGGAGGTTCCCCTAACAAAATCGATATAAAAAAATCAAACAGACGTTTTTTTCCAATGGGAGAATAGTTCCAGAAACAGCAAGTCCCCGTAAGACACCGATCCCCATATAAACGTATTTTTTTTTATAGGTATTGTAAATACTTTCCATTGCTATAAAAAAAAGTATCCGGATAATAAATTATACTAAGGTCTGTGTGTTATATTATGTCCGACGCTGATTATTAAATCACGAGACGCATCTGTAATATTAATACCTACACTCATAGATAAATCACCCGATACATCAAATGAGCTAACCCGGATAATATTTTATGCTAAGGTATGTAATATTATTTCCGACGCTGATTAATAAATCACCCGACCCATCCGTAAAATTTTTATAAATACAATTTACTGGTAAATATATATATACGGAAAATATATTATAGCTAGAACCATGTCAATTTAAATGACAGATTGAGTAGTATTCAAACCCATTATAAAATCAATAGAGTCATGTAAGTTTAAATATATTAAACATTTGATTCATCGGTAACAGTAGATATTAAATAATGGAAGAAGAAGAATACAATGATATAGTTACATATATACAAGACCAAAATTATCCACAGAATGCAGAATCTAGTAATGTTTTGATTTACAAGTATCACCACAGTATATTAGTGAAGAAGATAATGAAACGATGAGTGAAAATTAAATGTTGTGTACTCCTCAACCAAAGCGACTGAGGAAAAGTAACAAGAGAAAATCTTATGAATATTATTAAAACATTGTGATTGTAATGATTTATATATTTACTTAAAAAATACTGCAGTAATAAAGAAATATTACACTAGTATTAAGTACATATTTATTTGCAGCAATGTAAATTAATTAATTGAAAGAATTAGTAACATATAAAATCAGATTATTTCCTCTATAATATTTTTTTCAGGATGAAATATAATATGCAATGTTATCCACGGATATATTTTAATATTAAATTTCTTCCACCTTATCCGGAAAATATATAATAGCATTGGAAGAAATTTAATATTGAAATATTGTCCAAGAATAATATTTTATATTAAAAATATTCCGCCGGAAAGAATAGTATAGAGGAAAAAATAAAATGTTACATATACATGTAGTTTATATTTGCTATCATTTGACCATGTTGACTGTTACTTTGTTTGTATTTAAGATCATAGTGTATCTATTAAGGAATATCTATTATTGTCGGCGTCAGATTCACAATTGACACCGACAAATATCCAAGTACAATACTGCCATTTCTATTGTAATGCACTATTGTTTATTTTTGGTGTTTAACCCCACTTTCAGCAATATTTCAGCTATATCATGGCAACCAGTTTTAGTGGTGGAAGAAGCCGGAGTACCCGGAGAGAACCACCGACCATGGGCAAGCAACTGGTAAACTTTATCACTTGCGGCTGCAAGACGAGTGCACCCTTTTTGTAATTTACAAAGCCAGGTGCGAACCCACGCCATATTGGTGATAGGCTTGTATGAGTTTTTATGTAATTCAACTACCTAACTCATTGAGCCACCCGGGCCCTTTACCTATATTGAATATTTTGTTAACAATAGATGGTTGGTTTAGGTTTATGGCGTTTAACGCCACTTTTAACAATATTTCAGTAATATCGTGGCGGTCAGTTTTATTGGTGGAGAAAACCAGAGTACCAGGAGAATACCACTGACATGTCGCAAGTCACTGACAAACTTTATCACTTTATACACCTCGCAAAAAATCGTGACATTATATGCACATTTTCAGCATAGTTGCGTAAGCTCTTTTTTGTCACAACATCCATGAGATGTACGCTTCAATTTCAGATAAAATTGAGCAAGAGTGTATATTAAAGGTATACCATGTCTTTATTTTACATCATATTGTAGTAATTAACATTTTTAATAATTCAATATGGCGGCTAGAATCCTTAATTACAACATGTTTGTTGATTTGACGGCACACATTGGCCAATGAAAGAACGTGTTATATAGTATTTGATTTTGTTTTTAAATGTTTCACAATTATCTTTTACTTTTCTCATTTTATTTCAGAACCTTTATGCTGCTGCAGGAAAGGGGAATGCAAATTTGGTAAAGGATTGTCTTCAGAAAGGTGCTGATGTCAACTATAAACATTACAATGTAAGTATTATATAGTATAGAGCACAGATTCTGAGATCATTAAAATAATATAATTACATAAAAATTGAACAGAACATCAAGTGTATGTAAATACATAGTACACTAGTTAAAGTCAAGCACACCTCACAAAAAGTGGGTATGAAACTAGTACATTGTCTTAGCAAAATACTTATTTAAGAGTGAAAACATAAACTGTGTTACGGTGTAAGTACAAACCCAAATAGAAGACAATTTGGTAATGAAAGAAAATGTAGAGTTCGGAGAAAAAAAAGGTATATATCGGTCAAAACTTCAGAATAGGGGGGTGAGGTTGAGTAAAGATTACAAAGTGAATAAGGGACGGACCATTTAACTTCCAGGGTGGGTATGGTTTTTTTTCTAAAAATATATTCTGATTCCCAATGTTGCTGAAAAACAAATTCTGATTTTGGTGGAGGAAAAAAAAATAATCTGATTCAGAGTTTTTGTCATATAACCTAATGTTATTTTCTGGAAAAAACATTCGCGCTTTGCACGACAAAAAAAATAAATATTCTGACTCTCTTGTTCGAAATTTTCTGAACGAAATATAAACCATAACCCCTAAACCGAATTAAACCAAACCTGGCAGGGATGGTCTTTGGGTGGGTCTCTTTCAAATTTGTGTCCGACAGATCCGCCCGCCTTTCAAGATGGCTGATGTTACTAAAAATATTAATTTCTTCAATTGTTCATTGCTGCTTTATTATAAATCTAAGTGAGCTCACATTTTAGCTGCAGCTACATGGCAAGGAGTAGTTTAACATACATTTCGGGTTTTTCTGTGACATTTGTCTTTCAGCCGATTTATACCGATTATGCAAATTAGGCATATTTTGATAAAAGATCACATTTAAATCTTCTCCTCTGAAACCGCTGAACCAAATTAAACCAAACCTGGCAGGGATGGTCCCTGGGTGGGTCCCTTTCAAAATTATGTCCGACAGCTCCGCCCTCCATTCAAGATGGCTGCTGTTACTAAACGTATAAATTTCTTCAATTGTCCATTGCTGCTTTAGTATAAGTCAAAATGAGCTCAAATTGTAACTGCAGGCTACATGGCAAGGAGTAGCTTAACATATATTCCGTTTTTTTCTCTGTTAAATTTTTCTGTCAGCCGATTTATAACGATTATGCACATTAGGCATATTTTGATAAAAGATCACATTTAAATCTTCTCCTCTGAAACCGCTGAACCAAATTAAACCAAACCTGGCAGGGATGGTCCCTGGGTGGGTTCTTTTCAATATTATGTCCGACAGCCCCGCCCTCCATTCAAGATGGTTGCTGTTGCTAAAAATATTTTTTTTTTTCAATTGTCCATTGCTGCTTTAGTACAAGTCAAAATGAGCTCAAATTTTAACTGCAGCTACATGGCAAGGAGTAGTTTAACATATATTCCGGTTGTTTAACTGTGAAATTTTTCTTTCAGTCGATTTATACCGATTTTGTAAATTCGGCATATTTTGATGAAAGATCACATTTAAATCTCCTCGTCTGAAACCGCTGAACCAAATGAAAGGAAATTTAACGGGGATGGTCCTTGGGTGGTCCCCTTTCAATATGTGTCCGACAGCCCCGCCCTGCATTCAAGATGGCTGCTGTTACTAAGCATAGACATTTCTTCAATTGTCCATTGCTGCTTTAATGTAAGTCAAAATGAGCTAAAATTTTAACTGCAGCTACATGGCAATGAGTAGTTTAACATATATTCTGGGTTTTTCTGTGAGATGTTTTCAGCCAGTTTATTCTGTTTAGGGATATTATGAGATAAAAATCACATCTAAATCTTTTGCTCAGAAATTTGAGTTGAAATGATCTTTGAGTGGCCCACTTTCAAAATTATGTGTAGCACCCCCATTTTCTATTAACTTTATATGTCAAATTGAAAACCAGGTGATCGATTACAGGCTCCTGTGAGCCTCTAGTTTTATTTTCTATCCAAGTTTCATGTTTTTTTTAACTCATCCGACCCAAATGGTAACGTGCTATATTGCTGTAGCTTATCGTCCTTTGTCGTATGCGCCGTCATCTGTCAGTGTCTGTAACACTCTTTTCTGAAGAAAAAAAACCAGGCCCCTTGGAACAAAATTTCCTAGGAAATTTTCAATTGATGGTCCGGTGTCTACCAAATTGATGTTGTTTTTTTTTATTGGCAATGCACAACAGAAACACGAGGCCTTAATAAAGGGGTGTTTACTGTTTTTGTGTATGCAGCATTTATTATTTAACTGATGTTGGTGATTTTATCTTTCTGTTCATTTTATACAATCCTCTTTAAGGACTGTGCATTATTTACCTGTGGGGATGGACAGGTGTTACATACTCATTTTTCCCCCCGGAAAAATGAGTATATACTAGTTTTTTCCCCGGAAAGATCAGTATATACTCATTTTTCCCCCCGGAAAGATCAGTATATACTCATCTTTCCCCCTGATTTTTAGGGGGGAAATCTGAGTATATACTGAAGTTTCCCCCTCATACTCAATTCTCCCCCTTTGCACTGATAGACTATACAAGGGCATTAACTCCTATAAGGGGTCGACCCTATGGAGACTTTTGTAGAGCTTTTGATGCTGAAGAAGGAAGATCACCTCTATTTTTCTCTATCTGTAATACTTTTTGAAATATTAGCCAATGACTGCAGTTTGACCCCTATGTTCTATTTGTAGCCATGGCGGCCATATTTTTTCATCGACGGATATATAATTCACAAACTATAATCTACACATCCTAAGGATCATTCATACCAAGTTTGGTTAAATTATGTTCAGTGGTTCTCAAGAAGAATATCAAAATGTAAAAAGTTAACGGACAGACGACGGACGGACGGAAGGACGACGAACGCAATGTGATGGCAAAAGCTCACCCTGACTTTTAGTCAGGTGAGCTAAAAAGGGGGGTTCCAGTCTAATCTTTGCCGAATTTCACGAATTTTTCAAATTTTGCCGAGCAAAAGGAGGGGGGGTTCCGACCACCGGAACCCCCCTGGATCCGCCAATGGTTATCTGTTAATTTATTCTTAAGAATTTTAACTGTTTACACTACACCGAGACACAACATAATTAGCTTTAACCTAAACAAACTATTTTGTGGTAGCTTGTTTGTTTGTAATCGATCATTTTAAATAAAGATCAGTAACTATAGAATGGCAGTGTCCATCAATGACGCATAACTATGAATGATACAATTATTAGTGTGGATTTGTTTTACCGAACATAATTATACCAATTTATCATATTATGTTCATTTCAAATGATGAACTAAACGGTAACAGTATTCTCTAAATTAAATTACTACTATGAGGGGGGAAGGACCCTTTTCAGGACTCCGGGATGGTGTTTTTTTAAGCTCGAGAATTCGGGATTGACCATTTCGGGATTCGGGATTGAAATTTTATTATATTCGGGACTTCTGGATTTCATGTTTTTTTAGTTCGGGACTAAGGGGATTTCAAGTTTTTTAGTTCGTGGTTTCGGGGTCAGACCCCCTCCTAACCCCCTCTACTATATCAGCACAACTAATTTTTGCTTCGTTTCATGATCAAATTATTATAAAATTGAGCCATCTTGATAAATGCGTTTGCCTCCATCTTTTTTTATTGATCTACCGAAAGTGGTAGCACTATGATACCATATTCACACGTATTCCGGATTGAAATCGAATCATTAAATCGAATTTAAATCCGTTATAATTGTCGTATCGGATTTGAAATCAGTTAGCGTTCGCATATGGTCAACCAATGCGTAATTGTTCGTCTGCATTGAATTTATCTGTGGTTTGCATATTGACTAGAAATTGTACTGAGGGATCTGGTGTTTGTTTAGATCGGATGAGGGATTGTTTCCGATTCGTCAACAAATGGTCATCAGGAGACATTGGAAACATTGTTAGTTTTTCAATAATCTTTTTTCAAGAACCACTGAAGCGATGGTATGGAAACGTGATTTGTATGTTCATTTTAAGGTCCTTGACAGGTCTTGTTACTTTTTGAGCCCATCGGAAATTCAAAATCGTTGCCAGCGGAGGTCAAAGTTTGCTTTGAAACCATATGTAAAGCAACATTTTCATGGTCTACTTGAAAAACACTGAACAGAATATAACCACACTTGGCAGAGGTGTTTACTATTATGTCCTACGCAAGTGTTGTTACTTTTCATGCCGATTTGTTAAAAAATGAATAAAAGAAGAATGTGTCCGAGGACACGGAGTTCTCCGCTTTCAGCTAAGTGGGCCTAACTTCCAAACGTATATGGGATCTGGCTGAAATTGAACTTGACCTGCATATTATGGTTGTAAACATTGTCTTGAAATTTCAGAGTCCTTTACAGGTGATAATGGTTTTTATGCCGATCGGAAATTCAAAATGGTCGACAGCGAAGGTCAACATTGCTTTGAAAACCTATGAATTACATTTTCGTAATATCCTTGAGAACCACTGAACATAATTTAACCAATTTAACTTTGAGGGTGTTCACTATGAGGTACTACACAAGTGTTGTTTCTTTGGTGCAGATTAATAGGAGACTTTGAACATTCTGATTGATCGATTTTCAAGAACCACTGAAGGCATTGTCGGGGGAAATTTATTAAAGTAGTCGTCCTCCTCACTACCTTTCTCACCTTTCCTCTCCATCCTCTTCCTCACTGCCTCTCTCTCTCCTTCCTCGCCCTCATTCCTCTCCATCCTCCTCCTCACTACCTCTCTCCCTCCTTCCTCTGTCATCCTCCTCACTACCGCTCTCCTTCCTTCCTCTCAACTTCTCTCCTTGCTTCCTCTCCCTCATTCCTATCCATCCTTCTCACTACCTCTCTCCCTCCTTCCTCTCAGTCATCCTCACCACCTCTCCATCCTTCATTCCTTTCAATCCGCCACCTCATTACCTCTTCTCTTTCCTGTAATATTATCATCCACCTCATTACCTCTGTCTTTCTTCCGTCTCCATCCTCCTTAGTAACTCTTCCTAATTACCTTCTCCGTATACTTTTCTCCTCCGTCCTCATCCTCCTCCTCCTTATTACCTCCTCCTCACTACTTCTCTCCTTCTCGTTTACCTTTGTCACTTCGTCCTTTCTATACTCTTCCTTCAAATCTCCTCTTCACTACCTGTTTCACTACTTCCTCATCATTTTCCTCCTCACTATCTCCATCCTTTTCCATATTGACTCCCTCCCTAATTCCTCCCCGTCATCCTCCTTATTTTATACCTCTATCTCTCCTTCCTCTCCATCCTCTTTTTACCATTCTCCCTCCGTCCTCTCTATCCTTCTCTTTATATTCCTTCCTTCCTGCCCTCTTCCTCATACCTGTCAGCTGTGCCTTCAAGCACTTAGCAAACTTGAGTTTTTCTCACTTGCACTAAGGAAGATCGCTTTATCACTCAAAAGTGTTTTTCCCATCCTTTGCTCCTACCTCCTTATCCGTTCTCACTCCATGTTCATGCTTGCCTTAGTTATTACTATCATCATTGTTGATACCCTCTTTCGTCCACATTTAACTATTATGTCTTCCACTATATACATGTATATAAGTGTACACAAGAAAAACGCTATTAAAATAGGAGAGGGGAAAAACTAGTATGGGGGGAAAAATGAGTATGTGTTAACACATACTTGGTTTTCCGGGGGGAAAATTCAGTATATATTAATTTTTCCGGGGGGGAAATCTCAGTATATACTCATTTTTCCGGGGGGAAAACTCAGTATATACTCATTTTTCCGGGGAGAAAAATGAGTATGGGGGAAAAATGAGTATGTAACACCGGTACATAGATATTTTTCCTACCAAAAATATTGATGTCCATCCATCTTATTCTAAAAAAAAGCTTATGCCATGCCTTAGTCTGCCTGAAAAAAAGTTGTGACCCTGCCAATAAATCTGATTTTTTATAAATATAATATAGTCAATATATATATTATGTATAAAATTTTATGTATGAAATAAAATTGTCTACAGAAAAAAACAGGAGTTTAAGTTTGAGTACAATGAGATGTATTAAAGGATTAGACCATTTTCATTATTTGGTATCTCAACAAATTTTAGGGTAATTAGTAGGGATGGCAACGATTACTCGGTTAACCGGTTAACCGTCGGAAAGATCGTAACCGGTTAGCTATTTTGCGATTCGATTATTCGTTAAGTTTTGATAAAATATGATGAAAATATCTCGATCTTGTCACTGTTTTCTCAATTCATAAAAGTTAAAAAATATTTAAAGTACATGTATAGTGTAACAGTAAATAAACTTAGATATCGGATTAAATCAATAATTAAATAACTGTGATAAGACACGATAACTATCCCTCGGGCATTCGTGTTTTTACAACCATAACTAATTACAACAATTGTAAAAACTGTTCATCTGTCTAATTAACTTGCAATTGAAATGTTTGAAGTTTCATTACAAAATGCCTCCACCATAATCGAAAGCTTGGTCGTATTTTAAACGAGATGTGGAGTCGAAAATTGTGAAATGCAAACTGTGCAATTTAGAAATGACATATACGGGAGGAACTAGCAATATGCTTAATCATTTAAAGCTAAAACATTCGTCAGATATTTCTGGATGGTTTACGCCTGAAAAACAGCCATCTGTAGCCGAATTTGCAAATTCACCACGATCACGGAAATTGTCATCTTCCTTGAATGAACACATTACAAGAGCAATAGTTGAAATGGTGGTATTGGATTATATGCCGTTAAAACTCGTAGAAGGCAAAGGGTTTTTAAATTTATAGAGTATCCTAGCTCCAGATTATAAGGTTCCTTCACGAAATACAGTAAAATTCTTTATGTAATATAAGTTTATTATTGACATCGCCTTATTGATTTGTCCCTTGCAAGATTACATCTGAACAATGATATCTACCGGTTAACCGAGTAATCGGTCGGAAGATTATTCGAGTAACCGGTTAGTAAATTCTGAACGGTTTGCCATCCCTAGTAATTACCACAGGCGCATGGGGCATGGATTTCGTTTCCTCCTCCCCCCTTTTTTGCAAAATTTTCATATAAATCATTCCTTTTTCAAAATTTTCATAATCATTCGTTTTTTCTTCATTTGACAATATCAGTAGACGTCATACATTATGAATAATACGTGTATTCTGTGTCCACATTTTTTCGACTGATACAGTATAAGAGAGAAGGTATGCAACTCCATTTTCATATTTCGCGCCATATCGCTCACCTTGGTTGGGAAACCCCAGTGTTTTTTTTACACTTTTTACCTGGTCTACATATGGCACTGTCGTATCAAACTGTTTCTAAGACACTTACCTAATTGCCCATGTTCGAATTTCAGTCTGTACGTCGATCTTTTCCAAGAAATCTCGCCGAGAATAGCGAGGCAGCTTCGTTTCTAGGTCAAACTACACCATTTGAGACGGAAGTGCAAGAACGGGAACCCTGGGATTTTTACGAATGGATTACCTGCAATGAAAAACCCAGATGCGCTCCGAATATTTTTCCCATAATGTTTTGGCGGGAAATATAAACCGCTGAAAAAACATAACAGCAGACGGATTATTTCGTAAAAATGGCACAACGACCATCTGAATATGGAAACATTGAAATAATTTGATGGTAAATAACTGTTCAAAAAGAAATTCAAACTGAGAAATAGATGATTGAATGGTTAGAACTGAAGTCAAAATTTCAATGAAAAAGAAATATTCAGCTTGCCTCTACTTCAAATTATTAAAATCATACCCAAACAAATACATATACAACTAAAAAAAAATAATAAATAAATAAAAACAAACAAAGGAAGAAGAAACTGAGAACAGCTATTGAATGGGACTATGGCATTTTACCCCCTTCCTCAATAAAAGGGCTCCCAACTGATAAAAATGTGTAAGGGAGCCGGAGGGACCATTTAACTAAGGGGGCTATTTCCTTTTCAGGGTAAAAAATAAATAACTTGTTTAACTATTTGAACGTGAAATAATAATTCGTGAACTTTTTTCGCGCATTTAACATCCTCGCGAAGAAAGCGAAAATTAAATACCCACCAAAATAACCACTTATACGGTAAAATAGGATTTTTTTCTGGATTTCAACACTGATTTCTGTCACTGCTGAAAAGTGGAGTTACACAAGTTATTTATTTTTTACCCCTGTAAGACAGATTATTGTTTTATAAAATCAGTGACATGAAATGAAAAAGAAATAGCCCCCTTAGTTAAATGGTCTCTCCGGCTCCCTTACACATTTTTGTCAGTTGGGAGCCCTTTTATTGAGGAAGGGAGTAAAATGCCATAGTCCCATTCAATAGCTGTTCTCAGCTTCTTCTTCCTTTGTTTTTTTTTTTTATTTATTTTTTTTTTTTTTTTTTTTAGTTGTATATGTATTTGTTTGGGTATGATTTTAATAATTTGAAGTAGAGGCAAGTTGAATATTTCTTTTTCATTGAAATTTTGACTTCAGTTTTAACCATTCAATCATCTATTTCTCAGTTTGAATTTCTTTTTGAACAGTTATTTACCATCAAATTATTTCAATGTTTCCATATTCAGATGGTCGTTGTGCCATTTTTACGAAATAATCCGTCTGCTGTTATGTTTTTTCAGCGGTTTATATTTCCCGCCAAAACATTATGGGAAAAATATTCGGAGCGCATCTGGGTTTTTCATTGCAGGTAATCCATTCGTAAAAATCCCAGGGTTCCCGTTCTTGCACTTCCGTCTCAAATGGTGTAGTTTGACCTAGAAACGAAGCTGCCTCGCTATTCTCGGCGAGATTTCTTGGAAAAGATCGACGTACAGACTGAAATTCGAACATGGGCAATTAGGTAAGTGTCTTAGAAACAGTTTGATACGACAGTGCCATATGTAGACAAGGTAAAAAGTGTAAAAAAACACTGGGGTTTCCCAACCAAGGTGAGCGATATGGCGCGAAATATGAAAATGGAGTTGCATACCTTCTCTCTTATACTGTATCATTCGAAAAAATGTGGACACAGAATACACGTATTATTCATGATGTATGACGTCTACTGATATTGTCAAATGAAGAAAAAACGAATGATTATGAAAATTTTGAAAAAGGAATGATTTATATGAAAATTTTGAAAAAGGGGGGGGTAGTAGAGAAAAGGGGGGAGGAGGAAACGAAATCCATGCCCCATGCGCCTGTGGTAATTAGTAATGTTACGTTAGTCGGTAATTGCTACATATAGTTTTCTCTTCAAATTCCTTTTCCCACCATAAATCATTGTAACTTTCTTAATCTTTTATATAAAGCATATATTTCATGCATTTTTTTTTCTGGGTGAAATGTTTACAGCATGAAAGTTATTCAATATGTAAATCTTGCTGGTCACCATAATTCTTTCAACATGTTCAAAACAGTAAACTGGATTCAAAATGGCTTACTACAAAAATAAATCAAAAGAGCACAATAATAATGAAAATGGTCTATAGAAAACCCGAAGATCATTTACTACAAATGCCCTGTAATTGCATATGACATAATCAGTGAACCGTGATGGCCTCTTGACTTGTCTAAAGGAGCGCGTTGTGATCTGTAATTGTTCAGCATTATCACTTAGTCCTATCATATAGTACCTTGGGTGGCGATATTTACTATTTCTTTTATTATCTGACATTTTTTTTTTTTTTTTTTTTGCTGCCACCGCGAGGTCCTATCACATAGTCCCCAAAATCCGTAGCAAATGCAAAAAATACAGGAGCTTAATTACATGTAATGATCGTAACAAATATGATACTTACAGTAATTTTATTGTGTTTTGTGATCACTATATCCAAGTATTCTGAATATTTTGACAATAAGTGTCTTTTTAAACCACAACAGTACTTTCCGGAAATGTCAAATGGTAATTTTTGTAAGTTACGAAACTTTGGACGAAACGAACTTTTAAGTCGCTATTGCACAATTATGGCGTAAAGTTATGAAAGCGGAAAATAATAAAATTAGAATTTTTAATAATAAATCCAATAAAAACATCTTTTTCCCCAAATATACGTTTACAGTCGGCGAGCGAGGCAATCCTCATTCACCGGACTCGTTCCTACATGTAGCTAAAAATGAATGTACATCAAACTTGCACCTCTCTTGGCATTTACATTTTGAAGCACATACTGAACAACATTTACAAGCAGAACACGGGCAGATTTGTAGGTCGCATCCTTCACATGAAGAAGTTTGGGACATTGACATGGCCAAGAGTTTCTAAAATAAATTTTCTAATACATGTTTTAGAGTCGTTTTTCACTACTGCTGCCATGTCTTTGTCCGTTGTTTTAAGCGCAAGGGTAAAACCGTCATATAGAATTAGCTTAGAAACATACAGGAAATAGTTTTAGATAAATGTTTTTAAAATCTACAATATATTGTTGCCTTTTTGAACCGTTGCAGAGACGTAGATAATTTTATTACGGTGAATGAGAATTGTCTCGCTCGCCGAATATTAGTATACATGTATGAGAAGTAAAGGATTGCAATTTTCTAGAATACTGGTAACATAAGAAAACCTCAGGGTTGGTATCAGGTAAATTAACTACTTTTTATAAAATTAAGGAATGTTTTAGGAGAGAGCCTTATTTAAGTGTACTGAATTCCGATCAAAGAAGTCTTATTACTAAAATTAGAATAAGTGCACACCAACTCCGTATCGAAACAGGTCGCTACGAAAGAAAGAAAAACCAAGCGGTTAAAATATCTATACTTGAAGGTGTCAAACCAGTAATTCAACCAATCAGAGCTAAAAAAAAGTAGTCCCTTTTAAAGAAAAAAGTTCCTTTCACTTTGTTGTATTGTGACAAATACTGAATGGAATGGCATAATTAAATTGATAATTGAAGTTAAATGAATAAGGATTATTTTGAGCCCAAATTTGATTGATTTAGTTGTATTTTAATATGGATATGGAGGATTTGATGCATGACCTATAAATAGGGAATTTCTGGGGGATGACAGAGCTATTTTTAGAGTAGGTATTTTCCATAGCCTGGCATTTCACTGCAAGACTTTAAACATGGCCTGATATTTTGACAGAACGTAGAGGAATCATGGACGTTTCAGAAAATGTATGGTCTTCGAAAAGTTAAACTTAAGATAAAATGGCCAGGTAGGCTCGAAAAAACACAAATTTAGTAGAAAACCTTAAAGAAATTAATTATAATATAGGTTTCACACCTGAAAGAGAAGAAAGGGTTTGTCAATATTGTAATTTATCAAAAGTTGAGGATAAATCACATTTCCTTTTAGAGTGTCCTTTATACAATCATGAACGATCAAATTTTTTCTAATGAGACCAGGTCGATCTGTGAATTTTTTTTATCATTGAATAATCATGATACATTTTATTGGATTTTAAATAATGAGGATTATAAAAACTTGTTTCAGTTTGAGAAAACAATATGGTGTATAATAGATTATAAATACATTTGTATAAATATAAACAGTATTGTATAGTCTCAGTGTAAGCAGAATTTAAACTAAATGCAGCGTCGGTGTCGTACCAAGCCATAATATAATATTATTACTAAATATGTTCTAATCTTTGTCTGAATGTATATTGTATGTTTGCTATAAACTTGGATCTTCTTTCTTTATATGTAAACTGTTTGCCCCTCGAGGGCCCCAAATTGGTCAACAAAATATGTTTATGTAAACCAGGTAACCAGGAACGCCACACATGAAGGGGTGCGATGAAATCCTGAATTCTTAGTTTCCTGAATGTCTCTAACAATTTCAACATCTTAAAACAGTCTATTAATATTTTCTGTGAGTGTAGTAGTGCAAAAATTGAATAAAAATTGGCATTGCTAGTACAAACAACCTAGCCTACCGGTCAAAGAGTACTTTGTACTGGTTGGCTACCCTATCTCGCCATGCAAGGTTTTTCTCGGTCAACTTGAAAGTGCCAGTTAAAATTATATTCATTGTTTGAAATCAACACACATTGAACTTATCAGAGAACCAGAACTTTCTTTAAAATTTCTGAAAACTTTTCGTAGAAATGGCAAAATGTTGAGATTCGGTACCTGGCGAGATAGGGTACTCAACCAGTACAGCTTACAGGTCAGGAAGCCTAGCAATTCTTGCCACCTGCACCATGTTTACACGACCTTTTTCACGCATTTCAGCAGAGTAAATTCCTCAAATATTGTGTTGGTCAACTTCAAAATTAAATGTCCATCTCCTATATTTTCATTCGACCCTGATCGATAGATTCAGCTGTACAGTGGCGAGAATTTCTGCTTGGCAAGAACAACTCTTGTCACTGTTTCATTAAGCTTAAACATATATTTAAAAAAAAAACAATCGAAGAACATTACAGTGTAATTTTGAATTAATAAGCCAGCAAATAACGTGTCCAAGTTTAGTACCTGTTGTGCACTATTGGCAGTTGCCATATTTGAAATCAAACAGCTTTTTTAACTAAAAGTGTGAAGACCAGTACACCTAATACATGTACATGTGACCCTTATAAAACTTACAGAAAAAAATGAAAGATAATATTATTTCACACCAAATTACAACTGATGTAGTAACTTGTTTTAATGTTCAGTTTGTTATAATAAATCAAGTTAGTATTAGTTCTTGAATATTAAGCCTTTGTCTTTATTATTCCTTATTTCCTTCCATTGTAGTTATAAGTTACCGCTTTAATGGAGAACTACTGCTGAAAACAAAACTACGTGTATGCACTGGTGACAATTTATAAAACTATCCTACATTACCACAGGTGCTTTAGGTACTGGTCTTCCCTATACCTTGTTAATAAAAATATGGACTGTCGAGTTGAAATAAATATAAAGCTGGACATTTTTCTAGATAGTATCTGTTGTCTTCAACATACTTGGAAAGAAGGATATGGTAATGACTGCTTGTGTTTTGTATTTTTTTTTTTTTAAATTATTATCCCCCCCCCCCCCCCCCCCCCCCCCCAAAGTCTTGGCCCAGCCACAACTTATTCTTGAAAAAGTATTGACCCCACCATAATTATTTGTAAACAAAGTCTATGTACCGTCCTAGTTTGTACCGGTCCATCCCCTCAGATAAATATTGCACGGTCCCTGACTGATCCAACAGAGTTTTTATGGTTTCTATTCTTTCTAAGAGATAATCAGATTTGATACAATACCCAAAAATTTCATATCTTGATAATGTTATTTTTTCCCCTTTAAGCTCCTTAAAAAATTACTTGTTGTGTTTTATCAAACAGATTTGAACTAACACTTGTACAGTCGGATAGCAAACCCACGATCTACTAGTGATTCTAAAACCACGCAGTCAGGGGGCGATAACCGTAAAAAATTCCCGCTAGGTGCCGCTTTACAAGTCCCGCAAAATTTTCCAATCGCGCTGTTGTAGGATAAACGTGAAATAAAGTATTAAATAGACAAAAATGTGACAGAAACGTGATTTCTATAAATTATTTATATATTTTTTGCAATGACTGGCTATATCAGACAAGCGACCGAGGTTTATATTAGTCAAAAACGTGTTTCGAATCGTGCATTCTAGAATGTGTAAAAACACGAGGTTCGGTTTGTTTATATTTTTCGACCAATGAAAAAGCTGACACAAATCTATATTAAGACATTAAATTGTTGATACAGGAGTGATATAGCATCATCAACCAATAGAAAATGCTCTCTCAACTTGAAATTCCGTCACCCTGAACGGAAATCATTCCTGAAAGAAAATTCGACGAGGTATGTTTTTTTGAAATTTTCGCCTTGTTTTAGTGTAAAATTTGTCCATTTTGGTGAACATTTCTTCCTTAAAACACCAATGCCGTATGTATATGTCTGCCTTTTATTAGATTTATTAATATCTTTCCATTTTAACCGAAAGTTTACAAGAAAACTGCATTGTTTACATCAGTTAATTGGGACCCCCCTTTTTCCCCCATCTCACTTTGTTTAGACTCCTTTCCCAATCTGAGTTAGAACAGGTGTCTGTAAGTCAGTATGAAACACATACTTCAGATCAAAATACATGCTAAAATTTACAAGCAAAAAATATGTGAGAAAAATTAACAGACCATACAGGGATTGACCACAGGGCCTTGTCACTATCCAGGTAAATATACTATCAATGTATAAACATATACAAGGGCGGACATCTTTTTTTACCCCCGCTCGCTTCAAGTCGTGTTTGTTTTTTAAATTCCTTCTAATATATTCAAAACCCTGTTTGGTTCAACTCCCAAGACCTTATTCTTTTCAAAAAATATCATGACTCCCCCTCGACTACCTCTTGTGAAGGCGCAGCGGTCGTTTTTGTCAGGAATTCGCCTGAGTAGAGAACAACATGGACCCAAAGTGAAAGTAACAGCGCCACCTATAAAAAAACGGAAGTTCAGAACTCTTGGGGTTTTACCATTCGATATTGGTTTTCTCGCTAGTTATCGTGTTTCTAAGTATATGTTACCGCGGGAAATAACAAACGAAATAATAAATTAAAGAAAATGGACAGCAATCAAGAAAAAGCCTTGAAAATGGCATTTATCATTCATTGTATGTACAAGTCAAAAATGTTCAGTTTTCACTTCAAATCGTCCCGCTCGTTTAATGATGTTTGAATCTTAACGGTATTTTCCTTACCTCAAAGCTAAAACCCAGAGAGTTCCGAACTTCCGGTTTTTTTTTAGGTGACGCTGTTACTTTCACTTTGGGTCCATGTTGTTCTCTACTCGGGCGAATTCCTGACAAAAACGACCGCTGCGCCTTCACAAGAGGTAGTCGAGGGGGGGTCATGATATTTTTTTTAAAAGAATAAGGTCTTGGGAGTTGAACCAAACAGGGTTTTGAATATATTAGAAGGAATTTAAAAAACAAACACGACTTGAAGCGAGCGGGGGTAAAAAAAGATGTACGCCCTTGTATATGTTTATACATTGATAGTATATTTACCTGGATAGTGGCAAGGCCCTGTGGATTGACATCTAGAATTTTCAAGAGGTAGTCCAGAACAATTTAGTAGTCCCTAAAAGTTGAATAAGCAAAGCAGAATTTTGTTATTACTTGCAGTTGTTTTAACAATAGAATTAACTAACTAACTGGGTCCTTACAAGTTGATGCGGCCTTAGTTTATCCGGCCTTACACAAATCCGGCGTTATAAGTTATATCAAATGGATGTTCCGGCCGTGAGATACATCGTGTTATCGGTTTTCGTGCTATTATCGATTTTCCGATATAGCGATTAACAGTGTTAACCCTTAATTCATATGACGATTGGAATTTTCAAAGAATGGCCAGTTAAATATTTCTTTGTACATAAAATTGTTTTTAAAGCCATTCTTGTATTTTAATATACTCTCGATTATCTGGCAACTATTGTTGTCAGTAAAATGACGTCGTCTGTTTTCGTGTGAAGTAATAACAAGGCTGATATACGGGATGGAAGCGAATATAAAATCCGGTAATGGCTGGTTTTAAAATTTCATGGTTCTGGCCATCTACCAAATCATACTACATCTAAATAAAATAACAATGTTTGAAAATGACCACTTTCAAAATTGTGTTTACTTTAGATGTTTTTTTTAGTGCTGAACAGGCCTCTACATTAACATATTTTTCAACTTGTCCCTTCGGACAACTAACTAAAAAAAGTACTTGTCCGACTCAATCTTTTAGTTGTCTGAAAAAATTAATAAAAATTACAAAAACTAGAGAACAATTATCCAGGGCTCCCACTACTTTCAAATTAGAGGGAGAAGTGACTTCTCTTTCAGAGAGCTCACAGGGAGAAGTGGGGAGACTTCTAGGAGAAGTCAATTGCGATTAATCGAAACATTGTTTCGCGACCCCGCCCAAATTTAGTAAATAGTTAAAGCTGCCTGAACTGATTTGTTCTGGGTTTTTTTTATTCATAGCTACCTTAAGGACATATATTCAATGTCACATTTTTATTTCTGTCTACTTTGATTGGAGTCTTGCATACCAGTGATTTTTATATGTACCCCCCCCCCCCCCCCCCCTTTTCCTTTTGAAATATTACTGTGTTGTGATTCAACACCACACAAATTGTAAATAAGTCATATTTGTGTTGTATAAATCCTTGTTTCTGGTCCAAAAAATATACATAGATACTATATATACCAGTGTCTAGGTATATTTTTTTTTACCAGAAACAAGTGATATAAATAAAGCAAAGTATTTTATTTAAATTCACAGAGAAATAAAAATTTTAGTGGATCTTTTCAACCAGATCAGGAAAAAGCTTGTAATATTTGTCCATTTCAAAGGTTTTAATATTTTCCAAAAGCCTAAATCAAGTCCTCTATCGTATTTTGCACAAAAGACAAGTTTAAATTTGGCACCAAATTGATATCCGAGAATTTTGACGTGTCCATTCCGGAGTGGTTCTTGTTCCTATATTTCAAATATTGATATTTCCGTTCATTAAAGCGTTTCTGAGATTGCGACTTTAATTTTGTCAATGTCCTTGAACTTCATCAAAGCATGGAGGAACGATAAATGATATGGCGTTTCACTTTAGTTTTAATCAAAATAAATTATGGTCAAATTGGAGATCAAACAGGGTTCTTTTACACAACAAACCAGTATTTTATACCAGTAGAAATAGATTTTTCCGTTGTATCGGCACGTTTGGGAATCTCTGATTTTTTTACTTGTCCCGTCGGACAACCGTAATACAAGATCTACTTGTCCGACGTCAGTTTTCACTGGTATCGGACAAACGTTAATGTCGAGGCCTGCTGAAACCACAATGCACTGCAAAGTGACATGTATTTTATGTAAGAAACAGGCACATTTCAGTCAGCTCTTTTGCTTACAAGTACGATCAGTGACCCCATGACAGTTACATGACAGGAAGAGCAGGTGTCTGAGAGGCAGACAACATAGTTAAATTTTATATAGCCCTTCTGGATTTTTTTCCAGCTACTTTATAAATGAAGTAAATTTATAGCATTGCAAAAAGTATGGTTCAGTAGGTAGGTTCACTGTTCTTGGTACTTACGTCTTTAAAGGCAAACTTTAGCATCTTTTACAGATGTCATGCTGTAGTCTTGTTTATGTTCCATAAATAGAAACCGGAAGACACGTCAAAAATAATGCGTGCACTGTGGAAATGAAAATAAAATGGATAAAACGAAAACAGATGATGCACGAAAACACATACTGTGACAATATATTTAGTATATGCTATTATAAACAACTACGCTAATATATTTTTGTGACTATGATTTTAGGGAAAAAAATAATTAAAAAATAAAAGTTGTATTTAAATTGAAAATATTATTTAAATATTCATGGATATGATGAATACAATAATGTATTCAGATTATTAGCATAAATATTCATGACATATTGGAACTTGTATAGTGTTTTCACAAGATTTACTCGTAACTGACAGGGATTGGGGAGAATTTTTTGTCGAAGAGACTATGGCCCCTTACTTGACCACATCAAGGGGCCATTTTAGAGAATAATGTGCCATTTCAAATTAGCAACGGACCACAACTTTGGTTAGTTAAACTGCGTGCAAGCATATGCATTGATAAATATCATTTCTTAGACTTGTATGGATTGTGTAAGGGTTTTTCTGATGTTGGGGTGTCAGTGTCAGTGGATTCACTTGATTGCAGTAATTGCATATCAGACCCAGTGTTTGTATTTTCTAAATTTTCATTATCAACATCTTTTGTAGTTTTTCTCACAAAAGGCAGAGTTTGTTGACCTGCCAACTGCAGCTTAATCTTTTTATGTTTGGCTGGCTTTTCAAATTTTGTTGTATGTAAACTTTATTTCAACTACAAACTAACCAGAAGCAAAGATGGAAAAAACAAAGTACACATGTTCTAAAAAAAATATCAGTTCATGTTATGATTGCATTTTGGATTACACAATATTTTTTCTCCTCAAAATTTAACACGGGAACGTGACTTGAAGTATTAACTGTCAAAATGTACCCAAAGAAAAAAAAAGTCCATGTTGGGTTGGAAATAGCGTATCACACTCCTAGATCCTTTTCGGTTATTAGTTATACCAAGCGCATGGTTCCGGTTTACGATTTTTATTTATAGATACAACTTTCACTCAAATAAAAAGATCGGCGCGGTATACTTGTATCAATTAATTCTATGCAACCAGACAGTAGAATACACTCCACCAAAACCGATCAATTATTCAGAAAAGAGAACGAAACACCAGGACAAATGTGTTTTAAATACGCTAAATTTAGAATCGAAAGAGTGAATCCTTTTGTCTGATTGGTTGACACAAATAACTGTTCTAAACATAGAAAGGGAAAATCAAGGAACCGCCATTAAAGTGAAATTAACGACGAGTGAAGAGTGAGAAAATCATGACACAAAATAAAAAACGACTTTAATGGACACATGAAATAATAAAATAATTAATCAGAATTTACAGGGCGCACATGAGCGCATAGATAACAATCAATCAATCAAAGTTTTATTTAAAGTCGGTACATTTTATAACAGTACAACATAAGCTCTTGCTTTTCAAACCGACATGCATAACAAAATTACATAAATTAAATACAGCACAACAAAAACATGTCATTCAATACAAAACCAATACACATCCAGACAAACCTATGCATACATCTCTGTGTTTTGACCTCTGGACCCCCACAAGTCCCTCTCTGCGCACCCACTGTCACAGGACCAGAGGTCAAAACAGAAAATAGATGCCGACATTTAGCAGCCATTACACATACAAGTACATTGAATTACAGTCATTTCGTACCATAACCATTTCGTACCATAATGAAAATAATTTTCGTACCATAACCATTTCATACCATAACCATTTCATACCATTGCCATTTCGTACCATAACCATTTTGTACCATTACCATTTCGTACCATATGCAGATCGATACATTATTACCATTTCGTACCATATGCAGATCGACACATTATGACCATTTCGTACCATATGCAGATCGATACATTATATGACCATTTCGTACCATATGCAGATCGATACAATATATGACCATTTCGTACCATATGCAGATCGACACATTATGACCATTTCGTACCATATCTGTGTTAGCGGTAGACGATCGCCACGTCGCATTTTGCCAATATAACGGTAGTGTGGCGAGGATAATTTGTGTAGCAGTAGCCACACTGGCGAACGAACAACTTTTAGAGCGTGCACTGTGTTAGCGGTAGACGATCGCCACATCGCATTTTGCGAATATAATGGTAGTGTGGCGAGGATAATTTGTGTAGCAGTAGCCACACTGGCGAACGAAAAACTTTTAAAGTGTGCATCTGACCACGATCTTTTATTATGTAGAAAGTCAACTTCGAATAAAACGCGTTGTAGACAATGATTTGATCGATGTATAACATCCAAAATGATTTTAAAAAGCGGGTCAAATTGATTATTTCCGGTAGTTTTTTCAGTTGAAATAACATTATCCGGGTCCCATTCCGGAAATAGTTTTGAATTTAGTCACCGACTGACTGATTTCCTAAATTACGCTTTATTCTGTCTGTCCTTCTGTCTAAGCTTGAATCTAAAACCAGTAAATTATTTCACAACGAAAAGGTCAAGCATGGAAAAGCGCGAATCCGGGTCCATTCGCCCTAATTCCCTGTTCGCCCTGGGTCCGTTCGTCCTGATAATTATAATTATGTAGGGTATTAAAAATAATAGAAAAATAAGTGATATTCGATTGCTTATGAATATTAAATTGAGAAATTTTAAATATGCGGCATGCTAAAGTGTACAGTCAATGAACATAGGTATTCGTCACTCGAATTTACGCTATATATTTCATATAACACATTGTTCAAAAAATTAATTTTGAAGTCATTTCTAAACGGATTTTGATAATTTTTGCACCAGAATAAGCAGAAATATTAAAGATTTTTGTTTATTTCAGCATGATTTTCCATTAGATTTCCTTTATTTTCTTATGATTTAAAGACAATTTTTGTTTTTTGTCGTCAAGTTTGCTATATACTGTATTTTAACGAAAGTGACAAATACTTATATACATGTATATGTCCACGGACTGTATGTTTCAATAATGGTCAAAGTTAAACATTTTAGTCCTTGGGATAAGTGAATCAGGTAACGATTCAGTAGTGAATCCACAGTCTAGAAAATGTAGGATATTAAAAATAATTGGTATGCTAAAGTGTATGTTTCTATATAATGAACAAAGTTAAACGTTTTAGTCCTTGGATAGAGATGCCAGTCAAAAATCAATTACAGGGGATGCTTGCTGTTTTTGAACCATTAGATAGAGCTCAATCTAAGAAGAACTTTGAGCCTTCATTTGTAAAAATCGGATGAAGGGTTCAAAAGTTATGAGCATCTGAAATTGCCTATTTTTTGTCGATAATTTTCCAAAGATGGCCGCCATCAATAATGGTTTTAATGACTGTTTTAGAGTTCTGATTTTTTGTGTAAACAGCAGATAATGTCTCTACTTTTGTTTTTTCCCATAGATTATAAGTTATTCTGTCAGAAAAATGAAACTGAACATGCTCGAAGTAATATTTGCTATTTGTTTTACTGTCCAAAATGTATGGCAGAGCCACTTTTGATCTTGACCGAAAGGTCCATATGGCTCACATTGCCATAATTTTGTCCGAAAATAACTTATCTGACATCATAATAGAAAAAATTGTGTGTAGAAATACTTGTTTTGTGTGCAATTATAACATATGAATCACCTTTTACATCTTTTTGTGGAATTATGAATCCATAAAGGTGGGTGTGCAATTAGTGTTCAACACTATTTGAGAATGGCACCGTTTCACAGCAGTTATATGGGAAAATGACACAAAAACCTTCATATTTCCTAAACTAAAAATGATATCCGCACAAAATTTTGAAGGTAATACCACAGTGTTGTGCACGTTCTGTTGGACGTGATGTTTTTTTTGTCGACGCAAGAAATGGCCGCCATTTTGTTCAAAATGGCCGCCATTTTTTCATAAAATTCATCAAACAGGGAACCTGTTCCAAGATAATTTGATAATTTTTTTTATCAATATAATTAATATCACTGAAAAAATGGATATGGAGATTTGTACTAATGACCTCTTATTTGTTTTAGCATTTTATTAAGGAATAATTGTCATATTGGTGACCATTTTGAAAACAAAATGGCTGCCATTGCTTTAAAATTCGTTGCTCAAATTTACGTTTTTTATGATTACTCTATTGTTTCTAGTCAGAATTTGATCATCAAGGTATCAAATTAAAGATATTTTAATAATCTATAACCTCAAGTAACTAATAAATTAAACTGAATACTTTTCATACCAATATGTAATCCCCCATGGGGTGAAGATTCCAGACACCTAGTACTACCACTTGCCAAAAGTTTAACTGGTCAGTTTGATATATATATATATATATATATACATTTGTAGGTGTTTTTGCTTTCCTACCTCAATGTCTTGCTATCATGATGTAGCTGTACAATTGCTGAAAGTGATGTTATATGCAACAATCACCCAACAAGCATGATAGTGAAACACCTCTAAACTAAACTTCCTTAAGACCAGCTTGTGTTTAAAATAGATGGATATTATTTGCACGCTTAACACATTTCCTACGAAAGGCTACACATGGAACTTTATTTAAAATAAAGTTTATGTTGTTTATATAGGATGCTGTTTATATTCAGGTTTCCCTTGATTGCAATTTGAGCAAGTAAATTTGTTTCAGTCTTACTCTCCATGCCGTTCGAATCCCACTCATGGTAACTTAAGGTGTACTTGATACCACATTATTGTGTGATAAAATTCGTCAGTGACTTGCAACAGGTATGTGGTTTTCTCCAGGTACTCGGGTTTACGCCACCAATAAAAGTGACCACCACAATATAACTGAAATATTGTTGAAAATGAAACTGGCATTAAACACCATAACCCAACTCTCCGACTCCATGTCAAAGTTTCAGTCTTGCTCATTACTATTCTAATTTGCTTCTTAAAACATGTTCAATGAAAACAACAACAAAATATTAAGTTCATTCATTTATTATTTAGGAAATATCTGGTGTATTTTTTAAATACATCATCTATTGTCACATGTATTGTGGTCTGAATAAGTCCAGCTACATGTAAAACTAAATATATAATAAATTATTCTTCAATGGAGACCAGAACTCCCAACCATCTGTAAAGAAAAATATTAATGAAATTTTCAACATAGTGTATTAGTAATGAACCAGAACAACTAATGAAGACAAAATGTTGGCCAGCAACATTTTTCATCTCTTTATTGAATATTTAATTATGATATAAATTATGGACTCAGCTGTAAATTATCCTGCAGGCTGCAGTCCTAAGTTCAGGTAATATCCCAAGGCCAGCTTGGATCACATGTCTTTGACCAGCAAAGCATACTGTCAGGTGAACTGGAAAAAAAACCAGAAGGGACCACAAAGAAACCGTTCTAACTACATATTATCATTTCATAACTACTATTTTAATAAATATAAATTCACAATGTATTTAAGCAAAAAAAATTACCAGTGTTTCAAATTTTTAGTATTGACCCCAACTTTTCGTGTCTCAATTTTTTTTGACATTTTTGGACAAAGTTAAAGTCAGATCCTTGTTCTGTATAACCTACAATGTAGGTAAACATATATTATATATGTTTTGTCTACTTATACTACCTTCCCCTTTTCGAGAATATTAGTAGAAACACTGGTATTTTTGTTCATTGGTCTTATCTATTTTTCCTTAAAAGTACCATGGCTTATCAATAAAATAAATGATAAATAGTTTGATGTATTGGTTTTAATGTCACTTGTCACATCTTGTTATTCTGGCCACGAATTCATCATCCCATGCAAAAGACAAAGAAAAAAACCACTTTTCTTCTTATCTGTAGTTAGCAACCATTACACTGACCCATATATATATATATTTATTACATAATGATTTTATTTAAGCAATTTTATTGGCTATCATGCTGTCACCTGACATTCCGTAAAATTTGATATTGCTTGATTAAAACTTGTATTGACTTGGGTTTCACTTTCGTTTTCCATTGCATTATGTATGACGTCATAATGAAGTGATTAATTTCATATTGACTTGGTTTCACTTTCACTTTTCATTTTAATGGAATAAAACAATTACAGTCTTTTGTATCGGTCAATACGAGTTTTTATGGACCTTAGAAATCAATATTCACCTCAGCCTAAAGGCTTCGGTGAATATCGTTTTTAAGGTCCATAAAAACTTGTATTGACCTCAGCAAAAGACTATAATTGTATAATATATATATATATATACAGCAAACATTACACTGACCCATATATATATATATACATGTTTTTTTGATATCGTTGTGCTAACATTTTAGACGTTTATATATATACATGTATATACATCTCACCAATTGATGTGATAACTTTCATAAAATAAAACTAACCGGTATAATCCTTGTTTGTTAACAAACAGTAGATCATATCTCTGTTGATGGCATGTGACATCAAGTACTGTTTACAAATATCATTCAGCTCACTTGTGCTGGACTGGTTGAAATTCTGTAGCAGATCATGCAGAAGTGATTGACCTGCAGAGAACAAAAACTAAATACTGAATTTAATTATGCCAAACACAAAAGATCATTATAATGTGATGCTTACAAAAAAATTAATTTCATTTCAAGATCTAAAGTACCCTGGCCTGAGAAGACCAGACCTTCTGCAAATCTCTGACAAACTTTATTACATAATGCTGTATCGAGTGCACCTCGAACCGGACTAGAACTCCTGATTGTGGTAGGCACTAATTGCATATGTAGTTGTAAATCAAACTACCATACGATCATGACTGCCCCTTAAAGAGAAGGTTTCAAATGCAAAAATGAAATTAAATCAAGACTAGTATTTTTCTTTCTTCCAATGTTCAGTCTTTACTTCTGAAGTGAGGCATTTTCAGATGCAGAAATACCTAATGATTTCTCCGCCACATTATTTATTGAGTTGCAGACAACTATACATCAAGACAAGCCACTTCTTCTGGATTAAAATATATTTTCCCATGTTGAATAAAAATAACGCAACATATAAATATGCAATAACATTTTTTTTACTTTTATTTGAATTTAGTATGTAAATATTCAATCATGCTCGAGTATCCATGGAAGCTGGCAAATACAAAAAAATGTAGCACCATGACAAAAGTTGCTTGTGTTGATGCATACTTGCAATCCAATGCCCTGGTTGAATAGTTCAAGCAACATAATCTCATTTAAATTAGACCTGGCTTCGAAGAAATTTTCTGCACTATACCCTCCAACCTGAAGATAATAGAGCAGAATATTTCTTCTCACATCTAACCAAAATGTCTGTTTTAAAAGCTCAAATTCATGTACCAACTTTAAAAAAAAAGCTTTGAATATATAAACAAAAACAAAGCTTTTGAAAAGTTGTCACAGTACACCACCCAGAATATGAATAGAATTAACTTTCTGAAAAGTGAAGACTATAATATAAAAAAACAAATATTATGCACACATAGAAGAAAGTGTTTTGTGACTGTAGACTGTATTGAGTATTGACTGATGAAAAAGAGGAAACTCCTAATTTCTAGTGCTCAGTCATACCCTCATTTTCTAGCTGTTTGGACCAAGCTTGAAACATTTTATTTCCAAATATTTTCCTTAAAGAAAAGAGGAAAACTTTCATCTCTATTTACACCCCCCCCCTTTTTTTTTCCGGTTTGTTTACTTTTCGTCTTTTGTTTTGAACGTAAGTTGGAAGTATTTATAAATTGACAAGAAGTTTTTCATAAACTACTTAAAAAGAAGCAACGCAAAAAATAAATCGTACGTTTAAAACATTGAGATCAAGGTTTATACATACCTACGGCTACGATAACAGCTGTGTCAGCGTCGTTGACGTTACAAATATTTTCCACTTCCAGGGATGACGTGCGACGTTCTTCTTCAGACATGATGTTTAGCTTCAGGGGTGTTTTAAATACGAAAAACCAGCCGTGTTCCCGATCTAATAGGGTTGAGTTGGCATGTTTCCTATGTTGATATTATAATGAAAAATACAAATATCGCCATCGGAGAACGCTACTCCAAATTTTTCACTGAATTGTTCATCTTAAAACTTTTCAGAAGACCATTTCCCGTTTAGCATGCGCAGGAAAACGGAAGCGACTGTGACCATGTGCAAGCTACGAATCTGCGCTTTAATTGGATAATAATTATGGAACTATATAACGTCAGGAACATGCCGGGCAAGGCATTGAAAAGGGGGACCTTGGTGAAAAAAAACGTGCCGCGAATGTAAAATTCCGAAAACAGCGATTCCGACTCGAACACGTTATATCTAAACGATTCCATATCAAAAGAAACAAATTTTTTAAAGATTTTAAACAATGTTTAGATAATTAATTAATGTACAAAAATTATATCTTTATATAGTTTTATCTGTAAAAAATTGACATCAAAATATTGCATTTTCATGTAAAAGCAGCTACCGGAAAACAAAATGGCGGCCAAAATAACGATAAGTCGGCATCTCTACCTTGGAATGAATGAAGCAGGTAAAGATGAGTGAATCCAGAGTCTGTAGAAAATGTATGTGTCCTTGGAATTAGTAAATCAGGTAAAGATGAGTGATTCAAGAGTCTGTAGTCCATTATACTTGATTAAAGTTTTAAAAAAGTAATAAATATCAGGGGCGGATTCAGGATTTCAAGTTAGGGGGGGGTGCACTTAAAAAAAATGCACCGAGCGGAGGGAGGTGCAGAAATGTTTGGGGTATTTCGTGTGAAAAATCACGATTTTATGCCAAAAAATCATATTTTTTCCAATTTATGGGGGGGGGGGCGTCGGGTCCGCCCCTGAATATAACAAAGATAGTTTAAACAAGCCATTAACATAATGTTCAAGTTACAAAACAAAGTTGCATAGTATAGAAGCTGTAATATTTTAATTCTGTTGTGCAACATGGTCCAATGGGTTGTTTGTTGGCTTATAAAGACCCGATATCATTTTTAATAATCAGGGCGAACGGACCCACTTGTAGGGCAAACAGACCCAATACCGCCAAGCGCCAAAGATCTATTTTATCCTTTTTTGGCAATGCCAACGGCCCCACACAGCAAAAAACAACAAAATCATACGAATATTGAATGTTCTGTTTATCTAATGTTCAAAGTTTGTTGTTTATCATGATAATATATAAATTATTATTGTTAGTTAATTAAATAATAAAGTTTTGAACTTTCAACTGTTTTATGCTCTTTGTTTATATTTAGTGTGGCTAACTGAAATTGAGTGTGGCTAAAAGAAATTAGTACCCATTAATTAGCCACAGTGGCTAATAAACAAAATGTCTACCGCTAACACAGGTGCATCTGACAACGATCTTTTATTATATAGAAAGTCAAGTCGAATAAAATGCGTTATAGACAATGATTTGATCGATGTATAATATCCAAAATGATTTTAAAAAGCGGGTCAAATTGATTATTTCCGGTAGTTATTTCAGTTGAAATAACATTATCTGGGTCCCATTCCGGAAATAGTTTCGAATTTAGTCACCGACTGACTGGTTTCCTAAATTACGCTTTATTCTGTCTGTCCTTCTGTCTACGCTTGAATCTAAAACCAGTAAATTATTTGACAACGAGAAAGTCAAGCATGACTAATTCACATTCGCCCTAATTAATACACGTTCGCCCTGGGTCCGTTCGCCCTAAAAGTGGGTCCATTCGTCCTGATAATTATATATATGAAAGTTATTGATGATATTTGATGGTTTAAAAATTTAGAATTTTTAAATATGGCGTTGACATGTTAAAAACACAGGGGCTATGAGCGTCCGAAACCCCCCCCCCCCAAAAAAAAAACTATATAAATGCGTCCGAAAAAAAAACGAAAAAAAAACTATATAAATGTTTTATATGGTATTTTTCGGGTGCACCTAGCCCCTGTGGCTAAAAAAGTATATTTCGATAATAAAAAAAAGTTTATCAAAACACACACGAGATCAAAGAACACAAGCTGTAAAGTAAATAATTCTTTTATGTTTAAATTTGTTTTACTCAAACCAAGCTTACTTCAATTAATTGTAATGATGAAATCAACAATCATTCATTTCAAACAATTTCTAATAGCTGCTTAATTTCTTAAACAAAAGCTTATTTTTTTAATTAAAACTTTTCAATATCGTTACTTCTTTAAATTCAATTACAATATTTATTATGTTCATTAAGATACTTTTTAATTGTCAGGGCGAACGGAACCGTTACCAAGCATGGCCAAGCGCCAAGGATCTATTGTATCCTTTTTTGGCAATGCCAACGACCCCACACAGCAAAAAACAACAAAATCATACGAATATTGAATGTTCTGTTTATCTAATGTTCAAAGTTTGTTGTTTATCATGATAATATATGAATTATTATTGTTAGTTAATTAAATAATAAAGTTTTGAACTTTCAACTGTTTTATGCTCTTTGTTTATATTTAGTGAGGCTAACTGAAACTGAGTGGCTAAAAGAAATTATTACCCATTAGCCACAGTGGCTATTAAAAAAAAATGTCTACCGCTAACACAGCATATGCAGATCGATACATTATTACAATTTCGAACCATATGCAGATCGACACATTATGACCATTTCGTACCATATGCAGATCGATACATTATTACAATTTCGTACCATATGCAGATCGACACATTATGACCATTTCGTACCGTATGCAAAATCTTATGAAGATAGTACATTTATCCTTATTTTACATCATATTCAAATAAATGTTATACCCAAGTACATGCTGCATGTTGGTACCGTAAAAAGTATGCATTTAAGACGGAAAAACAACGAACAAAAAAAAATATACATGTATATACATCAGTATCATTAATTTTATTAAATGTTCAGTGATTTCAACATTATTTATTATTATATTTAATAAAGATAATTATTTCGTTACAACTTGTAGAACCTTTGAAGTAATAAAGCTTTATCTGCATTTAATTTATTATTTGCTTAACAGTTAATCAACGATGGTAATTAAAAAATAAAAGAACTAATCATTGTCCATTTGCTTTTATTGCTATTAGATCAAAGGTAGTGTTTAGGAAATGAAATGAAAGGAAATCCAAGCTCATATCGTTTGAAGAGAAATTCTAACAACAATTACCCAAGCTCTTATTTTCTAAAGAGAAAGCCATGCACTTTTTTGGTTTTTACAAATATTTCCTGCTAGTTTATCCAATCAAATTACTTGAATTTTTTTAAAATTGGCTCAACCAATAATTTCATTTTTGATTAACATGAAAAATCTTAAATGTGATTTTTTTATGAATATAATTCATATGCAAAAATGACGGGTAACGAGTGTCTACGTTGCAATTAGACCAAGACAAGAAGCCATGCAGTGTGACAACTGTCTACGATGGCAGCATCGTGTATGTGGTACTGGTAAGTGTTAATTATAATTATCAGTAGTTAATGTCTCCTTTCTGTACAGCGGATTGCAAGTGACTATGATCTCTATTAATTTTTTTTTGGCATCTGCACTATAATTGTTAAAGTACATGAAAACTTGTAAATTACCAGTAACAGGCTTAAGAGTGTGTAGTATGTGTAACTTAAATGTTGTTGAAGATGAATATCATTTTATTCTACAATGTCACCGTTATGTGAAAAATATATTGATGTAAGAAGAAGATATCTTAAGAAATATTATTGGCAAATGCCGTCATGTTTTGAATTAATACAATTACTGTCTACACAATATTAAAGAACTTAAAGGGTCATTATCTGCCAAATCGTAAATTTTTGTTACCCGTAACAACTATCAGATATGATTGATGCCTTAATAAAACGTGTTTCTGTAACTTATAAATGTTATGAAATGTGCGCGCATCGGGAAAAAATCGTGCAACTGCTTGTGTTTTGAGATCGATCAAGAGATGGACACCATCTTATTAATTATCGACATTGTTTTTGGAATTTGTCGAATCGTCATTAAATCAGTACAACAATGCACTTATTTCTTATTTTCTGTGTTAATTACGGACAAAGAACCATGCAAGTTTGCGACAAAATACAAATTATTCGTTTTTACCTGTCACTAGTAAGGTCAGTTGCATACGGAAAAAGCGAGGTCAAATTATTTGCTTGCAAGGAAATAACTAATCGATGGTAATTTTCGTTCTCAAAAGACGAAAAGTGGTTCGATAAGCTGTTTAATGTGGAATATTTACCTTTATTTCATCATTTTAAAGCTATTTACCAATTTCCAAAACATAATTGTTTTGGTCAAAATCGTAGCTAATCTTGGTAAATATTTGTTACTAGCTGAAAAAATTCGCAACGCAACGAATTTGTCGCAATGTATCTACTTCCATATTGTACGAATTGGTCATAGTGTAATCTATTTCTATATGGTACGAATTGGTCATAGTGTAATATATTTCTATATGGTACGAATTGGTCATAGTGTAATCTATTTCTATATGGTACGAATTGGTCATAGTGTAATATATTTCTATATGGTACGAATTGGTCATAGTGGTATTCTATTTCTGTATGGTACGAATTGGTCGTAGTGTATTCAGGTGCGGATGCAGGATTTGTGGTTGGGGGGGGGGTGAGTAGGCGAGGGATCTGGGGACTGCTTAAGGTCCCCAGCTGGTCCAGGGTAGAACCCTGATAGGGGTCCCAGGAGGGCAAAGCCCCCCTGAAGCTCTGGGGATTTTAGGAATTACAGACATTTATTTGAACGACAATTTTGAACCAACCACACCATTTTTATCAGACCAAAAAAACTTGATTTTTGAGTCTTAATTTTGTCGGATAATTGTTAACAGTATATATTTGTCAGATTATAAAAACCTAAAGTAAAACTTTTTTTGAACAACCGTGATGCGAATTGTTCAACTCATGGCTGATCGATCACGATATTTTAACCCTTCAAAGAACTATTGGTTTAGTTTTAACGCATTCCTCATTTCACTAATTGGTCTGTACTTTCGGTGCTGGTCCTTTCGGGTGGTTCTAGTTAATATTGCCTGTCCGGATGGAGCTTTTCTTTTCGTTGTTTGATTCATTCATTGAAAACATATGATTCGACCGTTCTTGTTTATAGACAAACAAAAGCGGAAATTGTCGGTGAATCCATATATGAATCAACGAACACACCCAACGTGTATTTACAATGTGTAGGAATATTTTACTACAGGTCACGAGTTAACCATTCATGAAAAAGTTGTTTGTTGAACTGCTTAATTAACGTTGTATAACATATGCTTTGCGAATTTTAGGGGGGGAGCACGCCCCCTCTAAATCCGCACCTGGTATTCTATTTCTATATGGTACGAAATGGTTATAATGTATCTACTTCCATATGGTACGAAATGGTCATAATGTAATTCTATTTCCAAATTGGCTACTGAGCAATATTACATATGGTACGAAATGGTTATGGTGCAAAATACATATGGTACGAAATGGTTTCTGGTTATGGTACGAAATTGCAATTTTGTGGTGCGAAATGGTAAATTATGGTACGAAATGGCAATGGTACGAAATGGTTATGGTACGAAATGACTAGCTTCGAGTACATTCATGCAAGTTATAACCAGTCTATATTTAAGCAAAGAAGCAAATTTGAAATTAACTCAAAACACATAAAATATTCATGTACTTTTAAAACATATTTTTTAAAAATATTCTAAAAAAAAATATTTTAAAAATATTCATGCAGAAATAGCCAAGCACTAAAATAGAACACAAGCTAAACTGAAAAGCATCAAGTTAAGTAAAAAAAATTAAAGTCGGTATATGCTTTAATTAGAAACATATAAATAACAATAAAAACATAAGCTCGAAAGAGCTGAATGCGCAAAAAATTAACTTAGAAGCGTCAATTGCGCATGGCGCGTGGCCTTACCAATCCCTGAACTGAATATGAAAAGCCATAATAAATCGTTATTATTTTAACAATTTTTTAATTAGTAATTTTTGGTAATAATGACAGAAATCATTTCCATTGAAGTTGATATACCAAGCTGTCATTAAGCGAAATTCCTTAGATGTTCTCTTAGTATAAACATATTTTATTAATTAATTCAATACTACACATTATGATAATACACATATAAATTATATATACATTTAAATTAATCAATAGGATTCGGAAACAAGTGGTTAAACTTATATTAATTCGTATCCCTGTTGTTATCTGGTGTTCAAGGTTTAATTAGTATCGAAAGGTAGAAGTGTATTGAGAATTATCCAGTGTTAATCAGTCGTTGTCAATGTTATTTGGTGTGCTTTAGTAAGAAAAAAATAAATAAATAAAAAGAAACAAACAAATGAAGTGTAAAAGTGGAAGTGCTTTTTTTTTTTTACATGTTTAAGTTGTGTGAATATGGTTAGGAGGTGAATCGTTTACTACTTATGATGAACTTCTGCACGTTTAAGAATATATCTGTATTTAGAGTATTCGTTAAGTCTGTAGAGCCAAGCAATAATAAATCCGTATTTAAGTTAATTGGTAAATTAATGGTGTGAATATATCTCAGTCTTGTTGCATTGTGACGGGGACAATGTAGCAGAAAATGGGCCGTGGTTTCTTTTGCCCCACATTGACAAAATGGGGAATTTACAATGTTTTTACGAAATAAGTGATGATTGAGAGAGCTGCATTGCATACGCAACCTAGCGTGTAAAATTTGTCCCAGTCGAGTACCAATATAATAATAGATGGGTTTAGTATTGTTTTGGGGTTGAAGATTTGATTTAATTATCTGAACAGATCTGCTTGATTTAATATTTTCTGGCTGTTTGTTCCATAGTTGTACACTGGAGGGTATGAAATAGCTTGCGTAGAGCGATGTTCGAGTGCGTACTGGAGGAATACGTGAGGTATGACGAGTATTGTGGTCATGGATAATGCCGAGATTTTGTGGAATTAAGTTACTAAGATATTGAGGATTTAGATTATTTGACATCTTATAAAATTGAATTGTTCTATGCCTTTCCCTTCTATCTTTCAATTTTTCCCACCTGGTTTCAATATATAGATTACTTAAGGATACAAGTCTGGTACCCCCAGTCACGATTCTAGCAGCCTCAACCTGAATATTTTCTAGTTTGTTAATTAGTATTTGAGTCTTGGTATCCCAAACAACATCCGCATATTCTAGTAATGGTCTTATAAAAGTAATATAAATTGTTTCTAGAGCTTTCCGATCCAGTATAAATTTGAATTTCCTTAAAATGTTAAAACGTGAGAATGCTTTTTTAGTTATCAGGTCAATATGTTTATTCCAATTACCATCGTCAGAAAGTTGTAGTCCAAGGTGTTTATGTTCAGTAACAGTACTAATGATAGTATTATTCATAATAAGGTTAGGTTGATGGGGTTTATTTAATTTTCGAGAGATAGTCATGGTTTCAGTTTTCTGTGGATTAAAATTTACCAGCCGTTTTGTAGACCATGCATGTAATTTCACTAGGTCATCATTGAGTGTTTGTGCTGTTTCTTGTGGGTTGTCTACAATTAAGTACAGACTAGTGTCATCGGCAAATAATTTTATAGTTGAATTAATATCGGTCAGTATGTCATTTATGAAAACAATGAACAAAAGAGGCACTAGAATCGATCTTTGGGGTACACCAGCATTTATGTCATGCCAACTAGAAGTTGAATTATTAATTACGACACGTTGTTTTTTTTTTCAGACAAGTAGTTTTTCACCCAAGATAATAATGATCCTCTAATCCCTATTGATTCAAGCTTACGAAGTAATCCCTTATGCCAAACTCGGTCAAATGCTTTACTTATATCGCAAAAGACAACTCTCACTTCCTTACCTTCATCCAACGCTCTTCCAAATTCATTTGTAATGTACAGGAGTTGATTAACGGCAGAATCTCCAGGAGTAAAGCCAGATTGATGGGAAGTAATTAAGTTATTGTCAATCAAATAGTTATAAATATGTTTATAGACTAATCGCTCCATTACCTTGGCAAGTATACTAATGAGGGAAATTGGTCTGTAGTTTTTCAAATTACTGGGACAATCTTTTTTAAAAACGGGGGTCACATTAGCATATTTCCATTCTGATGGAAAGGTAGAAAGTGTTAATGATAAATTAAACAGTGTACATAAGGGATATTTAAGTATAGATGCTGCTTCTTTAAGGAGCCTAGGGTTTAACAGGTCAGGCCCAATAGCTTTAGATGTATCAAGTATCTTCAATATATCTTCCACTTCGTTTTCTGTAACAGTAATTTGTTCAAGACCATTGATCGGTAATATCAGGCACAGAGGTTTCAGAATCATCAAGGTCAGCTTGTTTGCAAAAATAGTCATTAAACAATTTAGCTTTTTTGTTGTCGTCTTGTATCATGTCATTTTCAACTTGAAGTGGCGGTATACAGTACAGCTGACAGCATACACTGATAAATGCTGAGCATAATCTGCATGCTGAGCCAGGCTCAGCATTTTTGCTGATGGTCTGCTAATTAACCCCAAGGTAATAAACAGGGCCATAAAATACCTGGTCAGTAGTGTCTTGTTGATTTCACAGGTGATCTACAGGTAAATATATACACCTGTTTGTGTTACATAACAGGAAATGGGCATATTTGGATTTCAGTGATTTTGATGTGTAGAAAAAGGACTTTAATACATTTAACTGTACCTTGAAAATTTGTCAATAAAATAATATTTTCAAAATTTAATATTTTGTGATATTAGCATCAGCTAACAATTTAAACAAATAATTGAAATGAAATCATAATTTTGTGTTGGATATATAAGAATTTTTAACTGAAAATATGGCAAAGAAGAACAAGATTAATTGTGATGCTATTTTAATCAATAGATTAATTAATTAAGATTAGATTTAACAATTTAAGAATGTTCTTTCTATGTAATGTGCATGTGTGTACATGTTAGTCATGTATTTAAGAGTTTTTTTTTCAACTTTGACAAAAATGTTCTTTTATGATACATGTATTTAAAATTTTAATTTTTTTTATTTTGTAATTAATTTGATCTGTTTTTGCAGAGGAATAATATATTTTATTTGCTTTATCAATTTAATCAAATAAATGTAATCCAATTTAAAAAATACACTTGTTACTATGTTTCGATTTTTTCGATTTTTTTTTAACCAAGGTAATATTAATTTCTTTTCTTTTTGTTATTCAGAACATTTCTTGAACATTTTTTTTTTCACATTTTTATTTTTATTTTGTTAAACATACATTCAAGACATTAAAAAAAATATGCCAGTTGATTATAAATACATTCTTTTCAATATTAAAAAATGACAAATTAAGTATTTTTTGTATATTAACACACAGTCACAGATATGGTAAACATAGAAAATCTCAATCAATGAAGGATTTATGGACACTTGTAATTTGCCACTTAATCACTCTCATGTCATAAATTGACCTTAAAGAGACATACTGTCTAGGCTAATGAAAAAGAAAAACACACACACACACTTGTTCAACTAGATTCCTAAATTAAATACATGTATTTTTTTTTATAAAATGTGAAATGTTCAATGGTTAAAATTAAATTACTATAAATTTCTTTTTCATAAATATTCATGAATTTTGAATTAAACTTTTTTTTAAATAATTTACTGTTTTTGTTAGTACAAACAGGGAATTATTAAACCCTGGTACAAACACAAATAATAAAAAAAAAAGAATAGATACACATCTATTGTATACATGTAAATATTTTCAAATAATTTACTTTTAAATTTTAAAATACAGATAATAATTGAAATTTTAACAAAACAAATCAATTTGAAAAACAAAGAAATTTTAATTAAATTTTAGAATTATCAAAACATTACTACACTGTAAAATAGAAAATTTATTATGTAAATATTTCCACTAAATAAAAAGTTACAAGTGTAACAAATCACACATACATGCTCAGGTAAATTTTACTAACACCTATTGAATCGGGTACATCTACCTGGAAATCATTATGATCATAGTGTTTATTCAATTGCTGACCATCTGTACAGGTGAGGGTAATAAAACTGATCATCAGCCCATGATTTACGACCCCCAATAAAACCTCAGCATTTATCGTATGCTGTCAGCTGTACTGTAGATCGATCACCACCTGAATCACTGTGAAGAAGACTTTTGACTAAATTCCACCAATTTTTACTTCCGTTTGTCTCCGTGTTTATTTTTTCAGAAATTTTATCAAAATATGATTGTTTTGCATTTAATATAAGTTTATTACATTTATTACGAATTTTCCGAAATTTTTCCCATTGTCCGATAGTATTAGTTTTCTTTGCTTTTTTGTGAATTCGATTTTTACGGCGTATGTACTTTTTTATTTTGTAGTGATCCAAGGTGGATTATCTTTCTTTACCGTTATGTATCTATTTGGAATAGTTTTATTCGCTGCATCTAAAATTGTGTGTAATAGTATTAGTTATGATATCAATGTCGTCGTTTCTAAAGATTCCATCCCAGTCAACAACAGAAAGGAGATTTCTGTAAGATTCATAGTCCCCTTTGTCGTAAAGGAATATTTCCCTCTTAAATGAAGCATTGACTATAGTCGGGTGATTTAGGACACCAGTAATAGGTAAATGATATCTTACTTGGTTCAACAAGGGGGCGGGGGGGGGGGGGGGGGGGGGGTGACTTCCGTATACAAAACACTCGTGGGATTATTTACCATAACCAAATCTAATAAAGATGAGCTATGCTCAGTCATGTAAGTGGGTTCCGTAATTAACTGTTGAAAGCTGTATTGGGTCAGTAATGAACTAATTTTGTTCCTATGATTGTCACTTAATTGGTTTATATTAAAATCTCCAGTAATGATGATGTCATGGGTATTGTTTAATGCCAGATCAATTGATTGGTCTAGTTCATCCCAAGTTTGCAGATTGCTATTGGGAGGAATATAAAATGTTCCATATAAGTATTTTTTGTTCTTGATTTTTATCTCAAGCCATATACATTCAAGATTCCCTATTTGTAGATCAGGTCTATGCTTACAGTTGATATGGTCTTTTACAAAAACCACCACTCCGCCGCCCATTTTGCCTACTCTGTCTCTTCGAAATGGGGGAAATTTGTATCCAGGAATTTTAAGCATATCGTCACTTACATGAGGGCGCAACCAGCTTTCCGTAAATGAGAGTATCTCATGACAAGAGTATTCTGCGGCTATTAGGTCTAATTTTGGTGTAATATTTTGAATATTCAAATGAAGAAAAGAAACGGAATTATGTATAAAATTACTTACAGTCGTTGAAGTTGAACTGATACTACCGAAGTTACTTGATAAGTCTGAATCAGAGGGACCAGGATTCATTTCTATTCCTGATATTATAAGCAAAATACACATCACAATGCACAAGAAGGCGTAATTATTCACATATTCCAGCGATTTTGATTTAACTAATTGTTCGCTAGTTTGAACGGTACTACCTGAAAGGTTAACGCGATATTTATATTGAAACGAAAAAATAAAAACTGTAATAGGCAGCGCGACAATACCATAAATGGCGAACAAATATATACCTATAAATTCTAATAATGTTAGCCGTTTACTATTTTTAACAGTACGTGCCAAACAATAGAACCGACCGATGCTCTCTCTGTGTTGTAACACGTCAGTACCCATGAATCATGTTATACCAGTTGGTACATGTAGCACGAATAAAACGTGAGAGAGAGAGCAGTATCGATTAGGAGTTCAATCAATAAGTAGGTCACCAATGTCAGATTCACCATTGAAGGATTTGTGAGAATAGTGCAAAACAAATTAAAAAGGGTGTGCATAGAAAAGAAGTAAAAGTAAGTGATCAATATTATGGATATTAACGTGATTATGGAAAGTAGGATACAAGGTACTGTAATATGTATGCGGAATTTACGAAGTTCGAATATGTTCCCTAAGATATTGTAGGACGTGTGATTATGGTGCTCGGATTATTAATATAGCATGATGCAAGAAATAATTTACAATATCAGGTATGTGCATAATTATAACAAAACACATTTACAAAAACAAATTAAAACAAATAATACACAACATAGAATATGTGAAATACATGTATCAAGATACATTTTTTTTTTTGTGGTAAGGTCTGCACTCGACGCATGGAAACGAAAACATATATACAAAAACAAAATCAAACAAGCATAAACAAAACATAGAATATGTGAAATAGAATATATGAAATACATGTACATGTATCAGGATATATTTTTATAAGCAAAATAGAACTAATCGAGCGCAGACTTATTGATAAGGTTAAGGTAGATCACCCTGAAGAAAATGAGGTTACACTGTTAACCAATTACAAACTACATTTGTAAATCGGCCTGCTTGTACACAATAGAAATATTGCACGCTAAAGCGGCATTTATGTGCAGGTTTAATATCTTTGATGTAACTGCAGTAGAACTATATTCATTAACTATAATGTACATAAATTAAAATACTATTATCTTGCATTGTGTTTACGACTTATTAAATAAAAAAATTAAAAAAACATCTGAGATTACTATATGTTACATTGAGTTTACGACGACGGGAATAACTGGTCAATCAATAATCACTACTCCAAATTCCCAGTTGGTGGACATAAGACTTTATCAATGAATTGAGCTGAACAATTTTGAGGAATAGCCATACATGTACATGTACAATGTACTTATGCATGTATGTACACTCATTTAACATATTTAGATTAATTTGATATTTAGAAAAGGCTGGGGTTATAAATAAACATGAAATATATGTACCTGTGAGAACGTCCAATTATAGTTAAAAGGTCAACAATTCAAGATCCAAAGATGCGGTTGAGCTGATTTAACTGGATAATTAAAATGACCACATAATTTAAACGATTTACAATATGCCGACAAACCAATTTGAGGATATCCATACTTATGTACATGTATACACTCACGTGTAAGCGTATTTAGAAATGGTATACATCTCGGCTGGGGGAAGGGGGGGGGGGGGTGTTTTTGTAAACAAACATAACTAATCGAGCGCAGCACTGGAAAGGTCAATGTTGGTCACACAATAAAAATGTTAGCAAATTACAAAACAGAAGTGAGCTACTTTTATTGGAGGATTTTCATGAATGAACTAAAGTTGAGTTGGTACTCATACATGTAAACTATAGTAATATTGTATGTTAATTTAAATACTACGGCAATTACGACCATATTTGGAATAATTGAACAGCTCAATCGGAATATCTGTAGTAAAAGAATATTCATTTGTGTCTTTCATGTACGATATTACATTTCGTTTACGATGATAAGAAATAGGGTTACTGTGAAAAGGTCAACTAATTTAGTACAACGCAGGAATTGGAGTATATAAAAAAAAAAAAAATTATATACAAATAACTGAGTAAAACAGAAGTTTACGCGACACAGTGTAAACGAACTTGAGTAACCATATCATGCATATACACGATATTATATATCTATATAATAATTATGTTTAACATGTAAGATACACATAATAATTAGTACAGTAGAAAACAATTGAAGTATGGTCATACTACATTGTTGATATATATAGAGAGATTTAGAAAATAAACAGTCAACAATTCAACAAGTCATTTTATTTAATGAACAGTTAGCTAGATTATTGGGGTAGGGTATATGATGGATCTAGTTGAACAGCAACCTGTAGAAATCGATCTATTGTGTTCGTTTCATATATTCGGCCGTGTCTATCTTTCAGACGAATGTTGCCATTTGTTGTCCACACTTGTTCTACGGATTTGTTCTTCTGAAGTTTTCTTGCTAAGAAAAATATTTTGTTCTCTTGCAATTAATTATCATTTGTTTAATAGTCGTATCGTCACGGTATGTGTTTTCGTGCGTCATCTGTTTTCGTTTTATCCATTTTATTTTAATTTCCACAGCACACAGCATGACATCTGTAAAAGATGTTAAAGTTTGCTTTTAAAGACCTAAGTACCAAGAACAGTGAACCTACCTACTGAACCATACTTTTTGTAATGCTAAAAATGTACTTCATTTATAAAGTAGCTGGAAAAAAATTCCAGAAGGGCTATATAAAATTTAACTATGTCATCTGCCTCTCAGACACCGGCTCTTCCTGTCATGTAAATGTCATGGGGTCACTGATCGTACTTGTAAACAAAAGAGCTGACTGAAATGTGCCTGTTTCTTATATAAAATACATGTCACTTTGCAGTGCATTGTGGTTTCAGCACTTAAAAAAAACATCAAAAGTAAACACAATTTTGAAAGTGGTAATTTTCAAACATTCTGTTATTTTATTTAGATGTAGTATGATTTGGTAGGTGGCCAGAACTATGAAATTTTAAAACCAGCCATTTCTGGATTATATATTCGTTTCCATCCCGTATATCGGCCTTGTTTTTACTTCACACGAAAACAGATGACGCCATTTTACTGACAACAAAAGTTGCCAGATAATCGAGAGTATATTAAAATACAAGAATGGCTTTAAAAACAATCTTATATACAAAGAAATATTTAACTAGCCATTCTTTGAAAATTCCAATCGTCATATGAATGAAGGGTTAACACTGTTAATCGTTATATCGGAAAATCGATAATAGCACGAAAACCGATAACACAATGCTATAATTGCACTGGCAGTATGATTATAAGGGTTACCAAAAAGTAAAAGGAAGCCATACTATAAATTACTCAAAAAGTACTCCAATTCTTTTAATGAAACCGCACTAATATATAAGAAAGCACATTTTGGTGATGGTCCTACTATTTTCAAAACTATCAACTATGTCGTTTCCTTGTATTGTGTGTGAGCAGAACGTCCATCCAAAGCAGAGTGTGACAGTTGTTTTCAGTGGCAACACAGACTATGTAATACTGGTATGTAAAATATATATTTTTTATTAATATTTACAATATAAATACACGCTTGGTTAGTTTTTCTATTGTCCCGCTTGTAAAGACAAACCGACTTCTTGGTATTTAAATCTGCGGTGTATACATTTACATCGTTTAATACTTACGTAAAGCTTGACATTGATAAGAATATTATGACACTACGTCATATTGCTACCATTAAATGTAACAGTCAAAAGACGCCAAAGACGTTCACTATTTTCCTATTTTTCTATGTTTTTTTTTTGATGTTTCGATTAAAACTTTTCAAGTACATAGACAAATTAATTAATTAATTATTTACTCAAATCATCACAATGTGTCGTATCAACTAAGGCCAGATTTTCATAAGGTCGGATCATCTTGAAAAGCAACTGGGTACTGTGTTTGATTTCAAGCAAAGTGATATTTTATACGACTATCAAGTTTTTTATCCTGAGTTGAACAGGCCGCTAAAATGGGAAGTGTACCAACATTTATAGTTAAAACTTTTAATGATTGGAAAAATGAAATGTAATTGATTTCAGAACACATTTATTAAAACTACAGCATGATCAAATCAAATTGTCTGAGTGATGATTCACTGTTGTAGTCACTGTAATTGTCATCATCCTTGTTATTGTTTTTGTGTGACCATTTGACATATTATGAGATCGAATACTTTCAATCTTGAATGTTCTGCATCCGGTAATAAAAGTTCCTATACGTTCATGCATTCTACAGATTTTGCCAACACCATTTGTTACGTGATATTCTAGCCATTCAAACATTGTAAGCCAGTGAGGCTGAAATTCTCGTATACGAACAGATCTATCATATTCTTGTTTCCGTTGGCACACCTCTTCATCCGTTTTACACTTTTTAGAAGGTGGCCCTTTATAATTTGTCAGAAATTTCTCCATGGCTTCATCAAAATGCTGTCGGAAGTGCAGACCCTCATCTTTAGTTTTCATTAAAAAAAAATGTGATAATCAAAACTAAAGACCAAAAAGAATGAAGCGTCCCCGATTTGACAAAGATGATGAAAATTATTTCATTTACTATGAAAACGTAATTTATCAACCATTGATTAGTTATAGGTTTGCTTCATAAACGATTTTAACTAACAAAATAGAATTTAAATCCAGAATTCCCTAAAATTGTTTTCAGAAAGGAACGTTATAATGCGTCACTATTTACAGTATAGAGCTTACTACCAACTAATTTTAATGGACCAATCTCAGCGGAGATCTTAAAATAGAATTAAATAAATCAACAAACAATTCATTTATATCGTACTATTTCGGGATAGAAGTTACGATCATGTTGCGAAACTTTTAAGGTTGAAAGAATCCTCATTTTTCCGGTTTTTGGTTCTTATAATTCACTAGTCCGACGGACTACTGCTTTGCATCAATTTGGTTGTCCCTCACTATTTTAACTCGCCTCGGGCGATCAGACTAGTGTAAATGTCGATGCCTGCCATAAGAATATACAGAAGTGTTGATGTATGAATGGACAAAAATCTTGGTAAATGTAAAAAAAAATCCCTATACAGACACAACAAATGTATAATCAACCAAAATCATATTTTATCAAAAAATTGTTGGGAAGTCATTTCTGGATAGATTTTTACAAATTTGACACCTAAACATTTGTTTATTTGCTCATTATCTTTATATGAGTGGTTTTTATTTGTTGTGTTTAAATTATATGCAAATAAAAATCACTCGTAAGAACATAATGAATAAATAAGCTTGTGAGGTCTGATGATTCTCTAAATGAACTTTCAAAAACTGATTACTACTTAACTAAATGTTTATATCACACTTCATTTGACAACCATGCAGTATTCCCCCTCTCCTCCCCATCAGAATTAAATGGTTGCTCTCTAAGGGTGGTTTTTGATATTCGTTCCTACATGTAGCTTAGGGATGATGTAGGCACTTTAACTTAGATGTAACATATAGGAGCAGAACTTGATTTCACAGGTATTACATTTTATGCAGCAACCAAGTAGCAAAGCATAAAACAATGTCTCATTCACAGTTCTGACTTTTTTCCATTTTCATCTTTGTATACTCTATTTAGCAAGTAAAAATCAATGACAACTGAAATAGGTATTGAACTATAGATATTTGATTTTTTTCTTTGTTTCTTTGATTTTTTGGGGTTGTTTTTTTTTGTTTTTTTTTCTTTGAATATTGAGCTTTAACTAAATGTCTCCTATTTTAACATTTAAACTCAGTGATTTGAGTGAATTTGTTGATTTTAATTGGTTACTATCTGTCAGTCTGGTGATAATACATTCTTTTTTTTATCTCATTTTCTATTAAATTAATAATTCATTGTACTTAGGATTTTTTCAACTTTCATATAATTTATGAACTTTTTACTCTGTTAATAGTTTATGGAAAAAAAATACACTTGAAAACTAATGATTTTTCAACTTTCATATAATTTATGAACTTTTTACTCTGTTAATAGTTTATGGAAAAAAAATACACTTGAAAACTAATGTGTACAGTCATCTGTCAAAAGTATTGCAAAATGTAAAAAAAATCCCTATATAATCAACCAAAACCATATTTTTTTCAAAAAATTATCGTGAAATCATTTCTGGATAGATTTTAACAAATTTTACACCAAAACATTCGGAATTGTATATATTTTGTTTGTGTATTTGCTCATTATCTTTATATGAGTGGTTTTTATTTGTGCATAATTTTTTCATGATTGTTAAAGTAATATGAAACAAGTTTTTAGTTCACCTGGACCAAAGGTCCATGTGAACTATTGCCATCACTTGGCGTCCGTCGTCTGTCGTCTGTCGTCTGTCGTCTGTAAACTTTTCACATTTCAAGCTTCTTCTCCGAAACCACTTGGCCGATTGGAACCGAACTTAGCAGGAATGTTCCTTGGATGGTCCTCTACAAAGTTACTGTTTTTCGTTCCAGTCGGATATTCAATATGGCTGCCAGGGCCAATAATATGCTCTGATTGGCTGAAATTTCAAAGATCTTCTTCTCCGAAACTAATGAACTGACTGAACCCAAACTGTAAAGGAATGATCATTGGAATGTCCTTTACCAAGTTGCTGTTTTTTATGCCGATCGAAAATCCAAGATGGCCGCCATCGCAGGACATAGATTAACATTGGACCCTATGGGAAAATGTTCAAATGCCTTCTTCTCAGAAACTACAAATATGATTAAAGCCAAACTGTACATGAATGTTCATTGGATGGTCCTCTACAATCTTAAGGTTTTTTGTTCCGATATGAAATTCAAAATGGCGGCTACGGCAGGACTTAGTTTAACATTGGACCCTATGGGAAAAATGTTTCAAAATGCTTCTTCTCTGAAACCACTTGGACAGTTGAAACCAAACTGCCCAGGAATGATCATTGGAAGGTCCTCTACAAATTTTCTGTTTTTTATGCCGGTCGGAAATCCAAGATGGCCACCACCGCAGGACATAGATTAACATTGGACCCTATGGGAAAATGTTCAAATGCCTTCTTCTCAGAAACTACAAATATTATTAAAGCCAAACTGTACATGAATGTTCATTGGATGGTCCTCTACAATCTTAAGGTTTTTTGTTCCGATATGAAATTCAAAATGGCGGCTACGGCAGGACTTAGTTTAACATTGGACCCTATGGGAAAAATGTTTCAAAATGCTTCTTCTCTGAAACCACTTGGACAGTTGAAACCAAACTGCCCAGGAATGATCATTGGAAGGTCCTCTACAAGGTGTGTGTTTTTTATGCCGGTCGGAAATCCAAGATGGCCGCCACCGCAGGACATAGATTAACATTGGACCCTATGGGAAAATGTTCAAATGCCTTCTTCTCAGAAACTACAAATATTATTAAAGCCAAACTGTACATGAATGTTCATTGGATGGTCCTCTACAATCTTAAGGTTTTTTGTTCCGATATGAAATTCAAAATGGCGGCTACGGCAGGACTTAGTTTAACATTGGACCCTATGGGAAAAATGTTTCAAAATGCTTCTTCTCTGAAACCACTTGGACAGTTGAAACCAAACTGCCCAGGAATGATCATTGGAAGGTCCTCTACAAATTTTCTGTTTTTTATGCCGGTCGGAAATCCAAGATGGCCGCCACCGCAGGACATAGATTAACATTGGACCCTATGGGAAAATGTTCAAATGCCTTCTACTCAGAAACTACAAATATGATTAAAGCCAAACTGTACATGAATGTTCATTAGATGGTCCTCTACAAACTTTACGTTTTTTGTTCCGGTATGAAATTCAAAATGGCGGCTACGGCAGGACTTAGTTTAACATTGAACCCTATGGGAAAAATGTTTCAAAACGCTTCTTCTCTGAAACCACTTGGATAATTGAAACCAAACTGCCTAGGAATGATCATTGGAAGGTCCTCTAGAAATTTTATGTTTTTTATGCCGATCGGAAATCCAAGATGGCCGCCACCACAATACATAGATTAACATTGGACCCTATGGGAAAATGTTCAAATGCCTTCTTCTCAGAAACTACAAATATGATTAAAGCCAAACTGTACATGAATGTTCATTGGATGGTCCTCTACAATCTTAAGGTTTTTTGTTCTGATATGAAATTCAAAATGGCGGCTACGGCAGGACTTAGTTTAACATTGGACCCTATGGGAAAAATGTTTCAAAATGCTTCTTCTCTGAAACCACTTGGACAGTTGAAACCAAACTGCCCAGGAATGATCATTGGAAGGTCCTCTACAAATTTTCCGTTTTTTATGCCGGTCAGAAATCCAAGATGGCCGCCACCGCAGGACATAGATTAACATTGGACCCTATGGGAAAATATTCAAATGCCTTCTACTCAGAAACTACAAATATGATTAAAGCCAAACTGTACATGAATGTTCATTAGATGGTCCTCTACAAACTTTACGTTTTTTGTTCTGGTATGAAATTCAAAATGGCGGCTACGGCAGGACTTAGTTTAACATTGGACCCTATGGGAAAAATGTTTCAAAATGCTTCTTCTCTGAAACCACTTGGACAGTTGAAACCAAACTGCCCAGGAATGATCATTGGAAGGTCCTCTACAAATTTTCCGTTTTTTATGCCGGTCGGAAATCCAAGATGGCCGCCACCGCAGGACATAGATTAACATTGGACCCTATGGGAAAATATTCAAATGCCTTCTACTCAGAAACTACAAATATGATTAAAGCCAAACTGTACATGAATGTTCATTAGATGGTCCTCTACAAACTTTACGTTTTTTGTTCTGGTATGAAATTCAAAATGGCGGCTACGGCAGGACTTAGTTTAACATTGGACCCTATGGGAAAAATGTTTCAAAACGCTTCTTCTCTGAAACCACTTGGATAATTGAAACCAAACTGCCTAGGAATGATCATTGGAAGGTCCTCTACAAATTTTATGTTTTTTATGCCGATCGGAAATCCAAGATGGCCACCACCACAATACATAGATTAACATTGGACCCTATGGGAAAATGTTCAAATGCCTTCTACTCAGAAACTACAAATATGATTAAAGCCAAACTGTACATGAATGTTCATTAGATGGTCCTCTACAAACTTTACGTTTTTTGTTCTGGTATGAAATTCAAAATGGCGGCTATGGCAGGACTTAGTTTAACATTGGACCCTATGGGAAAAATGTTTCAAAATGCTTCTTCTCTGAAACCACTTGGACAGTTGAAACTAAACTGCCCAGGAATGATCATTGGAAGGTCCTCTACAAATTTTCCGTTTTTTATGCCGGTCGGAAATCCAAGATGGCCGCCACCGCAGGACATAGATTAACATTGGACCCTATGGGAAAATATTCAAATGCCTTCTACTCAGAAACTACAAATATGATTAAAGCCAAACTGTACATGAATGATCATTAGATGGTCCTCTACAAACTTTACGTTTTTTTTTCTGGTATGAAATTCAAAATGGCGGCTACGGCAGGACTTAGTTTAACATTGGACCCTATGGGAAAAATGTTTCAAAACGCTTCTTCTCTGAAACCACTTGGATAATTGAAACCAAACTGCCCAGGAATGATCATTGGAAGGTCCTCTACAAAGTTTCTGTTTTTTTATGCCGATCGGAAATTCAAGATGGCCGCCACCGCAGGACATAGATTAACATTGGACCCTATGGGAAAATGTTCAAATGCCTTCTTCTCAGAAACTACAAATATGATTAAAGCCAAACTGTACATGAATGTTCATTGGATGATTCTCTACAAACAATACGTTTTTTGTTCCGATATGAAATTCAAAATGGCGGCTACGGCAGGACTTAGTTTAACATTGGACCCTATGGGAAAAATGTTTCAAAATGCTTCTTCTCTGAAACCACTTGGACAGTTGAAACCAAACTGCCCAGGAATGATCATTGGAAGGTCCTCTACAAATTTTCTGTTTTTTATGCCGGTTGGAAATCCAAGATGGCCACCACCGCAGGACATAGATTAACATTGGACCCTATGGGAAAATGTTCAAATGCCTTCTTCTCAGAAACTACAAATATGATTAAAGCCAAACTGTACATGAATGTTCATTGGATGGTCCTCTACAAACTTTGCGTTTTTTGTTCCGATATAAAATTCAAAATGGCGGCTACGGCAGGACTTAGTTTAACATTGGACCCTATGGGAAAAATGTTTCAAAACGCTTCTTCTCTGAAACCACTTGGATAATTGAAACCAAACTGCCCAGGAATGATCATTGGAAGGTCCTCTACAAGGTGTGTGTTTTTTATGCCGATCGGAAATCCAAGATGGCCACCACCGCAGGACATAGATTAACATTGGACCCTATGCGAAAATGTTCAAATGCCTTCTTCTCAGAAACTACAAATATGATTAAAGCCAAACTGTACATGAATGTTCATTGGATGGTCCTCTACAAACTTTGCGTTTTTTGTTCCGATATAAAATTCAAAATGGCGGCTACGGCAGGACTTAGTTTAACATTGGACCCTATGGGAAAAATGTTTCAAAACGCTTCTTCTCTGAAACCACTTGGATAATTGAAACCAAACTGCCCAGGAATGATCATTGGAAGGTCCTCTACAAGGTGTGTGTTTTTTATGCCGATCGGAAATCCAAGATGGCCACCACCGCAGGACATAGATTAACATTGGACCCTATGGGAAAATGTTCAAATGCCTTCTTCTCAGAAACTACAAATATGATTAAAGCCAAACTGTACAAGAATGTTCATTGGATGGTCCTCTACAAACTTTACGTTTTTTGTTCCGATATGAAATTCAAAATGGCGGCTACGGCAGGACTTAGTTTAACATTGGACCCTATGGAAAAAATGTTTCAAAATGCTTCTTCTCTGAAACCACTTGGACAGTTGAAACCAAACTGCCCAGGAATGATCATTGGAAGGTCCTCTACAAATTTTTTGTTTTTTATGCCGGTCGGAAATCCAAGATGGCCACCACCGCAGGACATAGATTAACATTGGACCCTATGGGAAAATGTTCAAATGCCTTCTTCTTAGAAACTACAAATATGATTAAAGCCAAACTGTACATGAATGTTCATTGGATGGTCCTCTACAAACTTTGCGTTTTTTGTTCCGATATAAAATTCAAAATGGCGGCTACGGCAGGACTTAGTTTAACATTGGACCCTATGGGAAAAATGTTTCAAAACGCTTCTTCTCTGAAACCACTTGGATAATTGAAACCAAACTGCCCAGGAATGATCATTGGAAGGTCCTCTACAAGGTGTGTGTTTTTTATGCCGATCGGAAATCCAAGATGGCCACCACCGCAGGACATAGATTAACATTGGACCCTATGGAAAAATGTTCAAATGCCTTCTTCTCACAAACTACAAATATGATTAAAGCCAAACTGTCCATATGTGTGTACATTGGATGGTCCTCTACAAACTTTACGTTTTTTGTTCCGATATGAAATTCAAAATGGCGGCTACGGCAGGACTTAGTTTAACATTGGACCCTATGGGAAAAATGTTTCAAAACGCTTCTTCTCTGAAACCACTTGGATAATTGAAACCAAACTGCCCAGGAATGATCATTGGAAGGTCCTCTACAAGGTGTGTGTTTTTTATGCCGATCGGAAATCCAAGATGGCCACCACCGCAGGACATAGATTAACATTGGACCCTATGGGAAAATGTTCAAATGCCTTCTTCTCAGAAACTACAAATATGATTAAAGCCAAACTGTACATGAATGTTCATTAGATGGTCCTCTACAAACTTTACGTTTTTTGTTCTGGTATGAAATTCAAAATGGCGACTATGGCAGGACTTAGTTTAACATTGGACCCTATGGGAAAAATGTTTCAAAATGCTTCTTCTCTGAAACCACTTGGACAGTTGAAACTAAACTGCCCAGGAATGATCATTGGAAGGTCCTCTACAAATTTTCCGTTTTTTATGCCGGTCGGAAATCCAAGATGACCGCCACCGCAGGACATAGATTAACATTGGACCCTATGGGAAAATATTCAAATGCCTTCTACTCAGAAACTACAAATATGATTAAAGCCAAACTGTACATGAATGATCATTAGATGGTCCTCTACAAACTTTACGGTTTTTTTTCTGGTATGAAATTCAAAATGGCGGCTACGGCAGGACTTAGTTTAACATTGGACCCTATGGGAAAAATGTTTCAAAACGCTTCTTCTCTGAAACCACTTGAATAATTGAAACCAAACTGCCCAGGAATGATCATTGGAAGGTCCTCTACAAAGTTTCTGTTTTTTTATGCCGATCGGAAATTCAAGATGGCCGCCACCGCAGGACATAGATTAACATTGGACCCTATGGGAAAATGTTCAAATGCCTTCTTCTCAGAAACTACAAATATGATTAAAGCCAAACTGTACATGAATGTTCATTGGATGATTCTCTACAAACAATACGTTTTTTGTTCCGATATGAAATTCAAAATGGCGGCTACGGCAGGACTTAGTTTAACATTGGACCCTATGGGAAAAATGTTTCAAAATGCTTCTTCTCTGAAACCACTTGGACAGTTGAAACCAAACTGCCCAGGAATGATCATTGGAAGGTCCTCTACAAATTTTCTGTTTTTTATGCCGATTGGAAATCCAAGATGGCCACCACCGCAGGACATAGATTAACATTGGACCCTATGGGAAAATGTTCAAATGCCTTCTTCTCAGAAACTACAAATATGATTAAAGCCAAACTGTACATGAATGTTCATTGGATGGTCCTCTACAAACTTTGCGTTTTTTGTTCCGATATAAAATTCAAAATGGCGGCTACGGCAGGACTTAGTTTAACATTGGACCCTATGGGAAAAATGTTTCAAAACGCTTCTTCTCTGAAACCACTTGGATAATTGAAACCAAACTGCCCAGGAATGATCATTGGAAGGTCCTCTACAAGGTGTGTGTTTTTTATGCCGATCGGAAATCCAAGATGGCCACCACCGCAGGACATAGATTAACATTGGACCCTATGGGAAAATGTTCAAATGCCTTCTTCTCAGAAACTACAAATATGATTAAAGCCAAACTGTACATGAATGTTCATTGGATGGTCCTCTACAAACTTTGCGTTTTTTGTTCCGATATAAAATTCAAAATGGCGGCTACGGCAGGACTTAGTATAACATTGGACCCTATGGGAAAAATGTTTCAAAACGCTTCTTCTCTGAAACCACTTGGATAATTGAAACCAAACTGCCCAGGAATGATCATTGGAAGGTCCTCTACAAGGTGTGTGTTTTTTATGCCGATCGGAAATCCAAGATGGCCACCACCGCAGGACATAGATTAACATTGGACCCTATGGGAAAATGTTCAAATGCCTTCTTCTCAGAAACTACAAATATGATTAAAGCCAAACTGTACAAGAATGTTCATTGGATGGTCCTCTACAAACTTTACGTTTTTTGTTCCGATATGAAATTCAAATTGGCGGCTACGGCAGGACTTAGTTTAACATTGGACCCTATGGAAAAAATGTTTCAAAATGCTTCTTCTCTGAAACCACTTGGACAGTTGAAACCAAACTGCCCAGGAATGATCATTGGAAGGTCCTCTACAAATTTTTTGTTTTTTATGCCGGTCGGAAATCCAAGATGGCCACCACCGCAGGACATAGATTAACATTGGACCCTATGGGAAAATGTTCAAATGCCTTCTTCTCAGAAACTACAAATATGATTAAAGCCAAACTGTACATGAATGTTCATTGGATGGTCCTCTACAAACTTTGCGTTTTTTGTTCCGATATAAAATTCAAAATGGCGGCTACGGCAGGACTTAGTTTAACATTGGACCCTATGGGAAAAATGTTTCAAAACGCTTCTTCTCTGAAACCACTTGGATAATTGAAACCAAACTGCCCAGGAATGATCATTGGAAGGTCCTCTACAAGGTGTGTGTTTTTTATGCCGATCGGAAATCCAAGATGGCCACCACCGCAGGACATAGATTAACATTGGACCCTATGGAAAAATGTTCAAATGCCTTCTTCTCACAAACTACAAATATGATTAAAGCCAAACTGTCCATATGTGTGTACATTGGATGGTCCTCTACAAACTTTACGTTTTTTGTTCCGATATGAAATTCAAAATGGCGGCTACGGCAGGACTTAGTTTAACATTGGACCCTATGGGAAAAATGTTTCAAAACGCTTCTTCTCTGAAACCACTTGGATAATTGAAACCAAACTGCCCAGGAATGATCATTGGAAGGTCCTCTACAAGGTGTGTGTTTTTTATGCCGATCGGAAATCCAAGATGGCCACCACCGCAGGACATAGATTAACATTGGACCCTATGGGAAAATGTTCAAATGCCTTCTTCTCAGAAACTACAAATATGATTAAAGCCAAACTGTACATGAATGTTCATTGAATGGTCCTCTACAACATATACGTTTTTTATTCTGATATGAAATTCAAAATGGCGGCTACGGCAGGACTTAGTTTAACATTGGACCCTATGGGAAAAATGTTTCAAAATGCTTCTTCTCTGAAACCACTTGGACAGTTGAAACCAAACTGCCCAGGAATGATCATTGGAAGGTCCTGTTTTTTTATGCCGATCGGAAATCCAAGATGGCTGCCACCACAGGTCATAGTATTAACACAGAACCATATGGGGAAAATACAGAAATATATTCTTCTCTGAAACTATTGCACTGATTGAACCTAAACTGTGCATCAATCATTGGAAGGTCCTTTACAAACTTTGTGTTTTTTATGTTGATCGTAATTCCAAGATGACGCAGGACATAGTTTTTACATAGGACCAATTGGTTTTTTTTATTACCAGGTGAACGATACAGGCTCTTGAGAGCCTCTGGTTGGTGAAATAAACATCTTCAAAAATATTCCTGATATGTTTACATTCCCTAAAAACTAAACCATTCGTGCCTGTTTGAGGACGAAAATCGCGATCATCTGTGATTAAGAATAGAAAATCATTCCATCTCGTACATGTTTTTTCAAGACAATGGCGGCTAATTAACTTTCGGATGCACCGTTCCGATGATTGCCGATCATGAAATTTCATCACCAACATAAACAATTGAGCACCTGTATCATTCTGGTTTTGAAAGAAGTTAAATTTCTTGCATTTCTTGCCTTGCAAAGAGATTATTTCATGTATGTTTTACCTTAAAGATTATCAACTGCAATGAATTTTATTCTGACTTAATCAGTTTATTCGAAAAACTGGACAAAAACATTGAAATCGGTAGTAATGAATGACATGGGCCCCATTTGGGGAAATCGAAACAGAACCAAGAAATCTCAGAATTTAAGATCCTCGTCGGAACTAACGTATCGCATGTACAAACTGTAAATTATTATTAGTATGTACATTTCAAAACCATTACGATGAAAACATTTAGAGTTGGCAGTTTTTGTAAATGAAATAAATAATCTGGCCACCCAAAGTTGGAAACAAATTCTGGCCTTTGCTTCATAGAAACTAAAAAAAATAATCTGGCCTGAACTGAGTAAACAATGTTATAACCTGTCCTGCACTATGTGTCGAATGAATTTTCCGTCAAATATTCTAACCTGGCAAAGCTTGCCAGGCCCCCTCAGCATCAAATTATTTGCCTATGCAATTCTTGTCTCTTAGGCCAAATAAATTTTAAATAGATTTGAAGCAAAGTAGTATTCATTTTTAATATAAAAAAACTCCAATGTTTTAACATAATTACTGGGCCCTGCGAAATTTGTTGAATTATACACATAATGCTGTTAAAAGACATTTACGGTGGTTTAGATCATAGATGGTGATATATATTTATTTTCCAGGTAAAGAGATCCTTGTTTAACGTTTCGTTAAGGGAAAATTATTTTTAGTCATGGATTGAATGGAAAATAATGGAATGTAAATCGAAACGAAAATGATGTTACCTGTCAAGACTATAACGGAGCATGCGCACAATCTCTACCGAATGAGTTCAAATCTGAGCTCAATATATAGCATATGATTTGCATTATTGTCCAGGTAGCAAGAATTATCGAAGACAGAATAAAATAATGTTTTCTCCTGAATTATACATCATAGCTCTCAAAAAGTGAATGGTTTACATTCTTTATATATAGATATCAGAAATTTTTAGGAAACTGAAAATAATGATTTTGGCATTTCATATTACTTTAATTTTTAAGATTTATTTTTAGGTGAAATATATAGGAAAATCAAAGTCAATTTTTATTTGTTGTGTTTAAATTATGTACAAATAAAAATAACTCATAACAACATAATGAGTAAATAAGCAATCAAAATATTGACAATTCCGAATGTTTTGGTGTAAAACTTGTTAAAATCTATCCAGAAATGGCTTCACAATAATTTTTTTAAAAAATATGGTTTTGGTTGATTATACAGGAATTTTTTTTTTACATTTCCCAATATTTTTGACAGATGACTGTATACATTTTCTTTAAATATTTATACAATTTTTTTTATCTTTATGTTAAATTTTATTTTCATGCATAGAAAAAAATTATGCGAGTTCTATTCATGATTCATCAAAAGGATATAGAAATGTTATCACAGTGATCCACCATTCAATAAAACTGGTGGACGTGTAAATTTTAGTCGCCTATCCTTTCTTTTGGGGATAGGAGACCATTTATAAATGTTTGTATATTCCAAAATTTGTTGTTAATTATATGCAGATGCTATTAGAATAGCAGCCTGCATCGGCATTAACATTTGTGCACAGCGTGTTTTTAAGTCATTAGGTTAGTTCTAAATTTATTTTTAGAAATATGAAAATTCATACGGAGTTATCTTTTTTGACCGACAATTTTTCTGAATCTGAATAATTTTCGGCACTAAAAGCTGGCAGAAACTCTTATTAATGAATAAAAACGTGTACCAGAGAAACATTTCGTTAAATAAATATATAACCTAGCGCAGTGTGAAGTTTGGGAATGTCATTGTACTGCAAATTTGATATATTTGCATTTTATTTCAGTGCGATGGTACAGAGTTATCTTTCTTGGCTGACAATGTTTCGGCACTAAAAGCTGACAGAATTTTTTATTAATGAATAAAAGCGTGTACCAGAGAAACATTTAGTTAAATAAATATATAACCTAGCGCAGTGTGAAGTTTGGGAATGTCACTCAACTGCAAGCTTAATATATTTGCATTTTATTCCAATGCGATGGCGACATTCCATCGAGGAGGTCACCCTCTAAATCATAAAAATTTTAATAATAATCTCCTGTTTTAACTCAAATCTAATAAACAAATCGTGGAAGTAATTATTGCTGAAAAGAAAACAATATAAGACGTTTCGGTATTTTCTACGGTATAAATAAACAAGGTCTTTGTTCTACAATTTTCATGACCGACGAAAATGTCAACATTTTCAAATTAGAATCACGTGACCCGTGGTTTTACCAGCAACGCCATTAATGAGTTTGCTTTTCGACTGTGTAGCTTTCATATTAAAATGATCAAAGGGATAATTAAACACTCAAAATAATAACTTTTTTATTTGAAGTCAAATTATTCAGCAGTTTTTTCAATGAATTCCTTCTCAGCAGATATGTGTTGCAACTTTTTCAAAGAATAATAACATTTGACAGTACACTCTTAAAACGGTTAAACTAATCAGACTTAGGGTTACTATGTGGATTTGAGGATGTTGTTTTAGCATGTCCTAAATGCTTGCCAGAAATTGTTTTCTTCCGGTAAAGCAATAAACTGAAGGTAATGGATTGTTTACACGTTGTTAATGATACACGTGGCATTCTCAGATTTCAGGATAGACTGCATTAAAAATATTTGCAGGTTTGTAATAATTAATATGGATTAGGCACAGCCTACAGGCGAGCACCGCATCTACGCATAGACATGTACATGTATTTTAATATGTCGGAGTAGAAATGGCCTGTATAGAGAGGATGTTAATATTTGAAATTAAAATTTGAGTAGGCATGGCCTATAGAGAGGACGGAAGTATTTGAAATTAAATGATACTAATAATACATTTATATCCCCTATGACATCCACTGGAAAGTTACATTGTAAATGAAGTAGAATAGAAAATTAGGATAAAAAATGTGTGGTATCTTTTATTGTAGAACAAGGGACAGTGCAAGCATTGGAAGGCTAACTAATATGCGGGTGGTATCAACCATTAGAAAGTGCCTTAAGTGGTATTAGACGCTGGTGTATGTAAAATGAAGTATGGTCTTTTAAATCATAAGAACAGAGTTTTATTACGAAAATATCAGTTAATGCAACCAACATACATAAGCAATATTGGCCTATACCATGATACAGTACAGCTCAAACGGAAAACGCAAAGTCCGTGTCTTTTCAAGGATTATCGCAACACGGAATTAACGAGAAGTCCGTGTGTATACGTGGATGGTCCGCGAAACAACACGGACATGATGGACAGAATGCGATGTCTTCACGAGGCCATCACGGATTGTAATTATTGAAATGTTCATTCATAATGAATACTACACGTGATTGTTCCGGCAATCGTTTATTCCTTGTCATCACAATGCTTCGTAATCTTAATATACACATTGAAATTTATTTGTGCAGTTGATCATTTGATTCCGGGATGGCATACATATATTTTATTTATAGGATATATGAGCACCCATGTTGTTTTGCATATTATGTAAACCCAACATTTCGATTGGTTGACATAGGTGTTATTTTTCTCTCTCATGAGTTGATAATCACTTGTATTTTTATCCATGTACGGGTGTGTCTATTTTTATGTAGTGCACACATTGAACTCAGTCACTAAAAGGTCAAATACAGTTACCTGAGGCTGAGGGATTGATTTAAAAACAAACCGGGAAGGATTGAAAAAAAATTGATGTAAATTTTTATCTAAGCGTGCTATTTCGTTTTCGTATTTGTACATTGTATGTCGTTAATCCCCTTGCAAGCCACGTGTTGTTTTACCTTTATCAAATGTGGATACACATTTCCATTTGTACACACATTTTTAATGTGAATGAGAATCTAGAAAGGTTTCTACATGTTGGTAATATATTATCGATCAAAGCGTACTTTTGGGGATCTTGAAACTTTTATAACAGTTGAACTTTAGTGACGTGCCGAGTTGACAGTAATTGAACATCCGATGGCTTGGGGCTCGGCTTGGGTGATATAAAGGTTAATGAAATTTCAAAGTGTACAAAATAAATTGGTAAGCAAAAATATTTTAAACATAACTTTATTTCATTACCTGATACAGTTGTACCATATGACAAGGAATGTAAGATAGTTGAAAATATTGTTGTTTCTCATCTGCATATAGCCTCTTTAAAAATAAAATGAAATAAAAATCGGTCATTTATTAACACAGTTTTTATATAATTAGATCGATGAGAAACCATTCTAATTAAAATTAGGTCTACGCACTTGCTCCCCCCTTTTTTTTTGGTCGCTGCGTGTATATTTTGTTTGTTTATTTCCTCATTATGTTTATATGAGTGGTTTTTATTTGCACATAATTTTTCCATGATTTTTAATTTTTATACCCCCCCCGCAACGAAGTTGTAGGAGGGTATACTGGTTTCACCATGTCTGTCTGTCCGTCTGTAGACAAATCCTATGTCGTAGGATAACTTGAGTTGTGTTTCTTAGAATCTTTTAAAATTTTATCAGCTGTTTATTGGTGAAGAGAAGAGGATCCCTTTCTTTTTTGACGATTTTCACTTTTGCCGTTCCAGAGTTATTGGACTTGATATGACGGAAAATAGGATTTTTACCCTATGTCGTATGATAACTTGAGTTGTGTTTCTCAGAATGTTTTGAAATTTTATCAGCAGCTTATTGGTAAAGAGAGGAGGATCCCTTTCATTTTTGACGATTTTCACTTTTGTCGTTCCAGAGTTATTGGACTTGATATGACGGAAAATAGGATTTTTACAATATGTCGTATGATAACTTGAGTAGTGTTTCTCAAAATGTTTTGAAATTTTATCAGCAGCTTACTGGTGAAGAGAGGAGGGTCCCCTTCATTTTTGGTTGGAACAATCAGTAATGTTATGGTTATGGAAATAGGTTGGACAGATGTGGGGAGAGGGGGTATATCTTAGTGAGCTGTGCTCACAGTAATACTAGTTAGGATTTATTTTTAGTTGAAATATATAGGAAAATCAAAGTCAATTTTTATTTGTTGTGTTTAAATTATGTACAAATAAAAATCACTCATAACAACATAATGAGTAAATAAACAATCATAATATTGACAATACCGAATGTTATGGTGTAACATTTGGTAATATCTATGCAGGAATGACTTCATAATTTTTTTTTGAAAAAATATGGTTTTGGTTGATTATATAGTGAATTTTTACATTTCCAAATACTTTTGACAGATGACTATGAATAAGGCCAGAAAAAAATATATCTCTGTTCAAGGTTTCCCTACAGTACCGTCCATATTTTTTCTATCTACCCTAGCACATTTTATTGGTATTTTTTGTAAAACGCTGCTAAGTCATCACATTTTGGTTAAGCACTGTAAAAGTCAAGAAATCAAAATAATTTTGAAAAATAAAATGGTTTTACCTACAAGGTACCTACCTACCCTATTTTTTCTATGTGCCCTTTTTGGTAAATTCTACATGCAAAGTGCCCTTTAAGAAAAAAAATTACCATGCCCCTTTTCAATCCTAGATAAAAAAAACTATACTATGTAAAAAAAATCTTCTTTTCTTTATATTTTTCACAATGTATCTATTGATATTTTGTATAAATTCTATTTTTCTTCTTCTTTTGAGTAGTAAAATGAATAAATAAATGGGTACTGATAGAAACAAGAATTCTGAGAGTATTGTACATACATGTAGCAATACATTGTCCCCTACCAGCTGCAAAAATCAGAGGACCTAAAATATTAGAAGTATCACCTTGCAGTGACTACATGTAGATTTTAAATTACAAGTCCAAGGGCCAAAACTCATTCGACCGGAACGGAATTCAAACTTAAACTCATCTAGATATAGCCACATACCAAATATCAAGTCAATATATCAAAGGATGTCAAAAAAAGTCTGGACAACTTAAAATTTTAATGTGACGGATGGAACCTAAAACTATCGTCCCCTTCGGCTTTTGCCGGTAGGGGACTAATAATTAACACTAACAGAAATAAGGAAAAACTAATGCATCTTTGTTCCATGCCAGCACATCATGGTTAGAAAGTGTTTGTTTTATTATCGTAGCTAAAGAAATAAAATTGTATAAAAATGAAAAATGTTAATGTTCAACTATCTTTTCTTATCAGAGACATACGAGCTAGTGGCAAGGGGCACATGCCCCCTATTTTGGAAATTTTTTAAAAAGCTGGATTTTTAGTATAGAAGCATGCATTCAAATGACGTTTTTTTAAATATCATTTCATTATTTTTTTTTGCTGATCAGTTTTGAAACCTGACCACTTTTTAGCTCACCTGGCCTAAAGGCCAGTTGAGCTATTGTCATCACTTTTTGTCTGTCGTCCGTCCGTCAACATTTCACATTTTAATCTTTTCCTCAGAAACCACTGGGCCAATTGCAACCAAACATTGGTGGAATGGTCCTTGGATGGCCCCCTTCCAAAATTGTGTCCGGTGATCCCGACTTCCAACCAAGATGGTCGCCAAGCTAAAAATAGAAAAAGGGGGGATTAAATTTTAATTGTCCATTGCTGCTTTAGTGCAAGTCAAAATGAGCTCAAATTTTAACTGCAGCTACATGGCAAGGAGTAGTTTAACATGTATTCCGGGTTTTTCTTTCAGCCGATATATACCGATTATGCAAATTAGGCATATTTTGATATAAGATCACATTTAAATCTTCTCCTCTGAAACCGCTGAACCAAATTAAACCAAACCTGGCAGTGATGGTTCCTTGGTGGGTCCCTTTCAAAATTGTGTCCGTCAGCGCCGTCTTGTATCCAAGATGGCCACTGTTAATAAACATAAATTTCTTCAAATGGCCAAAACTGCTCTATTTTTAGCCAGAATGTGCCCAAATTTGAACTGTATAAGCATAATGATGAGCCTTTTAACATATACTACATGATTTTTTATGAACTTTGAACTTTTGCCGATTTTGACCGATTATGCAAATTAGAAAAAAGGGGGGATGAAATTAAAAAAAATCTTCTCTGAAACTACTGAGCCAATCTCAACCAAACTTTGCTGAAATGATTCTTGGGTGGTCCTCTTCCAAAAGTTTGTCTGGCATTTCAGAACTCCGACCAAGATGGCCATCAACCGAACTTAATTTAACGTAAGACACTATGGGAAATTCCTATAAAAATCTTCTTGTCTGAAACCATTTGCTCAATAAGAACAAAATTTTGATGAAATAGTCATTGGATGGTTCTCTTCCAAAAAATTGTCCGGCGGTTCGGCCCTTCGACCAAGATGGCCCACACAGCCGAACTTAGCTTAACATAGGACCCTATGGGAAATTCAGATAAAAATCTTCTCCTCAGAAACCACTGAGCCAATTGCAACCAAACTTTGGTGGAATGGTCCTTGGATGGCCCCCTTCCAAAATTGTGTCCGGTGATCCCGACTTCTAACCAAGATGGCCACCAAGCTAAAAATAGAAAAAGTGGGGATGAAATTAAAAAAATTCTTCTCCTCTGTAACTACTGAGCCAATCTCGACCAAACTTTGCTGAAAGGATCCTTGGGTGGTCCCCTTCCAAAATTATGTCTGGCATTTCAGACCTGCAACCAAGATGGACGCCACAGCCGAACTTAATTTAACATAGGACCCTATGGGAAATTCCGATAAAAATCTTCTTGTTTGAAACCATTTGCTCAATAAGAACTAAATGTTGATGAAATAGTCATTGGAAGGTTCTCTTCCAAAAATATGTCAGGTGGTTTGGCCCTTTGACCAAGATGGCCCCCACAGCCGAACTTAGTTTAACATAGGAACCTATGGGACATTCACATAAAAATCTTCTTGTCTGGAACCAGTTGCTCAATCAGAACCAAACTTTGATGGAATAGTCATTGGATGTTCCTCTTCCAAAATTGTGTCCGGCAGTGACGCTCTCCCACCAAGATGGCCGCCACAGTGCAGTTGCGTTGTTATTGAAAGCAGCTTTGATCCAGGTGAGCGATTACAGGCTCCTGGGAGCCTCTGGTTCTGGTCCATCCTCAAAATTAGTCTCCCACTTTCTGGGCCACTCCAAGGATTTATATAAATCTATATATCCTTGTCCACTCCTACTCACCTGCAATGCATGTCTAGTCACCATCCCAAAAATGTTTCCAAGATAGAAAGGGTCAGAGGGAGTTAAAACTGACCAACAATATTTGTTTATTTTGATACTCTTTTTTAGCTCACCTGGCCGTTGGCCAAGTGAGCTTTTGTCATGGGTAAGCATCCGTCGTCCGTCTGTTCGTTAGCTTTTCACATTTAACACTTCTTCTCTGAAACCGCTGAACAGATTTCAACTAAACTTGCCAGAAATGTTCATTGAATGGTCCTCTGCTAGATTTGTGTTTTTGGTGTAGATCGAAAATTCAACATGGCTGCCAGGGCCAATAACGTGTTCTGATTGGTTGAAACCTTGAAAATCTTCTTGTCAGAAACCACTAAACCAATTGAATTGTGACTTTGCAGGAATGATCATTGGGTGGTCCTGTACTAAACATGTGAATCGTTTGCAGATCGGAGATTCAAAATGGCCACCATGACTCGACTTATTTTAACATTGGACCCTATGGGAATTTCACATTTTCATCTTTTTTTCTGAAACCACAAAACAGATTTGAACCAAACTTGGCAGAAATGTTCATTAGATGGTCATATACAAGATTTTTGTTTTTGGCGCTGATCGGAAATCCAACATGGCTGCCAGGGACCATAATTTGTTTTGATTGGTCAAAATTTTAAAAATCTTCTTGTTAGAAACCACTAAGCCAATTGAATTGTGACTTTGCAGTAATGATCATTGGATGGTCCTGTACTAAACTTGTGAATCATTTGCTGATCGGAAATTCAAGATGGCCACCATGACGCGACTTTCAACATACAGTAGGGCCCTATGGAAAAAATGTTTAAAGTCTTCTCCTCTGAAACCAGTAAGTCAATTTAAAGCAAACATGGCATGAATGGTCCTTAGGTGTTCAACTTTCAAAATTATGTCCTGTGACCCTGACCTCCATCCATCCATCCTATGGGGAAAATGTTTAAAAATTTGTTCCTATGAAACCAGTAAGCCAATTTAAAGCAAACATGGCATGAATGGCCCTTAAATGGTCAACTTTCAAAATTATATCCAGTGACCCAGACGTCCATCCAAAATGGCCACCATCACTGATGGCATCAGCGGACATAGTTTTAACATAGGACCTGATGGGAAATATCCTTAAAAATCTTCTCCTCTGAAACCAGTAAGCCAATTTAAAGCAAACATGGCATGGATGGTTCTTAAGTGGTCAATTTTCAAAATTGTGTCTGGTGACCCTGACCTCAATCCAAGATGGCCACCTTCAGTGGACATAGTTTTAACATAGGACCCTATGGGAAAAAATGTTTTAAAATCTTCTCCTCTGAAACCAGTAAGCCAATATAGCAAACATGTCATCGATGGTCCTTAGGTGGTCAACTTCCAAAATTGTGTTCAGTGATCCCGATCTCGGTTCAAAATGGCCACCGTCAGCGGACATAGTTTTAACATAGGACCCTATGGGAAAATTGTTTAAAAATCTTCTCCTCTGAAACCAGTCAGCCAATTTAAAGCAGACATAGCATGGAAGGTCCTTGGGTAGCATACTTTCAAAATTGTATCCGTTGACCACGACCTCCATCCAAGATGGCTGCCATGTGCAGACATAGTTTTAACATAGAACCCTATGGCAGTATGGGATTTGAATAGTAACTTAGATGTATTCGGCATGCAGACATTCTTAAGAGGACTTATTTATGTCAGGTGAGCGATACAGGCTCACCTGAGCCTCTAGTTTTGTATGCAGTTTATTTTCTGTGTTTTGTTTTTTAAGCTGTTTGATTCCTTTGAAAAAATCTTCTCTTAGTGTTTCAACAAAATTGTTGTAATTTATCATTTCAAATATAGGAGGGGTGGGAGGGAGCAAGTGGTCAACGCCCAAAATTATGTATTGTATTTCGAGTCTGATATTGCTATGGTTTTTCCCTTCAGACCTACAGTCATCTGACAAAAGTATTGGGAGATGTTAAAACATCCCTATATAATTAACCAAAACCATATTTTTTCAAAAAATTATTTTTCCATGATTGTTCTTTTTTAAGATTTATTATACCCCCACTTGCAGAGTGGTGGGTATACTGGAATACCCTTGTCTATCTGTCCGTTCGTCCGTCCCTAAACCTTGTGTACATAACTAATCATTTGTCTTTTGTTGGATTTTATTCATATTTGGTATCTTGGTTGACCATGATCTGAGCATGTGCATATTATACCGATTTCATGGATGGTTGATTTTTATGAGAGTTATAGCCCTTTTCATGTTTGTTTGACCATATGTCCGTTCGCACATCTTCTGTATGCAACTAGTCATTTGTCTTTTGTCGCATTTTATTGATATTTGGTATCTTGATTGGCCATGATCTGAGCATGCGCATATTATACCGATTTCACGGATGGTTGATTTTTGCGAGAGTTTTAGCCCTTTTCATGTTCCCTTACGAGCTGCTGCTATAAATTATCTCCTTAATTAACTATGTATAATATTTATGGGTGATTTTCAAAAAAATGAAGACTTCATTTTCAGAGAATAATTTAAATATTAAATGATATGAAAGAAAGGTAAATATCTTAAAACAAGCACAATGGTAACAGTTATCTTCATGCAAAGTGTCATGGAGATTGCTCTTCCGGTTAAAAAGTTATCCTCTAAAAACTGGTCAAATTTGTCAGGAGTGCGACGTTTTAGCGTGACAAACTTTAAATTGCCTTAACTTACCTCGATGATAGAAAAAATATAATAAAAAATATATTAAAGAAAGATGGTATTCTATAATTTCGTACCATTTTACTTCAAATATCTAGATGCTTTGTGACCCTATGATTTTGCGACAAAAAATTATTCTATTTTTTAAATTAGTGTACATGAATAAATTTAACTTGGAAAATTGTACTAATGTCAAATTAAACCTTAATATTTTTTCATTGTTGAGACTAATTAGTTCAGAAAAGTCAAAATATGTTGTAAAAAAACATTAGTTATGATAATTTAGTAGTATTAGACTGGATGAATATGATAGTAAAATTGGGCTTGCATAAGGAGAGACACAAAAAATGTCAGGAGTGTGACATTTTATCTTAGTTGTATAGTACTATGTTGTATGCTTTAATAGTTGACAATTTTCTTTATTTTCCAAAAGCTCCTGACCCAATCAAAGAAAAAAGTTGGAAATAGCTCTGATATATGACATATCATAGCTAGGAAATCAAAATAACTAATGTCAGGAGTGTGACACTTTTAATAGGCATATCTTTTAAATAAAAAAAATAATAAACCATGCTTCTACAAACTTCCACAATGTTTTCAATTTAATTACATATAAACAATAAGTAATAATTATAGTATTTTGTATATTGCATGACACCTTTCTCATAATAAGTGATGATAAAGGGTTATATTTTCTTAAAAAATGTCAAAATATGGATTTTTTCTAAATGAAAAATTGATGTATGTTGCTTTAGATAAACAGAATACTTACTTTAATATATCTTGCCTTTCATAAAACATTTTCATTCTTTTGATATAGCATTTTTGAAAATTTATCAACAATTTTTCATTCAACAGTAATATGTCACACTCCTGACATAAAAACATTAAATGTCGATTGCAATTGCAGTAGAAAGTTTTTTTGCAGAGTAAATTATTGAGAAAGATGGGGAAACTAATTTGAAAACCACTAAAAAGTAATTTTATACTAAGAAAAGATGATCTATTACTAGTTTTAATAAATTTCAAATCCATTTTAACCATTTTTGATAAGATAAATTCCTAAAGGGCAAATAATTAGCACATTCATCATTAGAAAAAGCAAAAACATAATTTTGAATCTTCTTTTAATATTTACTGTTAACTGTAAGAAATATAAGCTTTTGAAGAAATAAAACTTTTAGTTTGGAAAGAATAAGTTGGTTATATTATTTTCGAGACGGAGTCAGGAGTGTGACAATTTTATTTAAGAAATAGATTATTTTGTAAGCATATAGCCTCCATAAAACTGCTTGTAATTGTCTCGGGGAATTATTTAATTCTCAATAAGAACTATACTCTTGAAAAGATGTATAAATGGTTGAAAATTGAGTTGTCATTTTTTATAATTATGATAGTATTACTGAGAATATGATAAAATATGATTGAAATAGCATCATTAACAATGCAAAAATAAAATATATTCAAGGGAAACCTTTTTCAGTCAAAATATATTATGTACTACTACTTAAAAAAGTTATTGTGACCAACAATGATTGCATTTAGCTTGATATTAGGTGTATTTATCTTTTAGAAAAATGTGTCAGGAGTGTGACAAAACATAAAAAAATGGACAGTATTTTCATTTGGTTACCTCTAGTTTATACCACCAATGATCAACTTAACTTAACTTTTGCTATATTTATTAGGCATATATAAATAATTGATTTACAACTATTAAGCCTCATTAGATCATATTTTTTATGCTTGTATGAAAACTTTAATTACCAGATTTTTTAAAATATACAGTAAAAATAGTGTTTCTTTGATATACTGAAACTGTTTTCTCATGATATATACAAAGTTTGGTACCAAAATGTGCCTATTTCATATCATTATCAAATGGAAATACATTTAGGTCTCTTACCATACCCAAAAGAAAATGATACCTCTGAGGAAGTAAGTCTGTATTTGTTATCATTTTAACACTTTGTTGCTAATAAAAGTTGAAATTTTTTTTTGTCTTTATATATTGCACTGAGCAACTGAATCTGAAAAATATATCATATTGACATTATTTTACGAACAAAATTATGTCAATTTGTCCAATTTGAAATTTCACCCTCTATGTCACACAAAGTCTTCATTTTTTTGAAAATCACCCTTATATCTAATAATCTGTAATACATCATTTTTCATCATTCCAAACGTTTACTAGCCACCTGTCCTGGGAGGATACACATCTCTTGATTCCAACACTCTTTACACTCCTTAATGCCTCTCCACCACATTAAGTCCCACTATAATCTAATACTTTACTACGCATCAACTTATGTAGAGCGAGTGGGGGTATCACATCATGACAACTCATACAGTTTCATTTTTAGTTGAAATATATAGGAAAATTAAAGTCAATTTTTATTTGTTGTGTTTAAATTATGTACAAATAAAAACCACTCATATAAACATAATGAGCAAATAAACAAACAAAATATAGACAATTCCGAATGTTTTGGTGTAAAATTTGTTAAAATCTATCCAGAAATGACTTCACAATAATTTTTTGAAAAAAATATTGTTTTGGTTGATTATAATATCAGAGTTGCAGATAAAAAAAAATTCCTGTCAGACATTGGGTCCTGCAAGTAAGAGAGTTTTGCCAGACCTATCAACTTTTTGCCAGACCTGCTTTTTTTTTAGAAATTTTTTAATATTTCACTTTCAATACAGTATGATTAAAGGGACAATCTTAAAGCCTTGACACAGCTAACGACTACTACGACCAGAATCAGATTAAGGATATTGCCAAAGGGGGGTTAGTGACTGAGACCACATTCAATTTAGATAGCCCTGCAACATCGAATAATCAATACTTCATATTAGTAAGATTTTATTATTCCTCTAATGAGTATTATGTCTCCCCCCACTTTTGTGGGGAGACATATTGTTTTTGTCCTGTCCGTCACACAGTTTGTCGGCGCAACTCCTTTGAAACTACTGAACAGAATTTCATGAAACTTGGTAGGTAGTAAGGACACCATATGTAGTTGTGCATATTACCAGGAAATTTTGATCTCCTGAATTTTGTGGGAGTTATGCCCCTTTGAACTTCAAAATTTTCCCAAATATACTTCTGAAGCAGCTTGTCAGCACAACTCCTCTGAAACTACTAAACAGAATTTCATGAAACTTGGTAGGTAGTAAGGACATCATATGTAGTTTTGCATATTACCAGGAAATGTTGATCCCCTAAATTTTGTGGGAGTTATGCCCCTTTGAACTTGAAATTTCCCGAAATATACTTCTGAAGTAGCTTGTCAGCACAACTCCTCTGAAACTACTGAACAGAATTTCATTAAACTTGGTAGGTAGTAAGGACACCATATGTAGTTGTGCATATTACCAGGAAATGTTGATCCCCTAAATTTTGTGGAAGTTATTTGCAAACACTCTAGTGTAATATCCCTTACTGAAACTTGTATATATATATGTACAAGAGTCTATCATAATGTCACTATTTCCCTGAAAAAGTTTTCATCACCAATCCACTGATTTTAGAAGAACAAAACTCCTTTAAAATCATTGGAACATGGGATGAGCAATTTTCTGGAATGGGGAACTTTGCCATGGCAATATGGAATAGTACCTGTAACCCTTGCTTTGCCTTTAGCACTTTTGATCAATTTTTTTTTGTGTTTCATGGATTAAAAATTTTTTTTTTGTTATTCATTGAAGCATAATTTTATTTGTTACCCAAATAGATTTTTTACCTATGACTACAGTTTGTGGGACGGGGTGAGACATACGTTTTTGCGGGCAAAAGCAAACTTTAATTTTGATATCAAGTCGTCATTTGTTTGTTCATTTTGTCCTTCCATTTTCGATTAAAGGACCGCCCCGGTCGCCTCTCCTTTTCATATGCCGACCTTTTGGCTTTTTTATTCTCTAGATAAATCGATAGGTAGTGGGTGCTTTTTTCCAGATTTAGACCCCTCCGTAAACTTAATTGGCCATGCAGCCATAACGGAAATGATCAAATTACAATTTACAACGATTACCGATAGGATACGAAATAAAATCTGGAATGGGAACTGGTTCCCGAAATTTAGCATAAACAGAAAGGAACAGAAATATTTACCGATTTGTTTACGACTTTTGACTTTATTAACGTTAATCAAAGATCCTTCGCTTAGGGGTCTAAGAGGTAACCAGGACCGACAGAAATTTGATTTTTGACAGCCCCAAGCATTAAAAATGTTTGCCGGTCATTAGGTCTGACACAAAGACGTCATTTGCCGGACCCTCTAAAATTCTGCCCCCTAGGTCCGACAGGGCCGACGGTTAGCTGCATCTCTGTAATATATAGGGATTTTTTTTTACATATCCCAATACTTTTGACAGATGACTGTACCTGTAGTTCTTATGATTCTAGGATGTAAAAAAAAAGTCAAAAAGTGAGCCAAAAAGGACCAGAAAAGAAAGTGAACATGTGTACTATAGATGCGTATTAAAGATATACTGTACAAAAATATAAACGGAATCTGTCCTAAATTTAATGAATATGACAGAGGTAAAAAATTACAATTAATTCTGTCATCACTAATTATGCGGTTTATGGTACCATTTGTTAAAAAGTCGATAGCACTGTGGAGAGTGGGCTCTACTGCTGCATAATTGTACAGTTTGTGAATGTAGATCAATTTGTTCTCATTTTATTTGTAGTTGTTAAATATGTCTTTGTCTATTTGACTTGTGTACGTTGTTTGTATATATTCCTTGTACATGTATATGCCTTCAACCCTTCGAAATGTCAATAATCTGGAGTTCGACTGTGAAATGCAGTTGGGCGTGACATACAAGCAACAAGACTTTGAATGTTTTTTTTCATGTGTCTCATGTGTACAAAAATGGGTTTAAAAAAATCATCTTTATACTCTTACATTTTTTCTTTCTTTGCTTTGAAACCATGAGCGACATGATCAACGAAATCGTGTGATCTAACGATTGTCCTTTTTTAAAATAAATTAATCGTTTCATGTAAAGAAGCTGTACAGGTTCCTTTCTAATTTTTTTGGGGTTATCAGAGTTATTGAAAAGTATCGGTTTTATCGGTTTTGCCGACAAAAAATGTGAAAGTCCGATAAAAACAACATAAATATCGGCCCAGATGTCCGATTAAAAAAAAATGCGATGTTTAAATTTTTTCCGGAAATTCGTACCCGCTCCGCATAATGGTTTTCATATTATAGTGAAGAACCATTCGGAATTCCGATTGTTCTTTCCAATGTCGGATGAGACCCGAGAGCTTCCGTACTATAACAAACAACAAACAAGCATGGCTACATCATGGCCGATTAAATTTGTCAGAGATGCTAAGACAGGTGTGAAGAGCTCAGAACAAAAAATAATGAAAAGTGCGAAGCCTATAGGAAGCGGTTATTTTTAAGCAGCTGTACTAGATAAGATAAGATTTTATTGGTCCAAATTAAAGGGCCCGCGAAGGGGCATATAAACATAATAAAACATAAGGTGATTGCATAAAATATCATATAAATTATAAATACAAGAATGAGAGACATGACTAGTGTTAAAATATGCGATACCAGCTATCCGAAACAGTGACTTTTTAACAGGAAATCACACATGCATATTAAAGTATCTTTACTTTCTGAGTTTAAAAGCCAGACCTTGGCTACAAAATGACAACGAAAATTTGTGTTGAACATTACGGCCCAATAGTCAATACGGGGATAAGTTTTAAAAATTTGCAGGGCTCAAGTAAAAAATTTCTTTTCTTCGCAGGTTCCAAAAAATATTAAATCAGTACAGTATCTGACCAAGGCATGAGAAAACTTGTGTACAAAAATGGGCATTGACACAACAAACTGTCAAAATGCTCACAAAACTGTCGTGCATGGCTCTTAAAGAGCACACTAGAAAAGACCTTGAATCAAAATTTAGGAATATTTATGCCTTGATTAAAAAAAATAGGCTAATATCTGACATTGCATGGCTTAATCAGTTAGACAGGGAAAAAGGACTAGATCATAGTAAAACCTATGACATATATGACTGCAGCGACGTGTTTTATGGAATTTATTTCCCTCAGAGAGGGAAAAACTCATTGGCTATTTGTCTCCCTCACCATGGATACCAGTACAGATGACAGTGACTGTGTTACTGAACAGGAAACTATATTTATTAGAAACTGTGTCCAGGGATTTGTGTGTATTGGTGAACCCAAAACAACCAGTTCTGAAGATATGTTTGCCTGTGTAAATGAAAACTATTTAACCAATCATAAGTCTAAATTTGTTGGGTTTGGTTGTGATGGGGCTTCTAATATGATGGGATGTAAAACTGGTCTGGTTACTCGTCTTCAGGAATGTTACCCAGAAGTGGAAGATATTGGAAATGATAGAGAAGTAAAAACTGAAAGTGAGAGGGAAATCAGAGTAATAGGGAGGGAGAGAGAGGCACTGAGGAAAATAGGGACGAGAGTGATGTAAACATTGATGGCGAGATTGATAGTGAATCAGAGTGTGAGCAGAGTGAAGATGAAACTTTTAGAAATGTTAACAAATTTGTAGAAATAGATTTGATTTTTGGTGTTTTAGCGCCACTTTCAGCTATATCATTGCGACCAGTTTTAGTGGTGGAGGAAGCCAATATTTCAGCTATATCATTGCGACCAGTTTTAATGGTGGAGGAAGCCAGAGTACCCGGAGAGAATCACCGACCATGGGCAAGCAACTGGTAAACTTTATCACTTGCGGCTACAAGTTGAGTGCACCCTTTTTGTAATTTACAAAGCCGGGCGCGAACCCACGCCGTATTGGTGATAGGCTTGTACGAGCTGTTTGATCCAGCGATCTAACTCATTGAGCCACCCAGGCCCTATGTAGAAATAGAAGATGAAATGGAGTACATGTATAATTAAAACATAATACAACTGGTGTGTTTACTTATTTCATTCTGATTTTCAAAATTTTATTTTTTTAAGGTTATTTCGGACTGACAAAATTCTGAAGGGTATCAGACCGAATGACTGACACAAGAAAATAAATTTCAAGAACTCTGGGTTATTTTTAAACTGGATAGTTATTTTTTATTCAAATTCAAATTAACTTCCGGTTGGTATTGATCGTATATATTGATTCATCTCCTTACACACATGTTGCTGTTTAGCTCGCATCTTGCGATGCTCGCTATTAGCAGGCCTAGGTACGACTTGAGAAGCGAGCGATATATAGGCTAGTCATAGCGTCAAGACTTTCGAGCGGAAATAAAGTTATTGTTGTGGGTTGGGGTGTTCATAGCTGCGGAACCGTAACCCTTATGATCTTTGGCCAGTTTTCTGATAATTGTGGACCCGTAGGCCTTATGGTCCTTGGCCAGTTTTCTGATATTAACCGCAAATATCAGAAAACTGACCAAGGACCGCAAATATCAGAAAACTGGCCCAGGACCATAAGGGCTACGGTTCCGCAGCTAAGGTGTTTAGCACCACTTTCAACATTATTTTAGCTACATCGTGACGGCCAGTTTTATTGGTGGAGGAAACAGGAGTACCTGGAGAAAACCACTGACCTGTGTCACGAGTCACTGACAAACTTATGATCACCCAATGTGGTATCACGTACACCCTCCATGAGTTGGATTTAAACTCACAACACTAGTGGTGATAGGCACTGATTGCATAGGTGGTTGTAAATCCAACTACCATATGATCACGACCATGACGGCCACTCAATACGGAAATTACAATGAATATTTAATGTATAGACACCAAATGACAGAGCTGTAACTAGGGGTTTAAAACAGGTGAGGCAGGGATATGGGCGTCGCTAATCTCATTGAGATTAGTATTCCGAAGAAAATTCTGTCTGTATCTTCATCCTGATCTCATTTCAAGGCCTATCAAAGGTATTCTGGAAATTTAAAATTTGACCCCCTAGTGCATTGCTATGGATATTTTGGCATGGATGGATTGTGTCAGATCAAGTGCAGTAATATTTCATATATAGACATATTTTCTAGTTCAAATCAGGGCTCACGTTGGAGGGCGAAAAGGTCACCTTGTGGCTGCTCACTTCGCTTTGTACTAGTGCCAAAAGAGAAGTGGAAGTCGCCATGTAATTTTACCAAGTCGCTTTGCTAATTTTAACTGCTTTAATGGTAAAACATCGGTATATTTTTACTACAAAATTTCCGTTTTTCAATATGCCATTGTAAAGGGACGTAATCGAAACAGTTACGAATATGAAAACTGTACTACGGATCCGTACTCGGGGGAAAATAACGTCGGTATTGTTTAATTTCATTTATTTGAGGTTTGATCATGATGGTGGCTATCCAAAGGGATTGTTAACTTTGTGGATATGATTAGTTTCTTAATTAATATCAATCAGTGATTAAAAAGAAGCAATGTAAATAATATACACTCATTAAAATTTGATTAAATAATTTGCGGTTTCACAGCTTGTGATAAAATTTATTATTCAATTTTATTTATATATTATTTATTGGACAATAGTTGACTATCATATTTGTGCCTTTATTATATGCACGACAAAACAAAGGGTTTATTTAATACAAACAAACAAAAAACAAATACAAGGACATACGTGTACAATGTATGTAAATCAGAGAGATGATATGCTAACAAGAACAAGGAATTAAACAACTACTGAATATACCTTAATGCATAACAAGTACATTATAACATACGAATGCCACGATAATGCCCCGCGAATGTGAAAAGTGGTGCAATAATAGAAATATTTTGACTTCTCCCTGTACTCTCACCACTTCTCCCTGTTGTCTCTCACTTCTCTTTTGTCAGCACCTGAAAGAGAAGTCACTTCTCCCTCTGATTTCAAAGTAGTGAGAGCCCTGCAAAATCTGCAAAAATATTGATATTTTCTTACCCTTTACAACTGTCTATCAGATAAAATAATCCAACATCCACTTCAAACTGTTCACCATTTTACTGAACTCATGAACTACAGGTACATCATGTGATCAAAATCGTCACATATTTTGCTACAGCCTGTTTCTAGATTAAAGGTCTATGTCGTTTGGGGTCAGGTTTTAATCGTGTGATTGAACTGAATCAGAAAATGTTAATTTTAACCAGATTTGTGATGAAAAATGACTTCTTTTTCATGTCAGGATCAAGAAAACTGATGTTAGATATCTTCAAAAATGGAAAAAATAAAATATCTGAAGCATCGTGTGGGATCGTGTGGGGATTTGTTTTAATCATGTGATTGAACTGAATCAGAAAATGTTAATTTTAACAAGATTTGTGACGAAAAATGATTTTTTTCATGTCAGGATCAAGAAAACTGATGTTGGACAATGATGTAATTAAACCCTCAGTAAAACTAATACAATCAAATATTAAACTCTTCAAGTGACACATGAGGAATGTGATCTAAAATGATGAAAATAAAATATTAGAAGCATCGTATGAGATCTTGTTCTAATCGTGTGATTGAACTGAATCCGAAAATGTTAATTTTAACAAGATTTGTGACGAAAAATGATTTTTTTCATGTCAGGATCAAGAAAACTGATGTTGGACAATGATGTAATTAAACCCTCAGTAAAACTAATACAATCAAATATTAAACTCTTCAAGTGACACATGAGGAATGTCATCTAAAATGATGAAATTGAAATATTAAATATATAGTGCGGGGTCACGTTTTAATCGTGTGATTGAACTGAATGAGAAAATGTTAATTTTAAAAAGATTTGTGACGAAAAATGATTTTTTTTCATGTCAGGATAAAGAAAACTGAAGTTGAATATCTTCAAAAATGGAGAACACAATATTTGATATGTATTGTTGGGTGAGATTTTAATCGTGTGATCGAACTGAATTAGAAAATGTTAATTTTAAAAAGACTTGTGACGAAAAATGATTTTTTTTCATGTCGGGATAAAGAAAACTGAAGTTGAATATCTTCAAAAATGGAGAACACAATATTTGATATGTATTGTTGGGTGAGATTTTAATCGTGTGATTGAACTGAATGAGAAAATGTTAATTTTAAATAGATTTGTGACGAAAAATGATTTTTTATGTGATATGACAACTGAATTGTTTATAAAATACTTTTGTAGTATAAAGTTGTGTTGTTTGTGAAGATTTGATGAGAAATTGTTTGTGTTTAAATATTGTTTTATATTTATTGTTTTAGGGTCAGACACCTCTACACCTGGCAGCATGGGGGGGACACATAGAGGTGACAAAGGTTCTAGTGGAGGCAGGGGCCTCACTGTCTGCTGTGGACATTGTGGTAATTAAACCCTCAGTAAAACTAAGACAATCAAATATTAAACTCTTTAAGTGACACATGAGGAATGTCATCTAAAATGAAGGAAATTGAAATATTAAATATATAGTGTGGGGTCGCGTTTTAATCGTGTGATTGAACTGAATGAGAAAATGTTAATTTTAAAAAGATTTGTGACGAAAAATGATTTTTTATGTGATGATGACAACTGAATTGTTTATAAAATACTTTTGTAGTATAAAGTTGTGTTGTTTGTGAAGATTTGATGAGAAATTGTTTGTGTTTAAATATTGTTTTATATTTATTGTTTTAGGGCCAGACACCTCTACACAGGGCAGCAGAGAAGGGATACACAGAGGTGATAAAGGTTCTATTGGAGGCAGGGGCCTCACTGTCTGCTGTGAACCATAATGTAATTAAACACTCAGTAAAACTAATACAATCAAATATTAAACTCTTCAAGTGACACATGAGGAATGTCATCTAAAAAGAAGGAAATTGAAATATTAAATATATAGTGTGGGGTCGCGTTTTAATCGTGTGATTGAACTGAATGAGAAAATGTTAATTTTAAAAAGATTTGTGACGAAAAATGATTTTTTTTCATGTCAGGATAAAGAAAACTGAAGTTGAATATCTTCAAAAATGGAGAACACAATATTTGATATGTATTGTTGGGTGAGATTTTAATCGTGTGATCGAACTGAATTAGAAAATGTTAATTTTAAAAAGATTTGTGACGAAAAATGATTTTTTTTCATGTCAGGATAAAGAAAACTGAAGTTGAATATCTTCAAAAATGGAGAACACAATATTTGATATGTATTGTTGGGTGAGATTTTAATCGTGTGATTGAACTGAATGAGAAAATGTTAATTTTAAATAGATTTGTGACGAAAAATGATTTTTTATGTGATATGACAACTGAATTGTTTATAAAATACTTTTGTAGTATAAAGTTGTGTTGTTTGTGAAGATTTGATGAGAAATTGTTTGTGTTTAAATATTGTTTTATATTTATTGTTTTAGGGCAGGACACTTCTACACATGGCAGCATGGGATGGAAACACAGAGGTGACAAAGGTTCTATTGGAGGCAGGGGCCTCACTGTCTGCTGTGGACAAACATGTAATTAAACACTCAGTAAAACTAATACAATCAAATATTAAACTCTTCAAGTGACACATGAGGAATGTCATCTAAAATGAAGGAAATTGAAATATTAAATATATAGTGTGGGGTCGCGTTTTAATCGTGTGATTGAACTGAATGAGAAAATGTTAATTTTAAAAAGATTTGTGACGAAAAATGATTTTTTTTCATGTCAGGATAAAGAAAACTGAAGTTGAATATCTTCAAAAATGGAGAACACAATATTTGATATGTATTGTTGGGTGAGATTTTAATCGTGTGATCGAACTGAATTAGAAAATGTTAATTTTAAATAGATTTGTGACGAAAAATGATTTTTTATGTGATATGACAACTGAATTGTTTATAAAATACTTTTGTAGTATAAAGTTGTGTTGTTTGTGAAGATTTGATGAGAAATTGTTTGTGTTTAAATATTGTTTTATATTTATTGTTTTAGGGCCAGACACCTCTACACCAGGCAGCATTGAGGGGATACACAGAGGTGACAAAGGTTCTAGTGGAGGCAGGGGCCTCACTGTCTGCTGTGAACAATGATGTAATTAAACACTCAGTAAAACTAATACAATCAAATATTAAACTCTTTAAGTGACACATGAGGAATGTCATCTAAAATGAAGGAAATTGAAATATTAAATATATAGTGTGGGGTCGCGTTTTAATCGTGTGATTGAACTGAATGAGAAAATGTTAATTTTAAAAAGATTTGTGACGAAAAATGATTTTTTTTCATGTCAGGATAAAGAAAACTGAAGTTGAATATCTTCAAAAATGGAGAACACAATATTTGATATGTATTGTTGGGTGAGATTTTAATCGTGTGATTGAACTGAATGAGAAAATGTTAATTTTAAATAGATTTGTGACGAAAAATGATTTTTTATGTGATATGACAACTGAATTGTTTATAAAATACTTTTGTAGTATAAAGTTGTGTTGTTTGTGAAGATTTGATGAGAAATTGTTTGTGTTTAAATATTGTTTTATATTTATTGTTTTAGGGCCAGACACCTCTACACCAGGCAGCATTGAGGGGATACACAGAGGTGACAAAGGTTCTAGTGGAGGCAGGGGCCTCACTGTCTGCTGTGAACAATGATGTAATTAAACACTCAGTAAAACTAATACAATCAAATATTAAACTCTTTAAGTGACACATGAGGAATGTCATCTAAAATGAAGGAAATTGAAATATTAAATATATAGTGTGGGGTCGCGTTTTAATCGTGTGATTGAACTGAATGAGAAAATGTTAATTTTAAAAAGATTTGTGACGAAAAATGATTTTTTTTCATGTCAGGATAAAGAAAACTGAAGTTGAATATCTTCAAAAATGGAGAACACAATATTTGATATGTATTGTTGGGTGAGATTTTAATCGTGTGATTGAACTGAATGAGAAAATGTTAATTTTAAATAGATTTGTGACGAAAAATGATTTTTTATGTGATATGACAACTGAATTGTTTATAAAATACTTTTGTAGTATAAAGTTGTGTTGTTTGTGAAGATTTGATGAGAAATTGTTTGTGTTTAAATATTGTTTTATATTTATTGTTTTAGGGCATGACACCTCTACACCTGGCAGCATGGGAGGGAAAGACAGATGTGACAAAGGTTCTAATGGAGGCAGGGGCCTCACTGTCTGCTGTGAACAATGATGTAATTAAACACTCAGTAAAACTAATACAATCAAATATTAAACTCTTCAAGTGACACATGAGGAATGTCATCTAAAATGAAGGAAATTGAAATATTAAATATATAGTGTGGGGTCGCGTTTTAATCGTGTGATTGAACTGAATGAGAAAATGTTAATTTTAAAAAGATTTGTGACGAAAAATGATTTTTTATGTGATATGACAACTGAATTGTTTATAAAATACTTTTGTAGTATAAAGTTGTGTTGTTTGTGAAGATTTGATGAGAAATTGTTTGTGTTTAAATATTGTTTTATATTTATTGTTTTAGGGCAGGACACTTCTACACATGGCAGCATTGAGGGGAGACACAGAGATGATAAAGGTTCTAATGGAGGCAAGGGCCTCACTGTCTGCTGTGGACAAACAGGTAATTAAACACTCAGTAAAACTAATACAATCAAATATTAAACTCTTCAAGTGACACATGAGGAATGTCATCTAAAATGAAGGAAATTGAAATATTAAATATATAGTGTGGGGTCGCGTTTTAATCGTGTGATTGAACTGAATGAGAAAATGTTAATTTTAAAAAGATTTGTGACGAAAAATGATTTTTTTTCATGTCAGGATAAAGAAAACTGAAGTTGAATATCTTCAAAAATGGAGAACACAATATTTGATATGTATTGTTGGGTGAGATTTTAATCGTGTGATTGAACTGAATGAGAAAATGTTAATTTTAAATAGATTTGTGACGAAAAATGATTTTTTATGTGATATGACAACTGAATTGTTTATAAAATACTTTTGTAGTATAAAGTTGTGTTGTTTGTGAAGATTTGATGAGAAATTGTTTGTGTTTAAATATTGTTTTATATTTATTGTTTTAGGGCTGGACACCTCTACACCAGGCAGCATGGGATGGAAACACAGAGGTGACAAAGGTTCTATTGAAGGCAGGGGCCTCACTGTCTGCTGTGGACAAACATGTAATTAAACACTCAGTAAAACTAATACAATCAAATATTAAACTCTTCAAGTGACACATGAGGAATGTCATCTAAAATGAAGGAAATTGAAATATTAAATATATAGTGTGGGGTCGCGTTTTAATCGTGTGATTGAACTGAATGAGAAAATGTTAATTTTAAAAAGATTTGTGACGAAAAATGATTTTTTTTCATGTCAGGATAAAGAAAACTGAAGTTGAATATCTTCAAAAATGGAGAACACAATATTTGATATGTATTGTTGGGTGAGATTTTAATCGTGTGATCGAACTGAATTAGAAAATGTTAATTTTAAATAGATTTGTGACGAAAAATGATTTTTTATGTGATATGACAACTGAATTGTTTATAAAATACTTTTGTAGTATAAAGTTGTGTTGTTTGTGAAGATTTGATGAGAAATTGTTTGTGTTTAAATATTGTTTTATATTTATTGTTTTAGGGCCAGACACCTCTACACCTGGCAGCAGAGGAGGGATACACAGAGGTGACAAAGGTTCTAGTGGAGGCAGGGGCCTCACTGTCTGCTGTGAACAATGATGTAATTAAACACTCAGTAAAACTAATACAATCAAATATTAAACTCTTCAAGTGACACATGAGGAATGTCATCTAAAATGAAGGAAATTGAAATATTAAATATATAGTGTGGGGTCGCGTTTTAATCGTGTGATTGAACTGAATGAGAAAATGTTAATTTTAAAAAGATTTGTGACGAAAAATGATTTTTTTTCATGTCAGGATAAAGAAAACTGAAGTTGAATATCTTCAAAAATGGAGAACACAATATTTGATATGTATTGTTGGGTGAGATTTTAATCGTGTGATCGAACTGAATTAGAAAATGTTAATTTTAAAAAGACTTGTGACGAAAAATGATTTTTTTTCATGTCAGGATAAAGAAAACTGAAGTTGAATATCTTCAAAAATGGAGAACACAATATTTGATATGTATTGTTGGGTGAGATTTTAATCGTGTGATCGAACTGAATTAGAAAATGTTAATTTTAAATAGATTTGTGACGAAAAATGATTTTTTATGTGATATGACAACTGAATTGTTTATAAAATACTTTTGTAGTATAAAGTTGTGTTGTTTGTGAAGATTTGATGAGAAATTGTTTGTGTTTAAATATTGTTTTATATTTATTGTTTTAGGGCTGGACACCTCTACACCTGGCAGCAGGGAGGGGGCACACAGATGTGACAAAGGTTCTATTGGAGGCAGGGGCCTCACTGTCTGCTGTGAACAATGATGTAATTAAACACTCAGTAAAACTAATACAATCAAATATTAAACTCTTCAAGTGACACATGAGGAATGTCATCTAAAATGAAGGAAATTGAAATATTAAATATATAGTGTGGGGTCGCGTTTTAATCGTGTGATTGAACTGAATGAGAAAATGTTAATTTTAAAAAGATTTGTGACGAAAAATGATTTTTTTTCATGTCAGGATAAAGAAAACTGAAGTTGAATATCTTCAAAAATGGAGAACACAATATTTGATATGTATTGTTGGGTGAGATTTTAATAGTGTGATTGAACTGAATGAGAAAATGTTAATTTTAAATAGATTTGTGACGAAAAATGATTTTTTATGTGATATGACAACTGAATTGTTTATAAAATACTTTTGTAGTATAAAGTTGTGTTGTTTGTGAAGATTTGATGAGAAATTGTTTGTGTTTAAATATTGTTTTATATTTATTGTTTTAGGGCTGGACACCTCTACACCAGGCAGCATGGGATGGAAACACAGAGGTGACAAAGGTTCTATTGAAGGCAGGGGCCTCACTGTCTGCTGTGGACAAACATGTAATTAAACACTCAGTAAAACTAATACAATCAAATATTAAACTCTTCAAGTGACACATGAGGAATGTCATCTAAAATGAAGGAAATTGAAATATTAAATATATAGTGTGGGGTCGCGTTTTAATCGTGTGATCGAACTGAATTAGAAAATGTTAATTTTAAAAAGACTTGTGACGAAAAATGATTTTTTTTCATGTCGGGATAAAGAAAACTGAAGTTGAATATCTTCAAAAATGGAGAACACAATATTTGATATGTATTGTTGGGTGAGATTTTAATCGTGTGATCGAACTGAATTAGAAAATGTTAATTTTAAATAGATTTGTGACGAAAAATGATTTTTTATGTGATATGACAACTGAATTGTTTATAAAATACTTTTGTAGTATAAAGTTGTGTTGTTTGTGAAGATTTGATGAGAAATTGTTTGTGTTTAAATATTGTTTTATATTTATTGTTTTAGGGCTGGACACCTCTACACAGGGCAGCAGAGAAGGGAAAAACAGATGTGACAAAGGTTCTATTGGGGGAAGGGGCCTCACTGTCTGCTGTGGACCACAGGGTAATTAAACTCAGTAAAACTAATACAATCAAATATTAAACTCTTCAAGTGACACATGAGGAATGTCATCTAAAATGAAGGAAATTGAAATATTAAATATATAGTGTGGGGTCGCGTTTTAATCGTGTGATTGAACTGAATGAGAAAATGTTAATTTTAAAAAGATTTGTGACGAAAAATGATTTTTTTTCATGTCAGGATAAAGAAAACTGAAGTTGAATATCTTCAAAAATGGAGAACACAATATTTGATATGTATTGTTGGGTGAGATTTTAATCGTGTGATCGAACTGAATTAGAAAATGTTAATTTTAAAAAGACTTGTGACGAAAAATGATTTTTTTTCATGTCAGGATAAAGAAAACTGAAGTTGAATATCTTCAAAAATGGAGAACACAATATTTGATATGTATTGTTGGGTGAGATTTTAATCGTGTGATCGAACTGAATTAGAAAATGTTAATTTTAAATAGATTTGTGACGAAAAATGATTTTTTATGTGATATGACAACTGAATTGTTTATAAAATACTTTTGTAGTATAAAGTTGTGTTGTTTGTGAAGATTTGATGAGAAATTGTTTGTGTTTAAATATTGTTTTATATTTATTGTTTTAGGGCTGGACACCTCTACACCTGGCAGCAGGGAGGGGGCACACAGATGTGACAAAGGTTCTATTGGAGGCAGGGGCCTCACTGTCTGCTGTGAACAATGATGTAATTAAACACTCAGTAAAACTAATACAATCAAATATTAAACTCTTCAAGTGACACATGAGGAATGTCATCTAAAATGAAGGAAATTGAAATATTAAATATATAGTGTGGGGTCGCGTTTTAATCGTGTGATTGAACTGAATGAGAAAATGTTAATTTTAAAAAGATTTGTGACGAAAAATGATTTTTTTTCATATCAGGATAAAGAAAACTGAAGTTGAATATCTTCAAAAATGGAGAACACAATATTTGATATGTATTGTTGGGTGAGATTTTAATAGTGTGATTGAACTGAATGAGAAAATGTTAATTTTAAATAGATTTGTGACGAAAAATGATTTTTTATGTGATATGACAACTGAATTGTTTATAAAATACTTTTGTAGTATAAAGTTGTGTTGTTTGTGAAGATTTGATGAGAAATTGTTTGTGTTTAAATATTGTTTTATATTTATTGTTTTAGGGCTGGACACCTCTACACCAGGCAGCATGGGATGGAAACACAGAGGTGACAAAGGTTCTATTGAAGGCAGGGGCCTCACTGTCTGCTGTGGACAAACATGTAATTAAACACTCAGTAAAACTAATACAATCAAATATTAAACTCTTCAAGTGACACATGAGGAATGTCATCTAAAATGAAGGAAATTGAAATATTAAATATATAGTGTGGGGTCGCGTTTTAATCGTGTGATCGAACTGAATTAGAAAATGTTAATTTTAAAAAGACTTGTGACGAAAAATGATTTTTTTTCATGTCGGGATAAAGAAAACTGAAGTTGAATATCTTCAAAAATGGAGAACACAATATTTGATATGTATTGTTGGGTGAGATTTTAATCGTGTGATCGAACTGAATTAGAAAATGTTAATTTTAAATAGATTTGTGACGAAAAATGATTTTTTATGTGATATGACAACTGAATTGTTTATAAAATACTTTTGTAGTATAAAGTTGTGTTGTTTGTGAAGATTTGATGAGAAATTGTTTGTGTTTAAATATTGTTTTATATTTATTGTTTTAGGGATGGACACCTCTACACAGGGCAGCAGAGAAGGGAAAAACAGATGTGACAAAGGTTCTATTGGGGGAAGGGGCCTCACTGTCTGCTGTGGACCACAGGGTAATTAAACTCAGTAAAACTAATACAATCAAATATTAAACTCTTCAAGTGACACATGAGGAATGTCATCTAAAATGAAGGAAATTGAAATATTAAATATATAGTGTGGGGTCGCGTTTTAATCGTGTGATTGAACTGAATGAGAAAATGTTAATTTTAAAAAGATTTGTGACGAAAAATGATTTTTTTTCATGTCAGGATAAAGAAAACTGAAGTTGAATATCTTCAAAAATGGAGAACACAATATTTGATATGTATTGTTGGGTGAGATTTTAATCGTGTGATCGAACTGAATTAGAAAATGTTAATTTTAAAAAGACTTGTGACGAAAAATGATTTTTTTTCATGTCAGGATAAAGAAAACTGAAGTTGAATATCTTCAAAAATGGAGAACACAATATTTGATATGTATTGTTGGGTGAGATTTTAATCGTGTGATCGAACTGAATTAGAAAATGTTAATTTTAAATAGATTTGTGACGAAAAATGATTTTTTATGTGATATGACAACTGAATTGTTTATAAAATACTTTTGTAGTATAAAGTTGTGTTGTTTGTGAAGATTTGATGAGAAATTGTTTGTGTTTAAATATTGTTTTATATTTATTGTTTTAGGGCTGGACACCTCTACACCAGGCAGCAGAGAAGGGAAAAACAGATGTGACAAAGGTTCTATTGGGGGAAGGGGCCTCACTGTCTGCTGTGGACCACAGGGTAATTAAACTCAGTAAAACTAATACAATCAAATATTAAACTCTTCAAGTGACACATGAGGAATGTCATCTAAAATGAAGGAAATTGAAATATTAAATATATAGTGTGGGGTCGCGTTTTAATCGTGTGATTGAACTGAATGAGAAAATGTTAATTTTAAAAAGATTTGTGACGAAAAATGATTTTTTTTTCATGTCAGGATAAAGAAAACTGAAGTTGAATATCTTCAAAAATGGAGAACACAATATTTGATATGTATTGTTGGGTGAGATTTTAATCGTGTGATCGAACTGAATTAGAAAATGTTAATTTTAAAAAGATTTGTGACGAAAAATGATTTTTTTTCATGTCAGGATAAAGAAAACTGAAGTTGAATATCTTCAAAAATGGAGAACACAATATTTGATATGTATTGTTGGGTGAGATTTTAATCGTGTGATCGAACTGAATTAGAAAATGTTAATTTTAAATAGATTTGTGACGAAAAATGATTTTTTATGTGATATGACAACTGAATTGTTTATAAAATACTTTTGTAGTATAAAGTTGTGTTGTTTGTGAAGATTTGATGAGAAATTGTTTGTGTTTAAATATTGTTTTATATTTATTGTTTTAGGGCATGACACCTCTACACCTGGCAGCATTGATGGGAGAGACAGATGTGACAAAGGTTCTAGTGGAGGCAGGGGCCTCACTGTCTGCTGTGAACAAACATGTAATTAAACACTCAGTAAAACTAATACAATCAAATATTAAACTCTTCAAGTGACACATGAGGAATGTCATCTAAAATGAAGGAAATTGAAATATTAAATATATAGTGTGGGGTCGCGTTTTAATCGTGTGATTGAACTGAATGAGAAAATGTTAATTTTAAAAAGATTTGTGACGAAAAATGATTTTTTTTCATGTCAGGATAAAGAAAACTGAAGTTGAATATCTTCAAAAATGGAGAACACAATATTTGATATGTATTGTTGGGTGAGATTTTAATCGTGTGATTGAACTGAATGAGAAAATGTTAATTTTAAATAGATTTGTGACGAAAAATGATTTTTTATGTGATATGACAACTGAATTGTTTATAAAATACTTTTGTAGTATAAAGTTGTGTTGTTTGTGAAGATTTGATGAGAAATTGTTTGTGTTTAAATATTGTTTTATATTTATTGTTTTAGGGCTGGACACCTCTACACCAGGCAGCATTGAAGGGACACACAGAGGTGACAAAGGTTCTATTGAAGGCAGGGGCCTCACTGTCTGCTGTGGACAAACATGTAATTAAACACTCAGTAAAACTAATACAATCAAATATTAAACTCTTCAAGTGACACATGAGGAATGTCATCTAAAATGAAGGAAATTGAAATATTAAATATATAGTGTGGGGTCGCGTTTTAATCGTGTGATTGAACTGAATGAGAAAATGTTAATTTTAAAAAGATTTGTGACGAAAAATGATTTTTTTTCATGTCAGGATAAAGAAAACTGAAGTTGAATATCTTCAAAAATGGAGAACACAATATTTGATATGTATTGTTGGGTGAGATTTTAATCGTGTGATCGAACTGAATTAGAAAATGTTAATTTTAAATAGATTTGTGACGAAAAATGATTTTTTATGTGATATGACAACTGAATTGTTTATAAAATACTTTTGTAGTATAAAGTTGTGTTGTTTGTGAAGATTTGATGAGAAATTGTTTGTGTTTAAATATTGTTTTATATTTATTGTTTTAGGGCCAGACACCTCTACACCTGGCAGCAGAGGAGGGATACACAGAGGTGACAAAGGTTCTAGTGGAGGCAGGGGCCTCACTGTCTGCTGTGAACAATGATGTAATTAAACACTCAGTAAAACTAATACAATCAAATATTAAACTCTTCAAGTGACACATGAGGAATGTCATCTAAAATGAAGGAAATTGAAATATTAAATATATAGTGTGGGGTCGCGTTTTAATCGTGTGATTGAACTGAATGAGAAAATGTTAATTTTAAAAAGATTTGTGACGAAAAATGATTTTTTTTCATGTCAGGATAAAGAAAACTGAAGTTGAATATCTTCAAAAATGGAGAACACAATATTTGATATGTATTGTTGGGTGAGATTTTAATAGTGTGATTGAACTGAATGAGAAAATGTTAATTTTAAATAGATTTGTGACGAAAAATGATTTTTTATGTGATATGACAACTGAATTGTTTATAAAATACTTTTGTAGTATAAAGTTGTGTTGTTTGTGAAGATTTGATGAGAAATTGTTTGTGTTTAAATATTGTTTTATATTTATTGTTTTAGGGCTGGACACCTCTACACCAGGCAGCATGGGATGGAAACACAGAGGTGACAAAGGTTCTATTGAAGGCAGGGGCCTCACTGTCTGCTGTGGACAAACATGTAATTAAACACTCAGTAAAACTAATACAATCAAATATTAAACTCTTCAAGTGACACATGAGGAATGTCATCTAAAATGAAGGAAATTGAAATATTAAATATATAGTGTGGGGTCGCGTTTTAATCGTGTGATCGAACTGAATTAGAAAATGTTAATTTTAAAAAGACTTGTGACGAAAAATGATTTTTTTTCATGTCGGGATAAAGAAAACTGAAGTTGAATATCTTCAAAAATGGAGAACACAATATTTGATATGTATTGTTGGGTGAGATTTTAATCGTGTGATTGAACTGAATGAGAAAATGTTAATTTTAAAAAGATTTGTGACGAAAAATGATTTTTTATGTGATATGACAACTGAATTGTTTATAAAATACTTTTGTAGTATAAAGTTGTGTTGTTTGTGAAGATTTGATGAGAAATTGTTTGTGTTTAAATACTGTTTTATATTTATTGTTTTAGGGCTGGACACCTCTACACCAGGCAGCATGACAATGTTAATTTTGATAAGATTTGTTGCAATTTGTTTTATGTCAGAGTCAATAAAACTGATTTTGTAATGGCAGAGAGAGAATGAGTTTTACTTTATAAATGATACCTGTCATGTACAGATCACACAAATATCTTTTTTATGAGGAATTCATGGTGGATAAAACAGTACAAATTAAATAAACACATGAGATATAAAGTTTTAATAAAACCTTGAATAAATATGTATTTAGCATCATAATGTTATTTAGTCATAAGTTAATTGTTTTGTATCAATATATTACAGGGAAAGACCCCACACGATGTTGCAAAAGATAACGTGAAAAAACTGCTACAGGTAATAATTAACTAATATAGAACATTTTAGAACTAAATACATTATTTTGTATTTTTATTGGAATATAATAGAAATTGGTAATCCACATTTTTAGTCTTCGCAATGAGTACCGCTACTCTGACCCAAGACCAGTGAATCTTTGAACGGACTAGTAAATTCAAATTGTCATTTCGATGACTGCATTTTGCATTATCTGCAGATTTGATTTCATAGTATGTTGCACATGTAATGTATGTGTACTACATGTCAATCAGTAAATACACTGTCTATGCTCTCTGTTACATGAAGATACAAGTGACTACAACTACAATTACAAAAGTTTCTAGATCCCCAAAAAGCACGCTTTGATTGATAATATATTCATTTGACCTAGTAAGCGTTATGAAAACAATGCTAATCATCACCACTGAGTGACGCCATACTGTGTGTGCATGTGCCAAGCTGATTGATTCATAACAGTGCGGGAACTATTGTGATCATTGCAACCTTTTTAGCTCTTCTGGCCTTTAGGCCAGATGAGCTATTGTCATCACTTTTCGTCTGTCGTTCGTCCGTCAACATTTCACATTTTAATCTTCTCCTCAGAAACCACTGGGCCAATTGCAACCACACTTTGGTGGAATGGTGCTTGGATGGCCCCCTTCCAAAATTGTGTCCGGTGATCCCGACTTCCAACCAAGATGGCCACCAAGCTAAAAATAGAAAAAAGGGGGGATGAAATTTTAATTGTCCATTGCTGCTTTAGTGTAAGTCAAAATGAGCTCAAATTTTAACTGCAGCTACATGGCAAGGAGTAGTTTAACATATATTCCGGGTTTTTCTGTGAAATTTTTCTTTCAGCCGATATATACTGATTATGCAAATTAGGCATATTTTGATAAAAGATCTTCTCCTCTGAAACCGCTGAACCAAATTAAACCAAACCTGGCAGGGATGGTCCCTGGGTGGGTCCCTTTCAAAATTGTGTCCGTCAGCACCGTCCTGTATCCAAGATTGCAGCCATTACTAAAAATAGAAATTTCTTCAAATGGCCAAAATTGCTCTATTTTAAGCCAGAATGTGCCCAAATTTGAACTGTATAAGCATAATGATGAGCTTTTTAACATATACTACAGGATTTTTTATGAACTTTGAACTTTTGCCGATTTTGACCGATTATAGAAAAAAGGGGGGATGAAATTAAAGAAAATCTTCTCCTGTGAAACTACTGAGCCAATCTCAACCAAGCTTTGCTGAAATGATTCTTGGGTGGTCCTCTTCCAAAATTGTGTCCAGCATTTCAGAACTACGACCAAGATGGCCACCACAGCCAAACTTAATTTAACATAGGACCCTATGGGAAATTTCCATAAAAATCTTCTTGTCTGAAACCATTTGCTCAATAAGAACAAAATTTTGATTAAATAGTCATTGGATGGTTCTCTTCCAAAGATGTGTCCGGCGGTTCGGCCTTTCGACCAAGATGGCCCCCACAGCCGAACTTAGCTTAACATAGGACCCTATGGGAAATTCACATAAAAATCTTCTCCTCAGAAACCACTGAGCCAATTGCAACAAAACTTTGGTGGAATGATCCTTGGATCGCCCCCTTCCAAAATTGTGTCCGGTGATCCCGACTTCCAACCAAGATGGCCACCAAGCTAAAAATAGAAAAAAGGGGGATGAAATTTTAAAAAATCTTCTCCTCTGCAACTACTGAGCCAATCTCAACCAAACTTTGCTGAAATGATCCTGGGGTGGTCCCCTTCCAAAATTGTGTCCGGCATTTCATACCTCCGACCAAGATGACTGCCACAGCCGACCTTAATTTAGCATAGAACCCTATGGGAAATTCCCATAAAATTCTTCTTGTCTGAAACCATTTGCTCAATAAGAACTAAATGCTGATGAAATAGTCATTGGATGGTTCTCTTCCAAAAAAATGTCAGGCGGTTCGGCCCTTCGACCAAGATGGCCCCCACAGCCGAACTTAGCTTAATATAGGACCCTATGGGAAATTCACATAAAAATCTTCTCAGAAACCACTGCGTCAATTGCAACCAAGCTTTGGTAGAATAGTCTTTGGATGGCCCCCTTTCAAAATTGTGTCCGGTGATCCCGACTTCCAACCATGATGGCCACCAAGCTAAAAATAGAAAAAAGGGGGGATGAAATTTAAAAAAAAAATCTTTTCCTCTGTAACTACTGAGCCAATCTCAACCAAGCTTTGCTGAAATGATCCTTGGGTGGTCCCCTTCCAAAATTATGTCTGGCATTTCAGACCTGCAACCGAGATGGCCGCCACAGCCGAACTTAATTTAACATAGGACCCTATGGGAAATTCCCATAAAAATCTTCTTGTCTGGAACCACTTGCTCAATTGGAACCAAACTTTGATAAAATAGTCATTGAATGGTCCTTTTCCGAAATTGCATCTGGTGGTCCCGCCCTCTGACCAACATGGCTGCACAGCTGTACTTAGTTTAACATAGGACCCTATGGGAAATTCAGATAAAAAATATCTTGTCTGGAACCAGTAGCTCAATTAGAACCAAACTTTGATGGAATAGTCATTGGATGGTCCTCTTCCAAAATTGTGTCCGACAGTCGTGCTCTCCCACCAAGATGGCCGCCACAGTGCAGTTGCGTTGTTATTGAAAGCAGCTTTGATCCAGGTGAGCGATTACAGGCTCCTGGGAACCTATTTGTGAAATTGGGGTAAACCACAGGATTTTATTCTGAATAAATTTGGGCAAATACATGCCATTGTAGCCGTGAATATTGTTTAGAGATTTAGAAGTAACATGATATGAAAAAAAAGAAACAAGAGGAGAGAGAAAAAATGGACAATGAATGCTAACTGGAAAACTGGATAAAGGATCACTCACGATTTTAACCTTCATATGGAGTATAAATATATATATATATATATATATATATATCTGTTAATACGATATTCCAGAGCTTGTTATTCCTATCAGGATTTCCTTGATAGAGGGTTGCTGCTAACAAGGAAGCTACTGAACCAAAGTTTCCTCTTAGTTAAGTTGAAAGTTTTATGTTCGCCACCGAGGCTTGGTTGACCGTTATAAAATATCTGTGTCACAAATGACAATGGACATGTTCCACTTGTCATAAACACTTCCAGGTCCTTTCCTCATTCATGACATCACCTGTTTGTAACTAGGTTATCACGACAGGTGTCACTAGTGGAGCAGGAACTGCCTACCCTTCCGGAGCAGTCGAGTTCACCCCCTCCCCCGGGTTTTAGTGGGGTATGTGTTACTCGATCTTTAGTTTTATATGTATGTTTTCTAGATCGTTGTTTGTCCTTTTGTACTTTTTCTTTGGCAATTGTGTTGTCTGTTCTTCGATGTACGGATTCTGATTACTCCCTTTGGCATCCCCAAACTCTTCCTACATTGGTTGATTTGATTTGATTTTTGGTGTTTTAACTTTTCAACAATATTTCAGATATATCGTGGCGACCAGTTTTAGTGGTGGAGGAAGCAGGAGAGAACCACCGACCATGCGCAAGCAACTGTTAAACTTTATCACTTGCGGCTGCGAGTCGAGTGCACCCTTTTTGTAATTTACAAAGCTGGGCGCGAACCCACACCATATTGGTGATAGGCTTGTATGAGTTGTTAGATCCAACGACCTAACTCATTGAGTCACCCTAACCCCCTCTTACATTGGTGTTCTTAATTACTACACTTATCCATTACGGACTCAGTAATAGTTCCATATGGCCTGGTAGGTTTGAAAAAGTCGTGGATGGTTCATTTCATTTTGAAACTAATTAACATATCTCATTCTATTTCCAAAATGATTTTTGTTTGTAATCAAGTGATGTTTAATACCCTTGGTTGCCCCTGACATCTGATTTAATACTGACCAATCTGGAAAATTTGTAAGTTTTAACAGTTGATTATCCCACAAACATGTGCTAAATTTTACCCGTAGATACATACATTAATCGGGTGAACTCTTTTGTCTTCCAATTGGGATATTGATATATTCTTTACTTTCTCTTGTACAGATATATATATAAATCAACAATTTTCAATTATAAATTACAAAATTGGAGTTAAATATACCGAACAGGACACTGTTTCACTCTTACGATCTCCTGTAAACAGTAGCTATGCTCGTGGGAGCATCAATAGCTCGGAAGCAGATTACATTAAAATTCACATTAAACAAAAATCATACATTTTTAATATTCAACTAATTCTTAGATATATACGGTATGTCTTAAAGGGGAATTTGTGGTAGTGTCTACCGCCAAAATTTGTGGGCGGAGCTTATCATCAAAAATCCCCGTTGATATGAACAGCATATTTATGAAACTATATGTCACATGACCAACGTGACCTAAAGGTCATATACCTCAGAAATTTGAATTTTCGAAATGATTTTTGTATATTTTAGACTGACGAAGAATATTTTTTTAAATGAGACTGAAAGTTTCGTAGGGAGGAACACTAGTAACCATGCCTGTCAAATATTTTTCGCCAAAAGTAACTGAAACTATGTATCATTGATGTTTCCTCTTCGAGGTAACCGTGGTAAAAAAAATGAACAATCTAAATGTTTGCTCTGCCCACAGCTATTAATACCCACGGTCCCGGTTTAAGTGATTTTTTAAAGATAAATAAACCACAGCTATTATGTGAAAACGTATTTGTTAAGTGTAAAATTTTACCGATATTTGAGAAGAAATTAATTTTATAGAATATAGTTTTACAAATTTCATGCAATATGTAAGGGAAATTTTCAAAGGTGTGACCATAGATTTGGCAATACATTCATACTGATATTATGTTTGCTGTACATTATATTTGTGCGGATTTTTGCTTACCTTTTTAGCTCACCTGGCCAAAGGCCATCTGAGCTTTTGCCATCACTTGGCATCCGTCGTCCGTCGCCGTCTGTCCGTCCGTTGTACGTCATAAACTTCCACATTTAAATCTTCTCCTCTGAAAACCCTGAACCAAATTAATTCAAACCTGGCAGGGATGGTCCCTGGGTGGGTCCCTTTCAAAGTTGTGTCCGACAGCCCTGCCCTTTATTCAAGATGGCTGCTGTTACTAAAAATAGAAATTTCTTTAATTGTCCATTGCTGCTTTAGTATACATGTAAGTCAAAATGAGCTCAAATTTTAACTGTACTACATGGCAATGAGTAGTTTAATATATATATTCCTTTTTTTTCTGTGAAATTTTTCTTTCAGCCAATTTATACCGATTATGCAAATTAGGCATATTTTGATAGAAGATCACATTTAAATCTTCTCCTCTGAAACCGCTGAACCAAATTAATCCAAACCAGGCAGGGAGGGTCTCTGGGTGGGTCCCTTTCAAAATTGTGTCCGACAGCCTTGCCCTCCATTCAAAATGGCTGCTGTTACTAAAAATAGAAATTTCTTCAATTGTCCATTGTTGCTTTAGTATAAGTCAAAATGAGCTCAAATTTTACCTGCAGCTGCATGGCAAGGAGTAGTTTAACATATATTCGCTTTTTTTCTGTGAAATAATTTTTCCAGTCGATTTATACCGATTATGCAAATTAGGAATATTTTGATAAAAGATCACATTTAAATCTTCTCTGAAACCGCTAAACCAAATTAAAACAAATTTGGGTGGTCCCCTTTCAATATTGTGTCTGACAGCCCTGCCCTCCATTCAAAATGGCTGCTGTTACTAAAAATAGAAATGTCTTCAATTGTCCATTGCTGCTTTAGTATAAGTCAAAATGAGCTCAAATTTTAACTGCAGCTACATGGCAATGGGTAGTTTAACATTTATTCTGGGTTTTTTCTGTGAGATTTTATCAGCCAGTTTATTCCGTTTAGGAATATTATGAGATAAAAATCACATCAAAATCTTTTGCTCAGAAATTTTAGTTGAAATGATCTTTGGGTGGCCCACTTTCAAAATTATGTGCGACACTCCCATTTTCTATCAACTTTAGATGTCAAATTGAAAACCAGGTGAGCGATTACAGGCTCCTGGGAGCCTCTAGTTTAAAAGAATATTTCGTATTTTCATAATATTTTATGGTTTTTATAATCACTGATGCTACAATTATTTACATCTTCCGTCAACCAGAAATTAGTTAATATATGTTACCCCTCCCCACCACTGGGGAGAAAGGGGGGTGGGTGGGGGGTAGTAAGATTTTGGACAGAATCTATATTCACACATATAAAATGACATGTTTCAGCATTACATAAATTTCGAAGGTTGACGAAAGAGGTGAATAATTTATTTTGTATCATTAGTCATGTAGATAATATTATGAATAAATTAAATGTATTCTAAATAACGTGTAATCCACGCAATTGTAAGAAGGCACTTTCTCTTGACAAATGTAATACCTGTTAATTCCAAAATACACACAAATGTAATGTGCTCTTTGTTTTTTGTTTAACTCTATTTTTGAAGCGTTGTTTGTCAGGGCCGGATTTAGACAAAGACAGTACCTAGGCTATTCCACTTGCAAGGCCTCTCCAAATCCCCACCTTTGCGACTAGAGGAAGATGGAAGAGTATTTTAAACAAAATTTGTTGAAGCCAAGGATGATGATGGGTGTTTTAAATATTGCAATTCATAATTCCTCTTATAAAGGACATACGTCGAAACAAATCTGCTCCCCTCCCCCCTGCCGACACTGCCGTGATCGTATGATAATTGGATTTACAACTACCTATACAATCAGTGTCTATCACCACTAAAGTTTCGAGTTCGAACCTCGTTCATGGCGAGGTGTACTCGATACAACATCAAATTTTTCAAAATTTATAATGAATAAAACATGTAATTTTCAATCTAAAGTAACGTACAGAAAAATTATAAATACGTTAATTTCAGTATTATTTATTAAGGAGAAAGTCACTGAAAGAGTCATATGATCTTTTTGTACATAATTCATTATATTTCGAGTTATTTATTCATTATTCAAAATTTCTTTCCTAGTTATTTAAACATTATACATGTATTTATAAACAAAATTTACGGCGCTCCTTTTATTAGTTTTGCAATATTTAAACTTTCGTTCAAAAAGTTCTATTCGTTATTATAAAAATAAATGTAATTGCTTGTTAAAGATCCAAACATTCAGTAGTAATACCGGTATCTTTTGAGAAAGAGTTATATTGATTCCTCTTTTTAACAAAAAACTACCACCGTACATGTTAATAATAATAAAAAGTTGTGATTAAAGGTTATCGATTAATGAAAAATGTCGATGTTTTTCTTTATTGTCCTTTTAATTTCTATTCAAAATTCTGTTCATCGATTAATGAAAAATGGTGATGTTTTTCTTTATTGTCCTTTTAATTTCTATTCACAATTCTTTTCTAGTAATTAAAACCTTATACATATACATGCATTTATTTATAAGCTGCTCCTTTAATTGACTTCAAAATATTTCAAACTTTCGACGAATAGTTCTATGAATTATTACTATAAAAAGAAATATTAATTGTTTTAAAGAAATCCAAACATCCAATAGTAATACCAGTCTCATTTGAGAAAGGGACGAGTCTGAAAATATTTGATTGATTTAATTGTCAAAGTTCGCATTCATGAATCGTTGTTTGGACAAGGAAATTATGAACTAGAATGTGCATTTCAACATTTATATGCACCCCACACCGTATGGACCAGCAAAACAACAACAGAAAAAGAAAAGATCTTCGCCAGATTCTTAAAGAACCGAAACTTAAACACAAAAATAATCCAGTTGGACAGGAAACTGACAGTACCCAATGTGAAACGTTTGGCTTGTAAGCCGGGCCAAAGGCACAGACCAAAAACAGTAGCAGCTAGGACCATCCCTCGTTACACCTAAAATGACATTAACATTGAGATAATAAACAGTACCGCATAAAAGTAACCTTTAAGGGATTGTTATTGTTGTATGACTAATAGTAATAATTTATATTATATAAAATATAAATTTCAGATTTCATTTTTATTTATATATAATTAGTTGGTCATAGTTCATAGATAAATAGCAGACAATCACCATACACATTATCTATTAAACAACTACACAAGCCATAAACTGAAATGCTTGACTGAACATGATATGCCTTGTGTAATCACAGGTAATTAATTGGCTGTCACCACGCGCCAAGAAAATATGGTATGATTTTAATATTTTTTAATCAATCAAAATCAGTTTTAGGAAATAGGCAAACTATTGTATTATCTATCATTGGGAACCTCCTTTGTGTTGGGCCATTCTAACATGTCCTTAGTGCAGTTTATAGGGTATACGGACAGAAAGTCACAGGACAAAAAGTCACAATTTTGATAGGACAAAAATTCACAGGACAAAAAGTCACAAATTTCAATTTTAAATATAGGACAAAGTCCCAGTTTGCTTGCATGTTCATGACATTTCTTTTCCCACATTAAATTCTACAGCAGATAGTTAAATTGATACATTTGATAGTGATAAGATCTTGATGCAACCTGTATTGCTTAGGTTAAAGCTATGTGGTGACCTCTGGATGTGTATTCCATCATTGCTTTTAATGATATACTGGAATATTCATGGCATTTTGTCAGTGGTGAGGTGTACTCGATACAACATTATGTGATAAAGTTTGTCAGTGGTGAGGTGTACTCGATACAACATTATGTGATAAAGTTTGTCAGTGGTGAGGTGTACTCGATACAACATTATGTGATAAAGTTTGTCAGTGGTGAGGTGTACTCGATACAGCATTATGTGATAAAGTTTGTCAGTGGTGAGGTGTACTCGATACAACATTATGTGATACATTTCCCAATATCCGTTCATTCCCCATTTTGAAATCTTATTGATGATACAAATGAAACATAACGCAATTTATACACTGGTAGTACCATATAAGACATTTCATGGTACCTATTTGCTCACAAAAGTCATACTGCAGATAGCACCAGGAAATAAGATCAGAAATTGAAAGGAAAAAACTTAGAACTGTCTCCTCTGTATTGTTAGTTTGATTTATTTCTGAAGAAAGAAGCCAAAAATCTCCAAAAACATTTCAAAATAATAAAAATAAAATTAAAAAAAATTGATATAAAAACTAAAATGCTGTGAAAAATACCTCTGCAAAAACACTTAAAAAAATATTACTGGAATTAAACATAATACTTAATATTTAGGTTGATTTATTTTAATCGAACATTTTTTTTAATTGAAAATGAACAAATAATTAAAATTGTGACTTTTTGTCCTATTTTTTACAATATTTGAAGTTGTGACTTTTTGTCCTGTGACTTTCTGTCCTACATTCAATACTTATTAGACAGATTTTTTTTAAACAATTTTTGTCTTTTTAATTGATAACTGACCCAAGCTAAATAAATGAAATGTGACTTAATGTGTTAATTATATAAATCCTTGCCTTCTATAAATTTTAATTTCTTATCTAATTCTTATTCTTATTTAACAATATGGTCAGGTTGTTATTTTCATTGAATGGCATCTCAAAATAAATGGCTTCACAGTAAGGGCTCTTCCTGTATATTGGTTACATCCTGTATATTACAACTGACAGCTAATGCATGACAAACAATTTTAATCAGCCATCATTATCATGAAATACATTTTTTTAATCTTTATTTTGATGATGGCACCTAATTCCCATCACCTAATCCAAATTAGTATAGTAGAGGAGTACCATATTTTTCGGATGATAAACCTAGATAAAAATGACGATTTTGTTTACAGTACAAAAAATGTATACCTTTATTTTGCTGTAGGTTTATTTCTGAATAAGAAGACTTGTATCATCGATGTTCTTGGTGTTATTTTTTTTTTAAATAAAGCAATAAAAGTATACTAACAGGGGGTGCAATTCTGGGGATAAAATATTCAACATCCGAAAAAATCAATTATCAATGATTGAAATGTTATCGAAAATCAGTTCAATATTGTATTTTATAATAAAATATATACTATAAAAAATGTATCTTGTTGAAAAAAATCACAGGGTGGATCGATTTACAATATAAAATTATTATCACAAAATATCTAAATATAGCTATAGCTTTCCATCAAACATGAGCATGCGCACGTGATTGTAGTAAAAAATGGCGGTTGCATTACATTTCACAGTAGCGTGTAGAACAAGCTTTTTATACTAAATATACTGGAAAATAATTTATATCAATTTCGTTACTTAATCGATATTTTATTGCAATAATTTATATGAAGCTATGGGTGTTTAAATGTCACTTTTCAACAATATTTCAGTTATATATTGACCTTTGAGCTACCTTTCCTGGCGCGAATATGGTGCAAGGTAGAAATACACTAAGGTATTTACGTAACCGGACATTCTACATACCGGAAAGAAAGTACGCTTACAAATATGCATCGATTACAAAATGTTTGACATGTTCACCTCGAGAAATGTAAAAAAAATCTTTAAATATCCACTCTCACGCCGACCACGATGTCCGACCAAATAGTCGGACTTAGAGAGTGTTAACTCTCAAATTTGTCGGACATTTGATCAACAATATTCCAGAATTCATGCGCACGTGATTGTAGTAAAAAATGGCTGTTGCAATACATCTCGCAGTAAACAAAAGATACGCATATCGAGTTTATTTCCTATTTTACTGAAATACCCAAGAAAAATTTGTCAACCATCAGGCTTTAGTAACTCTCGCAAACTGGAAAATTTTTGCATCCGTTATTTCACCTTTATATGGATATCACACTGCGAAAGAATTATCTCTTATTCATTCATGTACACAGCCGTACCGGCCTCACTGACTCTGTTTTAAGTGACAACAGATTTTTTTTTTAAATCGTCGGTGATTTCTCCAAACAAGCAAAGTCAAAATACAAACTTAAGTCGAGTTTTTACTCAAATTTAATTTGGTTTGTTAAGAAAACTTTTTTCGAGAAATCCAAGCCAGGGCTGGACTCGGCGTATATAATTTTAAAGTTTAGATTTCGGAAAAGTTACGATATTTCTAGCATTCCGATTGTAATCGTAAAATTTAAATGTACTAGAAAGATCTATTAAAATTAAACAGATTAAAGAAACACAAATGGTGTAACTCGGAATTATTGTACAATTCTTTGATTATGAGGTGCTCCTATGCATCGAACGACTGTTGTGCCCGAGCGTGACAAATATTGACCTTGAAGCTACCTTTCCTGGTGCGAATATGGTGCAAGGTAAAAATACACTAGGGTATTTACGTACCCGCACATCTACACACCGGAAAGAAAGTACGCTTACAAATACGCATCGATCACAAAATGTTTGACATATTCACCTCGAGAAATGTAAAAAAAAATCTTTTAATATTCACTCTCATGTCCGACCCAAATATCCGACCAAGACCAAAATGTCCGACCAAATAGTCAGACTTAGAGAGTGTTGACTCTCAAATATTGGACATTCTGGGAGGAATATGTCGGACCTGAGAGTATGATCGTTGATACACTTGGAGTGTACTGTAGATCTTGGGTTACCACATTCTTTACCGTATTTATACTAGGGATATGATAGATTGTGTGCTCACCTCGAGTGGGGTAGATCTTGGGTTACCACATTGCTGAGTATTTATACTAGGGATATGATGGATGGTGTGCTCACCTCGAGTGAGGTATATCTTGGGTCACCACATTCTTTAGAGTATTTATACTAGGGATATGATAGATTGTGTGCTCACCTCGAGTGAGGTAGAACTTGGGTTACCACATTCTTTACAGTATTTATACTAAGGATATGATGGATTATGTCCTCACCTCGAGTGAGGTATATCTTGGGTTACCACATTCTTTAGAGTATTTATACTAGGGGTATGATGGATTGTGTGCTCACCTCGAGTGAGGTATATCTTGGGTTACCACATTCTTTAGAGTATTTATACTAGGGATATGATAGATTGTGTGCTCACCTCGAGTGGGGTAGATCTTGGGTTACCACATTGCTGAGTATTTATACTAGGGATATGATGGATGGTGTGCTCACCTCGAGTGAGGTATATCTTGGGTCACCACATTCTTTAGAGTATTTATACTAGGGATATGATAGATTGTGTGCTCACCTCGAGTGAGGTAGAACTTGGGTTACCACATTCTTTACAGTATTTATACTAAGGATATGATGGATTATGTCCTCACCTCGAGTGAGGTATATCTTGGGTTACCACATTCTTTAGAGTATTTATACTAGGGGTATGATGGATTGTGTGCTCACCTCGAGTGAGGTATATCTTGGGTTACCACATTCTTTAGAGTATTTATACTAGGGATATGATAGATTGTGTGCTCACCTCGAGTGAGGTAGAACTTGGGTTACCACATTCTTTACAGTATTTATACTAGGGATATGATGGATTGTGTGCTCACCTCGAGTGAGGTATATCTTGGGTTACCACATTCTTTAGAGTATTTATACTAGGGATATGATGGATTGTGTCCTCTCCTCGACATTAACGTTTGTCCGATTGTCCGGTACCAGTGAAAACTGACGTCGGACAAGTAGATCTTGTATTACGGTTGTGCGACGGGACAAGTGAAAAAAATCAGAGATTCCCAAACGTGCCGGTACGACGGACACATCTATTTCTACTGATATGAAATACTGGGTTTGTTGTATAAAAGAGCCCTGTTTGATATCCAATTTTTCCATATTTTATTTTGATTAAAACTAAAGTGAAATGCCAGATCAAAACTCTTTTATTGTATCATTTATCATTCCTCCATGCTTTGATAAAGTTCAAGGACATTGACAAAATTAAAGTCGCAATCTCAGAAACGCTTTAATGAACGGAAATATCAATATTTGAAATATTAGAACAAGAATCACTCTGGAACGGACACGTAAAAATTATCGGATATCAATTTGGCACCAAATTTAAGCTTGTCTTTTGTGCAAAATACGATAGAGGACTTGATTTAGGCTTTTGGGAAATATTGAAACCTTTGAAATGGACAAATATTACAAGCTTTTTCCTGATCTGGTTGAAAAGATCCACTAATTTTTATTATTTCTCTGTTAATTTAAATAAAATACTTTGCTTTATTTATATCACAGGCACTTGTTTCTGGTAAAAAAAATATACCTAGATACTGGTATATATAGTATCTAGGTATATTTTTTTTACCAGAAACAAGGATTTATATAACACAAATATGAGTTATTACAATTTGTGTGGTATTGGATCACAACACAGTAATGTTTCAAAAGGAAAAAGGGGGGGGGGGGGGATATATGTCCTTAAAAAACCCCAGAACAAATCAGTTCAGACAGCTTTAACTATTTGCTAAATTTGGGCAGGGTAACGTCAGAGGGGTCGCGAAACAATGTTTCGATTATTTGCAATTGACTTCTCCTAGAAGTATCCCCACTTCTCCCTGTGAGCTCTCTGAAAGAGAAGTCACTTCTCCCTCTAATTTGAAAGTAGTGGGAGCCCTGGATAATTATTCTCTAGTTTTTGTAATTCTTAATAATTTTTTTAGACAACTAAAAGATTGAGTCGGACAAGTACACTTTGTTATATATAGATCACTGCATCACACTCTTCACATAATGTACACTTTGTTACATATAAATCACTGTATCACACTCTAACATACTGTACACTTTGTTACATATAGATCACTATATCACACTTTACCATACTGTACACATTACTACATATAGATCACTGTATCAGACTCTAACATACTGTACACTTTGTTACATATAGATCACTCTATCACACTCTAACCTACTGTACACTTTGTTACATATAGATCACTCTATCACACTCTAACATACTGTACACATTGTTACATATAGATAACTCTATCACACTCTAACATACTGTACACTTTGTTACATATAGATCACTCTATCACACTCTAACATACTGTACACTTTGTTACATATAGATCACTGTATCACACTCTAACATACTGTACACTTTGTTACATATAGATCACTGTATCACACTCTAACATACTGTACACTTTGTTACATATAGATCACTGTATCACACTCTAACATACTGTACACTTTGTTACATATAGATCACTCTATCACACTAACATACTGTACACTTTGTTACATATAGATCACTGTATCACACTCTACCATACTGTACACTTTGTTACATATAGATCACTCTATCACACTCTAACATACTGTACACTTTGTTACATATAGATCACTGTATCACACTCTAACATACTGTACACTTTGTTACATATAGATCACTGTATCACACTCTAACATACTGTACACTTTGTTACATATAGATCACTCTATCACACTCTAACATACTGTACACTTTGTTACATATAGATCACTGTATCACACTCTACCATACTGTACACTTTGTTACATATAGATCACTGTATCACACTCTAACATACTGTACACTTTGTTACATATAGATCACTGTATCACACTCTAACATACTGTACACTTTGTTACATATAGATCACTGTATCACACTCTAACATACTGTACGCTTTGTTACATATAAATCACTGTATCACACTCTAATATACTGTACACTTTGCTACATATAGATCACTGTATCACACTCTTTCATACTGTACACTTTGTTACATATGGATATCTGTATCACACTCTTTCATACTGTACACTTTGTTACATATAGATCACTGTATCACACTCTAACATACTGTACACTTTGTTACATATAGATCACTCTATCACACTCTAACATACTGTACACTTTGTTACATATAGATCACTCTATCACACTCTAACATACTGTACACTTTGTTACATATATATCACTGTATCACACTCTAACATACTGTACACTTTGTGACATATAGATCACTGTATCACACTCTACCACACTGTACACTTTGTTACATATAGATCACTGTATCACACTAACATACTGTACACTTTGTTACATATGGATATCTGTATCACACTCTTTCATACTGTACACTTTGTTACATATAGATCACTGTATCACACTCTAACATACTGTACACATTACTACATATAGATCACTGTATCAGACTCTAACATACTGTACACTTTGTTACATATAGATCACTCTATCACACTCTAACATACTGTACACTTTGTTACTTATAGATCACTGTATCACACTCTACCATACTGTACACTTTGTTACATATAGATCACTGTATCACACTCTAACATACTGTACACTTTGTTACATATAGATCACTGTATCACACTAACATACTGTACACTTTGTTACATATGGATATCTGTATCACACTCTTTCATACTGTACACTTTGTTACATATAGATCACTATATCACACTTTACCATACTGTACACATTACTACATATAGATCACTGTATCAGACTCTAACATACTGTACACTTTGTTACATATAGATCACTCTATCACACTCTAACATACTGTACACTTTGTTACATATAGATCACTGTATCACACTCTACCATACTGTACACTTTGTTACATATAGATCACTGTATCACACTCTAACATACTGTACACTTTGTTACATATAGATCACTGTATCACACTCTAACATACTGTACACTTTGTTACATATAGATCACTGTATCACACTCTAACATACTGTACACTTTGTTACATATAGATCACTCTATCACACTCTACCATACTGTACACTTTGTTACATATAGATCACTGTATCACACTCTAACATACTGTACACTTTGTTACATATAGATCACTGTATCACACTCTAACATACTGTACACTTTGTTACATATAGATCACTGTATCACACTCTAACATACTGTACGCTTTGTTACATATAGATCACTGTATCACACTCTAATATACTGTACACTTTGCTACATATAGATCACTGTATCACACTCTTTCATACTGTACACTTTGTTACATATGGATATCTGTATCACACTCTTTCATACTGTACACTTTGTTACATATAGATCACTGTATCACACTCTAACATACTGTACACTTTGTTACATATAGATCACTGTATCACACTCTAACATACTGTACACTTTGTTACATATAGATCACTCTATCACACTCTAATATACTGTACACTTTGTTACATATATATCACTGTATCACACTTTAACATACTGTACACTTTGTTACATATAGATCACTGTATCACACTAACATACTGTACACTTTGTTACATATAGATCACTGTATCACACTAACATACTGTACACTTTGTTACATATAAATGTCTGTATCACACTCTAACATACTCTACACTTTGTTACATATAGATGTATGTATCACACTCTTTCATACTGTACACTTTGTTACATATAGATCACTGTATCACACTCTTACATACTGTACACTTTGTTACATATAGATCATACTGTACATTATGCAAATAATTAATTATACCCCCGTTCCCCGAAGGGGGAGGGGGGTATACTGTTTTACCTCTGTCTGTCTGTCCGTCCTTCTGTCCGTCCAAGATTTGTTTTCGTCGCATTTTTCTCAGTAACTGTTGATGGCAGAAATCTGATATTTGGTCACAAGCATCATATAGGTATACCATATTGTGGGAAGTGTTTTTGGACCCGTCAGATTCCTACTTCCTGTTTGCCGACTATACACATTTAACATATATGCACATTTTTCGTTGCATTTTCCTCTGCAACTATTGATGGCAGAAATCTGATATTTGGTCACAAGCTTAATATAGGTACCCCATATCGTGGGAAGCGTTTTTTGACCCGTCAGATTCCTACTTCCTGTTTACCAAAGAGCGGGGGTATCATAGGTGAACATTAGCTCACAGTTCATCTTGTTTGATGAAAATATACTTGTTTGTTCAAAATTAAAGTGGAAGTCGTTCAAGTGTTATTGTCACGTATCACGTTTGAATTTCTTGCCATATTTTTATTGATCATGATGCACAATCCCCCACCCAAAAAGGGGTTGAAGCATACAACATCACACAATACAATACAAATATACAATGACAATTAAGTTTCTTTACCATGACAACATTATTGATATTTTATTAATTAGATGACAAGAAATATTTACTTTAAATCTGATTTTATGTAGGTTTAAGAAGCAATATTGTTTCTGTAATTAATTTCTTGATTTTTATCTATAATATTTTATTTTATAATTATAGAAATATATGGACATATCTGACAATACTGATGAAAAAGGTAAGTTATTATCTATTGATGCGTACAACCCAAATATTTTCAGGAAAATTGTGTAGTATATTTAATTAAGGTGAAATTTTAAGAGAAAAAAAAAAATCAAGAATGACAAATCACTATGATGGTTTGTGAAGTCTGTTAAAACAATGATTTTACTAAGTCTTACTAAAGACAGTCAATTGAGACATGTTTCGACTTACACCATGTAGATTGTTTTAATTTTAAATCTTGGAATAACGTCACATAAGAATCAATAACACTTCAGTATCTTGGAATAACGTCACATGAGTATCAATAACACATTAGTATGCTGGGATGAGGTCACATGAGAATCAATAACACATCAGTATGTGGGAATAACATCACATGAGAATCAATAACACATCACTATGCTGGAATGAGGTCACATGAGAATCAATAACACATCAGTATGTGGGAATAACATCACATGAGAATCAATAACACATCACTATGCTGGAATCAAGTCACATTAGAATCAACAACACATCAGTATGTGGGAATAACATCACATGAGAATCAATAACACATCACTATGCTGGAATGAGGTCACATGAGAATCAGTAACACTTCAGTATCTTGGAATAACGTCACATGAGTATCAATAACACATTAGTATGCTGGGATGAGGTCACATGAGAATCAATAACACATCAGTATGTGGGAATAACATCACATGAGAATCAATAACACATCAGTATGTGGGAATAACATCACATGAGAATCAATAACACATCACTATGCTGGAATGAGGTCACATGAGAATCAATAACACATCACTATGCTGAGATCAGGTCACACGAGAATCAACAACACATCAGTATGTGGGAATAACATCACATGAGAATCAATAACACATCACTATGCTGGAATGAGGTCACATGAGAATCAATAATACTTAGTATGCTAGAATGAGGTCACCTGAGAATCAATAATATTTCAGTTTGCTAGAATAAGGTCACATGAGAATCAATAATACTTCAGTATACTAGAATGAGGCCACCTGAGAATCAATAATACTTCAGTGTGCTGCCATGGTAAAAGGTCACCTGAGAATCAATAATACTTCAGTGTGCTGGCATGGTAAAAGGTCACCTGAGAATCAATAATACTTCAGTGTGCTGGCATGGTAAAAGGTCACATGAGAATCAATAATACTTCAGTATGCTAGAATGAGGTCACCTGAGAATCAATAATACTTCAGTGTGCTGACATGGTAAAAGGTCACCTGAGAATCAATAATACTTCAGTGTGCTAGAATGAGGTCACCTGAGAATCAATAATACTTCAGTGTGCTGGCATGGTAAAAGGTCACCTGAGAATCAATAATACTTCAGTATGCTAGAATGAGGTCACCTGAGAATCAATTACACATCAGTATGCTAGAATGAGGTCACCTGAGAATCAATAATACTTCAGTATGCTAGAATGAGGTCACATGAGAATCAATAATACTTCTTTATGCTAGAATGAGGTAACATGAGAATCAATAACACATCAGTATGCTAGAATGAGGTAACCTGAGAATCAATAACACATCAGTATGCTAGAACGAGGTCACATGAGAATCATTAACACATCAGTATGCTAGAATGAGGTAACCTGAGAATCAATATCACATTAGTATGCTAGAATGAGGTCACATGAGAATCAATAATACTTCAGCATCCTAGAATGAGGTAACCTGAGAATCAACAACACATCAGTATGTGGGAATAACATCACATGAGAATCAATAACACATCACTATGCTGGAATGAGGTCACATGAGAATCAATAACACTTCAGTATCTTGGAATAACGTCACATGAGTATCAATAACACATTAGTATGCTGGGATGAGGTCACATGAGAATCAATAACACATCAGTATGTGGGAATAACATCACCTGAGAATCATTAAGACATCAATATGCTGGAAAGAGGTAACATGAGAATCAATAACACATCAGTATGCTGGAATGGGGTAACATGAGAATCAATAACACATCAGTATGCTAGAATGAGGTAACCTGAGAATCATAACACATCAGTATCCTGGAATGAGATTACCTGAGAATCAATAACACATCAGTGTGCTGGAATGAGGTAACCTGAGAATCAATAACACATCGGTATGCTAGAAAGAGGTCACCTGAGAATCAATAACACATCAGTATGCTAGAATGAGGTAACCTGAGAATTATTAACACATCAGTATGCTGGAATGAGGTCACCTGAGAATCAATAACACATCAGTGTTGCTAGAATGAGGTCACCTGAGAATCAATAACACATCAGTATGCTGGAATGAGGTAACCTGAGAATCAATAACACATCAGTATGCTAGAATGAGGTCACCTGAGAATCAATAACACATCAGTATGCTAGAATGAGGTAACCTGAGAATCAATAACACATCAGTATGCTGGAATGAGGTAACCTGAGAATCAATAACACATCAATATGCTGGAATGAGGTAACCTGATAATCAATAACACACCAGTATGCTGGAATGAGGTAACCTGAGAATCAATAACACATTAGTATTCTAGAATGAGGTAACCTGAGAATCATTAACACATCAGTATGCTGGAATGAGGTAACATGAGAATCAATAACACATCAGTATGCTGGAATGAGGTAACATGAGAATCAATAACACATCAGTATGCTAGAATGAGGTCACCTGAGAATCAATAACACATCAGTATGCTAGAATCAGGTAACCTGAGAATCAATAACACATCAGTGTGCTAGAATGAGGTAACCTGAGAATCAATAACACATCACTGTGTTAGAATGAGGTCACCTGAGAATCAATAACACATCAGTATGCTGGAATGAGGTCACCTGGGAATCAATAACACATAAGTATGCTGGAATGAGGTAACCTGAGAATCAATAACACATCAGTATGCTGGAATGAGGTAACATGAGAATCAATAACACATCAGTATGCTGGAATGAGGTAACCTGAGAATCATTAACACATCAGTATGCTGGAATGAGGTAACCTGAGAATCAATAACACATCGGTATGCTGGAATGAGGTCACCTGAGTATCAATAACACATTAGTATGCTGGAATGAGGTAACCTGAGAATCAATGACACATCAGTATGCTGGAATGAGGCAACCTGAGAATCAATAACACATTAGTATGCTGGAATGAGGTAACCTGAGAATCAATAACACATTAGTATGCTGGAATGAGGTAACCTGAGAATCAATAACACATTAGTATGCTGGAATGAGGTCACCTGAGAATCAATAACACATCAGTATGCTAGAATGAGGTAACCTGAGAATCAATAACACATCAGTATGCTAGAATGAGGTAACCTGAGAATCATTAACACATCAGTATGCTGGAATGCGGTAACCTGAGAATCAATAAAACATCAGTATGCTGGAATGAGGTAACCTGAGAATCAATAACACATTAGTATGCTGGAATGAGGTAACCTGAGAATCATTAACACATCATTATGCTAGAATGAGGTAACCTGAGAATCAATAAAACATCAGTATGCTGGAATGAGGTAGCCTGAGTATCATTAACACATTAGTATGCTGGAATGAGGTAACATGAGAATCAATAACACATTAGTATGCTGGAATGGGGTAACATGAGAATCAATAACACATCAGTATGCTAGAATGAGGTAACCTGAGAATCAATAACACATCAGTATGCTGGAATGAGGTAACCTGAGAATCAATAACACATCAATATGCTGGAATGAGGTAACCTGATAATCAATAACACATCAGTATGCTGGAATGAGGTAACCTGAGAATCAATAACACATTAGTATTCTAGAATGAGGTAACCTGAGAATCATTAACACATCAGTGTGCTGGAATGAGGTAACCTGAGAATCAATAACACATCAGTATGCTGGAATGAGGTCACCTGAGAATCATTAACACATCAGTATGCTGGAATGAGGTAACATGAGAATCAATAACACATCAGTATGCTGGAATGAGGTAACATGAGAATCAATAACACATCAGTATGCTAGAATGAGGTAACCTGAGAATCATAGCACATCAGTATCCTGGAATGAGATTACCTGAGAATCAATAACACATCAGTGTGCTGGAATGAGGTAACCTGAGAATCAATAACACATCGGTATGCTAGAAAGAGGTCACCTGAGAATCAATAACACATCAGTATGCTAGAATGAGGTAACCTGAGAATTATTAACACATCAGTATGCTGGAATGAGGTCACCTGAGAATCAATAACACATCAGTGTTGCTAGAATGAGGTCACCTGAGAATCAATAACACATCAGTATGCTGGAATGAGGTAACCTGAGAATCAATAACACATCAGTATGCTAGAATGAGGTCACCTGAGAATCAATAACACATCAGTATGCTAGAATGAGGTCACCTGAGAATCAATAACACATCAGTATGCTGGAATGAGGTAACCTGAGAATCAATAACACATCAATATGCTGGAATGAGGTAACCTGATAATCAATAACACACCAGTATGCTGGAATGAGGTAACCTGAGAATCAATAACACATTAGTATTCTAGAATGAGGTAACCTGAGAATCATTAACACATCAGTATGCTGGAATGAGGTAACATGAGAATCAATAACACATCAGTATGCTGGAATGAGGTAACATGAGAATCAATAGCACATCAGTATGCTAGAATGAGGTCACCTGAGAATCAATAACACATCAGTATGCTAGAATGAGGTAACCTTAGAATCAATAACACATCAGTGTGCTAGAATGAGGTAACCTGAGAATCAATAACACATCATTGTTAGAATGAGGTCACCTGAGAATCAATAACACATCAGTATGCTGGAATGAGGTCACCTGGGAATCAATAACACATCAGTATGCTGGAATGAGGTAACCTGAGAATCAATAACACATCAGTATGCTGGAATGAGGTAACATGAGAATCAATAACACATCAGTATGCTGGAATGAGGTAACCTGAGAATCATTAACACATCAGTATGCTGGAATGAGGTAACCTGAGAATTAATAACACATTAGTATGCTGGAATGAGGTAACCTGAGAATCAATAACACATCGGTATGCTGGAATGAGGTCACCTGAGTATCAATAACACATTAGTATGCTGGAATGAGGTAACCTGAGAATCAATGACACATCAGTATGCTGGAATGAGGTCACCTGAGAATCAATAACACATTAGTATGCTGGAATGAGGTAACCTGAGAATCAATAACACATTAGTATGCTGGAATGAGGTAACCTGAGAATCAATAACACATTAGTATGCTGGAATGAGGTAACCTGAGAATCAATAACACATTAGTATTCTAGAATGAGGTAACCTGAGAATCATTAACACATCAGTATTCTGGAATGAGGTAACATAAGAATCAATAACACATCAGTATGCTGGAATGAGGTAACATGAGAATCAATAACACATCAGTATGCTAGAATGAGGTCACCTGAGAATCAATAACACATCAGTATGCTAGAATGAGGTAACCTGAGAATCAATAACACATCAGTGTGCTAGAATGAGGTAACCTGAGAATCAATAACACATCACTGTGTTAGAATGAGGTCACCTGAGAATCAATAACACATCAGTATGCTGGAATGAGGTCACCTGGGAATCAATAACACATCAGTATGCTGGAATGAGGTAACCTGAGAATCATTAACACATCAGTATGCTGGAATGAGGTAACCTGAGAATTAATAACACATTAGTATGCTGGAATGAGGTAACCTGAAAATCAATAACACATCGGTATGCTGGAATGAGGCCACCTGAGTATCAATAACACATTAGTATGCTGGAATGAGGTAACCTGAGAATCAATGACACATCAGTATGCTGGAATGAGGCAACCTGAGAATCAATAACACATTAGTATGCTGGAATGAGGTAACCTGAGAATCAATAACACATTAGTATGCTGGAATGAAGTAACCTGAGAATCAATAACACATCAGTATGCTGGAATGAGGTAACCTGAGAATCAATAACACATCAGTATGCTAGAATGAGGTAACCTGAGAATCAATAACACATCAGTATGCTAGAATGAGGTAACCTGAGAATCATTAACACATCAGTATGCTGGAATGCGGTAACCTGAGAATCAATAAAACATCAGTATGCTGGAATGAGGTAACCTGAGAATCAATAACACATTAGTATGCTGGAATGAGGTAACCTGAGAATCATTAACACATCATTATGCTGGAATGAGGTAACCTGAGAATCAATAAAACATCAGTATGCTGGAATGAGGTAGCCTGAGAATCATTAACACATTAGTATGCTGGAATAAGGTAACATGAGAATCAATAACACATCAGTATGCTGGAATGGGGTAACATGAGAATCAATAACACATCAGTATGCTAGAATGAGGTAACCTGAGAATCAATAACACATCAGTATGCTGGAATGAGGTAACCTGAGAATCAATAACACATCAATATGCTGGAATGAGGTAACCTGATAATCAATAACACATCAATATGCTGGAATGAGGTAACCTGAGAATCAATAACACATTAGTATTCTAGAATGAGGTAACCTGAGAATCATTAACACATCAGTATGCTGGAATGAGGTAACCTGAGAATCAATAACACATCAGTATGCTGGAATGAGGTCACCTGAGAATCATTAACACATCAGTATGCTGGAATGAGGTAACATGAGAATCAATAACACATCAGTATGCTGGAATGAGGTAACCTGAGAATCAATAACACATCAGTATGCTAGAAAAAGGTCACCTGAGAATCAATAACACATCAGTATGCTAGAATGAGGTAACCTGAGAATTATTAACACATCAGTATGCTGGAATGAGGTCACCTGAGAATCAATAACACATCAGTGTTGCTAGAATGAGGTCACCTGAGAATCAATAACACATCAGTATGCTGGAATGAGGTAACCTGAGAATCAATAACACATCAGTATGCTAGAATGAGGTCACCTGAGAATCAATAACACATCAGTATGCTAGAATGAGGTAACCTGAGAATCAATAACACATCAGTATGCTGGAATGAGGTAACCTGATAATCAATAACACACCAGTATGCTGGAATGAGGTAACCTGAGAATCAATAACACATCAGTATTCTAGAATGAGGTAACCTGAGAATCATTAACACATCAGTATGCTGGAATGAGGTAACATGAGAATCAATAACACATCAGTATGCTGGAATGAGGTAACATGAGAATCAATAACACATCAGTATGCTAGAATGAGGTCACCTGAGATTCAATAACACATCAGTATGCTAGAATGAGGTAACCTGAGAATCAATAACACATCAGTGTGCTAGAATGAGGTAACCTGAGAATCAATAACACATCACTGTGTTAGAATGAGGTCACCTGAGAATCAATAACACATCGGTATGCTGGAATGAGGTCACCTGAGTATCAATAACACATTAGTATGCTGGAATGAGGTAACCTGAGAATCAATGACACATCAGTATGCTGGAATGAGGCAACCTGAGAATCAATAACACATTAGTATGCTGGAATGAGGTAACCTGAGAATCAATAACACATTAGTATGCTGGAATGAGGTAACCTGAGAATCAATAACACATTAGTATGCTGGAATGAGGTAACCTGAGAATCAATAACACATCAGTATGCTAGAATGAGGTAACCTGAGAATCAATAACACATCAGTATGCTAGAATGAGGTAACCTGAGAATCATTAACACATCAGTATGCTGGAATGCGGTAACCTGAGAATCAATAAAACATCAGTATGCTGGAATGAGGTAACCTGAGAATCATTAACACATTAGTATGCTGGAATGAGGTAACATGAGAATCAATAACACACCAGTATGCTGGAATGGGGTAACATGAGAATCAATAACACATCAGTATGCTAGAATGAGGTAACCTGAGAATCAATAACACATCAGTATGCTAGAATGAGGTAACCTGAGAATCAATAACACATCAGTATGCTAGAATGAGGTAACCTGAGAATCATTAACACATCAGTATGCTGGAATGCGGTAACCTGAGAATCAATAAAACATCCGTATGCTGGAATGAGGTAACCTGAGAATCAATAACACATTAGTATGCTGGAATGAGGTAACCTGAGAATCATTAACACATCATTATGCTGGAATGAGGTAACCTGAGAATCAATAAAACATCAGTATGGTGGAATGAGGTAACCTGAGAATCATTAACACATTAGTATGCTGGAATGAGGTAACCTGAGAATTAATAACACATCAGTATGCTGGAATGAGGTAACCTGAGAATTATTAACACATCAGTATGCTGGAATGAGGTAACATGAGAATTAATAACATCAGTATGCTGGAATGAGGTAACCTGAGAATCATTAACACATCAGTATGCTGGAATGAGGTAACCTGAGAATTAATAACACATCAGTATACTGGAATTAGGTCACCTGAGAATCAATAACACATCAGTATGCTGGAAAGAGGTAACCTGAGAATCAATAACACATCAGTATGCTAGAAAGAGGTAAGCTGAGAATTAATAACACATCAGTATGCTAGAAAGAGGTAACCTGAGAATCAATAACACATCAGTATGCTAGAATGAGGTAACATGAGAATCATAACACATCAGTATGCTGGAATGAGGTAACCTGAGAATTAATAACACATTAGTATGCTGGAATGAGGTAACATGAGAATCAATAACACATCAGTGTGCTGGAATGAGGTAACCTGAGAATCAATAACACATCAGTATGGTGGAATGAGGTAACATGGGAATCAATAACACATTAGTATGCTAGAATGAGGTCACCTGAAAATCAATAATACTTCAGTATGCTGGTATGAGGTCCCATGATAATCAATAACATATTAGTATGCTGGAATGAGGTCATCTAGAGAATCAATAACACATTAGTATGGTGGAATGAGGTGCCATGAGAATCAACAATACTTCAGTATGCTGTGATGAGGTCACCTGAGAATCGATGAAACAATAATATGCTGGAATAAGGTCACATGAGAATCAATAACACATTAGTATGCTGGAATGAGGTCACCTGAAAATCAACAATACTTCAGTATGCTGGAATAAGGTCACAATAGAATCAATAACACATTAGTATGCTGGAATGAGGTCACATGAGAATCAATAACAAATTAGTATGATGGAATGAGGTGCCATGAGAATCAACAATACCTCGGTATGATGTGATGAGGTCACCTGAGAATCGATAAAACATTAGTATGCTGGAATGAGGTCACATGAGAATAAATAACACATCAGTATGCTGAAATGAGGTACCATGACAATCAATAACATATTAGTATATATGCTAGAATGAGGTCACCTGAGAATCAATAATACTTCAGTATGCTGGCATGGGGTCCTATGAGAATCGATAACACATTATTTAAGCTGGAATAAGGTGACATGAAAATCAATAGTACATTAGTATGCTGCAATGAGGTCACATGAGAATCAAAAACATATTAGTATGCTAGAATGAGGTCACATGAGAATCAATAACACATCACAATGCTGAAATAAGGCCACACGAGAATCATTAACATATCAGTATGCTGGAATGGAGTACCATGAGAATCAATAACACATTAGTATGCTGGAATGAGGTCGCATGAGAATCAATAACACATTAGTATGGTGGAACGAGGTACCATGAGAATTAACACTACTTCAGTATGCTGGAATAAGGTCACACGAGAATCAATAACACATCAGAATGCTGGAATGAGGTACCATGAGAATCAATAACACATTAATATGGTGGAATAAGGTACCATGAGAATCAACAATACCTCTGTATGCTGTAATGAGGTCACATGAGAATCAATAAAACATTATTATGCTGGAATAAGGTCACACAAGAATTAATAACACATCAGTATGCTGGAATGAGGTACCATGAGAATCAATAACACATCAGTATGCAGGAATGAGGTCACCTGAGAATCAACAATATCTCAGTATGCTGGAATGAGTTCACATGAGAATCAATAACATATTAGTATGCTAGAATGAGGTCACATGAGAATCAATAACACATCAGTATGCTGGAATAAGGCCACACAAGAATCATTAATCAATCAGTATGCTGGAATGGGGTACCATGAGAATCAATAACACATTAGGATGGTTGAATGAGGTACCATGAGAATCAAGAATACTTCAGTATGCTGGAATAAGGTCACACGAGAATCAATAACACATCAGTATGCTGGAATGAGGTACCATGAGAATCAATAACACATTAATATGGTGGAATGAGGTACCATGAGAATCAACAATATCTCAGTATGCTGTAATGCAGTCACATGAGAATCAATAAAACATTAGTATGCTGGGATGAGGTCAAATGAGAATCAATAACACACCAGTATGCTAGAATGAGATACCATGAGAATCAATAAAACATTAGTATGCTGGCATGAGATCACATGAGAATCAATAACTCATTGAGATGCTAGAATGAAGTCACATGAGAACCAACAATACTTCAGGTCACTTGAGAATCAACAATAACATATGCTGGAATAAGGTGACACGAGAATCAATAAAATATTAGTATGCTGGAATGAGGTCACATGAGATTCAATAACACATTAGTATGCTAGAAATAGATCACATGAGAACCAAAAATACTTCAGTATGCTGGAATAAGGTCACAGGAGAATCAATAACACATTAGTATGCTAGAATGAGGTCACATGAGAATCAACAATACCTCAGTATGCTGGAATGAGTTCACATGAGAATCAATAACACACATCAGTATGCTGGAATGAGGTCACATCAACAATATTTAAGTATGCTGGAAAAAGGCCACACAAGAATCAATAACACACATCAGTATGCTGGAATGAGGTCACATGAGAATCAATAACACATTAGGATGGTGGAATGAGGTACCATGAGACTCAACAATATCTCAGTATGGTGGAATGAGGTCACATGAGAATCAATAACAAATTAGTATGGTGGAATGAGGTCACATGACAATAAAACATTAATCTGCTGGGATGAGGTCACATGAGAATCAACAACACATCAGTATGCTGGAATAAGGTATCATGAGAATCAATAACACAGTAGTATGCTAGAATGAGGTTACCTTAGAATCAATAGTATTTCAGTATGCTGGCATGAGGTTCCATGAGAATCAATAACATATTATGCTGGAAATTAAAGGTGACACGAGAATCAATAACACATCAGTATGCTAGAATGGGGTCACCTGAGAATCAACAACACTTCTGTATGCTGGAATAAGGTCACATGAGAGTCAATAGCACATCAGTATGCTGGAGAATGAGGTACCATGAGAATCAATAGCACATTGGTGTGGTGAAATGAGGTCACATTAGAATCATTAACACATTAGTATGCTGGAAGGAGGTCACATGAGAATCAATAACACATCAGTACGTTGGAAAGAGGTCACATGAGAATCAATAACACATCAGTATGCTGGAATTAGGTCACATGAGAATCAATAACAGATCAGTGTGCTGGTAAGAGGTCACATGAGAATCAATAACACATCAGTATGCTGGAATGAGATCACATGAGAATCAATAAGAGATCAGTATGCTGGAAAGAGGTCACATGAGAATCAATAGCACATCGGTATGCTGGAATGAGATACCATAAGAATCAATAATACTTCAGTATGCTGGAATGAGGCCACATCAGATTCAATAACACATCAATATGCTGGAATGAGGTCTCATGAGAATCAATAGCACAGTATGCAGGAATGAGGCCACATCAGTATGCTGAAATGAGGTCACATGCCAATCAATAACACATCAGTATGCTGGAATAAGGTCACATGAGAATCAATAAGACATTAGTATCCTGGTATGAGATCACATGAGAATCAATAACACATTAGTATGCTTAATGAGCTTACATGATAATTAATAACATTTTGATTTTCTTTCATTCTTAGCAACCAGAAAGTACAATATACAGTATCAATGATTTTTTTCAGTTTTTAAGCGTCCACTGATGGGCACCAGTGATGAAACGAAAGAGCTCCTGGTAAAGGGCACATTCAAGTCATATGAAAATTGTGTTTACCTAGCAGGTGGTTGCAAAGTTGGGAAGTCAACTCTTGCCAGTATTCTTATTGGTGAGGAGATTCCAACAGATTGGATTTCTACTGATGGACTTAACATCTATTTTGGGAGGAATGGCATAGACTTAAAGAAGAAAGAGATGGTTCCTTTAAAGCAAGGTAATACATCCAAACACTTAGTAAATATTTTGCAAAATGGACAGAAGAGTTTGAAGATTTCTTACCGTTATAAAAAATATTTTTCATAGTTTCTTTTACACAGTACTGTATGTACTGTCTTTGTTGCTGACCGTCATTTTATCCCATTATTTAATTGGCTGCCATACATTATATGGGTTGCAAAATGGACTTTAATAATGAAGTGACCAGGTGTCATGAAACCTTAACTATAATGCTGGGAACTGGTCGTAGGACCTTTGGTTTATTTTAAAATAGACATGGTAAGTTATTGATGACTCAAATGCTTTAATGAGTTACAATGTATCTATTTAACCTATAATTTTTTCACATTGCGTATTATGTTGATTACGGTCATCTTTCAAAACAATTATGATGAGTTACGGTTATCTTATCGGTTTATTTTAAATTGGATTTTCTCTTTCATGTACATTTTTCAGTCGTAATATGTGATTTCTTTGTGGAAAGTTCATAAATTACTATCGTACTAATGCATGTGTCATTTAAAATACATTATAGAAACAATTTAATCGACAAAAAACATTCTTACCTGATTCCATGTCTGCCATCTTGGGATGACCGTATTTGCAGTTATGGTCATCAGCTTTACCCCAGTGTACATATTGTATATTGTAAGATATATGCATAGTATTACCTATAAACATGTTTCTACGATGATGAATGCAAACTTTTAATGCCAGGGAATATTATGAATTTCTCTTTATATTCAGGTTCCGATGGTGATGTTTTGTCTAAGGTATTACGTGGCAAACCAAACCAAAGCATAATCCCACCTACAAATAACAGTACTGTCCCAGAAAAAGATGATGTGAATATAACAGACCGTAGGCCTATCAAACAAAAATCACAGAATTACATTATAGATACCATACAAGAGAAAATAAAAAATGGAACATATGAGATAGATATTGCCCCTTCAGATCTCGTTGATTTTGGAGGACAGAGGTCTTTCGACATGACACATCAGTTATTTATGCGACATAAAGGAACATTTGTGTTGATGTTCAATGGAACAATTGACTTATCAAAGTTAACAAATGATGAAGGAGAAACTACAGAATGTAAAACAAAAGATGAAGGAGAAACTCCAGAATGTAAGTTGGTATCAGACTTTTTGAATCTGATTTTTTTTTTTTGCTCACCTGACTAGAAGGGTCACGTGAGCTATTGCAATCACTTTTGTGTTCGTCGTCTGTCTTGCATTGTCCATCTGTCAATTACTTATTCTAATGCAATTCGTTTGTATCGTCGGATTTGATAGGCTACTATTCTACGTAAAATTCTCAATCTAAAAGTCGTAACTAAGGGGTTCAGCTGAAAAGATCCAACATCTTGAAGACGTGAAATCCTATATGTCACATTTACAACAATGAACAAAAATAATTAAAATCCCTACCTTGCAAACTTATTTTAGCTTAAAATTTAGCAAAATTGAAGCGTAGACAAAAGCAAAACACATCTGATCTTTACGTTTTCAACTGGAAATCTTCATATGACATCATGTTGTTTATGTGCCAAAGTCGTCAACAACATTTCACAGAACTTTAATAAGTGTGATTTTTCTCCCAGGGATATGTATGAATACATTTTTATGTTCAGTATTGCATTAGAATGGAGATAACTGTATTGTATTTGAAAATTTCATGGTATCAGTTGTCGATTTAATGGTCGCAAATATTCTTTGCCAGTAAACTCGACTTGCGACCATCAAATCTCCAATGAATGCCGTTTAATTTTCAAACACAATACAGTTATCTCCTAATTTTTAGCTCACCTTGCTTTGGCATCACTTGGCGTCCATCATCCGTCATCTGTCGTCCGTTAACTTTTCACATTTTAATCTTCTCCTCTGAAACTGAGTAGCCAAGTGAACAGAAATTTGGTAGGAACCCCCTATGGAAGGTTTTGTATTAAGTTTTCTCAAAGCAGAATGAGAGGTGAGCGACACAGGCTCAGCCCTCTGAGCCTCTAGTAATCTTCTGTTGCCAAACCATACAACCAATTGAAACCAAAACTTTGCAGGGATAGTCCTCAAGAAGAGGACATTCAGATTTGTTAAGATGAAGCTGATTCTTTGTCGGGAGGGACTATTTGCGGGGTCTAAAAGGAGGAATGTAAGTAAAGCTTAGAAACCATATTTGGTGTGCAGCATTATTTAGAATATGTTTATGCCCCCGTGACGAAGAGTCGTGGAGCATATTAATTTAACCCCTGTCAGTCCATTCGTCCGTCCGGATATAGATACATGGTTTGTCCGGCTATCTCCTCCTACAGTTTTGGAGCTACAGCTTTAATATTTCGTAGGATGTTTATACACATAATGGAGGTGTGCATGTCAACAGGATTTTGATTTTCTTCAAATATTCTCAAAATGACAGGTAGTTCGACTTAGTCATTTATTTCGTACTAGCTGCATAAAGGGAACATGGTTTGTCCGGCTAACTCCTCCTACTGTTTTAGAGCTACAACTTTAATATTTTGCAGGATGTTTATACACATAATGGAGGTGTGCATGTCCACAGGATTTTGATTTTCATCAAATATTCTCAAAATGAGAGGTAGTTGGACTTAGTCATTTTGTTCATCCGTCCGGATATAGATACATGGTTTGTCTGGCTATCTCCTCCTACAGTTTTGGATCTACCGCTTTAATATTTTGTAGGATGTTTATACACATAATGGAGGTGTGCATGTCCACAGGATTTTGATGGTCAGGTGGGGGCATCATTTGTGTCTTACAGAAACACTTCATAACAAAATTACCAAACTCCGAGCAATCTTACAAAGGGAAAGTCAAAACTCATAAGTATATAAACAGACAAAATCAGTCAACAACCGGAAAACTGTGAAAACCGCAATGACCCTGACTTGGTACAGGCATTTCTAAAGAAATGGTGGGTTGAATCAGATTTTAAAGCGCCAAACCTCCCCCTTTCATTACGGCTCAAAGTTTCTGGCTGTCACTATAACAGTATTTATAACAATACTTGAACAAAACAGGTAAAACAGTTGTCATAACAGCACCAAACTCAAGTAAATGAAAGTGGCGTTAAGCACCATCAAGCAAACAAACAAACAAACAAACCATTCTCTAGAAGTTGAAAGTTCAATTCCTTTTATTCCTTGAATCACGCTTTATTTACAAAGAATAACGCTTGTTTTCATTTTTACATTGTTATATTGTTTTCTTACTTCACTATACATTTACGTATACATATAACTCTATCAGTCTTTGAATTATAGAAGAATCATCTTTTATTTTCAGCAATTTTGAAACATTGGGTGAACTCCATCCTTTCATACTGTGTATATGATGATGATGATGATGATGATAAAGACATCCTGCCCATAATATTATTTGCTGCCACTCACAGTGATGATTGGAAGGTATGATAATTGAATATAATGATTGTTATTTTACCAAGACCTTCCACAGTTTTATGTGAGATTTTACCTTTTATCGTTACGTAAGGGAACGACCATTTAACTTGAAGGGGGGGGGGGGGGGGGGGGGGTTGTTTTATTCTAAAAAAATATTCTGATTCCCAATGTTGCTGAAAAAAATATTCTGATTTTGGTGGAGAAAAAAAAAATAATCTGATTCAGAGTTTTTGTCATATAACCTAATGTTGAATTCTGGGAAAAAAAATCGCTCTTTGCGCGACAAAAAAAAATAATATTCTAACTCTTGCATTGTCCGGGAAAAAAAATTCGGAACGAAACAAAAAACCATAACCCCCCCTTGCAAGTTAAATGGTCGGTCTCTAACACCAGTTGTAAATACTCATTAGAGTGAGTGATTGATTCTTGTTTAGCGCCAATTTTTCAGCTATATCATGGCAAGAACAGGTTAATTTTCAATGATATGATGATGATAATGACGAGGTCCGCTTTGTACTACACCAATATGCTTAGTTGAATTTTGTATAGTGCTGGCTCACTGAAACAACAGACTTGGATAGACATGTCACCCCACTCGGACACATTATCCTGATACCGAGCAAACCAGTCTTTGCTCTTTCTTCTTAATGCTGTGTGGTTAGCAGAGAGGCAACAAATACCAATTTTATAATCTTTGGTTTGACCCGATCAGGGTTCGAACCCACGATCCACCGCTATTGAGGTGAGAACGCTAACCATTACACCACCCATGCAGTTCATATAAATAAACAATGGCGAAGGGGCAATAAAGAATTGACGCTAGTCACTGACAAACATTATCACATAATGTTGTATTAAGTACACCTCGCCTGAACCGGGTTTGAACTCACAACTTTAGTGGTAGTAGACACTGATTCCACAGGTAGTTGTAAATCCAACTACCATACGATCACGGCCTTGACGGCACCCAGACGATATAAGTCTTTGTTGTGACCCTAAATTGGTTCGAACTCGAGATCTACATCACAGGAGTGGGGATGCTTGCAATTGCAACAACACCGAAAACGGAAATGCATTGTATAGTGCTAGAAATGATATAGATAGACCTTTTGCACATTTCTGACATGATTTTAAAATTATACGTTTGTATAAGAGTTATTTCCCTTTTGGGAAAAAGTTTAAGGAAAACATATTTCTATAATCTGTAAGACATTTTAATGTTTTAACAAGTTATGAATTTTCTTGGTGCTCTAATATTGTCCTATTTTTTACAAGGTTCAAATATCCACAATTTGTAACAAAATTGTACTCAAATTCTTTATTTTATCCATTGCTTTAACAAAATCAGGTACTATTGTGTACAAATGAAGACCATGTGGTCTATTGAGTTCAAGTCCTAGAGGATTAAAATTATACATATCATACAATAGGCAATACAATCTATCAGATGAGTGATACAGACTCATGTGAACCTCCTGTTGTATGATGTTAGCAATACTTTCAAACACACTGCACAGTGTATATAATCCTCTTAACATCTGGAATTAATCAGCAAGTAAACAAATATTTTATTGATATGATAAAAGCAAAATGTCTGCCTTGGGATTTTCTTTCTAGGCGGGTAAGGATGAGGGAAAAACAAATATAATTAAAAGATCGTCAACTTCTGTAATGTGTTTATATGATCAAAAATGTGTCAATGAACACCAATAACCCATCCCCCACCTCCCATTCCACCCTTCTGCCCGATCGCCACCAACCGCCACCACGCCCAATAAACTCTTGACCAATATAAAGCCATTAAATGATTTACTATGGTCTTTCAGAGATCCAATGATTTATATTTCTCATTTATAGGGAGACCGCAAAGATAGAAAAAAGAAGTTGATCCAGGATCTAGAAAAAATATTTGAAAATCACACACTGCAAGACCGCATAATTTACAACAACATATTCTTTATAAATGGACAGGAAAAAAACGACCCTGAAATCAACAAACTGAAGTCCAAGCTAGTTGAAGTGGCATTGAAGCAGAAGTCGTGGGGTAAACCAATGCCTATGGCATGGGTTCCATTGGACCTACAAATGTCAGAGCTGAGGTTTCACAAGATGAACATAATTTCAAAAGAAGAACTAATGACTCTGAATCAAAGAAATGATGACCTAAAACTGTCTGTTGAACAAATTAAGTATTATTTAAATGTTCAGCATTCATTGGGCAAAATTTTATATTTTGACCAACAAGGACTAGATCATTTCATTATTGTACAGCCACAATCACTAGTAAATATCTTAAGATCATTCATCACAGCTGAGTGTTTCTGGCCAGAGGACAAGGATTTGAAAGATATCCTCGAAACTCTTAGTAAGACAGGAGAAATCACTAAGAACAATCTCCTCAAACTGTGGTCACAGGAGAAATTCCATCAACACATGCCAAACGAGGAATTTAAGGAGTTTATAATACAAGTCCTGGTTCATCTAGACATTCTTGTAGAACGAAGACCTAGAATAAAACAGGAGTCTGAGTTCCAGTCATACCTTGTACCATGCATGGTGAAACGTAGATCACCAAAGATCGATGTCAAATCAACAGACAAGATGATATGTTTATCTTACACACTCTTAAAATCGTCCATACCTGCTGCATTGTCTTTTAAGTTAATTGGTGCTGCAATGCATGTTTGGCCTTTAAAGGAAACACCAGAAGGTATTTGTTTGTATCATCAAGCTGCAATTCTTTGTATTGATGAATTAAATGAGTTGCATCTTTCGGTTGAAGAGGATAAGATCTTTGTCTACTTAATAAACAAAAAGGAAAAGGAATCAATACCACAAAACCTTGCATCCGCGGTACAAGAATGTCTAACATTGACAATGAAAAAAGTACTAGAGTTTTATCACAACCGCTTCGGAAAGTCACAATCTACATTTGAAGTATCAAAAGCGTTTAAACTAGAGGTAGGAGAATGGTGCACCTCAGGGGGAGGCTGTTATATATCAGTCCCAGAAGTAAATGAGAAGACAGAATGGTTAGTCCCAGAAGTAAAAGAGAAGACAGAATGGTTATGTAAGAATAACAGGACACACCTAGCAAAGTATCCCCTTTACTGGATATATAACAAGGTAAGTTTGACCTATATTAATTTATCATTGATTCTTTTCTTTTTTTTTAAATATTTTGTAACATTTTAAGAGTAACTAAATACATTAATCACTGTATTGCACTATTCCTCATTAATTTTAACTTTTTATTGTAATTTTGTACTTGTTCTTGTCCTAAGTATGCATGACATATTTGGTTCTAGATGTCTAACAATCAACAACCAATCCATTATGTGATAAAGTTTGTCAGTGACTTGCGACAGATCGGTGGTTTTCACCGGGTCCTTCGGTTTCCTCCACCAATAAAATTGACTACCACGATATAGCTGATATATTGTTGAAAGTGGTGTAAAGCAACATCAAACAGACAATCAACAACCAGTCAATCAATCATTAAACAATCAGACAAACCAAGAACACCTTCGCCAAACGAGATGCTCTAGATACAAAACAGAACAATGGACAGAAATAAATAATATGTTCAGAAGAGTTTGAAGATACCAAATAAGGGTAATAACACAATTACTGAACTCCGAACAATCTTACAAAGGGACAGTCAAAACTCATCATTATATAAACAGACAAAATCAGTCAACAACTGGAAAACTGTGAAAACCGTAATGACCCTGACTTGGTACAGGCATTTCTAAAGAAATGGTGGGTTGAATCAGATTTTAAAGCGCCAAACCTCCCGCTTTCATTATGGTTCAAAGGTTCCGGCTGTCACTATAACAGTATTTATAACAATACAGGAACAAAATAGGTAAAACAGAAAACACAACACATACATATAAAACTAAAGATCGAGTAACACGAACCGCACTAAAAACCGGCAGTGAACTCATGTGCTCCGGAAAAGTACGCAGTTCATCTCGCCCAAAGGTTGATCTATCGTCTGTCCATTTGGCTCTCCGTTTGTCTTAGTTCACTTCATCCAAAGATCCACCAGTCGTCTCGTCATCAGTCTTTCTGATTATCTCTCTTTCCCTTTGTCTTTCAGCAAATTTACATTTTGATATCCTCTTTTGTTTTGTTCCAAAAAATGTTCTATAAAAGTATGAATTCCGGAAACTTGTGTAGTGAAATTTGAAATTTACAATTTATAGATAATATAATTGATTAATTCTTAGGTCAATCTCTATCAGCCATACATGTAGAGAATGAAAACGTAGATATCATATCTTAGCCAATCTTATGATTGTGAGCGTACCTGGTATAAGTTATTCCAGAAACGGGTTGTGTGATGGGTTCAGTGAGTGAGTGATTGTTGTTTAACGCCAATTCAGCAATTTTGCAGCTATATCATGGCGAGAACAAGTTAATTTTCAATCAGATGAGGATGAGGTCTGCATTGTGCTAGACCAACACGCTGAGTTGGATTGTTATAGTGCTAGCTCACTGAAACAACAGTCTGCGGATAGACATGTCTCCCCACTCGGACACATTATTCTGATTCCGAGCCAGCCAGTCTTTGTTCTTTCTACTTAATGCTGCGTGCTTAGTGGAGAAGCAACAAATACCAATTTGATAGTCTTTGGTTTGACCCGACCGGGGCTCGAACCCATGATCTACCGCACTCGAGGTGGGCACGCTAACCGTTACGCCACCGATGAGGTGATGGGTTCACTTAATATCTTAATATGTGTTCTGAATATAATAGATAGGAAAGTTCAAAGAGTGAATGTCAACAATTCCTAGGAAAGTTCAAAGAATGAAGGTCAACAATTCCTAGGAAAGTTCAAAGAGTGAAGGTCAACAATTCCTAGGAAAGTTCAAAGAGTGAAGGTCAACAATTCCTTCAATATCAAAAAAATGAAAAATCATCTCTCACCTCAAATCATTGAACATATAAAAAACCACCTACATGACGTTTAACAGCAAATATAGCAGGATTAAACCGGTTAATAGAATCCCAACCCTCCTTTCTTGTATACATGTATGCACAATTTAACTTTCCAAAAACATAAATATGGATATAAAAAAAGCATACCTAATTTAGTGCGAGCAACACGTTTCTAGAATAACCTTCATCAGGTACGTTCAAAGTCGAAAGATTATAAAGCCAAATGATTAGAGATATTTTAGTAAGGGAACAATCCATAGATTTAAACAACATTGGTACAAATGGTAAAATACTTCAAACAAAAACAAAAGAAATATATCTGTAACAAAATATACCTTACTGTGATATAAAGAAATAAGACAATTATATCTGTAACAAAATATACTTTTATGTGAATATAAAAAAAATAAGACAATTATATCTGTAGCAAAAGATACTGATGCTGTGATAACATAAAATAAGACAATTATATCTAAGACTGTTCAGTTATTTATCTGGAATAAGATTTAAAGTTAACGTTTATTACTTGGATGGTTGGTGTAATAGTTAGTGTCCTCTCCTCGAGCGAGGTAGATCTTGGAATACCACATTCTTTACAGTATTTATACTAAGGATATGATGGATTGTGTCCTCTCCTCGTGTGAGGTAGATCTTGGGGGTAGCAGGTCAAATCGGCCCCAAGTCAAATCGGTCCCAGATCAAATCATTGTATTGTTAATTGTGTTGTTTATTTAATTTGATAATATGTATTGTTAATTGTGTTGTTTATTTAATTTGATAATATGTCCGTAATTACTGGTGCATAATGCGCTGGATTTTACATAAATTCTTTATTTTGCAGGAGGGGTGTGCATTATTAACAAGAACAATGTGTTTCACTCTTTTCAGACTGGGAAATCACATGTCCGCCATTTTTGTTGTTTACTATTGTCAACATGCAAAGTTAAATATTTCAACAAAATAATTAAATACATCCAATACGTTTTAATTATTGAAGAATTAAAACTGTCTAGTACAGTTGTGTTGTGTACCAGTATATGTTAAAATACCATTGATACGAAAATAAAAGAATCCGCTCATCAATAAAATTTAAATTTTACATCTTTTAACCAAAAATATTAATTGATATCAATACATAATTTTTATTTATTTTTTTCTATTTTTATTTTTGGGGTCGATTGAGGTAGATCTTGGGTTACCACATTCTTTACAGTATTTATACTAGGGATATGATGGATTGTGTCCTCGCCTTGAGTGAGGTAGATCTTGGGTTACCACATTCTTTACAGTATTTATATTAGGGATATGATGGATTGTGTCCTCGCCTTGAGTGAGGTAGATCTTGGATTACCACATTCTTTACAGTATTTATACTAGGGATATGATGGATTGTGTCCTCGCCTTGAGTGAGGTAGATCTTGGGTTACCACATTCTTTACAGTATTTATATTAGGGATATGATGGATTGTGTCCTCGCCTTGAGTGAGGTAGATCTTGGGTTACCACATTCATTAAAGTATTTATACTAGGGATATGATGGATTGTGTGCTCGCCTTGAGTGAGGTAGATCTTGGGTTACCACATTCTTTACAGTATTTATATTAGGGATATGATGGATTGTGTCCTCGCCTTGAGTGAGGTAGATCTTGGATTACCACACTCTTTAGAGTATTTATACTAGGGATAAGATGGATTGTGTCCTCGCCTTGAGTGAGGTAGATCTTGGATTACCACATTCATTAAAGTATTTATACTAGGGATATGATGGATTGTGTGCTCGCCTTGAGTGAGGTAGATCTTGGGTTACCACATTCTTTACAGTATTTATATTAGGGATATGATGGATTGTGTCCTCGCCTTGAGTGAGGTAGATCTTGGATTACCACACTCTTTAGAGTATTTATACTAGGGATAATATGGATTGTGTCCTCGCCTTGAGTGAGGTAGATCTTGGATTACCACATTCATTAAAGTATTTATACTAGGGATATGATGGATTGTGTGCTCGCCTTGAGTGAGGTAGATCTTGGGTTACCACATTCTTTACAGTATTTATACTAGGGATATGATGGATTGTGTGCTCGCCTTGAGTGAGGTAGATCTTGGGTTACCACATTCTTTACAGTATTTATATTAGGGATATGATGGATTGTGTCCTCGCCTTGAGTGAGGTAGATCTTGGATTACCACACTCTTTAGAGTATTTATACTAGGGATAAGATGGATTGTGTCCTCGCCTTGAGTGAGGTAGATCTTGGGTTACCACATTCTTTACAGTATTTATATTAGGGATATGATGGATTGTGTCCTCGCCTTGAGTGAGGTAGATCTTGGGTTACCACATTCTTTACAGTATTTATATTAGGGATATGATGGATTGTGTCCTCGCCTTGAGTGAGGTAGATCTTGGGTTACCACATTCTTTACAGTATTTATATTAGGGATATGATGGATTGTGTCCTCGCCTTGAGTGAGGTAGATCTTGGGTTACCACATTCTTTACAGTATTTATATTAGGGATATGATGGATTGTGTCCTCGCCTTGAGTGAGGTAGATCTTGGGTTACCACATTCTTTACAGTATTTATATTAGGGATATGATGGATTGTGTCCTCGCCTTGAGTGAGGTAGATCTTGGATTACCACATTCTTTACAGTATTTATACTAGGGATATGATGGATTGTGTCCTCGCCTTGAGTGAGGTAGATCTTGGGTTACCACATTCTTTACAGTATTTATATTAGGGATATGATGGATTGTGTCCTCGCCTTGAGTGAGGTAGATCTTGGGTTACCACATTCTTTACAGTATTTATATTAGGGATATGATGGATTGTGTCCTCGCCTTGAGTGAGGTAGATCTTGGGTTACCACATTCTTTACAGTATTTATATTAGGGATATGATGGATTGTGTCCTCGCCTTGAGTGAGGTAGATCTTGGGTTACCACATTCTTTACAGTATTTATATTAGGGATATGATGGATTGTGTCCTCGCCTTGAGTGAGGTAGATCTTGGGTTACCACATTCTTTACAGTATTTATATTAGGGATATGATGGATTGTGTCCTCGCCTTGAGTGAGGTAGATCTTGGATTACCACATTCTTTACAGTATTTATACTAGGGATATGATGGATTGTGTCCTCGCCTTGAGTGAGGTAGATCTTGGGTTACCACATTCTTTACAGTATTTATATTAGGGATATGATGGATTGTGTCCTCGCCTTGAGTGAGGTAGATCTTGGGTTACCACATTCATTAAAGTATTTATACTAGGGATATGATGGATTGTGTGCTCGCCTTGAGTGAGGTAGATCTTGGATTACCACACTCTTTAGAGTATTTATACTAGGGATAAGATGGATTGTGTCCTCGCCTTGAGTGAGGTAGATCTTGGATTACCACATTCATTAAAGTATTTATACTAGGGATATGATGGATTGTGTGCTCGCCTTGAGTGAGGTAGATCTTGGGTTACCACATTCTTTACAGTATTTATATTAGGGATATGATGGATTGTGTCCTCGCCTTGAGTGAGGTAGATCTTGGATTACCACACTCTTTAGAGTATTTATACTAGGGATAATATGGATTGTGTCCTCGCCTTGAGTGAGGTAGATCTTGGATTACCACATTCATTAAAGTATTTATACTAGGGATATGATGGATTGTGTGCTCGCCTTGAGTGAGGTAGATCTTGGGTTACCACATTCTTTACAGTATTTATACTAGGGATATGATGGATTGTGAGGTAGATCTTGGGTTACCACATTCTTTACAGTATTTATATTAGGGATATGATGGATTGTGTCCTCGCCTTGAGTGAGGTAGATCTTGGATTACCACACTCTTTAGAGTATTTATACTAGGGATAAGATGGATTGTGTCCTCGCCTTGAGTGAGGTAGATCTTGGATTACCACATTCATTAAAGTATTTATACTAGGGATATGATGGATTGTGTGCTCGCCTTGAGTGAGGTAGATCTTGGGTTACCACATTCTTTACAGTATTTATATTAGGGATATGATGGATTGTGTCCTCGCCTTGAGTGAGGTAGATCTTGGATTACCACACTCTTTAGAGTATTTATACTAGGGATAAGATGGATTGTGTCCTCGCCTTGAGTGAGGTAGATCTTGGATTACCACATTCATTAAAGTATTTATACTAGGGATATGATGGATTGTGTGCTCGCCTTGAGTGAGGTAGATCTTGGGTTACCACATTCTTTACAGTATTTATACTAGGGATATGATGGATTGTGTGCTCGCCTTGAGTGAGGTAGATCTTGGGTTACCACATTCTTTACAGTATTTATACTAGGGATATGATGGATTGTGTCCTCGCCTTGAGTGAGGTAGATCTTGGATTACCACATTCTTTAGAGTATTTATACTAGGGATAAGATGGATTGTGTCCTCGCCTTGAGTGAGGTAGATCTTGGATTACCACATTCATTAAAGTATTTATACTAGGGATATGATGGATTGTGTGCTCGCCTTGAGTGAGGTAGATCTTGGGTTACCACATTCTTTACAGTATTTATACTAGGGATATGATGGATTGTGTGCTCGCCTTGAGTGAGGTAGATCTTGGGTTACCACATTCTTTACAGTATTTATACTAGGGATATGATGGATTGTGTCCTCGCCTCGAGTGAGGTATATCTTGGGTCACCACATTCTTTATAGTATTTATACTAGGGATATGATGGATTGTGTGCTCACCTTGAGTGAGGTAGATCTTGGGTTACCACATTTTTTACAGTATTTATACTAGGGATATGATGGATTGCGTCCTCGCCTCGAGTGAGGTAGATCTTGGGTTACCACATTATTTACAGTATTTATACTAGGGATATGATGGATTGTGTCCTCGCCTTGAGTGAGGTAGATCTTGGGTTACCGCATTCTTTATAGTATTTATACTAGGGATATGATGGATTGTGTGCTCACCTCGAGTGAGGTATATCTTGGGTCACCACATTCTTTATAGTATTTATACTAGGGATATGATGGATTGTGTGCTCACCTCAAGTGAGGTCGATCTTGGGTTACCACATTCTTTACAGTATTTATACTAGGGATATGATGGATTGTGTCCTCGCCTTGAGTGAGGTAGATCTTGGGTTACCGCATTCTTTATAGTATTTATACTAGGGATATGATGGATTGTGTGCTCAACTCGAGTGAGGTATATCTTGGGTCACCACATTCTTTATAGTATTTATACTAGGGATATGATGGATTGTGTGCTCACCTTGAGTGAGGTAGATCTGGGTTACCACATTCTTTACAGTATTTATACTAGGGATATTATGGATTGTGTCCTCTCCTCGAGTGAGGTAGATCTTGTGTTACCACATTATTTACAGTATTTATACTAGGGATATGATGGATTGTGTCCTCGCCTCGAGTGAGGTAGATCTGGGTTACCACATTCTTTACAGTATTTATACTAAGGATATGATGGATTGTGTTCTCTCCTCGAGTGAGGTAGATCTTGGGTTACCACATTATTTACAGTATTTATACTAGGGATATGATGGATTGTGTTCTCTCCTCGAGTGAGGTAGATCTTGGGTTACCACATTATTTACAGTATTTATACTAGGGATATGATGGATTGTGTGCTCACCTCAAGTGAGGTAGATCTGGTGTTACCACATTATTTACAGTATTTATACTAGGGATATGATGGATTGTGTTCTCTCCTCGAGTGAGGTAGATCTTGGTTTACCACATTCTTTACAGTATTTATACTAGGGATATGATGGATTGTGTCCTCGCCTCGAGCAAGGTAGATCTTGGGTTACCACATTATTTACAGTATTTATACTAGGGATATGATGGATTGTGTCCTCGCCTTGAGTGAGGTAGATCTTGGATTACCACATTCTTTAGAGTATTTATACTAGGGATAAGATGGATTGTGTCCTCGCCTTGAGTGAGGTAGATCTTGGATTACCACATTCATTAAAGTATTTATACTAGGGATATGATGGATTGTGTGCTCGCCTTGAGTGAGGTAGATCTTGGGTTACCACATTCTTTACAGTATTTATACTAGGGATATGATGGATTGTGTCCTCGCCTCGAGTGAGGTAGATCTTGGGTTACCACATTCTTTACAGTATTTATACTAGGGATATGATGGATTGTGTGCTCACCTCGAGTGAGGTATATCTTGGGTCACCACATTCTTTATAGTATTTATACTAGGGATATGATGGATTGTGTGCTCACCTTGAGTGAGGTAGATCTTGGGTTACCACATTTTTTACAGTATTTATACTAGGGATATGATGGATTGCGTCCTCGCCTCGAGTGAGGTAGATCTTGGGTTACCACATTATTTACAGTATTTATACTAGGGATATGATGGATTGTGTCCTCGCCTTGAGTGAGGTAGATCTTGGGTTACCGCATTCTTTATAGTATTTATACTAGGGATATGATGGATTGTGTGCTCACCTCGAGTGAGGTATATCTTGGGTCACCACATTCTTTATAGTATTTATACTAGGGATATGATGGATTGTGTGCTCACCTCAAGTGAGGTCGATCTTGGGTTACCACATTCTTTACAGTATTTATACTAGGGATATGATGGATTGTGTCCTCGCCTTGAGTGAGGTAGATCTTGGGTTACCGCATTCTTTATAGTATTTATACTAGGGATATGATGGATTGTGTGCTCAACTCGAGTGAGGTATATCTTGGGTCACCACATTCTTTATAGTATTTATACTAGGGATATGATGGATTGTGTGCTCACCTTGAGTGAGGTAGATCTGGGTTACCACATTCTTTACAGTATTTATACTAGGGATATTATGGATTGTGTCCTCTCCTCGAGTGAGGTAGATCTTGTGTTACCACATTATTTACAGTATTTATACTAGGGATATGATGGATTGTGTCCTCGCCTCGAGTGAGGTAGATCTGGGTTACCACATTCTTTACAGTATTTATACTAAGGATATTATGGATTGTGTTCTCTCCTCGAGTGAGGTAGATCTTGGGTTACCATATTCTTTACAGTATTTATACTAGGGATATGATGGATTGTGTCCTCGCCTCGAGCGAGGTCAATCTTGGGTTACCACAATCTTTAAAAGGGATATGATGGATTACATTTTACCATATTCTTGATAGAACATGCTAATTAGGAATGTTTGGTATTACATTTTACCATATTCTTGAGAGAATATGCTAATTAGGAATGTTTTGGTATTACATTTTACCATATTCATGATGTTATTTGTCTACTAACATATGTTGTTTGTACATTTTATATTATATTATAGCTTCAGAAACAAGTCAAATGTGATGGAAATTGTCTAGGTAGGTTTATATAATATCTTTAATTAGAAACAAGTGATGTTAAATACATTGAGTAATCGTGTGTACAGTGTTAGAAGTACCGATGTTGCCTGCTGTTGTGAGTTTAACATTATGGATTTTGGAACTGTTCTTGCATCCAGTAAAAATGGTGATTGCAAGATTATGAAAATGTTATTTAACTGCTGTGCATGCTATGCACAATCCAGTTGACGGAAAGAGTCCATAACCGTGTTTATCATGTCAGTATATTTTCATGACATAAGTTCACTGGCATATGATCCATAATAAGGTTTCCTCCGATCTCCCACGTCGCCACGACATATCAGTCAAGTGGAGCAGATTAGAGATGTTATTTTAATCAGATTGGTATGAACTATCGTTGGTAGAAATACTTCCTGTATAATCCTCAATATTTTGTTGTATTTTATGGAAATGTGTTATTTGTCGAATGAAAATCCACGAAGAATGAATGAGCTGATAGTGAATAATTCTCTGAATGTATGGCTGGTCAGTAAAGCTCTCTACAGATAAAATATATTACCTCCCCTTTTAGCTGTATTAGATTATGACTGATATTTCCATTTTCAATGCGGAAGTTTCTACGCAAAAGTATATTGCCTCCCCTTTTAGCTTTATTAGATTTTGACTTATATTACCATTTTCAATGCAGAACTTTCTACACAAAATTAAATTACCTCTCCTTTTAGCTGTATCATATTATAACTAATACTATCATTTTAAATGCAGGTCTTGAAAAAACACGCTTAGCGTTGCATCCAGAAGAGAAAGATTTTATGAGACTGGCTACACTCATAACAACAGATGAATGCAAAAGCTGTGTTGTCACCCATCAAAATTTGTCAGAAATCATCTGGGATGATATTCAAAACATGGATAGCTATGATGGCATAGCCAAGAGATTTGTTGCTCTTTGTAAATGGAATAACCAAAAGGGGAAAAAGAATTTTAAGCGGACATTTCAGGAGTTATCTGATGCTTTAAATTTAGCTAAAGTAAGAGATAAACATGCTCTATGTCAGGTAGGTAATAACTGTAGTCATATGTACTGTTTAATTGTATGGTAGGTAATAACTGTAGTCATAGATGACTGTTGAACTGTATAGTAGGTAATAATCGTAGTTATAGGTGACTGTTTAACGGCATGGTAGGTAATAACTGTAGTCATAGGTGACTGTTTAACGGCATGGTAGGTAATAACTGTAGTCATAGGTAACTGTCACTGTATAGTAGGTAATAACTGTAGTCATAGGTAACTGTTTAATTGTATGGTAGGTAACAACTGTAGTCATAGGTGACTGTTTAACTGTATGGTAGGTAATAACTGTAGTCATAGGTGACTGTTTAACGGCATGGTAGGTAATAACTGTAGTCATAGGTAACTGTCACTGTATAGTAGGTAATAACTGTAGTCATAGGTGACTGTTTAACTGTATGGTAGGTAACAACTGTAGTCATAGGTGACTGTTTAACTGTATGGTAGGTAATAACTGTAGTCATAGGTGACTGTTTAACGGCATGGTAGGTAATAACTGTAGTCATAGGTAACTGTCACTGTATAGTAGGTAATAACTGTAGTCATAGGTGACTGTTTAACTGTATGGTAGGTAACAACTGTAGTCATAGGTGACTGTTTTAACTGTATGGTAGGTAACAACTGTAGTCATAAGTGACTGTTTAACTGTATAGTAGGTAATAACTGTAATCATAAGTGACTGTTTAACTGTATGGTAGGTAATAACTGTAGTCATAGGTGACTGTTTACCTGTGTAGTAGGTAATAACTGTAGTCATAAGTAACTGTATAGTAGGTAATAACTGTAATCATAAGTGACTGTTTAACTGTATGGTAGGTAATAACTGTAGTCATAGGTGACTGTTTACCTGTGTAGTAGGTAATAACTGTAGTCATGGGTGACTGTTTAACTGTATAGTAGGTAATAACTGTAATCATAAGTGACTGTTTAACTGTATAGTAGGTAACAACTGTAGTCATAGGTGACTGTTTAACTGTATGGTAGGTAATAACTGTAGTCATAGGTGACTGTTTAGATGTATGGTAGGTAATAACTGTAGTCATAGGTGACTGTTTACCTGTGTAGTAGGTAATAACTGTAGTCATGGGTGACTGTTTAACTGTATGGTAGGTAATAACTGTAATCATAAGTGACTGTTTAACTGTATAGTAGGTAATAACTGTAGTCATAGATGACTGTTGAACTGTATAGTAGGTAATAATCGTAGTTATAGGTGACTGTTTAACGGCATGGTAGGTAATAACTGTAGTCATAGGTGACTGTTTAACGGCATGGTAGGTAATAACTGTAGTCATAGGTAACTGTCACTGTATAGTAGGTAATAACTGTAGTCATAGGTGACTGTTTAATTGTATGGTAGGTAACAACTGTAGTCATAGGTGACTGTTTAACTGTATGGTAGGTAATAACTGTAGTCATAGGTGACTGTTTAGATGTATGGTAGGTAACAACTGTAGTCATAGGTGACTGTTTTAACTGTATGGTAGGTAATAACTGTAGTCATATGTGACTGTTTAGATGTATGGTAGGTAACAACTGTAGTCATAAGTGACTGTTTAACTGTATAGTAGGTAATAACTGTAATCATAAGTGACTGTTTAACTGTATGGTAGGTAATAACTGTAGTCATAGGTGACTGTTTACCTGTGTAGTAGGTAATAACTGTAGTCATAAGTGACTGTTTAACTGTATAGTAGGTAATAACTGTAATCATAAGTGACTGTTTAACTGTATGGTAGGTAATAACTGTAGTCATAGGTGACTGTTTACCTGTGTAGTAGGTAATAACTGTAGTCATGGGTGACTGTTTAACTGTATAGTAGGTAATAACTGTAATCATAAGTGACTGTTTAACTGTATAGTAGGTAACAACTGTAGTCATAGGTGACTGTTTAACTGTATGGTAGGTAATACCTGTAGTCATAGGTGACCGTTTAACTGTATGGTAGGTAATAACTGTAGTCATAGGTGACTGTTTAGATGTATGGTAGGTAACAACTGTAGTCATATGTGACTGTTTAACTGTATAGTAGGTAATAACTGTAGTCATAGGTGACTGTTTAACTCTATGGTAGGTAACAACTGTAATCATAAGTGACTGTTTAACTGTATGGTAGGTAATAACTGTAGTCATAGGTGACTGTTTAACTCTATGGTAGGTAATAACTGTAATCATAAATGACTGTTTAACTGTATGGTAGGTAGCAACGGTAGTCATAGATGACTGTTTAACTGTATGGTAGGTAATAACTGTAGTCATAGGTGACTGTTTAACTGTATGGTAGGTAATAACTGTAGTCATAGGTGACTGTTTAGATGTATGGTAGGTAACAACTGTAGTCATAGGTGACTGTTTAACTGTATAATAGGTAATAACTGTAGTCATAGGTGACCGTTTAACTGTATGGTAGGTAATAACTGTAGTCATAGGTGACTGTTTAACTGTATGGTAGGTAACAACTGTAGTCATAGGCGACTGTTTAACTGTATGGTAGGTAATAACTGTAGTCATATGTGACTGGTTCACTGTATGGTAGGTAATAACTGTAGTCATAGGTGACTGTTTAAATGTATATTATAGGATTAAACGCATTTTTTCCGGACTTTTATTTGTTTGTGAGTGAATTGGTCCAGGTTATACATAAATAAACCCTGGAAAAAATGCGTTTAATCCTTATAATTCTGTAACTCAGTTTTTTTTTTTTTTTTCATTTGTTTTGAAAATTTACCTTTGGGGATCCCCAGTACGCACACATAGATACATTTTATTGGCATTGATGTGTGTTGGCCATGAATAACAAAATGAACTAACCTGCTTAGCTTGTTTTCCTACTTTAAACTAGACGGTGATGTAATTAAGTTACTGATATTTTCCAATTTGATGGCATTTTGCATTTAGCTACTCAAACAAGTAAAATGCCCACAAAATCATAAAATAAATCAGTAACCAGCTTGTGTCAATCAGCGTCCCTTGTAAACAACATCACAGGATGATGATATATTACAATTAAGTCAGTCGATAGATGGTTGTCTTAAGTATTTTTTCCTGAATTTTTATTTTATGTCAACAATACAAGCTTTTTTTTCATTGGCATTTATTTTTTTTATTTCATATCTAACAATAATTGTCCATTATTAACAATAAACATTGTTTCTTTTATCTTTTTTTTATTATCGGGAATCCAAGCCGCCATTTTATTTACATTACGAAAAAAGTAGTCCAGTGAACATCGTCTATCGAAAAATAAACTGACAAAACCCCGCCCCCATAAGTGTTTATACCCAATCAGAGCATAGGATTTCTAATTATGTAAATTATATAAGAATTATTATATAATAACTGTAGTCATAGGTGACTATTCAACTGCATAGTAGGTAATACCTGTAGTCATAGGTGACTGTTTAACTGTATAGTAGGTAATAACTGTAGTCATAGGTGACTGTTTAACTGTATTGTAGGTAATCACTGTAGTCATAGGTGACTGTGTCACTGTATAGTAGGTAATAACTGTAGTCATAGGTGACTTTTTAACTGTATCATAGGTAATCACTGTAGTCATAGGTGACTGTCACTGTATAGTAGGTAATATCAGTAGTCTTAGGTGACTGTCACTGTATAGTAGGTAATAACTGTAGTCATAGGTGAATGTTTAACTGTATGGTAGGTAATACCTGTAGTCATAGGAGACTATTTAACTGTATGTTATATAATGACTATAGTCATAGGTGACTGTTTAACTGTATGGTAGGTAATAACTGTAGTCATAGGTGACTGTTTAACTGCATAGTATGTAATAACTGTAGTCATATGTGACTGTTTAACTGTATGGTAGGTAATACCTGTAGTCATAGGTGACTGTTTAACTGTATTGTAGGTAATCACTGTAGTCATAGGTGACTGTGTCACTGTATAGTAGGTAATAACTGTAGTCATAGGTGACTTTTTAACTGTATCATAGGTAATCACTGTAGTCATAGGTGACTGTCACTGTATAGTAGGTAATATCAGTAGTCTTAGGTGACTGTCACTGTATAGTAGGTAATAACTGTAGTCATAGGTGAATGTTTAACTGTATGGTAGGTAATACCTGTAGTCATAGGAGACTATTTAACTGTATAGTAGGTAATAACTGTAGTCATAGGTGACTGTTTAACTGTATGGTAGGTAATACCTGTAGTCATAGGTGACTGTTTAACTGTATAGTAGGTAATAACTGTAGTCATAGGTGACTGTTTAACTGTATGGTAGGTAATACCTGTAGTCATAGGTGACTGTTTAACTGTATAGTAGGTAATAAATGTAGTCTTAGGTGACTGTTTAACTGTATAGTAGGTAATAACTGTAGTCATAGGTGACTGTTTAACTGTATAGTAGGTAATAAATGTAGTCATAGTAAACTGTTTAACTGTATGATAGGTAATAACTGTAGTCATAGGTGACAGTTTAGATGTATGGTAGGTAATAACTGTAGTCATGTGTGACTTTAACTGTATGGTAGGTAATACCTGTAGTCATAGGAGACTGTTTAACTGTATAGTAGATAATAACTGTAGTCATATCTAACAATAATTGTCGATTATTAACAATAAACATTGTTTCTTTTATCTTTTTTTTATTATCGGGAATCCAAGCCGCCATTTTATTTACATTACGAAAAAAGTAGTCCAGTGAATATCGTCTATCGAAAAATAAACTGACAAAACCCCGCCTCATAAGTGTTTATACCCAATCAGAGCATAGGATTTCTAATTATGTAAATCATATAAGAATTATTATATAATAACTGTAGTCATAGGTGACTATTTAACTGCATAGTAGGTAATACCTGTAGTCATAGGCGACTGTTTAACTGTATAGTAGGTAATAACTGTAGTCATAGGTGACTGTTTAAATGTATGTTATATAATAACTATAGTCATAGGTGACTATTTAACTGTATGGTAGGTAATAACTGTAGTCATAGCTGACTGTTTAACTGCATAGTATGTAATAACTGTAGTAATATGTGACTGTTTAACTGTATGGTAGGTAATACCTGTAGTCATAGGTGACTGTTTAACTGTATTGTAGGTAATCACTGTAGTCATAGGTGACTGTGTCACTGTATAGTAGGTAATAACTGTAGTCATAGGTGACTGTGTCACTGTATAGTAGGTAATACCTGTAGTCATAGGAGACTATTTAACTGTATAGTAGGTAATAACTGTAGTCATAGGTGACTGTTTAACTGTATGGTAGGTAATATTTGTAGTCATAGGTGACTGTTTAGCTGTATATTAGGTAATAACTGTAGTCATAGGTGAATGTTTAACTGTATGGTAGGTAATACCTGTAGTCATAGGAGACTATTTAACTGTATAGTAGGTAATAACTGTGGTCATAGGTGACTGTTTAACTGTATGGTAGGTAATACCTGTAGTCATAGGTGACTCTTTAACTGTATAGTGGGTAATAAATGTAGTCTTAGGTGACTGTTTAACTGTATGGTAGGTAATAACTGTAGTCATAGGTGACTGTTTAACTGTATAGTAGGTAATAAATGTAGTCATAGTAAACTGTTTAACTGTATGATAGGTAATAACTGTAGTCATAGGTGACAGTTTAGATGTATGGTAGGTAATAACTGTAGTCATAGGTGACTGTTTAACTGTATAGTAGGTAATAAATGTAGTCATAGTAAACTGTTTAACTGTATGATAGGTAATAACTGTAGTCATAGGTGACAGTTTAGATGTATGGTAGGTAATAACTGTAGTCATATGTGACTTTAACTGTATGGTAAGTAATACCTGTAATCATAGGAGACTGTTTAACTGTATTGTAGATACTAACTGTAGTCATAGGTGACTGTTTAACTGTATGGTAGGTAATACCTGTAGTCATAGGTGACTGTTTAACTGTATAGCAGGTAATAAATGTAGTCTTAGGTGACTGTTTAACTGTATGGTAGGTAATACCTGTAGTCATAGGTGACTGTTTAACTGTATAGTAGGTAATAAATGTAGTCATAGGTAACTGTTTAACTGTATGATAGGTAATAACTGTAGTCATAGGTGACAGTTTAGATGTATGGTAGGTAATAACTGTAGTCATGTGTGACTTTAACTGTATGGTAGGTAATACCTGTAGTCATAGGAGACTGTTTAACTGTATAGTAGATAATAACTGTAGTCATAGGTGACTGTTTAACTGTATGGTAGGTAATAACTGTAATCATTGGTGACTGTTTAACTGTATAGTAGGCAATAACTAGTCATAGGTGACTGTTTAACTGTTTAGTAGGTAATAACCGTAGTCATGTGTAACTGTTTAAATGTATGTCATATAATAACTGTAGTCATAGGTGATTGTTTAACTGTATGGTAAGGAAAACATGTGACTGGTTCTTTGGAAGGTAGTCAATAACTCAAGTGACAGGTGACTTGTTCTTTGTATGGTTGTCCATGACTCAAGTCACAGATGACTGGATATCTATATAGTAGCATTTCAAGTCACAGGTGACTGATTCTTTTTGAGGTATGTAGTATCTCAAGTCACAGGTGACTGGTTCTTTATGGGATAGGTAGTAGCTCAAGTCACAGGTGACTGGTTCTTTATGGGATAGGTAGTATCTCAAGTCTCAGGTTACTGGTTCTTTATGAGGTAGGTAGTATCTCAAGTCACAGGTGACTGGTTCTTTATGAGGTAGGTAGTAACTAAAGTCACAGGTTACTGGTTCTTTATGAGGTAGGTAGTATCTCAAGTCACAGATGACTGGTTCTTTATGAGGTAGGTAGTAACTCAAGTCACAGGTTACTGGTTCTTTATGAGGTAGGTAGTAACTCAAGTCACAGGCGAGTGGTTGTTTATGAGGTAGGTAGTAGCTCAAGTCACAAGTAAGTGGTTCTTTATGAGGTAAATAGTAGCTTTTGTCACAGGTAACTGGTTCTTTATGAGGTAGGTAGTAACTCAAGTCACAGGTGACTGGTTCTTTATGAGGTAGGTAGTAACTCAAGTCACAGGTAAGTAGTTCTTTATGAGGTATGTAGTAACTCAAGTCACATGTAGGTGGTTCTTTATGAGGTAGGTAGTAACTCAAGTCACAGGTGAGTGGTTCTTTATGAGGTAGGTAGTAACTCAAGTCACATGTAGGTGGTTCTTTATGAGGTAGGTAGTAACTCAAGTCACAGGTAAGTGGTTCTTTGAGGTATGTAGTAATTCAAGTCACATGTAGGTGGTTCTTTATGAGGTAGGTAGTAACTCAAGTCACAGGTGAGTGGTTCTTTATGAGGTAGGTAGTAACTCAAGTCACATGTAGGTGGTTCTTTATGAGGTAGGTAGTAACTCAAGTCACAGGTGACTGGTTCTTTATGAGGTAGGTAGTAACTCAAGTCACATGTAGGTGGTTCTTTATGAGGTAGGTAGTAACTCAAGTCACAGGTAAGTGGTTCATTTTGAGGTAGATAACATCTCAAGTCACAGGTGACTGGTTCTTTATGAGGTAGCAGGTGAGTGGTTCTTTATGAGGTAGGTAGTAACTCAAGTCACAGGTAAGTGGTTCTTTATGAGGTAGGTAGTAACTCAAGTCACAGGTGGCTGGTTCTTTTTGAGGAAGGTAGTATCTCAAGTCACCAGTGACTGATTCTTTATGAGCTAGGTAGTATCTCAAGTCACCGGTTAGTAGTTTTTTATGGGGTAGGTAGTGACTCACATCACAGGTGATTTGTTCTTTTTGAGGTAGGTAGTATCCCAAGTAAAAAGGTGACTGGTTCTTTATGAGGTAGGTAGTAACTCAAGTCACAGGTGACTGGTTCTTTTTGAGGTAGGTAGTATCACAAGTCACAGGTGAATGGTTCTTTTTGAGGTAGGTAATATCTCAAGTCACAGGTAAGTAGTTCTTTATGAGGTAGGTAGTAACTCAAGGCAGAGATGACTGGAATTGAATTCTTGAATCAAAGTACGTTTAATCTGTAGTTTGAAATATTCACCTGTTTCACAAGAATGACATATGTTGTGTACATTACTGCTATATATACTATATCATTAATACATTATAACAATATTTATTACAGGTATTCAAGGAGGACGAAACAGTTGATGCCAATGATGGTATGTAAAGTCGTATCGACCTTAAGTGTGATTATTATTTAATTATTCATTTTGAAAAGTATATCTGACGGAGACAATACCATCAATATAAAAGATATGTCTGACTGACACACTACCATCAATATAAAAGGTATGTCTGACTGACACACTACCATCAATATAAAAGGTATGTCTGACTGACACACTACCATCAATGCAAAAAGTATGTCTCACTGACACACTACCATCAATACAAAAAGTATATCTGACTGACACACTACCATCAATGCAAGAAGTATGTCTGACTGACACACTACCATCAATGCAAAAAGTATGTCTGACTGACACACTACCATCAATACAAAAAGTATGTCTGACTGACACACTACTATCAATACAAAAAATATGTCTGAAAATCTTCTAATATTGAATAGGCTTGTTTTGCTTTATGACAATGAGTTGTTTTGAGGTCAGATATTAGGCTGCAGGTAAGGTCATTCTTTGTATTAAAATTAACGAGGAAATACTAAGTGTATCAAATTATCTCCTTTGTTTATAGCTAAGACTTAAAATATATAATTATCTCCCTTGTTTATAGTTAAGATTTAAAATATATAATTATCTCCCTTGTTTAAAGTTAAGACTTAAAATAGATAATTAACTCCCTTATTGATACCTAAGACTTAAATAGATAATTATCATCCTTGTGAATAGATAAGACTTAAAATAGATAATTATCTCCCTTGTTTATATCTCGGACTTAAAATATATAATTATCTCCCTTGTTTAAAGCTAAGACTTAAAATAATTAACTCCCTTGTTTATAGCTAAGACTTAAATAGATGATTATCTCCCTTGCTTATAGTTAAGACTTAAAATAGATAAGTATCTCCCTTGTTTATAGATAAGACTTAAAACATATAATTATCTCCCTTGTTTATTAATAAAACTTTCACTTAGGTAAATACAATTATCTCCATTTCGTATTATTGTCAAAGATGGCTACCATTGCAGGACATATTTAACATTTGATCCTTTTGGAGGATAGGAAAGACATTGGAGAACTACAATTCCCATTGCTTTTATTTTCTAGATATTGCAAATATTACACTACAAGAAATCCCTGAGGAGGGTGTTTTGCAGGACTTATCAAAAACAGTCGGTAACTGTGCTATGCAACTTGGAGTTAAACTAGGATTAAGCAGGGCAGCAATTGAGGGGATTATTTTCAAATATCCAAAGAACATGTTCGAACAGAACTTTGGTGTTATGAAAGAGTGGATAAGTTCACCTAAAGACAGAACAACGATACTCATGCTGATGAAGGCATTTGAATCGGCTGATGAAAGAGGACTCACGTTTTTAATCAAGAAATATGGGTAATTATGATAAATAAATAAAAAGACCAACATTTGTACAACATTCTACAGCTTGTACAAGACAAACTTGCTTTTTACCAATCTATACGTATGATGTTGTACATGTATTTTATAATGTCAAACAAACAAGTTAAGGGTTAAAGGTTAATGTGTTTGGTGTTTAATGTCAAACAAACAAGTTAAGGGTTAATGTGTTTGGTGTTTAATGTCAAACAAACAAGTTAAGGGTTAATGTGTTTGGGGTTTAATGTCAAACAAACAAGTTAAGGGTTAATGTGTTTGGGGTTTAATGTCAAACAAACCAGTTAAGGGTTAATGTGTTTGGGGTTTAATGTCAAACAAACAAGTTAAGGGTTAATGTGTTTGGTGTTTAATGTCAAACAAACAAGTTAAGGGTTAATGTGTTTGGTGTTTAATGTCAAACAAACAAGTTAAGGGTTAATGTGTTTGGTGTTTAATGTCAAACAAACAAGTTAAGGGTTAATGTGTTTGGTGTTTAATGTCAAACAAACAAGTTAAGGGTTAATGTGTTTGGTGTTTAATGTCAAACAAACAAGTTAAGGGTTAATGTGTTTGGTGTTTAATGTCAAACAAACAAGTTAAGGGTTAATGTATTTGTTGTTTAATGTCAAACAAACAAGTTAAGGGTTAATGTGTTTGGTGTTTAATGTCAAACAAACAAGTTAAGGGTTAATGTGTTTGGTGTTTAATGTCAAACAAACAAGTTAAGGTTAATGTGTTTGGTGTTTAATGTCAAACAAACAAGTTAAGGGTTAATGTGTTTGGTGTTTAATGTCAAACAAACAAGTTAAGGGTTAATGTGTTTGGTGTTTAATGTCAAACAAACAAGTTAAGGGTTAATGTGTTTGGTGTTTAATGTCAAACAAACAAGTTAAGGGTTAATGTGTTTGGTGTTTAATGTCAAACAAACAAGTTAAGGGTTAATGTGTTTGGTGTTTAATGTCAAACAAACAAGTTAAGGGTTAATGTGTTTGGTGTTTAATGTCAAACAAACAAGTTAAGGGTTAATGTGTTTGGTGTTTAATGTCAAACAAACAAGTTAAGGGTTAATGTGTTTGGTGTTTAATGTCAAACAAACAAGTTAAGGGTTAATGTGTTTGGTGTTTAATGTCAAACAAACAAGTTAAGGGTTAATGTGTTTGGTGTTTAATGTCAAACAAACAAGTTAAGGGTTAATGTGTTTGGTGTTTAATGTCAAACAAACAAGTTAAGGGTTAATGTGTTTGGTGTTTAATGTCAAACAAACAAGTTAAGGGTTAATGTGTTTGGTGTTTAATGTCAAACAAACAAGTTAAGGGTTAATGTGTTTGGTGTTTAATGTCAAACAAACAAGTTAAGGGTTAATGTGTTTGGTGTTTAATGTCAAACAAACAAGTTAAGGGTTAATGTGTTTGGTGTTTAATGTCAAACAAACAAGTTAAGGGTTAATGTGTTTGTTGTTTAATGTCAAACAGACAAGTTAAGGGTTAATGTGTTTGGTGTTTAATGTCAAACAAACAAGTTAAGGGCTAATGTGTTTGGTGTTTAATGCCACTTTCAATGACATTCCATTTTTTTATAGTGGCAGTTAGTTGTATTGATGGTGGAAACCGTAGTCTCCGAAGAATACCATAGACATTTCACAAGTCACTGACAAACTTTTTCACATAATCATGTATCGAGTACACCTCACCAGCAACATGATTCGAACTCTTGGTGATAGCCACTGATTGCATACATAGTTGTTAATCCAGCTACCATATGATCGCGATCACGGCAGCTCCTAAGCAAGTTTAGTGAATGACTGTTGCTTAACACCACCTCAGCAATGTATCGGTTATATCATGGTGAGAACAAGTTATATTTTAATGAAATGATGATGTTCACCTGTACTAGATAAACACACTTAGTTGATTTTTATAGTGTTAGCTCACTGAGACAACAGTCCACGGATAGACACATGCTGCCCCACCCGGACACATTATGCTGATTCCGAGCCATCCAGTCTTTGCTCTTTCTCCTTAATGCTGCGTGCTTAGTGGAGAAGCAACAAATACCAATTGTATTGCTAAGATTGGGGCCAAACAAGTTAAGACACATTACCCTCAAGATTTAAGGAATTATATCAGAACATTGCTCTATTTTCAATAGATTGTATTGTACACTTTACTGATTGTTGTGTAAGTTAAAGTAAGTTGTTTATCAAGTGAATTGATCAGGTATACTAGCTAATTATATAGTAATTTACAAACATGTAGTCAGTTATCTGGGAAACAATGATTGTAAGATTAACCTTTTTAATGGTGACAGCTGATACATGTACCTTATGCTCCTGTGTCATACATCATGTCGACATAGACGTAATGTAGTGACATAATGTATGTTGTGGCGTACCATATGTTGTGACATACCATAATCTGTGAATATGGTCATATCTTATGAAGGTTACCACAGCAACGACTCGTGCATACTAAATTAGATATCTATGCTTTTCTTTGTCACGACTGTAGGAACGAAATACCCAATACTAAATGTTAATTTCTTTCCTAAATGGGGTTAAAATCAAATAACTATGTCAATATGGGGTATGTGTTTATAGTTTAATACTTTGTTCCAGGAATAAATAATGAATATTTTTATAGGGTTGGCATTTTACTCACATGCGAAAAAACACTTGTATGGCTGCATCATTTCAACAAGAGGGGCAATTTTGTCCCATAAAACTAGTTTAACCCTGTCATTTTGAATTGAATTCCTTGTACCTATCCAGCAAAGTGAGCATGTAATTTGTGTGTTAAGGATATTGATTTTGCCTTTTCCTACGACTTTATAAGTTTTTTGCAGACGTGGCATTTTAGGGAAAGATTTATTGCACTGTAGAGGATCATTAAATAATTTCAGTTATTACAAAAAAAAGAGTTAAAAATAGTATTTAAAGAATTACATGGTTAATCATACTAGGAATGAACACCATTATACGGAGGTTATGCATAAATTGGGCTGTTGTTTTTTTCAGGGTCTAGGGAATGTAGTAAGGATCACAAGAATGAAGCAGGAGAAAATATATCTGATGATGGTGATGGAAATCTTTAAGAATCACAACCTGGTTACTATAGCAACAACCACGAGAGACAGAACATGTCAACCTATAGTTGTAACAACCTATTTCTAGTTCAACATCTTCTGCACATCAATACTCAGAATCTCTGAACTTGCCAAAATTTTGTGACATGTCCAATACAAAATGTTAAGTTCTGCCCCGAGTGTGATTTTGAGCATACCTGATGAAGGTTATTCCAGAAACTTGGCATGTGCACTAACTTTGATATCTACGTTGTTATTTTAAAACAAATTACTATGTCATCATGATATCAGTGTTGATAGTTTTAGATTTTGATTCAGTTTATCTTACACAGGGGACACCAACATTTTGAGATATTTATTTTATCCATTGTATTCTCAATTGAAATGAGAAATATTGCTTTTTTATGCAGTTTACACTTTTGCCTTGCATTTTTTAAAAATATGTGAAATATCAATTAACTGGATTATGTGCCTTTGACCTGCTATAATTGTGTTAACAATGTAGTGACTTTTGGAAAATTTCTTCTCACTCTGTAAACTGTGAGTTCATTGTTTACAAAATGGTGGCATATAAAACAAACGAACACAATAAAAGTCAAATCCAGAGACATTTGTCAGTACACATTAGTACAACAACCACATCTGTGGCATATTGGTTGGCATGCTCGCCTCGAGTGCGGTAGATCGTGGGTTCGAGCCCCGGTCAAACCAAAGACTATAGATTTGGTATTTATTGCTTCTTCGTTAGGCAGCCTTGAGAAGAAAGAGCAAAGACTGGTTGGCTCAGAATCAGAAAAATGTGTCTGAGTGAGGCGACATGTCTATCAGCGGACTGTAGCTTCAGTAAACTAGCACTATGAAAATACAACTCGGCATGTTTGTCTTGAACAAAACGGACCTCATCATCATCTCATTGAAAATTATCTTGTTCTTGCCATAATATAGCTGAAAAATTGCTGAATTGGGGTTAAACAACAATCACTCACTCACTCATTGGTACAAGCTTTACAAAGGGTCTAGTACACAGTGAAGTCCTAGAAGAAATTGAAAAACATGTGGATAAAGGTTTAATACAGTCAAAAATAACAGAGGGAAACTCTATTGTCACAGTTTTCGACCCCGGCACTAAACACATTCTATTATCAAAGGGGTCAAGATTAGAAAGCGATATATAAAACTTGTTGATGTAGAAAAGCAAGTTTCAAATATAACAATAAAAGATGCACCGTGTGAATTGTCCAATCAGGTAATATGTGCTTTCATATGGTACAACGCTCTCTATGCATATATGTCTGATTAAGGATACGTATATCGAAATAGGGACCCGATATATGCAACTCATGAACTGTGTTCCCCTTATTCCTATTAAGAGTAAATTTGGGAGGTTTGATGTCCGAATATTGAGTATGTGAAACATAAACATCCAAATGCTAGCAGAGGTGTTCCATAAAAAATTGTATCTGAAAAACAATAAGATGAAGTTTATTGACTTGTGGTCAGAGTTCACCCCAAAATATGTACCAAACAGAGCAATCTATAAGTTAAATGACATTAGTGAAGCAGGAGCTAGTGTTATAAGGGACATAATACTGGATTATGTAAAATTACCATTAGAAGACGACTACACCACTCAAAATAAAAAAATAAAACATCAACCCCAGGTTCAACGGATAAACAACAATCAAAAATTCCCAAACCACTTGAACAAAATATACTCATGGCAATATTTAATCATTGACATTTCTAGTAAATATGATTTTTTGCATGATTCATATGCAGCATGTACTTTGTTTGCACGTGGCTAACGTCCTAATTCATAACCTATCAATAACAAAATCACTGGTATCTATTCTTAGCGCCTCTAAGCGAGGCGTCCCAAATCGTGATCTCTTCAATATAATTGTGTGAACTGTTTTATTTTATAGCAATTATGTTATTTGTGTCTAGTATAATACCAATTGATGTTTCTGTAATTTACTCTAACAATATGAGGGTTGTGATTTATTGTATATACAGTCAAACCTGTGTTAAGAGGTCACATTTGGGACAAAGAAAAAGTGGCCTTATATGAAATCTTCTATGACAGGACAAGAAAAAAGTGACCTCTTAATACAGGTGACTGCTTAATAGAGGTGACCGTATGGGCAGGTTTGACTATATTGTTGTCATATTTGTAAATATAATTATGTTTAATCGTAGTCACCTGTGTGAGGTGAGTTCCACATTGTGACCTTTCACTGTTAATTTGTAAATAATATGTCTCTTTGTATTGTTACATTAAATGTTAATGGCATAGCAGTTGTTAGTGTCGAAAAAAGAAAATTGATATCGTGTGTTTACAAGAAACACAATGTTCTATTGATACTGAATCAAAATTGGAAAACTGAACGAGAGTGGGGGGAAAGAAAATATCTAGAAAGAAATGATTTGATTGATGCTTGGAGAGTACGCAATCAATAAATGTTATACATTTGGCAGAGCCACTTTCAAAATGCCACGACTGCTCCCCCCTCAAACTGTTAATTTGTATATAATAGTTTCTCAATATAGAAATATTTGTTGAAAATGTTTAATTAAAATTATGATTATTACTGAGTGGTAAACTTAGTTCCCTCATAGGTTTATGCAATGGTTGTTGTAATATATACATAGATAAGAGTCAAAACTACTTGTTAAATAAAACATAAACAGGAACATACAGTTAGTTAATGTATTTAATGATGTGATATTATGTTGTACATTTTTTGTATTTTGTAAAGTGTTTTCAGGGAGTTGACAATTACTCATTTATGTTTTCCCTGGGCAAATGAAGTGTACGAAAACAGGGGCCCTTGAGTGTGCTTCCCTGGGCATCTTAGATCATTGTACAGACCAGGTGTTGTTGAATAAATGATATTGTTATATAAGAAAAAATACAAATTCAATAAAATATTATTGATGTTTTTATTAATTGTAATAAATATTATTTAAACACATTAAAGGGAATTGGACAAAGTTTTACAGATGATTAGTTTTTTTTTCATTTCTCCATTGCATTGTCTGTCCTTTATCATTTCTCCATTGCATTGTCTGTCCATTAACACTTGGACATTGCATTGTCTGTCCTTTATCACTTGGCCATTGCATTGTCTGTCCTTTATCATTTGGCCATTGTATTGTCTGTCCTTTATCACTTGGCCATTGCATTGTCTGTCCTTTATCATTTGGCCATTGTATTGTCAGTCCTTTATCATTTGGCCATTGTATTGTCAGTCCTTTATCATTTGGCCATTGCATTGTCTGTCCTTCGACTTTTTCTCTCAATAATCTCCTATGATTTTTCCGTTCCAGAGTTATTGGACTTGATATGACGGAAAATAGGATTTTTACCCTATGTTGTATGATAACTTGAGTAGTGTTTCTCAGAATGTTTTGAAATTTTATCAGCAGCTTACCGGTGAAGAGAGGAGGACCCCTTTCATTGTTGACGATTTTCACTTTTGCCGTTCCAGAGTTATTGGACTTGATATGATATGACGGAAAATAGGATTTTTACCCTATGTCGTATGATAACTTGAGTAGTGTTTCTCAGAATGTTTTGAATTTTTTTCATTTCTCCATTGCATTGTCTGTCCTTTATCATTTCTCCATTGCATTGTCTGTCCTTTATCACTTGGCCATTGCATTGTCTGTCCTTTATCAGTTGGCCATTGCATTGTCTGTCCTTTATCATTGGCCATTGCATTGTCTGTCCTTTATCATTTGGCCATTACATTGCCTGTCCTTTATCATTTGGCCATTGCATTGTCTGTCCTTTATCATTTGGCCATTACATTTTCTGTTCTTCGACTTTTCTCTCAATAATCTCCTATGATTTAAACATTTAGTTTAATGTTTTGTAGATCACTGTTTGTCGTTTTGTTCATTGTATTTTATGTCCGTCTCCCATTTACATCTTATTACCCCTTTACTATCTTCAAACGTTTCCCTCTAGAATATTTTGTCATTGATACGTTTGGTTTCATTAAGCTATTCTGTAGTTTAGATGATACATATGTCATGTGTAAGACACTTTATTGTGTGCAATGATTATTCTCGGGGGAAAATATTTTTTTTAAGTAATACATTAAATATTATATAGAGTTAAAAGGCAAATATTTTTTTTTCTCATAAACATTCATAATTTACCTGCTTAGCCTTTAAAGTTATACCATGACTACGAATAAACTATAAGATACTGAATGAGTATATAACAAGGATTAACGGGTTTATGGTGATTAAAGCCACTTTCAACAATAGTTCAGCGATATTATGGTGATCAATTTTAATTAGTTGGGGAAACAGGAGTACTTGGAGAACACCACCGACCTGCCGAATGTCACTGGCAAAATTTATCACATAATTTTGCATCGAGTACACCTTACCATGGGCGGAATTCAAACTCAACGTAAGTGGCAATAGGTAATGTTTGTATTCTTTTGTCGTCCATTAACTTTTCACATTCTCCTTTGAAACCACTTATCCCAATGATCCAAGACTTGGTAGGAAGTATCTATGGAAGGTCTTCTATAAGGATTGCTCATTTTGTTTCGATCCGTTAGCAAACATGTAACTTGTTCTAGCCATGATACAACTGAAATATTAGTGATTTGTTATTGAACAACAATCACTCACTCGCCTGCACGAAAAAGACCGGTATATGCCGTTACCATGGATACGTTATCGCACTCTAATAACTTGCTACCATGGATACCTCATCTCAAACTATTGTAAGTTGTGAACATGAATACGCTATCATAAAACTAAGTTGACTCAAACTCTAATAAGTCGCTACCGTGGCTACCAGTACTCAATGGTAAGTGGTGAGAATGGTTTGTTTGTATGGGTATATAGTGTAATGGGAATAATGTTAGTGTTATTGTGTTTAACGCCACTTTCAACAATATTTCAGTTACACCGTGGAGTCAATTTTATTGGTGGAAGAAAACCACCGACCTGTCGCAAGTCATTGGTAAACTTTATTACACAATGTTTTATCGAGTACATCTCGCCATTATAGTGTAAATGGTAATATTGAACGTTCAAAGTAATGTAACAAGCTATTAAAAAATAATAAACATTAGAGAAAAGCGAAGGGGCAATAAAGAATGTACAATCCAGAGAAACTGGCAACATTGCGTAAATTAGACACAAGACAATGACAGACAAAACAAAGGACACTACACAATATATGTTGGACACCGTTATACCGAGGCAAATATACATAACGTAAATAAGACATGAGCCCTCCTAAAATCTATTGTTGGAGGAAAACCACCGACCTGTCGAATTGATAACAGGATTAATTTGTTTATAATTATTTTATTTGATCAATGATACAAAGTGGATCAGACACAAATTTTACCAACTTATGGAGTCTTCTCCTATATATACAATCATTATTACATTATATTGAGAATGCACAATTAAAACAAGATAAATACAATTTTATCATATAATATAGCTGAAAATAGTAAACGAATAAAAAGGAATGAGGAAAAAGTATGTGTGTGTGTGTGTGTGTTTGGATGCTGGATGGTGATTGGTTAGTATATTAAACGATTAGAAATCGCTTAGACCTTTTTATGAATTGATAAACTGAATAAAAAATAAAGCAATTATCTGCATAGCTTAAGGTTTCACTTCCTGATGTGAGAAATAAAGTATTGATCAATTGAGACAAATCGCTTATGCTGAGAAACAGATCATTTCTTATTTCAGAATATTTGATACAAACAAAAAAGAAGTGGTTCGCATCTTCTTGGGGGGCACCGCAACTACACGCTGGCCTAGATAAAATATGAACCTTGTATAGATCATGGTTGAGGAAAGAAGCTGTAACGGGATTAATAGATTTATGGCCAGAAGCCGAATAAGACTTGCAGAGATTCTCTCCACAATATGTACTTCAAATGATACGATGTGCCCTTGTCACAAACATTTGTAAAGGCTGTATACATTCTTTTATGACAAACAGTCCACATAACAACAGGTTCATTCGTATTTTGATCTTCCATTAAGCATGTTATGACAGCATTATAGCGCAACCCTTCTACCATTAAGAATGATATGATATCATTTGAACGCACATAAAATATTCCTGTGTATTACATGTAAATACAAATATTTTTTTATAAATATATTTTAGTAAACTTATGCAAGTCGAATGCACCATTTATATGATTATATGTACACATTAGGATTCGAACCCAAAACTTTAGTGGCGACAGGCTCTAATTGCACAGATAGTTGTAATCCAACTACCAAATCTCTGTACACATCACAGTATTTTATTCATTCAAATATTAATGGGAAAAGCATATTCTAAAAACACATACTTCCACTTAAGACTAATAATCCCGAGGGTATCACCTGCCCATTAGCCTGTAATTTGGCACTGACATTGTCTATTATATATCTTTATTATATAAATTTACAGTACCCCAGATATAGGTGATATTACCCGACTTAGGCTACCCTGTTTACACTCTATGGTTTATTGCTCCCAAACACTTTTAAATGATTTGGCTTTCCAATATATCGACCTGTCGTAAGTCACTGACAAACTTAATCACATAAAGTTGTATCAAGTACACCTCGCCATGAGCGGGATTCGAACTCGCAGCTTGAGTGGTGATTGGCACTAATTGTATAGGTAATTGTAAATCCAACTACCATACGATCACCACAACGCCCTATTTTGTTAGGAATCAAATTAAAACTACATGTTCATTGCATGTTTTTAAAATTGTTATTACGATACACTAACAACTGAGCCCGCGATATTAACGTCACTTTCAACAATATTTCAGTTATAAAGTGGCAGTCAGTTTTACTTGTGGAGGAAACCGGAGTACCCTGAGAAAACCACCGACCTACCATAAGTCACTGACAAACTTTATCACATGATGTTATATTGAGTACACCTCACAATAAGTAGGATTTGAACTCACAATATTAGTGGTGATAGGTACTTATTACATAAGGTAGTTATAAATCTAACTACCATACGACCACGACCACGACGGCCCTTATTTTGTTAGAACATTGAACTCAGGTTCATCTGATTATCATTCTTATACACCGACAAACTATTTTTGTAGTTTCTAAGAAAAATCTTTCATTTATTTTCTCACGGATTCCTTTGTTAAAAACTAAGTACCGTGTTAGCGGCAGTATTGCATTTCCAATCTATGAAAGAAATGTGTAAAGTTGCGCCTCCTCCCCCTTTTGCTCTACGGTTCCCATTCCCATGTATTATGAACATCTCTTATTGTTTCAAAAATTAAAAAGGGGTCAAAGTGGGGCCATCACTCAAAATTTCTATTTTCAGTTTTATTTTAATGTGTTAGACTTGAACATAGAACCCAAATTGAATATAAATAAAATACGACCGATCAAAATCTAGACTAGATGGAACACAAAGTGACAAACTGCTAAATTGATGCTTTGTAAAATTCAGAGAGGAAGGGAATGGTGTCCATGTGATACCTGGTATCATAAGGACTTGTTTTTATGTCATATTAAAAACTTCACAAAACAATTACTCCTCTACTATACTAATCCAATAGTATAGTAGGGGAGTAATTTTTTAATGATATTTTTTATGACATAGATTAAAATGTATAATCTTAAATGTTGCTAGTTTCTATGTGTCTTATTTATATCCATACTTTTTGTTTACTCACATCAATATATATGCTTTTAAATCATGCTTGTGCTACTGATGTGTTTTAATTGCTTTGATATTTTAGCTTGGTCTTAAATTTCATGAAAAGATTTTTAAATATGACAGTGCTTTTTAGAAATATTGTGTGCATGTTTTGTTTTATTGTTTGTATATGCATATTCTTATGTCGGATTTAAAAGCTCACTAGAGCTTGTGTTATAATTGTTTGATTCTTTCCGACTTTAAATAAAACTTATTGTAGTGTATCGTATTGTATTGCACATAAAAACAAGTTCCTATGACTGATAACCCATGTCCCTAATTTTTCTTACATCAAATATATCTGGAAATAATCTAAGGAATCCCATGTCCCATTGATTAGATATTTGGTATCTTATAATAAGTAAACCGTATCAGTGGTGCAAGCTCCCCATGGAATGTGGTAAATAGATTGTGAGTTCGAGCCCGGTCGGGTAAAAAAACAAAAACTATCTATAAAATTGGTATTTGTTGTTTCTCCACTAAGTAAACACCATTAAGGAGTAAGAGCAAAAACAGTTTGGTTCTGAATCAGGATAATGTGTCAGAGTGTAGCTACCTGTCTACCTGTGGAGTGTTGTGCCAGAGTGTAGCGACCTGTCTACCTGTGGACTGCTGTGTCAGAGAGTAGCGACCTGTCTACTTGTGGACTGTTGTCAGAGTGTAGCGACCCGTCTACCTATGGACTGTTCTGTCAGGGTGTAGCTACCTGTCTACCTGTGGAGTGTTGTGTCAGAGTGTAGCGACCTGTCTACCTGTGGACTGCTGTGTCAGAGAGTAGCGACCTGTCTACTTGTGGACTGTTGTCAGAGTGTAGCGACCTGTCTACCTGTGAACTGTTGTGTCAGGGTGTAGTGACCTGTCTACCTGTGGACTGTTGTGTCAGAGCGTAGCGACCTGTCTACATGTGGACTGTTGTGTCAGAGTGTAGCTACCTGTCTACCTGTGGACTGTTGTGTCAGGGTGTAGCGATCTGTCTACATGTGGACTGTTGTGTCAGGGTGTAGCGACCTCTCTACCTGTGGACTGTTTTGTCAGAGCATAGCGACCTGTCTACATGTGGACTGTTGTTCAGAGTGTAGCTACCTATCTACCTGTGGAATGTTGTGTCAGAGTGTAGCGACCTGTCTACATGTGGACTGTTGTGTCAGAGTGTAGCGACCTGTCTACATGCGGACTGTTGTGTCAGAGTGTAGCGACCTGTCTACCTGTGGACTGTTGTGTCATGGTGTAGCTACCTGTCTACCTGTGGACTGTTGTGTCAGAGTGTAGCGATCTGTCTACATGTGGACTGTTGTGTCAGGGTGTAGTACCTGTCTACCTGTGGACTGTTGTGTCAGAGTGTAGCGACCTGTCTACCTGTGGACTGTTGTGTCAGGGTGTAGCTACCTGTCTACCTGTGGACTGTTGTGTCAGAGTGTAGCTACCTGTCTACCTGAGGACTGTTGTGTCAGAGTGTAGCGACCTGTCTACCTGTGGACTGTTGTGTCAGGGTGTAGCGACCTCTCTACCTGTGAACTGTTGTGTCAGAGCATAGCGACCTGTCTACATGTGGACTGTTGTTCAGAGTGTAGCGACCTGTCTACCTGTGGACTGTTGTGTCAGAGTGTAGCTACCTGTCTACCTGTGGACTGTTGTGTCAGAGTGTAGCTACCTGTCTACCGGTGGACTGTTGTGTCAGGGTGTAGCTACATGTCTACCTGTGGACTGTTGTGTCAGTGTGTAGCTACATGTCTACCTGTGGACTGTTGTGTCATGGTGTAGCTACCTGTCTACCTGTGGACTGTTATGTCAGAGTGTAGCTACCTATCTGCCTGTGGACTGTTGTGTCAGGGTGTAACTACATCTCTACCTGTGGACTGTTGTGTCAGAGTGTAGCTACCTGTCTACTTGTGGACTGTTGTGTCAGGGTGTAGCTACATGTCTACCTGTGGACTGTTGTGTCACAGTGTAGCGACCCGTCTACCTGTGGACTGTTGTGTCAGAGTGTAGCTACCTATCTACCTGTGGACTGTTGTGTCAGGGTGTAGCGACCTGTCTACCTGTGGACTGTTGTGTCATGGTGTAGCTACCTGTCTACCTGTGGACTGTTGTGTCAGAGTGTAGCTACCTGTCTACCTGTGGACTTTTGTGTCAGAGTGTAGCGACCTGTCTACCTGTAGAGTGTTGTGTCAGGGTGTAGCTACCTGTCTACCTGTTGACTGTTGTGTCAGAGTGTAGCTACCTGTCTACCTGTGGACTGTTGTGTCAGGGTGTAGCGACCTGTCTACCTGTGGACTTTTGTGTCAGGGTGTAGCTACATGTCTACCTGTGGACTGTTGTGTCAGAGTGTAGCGACCTGTCTACCTGTGGACTGTTGTGTCAGGGTGTAGCTACATGTCTACCTTTGGACTGTTGTGCCAGGGTGTAGCTACATGTCTACCTGTGGACTGTTGTGTCAGAGTGTAGCGACCATTCTACCTGTGGAGTGTTGTGTCAGAGTGTAGCTACCTGTCTACCTGTGGACTGTTGTGTCAGGGTGTAGCTACCTGTCTACCTGTGGACTGTTGTGTCAGAGTGTAGCTACCTGTCTACCTGTGGACTGTTGTGTCAGAGTGTAGCGACCTGTCTACCTGTGGACTGTTGTGTCAGGGTGTAGCGACCTCTCTACCTGTGAACTGTTGTGTCAGAGCATAGCGACCTGTCTACATGTGGACTGTTGTTCAGAGTGTAGCGACCTGTCTACCTGTGGACTGTTGTGTCAGAGTGTAGCTACCTGTCTACCTGTGGACTGTTGTGTCAGAGTGTAGCTACCTGTCTACCTGTGGACTGTTGTGTCAGGGTGTAGCTACATGTCTACCTGTGGACTGTTGTGTCAGTGTGTAGCTACATGTCTACCTGTGGACTGTTGTGTCATGGTGTAGCTACCTGTCTACCTGTGGACTGTTGTGTCAGGGCGTAGCTACCTGTCTACCTGTGGACTGTTATGTCAGAGTGTAGCTACCTATCTGCCTGTGGACTGTTGTGTCAGGGTGTAACTACATCTCTACCTGTGGACTGTTGTGTCAGAGTGTAGCTACCTGTCTACTTGTGGACTGTTGTGTCAGGGTGTAGCTACATGTCTACCTGTGGACTGTTGTGTCACAGTGTAGCGACCCGTCTACCTGTGGACTGTTGTGTCAGAGTGTAGCTACCTATCTACCTGTGGACTGTTGTGTCAGGGTGTAGCGACCTGTCTACCTGTGGACTGTTGTGTCATGGTGTAGCTACCTGTCTACCTGTGGACTGTTGTGTCAAAGTGTAGCTACCTGTCTACCTGTGGACTTTTGTGTCAGAGTGTAGCGACCTGTCTACCTGTAGAGTGTTGTGTCAGGGTGTAGCTACCTGTCTACCTGTTGACTGTTGTGTCAGAGTGTAGCTACCTGTCTACCTGTGGACTGTTGTGTCAGGGTGTAGCGACCTGTCTACCTGTGGACTTTTGTGTCAGGGTGTAGCTACATGTCTACCTGTGGACTGTTGTGTCAGAGTGTAGCGACCTGTCTACCTGTGGACTGTTGTGTCAGGGTGTAGCTACATGTCTACCTTTGGACTGTTGTGCCAGGGTGTAGCTACATGTCTACCTGTGGACTGTTGTGTCAGAGTGTAGCGACCATTCTACCTGTGGAGTGTTGTGTCAGAGTGTAGCTACCTGTCTACCTGTGGACTGTTGTGTCAGGGTGTAGCTACATGTCTACCTGTTGACTGTTGTATCAGAGTGTAGCGACCTGTCTACCTGTGGGCTGTTGTGTCACAGTGTAGCGACCTGTCTACCTGTGGACTGTTGTGACAGGGTGTATCGACCTGTCTACATGTGGACTGTTGTGTCAGAGTGTAGCGACCTGTCTACCTGTGGACTGTTGTATCAGGGTGTAGCGACCTGTCTACCTATGGACTGTTGTGTCAGAGTGTAGCTACCTGTCTACCTGTGGACTGTTGTGTCAGAGTGTAGCTACCTGTCTATCTGTGGACTGTTGTGTCAGAGTGTAGCTACCTGTCTACCTGTGGACTTTTGTGTCAGAGCGTAGCGACCTGTCTACATGTGGACTGTTGTGTCAGAGTGCAGCGACCTGTCTACCTGTGGACTGTTGTCAGGGTGTAGCGATCTCTCTACCTGTGGACTGTTGTGTCAGAGTGTAGCTACCTGTCTACCTATGGACTATTGTGTCAGGGTGTAGCTACCTGTCTACCTGTGGACTGTTGTGTCAGGGTGTAGCTACATGTCTACCTGTGGACTGTTGTGTCGGAGTGTAGCTACCTGTCTACCTGTGGACTGGTGTGTCAGAGTGTAGCTACCTGTCTACCTGTGGACTGTTGTGTCAGAGTGTAGCGACCTGTGTACCTATGGACTGTTGTGTCAGAGTGTAGCTACCTGTCTACCTGTGGACTGTTATGTCAGAGTGTATCGACCTGTCTACCTGTTGACTGTTGTGTCAGAGTGTAGCGACCTGTCTAACTGTGGACTATTGTGTCAGAGTGTAGCGACCTGTCTACCTGTGGACTGTTGTGTCAGAGTGTAGCTACCCGTCTACCTGTTGACTGTTGTGTCAGAGTGTAGCGACCTGTCTACCTGTGGACTGTTGTGTCAGAGTGTAGCGACCCGTCTACCTGTGGACTGTTGTGTCAGGGTGTAGCTACCTGTCTACCTGTGGACTGTTGTGTCAGCGTGTAGCGACCTGTCTACCTGTGGACTGTTGTGTCAGACTGTAGTGACCCGTCTAACTGTGGACTGTTGTGTCAGGGTGTAGCTACCTGTCTACCTGTGGACTGTTGTGTCAGAGTGTAGCTACCTGTCTACCTGTGGACTGTTGTGTCAGGGTGTAGCGACCTGTCTACCTGTGGACTTTTGTGTCAGGGTGTAGCTACATGTCCACCTGTGGACTGTTGTGTCAGAGTGTAGCGACCTGTCTACCTGTGGACTGTTGTGTCAGGGTGTAGCTACATGTCTACCTGTGGACTGTTGTGTCAGGGTGTAGCTACATGTCTACATGTGGAGTGTTGTGTCAGAGTGTAGCGACCTGTCTACCTGTGGAGTGTTGTGTCAGAGTGTAGCTACCTATCTACCTGTGGACTGTTGTGTCAGGGTGTAGCTACATGTTTACCTGTGGACTGTTGTGTCAGAGTGTAGCGACCTGTCTGCCTGTGGAGTATTGTGTCAGAGTGTAGCTACCTGTCTACATGTGGACTGTTGTATCAGGGTGTAGCGACCTGTCTACCTTTGGACTGTTGTGTCAGAGTGTAGCGACCTGTCTACCTGTGGACTGTTGTATCAGGGTGTAGCGACCTGTCTACCTGTGGACTTTTGTTTCAGAGTGTAGCGACCTGTCTACATGTGGACTGTTGTGTCAGAGTGTAGCTACCTGTCTACCTGTGGACTGTTGTGTCAGAGTGTAGCGACCTATCTACCTATGGACTTTTGTGTCAGAGTGTAGCTACCTGTCTACCTGTGGAGTGTTGTGTCAGAGTGTAGCTACCTGTCTACCTGTGGACTGTTGTGTCAGAGTGTAGCTACCTGTCTATCTGTGGACTGTTGTGTCAGAGTGTAGCTACCTGTCTACCTGTGGACTTTTGTGTCAGAGCGTAGCGACCTGTCTACATGTGGACTGTTGTGTCAGAGTGCAGCGACCTGTCTACCTGTGGACTGTTGTCAGGGTGTAGCGATCTCTCTACCTGTGGACTGTTGTGTCAGAGTGTAGCTACCTGTCTACCTATGGACTGTTGTGTCAGGGTGTAGCTACCTGTCTACCTGTGGACTGTTGTGTCAGGGTGTAGCTACATGTCTACCTGTGGACTGTTCTGTCAGAGTGTAGTAACCTGTCTACCTGTGGACTGTTGTGTCAGAGTGTAGCTACCTGTCTACCTGTGGACTGTTGTGTCAGAGTGTAGCGACCTGTGTACCTATGGACTGTTGTGTCAGAGTGTAGCTACCTGTCTACCTGTGGACTGTTATGTCAGAGTGTAGCGACCTGTCTACCTCTGGATTTTTGTGTCAGAGTGTAGCGACCTGTCTACCTGTGGACTGTTGTGTCAGTGTAGCTACCTGTCTACTTGTGGACTGTTGTGTCAAGAGTGTAGCGACCTGTCTACCTGTGGACTGTTGTGTCAGGGTGTAGTGACCCATCTACTTGTGGACTGTGGTGACAGGGTGTAGTGACCTGTCTACTTGTGGACTGTGGTGACAGGGTGTAGTGACCTGTCTACCTGTGGACTGTTGTGTCAGGGCGTAGCGACCCGTCTACATGTGGACTGTTATGTCAGAGTGTAGCGACCTGTCTACCTGTGGACTGTTGTGTCAGAGTGTAGCGACCTGTCTACCTGTGGACTGTTGTGACAGGGTGTAGCGACCTGTCTAACTGTGGACTGTTGTGTCAGAGTGTAGCTACCTGTCTACCTGTTGACTGTTGTGTCAGAGTGTAGCGACCTGTCTAACTGTGGACTGTTGTGTCAGAGTGTAGCGACCTGTCTACTTGTGGACTGTTGTGTCAGAGTGTAGCGACCCGTCTACCTGTGGACTGTTGTGTCAGAGTGTAGCGACCTGTCTGCCTGTGGACTGTTGTGTCAGAGTGTAGCGACCCGTCTACCTGTGCAATCTTGTGTCAGAGTGTAGCGACCTGTCTACCTGTGGACTGTTGTGTCAGACTGTAGTGACCCGTCTAACTGTGGACTGTTGTGACAGGGTCTAGCGACCTGTCTACCTGTGGACTGTTGTGTCAGGGCGTAGCGACCCGTCTACATGTGGACTGTTGTGTCAGAGTGTAGCGACCTGTCTACCTGTGGACTGTTGTGACAGGGTGTAGCGACCTGTCTAACTGTGGACTGTTGTGTCAGAGTGTAGCTACCTGTCTACCTGTTGACTGTTGTGTCAGAGTGTAGCGACCTGTCTACCTGTGGACTTTTGTGTCAGAGCGTAGCGACCTGTCTACATGTGGACTGTTGTGTCAGAGTGCAGCGACCTGTCTACCTGTGGACTGTTGTCAGGGTGTAGCGATCTCTCTACCTGTGGACTGTTGTGTCAGAGTGTAGCTACCTGTCTACCTATGGACTGTTGTGTCAGGGTGTAGCTACCTGTCTACCTGTGGACTGTTGTGTCAGAGTGTAGCTACATGTCTACCTGTGGACTGTTCTGTCAGAGTGTAGCTACCTGTCTACCTGTGGACTGTTGTGTCAGAGTGTAGCTACCTGTCTACCTGTGGACTGTTGTGTCAGAGTGTAGCGACCTGTGTACCTATGGACTGTTGTGTCAGAGTGTAGCTACCTGTCTACCTGTGGACTGTTATGTCAGAGTGTAGCGACCTGTCTACCTCTGGATTTTTGTGTCAGAGTGTAGCGACCTGTCTACCTGTGGACTGTTGTGTCAGTGTAGCTACCTGTCTACTTGTGGACTGTTGTGTCAGAGTGTAGCTACCTGTCTACCTGTGGACTGTTGTGTCAGGGTGTAGCTACATGTCTACCTGTGGACTGTTGTGTCAGTGTGTAGCTACATGTCTACCTGTGGACTGTTGTGTCATGGTGTAGCTACCTGTCTACCTGTGGACTGTTGTGTCAGGGCGTAGCTACCTGTCTACCTGTGGACTGTTATGTCAGAGTGTAGCTACCTATCTGCCTGTGGACTGTTGTGTCAGGGTGTAACTACATCTCTACCTGTGGACTGTTGTGTCAGAGTGTAGCTACCTGTCTACTTGTGGACTGTTGTGTCAGGGTGTAGCTACATGTCTACCTGTGGACTGTTGTGTCACAGTGTAGCGACCCGTCTACCTGTGGACTGTTGTGTCAGAGTGTAGCTATCTATCTACCTGTGGACTGTTGTGTCAGGGTGTAGCGACCTGTCTACCTGTGGACTGTTGTGTCATGGTGTAGCTACCTGTCTACCTGTGGACTGTTGTGTCAGAGTGTAGCTACCTGTCTACCTGTGGACTTTTGTGTCAGAGTGTAGCGACCTGTCTACCTGTAGAGTGTTGTGTCAGGGTGTAGATACCTGTCTACCTGTTGACTGTTGTGTCAGAGTGTAGCTACCTGTCTACCTGTGGACTGTTGTGTCAGGGTGTAGCGACCTGTCTACCTGTGGACTTTTGTGTCAGGGTGTAGCTACATGTCTACCTGTGGACTGTTGTGTCAGAGTGTAGCGACCTGTCTACCTGTGGACTGTTGTGTCAGGGTGTAGCTACATGTCTACCTTTGGACTGTTGTGCCAGGGTGTAGCTACATGTCTACCTGTGGACTGTTGTGTCAGAGTGTAGCGACCATTCTACCTGTGGAGTGTTGTGTCAGAGTGTAGCTACCTGTCTACCTGTGGACTGTTGTGTCAGGGTGTAGCTACATGTCTACCTGTTGACTGTTGTGTCAGAGTGTAGCGACCTGTCTACCTGTGGGCTGTTGTGTCACAGTGTAGCGACCTGTCTACCTGTGGACTGTTGTGACAGGGTGTATCGACCTGTCTACATGTGGACTGTTGTGTCAGAGTGTAGCGACCTGTCTACCTGTGGACTGTTGTATCAGGGTGTAGCGACCTGTCTACCTATGGACTGTTGTGTCAGAGTGTAGCTACCTGTCTACCTGTGGACTGTTGTGTCAGAGTGTAGCTACCTGTCTATCTGTGGACTGTTGTGTCAGAGTGTAGCTACCTGTCTACCTGTGGACTTTTGTGTCAGAGCGTAGCGACCTGTCTACATGTGGAATGTTGTGTCAGAGTGCAGCGACCTGTCTACCTGTGGACTGTTGTCAGGGTGTAGCGATCTCTCTACCTGTGGACTGTTGTGTCAGAGTGTAGCTACCTGTCTACCTATGGACTGTTGTGTCAGGGTGTAGCTACCTGTCTACCTGTGGACTGTTGTGTCAGGGTGTAGCTACATGTCTACCTGTGGACTGTTGTGTCGGAGTGTAGCTACCTGTCTACCTGTGGACTGGTGTGTCAGAGTGTAGCTACCTGTCTACCTGTGGACTGTTGTGTCAGAGTGTAGCGACCTGTGTACCTATGGACTGTTGTGTCAGAGTGTAGCTACCTGTCTACCTGTGGACTGTTATGTCAGAGTGTATCGACCTGTCTACCTGTTGACTGTTGTGTCAGAGTGTAGCGACCTGTCTAACTGTGGACTATTGTGTCAGAGTGTAGCGACCTGTCTACCTGTGGACTGTTGTGTCAGAGTGTAGCTACCCGTCTACCTGTTGACTGTTGTGTCAGAGTGTAGCGACCTGTCTACCTGTGGACTGTTGTGTCAGAGTGTAGCGACCCGTCTACCTGTGGACTGTTGTGTCAGGGTGTAGCTACCTGTCTACCTGTGGACTGTTGTGTCAGCGTGTAGCGACCTGTCTACCTGTGGACTGTTGTGTCAGACTGTAGTGACCCGTCTAACTGTGGACTGTTGTGTCAGGGTGTAGCTACCTGTCTACCTGTGGACTGTTGTGTCAGAGTGTAGCTACCTGTCTACCTGTGGACTGTTGTGTCAGGGTGTAGCGACCTGTCTACCTGTGGACTTTTGTGTCAGGGTGTAGCTACATGTCCACCTGTGGACTGTTGTGTCAGAGTGTAGCGACCTGTCTACCTGTGGACTGTTGTGTCAGGGTGTAGCTACATGTCTACCTGTGGACTGTTGTGTCAGGGTGTAGCTACATGTCTACATGTGGAATGTTGTGTCAGAGTGTAGCGACCTGTCTACCTGTGGAGTGTTGTGTCAGAGTGTAGCTACCTATCTACCTGTGGACTGTTGTGTCAGGGTGTAGCTACATGTTTACCTGTGGACTGTTGTGTCAGAGTGTAGCGACCTGTCTGCCTGTGGAGTATTGTGTCAGAGTGTAGCTACCTGTCCTCATGTGGACTGTTGTATCAGGGTGTAGCGACCTGTCTACCTTTGGACTGTTGTGTCAGAGTGTAGCGACCTGTCTACCTGTGGACTGTTGTATCAGGGTGTAGCGACCTGTCTACCTGTGGACTTTTGTTTCAGAGTGTAGCGACCTGTCTACATGTGGACTGTTGTGTCAGAGTGTAGCTACCTGTCTACCTGTGGACTGTTGTGTCAGAGTGTAGCGACCTATCTACCTATGGACTTTTGTGTCAGAGTGTAGCTACCTGTCTACCTGTGGAGTGTTGTGTCAGAGTGTAGCTACCTGTCTACCTGTGGACTGTTGTGTCAGAGTGTAGCTACCTGTCTATCTGTGGACTGTTGTGTCAGAGCGTAGCTACCTGTCTACCTGTGGACTTTTGTGTCAGAGCGTAGCGACCTGTCTACATGTGGACTGTTGTGTCAGAGTGCAGCGACCTGTCTACCTGTGGACTGTTGTCAGGGTGTAGCGATCTCTCTACCTGTGGACTGTTGTGTCAGAGTGTAGCTACCTGTCTACCTATGGACTGTTGTGTCAGGGTGTAGCTACCTGTCTACCTGTGGACTGTTGTGTCAGGGTGTAGCTACATGTCTACCTGTGGAATATTCTGTCAGAGTGTAGTAACCTGTCTACCTGTGGACTGTTGTGTCAGAGTGTAGCTACCTGTCTACCTGTGGACTGTTGTGTCAGAGTGTAGCGACCTGTGTACCTATGGACTGTTGTGTCAGAGTGTAGCTACCTGTCTACCTGTGGAATGTTATGTCAGAGTGTAGCGACCTGTCTACCTCTGGATTTTTGTGTCAGAGTGTAGCGACCTGTCTACCTGTGGACTGTTGTGTCAGTGTAGCTACCTGTCTACTTGTGGACTGTTGTGTCAAGAGTGTAGCGACCTGTCTACCTGTGGACTGTTGTGTCAGGGTGTAGTGACCCATCTACTTGTGGACTGTGGTGACAGGGTGTAGTGACCTGTCTACTTGTGGACTGTGGTGACAGGGTGTAGTGACCTGTCTACCTGTGGACTGTTGTGTCAGGGCGTAGCGACCCGTCTACATGTGGACTGTTGTGTCAGAGTGTAGCGACCTGTCTACCTGTGGACTGTTGTGTCAGAGTGTAGCGACCTGTCTACCTGTGGACTGTTATGACAGGGTGTAGCGACCTGTCTAACTGTGGACTGTTGTGTCAGAGTGTAGCTACCTGTCTACCTGTTGACTGTTGTGTCAGAGTGTAGCGACCTGTCTAACTGTGGACTGTTGTGTCAGAGTGTAGCGACCTGTCTACTTGTGGACTGTTGTGTCAGAGTGTAGCGACCCGTCTACCTGTGGACTGTTGTGTCAGAGTGTAGCGACCTGTCTGCCTGTGGACTGTTGTGTCAGAGTGTAGCGACCCGTCTACCTGTGCAATCTTGTGTCAGAGTGTAGCGACCTGTCTACCTGTGGACTGTTGTGTCAGACTGTAGTGACCCGTCTAACTGTGGACTGTTGTGACAGGGTCTAGCGACCTGTCTACCTGTGGACTGTTGTGTCAGGGCGTAGCGACCCGTCTACATGTGGACTGTTGTGTCAGAGTGTAGCGACCTGTCTACCTGTGGACTGTTGTGTCAGAGTGTAGCGACCTGTCTACCTGTGGACTGTTGTGACAGGGTGTAGCGACCTGTCTAACTGTGGACTGTTGTGTCAGAGTGTAGCTACCTGTCTACCTGTTGACTGTTGTGTCAGAGTGTAGCGACCTGTCTACCTGTGGACTTTTGTGTCAGAGCGTAGCGACCTGACTACATGTGGACTGTTGTGTCAGAGTGCAGCGACCTGTCTACCTGTGGACTGTTGTCAGGGTGTAGCGATCTCTCTACCTGTGGACTGTTGTGTCAGAGTGTAGCTACCTGTCTACCTATGGACTGTTGTGTCAGGGTGTAGCTACCTGTCTACCTGTGGACTGTTGTGTCAGAGTGTAGCTACATGTCTACCTGTGGACTGTTCTGTCAGAGTGTAGCTACCTGTCTACCTGTGGACTGTTGTGTCAGAGTGTAGCTACCTGTCTACCTGTGGACTGTTGTGTCAGAGTGTAGCGACCTGTGTACCTATGGACTGTTGTGTCAGAGTGTAGCTACCTGTCTACCTGTGGACTGTTATGTCAGAGTGTAGCGACCTGTCTACCTCTGGATTTTTGTGTCAGAGTGTAGCGACCTGACTACATGTGGACTGTTGTGTCAGAGTGTAGCGACCCGTCTACCTGTGCACTCTTGTGTCAGAGTGTAGCGACCTGTCTACCTGTGGACTGTTGTGTCAGACTGTAGTGACCCGTCTAACTGTGGACTGTTGTGACAGGGTCTAGCGACCTGTCTACCTGTGGACTGTTGTGTCAGGGCGTAGCGACCCGTCTACATGTGGACTGTTGTGTCAGAGTGTAGCGACCTGTCTACCTGTGGACTGTTGTGTCAGAGTGTAGCGACCTGTCTACCTGTGGACTGTTGTGACAGGGTGTAGCGACCTGTCTAACTGTGGACTGTTGTGTCAGAGTGTAGCTACCTGTCTACCTGTTGACTGTTGTGTCAGAGTGTAGCGACCTGTCTAACTGTGGACTGTTGTGTCAGAGTGTAGCGACCTGTCTACTTGTGGACTGTTGTGTCAGAGTGTAGCGACCCGTCTACCTGTGGACTGTTGTGTCAGAGTGTAGCGACCCGTCTACCTGTGGACTGTTGTGTCAGGGTGTAGCTACCTGTCTACCTGTGGACTGTTGTGTCAGAGTGTAGCGACCTGTCTACCTGTGGACTGTTGTGTCAGACTGTAGTGACCCGTCTAACTGTGGACGGTTGTGTCAGGGTGTAGCTACCTGTCTACCTGTGGACTGTTGTGTCAGAGTGTAGCTACCTGTCTACCTGTGGACTGTTGTGTCAGGGTGTAGCGACCTGTCTACCTGTGGACTTTTGTGTCAGGGTGTAGCTACATGTCTACCTGTGGACTGTTGTGTCAGAGTGTAGCGACCTGTCTACCTGTGGACTGTTGTGTCAGGGTGTAGCTACCTGTCTACCTCTGGAGTGTTGTGTCAGAGTGTAGCTACCTGTCTACCTGTGGACTGTTGTGTCAGAGTGTAGCTACCTGTCTATCTGTGGACTGTTGTGTCAGAGTGTAGCTACCTGTCTACATGTGGACTGTTGTGTCAGAGCGTAGCGACCTGTCTACATGTGGACTGTTGTGTCAGAGTGTAGCGACCTGTCTACCTGTGGACTTTTGTCAGGGTGTAGCGATCTCTCTACCTGTGGACTGTTGTGTCAGAGTGTAGCGACCTGTCTACCTGTGGACTTTTGTCAGGGTGTAGCGATCTCTCTACCTGTGGACTGTTGTGTCAGAGTGTAGCTACCTGTCTACCTATGGACTGTTGTGTCAGGGTGTAGCTACCTGTCTACCTGTGGACTGTTGTGTCAGGGTGTAGCTACATGTCTACCTGTGGACTGTTGTGTCAGAGTGTAGCTACCTGTCTTCCTGTGGACTGTTGTGTCAGAGTGTAGCTACCTGTCTACCTGTGGACTGTTGTGTCAGAGTGTATCGACCTGTCTACCTGTGGACTGTTGTGTCAGAGTGTAGCGACCTGTCTACCTGTGGACTGTTGTGACAGGGTGTAGCGACCTGTCTAACTGTGGACTGTTGTGTCAGAGTGTAGCTACCTATCTACCTGTGGAGTGTTCTGTCAGAGTGTAGCGAACCATCTACCTGTGGACTGTTGTGTCAGTGTAGCTACCTGTCTACCTGTTGACTGTTGTGTCAGAGTGTAGCGACCTGTCTAACTGTGGACTATTGTGTCAGAGTGTAGCGACCTGTCTACTTGTGGACTGTTGTGTCAGAGTGTAGCGACCCGTCTACCTGTTGACTGTTGTGTCAGGGTGTAGCGACCTGTCTACCTGTGGACTGTTGTGTCAGAGTGTAGCGACCCGTCTACCTGTGGACTGTTGTGTCAGGGTGTAGCTACCTGTCTACCTGTGGACTGTTGTGTCAGCGTGTAGCGACCTGTCTACCTGTGGACTGTTGTGTCAGACTGTAGTGACCCGTCTAACTGTGGACTGTTGTGTCAGGGTGTAGCTACCTGTCTACCTGTGGACTGTTGTGTCAGAGTGTAGCTACCTGTCTACCTGTGGACTGTTGTGTCAGGGTGTAGAGACCTGTCTACCTGTGGACCTTTGTATCAGGGTGTAGCTACATGTCTACCTGTGGACTGTTGTGTCAGAGTGTAGCGACCTGTCTACCTGTGGACTGTTGTGTCAGGGTGTAGCTACATGTCTACCTGTGGACTGTTGTGTCAGGGTGTAGCTACATGTCTACATGTGGACTGTTGTGTCAGAGTGTAGCGACCTGTCTACCTGTGGAGTGTTGTGTAAGAGTGTAGCTACCTATCTACTTGTGGACTGTTGTGTCAGGGTGTAGCTACATGTTTACCTGTGGACTGTTGTGTCAGAGTGTAGCGACCTGTCTACCTGTGGAGTATTGTGTCAGAGTGTAGCTACCTGTCTACATGTGGACTGTTGTGTCAGGGTGTAGCGACCTGTCTACCTTTGGACTGTTGTGTCAGGGTGTAGCGACCTGTCTACCTGTGGACTGTTGTATCAGGGTGTAGCGACCTGTCTACCTGTGGACTTTTGTGTCAGAGTGTAGCGACCTGTCTACATGTGGACTGTTGTGTCAGAGTGTAGCTACCTGTCTACCTGTGGACTGTTGTGTCAGAGTGTAGCGACCTATCTACCTATGGACTGTTGTGTCAGAGTGTAGCTACCTGTCTACCTCTGGAGTGTTGTGTCAGAGTGTAGCTACCTGTCTACCTGTGGACTGTTGTGTCAGAGTGTAGCTACCTGTCTATCTGTGGACTGTTGTGTCAGAGTGTAGCTACCAGTCTACCTGTGGACTTTTGTGTCAGAGCGTAGCGACCTGTCTACATGTGGACTGTTGTGTCAGAGTGCAGCGACCTGTCTACCTGTGGACTGTTGTCAGGGTGTAGCGATCTCTCTACCTGTGGACTGTTGTGTCAGAGTGTAGCTACCTGTCTACCTATGGACTGTTGTGTCAGGGTGTAGCTACCTGTCTACCTGTGGACTGTTGTGTCAGGGTGTAGCTACATGTCTACCTGTGGACTGTTGTGTCAGAGTGTAGCTACCTGTCTACCTGTGAACTGTTGTGTCAGAGTGTAGCTACCTGTCTACCTGTGGACTGTTGTGTCAGAGTGTAGCGACCTGTGTACCTATGGACTGTTGTGTCAGAGTGTAGCTACCTGTCTACCTGTGGACTGTTATGTCAGAATGTAGCGACCTGTCTACCTATGGATTTTTGTGTCAGAGTGTAGCGACCTGTCTACCTGTGGACTGTTGTGTCAGTGTAGCTACCTGTCTACTTGTGGACTGTTGTGTCAAGAGTGTAGCGACCTGTCTACCTGTGGACTGTTGTGTCAGGGTGTAGTGACCCATCTACTTGTGGACTGTTGTGTCGGTGTAGCTACCTGTCTACCTGTTGACTGTTGTGTCAGATTGTAGCAGCCTGTCTACCTGTGGACTTTTGTGTCAGGGTGTAGCTACATGTCTACCTGTGGACTGTTGTGTCAGAGTGTAGCGACCTGTCTACCTGTGGACTGTTGTGTCAGGGTGTAGCTACCTGTCTACCTCTGGAGTGTTGTGTCAGAGTGTAGCTACCTGTCTACCTGTGGACTGTTGTGTCAGAGTGTAGCTACCTTTCTATCTGTGGACTGTTGTGTCAGAGTGTAGCTACCTGTCTACCTGTGGACTTTTGTGTCAGAGTGTAGCTACCTGTCTACATGTGGACTGTTGTGTCAGAGCGTAGCGACCTGTCTACATGTGGACTGTTGTGTCAGAGTGTAGCGACCTGTCTACCTGTGGACTTTTGTCAGGGTGTAGCGATCTCTCTACCTGTGGACTGTTGTGTCAGAGTGTAGCTACCTGTCTACCTATGGACTGTTGTGTCAGGGTGTAGCTACCTGTCTACCTGTGGACTGTTGTGTCAGGGTGTAGCTACATGTCTACCTGTGGACTGTTGTGTCAGAGTGTAGCTACCTGTCTTCCTGTGGACTGTTGTGTCAGAGTGTAGCTACCTGTCTACCTGTGGACTGTTGTGTCAGAGTGTAGCGACCTGTCTACCTGTGGACTGTTGTGTCAGAGTGTAGCGACCTGTCTACCTGTGGACTGTTGTGACAGGGTGTAGCGACCTGTCTAACTGTGGACTGTTGTGTCAGAGTGTAGCTACCTATCTACCTGTGGAGTGTTCTGTCAGAGTGTAGCGAACCATCTACCTGTGGACTGTTGTGTCAGTGTAGCTACCTGTCTACCTGTTGACTGTTGTGTCAGAGTGTAGCGACCTGTCTAACTGTGGACTATTGTGTCAGAGTGTAGCGACCTGTCTACTTGTGGACTGTTGTGTCAGAGTGTAGCGACCCGTCTACCTGTTGACTGTTGTGTCAGGGTGTTGCGACCTGTCTACCTGTGGACTGTTATGTCAGAGTGTAGCGACCCCTCTACCTGTGGACTGTTGTGTCAGGGTGTAGCTACCTGTCTACCTGTGAACTGTTGTGTCAGCGTGTAGCGACCTGTCTACCTGTGGACTGTTGTGTCAGACTGTAGTGACCCGTCTAACTGTGGACTGTTGTGTCAGGGTGTAGCTACCTGTCTACCTGTGGACTGTTGTGTCAGAGTGTAGCTACCTGTCTACCTGTGGACTGTTGTGTCAGGGTGTAGAGACCTGTCTACCTGTGGACCTTTGTATCAGGGTGTAGCTACATGTCTACCTGTGGAATGTTGTGTCAGAGTGTAGCGACCTGTCTACCTGTGGACTGTTGTGTCAGGGTGTAGCTACATGTCTACCTGTGGACTGTTGTGTCAGGGTGTAGCTACATGTCTACATGTGGACTGTTGTGTCAGAGTGTAGCGACCTGTCTACCTGTGGAGTGTTGTGTAAGAGTGTAGCTACCTATCTACCTGTGGACTGTTGTGTCAGGGTGTAGCTACATGTTTACCTGTGGACTGTTGTGTCAGAGTGTAGCGACCTGTCTACCTGTGGAGTATTGTGTCAGAGTGTAGCTACCTGTCTACATGTGGACTGTTGTGTCAGGGTGTAGCGACCTGTCTACCTTTGGACTGTTGTGTCAGGGTGTAGCGACCTGTCTACCTGTGGACTGTTGTATCAGGGTGTAGCGACCTGTCTACCTGTGGACTTTTGTGTCAGAGTGTAGCGACCTGTCTACATGTGGACTGTTGTGTCAGAGTGTAGCTACCTGTCTACCTGTGGACTGTTGTGTCAGAGTGTAGCGACCTATCTACCTATGGACTGTTGTGTCAGAGTGTAGCTACCTGTCTACCTCTGGAGTGTTGTGTCAGAGTGTAGCTACCTGTCTACCTGTGGACTGTTGTGTCAGAGTGTAGCTACCTGTCTATCTGTGGACTGTTGTGTCAGAGTGTAGCTACCAGTCTACCTGTGGACTTTTGTGTCAGAGCGTAGCGACCTGTCTACATGTGGACTGTTGTGTCAGAGTGCAGCGACCTGTCTACCTGTGGACTGTTGTCAGGGTGTAGCGATCTCTCTACCTGTGGACTGTTGTGTCAGAGTGTAGCTACCTGTCTACCTATGGACTGTTGTGTCAGGGTGTAGCTACCTGTCTACCTGTGGACTGTTGTGTCAGGGTGTAGCTACATGTCTACCTGTGGACTGTTGTGTCAGAGTGTAGCTACCTGTCTACCTGTGGACTGTTGTGTCAGAGTGTAGCTACCTGTCTACCTGTGGACTGTTGTGTCAGAGTGTAGCGACCTGTGTACCTATGGACTGTTGTGTCAGAGTGTAGCTACCTGTCTACCTGTGGACTGTTATGTCAGAATGTAGCGACCTGTCTACCTATGGATTTTTGTGTCAGAGTGTAGCGACCTGTCTACCTGTGGACTGTTGTGTCAGTGTAGCTACCTGTCTACTTGTGGACTGTTGTGTCAAGAGTGTAGCGACCTGTCTACCTGTGGACTGTTGTGTCAGGGTGTAGTGACCCATCTACTTGTGGACTGATGTGTCGGTGTAGCTACCTGTCTACCTGTTGACTGTTGTGTCAGATTGTAGCAGCCTGTCTACCTGTGGACTGTTGTGTCAGAGTGTAGCGATCTGTCTACCTGTGGACTGTTGTGACAGGGTGTAGCGACCTGTCTACCTGTGGACTGTTGTGTCAGGGCGTAGCGACCCGTCTACATGTGGACTGTTGTGTCAGAGTGTAGCGACCTGTCTACCTGTGGACTGTTGTGTCAGTGTGTAGCGACCTGTCTACCTGTGGACTGTTGTGACAGGGTGTAACGACCTGTCTAACTGTGGTCTGTTGTGTCAGAGTGTAGCTACCTGTCTACCTGTTGACTGTTGTGTCAGAGTGTAGCGACCTGTCTAACTGTGGACTGTTGTGTCAGAGTGTAGCGACCCATCTACCTGTGGACTGTTGTGTCAGAGTGTAGCGACCTGTCTGCCTGTGGACTGTTGTGTCAGAGTGTAGCGACCCGTCTACCTGTGCACTCTTGTGTCAGAGTGTAGCGACCTGTCTACCTGTGGACTGTTGTGTCAGAGTGTAGCGACCCGTCTACCTGTGGACTGTTGTGTCAGGGTGTAGCTACCTGTCTACCTGTGGACTGTTGTGTCAGCGTGTAGCGACCTGTCTACCTGTGGACTGTTGTGTCAGACTGTAGTGACCCGTCTAACTGTGGACTGTTGTGTCAGGGTGTAGCGACCTGTCTACCTGTGGACTGTTGTGTCAGGGTGTAGCTACCTGTCTACCTCTGGAGTGTTGTGTCAGAGTGTAGCTACCTGTCTACCTGTGGACTGTTGTGTCAGAGTGTAGCTACCTGTCTATCTGTGGACTGTTGTGTCAGAGTGTAGCTACCTGTCTACCTGTGGACTTTTGTGTCAGAGTGTAGCTACCTGTCTACATGTGGACTGTTGTGTCAAAGCGTAGCGACCTGTCTACATGTGGACTGTTGTGTCAGAGTGTAGCGACCTGTCTACCTGTGGACTTTTGTCAGGGTGTAGCGATCTCTCTACCTGTGGACTGTTGTGTCAGAGTGTAGCTACCTGTCTACCTATGGACTGTTGTGTCAGGGTGTAGCTACCTGTCTACCTGTGGACTGTTGTGTCAGGGTGTAGCTACATGTCTACCTGTGGACTGTTGTGTCAGAGTGTAGCTACCTGTCTTCCTGTGGACTGTTGTGTCAGAGTGTAGCTACCTGTCTACCTGTGGACTGTTGTGTCAGAGTGTAGCGACCTGTCTACCTGTGGACTGTTGTGTCAGAGTGTAGCGACCTGTCTACCTGTGGACTGTTGTGACAGGGTGTAGCGACCTGTCTAACTGTGGACTGTTGTGTCAGAGTGTAGCTACCTATCTACCTGTGGAGTGTTCTGTCAGAGTGTAGCGAACCATCTACCTGTGGACTGTTGTGTCAGTGTAGCTACCTGTCTACCTGTTGACTGTTGTGTCAGAGTGTAGCGACCTGTCTAACTGTGGACTATTGTGTCAGAGTGTAGCGACCTGTCTACTTGTGGACTGTTGTGTCAGAGTGTAGCGACCCGTCTACCTGTTGACTGTTGTGTCAGGGTGTTGCGACCTGTCTACCTGTGGACTGTTATGTCAGAGTGTAGCGACCCCTCTACCTGTGGACTGTTGTGTCAGGGTGTAGCTACCTGTCTACCTGTGAACTGTTGTGTCAGCGTGTAGCGACCTGTCTACCTGTGGACTGTTGTGTCAGACTGTAGTGACCCGTCTAACTGTGGACTGTTGTGTCAGGGTGTAGCTACCTGTCTACCTGTGGACTGTTGTGTCAGAGTGTAGCTACCTGTCTACCTGTGGACTGTTGTGTCAGGGTGTAGAGACCTGTCTACCTGTGGACCTTTGTATCAGGGTGTAGCTACATGTCTACCTGTGGAATGTTGTGTCAGAGTGTAGCGACCTGTCTACCTGTGGACTGTTGTGTCAGGGTGTAGCTACATGTCTACCTGTGGACTGTTGTGTCAGGGTGTAGCTACATGTCTACATGTGGACTGTTGTGTCAGAGTGTAGCGACCTGTCTACCTGTGGAGTGTTGTGTAAGAGTGTAGCTACCTATCTACCTGTGGACTGTTGTGTCAGGGTGTAGCTACATGTTTACCTGTGGACTGTTGTGTCAGAGTGTAGCGACCTGTCTACCTGTGGAGTATTGTGTCAGAGTGTAGCTACCTGTCTACATGTGGACTGTTGTGTCAGGGTGTAGCGACCTGTCTACCTTTGGACTGTTGTGTCAGGGTGTAGCGACCTGTCTACCTGTGGACTGTTGTATCAGGGTGTAGCGACCTGTCTACCTGTGGACTTTTGTGTCAGAGTGTAGCGACCTGTCTACATGTGGACTGTTGTGTCAGAGTGTAGCTACCTGTCTACCTGTGGACTGTTGTGTCAGAGTGTAGCGACCTATCTACCTATGGACTGTTGTGTCAGAGTGTAGCTACCTGTCTACCTCTGGAGTGTTGTGTCAGAGTGTAGCTACCTGTCTACCTGTGGACTGTTGTGTCAGAGTGTAGCTACCTGTCTATCTGTGGACTGTTGTGTCAGAGTGTAGCTACCAGTCTACCTGTGGACTTTTGTGTCAGAGCGTAGCGACCTGTCTACATGTGGACTGTTGTGTCAGAGTGCAGCGACCTGTCTACCTGTGGACTGTTGTCAGGGTGTAGCGATCTCTCTACCTGTGGACTGTTGTGTCAGAGTGTAGCTACCTGTCTACCTATGGACTGTTGTGTCAGGGTGTAGCTACCTGTCTACCTGTGGACTGTTGTGTCAGGGTGTAGCTACATGTCTACCTGTGGACTGTTGTGTCAGAGTGTAGCTACCTGTCTACCTGTGGACTGTTGTGTCAGAGTGTAGCTACCTGTCTACCTGTGGACTGTTGTGTCAGAGTGTAGCGACCTGTGTACCTATGGACTGTTGTGTCAGAGTGTAGCTACCTGTCTACCTGTGGACTGTTATGTCAGAATGTAGCGACCTGTCTACCTATGGATTTTTGTGTCAGAGTGTAGCGACCTGTCTACCTGTGGACTGTTGTGTCAGTGTAGCTACCTGTCTACTTGTGGACTGTTGTGTCAAGAGTGTAGCGACCTGTCTACCTGTGGACTGTTGTGTCAGGGTGTAGTGACCCATCTACTTGTGGACTGATGTGTCGGTGTAGCTACCTGTCTACCTGTTGACTGTTGTGTCAGATTGTAGCAGCCTGTCTACCTGTGGACTGTTGTGTCAGAGTGTAGCGATCTGTCTACCTGTGGACTGTTGTGACAGGGTGTAGCGACCTGTCTACCTGTGGACTGTTGTGTCAGGGCGTAGCGACCCGTCTACATGTGGACTGTTGTGTCAGAGTGTAGCGACCTGTCTACCTGTGGACTGTTGTGTCAGTGTGTAGCGACCTGTCTACCTGTGGACTGTTGTGACAGGGTGTAACGACCTGTCTAACTGTGGTCTGTTGTGTCAGAGTGTAGCTACCTGTCTACCTGTTGACTGTTGTGTCAGAGTGTAGCGACCTGTCTAACTGTGGACTGTTGTGTCAGAGTGTAGCGACCCATCTACCTGTGGACTGTTGTGTCAGAGTGTAGCGACCTGTCTGCCTGTGGACTGTTGTGTCAGAGTGTAGCGACCCGTCTACCTGTGCACTCTTGTGTCAGAGTGTAGCGACCTGTCTACCTGTGGACTGTTGTGTCAGAGTGTAGCGACCCGTCTACCTGTGGACTGTTGTGTCAGGGTGTAGCTACCTGTCTACCTGTGGACTGTTGTGTCAGCGTGTAGCGACCTGTCTACCTGTGGACTGTTGTGTCAGACTGTAGTGACCCGTCTAACTGTGGACTGTTGTGTCAGGGTGTAGCGACCTGTCTACCTGTGGACTGTTGTGTCAGGGTGTAGCTACCTGTCTACCTCTGGAGTGTTGTGTCAGAGTGTAGCTACCTGTCTACCTGTGGACTGTTGTGTCAGAGTGTAGCTACCTGTCTATCTGTGGACTGTTGTGTCAGAGTGTAGCTACCTGTCTACCTGTGGACTTTTGTGTCAGAGTGTAGCTACCTGTCTACATGTGGACTGTTGTGTCAAAGCGTAGCGACCTGTCTACATGTGGACTGTTGTGTCAGAGTGTAGCGACCTGTCTACCTGTGGACTTTTGTCAGGGTGTAGCGATCTCTCTACCTGTGGACTGTTGTGTCAGAGTGTAGCTACCTGTCTACCTATGGACTGTTGTGTCAGGGTGTAGCTACCTGTCTACCTGTGGACTGTTGTGTCAGGGTGTAGCTACATGTCTACCTGTGGACTGTTGTGTCAGAGTGTAGCTACCTGTCTTCCTGTGGACTGTTGTGTCAGAGTGTAGCTACCTGTCTACCTGTGGACTGTTGTGTCAGAGTGTAGCGACCTGTCTACCTGTGGACTGTTGTGTCAGAGTGTAGCGACCTGTCTACCTGTGGACTGTTGTGACAGGGTGTAGCGACCTGTCTAACTGTGGACTGTTGTGTCAGAGTGTAGCTACCTATCTACCTGTGGAGTGTTCTGTCAGAGTGTAGCGAACCATCTACCTGTGGACTGTTGTGTCAGTGTAGCTACCTGTCTACCTGTTGACTGTTGTGTCAGAGTGTAGCGACCTGTCTAACTGTGGACTATTGTGTCAGAGTGTAGCGACCTGTCTACTTGTGGACTGTTGTGTCAGAGTGTAGCGACCCGTCTACCTGTTGACTGTTGTGTCAGGGTGTAGCGACCTGTCTACCTGTGGACTGTTGTGTCAGAGTGTAGCGACCCGTCTACCTGTGGACTGTTGTGTCAGGGTGTAGCTACCTGTCTACCTGTGGACTGTTGTGTCAGCGTGTAGCGACCTGTCTACCTGTGGACTGTTGTGTCAGACTGTAGTGACCCGTCTAACTGTGGACTGTTGTGTCAGGGTGTAGCTACCTGTCTACCTGTGGACTGTTGTGTCAGAGTGTAGCTACCTGTCTACCTGTGGACTGTTGTCTCAGGGTGTAGAGACCTGTCTACCTGTGGACCTTTGTATCAGGGTGTAGCTACATGTCTACCTGTGGACTGTTGTGTCAGAGTGTAGCGACCTGTCTACCTGTGGACTGTTGTGTCAGGGTGTAGCTACATGTCTACCTGTGGACTGTTGTGTCAGGGTGTAGCTACATGTCTACATGTGGACTGTTGTGTCAGAGTGTAGCGACCTGTCTACCTGTGGAGTGTTGTGTAAGAGTGTAGCTACCTATCTACCTGTGGACTGTTGTGTCAGGGTGTAGCTACATGTTTACATGTGGACTTTTGTGTCAGAGTGTAGCGACCTGTCTACCTGTGGAGTATTGTGTCAGAGTGTAGCTACCTGTCTACATGTGGACTGTTGTGTCAGGGTGTAGCGACCTGTCTACCTTTGGACTGTTGTGTCAGGGTGTAGCGACCTGTCTACCTGTGGACTGTTGTATCAGGGTGTAGCGACCTGTCTACCTGTGGACTTTTGTGTCAGAGTGTAGCTACCTGTCTATCTGTGGACTGTTGTGTCAGAGTGTAGCTACCTGTCTATCTGTGGACTGTTGTGTCAGAGTGTAGCTACCAGTCTACCTGTGGACTTTTGTGTCAGAGCGTAGCGACCTGTCTACATGTGGACTGTTGTGTCAGAGTGCAGCGACCTGTCTACCTGTGGACTGTTGTCAGGGTGTAGCGATCTCTCTACCTGTGGACTGTTGTGTCAGAGTGTAGCTACCTGTCTACCTATGGACTGTTGTGTCAGGGTGTAGCTACCTGTCTACCTGTGGACTGTTGTGTCAGGGTGTAGCTACATGTCTACCTGTGGACTGTTGTGTCAGAGTGTAGCTACCTGTCTACCTGTGGACTGTTGTGTCAGAGTGTAGCTACCTGTCTACCTGTGGACTGTTGTGTCAGAGTGTAGCGACCTGTGTACCTATGGACTGTTGTGTCAGAGTGTAGCTACCTGTCTACCTGTGGACTGTTATGTCAGAATGTAGCGACCTGTCTACCTATGGATTTTTGTGTCAGAGTGTAGCGACCTGTCTACCTGTGGACTGTTGTGTCAGTGTAGCTACCTGTCTACTTGTGGACTGTTGTGTCAAGAGTGTAGCGACCTGTCTACCTGTGGACTGTTGTGTCAGGGTGTAGTGACCCATCTACTTGTGGACTGTTGTGTCGGTGTAGCTACCTGTCTACCTGTTGACTGTTGTGTCAGATTGTAGCAGCCTGTCTACCTGTGGACTTTTGTGTCAGGGTGTAGCTACATGTCTACCTGTGGACTGTTGTGTCAGAGTGTAGCGACCTGTCTACCTGTGGACTGTTGTGTCAGGGTGTAGCTACCTGTCTACCTCTGGAGTGTTGTGTCAGAGTGTAGCTACCTGTCTACCTGTGGACTGTTGTGTCAGAGTGTAGCTACCTGTCTATCTGTGGACTGTTGTGTCAGAGTGTAGCTACCTGTCTACCTGTGGACTTTTGTGTCAGAGTGTAGCTACCTGTCTACATGTGGACTGTTGTGTCAGAGCGTAGCGACCTGTCTACATGTGGACTGTTGTGTCAGAGTGTAGCGACCTGTCTACCTGTGGACTTTTGTCAGGGTGTAGCGATCTCTCTACCTGTGGACTGTTGTGTCAGAGTGTAGCTACCTGTCTACCTATGGACTGTTGTGTCAGGGTGTAGCTACCTGTCTACCTGTGGACTGTTGTGTCAGGGTGTAGCTACATGTCTACCTGTGGACTGTTGTGTCAGAGTGTAGCTACCTGTCTTCCTGTGGACTGTTGTGTCAGAGTGTAGCTAACTGTCTACCTGTGGACTGTTGTGTCAGAGTGTAGCGACCTGTCTACCTGTGGACTGTTGTGTCAGAGTGTAGCGACCTGTCTACCTGTTGACTGTTGTGTCAGATTGTAGCAGCCTGTCTAACTGTGGACTGTTGTGTCAGAGTGTAGCTACCTATCTACCTGTGGAGTGTTCTGTCAGAGTGTAGCGAACCATCTACCTGTGGACTGTTGTGTCAGTGTAGCTACCTGTCTACCTGTGGACTGTTGTGTCAGAGTGTAGCGACCTGTCTAACTGTGGACTATTGTGTCAGAGTGTAGCGACCTGTCTACTTGTGGACTGTTGTGTCAGAGTGTAGCGACCCGTCTACCTGTTGACTGTTGTGTCAGGGTGTAGCGACCTGTCTACTTGTGGACTGTTGTGTCAGAGTGTAGCGACCCGTCTACCTGTGGACTGTTGTGTCAGGGTGTAGCTACCTGTCTACCTGTGGACTGTTGTGTCAGCGTGTAGCGACCTGTCTACCTGTGGACTGTTGTGTCAGACTGTAGTGACCCGTCTAACTGTGGACTGTTGTGTCAGGGTGTAGCTACCTGTCTACCTGTGGACTGTTGTGTCAGAGTGTAGCTACCTGTCTACCTGTGGACTGTCGTGTCAGGGTGTAGAGACCTGTCTACCTGTGGACCTTTGTATCAGGGTGTAGCTACATGTCTACCTGTGGACTGTTGTGTCAGAGTGTAGCGACCTGTCTACCTGTGGACTGTTGTGTCAGGGTGTAGCTACATGTCTACCTGTGGACTGTTGTGTCAGGGTGTAGCTACATGTCTACATGTGGACTGTTGTGTCAGAGTGTAGCGACCTGTCTACCTGTGGAGTGTTGTGTAAGAGTGTAGCTACATATTTACCTGTGGACTGTTGTGTCAGAGTGTAGCGACCTGTCTACCTGTGGAATGTTGTGTCAGGGTGTAGCGACCTGTCTACCTGTGGACTGTTGTGTCAGGGTGTAGCGACCTGTCTATCCGTGGACTGTTGTGTCAGAGTGTAGCTACCTGTCTACATGTTGGCTGGTGTGTCAGGGTGTAGCGACCTGTCTACCTTTGGACTGTTATGTCAGGGTGTAGCTACCTGTCTACTTGTGGACTGTTGTGTCAGCGTGTAGCGACCTGTCTACCTGTGGACTGTTGTGTCAGACTGTAGTGACCCGTCTAACTGTGGACTGTTGTGTCAGGGTGTAGCTACCTGTCTACCTGTGGACTGTTGTGTCAGAATGTAGCTATCTGTCTACCTGTGGACTGTTGTGTCAGGGTGTAGCGACCTGTCTACCTGTGGACTTTTGTGTCAGGGTGTAGCTACATGTCTACCTGTGGACTGTTGTGTCAGAGTGTAGCGATTTGTCTACCTGTAGACTGTCGTGTCAGGGTGTAGCTACATGTCTACCTGTGGACTGTTGTGTCAGGGTGTAGCTACATGTCTACCTGTGGACTGTTGTGTCAGAGTGTAGCGACCTGTCTACCTGTGGAGTGTTGTGTCAGAGTGTAGCTACCTGTTTACCTGTGGACTGTTGTGTCAGGGTGTAGCTACATGTTTACCTGTGGACTGTTGTGTCAGAGTGTAGTGACCTCTCTACCTGTGGAGTATTGTGTCAGAGTGTAGCTACCTGTCTACCTGTGGACTGTTGTGTCAGGTTGTAGCTACTTGTCTACCTGTGGACTGTTGTATCAGAGTGTAGCGACCTGTCTACCTGTGGACTGTTGTGTCAGGGTGTAGCGACCTGTCTACCTGTGGACTTTTGTGTCAGGGTGTAGCTACATGTCTACCTGTGGACTGTTGTGTCAGAGTGTAGCGACCTGTCTACCTGTGGACTGTCGTGTCAGGGTGTAGCTACATGTCTACCTGTGGACTGTTGTGTCAGGGTGTAGCTACATGTCTACCTGTGGACTGTTGTGTCAGAGTGTAGCGACCTGTCTACCTGTGGAGTGTTGTGTCAGAGTGTAGCTACCTGTTTACCTGTGGAGTGTTGTGTCAGAGTGTAGTGACCTGTCTACCATTGGAGTATTGTGTCAGAGTGTAGCTACCTGTCTACCTGTGGACTGTTGTGTCAGGGTGTAGCTACATGTCTACCTGTGGACTGTTGTGTCAGAGTGTAGCGACCTGTCTACCTTTGGACTGTTGTGTCAGGGTGTAGCGACCTGTCTAACTGTGGACTGTTGTGTCAGGGTGTAGCGACCTGTCTATCCGTGGACTGTTGTGTCAGAGTGTAGCTACCTGTCTACATGTTGGCTGTTGTGTCAGGGTGTAGCGACCTGTCTACCTTTGGACTGTTATGTCAGGGTGTAGCTACCTGTCTACCTGTGGACTGTTGTGTCAGCGTGTAGCGACCTGTCTACCTGTGGACTGTTGTGTCAGACTGTAGTGACCCGTCTAACTGTGGACTGTTGTGTCAGGGTGTAGCTACCTGTCTACCTGTGGACTGTTGTGTCAGAATGTAGCTACCTGTCTACCTGTGGACTGTTGTGTCAGGGTGTATCGACCTGTCTACCTGTGGACTTTTGTGTCAGGGTGTAGCTACATGTCTACCTGTGGACTGTTGTGTCAGAGTGTAGCGACCTGTCTACCTGTGGACTGTCGTGTCCGGGTGTATCTACATGTCTACCTGTGGACTGTTGTGTCAGGGTGTAGCTACATGTCTACCTGTGGACTGTTGTGTCAGAGTGTAGCGACCTGTCTACCTGTGGAGTGTTGTGTCAGAGTGTAGCTACCTGTTTACCTGTGGACTGTTGTGTCAGGGTGTAGCTACATGTTTACCTGTGGACTGTTGTGTCAGAGTGTAGTGACCTGTCTACCTGTGGAGTATTGTGTCAGAGTGTAGCTACCTGTCTACCTGTGGACTGTTGTGTCAGGGTGTAGCGACCTGTCTATCCGTAGACTGTTGTGTCAGAGTGTAGCTACCTGTCTACATGTTGGCTGTTGTGTCAGGGTGTACCGACCTGTCTACCTTTGGACTGTTGTGTTAGGGTGTAGCGACCTGTTTACCTGTGGACTGTTGTATCAGGGTGTAGCGACCTGTCTACCTGTGGACTTTTGTGTCAGAGTGTAGCGACCTGTCTACATGTGGACTGTTGTGTCAGAGTGTAGCTACCTATCTACCTGTGGACTGTTGTGTCAGAGTGTAGCGACCTATCTACCTATGGACTGTTGTGTCAGAGTGTAGCTACCTGTCTACCTGTGGAGTGTTGTGTCAGAGTGTAGCTACCTGTCTACCTGTGGACTGTTGTGTCAGAGTGTAGCTACCTGTCTATCTGTGGACTGTTGTGTCAGAGTGTAGCTACCTGTCTACCTGTGGACTTTTGTGTCAGAGTGTAGCTACCTGTCTACATGTGGACTGTTGTGTCAGAGCGTAGCGACCTGTCTACATGTGGACTGTTGTGTCAGAGTGTAGCGACCTGTCTACCTGTGGACTGTTGTCAGGGTGTAGCGATCTCTCTACCTGTGGACTGTTGTGTCAGAGTTTAGCGACCTGTCTACCTGTGGACTGTTGTGTCAGTGTGTAGCGACCTGTCTACCTGTGGACTGTTGTGACAGGGTGTAGCGACCTGTCTAACTGTGGTCTGTTGTGTCAGAGTGTAGCTACCTGTCTACCTGTTGACTGTTGTGTCAGAGTGTAGCGACCTGTCTAACTGTGGACTGTTGTGTCAGGGTGTAGCGACCTGTCTACTTGTGGACTGTTGTGTCAGAGTGTAGCGACCCATCTACCTGTGGACTGTTGTGTCAGAGTGTAGCGACCTGTCTGCCTGTGGACTGTTGTGTCAGAGTGTAGCGACCCGTCTACCTGTGCACTCTTGTGTCAGAGTGTAGCGACCTGTCTACCTGTGGACTGTTGTGTCAGAGTGTAGCGACCCGTCTACCTGTGGACTGTTGTGTCAGGGTGTAGCTACCTGTCTACCTGTGGACTGTTGTGTCAGCGTGTAGCGACCTGTCTACCTGTGGACTGTTGTGTCAGACTGTAGTGACCCGTCTAACTGTGGACTGTTGTGTCAGGGTGTAGCCACCTGTCTACCTGTGGACTGTTGTGTCAGAATGTAGCTACCTGTCTACCTGTGGACTGTTGTGTCAGGGTGTAGCGACCTGTCTACCTGTGGACTTTTGTGTCAGGGTGTAGCTACATGTCTACCTGTGGACTGTTGTGTCAGAGTGTAGCGACCTGTCTACCTGTGGACTGTCGTGTCAGGGTGTAGCTACATGTCTACCTGTGGACTGTTGTGTCAGGGTGTAGCTACATGTCTACCTGTGGACTGTTTTTGTCAGAGTGTAGCGATCTTTCTACCTGTGGAGTGTTGTGTCAGAGTGTAGCTACCTGTTTACCTGTGGACTGTTGTGTCAGAGTGTAGTGACCTGTCTACCTGTGGAGTATTGTGTCAGAGTGTAGCTACCTGTCTACCTGTGGACTGTTGTGTCAGGGTGTAGCTACATATTTACCTGTGGACTGTTGTGTCAGAGTGTAGCGACCTGTCTACCTGTGGAATGTTGTGTCAGGGTGTAGCGACCTGTCTACCTGTGGACTGTTGTGTCAGGGTGTAGCGACCTGTCTATCCGTGGACTGTTGTGTCAGAGTGTAGCTACCTGTCTACATGTTGGCTGGTGTGTCAGGGTGTAGCGACCTGTCTACCTTTGGACTGTTATGTCAGGGTGTAGCTACCTGTCTACTTGTGGACTGTTGTGTCAGCGTGTAGCGACCTGTCTACCTGTGGACTGTTGTGTCAGACTGTAGTGACCCGTCTAACTGTGGACTGTTGTGTCAGGGTGTAGCTACCTGTCTACCTGTGGACTGTTGTGTCAGAATGTAGCTACCTGTCTACCTGTGGACTGTTGTGTCAGGGTGTAGCGACCTGTCTACCTGTGGACTTTTGTGTCAGGGTGTAGCTACATGTCTACCTGTGGACTGTTGTGTCAGAGTGTAGCGATTTGTCTACCTGTAGACTGTCGTGTCAGGGTGTAGCTACATGTCTACCTGTGGACTGTTGTGTCAGGGTGTAGCTACATGTCTACCTGTGGACTGTTGTGTCAGAGTGTAGCGACCTGTCTACCTGTGGAGTGTTGTGTCAGAGTGTAGCTACCTGTTTACCTGTGGACTGTTGTGTCAGGGTGTAGCTACATGTTTACCTGTGGACTGTTGTGTCAGAGTGTAGTGACCTCTCTACCTGTGGAGTATTGTGTCAGAGTGTAGCTACCTGTCTACCTGTGGACTGTTGTGTCAGGTTGTAGCTACTTGTCTACCTGTGGACTGTTGTATCAGAGTGTAGCGACCTGTCTACCTGTGGACTGTTGTGTCAGGGTGTAGCGACCTGTCTACCTGTGGACTTTTGTGTCAGGGTGTAGCTACATGTCTACCTGTGGACTGTTGTGTCAGAGTGTAGCGACCTGTCTACCTGTGGACTGTCGTGTCAGGGTGTAGCTACATGTCTACCTGTGGACTGTTGTGTCAGGGTGTAGCTACATGTCTACCTGTGGACTGTTGTGTCAGAGTGTAGCGACCTGTCTACCTGTGGAGTGTTGTGTCAGAGTGTAGCTACCTGTTTACCTGTGGAGTGTTGTGTCAGAGTGTAGTGACCTGTCTACCATTGGAGTATTGTGTCAGAGTGTAGCTACCTGTCTACCTGTGGACTGTTGTGTCAGGGTGTAGCTACATGTCTACCTGTGGACTGTTGTGTCAGAGTGTAGCGACCTGTCTACCTGTGGACTGTTGTGTCAGGGTGTAGCGACCTGTCTAACTGTGGACTGTTGTGTCAGGGTGTAGCGACCTGTCTATCCGTGGACTGTTGTGTCAGAGTGTAGCTACCTGTCTACATGTTGGCTGTTGTGTCAGGGTGTAGCGACCTGTCTACCTTTGGACTGTTATGTCAGGGTGTAGCTACCTGTCTACCTGTGGACTGTTGTGTCAGCGTGTAGCGACCTGTCTACCTGTGGACTGTTGTGTCAGACTGTAGTGACCCGTCTACCTGTGGACTGTTGTGTCAGGGTGTAGCTACCTGTCTACCTGTGGACTGTTGTGTCAGAATGTAGCTACCTGTCTACCTGTGGACTGTTGTGTCAGGGTGTATCGACCCGTCTACCTGTGGACTTTTGTGTCAGGGTGTAGCTACATGTCTACCTGTGGACTGTTGTGTCAGAGTGTAGCGACCTGTCTACCTGTGGACTGTCGTGTCCGGGTGTATCTACATGTCTACCTGTGGACTGTTGTGTCAGGGTGTAGCTACATGTCTACCTGTGGACTGTTGTGTCAGAGTGTAGCGACCTGTCTACCTGTGGAGTGTTGTGTCAGAGTGTAGCTACCTGTTTACCTGTGGACTGTTGTGTCAGGGTGTAGCTACATGTTTACCTGTGGACTGTTGTGTCAGAGTGTAGTGACCTGTCTACCTGTGGAGTATTGTGTCAGAGTGTAGCTACCTGTCTACCTGTGGACTGTTGTGTCAGGGTGTAGCGACCTGTCTATCCGTAGACTGTTGTGTCAGAGTGTAGCTACCTGTCTACATGTTGGCTGTTGTGTTAGGGTGTACCGACCTGTCTACCTTTGGACTGTTGTGTTAGGGTGTAGCGACCTGTTTACCTGTGGACTGTTGTATCAGGGTGTAGCGACCTGTCTACCTGTGGACTTTTGTGTCAGAGTGTAGCGACCTGTCTACATGTGGACTGTTGTGTCAGAGTGTAGCTACCTATCTACCTGTGGACTGTTGTGTCAGAGTGTAGCGACCTATCTACCTATGGACTGTTGTGTCAGAGTGTAGCTACCTGTCTACCTGTGGAGTGTTGTGTCAGAGTGTAGCTACCTGTCTACATGTGGACTGTTGTGTCAGAGTGTAGCTACCTGTCTATCTGTGGACTGTTGTGTCAGAGTGTAGCTACCTGTCTACCTGTGGACTTTTGTGTCAGAGTGTAGCTACCTGTCTACATGTGGACTGTTGTGTCAGAGCGTAGCGACCTGTCTACATGTGGACTGTTGTGTCAGAGTGTAGCGACCTGTCTACCTGTGGACTGTTGTCAGGGTGTAGCGATCTCTCTACCTGTGGACTGTTGTGTCAGAGTGTAGCTACCTGTCTACCTATGGACTGTTGTGTCAGGGTGTAGCTACCTGTCTACCTATGGACTGTTGTGTCAGGGTGTAGCTACCTGTCTACCTGTGGACTTTTGTGTCAGGGTGTAGCTATATGTCTACCTGTGGACTGTTGTGTCAGAGTGTAGCTACCTGTGTTCCTGTGGACTGTTGTGTCAGAGTGTAGCTACCTGTCTACCTTTGGACTGTTGTGTCAGAGTGTAGCGACCTGTCTACCTATGGACTGTTGTGTCAGAGTGTAGCTACCTGTCTACCTGTGGACTGTTGTGTCAGAGTGTAGCGACCTGTCTACCTATGGATTTTTGTGTCAGAGTGTAGCGACCTGTCTACCTGTGGACTGTTGTGTCAGTGTAGCTACCTGTCTACTTGTGGACTGTTGTGTCAAGAGTGTAGCGACCTGTCTAACTGTGGACTGTTGTGTCAGGGTGTAGTGACCCAACTACCTGTGGACTGTTGTGTCAGTGTAGCTACCTGTCTACCTGTTGACTGTTGTGTCAGAGTGTAGCGGTCTGTCTACCTGTGGACTGTCGTGTCAGAGTGTAGCGACCTGTCTACCTGTGGACTGTTGTGACAGGGTGTAGCTACCTGTCTACCTGTGGACTGTTGTGTCAGGGCGTAGCGACCCGTCTACATGTGGACTGTTGTGTCAGAGTGTAGCGACCTGTCTACCTGTGGACTGTTGTGTCAGAGTGTAGCGACCTGTCTACCTGTGGACTGTTGTGACAGGGTGTAGCGACCTGTCTAACTGTGGACTGTTGTGTCAGAGTGTAGCTACCTATCTACCTGTGGAGTGTTCTGTCAGAGTGTAGCGACCCATCTACCTGTGGACTGTTGTGTCAGTGTAGCTACCTGTCTACCTGTTGACTGTTGTGTCAGAGTGTAGCGACCTGTCTAACTGTGGACTGTTGTGTCAGAGTGTAGCGACCCGTCTACTTGTGGACTGTTGTGTCAGGGTGTAGCTACATGTCTACCTGTGGACTGTTGTGTCAGGGTGTAGCTACATGTCTACCTGTCGACTGTTGTGTCAGAGTGTAGCGACCTGTCTACCTGTGGAGTGTTGTGTCAGAGTGTAGCTACCTGTTTACCTGTGGAGTGTTGTGTCAGAGTGTAGTGACCTGTCTACCATTGGAGTATTGTGTCAGAGTGTAGCTACCTGTCTACCTGTGGACTGTTGTGTCAGGGTGTAGCTACATGTCTACCTGTGGACTGTTGTGTCAGAGTGTAGCGACCTGTCTACCTGTGGACTGTTGTGTCAGGGTGTAGCGACCTGTCTACCTGTGGACTGTTGAGTCAGGGTGTAGCGACCTGTCTATCCGTGGACTGTTGTGTCAGAGTGTAGCTACCTGTCTACATGTTGGCTGTTGTGTCAGGGTGTAGCGACCTGTCTACCTTTGGACTGTTATGTCAGGGTGTAGCTACCTGTCTACCTGTGGACTGTTGTGTCAGACTGTAGCGACCTGTCTACCTGTGGACTGTTGTGTCAGACTGTAGTGACCCGTCTAACTGTGGACTGTTGTGTCAGGGAGTAGCTACCTGTCTACCTGTGGACTGTTGTGTCAGAATGTAGCTACCTGTCTGCCTGTGGACTGTTGTGTCAGGGTGTAGCGACCTGTCTACCTGTGGACTTTTGTGTCAGGGTGTAGCTACATGTCTTCCTGTGGACTGTTTCTACCTGTGGACTGTCGTGTCAGGGTGTAGCTACATGTCTACCTGTGGACTGTTGTGTCAGGGTGTAGCTACATGTCTACCTGTGGACTGTTGTGTCAGAGTGTAGCGACCTGTCTACCTGTGGAGTGTTGTGTCAGGGTGTAACTACATGTTTACCTGTGGACTTTTGTGTCAGAGTGTAGTGACCTGTCTACCTGTGGAGTATTGTTTCAGAGTGTAGCTACCTGTCTACCTGTGGACTGTTGTGTCAGGGTGTAGCGAACTGTCTATCCGTCGACTGTTGTGTCAGAGTGTAGCTACCTGTCTACATGTTGGCTGTTGTGTCAGGGTGTACCGACCTGTCTACCTTTGGACTGTTGTGTCAAGGTGTAGCGACCTGTCTACCTGTGGACTGTTGTATCAGGGTGTAGCGACCTGTCTACCTGTTGACTTTTGTGTCAGAGTGTAGCGACCTGTCTACATGTGGATTGTTGTGTCAGAGTGTAGCTACCTGTCTACCTGTGGACTGTTGTGTCAGAGTGTAGCGACCTATCTACCTATGGACTGTTGTGTCAGAGTGTAGCTACCTGTCTACCTGTGGAGTGTTGTGTCAGAGTGTAGCTACCTGTCTACCTGTGGACTGTTGTCAGGGTGTAGCGATCTCTCTACCTGTGGACTGTTGTTTCAGAGTGTAGCTACCTGTCTACCTATGGACTGTTGTGTCAGGGTGTAGCTACCTGTCTACCTATGGACTGTTGTGTCAGGGTGTAGCTACCTGTCTACCTGTGGACTGTTGTGTCAGGGTGTAGCGACCTGTCTACCTGTGGACTGTTGTGTCAGGGTGTAGCGACCTGTCTATCTGTGGACTGTTGTGTCAGAGTGTAGCTACCTGTCTACATGTTGGCTGTTGTGTCAGGGTGTAGCGACCTGTCTACCTTTGGACTGTTATGTCAGGGTGTAGCTACCTGTCTACCTGTGGACTGTTGTGTCAGCGTGTAGCGACCTGTCTACCTGTGGACTGTTGTGTCAGACTGTAGTGACCCGTCTAACTGTGGACTGTTGTGTCAGGGTGTAGCTACCTGTCTACCTGTGGACTGTTGTGTCAGAATGTAGCGACCTGTCTACCTGTGGACTGTTGTGTCAGGGTGTATCGACCTGTCTACCTGTGGACTTTTGTGTCAGGGTGTAGCTACATGTCTACCTGTGGACTGTTGTGTCAGAGTGTAGCGACCTGTCTACCTGTGGACTGTCGTGTCCGGGTGTATCTACATGTCTACCTGTGGACTGTTGTGTCAGGGTGTAGCTACATGTCTACCTGTGGACTGTTGTGTCAGAGTGTAGCGACCTGTCTACCTGTGGAGTGTTGTGTCAGAGTGTAGCTACCTGTTTACCTGTGGACTGTTGTGTCAGGGTGTAGCTACATGTTTACCTGTGGACTGTTGTGTCAGAGTGTAGTGACCTGTCTACCTGTGGAGTATTGTGTCAGAGTGTAGCTACCTGTCTACCTGTGGACTGTTGTGTTAGGGTGTAGCGACCTGTCTATCCGTAGACTGTTGTGTCAGAGTGTAGCTACCTGTCTACATGTTGGCTGTTGTGTCAGGGTGTACCGACCTGTCTACCTTTGGACTGTTGTGTTAGGGTGTAGCGACCTGTTTACCTGTGGACTGTTGTATCAGGGTGTAGCGACCTGTCTACCTGTGGACTTTTGTGTCAGAGTGTAGCGACCTGTCTACATGTGGACTGTTGTGTCAGAGTGTAGCTACCTATCTACCTGTGGACTGTTGTGTCAGAGTGTAGCGACCTATCTACCTATGGACTGTTGTGTCAGAGTGTAGCTACCTGTCTACCTGTGGAGTGTTGTGTCAGAGTGTAGCTACCTGTCTACCTGTGGACTGTTGTGTCAGAGTGTAGCTACCTGTCTATCTGTGGACTGTTGTGTCAGAGTGTAGCTACCTGTCTACCTGTGGACTTTTGTGTCAGAGTGTAGCTACCTGTCTACATGTGGACTGTTGTGTCAGAGCGTAGCGACCTGTCTACATGTGGACTGTTGTGTCAGAGTGTAGCGACCTGTCTACCTGTGGACTGTTGTCAGGGTGTAGCGATCTCTCTACCTGTGGACTGTTGTGTCAGAGTGTAGCGACCTGTCTACCTGTGGACTGTTGTGTCAGTGTGTAGCGACCTGTCTACCTGTGGGCTGTTGTGACAGGGTGTAGCGATCTGTCTAACTGTGGTCTGTTGTGTCAGAGTGTAGCTACCTGTCTACCTGTTGACTGTTGTGTCAGAGTGTAGCGACCTGTCTAACTGTGGACTGTTGTGTCAGAGTGTAGCGACCTGTCTACTTGTGGACTGTTGTGTCAGAGTGTAGCGACCCATCTACCTGTGGACTGTTGTGTCAGAGTGTAGCGACCTGTCTGCCTGTGGACTGTTGTGTCAGAGTGTAGCGACCCGTCTACCTGTGCACTCTTGTGTCAGAGTGTAGCGACCTGTCTACCTGTGGACTGTTGTGTCAGAGTGTAGCGACCCGTCTACCTGTGGACTGTTGTGTCAGGGTGTAGCTACCTGTCTACCTGTGGACTGTTGTGTCAGCGTGTAGCGACCTGTCTACCTGTGGACTGTTGTGTCAGACTGTAGTGACCCGTCTAACTGTGGACTGTTGTGTCAGGGTGTAGCCACCTGTCTACCTGTGGACTGTTGTGTCAGAATGTAGCTACCTGTCTACCTGTGGACTGTTGTGTCAGGGTGTAGCGACCTGTCTACCTGTGGACTTTTGTGTCAGGGTGTAGCTACATGTCTACCTGTGGACTGTTGTGTCAGAGTGTAGCGACCTGTCTACCTGTGGACTGTCGTGTCAGGGTGTAGCTACATGTCTACCTGTGGACTGTTGTGTCAGGGTGTAGCTACATGTCTACCTGTGGACTGTTTTTGTCAGAGTGTAGCGATCTGTCTACCTGTGGAGTGTTGTGTCAGAGTGTAGCTACCTGTTTACCTGTGGACTGTTGTATCAGAGTGTAGTGACCTGTCTACCTGTGGAGTATTGTGTCAGAGTGTAGCTACCTGTCTACCTGTGGACTGTTGTGTCAGGGTGTAGCTACATATTTACCTGTGGACTGTTGTGTCAGAGTGTAGCGACCTGTCTACCTGTGGAATGTTGTGTCAGGGTGTAGCGACCTGTCTACCTGTGGACTGTTGTGTCAGGGTGTAGCGACCTGTCTATCCGTGGACTGTTGTGTCAGAGTGTAGCTACCTGTCTACATGTTGGCTGGTGTGTCAGGGTGTAGCGACCTGTCTACCTTTGGACTGTTATGTCAGGGTGTAGCTACCTGTCTACTTGTGGACTGTTGTGTCAGCGTGTAGCGACCTGTCTACCTGTGGACTGTTGTGTCAGACTGTAGTGACCCGTCTAACTGTGGACTGTTGTGTCAGGGTGTAGCTACCTGTCTACCTGTGGACTGTTGTGTCAGAATGTAGCTACCTGTCTACCTGTGGACTGTTGTGTCAGGGTGTAGCGACCTGTCTACCTGTGGACTTTTGTGTCAGGGTGTAGCTACATGTCTACCTGTGGACTGTTGTGTCAGAGTGTAGCGATTTGTCTACCTGTAGACTGTCGTGTCAGGGTGTAGCTACATGTCTACCTGTGGACTGTTGTGTCAGGGTGTAGCTACATGTCTACCTGTGGACTGTTGTGTCAGAGTGTAGCGACCTGTCTACCTGTGGAGTGTTGTGTCAGAGTGTAGCTACCTGTTTACCTGTGGACTGTTGTGTCAGGGTGTAACTACATGTTTACCTGTGGACTTTTGTGTCAGAGTGTAGTGACCTGTCTACCTGTGGAGTATTGTTTCAGAGTGTAGCTACCTGTCTACCTGTGGACTGTTGTGTCAGGGTGTAGCGAACTGTCTATCCGTCGACTGTTGTGTCAGAGTGTAGCTACCTGTCTACATGTTGGCTGTTGTGTCAGGGTGTACCGACCTGTCTACCTTTGGACTGTTGTGTCAAGGTGTAGCGACCTGTCTACCTGTGGACTGTTGTATCAGGGTGTAGCGACCTGTCTACCTGTTGACTTTTGTGTCAGAGTGTAGCGACCTGTCTACATGTGGATTGTTGTGTCAGAGTGTAGCTACCTGTCTACCTGTGGACTGTTGTGTCAGAGTGTAGCGACCTATCTACCTATGGACTGTTGTGTCAGAGTGTAGCTACCTGTCTACCTGTGGAGTGTTGTGTCAGAGTGTAGCTACCTGTCTACCTGTGGACTGTTGTCAGGGTGTAGCGATCTCTCTACCTGTGGACTGTTGTTTCAGAGTGTAGCTACCTGTCTACCTATGGACTGTTGTGTCAGGGTGTAGCTACCTGTCTACCTATGGACTGTTGTGTCAGGGTGTAGCTACCTGTCTACCTGTGGACTGTTGTGTCAGGGTGTAGCTATATGTCTATCTGTGGACTGTTGTGTCAGAGTGTAGCTACCTGTCTACATGTTGGCTGTTGTGTCAGGGTTTACCGACCTGTCTACCTTTGGACTGTTGTGTCAGGGTGTAGCGACCTATCTACCTGTGGACTTTTGTGTCAGAGTGTAGCGACCTATCTACCTATGGACTGTTGTGTCAGAGTGTAGCTACCTGTCTACCTGTGGACTGTTGTGTCAGAGTGTAGCTACCTGTCTACCTGTGGATTGTTGTCAGGGTGTAGCGATCTCTCTACCTGTGGACTGTTGTTTCAGAGTGTAGCTACCTGTCTACCTATGGACTGTTGTGTCAGGGTGTAGCTACCTGTCTACCTATGGACTGTTGTGTCAGGGTGTAGCTACCTGTCTACCTGTGGACTGTTGTGTCAGGGTGTAGCTATATGTCTACCTGTGGACTGTTGTGTCAGAGTGTAGCTACCTGTCTTCTTGTGGACTGTTGTGTCAGAGTGTAGCTACCTGTCTACCTTTGGACTGTTGTGTCAGAGTGTAGCGACCTGTCTACCTATGGACTGTTGTGTCAGAGTGTAGCTACGAGTCTACCTGTGGATTGTTGTGTCAGAGTGTAGCGACCTGTCTACCTATGGATTTTTGTGTCAGAGTGTAGCGACCTGTCTACCTGTGGACTATTGTGTCAGTGTAGCTACCTGTCTACTTGTGGACTGTTGTGTCAAGAGTGTAGCGACCTGTCTACCTGTGGACTGTTGTGTCAGGGTGTAGTGACCCATCTACCTGTGGACTGTTGTGTCAGTGTAGCTACCTGTCTACCTGTTGACTGTTGTGTCAGATGGTAGCGACCTGTCTACCTGTGGACTGTTGTGACAGGGTGTAGCGACCTGTCAACCTGTGGACTTTTGTGTCAGGGCGTAGCGACCCGTCTACATGTGGACTGTTGTGTCCGAGTGTAGCGACCTGTCTACCCGTGGACTGTTGTGTCAGAGTGTAGCGACCTGTCTACCTGTGGACTGTTGTGACAGGGTGTAGCGACCTGTCTAACTGTGGACTGTTGTATCAGAGTGTAGCTACCTATCTACCTGTGGAGTGTTCTGTCAGAGTGTAGCGACCCATCTACCTGTGGACTGTTGTGTCAGTGTAGCTACCTGTCTACCTGTTGACTGTTGTGTCAGAGTGTAGCGACCTGTCTAACTGTGGACTGTTGTGTCAGAGTGTAGCGACCTGTCTACTTGTGGACTGTTGTGTCAGAGTGTAGCGACCCGTCTACCTGTGGACTGTTGTGTCAGAGTGTAGCGACCTGACTGCCTGTGGACTGTTGTGTCAGAGTGTAGCGACCCGTCTACCTGTGCACTCTTGTGTCAGAGTGTAGCGACCTGTCTACCTGTGGACTGTTGTGTCAGCGTGTAGCGACCTGTCTACCTGTGGACTGTTGTGTCAGACTGTAGTGACCCGTCTAACTGTGGACTGTTGTGTCAGGGTGTAGCTACCTATCTACCTGTGGACTTTTGTGTCAGGGTGTAGCTACATGTTTACCTGTGGACTGTTGTGTCAGAGTGTAGCGACCTGTCTACCTGTGGACTGTCGTGTCAGGGTGTAGCTACATGTCGACCTGTGGACTGTTGTGTCAGGGTGCAGCTACCTGTCTACCTGTGGACTGTTGTGTCAGCATGTAGCGACCTGTCTACCTGTGGACTGTTGTGTCAGACTGTAGTGACCCGTCTACCTGTGGACTGTTGTGTCAGAGTGTAGCGACCTATCTACCTGTGGACTTTTGTGTCAGGGTGTAGCTACATGTTTACCTGTGGACTGTTGTGTCAGAGTGTAGCGACCTGTCTACCTGTGGACTGTCGTGTCAGGGTGTAGCTACATGTCGACCTGTGGACTGTTGTGTCAGGGTGTAGCTACATGTCTACCTGTGGACTGTTGTGTCAGAGTGTAGCGACCTGTCTACCTGTGGAGTGTTGTGTCAGAGTGTAGCTACCTGTTTACCTGTGGACTGTTGTGTCAGAGTGTAGCGACCTGTCTACCTGTGGAGTGTTGTGTCAGGGTGTAGCTACCTGTTTACCTGTGGACTGTTGTGTCAGGGTGTAGCTACATGTTTACCTGTGGACTGTTGTGTCAGAGTGTAGTGACCTGTCTACCTGTGGAGTATTGTGTCAGAGTGTAGCTACCTGTCTACCTGTGGACTGTTGTGTCAGGGTGTAGCTACATGTCTACCTGTGGACTGTTGTGTCAGATTGTAGCGACCTGTCTACCTTTGGACTGTTGTGTCAGGGTGTAGCGACCTGTCTACCTGTGGACTGTTGTGTCAGGGTGTAGCGACCTGTCTATCCGTGGACTGTTGTGTCAGAGTGTAGCTACCTGTCTACATGTTGGCTGTTGTGTCAGGGTGTAGCGACCTGTCTACCTGTGGACTGTTGTGTCAGACTGTAGTGACCCGTCTAACTGTGGACTGTTGTGTCAGGGTGTAGCTACCTGTCTACCTGTGGACTGTTGTGTCAGAATGTAGCTACCTGTCTACCTGTGGACTGTTGTGTCAGGGTGTAGCGACCTGTCTACCTGTGGAATTTTGTGTCAGGGTGTAGCTACATGTCTACCTGTGGACTGTTGTGTCAGGGTGTAGCGACCTGTCTACCTGTGGACTGTCGTGTCAGGGTGTAGCTACATGTCTACCTGTGGACTTTTGTGTCAGAGTGTAGCTACCTGTCTACATGTGGACTGTTGTGTCAGAGCGTAGCGACCTGTCTACATGTGGACTGTTGTGTCAGAGTGTAGCGACCTGTCTACCTGTGGACTGTTTTCAGGGTGTAGCGATCTCTCTACCTGTGGACTGTTGTGTCAGAGTGTAGCTACCTGTCTACCTATGGACTCTTGTGTCAGGGTGTAGCTACCTGTCTACCTGTGGACTGTTGTGTCAGGGTGTAGCTACATGTCTACCTGTGGACTGTTGTGTCAGAGTGTAGCTACCTGTCTTCCTGTGGACTGTTGTGTCAGAGTGTAGCTACCTGTCTACCTGTGGACTGTTGTGTCAGAGTGTAGCGACCTGTCTATCTATGGACTGTTGTGTCAGAGTGTAGCTAACTGTCTACCTGTGGACTGTTGTGTCAGAGTGTAGCGACCTGTCTACCTATGGACTTTTGTGTCAGAGTGTAGCGGCCTGTCTACCTGTGGACTGTTGTGTCAGAGTGTAGTGACCCATCTACCAGTGGACTGTTGTGTCAGTGTAGCTACCTGTCTACCTATTGATTGTTGTGTCAGAGTGTAGCGACCTGTCTACATGTGGACTGTTGTGTCAGAGTGTAGCGACCTGTCTACATGTGGACTGTTGTGACAGGGTGTAGCGACCTGTCTACCTGTGGACTGTTGTGTCATGGCGTAGCGACCTGTCTCCATGTGGACTGTTGTGTCAGAGTGTAGCGACCTGTCTACCTGTGGACTATTGTGTCAGGGTGTAGCGACCTGTCTATCCGTGGACTGTTGTGTCAGAGTGTAGCTACCTATCTACATGTGGAGTGTTCTGTCAGAGTGTAGCGACCCATCTACCTGTGGACTGTTGTGTCAGTGTAGCTACCTGTCTACCTGTGGACTGTTGTGTCAGAGTGTAGCGACCTGTCTAACTGTGGACTGTTGTGTCAGAGTGTAGCGACCTGTCTACTTGTGGACTGTTGTGTCAGAGTGTAGCGACCCGTCTACCTGTGGACTGTTGTGTCAGAGTGTAGCGACCTGTCTGCCTGTGGACTGTTGTGTCAGAGTGTAGCGACCTGTCTACCTGTGGACTCTTGTGTCAGAGTGTAGCGACCTGTCTACCTGTGGACTGTTGTGTCAGCGTGTAGCGACCCGTCTACCTGTGGACTGTTGTGTCAGGGTGTAGCTACCTGTCTACCTGTGGACTGTTGTGTCAGCGTGTAGCGACCTGTCTACCTGTGGAATGTTGTGTCAGAGTGTAGTGACCCGTCTAACTGGACTGTTGTGTCAGGGTGTAGCTACCTGTCTGCCTGTGGACTGTTGTGTCAGAGTGTAACGACCCGTCTATCTGTGGACTGTTGTGTCAGAGTGTAGTGACCTGTCTACCTGTGGAGTATTGTGTCAGAGTGTAGCTACCTGTCTACCTGTGGACTGTTGTGTCAGGGTGTAGCTACCTGTCTACATGTGGACTGTTGTGTCAGATTGTAGCGACCTGTCTACCTGTGGACTGTTGTGTCAGGGTGTAGCGACCTGTCTACCTGTGGACTGTTGTGTCAGGGTGTAGCGACCTGTCTATCCGTGGACTGTTGTGTCAGAGTGTAGCTACCTGTCTACATGTTGGCTGTTGTGTTAGGGTGTAGCGACCTGTCTACCTTTGGACTGTTGTGTCAGGGTGTAGCTACCTGTCTACCTGTGGACTGTTGTGTCAGAGTGTAGTGACCCATCTACCTGTGGACTGTTGTGTCAGTGTAGCCACCTGTCTACCTATTGACTGTTGTGTCAGAGTGTAGCGACATGTCTACATGTGGACTGTTGTGTCAGAGTGTAGCGACCTGTCTACATGTGGAATGTTGTGACAGGGTGTAGCGACCTGTCTACCTGTGGACTGTTGTGTCAGGGCGTAGCGACCTGTCTCCATGTGGACTGTTGTGTCAGAGTGTAGCGACCTGTCTACCTGTGGACTGTTGTGACAGTCCATGACACCCTCACATATAACCAGGAAGAAAATAAAGCCATGACACCCTCACATATAACCAGGAAGAAAATAAAGCCATGCCACCCTCACATATAACAAGGAAGAAAATAAAGCCATGACACCCTCATATATAACCAGGAAGAAAATAAAGCCATGACACACTCACATATAACCAGGAAGAAAGTAAAGCCATGACACAGTCACATATAACCAGGAAGAAAATAAAGCCATGACACACTCACATATAACAAGGAAGAAAATAAAGCCATGACACACTCACATATAACCAGGAAGAAAATAAAGCCATGACACAGTCACATATAACCAAGAAGAAAATAAAGCCATGACACCCTCACATATAACCAGGAAGAAAATAAAGCCATGTAACACTCACATATAACCAGGAAAAAAATAAAGCCATGATACCCTCACATATAACCTGGAAGAAAAAAAAGCCATGACACCCTCACTTATAACCAGGAAGAAAATAAAGCCATGACACCCTCACATATAACCAGGAAGAAAATAATGCCATGACACCCTCACATATAACCAGGAAGAAAATAAAGCCATGACACCCTCACATATAACCAAGAAGAAAATAAAGCCATGACACACTCACCTATAACCAGGAAGAAAATAAAGCCATGACACACTCACATATAACCAGGAGGAAAATAAAGCCATAAAACCCTCACATATAACCAGGAAGAAAATAAAGCCATGACACCCTCACATATAAAAAGGAAGAAAATAAAGCCATGACACACTCACATATAACCAGGAAGAAAATAAAGCAATGACACACTCACATATAACCAAGAAGAAAATAAAGCCATGCCACACTTACATATAACCAGGAAGAAAATAAAGCCATGACATCCTCACATATAACCAGGAAGAAAATAAAGACATCACACACTCACATATAACCAGGAAGAAAATAAAGCCATGACATCCTCACATATAACCAGGAAGAAAATAAAGCCATGACACAGTCACATATAACCAGGAAGAAAATAAAGCCATGACATCCTCGCTTATAACCAGGAAGAAAATAAAGCCATGACAACCTCACATATAACCAGGAAGAAAATAAAGCCATGACACCCTCACATATAACCAGGAAGAAAATAAAACCATGACACCCTCACATATAACCAGGAAGAAAATAAAGCCATGACACACTCACATATATCGAGGAAGAAAATAAAGCCATGACACACTCACATATAACCAGGAAGAAAATAAAGTCATGACACACTCACATATAACCAGGAAGAAAATAAAGCCATGACATCCTCACATATAACCAGGAAGAAAATAAAGCCATGACACAGTCACATATAACCAAGATGAAAATAAAGCCAAGACACCCTCACTTATAACCAGGAAGAAAATAAAGCCATGACACCCTCACATATAACCAGGAAGAAAATAAAGCCATGACACCCTCACATATAACCAGTAAGAAAATAAAGCCATGACACACTCACATATAACAAGGAAGAAAATAAAGCCATGACACACTCACATATAACCAGGAGGAAAATAAAGCCATGAAACCCTCACATATAACCAGGAAGAAAATAAAGCCATGACACCCTCACATATAAACAGGAAGAAAATAAAGCCATGACACACTCACATATAACCAGGAAGAAAATAAAGCCATGACACACTCACATATAACCAAGAAGAAAATAAAGCCATGCCACACTCACATATAACCAGAAGAAAATAAAGCTATGACACACTCACATATAACCAGAAGAAAATAAAGCTATGACACACTCACATATAACCAGGAAGAAAATAAAGCCATGACACACTCACATATAACCAGGAAGAAAATAAAGCCATGAAACCCTCACATATAACCAGGAAGAAAATAAAGCCATGACACCCTCACATATAACCAGGAAGAAAATAAAGCCATGACACACTCACATATAACCAGGAAGAAAATAAAGCCATGACATCCTCACATATAACCAGGAAGAAAATAAAGCCATGACACAGTCACATATAACCAAGATGAAAATAAAGCCATGACACCCTCACTTATAACCAGGAAGAAAATGAAGCCATGACACCCTCACATATAACCAGGAAGAAAATAAGGCCATGACACCCTCACATATAACCAGGAAGAAAATAAAGCCATGTCACCCTCACATATAACCGGGAAGAAAATAAAGCCATGACACCCTCACATATAACCAGGAAGAAAATAAAGCCATGACACACTCACATATAACCAGGAAGAAAATAAAGCCATGAAACAGTCACATATAACCAGGAAGAAAATAAAGCCATGACACACTCACATATAACCAGGAAGAAAATAAAGCCATGACACACTCACATATAACAAGGAAGAAAATAAAGCCATGACACACTCACATATAACCAAGAAGAAAATAAAGCCATGACACAGTCACATATAACCAAGAAGAAAATAAAGCCATGACACCCTCACATATAACCAGGAAGAAAATAAAGCCATGACACCCTCACATATAACCAGGAAGAAAAAAAATAGAGCCATGATACCCTCACATATAACCAAGAAGAAAAAAAAGCCATGACACCCTCACTTATAACCAGGAAGAAAATAAAGCCATGACACCCTCACATATAACCAGGAAGAAAATAAAGCCATGACACACTCACATATAACCAGGAAGAAAAAAAAGCCATGACACCCTCACATATAACCAAGAGGAAAATAAAGCCATGACACATTCACATAAAACCAGGAAGAAAATAAAGACATCACACACTCACATATAACCAGGAAGAAAATAAAGCCATGACATCCTCACATATAACCAGGAAGAAAATAAAGCCATGACACAGTCACATATAACCAGGAAGAAAATAAAGCCATGACATCCTCGCTTATAACCAGAAAGAAAATAAAGCTATGACAACCTCAAATATAACCAGGAAGAAAATAAAGCCATGACACCCTCACATATAACCAGGAAGAAAATAAAGCCATGACACACTCACATATAACCAAGAAGAAAATAAAGCCATGACACACTAACATATAACCAGAAGAAAATAAAGCCATGACACACTCACATATAACCAGGAAGAAAATAAAGCCATGACACACTCACATATAACCAGGAAGAAAATAAAGCCATGACACACTCACATATAACCAGGAAGAAAATAAAGCCATGACACCCTCACATATAACCAGGAAGAAAATAAAGCCATGACACACTCACATATAACCAGGAAGAAAATAAAGCCATGACATCCTCACATATAACCAGGAAGAAAATAAAGCCATGACACAGTCACATATAACCAAGATGAAAATACAGCCATGACACCCTCACTTATAACCTGGAAGAAAATGAAGCCATGACACCCTCACATATAACCAGGAAGAAAATAAAGCCATGACACCCTCACATATAACCAGGAAGAAAATAAAGCCATGCCACCCTCACATATAACCATGAAGGAAAAAGCCATGACACCCTCACATATAACCAGGAAGAAAATAAAGCCATGACACACTCACATATAACCAGAAGAAAATAAAGCCATGACAAACTCACATATAACCAGGAAGAAAATAAAGCCATGACACACTCACATATAACCAGGAAGAAAATAAAGCCATGAAACCCTCACATATAACCAGGAAGAAAATAAAGCCATGACACCCTCACATATAACCAGGAAGAAAATAAAGCCATGACACACTCACATATAACCAGGAAGAAAATAAAGCCATGACACACTCACATATAACCAGGAAGAAAATAAAGCCATGACATCCTCACATATAACAAGGAAGAAAATAAAGCAATGACACAGTCACATATAACCAAGATGAAAATAAAGCCATGACACCCTCACTTATAACCAGGAAGAAAATAAAGCCATGCCACCCTCACATATAACCAGGAAGAAAATAAAGCCATGACACCCTCACATATAACCAGGAAGAAAATAAAGCCATGACACACTCACATATAACCAGGAAGAAAATAAAGCCATGACACAGTCACATATAACCAGGAAGAAAATAAAGCCATGACACCCTCACATATAACCAGGAAGAAAATAAAGCCATGACACACTCACATATAACAAGGAAGAAAATAAAGCCATGACACACTCACTTATAACCAGAAAGAAAATAAAGCCATGAGGCAGTCACATATAACCAAGAAGAAAATAAAGCCATGACACCCTCACATATAACCAGGAAGAAAATAAAGCCATGACACCCTCACATATAACCAGGAAGAAAATAAAGCCATGACACCCTCACATATAATCAGGAAGAAAATAAAGCCATGACACCCTCAGATATAACCAAGAAGAAAATAAAGCCATGACACACTCACATATAACCAGGAAGAAAATAAAGACATCACACACTCACATATAAACAGGAAGAAAATAAAGCCATGACACCCTCACATATAACCAGGAAGAAAATAAAGCCATGACACCCTCACATATAATCAGGAAGAAAATAAAGCCATGACACCCTCAGATATAACCAAGAAGAAAATAAAGCCATGACACACTCACATATAACCAGGAAGAAAATAAAGACATCACACACTCACATATAACCAGGAAGATAATAAAGCCATGACATCCTCACATATAACCAGGAAGAAAATAAAGCCATGACACAGTCACATATAACCAGGAAGAAAATAAAGCCATGGCATCCTCGCTTATAACCAGGAAGAAAATAAAGCCATGACAACCTCACATATAACCAGGAAGAAAATAAAGCCATGACACCCTCACATATAACCAGGAAGAAAATAAAGCCATGACACACTCACATATAACCAGAAGAAAATAAAGCCATGACACACTCACATATAACCAGGAAGAAAATAAAGCCATGACACACTCACATATAACCAGGAAGAAAATAAAGCCATGACACCCTCACATATAACCAGGAAGAAAATAAAGCCATGACACACTCACATATATCGAGGAAGAAAATAAAGCCATGACACACTCACATATAACCAGGAAGAAAATAAAGCCATGACACACTCACATATAACCAGGAAGAAAATAAAGCCATGACATCCTCACTTATAACCAGGAAGAAAATAAAGCCATGACACAGTCACATATAACCAAGATGAAAATAAAGCCAAGACACTCTCACATATAACCAGGAAGAAAATAAAGCCATGACACGCTCACATATAACCAGGAGGAAAATAAAGCCATGAAACCCTTACATATAACCAGGAAGAAATTAAAGCCATGACACCTTCACATATAAACAGGAAGAAAATAAAGCCATGACACACTCACATATAACCAGGAAGAAAATAAAGCCATGACACACTCACATATAACCAGGAAGAAAATAAAGCCATGACACACTCACATATAACCAGGAAGAAAATAAAGCCACGACATCCTCACATATAACCAGGTAGAAAATAAAGCTATGACACAGTCACATATAACCAAGATGAAAATAAAGCCATGACACCCTCACTTATAACCAGGAAGAAAATGAAGCCATGACACCCTCACATATAACCAGGAAGAAAATAAAGCCATGACACCCTCACATATAACCAGGAAGAAAATAAAGCCATGCCACCCTCACATATAACCAAGAAGAAAATAAAGCCATGACATCCTCACATATAACCAGGAAGAAAATAAAGCCATGACACACTCACATATAACCAGAAGAAAATAAAGCCATGACACACTCACATATAACCAGGAAGAAAATAAAGCCATGACACACTCACATATAACCAGGAAGAAAATAAAGCCATGAAACCCTCACATATAACAAGGAAGAAAATAAAGCCATGACACCCTCACATATAACCAGGAAGAAAATAAAGCCATGACACACTCACATATAACCAAGAAGAAAATAAAGCCATGACACAGTCACATATAACCAGGAAGAAAATAAAGCCATGACACAGTCACATATAACCAAGAAGAAAATAAAGCCATGACACCCTCACATATAACCAGGAAGAAAATAAAGCCATGACACCCTCACATATAAACAGGAAAAAAATAAAGCCATGATACCCTCACATATAATCTGGAAGAAAAAAAAGCCATGACACCCTCACTTATAACCAGGAAGAAAATAAAGCCATGACACCCTCACATATAACCAGGAAGAAAATAAAGCCATGACACAGTCACATATAACCAACATGAAAATAAAGCCATGACACCCTCACTTATAACCAGGAAGAAAATAAAGCCATGACACCCTCACATATAACGAGGAAGAAAATAAAGCCATGCCACCCTCACATATAACCAGGAAGAAAATAAAGCTATGACACCCTCACATATAACCAGGAAGAAAATAAAGCCATGACACACTCACATATAACCAGGAAGAAAATAAAGCCATGACACAGTCACATATAACCAGGAAGAAAATAAAGCCATGACACACTCACATATAACCAGGAAGAAAATAAAGCCATGACACTATCACATATAACAAGGAAGAAAATAAAGCCATGACACACTCACATATAACCAGGAAGAAAATAAAGCCATGACGCAGTCACATATAACCAAGAAGAAAATAAAGCCATGACACCCTCACATATAACCAGGAAGAAAATAAAGCCATGACACCCTCACATATAACCAGGAAAAAATAAAGCCATGATACCCTCACATATAACCTGGAAGAAAAAAAAGCCATGACACCCTCACTTATAAACAGGAAGAAAATAAAGCCATGACACCCTCACATATAACCAGGAAGAAAATAAAGCCATGACACACTCACATATAACCAGGAAGAAAATAAAGCCATGACACACTCACATATAGCCAGGAAGAAAATAAAGCCATGACACACTCACATATAACCAGGAAGAAAATAAAGCCATGACACACTCACATATAACAAGGAAGAAAATAAAGCCATGACACACTCACTTATAACCAGAGAGAAAATAAAGCCATGACGCAGTCACATATAACCAGGAAGAAAATAAAGACATCACACACTCACATATAACCAGGAAGAAAATAAAGCCATGACACCCTCACATATAACCAGGAAGAAAATAAAGCCATGACGCCCTCACATATAATCAGGAAGAAAATAAAGCCATGACACACTCAGATATAACCAAGAAGAAAATAAAGCCATGACACACTCACATATAACCAGGAAGAAAATAAAGACATCACACACTCACATATAACCAGGAAGAAAATAAAGCCATGACATCCTCATATATAACCAGGAAGAAAATAAAGCCATGACACAGTCACATATAACCAGGAAGAAAATAAAGCCATGGCATCCTCGCTTATAACCAGGAAGAAAATAAAGCCATGACAACCTCACATATAACCAGGAAGAAAATAAAGCCATGACACCCTCACATATAACCAGGAAGAAAATAAAGCCATGACACAATCACATATAACCAGAAGAAAATAAAGCCATGACACACTCACATATAACCAGGAAGAAAATAAAGCCATGACACACTCACATATAACCAGGAAGAAAATAAAGCCATGACACCCTCACATATAACCAGGAAGAAAATAAAGCCATGACACACTCACATATATCGAGGAAGAAAATAAAGCCATGACACACTCACATATAACCAGGAAGAAAATAAAGCCATGACACACTCACATATAACCAGGAAGAAAATAAAGCCATGACATCCTCACTTATAACCAGGAAGAAAATAAAGCCATGACACAGTCACATATAACCAAGATGAAAATAAAGCCAAGACACTCTCACATATAACCAGGAAGAAAATAAAGCCATGACACGCTCACATATAACCAGGAGGAAAATAAAGCCATGAAACCCTTACATATAACCAGGAAGAAATTAAAGCCATGACACCTTCACATATAAACAGGAAGAAAATAAAGCCATGACACACTCACATATAACCAGGAAGAAAATAAAGCCATGACACACTCACATATAACCAGGAAGAAAATAAAGCCATGACACACTCACATATAACCAGGAAGAAAATAAAGCCACGACATCCTCACATATAACCAGGAAGAAAATAAAGCTATGACACAGTCACATATAACCAAGATGAAAATAAAGCCATGACACCCTCACTTATAACCAGGAAGAAAATGAAGCCATGACACCCTCACATATAACCAGGAAGAAAATAAAGCCATGACACCCTCACATATAACCAGGAAGAAAATAAAGCCATGCCACCCTCACATATAACCAAGAAGAAAATAAAGCCATGACATCCTCTAATATAACCAGGAAGAAAATAAAGCCATGACACACTCACATATAACCAGAAGAAAATAAAGCCATGACACACTCACATATAACCAGGAAGAAAATAAAGCCATGACACACTCACATATAACCAGGAAGAAAATAAAGCCATGAAACCCTCACATATAACAAGGAAGAAAATAAAGCCATGACACCCTCACATATAACCAGGAAGAAAATAAAGCCATGACACACTCACATATAACCGGGAAGAAAATAAAGCCATGACACAGTCACATATAACCAGGAAGAAAATAAAGCCATGACACAGTCACATATAACCAAGAAGAAAATAAAGCCATGACACCCTCACATATAACCAGGAAGAAAATAAAGCCATGACACCCTCACATATAACCAGGAAAAAAATAAAGCCATGATACCCTCACATATAATCTGGAAGAAAAAAAAGCCATGACACCCTCACTTATAACCAGGAAGAAAATAAAGCCATGACACCCTCACATATAACCAGGAAGAAAATAAAGCCATGACACAGTCACATATAACCAAGATGAAAATAAAGCCATGACACCCTCACTTATAACCAGGAAGAAAATAAAGCCATGACACCCTCACATATAACGAGGAAGAAAATAAAGCCATGCCACCCTCACATATAACCAGGAAGAAAATAAAGCTATGACACCCTCACATATAACCAGGAAGAAAATAAAGCCATGACACACTCACATATAACCAGGAAGAAAATAAAGCCATGACACAGTCACATATAGCCAGGAAGAAAATAAAGCCATGACACACTCACATATAACCAGGAAGAAAATAAAGCCATGACACTATCACATATAACAAGGAAGAAAATAAAGCCATGACACACTCACATATAACCAGGAAGAAAATAAAGCCATGACGCAGTCACATATAACCAAGAAGAAAATAAAGCCATGACACCCTCACATATAACCAGGAAGAAAATAAAGCCATGACACCCTCACATATAACCAGGAAAAAATAAAGCCATGATACCTTCACATATAACCTGGAAGAAAAAAAAGCCATGACACCCTCACTTATAAACAGGAAGAAAATAAAGCCATGACACCCTCACATATAACCAGGAAGAAAATAAAGCCATGACACCCTCACATATAATCAGGAAGAAAATAAAGCCATGACACCCTCAGATATAACGAGGAAGAAAATAAAGCCATGACATCCTCACATATAACCAGGAAGAAAATAAAGCCATGACACAGTCATATATAACCAGGAAGAAAATAAAGCCATGGCATCCTCGCTTATAACCAGAAAGAAAATAAAGCCATGACAACCTCACATATAACCAGGAAGAAAATAAAGCCATGACACCCTCACATATAACCAGGAAGAAAATAAAGCCATGACACACTCACATATAACCAAGAAGAAAATAAAGCCATGACACACTCACATATAACCAGAAGAAAATAAAGCCATGACACACTCACATATAACCAGGAAAAAATTAAAGCCATGACACACTCACATATAACCAGGAAGAAAATAAAGCCATGACACCCTCACATATAACCAGGAAGAAAATAAAGCCATGACACACTCACATATAACCAGGAAGAAAATAAAGCCATGACACACTCACATATTTCCAGGAAGAAAATAAAGCCATGACATCCTCACATATAACCAGGAAGAAAATAAAGCCATGACACCCTCACATATAACCAGGAACAAAATAAAGCCATGATACCCTCACATATAATCTGGAAGAAAAAAAAGCCATGACACCCTCACTTATAACCAGGAAGAAAATAAAGCCATGACACCCTCATATATAACCAGGAAGAAAATAAAGCCATGACACCCTCACATATAACCAGGAAGAAAATAAAGCCATGACACCCTCACATATAACCAAGAAGAAAATAAAGCCATGACACACTCACATAAAACCAGGAAGAAGATAAAGACATCACACACTCACATATAACGAGGAAGAAAATAAAGCCATGACATCCTCACATATAACCAGGAAGAAAATAAAGCCATGACACACTCACATATAACCAGAAGAAAATAAAGCCATGACACACTCACATATAACCAGGAAGAAAATAAAGCCATGACACACTCACATATAACCAGGAAGAAAATAAAGCCATGACACCCTCACATATAACCAGGAAGAAAATAAAGCCATGACACACTCACATATATCGAGGAAGAAAATAAAGCCATGACACACTCACATATAACCAGGAAGAAAATAAAGCCATGACACACTCACATATAACCAGGAAGAAAATAAAGCCATGACATCCTCACTTATAACCAGGAAGAAAATAAAGCCATGACACAGTCACATATAACCAAGATGAAAATAAAGCCAAGACACCCTCACATATAACCAGTAAGAAAATAAAGCCATGACACACTCAAATATAACCAGGAAGAAAATAAAGCCATGACACGCTCACTTATAACCAGGAAGAAAATAAAGCCATGAAACCCTTACATATAACCAGGAAGAAATTAAAGCCATGACACCTTCACATATAAACAGGAAGAAAATAAAGCCATGACACACTCACATATAACCAGGAAGAAAATAAAGCCATGACACACTCACATATAACCAGGAAGAAAATAAAGCCATGACACACTCACATATAACCAGGAAGAAAATAAAGCTATGACACAGTCACATATAACCAAGATGAAAATAAAGCCATGACACCCTCACTTATAACCAGGAAGAAAATGAAGCCATGACACCCTCACATATAACCAGGAAGAAAATAAAGCCATGACACCCTCACATATAACCAGGAAGAAAATAAAGCCATGCCACCCTCACATATAACCAAGAAGAAAATAAAGCCATGACATCCTCACATATAACCAGGAAGAAAATAAAGCCATGACACACTCACATATAACCAGAAGAAAATAAAGCCATGACACACTCACATATAACCAGGAAGAAAATAAAGCCATGACACACTCACATATAACCAGGAAGAAAATAAAGCCATGAAACCCTCACATATAACAAGGAAGAAAATAAAGCCATGACACCCTCACATATAACCAGGAAGAAAATAAAGCCATGACACACTCACATATAACCAGGAAGAAAATAAAGCCATGACACAGTCACATATAACCAAGAAGAAAATAAAGCCATGACACCCTCACATATAACCAGGAAGAAAATAAAGCCATGACACCCTCACATATAACCAGGAAAAAAATAAAGCCATGATACCCTCACATATAATCTGGAAGAAAAAAAAGCCATGACACACTCACATATAACCAGGAAGAAAATAAAGCCATGACACACTCACATATAACCAGGAAGAAAATAAAGCCATGACACCCTCACATATAACCAGGAAGAAAATAAAGCCATGACACACTCACATATATCGAGGAAGAAAATAAAGCCATGACACACTCACATATAACCAGGAAGAAAATAAAGCCATGACACACTCACATATAACCAGGAAGAAAATAAAGCCATGACATCCTCACTTATAACCAGGAGGAAAATAAAGCCATGAAACCCTTACATATAACCAGGAAGAAATTAAAGCCATGACACCTTCACATATAAACAGGAAGAAAATAAAGCCATGACACACTCACATATAACCAGGAAGAAAATAAAGCCATGACACACTCACATATAACCAGGAAGAAAATAAAGCCATGACACACTCACATATAACCAGGAAGAAAATAAAGCCACGACATCCTCACATATAACCAGGAAGAAAATAAAGCTATAACACAGTCACATATAACCAAGATGAAAATAAAGCCATGACACCCTCACTTATAACCAGGAAGAAAATGAAGCCATGACACCCTCACATATAACCAGGAAGAAAATAAAGCCATGACACCCTCACATATAACCAGGAAGAAAATAAAGCCATGCCACCCTCACATATAACCAAGAAGAAAATAAAGCCATGACATCCTCACATATAACCAGTAAGAAAATAAAGCCATGACACACTCAAATATAACCAGGAAGAAAATAAAGCCATGACACGCTCACTTATAACCAGGAAGAAAATAAAGCCATGAAACCCTTACATATAACCAGGAAGAAATTAAAGCCATGACACCTTCACATATAAACAGGAAGAAAATAAAGCCATGACACACTCACATATAACCAGGAAGAAAATAAAGCCACGACATCCTCACATATAACCAGGAAGAAAATAAAGCTATGACACAGTCACATATAACCAGGAAGAAAATGAAGCCATGACACCCTCACATATAACCAGGAAGAAAATAAAGCCATGACACCCTCACATATAACCAGGAAGAAAATAAAGCCATGACACCCTCACATATAACCAGGAAGAAAATAAAGCCATGACACACTCACATATAACCAAGAAGAAAATAAAGCCATGACACACTCACATATAACCAGAAGAAAATAAAGCCATGACACACTCACATATAACCAGGAAGAAATTAAAGCCATGACACCCTCACATATAACCAGGAAGAAAATAAAGCCATGACACCCTCACATATAACCAGGAAGAAAATAAAGCCATGACACACTCACATATATCGAGGAAGAAAATAAAGCCATGACACACTCACATATAACCAGGAAGAAAATAAAGCCATGACACACTCACATATTTCCAGGAAGAAAATAAAGCCATGACATCCTCACATATAACCAGGAAGAAAATAAAGCCATGACACCCTCACATATAACCAGGAACAAAATAAAGCCATGATACCCTCACATATAATCTGGAAGAAAAAAAAGCCATGACACCCTCACATATAACCAATAAGAAAATAAAGCCATGACACCCTCATATATAACCAGGAAGAAAATAAAGCCATGACACCCTCACATATAACCAGGAAGAATATAAAGCCATGACACCCTCACATATAACCAAGAAGAAAATAAAGCCATGACACACTCACATAAAACCAGAAAGAAGATAAAGACATCACACACTCACATATAACGAGGAAGAAAATAAAGCCATGACATCCTCACATATAACCAGGAAGAAAATAAAGCCATGACACCCTCACATATAACCAGGAAGAAAATAAAGCCATGACACACTCACATATAACCAGGAAAAAAATAAAGCCATGATACCCTCACATATAACCTGGAAGAAAAAAAAGCAATGACACCCTCACTTATAACCAGGAATAAAATAAAGCCATGACACCCTCACATATAACCAGGAAGAAAATAAAGCCATGACACCCTCACATATAACCAGGAAGAAAATAAAGCCATGACACCTTCACATATAACCAAGAAGAAAATAAAGCCATGACACTATTACATAAAACCAGGAAGAAAATAAAGACATCACACACTCACATATAACCAGGAAGAAAATAAAGCCATGACATCCTCACATATAATCAGGAAGAAAATAAAGCCATGACACATTCACATATAACCAGGAAGAAAATAAAGCCATGACATCCTCGCTTATAACCAGGAAGAAAATAAAGCGTTGACAACCTCACATATAACCAGGAAGAAAATAAAGCCATGACACCCTCACATATAACCAGGAAGAAAATAAAGCCATGACACACTCACATATAACCAAGAAGAAAATAAAGCCATGACACCCTCACATATAACCAGAAGAAAATAAAGCCATGACACACTCACATATAACCAGAAGAAAATAAAGCCATGACACACTCACATATAACCAGGAAGAAAATAAAGCCATGACACCCTCACATATAACCAGGAAGAAAATAAAGCCATGACACCCTCACATATAACCAGGAAGTAAATAAAGCCATGACACAGTCACATATAACCGGGAAGAAAATAAAGCCATGACACACTCACATATAACCAGGAAGAAAATAAAGCCATGACACACTCACATATAACCAGGAAGAAAATAAAGCCATGACACACTCGCATATAACAAGGAAGTAAATAAAGCCATGACACAGTCACATATAACCAAGAAGAAAATAAAGCCATGACACCCTCACATATAACCAGGAAGAAAATAAAGCCATGACACCCTCACATATAACCAGGAAAAAAATAAAGCCATGATACCCTCACATATAATCTGGAAGAAAAAAAAGCCATGACACCCTCACTTATAACCAGGAAGAAAATAAAGCCATGACACCCTCACATATAACCAGGAAGAAAATAAAGCCATGACACCCTCACATATAACCAGGAAGAAAATAAAGCCATGACACCCTCACATATAACCAGTAAGAAAATAAAGCCATGACACACTCACATAAAACCAGGAAGAAGATAAAGACATCACACACTCACATATAACGAGGAAGAAAATAAAGCCATGACATCCTCACATATAACCAGGAAGAAAATAAAGCCATGAAACCCTCACATATAACCAGGAAGAAAATAAAGCCATGATACCCTCACATATAACCTGGAAGAAAAAAAAGCAATGACACCCTCACTTATAACCAGGAAGAAAATAAAGCCATGACACACTCACATATAACCAGGAAGAAAATAAAGCCATGAAACCCTCACATATAACAAGGAAGAAAATAAAGCCATGACACCCTCACATATAACCAGGAAGAAAATAAAGCCATGACACACTCACATATAACCAGGAAGAAAATAAAGCCATGACACAGTCACATATAACCAAGAAGAAAATAAAGCCATGACACCCTCACATATAACCAGGAAGAAAATAAAGCCATGACACCCTCACATATAACCAGGAAAAAAATAAAGCCATGATACCCTCACATATAATCTGGAAGAAAAAAAAGCCATGACACCCTCACTTATAACCAGGAAGAAAATAAAGCCATGACACCCTCACATATAACCAGGAAGAAAATAAAGCCATGACACAGTCACATATAACCAAGATGAAAATAAAGCCATGACACCCTCACTTATAACCAGGAAGAAAATAAAGCCATGACACCCTCACATATAACGAGGATGAAAATAAAGCCATGACACACTCACATATAACCAGGAAGAAAATAAAGCTATGACACCCTCACATATAACCAGGAAGAAAATAAAGCCATGACACAGTCACATATAACCAGGAAGAAAATAAAGCCATGACACACTCACATATAACCAGGAAGAAAATAAAGCCATGACACTATCACATATAACCAGAAGAAAATAAAGCCATGACACACTCACATATAACCAGGAAGAAAATAAAGCCATGACACACTCACATATAACCAGGAAGAAAATAAAGCCATGACACCCTCACATATAACCAGGAAGAAAATAAAGCCATGACACACTCACATATATCGAGGAAGAAAATAAAGCCATGACACACTCACATATAACCAGGAAGAAAATAAAGCCATGACATCCTCACTTATAACCAGGAGGAAAATAAAGCCATGAAACCCTTACATATAACCAGGAAGAAATTAAAGCCATGACACCTTCACATATAAACAGGAAGAAAATAAAGCCATGACACACTCACATATAACCAGGAAGAAAATAAAGCCATGACACACTCACATATAACCAGGAAGAAAATAAAGCCATGACACACTCACATATAACCAGGAAGAAAATAAAGCCACGACATCCTCACATATAACCAGGAAGAAAATAAAGCTATGACACAGTCACATATAACCAAGATGAAAATAAAGCCATGACATCCTCACTTATAACCAGGAAGAAAATGAAGCCATGCCACCCTCACATATAACCAGGAAGAAAATAAAGCCATGACACCCTCACATATAACCAGGAAGAAAATAAAGCCATGCCACCCTCACATATAACCAAGAAGAAAATAAAGCCATGACATCCTCACATATAACCAGGAAGAAAATAAAGCCATGACACACTCACATATAACCAGAAGAAAATAAAGCCATGACACACTCACATATAACCAGGAAGAAAATAAAGCCATGACACAGTCACATATAACCAAGAAGAAAATAAAGCCATGACACCCTCACATATAACCAGGAAGAAAATAAAGCCATGACACCCTCACATATAACCAGGAAAAAAATAAAGCCATGATACCCTCACATATAATCTGGAAGAAAAAAAAGCCATGACACCCTCACTTATAACCAGGAAGAAAATAAAGCCATGACACCCTCACATATAACCAGGAAGAAAATAAAGCCATGACACAGTCACATATAACCAAGATGAAAATAAAGCCATGACACCCTCACTTATAACCAGGAAGAAAATAAAGCCATGACACCCTCACATATAACGAGGATAAAAATAAAGCCATGCCACCCTCACATATAACCAGGAAGAAAATAAAGCTATGACACCCTCACATATAACCAGGAAGAAAATAAAGCCATGACACAGTCACATATAACCAGGAAGAAAATAAAGCCATGACACACTCACATATAACCAGGAAGAAAATAAAGCCATGACACTATCACATATAACAAGGAAGAAAATAAAGCCATGACACACTCACATATAACCAGGAAGAAAATAAAGCCATGACGCAGTCACATATAACCAAGAAGAAAATAAAGCCATGACACCCTCACATATAACCAGGAAGAAAATAAAGCCATGACACCCTCACATATAACCAGGAAAAAATAAAGCCATGATACCCTCACATATAACCTGGAAGAAAAAAAAGCCATGACACCCTCACTTATAAACAGGAAGAAAATAAAGCCATGACACCCTCACATATAACCAGGAAGAAAATAAAGCCATGACACCCTCACATATAATCAGGAAGAAAATAAAGCCATGACACCCTCAGATATAACGAGGAAGAAAATAAAGCCATGACATCCTCACATATAACCAGGAAGAAAATAAAGCCATGACACAGTCATATATAACCAGGAAGAAAATAAAGCCATGGCATCCTCGCTTATAACCAGGAAGAAAATAAAGCCATGACAACCTCACATATAACCAGGAAGAAAATAAAGCCATGACACCCTCACATATAACCAGGAAGAAAATAAAGCCATGACACACTCACATATAACCAAGAAGAAAATAAAGCCATGACACACTCACATATAACCAGAAGAAAATAAAGCCATGACACACTCACATATAACCAGGAAGAAATTAAAGCCATGACACCCTCACATATAACCAGGAAGAAAATAAAGCCATGACACCCTCACATATAACCAGGAAGAAAATAAAGCCATGACACACTCACATATATCGAGGAAGAAAATAAAGCCATGACACACTCACATATAACCAGGAAGAAAATAAAGCCATGACACACTCACATATTTCCAGGAAGAAAATAAAGCCATGACATCCTCACATATAACCAGGAAGAAAATAAAGCCATGACACCCTCACATATAACCAGGAACAAAATAAAGCCATGATACCCTCACATATAATCTGGAAGAAAAAAAAGCCATGACACCCTCACATATAACCAATAAGAAAATAAAGCCATGACACCCTCATATATAACCAGGAAGAAAATAAAGCCATGACACCCTCACATATAACCAGGAAGAAAATAAAGCCATGACACCCTCACATATAACCAAGAAGAAAATAAAGCCATGACACACTCACATAAAACCAGAAAGAAGATAAAGACATCACACACTCACATATAACCAGGAAGAAAATAAAGCCATGACATCCTCACATATAACCAGGAAGAAAATAAAGCCATGACACCCTCACATATAACCAGGAAGAAAATAAAGCCATGACACACTCACATATAACCAGGAAAAAAATAAAGCCATGATACCCTCACATATAACCTGGAAGAAAAAAAAGCAATGACACCCTCACTTATAACCAGGAATAAAATAAAGCCATGACACCCTCACATATAACCAGGAAGAAAATAAAGCCATGACACCCTCACATATAACCAGGAAGAAAATAAAGCCATGACACCTTCACATATAACCAAGAAGAAGATAAAGCCATGACACTATCACATAAAACCAGGAAGAAAATAAAGACATCACACACTCACATATAACCAGGAAGAAAATAAAGCCATGACATCCTCACATATAATCAGGAAGAAAATAAAGCCATGACACATTCACATATAACCAGGAAGAAAATAAAGCCATGACATCCTCGCTTATAACCAGGAAGAAAATAAAGCGTTGACAACCTCACATATAACCAGGAAGAAAATAAAGCAATGACACCCTCACATATAACCAGGAAGAAAATAAAGCCATGACACACTCACATATAACCAAGAAGAAAATAAAGCCATGACACCCTCACATATAACCAGAAGAAAATAAAGCCATGACACACTCACATATAACCAGGAAGAAAATAAAGCCATGACACACTCACATATAACCAGGAAGAAAATAAAGCCATGACACCCTCACATATAACCAGGAAGAAAATAAAGCCATGACACCCTCACATATAACCAGGAAGTAAATAAAGCCATGACACAGTCACATATAACCGGGAAGAAAATAAAGCCATGACACAGTCACATATAACCAGGAAGAAAATAAAGCCATGACACACTCACATATAACCAGGAAGAAAATAAAGCCATGACACACTCACATATAACAAGGAAGTAAATAAAGCCATGACACAGTCACATATAACCAAGAAGAAAATAAAGCCATGACACCCTCACATATAACCAGGAAGAAAATAAAGCCATGACACCCTCACATATAACCAGGAAAAAAATAAAGCCATGATACCCTCACATATAATCTGGAAGAAAAAAAAGCCATGACACCCTCACTTATAACCAGGAAGAAAATAAAGCCATGACACCCTCACATATAACCAGGAAGAAAATAAAGCCATGACACCCTCACATATAACCAGGAAGAAAATAAAGCCATGACACCCTCACATATAACCAGTAAGAAAATAAAGCCATGACACACTCACATAAAACCAGGAAGAAGATAAAGACATCACACACTCACATATAACGAGGAAGAAAATAAAGCCATGACATCCTCACATATAACCAGGAAGAAAATAAAGCCATGAAACCCTCACATATAACCAGGAAGAAAATAAAGCCATGACACACTCACATATAACCAGGAAAAAAATAAAGCCATGATACACTCACATATAACCTGGAAGAAAAAAAAGCAATGACACCCTCACTTATAACCAGGAAGAAAATAAAGCCATGACACCCTCACATATAACCAGGAAGAAAATAAAGCCATGACACCTTCACATATAACCAAGAAGAAAATAAAGCCATGACACTATCACATAAAACCAGGAAGAAAATAAAGATATCACACACTCACATATAACCAGGAAGAAAATAAAGCCATGACATCCTCACATATAATCAGGAAGAAAATAAAGCCATGACACACTCACATATAACCAAGAAGAAAATAAAGCCATGACATCCTCGCTTATAACCAGGAAGAAAATAAAGCGTTGACAACCTCACATATAACCAGGAAGAAAATAAAGCCATGACACCTTCACATATAACCAGGAAGAAAATAAAGCCATGACACACTCACATATAACCAGAAGAAAATAAAGCCATGACACACTCACTTATAACCAGGAAGAAAATAAAGCCATGACACACTCACATATAACCAGGAAGAAAATAAAGCCATGACACCCTCACGTATAACCAGGAAGAAAATAAAGCCATGACACCCTCACATATAACCAGGAAGAAAATAAAGCCATGACACACTCACATATAACCAGGAAGAAAATAAAGCCATGACACACTCACATATAACCAGGAAGAAAATAAAGCCATGACACACTCACATATAACCAGGAAGAAAATAAAGCCATGACATCCTCACATATAACCAGGAAGAAAATAAAGCCATGACACCCTCACATATAACCAGGAAAAAAATAAAGCCATGATACCCTCACATATAATCTGGAAGAAAAAAAAGCCATGACACCCTCACTTATAACCAGGAAGAAAATAAAGCCATGACACCCTCACATATAACCAGGAAGAAAATAAAGCCATGACACCCTCACATATAACCAGGAAGAAAATAAAGCCATGACACCCTCACATATAACCAGGAAGAAAATAAAGCCATGGCACACTCACATATAACCAGGAAAAAAATAAAGCCATGACACACTCACATATAACCAGGAAGAAAATAAAGCCATGACATCCTCACATATAACCAGGAAGAAAATAAAGCCATGACACAGTCACATATAACCAAGATGAAAATAAAGCCAAGACACCCTCACTTATAACCAGGAAGAAAATAAAGCCATGACACCCTCACATATAACCAGGAAGAAAATAAAGCTATGACACCCTCACATATAACCAGGAAGAAAATAAAGCCATGACACACTCTCATATAACCAAGAAACAAATAAAGCCATGGCACACTCACATATAACCAGGAAGAAAATAAAGCCATGACACACTCACATATAACAAGGAAGTAAATAAAGCCATGACACAGTCACATATAACCAAGAAGAAAATAAAGCCATGACACCCTCACATATAACCAGGAAGAAAATAAAGCCATGACACCCTCACATATAACCAGGAAAAAAATAAAGCCATGATACCCTCACATATAATCTGGAAGAAAAAAAAGCCATGACACCCTCACTTATAACCAGGAAGAAAATAAAGCCATGACACCCTCACATATAACCAGGAAGAAAATAAAGCCATGAAACAGTCACATATAACCAAGAAGAAAATAAAGCCATGACACCTTCACATATAACCAGGAAGAAAATAAAGCCATGACACACTCACATATAACCAGAAGAAAATAAAGCCATGACACACTCACATATAACCAGGAAGAAAATAAAGCCATGACACCCTCACATATAACCAGGAAGAAAATAAAGCCATGACACCCTCACATATAACCAGGAAGAAAATAAAGCCATGACACACTCACATATAACCAGGAAGAAAATAAAGCCATGACACACTCACATATAAACAGGAAGAAAATAAAGCCATGACACACTCACATATAACCAGGAGGAAAATAAAGCCATGACATCCTCACATATAACCAGGAAGAAAATAAAGCCATGACACCCTCACATATAACCAGGAAAAAAATAAAGCCATGATACCCTCACATATAATCTGGAAGAAAAAAAAGCCATGACACCCTCACTTATAACCAGGAAGAAAATAAAGCCATGACACCCTCACATATAACCAGGAAGAAAATAAAGCCATGACACCCTCACATATAACCAGGAAGAAAATAAAGCCATGACACCCTCACATATAACCAGGAAGAAAATAAAGCCATGACACCCTCACATATAACCAGGAAGAAAATAAAGCCATGACACACTCACATATAACCAGGAAGAAAATAAAGCCATGGCACACTCACATATAACCAGGAAAAAAATAAAGCCATGACACACTCACATATAACCAGGAAGAAAATAAAGCCATGACATCCTCACATATAACCAGAAAGAAAATAAAGCCATGACACAGTCACATATAACCAAGATGAAAATAAAGCCAAGACACCCTCACTTATAACCAGGAAGAAAATAAAGCCATGACACCCTCACATATAACCAGGAAGAAAATAAAGCTATGACACCCTCACATATAACCAGGAAGAAAATAAAGCCATGACACACTCACATATAACCAAGAAACAAATAAAGCCATGGCACACTCACATATAACCAGGAAGAAAATAAAGCCATGACACACTCACATATAACAAGGAAGTAAATAAAGCCATGACACAGTCACATATAACCAAGAAGAAAATAAAGCCATGACACCCTCACATATAACCAGGAAGAAAATAAAGCCATGACACCCTCACATATAACCAGGAAAAAAATAAAGCCATGATACCCTCACATATAATCTGGAAGAAAAAAAAGCCATGACACCCTCACTTATAACCAGGAAGAAAATAAAGCCATGACACCCTCACATATAACCAGGAAGAAAATAAAGCCATGACACCCTAACATATAACCAGGAAGAAAATAAAGCCATGACACCCTCACATATAACCAGGAAGAAAATAAAGCCATGACACACTCACATATAACCAGGAAGAAAATAAAGCCATGACATCCTCACATATAACCAGGAAGAAAATAAAGCCATGACACCCTCACATATAACCAGGAAAAAAATAAAGCCATGATACCCTCACATATAATCTGGAAGAAAAAAAAGCCATGACACCCTCACTTATAACCAGGAAGAAAATAAAGCCATGACACCCTCACATATAACCAGGAAGAAAATAAAGCCATGACACCCTCACATATAACCAGGAAGAAAATAAAGCCATGACACCCTCACATATAACCAAGAAGAAAATAAAGCCATGACACACTCACATAAAACCAGGAAGAAGATAAAGACATCACACACTCACATATAACGAGGAAGAAAATAAAGCCATGACATCCTCACATATAACCAGGAAGAAAATAAAGCCATGACACCCTCACATATAACCAGGAAGAAAATAAAGCCATGACACACTCACATATAACCAGGAAAAAAATAAAGCCATGATACCCTCACATATAACCTGGAAGAATAAAAAGCAATGACACCCTCACATATAACCAGGAAGAAAATAAAGCCATGACACCCTCACATATAACCAGGAAGAAAATAAAGCCATGACACACTCACATATAACCAGGAAGAAAATAAAGCCATGACATCCTCACATATAATCAGGAAGAAAATAAAGCCATGACACACTCACATATAACCAAGAAGAAAATAAAGCCATGACATCCTCGCTTATAACCAGGAAGAAAATAAAGCGTTGACAACCTCACATATAACCAGGAAGAAAATAAAGCCATGACACGCTCACATATAACCAGGAAGAAAATAAAGCCATGACACACTCACATATAACCAGAAGAAAATAAAGCCATGACACACTCACTTATAATCAGGAAGAAAATAAAGCCATGACACACTCACATATAACCAGGAAGAAAATAAAGCCATGACACCCTCACATATAACCAGGAAGAAAATAAAGCCATGACACCCTCACATATAACCAGGAAGAAAATAAAGCCATGACACACTCACATATAACCAGGAAGAAAATAAAGCCATGGCACACTCACATATAACGAGGAAGAAAATAAAGCCATGACACACTCACATATAACCAGGAAGAAAATAAAGCCATGACATCCTCACATATAACCAGGAAGAAAATAAAGCCATGACACAGTCACATATAACCAAGATGAAAATAAAGCCAAGACACCCTCACTTATAACCAGGAAGAAAATAAAGCCATGACACCCTCACAAATAACCAGGAAGAAAATAAAGCTATGACACCCTCACATATAACCAGGAAGAAAATAAAGCCATGACACACTCACATATAACCAAGAAACAAATAAAGCCATGGCACACTCACATATAACCAGGAAGAAAATAAAGCCATGACACACTCACATATTACCGGAAAGAAAATGAAGCTATGACACCCTCACATATAACAAGGAAGAAAATAAAGCCATGACACACTCACATATAACGAGGGAGAAAATAAAGCCATGACACACTCACATATAACCAAGAAGAAAATAAAGCCATGACACCCTCACTTATAACCAGGAAAAAAATAAAGCCATGACACCCTCACATATAACCAGGAGGAAAATAAAGCCATGACACCTTCACATATAACCAGGAAGAAAATAAAGCCATGACACCCTCACATACAACCAGGAAGAAATTAAAGCCCTGACACCCTCACATATAACCAGGAAGAAAATAAAGCCATGACACACTCACATATAACCAGGAAGAAAATAAAGCCAGGACACTCTCATATATAACCAAGAAGAAAATAAAGACATGACACACTCACATATACCCAGGATGAAAATAAAGCCATGACACACTCACATATAACCAGGAAGAAAATATAGCCATGACACAGTCACATATAACCATGAAGAAAATAAAGTCATGACACCATCACATATAACCAGGAAGAAAATAAAGCCATGACACAGTCACATATAACCAGGAAGAAAATAAAGCCATGTCAACTTCACATAAAATAATCAGGAAGAAAATAAAGCCATGACACCCTCATATATAACCAGGAAGAAAATAAAGCCATGACACCCTCACATATAACCAGGAAGAAAATAAAGCCATGACACCCTCACATATAACCAGGAAGAAAATAAAGCCATGACACCCTCATATACAACCAGGAAGAAAATAAAGCCATGACACACTCACATATAACCAGGAAGAAAATAAAGCCATGACACACTCACATATAGCCAGGAAGAAAATAAAGCCATGACACACTCAGATATAACAAGGAAGAAAATAAAGCCATGACACACTCACATATAACCAGGAAGTAAATAAAACCATGGCACACTCACATATAACCAGGAAGAAAATAAAGTCATGACACACTCCCGTATAACCAGGAAGAAAATAAAGCCATGACACCCTCACATATAACCAGGAAGAAAATAAAGCCATGACACCCTCACATATAACCAGGAAGAAATTAAAGCCATGTCACCCTTACATATAATCAGGAAGAAAATAAAGCCATGACAGCCTCACATATAATCAGGAAGAAAATAAAGCCATGACACCCTCACATATAACCAGGAAGAAAATAAAGCCATGACACAATCACATATATCCAGGAATAAATTAAAGACATGACACCCTCACATATAACCAGGAAGAAAATAAAGACATGACACCCTCACATATAACCAGGAAGAAAATAAAGCCATAAAACCCTTACATATAACCAGGTAGAAAATAAAGCCATGACATCCTCATATATAATAAGGAAGAAAATAAAGCCAGGACACACTCACATATAACCAGGAAGAAATTAAAGCCATGACACCCCCTCACATATAACCAGGAAGAAAATAAAGCCATGACAGACTCACATATAACCAGGAAGAAATTAAAGCCATGACACCCCCTCACATATAACCAGGAAGAAAATAAACCCATGACACCCTCACATATAACCAGGAAGAATATAAAGACATGACAAACTCACATATAACCAAGAAGAAAATAAAGACATCACACACTCACATATAACCAGGAAGAAAATAGAGCCATGACACCCTCACATATAATCAGGAAGAAAATGAAGCCATGACACCCTCACATATAACCAGGAAGAAAATAAAGCCATGACACTCACATATAACCAGGAAGAAAATATAGCCATGACATACTCACATATAACCAGGAAAAAAATAAAGCCATGGCATCCTCATATATAACCAGGAAGAAAATAAAGCCATGACACACTCACATATAACCAGGAAGAAAATAAAGCCATGACACACTGATATAATAACCAGGAAGAAAATAAAGCCATGACACACTCACATATAACCAGGAAGAAAATAAAGCCATGACACACTCACATATAGCCAGAAAGAAAATAAAGCCATGACACACTCAGATATAACAAGGAAGAAAATAAAGCCATGACACCCTCACGTATAACCAGGAAGAAAATAAAGCCATGACACACTCACATATAATCAGGAAGAAAATAAAGCCATGACACCCTCACATATAATCAGGAAGAAAATAAAGCCATGACACCCTCACATATAACCAGGAAGAATATAAAGACATGACACCCTCACATATAACCAGAAAGAAAATAAAGCCATGACACCCTCACATATAACTAGGAAGATAATAAAGCCAGGACGCCCTCATATATAACCAGGAAGAAAATAAAGCCATGACACACTCACATATAACCATGAAGAAATTAAAGCAATGCCACCCCCTCACATATAACCAGGAAGAAAATAAAGCCATGACACCCTCACATATAACCAGGAAGAATATAAAGACATGACACCCTCACATATAACCAGGAAGAAAATAAAGCCATGACACCCTCACATATGACCAGGAAGAAAATAAAGCCATGACACCGTCACATATAACCAGGAAGAAAATAAAGCCATGTCAACTTCACATAAAATAATCAGGAAGAAAATAAAGCCATGACACCCTCATATATAACCAGGAAGAAAATAAAGCCATGACACCCTCACATATAACCAGGAAGAAAATAAAGCCATGACACCCTCACATATAACCAGGAAGAAAATAAAGCCATGACACCCTCATATACAACCAGGAAGAAAATAAAGCCATGACACGCTCACATATAACCAGGAAGAAAAAAAAGCCATGACACCCTCACTTATAACCAGGAAGAAAATAAAGCCATGACACCCTCACATATAACCAGGAAGAAAATAAAGCCATGAAACAGTCACATATAACCAAGAAGAAAATAAAGCCATGACACACTCACATATAACCAGAAGAAAATAAAGCCATGACACACTCACATATAACCAGGAAGAAAATAAAGCCATGACACCCTCACATATAACCAGGAAGAAAATAAAGCCATGACACCCTCACATATAACCAGGAAGAAAATAAAGCCATGACACACTCACATATAACCAGGAAGAAAATAAAGCCATGACACACTCACATATAAACAGGAAGAAAATAAAGCCATGACACACTCACATATAACCAGGAGGAAAATAAAGCCATGACATCCTCACATATAACCAGGAAGAAAATAAAGCCATGACACCCTCACATATAACCAGGAAAAAAATAAAGCCATGATACCCTCACATATAATCTGGAAGAAAAAAAAGCCATGACACCCTCACTTATAACCAGGAAGAAAATAAAGCCATGACACCCTCACATATAACCAGGAAGAAAATAAAGCCATGACACCCTCACATATAACCAGGAAGAAAATAAAGCCATGACACCCTCACATATAACCAGGAAGAAAATAAAGCCATGACACCCTCACATATAACCAGGAAGAAAATAAAGCCATGACACACTCACATATAACCAGGAAGAAAATAAAGCCATGGCACACTCACATATAACCAGGAAAAAAATAAAGCCATGACACACTCACATATAACCAGGAAGAAAATAAAGCCATGACATCCTCACATATAACCAGAAAGAAAATAAAGCCATGACACAGTCACATATAACCAAGATGAAAATAAAGCCAAGACACCCTCACTTATAACCAGGAAGAAAATAAAGCCATGACACCCTCACATATAACCAGGAAGAAAATAAAGCTATGACACCCTCACATATAACCAGGAAGAAAATAAAGCCATGACACACTCACATATAACCAAGAAACAAATAAAGCCATGGCACACTCACATATAACCAGGAAGAAAATAAAGCCATGACACACTCACATATAACAAGGAAGTAAATAAAGCCATGACACAGTCACATATAACCAAGAAGAAAATAAAGCCATGACACCCTCACATATAACCAGGAAGAAAATAAAGCCATGACACCCTCACATATAACCAGGAAAAAAATAAAGCCATGATACCCTCACATATAATCTGGAAGAAAAAAAAGCCATGACACCCTCACTTATAACCAGGAAGAAAATAAAGCCATGAAACCCTCACATATAACCAGGAAGAAAATAAAGCCATGACACCCTAACATATAACCAGGAAGAAAATAAAGCCATGACACCCTCACATATAACCAGGAAGAAAATAAAGCCATGACACACTCACATATAACCAGGAAGAAAATAAAGCCATGACATCCTCACATATAACCAGGAAGAAAATAAAGCCATGACACCCTCACATATAACCAGGAAAAAAATAAAGCCATGATACCCTCACATATAATCTGGAAGAAAAAAAAGCCATGACACCCTCACTTATAACCAGGAAGAAAATAAAGCCATGACACCCTCACATATAACCAGGAAGAAAATAAAGCCATGACACCCTCACATATAACCAGGAAGAAAATAAAGCCATGACACCCTCACATATAACCAAGAAGAAAATAAAGCCATGACACACTCACATAAAACCAGGAAGAAGATAAAGACATCACACACTCACATATAACGAGGAAGAAAATAAAGCCATGACATCCTCACATATAACCAGGAAGAAAATAAAGCCATGACACCCTCACATATAACCAGGAAGAAAATAAAGCCATGACACACTCACATATAACCAGGAAAAAAATAAAGCCATGATACCCTCACATATAACCTGGAAGAATAAAAAGCAATGACACCCTCACATATAACCAGGAAGAAAATAAAGCCATGACACCCTCACATATAACCAGGAAGAAAATAAAGCCATGACACACTCACATATAACCAGGAAGAAAATAAAGCCATGACATCCTCACATATAATCAGGAAGAAAATAAAGCCATGACACACTCACATATAACCAGGAAGAAAATAAAGCCATGACATCCTCGCTTATAACCAGGAAGAAAATAAAGCGTTGACAACCTCACATATAACCAGGAAGAAAATAAAGCCATGACACGCTCACATATAACCAGGAAGAAAATAAAGCCATGACACACTCACATATAACCAGAAGAAAATAAAGCCATGACACACTCACTTATAATCAGGAAGAAAATAAAGCCATGACACACTCACATATAACCAGGAAGAAAATAAAGCCATGACACCCTCACATATAACCAGGAAGAAAATAAAGCCATGACACCCTCACATATAACCAGGAAGAAAATAAAGCCATGACACACTCACATATAACCAGGAAGAAAATAAAGCCATGGCACACTCACATATAACGAGGAAGAAAATAAAGCCATGACACACTCACATATAACCAGGAAGAAAATAAAGCCATGACATCCTCACATATAACCAGGAAGAAAATAAAGCCATGACACAGTCACATATAACCAAGATGAAAATAAAGCCAAGACACCCTCACTTATAACCAGGAAGAAAATAAAGCCATGACACCCTCACATATAACCAGGAAGAAAATAAAGCTATGACACCCTCACATATAACCAGGAAGAAAATAAAGCCATGACACACTCACATATAACCAAGAAACAAATAAAGCCATGGCACACTCACATATAACCAGGAAGAAAATAAAGCCATGACACACTCACATATTACCGGAAAGAAAATGAAGCTATGACACCCTCACATATAACAAGGAAGAAAATAAAGCCATGACACACTCACATATAACGAGGGAGAAAATAAAGCCATGACACACTCACATATAACCAAGAAGAAAATAAAGCCATGACACCCTCACTTATAACCAGGAAAAAAATAAAGCCATGACACCCTCACATATAACCAGGAGGAAAATAAAGCCATGACACCTTCACATATAACCAGGAAGAAAATAAAGCCATGACACCCTCACATACAACCAGGAAGAAATTAAAGCCCTGACACCCTCACATATAACCAGGAAGAAAATAAAGCCATGACACACTCACATATACCCAGGATGAAAATAAAGCCATGACACACTCACATATAACCAGGAAGAAAATATAGCCATGACACAGTCACATATAACCATGAAGAAAATAAAGTCATGACACCATCACATATAACCAGGAAGAAAATAAAGCCATGACACAGTCACATATAACCAGGAAGAAAATAAAGCCATGTCAACTTCACATAAAATAATCAGGAAGAAAATAAAGCCATGACACCCTCATATATAACCAGGAAGAAAATAAAGCCATGACACCCTCACATATAACCAGGAAGAAAATAAAGCCATGACACCCTCACATATAACCAGGAAGAAAATAAAGCCATGACACCCTCATATACAACCAGGAAGAAAATAAAGCCATGACACACTCACATATAACCAGGAAGAAAATAAAGCCATGACACACTCACATATAGCCAGGAAGAAAATAAAGCCATGACACACTCAGATATAACAAGGAAGAAAATAAAGCCATGACACACTCACATATAACCAGGAAGTAAATAAAACCATGGCACACTCACATATAACCAGGAAGAAAATAAAGTCATGACACACTCCCGTATAACCAGGAAGAAAATAAAGCCATGACACCCTCACATATAACCAGGAAGAAAATAAAGCCATGACACCCTCACATATAACCAGGAAGAAATTAAAGCCATGTCACCCTTACATATAATCAGGAAGAAAATAAAGCCATGACAGCCTCACATATAATCAGGAAGAAAATAAAGCCATGACACCCTCACATATAACCATGAAGAAAATAAAGTCATGACACCATCACATATAACCAGGAAGAAAATAAAGCCATGACACAGTCACATATAACCAGGAAGAAAATAAAGCCATGTCAACTTCACATAAAATAATCAGGAAGAAAATAAAGCCATGACACCCTCATATATAACCAGGAAGAAAATAAAGCCATGACACCCTCACATATAACCAGGAAGAAAATAAAGCCATGACACCCTCACATATAACCAGGAAGAAAATAAAGCCATGACACCCTCATATACAACCAGGAAGAAAATAAAGCCATGACACACTCACATATAACCAGGAAGAAAATAAAGCCATGACACACTCACATATAGCCAGGAAGAAAATAAAGCCATGACACACTCAGATATAACAAGGAAGAAAATAAAGCCATGACACACTCACATATAACCAGGAAGTAAATAAAACCATGGCAAACTCACATATAACCAGGAAGAAAATAAAGTCATGACACACTCCCGTATAACCAGGAAGAAAATAAAGCCATGACACCCTCACATATAACCAGGAAGAAAATAAAGCCATGACACCCTCACATATAACCAGGAAGAAATTAAAGCCATGTCACCCTTACATATAATCAGGAAGAAAATAAAGCCATGACAGCCTCACATATAATCAGGAAGAAAATAAAGCCATGACACCCTCACATATAACCAGGAAGAAAATAAAGCCATGACACAATCACATATATCCAGGAATAAATTAAAGACATGACACCCTCACATATAACCAGGAAGAAAATAAAGACATGACACCCTCACATATAACCAGGAAGAAAATAAAGCCATAAAACCCTTACATATAACCAGGTAGAAAATAAAGCCATGACATCCTCATATATAATAAGGAAGAAAATAAAGCCAGGACACACTCACATATAACCAGGAAGAAATTAAAGCCATGACACCCCCTCACATATAACCAGGAAGAAAATAAAGCCATGACAGACTCACATATAACCAGGAAGAAATTAAAGCCATGACACCCCCTCACATATAACCAGGAAGAAAATAAACCCATGACACCCTCACATATAACCAGGAAGAATATAAAGACATGACAAACTCACATATAACCAAGAAGAAAATAAAGACATCACACACTCACATATAACCAGGAAGAAAATAGAGCCATGACACCCTCACATATAATCAGGAAGAAAATGAAGCCATGACACCCTCACATATAACCAGGAAGAAAATAAAGCCATGACACTCACATATAACCAGGAAGAAAATATAGCCATGACATACTCACATATAACCAGGAAAAAAATAAAGCCATGGCATCCTCATATATAACCAGGAAGAAAATAAAGCCATGACACACTCACATATAACCAGGAAGAAAATAAAGCCATGACACACTGATATAATAACCAGGAAGAAAATAAAGCCATGACACACTCACATATAACCAGGAAGAAAATAAAGCCATGACACACTCACATATAGCCAGAAAGAAAATAAAGCCATGACACACTCAGATATAACAAGGAAGAAAATAAAGCCATGACACCCTCACGTATAACCAGGAAGAAAATAAAGCCATGACACACTCACATATAATCAGGAAGAAAATAAAGCCATGACACCCTCACATATAATCAGGAAGAAAATAAAGCCATGACACCCTCACATATAACCAGGAAGAATATAAAGACATGACACCCTCACATATAACCAGAAAGAAAATAAAGCCATGACACCCTCACATATAACTAGGAAGATAATAAAGCCAGGACGCCCTCATATATAACCAGGAAGAAAATAAAGCCATGACACACTCACATATAACCATGAAGAAATTAAAGCAATGCCACCCCCTCACATATAACCAGGAAGAAAATAAAGCCATGACACCCTCACATATAACCAGGAAGAATATAAAGACATGACACCCTCACATATAACCAGGAAGAAAATAAAGCCATGACACCCTCACATATGACCAGGAAGAAAATAAAGCCATGACACCGTCACATATAACCAGGAAGAAAATAAAGCCATGTCAACTTCACATAAAATAATCAGGAAGAAAATAAAGCCATGACACCCTCATATATAACCAGGAAGAAAATAAAGCCATGACACCCTCACATATAACCAGGAAGAAAATAAAGCCATGACACCCTCACATATAACCAGGAAGAAAATAAAGCCATGACACCCTCATATACAACCAGGAAGAAAATAAAGCCATGACACGCTCACATATAACCAGGAAGAAAATAAAGCCATGACACACTCACACATTTCTAGGAAGAAAATAAAGCCATGACACACTCACATATAACCAGGAAGAAAATAAAGCCATGACACACTCACATATAGCCAGGAAGAAAATAAAGCCATGACACACTCAGATATAACAAGGAAGAAAATAAAGCCATGACACACTCACATATAACCAGGAAGTAAATAAAACCATGGCACACTCACATATAACCAGGAAGAAAATAAAGCCATGACACCCTCACATATGACCAGGAAGAAAATAAAGCCATGACACCGTCACATATAACCAGGAAGAAAATAAAGCCATGTCAACTTCACATAAAATAATCAGGAAGAAAATAAAGCCATGACACCCTCATATATAACCAGGAAGAAAATAAAGCCATGACACCCTCACATATAACCAGGAAGAAAATAAAGCCATGACACCCTCACATATAACCAGGAAGAAAATAAAGCCATGACACCCTCATATACAACCAGGAAGAAAATAAAGCCATGACACGCTCACATATAACCAGGAAGAAAATAAAGCCATGACACACTCACACATTTCTAGGAAGAAAATAAAGCCATGACACACTCACATATAACCAGGAAGAAAATAAAGCCATGACACACTCACATATAGCCAGGAAGAAAATAAAGCCATGACACACTCAGATATAACAAGGAAGAAAATAAAGCCATGACACACTCACATATAACCAGGAAGTAAATAAAACCATGGCACACTCACATATAACCAGGAAGAAAATAAAGTCATGACACACTCCCGTATAACCAGGAAGAAAATAAAGCCATGACACCCTCACATATAACCAGGAAGAAAATAAAGCCATGACACCCTCACATATAACCAGGAAGAAATTAAAGCCATGTCACCCTTACATATAATCAGGAAGAAAATAAAGCCATGACAGCCTCACATATAATCAGGAAGAAAATAAAGCCATGACACCCTCACATATAACCAGGAAGAAAATAAAGCCATGACACAATCACATATATCCAGGAATAAATTAAAGACATGACACCCTCACATATAACCAGGAAGAAAATAAAGACATGACACCCTCACATATAACCAGGAAGAAAATAAAGCCATAAAACCCTTACATATAACCAGGTAGAAAATAAAGCCATGACATCCTCATATATAATAAGGAAGAAAATAAAGCCAGGACACACTCACATATAACCAGGAAGAAATTAAAGCCATGACACCCCCTCACATATAACCAGGAAGAAAATAAAGCCATGACAGACTCACATATAACCAGGAAGAAATTAAAGCCATGACACCCCCTCACATATAACCAGGAAGAAAATAAACCCATGACACCCTCACATATAACCAGGAAGAATATAAAGACATGACAAACTCACATATAACCAAGAAGAAAATAAAGACATCACACACTCACATATAACCAGGAAGAAAATAGAGCCATGACACCCTCACATATAATCAGGAAGAAAATGAAGCCATGACACCCTCACATATAACCAGGAAGAAAATAAAGCCATGACACTCACATATAACCAGGAAGAAAATATAGCCATGACATACTCACATATAACCAGGAAAAAAATAAAGCCATGGCATCCTCATATATAACCAGGAAGAAAATAAAGCCATGACACACTCACATATAACCAGGAAGAAAATAAAGCCATGACACACTGATATAATAACCAGGAAGAAAATAAAGCCATGACACACTCACATATATCCAGGAAGAAAATAAAGCCATGACACACTCACATATAGCCAGAAAGAAAATAAAGCCATGACACACTCAGATATAACAAGGAAGAAAATAAAGCCATGACACCCTCACGTATAACCAGGAAGAAAATAAAGCCATGACACACTCACATATAATCAGGAAGAAAATAAAGCCATGACACCCTCACATATAATCAGGAAGAAAATAAAGCCATGACACCCTCACATATAACCAGGAAGAATATAAAGACATGACACCCTCACATATAACCAGAAAGAAAATAAAGCCATGACACCCTCACATATAACTAGGAAGATAATAAAGCCAGGACGCCCTCATATATAACCAGGAAGAAAATAAAGCCATGACACACTCACATATAACCATGAAGAAATTAAAGCAATGCCACCCCCTCACATATAACCAGGAAGAAAATAAAGCCATGACACCCTCACATATAACCAGGAAGAATATAAAGACATGACACACTCACATATATCCAGGAAGAAAATAAAGCCATGACACCCTCACATATAACCAGGAAGAAAATAAAGCCATGACACCCTCCCATATAACCAGGAAGAAAATAAAGACATCACACACTCACATATAACCAAGAAGAAAATAAAGCCATGACACCCTCACATATAATCAGGAAGAAAATGAAACCATGACACCCTCACATATAACCAGGAAGAAAATAAAGCCATGACACTCACATATAACCAGGAAGAAAATATTGCCATGACACCCTCACATATAACCAGGAAGAAAATAAAGCCATGGCATCCTCACATATACCCAGGAAGAAAATAAATCCATGACACATTCACATATAACCAGGAAGAAAATAAAGACATGACACCCTCACATATAACCAGGAAGAAAATAAAGCCATGACACACTCACATATAGCCAGGAAGAAAATACGCCATGACACCCTCACATATAACCAGGAAGAAATTAAAGCCATGACACACTCACATATAACCCGGAAGAAAATAAAGCCATGACATCCTCACATATAACCAGGAAGAAAATAAAGACATGACACACTCACATATAACCAGGAAGAAAATAAAGCCATGACACCCTCACATATAACCAGGAAGGAAATAAAGCCATGAGACCCCCACATATAACCAGGAAGAAAATAAAGCCATGAAATTGCTCCACTAAGCCATCCGTAAAAATCTGCCATATGCATGTAGATCTATATGATAAAATGCGTTGTATTTGAAGAGGCTCTTCGATCGTGGTCTAATCTATGCTTGCGTATAGTGGTGTCCAACACATGTTGTGTTGTGTGTTTTACTTTTCTTGTTTTCGTCTTTTGTTTTGTGTGCCTAATATTGCCAGTTTCTCTGGATTGTCCATTCTCGGTTTTCTCTAACGCTTATCATATTTTCTCAATTTTTCGTTGTGGCCATTAAAATCCTCCGTTCAGAAGCCGACGCGGACGGCAACTTCTACTGATAACATTTATTGTTTGTAAAATTATAAAACTGAATTATTCCTTTCCTAAATATAACGTAGCTTTTAGTGGGGTTCGTGTCACTCGATCTGTAGTTTTCTGTGTAGTGTATTGTAGATCGTTGTTTGTTTTTAGCAGGGTTCGTGTCACTCGATCTGTAGTTTTCTGTGTAGTGTATTGTAGATCGTTGTTTGTTTTTAGCAGGGTTCGTGTCACTCGATCTGTAGTTTTCTGTGTAGTGTATTGTAGATCTTTGTTTGTTTTTAGCAGGGTTCGTGTCACTCGATCTGTAGTTTTCTGTGTAGTGTATTGTAGATCGTTGTTTGTTTTTAGTAGGGTTCGTGTCACTCGATCTGTAGTTTTCTGTGTAGTGTATTGTATATCTTTGTTTGTCCATTTGTACTTGTTCTTTTGGCCATTGTGTTGTCTGTTCTTCTTCGATTTAGGGATTCTGATGTACCCCTTTGGTATCTTCAAACTCTTCAAATATCGCTAAATTGACGCTCAATGATTAATGTCAATTGATTTCCTTCATAAAAAAATAGAAAATGAAAGAAAAGATTTAATGTGTCCAATACATCATCCGCAAGACGTAAACGGGCGTACAATTTCAGACATGCGCCCAACACTTATTGACTTTATAAAAATAAAACTGATCTTTTTTCACTTTGTTAATATATTCAAGATCACGGTTTAAATTGTCATTATAAATGTTAATGTGCTTTTCCGTTGTTGGATGATTAAACTGCAGATATCATTTAACACGTGAATGATCTGACCTATTACCAATACCAAGATCTAATTATGTAATGAACATTCAAAGTGATACGAAAGCGAAAAATAATCAAGACCGCATAGGATTTCTCAAAATGTGATTTGTTTTGTGAGTGCATGGTCGTTTTTCCTATCTAATGACATTATACATCGTTTAATAGTTCATTTTTCAAACATGTTGCAAAAAAGATAGGGGAGTTGTTTTTTTTTATTAAAATGTGCTTATACATTTTCCTCCTGCAAAAATGATTTTTTTTATAAATAAACTTATTTGGGAAATATACGGCGAATAGAGTAAATCTATCAGCCAGTTATGCCTAATATTTAAAAAAAAATCCGTTTTTGTCTATAATGTCCTTATGGAGTTTAAAATAATATTCAATGATATTTGTAAAGCAATGCTATACTAATGCTTATTCTGGTATGCAATTAATACAAAACCCCGGTACCCCCATTCCGCTAGCCAAGGTTTCTCAACTGCTTTTGTTCTCTGTTTATCAATCACAACACTGATAATACTGATCTCCAAAACTAAGAAAAATATAGTGTCTTTTATTTTTATCTGAAAATAAACCTGTTTAGTTGATGAACCAATACGCCATTCTGAAAGAAATTGGTATTACATATTGTCAACCTCTTACAAAAACAAATACATGCAAAATCGTTGTTTGGATGTTAGTATCTAACCAAGTGATTGATTGATATATTGAGAGGTGTTTAACGCCAACATTAACAGTATGTCAGCAATGTCGTAGCTTTTTAACCAAATGAAATTTAAATACAATTACAACTAGTATCATCCGCTTTTTCGATTTTTTTTATATTTTAGTCTTCCCACTTCCAACCCATTCAACTTCGAAGATCCATGTTTGCCCTTCCCCTGTACCTCTGACTTAACGAGATTATCTAAAAGTGTTCGATTGTTTGGTATTTTGGTTGCTTAACATCCAGTGGCAAATATGAAGTGTATATTTAGGACGAAAGCAACAATACTATATAAAAAAATCATACGAAAACAAAAATGTAGATATAAAACATTAGTGCGCACGAGGCGTTTCTGGAATCACCTCCATCAGGTATGCTAACCCCCCCCCCAAAAAAAAATAATTCAGGGATGAATGGAACAACAGGAGCAACGGCTTTTAGATTAGGGGAATTGTATAGTGACGAAAATAAATCGGTTCGAATGCGCAAATTCTTTTTCGAGACCTATACAAGGAGTCTTTAAAGTGTAATGAGCTGCGTGGCACTCTCCGAAAACTGCACCGACTACGGTTCCCGGTCAGCCCCATATTATTCCTTGACAACACCCATCAGCAAAGCTTGCTCTATTCATGGGGACGTGCTAGGCAGCTCTGTGTGTTGAGTGCTGGGAACCCGTAACCATACCCAGTCCAAGAGTGAAAATAGAATGTATGGATACATATAGTCTTTCAACCCCCAATAATTACCCCAAGTTAGAGTTTACTTCCTCATTTCTATTGTAAAAAAGTGTGAAGATACCAAAGGGATAATCCGAAGACGTAGATCAAAGGTCAATCCTTACAATGGCGAACAGAAAGAGGACAAAGAGGAACATAATGCTCAACAAAACACCAACCAGAGAAGAAAAGATTGAGCAAAACGAACCCCACCAGAAATGTTTTTACAAAAAAGGTGGTGGTCACAAATACTCCGGAAGAGTAAGTATTACCTTACTTAGCTCTTGAAACTCATCATGTTACTGTTGCCCGATGCCCGACGGTTAGGCTTATGATGTTTATTGCAACTTTCAACAATATTTCAGTTATATCGTGGCGATCAGTTTTATTTCATCTGATATGAAAATAGTGTCGGACTCCAGTATACGTAAACAAACACAATTAACAAAGATAAAATATCAAAACCCGCCAAAACGAATGGAGGATGAACCGAATATCATTTTACGCGAAAATACTATTGGTCATGACATGAGCAACATGAACCCACTAAATATCAGAGCGAACTCAGATCCTCTGGAAATGTAAGTAGCTCCTGCATCACAAAATACGGCGGTAAGTCATGATTGAAAAAAAGGCGCGATTGAGATTACGACAAACGGAACATATCCGTGGTCATTTGTGACACGAAAATTCCATAACGGTTAACCAAGTCCTAATGGCTATTGTAAAACTTTCGAAGTTATGACTTCTATTTAAACACTAGGAATCATGGGTAAGTATCTTCCCTTTAAACAGCAATCGTCTATAAAGGTAATAATGGGCACAATAATCATCAAAAAAGTATACATATATGTCTGCGTACAAAGATCAGTGAAAACTTCCAAGATATTAGACCATGATATTCACTTCTTTTTTGTGAATAAACGTTAGAGAAAACCGAAGTGGCAATCAAAAATAGACAATCCAGAGAATATGTATAGGACACCTATATGCGCAAACAAACACAGTAACGTAAAACCTTCCAAGATATGTTCCCCTTCTTTCCCACATTTGTGAATATTTCTCTTCGTAGAATATAAATCATAGTATATAAGTTTAATATTCTACACAGCACGATGTTTGTTGAATAACCTTATATTACCCATCCATTGTATACTTCTTGAATTTGAAAGTATCTAACTGACCTTTCCGTGACTATGTCTTATTGTTTTGGTTACACGCAAAGTTGTATTATATAAATTATGTATCGATTTGCCAGTTGTTGGAAATGTACATAATGCTTAGGTGCCTCCAGCTGCCTTCTGTCTTGTGCCTATCGTGATTTGAAAGTTAGCGTACGATTTCAGCATAATTGGCCTAGTATTATCCTTCATAAGGTTGTACAATTGATATTAAGGTTTGCGTGTGGTGGTGTCCAACACATATTGTGTTGTGCTTTTGTTTTGGTCTTCTTCGTCTCGTGTACCCTATGATGCCAGTTTCTCTGGATTGCCAAATTTTGATTGTCCTTCGGTATTCTCTAACGTTTATATAAGATAGATTTAAAACAACCGAAGCTTCATATAAAGTGAAAGACAGATCTTAATTTGTAAAACACCACTCTGATTCTACTAAAAAGTTCTCTGAAACTGATATCTTCAGCATGCTCGAGTTTTTGATTGACAACATATTTGCTATGTTTGGTGGACGTGTTTTTCAACAGACCTATGGGTACAAACTGTGCTACTCTTCTCGCCGACTTGTTCCTTTATTCGTATGAGGCAGACTTCATACAGGGGCTTCTCCAGAAACACGAAAAGAAGCTAGCCTGATCCTTTAATTTCAAGTTCCGCTATATATATGATGTCCTTTCACTAAATAATTCTAGGATTGGTGATTTTGTTGATCGCATCTATCCCATTGAGCTTGAAATAAAGGATACCACAGATACAGAGAGGTCTGCTTCATACCTTGACCTACATCTCGAAATCGACAGTGAGGGTCGGTTAAGAACGAAATTACGACAAAAGAGATGATTTCAATTTTCCCATTGTGAACTTTCCATTTATATGTAGCAACATTCCAGCAGCACCTGCATATGGAGTATATATCTCTCAGATGATAGGATATTCCAGAGCTTCTTGTTCCTATTAGGATTTCCTTGATAGAGGGTTGCTGCTAACAAGGAAGCAACTGAACTAAGGGTTCCTTTTGGTCACTTCGAAAATTTTAAGATTGTCACTATGACTTGGTTGACCGTTATGGAATATCTGTGTCACAAATGACCACGGATATGTTCCACTTGTCGTAAGCACTTCCCGGTCCTTTCCTCATTCACGACTTATTACCGGGTTTGTAACTAGATTAACACGACGGGTGCCACTAGTGGAACAGGAGCTGCTTATCCTTCCGGAACGCCTGAGTTCACCCCCGGTTTTTCATGGGGTTCGTGTTACTCGATCTTTAGTTTTATATGTGTGTTTTGTAGATCGTTGTTTGTCCTTTTGTACTTTTTCTTGTGGCCATTGTGTTGTCTGTTCTTCTTCGATATACGGATTCTGATTGCCCTTTTGGTATCTTCAAGCTCTTCTAAAGACCGAATAAAACGCAATCCTGTATAATCTGAATTTTAAATACAGTCTCAATGAAGGAAATGTTTTAATTTATCCTGTATAAATCAAACACCTGTCTATTCACAAAACACAAAAGTTGGTCAGAAGAAGGTTCGGTTTAGACAGGCTTCACTATATATATATTGTTAATGAAAACAACATTGATCTTAGCTGTTTTCTTTCTGTAATCAGTCATAAACTTTAAACTATTAGCGTGTGCATTTGCCATAAATAATCTGATTTATTCTTTAGTCTTGCTACACAATTGAATTGTTTTCTCTATCATGCATGCAGTGCTTTGTCTGAATAGATATTGTCATATGTTGTTGACCTATATATATTTGCAATGGGTTTTTATTTTGCTTCTATATACCATTTGACGAACGGGGAGGTTTGGGTCCATACAAGTAGTATGTACCAAGTAAGGACAGTGTATGTATTTGTGTTAGAGGTAGAGATTTTTCCTCTTTCTACGATTTTCCTCTTGGATTTTAGAACTGTTCCAAAAGTGTGGTAGTTTTCTTCATTTTTCATAGGGGTATTATGTAGTGAGTTGTACTCTATGTAATCGTCTTAGTGATGTCAGTATATGCGTCTAGCATATCCATTGTTATATTTGTTTCCCCTGCTCTTTGATTATATATACTCTTTGTGTGTCTTGGTATATTTTGATTCTGATGTTTAACACTATCACTGTTTCATGTTATGGGGCCGTCGTGGTCGTGATCGTGAGGTACTTGGATTTACAACTATCTATGCAATCAGTGCCTATTGTGAGTTCGAATCCCACTCTAGTTCGAACCATACTCGATACAGCATTATGCGGTAAATATTTCCCAATCCCTTTCGGTAGGTCGGTGGTTTTCTCCGGTTTCCTCCACCAATACATCTGACCGCCATGATATTACTGACATATTGTTGAACACCATAACCCTAACCCTGTTTAGCTGTTGTTATTAAATTATAGCTTGCATAATGTCGGTAATTTAAAATTTACTGGTGCTATTTAATTGACTAATATAATCTATGTTCCATCAATTTTGTATTTCATCAATTGTCTGATACTTTTTAAATTACCTGAGTAGTCGCTGTTGACATTTGGAATTTTTAATTTAGTAATTGAAATCAATTACTTAATTAACCTCTGTTTACATTTGAAATTTTGAATTTGAAAAAATCAATATTATATTCACATAATGTATGGATAATATCATTTTTCATCTCCTCACAAACATTTGATATGCATGAATTAGTGAGTGAATGAGTGATTATTGTTTTAACGCCAACTCAGCAATTTTGCAGCTTTATCATGGCAAGAACAAGTTGCTTTTCAATGTGATGATGATGATGATGTCCGCTTTGTACTAGACCAACACTCGCAGTTGGATTTTTATAGCGCTAGCTCACTGAAAAAAAAAAAACATTCCGCGGATAGACAGATTGCACCACTCAGCTACATTATCCTGATACCGAGCCAGTCAATCTTTTGCTCTCTTTCCTTAATACTGCATGCTTTAAGGAGAAACAACAAATATTAAACTTATAGTTTTTAGTTTGACCCGACCGGGCCTTGAACGTTAACTTGCGATCTACTGCACCCGAGGCGAGCAGCCTAACCATTACACCACCGATGCGTTGATTGATAGATTGATTAGTGCTTAGATCAAACTTCGGAATTATTTCAGCTATTTCGTGGCGTGCACCATCGATGCGGTTCTGTATGAATGATATTGAATTTATTTAAAGAGTTTTACTTTTAAATTTGATTAGCTTTGGAACAATTATTACACCTCACAAATAACAAATTACAAAATATATATATACTTTATATACTTAGTATTGTACGGTTATAAATCAATTGTTCTAAACACTGGTTGTTTATTGGGAGACAATGGAAGAAATCCTACAACGATATATTTCTTTTTTATTGAATTCCTATAAAAATTAATAGACTGATTAAATGCGGGAAAACGACCTGATTGGCCTTTGGGAAACAATAGATTTTAGATTTGTTGTCGAAGTATTTGGAAAGGATTTTTTTTTCTAATTTGAATGGGAAATAAAAATCACTTTAAATATGAAAAGCAGCATGAGATAAAGTGTTATTAGTTTTATGTTAAAACTGACTTGTTATTGTGAATATTTTTTCCTTGGACAACAACATTAATTTTTACCATATATTGCAAGGAAGCGGGATATAGTATTGCAACAGTGAAGACTCTATAAGGTGGGTACAAAATAATAATTATATGTAGTATGTCCATATGCACGGTACATTAGCTATTTATAGTTCTACGGTAATAGGAGTATACAATGCTTACCATTCCGGAGCACATAATTTTAACATCGATTTTTAGTAAGGCTCGTGTTGCTCAATCTTTAGCTTGCTGTGTGATGCTGTGTAGATCATTTTTTTTTCCGCTTTGTACTAGACCAAGACGCTTAGGTGGATTTATATAGTACTAGCTCACTGAAACAGCAGTCCGCTGATATACATGTCGCCCCACTCGGACACTAGCCAGTCTTTGCTCATTCACCTTAGTGCTGCGTGCTTAGTGGAGAAGCAACAAATACCAATTGCATAGTCCTTGGCTCGAACCCACGATCTACCGTATTCGAGACGAGCACGTTCACCATTACACCAACGATGTCGATCCCATTCTTTTGACTAAGATCGTAAAAGATACACTTCCGTCGCACTACATGTAAATTAGGTATATACGTTCTCATAGCTTTGATTTATCCCGTTGAACTCTAATATTTGGCTATGTCGAGATACAAGTACGTCTCGGACATAAAAAGATTCTACTTCATTACAACACATAGACTCAATTATATTCATACAACGATTTATTGACATGGATGACTTAATACATGTAATATAAATGGTTTGATGAAATAAGGAATCTCAATCCACATTATTTGTTTTATTCAATAGATACTTTAACATGAGAATGAATGGCATATTATCGCTTAACGTCCAGTGATCAGTATTTCAGCTATTACTTGGCTTTACCTTCTAAGTTCATTGTTGCGATGTTCCCTACAATTTCCGAATAAAAACGATGTTCGGTTCGTCTTTACCCCCCGCTGCTTGTAGGAGTTTTTTGGTCTTAATTACGGTATATGTGTTTGCTTCCACACAGTGAGTTCAACATATATTGTGTTGTATTTTTGTTTTGTTAATCTTCGTCTTGGATCCCACATGTTGCCGGTTTCTCTGAATTGTCCTTTTTTGATTGCCCCTTCGGTATTCTCTAACGTTTATTTAAAACAAGAACAAGTTTAAATATTAGTCCCCGAGGGTTTATTAGTTATATGTATTATATAAATTTACAGTTCCTAAATAATGTAATTATAATTAAAGCTAAGGTTCTTCCCCTTCAGACATAGGTGACCTTAGCCAATATTGGCTATCCTGTTTGGTTTCTTTGATGTACTGGCTCCCAAAGACTTTTAAAGGGATATTAAAGCTCGTTATAACATATATTTTTTCAACTCGTGACGAAGGTTGTTTCTTTTCAATTTAATTGTAAAATCAATTCAAAAATACTTTGCACGCTCATATAATCCCTAATATCGTTAAAATATCACTTAAAAGGGTCGAAATGGAAGCAAAAATTCAATTATTGGAAAAACGAATTATGTCACTTTTACAAAGTTTCATTGATAAAAACCGGGTTAATGTTTCATAAATATCATTTATTGAACCAATTGTAAGTTTTCATGAGATACAAAAAATTGCCAAAATGAGCTTTAATATCCCTATAAATAACAAATGGATTTGGTTTGACAATCGTTTGATTATGAGCGTACCTGATGAAGGTTATTCCAGAAACGCGTCATAATTCTATATCAACCTTTTTATTAACAATAAATATAAAAGCTATATATAGAAATGTGAGGAAGGGACGTGTCAAGTGCGGAAACTAATTTGACTACCACTAAAACAGTATATAGAGTTCGGAGAGTGACGGAAAGTTTAGTATTTTATAGTGGCTACAATTCGCCTACTCTTTTCCAATATTAACACAAGAGGTAAGTTACTTGCAGGTAGTGTGACACTCTCCAAACGAGTTACATACTATGGTCCATGGTCATGTTGTTCGTATTGTAACCTGACAACCACCCGCCGAAAGCCAAAGGGATCCTATTATACGGCAACTGAAGACGCGCTGAAGTGCTCAGTGTCCTGGTAACTTTCAATACTATCTAGGGTATAAAGCAGCAACATTATTTCATTTCATTTCATTACAGTTTCCTGGAATATGATATGCAATACAGCATTAAAATAGACAAATAAGGAAATCAATGTATAAACGTACATGCTCAGATAATAATGAAATTATACGGGCTGTCTCAAAAATATTAAGTGGTCGAAATTACAAGCATATCTCTTACATAAATTTCTCAAATGCCTCGACGAGAAATTTCCGGATATAATGGACGACACAAAACTTTAGGGCAATCGTGGTCGTGATCGTACGATAGTTTGATTTACAACTACACATGTAATTAGTGACTATCCCCACTAAAGTTCGAACCCCGTTTATGGCGAGGTGCGCTCGATACAACATTACGTGATAAAGCTTGTCAGTGACTTGTGACAGGTCGGTGGTTTTCTCCGGGTACTACTGTTTCCTCCACCAATAAACTGACTGGCACGATATAACTGAAATATTGTTGAAATAATCCTAGCCCCTTCCCTAATGTGTATGGTTTTCATGCCCACAGACAAAGCTGTTGCATTAGCTCGCTATGTTATCCTTTACCGCACTGGAATGCCCAGACACCATATTTTTCCTGAATTGTTAAACACCACTGTATCTTTTTCATATAGTATGTTTATAGAAGGGGAGAGAGTAACTGAAATACAAAAAAAATTCCACCTGGAGATAGAAAAAAACACCGATTACTGGGTGGGTGATACCATCGGTACTAATAGTTCACCAGCAGAGGTATCATCACAATAAGGAATAAAAATATAAGTGCGAGTATTTAATTAAGACATTGATTAATGACGAGTTGCTGTGACAACCTTCATCATAGTGAAAGTATTAGAAAGCTATATAATTTGAAAGTTATTTGTAAGCAAGAGCTGCTATCATCTTTCAGTAAGTATCTGTGAATTTATGGTACCACAGAACTGGAGCAGGAATAGCTTACCCTTTAATGAGCACCTGAGGTCACCCACATTTTAATGGGGTTCGTGTTATGTGTAGTGGTCTGTAGATGATCATTGTTTGTGCTTCTGTTCTTTGATTTACGGCCTCTGATTACCTAATGGTATCTTCTAATTTTTCTTATTAAATTTCTAAACGAAGAATAAATCCGATACAGAAAACTGACGTTTTCTTCTTCAATTCGAAAGGTATGTTGGTATATTCTTCTTAGTCAATAATTGCTATTCTGTTTAAGACCTTTGGTACATCTGCTCCAAAAGACCTTTGTTTTTCAGTTTTAGGGCTATGAGCGTACCCGATGAAGTTAATTCCAGACACGCACCCAATTAGATATCTACGTTGTTTTAACTAATTGGTGACAGTAAATTTCGTTTGGACTCTCAATAATACCTATAATAATATTGAACTTATCAATTATAACTAAGTATATCTGAATACATGATTTCCAATGATGATAATTGCGTTGATGTAAATGCACTGTACATTTTTATCTGTTGTGTTAAGTAATTCTATACTTGTTTAATCGTCAACAGCCGCCATTTGACAATCATTGAGTGGGAAAATCATAAATTTGATTGACCTATAGTCAAGTAATTACTTTTCTGTATATCAGACCTTTCGGTTCGTCGTTACATCGAGTTGTTTGTAGTAGGACACATGTTTTATTTACGTTATTTGTGTTTGTTTGTGTATGATGGTGTCCAAGACATATTGCGTTGTGTTTTTGTTTTGTTTTTCGTCCTCTTGAGTATCCTATGTTGCCAGTTTCTCTGGATTGTCCATTTATGAATACCCCTCCGGTATTCTCTAACGTTTATTTATAGCCGACTCCTTTCTTTTGATTTTTGTGTTTGCAAAATCCATAACGAGCTGACACCTGTTTAAACAAAAGACAGTAGACGGCCTTTCCCTTTATTGCCTATTACAGAAGCCCAAAAATAGCAGACTATTAAACAAAGTTAAAATCGCTAGGACTGGTGCTCTGTATTAAGATCAATAATAATTACGAAACACAACACCAATTACCCTCTTGAAATCTGATGGACAAAAATTAAGGAAAGGGTCATTATCTTTTGAAAAGTTATTGATGAAAAACTTGATAAAAACCAGAAAACAATATTGCAAAATTAACTTTATAAAAACTCCATTAGGCCTCATACGTCTCCAGTGATAGAATTAAAGACAATATTATGAATCATTGAGTCCTACGTTTTAAAGTGTTGTACACCAAAAATGTGATTTCGTTATAGACTTGTCATTGATAAATGCGTGATTTTTGATAACATTGGATAGGAATAAGAATATTGAATATTTATTATATTATTTTCCCTATTTTGAAAAAAAGAATTGGAATAGTTGGTAGCTTTTTAGAATGAATAAACTGCGACGCTTTCCATTAGCCTTTTCAAATTTGGCAATACAAACATTTGTCAATAGACAACTTGCTTGTAAACTTGTTTTCGCCATAAACACAGCTGAAAGGCTCAATCAGTCATTCAATATAATTACATTATCATGTAGGTGTAGTTTTAATTTAACCAGATACCGACTTAACAAGTATTGGTCATTTCAAGAAGTTCGTAATATCAGTTGAGCTAACCATCTTGGACGGAAGTTGTATTTTTTGGGTCATCTGAAATTTGTTGGTGCTAATTTGATATATCATCGCAGAGTAGATTACATTATGAAAAGATAATGACTGACGGACGAACGGACAGACAACACAGGACGACTTAGTAATTGAAAGAGGATACTATGTGATGACCGTTACGATTTCGCACAAAAATGATGTTCGGTTCGTCTTTATCTCAAGTTGTCTGTAGGAGGGCGCGTGTCTTATTTACGTTATTTGTGTTTGTTTGCGCATGGTGTCCAGCACATATTGTATTGTGTTTTTGTTTTGTTTTTCTTCGTCTTGTGTGCCATATGATGCCAGTTTCTCTTGATTGTCCATTTGTCATTGACCCTTCGGTATTCTCTAACGGTTATTTATATTGTTTTCAGTAACGTGTACGTAGACAGACGTTAACCACATTTAACTCACTATCGAACACAATATGTCGTAGAAAATAACAATTATACCGCTGTCAAAAACAATTTAATTAAACACGGAAGAACAGAAGTAAAACAATCCATTATTATCAAGTTAAACAATATTGATACATTGAAATCGTGCCTGCACCTTTATCAAAATACATTGCTGAACAAAAACTCTACCAAGTAACAAAAAATACTTCGTGAGTTCAATATTACTTCCTGTTTCTATCGTCACGATATCGTGCTTTGTTCAGTAAATATTTGATTTAGATATATCATTACTAAAATGGCATAAAATTCGATTATGTTGTAATTGTACAGTAAGTAAACATATAATCCCGTAATAGACCATTTGCACAATTCTGACTTTGATTCTAAAATCATACGTCTTACTGGAGTTATTTCCCTTTAAGGCGAACAAAAATGTACCCTTTCATTAACCCGAATAATCCAGTCGTTATATTACGCTCGCGCTGGTCGCTGCATTAACGCCTGGATGCATTCATTGATAAAATCCGTCAAACCGGAAATAGTAAATCGATATGACTTATGGGTATTACGAGATCGCCATTAGGCATGAATGGCGCGTAAAATAGGAGGAGCTAAGCAAATGTTTGTAAATAATGTCCAATGGACCGTGTAGTATAGATTCTACTGCCACCTTTTGTTTTTCTTTGAATTTGTCTTCTAAATTTGCAAATGCACAATCATTCTCCATGTTTGTTTTGTCAATATTTACAAACGGAAGTAAAGGAAGTCACTAATGCGCATACGCGCTAATATCTGACATTTGATTAGTCGTCTGAACCAGACAGCAGCTGACGGAGTTTTCCCATCAAGCGCGTTCAAGCCCTCGTCCAGCGATAGTGCCGATAGAGGGCGCAGTATTATTCGAGTTATCCTTTCGCGCACAGTTCAATGAACATTTTATTAAAGAGGCATACTAACATTTAATTTTAGAATCAAATCCGGAATGTACAAAAGGTCTATTGTTTAATTAATAATAAATACAAGAATATGACACAACTTTGTTACTAAGAACAAATATACGTAGAAGACGTTAGTTTTATTTTTGCTGAGTCTCTTGTACGTTAAAGTATCAAATGAAAAATAATAACGCATCGGATAAAAAAGGGAACGCACGTTTGTGCTGCTAATTCGCACAATAGAGTACCAACATAAGAGGAGTTTGAAGATACCAAAGGGGAAATCAAAATCCGTATATCGAAAGACGACAACGCAATGGCCAAATGAAAAAGGACAAACAAGATCTACAAAGTATTACACATACAACTAGAGATCGAGTAACACGAATTCACTAAAAATCGGAGGTGGACTATGGTGCTGCGCTCCTGCTCCACTAGGGGAAACCTCCGTATTACTCTAGATACAAACCCGCTGATAAGTCATGAATGAGGTCACGGGTCAAAGGTCTTTCCGGGTTAGGGTTATGGTGTTTAACACCACATTCAACAATATTTAGTTATAACGGGACGGTCAGTTTTATTTGTGGAGGAAACTGGAGTTCTCGCAGAAAACCATAGCAAGTCACTGACAAATTTATCAGATAAGGTCGTATCCTCGCGATAAGCCCACCACTTTAATAGTAATATGCACCGTTTCGGGTCAAAAGTCTTTCGCACTAAAATATTTCATATAAAGCCATTTATTTCCAAAACATTCTCCTGAAGTAATTTCTTATCCAATTTTCTTGAAATTTTTATTCAAGAAAATCTTTATCTCTAACAGCAGAGAACCGCATCGGTGGTGTAATGGTTAGCCTCGATTGCAGTAGACCATGGGTTCGAGCGCCGATCTGGTCAAACCAAAGACCTTTTGTATTTGTTGCTTCTCCGCGAAGCACATATCATTAAGGGAAAAGAGCAAAGACTGGTTGGCTCGGAATCAGGATAATGTGTTAGAGAGGGTCGACATGTATATTATCGGACTGTTGCTTCAGTGAGTTAGCACTATAACAATTCGTGTAGGTCAAGTACAAAGCGGTCCTCATCATCATATCATTGAGAGTTAACTTGTTCTCGCCATGATATAGTTGGAAAATTGCCGAGTTGGCGTTAAGCAACAATATCACCCACTAACTAAAAGCAGAATTAATCAGAATTGTATTTACATGTATTTTCATATAGTTTTTTTTCGAACTTTTATGTACAAGCATTTATGATTTAAGCACTAATATAAATTCTAGACATCACAATTTTCTATGATTGAAAAATTCAACTTTATGTTTAAGTAAACGTTAGAGAATACGGAAGGGGCAATCAAAAATGGAAAATCCAGAGAAACTGGCAACATAGGGTACAAAAAACAAACCTAAAGCACAACACAATATTTGTTGGACACCACCACACGCAGAAAAAAAACACAAACAATCATGCTTTTAATAAAAGTGGAATAAAATATGAAGATTATAAGAGGACGAAACTATATATTTATTTTTGCTTTTAATGCTGGAAATATCATGAAAATCGATAAGAAATCACTTGACAAGAATTGTTGAAAAATTAAATTATGGTTTTATATTAAATATATAAGGCAATATTTTAGTACGGAAAGACTTTTTATCTGTTACTATATTAAAAAAATACTAAACTGTCGGAACATTTCTAGAATCTAATACCAAACTCGATTATATTCCAATTGTACAGCAAGTAAACAAAAGCAAATGGGCGGAAGTTCTACACTAAATATGAATACATTTATTAGTGTGCGTGCTGGACTGTTGGGGTTTAGACATTCAAAAATAAAACATGTTTAATAGCACTGTATTAAATAGTAACAGTTTCATGCGTCTGAGAAGTAGTAAAGAAATTTCGCTTTTTATTAGGCTACAATAAAAACGTAGATATCAAATTTAGTGCGCACGACTCGTTTCTGGAGCAACCTTCATTAGGAACGCTCAATATCGAATGACTGGACAGATAAATAATTAAAAGTTTTGGGAGCAATAAAACCAAAGGGCCTAAACAGAATAGCCAGAATCAGCTAGATCTTCATTCACTGTTACAATCATTAACGTTACATTGGTTGACAGAAATAGCATCTACATATTGTGTGAGATAAGGCTCAATATTTGCTTCTATCAAAATTAAATTTCAATGGTATCGTAAAAAAGACACACAATACAAAAACACTGGTCTCTAATCAATTTTTCGCCTTTTCCCTGCGTAATTCTAAATGTTCCTCTTACGGGCCAATCACAGTGCAACCTTTTAACATACATATGTTTTTGTAAGCTTGTTCTCGTGATGAATATAGCTAGCTGAACTACTGCTAACTTGGCGTTGCATTCAATCACTCACTCACTCACTCACTCAAATTAAAATAATACTGCAAAATATATAAAAACTGTGTTCGTTATTTTGTGTTGTTTCAGTTAATCGAAATCAAACAGTTAGCGCCGTCTGATATTTATTCGTAGGTTGGTTGGGCCATCAAATCCACGGCAGTTTGCTTCCCACGAAAAGAAGTATTTCCCAGCAGACGTATGTAGAAACCACATTTCCTTGTTTGGTATTGAAAGCAATATTGATACTGCATACATCAAAGATTAATCTGAGAATCAATATTGCAATATTATCATTTTGTCCTTTTTATTTTGTATTGTCTCTCCTTCATAATGGACCGTCGAGGTCGTGATCGTATGCTAATTGAAGTTACCAGTTTGGACTACCAGTGCCTATCACCACAAAAGTTTATGGCGAAGTGTACTCGATACAACACTATATGACAAAATTAGTCAGTGATGTCGGTTGTTTTCTCCGGTTTCCTCCACCAGTGAAACTGACGTCCACGATACAACTGAAATATTGTTGAAAGTGGTCCATAATCCTAACTATAACAATGTCTTTCATCTAATTACGGCTTCAGTGAACACAATCGTATACATGATCACTCACTCCAGGTACTTCAGTGAACACTATAGTGTACATGATCGCTCACTCCAGGTACTTCAGTGAACACAATCGTATACATGATCACTCACTTCAGGTACTTCAGTAAACACAATCGTATACATGATCGCTCACTCCAGGTACTTCAGTGAACACAATCGTTACATGATCGCTCACTCCAGGTACTTCAGTGAACACATTCGCATACATGATCACTCACTCCAGGTACTTCAGTGAACACAATCGTATACATGATCGCTCACTTCAGGTACTTCAGTGAACACAATCGTATACATGATCGCTCACTCCAGGTACTTCAGTGAACACAATCGTATACATGATCACTCACTCCAGGTACGTCAGGGAACACAATCGTATACATGATCACTCACTCCAGGTACTTCAGTGAACACAATCGTATACATGATCGCTCACTCCAGGTACTTCAGTGAACACAATCGTGTAAATGATCGCTCACTCCAGGTACTTCAGTGAACACAATCGGAAACATGATCGCTCACTCCAGGTATTTCAGTGAACACAATCGTATACATGATCGCTCACTCCAGGTACTTCAGTGAACACAATCGCATACATGAACACTCACTCCAGGTACTTCAGTGAACACAATCGTATACATGATCGCTCACTTCAGGTACTTCAGTGAACACAATCGTATACATGATCGCTCACTCCAGGTACTTCAGTGAACACAACCGCATACATGATCACTCACTCCAGGTACTTCAGTGAACACAATCGTATACATGATCGCTCACTTCAGGTACTTCAGTGAACACAATCGTATACATCATCACTCACTCCAGGTACTTCAGTGAACACAATCGTATTAATGATCGCTCACTCCAGGTACGTCAGGGAACACAATCGTATACATGATCACTCACTCCAGGTACTTCAGTGAACACAATCGTATACATGATCGCTCACTCCAGGTACTTCAGTGAACACAATCGTGTATATGATAGCTCACTCCAGGTACTTCAGTGAACACAATCGTATACATGATCGCTCACTCCAGGTACTTCAATGAACACAATCGTATACATGATCGCTCACTTCAGGTACTTCAGTGAACACAATCGTATACATGATCGCTCACTCCAGGTACTTCAGTGAACACAACCGCATACATGATCACTCACTCCAGGTACTTCAGTGAACACAATCGTATACATGATCGCTCACTTCAGGTACTTCAGTGAACACAATCGTATACATCATCACTCACTCCAGGTACTTCAGTGAACACAATCGTATTAATGATCGCTCACTCCAGGTACGTCAGGGAACACAATCGTATACATGATCACTCACTTCAGGTACTTCAGTGAACACAATCGTATACATGATCGCTCACTCCAGGTACTTCAGTGAACACAATCGTGTAAATGATCGCTCACTCCAGGTACTTCAGTGAACACAATCGTATTAATGATCGCTCACTCCAGGTACGTCAGGGAACACAATCGTATACATGATCACTCACTTCAGGTACTTCAGTGAACACAATCGTATACATGATCGCTCACTCCAGGTACTTCAGTGAACACAATCGTGTAAATGATCGCTCACTCCAGGAACGTCAGGGAACACAATCGTATACATGATCACTCACTCCAGGTCGTTCAGTGAACACAATCGTATACATGATCGCTCACTCCAGGTACTTCAGTGAACACAATCGGAAACATGATCGCTCACTCCAGGTATTTCAGTGAACACAATCGTATACATGATCGCTCACTCCAGGTACTTCAGTGAACACAATCGCATACATGATCACTCACTCCAGGTACTTCAGTGAACACAATCGTATACATGATCGCTCACTTCAGGTACTTCAATGAACACAATCGTATACATGATCGCTCACTCCAGGTACTTCAGTGAACACAATCGTATACATGATCGCTCACTTCAGGTACTTCAGTGAACACAATCGTATACATCATCACTCACTCCAGGTACTTCAGTGAACACAATCGTATTAATGATCGCTCACTCCAGGTACGTCAGAGAACACAATCGTATACATGATCACTCACTCCAGGTACTTCAGTGAACACAATCGTATACATGATCGCTCACTCCAGGTACTTCAGTGAACACAATCGTATTAATGATCGCTCACTCCAGGTACGTCAGGGAACACAATCGTATACATGATCACTCACTTCAGGTACTTCAGTGAACACAATCGTATACATGATCGCTCACTCCAGGTACTTCAGTGAACACAATCGTGTAAATGATCGCTCACTCCAGGTACTTCAGTGAACACAATCGTATACATCATCACTCACTCCAGGTACTTCAGTGAACACAATCGTATTAATGATCGCTCACTCCAGGAACGTCAGGGAACACAATCGTATACATGATCACTCACTCCAGGTCGTTCAGTGAACACAATCGTATACATGATCGCTCACTCCAGGTACTTCAGTGAACACAACCGCATACATGATCACTCACTCCAGGTACTTCAGTGAACACAATCGTATACATGATCGCTCACTTCAGGTACTTCAGTGAACACAATCGTATACATCATCACTCACTCCAGGTACTTCAGTGAACACAATCGTATTAATGATCGCTCACTCCAGGAACGTCAGGGAACACAATCGTATACATGATCACTCACTCCAGGTCCTTCAGTGAACACAATCGTATACATGATCGCTCACTCCAGGTACTTCAGTGAACACAATCGCATACATGATCGCTCACTCCAGGTACTTCAGTGAACACAATCGTATACATGATCGCTCACTTCAGGTACTTCAATGAACACAATCGTATACATGATCGCTCACTCTAGGTACTTCAGTGAACACAACCGCATACATGATCACTCACTCCAGGTACTTCAGTGAACACAATCGTATACATGATCGCTCACTTCAGGTACTTCAATGAACACAATCGTATACATAATCACTCACTCCAGGTACTTCAGTGAACACAATCGTATTAATGATCGCTCACTCCAGGTACGTCAGGGAACACAATCGTATACATGATCACTCACTCCAGGTACTTCAGTGAACACAATCGTATACATGATCGCTCACTCCAGGTACTTCAGTGAACACAATCGTGTATATGATAGCTCACTCCAGGTACTTCAGTGAACACAATCGTATACATGATCGCTCACTCCAGGTACTTCAATGAACACAATCGTATACATGATCGCTCACTTCAGGTACTTCAGTGAACACAATCGTATACATGATCGCTCACTCCAGGTACTTCAGTGAACACAACCGCATACATGATCACTCACTCCAGGTACTTCAGTGAACACAATCGTATACATGATCGCTCACTTCAGGTACTTCAGTGAACACAATCGTATACATCATCACTCACTCCAGGTACTTCAGTGAACACAATCGTATTAATGATCGCTCACTCCAGGTACGTCAGGGAACACAATCGTATACATGATCACTCACTTCAGGTACTTCAGTGAACACAATCGTATACATGATCGCTCACTCCAGGTACTTCAGTGAACACAATCGTGTAAATGATCGCTCACTCCAGGAACGTCAGGGAACACAATCGTATACATGATCACTCACTCCAGGTCGTTCAGTGAACACAATCGTATACATGATCGCTCACTCCAGGTACTTCAGTGAACACAATCGGAAACATGATCGCTCACTCCAGGTATTTCAGTGAACACAATCGTATACATGATCGCTCACTCCAGGTACTTCAGTGAACACAATCGCATACATGATCACTCACTCCAGGTACTTCAGTGAACACAATCGTATACATGATCGCTCACTTCAGGTACTTCAATGAACACAATCGTATACATGATCGCTCACTCCAGGTACTTCAGTGAACACAATCGTATACATGATCGCTCACTTCAGGTACTTCAGTGAACACAATCGTATACATCATCACTCACTCCAGGTACTTCAGTGAACACAATCGTATTAATGATCGCTCACTCCAGGTACGTCAGAGAACACAATCGTATACATGATCACTCACTCCAGGTACTTCAGTGAACACAATCGTATACATGATCGCTCACTCCAGGTACTTCAGTGAACACAATCGTATTAATGATCGCTCACTCCAGGTACGTCAGGGAACACAATCGTATACATGATCACTCACTTCAGGTACTTCAGTGAACACAATCGTATACATGATCGCTCACTCCAGGTACTTCAGTGAACACAATCGTGTAAATGATCGCTCACTCCAGGTACTTCAGTGAACACAATCGTATACATGATCACTCACTCCAGGTACTTCAGTGAACACAATCGTATTAATGATCGCTCACTCCAGGAACGTCAGGGAACACAATCGTATACATGATCACTCACTCCAGGTCGTTCAGTGAACACAATCGTATACATGATCGCTCACTCCAGGTACTTCAGTGAACACAATCGGAAACATGATCGCTCACTCCAGGTATTTCAGTGAACACAATCGTATACATGATCGCTCACTCCAGGTACTTCAATTAAACACAATCGCATACATGATCACTCACTCCAGGTACTTCAGTGAACACAATCGTATACATGATCGCTCACTTCAGGTACTTCAATGAACACAATCGTATACATGATCGCTCACTCCAGGTACTTCAGTGAACACAACCGCATACATGATCACTCACTCCAGGTACTTCAGTGAACACAATCGTATACATGATCGCTCACTTCAGGTACTTCAGTGAACACAATCGTATACATCATCACTCACTCCAGGTACTTCAGTGAACACAATCGTATTAATGATCGCTCACTCCAGGTACGTCAGGGAACACAATCGTATACATGATCACTCACTTCAGGTACTTCAGTGAACACAATCGTATACATGATCGCTCACTCCAGGTACTTCAGTGAACACAATCGTGTAAATGATCGCTCACTCCAGGTACTTCAGTGAACACAATCGTATACATGATCGCTCACTCCAGGTACTTCAGTGAACACAATCGTATACATGATCACTCACTCCATGTAATTCAGTGAACACAATCGTATACATGATCGCTCACTCCAGGTACTTCAGTGAACACAACCGCATACATGATCACTCACTCCAGGTACTTCAGTGAACACAATCGTATACATGATCGCTCACTTCAGGTACTTCAGTGAACACAATCGTATACATCATCACTCACTCCAGGTACTTCAGTGAACACAATCGTATTAATGATCGCTCACTCCAGGTACGTCAGGGAACACAATCGTATACATGATCACTCACTCCAGGTACTTCAGTGAACACAATCGTATACATGATCGCTCACTCCAGGTACTTCAGTGAACACAATCGTGTAAATGATCGCTCACTCCAGGTACTTCAGTGAACACAATCGTATACATGATCGCCCACTCCAGGTACTTCAGTGAACACAATCGTATACATGATCACTCACTCCATGTAATTCAGTGAACACAATCGTATACATGATCGCTCACTCCAGGTACTTCAGTGAACACAATCGCATACATGATCACTCACTCCAGGTACTTCAGTGAACACAATCGTATGCATGATCGCTCACTTCAGGTACTTCAGTGAACACAATCGTATACATGATCGCTCACTCCAGGTACTTCAGTGAACACAATCGCATACATGATCACTCACTCCGGGTACTTCAGTGAACACAATCGTATACATGATCACTCACTCCAGGTACTTCAGTGAACACAATCGTATACATGATCGCTCACTCCAGGTACTTCAGTGAACACAATCGTATACATGATCACTCACTCCATGTAATTCAGTGAACACAATCGTATACATGATCACTCACTCCAGGTACTTCAGTGAACACAATCGTATACATGATCGCTCACTCCAGGTACTTCAGTGAACACAATCGTATACATGATCGCTCACTCCATGTACTTCAGTGAACACAATCGCATACATTATCACTCACTCCAGGTACTTCAGTGAACACAATCGTATACATGATCGCTCACTTCAGGTACTTCAGTGAACACAATTGTATGCATGATCGCTCACTCCAGGTACTTCAGTGAACACAATCGCATACATGATCACTCACTCCAGGTACTTCAGTGAACACAATCGTATACATGATCACTCACTGCATGTAATTCAGTGAACACAATCGTATACATGATCACTCACTCCAGGTACTTCAGTGAACACAATCGTATGCATGATCACTCACTGCAGGTACTTCATTGAACACAATCGTATACATGATCACTCACTCCAGGTACTTCAGTGAACACAATCGTATACATGATCACTCACTCCAGGTACTTCAGTGAACACAATCGTATACATGATCGCTCACTTCAGGTACTTCAGTGATCACAATCGTATACATGATCGCTCACTTCATGTACTTCAGTGAACACAATCGTGTACAAGATCACTCACTCCAGGTACTTCAGTGAACACAATCGTATACATGATCACTCACTCCAGGTACTTCAGTGAACACAATCGTATACATGATCGCTCACTTCAGGTACTTCAGTGAACACAATCGTATACATGATCGCTCACTCCAGGTACTTCATTGAACACAATCGTATACATGATCACTCACTCCAGGTACTTCAGTAAACACAATCGTATTAATGATCGTTCACTCCAGGTACGTCAAGGAACACAATCGTATACATGATCACTCACTCCAGGTACTTCAGTGAACACAATCGTATACATGATCGCTCACTCCAGGTACTTCAGTGAACACAATCGTGTAAATGATCGCTCACTCCAGGTACTTCAGTGAACATAATCGTATACATGATCGCTCACTCCAGGTACTTCATTGAACACAATCGTATACATGATCGCTCACTCCAGGTACTTCAGTGAACGCAATCGCATACATGATCACTCACTCCAGGTACTTCAGTGAAAACAGTCGTATACATGATCGCTCACTTCAGGTACTTCAGTGAACACAATCGTATACATGATCGCTCACTCCAGGTACTTCAGTGAACACAATCGTATACATGATCACTCACTCCAGGTACTTCAGTGAACACAATCGTATACATGATCACTCACTCCAGGTACTTCATTGAACACAATCGTATACATGATCACTCACTCCAGGTACTTCAGTGAACATAATCATATACATGATCGCTCACTCCAGGTACTTCAGTGAACACAATCGTATACATGATCACTCACTCCATGTAATTCAGTGAACACAATCGTATACATGATCACTCACTCCAGGTACTTCAGTAAACACAATCGTATGCAAGATCGCTCACTTCAGGTACTTCAGTGAACACAATCGTATACATGATCACTCACTCCAGGTACTTCAGTGAACACAATCGTATACATGATCACTCACTTCAGGTACTTCATTGAACACAATCGTGTACATGATCACTCACTCCGGGTACTTCATTGAACACAATCGTGTACATGATCACTCACTCCGGGTACTTCAGGGAACACAATCGTATACATGATCACTCACTCCAGGTACTTCATTGAACACAATCGTATACATGATCACTTACTCCAGGTACGTCAGGGAACACAATCGTATACATGATCACTCACTCCAGGTACTTCATTGAACACAATCGTATACATGATCACTCACTCCAGGTACTTCAGTGAACACAATCGTATACATGATCGCTCACTTCAGGTACTTCAGTGAACACAATCGTATACATGATCGCTCACTCCAGGTACTTCAGTGAACACAATCGTATACATGATCACTCACTCCAGGTACTTCAGTGAACACAATCGTATACATGATCGCTCACTTCAGGTACTTCAGTGAACACAATCGTATACATGATCGCTCACTCCAGGTACTTCAGTGAACACAATCGTATACATGATCACTCACTCCATGTAATTCAGTGAACACAATCGTATACATGATCACTCACTCCAGGTACTTCAGTAAACACAATCGTATGCATGATCGCTCACTTCAGGTACTTCCGGGAATACAATCGTATACATGATCACTCACTCCAGGTACTTCAGTGAACACAATCGTATACATCATCACTCACTCCAGGTACTTCAGTGAACACAATCGTATACATGATCGCTCACTTCAGGTACTTCAGTGAACACAATCGTATACATGATCACTCACTTCAGGTACTTCAGTGAACACAATCGTATACATGATCACTCACTTCAGGTACTTCAGTGAACACAATCGTATACATGATCGCTCACTTCAGGAACTTTAGTGAACGCAATCGTATACATGATCACTCACTCCAGGTACTTCATTGAACACAATCGTATACATGATCACTCACTCCAGGTACTTCAGTGAACACAATCATGTACATGATCGCTCACTCCAGGTACTTCAGTGAACACAATCGTATGCATGATCACTCACTCCAGGTACTTCAGTGAACACAATCGTATAAATGATCGCTCACTTCAGGTACTTCAGTGAACACAATCGTATACATGATCGCTCACTCCAGGTACTTCATTGAACACAATCGTATACATGATCACTCACTCCAGGTACTTCAGTGAACACAATCGTATTAATGATCGCTCACTCCAGGTACGTCAGGAAACACAATCGTATACATGATCACTCACTCCAGGTACTTCAGTGAACACAATCGTATACATGATCTCTCACTCCAGGTACTTCAGTGAACACAATCGTTTAAATGATCGCTCACTCCAGGTACTTCAGTGAACACAATCGTATGCATGATCGCTCACTCCAGGTACTTCAGTGAACACAATCGTATACATGATCGCTCACTCCAGGTACTTCAGTGAACACAATCGCATACATGATCACTCACTCCAGGTACTTCAGTGAACACAATCGTATACATGATCGCTCACTTCAGGTACTTCAGTGAACACAATCGTATACATGATCGCTCACTCCAGGTACTTCAGTGAACACAATCGTATACATGATCGCTCACTCCAGGTACTTCAGTGAACACAATCGCATACATGATCATTCACTCCAGGTACTTCAGTGAACACAATCGTATACATGATCACTCACTCCAGGTACTTCAGTGAACACAATCGTATACATGATCGCTCACTTCAGGTACTTCAGTGAACACAATCGTATACATGATCACTCACTCCAGGTACTTCAGTGAACACAATCGTATACATGATCACTCACTCCAGATACTTCAGTGAACACAATCGTATACATGATCGCTCACTCCAGGTACTTCAGTGAACACAATCGTATACATGATCACTCACTCCATGTAATTCAGTGAACACAATCGTATACATGATCACTCACTCCAGGTACTTCAGTAAACACAATCGTATGCATGATCGCTCACTTCAGGTACTTCAGTGAACACAATCGTATACATGATCACTCACTCCAGGTACTTCAGTGAACACAATCGTATACATGATCACTCACTTCAGGTACTTCAGTGAACACAATCGCATACATGATCACTCACTCCAGGTACTTCAGTGAACACAATCGTATACATGATCACTCACTCCATGTAATTCAGTGAACACAATCGTATACATGATCACTCACTCCAGGTACTTCAGTAAACACAATCGTATGCATGATCGCTCACTTCAGGTACTTCAGTGAACACAATCGTATACATGATCACTCACTCCAGGTACTTCAGTGAACACAATCGTATACATGATCACTCACTTCAGGTACTTCAGTGAACACAATCGCATACATGATCACTCACTCCAGGTACTTCAGTGAACACAATCGTATACATGATCACTTACTCCAGGTACGTCAGGGAACACAATCGTATACATGATCACTCACTCCAGGTACGTCAGGGAACACAATCGTATACATGATCACTCACTCCAGGTACTTCATTGAACACAATCGTATACATGATCACTCACTCCAGGTACTTCAGTGAACATAATCGTATACATGATCGCTCACTTCAGGTACTTCAGTGAACACAATCGCATACATGATCGCTCACTCCAGGTACTTCAGTGAACACAATCGCATACATGATCACTCACTCCAGGTACTTCATTGAACACAATCGTGTAAATGATCACTCACTTCAGGTACTTCAGTGAACACAATCGTGTACATGATCGCTCACTTCAGGTACTTCAGTGAACACAATCGTATACATGATCACTCACTCCAGGTACTTCAGTGAACACAATCGTGTACATGATCACTCACTCCAGGTACTTCATTGAACACAATCGTATACATGATCACTCACTCCAGGTACTTCAATGAACACAATCGTGTACATGATCACTCACTCCAGGTACTTCATTGAACACAATCGTGTACATGATCACTCACTCCGGGTACTTCAGGGAACACAATCGTATACATGATCACTCACTCCAGGTACTTCATTCAACACAATCGTATACATGATCACTTACTCCAGGTACTTCAGGGAACACAATCGTATACATGATCACTCACTCCAGGTACGTCAGGGAACACAATCGTATACATGATCACTCACTCCAGGTACGTCAGGGAACACAATCGTATACATGATCACTCACTCCAGGTACTTCATTGAACACAATCGTATACATGATCACTTACTTCAGGTACTTCAGTGAACACAATCGTATACATGATCGCTCACTTCAGGTACTTCAGTGAACACAATCGTATACATGATCGCTCACTCCAGGTACTTCAGTGAACACAATCGTATACATGATCGCTCAATTCAGGTACTTCAGTGAACACAATCGTATACATGATCGCTCACTTCAGGTACTTCAGTGAACACAATCGTATACATGATCACTCATTTCAGGTACTTCAGTGAACACAATCATATACATGATCACTCACTTCAGGTACTTCAGTGAACACAATCGTGTACATGATCGCTCACTTCAGGTACTTCAGTGAACACAATCGTATACATGATCACTCACTCCAGGTACTTCATTGAACACAATCGTGTACATGATCACTCACTCCAGGTACTTCATTGAACACAATCATGTACATGATCACTCACTCCGGGTACTTCATTGAACACAATCGTGTACATGATCACTCACTCCGGGTACGTCAGGGAACACAATCGTATACATGATCACTCACTCCAGGTACTTCATTGAACACAATCGTATACATGATCACTTACTCCAGGTACGTCAGGGAACACAATCGTATACATGATCACTCACTCCAGGTACGTCAGGGAACACAATCGTATACATGATCACTCACTCCAGGTACTTCATTGAACACAATCGTATACATGATCACTCACTCCAGGTACGTCAGGGAACACAATCGTATACATGATCACTCACTCCAGGTACTTCATTGAACACAATCGTATACATGATCACTCACTCCAGGTACTTCAGTGAACACAATCGTATACATGATCGCTCACTTCAGGTACTTCAGGGAACACAATCGTTTACATGATCACTCACTTCGGGTACTTCATTGAACACAATCGTATACATGATCACTTACTCCAGGTACGTCAGGGAACACAATCGTATACATGATCACTCACTCCAGGTACGTCAGGGAACACAATCGTATACATGATCACTCACTGCAGGTACTTCATTGAACACAATCGTATACACGATCACTCACTCCGGGTACGTCAGGGAACACAATCGTATACATGATCACTCACTCCAGGTACTTCAGTGAACACAGTCGTATACATGATCACTCACTCCAGATACGTCAGGGAAAACAATCGTATACATGATCACCCACTCCAGGTACTTCATTGAACACAATCGTATACATGATCTCTCACTCCAGGTACGTCAGGGAACACAATCGTATACATGATCACTCACTCCAGGTACTTCAGTGAACACAATCGTATACATGATCGCTCACTCCAGGTACTTCAGTGAACACAATCGTATACATGATCGCTCACTTCAGGTACTTCAGTGAACACAATCGTATACATGATCGCTCACTCCAGGTACTTCAGTTAACACAATCGTATGCATGATCACTCACTCCAGGTACTTCAGTGAACACAATCGTATACATGATCGCTCACTCCAGGTACTTCAGTGAACACAATCGTATACATGATCACTCACTCCAGGTACTTCAGTGAACACAATCGTATACATGATCACTCACGCCAGGTACTTCAGTTAACACAATCGTATACATGATCACTCACTCCAGATACTTCAGTGAACACAATCGTATTCATGATCACTCACTCCAGGTGCTCCAGTGAACACAATCGTATACATGATCACTCACTCCAGGTACTTCAGTGAACACAATCGTATACATGATCGCTCACTCCAGGTACTCCAGTGAACACAATCGTATACCTAATCACTCACTCCAGGTACTTCATTGAACACAATCGTATAATACTGTTGGTAGTCAATACAAACATTCTTTTTAACATCACTGATGTCATGCCAATCCTCAAGCTTTAAATCAGAACAATTGTCGATTTATTGTACTCTATATTCTGTTGTGTATCTCTTTTATAATACACATAATGACATTGAAAGCTGACCAGAACTAGTTATTAAGCAAAAGTACAATTATGACGTTGATATTCCATTATATTACACGGTTTTTTTTATTACGTGATTTTCTAAAAGGTATATATGATGTTACTAGATTAACTAGATTAATACGAAGGGTGTCACTAGTGGAGCAGGAACTGCCTACCATTCCGGATAACCTGAGTTCACTCCCCGTTTTCAGTGGGTTCGTTTTACTCGATCTTTAGTTTTCTTTGTATGCTTTATTGATCGTTGCTTGTTCTTTTGGTCTTTGTGTTGTCAGTTGTTCTTCCATATACGGATACGTTATGTTATGGTCAGTACAAAAACAACTTTTCTGTTATTGTAGTGCTTATGACGTCACATCCTTTGTATGTGTGGTTTTGTTATGACGCGGAGAAAAAAAGGCTTATATGACGTTACGCTATGTGCATTACAAAGACTGATCTATTCAGACATTCCTGACTTTGGAGTGCTTATGACGTCACATCCTTTGTATGTGTGGTTTTGTTATGACGCGGAGAAAAAAAGGCTTATATGACGTTACGCTATGTGCATTACAAAGACTGATCTATTCAGACATTCCTGACTTTGGAGTGCTTATGACATTTACATCCTTTGTTTAAGTGGTTTTGTTATGACGCGGATTGAAAAAGGCCTATATGACATTAGACGATATTCATTACGAAAACTGGTCTATTGAGACTTTTCTAATAGTGTAGTGCTTATGACGTTTATGTTTTCCAAATTTTGCTATGACGGGGATTGACAACAATACTTATATGACGACAAAAGGCAACTGAGGCAAACCTCAAATTCAATAACGTACTGTTAACAAAGAATGAATCTATACTTGTAGCTATTAAAACCTTCAATTTGGTTAACATTTCTACAATACAGTGTCAAATCTAAATGATCAAATGTCAAATCAGCCATTTATCCTTTTTTATTATGCTAAAGGCTATAGAAATCCGTTCCATCATTAAAACTGATCAGGGAAATTCCCATAAAAATCAAATTTAGATTGCTGCACAAATTGATCGAGCTTGTTTTGTGTTTGAATAGTACTATAGTAGAGGCTGTACGTCCTGATTAATTTGTTAGATTATATTTTAATCCTGCACTACATCATAAAACATTACAATGCAATGTAAAAAGTTCAAAGTAATTAGGACGTAATACAAACAATGTACTAAGCAACGTTTGAACATACCCAAGCGGTCACTAGAAACCATAACTAGCTGACAATGCAATACCAATGTAGGCTTAGGTGTATGGTGTTTAACGCCACTTAGCGCAATATTTTAGCTATATCGTGGCGATCAGTTTTATTGTTGGATGACACCGGAGTACCTGGATAACCATCAACCTGTCGCAAGTCACTGACATGTTTTATAATGTTGTATCGATTACACCTCGCCATGAGCAGGATTCCAATTCACAACGTTAATGGTGATAGACAGTTTTAAATCCAACAATCATACAATCAGGACGACCCCGCAATGGCAATGTAAAACATTGCTATAAGTTCAAAGTAATTAGGGCGCCATAATATAACATAACAATGTAATAAGTAGAAAGTAATTAGGATGTCGTGAAAAGAAAATCCCATTTTACTGCTGAACCCATTGTAAAACTCGTTACATAATTGTGTAAAGCAACATTAATTACAAATATGGCAGATTCAAATATTCATTGTAGCAACTAACCAATACATGCTCCGCATTACAACGAGCTCATAGATGGCAATATTATCTACTGTATTCACACTTTCTCAAGTTTTATTGTCATTTCTGTGATTCCGAGTGGTATTTTCAGTGAGAAATAAATAATGCACAATTCTCAGACAATTGGGACAAATGCCTATTTTATTGTCCCTTGAAATATTAACGGCCAAATCCGCTATTAATATGTCTGTAAAGTCGTTTTCCCAAACACCAAGGCAATATTTATCAAAAATATGCATAAATTTGACTTCAAAGAAGAATAAAATTACTCGAATTTTATTGTGTATTTCATTTACAAAGCTAACAATATGTGTCCTAATTTTGCGTTTCAGAATCCCTGACCAATCAAACAGCAAACATTTAATATCATTTTAAAGAAATTTGTTACGATATAAAACCACTATTTTGAGATTGTATGTTCCTATTTTTGTGACCAGATACGCTACCAACTTTTAGATAGACTTTACAATTATCTGATGATCAATTAAAAGACTAGTTTATGTTGTTTTTGATGAGTTGTTCTATTACATTAAACTGAACAAAATTATTAAAAGATTACTTATAACGATAAAAAAAATGCATAAGACGATTCAACACAAAAATGCTTTGTTACGTTGATTTTCAACAGATACGTTACTATGATATTGTCTGTATCAAAGCTAATTACTTGCATCAGATACATATAATTGAGTAGATATGTTCTTGCATCTTTGATCTTTATTTTCAGTATCAGGAAATGTTCTGTTAACAAAACATATTTGATATTAAAGATTTTTAATATTTTTGTCAACAGATACATTACCGACAGATATGTTACCGTGTTTAGATTAACGATGCATTATTGGCACATTTCATGAATTTATACATACATGCTACCTACTTTGATATTTCCATGGTCATTGTATGATCGAGGAAACATTTCCGGCAATACAAAAAGCTTTTGAGGAACAAATTTTAAATACAAATAAAAGTCAACATTTGTTAAATTAGGTTACTATTCTTGATGTTTTTGATTTTGGATATTTCAATGTTTTTGTGTTCATATATTGATATTATTTAGTCAAACATATGAATAATAAATATATATTAGTTCATTTCACTAAAATCGATTAAAATGTTAGAAAATTGTTGTAATTCAGGTTTTTAACATTGAGTAACGTATCTGTTTCTCATGGTAACGTACTTGTTATATGCTTTGAACACATGATTACTCGATTCCACAAAGTCTTTTGTAAAATAAATCCTCTTCCTACGGCAAAGTTGTTATTTTTAAGTGATTTATAAATAAAATTAATAACAATAATACCGAATTTTATTGGAATTATCGCGAAATACATCCATAGTTCTGGAATATAAAAAAGTCATGAAATGATCAACACAACCAACAAACAGAACGAACGACAAACAAATGTCATATCCCATTATGGGCACTTGTACACTGACCGCTCACAGGCAGTTAAGCAAAGACATTAATTCAGGATGCATTAGACTTTCACAATTGGGCCATTAAGAATGACATAGCAATTTCATATGTGTTCTACTTAGAGAACAATTCCGCCACGGAATACTTTGCTAGTAAGGAAAGCCGTTTCAAGAACTATGAGGCTACATGCAGTATGCACCGACTGACGGGATAAAATATAGATGCGTGGTACACCCCGCTATTGTAATTTATGCAGAGGTGATATTGTATGTGATGGGAGGACAGAACATCATCTATCTCTTCAACATGTTGAAATAGTAGTGAATGATGTGGTATCCACAGAGTCGCTGATTTCTATGAAAGTCGATCTTGGGAATAACTACATACATGAAGTTGAAATATTTTTAAATGGTTATGTAGCAGTGATATACCAAGGACGTTGGCATATCGGAAAGGTCATTTGTTACTACAAATTAGATGAAACCGTATTGATTTCTTTTCTGAATAAGAGAAAACTGTTTTCTTAAGTGGCCTCTCAAACCTGATGTCATTAGGGTTGATCGTACTGATGTCTTGTGTAGTTGTTTGACCTGATGTCATTAGGGTTGATCGTACTGATGTCTTGTGTAGTTGTTTGACCTGATGTCATTAGGGTTGATCGTACTGATGTCGTGTGTAGTTGTTTGACCTGATGTCATTAGGGTTGATCGTACTGATGTCTTGTGTAGTTGTTTGATCTGATGTCATTAGGGTTGATCGTACTGATGTCTTGTGTAGTTGTTTGACCTGATGTCATTAGGGTTGATCGTATTGATGTCGGGTGTAGTTGTTTGACCTGATGTCATTAGGGTTGATCGTACTGATGTCGTGTGTAGTTATTTGACCTGATGTCATTAGGGTTGATCGTACTGATGTCGTGTGTAGTTGTTTGACCTGATGTCATTAGGGTTAATCGTACTGATGTCGTGTGTAGTTGTTTGACCTGATGTCATTAGGGTTGATCGTACTGATGTCGTGTGTAGTTGTTTGACCTGATGTCATTAGGGTTGATCGTACTGATGTCTTGTGTAGTTGTTTGACCTGATGTCATTAGGGTTGATCGTACTGATGTCGTGTGTAGTTGTTTGACCTGATGTCATTAGGGTTGATCGTACAGGAAAACTATTACGGACAAAGTATTAGAGGCTCTCACTAGCCCTGACGTTCTCAACAAAATCATTCCAATCCTTTCTGAGAAAATATGTGAAACAATAGAAGCAACCATAAAAGATATTGTTGATGATAAAATCAAAACACATGTTGATGCTCATGTAAATCCATTAATAGAAACTGTCAACAAGCAACACAAAACAATAACTGAGCAGGCACAAACACTTTCAAAGCAAGCAGCTATTATTACTACTCTCCAAACAACAGCTAAAGACCATACATTGGCTTTGAAAGCACATTCAACTGAAGTTGATGCATTGTACAACAAAATTATAGAGCTTGAATCCAGGATAGAAGGTCAGGAACAATATTCAAGGCGTACCAGCCTTCGTTTCCACAACATTAAGGTGCCTGTTGATGAAAGGGGAAATGTCAAGCACCCTGTTAATACAGATGAGCTTATTCTGAATGTGTGTAATGACAAACTTGGGCTTGATATAAACTTACATGACATTGGAAGGTCACATATTATTGGGAAGGTAAAAGATGGAAAATCCCAAGTAATTGTGAGATTCATTTCATACAGAACACGTAACAAAGTGTATAGTAATAAAAAGGGCTTGAAAAACCACCCAGACAAAATCTTCATCACTGAAAACCTTACCAAATACCGAACCGAACTTGTAAAGCAGCTTGCAGAACTAAAATATAATGGCCTACTATACACATACTGGACGTCTGATGGTCGTATATTTCTTAAGCAGAACACAACAAGCCGTAAAATACTGATAAACAACCGTGATGATATTCTGGACTTCATCCACAGCACTGGACATGACACATCCACTTAGACATATACAATATCACAACACCTGTTATTTTGAATAAAATTTTGATTTTATTTTATTTTGTTCATTGCACACACATTTTGTTATTTTTTTCTAGGTTTGCTCGAATAATCTCCATTGTTAATAATACTATTTGCCATGTCATTTATCTCAAATTCAGTAAATATTTGGTTTTCTTTTTAAGTATATCATTACACAATGTACGTTAAATGACAAAATAAGCCAAACCTAAATATATTACTGTGAGTCCAGTACCATGATATCATTTTAAATTTTTTTTAATGTTATTGTTTTTTTCCCCTACCTCTTATGACCTTTGTGTATTGTAACATGTGATTTATAAATAGTATGGAGGGTTTGTCTCAAAGTACAAAGTATGCCAAAAAATGTATACATTCAAAAGTTATTTGTTTATAAACTGAAAGAAATTTCCACACACCAAACATGACAAACTTGGCTATCATCCAATTCACTATACTCATGACACGGATTATCAAATTCAATCTAGGAATAAAATTGAATTACGACAACAATCGTCCAAATATTCAGTAATTTATCATTCACTATTACTATTTGTGATATGATTTGGTGGTTCTTTAGTATATGCCGTATATTTCTAACAGCTAGGTATACTGGTTCTATATTCATATCTTTGGGGACCTGATATTTCTAATAAGATTATAAATAGCTAATTTGAATTCAAAGTATGTTTTATTGTTATACGATGTGCATTTTTTTCCCTGTTTTCCAATACTGTACAGACGTACCAAGATAACATTCTCTATCACCCACATGTTTTTAATGTTATTGTTTTTTTGCTACCTTTGGGGACCTTTGTGTAACGTAACATTTGATTGTTAAATAGAATGGAGGGTGTGTCTCAAAGGACAAATTATGCTATAAAAATGTACACATTCAAAAGTTATTTGTTTATTGATGGAAAGAAATTTCCATACACCAAATATGACAAACTTGGTTATCATCCAATACACTATATTCATGACACTGATTATTGAATTTAATTTAGGAATAAAACTGAATACGGAAATGGTCAAAATATTAAATATTAAATAAATTATCATTCACTTTTTTTTTATAAGAAAATATAATTATTTAGTATGTGTCGTATATCTCTAACAGCTGGTTTTATTGTAATACGATGTGTCCCTTTTCATGTTTTCTCAAAACTGTACCGACATTATCGGTGTGTTCGTTTCCTCACACATTTGGACTGAAACTAACATACTTGTCATTCACTTATGTATGTTGTAAACAATTGGATTTTTGTGTATTTAATAACATGCTATGAAATTTTAAGTTTATACAGTGTTTTGTCGGTAATTGGAGTTATAATTTGATATTATAATAAAGCTTTAGTTTTCAACAAACATCATGTTTTTCGAACTGGATAAAATATTAATCCATGAATAATTCTTTTAAATTACCGACGGGACATGTAGTGACATTTTTTTTCTCAAATGGGTCTATCATCTCATATATGCGGGGACGCATAAGTCACCCATGATGTGGGGGGATGGATTCATTCTCGATATAAAGATGTAATATAGATTTAATTATGACTATTATGTAACATTCCCATTTTATTTTCTCGAAACTTTTCATTCAATGACATTTCAATTACATGTACATTTTCCAAACTGTTTATATGTAGTATCTATGTTTGTGATCTTACTTTTTTCTAGATCACAAGTGTTTAATTTTCTGATATTTTTAATACACAAGGAGATGTGTTTGGTTCTGGGTCGGCGAAACATCTGCATAGCCAGGAAGCAAATGATAAAACCATTTTTTTTTAAACCAAATGGGTAACAACTTAGATGCTTATAGAGCGGCTATCGGACTGTTTCATGCCTGTAAAATGAGTCTTAATATCGGCTATGATTCTCACTCTGACACCTTTCATGATATCTTAATTACTAACTTACGATGTTCCTTCCTATTTGCTTCACTTTTAATCCTTCAAAGTCTAAATCCAAAAATTAATGTTGCCTTCATCCTTTTTGTTTTACATTTTTTATTACTGGTTGGCAATATTGAATCCAATCCTGGACCTGAGTCTGCTTACATATCGAGTACACCGTTGAGTGCGATAGATATTTTGTCTGATAACTCCATATCCATATGCAATATCAATATTAGAAGTATAAGAAATAAAATAAATTTTCTCCAAAATTTTGTTGATGAATTCGATATTATTGTTTTAACTGAAACACATCTTGACAACAGCATTGAAAACAGAGATATCGAACTTGATTCATTTGATAAAAATCCTCAACGAAAAGATCGTACTAATTCTGGTGGCGGGTTACTTATTTACTCAAAAGAAGACATCGGCATTTGCAGGAAACACGAACTTGAAAATGACATAGATGAAACGATTTGGGTTGAAGTTCATGCCAAAGGTCACTCTTTTCTTTTGTGTAATACATACCGACCTGAATGGACAGACTCTGAATATTGGGCACGCTTAAATCATGCTATAGGTTTAGCATATCAAGTCAACGAAAATATTGTGATCTCTGGAGATCTGAACTCTGACCTTATGTCTTTAAACAATAACAAATTGATTGATATGATGAGGCTTTTTAACTTTAAAAATGTAATAGAGAAACCAACAAGGGTAACAAATCATAGTAGAACATTATTAGATCCCATTATAGTAAGTGACACAATTAATTATGTATTTTCTGATGTTTTTAAATTACCTGAAAATATTAGTGATCATGATGCCTCAGTCGTAATTCTTCAATGTTCCAAAAATATCTCACGATCATTTAAAAGAGAAATTTGGCAGTATCAAAAAATTAATTACGAAAAGTTTGAAGAAAAATTAAATGAAATTAACTGGAATGAAAAACTTGACCACTTGAATGACGTTGATGAAATGTGCGAAAAATTTACAAAGTGTTTCCTAAAAATAGCACAGGAATGTATCCCGACAAAAATAATAACTATTCGGAATAATGATAGGCCGTGGTTTAACAACGAAATACGAAAAGAAATTCGCATAAGGGACCGATTTAGAAAAACTGTTTTGAAATTTCACAGGGAAAGGGATATTAAACTATATAAAAAACAAAGAAATAAAGTAAATAACATGAAAAAAATTGCAAAAGAAAATTTTGAAAATAATTTAGATCACATTCTTTTAGAAAACTCGTCCAATCCAAAAACATACTGGAAAATTATGAAAATGCTTATCAAATCAAATAAGGGAAACAACTGTATTCCTCCTCTTAGAAACTCTATAAAAGATGAAAACTTCGACGATATTGTGTATGGAGATGAAGACAAGTGTGATCTATTAAATAAATACTTTAGTCTTATATCGAAGTTGGAGGAGGAGAACGTGCCTCTTCCAGACTTTGATATAAAAACTAATAATGTAATAAATGAGATTTTTGTAACCATAAGTGAAATTGTAGATATTTTAAAAATTATTGATTCATACAAAGCTTCTGGACCCGACAAAATTAGTCACAAAATGTTAAAAATTTCCCCTGAAAAGATAGCCATCCCACTACAAATTATTTTTAACAAATCTCTCCGTCAATGTAAATATCCCTCTAGTTGGAAAAATGCGCATGTCATAGCGATTTTTAAAAAAGGTGATACATCTTTACCTTCTAATTACCGCCCAATATCACTGATTAGCTGTGTCGGAAAAGTAATGGAAAGGATTATATACAAACACGTATATAACCATTTAATACAAAACAAGCTTATCTACCAGTACCAATCTGGTTTTTTGCCTAAGCATTCCTCAGTCCACCAATTAATAGAACTATATAATACTATCTTAAACTCTCTTGAAAAAAAAGAACTATGTTGCTTCGTTTTCTGTGATTTCTCAAAGGCTTTCGATAAAGTTTGGCACAAAGGTTTGATACATAAAATGAATTGTTATGGAATAAAAGGGAATCTTTTAAAATGGTTTGAAAATTATTTATATTGTAGACACCAAAAAGTAGTAAACAGAGATTCGTCGTCCTCATATGTGTCTGTGTCTGCTGGGGTCCCCCAAGGGTCTGTCCTTGGTCCTCTGTTATTTCTGGTTTACATTAATGATATTGGTGATAAGCTTCTTTCCTTAAGCCGTTTGTTTGCTGATGATACTTCCCTTGGCTATGCAAGCCAAGATAAAGATCAAATAAAATATGTCATAAATCATGATCTACATGAACTTGGTGACTGGTCAAAGAGATGGTTGATGTCTTTCAACCCAGACAAAACTGAAATCATGCTTTTTAAAAATGTAGAAAACTCAACAAATTTTAATTTTTATTTTGATGGAAAATTAATTCCACTTACATCAAACCATAAACATTTGGGGATAACATTTAGCGAGGAAGCAAAATGGAATAAACATGTAGCAAATTTAATAAAAAGTGTCTCTAAACACATATGTGTTTTGCGTAAATTGAAATATAAATTAAATAGAAAAAATTTAGAGAAATTATACTTAATTTACATTCGACCAATATTTGAGTATGCATGTGAGGTCTGGGACAACTGTGGTGTCTCTAATTCGTGCAAATTGGAGAGGCTACAGTTGGAGGCAGCTAGAATTATCACCGGACTTCCAATCTTTACCAACACAGAATATCTATATAGAGAAACTGGCTGGGAGAGATTGGAAGAAAGAAGAACTAGGAGAAAGCTCCAATTATTATATAATATCCAAAACGGTAGCACACCCTCTTATTTACTCGATCTTATTCCCCCAACAATCCAAAGTACGACTATTTATCCCCTTCGAAATGGCAACGATATTATTGTTCCATTCTGTAGACTATCTTTAACTAGAGATTCTTTCGTCTCAGCTACAGTAAGGGAATGGAATAACCTTAATCTTTCAGTGCGTAATCTTGACACACTATCTAAATTTAAAAAGGCAATCCGCAGTTCAATCTCAATACCAATTCCGAGACACTATTCTTATGGTCCTAGAAAACTAAATATAATTCTAACACAGCTTCGCTGCAATGCATCCTTCTTGAATTACGATTTATGTAAAGTAAAAATTTTATCAAATGCTTCCTGTAACTGTGGCGCACCATGTGAAAATTTTCACCATTTCTTTTTTGATTGTGATAAATATAAAGATAATAGGGAAATAATATTTAATAGTCTTAACTGGCTACCTTCTAATATTAATATTGATGTAAATCTACTGACAAAAGGAAGTGATCTCCTAACATATGAAGAAAATATAACCATTTTTAAACATGCTTTTAAATATATTAAAGACTCCAAAAGATTTACAATTGTCTAAATGATCTAAAGAACCAACACACATCTCCAAAAGTATTTATTCTCTTTTCTTTTTTCTTTATTCGTTTTTTTTTCCTGTATATTGTCTATACTTATGTTTTTGTATATAGTCATCCTTTGTATATTTAACTCTATGCTATTATATACATATTATATCATTTCATTGCGCATGCTAATCCATATTGTAAATTATTGTATTCGGGAGAAGACTTCATAAGTTGGAAAAACTTGTGTCCGATCCCTATTTGTTATATTTAGCAAATAAAAATATGTTTAAACTAAAAAACTGATGTCGTGTGTAGTTGTTTGACCTGATGTTATTAGGGTTGATCGTACTGATGTCGTGTGTAGTTGTTTGACCTGATGTCATTAGGGTTGATCGTACTGATGTCGTGTGTAATTGTTTGACCTGATGTCATTAGGGTTGATCGTACTGATGTCTTGTGTAGTTGTTTGACCTGATGTCATTAGGGTTGATCGTACTGATGTCTTGTGTAGTTGTTTGATCTGATGTCATTAGGGTTGATCGTAGTGATGTCATGTGTAGTTGTTTGACCTGAAGTCATTAGGGTTGATCGTACTGATGTCGTGTGTAGTTGTTTGAGCTGATATCAATAGGGTTGATCGTACTGATGTCGTGTGTAGTTGTTTGACCTGATGTCATTAGAGTTGATCGTACTGATGTCGTGTGTAGTTGTTTGACCTGATGTCATTAGGGTTGATCGTACTGATGTCTTGTGTAGTTGTTTGACCTGATGTCATTAGGGTTGATCGTACTGATGTCTTTTGTAGTTGTTTGACCTGATGTCATTAGGGTTGATCGTACTGATGTCTTGTGTAGTTGTTTGACCTGATGTCATTAGGGTTGATCGTACTGATGTCTTGTGTAGTTGTTTGACCTGATGTCATTAGGGTTGATCGTACTGATGTCTTGTGTAGTTGTTTGACCTGATGTCATTAGGGTTGATCGTACTGATGTCTTGTGTAGTTGTTTGACCTGATGTCATTAGGGTTGATCGTACTGATGTCTTGTGTAGTTGTTTGACCTGATGTCATTAGGGTTGATCGTACTGATGTCTTGTGTAGTTGTTTGACCTGATGTCATTAGGGTTGATCGTACTGATGTCTTGTGTAGGTGCTTGACCTGATGTCATTAGGGTTGATCGTACTGATGTCTTGTGTAGTTGTTTGACCTGATGTCATTAGGGTTGATCGTACTGATGTCTTGTGTAGTTGTTTGACCTGATGTCATTAGAGTTGATCGTACTGATGTCTTGTGTAGTTGTTTGACCTGATGTCATTAGGGTTGATCGTACTGATGTCTTGTGTAGTTGTTTGACCTGATGTCATTAGGGTTGATCGTACTGATGTCTTGTGTAGTTGTTTGACCTGATGTCATTAGGGTTGATCGTACTGATGTCGTGTGTAGTTGTTTGACCAGATGTCATTAGGGTTGATCGTACTGATGTCGTGTGTAGTTGTTTGACCTGATGTCATTAGGGTTGATCGTACTGATGTCTTGTGTAGTTGTTTGACCTGATGTCATTAGGGTTGATCGTACTGATGTCGTGTGTAGTTGTTTGACCTGATGTCATTAGGGTTGATCGTACTGATGTCTTGTGTAGTTGTTTGACCTGATGTCATTAGGGTTGATCGTACTGATGTCTTTTGTAGTTGTTTGACCTGATGTCATTAGGGTTGATCGTACTGATGTCTTGTGTAGTTGTTTGACCTGATGTCATTAGGGTTGATCGTACTGATGTCTTGTGTAGTTGTTTGACCTGATGTCATTAGGGTTGATCGTACTGATGTCTTGTGTAGTTGTTTGACCTGATGTCATTAGGGTTGATCGTACTGATGTCTTGTGTAGTTGTTTGACCTGATGTCATTAGGGTTGATCGTACTGATGTCTTGTGTAGTTGTTTGACCTGATGTCATTAGGGTTGATCGTACTGATGTCTTGTGTAGTTGTTTGACCTGATGTCATTAGGGTTGATCGTACTGATGTCTTGTGTAGGTGCTTGACCTGATGTCATTAGGGTTGATCGTACTGATGTCTTGTGTAGTTGTTTGACCTGATGTCATTAGGGTTGATCGTACTGATGTCTTGTGTAGTTGTTTGACCTGATGTCATTAGGGTTGATCGTACTGATGTCTTGTGTAGTTGTTTGACCTGATGTCATTAGGGTTGATCGTACTGATGTCGTGTGTAGTTGTTTGACCAGATGTCATTAGGGTTGATCGTACTGATGTCGTGTGTAGTTGTTTGACCTGATGTCATTAGGGTTGATCGTACTGATGTCTTGTGTAGTTGTTTGACCTGATGTCATTAGGGTTGATCGTACTGATGTCGTGTGTAGTTGTTTGACCTGATGTCATTAGGGTTGATCGTACTGATGTCGTGTGTAGTTGTTTGACCTGATGTCATTATGGTTGATCGTACTGATGTCGTGTGTAGTTGTTTGACCTGATGTCATTAGGGTTGATCGTACTGATGTCTTGTGTAGTTGTTTGACCTGATGTCATTAGGGTTGGTCGTACTGATGTCTTGTGTAGTTGTTTGACCTGATGTCATTAGGGTTGATCGTACTGATGTCTTGTGTAGTTGTTTGACCTGATGTCATTAGGGTTGATCGTACTGATGTCTTGTGTAGTTGTTTGACCTGATGTCATTAGGGTTGATCGTACTGATGTCTTGTGTAGTTGTTTGACCTGATGTCATTAGGGTTGATCGTACTGATGTCTTGTGTAGTTGTTTGACCTGATGTCATTAGGGTTGATCGTACTGATGTCTTGTGTAGTTGTTTGACCTGATGTCATTAGGGTTGATCGTACTGATGTCTTGTGTAGTTGTTTGACCTGATGTCATTAGGGTTGATCGTACTGATGTCTTGTGTAGTTGTTTGACCTGATGTCATTAGTGTTGATCGTACTGATGTCTTGTGTAGTTGTTTGACCTGATGTCATTAGGGTTGATCGTACTGATGTATTGTGTAGTTGTTTGACCTGATGTCATTAGGGTTAATCGTACTGATGTCTTGTGTAGTTGTTTGACCTGATGTCATTAGGGTTGATCGTACTGATGTCTTGTGTAGTTGTTTGACCTGATGTCATTAGGGTTGATCGTACTGATGTCTTGTGTAGTTGTTTGACCTGATGTCATTAGGGTTGATCGTACTGATGTCTTGTGTAGTTGTTTGACCTGATGTCATTAGGGTTGATCGTACTGATGTCTTGTGTAGTTGTTTGACCTGATGTCATTAGGGTTGATCGTACTGATGTCTTGTGTAGTTGTTTGACCTGATGTCATTAGGGTTGATCGTACTGATGTCTTGTGTAGTTGTTTGACCTGATGTCATTAGGGTTGATCGTACTGATGTATTGTGTAGTTGTTTGACCTGATGTCATTAGGGTTGATCGTACTGATGTCTTGTGTAGTTGTTTGACCTGATGTCATTAGGGTTGATCGTACAGATGTCTTGTGTAGTTGTTTGACCTGATGTCATTAGGGTTGATCGTACTGATGTCGTGTGTAGTTGTTTGACCTGATGTCATTAGGGTTGATCGTACTGATGTCTTGTGTAGTTGTTTGACCTGATGTCATTAGGGTTGATCGTACTGATGTCTTGTGTAGTTGTTTGACCTGATGTCATCAGGGTTGATCGTACTGATGTCGTGTGTAGTTGTTTGACCTGATGTCATTAGGGTTGATCGTACTGATGTCGTGTGTAGTTGTTTGACCTGATGTCATTAGGGTTGATCGTACTGATGTCTTGTGTAGTTGTTTGACCTGATGTCATTAGGGTTGATCGTACTGATGTCTTGTGTAGTTGTTTGACCTGATGTCATTAGGGTTGATCGTACTGATGTCGTGTGTAGTTGTTTGACCTGATGTCATTAGGGTTGATCGTACTGATGTCGTGTGTAGTTGTTTGACCTGATGTTATTAGGGTTGATCGTACTGATGTCGTGTGTAGTTGTTTGACCTGATGTCATTAGGGTTGATCGTACTGATGTCTTGTGTAGTTGTTTGACCTGATGTCATTAGGGTTGATCGTACTGATGTCTTGTGTAGTTGTTTGACCTGATGTCATTAGGGTTGCTCGTACTGATGTCTTGTGTAGTTGTTTGACCTGATGTCATTAGGGTTGATCTTACTGATGTATTGTGTAGTTGTTTGACCTGATGTCATTAGGGTTGATGGTACTGATGTCTTGTGTAGTTGTTTGACCTGATGTCATTAAGGTTGATGGTACTGATGTCTTGTGTAGTTGTTTGACCTGATGTCATTAGGGTTGATCGTACTGATGTCGTGTGTAGTTGTTTGACCTGATGTCATTAGGGTTGATCGTACTGATGTCGTTTGTAGTTGTTTGACCTGATGTCATTAGGGTTGATCGTACTGATGTCGTGTGTAGTTGTTTGACCTGATGTCATTAGGGTTGATCGTATTGATGTCGTGTGTAGTTGTTTGACCTGATGTCATTAGGGTTGATCGTACTGATGTCTTGTGTAGTTGTTTGACCTGATGTCATTAGGGTTGATCGTACTGATGTCGTGTGTAGTTGTTTGACCTGATGTCATTAGGGTTGATCGTACTGATGTCTTGTGTAGTTGTTTGACCTGATGTCATTAGGGTTGATCGTACTGATGTCGTGTGTAGTTGTTTGACCTGATGTCATTAGGGTTGATCGTACTGATGTCGTGTGTAGTTGTTTGACCTGATGTCATTAGGGTTGATCGTACTGATGTCGTGTGTAGTTGTTTGACCTGATGTCATTAGGGTTGATCGTACTGATGTCTTGTGTAGTTGTTTGACCTGATGTCATTAGGGTTGATCGTACTGATGTCTTGTGTAGTTGTTTGACCTGATGTCATTAGGGTTGATCGTACTGATATCGTGTGTAGTTGTTTGACCTGATGTCATTAGGGTTGATCGTACTGATTCGTGTGTAGTGGTTTGATCTGATGGCATCAGGGTTGATCGTACTGATGTCGTGTGTAGTTGTTTGACCTGATGTCATTAGGGTTGATCGTATTGATGTCGTGTGTAGTTGTTTGACCTGATGTCATTAGGGTTGATCGTACTGATGTCGTGTGTAGTTGTTTGACCTGATGTCATTAGGGTTGATCGTACTGATGTCGTGTGTAGTTGTTTGACCTGATGTCATTAGGGTTGATCGTACTGATGTCGTGTGTAGTTGTTTGACCTGATGTCATTAGGGTTGATCGTATTGATTTCTTGTGTAGTTGCTTGACCTGATGTCATTAGGGTTGATCGTACTGATGTCGTGTGTAGTTGTTTGACCTGATGTCATTAGGGTTGATCGTACTGATGTCTTGTGTAGTTGTTTGACCTGATGTCATTAGGGTTGATCGTACTGATGTCTTGTGTAGTTGTTTGACCTGATGTCATTAGGGTTGATCGTACTGATGTCTTGTGTAGTTGTTTGACCTGATGTCATTAGGGTTGATCGTACTGATGTCTTGTGTAGTTGTTTGACCTGATGTCATTAGGGTTGATCGTACTGATGTCTTGTGTAGTTGTTTGACCTGATGTCATTAGGGTTGATCGTACTGATGTCTTGTGTAGTTGTTTGACCTGATGTCATTAGGGTTGATCGTACTGATGTCTTGTGTAGTTGTTTGACCTGATGGCATTAGGGTTGATCGTACTGATGTCTTGTGTAGTTGTTTGACCTGATGTCATTAGGGTTGATCGTACTGATGTCTTGTGTAGTTGTTTGACCTGATGTCATTAGGGTTGATCGTACTGATTTCTTGTGTAGTTGTTTGACCTGATGTCATTAGGGTTGATCGTACTGATGTCTTGTGTAGTTGTTTGACCTGATGTCATTAGGGTTGATCGTACTGATGTCTTGTGTAGTTGTTTGACCTGATGTCATTAGGGTTGATCGTACTGATGTCTTGTGTAGTTGTTTGACCTGATGTCATTAGGGTTGATCGTACTGATGTCTTGTGTAGTTGTTTGACCTGATGTCATTAGGGTTGATCGTACTGATGTCTTGTGTAGTTGTTTGACCTGATGTCATTAGGGTTGATCGTACTGATGTCTTGTGTAGTTGTTTGACCTGATGTCATTAGTGTTGATCGTACTGATGTCTTGTGTAGTTGTTTGACCTGATGTCATTAGGGTTGATCGTACTGATGTATTGTGTAGTTGTTTGACCTGATGTCATTAGGGTTAATCGTACTGATGTCTTGTGTAGTTGTTTGACCTGATGTCATTAGGGTTGATCGTACTGATGTCTTGTGTAGTTGTTTGACCTGATGTCATTAGGGTTGATCGTACTGATGTCTTGTGTAGTTGTTTGACCTGATGTCATTAGGGTTGATCGTACTGATGTCTTGTGTAGTTGTTTGACCTGATGTCATTAGGGTTGATCGTACTGATGTCTTGTGTAGTTGTTTGACCTGATGTCATTAGGGTTGATCGTACTGATGTCTTGTGTAGTTGTTTGACCTGATGTCATTAGGGTTGATCGTACTGATGTCTTGTGTAGTTGTTTGACCTGATGTCATTAGGGTTGATCGTACTGATGTATTGTGTAGTTGTTTGACCTGATGTCATTAGGGTTGATCGTACTGATGTCTTGTGTAGTTGTTTGACCTGATGTCATTAGGGTTGATCGTACAGATGTCTTGTGTAGTTGTTTGACCTGATGTCATTAGGGTTGATCGTACTGATGTCGTGTGTAGTTGTTTGACCTGATGTCATTAGGGTTGATCGTACTGATGTCTTGTGTAGTTGTTTGACCTGATGTCATTAGGGTTGATCGTACTGATGTCTTGTGTAGTTGTTTGACCTGATGTCATCAGGGTTGATCGTACTGATGTCGTGTGTAGTTGTTTGACCTGATGTCATTAGGGTTGATCGTACTGATGTCGTGTGTAGTTGTTTGACCTGATGTCATTAGGGTTGATCGTACTGATGTCTTGTGTAGTTGTTTGACCTGATGTCATTAGGGTTGATCGTACTGATGTCTTGTGTAGTTGTTTGACCTGATGTCATTAGGGTTGATCGTACTGATGTCGTGTGTAGTTGTTTGACCTGATGTCATTAGGGTTGATCGTACTGATGTCGTGTGTAGTTGTTTGACCTGATGTTATTAGGGTTGATCGTACTGATGTCGTGTGTAGTTGTTTGACCTGATGTCATTAGGGTTGATCGTACTGATGTCTTGTGTAGTTGTTTGACCTGATGTCATTAGGGTTGATCGTACTGATGTCTTGTGTAGTTGTTTGACCTGATGTCATTAGGGTTGCTCGTACTGATGTCTTGTGTAGTTGTTTGACCTGATGTCATTAGGGTTGATCTTACTGATGTATTGTGTAGTTGTTTGACCTGATGTCATTAGGGTTGATGGTACTGATGTCTTGTGTAGTTGTTTGACCTGATGTCATTAAGGTTGATGGTACTGATGTCTTGTGTAGTTGTTTGACCTGATGTCATTAGGGTTGATCGTATTGATGTCGTGTGTAGTTGTTTGACCTGATGTCATTAGGGTTGATCGTACTGATGTCGTGTGTAGTTGTTTGACCTGATGTCATTAGGGTTGATCGTACTGATGTCGTTTGTAGTTGTTTGACCTGATGTCATTAGGGTTGATCGTACTGATGTCGTGTGTAGTTGTTTGACCTGATGTCATTAGGGTTGATCGTATTGATGTCGTGTGTAGTTGTTTGACCTGATGTCATTAGGGTTGATCGTACTGATGTCTTGTGTAGTTGTTTGACCTGATGTCATTAGGGTTGATCGTACTGATGTCGTGTGTAGTTGTTTGACCTGATGTCATTAGGGTTGATCGTACTGATGTCTTGTGTAGTTGTTTGACCTGATGTCATTAGGGTTGATCGTACTGATGTCGTGTGTAGTTGTTTGACCTGATGTCATTAGGGTTGATCGTACTGATGTCGTGTGTAGTTGTTTGACCTGATGTCATTAGGGTTGATCGTACTGATGTCGTGTGTAGTTGTTTGACCTGATGTCATTAGGGTTGATCGTACTGATGTCTTGTGTAGTTGTTTGACCTGATGTCATTAGGGTTGATCGTACTGATGTCTTGTGTAGTTGTTTGACCTGATGTCATTAGGGTTGATCGTACTGATATCGTGTGTAGTTGTTTGACCTGATGTCATTAGGGTTGATCGTACTGATTCGTGTGTAGTGGTTTGATCTGATGGCATCAGGGTTGATCGTACTGATGTCGTGTGTAGTTGTTTGACCTGATGTCATTAGGGTTGATCGTATTGATGTCGTGTGTAGTTGTTTGACCTGATGTCATTAGGGTTGATCGTACTGATGTCGTGTGTAGTTGTTTGACCTGATGTCATTAGGGTTGATCGTACTGATGTCGTGTGTAGTTGTTTGACCTGATGTCATTAGGGTTGATCGTACTGATGTCGTGTGTAGTTGTTTGACCTGATGTCATTAGGGTTGATCGTATTGATTTCTTGTGTAGTTGCTTGACCTGATGTCATTAGGGTTGATCGTACTGATGTCGTGTGTAGTTGTTTGACCTGATGTCATTAGGGTTGATCGTACTGATGTCTTGTGTAGTTGTTTGACCTGATGTCATTAGGGTTGATCGTACTGATGTCTTGTGTAGTTGTTTGACCTGATGTCATTAGGGTTGATCGTACTGATGTCTTGTGTAGTTGTTTGACCTGATGTCATTAGGGTTGATCGTACTGATGTCTTGTGTAGTTGTTTGACCTGATGTCATTAGGGTTGATCGTACTGATGTCTTGTGTAGTTGTTTGACCTGATGTCATTAGGGTTGATCGTACTGATGTCTTGTGTAGTTGTTTGACCTGATGTCATTAGGGTTGATCGTACTGATGTCTTGTGTAGTTGTTTGACCTGATGTCATTAGGGTTGATCGTACTGATGTCTTGTGTAGTTGTTTGACCTGATGTCATTAGGGTTGATCGTACTGATGTCTTGTGTAGTTGTTTGACCTGATGTCATTAGGGTTGATCGTACTGATGTCTTGTGTAGTTGTTTCACCTGATGTCATTAGGGTTGATCGTACTGATGTCTTGTGTAGTTGTTTGACCTGATGTCATTAGGGTTGATCGTACTGATGTCTTGTGTAGTTGTTTGACCTGATGTCATTAGGGTTGATCTTACTGATGTATTGTGTAGTTGTTTGACCTGATGTCATTAGGGTTGATGGTACTGATGTCTTGTGTAGTTGTTTGACCTGATGTCATTAGGGTTGATCGTACTGATGTCGTGTGTAGTTGTTTGACCTGATGTCATTAGGGTTGATCGTACTGATGTCGTGTGTAGTTGTTTGACCTGATGTCATTAGGGTTGATCGTATTGATGTCGTGTGTAGTTGTTTGACCTGATGTCATTAGGGTTGATCGTACTGATGTCGTGTGTAGTTGTTTGACCTGATGTCATTAGGGTTGATCGTACTGATGTCGTGTGTAGTTGTTTGACCTGATGTCATTAGGGTTGATCGTACTGATGTCGTGTGTAGTTGTTTGACCTGATGTCATTAGGGTTGATCGTACTGATGTCGTGTGTAGTTGTTTGACCTGATGTCATTAGGGTTGATCGTACTGATGTCTTGTGTAGTTGCTTGACCTGATGTCATTAGGGTTGATCGTACTGATGTCGTGTGTAGTTGTTTGACCTGATGTCATTAGGGTTGATCGTACTGATGTCTTGTGTAGTTGTTTGACCTGATGTCATTAGGGTTGATCGTCCTGATGTCTTGTGTAGTTGTTTGACCTGATGTCATTAGGGTTGATCGTACTGATGTCTTGTGTAGTTGTTTGACCTGATGTCATTAGGGTTTATCGTACTGATGTCTTGTGTAGTTGTTTGACCTGATGTCATTAGGGTTGATCGTACTGATGTCTTGTGTAGTTGTTTGACCTGATGTCATTAGGGTTGATCGTACTGATGTCTTGTGTAGTTGTTTGACCTGATGGCATTAGGGTTGATCGTACTGATGTCTTGTGTAGTTGTTTGACCTGATGTCATTAGGGTTGATCGTACTGATGTCTTGTGTAGTTGTTTGACCTGATGTCATTAGGGTTGATCGTACTGATTTCTTGTGTAGTTGTTTGACCTGATGTCATTAGGGTTGATCGTACTGATGTCTTGTGTAGTTGTTTGACCTGATGTCATTAGGGTTGATCGTACTGATGTCGTGTGTAGTTGTTTGACCTGATGTCATTAGGGTTGATCGTACTGATGTATTGTGTAGTTGTTTGACCTGATGTCATTAGGGTTGATCGTACTGATGTCTTGTGTAGTTGTTTGACCTGATGTCATTAGGGTTGATCGTACTGATGTCTTGTGTAGTTGTTTGACCTGATGTCATTAGAGTTGATCGTACTGATGTTTTGTGTAGTTGTTTGACCTGATGTCATTAGGGTTGATCGTACTGATGTCTTGTGTAGTTGTTTGACCTGATGTCATTAGGGTTGATCGTACTGATGTCTTGTGTAGTTGTTTGACCTGATGTCATTAGGGTTGCTCGTACTGATGTCTTGTGTAGTTGTTTGACCTGATGTCATTAGGGTTGATCTTACTGATGTATTGTGTAGTTGTTTGACCTGATGTCATTAGGGTTGATGGTACTGATGTCTTGTGTAGTTGTTTGACCTGATGTCATTAGGGTTGATGGTACTGATGTCTTGTGTAGTTGTTTGACCTGATGTCATTAGGGTTGATCGTATTGATGTCGTGTGTAGTTGTTTGACCTGATGTCATTAGGGTTGATCGTAGTGATGTCGTGTGTAGTTGTTTGACCTGATGTCATTAGGGTTGATCGTACTGATGTCGTGTGTAGTTGTTTGACCTGATGTCATTAGGGTTGATCGTACTGATGTCGTTTGTAGTTGTTTGACCTGATGTCATTAGGGTTGATCGTACTGATGTCGTGTGTAGTTGTTTGACCTGATGTCATTAGGGTTGATCGTATTGATGTCGTGTGTAGTTGTTTGACCTGATGTCATTAGGGTTGATCGTACTGATGTCTTGTGTAGTTGTTTGACCTGATGTCATTAGGGTTGATCGTACTGATGTCTTGTGTAGTTGTTTGACCTGATGTCATTAGGGTTGATCGTACTGATGTATTGTGTAGTTGTTTGACCTGATGTCATTAGGGTTGATCGTACTGATGTCGTGTGTAGTTGTTTGACCTGATGTCATTAGGGTTGATCGTACTGATGTCGTGTGTAGTTGTTTGACCTGATGTCATTAGGGTTGATCGTACTGATGTCGTGTGTAGTTGTTTGACCTGATGTCATTAGGGTTGATCGTACTGATGTCTTGTGTAGTTGTTTGACCTGATGTCATTAGGGTTGATCGTACTGATGTCTTGTGTAGTTGTTTGACCTGATGTCATTAGGGTTGATCGTACTGATATCGTGTGTAGTTGTTTGACCTGATGTCATTAGGGTTGATCGTACTGATTCGTGTGTAGTTGTTTGATCTGATGGCATCAGGGTTGATCGTACTGATGTCGTGTGTAGTTGTTTGACCTGATGTCATTAGGGTTGATCGTACTGATGTCGTGTGTAGTTGTTTGACCTGATGTCATTAGGGTTGATCGTACTGATGTCGTGTGTAGTTGTTTGACCTGATGTCATTAGGGTTGATCGCACTGATGTCGTGTGTAGTTGTTTGACCTGATGTCATTAGGGTTGATCGTATTGATTTCTTGTGTAGTTGCTTGACCTGATGTCATTAGGGTTGATCGTACTGATGTCGTGTGTAGTTGTTTGACCTGATGTCATTAGGGTTGATCGTACTGATGTCTTGTGTAGTTGTTTGACCTGATGTCATTAGGGTTGATCGTACTGATGTCTTGTGTAGTTGTTTGACCTGATGTCATTAGGGTTGATCGTACTGATGTATTGTGTAGTTGTTTGACCTGATGTCATTAGGGTTGATCGTACTGATGTCTTGTGTAGTTGTTTGACCTGATGTCATTAGGGTTGATCGTACTGATGTCTTGTGTAGTTGTTTGACCTGATGTCATTAGGGTTGATCGTACTGATGTCTTGTGTAGTTGTTTGACCTGATGTCATTAGGGTTGATCGTACTGATGTCTTGTGTAGTTGTTTGACCTGATGTCATTAGGGTTGATCGTACTGATGTCTTGTGTAGTTGTTTGACCTGATGTCATTAGGGTTGATCGTACTGATTTCTTGTGTAGTTGTTTGACCTGATGTCATTAGGGTTGATCGTACTGATGTCTTGTGTAGTTGTTTGACCTGATGTCATTAGGGTTGATCGTACTGATGTCGTGTGTAGTTGTTTGTCCTGATTTCATTAGGGTTGATCGTACTGATGTATTGTGTAGTTGTTTGACCTGATGTCATTAGGGTTGATCGTACTGATGTCTTGTGTAGTTGTTTGACCTGATGTCATTAGGGTTGATCGTACTGATGTCTTGTGTAGTTGTTTGACCTGATGTCATTAGGGTTGATCGTACTGATGTCTTGTGTAGTTGTTTGACCTGATGTCATTAGGGTTGATCGTACTGATGTCTTGTGTAGTTGTTTGACCTGATGTCATTAGGGTTGATCGTACTGATGTCTTGTGTAGTTGTTTGACCTGATGTCATTAGGGTTGATCGTACTGATGTCTTGTGTAGTTGTTTGACCTGATGTCATTAGGGTTGATCGTACTGATGTCTTGTGTAGTTGTTTGACCTGATGTCATTAGGGTTGATCGTACTGATGTCTTGTTTAGTTGTTTTACCTGATGTCATTAGGGTTGATCGTACTGATGTCGTGTGTAGTTGTTTGACCTGATGTCATTAGGGTTGATCGTACTGATGTATTGTGTAGTTGTTTGACCTGATGTCATTAGGGTTGCTCGTACTGATGTCTTGTGTAGTTGTTTGACCTGATGTCATTAGGGTTGATCGTACTGATGTATTGTGTAGTTGTTTGACCTGATGTCATTAGGGTTGATGGTACTGATGTCTTGTGTAGTTGTTTGACCTGATGTCATTAGGGTTGATCGTACTGATGTCTTGTGTAGTTGTTTGACCTGATGTCATTAGGGTTGATCGTACTGATGTCGTGTGTGGTTGTTTGACCTGATGTCATTAGGGTTGATCGTATTGATGTCGTGTGTAGTTGTTTGACCTGTCATTAGGGTTGACCGTACTGATGTCGTGTGTAGTTGTTTGACCTGATGTCATTAGGGTTGATCGTACTGATGTCGTGTGTAGTTGTTTGACCTGATGTCATTAGGGTTGATCGTACTGATGTCGTGTGTAGTTGTTTGACCTGATGTCATTAGGGTTGATCGTACTGATGTCGTGTGTAGTTGTTTGACCTGATGTCATTAGGGTTGATCGTACTGATGTATTGTGTAGTTGTTTGACCTGATGTCATTAGGGTTGATCGTACTGATGTCTTGTGTAGTTGTTTGACCTGATGTCATTAGGGTTGATCGTACTGATGTCTTGTGTAGTTGTTTGACCTGATGTCATTAGGGTTGATCGTACTGATGTCTTGTGTAGTTGTTTGACCTGATGTCATTAGGGTTGATCGTACTGATGTCTTGTGTAGTTGTTTGACCTGATGTCATTAGGGTTGATCGTACTGATGTCTTGTGTAGTTGTTTGACCTGATGTCATTAGGGTTGATCGTACTGATGTCTTGTGTAGTTGTTTGACCTGATGTCATTAAGGTTGATCGTACTGATGTCTTGTGTAGTTGTTTGACCTGATGTCATTAGGGTTGATCGTACTGATGTCGTGTGTGGTTGTTTGACCTGATGTCATTAGGGTTGATCGTATTGATGTCGTGTGTAGTTGTTTGACCTGATGTCATTAGGGTTGACCGTACTGATGTCGTGTGTAGTTGTTTAACCTGATGTCATTAGGGTTGATCGTACTGATGTCGTGTGTAGTTGTTTGACCTGATGTCATTAGGGTTGATCGTACTGATGTCGTGTGTAGTTGTTTGACCTGATGTCATTAGGGTTGATCGTACTGATGTCGTGTGTAGTTGTTTGACCTGATGTCATTAGGGTTGATCGTACTGATGTATTGTGTAGTTGTTTGACCTGATGTCATTAGGGTTGATCGTACTGATGTCTTGTGTAGTTGTTTGACCTGATGTCATTAGGGTTGATCGTACTGATGTCTTGTGTAGTTGTTTGACCTGATGTCATTAGGGTTGATCGTACTGATGTCTTGTGTAGTTGTTTGACCTGATGTCATTAGGGTTGATCGTACTGATGTCTTGTGTAGTTGTTTGACCTGATGTCATTAGGGTTGATCGTACTGATGTCTTGTGTAGTTGTTTGACCTGATGTCATTAGGGTTGATCGTACTGATGTCTTGTGTAGTTGTTTGACCTGATGTCATTAGGGTTGATCGTACTGATGTCTTGTGTAGTTGTTTGACCTGATGTCATTAGGGTTGATCGTACTGATGTCTTGTGTAGTTGTTTCACCTGATGTCATTAGGGTTGATCGTACTGATGTCTTGTGTAGTTGTTTGACCTGATGTCATTAGGGTTGATCGTACTGATGTCATTAGGGTTGATCGTACTGATGTCTTGTGTAGTTGTTTGACCTGATGTCATTAGGGTTGATCGTACTGATGTCTTGTTTAGTTGTTTTACCTGATGTCATTAGGGTTGATCGTACTGATGTCGTGTGTAGTTGTTTGACCTGATGTCATTAGGGTTGATCGTACTGATGTATTGTGTAGTTGTTTGACCTGATGTCATTAGGGTTGCTCGTACTGATGTCTTGTGTAGTTGTTTGACCTGATGTCATTAGGGTTGATCGTACTGATGTATTGTGTAGTTGTTTGACCTGATGTCATTAGGGTTGATGGTACTGATGTCTTGTGTAGTTGTTTGACCTGATGTCATTAGGGTTGATCGTACTGATGTCTTGTGTAGTTGTTTGACCTGATGTCATTAGGGTTGATCGTACTGATGTCGTGTGTGGTTGTTTGACCTGATGTCATTAGGGTTGATCGTATTGATGTCGTGTGTAGTTGTTTGACCTGATGTCATTAGGGTTGATCGTACTGATGTCGTGTGTAGTTGTTTGACCTGATGTCATTAGGGTTGATCGTACTGATGTCGTGTGTAGTTGTTTGACATGATGTCATTAGGGTTGATCGTACTGATGTCGTGTGTAGTTGTTTGACCTGATGTCATTAGGGTTGATCGTACTGATGTATTGTGTAGTTGTTTGACCTGATGTCATTAGGGTTGATCGTACTGATGTCTTGTGTAGTTGTTTGACCTGATGTCATTAGGGTTGATCGTACTGATGTCTTGTGTAGTTGTTTGACCTGATGTCATTAGGGTTGATCGTACTGATGTCTTGTGTAGTTGTTTGACCTGATGTCATTAGGGTTGATCGTACTGATGTCTTGTGTAGTTGTTTGACCTGATGTCATTAGGGTTGATCGTACTGATGTCTTGTGTAGTTGTTTGACCTGATGTCATTAAGGTTGATCGTACTGATGTCTTGTGTAGTTGTTTGACCTGATGTCATTAGGGTTGATCGTACTGATGTCGTGTGTGGTTGTTTGACCTGATGTCATTAGGGTTGATCGTATTGATGTCGTGTGTAGTTGTTTGACCTGATGTCATTAGGGTTGACCGTACTGATGTCGTGTGTAGTTGTTTGACCTGATGTCATTAGGGTTGATCGTACTGATGTCGTGTGTAGTTGTTTGACCTGATGTCATTAGGGTTGATCGTACTGATGTCGTGTGTAGTTGTTTGACCTGATGTCATTAGGGTTGATCGTACTGATGTCGTGTGTAGTTGTTTGACCTGATATCATTAGGGTTGATCGTACTGATGTATTGTGTAGTTGTTTGACCTGATGTCATTAGGGTTGATCGTACTGATGTCTTGTGTAGTTGTTTGACCTGATGTCATTAGGGTTGATCGTACTGATGTCTTGTGTAGTTGTTTGACCTGATGTCATTAGGGTTGATCGTACTGATGTCTTGTGTAGTTGTTTGACCTGATGTCATTAGGGTTGATCGTACTGATGTCTTGTGTAGTTGTTTGACCTGATGTCATTAGGGTTGATCGTACTGATGTCTTGGGTAGTTGTTTGACCTGATGTCATTAGGGTTGATCGTACTGATGTCTTGTGTAGTTGTTTGACCTGATGTCATTAGGGTTGATCGTACTGATGTCTTGTGTAGTTGTTTGACCTGATGTCATTAGGGTTGATCGTACTGATGTCTTGTGTAGTTGTTTGACCTGATGTCATTAGGGTTGATCGTACTGATGTCTTGTGTAGTTGTTTGACCTGATGTCATTAGGGTTGATCGTACTGATGTCTTGTGTAGTTGTTTGACCTGATGTCATTAGGGTTGATCGTACAGATGTCTTGTGTAGTTGTTTGACCTGATGTCATTAGGGTTGATCGTACTGATGTCTTGTGTAGTTGTTTGACCTGATGTCATTAGGGTTGATCGTACTGATGTCTTGTGTAGTTGTTTGACCTGATGTCATTAGGGTTGATCGTACTGATGTCTTGTGTAGTTGTTTGACCTGATGTCATTAGGGTTGATCGTACTGATGTCTTGTGTAGTTGTTTGACCTGATGTCATTAGGGTTGATCGTACTGATGTCTTGTGTAGTTGTTTGACCTGATGTCATTAGGGTTGATCGTACTGATGTCGTGTGTAGTTGTTTGACCTGATGTCATTAGGGTTGATCGTACTGATGTCTTGTGTAGTTGTTTGACCTGATGTCATTAGGGTTGATCGTACTGATATCTTGTGTAGTTGTTTGACCTGATGTCATTAGGGTTGATCGTACTGATGTCTTGTGTAGTTGTTTGACCTGATGTCATTAGGGTTGATCGTACTGATGTCTTGTGTAGTTGTTTGACCTGATGTCATTAGGGTTGATCGTACTGATGTCTTGTGTAGTTGTTTGACCTGATGTCATTAGGGTTGATCGTACTGATATCTTGTGTAGTTGTTTGACCTGATGTCATTAGGGTTGATCGTACTGATGTCTTGTGTAGTTGTTTGACATGATGTCATTAGGGTTGATCGTACTGATGTCTTGTGTAGTTGTTTGACCTGATGTCATTAGGGTTGATCGTACTGATGTCTTGTGTAGTTGTTTGACCTGATGTCATTAGGGTTGATCGTACTGATGTCTTGTGTAGTTGTTTGACCTGATGTCATTAGGGTTGATCGTACTGATGTCTTGTGTAGTTGTTTGACCTGATGTCATTAGGGTTGATCGTACTGATGTCGTGTGTAGTTGTTTGACCTGATGTCATTAGGGTTGATCGTACTGATGTCTTGTGTAGTTGTTTGACCTGATGTCATTAGGGTTGATCGTACTGATATCTTGTGTAGTTGTTTGACCTGATGTCATTAGGGTTGATCGTACTGATGTCTTGTGTAGTTGTTTGACCTGATGTCATTAGGGTTGATCGTACTGATGTCTTGTGTAGTTGTTTGACCTGATGTCATTAGGGTTGATCGTATTGATGTCGTGTGTAGTTGTTTGACCTGATGTCATTAGGGTTGATCGTACTGATGTCGTGTGTAGTTGTTTGACCTGATGTCATTAGGGTTGATCGTACTGATGTCTTGTGTAGTTGTTTGACCTGATGTCATTAGGGTTGATCGTACTGATGTCTTGTGTAGTTGTTTGACCTGGTGTCATTAGGGTTGATCGTACTGATGTCTTGTGTAGTTGTTTGACCTGATGTCATTAGGGTTGATCGTACTGATGTCTTGTGTAGTTGTTTGACCTGATGTCATTAGGGTTGATCGTACTGATGTCTTGTGTAGTTGTTTGACCTGATGTCATTAGGGTTGATCGTACTGATGTCGTGTGTAGTTGTTTGACCTGATGTCATTAGGGTTGATCGTACTGATGTCTTGTGTAGTTGTTTGACCTGATGTCATTAGGGTTGATCGTACTGATATCTTGTGTAGTTGTTTGACCTGATGTCATTAGGGGTGATCGTACTGATGTCTTGTGTAGTTGTTTGACCTGATGTCATTAGGGTTGATCGTACTGATGTCTTGTGTAGTTGTTTGACCTGATGTCATTAGGGTTGATCGTATTGATGTCGTGTGTAGTTGTTTGACCTGATGTCATTAGGGTTGATCGTACTGATGTTGTGTGTAGTTGTTTGACCTGATGTCATTAGGGTTGATCGTACTGATGTCTTGTGTAGTTGTTTGACCTGATGTCATTAGGGTTGATCGTACTGATGTCTTGTGTAGTTGTTTGACCTGATGTCATTAGGGTTGATCGTACTGATGTCTTGTGTAGTTGTTTGACCTGATGTCATTAGGGTTGATCGTACTGATGTCTTGTGTAGTTGTTTGACCTGATGTCATTAGGGTTGATCGTACTGATGTCTTGTGTAGTTGTTTGACCTGATGTCATTAGGGTTGATCGTACTGATGTCTTGTGTAATTGTTTGTTTGTTTAAAGCAAATAGAACCGAAGTAAAGAATAAAAAGTTTGAAGATTATTTTCAAAGTTTGGAGACACTTGTGGTGACAATTATTGAAGTGACATATATTAGACAGATACGTTACGTTTATTATTATTGTTGATTTTGTTGAATATTTCGAAGTTTAATATGAACTTTAATGACTGTTTTAAATTTGATATCTACGTTTTTATTAAAATTAGCAATGTTTAAATTTTATAGATAATTAGTTCCACAACATATTAAAGAGTTCTCATATTTGTATCTATTTTGCAACAGATACGTTACTTTTCATATCAGTTTATTTCCATGCTAAAATAATGACAAAAGGTATAAATAATTGAAAAATATATTACACAGTTGCAAAAACAATGGCCAAATATTGAAATTTAAACATAATTGGAGCAATATCTTGATATAATTTTCTTAGAGAGCAACTAATTATTACCCTTATTTCTTTGAGCTGTTGTCTTTTGACCAAGGTTTCAATTCTAGAAAAAAAACTTATCAATTTCTATCATGGGGGTATAATACTGTTTCAGTACCTGTAGAATATTTTCGGATGAAAAATTGCACCAGTTTTACTTTTAATGAGAATTTATTTGCCAAAATGAAAAATGCAGGACAGTAACGTATCTGTTTTGTCGAAAAAGGGGACCCCTATTTCTGAATGGTGGTACTTTTTGCTACAGGCAGAACTACGATCAACCACTTAGGTTCCTTTTACATCATATATTTATGAAATATTTGCGCATAGTTTAAGTCGGATTGCAGAATATTTTTTTCAAAGTACATTTTTTTCTAATTGTCCCGATTTGCTGAGAATGAAGTTGTAGTTGTAATTTGTTACTTACTTCTATCTATGTATTGTTTTTCCGTCGGAGATTCAATGGCCAAGATGAGGAGGGATCACATTAACAGAAATGACTACGCCTTATTTGTTGTGCCTGCCCCAAGTCAGAACCTGGATTTCACTCGACATACCTGGTAGTTTTCACTCGACATATCTGGTAGTTTTCACTCGACATACCTGGTAGTTTTCACTCGACATACCTGGTAGTTTTCACTCGACATACCTGGTAGTTTTTATTGGTGTTTTTAATGATCTGAGGTGGGAGATATTTGTTAGCTGAATGAAATCGTGTACGACTGCTGTTCATAATGATTAAAGTTAACTTTCAAAAAGCAAAAATACTCTGACCAGATATACTGAAATTTAACCTTGAAAAATCAGATTTGTTTACATGTTCACTTTAATTCGTCGGAAGCACACTTTCTAGTAGTGAGTTCACTTTTGTAGCAAACTTGAATGAGACAAGTTCAAAGGGATGATCGGACGCCGTAGTTCGAAAATGGACAGACAATGCAATGGCCAAAATAAAACGTACAAAAAATCAAACAATGGTCGATACAGAAAACTAAGAATAATAAAGTCAGTTTCTGACAAATATTAATTAGGTCTACTTAACACAGACCACGTCTTGATCAATAATTGATTACCAAGTTATCGTTTAAAACGAGCTAAGCTTGTATTGCCCAAACAAGGTCTCATGGTCATACAACTTTCAAGTTTCGTATTCATACCCCGCAATCACCCAATCAGAACGTTGTACTGTATGGATGTGACGTTCTGATTGGCTGTTTGTTTATAATACGAGTACAAAACTGGTACCTGGAAGTTCTATAACCACAAAACCAGGAGCACACCAAAGTGAACTAAAAGCTGCACTCGTCTATAATGTGTTCCGTATGTCGAAGCCGCCATCCCTTTCCTCATTCATGACCTTTTTTTAGTAAGGCAAGGCAAGGGCAACAATACGGTTGTCACTAGTGCAGCAGGAACAGTGTACACTTTAGGAAAACATGAGTTTAAACCCGTTTTAAGTTGGGGTCATGTTGTTAGATCTGTGGTTTTCTGTGTAATATGCTGTCGATTATTGCTTGTCTTTTTGTCCTTTACCCTGTGGCAATTGTCTTGTGTCTATTTCTCCTCCAATTACAGCTTCTGATTACGCCTTTGGTATCTTTCTCTAAGCAACTCTGTTGATAGTCAGTATCCCTTATATATATATAACAAAATAAGAATGAATTTGAATTTGAATTTTGGTGTTTAACGCCACTTTCAGCAATATTTAAGCTATATCATGGTGACCAGTTTTAGTGGTGGAGGAAGCCGGAGTACCCGGTGAGAACCATCGACCCTGGGCAAACAACTGGTAAACTTTATCATTTGCGGTTGCGAGTCGAGTGCACCTTTTGTAATTTACAAAGCTGGGCGCGAACTCACGCCGTATTGGTGATAGGCTTGTATGAGCTGTTAGATCCAACGACCTAACTCACTGAGCCAGCCGTGCCCCAAATAAGAAATCATATCTATATTATTGTCAAAATATACAATATATATGCTGTTTTTCTGTAAGCTCATATTAATTTCCATTCCCATATAAATAAATAATTTGATCTTCCCATATGTACATTTAATCATCGTAATATTCTTATAACAATAATACAGAAACTATATACCAAACTATTACTATTACAATGATATTGTTTCTAGAGTTCGGGCGAAATTAGTTAGTCAATATTAGTTCTTGACCTTGTAGAAACCAACACCATGTCAATCATTCGTTTTTTGTTAATATTTCAAAAGCACATTATTTAACAACAAAACATCATGTGACTTTGCAGTCATCTTTACAAAGAATGTGACGGGCAAATAGCATTACATTTGTTTGTTTCCGTTAAGTGACAAAATAGATGACCTTCGTATCGAACCAAATTGATTTTACGGTCTTAGACCAGTTCTTATTGCTATTATTTTATACAGTGTAAAGTGGTGCATTATATTCAGCTAACACAATTTTAGAATTATTCTAGTTAGTGTTAGTTGACACAAAAAGTTGTTTCAATGCATCAATTGAAAAATGACATTAAATGCATTGTGAATGGTCTATCGATAATAAATGGCTGGATCTGCATACAATTAACTAGTAAAATTCTGAATGAAATGTTGGACACTAGTATAACATGTAAAACATATTCTAACAACATAAATAAAATACTAACCTCTTACACAAGAGGTGGTTGTAGAAATGACCTAAACACAATGCTTAAACAGAAAATGCATGCTGAGATTTGTCCTTGCATGCACCTACCGAGAAAACCCTCGTCCATAGAAACGAATAAGATAACTTACAACATCTCCTAATAAGCATCTGTTTGCTTGGAGTTGTCAGTTGCCTGCTATAAGGCAACGTTTGCCATGTATTCATCTGCCTTTGTGCTTATGCAAACCAAAACGTACTACGTTTATGTTAACACAATGGAGGCCGTCGTGTTCGTGATCGTATGATAGTTGGATTTACAACTACATATGCATTCAGTGCATATCGCCACAAATGATGTGAGTTCGAACCCCGCCCAGGCGAGATGTACTGGATACAACAATATGTGATAAAGTTTGTCAGTGACTTGAGGCTGGTCGGTGGTTTTCTCCGGGTATTCCAGTTTCCTCCATGAATAAAACTGACAACTGAAATATTGTTAAAAGTAGCGTTAAACACCCTAACCCTAACCTTCTAACCTTTTATTTACAATGAGCAATGCGATGCCATAGCTAGTGATAATAATTGCACAAGTGTAATTAAACGATATATCCTTGATTGCCCGACTATCAAATATGTCCTTAATTATCAACTTGTTTTACGTCATGTATCAAGGAGATTTTGGAAACAATCGTCATTCATTTCATGCGGGCAAAATTACCGTTAACATATGATCTATGTCATGCCTTATCACATTCGTCACTGTGTAGAAATTTTTTTGTCAATGTGTGACGTAAAAATATTTTTGACATTTACGTCACCGAATATGGTACTGCTTTGACAACTATTTTACCTATTTTGTTCCTGTATTTAAATACTGTTACAGTGACAGCCGGAACCTTTGAACCGTAATGAGAGCGGGAGGTTTGGCGCCTTAAAATCTGATTCAACCCACCATTTCTTTAGAAATGCCTGTACCAAGTCAGGGTCATTACGGTTTTCACAGTTTTCCGGTTGTTGACTGATTTTGTCTGTTTATATAATTATGAGTTTTGACTTTCCCTTTATAAGATTGTTCGGAGTTCGGTAATTTTGTTATTACCTTTATTTGTCAGTGACTGACGGAGGCAGGTTGGTGGTTTACTGGTTAAAGCTTACCGCCACGGTATATCTGTAATATTTTTGAAAATGGTGTTAAACACCAAAAAAACAAAAACAACCAAACCATTCGTCCACTTATCATTCTCCGTTTTGTATCTGTCACAAGCCAGGGCCTAGATTTTCAGTGTCATATGTTGTGGGTGTTTTGTGTTCAGTGAGTTAAGATGAGAGGTGATTGTCTGTTTTGTTGATATTGATGGAATTGTTATTTAAACTTTCGTTTTATGTAATCAATAAAAAAATATACTTTCTTTGAGTAGTTTGAAAAATATGAAAAATGAAAAAAAATCTTCTCATTTACAATTGCAGAAGTTTAACCCCAATGAACTTAATGTCCTGTTCAAATTTGACGAGTGAAATTCGTGCAAAAGAGGTCAAAGGTTACCTGATATGAACGTTATCTTACAAATAGTAAATCAATGATAAGCCTATAGAATAGCGGCGTAAATTCGCAATTTTGAAATGGATGGCGTAAATTATTTTTTTAAATATGTAAGCGCAATTTATAAATTATACAATGACGGGTCGTTCTAGAGCTCGAACAAACATAGTATCTCTTCAAGACAAACTTGATAATCAGGTTATTCATACCGAGAAATGGACTCTTTATGGCCTTGGTAGCGCAATGACAGATTCTGATAACATATGTTAATGGCTAGCAGCACATCGATTAATAAAGACATACTTTCCGAATTTCGACGGAGGAACTTCCACCGGAATGATGACAAATTCAATGCACTCACTGACTTATATGTTGTATAACTTGATATCTTATCTATTTGTCTCATACTAGATTTGTACGTTCATACCATGTAGTCTAAAATAGAACGAGTGAGTGGTTGTTGTTTCACGCCAAGTGGTGTTAAATACCATAAAACTAACCCTGAACATAAAACAGATTTAGCTTAGTTACTTTAAATTAAACTCTCAAGGGGGTCGTCGTGGTCGTGATCGCATAGTAGTTGGATTTACAAATACCTGTGTAATGCCTATCACCACTTAAGTTCATAAGTGAGTTCGAATCCTGCTCATATCGAGGTGTACCGGTGTACTCGATACAACATTATCTGATTAAATTTGACAGTGACTTGCGACAGGTCGGTGGTTTTTTTTGGGGTACTGCGGTTTCCTCCACCAATAAAACTTACCGCTACTACATAAATGAAATATTGTTGAAAGTGGCGTTAAATGCCATAACCCTCACCCTTTAAATTGTCAAAATGTTTATTGATATTTGATTAATTCTTTTTGAAGGAAATCTGAACTTGATTGTGATTTATTTCATCACAAGTAACATGGATGAATCTGAGTTATTTCCCTTTATACGTAATGCTGTGATACATGTTCTTTGAATTTATATTCCATGAATTTTATTTGTGTATTGTATGGTTTGTTCTATTGGCTCTTAAAAACATGGGCCGGTAATTATAAATGGCAGAACACCCCGGTACCAAGCATATTTTTGAATGATTTTGAAAGCCAAGCTTAATTGGGTATAAAATACCGGGCAGTTTTAACGTAATAACCAGCGTAGACCTGCCGGCATATTATGTATTATATGCAAGTCTAGTATAAAGCGGACTTCATCATCACCTCATTAAAAACTAGCTTGTTCTCGCCATGATATCTCGCCATGCTATAGCTGGAAATTGCTGGGTTGGCGTTAAACAATAACAACTCACTGTATAACTCGTTACTGATCAAGCAACTATGACAATTCAATCATGCGTAAACGTTCATTTCCGAATTACTATGTCATTATGTTACTTTTGGATTGTTTCGGTATTCAAGATTATCGCTATTTTGTTTATTTTCCCTTTGATGTTTAAAACCGATATATTTCATATCATGTGGGCGCATGATATGATTCCAATTATTGCTAATCGCTAAGCGTTGTCAAGGACGCACGTAGTATTATCTTGTTTTCTAATATGACGTTATAATGACGTCACATTACCAAATTCTTGATAATTAAGTGATTAACGATATAAAATATTAATTGTGTTTAAAAAAATGTCAGTATCTCAACAAAAATTATCTAATAATGAATACAAAATAGCGATAAAATAATTAAAGATGCTTTTTAAAACTCGAGGACGTTTCTCAGTAATCTCTCATCTCAAGGCTTCGCCCTTCGATGAGAGATGACTGAGAAAAGTCATCTCGTTTTAAAAAAACATCGTTAATCACTTAGTATTTATTATTTTCTCCCTCGTTTCATTCCTCCGAAAATATTTTTTTCTTAACTGAAATAATGTAATATAAATAAGACTAAGCACAGTGTAGGGTTGTGCGTTCGTTACAGAAATAGAAATAGAAATGTTTATTAACCAAATCAGGGCCCCATGATATACAAATAACAATTATGAATGATACACAACAACAATACATCAAGCTAAATATTCGCGGTGAAATATCAATAAGATCACATAGGATGTATTATAAACATATATCAACATAACACATTTTTTCATAGTATCATTTTAATTATAGTGTGGCAGTCAGTTTTAATGGTGGAGGAAACCAGAGTACCCGGAGAAAAACCACCGACCTGTCTCAAATCACTTACAAACTTTATTACATAATGTTGTATCGAGTACACCTCGCCATGAGCGAAATTCGAACTCGTAACTTTAGTGGTGATAGGCATTGATTGCATAGGAAGTTGGTTTAGATATAAAGTATATAGTGTTTTAGACAGGTGCACAGGTGAAGTTTGAAGAAAATTTGAAGGACAAATTTGATCATGTAGATTCACCTTTATTCTACAATTTAATTGTATTCAATAAATATTGCTTTTTCTACTATGTCAGGATTTGGAAAGAAGAAGAGAACAAGAAGTAGAGTCCTAATTATTAACCCCAGGAATATTAGAAGTGGACAACTTCCTGTCAGAAAACTATAACAATTAGCGTAGTGACTATTCTTTATGTACCTTGTTGTCGAACTGACGTGAGATAAAAGTAGATTTCCTGTACGTTTTAAGAATGTGTTTAAACTAGAGATGACAGTATTGTGTTTGTAGTTACTCGTCTACAATGAGGTCATCTAGAGTAGATGTATGAATGGGTATCTTTATACGTGAAAAAAAAACAAGGACGGGTACGAAATAGTTTTTCCAAGTTGCAATTAATAGCTGAATAAATGATTGAAATAATCTACATTGTACATTTGTACCTCCTATTTTTGCTTTGTCCTATGTAGTGATACTTGCAATATTATTTTGCATGTTTTAAAAATTTTATTTTTACCGGTAGTTTGCTTATATAAAAACTAATAACGATTATTAAGTTGAAAAACAAATATTCATACAGTGAAACCTGTCTTAGCGGAACCCTGAATAAACTGGAATGCTGTATAAACCGATCTTTACCTAAAGTTCCAATGTCGGAAATCTTTGTTGATTTTAACTGTATAAACCAAAACCTGGATAAACTTGAATCCTGTATAAACCGATCTTTACATAAAGTTTCAATGTTGGAAATCTTTGTTAATTTAACCTGTTTAAGCCGAACATCTGTCTATTCCGAATACAAATGTTGGTCCTAAAGAGGTTGGGTATAGACAGATTTTGCTGTAATATACATGTGTGTTCTCTCTTTTATTTTTTATATTTTTTCTTTTATAATGCCTGTTACTTACTTTATCACGATTTAAAGAAAAATACATATTTATATCAATTATTATGTCAATAAAAATGCAATTAAACATCTAAAAAAAAATTTGTTTTTATCTTGATTTAAAAATAGTCTTTTTGATGTCTATTTACCTTTTATATGCTGGTTTTCTATAGTTCTATTTATTATGCTTGTAACTATTTAAGTTCTGTCATCAAGGGCAACTTGAAAGGTTCTTGTACATGTATTCAAGGGCAACCGTCTTAATGCATGGGCACGCTGGGCAGTTGCCCAGGGGCCCACGAGCATAGGGGTCCATGCTAATCTATGTATGTTGTGTACAGCATGTTTTTTTAATGTTTAAACACTGATTTTGTTGGAAGTACCAATACAATAAATGTATGTTTAATTTTATCGGCATTTACAGTTTTATTCCTGTGAGCGGTTGTGTAGGTATTGGCCCCAGTGAATTGTTTTGCCGGGGGCCTATGATACTATTAAGATGGCCCTGTTCAAGGGTACTTTTGTTTACCCAGTATTTATCATACATTCCAATTTTTCTACAGACAGGGGACCAGTTATATGGGAGAATGGCTACTTTAATTCTTTACATGTTCAGTATCAGTGATCCTTGAAGGATTTTGACAAGTCCCAACCAAAAGTCATGAGTCCTAGTGTATTCTTTGTTGGGTTTTTTTGTGTAAAAAATGGTGAGTTCCAAACACAAGTGATGAGTACATGACCTAGATGAGTTGTGAGTATCTCTGCAGTATAATTAGAGGGGGGAGGGGGAGTTTTAGATTCAGACATGATAGGATCATTTTGTTTGACAGATGCCAAGACAAACTACAATTTCAATCAAATTTTAAAAATGTTATAATGATATGTAGTTTTTCTTTTTAGTTCATTTTATTATATTTTTCATGTCTTCATCAGATCTGTTTGATGAAAAAAAAATGTCCCATTAAGCTGCTAAACTAAATGAGGAGAAAATTTAGATTTTATATTAAAAGTTTGATATATCAAAATATATATGCTTCATTTGAAATATTTTTGTCAATTTCTAATTGTATGTTGTATTACTTAGATAGGTATTTATTTAAATTTAATACAATTTATTCAAAATACAAATGTGTATAATTTTTACTGATTTGATATCTTTTTTATGTTCTATTTTTAGAAAATTGTATTTTAAAAGAAGGATTATTATATTTCATATTTTGTTTTGTTATATTAATATCGTATAATTATTGTTTGTTTATCTGTGATAAAATATGACATTGTTGTCATTTGTTTACATTTATGTTCAATATTGTTTACATACATATAACTTTAGACAAAAAGGTTTGTTTCCGTCCTTATTTTAGTAACTTAAGAAATAGGGTAGCTTTCTTATTAATGTAAGCAGGCACGTAAGAAATAAATTAGCCAGCTTGGCTCTGAACTAAAATGTGTTCGCTATATTAATAAGGCCAATACCCCGATATAGTAGATTATTCCTTGCTGATCCAACTTTTATTCCACAAGTTGGATAGAATTTATATTCGTCAAAGAACAGGTGTTAGGGGGTCATGGTGTTTAATGCCACTTTCAAAAATATTATGGTTATATCGTGGCGGTTAGTTATATTGATGGCGGAAACCGAAATACACGGAGAAAACCACCGATCTGCCGCAAGTCACTAACAAACTTTGTCACATAATGTTGTATTGAGTACACCTCACCCGAGTGGGATTCAAACTCACAACATTAGTAATGATAGACACTGATTACATAGGTAGTTATAAATCCAACTACCATATGATCAGGACCACAACGACCCCTCGTCAAAGAACAGCATCAATGGTGTTATGGTTAATATACTTCCCTTGAGTGTGGTAGATTGTGGCTTTGAAACCCCCATCAGGTCAAACCAAAGACTATAAAATTGGTATGTGTTGCTTCTCTGCTAACATACAGCATTAAGGAGTAGTTGGTTAGACTGGACTGCTTGGAATCACGCCCACTCATGGACTGTTGTTTCAGTGAGCTAGTACTATAAAAATTGAAAACTAAGCATGTTGGTCTAGTACAAAGTGGACATCATCAAATGTTACTTGTTTTCAGTGTAATAGGGCTATAAGATTTCTCATTTGGTGTTCAACAAAAACCATTGACTTGCTATACTCATCAAAGATACCCCAATATATAAAGGATTGATTGGTGCTTAATGCCAACTTAAGCAGTAATTCAGCTATATTGTGGCGTGAACCAATTTTATATTAACTTAAGACACAAAAATAATGGAATAAATTGTCTTAGGTCAAGGAGGTCAAGATTGGATTACTGGTCAGGTCAAACCAAACACTTTGTATTCAATAAATAGGTACCCAGTAGTTGGTGATAATGCATTAGACACACATTAGTTATGAGATAAAGAAAGAACCTTATATGATGGGAGAACAAATAGTGTTGTGGTAGGGTGTTATGTTTGTGAACTAGCTAGCACTATTATATAAGAAGACAGCATACAGAAAAGTTTGAAGATACCAAAGGCCAAATCAGAAGCCATGTAGTTCAAAGAATGGTAGACAATACAATGGGAAATATAGGACAAAAAGACAATGGTCAACAAAACAAATACTACACAGGAAACTAAAGTTCAGAGTTGAAAGATTTCCTCTGATCAGCAGATTTCATTTTCTTTTCTTTTTTTTCCCGCAAAATATTTGGAAATAGAATGAGTTTAAAGAACTAGAAAGAAAATGAAGTTATGGGTTTCCTCTTTTTTTTCTTTCTTTTTTTTATCATTGAACATGTTCATCTCTGAAAATTTAAGCAACACATACCTAACTAAAACCAGAGAGTGAACTATGGTTCCTCTCCATAGCTCATTTGATTTTGGACAATATTCACTGCTTTTGCTCTAATATTATAATCTAAGATATCACTTAAAACAAAGCCTTAATAGGTACAACAATTTGCATAATGAACAATAGTATCTCCTCATTTAAATTCAATACAAGACCTAAAAACAGATGGTGTTCTAAATTTAACATTAGGGACCGACCATTTAACTTGAATGGGGAGGGGGGGAGGGGAGGGTATGATTTATTGTTTCGTTCAGAATTTTTTTTTCCGACAACACAAGAGTTAGAATATTTATTTTTTTGTCGCGCAAAGCGCAATTTTTTTTCCCAGAATTCAACATTAGGTTATATGACAAAAACTCTGAATCAGATTTTTTTTTCCCTCCACCAAAATCAGAATATTTTTTTCAGCAACATTGAGAATCAGAATATTTTTTTAGAAAAAAACCATAACCCCCTCGGTACATTTCATTTACGCGGATTAGCCTTACAATTGAGCGGAAAAAATCCTTCATTTGCGCTGCAAAACACCTTTCATTTGCGCTGATTTTTTTACCTGAGATTTACCTGTTACAATCCTTCAATTGCGCAGATTACCTGTAATTTTTTAATAATGATTATGGTATTTTTGGTAATATTTATACAATATATATTATAATAATACTTCTTCCGTCAGCCAGAAATTAGTTTATTGATAATTAACTTCTGTTACCCCTGCCCACCGCGGGGAGGTGGAAGTAGGATTTTGGGCAAGATATATATAAGCACTAGTTTAAAAAGCATAAAATACAGTTCAGTCACAAAACATTTAGATGTCGGTTTTAGCAGAGTATTTGTAACCTATCGCTTTCACTGGTATCTGTCGATCTCGTCAAAGTCTGTAGGTTGCTGTATTGGTCCATCAGGTTAGAAAGCTTTTCCATCTCAGATCTTCGGATGACTGCTGGCATATGGATTGTTCTGACTGTTACATATGTTGTTGTTTGAATTTTCGACAGAACATCTAAGAAAATTAATAGTGTGGGATGAGCTGCATAAAATTGTTCGTTGTAGTGTGCATGGAACGACTCCGCTCCATTAGTTGTGCGTTTTGCGTTGAGTGACGGTAATGAAGACCACAATGTTGGAGGAAACCTTGAATCCGGCACAATGTAATTTTCCAATATATAATCAGCGAACGAAGTACATCGCGGATCTTCTGATTTCGAAATTAACAAAGCGAAGACAAGTGGTATGTAGTCAGAGGCGGATTTAGAGGGGGCATGCGGGGCGTGCGGGGCGTGCGCCTCCCCCCTAAAATTCGCAAAGCATATGTTATACAACGTTAATTAAGCAGTTCAACAAAAAACTTTTTCATGAATGGTTAACTCGTGACCTGTAAGTCAAAATGAATAGTAATGATATTAGGAGTACATTTGGGATATCATTCTAAAAAGTTCTACCCATTGATACAAATCAGTATACTGTCCGTCCGGATGAAGCTTTTCGTTTCGCCGTTGGTTCATTCATTGAAAACGTATGATTCGTTCTTGTTTATTGACAAACAAAGGCGAATATGTTAACATTAATGCTGCATGAAGCGATTCTGATCATCTAATTTAGTTACGTTAGCTTATCAGAAATCAATAAAAAGTTCATGTATTGACAATTTCCGCTTTTGTTTGTCTATAAACAAGAACGGTCGAGTCATACGTTTTCAATGAATGAATCAAACGACGAAAAGAAAAGCTCCATCCGGACGGGCAGTATTAACTAGAACCACCCGAAAGGACAAGCACCGAAAGTACAGACCAATTACTGAAATGAGGAATGCGTTAAAACTAAACCAATAGTCCTTTGAAGGGTTAACATATCGTGATCGATCAGTCATGAGTTGAACAATTCGCATCACGGTTGTTAAAGAAAAGTTTTACTTTAGGTTCTTATAATCTGACAAAAACATACTGTTAACAATTATCCGACAAAACTAAAACTCAAAGTCAAGTTTTTTTGGTCTGATAAAAATGGTGTGGTTGGTTCAAAATTGTCGTTCAAATAAATGTCTGTAATTCCTCAAACCCCCAGAGCTTCCGGGGAGCTTAGCCCCCCCCCCCCCCCCCCCCCCCCCCTGGGCCCTCTACCAGGGCTCTGCCTTGGACCCGCTGGGGACCTTAAGTGGTCCCCAGACCCCTCGCATACTCACGCCCCCCCCCCCCCCCCCCCTAACCACAAATCCTGGATCCGCCCCTGGTAGTGACCATTGCTGTACCCATACATAGTATACAACTGTTCAAAGAATTTCGGGCAGCATTTGAATGTCCCATCAATGAAAATTTCTTTCACTTGAGTACAGAGTACACAAAGATTCGAAGTTCAGGAGAAAATAATGATATGCGAATCTACATCATTTACTATAAAGCACATATCGTCAGACTTAGATGTTTTAACTGTCATAGTACTTAATGAACGTCCATTATGCATTTTGGTAAAGTTGGATGTCTCTTCCTTCGCTGCCTATATATCGCTAGTGACAGACTGTTCAGGTCATTGTCCGTCAAATGTTGCTCCTCTCCTGTCTGAAGCTCGCTACGTATAAATCTGTTCAGCTATGTCTCAAATTGTCATTTCTTATTCAGTTGTATTTTTACATTAAAATAATAAAGTTTATATTTCTGCTTAAAACATAAATAAGATTACAATTATTTATTTAAGCCAAAATGCTTTTTCATCAATTAAACTCGGAAATATATATTTTTTTTTAGATTTTTCTTATTAAAATTGAAATTCTAAATTTTTATACATTTATGTACATTTAATATGTAAAGTTACAAATATTAAATATAGTTTTTTTTTTCGCGCAATTGAAGGATTGCAACAGGTAAAAAATCGGCGCAAATGTAGGGCACTTTAGTCGCGCAAATGAAAGGGTAGTTAATCCCCAAATCTGCGCAAATGAAAGGCACCCCCCCTCCCCCCTTCAAGTTAAATGGTCGTTCCCTTATTACTCTTTGTTAGATTTATTGTCGTGCAGCTGTCATTACACCAAGTTTCTAGCCAATTTAACATTGTTTGCAATTCAATTTCATTATTTGCTGAAATAACAGCATCATCTGCATAAAGTATAATGCAAACGGTTTTCATTGTTGATATCAATACTACAGTTGTACAGCTTGATGAAAGTAACTAGATCGTTTATGCATAAGGTATATAATGAAGGGAGTAAGGGACACCCCTGTTTTAGACCAATATTAATTTTTACATTAAACCAGTCTGTGAGAATATCATTTAATCTTATTGAACTGTATGTCATTTCTACCCCTCACTTTTTCTGGACTAACTTTTAATCCGTCTTTACTGATCACGTGTCCAACGTACTGGACTTCCGGAGCACGTAGTTCAAATTTCGACTTATTCAACTTAAAGTTCATCTGTCGACACCTCTGGAGCATCTGTCGGACGCGACAGTCGTGCTGCTCGTCGTTTTCACCCCATACAAGAATATCGTCGACTACACCCGGTAGATCCGAAAACATCTCGCGCACTGTCTTACAAAATACTTCCGGCGCGGAACTAATACCAAATGGTAGTCTACAGTAGCGAAATCGTCCAAACGGTGTATTGAACGTTAACAACTTAGAACTGTCATTATCAAGTTGGATGTGCCAGAATCCGTGAGTCGCGTCAAATCGTGAAAATACACACGCTTTCGGTAATCTCTCGATAATTTCATCAATTGTCTGTAAATGATAATGCTCTCGTTTAATGGCCCGATTAAGATCTTTCGGGTCGAGACATATCCGTAATTTTCCCAGTTTCCGAACAACTACCATACTACTAACCCAGTCGGTTGGCTCGTCTTGTTTCGCGATTACACCAAGGTTTACCATGCGGTCTAACTCTGCGAAGTGCAGCGGGCACTTTCCGGGCGGATGAACGACCGGTTCAACGAATGGATCAAGTTGGATGTGATGTGCTTTTGGCAGTTTGCCTAGTCCTTTAAATACATCGCCATAGTCTTTAATCAGTTCATCCTTTGTCAAAGGTTTATCAACGGCACGTACACGTACAATAACACCTAATTCCGTACGCGCGTCAGCACTAAGAATCGGATGTGTATCATTCGGCACAACGAAAAACTTAAGCACGTAGTTTCGCTTCTTGAATGTACATTTCAATACTGTTGTACCTACAGGATTGATTCTATGTCCATCATAAGTAACAAGTTTAACTCCGGTCTTTTCTAAAGTTGAATTCGGCAACGACACACTACGGAACAATTTTTCTGAGATAATGTTTGTTTGAGCACCGGTATCTAGTTTAAACATGATGGATTTCTGATTGATTGTAACTGATTCTTTCCAATCTTCACTCTGTTGAACACTATCAACGCTGACGGTACCAATGAAAAGTTCATCACAGCTGTCATCAAATGTTGAATCATAAAGTAACGCATCAACTTTCTTCCTTCGTGCTGACATACAATACTTTGCAAAATGATTTTTCTTCTTGCAGGCATGACACTCTTTACCAAATGCAGGGCAGTTCCTTGGACCATGAGTCCTACCACAGTTTTTACACAACGCCTATTTTGCAGTACTTCCAGCACTTTGATTTTGACTTCGATAATTTAAAGTCTTTGGTTTTACTTTACGGACCTGTTTAATGGCATGCACTGAATGTTCATCTGTAGATTTTAACGATTTTAATTGTTGAGAACTTACTTCTTGGGCTCCACAAATGTCGATAGCTTGTATTAATGTCAATTCTGCTTCCCGTAGAAGCCTGGCCCTACATCCTTCAATACGATCGCGAATTAAACCATCTGATAAATGTTCAAACTCACATGGTTTAGCTTTTGTCTAAGTCATAACAGTCAATACTTTCTGTCCTTGATTTCGAGTAAAGAAGACATGCCGAATATAAGACAAGTTCTTTCTAGGTTCACAATACTCCTTGAATTTTGTTTTCAATACATCAATTTTCTCCCTATCATCTGCCACAATGTCAAAAGTATTGTACACACGTTGTGCGTCGGGACCGGCTACATGCAAGAATGTCGCAACTTGCACTTTCTCAGATTATTAGTATCTATATAGGGTCGACACATGCAATTTGATGTTAACATAAGATTGTATGAATATTGACACGAACAAGTTAAAATAAGGAAAAAGAGATGAAATGATAAAGAAATAAAGAAATTTTATTGAAAATACACATTTACTCAAATCAAGTCATGTTTGAACTCTTTTGAAATGTAGAATACAATAGAAATAATTTTCTACAATGGTGAAATTACTAATACATGATTTCTTTTAATAAAGTTTGAGTAAAATATATAATAATAAAATTTGAGTAAGATATATAATAAAGATTGAGTGAAATATTACAAATAAAGTTTGACCGCATCGGTGGTGTAATGGTTAGCGTGGTCACCTCGAGTGCAGTAGATCGTGGGTTGGAGCCACAGTCAGATCAAAGCACAGAATATAAAATTGGTGTGTGTTGTTTCTCCGCTAAAACACGCTGCATTAATGAGTAAGAGCAAAGACTGGTTGGCTCGGAATCAGAATATTGTGTCAGAGTGGGGCGACATGTCTAACTAAGGCGTTGGTCTAGTACAAAGCGGATCTCATCATCATCTCATTGAAAATTAACTTGTTCTCGCCATGATATAGCTGTTTGGGCTTAATCAACAATCACTTACTCACTCAAATAACATCCTGTTTGGGGTCATGGATCATGTCTGTCAGGGTTAATATTATCAACTGACCAATCCGTGATAAAACGGACTTTTAAAACGGAGTAAAACCAAGTGATGCTGTCCTAATGGCAATACTATTGGTCGATATAATTTTTAGATTTCTTCCTTTTGGTTTGACGTTCAAAGATGAATAAAAAGTAAAAGGTCATGACCCCAAACAGAATGTTATTAAATGTTTATAGCATATCGCTTAAGAAAAGAAAAGATGCAAAAAAAAGCCCAACTAAAACATCTAATTTATAAAGATTGACAGCGTAAAATACGCATCAAGGGGAATGTTCCACTAAAGAAACTGGCGACCGTTTCACTAAAGGTCGTAAGTCGTAAACGTAGACGTAAGTATACTCTTAAGAGCTACGACCGTTTCACTAATAGTTAGGATTTACGACTTACGATAAAAAGTGATCGCAAAGTTAAGAGTGATGGAAGGTACTCGTAAGTCGTAAATCGTAAACCTATTTTTGAAGAGAAGAATTGCTATCTATATTTTTTTTTAATATGAACATTAATCAAATGAAGCAATCAATAAATATTAGATGCACGCAACATTTTTTATATTTCGAGAGCCATAAAATATCATTAACACAGCTACACATTATTGTTTGTTTCAGTGTACTTTCTATCAGTTCTGCATTTACAATATCAACATATTTTATTAACGAGTGTATGTACCTAGATTAAATTTCAAGAAAACAATGATATCGGGTGCATGTACAAACAATGGTTCAAAAATAAAGAGCACATTACATTTCCGTGGATTTGAGGATTGACAGGGTATCACTTTTGCACAGAGAAAGAGCTTAATAAAATATACCTGAGACTTTTTTTTACATTTGCGCGGATTACCTATTATTTAGAATATATTTGATTTACTCATAACATTTTCTGCATTTTGCAGCACGACTGACGATGCAATATGGATTATTCGCCTCTTTGGTCAGCCTTTAAAATGAAAACAAAAAATATAAGAATAACATCTATACAAATATATGAAATATAAATTTAAAAAAAATAGTGGAACATACATGTATAAAAAAAAACCAATAATTTAGAAGGCAACTGATATTTTAGCAGTCCACATGTTAAAATTCATTGGTAGTATTTATTGATTATATAAAGCGTTAAACACTCACTATGAATGTAAATCAACAGTACATGTACATCTTAAGGTTTGATATTGTAATTTTATGTGTTGATGAAACACATTATTTTATGCGTGAATTTAGTGATGCAATAAAACTACCCGAATCCTACCTCCCCCCCCCCCCCCCCCCCCCCACCCCCCCCCCCCCCCCCCCCCCGTGGTGGGCAGGGATTACAGGTTAAGTAATTTCTGGCTGGCGAAAGAAGTCAATAAAGAGTTAAAAAAGAAGTTGCTGCATCAGTGTTGACAAAAACCATAAAATATTATGAAAATACGAATTGTACTTTAAAGAAAGGTAAAAACAGTCCGCACACTTGTCATGTGTCTAAATTCTTCACGTAAATGTAGGGATTTTTTTTCCGCGCAATTGAAATGCACCGCAAACGGAATATCAGTGCAGAATGTGAATGTATTGCCAAATATATATGGTCACATTTTTGAAATTTCCCCTTACATATAGCATGAAATTTGTTAAAATATATTCCTTAACAAAAATTTCTTCTCAAATTTCGGTAAATTTTTACACTTAACGTTTTTTTCCTGATAGCTTTGGTTTATTCATTTAAAAAATCACTTTGGAGTTTTATAATTAGTTGAATATTAAAAATGTATTTAAACACATTTAAAATGTGATTATTAATGTAATCAGCTTTTGATTTGATTTTTTGTGTTTTAACGCCACTTTCAGCAGTATTTCAGCTATAATGGCTGCGAGTCGAGTGCACCCTTTTTGTAATTTACAAAGCCGGGCGCGAACCCACTCCGTATTGGGGATAGGCTTGTATGAGTTATTAGATCCAACGACCTAACTCATTGAGCCACCCGGGCCCCTAATCAGCTTTTGAGCTGTTGGGTTTATTATATATAAAATATATGATACAATATAATATCTTGTTACCTCCATTATAGGAGATGTTACTTGTCGCAAGTCGTAAGTCGTAACTCTTAAGCTTAGGACTAGTTTAGTGAAACGCACGTATACGTGCACGTAAGGAAATCTTAAGAGTGATCTTAGACTTACGATTTACGATCACTTTAGTGAAACGGTCGCCTGAATCTTAAACAGTAGTTCAGTTTTAATAAAAGGTAGGTTACTAATTTTGTCAAATGCATTTTGCAGATTTTTGTAGAAAATCTTCTACTAAACCACTGTCAATTATTTCAAAGAAGGCCTGTCTAAAATTCACCCAGCAAAAAAACCTTGATCTCCATTCATGATGATCGTTGCTACTTTAAACAGAAATTTCTTCAAATTGTCAAAATTGCTACTTTTAAAGTAAAATGAGTTTTCCATGAAATTTTAACCTTAAAGTCAAAGATCCTTTGCTGAATATGTAAATAAGGGTTAAAAATACTTGAGAAATATTCTCCTGCGAACTCGCTGGTTCAATGTGAACACAATCTTTCTTTAGCAAAGACAATGTAATATACTGCTATTAGTATTTGGTTTTCTATAGAAATAACTGAGGCGCACTCGTTTGGGCGAGATGAAGCTTGTTATGGGAATGATTTCCCGTCAATTCTTTTACTTATCTGGACCTATGTCTGTGGCCTTGAACAAAACAATATGTTTATTTATAGAAAAGCATAGCAATATCAGTCATTCGATACAAATACAAAAACGCCCAACGAAAATTATAATATTTAATTGATTGATTTCGTTTGGAGGGATTATATTTTAATTTTCAAAACTATGAAGGTAATGGTTAAATCACATTTCCATGTCTCTGCGATGAGGAAATTAGAAAAAAATGTTTAAAAACTACAGGAGATAGTTTGACGAATGGAAGGAAATCTATGTATCATTGTTTCCAAAATATATGTCGCCATTACAAGGACATGTCAGGGTGCAGCCACAAAAATTAAAATAAACGTGCGTACATATCCGTTTGAAAAAAAATATAATTAAAATACACGTGCATAAACTCCCGATTAACAAAAAACACCCCCCCCCCCCCAAAAAAAAATCACACACATCACTGTAACTGGATGACAGGTTTAATAAATCACACAAAAAAAACATTTAGTCCATTGAGGTCATTATAATAATGACATTATTTTCAAAAACATGCACGGTCACCAAAGAAATGTCATTGAAGAGTAGTTACTTTTAACATTTTGTCATGTATTTACGCTTGTGGAGTCCTGGAGAAAGACCAGTCATGAATCTCTGTTATACAAAATGTAATTGCTTTTTGGTTTAATTAAATGAGTCTGCAAATTTTTTATAATGAGGTCAAGAGGCCGACCATTAATAACATTTAGGGAGTGTCTATGTTTTTCCACGGGCAACAAAAAAAATTATGGTTAATTTTATTAAGATTTTACCAAAGTTTATTGTTAAAACTGGATCGTCAGATTATTTAATTTTTCCATCTATACAATTTAGGACATACTTATTTTGTTCAAGCAAAGAATATGCCCCTCCCCTAAAAGTTAAATGGTCGTTCTTTATGTAAAAAAATACGTTAATTGTAATGTTTTTGTTTTGTTTATTTTTTTAAAAAAGAGATAAGAGTCATCAAGTTATAATAAAATTGTATGAATAAATGATTTGATTTGATTTATTTTTGGTCATACGTAACTATTATCAGCACCGATACTGCGCATGCGTTAATTGATACCATATACAATACAATACAATACAATACAATAAGTTTTATTTAAAGTCGGAAAGAATCAAACAATTATAACACAAGCTCTAGTGTAACCCGAATAATCCAGTCGTTATATTACTCTCCCCGCTGCATTAACGCCTGGATGCATTCATTGAAAAAAATCCGTCAAACCGGAAATAGTAAATCGCTATGACTTATGGGTATTACGACATAAAATAGGAGGAGCTAAAGTGTTTGTAAATAATGTCCAATGGAGCGATCAGATGATGTAATGTTGTATGCAATACACATATCCGGATAAATACAACCAAACATGAAATAAAACTTAAATGAATAATTACTAATTTTTAAATATTAAAACATAATGATTTTTATTTCAAGTTGGAAAGTAAATAAAAGCTTGAATTGAATTCACTCTTATATAATGATTTTTTAATTTCATTTAAAATAAAGATTTAAAAAAATGTATTTTATGATACTGATGGCTGATTAAAATTGTTTGTCATAGCTGTCAGTTGTAATATACAGGATTAAACCAATATACAGGAAGAGCTCCTACTGTGAAGCCATCTATTTTGAGATGCCATTCAATGAAAATAACAACCTGACCATATTGTCACATAATCAAAATAAGAATTAGATAAGAAATTAAAATTGATAGAAGGCAAGGATTTATATAATTAACACATTAAGTCACATTTAATTTATTTAGGCTAACTTGGGTCAGTTATCAATTAAAGACAAAAATGGTTTTAAAAAAAAATCAGTCTGATCAGTATTTACCTAAATAACGATATTGTGATGGGTATTTCTTAATAAATTGTATTAAAAATCATTTTAATTTATGAAATAATCAACTTTCTGTTTACATATTTATTTTCAATAAAATTTCTTTATTATTTCATCCCATTTTCCTTAATTTAACTAGTGCATATCCATATTTATACAATCTTATGTTAACGGCAAGTTACGTGTGTTGACCCTATTATCCACAATTAATTGTCCCACATACACTACAAAAATACATGTTAGATGTGTATTGTGACATTTTAGCAAATTTAGATAAAAACGTAAAAACTTCAAAAAATGATTACACGGTGTTTTATTTTTTTTAAATCTTTAAATTACACGGTGTTTTATTTTTTTTAAATCTTTTAAGATTTGTGAATCTATGGCTATTTAAATCATAATTATGAGAATAAAGGTGTATTTGTTTTCTAAATATGCAAAGGCACGTACTCATTCTCCGTGTTTGTTTTGTCAATATTTACAAACGGAAGTAAAGGAAGTCACTAATGCGCATACGCGCTAATATCTGACATTTGATTGGTCGGCTGTACCAGCCAGCAGCCTGACGGATTTTTATCACAAAGAGCGTTCAAGCCCTCATCCAGCGATAGTGCCGATAGAGGGCGCAGTATTATTCAAGTTACTATTACTATTGTTATCAGAATTTTTTTTGGAGCCAAAACAAGGAAGTCTTCACTCGTCCAGGCATGCGCATATATTTACTAGTAAAGGAGATATAATAATAATATGAGGAAGATGCTGTAAATGTAAGTAAGTTTATACTTATTTAATAAATTCAACGACTTCATTCAGTTCATTGACAAAAATACGAGTGTCTATTGGCTTACGAGGGGTAGACTCGATTAACATTATAATTTCAGATTTCACCAATTGTAATAAAGTTTTAGATGTATACACTTTTTGCTGATAGCGGATAATATTACGCGACTTCCAAAATGCAGACTTGTTGAATTGCATGCATCCCTCCTCTATTGGTGTTTCTGGTGACTTATTGGAGGGGAAATTCGTGTTTTCTGACGAGTCTTTTAAGTTGATGAAGAAAGTTTTCGTATGGAAAGGACGAAATATTTTCAAGGGTTCCAAACTGTGAAGCATCATCAGCAAGATGAACTAGTGCATATATAGTGCACATAGTGCATATAGATCATATTCATACATTTCTTAAAAATGTTTCACGAAAGTTTCTAGGAGTTCATTTGCATATTTATTCAGCATTTAAGTTTTCATTCAACAAGAAATTAATCCCAGTTGACAACAACATGTTGACTTATACATATGTGGATGAATTGTGTGTTTGAGGAGAACTACTGGGCCTATGTATAAAGGGAATTGCCTAAATTCCATCGCTTTCCAGCTATCAACTTCCACATTTGCAAGAGACCTAGGTTTCCGAACTAATTCACAAGAAATGCATGCTTTTAGACTTTTCAATGTCGCTGAAATTTCTTCTACTGCGCGAGGCCCAATTCTGATATCTAAAGACCCTTTAATCCACATTAACAATATGCGCTTTGTTACACCTAAACAAACTAAATGCATGTAGTCTATAGGAAGCTGGCTAACCATTCCAATCCCAGCATTTATAAAAGGCGAATCCCCATTTTGAAGCCCTTCATGTGTTTGTAGCATAAATGCCTTATAAGTTGTTTCGGCCTTATGACAGATTCGGCCGTAGTTGATTCGGCCTTAGTTGTTTCGGCCTTACGCAAATCCGGCCTTATATCAAATGGATGTTCCGGCCTTATCATATATTTATGCGGCCTACGGCAAATCCGGCCTTATATCAAATGGAAAAGAATAATTAAAAAATAAAAGTTGTATTTAAATTTAAAATATTATTTAAATATTCATGGATATGATGAATAAAATATTGGAACTTGTAGTGTTTTCACAAGATTTATATAAGCAATCCCGCCTGAACGTAAAGCTGCCTTCGGAATTCCTCGTAACAGATAAATAAGTAAACAACGAATACCTGCCCGGGACAAAAAAAAACATGCTATATGGCACCTGATAGACAAATTAATGAATTAATTATTTACTCAAATCATCACAATGTGTCGTTTTATCGTATAGATACACATCATTCTTAACTGAGGCCGCATTAATTAACCAAGGCCGTATCAACTAAGGCCGAAACAACTAAGGGCGCATTTGTTTAAGGCCGGATTTTCATAAGGCCGAATAGTTTTCAGGCCGGATCAACTCGAAAGCGCATAAATGTCTGATATGTTCGTTGAGGGGCATTGACATCTGGAGATGTCATTTTACCGACCCACTGTCATGTATTGGTCTTATGTTGTATTTGGTTATTTCTTCCTTCCTTTGTATCTTTACCCCCTTCAAAGGAGAACCATACTGTGTCGTATGTTGAACGTGTGTTGGGTGGCGGTGCGCTGTGCAGTGCTGTGTAAGTGAAAATCCCATCACCTCCGTATCCATGAATAGAATTTATGTACACTAAAAATCAGGCTTATTCACACGTGATATAGAAGTTTATCAAATTAAGTTAAAACAATCCACAACGATTGACCCGATATTACGTATAAGATATGCATGTTGCACGTATTGCATACACGCCAACCCTCAAGAGACTATAAGCGGTAGGGGGTCTAGGGTTGCCCCCCCCCCCCCCCCCCCCAGAAATGGTGCATTCTGTTGCATTATGGATATAAAATCTGTTCAGTCAAATCTTTAAATATAGTATGAAAAAACCATGAAAAAATGGAAATTAGCATTTTACATACATGTATATACAAGTCAAACCTCGGTCCCTCGAACTCGGATGGGTCGAATACCATGGATGACTCGAACTTATTTGAAAGTCTCGCCAATTTTCCATATATTTTTAAGCTAAAAAAAATCTTTCGTTCGAACACTGATACCTCGAACAGTCGAACTTAATAAATGGTCCTATCAATAATAAAATCACGAGTTTTACCATATCAAACTCGAACATCGCAATTTAATTGACAGATGTACGTTGAATGTGCTTACATACAAATGTACATATACATGTATACATGATTAATCAATCTACTGGCTTGATAAATACACTTCAATATAAAATAGCGGGGTTATGTTATTTAAAATCATTTAATCCACGTCATCTCTTGTGTGTGTTACAATAAGATATCATCAATTATGAGTGCCTATTGTCGAGTATGTTTTACTATTAAAGCGGAAAAAACATTTCCTGTTTTATTGTTGAAAACAAGGAAGATTTACTAATATATTTCACAGGTACTTGTAGACAGTACACAGAATCCCCCCTTTTTACACCCTACCCCCTCCCCCCTTTTTCATTTTTGTTTTTTTTCATTTCCATGGCTTAGAAATATGTAAAACAGCAATAATATGCCGTTTTCTGATTGCATAATATACATATCAGTCGACTGATGCAATCAGAAAACGGCATCTCTATATACATATCAGTCGACTTATGCAATCAGAAAACGGCATATTATTGCTGTTTTACATATTTCTAAGCCATGGAAATAAAAAAAAAAAAAATGAAAAAAAGGGGGATGCTGTGTCCTGTCCACAAGTACCTGTGATATATTTGAGACTTAAATAACGGGTACCTGTAAAGTGCGAAACGAAATAGAAACGAAACCGAACGAAACGAAACGAATTTTTTCCAAAACGAAATGTAATGAAAAAAAAATGAAAAATTCAATATGGCATGAAGACTTAAAGGGTTTATAATATATTGATTATCCAAATTTAGAAGAGCTTAATAAAGAACCGTGTTTTGTGCGGAAAAAAGAAGAAGAAATATCACTGCACTGAAAATCAAAACTTAAATCTGAACACTGAAAGGCACCGACAAACGAGCCTGTGAATAGGGTTTTTTGATTATTAGATTATTTGGCAATTTAAGTGATAATTTTATTTACAGGGGTAATTTTTCCTGATTATCTGATTCCCAGTCATTTCTGATTATTTGAGTATCGCGTTTAGGGAAAAATTAATGATTACTGTGGCAAAACATATGATTATATCAGTGATTATACGATCCCTGGCTACCCCTTACGCAGGGCCTCACAAACTGTTCAAAAGCTTTTTGAAGTTATCCTGCTGTATCTTTACTGTCGCCGAGAGAAAACAATCAAAGGCGGTAATTTCCTTTGAAAAATGAAACTGAAAAAAGTTGTTCAGCGGCTTTGCAATTTCGCACGCCCTTTGAACGATGTTTTTGCTTTTTAAGTCGCGTACATCTTCGGCCCTTTAGTTTTATTCTGAATCCCAAGGCAGAGCTAATGGACGAAACTGCAATTGACGATCGATTACAGTTCGGTAAGAATATGTCTAAATGCAAATATACCTACATGTACTTTCCTCTTTATAAACAGGTGGTGTTAAGCGAAGAAACCGTCTTTAATGAGGGGGAGGGGGATACCGATCCACAAGCACTCCACCACGGGATCCACCTTTTAAGAAGTTTGTCTAGAACAAGAAAAATCACATATTTTTTTTTACCTCTTTTCTGTTCGATAAAATAATGCTTATTTGATACAAAATACCACACTATCAATGTGGATTTTGCGGTCATACTAAGAAGCGCCCGGAGCAGCCCGGGTATTGGAATATTGTTTAAATCGAATTTTTGTGGAAATTATAATATATAATTGTTTTAAATAAAGTGTTGCATAAAATCTGTATGACAGTGCAGCCGGGAAGCCATAGACTGAATCGATCAATCAGTCCATTGGATGTCAATATTGCCGCGCTAAGGGCAGACAACCTCGATTCAACGCACAGGTGGCGCTTCATAACTACGTAAACAAAATCATCCGCGATACGGTACCTCAGAAAAACATGTTGGGAAACGTTGAAATAACCGTAATTCGTGTTTTTTTTTATATTTATCACAAGTTTATTCTCACAGGCTAATGACTGGTCGTTTTTGACAGCTTTTCCGTGTAGAAAAAGGGTGAAAATCGGTATTTTTCCAGTGACCTATTTCAAGCATCTCGTCGCCTAAAAATATGGCGGGGAAAAAACCTCTCTATATTTAACTGACACAATCACATCCCCCTTAGCCAATCACATCAAAGATGGTAAAAATAAACTCTAAAATTAGTAAGGAATCCCATACAAAACATCAAATCCCAGCATGCTTAGCGAAAAACTATATTTTGACCTCAAAAGGCAGACACCATTTCAGTGTATTTTCGAAGGAAAAATAGCGATATTTCTATTTGTTTCAGGCTTATATCTGCAAGCATTACATCTGTAGATTGTTCTCATGTATTTTAATATTGCATTCGTTTCAATTCCAGTATTTTAGATGTGAATGTTGACTTACATATTGGAAAAATTCCAAGATATAAACATCATTTGAACCACACATCCATGTCGTCATGTGAGATTTCCAACGTGACCCCTCATTTTTTCCATTTTGTAGTCTCTATTTGAAAGTTTACGCTTGATACGGTAGCTTCACTTATTGATTCCCTAATTAAAGGAAAAACAGATTCATAAAAATGTAGCAGCTCAAAGCCTGACAATGGCTTAGTGTCACACTTCTTGCAGGATTTTCCAGGTGTAAGCCATTCCATATCATTCTCATTTGCCATACTGTGTGTGTACATTTCATTATTTAATTTACAGATTCCTTCATTGGTTTATATTAATGTGCATGAATATTATTTGACCCCTAGCTCTTTTCTTTATACTTGTTCTCAGTTTGCAACATTTACATTTATAAACATTTATGTCAAAATCCAACTGTACAAAGGTCCATCCAGGCAGAGATCCAGCTCCATGCAGTGTGCCCAAATGTGTTATTGGTAAATTTGATCCTTCAAACAGATATGTACATTTTTTTCAGATTATGTTTACAGGCAATATTATAAGATTACTGATACTGCTTGTTACATGTATTTGTAGGAGATGTGAAAGTGCATTAAACTTCATTTTTGAAATTTAAAGCAGGTGAACCTGATGAGGCATCAGATGCAAAGAGAGCATGCACAGATAATGAAGATAACAAATGTTTTTTTTAATCCAATTTCAGCCTTTGCTCAAACCAATCTAATCATAGAACTGAAATTGACTGTTTATCTTTTCAGCAAGAAATTAGGGACGGACCATTTAACTTCCAGGGGGGGTTATGGTTTTTTTCTAAACAAATATTCTGATTCCCAATGTTACTGAAAAAAATATTCTGATTTTGGTGGAGGGAAAAAAAATCTGTTTCAGAGTTTTTGTCATATTTATAACCTAATGTTAAATTCTGGAAAAAAAATTTGCGCTTTGTGCGACAAAAAAAATAAATATTACAACTCTCATGTTGTTCGGAAAAAAATTCTGAATGAAGCAAAAAACCATAACCCCCCCTGCAAGTTAAATGGTCGGTCCCTTAATGTTTTAATTTCAGAGAAGTTTTCACAGTATGATGATACATTTTCTTCCTCACTTTGTCATTCTCATTACAACAAATTTATTAACAATTCACAGTTCAGTGCATTGTTTGTGAGAAAAATTGTCGCAGTAATGATATCATATGGTCTTTAAAACTAGGCGAGGAAAAGAGAGACTTGTTTTTGAAGTATTTCAGTTTTAATAAAAATATAGAGAATGATCGATTTAGATGTTGTCCCTATTGTTATAATTCTTTTAACTTTTTCTCTAGATCTGATGCAGCAGAGGAGAAATTGGCTCAAACCTCTTCATACTTGCAGGATTGTTTAAGTAAACAGTTGTTTATTGAAAAACATAAAGTTACAGGCCAGAATGTTGACATCTATACTTTTCAGATGATATTGCAGTTTGTCATCAAAGCTTTTGAAGAAGAGAGTTCTTTACTTTTACCTGAAGTTTATGACAGATATAAACTTCTCTTACGTAAAAATGACCTCAACATTGTTATTGACAGTGACATTGTTACACTTCACTCAATTGATATTTAATATGTTAAAATCTGTTCCTGGCAGAGCTTTATTGTGTTATGTACCAAAAAAGAAAAACCTTGGTCGTCTGATATACAGAAATGATGTAGATGTTTTAGGAAGTTGCCATTCACTATTTTTGGCAAATCATCGCTCATCAAACCAAATTGCCCTGATGGAGAAAGAAAACTTAAAATTAACAAATAAAATTTCTTCTCTTATTACAGATGATTTAAAGAAGAACACAAAGCATGAAAGTCTTGAACATGCAGCACAAATTTTGAGAAATGTTATTAAATTGTATGTTTCAGACAGAATAAAGACTGACAAGATTACCAGATATTGACAATTTTAATTGTAGAGATGAGATTTTTAAGATCCACCCTTTCTTGTGGAATTTTTTATTTAGATTTGTTGACAAGATTACAATTATTATGATAATGCTGCCTTGAAATATTGTATTAAATGTTACACAATTAAATAATCAAATTACCACAGGATTGTTTTCATATGCTGACTAGATGTTAATATAATGATATTTTAGTATCCCCTCACCTATGAAGTTGTAAAGTAATACAACCTCCTATCTGTGCATCCATCCACAGGGACTCTGATAACTATTTCTCACAAATATGTGCTCTCGGGCAATTTGATTTTTTCTATGAGATTGCCATTGCCCGAGAGGGGTTATAAAAAAACAATAGCCGAGGACAAAATATAAACCAGGGAAGCACAGAAACAAACCAATAACAACCAACCGATATAACACAAAAAATCACAAACGCACATGAACAACACAAACTCCCGAATAATCTAAAGTGAACTCGGGTGATCCGGAAGGGTAAGCAATTCCTGCCTATTGCAATACATCTATGTGTGTCCATCATCAAGTCTGGTAGGACTTTAATCCGGAGAAGGGCAAAGGATCTAAAACAGCCTCAGATCATTTGTCATCTGGGTGCTGTCAACCAGCTCATGATGTCTGCTGTAGAATTTTTTTTCTAATTTTAAGAGTGCTTGGAAGGCCCATGGGATATCATGATAACCACTGATAAAAACCAAAGTAACTTTGCAAAGAAGAGTTATGATTCAAAATTTATCTAATCTTACAAAAATGTTGCCTTTGAGGTCCCTTACAATGCAAGGTGCTGTGTCAATAGAAATAACTGAAATTATATGGATCTGCAATGTTATGGGATTTTTCTTCAAATTTGGAAAACAAATTGAAGAAAACATAGGATTCAATATTTAACCAAACTTGCATATATATCAGTCACAAGATGCTGTGAACAGAAATAGGTGAAATCAGAGATATAATAACTGAAATTTGGTAATTTGCAGCTGAAATGATATATGGTTTTGGTTTCTTTAAAGTAAATTATTTAAAATTTTCACTCAAGTTTGTTAATTATTACTTTATCACAAACTTTTTCTGGCCCAGTCTGAGCAAATTCTTTCCAACTTATCCATTTTGTACTTTCCCACCAGGCATGAATACATTTTTTTTGTTAAACAAAATTTTTGACAACAACACTATGGAAGCAATTATTTTTCTAATTTTTTGTTTAAAAAAGTTTTTTTTTTAAACAAAATTTATTAATATGATTTTGACAACACTAATTTTCACTCAAGTTTGTTAATTTTTACTTTATCACAAACTTTTTCTTGCCCAGTCTGAGCAAATTCTTTCCAACTTATCCAGTTTGTGCTTTCCCACCAGCCCAGGCATGAATAAGTTTTTTTTTAGCATAATTTATTAATATGATTTTGACAACAACACTATGGAAGCAATTTTCACTTAATTCTGACCTTATCCACAAACTTTCTTCACACAGTCTGTACATTCTTTCCATATTTTAAAAGATATTTATTTACATTTCGGCCTTGAGACATATATGTTCGAGTTCTTAAAACTACAGTAATTTTAGTCAACTGGAAAGGAAAATCCCGAGAGTACCCGAAAAGCACTTCATTTACGCCGCCTCGTCACAACTTTCATCTTGACGGGTGCTGATTATAACTGACACAATCGTATCCCCGCTGATAAACCTTGCAACTTTCTGGATATATGTCACCCACGATAATAAATTGTGTATTAAAAGTAAGAAATTTACCAGCATATTCAATAATAAATTAAACAAAAGATGTTTTCTGTTGTCGAACAGGGTTGAGAAATCTTGAAGGTCCATTTTATGAGAGTCATTACTTGTATGAAAGTAAGAATACCGATGCAAAATTTAAACATTTACGTTCCCGAATGTCTGTAGAAATGATCCTTTCAACAAAATATTACAAATAACCATAATCGAAGCTACAAAGCAACAAATTCCTGAGTCCGTCCTCTGACATCCATCATGTCAATATTTACGTCGAAAATCACGTGACTAAAAACGTCAAGTGAACTCTCCTGTGTCACTGGCTTCCCGGCTGTAGTGTATTGGATAATTAGCAAATGAATTGCCGACACGTGCCTCGGTAATGATATTACACGCATGCATGCAAATGCATGAAAAAAATAATACATTTTAAACAAAAAACATCCTGCACAAGGCACGAGCATATCTGTCGTAGTCCGCGAAAACAAATTATTTATATTGTATCAAAAGTTAAACTACTAAGATATCCTGCACAAGGCACGGGCATATCGTCGTAGTCCGCGAAAACAAATTATTTATATTGTTTATATTTAATGTTCATAAAATATTTAGGATTTATTGTTTTTACATCTTTGAAACAATATTTCATTTTAGCAAAATTATTTAAAGTAAAATTTACAACTACAAAAATATCCTGCGATTTCTTGTTAACATTTTTTAATATTATATCTTTTATATTGATGCACATAAATTATTCAAAAACAAAAGTCATTATAATCACTAGAATGCAGCACTATTCTACTGTAGCATGTATCATGATGTAATGGTCGTGGTTTTGGCGTTTCTCACTCTTTTTCGTTGGCCTGGTTTTCTTGCTGTTGTCGGTGTCATTTATCACTGCTTGGACGCTCGAATCGCTTGCACCAATGTCGTTGTCGATGACAAAATACTGATTTTCTTTCTTTCCACGTGGTATTGAGGTCTCTGATGCTGAAGCGTTAGTGACAATGTCTATGATTATATCAGAGTCTAAAAATGCACCATTGTTGCTGTTTTCCGGAGTAGATGTTCGAGACTTTACTGCAACACTAGTATTGACGGGTTGAAATTCGTCATCAGAATCTGCTGTTGGTACAGTAGACGGAAGCGTAGCATTATTCCGACAGCCCATAACTCCGACAGCCCATTATGCCGACAACCCATTACTCCGACAGCCCATTATTCCGACAGCCCATATTTCCGACAGCCAATAATCTTGCTCGGCAAAGAATTTTCTTTATGACATCGGGGCCAGGAAAACAAACAACAATCGACAAAACAATTGACAGCAAATCTTGCCGACGAAGTACACGAACTTACGATGAAATATGAATGAACTCAAATGTTCCAGAAGAGCACGCAGCTTCTGCATATCTGATTGCTGCAATACAAGGTTGCACAAGTTTGTCTTGTTGCTCTTGGTCAATTCCGAACAGGGCAATCACATCCAGTGAAGAGGAAATAGCTCTATGTACAATAATTTCAAGGCAGCTCCAAATTTGGGAAACAGAGGGAAAATCAATGAATTTTTTTTCCCCATTAAGGATGGTCACTCCTCATGTTTTTGAAATTCTCTCAGATTTTCGAACTCCTCTTGTTCTATCCATTTAAGCGGCAACAGATATTTTGCACAATGACTCCCACTTTTTATTGCAGCAATAGCTTCTTTAGATAATAAAATACCATTGTTTAAAATTTTATTAAATTCTTGATACAATTTCCTTGTTTTTAAGACTTAAAACTGTCCACGTGTTAAGTCAAGGTAAAATCTAGAGGAGTTCGGTTTCCCGCCAAATTTTTACATCTTATATAAGCACACGGACCTATATGTTTCTGTTTACAATTTTATTTAGTAAATATTATTTTATCAATTTCCTCAGGTTTTATAAAATTCTTAATATAAACCAAATTCAGGAGTGACCATCCTTAATAGATTTTCAATGAAAACTCATTTGGAAATTCAAAATGGCATAAAAAAACACCACTTTTAAAAAAAAAAACCCATAAAAATGTTCTTTCATATAGAGTTTCAATATAAACGTTGACCTTCGCTTGGTCATTTTGAAATTAAAAATGATACAAATAGTAACACCACTTGTTAAAGACCTTAGTCATGTAGATTGCAACACATATACCAAATTAGGGGCCCGGGTGGCTCAATGAGTTAGGTCGTTGGATCTAACAACTCATACAAGCCTATCGCCAATATGACGTGGGTTCGTGCCCGGCTTTGTAAATTACAAAATGACAATGAAATAATCTCACATAGTTCTGTCAATGAATGGTAAACAGACTGACAAATGGTCGAAGAACAGACAATAAAAATGGCTGGCAAGAGAGCTAAAACCGACTTCGTGTCATCTGAAGACCACTGACACTACAGATCAAGGGGTGACCTCCGAGTAACTTTGTTTGGTATATTTCAAATGTAATTCTTCTTTTCTTATCTTATTTTATTCTACATATTACTTTTCACTGTAGAAGTTGTGGACGATTGTCTCGCGATTTGCACCTTCTGTTGTTTATTATTAAAATGTATAGGAATTTGTGTAGAAATGCCGTAGAAAACACATTGTGTAATGGTCATTTAAATATTTGAATTTATTCCTGCGACTGTTGCGCGTCCATCGGCTGATCGTCCGGCGACCGTCGTTAGGGAAGTATAAATGAGCCCTTAGTATGTCATATCCTCATTGTGTATCCAGATTGTCGCCATTGTACAGTACCCAAAACGTTTACCCGAGGGTATGTGGCACTCGTTGTATTTCTATTTGACAATGTGCATTGTTGGATTAATGGAAATTTTCATTCTCAGCCAATTATATGTTAGCATTTCTACGTTACCATGGCAGTTGAGAATTTTCTCATATGTAAGCAAATTCTCATGTTTTATGGCGCCAGGGCCAGGTTTTTAAAAATATCACAAAATTAATGTTGATATTTGTCATTGTCGGAGTAATGGGCTGTCGGAATAATGGGTTGTCGGAGAAATGGGCTGTTGGAGTAATGGGCTGTCGGAGAAATGGGCTGTCGGAATAATGACTTGACCCCGGTTTGATTTAAAAAAATTAATCCATGAAAAAGTATTATTTCCATGAGTTTTCAAATACAATAATCTATAGATCAGAGATGATAGTTTTGATTGCTTTCCGTCAATTAATTTCGACCAGAATGACAAAATTTTCAACTTAACTGTTGTATTCAGAGGGTATCTACCAAGTTCGCCATATAACATAAAATTTGGTGTTGAAGTTTTGCGCCAAAAAATTCCCGAACTTTTTACCCGGAACTCTCGCGTTTTACCGTATCGTCAATATTTCAAATGACCAGCAGATGTCGCTAATAAACACACTTCCGTAGCTTTAATTCTAGTTTTCAAAAATGTCGTCTGAAAATCGCAAAATGCTAGTGGAAAATGCTCCATGGAGAGTTGTCAGCTGCTGTAAATAAATATTGATGTGTGTTTTCAGGGAGAATAATATATACAGAGAAGGAATAAGCCAATTTCCAGACAGGTAGGCCCTTTTTATTCACTAAATTTAAGATGAATACACAACAAGTATCCCAATGTAAACAAAGAAGAGTGACTTACCTTCTAACTTATATCATGTCAGAAACCCGGCATCGATAGAAATTACTGCTTGATTGTATTTATTGTATATATGTCATACAGTGATACATAGAAAGTTGCAAAATGTTGTTTATATGAAAAAAGTCGATGTTAAAAAAAAAAAGGGGGGGGGGGGCAACATCTTAAAAAAAATAAAAAAAAATAAAGGGAGCAACATAGGGTCCTGTCCACAAGTACCTGTGACATGATATAACAAATAAAATTGCTTAGGGAACAACCATTTAACTTGAAGAGGGGAGGGGGGGGGGTTATGGTTTTTTTTCTAAAAAAAATATTCTGATTCCCAATGTTGCTTAAAAAAATATTCTGATTTTGGTGGAGGAAAAAAAAAATAATCTGATTCAGAGTTTTTGTCGTATAACCTAATGTTGAATTTTGGAGAGAAAAAAAATCGTGATATACGCGACAACAAAATTAAATATTCTGAACGAAACAAAAAACCATAACCCCCCCCCCCCCCCTTGCAAGTTAAATGGTCGGTCCCTTAACAAACAAATCGTTTACCTGTCTTCCGTTACGCACCGACGATCACATATTAGAATGGTCAAGTGCACTTGACACTTCCATTATTGATAATTGAAAAATCAATAATCCCACCTTTGGTGTTGTTAATGTTGTCAATCAAGACTTTTCTTTAACATATTCAAACAATAAAATGGGTATTAATGATGTGATTAACAAGATGTCAATTAATAACACACACGCTGATTTATTGCATTAAAAATTGCTTGTTCGCATAGGACATAGTTGCTTGCGAATTTTATGTATAGTTGCTTGCCAAATATTTAAACTTAAAAGTTAGCTATGTTACATATATAGAACAAAAAGGCGAGTGCATGATCATATATTGTGGTAGGCCATGTGACGAGGTCGCAGAACGAGTCTGGCCTATCAAAATATCTGATGGTGCACGAACAACTTTGTTCAATAAGGGACTTGTATCTTGCGATGTCAATCAAAGTTAGCGACATCAATCAGATCTCCAGCGGAAACGCCCTCCTAGTTGGAGGGAAATCTTCATAATCTGCACGAGCCTCGCCAGATCGATGAGAAAACGTTTTTGAACGGTGAACAGGAAAATAGAATTGGATGACTAAATATATGAATCCTTCGGAGGATTTAACGCTTTCAAAATTTGTGAAAGAATCGAAAGTGACAATAACAATTTGTGCATAACACACAGGAAATTAAAACCATTGATTTTGATGATTTGGACTTTCTCTCACAGGATAATATTAATAAAACCAAACTGATTTGGATATTTTTTCCTGTGTGAAATCGACGACGCCACGCTGTCACAGTTCGTTTTATAGAGTTTTGTTATCGCTTGTCGTCCGTCATTTTTGCGTGTCCGTCATTTTAAACAGTTTTATCATCACTTGTGTTGTCCGTCATTTTAATTGCCCGGAATCGAAGATTCGGGGGCATAAGTTTTTGCCCTGTCCTTCTGTCTATGTCAGAGATTGGGACGGGGGCATCAGTGTTTCACAAACGCATCTTGTTCGGTTTTGAAATCCTTTTGCATCCGTCATTTTAATTTGTTTAATTTTGCTGTTTGAGTGAGAGTATGTAAACTTTATGATGTTATCTTGTATATTTTGGATTGGACCGAGGAATGGTTGAGTATCTTATTTGAATTATGCCGTTCATATATATTGCAAACTAACCTTGTATGGGTATATTTTAGCAGACTATTTATATGCACACAAGTCGAGCAAAGATGTACCTTGCAAAGGAATTGGAGCATGGTTTAAGACCCAAATAGTCAGATTAGCCAGTACATTAATACCTACAAAAGTTTGCACTATTCAGCCAAGATATGATATACTATATATTTACAAAGCATGTCCAGTAGACAGACCGTAAGATTTGATTGATTGATTGATGTTTGGTGTTTTAACGCCAATTTCAACAATATTTCAGCTATACCATGGCGACCAGTTTTAGTGGTGGAGGAAGCCGCAGTACCCGGAAAAAAACACCGACCATGGGCAAGCAACTGGTAAGCTTTATCACATGCGGCTGCAAGTCGAGTGTACCCTTTTTGTGATCAACAAAGCCGGGCTTGAACCCACGCCGTATTGGTGATAGGCTTGTATGAGTTGTTAGATCCAACGACCTAACTCATTGAGCCATCCGGGCTCTTTATAAGTTAATAAAAAGTACAAACCTCTTGATGCAAAACTAGCAAAGAAGGGACGAAAATATAAGGGGGAAAGAAACGTATTATATTGTAGACACCAGGGTAGGTAATAGTTATTACAAACCTATCAGCACTGTTTAATGTATTATTCAAAATATAATAAAATATGAATTATACACTAGAATTTTTTTGGCTATTGCCTAAGTAATGGCATATTTTTTCTTGACAAATACCACAGTTTCCCCCCAAAGATAATGACGTTATCCTCTCGATCGTCAAAGTACTGATTGCTAAACATTTGGACGCTTCAAATACACTTAGCTATGAAATTTTATTGAAAGAGAAAATCAAGCGACTATATACTGCGTTTACAAGCGACTATCCACTACATATCTGATTGCCAACAAGCACCTATACACTGCAATTCTTGCATCACCATCTTTGACCCAAACTTTCTCGGCATTGATACAATGGAGAAAATGGAGAGGAGAGGGGCATAGTTTGTTCCCATAGGGATGCCTAGCTATGATTTGTTGAAAAATGTTTCATTCGAACTCGATAAATATATGTTATCGATAAGGAACTCCAACATTTTGATGACTTCATTTTATGTGTAGCCCTTTTTCGTTTCGTGCTTGACAAAATAAGGTAATAAGTTAATTCGTGACCCAATGCTATAAACTTGTAGCGTTTCCACCATTTTTTAAAAGTGAAATGCGTTGTGAATAATTTACTTTAAAGAGGAAATGAAAGTGTAAAAGGTAAAAAAAAGTCAAATATTTGGCTAGATGAAATTTTTGAGAATTAAAATTATCCTCTTCTTTCAGTATCCACTTTTGATTGATTGAGTGAGTGGGTAATTGTTGCTTAATGCCAATTCAGCAATTTTTCAGCTATATTATGGCGAGAACAAGTTAATTACCAATGATATGATGATGAGGTCCGCTTTGTTCTAGACCAATACGCTGAGTTGGATTTTTATAGTGCTAGCTCACTGAAACAAGACCGAGGGTAGAAATGTCACTCCATTCGGACACATTATTCCTCTCCTCATTCGCGACTTATCACCGGGTTTGTAACTAGATTAACATGACGGGTTCCACTAGTGGAGCAGGAACTGCTTACCTTTCCGGAGCACCTGAGTTCACCCCCGAGTTTTAGTATGGTTCGTGTTACTCGATCTTTAGTTTTATATGTATGTTTTGTCGATCATTGTTTGTCCTTTTGTACTTTTTTTTTTCGCCATTGTGTTGTCTGTTCTTCTTCGATATACGGTTTCTCATTGCCCCTTTGGTATCTTCAAACTCTTCTGATTCCGAGCCAAACAATCTTTGCTCTTTCTCCGTAATGCTGCGTACTTAGCGGAGAAGCAACACATACCAATTGTATAGTCTTTGGTTTGACCCGACCGGGGTTCGAACCCACGATCTACCGCACTCGAGGCCAGCGCGCTAACCATTACGTCACCGATCCGGTGCTTTTGATTGATGTTACCACGTGAATATACTTTGTCACAGTATGATAGTAGTCCTCCTTTGACTGCATGCAAAATTTTAGTCATTGTTATAGATAGTTCTTTTGTTGAACAAGTAGAAGAACCGGGAATATACCGGTCTAAATATTGATTCTTCTGACATTTTGGTATCCAATATAAAGTACCTACTATAATATAATGTAAAGTAGTTAATTCACAATTTTCTTCATTTATCGGAATATTCAGTGATGACTTAAATGACTTGTGCTTTGCCAAAATGTCCTCTTTGTCAAAATTAGTATTTTTGTAAGGTTTACCAGAGTTCTTGGAAATACCACGTTCTTCATATTGCTCGTTTGGCGTTAAGCAACAATCACTTACTTCATTACTCCTTCTTATTTACCAAACCTGATTTCTTGTGGTTTTTCAATATGTTTATGATGTTTACCTATTTGAAATTAAGCATGTTTGTAAGCTCAACTGACCAAAACGACCAAGTGAAGTGTTATCATTTAGTGTCCGTCGTCTGTTATCCATAAATTTTCATATTAATATTTAATTTTTTTCTTAGAAACTGCAAAACCAAATGCTTTAACTATTTTACGTTATTAAGTTTTGGGACTATTTTGTAGCGCGTGCATATATAGTACATGTTTATACAAAACGCACATGGATCAACGTTTACCAGACCCAAAGGGTCATGTAAGGTATTATCATCACATTGTGTCCAGCGTGGTCTGTAAATCTTTAACATTGACATTGGAGAGATGTAGGAGAGGTGTGTATTCAGTGCCGTCTGAACGCATGGGCACGCTGGGCATTTTCCCGGGAACTACGGGCATAGGGGCCCTATGCTTATCTATGCATGTTGTGTATTGTATGTTTTTCTAAGGTTTAAACACTGACTTTGTTGGAAATACCAATACAATATCGATATGTTTAATTTTATATACATTTACAGTTTTATTCCTATGAGTGGTTAGGTATGGGCCCAAGTGCATTGCTTTGCCGGGGGTCCGTGATGATGTTAAGACGGCTCCACTTCTATTGTTATTATCCAAAAAGCAGTAGCTAGAGTGTCTACAGATGTAAAATGCTACGGTAACGTTGTTGTTTAGATATATCAGCAAATAAACAATACAAATTAATTTGTGAAGAAGGGAGTTTTTAAAGCACATCAGTAACACATGTATTTAAGGGAACGACCATTTAACTTGAAGGGGGGGGGGGATCAGTGGCGGATTTAGAGGGGGCGTGCGGGGCATGCACCCCCCCCCCTAAAATTCGCAAAGCATATGTTATACAACGTTAATTAAGCAGTTCAATAAATAATTTTTTCATGAATGGTTAACTCGTGACCTGTAGTAAAATATTCCTACACATTGTAAATACACGTTGGGTGTGTTCGCTGATTCATATATGTATTCGCCGTCAGTAGTTCAAAGATTATTTCATTCTGATTGGTTCCGAGGTACCAGACATCAACTATTTCCTCACGTTAATTAAACATTATTTCTTCAGTCAATTTTACAACTATAAGAAAAACAAATCTTTACAGATCAAAGCATTTAGTAAACTTAAATCCTGATACTGACCCTGGGCAAGCAACTTGTAAAGTTTATCACTTGCGGCTGCGAGTCGAGTGCACCCTTTTCTGTAATTTACGAAGCTGGGCGCGAACCTACGCCGTATTGGTGATAGGCTTGTGTGAGCTGTTAGATCCAGCGACCTAACTCATTGAGCCATCCGGGCCCCAGGAATGCGCTAAAACTAAACCAATAGTTCTTTGAAAGGTTAAAATATCGTGATCGATCAGTCATGAGTTGAACAATTCGCATCACGGTTGTTCAACAAAAAGTTTTACTTCAGGTTCTTATAATCTGACAAAAACATACTGTTAACAATTATCCGACAAAATTAAGACTAAAAGTAAAGTTTTTTTGGTCTGATAAAAATGGTGTGGTTGGTTCAAAATTGTCGTTCAAATAAATGTATGTAATTCCTCAAACCCCCAGAGCTTAGGGGGGGGTTTCACCCCCCTGGACCCCCTACCAGGGCTCTGTCCTGGAACCGCTGTGGGACCTTCAGCGGTCCCCAGACCCCTCTCCTACTCACGCCCCCTAATCCCAAGTCCTGGATCCGCCCCTGGGTATGGTTTTTTTTCTAAAAAAATATTCTGATTCCCAATGTTGCTGAAAAAAATATTCTGATTTTGGTGGAGACAAAACAAAATAATCTGATTCAGAGTTTTTGTCATATAACCTAATGTGGAATTCTGGAAAAAAAATTCGCGCTTTGCGCGACAAAAAAAATAAATATTCTAACTCTCGTGTTGTCCGAAAAATTTTTTCTGAACGAAATAAAAAACCATAACCCCCCCCCCCCCCCCCCCCTTCAAGTTAAATGGTCGGTCCCTTAGTAAAATTGTCACTACGCTGATTATTAAATGAAAATGAAATACTGTGACGTAACTTATCTGGAATATTTACACGTCTGCAATCGATATCATAAAATCTCTACGTCCTTAACTGAAGTGTTTTAAAATAATCGTTTTAAAAGAAATAAGACTTTTTTTTATTATTGAAAAATATTGTTATAATTCTGTCTTTTTTATTAGTAATATTGTCTCTGAAGATAAAAAAAAAATGTTTGTCATATCAGGAATTTCAAAACAAAGAAGAGTTTGAAGATACCCAAGGGGTAATTAACAATACATATGTAAAATACAACATGTCTTATTTGCGTTATTTCTGTTTGTTTATGTAGAGTGGTGCCCAACACTTATTGTGTTGTGTTTGTTTTGTTTGTCTTCGTATTGTGTACCCTCTGTTGATACTAACAAGGAAGCTGCTGAACCAAAGGTTCCTCTTGGCTAAGTCGAAGTCATCACTTCGAACGTTTTAAGGTCGCCACCATGACTTGGTTGACCGCTATGGAATATCTGTTTCACAAATGACCACGGATATGTTCCACTTTTTTAACTAGATTAACACGACGGGTGCCTCTAGTGGAGCAGGAACTGCTTACCCTTCCGGAGCACGTGATTTCACCCCCGGTTTTTAGTGGGGTTCGTGTTATTCGTTTTGCAGTTTTATGTGTATGTTGTTTGTCCTTTTTCTTTTGGCCATTGTGTTGTCTGTACTTCTTCGATATACAGATTTTCATTACCCCTTTGGTATCTTCAAACTCCTTTTACCACTTTCTCTGGATTGTCCATTTTTAATTGCCTCTGCTGTATTCTTCTGCTGTATTCTCTAACGCTTATTTAGATATCTACTCTGACCTCCATTTCCAACATTACCCCGCTTTTTTCAGTGTTCAGTGAGTTAAGATCAGAGGTGATTTTTCGTTTTGTCGATATTGATTGGGTTTAAGACTATCATTGCTTAAACTTTCTTTTCTTAATTGTCATAGAAACAAAGAAAATGGCAAAATAACTCTTAGTCCTTGAAAAAAGCTAAAGAAGGATGAGGACACAATAATATATACCACAAGCAAACTGGCAAAGCAAGCAGATCCTGGTCTATAAACGAAAACACGTAAGGAGACGGATAAATATAGCATAGTTATGTTTCTTTCTGAATCCTTGGTGTTATTCTTACAATTTGTATTTTGTATTACGTATGTTAGAAATAAGTTGTGCTTAAACCAAAGACAAACAAAATGAATTTACATCATATAATATTATCATCCCCGTGGGAACCCCAAAACATTGAACAAAAGCTTCTAGTGGTTTTAAAATATTTAAATACACAACTTTGTTAAGTTAGTTATATTTCATATTTGAAAGCGTTGAACCATTTATATAGACAATATCATTGCAGTGTTTTAAAATATAAAGTTTATGTGAATGGGGCTTTCTAACTGGGATAACAACGAGGTTCACCGAGTCTTTTACAAGTATTGTGCTGAATACCTATGAACTTTATATTTTATCACACTGCAATAATATTGTGGTTATCCTGCAGAAAAATCTTTTTAATCCAGTCACGTTTATATTTTGAATTAAATAATGCAATTATATAGCAATCCCTTGATTGCCTCTTTTAACATAGGTGGGTACGTGACAGCATACAACAAATAATTATCCAATCAATGCAATGTGCCTGTTCAAACAGAACAGGTACAGGATAAATAGGAGTATTCGAGTTATTTTGTTAGTTTAAGCATATTGTATTTCCCTAATTGTGTTTTTTCATGTAAGATGGATTTGGATTATCGTCACTGTATCATTAAAGAAAGCTGACTACATTTCTTCATTCAAGGTAAATATATACATTTATTCTGTATTATAATATGTACATTACTCTAAGCGCGGATTTATTTTTACGAATTGCAGTGGTTTGGTTTTTGGCTTGGTTTTATGGTGTTTAATGCAACTTTCAACAATATTTCAGCTATATCGTGGCAGTCAGTTTTATTGGTGGAGGAAACCGGAATACCCGGAGAAATGCACCGACCAGACGTAAGTCACTGACACACTGCGAATTTCTCGATTGGTTTCTTGGACTGAAATAAGAATATATTCGATTTAGATGTAAAGTAATACCTTTAAAGAAACCGAGAAAAACAGCCAAATGATTTTCATTTTCATTTTTTAGATAGGATGGGATGCACGTAAATTTCCAATAAAATAGCTAAAGGTCACTGGTTAGAAACACTCGGTGTCGTATGTCTTATTCTATGAATATGTCCAGTTCGACCTCTTCTCCCTTAACCTATACTATGGCGTATTCGTCAACGGAATACATCATTATTTTGAAGAGAAAAAAAAGGTATTCCACAAAGTCCTGTAATGCCTTCTTGTAATTTGAAATTGGAAATGCAAATTTAATTGGTGCAATTGTTAGATACAATTGGCAGTTTTATTCTGAAATTAATGAAGAACATGGAATGCCAATTCTTTATGATTCAAGACGTTGCCAAGATTGACGGCAGCGATTCCATTATTGGCAAAACTAAAATGAAGGAACGGTTTGTTGTCTTATGATTATTAGTCCGCTAGGACTGGTTTAGAAATCTGCAATTTAGTCATATCACAAATAATACTAACCAGAGTGTAATTATTGAGTAAAACCCAGTAGAGTTGATAATGTTGATCAACCTCACTTAGTACCTGAATTGTCAATATTTTAAGTGTATGAAAACAAATTTGCAATTTTAAAAGTCTATATTTTAATTTTTGATTTCATTGCAGTCTTTTAAATTATACATTCCTCTATATGAATTTGAAATGAAGTTAAGATTTTTATATATACAAGTGTCTATATAATTTATGTCTGTATAATCATGCATTTTTAATTTGCTTTTTGGTAACTGTCTAATATATAGCCATTTCAATCTTGAATGATACCAATGCAAGGTAGCGTGATTAAGTTTTCCGAAAACACATTTCCCCCAACAATTACAAAATAACATTCAGGATATTTATGACCCTAGAGACTGAAATTGTATACATCTATTTATGTTTTTTTGTTAGTTGTACTGAAATGTTGATCACTTAAGAATTGAATGCATTCTTTTGAAGTTTCATTGGGGTATGAAAGCGTTGATAGAAGTACATTTTCAATGAAGCGCGGTAGCACATCAGGCAGAACTTCCCTAATATCATTGACCTAAATCTTGTTATTTTTGTTCTACCCATGATATTACAAATATTTAAAGGGGCCTGGGGGCTTTCATGTCGTTAAATTCTTACCAGACTTCTAGCAATACTTTAAGTGGTAAGGGATTAAGACACGTCTCAATGTGAGGACTTTCATGTTTTAATTCTGACTAGACTTCTATCAATACCTTAAGTGGTAAGGGTGTCAGACACATCTCAATGTGGGGTTTCACAAGTCTGTGGTGAGTTAGGTAGTTGGATTACCTAACAACGCATACAAACCAATCACCAATACGGCGTGAGTTCGCGCCCGGCTTTCAAAATTACAAAAAAGGGTGCACTCGACTCGCAGTCGCAAGTGATAAAGTTTACCAGTTGCTTGTCCATGTTCTGTGGTTCTCTTCAGGTACTCCGGCTTCCTCCACCACTAAAACTGGTCGCCATGATATAGCTGAAATATTGCTGAAAGTGGCGTTAAGCACAATAAATCAAATCATCATTTACAGTACCGGTTTAAATTGTGACAAACATAAATTCGATTTATACGACATTATTATGCTTCGTGTAAGTTTCTGTAGTGATATTTGGTACTATAATATTTTGGCATATTACCTGGGTAATATTTTTGCATATTACCTGGACAATTAGACACTCAGTATAATAATGATATTAATGTGGTCTTGTCTAGGTATTATGCCAAAATATTACCCAGGTCTGAGAGACATATTACCCGACCGAAGCCCATGTCTGAGAGACATATTACCTTCCCCTTGGGTCGGGTAATATGTCTCTCAGACCTGGGTAATATTTTGGCATGTTACCTGGACAAGACCACATTATTAAAGGACGAAGTCCTTTTAACGGTAGGCTGTCCGATTTTTCCTCCTTTCTATATTGATAGCCAAATATCTGTTCAACGGAAGTTAAAAAAAATAGATCAATTGATATTTAGAAACGCAAAGGAAATATATTTCAATGAAAAATTCCCAATTCTTTAATTATTTACTCTATGCAAAATCGAAATAAACTTGAAATAAAATTCTAATAAAAAAATGTCTTTCTACGAAACTCTCGACGGAAGAGCGGCGTAGGTAAAATTCATTCAAAATAAAAGATAATAACTTGTACGGATCATCGTATTATTGAAATTTTAGGACTTCGTCCTTTAAACAAGTTGCCTGTCTCATATTATATAAGTATTACACAGAAGCTTGGTCAATAATTTAATCCAGTATGTTAATCAACAGCTTTTAACAGTAGAATAGTCTCTATTTCTTTTTATTCTTTTTTTTTATAATTATTATTATTATTATTATTTTTGCAACTTTTGATTCTCATGAAACCATGCATTAAGTTTTGTTTTTGTTTTACTCTGTTATTATTGCTACCGCCGGAAAGTAAACATCAGTACGTTGATGGTTTTCCGTAACCAAAGAAGAAGAAGAAAATATTCCATGTCTCTCTGGGATTGTATTATAATTGTGTACCACTTTTTAATTCCGGTTGATTTGTTATTGGCTTTCTACCTGCAGTGTCACGAAGATAATAGAAGGTTATAATAACCTTCTGAAAGGTAATGCAACCCAATCTAAATAATATGGATTAGGCACAGCCTACAGGCGAGCATCGCATTTACGCATAGACATGTACAGATAAGATAAGATAAGATAAGATTTTATTGATTTAAAATCCAAAGGTTGGATTATCATCAAACAACAAACAATACATTCAACTACAGCATGCAGGGCTGAGGCATACACAAATATAAACATTCAGATTATTTACAATGAAAAATATATAACATAATATTTAGTATAATATTTTATATAATATTTCGACTGAGGAGGTTTGATACAGAGACAGAATATCAGAAATATTATAGTTTTTCTTGCTCTTAAACAAATTACATTAATGAATTTCTGTATTTATACATTTCACTTATGCCTTTAATACAGCACATGTTTATGTCATAATCACTACTTCGAAATATAAAAAAGAATTTGTCTAAATCTGAAAAATTTGAAAATAAAGGTACAATATCAGTTAATTTCTGAAAGAATTCATCACGTATATTTTTAAGCTTATCACATATCATATTGAAATGGAATTCATCTTCTACCTCAGATCTGCATAAGGGACAAATTCTATTAGCTAAGTTTATCTTTCCTGAATTTGATATAATCCGCTTTCAATGTTTTGTTAACAGAAAAAGTTAATCGATTTTTAGAGAAAGTATTTTGATTCTCCCAAACATGGCCGAATCTTATTTTATTGAGCAACAATTTGATTTTTGAACTATACCATCCAGAACTATTTATAATATTATCATAAACCTTTCTGATCAGACTTGTACCCTTTGAATTAACAACATGATGCCAAAAACCTACCGAAAGTTTAATAGCATCCACTGAACAAGGGATCATACCTAATTCACCTAAGACTGCCAAATTGGATGCTGTTTTATTTACCCCTAAAATATATTTTGCAAATTTTACTTGCACCAGTACTGGTTGAAATAAAAAATGTCTCGACTCAACATTTGCATTATCTTTCAACAATGTCTCTAGACACAAAACTTCACTACAATAAAGTAATATAGGCTTAACACATGAATCAAACAATTTAAGATTTGGTAAAATATTTAACTTATCTGAATTAAATGTTTTAAAAGTCAAGAATAAAGCTTTTTTTGCCTTTTTACACAAGAGCTCAGTTGCTATAGTGAAACTACCCGAAGGCTTAAGTAATATTCCTAAATACTTATACTTATTAGTAATTTCTAGTACATGATCATTATATCTAAAAATATATTTTCTGATCACTTTACCAGATTTATTAAATATCATAACTTTAGTTTTGTCTATATTGATACACAAATTCCACGTTTCACAGTAATCAGACAGCTTATTCAAACAATTTTGTAAACCATTAGCAGATTCTGAAATTAAAATCACATCATCTGCATACATAAGACAAGATATTCTTTTGTTATGAATCAATGTTGGATCACAAGTGACATCGAATATCTTAACCATGTCATTTAAATATATTGAAAAAAGTGTAGGCTCAAGATACATCCTTGTTTTACTCCAACCTTAGATGAAAACATGCATGTTTCCCCATCAACAAATTTAATTGCATATTTGACATCTTTATACATATTTTTCATGATATCAAAAAAGTGACCAGTTAGCTTATAATTACACATTTTATATAATAAAGCATCTCTATTCACACTATCAAACGCCTTCTTAAAATCTATAAAACAAACATACAGACATTTTGATACTTTAAAGGCTTTATCTATAAGACATTTTAAAGTTAAGATGTGATCACTAGTACGACAACCCTTCTTAAATCCAATTTGTTCATTACATATGATATCATTTTCTATTAGAAATTTATCTAATCTGTTTGATAATATTTTTGAGAATTTTTTTCCAAAACAGCTAGATAATGCTATACCTCTATAATTAGAGGGGTCATTGAAACATCCATCTTTGAAAATGGGTTTTATATAATTTTCCCTCCATTATTCCGGATAGATACACTATCATTTAAAAAATTTGGCAACTGTTTCTCAGAAAATCGTGACAAAATTTTTACAAATATAGGACAATGATCAGAGAACGTTGGTTCAAAATCACCAACATTAAAGCTGACTATATTTTGTAAGAAACTGGAATTACATATACAGTAATCATCAATTGATGCACCAATATAATTATGATAAGTTATTCTACATACGGAATCACCAATGGTTCTACCATTTAAAATTCTTAGTTGCGCTTCAGTACATAACTCAATAACATATTTCCCGTATTCGTTTGTTTTTTGGTACAATTCAGTATTGCATAATTTTTGAATGCCATCAACTATATAATTTTGAGGCAGAAAATCATCTAAAAAAATCATCAGAATCATTTACTATATAATCTTGTTCATCTCCATTAATGTGTGCATTTAATTCCCCCATAACCATGATGTCCCCTGATTGGTTATATTTTGAAATATCTCTCTCAAGTTTCTCAAAGATTATTCTATTTTAATTAGTCTTCAATGTATATGAATAATTTTTTGGCGAAATATAAACAAAACATAAATAAAGATCACTGGGAAGTTGGAAAAATCCCTTGTCAAGTTTGAACCATAACATATCTTTGACTGATTTGTCGATTAATTGAATACCATGTACAATATTTCTTTTAATAAAAGTTGCTAAACCACCACTCGGTTTTTTAGAATTATTATCCCTACAGTTCATGTAACATTTATAACCGACATACTGTAAAATATCTTTCGAATGTGCATGAGTTTCTGATAAACAAATAATATCAGACTGCATGTATTTACTGAAATTATTGTCATCCAACTAACAAAGTTTATGACTTGTTGACTTTTTACACAAACCATTGACATTCCACGAAGTTATGGAAGCATTTCTTGATACTTTACACATATAAGCAAATTTATTCAAAGAAAAACAACCGTTTTAACAGTACAATCATCAGCATTAATCACTGTGCATTCCCAAGCACTAGAGTCTAAATTGTGCAAGAGTTATCTCTCTTGTCCCAATCAACAATATAATCTTAGAAAATTATAAACATACTGAGAAAAAACAAATGAAAACATTATATAACTACCACTTGAAACTACCCAAGCAAAAACAGATTTGTGTATAATGCAATAAATCTAAAATCTGAGGGCCTCTTGTATTGCAGAGGCAACACTACATGCTAGTTTGTCCGTTTCTAATCCTTGCAATCTGCTGTCACTAGGTTCATTCCAATTATGGGCTGATTGATGATTATACATGTAGTCAAAAGTGTAAGATTTTGGCACATGAGAACTTCGTCCCTTCATATTGCGAGTTGGGTAATCGCTGTGAATGTTTTGTCTTCCGTAGGGCATAGGCACCTGAAATCTATCCTGCTGATTTTGTCTGAATTTCATTTCTGGAAATAATGATCTTTTCAAGTTCCCTGCAAGTAATCGTATCCCATGTTCTCGCGACAGTTTTGTGTGGTTGAAAAATAACTGATCAATAATTTCACCTTTAACAGAGAAATTGCTGTTGAGACATAAAGTTATATTTTCTAGTGTCTCAAAGTTAGATTTAATAAGAGTTGAAATCTTGAACTCTGTTGTTAAGATATTCTGTTCTTGAAGGTGTAGGAAGTGATATAACCACATTACCAGTTTTTGTGCGTGCTAAATTTACTAGGTTTGAAAATTGGGAGAGCACCTCCTCGGCCGGCTGGGATTTCAAGTTGTTTATTCCAACATGTAACAGAATAATTTGTGCAAAGTTCATCTCTGACACGACAAAGCTTGCATCTTCGATAGTGTAGGTAGTGACCTTTCCGCCTTTTCTATGACTTCCTGCTATTAAACGTCGCATATCAATTTCATGACATATAGAGTCATGTAGAAATAAAATGTCATAATCACTTCTTTCCTTTTTTTCCTGGTCCTTCCTCCTATGATCCTATGATCTGGGGTATCCTTGTGTTGCCGAGTGGTCAAACTACTGGTGTTTATTCTGTTATCATCAGGGTTAAATTGATCTTTGCCCATTTGTACTTCCTGTTCCTGTTGTTTAGAAATAATTTTACCCCACGGTTCACCATTTAAATCGTAAAGGTAGCTTTGTATACGATCTTGTAGGTCTGATGTCTGTTTGTCCTTTTCTTTAATTCTGATTTCATAATCTTGTTTTATATTGTCTAGCTTCTCATCTTTTTGTTGTAGGATAAAGGCAAGTTTTTCATTATCCCATACCACCTAATCTTTTTGTTTGTTAGCCTCTTCCAGCTTTTTCAAAATTTTGTCTTCTTTTAAATTAAAGTCTGATTGTAACTTTCTGCATTGAACATCATGTGATCTATTTTCTTTGAGAGTTTTTTAATTTCACTGTCTTTTTCTTTATGCTTTTTCTCAAAAAGCTCACTAGTGTTTATATTACCTGACGACTGATTCATTGACCTCTTCCATTTGTCAATTTCGTTTACCACTTCTGTTTTATCTTGTTGTTGATTACTTATCAAAGTAGCACTTGTTTCTTTTATATCAACAAGAGCTTCTTCCATAACATTCATTCTGTTCACCAAGGGTTATACAAGTCTTTTCAGTGTCTCTTCTACGCATTCAGGGACAGTATGTTCTGATTTAGTGTGTTTTGTTGCTTCATTGAGTGTGAGTTTAATATTGGACACTTCTTTTGGGACTGTATCCAGACCATGTGTGTTTTAAATGTAAATCAGGTTCTGAATTGTTTTTAATTTCAGATATTTCTCTTGTTTCAATTGTTTCGGGTTCAATGTTGTTGTCAACATTGACTGAGGTGCTTTCTTTAATGAGAGTTTGGTCTTGATTCTCTAAATTATCTGTAAACCTCAAACAGGGTTCAAAATAATTATCACAGAAATGTTGCCCTTCCTTACCTTGAATGAACACTTTATCGGTGGTAAGGTAAACAATTACCTTGTACAAGAAATCTTCATCGGTGGGGTTTTGTTTATCATGTACTATAAATTCTGTTTGACTTATAATGTTGCGTTTATCATCTTTTCTTCCTCTCCAAATAATGTCAAATTTGTCCCCTGATTTGACCCATAAGATTTGTGCTATAGCCGATATCCAATAGTGAATTCGGTCTTCAGACGTAATAAAACAAGCGCAATTTCCTTGATCAGTGTATATTGATTTGTCAATTGATTCAAAGGGTATATAATTACCAGCACTATTCTTTTGTCTTCTCCTGTACTTCTCTTTTACTGAATATAATGTTTTTAAATTGTTCAAACTGAGGTCAACATCGTCGGATTCTTTTTTTATGATAAATTCATCTGACGCCATTGTTCATATGTTTTCATGTAATTAATATTGTACTTTTATGCACTGCATCAACTGTAGTTAATCTTCATATTTATCACTTTTCACCATCAATTTTTTTTTTACACATGGTCGCCGCCAATGCAACGAAAGAACATGTATTTTACTAGTCCGAGATTCCTCTGCCGTCTAACGGCTTTTATGGATTTTCTGTAGCCGTGGGACGTCAGAGGGCCATATATAAGGAAAACAGCGGATTTGCCTCTCCAGCTCTGGGTCGGCACATTTCCACGTTTCGTGGTTATCGGATTTTATTTTCTATCAGAAACCCTTTTATAAATCGCTTCACCAATCATTTTTCTATTCATTCATAACCATCTTACCCTCAGAAAGTGGTGTTACACTCCATTACAGCACGATTTTGCCTTAGATCCTATTATTCCGCCATTTGACTTCCATTTTCGAATCTACAAACGTGATCTCGTGATACTAACTGAATGATAACAGTAACGCATTGCATGATGGTAGCTACTTAATTCAGCGCACCAAATTATTTGAGCATTATTTGCATACGTAAATAACATTCAAATCACATGGAAGACGATACATTTAAGCGTATTCTGCAGGATAAACAGTCCATCTATAGATCAAAGCAGTACAGAAGGAAATAATACAGAATGTGTTGGAAAGAAAAGATTCAATGGCAGAGTGTTCCCAACGGGCTTCGGAAAGAGCATGTGTTACGTCCCCCCTTTTTGGACAAGGTACTACATCATTTGTTTTTCTTATGGTTATCTGTAATTCACTATTGCTGTTAAAATCAATACCAATCAATATAATCAACTGTATTAAATTTTATGTTAATTGTTCTGCCTTAACAGGCGTGTATGATTGGCAATACAAATATTTGTTTGTTTGTTTATATGCAAATCATCTCCCATGATACATTGCGGTAATCAAGGTTTTTTCGTAGTCACGTGACAAATGTTTGAAAAATGGAAGACAAATGGCGGAATCATAGGATCTAAGGCAAAATCGTGCTGTAATGGAGTGTAGCACCACTTTCTGAGGGTAAGATGGTTATGAATGAATAGAAAAATGATTGGTGAAGCGATTTATATAAGGGTTTCTGATAGAAAATAATATCCGATAGCCACGAAACGTGGAAATGTGCTGACTCAGAGTTGGAGAAGCAAATCCGCTGTTTTCCGTATGTATAGCGCTCTGACGTCCCACGGCTACAGAAAATCCATAAAAGCCGTTAGACGGCAGAGGAATCTCGGACTAGTATTTTACTAGTCTATGACACAGGGGCTAGGTGCATCCGAAAAAAAAAAAAAAATAAAAAATACTATATAATACTACAAGGGGGCGAACTCACTTGCTCCCATTTTTTTAAGTCGTCGTGTTAAATTGATCGTAACTTCGGAACGCCTTAATATTTTCAAAAAATGTTTCCACCAGTCGAAAGTCAAGTAATTTTCCTTTCCAAAGAGACCCCAATTGTTAGTGTAGGCCTCCGAACTGCTGAGGTATCATACACGAACCAAAACAAAACGGCATGAAAATCCGAAGTCGTACAAACGCTGGGATGACCACTTCCCATCTGTGTACAGACTTTCCCATGCGTAAACGAGTCATTTTGACTAGCTAATTACTTTCATCCATTCAAATTATGATAAAATTTCTTACCTTACGCCAATTTATATGTCCTTTAAGTCTGTTTTTGAAAGAAATCCCATTTGCATCCTTGACAAACGCCATAGACGTGAAAATTGAGAGAGTTCTAACGGGCTTTTTGATTGGCTGAAACAGATTGTTCAGCCAATCAAAAAGCCCGTTAGAACTCTCTCAATTTTCACGTCTATGGCGTTTGTCAAGGATGCAAATGGGATTTCTTTCAAAAACAGACTTAAAGGACATATAAATTGGCGTAAGGTAAGAAATTTTATCATAATTTGAATGGATGAAAGTAATTAGCTAGTCAAAATGACTCGTTTACGCATGGGAAAGTCTGTACATAGATGGGAAGTGGTCATCCCAGCGTTTGTACGACTTCGGATTTTCACGCCGTTTTGTTTTGGTTCGTGTATGATACCTCAGCAGTTCGGAGGCCTACACTAACAATTGGGATCTCTTTGGAAAGGAAAATTACTTGACTTTCGACTGGTGGAAACATTTTTTGAAAATATTAAGGCGTTCCGAAGTTACGATCAATTTAACACGACGACTTAATAAAATGGGAGCAAGTGAGTTCGCCCCCTTGTAGTATTATATAGTATTTTTTTTTTTTTTTTTTTCGGACGCACCTAGCCCCTGTGGTCTATGACAGTGAAAACGAAATTGTAATTTTTTTTACATGACATTCGTAGTTCTAATAATAAAACCCTTAATATTCGCTTACTCGCAAGGGTTTTAACGGGATGCCATTACACTAGCTGTAGAACCTTCTTCTTCTTTTTCCGTTTTCCCTCCAGTCTAGGAGCAATCTTTTTTTTCTTTTTTTTTCACCACCAATTTTGAGTTGACCATGAAATTCCTCCATCAATTTGAATGAATCAGGTATATGTACACTGGAATTATATACAAAGATATTTGCGGAACCCGCACGGGCAGATAGGGTAGCGATAAAGTTAAGAAAAATTAACTCTATAATGTCCTGTCGTAGCCCTTATGGTCCTTAGCCAGTTTTCTGATATTTGCGGACCATAGGGCTACGGATTTCACCCTATCAAAAACTTTCGAAACTGCGCGGTGAAAATCTTGCGCCGCTTTTTTGCTATTTTTTTTTCATGAAATCGGGTGCGAGAGCGATCAAACATATATATTTCGTTTCGTTAAATATTTATCTACATTCTTCTATACTTACTTACCTGTTAATATTCATTTCCAGCTCATTATCATAACAAATGTCTCGATATTAACTAATCCCGCCTACTTCGTTCCGCCATCTTGTCATTGTGGTATTCTCGCTTTGAGGTCACGTGACTTTTGTGATTATTGACACAAAATTTTATTGTTGATATCCCCTACCCTAAGAGTAGTGAATGCCGGACAACTCGGCCCGCGGACAACTCGGACCGAGACAAGTCGGCCCGTAAGCGAGAACAAGTCGGCCCGTAAGCGAGGACTAGTCGGCCCGTATATTAAGACAACTCGGACCGTATTATTGTTTTATAATATTGTTCAATATTTATATGTGTATAATTATTTATTTATTTAAAAGACAATTATTATCTTTTAGTGAAAATGAATTATTTATTAAATGATAATATTAAGTGACCAAAAATGTGATTAGGACGTGATTTTGTTCTCATAACATGGTCTATTACGTATCATTTACAGGAATAAAATTAATATAAAAAATTAAAAATAAATAATTTAAGAAAAAAATATTTAGAGCTTATAAATTATGAAATTTCATATAAGCATTATGAAACACCTTGTGAATCAAGAGATTTTGAAAGTTCAAAAGCCTCTTTCAATAATGGATTTAAATTGTCAGTATGTAGTCTGGCAAGATATAAAATTGCTTGCAATTAATAAAATTTTCAACAGGAAATCTACCAAGTTCTGCTCTCACTCCTATATTTGAGGAAGTCCTCTTTGTTTCCAGGAGATGCTTACAAAAAATCAAGTGAACTTTTTCGAAGGGGGTTCTATCAATAAAGGTGAAATGGTCCATGTTACCATTTCTTAGTATAGCTCTTTGCTTTGCCCTATGGTAAACAAGAAAATAATCCATAAAAGATATTTCAGAATTGTAGGTCAAAATAGGTCTAACCAAACATATTAAGTTTATTAACACTAGACTATCTATCACAATCCTTGAAATGAAGTTGCACATACAGTCATCTGTCAAAAGTATTGGGAAACGTAAAAAAAAAACCATATTTTATCAACAAATTATTGTGAAGTCATTTCTGGATAGATTTTAACAAATTTTACACCAAAACATTCGGAATTATTTATATTTTGTTTGTTTATTTGCTCATTATTTTTATATGAGCGGTTTTTATTTGTACATAATTTTTCCATTATTGTCAATTTTTAGGATTTATTTTTAGTTGAAATACATAGGAAAATCAAATTTTATTTGTTGTGTTTAAATTATGTACAAATAAAAATCACTCATAACAACATAATGAGTCAATAACCAATCAAAATATAGACAATTCCGAATGTTTTGGTGTAACATTTGTAAAAATCTATCCAGAAATGACTTCGCAATAATTTTTTGAAAAAAATATGGTTTTGGTTGATTATATAGGGATTTTTTTTACATTTCCCAATACTTTTGACAGATGTCAGACTGTATCTTTATGATTTCCGTCAATTTTATTAAAAAAAATAAGTAAGACAATAATAATTATTGATGGTCCGAGTAGTCTTTTCATACGGTCCGAGTTGTCTTAACATACAGGCCGACTAGTCCTCGCTTACGGGCCGACTTGTCCTCCCTTACGGGCCGACTTGTCTCGGTCCGAGTTGTCCGCGGGCCGAGTTGCCTGGTAACCAGAGTAGTGATAAGGCTTAAAATTTCAATCATGGGATTGAAAAGAACGTTTTACCATCCTTTTATTTTGAGTTATCTATCTTTCCATGTTATCTTCAATGGAGACCCTTCACCCATTTCCCCCCAGGTGGCGTCGCTGTACCAACGGTGGTTAGGAAAACGTTTGTTTTCCGATAAACACTTGTAACCAATGTAATCAAATGGCAATATCATTACCTACGTGTTGTCCTTGATATGAAACGTTGCGTAATATGACGATAGGCACGCCTATAGAGAGGACTGAAGTGAACATAATAGATTTTAATTTGATATTTCCAACAACTTTTTTTCTAGTTTATTTCACAGTGACCGGTAACAATCATAGCCTATAGGGCCCAATGCCTGCAATGCCAATGGCAATGTAAAATTGCATGTACGTGTTTTTTTTATACTTCATTTAGTGTCTAATGACGTAAAATTGCACACAAGTTTTTTTTTTACTTCATTTGTTGTCTAATGACATAATATTGCACACGAGTTTTCAGACTAAATTGAACCCGATTGAAAATTGTACACATATTTTTTTCACACTGTCTATAGCATAGGGTCTAACCACAGGCACTCGACGTTCAATGAATAAAATGTAGGGTCAATGTGGAAAAAAATAGTGTCACTGTTATACTCTTTATTATAACAGTGGCACTATTTTTTTTCCACATTGACCCTACATTTTATTATAACAGTGACACTATTTTTTTCCCACATTGACCCTACATTTTATTCATTGAACGTCGAGTGCGTGTGGTCTAACCATGTAAATTTGCGTACTCGCTTCTGCTTCAAAAACAATGCAAGAAGAGTTTTAAGATCCCCAAGCGCAAGGGCAGGCAATGCAATGGCCAAAAGAAAAAGGACAATCACTGATCTACAAAACACTATACAGAAAACTATCACCCCCCCCCCCCCCCCCAGCGATATATTTTTTAACAGGAAACAAAAATCAGATTTTTATCATAAATTTCTCGTTGAGAACTGTAGGGCCGGATTAATGATATTTTTGCTTCTTTCGTGTCAATTTATTTTGTTTCTTTAAAATTTCACCACATAATTAATATATTATTTTTCAGAAAAAAACATCCTTAATGACATGAATGTGTGTCTCCGCCACGTCCATGCAGCTTCGTATAATATGAACCGCATCGGTGGCGTAATGGTTAGAGTGCTCGCCTCGAATGTGGTAGATCGTGGGTTCGAGCCCCTGTCGGGTCAAACCAAAGACTATACAAATTGATATGTGTTGCTTCTCTGGTAAGCACGCAGCATTAAGGAGATAGAGCAAGGACTGGTCGGCTCGGAATCAGGATAATGTGTCCGAGTGGAGCGACATGTCTATCCGCGGACTGTTGTTTTAGTGAGCTAGCAATATAAAAATCCAACTCAGCGTGTTGGTCTAGTACAAAGCGGACCTCATCATCATCTCATTGAAAATTAACTTGTTCTCGCCATGATATAGCTGGAAAATTGCTGAATTGGCGTTAAACAGCAACAATCACTCGTATAAAACGTGTCCGGATTTCAAGAACTTTATGCAAGAAAGTTCAACAGTTTAATTATTGCTTCTGATTCGCGGATTTGTCCCGATAAGATTGATTCCTTAAAAAGTTAAACTTCAAAGAGATATGTCGCATTTTAATGCTTGGTGCTTTAACCATTCATATGATTTTCTTCTATCATCATATGTAGCACGGTGACTATCGTGTAATTTAATCATTACCGCCCAAATATATTTTGTATTTAGTGTAGAGGTTGTTAAATAGCTTGTATTATCGACCGTTGAAACGAAACAAATAATTCTTGTTTCGTGACGGTCAGTTTTATTCGGCCCGTTTTATTGGTGGAGGAAACCGGAGTTCCCTGAAAAAACCACTGACCTGCTGCAAGTCACTGACAAACTTTATCACATAGAAATCACATTAATATTATTACCAATTAAAAATAGTCAAGCGACTGTTGATGAAAAATAAAATCCACACATGACTGTTGATGAAAATAAAATGTGCACATGACTGTTCATGAAAAAAAATCAACATTATCTATAATACGACCCAAGTATTCACGTTTGATTTTTTTATCAAAATCTCCAGAATGTTTGATGCCTTTATTTGAATGGCTTAAGATAAAGCTGAAATCGTAAAATTTATAATTTTGCTTTTTCCAATTTTCGCAAAATTAGAGCCCACGCGAACAGTTTGACTAAAAATGGCAAAATTAACACCCCTTCGAAAATAACCACTTAAATAGTAGATTAATAAATGTAGACATTTATGTTTGAGACAGAATATGTTTTTAACATCATGTTGGGGGTCAGTGAGTAATTGTTGTTTACGGCAATTTTTCAGCTATATATAACCAACTGACATTACCCCGAACTGAGAGGTTATTCTACTTTAAAATCACTTCTTCATAGTGGATTGAAACAAGTGATGTCACTCTTTACTTTGGGGAGTACAAGAGCAGTCCTTGTAGTGGCATTAGCCTACTCTTTTCCGGATGTCTTTAATGTGATCATGGCATTGATCTCCCCTTACACAAACCAGCCTTTTATTGTCCCCATCCAACGGACTAGCATCGTTTCTTGAGACCACCCTAGACAATGGCGTCAAGGTTGTCGAAAAGGTTATAACAAGTAAATTCAGGTTTTATTTGATAGCAATATATGCATTAGGGTGTTTTCGCAATTTCAGCTGCACACCCCGTTTACTGTACAAAATTACCTTGAAGAGCCCCAACCCCCGTGAGACTAGTGAAAGTATGAATTTTAATGTTATTGATATACAAAACAATTAACCCGAAAACTGTTTATATATTGATAGCTGATGTCTTTTTTACATAAAAAAAATGTCACAAAATTTATGGGCCACCATTATGCCATTTGGGTCAGTGACTAATATTTTACTGGCCCAAACAAAATTTTTCGGGCTGGCCTTCAGGCACTGATATCACGACAAGAACAATTTAATTTTCAATAAGATGAAGATGAGGTCCCAACACGCTTAGTTGTTTTTTTTATATAATATCTTAAAAATGATATAGGGGTGCATATTTTATATCTTAAAGACGAGCCACTGTGGTTGGAATCCGGAACAGAACAGTACATAAAATTCGTCAAGAATAATTAATGCATAAAGGTAATAACAAAACTCCGAACAATCTTACAAAGGGAAAGTCAAAACTCATAATTATATAAACAGACAAAATCAGTCAACAACCAGAAAACTGTGAAAACCGTAATGACCCTGGTACAGGCATTTCTAAAGAAATGGTGGGTTGAATCAGATTTTAAGGCGCCAAACCTCCCGCTCTCATTACGGTTCAAAGGTTCCGGCTGTCACTGTAACAGTATTTAAATACAGGAACAAAATAGGTAAAATAGTTGTCAAAGCAGTACCATATTCGGTGACGTAAATGTCAAAAATATTTTTACGTCACACATTGACAAAAAAATTCTTGACATTTGCGACTTCTTTATCTTTATACATTTTCACTATATGAAAATGCATCGCATGTGAAATTGATAGAAATTATTTGATTCTAACCATTAATAAACGATTTTTACCATGAAAGTAGAAAATCACGATACAACAAAACTAGGAAACCAACACGAAAATCTTTTAAAAAGGGAAATACAAAGAATGTGAACAAATATCAAACTTTGTTTAACAACGTACGTACATGTGTACTATAATTTCCTCATTCTACGGTTATTGTACGTATGCTATGCGTATTTACTATTAAATTACAAAATTATTGAAAATATTGATTTTTGCTCATGGAGAACATAAGAAAAAATTAATAAGAATGTATTCAATCATCAGTTTATTTTATATTCGCATTCACAGTTAGTAACAGGTGCCCGTGACCCAGATATGATTGCAACGTTCATGACATTACGTTGTCCTTGTTTTATTTCAACGTAATGACGTGATCACTTTAGTAATTTAGTAAGATGTCAGAAGATGGTTACAACTTATGATGTATTTGTTGTTAACTTGAGGAATATTGTTATATAAATAAAAAATAATTATTGTTGGATAATTAGATATAGAAATTGTGTTTGAAATAATAGTTTACATAGGTTACAAACGTCTAAGCGATAATAAAACGCTCCGCTAACCAACGTTGGTACTCGAGCGACACCTGTTGAGTAAATTTGGGTGAATGGTCTCCATTATTGTGGTTTTCGTTCGACGATCTCTTCGATCTGGATTGATGTAAGTTGTATTGAAATTACCCCAAGAATCTCAAGCTTAACCCCCTCCCCTTGGATCCGACACTGATGTGCTTCTAAATTAAAATTCTAATTTTTTGATTTGATTAATTTTAATAAATTGTTAAACAAGTGAACAAAAACAATTAATGCATCCTGCTTGTCGCCTCTGTCTCTGATCGAATTAACCAATCATATGCGGTCACACAGTGTCTGACTTTCAACCGCGCCTAAACTCGAAAAGTGTGTCACATGCCCTAGATCTATTTCCAAGTATCAGACACTTTCAGCGTGACATTTGCTATGTTTATGTCATGTACATGTACAGTAATAATATGTGATCACAGTCACTTGAAGTTTCAAAAATAAAAAAAAATAAGAAAAACTTCGAAAAAGTTTGGTCATCTATAATAAATAAGGGAAGTTATGAAATGCGTTTTTTGCACCAACATGTAAACAATGATTAACTGACGATTGCCGGTGCCAAGGGGTGTGCTTTAACCGCCTTTGTCAACTCATGGCATGTTTATTTACTCATCGGTAATGTTTTAATCTACAAGCATCCCCTATCTGCGACGATTTGACAACTTTTTCATAAATTTCGTGCCTACTTTCTATGAAACGGACTCCATGGCGGTAATGTCCCGCAGTGAATGAAAACTTAGACTAAACGAGGTGTCGAAGTCGGAAAATATCCGGATTATTACCCCTTTTGATTTTCAAGGGCAAAGGTCTAAACTTGGCCATTCACACGGTGATACAAGTTGCATGATACAAATACTATCAATCATATTTTATAAACAGTACTTATATATATATATAATATTGTATCAAATGCCTCTGCTTGGACATTAATTTTTTTCAAAAAACATTTATGGAAAAATGTATTTCTGTTCCACATGATAGGAAAATATTTTTTTGCTTTCCTTCTCATGAGAAAAAAATATTTTGATTGAGGAAGGTTCTGAATTTTTTTTTTACGAGCACAATGAAAATCCCAGCCACCCCCCTCCCCCGATAAGAAAATGGTTGTTGCCTAATAAAGTCATTGGAACAAAACTTCAGCTGGTGCCAGTGGTGGAAGTATGCCTTTACTGGCCCACCCTCTTTTTATTTCCTTGAATTGCGTTTTATATCAAATACAGTGACAGTTGTTTATTTGTGTGTTTGCTGAAACTTGACTGCAAAAAGGCGTTATAATGACTATATTCTTTACCAAGATGCTATTTGTAACTGGTCATCTTCAAATTTTGTATGTCCCACCATTCTCAACTTTGAAATTATCTCCCTTGTTATTTGAAGTTTTGAATGATTTCACACATGTAAACGATAACAGTTAAAATCTTTATATTGTTTCAGTAATTTTGTTATTTTTATTTATGCGTATTTACCAAAGTTCAATATTGAAAGATGTAGTTTAATATTTATTGAAATTATTACCTGATTCACTGCGGGACATTACCGCCATGGAGTCCGTTTCATAGAAAGTAGGCACGAAATTTATGAAAAAGTTGTCAAATCGTCGCAGATAGGGGATGCTTGTAGGTTAAAACATTACCGATGAGTAAATAAACATGCCATGAGTTGACAAAGGCGGTTAAAACACACCCCTTGGCACCGGCAATCGTCAGTTAATCATTGTTTACATGTTGGTGCAAAAAACGCATTTCATAACTTCCCTTATTTATTATAGATGACCAAACTTTTTCGAAGTTTTTCTTATTTATTTTTTATTTTTGAAACTTCAAGTGACTGTGATGTGATGAAGAAGAATTGCAACTTATATTTCTGGAAGATTAGTCATTAGAGTACTCTACATACATTATTGCAAAGACTTTGTGTGCAGTGCAGTTTGAAAATATATTGTGTACATGTGTATGGTGTACTGTAGTCCTACAATATATGACCTCGCATTTATAAAGTCTAATTTTAACGTTTTCATGTTGATTTTTTTCATTTTTATTTTTTATTTAAATGCGAGGTCATATCGGAAATGTCAAAATATATGTAGCACTTTCCGCTGTCATTTCAGTCGGGAGCAGATTCACAAATTAACCCACTGCACACCCCGAATCATGTAATTTACACCTATTAACAATAAAAATGAATAAGTAATTAACTTGCCTTATCTGTAGAATCGTTAATCCCATTAGAACTGACAATTACTTTTCCAAGGTGAACTCATTCTCCTGCCGCCATAGTTTAAAATCAGTGTTAATTAATTTTACGGATTCTAGAAAAATATGTCACAAAACGAACTTTTTGTCCATTGTTTAGACTTTTTTAATGTTTGCTAATAAAATGCAGGTAACGAACCCCTGTTTTTGGTAATAAACAGTATTCAAAGTATTATACTATCAAGTATTTTGTTTGTGGTAAGCGAGCTTCAGTCTTCCGTCAAGTATAATAGTGATTCATACAAATTATCCAGATCACGGTAAAATAAAAAGAAATCAGTCAGAATATCAACAGCTGTTAGAACTAAGAAGTTTTTTTTAAGGTTCCGGTTATGGCTTTAACTGCGACATCAACAAAGAAAGTGAAAGGGGATATAATGGAACATTTGCAATTAATGGAAGACAACACCGATGTGATATTTAAGTCACCAGACAGGCCTAACATGTTTCTTGAAATTGTAAAAAAGGAAAGTACAGAATATGAAACTTGTTTAAGCTGGTTAATTGAACATATACGCGTCAAAGGGAGCAATTCTAAAAAGACCATTATATACTGTCGTTCCATTGACAGTCTCCGAGATTTGTTGCACCCTGAAAGACTGTCTTGGTAAAATGGCATATGTAGATGGCAAAATAGACTCTCAGCACATTTTACTTGAAATGTACCATAAAAGTACACATCAAGACTCCAAAGATAGAATTATCAACAGAAAAGGAGGTGGCACAATTAATTCTTAATAAGGATGAGAAGTGTATTCGACAAGAAATCTTAAAATTTCTTACAGACGACGAAATCGTTGCTGAAGTAAAGCCATCTAAAAAATGCAATGGATCATGTGATTTACAGTGTCAGTGCAGCATGTGCAAGTGCTGTTCTATCTGCAGAAAGAAATGCCCATGTCAAGCGAAAACCTGAAGTTTGACATCCATGAATTTCTAAAATTGTAATTTGGGCGGCTGTTCACGGTGAATGAGGATTGCTTCGCTCACCGTCAAAATTGTATTCTGTTAAATATGATGTATTTGTTGAGTAGTAACTCTTAGTTTCTGAAGTTATCGCTGTATTCTTCATTGGAACTAATCCTCGTTAATTTAACGTTCGTTTCGTTCAAAATTTCTAAAATTTTCTTAACCGCCATATTTGAATATCAACATCTTCCTGTCAAAAACACTGAGATTATTTCACTGGAATAATGATGAATGTGATGGATTATAGACTTTAAATTACCATAACTATGTAAGGTAAAGCTACTTTTATAACTTTTTACTCAGAATAGAATCTGTTTTTATTTTTTGACATGCTACGTATATTTTGACATTTCCGATATGACCTCGCATTTAAATAAAAAATAAAAATGAAAAAATCAACATGAAAACGTTAAAATTAGACTTTATAAATGCGAGGTCATATATTATAGGACTAGGTGTACTGGTACGTCGCGTGTAACTTCTACACATAGCATTTTGCACAATCCTATGGAAAATGGATTTTGTTGACGATGTGAAGGGATTTTTGTGTAAAGATTTCCAATGCTATGAAACATATACTTTAATGTAACGGATTCATAAGTTAGTCAGACTGGAAGAAGTCAAGTCGCTCAGTAAGTTCAGAATAGATTTATTGATTGCGTTTTCAGAATTTCTTACAGAATGACATGTACATATTAGACAACAGTCTAAGTCAGTGGGTCTTTCATGTCTGAACCTCAACCTCTCCGTTCTACATATATTTAAGAGCAGGATTTAACGTAGATGTGGAACCATAGCTCTTTAGGTCCTTGTGAAATTAGCCGCCCTATCAGAAAAAAACCAAAAAGGACCTAAAGAGCTACGGTTCTGCAGCTAGATTTAATGTAGCTGAGGGTCCGTAGCTCCTATAGGTTCTTTTGATATTTTTTTATTTTTGCAGACAAAGCAAAGGACCATGATATAGAGCTACGGTTCTGCAGCTAGATTTAACGTTAGGTTTGGTGGCCCACACTCAAAATTTTATTAACTTCAGTATTATTAGGAATATCAGTAATTCTGGTGGCACATACCAGATTTTAGGGGCATTTGGGAGCCCCTACTAATATATTTCAAACTTTGTAGAGTTATGTTTTGTCTGAAATATGTTCTTTTTTGGTAAAAAGAATGAAAAAGCTGGTACCGGTAATCGCTCTTATAATTTTTTGTCCATGTTCTACTCGTTTACTGCCTATAAAATATAAGTTAACTTAAACCGTTTGTAGTACTCCATTAATGGCCATATATTGTCGATTTGTAGGCCTATAGCTGCAACATTTTTTGCACGGAAGGGTGCTTGATAGGTAGATTTAGAATTAAAGAGAAAATCATAGAGTTAAGATAGCAATTACCCTTAAACACTTTCACTGATTTAAAGCAGTTTTCTTTTATTTATTTTTTCGCTCTTTTCGTCATTGTGTCTTGTAAAGCTAGATCATAGCAGACAATATTTTTGCATCACACAAGCGACAAGACTTTGAATGTTTTTTTCTGTCTCATGTGTATAAAAATGTATTTAAAAGGATTGACAACTGAATCAATATTGTTTTAAAAAAATCATGTTTATAATCTTACAATTGCTTGACATTTTTTTTTCCTTTTTAGCTCACCTGGCCTTTAGGCCATGTGAGCTATTGTCATCACTTTTCGTCCGTCGTCCGTCCGTCAACATTTCACATTTTAATCTTCTCCTCAGAAACCACTGGGCCAATTGCAACCAAACTTTAGTGGAATGGTCCTTGGATGGCCCCCTTCCAAAATTGTGTCCGGTGATCCCGACTTCCAACCAAGATGGCCACCAAGCTAAAAATAGAAAAAAGGGGGATGAAATTTTAATTGTCCATTTAATCTTCTCCTAAGAAACCACTAGGCCAATTTCATGATATATGTAAAGATTAAATATATAAAGAACGTAAACCATTCACTTTTTGAGAGATATGATGTATAAATCAGGAGAAAACGTCATTTTATTCGGTCTTCGATAATTCTTGCTATCCGGACAGTAATGCAAATCATATGCTATTGACCTCAGATTTGAACTCATTCGGTAGAGATTGTGAGCATGCTCCGTTATAGTCTTGACAGATAACATCATTTTCGTTTCGATTTACATTCCATTATTTTCTATTCAATCCACGATTAAAAATAATTTTCCCTTAGCGAAACGTTAAACAAGGATCTCTTTACCTGGAAAATAAATATATATCACCATCTATGATCTTAACCGCCGTAAATGTCTTTTAACGGCATTATGTGTATAATTCAGCAAATTTCGCGGGGCCCAGTAAGGGGACACTGCATACGCAACTTGTAATTATGTTAAAACATTGGGTCTTTTTTTTTTTTTATTAAAAATGAATACTACTCAGTTCAGGTCAGATTATTTTTTTTATTTTCTATGGAGCAAAGGCCAGAATTTTTTTTCCAACTTTGGGTGGCCAGATTATTTATTTTATTTACAAAAACTGCCACGGAATCAAATGGTTGTCCCCAAAATAAATCAGGAAATAAATAAACCAAGTTATAAAATAACGAATAAACTGATAAAGTCGGAATGAAATGCATTGCAATTGATAATCTTTAAGGTAAATCATACACGAAAGAATTTCTTTGCAAGGCAAGAAATGCAAGAAATTTAACTTCTTTTAAAACCAGAATGATACCTCGGCATACATCGTTGTTTACGTTGGTGATGAAATTTCATGATTGGCAATCATCGGAACGGTGCAACCGAAAGTTAATTAGCCGCCATTGTCTTGAAAAAACACGTACGAGATGGAATGATTATCTGTTCTTAATCACAGATGATCACGATTTTCGTCCTCAAACATGCACGAATGGTTTAGTTTTTAGGGAATGTAAACATACATGTATCAAGAATATTTTTGAAGATGTTTATTTCACCAAAAACTCGTTTCATATTACTTTAACATAGGACCCTATGGGAAATTCCCATCAAAATCTTCTTGTCTGAAACCATTTGCTCAATAAGAACTAAATTTTGATGAAATAGTCATTGGATGGTTCCCTTCCAAAAACGTGTTCGACGGTTCGGCCCTTCGACCAAGATGGTCCCCATAGCCGAACTTAGCTTAACATATGACCCTATGGGAAATTCACATAAAAATCTTCTCCTCAGAAACCACTAGGCCAATTGCAACCAAACTTTGGTGGAATGGTCCTTGGATGGTCCCTTTCCAAATTTGTGTCCGGTGATCCCGAATTCCAATCAAAATGACTGCCAAGCCAACAATAGAAAAAAGGGGGGATGACATTAAAAAAAATCTTCTCCTCTGAAACTACGTACTGAGCCAATCTCAACCAAACCTTGCTGAAATGATCCTTGGGTGGCCCCCTTCTAAATTTGTGTCCGATATTTCAGACCTCCGACCAAGATGGCCACTACAGCTGAACTTAATTTAACATAGGACCCTATGGGAAATTCCCATAAAAATCTTCTTGTCTGAAACCATTTGCTCAATAAGAACTAAATTTTGATGAAATAGTCATTGGATGGTTCTCTTCCAAAAATGTGTCCGGCGGTTCGGCCCTTTGACGAAGATGGTCCTCACAGCCAAACTTAGTTTAACATAGGACCCTATGGGAAATTCACATAAAAAACATCTTGTCTGGAACCAGTAGCTCAATTAGAACCAAACTTTGATGGAATAGTCATTGGATGGTTCTCTTCCAAAATTGTGTCTGGCAGTCGCGCTCTCCCACCAAGATGGCCACCACAGTGCAGTTGCGTTGTTACTGGAAGTAGCTTTGATCCAGGTGAGCGATTACAGGTTCCTGGGAGCCTCTGGTTTAATTTTGCCAGAAAAATCATTTTTATTGGTTTATGCTTTTAAAGAAACAACCTTTGAATCCACCACTGCAAATGCAACTGACATTCAGGTGTTGCACAACATAGTTGTTTAAACTAGAATTATATGCATGACCTAATTCTGACTCTATTTTAATTAACATTTAAGTCAATTCAAAGTGTAAATTAAACTTACATACAATATTTACAGAGATTGTACATCAGACACTGCCTGTGTAAGTGTTCTACCACAATCATTAAAGGAAATCAGTGTTTTTAAAGAATCAAATTGCTGAGTAAAAAAATACAATGGGTTAGGGACCGACCATTTAACTTGAAGGGGGGGGGGGGTTATGGTTTTTTGCTTCTTTTTCGGACAACACAAGAGTTAGAATATTTATTTTTGTTGTCGCGCAAAGCGCAAATTTTTTTTCCAGAATTTAACATTAGGTTATATGACAAAAACTCTGAATCAGATTATTTTTTTTTTCCTCCATCAAAATCAGAATATTTTTTTCAGCAACATTGGGAATCAGAATATTTTTTTAGAAAAAAAACCATAACCCCCCCTTCAAGTTAAATGGTCGTTCCCTTATGCGATGCTACAAATTATATATACTTGTATACATCATGTCATTTTGATTTAATTCCCTTTCGAAGATGTTTATCTTTATAAAAGCCTAATTAGAATTAGATGTTTGTCGGGCAGTTGCCAGTTAACATTTTTAGCCGGAGTGTTAGTAGATTGCTTGATGAATATTTGATTGTTTTAAAAGAAGTATTAGTGAACAAACAGTGTTTGCTAAACACATTCAACTTCATTATTGTATTCTAATATGACCATAATTTTGTTCTCTACAGAACTCAAGAACACATATAGACAATGGAAGCTCTTAACAAGGTATGCACAGTGGCATAGAGTAAAATGAAGTATGCACAAAGTAGGTGGCAGGGAAGGGGGTGCTAATATAATTATGGACGTCTACCGCTGCCGTTGGGTCAAGGGCTGTTCTTGGTGAGTGAGGAGCCCGAAGCTCACACATTTAAGCGATTTGAAAGGATAATTTGTATTTGAAAATTTGTAGCAAATTCAGAGACGTATAAAACCATCCTGCACCCATCCTGTCCTCCTCCTGATGGAATCATATCGTTTTAGTACTGTACATGTATGTCAGTTAAACACAGTTTTGCACTAACAACTCCTACATTTTAAGCGGGAATTCTTGAACACTTTTCATGATTGATTATTCCAATACAAAGATTACCGTGATTTTGAAGGAATCCTATCGCTTCTGTCTCAATCATTTGAATTATATATTGTAATGAATGACACTTTCATTTGGTAGAGTAGGGTTATGGTGTTTAACGCCACTTTCAACAATATTTCAGTTATATCGTCACTTCCGTTGGCGATTTGTAGAAGCCAACTAAGATTTCTAAGATGACTTTGATTTTTAAAGATCATTTATCAGTATACATGTAGTATATATTTGCTACATGTATCATTTGACCATGTTGACTGTTACTTTGTTTGCATTTAAGATCATAGTATATCTAAGGAATATCTACTGTTGTCGGCGTCAGATTCACAATTGACACTGACAAATATCCAAGTACAATACTGCCATTTCTATTGTAATGCAAGATTTGTATACCCCCGCAACGAAGTTGTAGGGGGGTATACTGGTTTCATCATGTCCGTCCGTCTGTAGACAAATCCAATGTCGTACGATAACTTGAGTTCTGTTTCTGAGAATCTTTTAAAATTTTATCAGCTGTTTACTGGTGAAGAGAGGAGGATCCCTTTCATTTTTGACGATTTTCACTTTTGCCGTTCCAGAGTTATTGGACTTGATATGACGGAAATTAGGATTTTTACCCTATGTCGTATAATAACTTGTAGTGTTTCTCAGAATGTTTTGAAATTTTATCAGCAGCTTACCGGTGAAGAGAGGAGTATCCCTTTCATTTTTGACGATTTTCACTTTTGCCGTTCCAGAGTTATTGGACTTGATAGGACATAAAATAGGATTGTTACCCTATGTCGTACGATAACTTGAGTAGTGTTTCTCAGAATGTTTTGAAATTTTATCAGCAGCTTACCAGTGAAGAGAGGAGGATCCCTTTCATTTTTGACGATTTTCACTTTTGCCGTTCCAGAGTTATTGGACTTGATATGACGGAAAATAGGATTTTTACCCTATGTCGTATGATAACTTGAGTAGTGTTTCTCAGAATGTTTTGAAATTTTATCAGCAGCATACCGGTGAAGAGAGGAGGGTCCCTTTCATTTTTGGTCGGAACAATCACTACATGTAATGTTTTGGTTATGGAAATAGGTTGGACAGATGTGGGGAGCGGGGGGTATATCTTAGTGAACTGTGCTCACTGTAATACTAGTTGCTTTTTGGTGTTTAATCCCACTTTCAGCAATATTTCAGCTATATCATGGCAACCAGTTTTAGTGGTGGAAGAAGCCGGAGTACCCGGAGAGAATCACCGATCATGGACAAGCAACTGGTAAACTTTATCACTTGCGTTAGCGAGTCGAGTGCACCCTTTTTCTTAGCTCACCTAGCCTTTAGGCCATGTGAGCTATTGCCATCACTTTTTGTCCGTCGTCTGTCGTCCATCCGTCAACATTTCACATTTTAATCTTCTCTTCAGAAACCTCTGGGGAAATTGCAACCAAACTTTGGTGGAATGGTCCTTGGATTACCCCCTTCCAAACTTATGTCCGGTGATCACGACTTCCAACCAAGATGGCCGCCAAGCTAAAAATAGAAAAAAGGGGGATGACATTTTAATTGTCCATTGCTGCTTTAGTATAAAGAATAAGTCAAAATGAGCTCAAATTTTAACTGCAGCTACATGGTAAGGAGTAGTTTAACTTATATTCCGGGTTTTTCTGTGAAATTTTCTTTCAGCCGATTTATACCGATTATGCAAATGAGGCATATTTAAGTCTCCCAAACAAAGTTTGGGGGACTTATTGTTTTTGCTCCGTTTCTTATTATTATTTTTATTATTATTATTCTTATTCTTTCTTTCCGCGAAGCATGAACTTGTCCACGGCAGATCTCAGGAACTACATGACAGAATTTCATGAAACTTGGTGGAGTTATAGATATATGTTTTGTGGTAAAGGGGGTCAAAGCCATATTTTTGGGGGTTCAAAGGGGGTGGGGGTTACTATAGAATCCTATGGGAAACTTGAAATTTCGTACATTAATGTTGATAACTTCTAACTGGATAATGATAGAGACATAAATTTTGACATAGTGATAGGTCACCATTAGAGGAGCAATTCTGCATTTTCAAAATTTTCAAGATGTCTGCCATTTTCAAAATGGCTGCCAAAACACGGCATAAAAATGGGGGGTAAAAATTCAACATTATCCGATATCATCAAAATTTGATATGTGGGTAGATAGTGTCAGTGGCCGGTTTGGGAGACTTCACAATCGTTAGATTATAATCATATCTTGTTATTATTATTATTCTTCTTATTCTTCTTATTCTTCTTCTTTCTTTCCGTGCACCATGAACTTGTCCACGGCAGATCTCAGGAACTACAAGACAGAATTTCTTGAAACTTGGTGGAGTTATAGATATATGTTTCTAGTTGATCCTAAAGTTTTCAGATTTGTGGTAATGGGGGTCAAAGCCATATTTTTGGGGTTCAAAGAGGGTGGTGGTTACTATAGAATCCTATGGGAAACTTGAAATTTTGTGCATTAATGTTGATAACTTCTAACTGGATAATGATAGAGACATAAAATTTGACACAGTGATAAGTCACCATTAGAGAAGCAATTCTGCATTTTCAAAATTTTCAAGATGTCTGCCATTTTCAAAATGGCTGCCAAAACACGGCATAAAAATGGGGGGTAAAAATTCAACATTGTCCGATATCATCAAAATTTGATATGTGGGTAGATAGTGTCAGTGGCCGGTTTGGGAGACTTCATAATCGTTAGATTATAATCATATCTTGTTATTCTTATTCTTATTCTTCTCTTTCTCCTCTTTCTCCTTTCTTTCCGCGGACCATGAACTTGTCCACGACAGATCTCAGGAACTACTGGACAGAATTTCATGAAACTTTGTGGAGTTATAGATATATGTTTCTAGTTGGTCCTAAATTTTCAGCTTTGTGGTAAAGGAGGTCAAAGTCATATTTTGAGGGGTTCAAAGGGGGTGGGGGTTTACTATAGAATCCTATGGGAAAGTTGAAATTTCGTACATTAATGTTGATAACTACTAAATGAATAATGATAGAGACATAAAATTTGACATAGTGATAGGTCACCATCAAAGGAGCAATTCTGCATTTTCAAAATTTTCGAGATGTCTGCCATTTTCAAAATGGCTGCCAAAACACGGTATAAAAAATGGGCGGTAAAAATTCAACATTGCCCGATATCATCAAAATTTGATATGTGGGAAGATAACGATGTCCTGAATTGATTCCCAACATTGAAAAATTTCTACCGGTCGCCATTTTCAAAATGGTCGCCGCAAAAATTCAACATTGTCCGATATCATCAAAATTTGATATTTGGGTAGATAATGATGTCCCGAATTGATTCCCGACATTGAAAAAATTCTACCGGTCGCCATTTTCAAAATGGCCACCACGATACCGCAAAAATTCAGCATTGTACGATTTCAACGCCATTTCATATATGTGGGTAGATTATGATGTCCCGAATTGATTCCTGACATCGAAAAATTTCTACCGGTCGCAATTTTCAAAATGGCCACCACAATACCACACACATTCAACATTGTCCGATTTCAACGACATTTCATATGTGGGTAGATTATGATGTCCCGAAATGATTCCTGACATCGAAAAATTTCTAGCGGTCGCCATTTTCAATATGGCCGCCACAATACCGCACAAATTCAACATTGTCCAATTTCAACGACATTTCATATGTGGGTAGATTATGATGTCCCGAAATGATTCCTGACATCGAAAAATGTCTACCGGTCGCCATTTTCAAAATGGCCGTCACAATACCGCAAAAATTCAACATTGTTCGATTTCAAAGGTAGCTTTTAAATTATTTTTTAAACTGGTTGTCTGTGGCCGGTTTGGGAGACTTCATAATCGTTAGATTATAATCATATCTTGTTTGATAAAAGATCACATTTAAATCTTGTCCTTTGAAAACACTGAACCAAATTAAACCAAACCTGGCAGGGATGCTTCTTGGGTGGGTCCCTTTCGAAATTGTGTCCGACTGCCCCACCCTCCATTCAAGATGGCTGCTGTAACTAAAAATAGAAATTTCTTCAATTGTCCATTGCTGCTTTAGTATAAGTCAACATGAGCTCAAATTTTAACTGCAGCTACATGGCAAGGAGCAGTTTAACATGTTCGGGGTTTTTCTGTGAAATTTTTCTTTCAGCCGATTTATACCGATTATGTAAATTAGGCATATTTTGATAAAAGATCACATTTAAATCTTCTTCTCTGAAACCGCTGAACCAAATTAAACCAAACCTGGCAGGGATGTTCCCCCTGGGTGGGTCCCTTTCAAAATTGTGTCCTACAGCCCCGCCCTCCATTCAAGATGGCTGATGTTGTTAAAAATAGAAATTTCTTCAATTGTCCATTGCTGATTTAGTATAAGTCAAAATGAGCTCAAATTTTAACTGCAGCTACATGGCAAGGAGTAGTTTAACATATATTCCGTTTTTAGCTCACCTGGCCTTTAGGCCATGTGAGCTATTGCCATCACTTTTCGTCCGTCGTCCATCCGTCAACATTGCACATTTTAATCTTCTCCTCAGAAACCACTGGGCCAATTGCAACCAAACTTTGGTGGAATGGTCCTTGGGTGGCCCCCCTTGAAAATTGTGTCCGGTGATTCCGACTTCCAACCAAGATGGCCGCCAAGCTAAAAATAAAAACAAGAGGGGATGAAATTAAAAAAAAATCTTCTCCTCTGAAACTACCAAGCCAATCTCAACCAAACTTTGCTGAAATGATCCTTGGGTGGTCCCCTTCCAAATTTGTGTCTGGCATTTCAGACCTCCGACCAAGATGGCCACCACAGCCAAGCTTATTTTAAGATAGGACCCTATGGGAAATTCCCATAAAAATCTTCTTGTCTGAAACCATTTGCTCAATAAGAACTAAATTTTGATGAAATAGTCATTGAATGATTCTCTTCCAAAAATGTGTCCGGCGGTTCGGCCCTCTGACCAAGATGGCTGCACAGCTGAACTTAGTTTAACATAGGACCCTATCATGGGCCTACGGGAAATTCACATAAAAACCATCTTGTCTGGAACCAATATCTCAATTAGAATCTAACTTTGATGGAATAGTCATTGGATGGTCCTTTTCCAAAATTGTCTCCGGCAGTCGCGCTCTCCCACCAAGATGGCCACAACATTGTTATTGAAAGCAGCTTTGATCCAGGTGAGCGATCACATGCACCTGGGAGCCTCTGGTTGTAATTTACAAAGCCGGACGCAAACCCACGCCATATTGGTGATAGGCTTGTATGAGTTTTTAGGTAATCCAACTACCTAACTCATTGAGCCACCCAGGCTCTTTACCTATATTGAATATTTTGTAAACAATAGATGGTTGGTTTAGGTTTATGGCGTTAAATGTCACTTTTAACAATATTTCAGTAATATCGTGGTGGTCAGTTTTATTGGTGGAGTAAAGTCACTGAAAAACTTTATGCACCTCGCAAAAAAATTGTGACATCATATGCACATTTTCAGCATAGTGCGTAAGTGCTTTTTTGTCACAACATCCATGAGATGTACGGTTCAATTTCAGATAAAATTGAGCAAGAGTGTATATTAAAGGTATATACCATGTCTTTATTTTATATCATATTGTAGTAATTAACATTTTTAAGAATTCAATATGGCGGCTAGAATCCTTAATTACAACATGTTTGTTGATTTGACGGCACACATTAGCCAATGAAAGAACGTGTTATATAGTATTTGATTTTTTTTTAAATGTTTCACAATTATATTTAACTTTTCTCGTTTTATTTAAGAAACTTTACCACGCTGCAGAAAGTGGGGATGTAGATTTGGCACAGGATTGTCTTCACAAAGGTGCTGATGTCCATTATAAAGATGGTGATGTAAGTAGTATCTATAGTATATAAAACACATTCTGAAATCATTAAAATAATATAATTACATAAAAATTGAACAGAACATCAAGTGTATGTAAATACATAGTACACTGGTTAAAGTCAAACACACCTCACAAAGAGTGGGTATGAGACTACTACATTGTCTTAGCAAAAATCTTATTGTGAAAACATAAACAGTGTTACGGTGTAAGTACAAACCCAAATAGAAGACAATTTGGTAGTGAAAGAAAATGTACAGTTCGGAGAAAAAAAAGGTATATATCGGTCAAAACTTCAGAATAGGGGGGTGAGGTTGAGGAAAGATTACAAAGTGAATAACTTGAAGAACAAAGACATTTCTGTTGTTTGCAGCTGGAGTCCATACCCCTTTACATACAAATATCTTGTAACAAGAAGAAAATATAGCCCTTAGTTATACGTACACTAATACACTGCGTAATTACTGTTATTGCAGAGTTTGCGAATACCTCACAGTGTTCGCCAAAAACTTTTTTAACCACTAGATATCTGGGCCAGTGACTTGCTAAAGTTACTAGACCGAATCAGTGCACACTAGACCGAAGATATTTTTACCAGAAAAAGAAGAAACAAATTTTCATTGTTTAATTTTATACATGCATTTGGATGGTGTCTATTCTATAGTTGTTACATCCTGTAACAAACTTCCCAGCCCCAGTTTCGTCCTTACTGTTTTTCGCAGTATGTACAGTGCATCATTTGTTCATGTTCAGATAAATGGTCATGTAAATGATGGATAAGACTAATGGCTCTTTGAGTTTGATTTTAGGATTGTAAATTTTGTAAATAATTTTATTTTGCAAATATCTTTACTTTTTAATTCTAATGACCCTGTTAGTAAATGCCAAGTTAGTAAACAGTAACTTTGTTTTACCTTTTAAAAGTATATTTTTATTAGTTTATTGATAATTAATATTAAACTTAATAAAATGATATTGATATAGATTATACTAATGAAGCCAACCCCTTTAAAATATACTTAAGTGGAATAGATTGAAGGCACTAAGCTATTGTAAGATGTGTAGATATATATATATATCTGAGTTAAGATTAATGGCTCTTTCGTCTTTGTTTTTAGGATTGTAAATTTTGTAAATAACTTTATTGTGCAAACATCTTTTACTTTTTAATACCTAAAAGTAATAGCCTTTTAATACTAAGAGTAAATAAAAATATTCAATTGGTTCCAATATGTTTTTAGTTTTAAATCCTAAAAAAAAATAATTACCGTGTGACACGGGTTGCTCCACAGTGGAGGAAACTACGAAGAGAAGAAGTTCGTCGTAGCATAGCCAAGGGCGATCGGTGATCCAGTGGAGCTTAAAAGATCGTGATCTTTTCTGTTCATATTGTTTTTTAGCCTGTGACACCTCCTCTGGTGTTCTAGAGGGCTTTTTCAACTTCTTCCCCGGAATAGCATCGTCTTGCCACCTCAAGTCCATGTTAATTTATCGAAACCATAAACAACTAAAAACCAACACAAGTCATAATGACAGAGCACTATCTGTAACGATTCGTACTGGGCAAAGTGGTAAAAAAATATTGATTTTCTTTATTTTTACTCATAAAAAGTAAAAATTATATCTTATTAAAGATTATTTTCAAGTTTGAACATTTAACGATCAACAAATACCTTTGCAACACGACGACTTGTTGTACTTGCCTGTCGAAATGCGATGGAATTTAGATGCATCTTACGACTGGTTGCCGAAATGAAAATGCCTAAGTATCCACGAATCGCTATATTTGAAGGTACCAGTTATTAGGTTAAGGTCATTTTTATGAGTAAACAAGTCTGCAACTATTTTTGGATAAAAATAAAAGAAAATTATTACATTAACGATTCAAAATTTTCGTCGAGTCATTCAGAAAAGGTATTTAGCTACACTTGGCTACTTTCAAATTCACTAGACCAATCAGGCCACCAGCAACACCATGCAACTAGACCGATAGAATTTTTACTAGACGCGGGCTTCGGACTACCACTTAACGTCGAACACTGACCTCAAATTTTCTGTCAGACATAGAACTGACAGAATGCAAATTTCTGCCAGTCCCACAAAAAAGTTGGTGGTCCTACAATTTGTAAAACTTTTAACAACGAAAGATGATTAGGCCATGGAAAATTGATTGTTGGTTTCCCCTAACATGGGAACATTTTCATAACCCGACAGGCAGGCTTTTTATTTTATTTTTTTATTTTTTTTTAAATTTTCATTTCTTTACTAGAATAATACATGTATGCTCCTAATAATCGGACTCTTTGGAGGGTAATTAAATAACTCGGGAGAACAAATTAAAATTTCTAATTCGTTTTGAAAAAAGTGACATGGCTGGCTTCAAAAATATTTGTTTCTACTAAAAATGCCAATAAAATTAATTGACCAGGCAGGATAAAACTGACCCGGCAGGGTTAGGGGAAACCAACAATCTTTTTTCTTTGGCCTTAGGGTGAAACTGGATTCAACAGCAAACCTGAAAATAAACAGTTAAAGACATCTTTCATTTGTATAATATTTTATTCTTCTGCAGCATATTTCTTTTTGTGTCCTCTCCGTTTAAATCGGGAGCGTGCGGCCGTTTCCCTGGCCTTGCACCAGTCAAGAAACGAATCGGCCATGCTGCCATTAATTGAACTGGTATCTGTTAGGAAGTTACGGTGCTAAAAAACATGGCAGAGAAAGATCGGGAACCAGTTCAATTATGATCTAACCAATTACCAACTATTTCCCAACGCACCACAACAGACTTTTTCGCGAGACGAACAGTTGGACAATCGGACCGGCTCAAGATACTGAAATACCTGACCTTATGAAATTTTGGCAGACAGGACCGACGATATTCGTGAAAAAAAGGCTAATTTCCAAAATATATTTGATTATTTTTCCATTCTTTAAAGACTTGGCTGTTTTATATCGAGAAAAATGTATAAAAGGAAGGGTGCAAATCCAAAATTTTGCATATATGAAAGGTACAGGTATATAGATTTTTTTATTTTCTATTCAAGTTTCATGTTTTTTAAACTCATCCGACCGAAATGGTAGCATGTTATATTGCTGTAGCTTATCGTCCTTTGTCGTAGGCACCGTCATCTGTCAGTGTCCGTAACACTCTTTTCTGAAAAAAAAGCTGGCCCCTTGGAACCAAATTTCATAGGAAATTTTCAATTGATGGTCCGGTGTTCCTCTACCAAATTTATGTTTGTTTTTTTTCAGCGATGCACAACAGAAACACGAGGCCTTAATAAAGAGGTGCTTACTGTTTTTGTGTATGCAGCATTTATTATTTAACTAATGTTGGTGATTTTTATACCCCCCGCAACGAAGTTGTAAGGGGGTATATTGGTTTCACCATGTCCGTCCGTCTGTAGACAAATCCTATGTCGTACGATAACTTGAGTTGTGTTTCTTAGAATCTTTTAAAATTTTATCAGCTGTTTACTGGTGAAGAGAGGAGGATTCCTTTTTACTTTTGACGGTTTTCACTTTTGCCATTCTATAGTTATTACACTTGATATGACGGAAAGTAGGGTATTTTACCCTATATGTCGTACAACAACTTGAGTAAGTGTTTCTCAAAATCTTTTAAAATTTTATTAGTGACTTAATTGTGAAGAGAGGGGGATCCCTTCGGAAACTGCAGGGATGCCAACAACCACGATTTCAGCCGAGTTTCTCCGATTTTCAGACCCTTAATCCGACCTCCGATATAATTAACGTGTACTCCGACGTTTTAAAAATCCGGATTTTTTTCGTGTCCGGTACCGTAAAATGGCTTTCAATTATTGTTTATCTGGAAGATGCTTGACTTGCAGCACTTAATTTTGTACCATTAAACGATTGCGTGATTCAGACTTTTACAATTGGGTACCCTCGATTGTTTTCTTTACTGTAACACTATCATCTTTTGATGTAGACAGCGTAATTACCCGAGATGTGTGGATAAGGCAGACCATGTGAATCATGGCGGACATGGAGACATTTCGCATAAAACATTTGAAGATATCAAGGACAAATATCACCGCCATGGATAGAAGAATAAAAAAAAATACCACAGAGAGCTAAAGACAGTCTTCACGCTTAAGTTTTTACCTTACAGGGCAACTGGGCCTGTAAGTTCAAATATTTACAGGCCCACCATCAATTCTACAGGCCCGAATTTGAAAACTACATTAATGACCATAAAATAATTAAACCACCAAAACTCAAAACATGATGATGTACCAAATATTATGTGGACATGTCAATTATGCATTAGGTAAGACCAGAATGCAAGTAAAAAAAAACAAAAAGACACTTTATTTTGGATTCATGTTTATATTAATCTCCTGAAAATTCTAAAATCATATTGTCAATAGCATCCTCAGTATATTCCATATCATCACTGTCCACCTCCTCCTCATCATCATCATCACAACCAATATTGTTATAAGACTTATAACAAAAACTTGTGGTGTCATCATTGCGTGTGACATATAATTTGGTGATCATTTTTAATACGTACCCCCCCCCCCCCCCCCCTTTTTTTTTTTTTTTTTTAAATATCACTATGCTTTGAATTAATACCACACAAAATGCAAACGTCATATTTGTGTAGCCTTCATCAGAAGAAATATGTATATGCCAATTTGCTCAACTGTCCAACTATATAGCTAGGGAATGCAAATATGAACGTATATTGACACTAACAGTCGTAAACTGAATCAAGTAAAGATTGTAATTATTATTTGTCAGACCTCAAATCAGAGTGCAACAATGGAACAAAGCTACTGTAGTTCAAAGTCTATTTTCTAACTGCAGAGGTATTAACGTAAACACAGATCTGTCAGCAACAGTTCTATAAATAGATTGCAATTAATAAAAAAAATACCGATCGGATTTGTAAGCGGATCGAAAAAAATCTGAAGTGTCTCCGTGCATTTCAACGAAACTTGAATGACCAACCTTCTCAAATATGAACATAATATATATGAGAACTCAGACTTTATGTCACAGGATTGAGAACAAAATTAATCAACAGTTTGTTTGGTTGAAAGTAGCTTCGATCATCATTTCCCGTAGCACAGTGTCTGATTGCGCTCCCTTTCTCGTGGTGCCATTTTTATTTGATATTGAACGAAATTAAAGTTTCTTTAAACCGAAATGGATTACTTTTCAAGAAAGTCACTTTCAAAATACTTATGAATACCATAGAATTCAATAAACACGATGTCGATATTTTCATAAATGGCACGTGGCAAAAATATGCGGGCAGCAGAGCCTAGGGTGACTCTTCAAAATTACAAGGCTACTTGAATTTCGCTTTTGACCAACGAGAAATCGAAGTCAACCTTCACAAGGCAACTACTTCGGAAATTCTTAAAAGGACTTGTTTGCCTACCCATGTTTTGCATTGACTCGGCAGCAACTGAAAACGGAGAACAATAAACTAAATATCTACATACAATATCTTATGAAATCAACTTTTGAAACTATATGACTTTTTTTTCACAGGCCCGTCGGATTTGTGGAACTACTCATTTTATATGCCTGTGTACAAATTTACACTTCGGACTACCGCCTAATTTCGAAGACTGTAAAGACTGAGCAAATATGAACCCCCACCGCTATCTGCGCAACCGTTGTTCTGCATGGTCCTGCTATTTTTTACTTTTTTTTTCGCGGACAAATAATAGAATTAATTATTACTTTTCCCAAGGCAAACTTGAGTTATGAAGTCATAACAAACTACAACTTACACAAACATTATGAAAATTAAAAATGAGGTGTTTTCACCAATATCAGCTGTAGATGACATTTAATAATCTTTATTAGGAACTGCATGTAGTAGCTATACTCAAGATAACGGGTTAGAATTTGTCATAGGATAACTTGATGCATAATGGAATCTGTTGAAACTTTACTTGGACAGATGTGGGGAGTATTATAACTTGAGTAGTGTTTCTCAGAATATTTTGAAATTTGAGCAGTAGTTTACTCATGAAGAGAGAAGGGTCTCTTTCATTTTTGATGATATTCACTTTTATTGTTCCAGAGTTAGAGGCCTTATATTTTATGCAATGTCATAGGCAAATTTGAGTAATGTCAGAGTTGCAGATAAAAAAAAATTCCTGTCAGACATTGGGTCCTGCAAGTAAGAGAGTTTTGCCAGACCTACTTTTTTTTTAGAAATTTTTTAATATTTCACTTTTAATACAGTATGATTAAAGGGACAATCTTAAAGCCTTGACACAGCTAACGACTACTACGACCAGAATCAGATTAAGGATATTGCCAAAGGGGGGTTAGTGACTGAGACCACATTCAATTTAGATAGCCCTGCAACATCAAATAATCAATACTTCATATTAGTAAGATTTTATTATTCCTCTAATGAGTATTTTGATATCAAGTCGTCATTTGTTTGTTCATTTTGGTCTCCCATTTTCGATTAAAGGACTGCCCCGGTCGCCTCTCCTTTTCATATGCCGACCTTTTTGCTTTTTTATTCTCTGTAGATAAATCGATAGGTAGTGGGTGCTTTTTTCCAGATTTAGACCCCTCCGTCAGACTTGGGGTCAATTACTTGCAAATGTAATCGATTACATTACAATTACTTTACAATTTTCATGATTACATTACATTACGATTACATCAATTTTCAAATGTAATCGATTACATTACAATTACTTTGTAAATGTAATCGATTACATTACTGATTACATTTGATGTCATGACAACCGATGTATATTCAAGTTTGCTATGTTACTTCTTTTTGTTTCAAATTTCTGTTTCTTTGTATGCTTGTTGGTATGTGTACAGTAATATATATAATTGGTGCTTTGATTTCTTTTTATTTCATTGCCTTGATATACCTAAAAAAATGCTCATTTTGGTGTTTTAAACCAATAATCACTCACTTTATATATTGATATAATTTCCTTTTTTTCTTATACGTTCCTCCGATATAACTGAAATATTATTGAAAGTGGACTAAACCCAAATACCTCTTATATGTTCCAAGTCATGATGCAATATCAATATTTTACATGAATTGAAGTGGATTTTGTTTTTGCTCAGATTACTGGTCAGGCTACCTCATATCATAAATATATAGAATAAGTTAGTTATTATATTTTTATTTTTTTCCTTTTCCCAATTTAGATCAATAAAAAATATGTTTTCTAAGTCAAAAAGGACAATGCAGTCTAAAACATAATTCACATACTAATATCATATTTGCACACATTTAAAGTTCATTAACAATTAATGTCAAAGTTCATTAACAATTAATGTCATGAAATATTGAAACCCTAAAGAAATTGAAATTGAGATATTATTTGTTTTGATATCAACTCTTTGAAGCCATAATTAATGCTTAATATTTTGTTTGTAGCTGTGATAGTTTTGATTGCAATTTAACATAGAATAATATCTTTTGATCATGTTGTGATTGCCACCTTATTTAATAGATATTTTTGTGGAGTTTTTAGCAATTGAATTTCATAACATATGTTTATTTAGATGTCAATAAACTTTATATTTTTTCTAGTAAACCATTCTACATTATTTGTTTAATAAATTTCATTTACATAAATCATGCATTAAATATCTAAGGAGATACATGCTTCAGTTAAGGCAAAATGATGAAAAGTAATCTAAATGTAATCGGAAAGTAATCATGATTACAGGGTCAAAATGAATGTAATCGATTACATTACGATTACATGTAATAAAAAAAAAGTCTGATTACACATTACATCCGATTACATGAAAAAATGTAATCGATTACAACTGATTACGATTACAATTACAATTACCCCATGTCTGCCCTCCGTAAACTTAATGATTTGCACCTACGATATTTTCTACGATTGATGGCGTTCGTGTACTATCAGTTATCCATTCGGAACTCTCCCGGATGGCATCGGAGCTTATCGTTATATTTCCGCCATTACAAGTTGCGATAGACTGATCATATATAATTTATAAAGTAAAATAGTATGCCTCAACCTGGTCTAATGTTACTTTTGGCAACAGGATTTTGTGCTCTAGTCTTAGATGTTTAAATCCTGCTATTGGCCAGTGTGGTGATAATGGGTCTGGAAGAATGACTGGTGTTCCTTTAAAGTCTGAATTTCTTTTTTTCATTTGTGTAATAATAGTACTGTGTCATTCAAAGGTGGCTCTTTCTTCGGTCTACAGCACTTCTATTGCATGCTCATAAAAATACATTTTTTTACAGGTACAATATTATTGAGGTTGGCAAAACTGTTGCAGATGTGTAGTTTATATCTTGAAGAAATAAAATAAATAATTTCAACTTCATATCATATTTCGTTATTTCTCAATACTTTCGTTATCTTGCTCAATTGTCTGAATTTACCAACATGAAAAGGGACACGTGAACGGTACTTATATGCACCGGATTAATTACACATGTGTTGTTTAAAAAACCAGGTCATGCTTGAAAAGATTCTCAAATAAGGTTATAATAATCAAATCTCAGCTTTCAAAAAGATAATTTTTCAATTATTTAAAGAATTACAAGATCGCAAAGTTGTTGACAATTTTAACGTAACGTCTGTCCATTACTTGCTGGATAAGATTTGTATTAATACCAATTATTTAGCAGTCATTTGCTTTAAAAATTTATCTCAGTCAACTCTGTTTTATTTATCTCGTTCACCTTCATCTATGAAAGCTATTAACTGTCATTCGTTAATTCCCAAAACAACTTTGAAATGTTGATGGAAAGTTCTGTCCATTTTTAGGTAGTTACGTTAAGGCGAAATCCCCACTGTTAAATTTGGTAACGATAAAAATAGGCACGTTAAAACGAGGTTCGAGTTTGCGCATATGTCTCTTTATCTATTATATCCAGTTGATGGAATCCTCCAGTTCAGGGGATAACAGCTCGACAATGAGGAAGTTTGTCTGTCCAAATTGTTACGTTAAAAATCTAAGTTACGTTAGTGTGAAAATAATCAAACAAAAACGATAGCGGACACCAGGTTTTAATTGATTTTAACGTTCTTACACATCATTCACTGTAAAAGAATATTGTGGACACTTGGATTACAAAAATATCGCAGTGTGGTAAAAATGCAGATGATCATCAATCGAGATAAGTTGTTTTGGACAGACATTGCTAAAAAAATTATGTAACAAGGACAGACAGATTAAGTCAGGATATACAAATTTGAAAACCTGTAAATTAAATTAGTCACCCTGTGACAATATTAAAGATTACTCGAGCATCTTCTACTAGCTAGGACACAAATGATTAACTGACATTAAATCTGTTAATTACTTTGTCATATCATGAAAATTCATGTAACTGGACAGATATTTAATTTTATTTCTAGACAGTACATTCAAGGATGGTCCAGCTTAGACTGACTTAGCTTGCACAGATCTAGATAAAGACACTCATAAGGACAATTAAATAAAATTTAATTTAATTATTATACTAATAAAAATAAATTTAATTATTTTACTGTTTTCAATATTGATATTTTTCGCACAGAAGGCATAAGGACTTTCTGTTGATTTTGAAAATGTTCACTCAGTATTCGGCCCCCAAATTAAGCCATTGTATGTTTTCTGGAGTTAAAATTTGATGTATGTGGATCTTTCTAAACTGCTGGAGGAACCTTTTTGGTCAGTTGAAGATGATATAAAACAATCTTTATCATTCTGTTTGTATAAAGTTTTATTTTCCATCATGTCTGTCCATGTTACATGATAACGACTTGTTTTGCAGTGTGATTTCAACAACCTGATTATTCTTTATTCGAACTGTAAAGTGGTGTTATAAGCTATGTTATTCTGCTACCAATCAGGGTCTTTCAAAATTTCAACAGATTGAAAGAATCCTACCACTTAAATGGTGTTGTAGCAAAATTATATTTCATGGTAGATTTTTCTTGAAAATGTACAACTGGTTTCTGTCATTAAGGCCATCAAATTTTCTCTGTTTGATGAAATAAATAGCTTATAATGAATAATTGTAAGCTTGTGCTTGGTAATTGATGGTTATTAGTGGGTTTAAATATTTAAAAATCACAGAAATTATTAATTTGATCATGTCTGTCCATGTTACGTGAAAATAGGAGGATTCCTTTGATGATACGGGAAAAAAAATCTGATACTCGTATTATCTTTGCACCTTTTTTAGCTCACCTGGCCTTTAGGCCAGGTGAGCTATTGTCATCACTTTTCGTCCGTCGTCCGTCCGTCAACATTTCACATTTTCATCTTCTCCTCAGAAACCACTGGGCCAATTGCAACCAAACTTTGGTGGAATGGTCCTTGGATGGCCCCCTTCCAAAAGTGTGTCCGGTGATCCTGACTTCCAACCAAGATGGCTGCCAAGCTAAAAATAGAAAAAAGGGGGGATGAAATTTTAATTGTCCATTGCTGCTTTAGTGTAAGTCAAAATGAGCTCAAATTTTAACTGCAGCTACATGGCAAGGAATAGTTTAACATATATTCCGGGTTTTTCTGTGAAATTTTTCTTTCAGCCGATATATACCGATTATGCAAATTAGGCATATTTTGATAAAAGATCACATTTAAATCTTCTCCTCTGAAACCGCTGAACCAAATTAAACCAAACCTGGCAGGGATGGTCCCTGGGTGGGTCTCTTTCAAAATTGTGTCCGACAGCCCCCGCCCTCCATTCAAGATGGCTGCTGTTACTAAAAATAGAAATTTCTTCAAATGGCCAAAACTGCTCTATTTTAAGCCAGAATGTGCCCAAATTTGAACTGTATAAGCATAATAATGAGCTTTTTAAAATGTATTACAGGATTTTTTATGAACTTTGAACTTTTGCCGATTTTGACCGATTATGCAAATTAGAAAAAAGGGGGGATGAAATTTAAAAAAAATCTTCTCCTCTGAAACTACTGAGCCAATCTCAACCAAACTTTGCTGAAATGATTCTTGGATGGCCCCCTTCCAAAATTGTGTCCGTTGATCCCGACTTCCAACCAAGATGGCCGCCAATCTCAAAATAGAAAAAAGGGGGGATGAAATTTTAATTGTCCATTGCTGCTTTAGTGTAAGTCAAAATGAGCTCAAATTTTAACTGCAGCTACATGGCAAGAAGTAGTTTACCATATATTCCGGGTTTTTCTGTGAAATTTTTCTGTCGGCCGATTTTTACCGATTATGCAAATTAGGCATATTTTGATAAAAGATCGCATTTAAATCTTCTCCTCTGAAACCGCTGAACCAAATTAAACCAAATCTGGCAGGATGGTCCCTGGGTGGGTCCCTTTCAAAATTGTGTCCGACAGGCCCGCCCTCCATTCAAGATGGCCACTGTTACTAAAAATAGAAATTTCTTCAAATGGCCAAAATTGCTCTATTTTAAGCCAGAATGTGCCCAAATTTGAACTGTATAAGCATAACGATGAGCTTTTTAACATGTATTACAGGATTTTTTATGAACTTTGAACTTTTGCCGATTTTGACCGATTATGCAAATTAGAAAAAAGGGGGGATGAAATTAAAAAAAAATCTTCTCCTCTGAAACTACTGAGCCAATCTCAACCAAACTTTGCTGAAATGATTCTTGGATGGCCCCCTTCCAAAATTGTGTCCGTTGATCCCGACTTCCAACCAAGATGGCCACCAAGCTAAAAATAGAAAAAAGGGGGGATGAAATTTAAAAAATCTTCTCCTCTGAAACTACTGAGCCAATCTCAACCAAACTTTGCTGAAATGATCCTTTGGTGGTTCCCTTCCAAATTTATGTCTGACATTTCAGACCTCCGACCAAGATGGCCGCCACAGCCGAACTTAATTTAACATAGGACCCTATGGGAAATTCCCATAAAAATCTTCTTGTTTGAAACCATTTGCTCAATAAGAACTAAATGTTGATGAAATAGTCATTGGATGGTTCTCTTCCAAAAATATGTCAGGCAGTTCGATCCTTCGACCAAGATGGCCCCACAGCCGAACTTAGTTTATCATAGGAACCTATGGGAAATTCACATAAAAATCTTCTTGTCTGGAACCAGTTGCTCAATTGGAACCAAACTTTGATAAAATAGTCATTGGATGGTCCTCTTCCAAAATTGTGTCTGGTGGTCCCGCCCTCTGACCAAGATGGCTGCACAGCTGTACTTAGTTTAACATAGAACCCTATGGGAAATTCACATAAAAACCATCTTGTCTGGAACCAGTAGCACAATTAGAACCAAACTTTGATGGAATAGTCATTGGATGGTCCTCTTCCAAAATTGTGTCCGGCAGTTGCGTTCTCCCGCCAAGATGGCCGCCACAGCGCAGTTGCGTTGTTATTGAAAGCAGCTTTGATCCAGGTGAGCGATTACAGGCTCCTGGGAGCCTCTGGTTTTCAGTTACAGTGAATATGTAGCTGTATAAAAATGATGAAGTTTTCTAGTTTCAGTTCAGTTTTAATTTTTCACTGCATGTCCACACAAATGGTCCCTAGAGCAAATAATGACCCAGATACAAACAAACAAAAATCTAGTATAAATGCATAAGTTTTATTCATTAGTAGTAAGTCGTCGTGGCCGATTGGTTAAGGCGCTAGACTAGAAATATATTGGGATTTACCCACACAGGTTCGAATCCTGTCAACGACTCCAAATTTTGTTGGGTACCGGTGATTTATTTTTGATACTGTCTTTACTTTGGATGCTGTATCTGCAATAGTGTGTGTAATTGTAAAAAAGAGGTGTACTTGTAGAATGTTATAATAAAAATCTATTGGGGTCTCCCCCGCACAGCTTCGAATCCTGTCGACGTCTCAAAATGTTTGGTAGTACAAGTGAAAACGAAGAAAAACATTCGATCTTCTATGTTCAGTTTGCTTAAATTGTAGGTGTGATCATATTTTAGACTTGTTCATTCTGACCATAATGAAGGCTATCATTTTCCTCCAGAAAATCATTTTGTTAAGCGTAAATACACTGACGGGGGGAAAAAACTACTTTTGCTACACTTCATCACAAATGGATTAATATCATAAATATCAAATTGTCATTCCACATTGAAACCAAAAAAAAAATATAGCCGCCCACATAGGGGCTCGAACCCTAAACCCTGAGATTAAAAGTCTGGCTCTACCGACTGAGCTACGCAGGGTACATGATACTGTAGGCAAATTTACTGTCTTTATATCTCACAAGACACAAATGTTTATTCAAAAATAAAATGTGTCAAGGTTTCATAAAGTGATTGATTGTTGTTTAACGCTCAGAATTTTTTTTTTCGGACAACACAAGAGTTAGAATATTTTTTTCCCCCAGAATTTAACATATATGACAAAAACTCTGAATCAGATTATTTTTAGCTCACCTGGCCATAGGCCATGTGAGCTTTTGTCATGGGTAAGCGTCCGTCCGTCCGTTAGCTTTTCACATTTAAATCTTCTTCTCTGAAACCGCTGAACAGAAATCAGCCAAACTTGCCAGAAATGTTCACTGGATGGTCCTCTACCAGATTTGTGTTTTTGGTGCTGATTTGAAATCCAACATGGCTGCCAGGGTCCATAATGTGTTCTCATTGGCTGAAATTTTAAAAATCTTCTTGTCAGAAACCACTAAGTCAATTGAATTGTGACTTTGCAGGAATGATCATTAGGTGGTCCTGTACTAAAATTGTGAATCGTTTGCCAATCGGAAATTCAAGATGGCCACCATGACTCGACTTAGTTTAACATTGGACCCTATGGGAATTTCACATTTTCATCTTTTTTTCTGAAACCACAAAACAGATTTGAACCAAACTTGGCAGAAATGTTCATTGGATGGTCATATACAAGATTTTTGTTTTTGGCGCTGATCGGAAATCCAACATGGCTGCCAGGGCCCATAATGTGTTCTGATTGGTCGAAATTTTAAAAATCTTCTTGTTAGAAACCACTAAGCCAATTGAATTGTGACTTTGCAGGAATGATCATTGGGTGGTCCTGTACTAAACTTGTGAATCGTTTACCGATCGGAAATTCAAGATGGCCACCATGACTCAACTTAGTTTAACATTGGACCCTATGGGAATTTCACATTTTCATCTTTTTTTCTTAAACCACAAAACAGATTTGAATCAAACTTGGCAGAAATGTTCATTGGATGGTCATATACAAGATTTTTGTTTTTGGCGCTGATCGGAAATCCAACATGGCTGCCAGGGCCCATAATGTGTTCTGATTGATTGAAATTTTAAAAATCTTCTTGTTAGAAACCACTAAGCCAATTGAATTGTGACTTTGCAGGAATGATCATTGGGTGGTCCTGTACTAAACTTGTGAATCATTTACTGATCGGAAATTCAAGATGGCCACCATGACTCGACTTAATTTTAACATTGGACCCTATGGCAAAAATGTTTAAAAGTCTTCTCCTCTGAAACCAGTAAGTCAGTTTAAAGCAAACATGGGATGAATGGTCCTTAGGTGGTCAACTTTCAAAATTATGTCCTGTGACCCCGACCTCCATCCAAGATGGCAACCATCAGCGAACATAGTTTTAACATAGGACCCTATGGGAAATATATTTAAAAATCTTCTTCTCTGAAACCAGTAAGCCAATTTAAAGCAAACATGGCATGGATGGTCCTTATGTGGTCAATTTTCAAAATTGTGTCCAGTGACCCTGACCTCCATCCAAGATGGCCACCTTCAGCAGACATACTGTAGTTTTAACATAGGACCCTATGGGAAAAAATGTTTTAAAATCTTCTCCTCTGAAACTAGTAAGCCAATATAGCAAACATGTCATCAATGGTCCTTAGGTGGTCAACTTCCAAAATTGTGTTCAGTGATCCCAATCTCGGTTCAAAATGGCCACCGTCAGCAGACATAGTTTTAACATAGGACCCTATGGGAAAATTGTTTAAAAGTCTTCTCTTCTGAAACCAGTCCGCCAATTTAAAGCAAACATGGCATGGATGGTCCTTGTGTAGTATACTTTCAAAATTGTGTCCGGTGACCACGACCTCCATCCATGATGGCTGCCATGAGCAGACATAGTTTTAACATAGAACCCTATGGCAGTATGGGATTTGAATAGTAACTTAGATGTATTCAGCATGCAGACATTCTTAAGAGGACTTATTTATGTCAGGTGAGCGATACAGGCTCACCTGAGCCTCTAGTTTTTTTCTTCCACCAAAATCAGAATATTTTTTTCAGCAACATTGGGAATCAGAATATTTTTTTAGAAAAAAAAACCCATAACCACCACCCCCACTGGAAGTTAAATGGCCCCTTAGATAAATGTGTATATAAAATTTTTAAAAAATCCAACCATCGTAATTTAACGAGCCATTTTATATATATCCCCGAGGAACCAGTAATCACGCACCTATTTAAGCAGATAATTGTTTGTTTCCGTTTGACGATAGATTGTTGTTTTAAAATTTTGCATAAAAAATAAAAATAAAAAGTCAGACAAGTAAAACATAAATATAGAATGACAGTAAGAGCTTTCTAAACGACAGAATAATTGGGTCTAACTTTAGGGGTCCCTGTCCTACAAGGCTAACCCTTAACTAACTCTAACCCAAGAACACAGCCTACGGCGCTAATTGGCTCTTGTAAAAAAATATGCTACCCCTAAAGAAGAGGGACCCCTAACAGTAAATGAAGGCGGAATACTGTGTAAGTGTTCAGCTTGTTGATTGTTTGTTGTTACATGTATGTAACTTATGATCACCTTTATTCATGCTAAAGAACGAGTAATATAACTGTTTTACAAAGAAAGCAATAGCATAGTGTTGATACCTTTCTACCAAATCTGTTTTACGACCCTGTGTCGACGCATTAGGTTGACTCAAATCGATTTTTAGCTTAGGAACTGGCCACAGCAGGTAAAGATCGGCTATCTTGAAACCTGATAAGTTAGGAAGACGTCCGAGCATTTCCGCAAATGTTCCGAACGAATAACTGATAGTACACGAGCGCCACCAAGCGTCAGTAGGTGCGGGTGCAATCCATTGGTCATGCAGCCATAACGGAAATGATCAAATTACAATTTACAACGATTCCCGATAGGATACGAAATAAAATCCGGAATGGGAACTGGTTCCCGAAATTTAGCATAAACAGAAAGGAACAGAAATTTTTACCGATTTGTTTACGACTTTTGACTTTATTAACGATAATCAAAGATCCTTCGCTTAGGGGTCTAAGAGGTAACCAGGACCGACAGAAATTTGATTTTTGACAGCCCCAAGCAGTAAAAATATTTGCCAGTCATTAGGTCTGACACAAAGACGTCATTTGACGGACCCTCTAAAATTCTGCTCCCTAGGTCCGACAGGGCCGACGGTTAGCTGCATCTCTGTAATGTATGATGGAATCTGGTGAAACTTTACTAAATAATCATTGGCTGGGTAATAGAGGAGGGTCCCTTGCATTTTTGGTCGGAACAATCATTAATGTTTTGGTTATGGAAATAGGTTGGACAGATATCTTAGTGAGCTGTGCTCACAGTAATACTAGTTTTATTTTATTTGTTTAACCACATTTTTACTGTTAAGCTTATTAAATCAACTTATGAAGGTAAAGTGAAAGCTATTTTAGGCAGTCTATTTTTCTGACATATCCATCTTAGTAATCGCTTATCTCGTTGACGTTTAAATTTGACTTTTAAGAACTGGAGATACTGAGCAACAAATTTCTTTGGAATTCAATTCTCAACGAGATTAGGAAGTCACCCCTTCCCTTATTCGACACACATGTGTACCTTGTACAGTATTGTAAATTGAAGCCTTCCATCAGATCTTCTGTAGCGTTTGCCATATCAGAGATATGAGAGGACTAACAGGAACCATACCCATTTTTAGCTCACCTGGCCGAAGGCCATGTGAGCTTTTGCCATCACTTGGCGTCTGTCGTCCGTCCTAAACTTTCACATTTAAATCTTCTCCTCTGAATCCGCTGAACCAAATTAAACCTAACCTGGCAGGGATGGTCCCTGGATGGGTCCCTTTCAAAATTGTGTCCCACAGCTCCACCCTCCATTCAAGATGTCTGCTGATACTAAAAATAGAAATTTCTTCAAAAGTCCATTGCTGCTTTAGTTTAAGTCAAAATGAGCTCAAATGTTTTACTGCAACTACAAAGCGAGGAGTAGTTTAACATATATATTCCGGGTTTTTCTGTGAAATTTTTCTGTCGGCCGATTTTTACCGATTATGCAAATTAGGCATATTTTGATAAAACATCACATTTAGATCTTCTCCTCTGAAATCGCTGAACCAAATTAAACCAGATTTGGCTGGGATAGTCCTTGGGTAGTCCCATTTCAAAATTGTGTCTGACAGCTCTGCTCTCCATTCAAGATGGCTACTGTTACTAAAAATAAAATTTTCTTCAATTGCCCATTGCTGCTTTAGTATAAGTCAAAATGAGCTCAAATTTTAACTGCAGCTACATGGCAGGGAGTAGTTTAACACATATTCCGGGTTTTTCTGTGAAATATTTCTTTCAACCAATTTATACCAATTTTCCAAATTGGGCATATTTTGATAAAAGATCACATTCAAATCTCCTCTGAAACCGCTGAACCAAATTAAACCAGATTTGGCTTGAATAGTCCTTGGGTAGTCCCATTTCAAAATTGTGTCCGACAGCTTCGCTCTCCATTCAAGATGGCTGCTGTTACTAAAAATAGAAATTTCTTTAATTGTCCATTGCTGCTTTATTATTAATTAAAATGAGCTCAAATTTTAACTGCAACTACATGACAATGAGTAGATTACGAAATATTCTGGGTTTTTCTGTGAAATTTTTCTTTCAACCGATTTATACCGATTATGCAAATTTGACATATTTTGATAAAAGATCACATTTAAATCTTCTCCTCTGAAACTGCTCAACTAAATTAAAGCAAATTTGGCTGTGACAGCCCTGCCCTCCATTCAAAATGGCTGCTGTTACTAAAAATAGAAATTTCTTTAGTTATCAATTTCTGCTTTATTACACATCAAAATGAACTGAAATTTTATCTGCAGTTACATGGCAATTAGTAGTTTAACATACAGTATGGGTTTTTCTGTGAGATTTTTTCAGCCAGTTTATTCCGTTTAGGAATATTATGAGAAAAAAATCATATCAAAATCTGTTGCTCAGAAATTTTAGTTGATCTTTTGGTGGCCCACTTTCAAAATTATGTGTAACACCCCCATTTTCTATCAACTTTAGATGTCAAATTAAAAACCAGGTGAGCGATTACAGGCTCCAGGGAGCCTCTAGTTTTTTAATTGAAGTCTTATTTTAATAAGTTATACTGAGTACTAGATAATTCGTAACCTAGTTATTTTGTAGCAAGGCTCCTCCATTTTCGGTTAGACATAATAAAACCAATGTATATGTAATGTATGGAGACTGAAAAGAACATGTAACTATTTTTTATTTACAAAATTTATTTCAATCATGTTCATTTTAACAAGATTTGTGACAATATTTTTTTTTTCATGTCAGAATCAAGAAAACTGATGTTGAATAACTTCAAAAATGGAGAAAATAATGTAGGACACATCGTTTAGGGTCAGGTTTTAATCCTGTGATTGAACTGAATCTGAAAATGTTAATTTTAACAAGATTTGTGACGAAATTTTTTTTCTTTTCATGTCGGGATAAAGAATATCTTCAAAAATGGAGAAAATAATATTTGATATGTATAAAGTTGTGTTGTTTGTGAAGATTTGATGAGAAATTGTTTGTGTTTAAATATTGTTTTATATTTATTGTTTTAGTGCCAGACACCTCTACACAGGGCAGCAGAGAAGGGAAAGACAGAAATGACAAAGGTTCTATTGGAGGCAGGGGCCTCACTGTCTGCTGTGGAATACTGGGTAATTAAACACTCAGTAAAACTAAGACAATCAAATATTAAACTCTTTAAGTGACACATGAGGAATGTCATCTAAAATGAAGGAAATTGAAATATTAAATATATAGTGTGGGGTCGCGTTTTAATCGTGTGATTGAACTGAATCAGAAAATGTTAATTTTAAAAAGATTTGTGACGAAAAATGATTTTTTATGTGATATGACAACTGAATTGTTTATAAAATACTTTTGTAGTATAAAGTTGTGTTGTTTGTGAAGATTTGATGAGAAATTGTTTGTGTTTAAATATTGTTTTATATTTATTGTTTTAGGGCCAGACACCTCTACACGTGGCAGCAAGGAGGGGAGACACAGAGGTGACAAAGGTTCTGTTGGAGGCAGGGGCCTCAGTGTCTGCTGTGGACAATGGGGTAATTAAACCCTCAGTAAAACTAATACAATCAAATATTAAACTCTTTAAGTGACACATGAGGAATGTCATCTAAAATGAAGGAAATTGAAATATTAAATATATAGTGTGGGGTCGCGTTTTAATCGTGTGATTGAACTGAATCAGAAAATGTTAATTTTAAAAAGATTTGTGACGAAAAATGATTTTTTATGTGATATGACAACTGAATTGTTTATAAAATACTTTTGTAGTATAAAGTTGTGTTGTTTGTGAAGATTTGATGAGAAATTGTTTGTGTTTAAATATTGTTTTATATTTATTGTTTTAGGGCCAGACACCTCTACATGAGGCAGCAGAGGAGGGAAACACAGAGGTGACAAAGGTTCTAGTGGAGGCAGGGGCCTCAGTGTCTGCTGTGGACAATGGGGTAATTAAACCCTCAGTAAAACTAATACAATCAAATATTAAACTCTTTAAGTGACACATGAGGAATGTCATCTAAAATGAAGGAAATTGAAATATTAAATATATAGTGTGGGGTCGCGTTTTAATCGTGTGATTGAACTGAATCAGAAAATGTTAATTTTAAAAAGATTTGTGACGAAAAATGATTTTTTATGTGATATGACAACTGAATTGTTTATAAAATACTTTTGTAGTATAAAGTTGTGTTGTTTGTGAAGATTTGATGAGAAATTGTTTGTGTTTAAATATTGTTTTATATTTATTGTTTTAGGGCCAGACACCTCTACACGTGGCAGCAAGGAGGGGAAGGACAGAGATGATAAAGGTTCTATTGGAGGCAGGGGCCTCACTGTCTGCTGTGAACAATGAGGTAATTAAACCCTCAGTAAAACTAATACAATCAAATATTAAACTCTTTAAGTGACACATGAGGAATGTCATCTAAAATGAAGGAAATTGAAATATTAAATATATAGTGTGGGGTCGCGTTTTAATCGTGTGATTGAACTGAATCAGAAAATGTTAATTTTAAAAAGATTTGTGACGAAAAATGATTTTTTATGTGATATGACAACTGAATTGTTTATAAAATACTTTTGTAGTATAAAGTTGTGTTGTTTGTGAAGATTTGATGAGAAATTGTTTGTGTTTAAATATTGTTTTATATTTATTGTTTTAGGGCATGACACCTCTACACCAGGCAGCAGAGGAGGGAGACACAGAGGTGACAAAGGTTCTATTGGAGGCAGGGGCCTCACTGTCTGCTGTGGACAATGGGGTAATTAAACCCTTAGTAAAACTAATACAATCAAATATTAAACTCTTTAAGTGACACATGAGGAATGTCATCTAAAATGAAGGAAATTGAAATATTAAATATATCGTGTGGGGTCACGTTTTAATCGTGTGATTGAACTGAATCAGAAAATGTTAATTTTAAAAAGATTTGTGACGAAAAATGATTTTTTATGTGATATGACAACTGAATTGTTTATAAAATACTTTTGTAGTATAAAGTTGTGTTGTTTGTGAAGATTTGATGAGAAATTGTTTGTGTTTAAATATTGTTTTATATTTATTGTTTTAGGGCATGACACCTCTACACCAGGCAGCATATGAGGGATACACAGAGGTGACAAAGGTTCTATTGGAGGCAGGGGCCTTACTGTCTGCTGTGGACAATGATGTAATTAAACCCTCAGTAAAACTAATACAATCAAATATTAAACTCTTTAAGTGACACATGAGGAATGTCATCTAAAATGAAGGAAATTGAAATATTAAATATATAGTGTGGGGTCACGTTTTAATCGTGTGATTGAACTGAATGAGAAAATGTTAATTTTAAAAAGATTTGTGACGAAAAATGATTTTTTATGTGATATGACAACTGAATTGTTTATAAAATACTTTTGTAGTATAAAGTTGTGTTGTTTGTGAAGATTTGATGAGAAATTGTTTGTGTTTAAATATTGTTTTATATTTATTGTTTTAGGACATGACACCTCTACATGAGGCAGCAGAGGAGGGAAACACAGAGGTGACAAAGGTTCTAGTGGAGGCAGGGGCCTCAGTGTCTGCTGTGGACAATGGGGTAATTAAACCCTCAGTAAAACTAATACAATCAAATATTAAACTCTTTAAGTGACACATGAGGAATGTCATCTAAAATGAAGGAAATTGAAATATTAAATATATAGTGTGGGGTCGCGTTTTAATCGTGTGATTGAACTGAATCAGAAAATGTTAATTTTAAAAAGATTTGTGACGAAAAATGATTTTTTATGTGATATGACAACTGAATTGTTTATAAAATACTTTTGTAGTATAAAGTTGTGTTGTTTGTGAAGATTTGATGAGAAATTGTTTGTGTTTAAATATTGTTTTATATTTATTGTTTTAGGGCCAGACACCTCTACACGTGGCAGCAAGGAGGGGAGACACAGAGGTGACAAAGGTTCTGTTGGAGGCAGGGGCCTCACTGTCTGCTGTGAACAATGAGGTAATTAAACCCTCAGTAAAACTAATACAATCAAATATTAAACTCTTTAAGTGACACATGAGGAATGTCATCTAAAATGAAGGAAATTGAAATATTAAATATATAGTGTGGGGTCGCGTTTTAATCGTGTGATTGAACTGAATCAGAAAATGTTAATTTTAAAAAGATTTGTGACGAAAAATGATTTTTTATGTGATATGACAACTGAATTGTTTATAAAATACTTTTGTAGTATAAAGTTGTGTTGTTTGTGAAGATTTGATGAGAAATTGTTTGTGTTTAAATATTGTTTTATATTTATTGTTTTAGGGCCAGACACCTCTACACCAGGCAGCAGAGAGGGGATACACATATGTGATAAAGGTTCTACTGGAGGCGGGGGCCTCACTGTCTGCTGTGGACTATGCGGTAATTGAATTGTTTATAAAATACTAGTTGTGTTGTTTGTGAAGATTTGATGAGAAATTGTTTGTGTTTAAATATTGTTATACCCTCCGCAACGAAGTTGTATTGGGGTATACTAGTTTCACCATGGCCGTCCGTCTGTAGACAAATCCTATGTCGTACGATAACTTGAGTTGTGTTTCTTAGAATCTTTTAAAAGTTTATCAGCTGTTTACTGGTGAAGAGAGGAGGATCCCTTTCATTTTTGACGATTTTCACTTTTGCCGTTCCAGAGTTGTTGGACTTGATATGACGGAAAATAGGATTTTTACCCTACGTCGTATGATAACTTGAGTAGTGTTTCTCAGAATGTTTTGAAATTTTATCAGCAGCTTACCGGTAAAGAGAGGAGGATCCCTTTCATTATTGGTTGGAACAATCAGTAATATTTTGGTTATGGAAATAGGTTTTACAGATGTGGGGAGTGGGGGGTATATCTTAGTGAGCTGTGCTCACAGTAATACTAGTTTTATATTTATTGTTTTAGGACAGGACACCTCTACACCTGTCAGAAAGGCAGGGAAACACAGATGTGACAAAGGTTTTAGTGGAGGCAGGGGCCTCACTGTCTGCTGTGGACAAACAGGTAATTAAAACCTCAGTAAAACTAAGGCAATCAAATATTAAACTCTTCAAGTGACACATGAGGAATGTCATCTAAAATGTGTTCACCCGGAGTGAAGTTGATCTTGTGTTACCACCTTCTTTAGAGTATTTATACTAGAGATATGATGGATTGTGTGCTCACCTAGAGTGAGGTAGATCTTGTGTTACCACATTCTTTACAGTATTTATACTAGGGATATGATGGATGGTGTGCTCACCTCGAGTGAAATAGATCTTTGGTTACCACATTCTTTTGATTATTTATACTAGGGATATAATGGATTGTGTTCTCACCTTGAGTGAGGTAGATCTTGAGTTACAACATTCTATAGAGTATTTATACTAGGGATATGATGGATTGTGTGCTCACCTCGAGTAAGGTAGATCTTGTGTTACCACATTCTTTAGATTATTTATACTAGAGATATGCTGGATTGTGTGCTCACCATGAGTGAGGTATATCTTGGGTTACCACATTCTTTAGAGTATTTATACTAGGGATATGATGGATTGTGTGCTCACCTCAAATGAAGTAGATCTTGTGTTACAACATTCTATAGAGTATTTATACTAGGGATATGATGGATTGTGTGCTCACCTTGAGTGAGGTAGATCTTGGGTTACCACATTCTTTAGAGTATTTATACTAGGGATATGATGGATTGTGTGCTCACCTCGAGTGAAGTACACTTTGTTACATATAGATCACTGTATCACACTTTTGTTGCATATAGATCACTCTAACACACTACACTTTGTTACATATAGATCACTGTATCACACTCTACCATACTGTATACTTTGTTACATATAGATCACTATATCACACTTTGTTACATATATATCACTGTATCACACTACACTTTGTTACAAATAGATCACTGTATCACACTCTACCATACTGTACACTTTGTTACATATAGATCACTGTATCACACTACCATACTGTACACTTTGTTACATATAGATCACTGTATCACACTTTGTTACATATAGATCACTGTATCAAACTACACTTTGTTACAAATAGATCACTGTATCACACTCTACCATACTGTACACTTAGTTACATATAGATCACTGTATCACACTTTGTTACATATAGATCACTGTATCAAACTACACTTTGTTACAAATAGATCACTGTATCACACTCTACCATACTGTACACTTTGTTACATATAGATCACTGCATCACACTTTGTTACATATAGATCACTGTATCAAACTACACTTTGTTACAAATAGATCACTGTATCACACTCTACCATACTGTACACTTTGTTACATATAGATCACTGTATCACACTTTGTTACATATAGATCACTGTATCAAACTACACTTTGTTACAAATAGATCACTGTATCACACTCTACCATACTGTACACTTGGTTACAAATAGATCACTGCATCACACTCTAACATACTGTACACTTTGTTACATATAGATCACTGTATCAAACTACACTTTGTTACAAATAGATCACTGTATCACACTCTACCATACTGTACACTTTGTTACATATAGATCACTGCATCACACTCTACCATACTGTATACTTTGTTACATATAGATCACTATATCACACTTTGTTACATATAGATCACTGTATCACACTACACTTTGTTACAAATAGATCACTGTATCACACTCTACCATACTGTACACTTTGTTACAAATAGATCACTGCATCACACTCTACCATACTGTACACTTTGTTACATATAGATCACTGTATCACACTTTGTTACATATAGATCACTATATCAAACTACACTTTGTTACAAATAGACCACTGTATCACACTCTACCATACTGTACACTTGTTACAAATAGATCACTGCATCACACTCTAACATACTGTACACTTTGTTACATATAGATCACTGTATCACACTTTGTTACATATAGATCACTGTATCAAACTACACATTGTTACAAATAGATCACTGTATCACACTCTACCATACTGTACACTTTGTTACATATAGATCACTGCATTACACTCTACCATACTGTATACTTTGTTACATATAGATCACTATATCACACTTTGTTACATATAGATCACTGTATCACACTACACTTTGTTACAAATAGATCACTGTATCACACTCTACCATACTGTACACTTTGTTACAAATAGATCACTGCATCACACTCTACCATACTGTACACTTTGTTACATATAGATCACTGTATCACACTCTACCATACTATACACTTTGTTACATATAAATATCTGTATCACACTCTAACATACTGTACACTTTGTTACATATAGATCACTGTATCACACTCTACCATACTGTACACTTTGTTACATATAGATCACTGTATCACACTCTACCACACTGTACACATTGCTACATTTAGATCACTATCACAATCTAACATACTGTACACTTTGTTACATATATATCACTGTATCACACTTTGTTACATATAGATCACTGTATCACACTCTACCACACTGTATACATTGCTACATATAGATCACTGTATCACACTCTAACATACTGTACACTTTGTTACATATAAATCACTGTATCACACTACCATACTGTACACTTTGTTACATATAGATCACTCTATCAAACTCTAACATACTGTACACATTGCTGCATATAGATCTCTCTATCACACTCTAACATACTGTACACTTTGCTACATATAGATCACTGTATCACACTCTACCATACTGTACACATTGCTACATATAGATCACTTTATCACACTCTAACATACTGTACACTTTGTTACATATAGATCACTGTATCACACTCTAACATACTGTACACATTGCTACATATAGATCACTGTATCACACTCTACCATACTGTACACTTTGTTACATATAGATCACTGTATCACACTCTAACATACTTTACACTTTGTTACATATAGATCACTGTATCACACTTTGTTACATATCGATCACTGTATCACACTACACATTGCTACATATAGATCACTTTATCACACTCTAACATACTGTATACATTGCTACATATAGATCACTCTATCAGACTAACATACTGTACACATTGCTGCATATAGATCACTGTATCACACTCTAACATACTGTACACATTGCTATATATAGATCACTCTATCACACTCTAACATACTGTACACTTTGCTACAAATAGATCACTGTATCACACTCTACCACACTGTACACATTGCTACATATAGATCACTTTATCACACTCTAACATACTGTACACTTTGTTACATATAGATCACTCTATCACACTCTACCACACTGTACACTTTGCTACATACAGGGTTTGTACGGGTCATGGAATCCTGGAAAAGTCATGGATTTTTATTTTGTAAAATAAAGGCCTTTAAAAGTCATGGAAAACTGTATTTTATCGAAAAGTCCTTGAATAGTCATGGAAAATTATTATTTGAGCTGTAATCTTTATTAAATGTATTCAAACATCTAAAATTAAGAGATTCTCCCGATTTCTGTCGTAACTGTTTCCTTTAGACGTACTTGAAACAAGGCACCAGTTGCGGTAAATGTAAAATAAGGATTTTAAGTTCGTTTCTTTAAAATTATTTGTAAAAATATGCAACCGGATGTATAGACTGGTTTCCTAATGTACTACAGTTTCCTGCATTAAACGGTGTTGCAGTAGGAAACCAGATATTGGAAAACGTACTTTTGGCTTTTAAAATGTCAGGCAACTGCCATTTTCAGATCAAGTGGTTAGATAACCCTGAATATAAAAAGATGGTTGGATGTGGGAATTAGTGAGAGCAAAGCAAAAGGCTCATTTGGTCAAAAGGAATTTTATTTTTCGAATATGGGTGAAACTGCCCTTGATTCTTGAAGAAGAGCCCAGAGGAACACTAAACATGATTTTTCTAAAAATAAATCATCTACCAATTTTATAATATAGCTCGCTTATGAGGTGTGTATTTCCATATTTTAAAAATGACAGCTTCCACATACAAATACAGCATGTTGTAGTTTTTGCCACAAAATGGCTGGAAACTTCTTTTAAAATTAAATGGCTTGAAAAGCCAGAATATAAGTGTCTGTCTCAAATACAGAACAAATTTAAAGCTGCATCATGTAATGTGTGTATAAAGGATATTAACATCAGTAATATAGGAGGAAGAGTGGACTTAAAGTCAAATTTATTCAACAAAACACTGAACTGTAGTGAGTGAACATATAAAAAAAAAGCAGTTTGAGACTGTCCCTAGTGTCAGTGTGGGTTAATAATCAAGTGGAACCAGCCAGTGTCCAGCCTACAAAAAAATTATTGGAGGAATCTGTGGCAACAACAGATTTCATAAAAGTGGAGATATAATTTTGACATTAAACATGGTAAAAAGCCACTTTTTTATACAGACATTGTACAGGTTTTTCAGAGTATGTTCTCAGACGACATGATAGCAAACAAATGGCCCTTGGAGAATCGAAGCATGCTCTTTGGCAGTCTTTGGAATCAATCAAAAGAAAGATAAAAAAGAAGATATATATGTTCTCATATTTGATGAATCTCTAATTCAACAACTTAAAAAAAACCAGCTGGACATCCAGGCTATACTAGAATTAAGTTATAAATTTAAATAGAAAACTGAAAGGGTTGTAATTGTCTCATTGTCCAACGGGCCACTTCCATTTTGATGGCATAAATGGCTACCAAGTGTGCTGTTTATGATGGATAATTTCTTATATACTCATATACAAAGGTTAGAACATGATATATAATGTGATTACTAAAATTTTCACTTATACTCATTGACAGTTTGCTTAAAGTTGGTCCTGGAAAAACTAAAAAAATCCTGGAAAAGTCCTTGAAAAGTCATGGAATTTTCTCACAAAAAATGTGTATGAACCCTGTACATATAGATCACTGTATCACACTCTACCATACTGTACACTTTGTTACATATAGATCACTGTATCACACTCTACCATACTGTACACTTTGTTACATATAGATCACTGTATCACACTCTACCATACTGTACACTTTGTTACATATAGATCACTGTATCACACTCTACCATACTGTACAGTTTGTTACATATAGATCACTGTTTCACACTCTAACATACTGTACACTTTGTTGCATATATATCACTATCACACTACCACACTGAACACTTTGTTACATATAGATCACTATCACACTCTCACTTACTGTACACTTTGCTACAAATAAATCACTGTATCACACTCTGCAACACTGTACACATTGCTACATATATATCACTCTATCACACTCTAACATACTGTACACTTTGCTACACATATATCACTGTATCACACTCTACCACACTGTACACATTGCTGCATATAGATCACTTTATCACACTCTAACATACTGTACACTTTGTTACATATATATCACTGTATCACACTACCATACTGTACACTTTGTTAGATATAGATCACTGTATCATACTCTACCATACTGTACACTTTGTTACATAGAGATCACTGTATCACAATATACCATACTGTACAGTTTGTTACATATAGATCACTGTATCACACTCTATCATACTGTACACTTTGTTACATATAGATCACTGTATCACATTCTAACATACTGTAGACTTTGTTACATAAAGATCACTGTATCACACGCTACCACACTGTACGCATTACTACATATAGATCACTGTATCACACGCTACCACACTGTACGCATTACTACATATAGATCACTCTATCACACTCTAACAAACTGTACACTTTGTTACATATATATCACTGTATCACACTACCATACTGTACACTTTGTTACATATAGATCACTTTATCACACTCTAACATACTGTACACTGTGCTACAAATAGATCACCGTATCACACACTACCACACTGTATATATTGCTACATATAGATCACTCTATCACACTCTAACATACTGTACACTTTGTTACATACAGATCACTGTATCATACTCTACCATACTGTACACATTGCTACATATAGATAACTTTATCACACTCTACCATACTGTACACATTGCTACATATAGATCACTGTATCACACTCTAACATACTGTACACTTTGTTACAAATAGATCACTGTATCACACTCTACCATACTGTACACTTGGTTACAAATAGATCACTGCATCACACTCTAACATACTGTACACTTTGTTACATATAGATCACTGTATCAAACTACACTTTGTTACAAATAGATCACTGTATCACACTCTACCATACTGTACACTTTGTTACATATAGATCACTGCATCACACTCTACCATACTGTATACTTTGTTACATATAGATCACTATATCACACTTTGTTACATATAGATCACTGTATCACACTACACTTTGTTACAAATAGATCACTGTATCACACTCTACCATACTGTACACTTTGTTACAAATAGATCACTGCATCACACTCTACCATACTGTACACTTTGTTACATATAGATCACTGTATCACACTTTGTTACATATAGATCACTATATCAAACTACACTTTGTTACAAATAGACCACTGTATCACACTCTACCATACTGTACACTTTGTTACAAATAGATCACTGCATCACACTCTAACATACTGTACACTTTGTTACATATAGATCACTGTATCACACTTTGTTACATATAGATCACTGTATCAAACTACACATTGTTACAAATAGATCACTGTATCACACTCTACCATACTGTACACTTTGTTACATATAGATCACTGCATCACACTCTACCATACTGTATACTTTGTTACATATAGATCACTATATCACACTTTGTTACATATAGATCACTGTATCACACTACACTTTGTTACAAATAGATCACTGTATCACACTCTACCATACTGTACACTTTGTTACAAATAGATCACTGCATCACACTCTACCATACTGTACACTTTGTTACATATAGATCACTGTATCACACTCTACCATACTATACACTTTGTTACATATAAATATCTGTATCACACTCTAACATACTGTACACTTTGTTACATATAGATCACTGTATCACACTCTACCATACTGTACACTTTGTTACATATAGATCACTGTATCACACTCTACCACACTGTACACATTGCTACATTTAGATCACTATCACAATCTAACATACTGTACACTTTGTTACATATATATCACTGTATCACACTTTGTTACATATAGATCACTGTATCACACTCTACCACACTGTATACATTGCTACATATAGATCACTGTATCACACTCTAACATACTGTACACTTTGTTACATATAAATCACTGTATCACACTACCATACTGTACACTTTGTTACATATAGATCACTCTATCAAACTCTAACATACTGTACACATTGCTGCATATAGATCTCTCTATCACACTCTAACATACTGTACACTTTGCTACATATAGATCACTGTATCACACTCTACCATACTGTACACATTGCTACATATAGATCACTTTATCACACTCTAACATACTGTACACTTTGTTACATATAGATCACTGTATCACACTCTAACATACTGTACACATTGCTACATATAGATCACTGTATCACACTCTACCATACTGTACACTTTGTTACATATAGATCACTGTATCACACTCTAACATACTTTACACTTTGTTACATATAGATCACTGTATCACACTTTGTTACATATCGATCACTGTATCACACTACACATTGCTACATATAGATCACTTTATCACACTCTAACATACTGTATACATTGCTACATATAGATCACTCTATCAGACTAACATACTGTACACATTGCTGCATATAGATCACTGTATCACACTCTAACATACTGTACACATTGCTATATATAGATCACTCTATCACACTCTAACATACTGTACACTTTGCTACAAATAGATCACTGTATCACACTCTACCACACTGTACACATTGCTACATATAGATCACTTTATCACACTCTAACATACTGTACACTTTGTTACATATAGATCACTCTATCACACTCTACCACACTGTACACTTTGCTACATACAGGGTTTGTACGGGTCATGGAATCCTGGAAAAGTCATGGATTTTTATTTTGTAAAATAAAGGCCTTTAAAAGTCATGGAAAACTGTATTTTATCGAAAAGTCCTTGAATAGTCATGGAAAATTATTATTTGAGCTGTAATCTTTATTAAATGTATTCAAACATCTAAAATTAAGAGATTCTCCCGATTTCTGTCGTAACTGTTTCCTTTAGACGTACTTGAAACAAGGCACCAGTTGCGGTAAATGTAAAATAAGGATTTTAAGTTCGTTTCTTTAAAATTATTTGTAAAAATATGCAACCGGATGTATAGACTGGTTTCCTAATGTACTACAGTTTCCTGCATTAAACGGTGTTGCAGTAGGAAACCAGATATTGGAAAACGTACTTTTGGCTTTTAAAATGTCAGGCAACTGCCATTTTCAGATCAAGTGGTTAGATAACCCTGAATATAAAAAGATGGTTGGATGTGGGAATTAGTGAGAGCAAAGCAAAAGGCTCATTTGGTCAAAAGGAATTTTATTTTTCGAATATGGGTGAAACTGCCCTTGATTCTTGAAGAAGAGCCCAGAGGAACACTAAACATGATTTTTCTAAAAATAAATCATCTACCAATTTTATAATATAGCTCGCTTATGAGGTGTGTATTTCCATATTTTAAAAATGACAGCTTCCACATACAAATACAGCATGTTGTAGTTTTTGCCACAAAATGGCTGGAAACTTCTTTTAAAATTAAATGGCTTGAAAAGCCAGAATATAAGTGTCTGTCTCAAATACAGAACAAATTTAAAGCTGCATCATGTAATGTGTGTATAAAGGATATTAACATCAGTAATATAGGAGGAAGAGTGGACTTAAAGTCAAATTTATTCAACAAAACACTGAACTGTAGTGAGTGAACATATAAAAAAAAAGCAGTTTGAGACTGTCCCTAGTGTCAGTGTGGGTTAATAATCAAGTGGAACCAGCCAGTGTCCAGCCTACAAAAAAATTATTGGAGGAATCTGTGGCAACAACAGATTTCATAAAAGTGGAGATATAATTTTGACATTAAACATGGTAAAAAGCCACTTTTTTATACAGACATTGTACAGGTTTTTCAGAGTATGTTCTCAGACGACATGATAGCAAACAAATGGCCCTTGGAGAATCGAAGCATGCTCTTTGGCAGTCTTTGGAATCAATCAAAAGAAAGATAAAAAAGAAGATATATATGTTCTCATATTTGATGAATCTCTAATTCAACAACTTAAAAAAAACCAGCTGGACATCCAGGCTATACTAGAATTAAGTTATAAATTTAAATAGAAAACTGAAAGGGTTGTAATTGTCTCATTGTCCAACGGGCCACTTCCATTTTGATGGCATAAATGGCTACCAAGTGTGCTGTTTATGATGGATAATTTCTTATATACTCATATACAAAGGTTAGAACATGATATATAATGTGATTACTAAAATTTTCACTTATACTCATTGACAGTTTGCTTAAAGTTGGTCCTGGAAAAACTAAAAAAATCCTGGAAAAGTCCTTGAAAAGTCATGGAATTTTCTCACAAAAAATGTGTATGAACCCTGTACATATAGATCACTGTATCACACTCTACCATACTGTACACTTTGTTACATATAGATCACTGTATCACACTCTACCATACTGTACACTTTGTTACATATAGATCACTGTATCACACTCTACCATACTGTACACTTTGTTACATATAGATCACTGTATCACACTCTACCATACTGTACAGTTTGTTACATATAGATCACTGTTTCACACTCTAACATACTGTACACTTTGTTGCATATATATCACTATCACACTACCACACTGAACACTTTGTTACATATAGATCACTATCACACTCTCACTTACTGTACACTTTGCTACAAATAAATCACTGTATCACACTCTGCAACACTGTACACATTGCTACATATATATCACTCTATCACACTCTAACATACTGTACACTTTGCTACACATATATCACTGTATCACACTCTACCACACTGTACACATTGCTGCATATAGATCACTTTATCACACTCTAACATACTGTACACTTTGTTACATATATATCACTGTATCACACTACCATACTGTACACTTTGTTAGATATAGATCACTGTATCATACTCTACCATACTGTACACTTTGTTACATAGAGATCACTGTATCACAATATACCATACTGTACAGTTTGTTACATATAGATCACTGTATCACACTCTATCATACTGTACACTTTGTTACATATAGATCACTGTATCACATTCTAACATACTGTAGACTTTGTTACATAAAGATCACTGTATCACACGCTACCACACTGTACGCATTACTACATATAGATCACTGTATCACACGCTACCACACTGTACGCATTACTACATATAGATCACTCTATCACACTCTAACAAACTGTACACTTTGTTACATATATATCACTGTATCACACTACCATACTGTACACTTTGTTACATATAGATCACTTTATCACACTCTAACATACTGTACACTGTGCTACAAATAGATCACCGTATCACACACTACCACACTGTATATATTGCTACATATAGATCACTCTATCACACTCTAACATACTGTACACTTTGTTACATACAGATCACTGTATCATACTCTACCATACTGTACACATTGCTACATATAGATAACTTTATCACACTCTACCATACTGTACACATTGCTACATATAGATCACTGTATCACACTCTAACATACTGTACACTTTGTTACAAATAGATCACTGTATCACACTCTACCATACTGTACACTTGGTTACAAATAGATCACTGCATCACACTCTAACATACTGTACACTTTGTTACATATAGATCACTGTATCAAACTACACTTTGTTACAAATAGATCACTGTATCACACTCTACCATACTGTACACTTTGTTACATATAGATCACTGCATCACACTCTACCATACTGTATACTTTGTTACATATAGATCACTATATCACACTTTGTTACATATAGATCACTGTATCACACTACACTTTGTTACAAATAGATCACTGTATCACACTCTACCATACTGTACACTTTGTTACAAATAGATCACTGCATCACACTCTACCATACTGTACACTTTGTTACATATAGATCACTGTATCACACTTTGTTACATATAGATCACTATATCAAACTACACTTTGTTACAAATAGACCACTGTATCACACTCTACCATACTGTACACTTTGTTACAAATAGATCACTGCATCACACTCTAACATACTGTACACTTTGTTACATATAGATCACTGTATCACACTTTGTTACATATAGATCACTGTATCAAACTACACATTGTTACAAATAGATCACTGTATCACACTCTACCATACTGTACACTTTGTTACATATAGATCACTGCATCACACTCTACCATACTGTATACTTTGTTACATATAGATCACTATATCACACTTTGTTACATATAGATCACTGTATCACACTACACTTTGTTACAAATAGATCACTGTATCACACTCTACCATACTGTACACTTTGTTACAAATAGATCACTGCATCACACTCTACCATACTGTACACTTTGTTACATATAGATCACTGTATCACACTCTACCATACTATACACTTTGTTACATATAAATATCTGTATCACACTCTAACATACTGTACACTTTGTTACATATAGATCACTGTATCACACTCTACCATACTGTACACTTTGTTACATATAGATCACTGTATCACACTCTACCACACTGTACACATTGCTACATTTAGATCACTATCACAATCTAACATACTGTACACTTTGTTACATATATATCACTGTATCACACTTTGTTACATATAGATCACTGTATCACACTCTACCACACTGTATACATTGCTACATATAGATCACTGTATCACACTCTAACATACTGTACACTTTGTTACATATAAATCACTGTATCACACTACCATACTGTACACTTTGTTACATATAGATCACTCTATCAAACTCTAACATACTGTACACATTGCTGCATATAGATCTCTCTATCACACTCTAACATACTGTACACTTTGCTACATATAGATCACTGTATCACACTCTACCATACTGTACACATTGCTACATATAGATCACTTTATCACACTCTAACATACTGTACACTTTGTTACATATAGATCACTGTATCACACTCTAACATACTGTACACATTGCTACATATAGATCACTGTATCACACTCTACCATACTGTACACTTTGTTACATATAGATCACTGTATCACACTCTAACATACTTTACACTTTGTTACATATAGATCACTGTATCACACTTTGTTACATATCGATCACTGTATCACACTACACATTGCTACATATAGATCACTTTATCACACTCTAACATACTGTATACATTGCTACATATAGATCACTCTATCAGACTAACATACTGTACACATTGCTGCATATAGATCACTGTATCACACTCTAACATACTGTACACATTGCTATATATAGATCACTCTATCACACTCTAACATACTGTACACTTTGCTACAAATAGATCACTGTATCACACTCTACCACACTGTACACATTGCTACATATAGATCACTTTATCACACTCTAACATACTGTACACTTTGTTACATATAGATCACTCTATCACACTCTACCACACTGTACACTTTGCTACATACAGGGTTTGTACGGGTCATGGAATCCTGGAAAAGTCATGGATTTTTATTTTGTAAAATAAAGGCCTTTAAAAGTCATGGAAAACTGTATTTTATCGAAAAGTCCTTGAATAGTCATGGAAAATTATTATTTGAGCTGTAATCTTTATTAAATGTATTCAAACATCTAAAATTAAGAGATTCTCCCGATTTCTGTCGTAACTGTTTCCTTTAGACGTACTTGAAACAAGGCACCAGTTGCGGTAAATGTAAAATAAGGATTTTAAGTTCGTTTCTTTAAAATTATTTGTAAAAATATGCAACCGGATGTATAGACTGGTTTCCTAATGTACTACAGTTTCCTGCATTAAACGGTGTTGCAGTAGGAAACCAGATATTGGAAAACGTACTTTTGGCTTTTAAAATGTCAGGCAACTGCCATTTTCAGATCAAGTGGTTAGATAACCCTGAATATAAAAAGATGGTTGGATGTGGGAATTAGTGAGAGCAAAGCAAAAGGCTCATTTGGTCAAAAGGAATTTTATTTTTCGAATATGGGTGAAACTGCCCTTGATTCTTGAAGAAGAGCCCAGAGGAACACTAAACATGATTTTTCTAAAAATAAATCATCTACCAATTTTATAATATAGCTCGCTTATGAGGTGTGTATTTCCATATTTTAAAAATGACAGCTTCCACATACAAATACAGCATGTTGTAGTTTTTGCCACAAAATGGCTGGAAACTTCTTTTAAAATTAAATGGCTTGAAAAGCCAGAATATAAGTGTCTGTCTCAAATACAGAACAAATTTAAAGCTGCATCATGTAATGTGTGTATAAAGGATATTAACATCAGTAATATAGGAGGAAGAGTGGACTTAAAGTCAAATTTATTCAACAAAACACTGAACTGTAGTGAGTGAACATATAAAAAAAAAGCAGTTTGAGACTGTCCCTAGTGTCAGTGTGGGTTAATAATCAAGTGGAACCAGCCAGTGTCCAGCCTACAAAAAAATTATTGGAGGAATCTGTGGCAACAACAGATTTCATAAAAGTGGAGATATAATTTTGACATTAAACATGGTAAAAAGCCACTTTTTTATACAGACATTGTACAGGTTTTTCAGAGTATGTTCTCAGACGACATGATAGCAAACAAATGGCCCTTGGAGAATCGAAGCATGCTCTTTGGCAGTCTTTGGAATCAATCAAAAGAAAGATAAAAAAGAAGATATATATGTTCTCATATTTGATGAATCTCTAATTCAACAACTTAAAAAAAACCAGCTGGACATCCAAGCTATACTAGAATTAAGTTATAAATTTAAATAGAAAACTGAAAGGGTTGTAATTGTCTCATTGTCCAACGGGCCACTTCCATTTTGATGGCATAAATGGCTACCAAGTGTGCTGTTTATGATGGATAATTTCTTATATACTCATATACAAAGGTTAGAACATGATATATAATGTGATTACTAAAATTTTCACTTATACTCATTGACAGTTTGCTTAAAGTTGGTCCTGGAAAAACTAAAAAAATCCTGGAAAAGTCCTTGAAAAGTCATGGAATTTTCTCACAAAAAATGTGTATGAACCCTGTACATATAGATCACTGTATCACACTCTACCATACTGTACACTTTGTTACATATAGATCACTGTATCACACTCTACCATACTGTACACTTTGTTACATATAGATCACTGTATCACACTCTACCATACTGTACACTTTGTTACATATAGATCACTGTATCACACTCTACCATACTGTACAGTTTGTTACATATAGATCACTGTTTCACACTCTAACATACTGTACACTTTGTTGCATATATATCACTATCACACTACCACACTGAACACTTTGTTACATATAGATCACTATCACACTCTCACTTACTGTACACTTTGCTACAAATAAATCACTGTATCACACTCTGCAACACTGTACACATTGCTACATATATATCACTCTATCACACTCTAACATACTGTACACTTTGCTACACATATATCACTGTATCACACTCTACCACACTGTACACATTGCTGCATATAGATCACTTTATCACACTCTAACATACTGTACACTTTGTTACATATATATCACTGTATCACACTACCATACTGTACACTTTGTTAGATATAGATCACTGTATCATACTCTACCATACTGTACACTTTGTTACATAGAGATCACTGTATCACAATATACCATACTGTACAGTTTGTTACATATAGATCACTGTATCACACTCTATCATACTGTACACTTTGTTACATATAGATCACTGTATCACATTCTAACATACTGTAGACTTTGTTACATAAAGATCACTGTATCACACGCTACCACACTGTACGCATTACTACATATAGATCACTGTATCACACGCTACCACACTGTACGCATTACTACATATAGATCACTCTATCACACTCTAACAAACTGTACACTTTATTACATATATATCACTGTATCACACTACCATACTGTACACTTTGTTACATATAGATCACTTTATCACACTCTAACATACTGTACACTGTGCTACAAATAGATCACCGTATCACACACTACCACACTGTATATATTGCTACATATAGATCACTCTATCACACTCTAACATACTGTACACTTTGTTACATACAGATCACTGTATCATACTCTACCATACTGTACACATTGCTACATATAGATAACTTTATCACACTCTACCATACTGTACACATTGCTACATATAGATCACTGTATCACACTCTAACATACTGTACACTTTGTTACATATAGATCACTGTATCACACTCTACCATACTGTACACTTTGTTACATATAAATCACTGTATCACACTCTACCATACTGTACACATTGCTACATATAGATCACTCTATCACACTCTAACATACTGTACACATTGCTACATATAGATCACTGTATCACACTAACATACTCTACACTTTGTTACATAAAGATCACTGTATCACACTCTAACATACTGTACACTTTGTTACATATGGATCGCTGTATCACACTACCATACTGTACACTTTGTTACATATGGATGTATGTATCACACTCTACCATACTGTACACTTTGTTACATATATATCACTGTATCACACTATAACATACTGTACACATTGTTACATATGGATCACTGTATCACACTCTACAATAATGTACACTTTGTTACATAGAGATCACTGTATCACACTACCATACTGTACAGTTTGTTAGATATAGATCACTGTATCACACTCTTTCATACTGTATAGGTTGTTACATATATATCACTGTATCACACTATCATACTGTACACTTTGTTACATATATATCACTGTATCACACTCTAACATACTGTATACTTTGTTACATATAGATCACTGTATCACACTCTAGCATAATGTACACTTTGTTACATATAAACCACTGTATCACACTCTAACATACTGTACACTTTGTTACATATGGATGTCTGTATCACACTCTAACTTACTGTACACCTTGTTACATATAGATCACTGTATCACACTCTAATATACTGTACACTTTCTTACATATAGATCACTGTATCACACTCTAGCATACTGTACACTTTGTTACACATAGATCACTGTATCACACTCTATCATACTGTACACTTTGTTACATATAGATCACTGTATCACATTCTAACATACTGTAGACTTTGTTACATAAAGATCACTGTATCACACGCTACCACACTGTACACATTACTACATATAGATCACTCTATCACACTCTACCACACTGTACACATTGCTACATATAGATCACTTTATCAAACTCTAACAAACTGTACACTTTGTTACATATATATCACTGTATCACACTACCATACTGTACACTTTGTTACATATAGATCACTTTATCACACTCTAACATACTGTACATTTTGCTACAAATAGATCACTGTATCACACACTACCACACTGTACATATTGCTACATATAGATCACTCTATCACACTCTAACATACTGTACACTTTGTTACATACAGATCACTGTATCATACTCTACCATACTGTACACATTGCTACATATAGATAACTTTATCACACTCTACCATACTGTACACATTGCTACATATAGATCACTGCATCACACTCTAACATACTGTACACTTTGTTACATATAGATCACTGTATCACACTCTAACATACTGTACACTTTGTTACATATAAATCACTGTATCACACTCTACCATACTGTACACATTGCTACATATAGATCACTCTATCACACTCTAACATACTGTACACATTGCTACATATAGATCACTGTATCACACTAACATACTGTACACTTTGTTACATAAAGATCACTGTATCACACTCTAGCATACTGTACACTTTGTTACATATGGATCGCTGTATCACACTACCATACTGTACACTTTGTTACATATGGATGTATGTATCACACTCTACCATACTGTACACTTTGTTACATATATATCACTGTATCACACTATAACATACTGTATACATTGTTACATATAGATCACTGTATCACACTCTTTCATACTGTATAGGTTGTTACATATATATCACTGTATCACACTCTAACATACTGTATACTTTGTTACATATAGATCACTGTATCACACTCTAGCATAATGTACACTTTGTTACATATAAACCACTGTATCACACTCTAACATACTGTACACTTTGTTACATATGGATGTCTGTATCACACTCTAACTTACTGTACACCTTGTTACATATAGATCACTGTATCACACTCTAATATACTGTACACTTTGTTACATATAGATCACTGTATCACACTCTAGCATACTGTACACTTTGTTACATATAGATCACTGTATCACACTCTAACATGCTGTACACTTTGTTACATATGGATGTCTGTATCACACACTAACTTACTGTACACCTTGTTACATATAGATCACTGTATCACATTCTAATATACTGTACACTTTGTTACATATAGATCACTGTATCACACTCTAGCATACTGTACACTTTGTTACATATATATCACTGTATCACACTCTAGCATACTGTACACTTTGTTACATATAGATCACTGTATCACTCTCTAGCATACTGTACTCTTTGGTACATATAGATCACTGTATCACACTCTACCATACTGTATGCTTTGTTACATATAAATCACTGTATCACACTCTACCATACTGTACAGTTTGTTACATATAGATCACTGTTTCACACTCTAACATACTGTACACTTTGTTGCATATATATCACTGTATCACACTACCACACTGAACACATTGCTACATATAGATCACTATCACACTCTCACTTACTGTACACTTTGTTACATATATATCACTGTATCACACTACCATATTGTACACTTTGTTAGATATAGATCACTGTATCATACTCTACCATACTGTACACTTAATGTATCATACTCTACCATACTGTACGCTTAATGTATCATACTCTACCATACTGTACACTTTGTTACATAGAGATCACTGTATCACAATATACCATACTGTACAGTTTGTTACATATAAATCACTGTATCACACTCTTTCATACTGTACACTTTGTTACACATAGATCACTGTATCACACTCTATCATACTGTACACTTTGTTACATATAGATCACTGTATCACATTCTAACATACTGTAGACTTTGTTACATAAAGATCACTGTATCACACGCTACCACACTACACATTACTACATATAGATCACTATCACACTCTACCACACTGTACACATTGCTACATATAGATAACTTTATCACACTCTAACAAACTGTACACTTTGTTACATATATATCACTGTATTACACTACGATACTGTACACTTTGTTACATATAGATCACTTTATCACACTCTAACATACTGTACACTTTGCTACAAATAGATCACTGTATCACACACTACCACACTGTACATATTTCTACATATAGATCACTCTATCACACTCTAACATACTGTACACTTTGTTACATACAGATCACTGTATCATACTCTACCATACTGTACACATTGCTACATATAGATAACTTTATCACACTCTACCATACTGTACACATTGCTACATATAGAACACTGTATCACACTCTAACATACTGTACACTTTGTTACATATAGATCACTGTATCACACTCTACCATACTGTACACTTTGTTACATATAAATCACTGTAATACACTCTACCATACTGTACACATTGCTACATATAGATCACTCTATCACACTCTAACATACTGTACACATTGCTACATATAGATCACTGTATCACACTAACATACTGTACACTTTGTTACATAAAGATCACTGTATCACACTCTAACATACTGTACACTTTGATACATATGGATCGCTGTATCACACTACCATACTGTACACTTTGTTACATATGGATATATGTATCACACTCTACCATACTGTACACTTTGTTACATATATATCACTGTATGACACTATAACATACTGTACACATTGTTACATATGGATCACTGTATCACACTCTACAATAATGTACACTTTGTTACATAGAGATCACTGTATCACACTACCCTACTGTACAGTTTGTTAGACATAGATCACTGTATCACACTCTTTAATACTGTATAGTTTGTTACATATATATCACTGTATCACACTATCATACTGTACACTTTGTTACATATAGATCACTGTATCACACTCTAGCATAATGTACACTTTGTTACATATAAACCACTGTATCACACTCTAACATACTGTACACTTTGTTACATATGGATGTCTATATCACACTCTAACTTACTGTACACCTTGTTACATATAGATCACTGTATCACACTCTAATATACTGTACACTTTCTTACAAATAGATCACTTTATCACACTCTAGCATACTGTACACTTTGTTACATATAGATCACTGTATCATACTCTAGCATACTGTACACTTTGTTACAAATAGATCACTGTATCACTCTCTAGCATACTGTACTCTTTGGTACATATAGATCACCGTATCACACTCTAACATACTGTACACTTTGTTACATACAGATCACTGTATCACACTCTTAACATACTGTACACTTTGTTACATACAGATCACTGTATCATACTCTACCACACTGTACACATTGCTACATATAGATCACTATCACTCTCTCACATACTGTACAGTTTGCTATATATAGATCACTCTATCACACTCTAACATACTGTACACTTTGCTACAAATAGATCACTCTATCACACTCTACCACACTACACATTGCTACATATAGATCACTTTATCACACTCTAACATACTGTACACTTTGTTGCATATAGATCACTGTATCACACTCTACCACACTGTACACTTTGCTACATATAGATCACTGTATCACAATATACCATACTGTACAGTTTGTTACATATAGATCATGGTATCACACTCTTTCATACTGTACACTTTGTTACACATAGATCACTGTATCACACTCTATCATACTGTACACTTTGTTACATATAGATCACTGTATCACATTCTAACATACTGTACACTTTGTTACATAACAATCACTGTATCACACGCTACCACACTGTACACATTATTACATATAGATCACCCTATCTCACTCTATCACACTGTACACATTGCTACATATAGATCACTTTATCACACTCTAACAAACTGTACACTTTGTTACATATATATCACTGTATCACACTAACATACTGTACACTTTGTTACATATAGATCACTTTATCACACTCTAACATATTGTACACTTTGCTACAAATATATCACTGTATCACAATATACCATACTGTACAGTTTGTTACATATAGATCACTATATCAAACTCTAATATACTGTACACTTTCTTACATATAGATCACTGTATCACACTCTAGCATACTGTACACTTTGCTACATATAGATCACTGTATCACACTCTAACATACTGTACACTTTGTTACATATAGATCACTGTATCACACTCTACCATACTGTACGCTTTGTTACATATAAATCACTGTATCACACTCTACCATACTGTACACTTTGTTTCATATATATCACTGTATCACACTATAACATACTGTACACATTGTTACATATTGATCACTGTATCACACTCTACAATAATGTACACTTTGTTACATAGAGATCACTGTATCACACTACCATACTGTACAGTTTGTTAGATATAGATCTCTGTATCACACTCTAACATACTGTACACCTTGTTACATATAGATCACTGCATCACAATCTAATATACTGTACACTTTGTTACATATAGATCACTGTATCACACTCTAGCATTCTGTACACTTTGTTACATATAGATCACTGTATCACACTCTAGCATAATGTACACTTTGTTACATATAAACCACTGTCTCACACTAACATGCTGTACACTTTGTTACATATGGATGTCTGTATCACACTCTAACTTACTGTACACCTTGTTACATATAGATCACTGTATCACACTCTAATATACTGTACACTTTGTTACATATAGATCACTGTAACACACTCTAGCATACTGTACACTTTGTTACATATAGATCACTGTATCACATTCTAGCATACTGTACACTTTGTTACATATAGATCACTGTATCACACTCTAGCATACTGTACACTTTGTTACATATAGATCACTGTATCACACTCTAATATACTGTACACTTTGTTACATATAGATCACTGTATCACACTCTAACATACTGTACACTTTGTTACATATATATCACTGTATCACACTATAACATACTGTACACATTGTTACATATAAATCACTGTATCACACTATCATACTGTACACTTTGTTACATATATATCACTGTATCACACTCTACCATACTGTACACTTTGTTACATATAGATCACTCTATCACACTCTAACATACTGTACACATTGCTACATATAGATCACTGTATCACACTAACATACTGTACACTTTGTTACATAAAGATCACTGTATCACACTCTAGCATACTGTACACTTTGTTACATATGGATCGCTGTATCACACTACCATACTGTACACTTTGTTACATATGGATGTATGTATCACACTCTACCATACTGTACACTTTGTTACATATATATCACTGTATCACACTATAACATACTGTATACATTGTTACATATAGATCACTGTATCACACTCTTTCATACTGTATAGGTTGTTACATATATATCACTGTATCACACTCTAACATACTGTATACTTTGTTACATATAGATCACTGTATCACACTCTAGCATAATGTACACTTTGTTACATATAAACCACTGTATCACACTCTAACATACTGTACACTTTGTTACATATGGATGTCTGTATCACACTCTAACTTACTGTACACCTTGTTACATATAGATCACTGTATCACACTCTAATATACTGTACACTTTGTTACATATAGATCACTGTATCACACTCTAGCATACTGTACACTTTGTTACATATAGATCACTGTATCACACTCTAACATGCTGTACACTTTGTTACATATGGATGTCTGTATCACACACTAACTTACTGTACACCTTGTTACATATAGATCACTGTATCACATTCTAATATACTGTACACTTTGTTACATATAGATCACTGTATCACACTCTAGCATACTGTACACTTTGTTACATATATATCACTGTATCACACTCTAGCATACTGTACACTTTGTTACATATAGATCACTGTATCACTCTCTAGCATACTGTACTCTTTGGTACATATAGATCACTGTATCACACTCTACCATACTGTATGCTTTGTTACATATAAATCACTGTATCACACTCTACCATACTGTACAGTTTGTTACATATAGATCACTGTTTCACACTCTAACATACTGTACACTTTGTTGCATATATATCACTGTATCACACTACCACACTGAACACATTGCTACATATAGATCACTATCACACTCTCACTTACTGTACACTTTGTTACATATATATCACTGTATCACACTACCATATTGTACACTTTGTTAGATATAGATCACTGTATCATACTCTACCATACTGTACACTTAATGTATCATACTCTACCATACTGTACGCTTAATGTATCATACTCTACCATACTGTACACTTTGTTACATAGAGATCACTGTATCACAATATACCATACTGTACAGTTTGTTACATATAAATCACTGTATCACACTCTTTCATACTGTACACTTTGTTACACATAGATCACTGTATCACACTCTATCATACTGTACACTTTGTTACATATAGATCACTGTATCACATTCTAACATACTGTAGACTTTGTTACATAAAGATCACTGTATCACACGCTACCACACTACACATTACTACATATAGATCACTATCACACTCTACCACACTGTACACATTGCTACATATAGATAACTTTATCACACTCTAACAAACTGTACACTTTGTTACATATATATCACTGTATTACACTACGATACTGTACACTTTGTTACATATAGATCACTTTATCACACTCTAACATACTGTACACTTTGCTACAAATAGATCACTGTATCACACACTACCACACTGTACATATTTCTACATATAGATCACTCTATCACACTCTAACATACTGTACACTTTGTTACATACAGATCACTGTATCATACTCTACCATACTGTACACATTGCTACATATAGATAACTTTATCACACTCTACCATACTGTACACATTGCTACATATAGAACACTGTATCACACTCTAACATACTGTACACTTTGTTACATATAGATCACTGTATCACACTCTACCATACTGTACACTTTGTTACATATAAATCACTGTAATACACTCTACCATACTGTACACATTGCTACATATAGATCACTCTATCACACTCTAACATACTGTACACATTGCTACATATAGATCACTGTATCACACTAACATACTGTACACTTTGTTACATAAAGATCACTGTATCACACTCTAACATACTGTACACTTTGATACATATGGATCGCTGTATCACACTACCATACTGTACACTTTGTTACATATGGATATATGTATCACACTCTACCATACTGTACACTTTGTTACATATATATCACTGTATGACACTATAACATACTGTACACATTGTTACATATGGATCACTGTATCACACTCTACAATAATGTACACTTTGTTACATAGAGATCACTGTATCACACTACCCTACTGTACAGTTTGTTAGACATAGATCACTGTATCACACTCTTTAATACTGTATAGTTTGTTACATATATATCACTGTATCACACTATCATACTGTACACTTTGTTACATATAGATCACTGTATCACACTCTAGCATAATGTACACTTTGTTACATATAAACCACTGTATCACACTCTAACATACTGTACACTTTGTTACATATGGATGTCTATATCACACTCTAACTTACTGTACACCTTGTTACATATAGATCACTGTATCACACTCTAATATACTGTACACTTTCTTACAAATAGATCACTTTATCACACTCTAGCATACTGTACACTTTGTTACATATAGATCACTGTATCATACTCTAGCATACTGTACACTTTGTTACAAATAGATCACTGTATCACTCTCTAGCATACTGTACTCTTTGGTACATATAGATCACCGTATCACACTCTAACATACTGTACACTTTGTTACATACAGATCACTGTATCACACTCTTAACATACTGTACACTTTGTTACATACAGATCACTGTATCATACTCTACCACACTGTACACATTGCTACATATAGATCACTATCACTCTCTCACATACTGTACAGTTTGCTATATATAGATCACTCTATCACACTCTAACATACTGTACACTTTGCTACAAATAGATCACTCTATCACACTCTACCACACTACACATTGCTACATATAGATCACTTTATCACACTCTAACATACTGTATACATTGTTACATATAGATCACTGTATCACACTCTTTCATACTGTATAGGTTGTTACATATATATCACTGTATCACACTCTAACATACTGTATACTTTGTTACATATAGATCACTGTATCACACTCTAGCATAATGTACACTTTGTTACATATAAACCACTGTATCACACTCTAACATACTGTACACTTTGTTACATATGGATGTCTGTATCACACTCTAACTTACTGTACACCTTGTTACATATAGATCACTGTATCACACTCTAATATACTGTACACTTTGTTACATATAGATCACTGTATCACACTCTAGCATACTGTACACTTTGTTACATATAGATCACTGTATCACACTCTAACATGCTGTACACTTTGTTACATATGGATGTCTGTATCACACACTAACTTACTGTACACCTTGTTACATATAGATCACTGTATCACATTCTAATATACTGTACACTTTGTTACATATAGATCACTGTATCACACTCTAGCATACTGTACACTTTGTTACATATATATCACTGTATCACACTCTAGCATACTGTACACTTTGTTACATATAGATCACTGTATCACTCTCTAGCATACTGTACTCTTTGGTACATATAGATCACTGTATCACACTCTACCATACTGTATGCTTTGTTACATATAAATCACTGTATCACACTCTACCATACTGTACAGTTTGTTACATATAGATCACTGTTTCACACTCTAACATACTGTACACTTTGTTGCATATATATCACTGTATCACACTACCACACTGAACACATTGCTACATATAGATCACTATCACACTCTCACTTACTGTACACTTTGTTACATATATATCACTGTATCACACTACCATATTGTACACTTTGTTAGATATAGATCACTGTATCATACTCTACCATACTGTACACTTAATGTATCATACTCTACCATACTGTACGCTTAATGTATCATACTCTACCATACTGTACACTTTGTTACATAGAGATCACTGTATCACAATATACCATACTGTACAGTTTGTTACATATAAATCACTGTATCACACTCTTTCATACTGTACACTTTGTTACACATAGATCACTGTATCACACTCTATCATACTGTACACTTTGTTACATATAGATCACTGTATCACATTCTAACATACTGTAGACTTTGTTACATAAAGATCACTGTATCACACGCTACCACACTACACATTACTACATATAGATCACTATCACACTCTACCACACTGTACACATTGCTACATATAGATAACTTTATCACACTCTAACAAACTGTACACTTTGTTACATATATATCACTGTATTACACTACGATACTGTACACTTTGTTACATATAGATCACTTTATCACACTCTAACATACTGTACACTTTGCTACAAATAGATCACTGTATCACACACTACCACACTGTACATATTTCTACATATAGATCACTCTATCACACTCTAACATACTGTACACTTTGTTACATACAGATCACTGTATCATACTCTACCATACTGTACACATTGCTACATATAGATAACTTTATCACACTCTACCATACTGTACACATTGCTACATATAGAACACTGTATCACACTCTAACATACTGTACACTTTGTTACATATAGATCACTGTATCACACTCTACCATACTGTACACTTTGTTACATATAAATCACTGTAATACACTCTACCATACTGTACACATTGCTACATATAGATCACTCTATCACACTCTAACATACTGTACACATTGCTACATATAGATCACTGTATCACACTAACATACTGTACACTTTGTTACATAAAGATCACTGTATCACACTCTAACATACTGTACACTTTGATACATATGGATCGCTGTATCACACTACCATACTGTACACTTTGTTACATATGGATATATGTATCACACTCTACCATACTGTACACTTTGTTACATATATATCACTGTATGACACTATAACATACTGTACACATTGTTACATATGGATCACTGTATCACACTCTACAATAATGTACACTTTGTTACATAGAGATCACTGTATCACACTACCCTACTGTACAGTTTGTTAGACATAGATCACTGTATCACACTCTTTAATACTGTATAGTTTGTTACATATATATCACTGTATCACACTATCATACTGTACACTTTGTTACATATAGATCACTGTATCACACTCTAGCATAATGTACACTTTGTTACATATAAACCACTGTATCACACTCTAACATACTGTACACTTTGTTACATATGGATGTCTATATCACACTCTAACTTACTGTACACCTTGTTACATATAGATCACTGTATCACACTCTAATATACTGTACACTTTCTTACAAATAGATCACTTTATCACACTCTAGCATACTGTACACTTTGTTACATATAGATCACTGTATCATACTCTAGCATACTGTACACTTTGTTACAAATAGATCACTGTATCACTCTCTAGCATACTGTACTCTTTGGTACATATAGATCACCGTATCACACTCTAACATACTGTACACTTTGTTACATACAGATCACTGTATCACACTCTTAACATACTGTACACTTTGTTACATACAGATCACTGTATCATACTCTACCACACTGTACACATTGCTACATATAGATCACTATCACTCTCTCACATACTGTACAGTTTGCTATATATAGATCACTCTATCACACTCTAACATACTGTACACTTTGCTACAAATAGATCACTCTATCACACTCTACCACACTACACATTGCTACATATAGATCACTTTATCACACTCTAACATACTGTACACTTTGTTGCATATAGATCACTGTATCACACTCTACCACACTGTACACTTTGCTACATATAGATCACTGTATCACAATATACCATACTGTACAGTTTGTTACATATAGATCATGGTATCACACTCTTTCATACTGTACACTTTGTTACACATAGATCACTGTATCACACTCTATCATACTGTACACTTTGTTAGAGCTTTAATCTTTATTAAATGTATTCAAACATCTAAAATTAAGAGATTCTCCCGATTTCTGTCGTAACTGTTTCCTTTAGACGTACTTGAAACAAGGCACCAGTTGCGGTAAATGTAAAATAAGGATTTTAAGTTCGTTTCTTTAAAATTATTTGTAAAAATATGCAACCGGATGTATAGACTGGTTTCCTAATGTACTACAGTTTCCTGCATTAAACGGTGTTGCAGTAGGAAACCAGATATTGGAAATCGTACTTTTGGCTTTTAAAATGTCAGGCAACTGCCATTTTCAGATCAAGTGGTTAGATAACCCTGAATATAAAAAGATGGTTGGATGTGGGAATTAGTGAGAGCAAAGCAAAAGGCTCATTTGGTCAAAAGGAATTTTATTTTTCGAATATGGGTGAAACTGCCCTTGATTCTTGAAGAAGAGCCCAGAGGAACACTAAACATGATTTTTCTAAAAATAAATCATCTACCAATTTTATAATATAGCTCGCTTATGAGGTGTGTATTTCCATATTTTAAAAATGACAGCTTCCACATACAAATACAGCATGTTGTAGTTTTTGCCACAAAATGGCTGGAAACTTCTTTTAAAATTAAATGGCTTGAAAAGCCAGAATATAAGTGTCTGTCTCAAATACAGAACAAATTTAAAGCTGCATCATGTAATGTGTGTATAAAGGATATTAACATCAGTAATATAGGAGGAAGAGTGGACTTAAAGTCAAATTTATTCAACAAAACACTGAACTGTAGTGAGTGAACATATAAAAAAAAAGCAGTTTGAGACTGTCCCTAGTGTCAGTGTGGGTTAATAATCAAGTGGAACCAGCCAGTGTCCAGCCTACAAAAAAATTATTGGAGGAATCTGTGGCAACAACAGATTTCATAAAAGTGGAGATATAATTTTGACATTAAACATGGTAAAAAGCCACTTTTTTATACAGACATTGTACAGGTTTTTCAGAGTATGTTCTCAGACGACATGATAGCAAACAAATGGCCCTTGGAGAATCGAAGCATGCTCTTTGGCAGTCTTTGGAATCAATCAAAAGAAAGATAAAAAAGAAGATATATATGTTCTCATATTTGATGAATCTCTAATTCAACAACTTAAAAAAAACCAGCTGGACATCCAAGCTATACTAGAATTAAGTTATAAATTTAAATAGAAAACTGAAAGGGTTGTAATTGTCTCATTGTCCAACGGGCCACTTCCATTTTGATGGCATAAATGGCTACCAAGTGTGCTGTTTATGATGGATAATTTCTTATATACTCATATACAAAGGTTAGAACATGATATATAATGTGATTACTAAAATTTTCACTTATACTCATTGACAGTTTGCTTAAAGTTGGTCCTGGAAAAACTAAAAAAATCCTGGAAAAGTCCTTGAAAAGTCATGGAATTTTCTCACAAAAAATGTGTATGAACCCTGTACATATAGATCACTGTATCACACTCTACCATACTGTACACTTTGTTACATATAGATCACTGTATCACACTCTACCATACTGTACACTTTGTTACATATAGATCACTGTATCACACTCTACCATACTGTACACTTTGTTACATATAGATCACTGTATCACACTCTACCATACTGTACAGTTTGTTACATATAGATCACTGTTTCACACTCTAACATACTGTACACTTTGTTGCATATATATCACTATCACACTACCACACTGAACACTTTGTTACATATAGATCACTATCACACTCTCACTTACTGTACACTTTGCTACAAATAAATCACTGTATCACACTCTGCAACACTGTACACATTGCTACATATATATCACTCTATCACACTCTAACATACTGTACACTTTGCTACACATATATCACTGTATCACACTCTACCACACTGTACACATTGCTGCATATAGATCACTTTATCACACTCTAACATACTGTACACTTTGTTACATATATATCACTGTATCACACTACCATACTGTACACTTTGTTAGATATAGATCACTGTATCATACTCTACCATACTGTACACTTTGTTACATAGAGATCACTGTATCACAATATACCATACTGTACAGTTTGTTACATATAGATCACTGTATCACACTCTATCATACTGTACACTTTGTTACATATAGATCACTGTATCACATTCTAACATACTGTAGACTTTGTTACATAAAGATCACTGTATCACACGCTACCACACTGTACGCATTACTACATATAGATCACTGTATCACACGCTACCACACTGTACGCATTACTACATATAGATCACTCTATCACACTCTAACAAACTGTACACTTTATTACATATATATCACTGTATCACACTACCATACTGTACACTTTGTTACATATAGATCACTTTATCACACTCTAACATACTGTACACTGTGCTACAAATAGATCACCGTATCACACACTACCACACTGTATATATTGCTACATATAGATCACTCTATCACACTCTAACATACTGTACACTTTGTTACATACAGATCACTGTATCATACTCTACCATACTGTACACATTGCTACATATAGATAACTTTATCACACTCTACCATACTGTACACATTGCTACATATAGATCACTGTATCACACTCTAACATACTGTACACTTTGTTACATATAGATCACTGTATCACACTCTACCATACTGTACACTTTGTTACATATAAATCACTGTATCACACTCTACCATACTGTACACATTGCTACATATAGATCACTCTATCACACTCTAACATACTGTACACATTGCTACATATAGATCACTGTATCACACTAACATACTCTACACTTTGTTACATAAAGATCACTGTATCACACTCTAACATACTGTACACTTTGTTACATATGGATCGCTGTATCACACTACCATACTGTACACTTTGTTACATATGGATGTATGTATCACACTCTACCATACTGTACACTTTGTTACATATATATCACTGTATCACACTATAACATACTGTACACATTGTTACATATGGATCACTGTATCACACTCTACAATAATGTACACTTTGTTACATAGAGATCACTGTATCACACTACCATACTGTACAGTTTGTTAGATATAGATCACTGTATCACACTCTTTCATACTGTATAGGTTGTTACATATATATCACTGTATCACACTATCATACTGTACACTTTGTTACATATATATCACTGTATCACACTCTAACATACTGTATACTTTGTTACATATAGATCACTGTATCACACTCTAGCATAATGTACACTTTGTTACATATAAACCACTGTATCACACTCTAACATACTGTACACTTTGTTACATATGGATGTCTGTATCACACTCTAACTTACTGTACACCTTGTTACATATAGATCACTGTATCACACTCTAATATACTGTACACTTTCTTACATATAGATCACTGTATCACACTCTAGCATACTGTACACTTTGTTACACATAGATCACTGTATCACACTCTATCATACTGTACACTTTGTTACATATAGATCACTGTATCACATTCTAACATACTGTAGACTTTGTTACATAAAGATCACTGTATCACACGCTACCACACTGTACACATTACTACATATAGATCACTCTATCACACTCTACCACACTGTACACATTGCTACATATAGATCACTTTATCAAACTCTAACAAACTGTACACTTTGTTACATATATATCACTGTATCACACTACCATACTGTACACTTTGTTACATATAGATCACTTTATCACACTCTAACATACTGTACATTTTGCTACAAATAGATCACTGTATCACACACTACCACACTGTACATATTGCTACATATAGATCACTCTATCACACTCTAACATACTGTACACTTTGTTACATACAGATCACTGTATCATACTCTACCATACTGTACACATTGCTACATATAGATAACTTTATCACACTCTACCATACTGTACACATTGCTACATATAGATCACTGCATCACACTCTAACATACTGTACACTTTGTTACATATAGATCACTGTATCACACTCTAACATACTGTACACTTTGTTACATATAAATCACTGTATCACACTCTACCATACTGTACACATTGCTACATATAGATCACTCTATCACACTCTAACATACTGTACACATTGCTACATATAGATCACTGTATCACACTAACATACTGTACACTTTGTTACATAAAGATCACTGTATCACACTCTAGCATACTGTACACTTTGTTACATATGGATCGCTGTATCACACTACCATACTGTACACTTTGTTACATATGGATGTATGTATCACACTCTACCATACTGTACACTTTGTTACATATATATCACTGTATCACACTATAACATACTGTATACATTGTTACATATAGATCACTGTATCACACTCTTTCATACTGTATAGGTTGTTACATATATATCACTGTATCACACTCTAACATACTGTATACTTTGTTACATATAGATCACTGTATCACACTCTAGCATAATGTACACTTTGTTACATATAAACCACTGTATCACACTCTAACATACTGTACACTTTGTTACATATGGATGTCTGTATCACACTCTAACTTACTGTACACCTTGTTACATATAGATCACTGTATCACACTCTAATATACTGTACACTTTGTTACATATAGATCACTGTATCACACTCTAGCATACTGTACACTTTGTTACATATAGATCACTGTATCACACTCTAACATGCTGTACACTTTGTTACATATGGATGTCTGTATCACACACTAACTTACTGTACACCTTGTTACATATAGATCACTGTATCACATTCTAATATACTGTACACTTTGTTACATATAGATCACTGTATCACACTCTAGCATACTGTACACTTTGTTACATATATATCACTGTATCACACTCTAGCATACTGTACACTTTGTTACATATAGATCACTGTATCACTCTCTAGCATACTGTACTCTTTGGTACATATAGATCACTGTATCACACTCTACCATACTGTATGCTTTGTTACATATAAATCACTGTATCACACTCTACCATACTGTACAGTTTGTTACATATAGATCACTGTTTCACACTCTAACATACTGTACACTTTGTTGCATATATATCACTGTATCACACTACCACACTGAACACATTGCTACATATAGATCACTATCACACTCTCACTTACTGTACACTTTGTTACATATATATCACTGTATCACACTACCATATTGTACACTTTGTTAGATATAGATCACTGTATCATACTCTACCATACTGTACACTTAATGTATCATACTCTACCATACTGTACGCTTAATGTATCATACTCTACCATACTGTACACTTTGTTACATAGAGATCACTGTATCACAATATACCATACTGTACAGTTTGTTACATATAAATCACTGTATCACACTCTTTCATACTGTACACTTTGTTACACATAGATCACTGTATCACACTCTATCATACTGTACACTTTGTTACATATAGATCACTGTATCACATTCTAACATACTGTAGACTTTGTTACATAAAGATCACTGTATCACACGCTACCACACTACACATTACTACATATAGATCACTATCACACTCTACCACACTGTACACATTGCTACATATAGATAACTTTATCACACTCTAACAAACTGTACACTTTGTTACATATATATCACTGTATTACACTACGATACTGTACACTTTGTTACATATAGATCACTTTATCACACTCTAACATACTGTACACTTTGCTACAAATAGATCACTGTATCACACACTACCACACTGTACATATTTCTACATATAGATCACTCTATCACACTCTAACATACTGTACACTTTGTTACATACAGATCACTGTATCATACTCTACCATACTGTACACATTGCTACATATAGATAACTTTATCACACTCTACCATACTGTACACATTGCTACATATAGAACACTGTATCACACTCTAACATACTGTACACTTTGTTACATATAGATCACTGTATCACACTCTACCATACTGTACACTTTGTTACATATAAATCACTGTAATACACTCTACCATACTGTACACATTGCTACATATAGATCACTCTATCACACTCTAACATACTGTACACATTGCTACATATAGATCACTGTATCACACTAACATACTGTACACTTTGTTACATAAAGATCACTGTATCACACTCTAACATACTGTACACTTTGATACATATGGATCGCTGTATCACACTACCATACTGTACACTTTGTTACATATGGATATATGTATCACACTCTACCATACTGTACACTTTGTTACATATATATCACTGTATGACACTATAACATACTGTACACATTGTTACATATGGATCACTGTATCACACTCTACAATAATGTACACTTTGTTACATAGAGATCACTGTATCACACTACCCTACTGTACAGTTTGTTAGACATAGATCACTGTATCACACTCTTTAATACTGTATAGTTTGTTACATATATATCACTGTATCACACTATCATACTGTACACTTTGTTACATATAGATCACTGTATCACACTCTAGCATAATGTACACTTTGTTACATATAAACCACTGTATCACACTCTAACATACTGTACACTTTGTTACATATGGATGTCTATATCACACTCTAACTTACTGTACACCTTGTTACATATAGATCACTGTATCACACTCTAATATACTGTACACTTTCTTACAAATAGATCACTTTATCACACTCTAGCATACTGTACACTTTGTTACATATAGATCACTGTATCATACTCTAGCATACTGTACACTTTGTTACAAATAGATCACTGTATCACTCTCTAGCATACTGTACTCTTTGGTACATATAGATCACCGTATCACACTCTAACATACTGTACACTTTGTTACATACAGATCACTGTATCACACTCTTAACATACTGTACACTTTGTTACATACAGATCACTGTATCATACTCTACCACACTGTACACATTGCTACATATAGATCACTATCACTCTCTCACATACTGTACAGTTTGCTATATATAGATCACTCTATCACACTCTAACATACTGTACACTTTGCTACAAATAGATCACTCTATCACACTCTACCACACTACACATTGCTACATATAGATCACTTTATCACACTCTAACATACTGTACACTTTGTTGCATATAGATCACTGTATCACACTCTACCACACTGTACACTTTGCTACATATAGATCACTGTATCACAATATACCATACTGTACAGTTTGTTACATATAGATCATGGTATCACACTCTTTCATACTGTACACTTTGTTACACATAGATCACTGTATCACACTCTATCATACTGTACACTTTGTTACATATAGATCACTGTATCACATTCTAACATACTGTACACTTTGTTACATAACAATCACTGTATCACACGCTACCACACTGTACACATTATTACATATAGATCACCCTATCTCACTCTATCACACTGTACACATTGCTACATATAGATCACTTTATCACACTCTAACAAACTGTACACTTTGTTACATATATATCACTGTATCACACTAACATACTGTACACTTTGTTACATATAGATCACTTTATCACACTCTAACATATTGTACACTTTGCTACAAATATATCACTGTATCACAATATACCATACTGTACAGTTTGTTACATATAGATCACTATATCAAACTCTAATATACTGTACACTTTCTTACATATAGATCACTGTATCACACTCTAGCATACTGTACACTTTGCTACATATAGATCACTGTATCACACTCTAACATACTGTACACTTTGTTACATATAGATCACTGTATCACACTCTACCATACTGTACGCTTTGTTACATATAAATCACTGTATCACACTCTACCATACTGTACACTTTGTTTCATATATATCACTGTATCACACTATAACATACTGTACACATTGTTACATATTGATCACTGTATCACACTCTACAATAATGTACACTTTGTTACATAGAGATCACTGTATCACACTACCATACTGTACAGTTTGTTAGATATAGATCTCTGTATCACACTCTAACATACTGTACACCTTGTTACATATAGATCACTGCATCACAATCTAATATACTGTACACTTTGTTACATATAGATCACTGTATCACACTCTAGCATTCTGTACACTTTGTTACATATAGATCACTGTATCACACTCTAGCATAATGTACACTTTGTTACATATAAACCACTGTCTCACACTAACATGCTGTACACTTTGTTACATATGGATGTCTGTATCACACTCTAACTTACTGTACACCTTGTTACATATAGATCACTGTATCACACTCTAATATACTGTACACTTTGTTACATATAGATCACTGTAACACACTCTAGCATACTGTACACTTTGTTACATATAGATCACTGTATCACATTCTAGCATACTGTACACTTTGTTACATATAGATCACTGTATCACACTCTAGCATACTGTACACTTTGTTACATATAGATCACTGTATCACACTCTAATATACTGTACACTTTGTTACATATAGATCACTGTATCACACTCTAACATACTGTACACTTTGTTACATATATATCACTGTATCACACTATAACATACTGTACACATTGTTACATATAAATCACTGTATCACACTATCATACTGTACACTTTGTTACATATATATCACTGTATCACACTCTACCATACTGTACACTTTGTTACATATAGATCACTCTATCACACTCTAACATACTGTACACATTGCTACATATAGATCACTGTATCACACTAACATACTGTACACTTTGTTACATAAAGATCACTGTATCACACTCTAGCATACTGTACACTTTGTTACATATGGATCGCTGTATCACACTACCATACTGTACACTTTGTTACATATGGATGTATGTATCACACTCTACCATACTGTACACTTTGTTACATATATATCACTGTATCACACTATAACATACTGTATACATTGTTACATATAGATCACTGTATCACACTCTTTCATACTGTATAGGTTGTTACATATATATCACTGTATCACACTCTAACATACTGTATACTTTGTTACATATAGATCACTGTATCACACTCTAGCATAATGTACACTTTGTTACATATAAACCACTGTATCACACTCTAACATACTGTACACTTTGTTACATATGGATGTCTGTATCACACTCTAACTTACTGTACACCTTGTTACATATAGATCACTGTATCACACTCTAATATACTGTACACTTTGTTACATATAGATCACTGTATCACACTCTAGCATACTGTACACTTTGTTACATATAGATCACTGTATCACACTCTAACATGCTGTACACTTTGTTACATATGGATGTCTGTATCACACACTAACTTACTGTACACCTTGTTACATATAGATCACTGTATCACATTCTAATATACTGTACACTTTGTTACATATAGATCACTGTATCACACTCTAGCATACTGTACACTTTGTTACATATATATCACTGTATCACACTCTAGCATACTGTACACTTTGTTACATATAGATCACTGTATCACTCTCTAGCATACTGTACTCTTTGGTACATATAGATCACTGTATCACACTCTACCATACTGTATGCTTTGTTACATATAAATCACTGTATCACACTCTACCATACTGTACAGTTTGTTACATATAGATCACTGTTTCACACTCTAACATACTGTACACTTTGTTGCATATATATCACTGTATCACACTACCACACTGAACACATTGCTACATATAGATCACTATCACACTCTCACTTACTGTACACTTTGTTACATATATATCACTGTATCACACTACCATATTGTACACTTTGTTAGATATAGATCACTGTATCATACTCTACCATACTGTACACTTAATGTATCATACTCTACCATACTGTACGCTTAATGTATCATACTCTACCATACTGTACACTTTGTTACATAGAGATCACTGTATCACAATATACCATACTGTACAGTTTGTTACATATAAATCACTGTATCACACTCTTTCATACTGTACACTTTGTTACACATAGATCACTGTATCACACTCTATCATACTGTACACTTTGTTACATATAGATCACTGTATCACATTCTAACATACTGTAGACTTTGTTACATAAAGATCACTGTATCACACGCTACCACACTACACATTACTACATATAGATCACTATCACACTCTACCACACTGTACACATTGCTACATATAGATAACTTTATCACACTCTAACAAACTGTACACTTTGTTACATATATATCACTGTATTACACTACGATACTGTACACTTTGTTACATATAGATCACTTTATCACACTCTAACATACTGTACACTTTGCTACAAATAGATCACTGTATCACACACTACCACACTGTACATATTTCTACATATAGATCACTCTATCACACTCTAACATACTGTACACTTTGTTACATACAGATCACTGTATCATACTCTACCATACTGTACACATTGCTACATATAGATAACTTTATCACACTCTACCATACTGTACACATTGCTACATATAGAACACTGTATCACACTCTAACATACTGTACACTTTGTTACATATAGATCACTGTATCACACTCTACCATACTGTACACTTTGTTACATATAAATCACTGTAATACACTCTACCATACTGTACACATTGCTACATATAGATCACTCTATCACACTCTAACATACTGTACACATTGCTACATATAGATCACTGTATCACACTAACATACTGTACACTTTGTTACATAAAGATCACTGTATCACACTCTAACATACTGTACACTTTGATACATATGGATCGCTGTATCACACTACCATACTGTACACTTTGTTACATATGGATATATGTATCACACTCTACCATACTGTACACTTTGTTACATATATATCACTGTATGACACTATAACATACTGTACACATTGTTACATATGGATCACTGTATCACACTCTACAATAATGTACACTTTGTTACATAGAGATCACTGTATCACACTACCCTACTGTACAGTTTGTTAGACATAGATCACTGTATCACACTCTTTAATACTGTATAGTTTGTTACATATATATCACTGTATCACACTATCATACTGTACACTTTGTTACATATAGATCACTGTATCACACTCTAGCATAATGTACACTTTGTTACATATAAACCACTGTATCACACTCTAACATACTGTACACTTTGTTACATATGGATGTCTATATCACACTCTAACTTACTGTACACCTTGTTACATATAGATCACTGTATCACACTCTAATATACTGTACACTTTCTTACAAATAGATCACTTTATCACACTCTAGCATACTGTACACTTTGTTACATATAGATCACTGTATCATACTCTAGCATACTGTACACTTTGTTACAAATAGATCACTGTATCACTCTCTAGCATACTGTACTCTTTGGTACATATAGATCACCGTATCACACTCTAACATACTGTACACTTTGTTACATACAGATCACTGTATCACACTCTTAACATACTGTACACTTTGTTACATACAGATCACTGTATCATACTCTACCACACTGTACACATTGCTACATATAGATCACTATCACTCTCTCACATACTGTACAGTTTGCTATATATAGATCACTCTATCACACTCTAACATACTGTACACTTTGCTACAAATAGATCACTCTATCACACTCTACCACACTACACATTGCTACATATAGATCACTTTATCACACTCTAACATACTGTATACATTGTTACATATAGATCACTGTATCACACTCTTTCATACTGTATAGGTTGTTACATATATATCACTGTATCACACTCTAACATACTGTATACTTTGTTACATATAGATCACTGTATCACACTCTAGCATAATGTACACTTTGTTACATATAAACCACTGTATCACACTCTAACATACTGTACACTTTGTTACATATGGATGTCTGTATCACACTCTAACATACTGTACACCTTGTTACATATAGATCACTGTATCACACTCTAATATACTGTACACTTTGTTACATATAGATCACTGTATCACACTCTAGCATACTGTACACTTTGTTACATATAGATCACTGTATCACACTCTAACATGCTGTACACTTTGTTACATATGGATGTCTGTATCACACACTAACTTACTGTACACCTTGTTACATATAGATCACTGTATCACATTCTAATATACTGTACACTTTGTTACATATAGATCACTGTATCACACTCTAGCATACTGTACACTTTGTTACATATATATCACTGTATCACACTCTAGCATACTGTACACTTTGTTACATATAGATCACTGTATCACTCTCTAGCATACTGTACTCTTTGGTACATATAGATCACTGTATCACACTCTACCATACTGTATGCTTTGTTACATATAAATCACTGTATCACACTCTACCATACTGTACAGTTTGTTACATATAGATCACTGTTTCACACTCTAACATACTGTACACTTTGTTGCATATATATCACTGTATCACACTACCACACTGAACACATTGCTACATATAGATCACTATCACACTCTCACTTACTGTACACTTTGTTACATATATATCACTGTATCACACTACCATATTGTACACTTTGTTAGATATAGATCACTGTATCATACTCTACCATACTGTACACTTAATGTATCATACTCTACCATACTGTACGCTTAATGTATCATACTCTACCATACTGTACACTTTGTTACATAGAGATCACTGTATCACAATATACCATACTGTACAGTTTGTTACATATAAATCACTGTATCACACTCTTTCATACTGTACACTTTGTTACACATAGATCACTGTATCACACTCTATCATACTGTACACTTTGTTACATATAGATCACTGTATCACATTCTAACATACTGTAGACTTTGTTACATAAAGATCACTGTATCACACGCTACCACACTACACATTACTACATATAGATCACTATCACACTCTACCACACTGTACACATTGCTACATATAGATAACTTTATCACACTCTAACAAACTGTACACTTTGTTACATATATATCACTGTATTACACTACGATACTGTACACTTTGTTACATATAGATCACTTTATCACACTCTAACATACTGTACACTTTGCTACAAATAGATCACTGTATCACACACTACCACACTGTACATATTTCTACATATAGATCACTCTATCACACTCTAACATACTGTACACTTTGTTACATACAGATCACTGTATCATACTCTACCATACTGTACACATTGCTACATATAGATAACTTTATCACACTCTACCATACTGTACACATTGCTACATATAGAACACTGTATCACACTCTAACATACTGTACACTTTGTTACATATAGATCACTGTATCACACTCTACCATACTGTACACTTTGTTACATATAAATCACTGTAATACACTCTACCATACTGTACACATTGCTACATATAGATCACTCTATCACACTCTAACATACTGTACACATTGCTACATATAGATCACTGTATCACACTAACATACTGTACACTTTGTTACATAAAGATCACTGTATCACACTCTAACATACTGTACACTTTGATACATATGGATCGCTGTATCACACTACCATACTGTACACTTTGTTACATATGGATATATGTATCACACTCTACCATACTGTACACTTTGTTACATATATATCACTGTATGACACTATAACATACTGTACACATTGTTACATATGGATCACTGTATCACACTCTACAATAATGTACACTTTGTTACATAGAGATCACTGTATCACACTACCCTACTGTACAGTTTGTTAGACATAGATCACTGTATCACACTCTTTAATACTGTATAGTTTGTTACATATATATCACTGTATCACACTATCATACTGTACACTTTGTTACATATAGATCACTGTATCACACTCTAGCATAATGTACACTTTGTTACATATAAACCACTGTATCACACTCTAACATACTGTACACTTTGTTACATATGGATGTCTATATCACACTCTAACTTACTGTACACCTTGTTACATATAGATCACTGTATCACACTCTAATATACTGTACACTTTCTTACAAATAGATCACTTTATCACACTCTAGCATACTGTACACTTTGTTACATATAGATCACTGTATCATACTCTAGCATACTGTACACTTTGTTACAAATAGATCACTGTATCACTCTCTAGCATACTGTACTCTTTGGTACATATAGATCACCGTATCACACTCTAACATACTGTACACTTTGTTACATACAGATCACTGTATCACACTCTTAACATACTGTACACTTTGTTACATACAGATCACTGTATCATACTCTACCACACTGTACACATTGCTACATATAGATCACTATCACTCTCTCACATACTGTACAGTTTGCTATATATAGATCACTCTATCACACTCTAACATACTGTACACTTTGCTACAAATAGATCACTCTATCACACTCTACCACACTACACATTGCTACATATAGATCACTTTATCACACTCTAACATACTGTACACTTTGTTGCATATAGATCACTGTATCACACTCTACCACACTGTACACTTTGCTACATATAGATCACTGTATCACAATATACCATACTGTACAGTTTGTTACATATAGATCATGGTATCACACTCTTTCATACTGTACACTTTGTTACACATAGATCACTGTATCACACTCTATCATACTGTACACTTTGTTACATATAGATCACTGTATCACATTCTAACATACTGTACACTTTGTTACATAACAATCACTGTATCACACGCTACCACACTGTACACATTATTACATATAGATCACCCTATCTCACTCTATCACACTGTACACATTGCTACATATAGATCACTTTATCACACTCTAACAAACTGTACACTTTGTTACATATATATCACTGTATCACACTAACATACTGTACACTTTGTTACATATAGATCACTTTATCACACTCTAACATATTGTACACTTTGCTACAAATATATCACTGTATCACAATATACCATACTGTACAGTTTGTTACATATAGATCACTATATCAAACTCTAATATACTGTACACTTTCTTACATATAGATCACTGTATCACACTCTAGCATACTGTACACTTTGCTACATATAGATCACTGTATCACACTCTAACATACTGTACACTTTGTTACATATAGATCACTGTATCACACTCTACCATACTGTACGCTTTGTTACATATAAATCACTGTATCACACTCTACCATACTGTACACTTTGTTTCATATATATCACTGTATCACACTATAACATACTGTACACATTGTTACATATTGATCACTGTATCACACTCTACAATAATGTACACTTTGTTACATAGAGATCACTGTATCACACTACCATACTGTACAGTTTGTTAGATATAGATCTCTGTATCACACTCTAACATACTGTACACCTTGTTACATATAGATCACTGCATCACAATCTAATATACTGTACACTTTGTTACATATAGATCACTGTATCACACTCTAGCATTCTGTACACTTTGTTACATATAGATCACTGTATCACACTCTAGCATAATGTACACTTTGTTACATATAAACCACTGTCTCACACTAACATGCTGTACACTTTGTTACATATGGATGTCTGTATCACACTCTAACTTACTGTACACCTTGTTACATATAGATCACTGTATCACACTCTAATATACTGTACACTTTGTTACATATAGATCACTGTAACACACTCTAGCATACTGTACACTTTGTTACATATAGATCACTGTATCACATTCTAGCATACTGTACACTTTGTTACATATAGATCACTGTATCACACTCTAGCATACTGTACACTTTGTTACATATAGATCACTGTATCACACTCTAATATACTGTACACTTTGTTACATATAGATCACTGTATCACACTCTAACATACTGTACACTTTGTTACATATATATCACTGTATCACACTATAACATACTGTACACATTGTTACATATAAATCACTGTATCACACTATCATACTGTACACTTTGTTACATATATATCACTGTATCACACTCTACCATACTGTACACTTTGTTACATATAGATCACTCTATCACACTCTAACATACTGTACACATTGCTACATATAGATCACTGTATCACACTAACATACTGTACACTTTGTTACATAAAGATCACTGTATCACACTCTAGCATACTGTACACTTTGTTACATATGGATCGCTGTATCACACTACCATACTGTACACTTTGTTACATATGGATGTATGTATCACACTCTACCATACTGTACACTTTGTTACATATATATCACTGTATCACACTATAACATACTGTATACATTGTTACATATAGATCACTGTATCACACTCTTTCATACTGTATAGGTTGTTACATATATATCACTGTATCACACTCTAACATACTGTATACTTTGTTACATATAGATCACTGTATCACACTCTAGCATAATGTACACTTTGTTACATATAAACCACTGTATCACACTCTAACATACTGTACACTTTGTTACATATGGATGTCTGTATCACACTCTAACTTACTGTACACCTTGTTACATATAGATCACTGTATCACACTCTAATATACTGTACACTTTGTTACATATAGATCACTGTATCACACTCTAGCATACTGTACACTTTGTTACATATAGATCACTGTATCACACTCTAACATGCTGTACACTTTGTTACATATGGATGTCTGTATCACACACTAACTTACTGTACACCTTGTTACATATAGATCACTGTATCACATTCTAATATACTGTACACTTTGTTACATATAGATCACTGTATCACACTCTAGCATACTGTACACTTTGTTACATATATATCACTGTATCACACTCTAGCATACTGTACACTTTGTTACATATAGATCACTGTATCACTCTCTAGCATACTGTACTCTTTGGTACATATAGATCACTGTATCACACTCTACCATACTGTATGCTTTGTTACATATAAATCACTGTATCACACTCTACCATACTGTACAGTTTGTTACATATAGATCACTGTTTCACACTCTAACATACTGTACACTTTGTTGCATATATATCACTGTATCACACTACCACACTGAACACATTGCTACATATAGATCACTATCACACTCTCACTTACTGTACACTTTGTTACATATATATCACTGTATCACACTACCATATTGTACACTTTGTTAGATATAGATCACTGTATCATACTCTACCATACTGTACACTTAATGTATCATACTCTACCATACTGTACGCTTAATGTATCATACTCTACCATACTGTACACTTTGTTACATAGAGATCACTGTATCACAATATACCATACTGTACAGTTTGTTACATATAAATCACTGTATCACACTCTTTCATACTGTACACTTTGTTACACATAGATCACTGTATCACACTCTATCATACTGTACACTTTGTTACATATAGATCACTGTATCACATTCTAACATACTGTAGACTTTGTTACATAAAGATCACTGTATCACACGCTACCACACTACACATTACTACATATAGATCACTATCACACTCTACCACACTGTACACATTGCTACATATAGATAACTTTATCACACTCTAACAAACTGTACACTTTGTTACATATATATCACTGTATTACACTACGATACTGTACACTTTGTTACATATAGATCACTTTATCACACTCTAACATACTGTACACTTTGCTACAAATAGATCACTGTATCACACACTACCACACTGTACATATTTCTACATATAGATCACTCTATCACACTCTAACATACTGTACACTTTGTTACATACAGATCACTGTATCATACTCTACCATACTGTACACATTGCTACATATAGATAACTTTATCACACTCTACCATACTGTACACATTGCTACATATAGAACACTGTATCACACTCTAACATACTGTACACTTTGTTACATATAGATCACTGTATCACACTCTACCATACTGTACACTTTGTTACATATAAATCACTGTAATACACTCTACCATACTGTACACATTGCTACATATAGATCACTCTATCACACTCTAACATACTGTACACATTGCTACATATAGATCACTGTATCACACTAACATACTGTACACTTTGTTACATAAAGATCACTGTATCACACTCTAACATACTGTACACTTTGATACATATGGATCGCTGTATCACACTACCATACTGTACACTTTGTTACATATGGATATATGTATCACACTCTACCATACTGTACACTTTGTTACATATATATCACTGTATGACACTATAACATACTGTACACATTGTTACATATGGATCACTGTATCACACTCTACAATAATGTACACTTTGTTACATAGAGATCACTGTATCACACTACCCTACTGTACAGTTTGTTAGACATAGATCACTGTATCACACTCTTTAATACTGTATAGTTTGTTACATATATATCACTGTATCACACTATCATACTGTACACTTTGTTACATATAGATCACTGTATCACACTCTAGCATAATGTACACTTTGTTACATATAAACCACTGTATCACACTCTAACATACTGTACACTTTGTTACATATGGATGTCTATATCACACTCTAACTTACTGTACACCTTGTTACATATAGATCACTGTATCACACTCTAATATACTGTACACTTTCTTACAAATAGATCACTTTATCACACTCTAGCATACTGTACACTTTGTTACATATAGATCACTGTATCATACTCTAGCATACTGTACACTTTGTTACAAATAGATCACTGTATCACTCTCTAGCATACTGTACTCTTTGGTACATATAGATCACCGTATCACACTCTAACATACTGTACACTTTGTTACATACAGATCACTGTATCACACTCTTAACATACTGTACACTTTGTTACATACAGATCACTGTATCATACTCTACCACACTGTACACATTGCTACATATAGATCACTATCACTCTCTCACATACTGTACAGTTTGCTATATATAGATCACTCTATCACACTCTAACATACTGTACACTTTGCTACAAATAGATCACTCTATCACACTCTACCACACTACACATTGCTACATATAGATCACTTTATCACACTCTAACATACTGTATACATTGTTACATATAGATCACTGTATCACACTCTTTCATACTGTATAGGTTGTTACATATATATCACTGTATCACACTCTAACATACTGTATACTTTGTTACATATAGATCACTGTATCACACTCTAGCATAATGTACACTTTGTTACATATAAACCACTGTATCACACTCTAACATACTGTACACTTTGTTACATATGGATGTCTGTATCACACTCTAACTTACTGTACACCTTGTTACATATAGATCACTGTATCACACTCTAATATACTGTACACTTTGTTACATATAGATCACTGTATCACACTCTAGCATACTGTACACTTTGTTACATATAGATCACTGTATCACACTCTAACATGCTGTACACTTTGTTACATATGGATGTCTGTATCACACACTAACTTACTGTACACCTTGTTACATATAGATCACTGTATCACATTCTAATATACTGTACACTTTGTTACATATAGATCACTGTATCACACTCTAGCATACTGTACACTTTGTTACATATATATCACTGTATCACACTCTAGCATACTGTACACTTTGTTACATATAGATCACTGTATCACTCTCTAGCATACTGTACTCTTTGGTACATATAGATCACTGTATCACACTCTACCATACTGTATGCTTTGTTACATATAAATCACTGTATCACACTCTACCATACTGTACAGTTTGTTACATATAGATCACTGTTTCACACTCTAACATACTGTACACTTTGTTGCATATATATCACTGTATCACACTACCACACTGAACACATTGCTACATATAGATCACTATCACACTCTCACTTACTGTACACTTTGTTACATATATATCACTGTATCACACTACCATATTGTACACTTTGTTAGATATAGATCACTGTATCATACTCTACCATACTGTACACTTAATGTATCATACTCTACCATACTGTACGCTTAATGTATCATACTCTACCATACTGTACACTTTGTTACATAGAGATCACTGTATCACAATATACCATACTGTACAGTTTGTTACATATAAATCACTGTATCACACTCTTTCATACTGTACACTTTGTTACACATAGATCACTGTATCACACTCTATCATACTGTACACTTTGTTACATATAGATCACTGTATCACATTCTAACATACTGTAGACTTTGTTACATAAAGATCACTGTATCACACGCTACCACACTACACATTACTACATATAGATCACTATCACACTCTACCACACTGTACACATTGCTACATATAGATAACTTTATCACACTCTAACAAACTGTACACTTTGTTACATATATATCACTGTATTACACTACGATACTGTACACTTTGTTACATATAGATCACTTTATCACACTCTAACATACTGTACACTTTGCTACAAATAGATCACTGTATCACACACTACCACACTGTACATATTTCTACATATAGATCACTCTATCACACTCTAACATACTGTACACTTTGTTACATACAGATCACTGTATCATACTCTACCATACTGTACACATTGCTACATATAGATAACTTTATCACACTCTACCATACTGTACACATTGCTACATATAGAACACTGTATCACACTCTAACATACTGTACACTTTGTTACATATAGATCACTGTATCACACTCTACCATACTGTACACTTTGTTACATATAAATCACTGTAATACACTCTACCATACTGTACACATTGCTACATATAGATCACTCTATCACACTCTAACATACTGTACACATTGCTACATATAGATCACTGTATCACACTAACATACTGTACACTTTGTTACATAAAGATCACTGTATCACACTCTAACATACTGTACACTTTGATACATATGGATCGCTGTATCACACTACCATACTGTACACTTTGTTACATATGGATATATGTATCACACTCTACCATACTGTACACTTTGTTACATATATATCACTGTATGACACTATAACATACTGTACACATTGTTACATATGGATCACTGTATCACACTCTACAATAATGTACACTTTGTTACATAGAGATCACTGTATCACACTACCCTACTGTACAGTTTGTTAGACATAGATCACTGTATCACACTCTTTAATACTGTATAGTTTGTTACATATATATCACTGTATCACACTATCATACTGTACACTTTGTTACATATAGATCACTGTATCACACTCTAGCATAATGTACACTTTGTTACATATAAACCACTGTATCACACTCTAACATACTGTACACTTTGTTACATATGGATGTCTATATCACACTCTAACTTACTGTACACCTTGTTACATATAGATCACTGTATCACACTCTAATATACTGTACACTTTCTTACAAATAGATCACTTTATCACACTCTAGCATACTGTACACTTTGTTACATATAGATCACTGTATCATACTCTAGCATACTGTACACTTTGTTACAAATAGATCACTGTATCACTCTCTAGCATACTGTACTCTTTGGTACATATAGATCACCGTATCACACTCTAACATACTGTACACTTTGTTACATACAGATCACTGTATCACACTCTTAACATACTGTACACTTTGTTACATACAGATCACTGTATCATACTCTACCACACTGTACACATTGCTACATATAGATCACTATCACTCTCTCACATACTGTACAGTTTGCTATATATAGATCACTCTATCACACTCTAACATACTGTACACTTTGCTACAAATAGATCACTCTATCACACTCTACCACACTACACATTGCTACATATAGATCACTTTATCACACTCTAACATACTGTACACTTTGTTGCATATAGATCACTGTATCACACTCTACCACACTGTACACTTTGCTACATATAGATCACTGTATCACAATATACCATACTGTACAGTTTGTTACATATAGATCATGGTATCACACTCTTTCATACTGTACACTTTGTTACACATAGATCACTGTATCACACTCTATCATACTGTACACTTTGTTAGAGCTTTAATCTTTATTAAATGTATTCAAACATCTAAAATTAAGAGATTCTCCCGATTTCTGTCGTAACTGTTTCCTTTAGACGTACTTGAAACAAGGCACCAGTTGCGGTAAATGTAAAATAAGGATTTTAAGTTCGTTTCTTTAAAATTATTTGTAAAAATATGCAACCGGATGTATAGACTGGTTTCCTAATGTACTACAGTTTCCTGCATTAAACGGTGTTGCAGTAGGAAACCACTTTATCACACTCTAACATATTGTACACTTTGCTACAAATATATCACTGTATCACAATATACCATACTGTACAGTTTGTTACATATAGATCACTATATCAAACTCTAATATACTGTACACTTTCTTACATATAGATCACTGTATCACACTCTAGCATACTGTACACTTTGCTACATATAGATCACTGTATCACACTCTAACATACTGTACACTTTGTTACATATAGATCACTGTATCACACTCTACCATACTGTACGCTTTGTTACATATAAATCACTGTATCACACTCTACCATACTGTACACTTTGTTTCATATATATCACTGTATCACACTATAACATACTGTACACATTGTTACATATTGATCACTGTATCACACTCTACAATAATGTACACTTTGTTACATAGAGATCACTGTATCACACTACCATACTGTACAGTTTGTTAGATATAGATCTCTGTATCACACTCTAACATACTGTACACCTTGTTACATATAGATCACTGTATCACAATCTAATATACTGTACACTTTGTTACATATAGATCACTGTATCACACTCTAGCATTCTGTACACTTTGTTACATATAGATCACTGTATCACACTCTAGCATAATGTACACTTTGTTACATATAAACCACTGTCTCACACTAACATGCTGTACACTTTGTTACATATGGATGTCTGTATCACACTCTAACTTACTGTACACCTTGTTACATATAGATCACTGTATCACACTCTAATATACTGTACACTTTGTTACATATAGATCACTGTATCACACTCTAGCATACTGTACACTTTGTTACATATAGATCACTGTATCACATTCTAGCATACTGTACACTTTGTTACATATAGATCACTGTATCACACTCTAGCATACTGTACACTTTGTTACATATAGATCACTGTATCACACTCTAATATACTGTACACTTTGCTACATATAGATCACTGTATCACACTCTAACATACTGTACACTTTGTTACATATATATCACTGTATCACACTATAACATACTGTACACATTGTTACATATAAATCACTGTATCACACTATCATACTGTACACTTTGTTACATATATATCACTGTATCACACTCTACCATACTGTACACTTTGTTGCATATAAATCACTGTATCACACTCTAGTATACTGTACACTTTGGTACATATAGATCACTGTATCACACTCTACCATACTGTACGCTTTGTTACATATAAATCACTGTATCACACTCTACCACACTACACATTGCTACATATAGATCACTGTATCACACTTTACCACACTACACATTGCTATATATAGATCACTCTATCACACTCTAACATACTGTACACTTTGCTACAAATAGATCACTGTATCACACTCTACCACACTGTACACATTGCTACATATAGATCAGTTTATCACACACTAACATACTGTACACTTTGTTACATATAGATCACTGTATCATACTCTACCACACTGTACACATTGCTACATATAGATCACTGTATCACACTCTACCATACTGTACACTTTGTTACATATAGATCCCTGTATCACACTCTACCATACTGTACACTTTGTTACATAAATATCACTGTATCACACTCTACCATACTGTACACTTTGTTACATATAGATCACTGTATCACACTCTACCATACTGTACACTTTGTTACATATAGATCACTGTATCACACTCTACCATACTGTACACTTTGTTACATATAGATCACTGTATCACACTACCATACTGTACAGTTTGTTACATATAGATCACTGTTTCACACTCTAGCATACTGTACACTTTGTTGCATATATATCACTGTATCACTACCACACTGAACACATTGCTACATATAGATCACTATCACACTCTCACATACCGTACACTTTGCTACAAATAAATCACTGTATCACACTCTACCATACTGTACACTTTGTTACATATAGATCACTGTATCACACTACCATACTGTACAGTTTGTTACATATAGATCACTGTTTCACACTCTAACATACTGTACACTTTGTTGCATATAGATCACTGTATCACACTCTGCCACACCGTACACATTGCTACATATAGATCACTCTATCACACTCTAACATACTGTACACTTTGCTACACATAAATCACTGTATCACACTCTACCACACTGTACACATTGCTGCATATAGATCACTTTATCACACTCTAACCTACTGTACACTTTGTTACATATATATCACTGTATCACACTACAATACTGTACACTTTGTTGGATATAGATCACTGTATCATACTCTACCATACTGTACTCTTTGTTACATATAGATCACTGTATCACAATATACCATACTGTACAGTTTGTTACATATAGATCACTGTATCACACTCTTTCATACTGTACACTTTGTTACACATAGATCACTGTATCACACTGTACACATTACTACATAAAGATCACTGTATCACACGCTACCACACTGTACACATTACTACATATAGATCACTCTATCACACTCTAACATACTGTACACATTGTTACATATATATCACTTTATCACACTCTAACAAACTACATTTTGTTACATATAGATCACTGTATCACACTACCATACTGTACACTTTGTTACATATAGATCACTTTATCACACTCTAACATACTGTACACTTTGCTACAAATAGATCACTGTATCACACACTACCACACTGTACATATTGCTACATATAGATCACTCTATCACACTCTAACATACTGTACACTTTGTTACATACAGATCACTGTATCATACTCTACCACACTGTACACATTGCTACATATAGATAACTTTATCACGCTCTACCATACTGTACACATTGCTACATATAGATCACTGTATCACACTCTAACATACTGTACACTTTGTTGCATATAGATTACTGTATCACACTCTACCATACTGTACGCTTTGTTACTTATAAATCACTGTATCACACTCTTAACATACTGTACACATTGCTACATATAGATCACTGTATCACACTCTATCATACTGTACGCTTTGTTACTTATAAATCACTGTGTCACACTCTAACATACTGTACACATTGCTACATATAGATCACTGTATCACACTCTAACATACTGTACACTTTGTTACATAAAGATCACTGTATCACACTCTAACATACTGTACACTTTGTTACATATGGATCGCTGTATCACACTACCATACTGTACACTTTGTTACATATGGATGTATGTATCACACTCTACCATACTGTACACTTTGTTACATATATATCACTGTATCACACTATAACATACTGTACACATTGTTACATATGGATCACTGTATCACACTCTACAATAATGTACACTTTGTTACGTAGAGATCAATGTATCACACTACCATACTGTACAGTTTGTTAGATATAGATCACTGTATCACACTCTTTCATACTGTACACTTTGTTACATATAGATCACTGTATCACATTCTAACATACTGTACACTTTGTTACATAAAGATCACTGTATGACACGCTACCACACTGTACACATTGCTACATATAGATCACTGCTTCATACTCTACCACACTACACATTGCTACATATAGATCACTCTATCACACTCTAACATACTGTACACTTTGCTACAAATAGATCACTGTATCACAATATAACATACTGTATACTTTGTTACATATAGATCACTGTATCACATTCTAACATACTGTACACTTTGTTACATAAAGATCACTGTATCACATGTTACCACACTGTACACATTACTACATATAGATCACTCTATCACACTCTACCACACTGTACACATTGCTACATATATATCACTGTATCACACTACCATACTGTACACTTTGTTACATATAGATCACTTTATCACACTAACATACTGTACACTTTGCTACAAATAGATCACTGTATCACACACTACCACACTGTACATATTGCTACATATAGATCACTCTATCACACTCTAACGTACTGTACACTTTGTTACATACAGATCACTGTATCATACTCTACCACACTGTACACATTGCTACATATAGATAACTTTATCACGCTCTACCATACTGTACACATTGCTACATATAGATCACTCTATCACACTCTAACATACTGTACACTTTGTTGCATATAGATCACTGTATCACACTCTACCATACTGTACGCTTTGTTACTTATAAATCACTGTATCACACTCTAACATACTGTACACATTGCTACATATAGATCACTGTATCACACTCTAACATACTGTACACTTTATTACATATGGATCGCTGTATCACACTACCATACTGTACACTTTGTTACATATGGATGTATGTATCACACTCTACCATACTGTACACTTTGTTACATATATATCACTGTATCACACTATAACATACTGTACACATTGTTACATATGGATCACTGTATCACACTCTACAATAATGTACACCTTGTTACGTAGAGATCACTGTATCACACTACCATACTGTACAGTTTGTTAGATATAGATCACTGTATCACACTCTATCATACTGTACACTTTGTTACAAATAGATTACTGTATCACATTCTAACATACTGTACACTTTGTTAAATAAAGATCACTGTATCACACGCTACCACACTGTACACATTACTACATATAGATCACTCTATCACACTCTACCACACTGTACACATTGCTACATATAGATCACTTTATCACACTCTAACAAACTACACTTTGTTACATATATATCACTGTATCACACTACCATACTGTACACTTTGTTACATATAGATCACTTTATCACACTCTAAAATACTGTACACTTTGCTACAAATAGATCACTGTATCACACACTACCACACTGTACATATTGCTACATATAGATCACTCTATCACACTCTAACATACTGTACACCTTGTTACATAAAGATCACTGTATCACACTCTAGCATAATGTACACTTTGTTACATATAAACGACTGTATCACACTCTAACATACTGTACTCTTTGTTACATATGGATATCTGTATCACACTCTAATATACTGTACACTTTGTTACATATAGATCACTGTATCACACTCTAGCATACTGTACACTTTGTTACATATAGATCACTGTATCACACTCTAGCATAATGTACACTTTGTTACATATAAACCACTGTATCACACTCTACCATTCTGTATGCTTTGTTACATATAAATCACTGTATCACGCTTTAACATACTGTACACTTAGTTACATAAAGATCACTGTATCACACTCTAACATACTGTACACTTTGTTACATACAGATCACTGTATCATACTCTACCACACTGTACACATTGCTACATATAGATCACTATCAATCTCTCACATGCTGTACACTTTGTTACATATGGATGTCTGTATCACACTCTAACTTACTGTACACCTTGTTACATATAGATCACTGTATCACACTATAATATACTTTACACTTTGTTACATATAGATCACTGTATCACACTCTAGCATACTGTACACTTTGTTACATATAGATCACTGTATCACACTCTAGCATACTGTACACTTTGTTGCATATAGATCACTGTATCACTCCCTAGCATACTGTACACTTTGGTACATATAGATCACTGTATCACACTCTACCATTCTGTATGCTTTGTTACATATAAATCACTGTATCACGCTTTAACATACTGTACACTTAGTTACATAAAGATCACTGTATCACACTCTAACATACTGTACACTTTGTTACATACAGATCACTGTATCATACTCTACCACACTGTACACATTGCTACATATAGATCACTATCAATCTCTCACATACTGTACTCTTTGCTACAAATAGATCACTGTATCACACTCTACCACACTGTGCACATTGCTATATATAGATCACTCTATCACACTCTAACATACTGTACACTTTGCTACAAATAGATCACTGTATCACACTCTACCACACTGTACACATTGCTACATATAGATCACTTTATCACAGTCTAACATACTGTACACTTTTTTACATATAGTTCACTGTATCACACTCTACCACACCGTACACTTTGCTACATATAGATCACTGTATCACACTCTACCATACTGTACACTTTGTTACATATAGATCACTGTATCACACTCTACCATACTGTACACATTGCTGCATATAGATCACTTTATCACACTCTAACATACTGTACACTTTGTTACATATATATCACTGTATCACACTACCATACTGTACACTTTGTTAGATATAGATCACTGTATCATACTCTACCATACTGTACACTTTGTTACATAGAGATCACTGTATCACAATATACCATACTGTACAATTTGTTACATATAGATCACTGTATCGCACTCTTTCATACTGTACACTTTGTTACACATAGATCACTGTATGACACTCTATCATACTGTACACTTTGTTACATATAGATCACTGTATCACATTCTAACATACTGTACACTTTGTTACATAAAGATCACTGTATCACACGCTACTACACTGTACACATTACTACATATAGATCACTCTATCACACTCTACCACACTGTACACATTGCTACATATAGATCACTTTATCACACTCTAACATACTGTACACTTTGCTACAAATAGATCACTGTATCACACACTACCACACTGTACACATTGCTACAAATATATCACTCTACCACACTGTACATATTGCTACATATAGATCACTCTATCACACTCTAACATACTGTACACTTTGTTACACACAGATCACTGTATCATACTCTACCACACTGTACACATTGCTGCATATAGATCACTTTATCACACTCTAACCTACTGTACACTTTGTTACATATATATCACTGTATCACACTACAATACTGTACACTTTGTTGGATATAGATCACTGTATCATACTCTACCATACTGTACTCTTTGCTACATATAGATCACTGTATCACAATATACCATACTGTACAGTTTGTTACATATAGATCACTGTATCACACTCTTTCATACTGTACACTTTGTTACACATAGATCACTGTATCACACTGTACACATTACTACATAAAGATCACTGTATCACACGCTACCACACTGTACACATTACTACATATAGATCACTCTATCACACTCTAACATACTGTACACATTGTTACATATATATCACTTTATCACACTCTAACAAACTACATTTTGTTACATATAGATCACTGTATCACACTACCATACTGTACACTTTGTTACATATAGATCACTTTATCACACTCTAACATACTGTACACTTTGCTACAAATAGATCACTGTATCACACACTACCACACTGTACATATTGCTACATATAGATCACTCTATCACACTCTAACATACTGTACACTTTGTTACATACAGATCACTGTATCATACTCTACCACACTGTACACATTGCTACATATAGATAACTTTATCACGCTCTACCATACTGTACACATTGCTACATATAGATCACTGTATCACACTCTAACATACTGTACACTTTGTTGCATATAGATTACTGTATCACACTCTACCATACTGTACGCTTTGTTACTTATAAATCACTGTATCACACTCTTAACATACTGTACACATTGCTACATATAGATCACTGTATCACACTCTATCATACTGTACGCTTTGTTACTTATAAATCACTGTGTCACACTCTAACATACTGTACACATTGCTACATATAGATCACTGTATCACACTCTAACATACTGTACACTTTGTTACATAAAGATCACTGTATCACACTCTAACATACTGTACACTTTGTTACATATGGATCGCTGTATCACACTACCATACTGTACACTTTGTTACATATGGATGTATGTATCACACTCTACCATACTGTACACTTTGTTACATATATATCACTGTATCACACTATAACATACTGTACACATTGTTACATATGGATCACTGTATCACACTCTACAATAATGTACACTTTGTTACGTAGAGATCAATGTATCACACTACCATACTGTACAGTTTGTTAGATATAGATCACTGTATCACACTCTTTCATACTGTACACTTTGTTACATATAGATCACTGTATCACATTCTAACATACTGTACACTTTGTTACATAAAGATCACTGTATGACACGCTACCACACTGTACACATTGCTACATATAGATCACTGCTTCATACTCTACCACACTACACATTGCTACATATAGATCACTCTATCACACTCTAACATACTGTACACTTTGCTACAAATAGATCACTGTATCACAATATAACATACTGTATACTTTGTTACATATAGATCACTGTATCACATTCTAACATACTGTACACTTTGTTACATAAAGATCACTGTATCACATGTTACCACACTGTACACATTACTACATATAGATCACTCTATCACACTCTACCACACTGTACACATTGCTACATATATATCACTGTATCACACTACCATACTGTACACTTTGTTACATATAGATCACTTTATCACACTAACATACTGTACACTTTGCTACAAATAGATCACTGTATCACACACTACCACACTGTACATATTGCTACATATAGATCACTCTATCACACTCTAACGTACTGTACACTTTGTTACATACAGATCACTGTATCATACTCTACCACACTGTACACATTGCTACATATAGATAACTTTATCACGCTCTACCATACTGTACACATTGCTACATATAGATCACTCTATCACACTCTAACATACTGTACACTTTGTTGCATATAGATCACTGTATCACACTCTACCATACTGTACGCTTTGTTACTTATAAATCACTGTATCACACTCTAACATACTGTACACATTGCTACATATAGATCACTGTATCACACTCTAACATACTGTACACTTTATTACATATGGATCGCTGTATCACACTACCATACTGTACACTTTGTTACATATGGATGTATGTATCACACTCTACCATACTGTACACTTTGTTACATATATATCACTGTATCACACTATAACATACTGTACACATTGTTACATATGGATCACTGTATCACACTCTACAATAATGTACACCTTGTTACGTAGAGATCACTGTATCACACTACCATACTGTACAGTTTGTTAGATATAGATCACTGTATCACACTCTATCATACTGTACACTTTGTTACAAATAGATTACTGTATCACATTCTAACATACTGTACACTTTGTTAAATAAAGATCACTGTATCACACGCTACCACACTGTACACATTACTACATATAGATCACTCTATCACACTCTACCACACTGTACACATTGCTACATATAGATCACTTTATCACACTCTAACAAACTACACTTTGTTACATATATATCACTGTATCACACTACCATACTGTACACTTTGTTACATATAGATCACTTTATCACACTCTAAAATACTGTACACTTTGCTACAAATAGATCACTGTATCACACACTACCACACTGTACATATTGCTACATATAGATCACTCTATCACACTCTAACATACTGTACACCTTGTTACATAAAGATCACTGTATCACACTCTAGCATAATGTACACTTTGTTACATATAAACGACTGTATCACACTCTAACATACTGTACTCTTTGTTACATATGGATATCTGTATCACACTCTAATATACTGTACACTTTGTTACATATAGATCACTGTATCACACTCTAGCATACTGTACACTTTGTTACATATAGATCACTGTATCACACTCTAGCATAATGTACACTTTGTTACATATAAACCACTGTATCACACTCTACCATTCTGTATGCTTTGTTACATATAAATCACTGTATCACGCTTTAACATACTGTACACTTAGTTACATAAAGATCACTGTATCACACTCTAACATACTGTACACTTTGTTACATACAGATCACTGTATCATACTCTACCACACTGTACACATTGCTACATATAGATCACTATCAATCTCTCACATGCTGTACACTTTGTTACATATGGATGTCTGTATCACACTCTAACTTACTGTACACCTTGTTACATATAGATCACTGTATCACACTATAATATACTTTACACTTTGTTACATATAGATCACTGTATCACACTCTAGCATACTGTACACTTTGTTACATATAGATCACTGTATCACACTCTAGCATACTGTACACTTTGTTGCATATAGATCACTGTATCACTCCCTAGCATACTGTACACTTTGGTACATATAGATCACTGTATCACACTCTACCATTCTGTATGCTTTGTTACATATAAATCACTGTATCACGCTTTAACATACTGTACACTTAGTTACATAAAGATCACTGTATCACACTCTAACATACTGTACACTTTGTTACATACAGATCACTGTATCATACTCTACCACACTGTACACATTGCTACATATAGATCACTATCAATCTCTCACATACTGTACTCTTTGCTACAAATAGATCACTGTATCACACTCTACCACACTGTGCACATTGCTATATATAGATCACTCTATCACACTCTAACATACTGTACACTTTGCTACAAATAGATCACTGTATCACACTCTACCACACTGTACACATTGCTACATATAGATCACTTTATCACAGTCTAACATACTGTACACTTTTTTACATATAGTTCACTGTATCACACTCTACCACACCGTACACTTTGCTACATATAGATCACTGTATCACACTCTACCATACTGTACACTTTGTTACATATAGATCACTGTATCACACTCTACCATACTGTACACATTGCTGCATATAGATCACTTTATCACACTCTAACATACTGTACACTTTGTTACATATATATCACTGTATCACACTACCATACTGTACACTTTGTTAGATATAGATCACTGTATCATACTCTACCATACTGTACACTTTGTTACATAGAGATCACTGTATCACAATATACCATACTGTACAATTTGTTACATATAGATCACTGTATCGCACTCTTTCATACTGTACACTTTGTTACACATAGATCACTGTATGACACTCTATCATACTGTACACTTTGTTACATATAGATCACTGTATCACATTCTAACATACTGTACACTTTGTTACATAAAGATCACTGTATCACACGCTACTACACTGTACACATTACTACATATAGATCACTCTATCACACTCTACCACACTGTACACATTGCTACATATAGATCACTTTATCACACTCTAACATACTGTACACTTTGCTACAAATAGATCACTGTATCACACACTACCACACTGTACACATTGCTACAAATATATCACTCTACCACACTGTACATATTGCTACATATAGATCACTCTATCACACTCTAACATACTGTACACTTTGTTACACACAGATCACTGTATCATACTCTACCACACTGTACACATTGCTGCATATAGATCACTTTATCACACTCTAACCTACTGTACACTTTGTTACATATATATCACTGTATCACACTACAATACTGTACACTTTGTTGGATATAGATCACTGTATCATACTCTACCATACTGTACTCTTTGTTACATATAGATCACTGTATCACAATATACCATACTGTACAGTTTGTTACATATAGATCACTGTATCACACTCTTTCATACTGTACACTTTGTTACACATAGATCACTGTATCACACTGTACACATTACTACATAAAGATCACTGTATCACACGCTACCACACTGTACACATTACTACATATAGATCACTCTATCACACTCTAACATACTGTACACATTGTTACATATATATCACTTTATCACACTCTAACAAACTACATTTTGTTACATATAGATCACTGTATCACACTACCATACTGTACACTTTGTTACATATAGATCACTTTATCACACTCTAACATACTGTACACTTTGCTACAAATAGATCACTGTATCACACACTACCACACTGTACATATTGCTACATATAGATCACTCTATCACACTCTAACATACTGTACACTTTGTTACATACAGATCACTGTATCATACTCTACCACACTGTACACATTGCTACATATAGATAACTTTATCACGCTCTACCATACTGTACACATTGCTACATATAGATCACTGTATCACACTCTAACATACTGTACACTTTGTTGCATATAGATTACTGTATCACACTCTACCATACTGTACGCTTTGTTACTTATAAATCACTGTATCACACTCTTAACATACTGTACACATTGCTACATATAGATCACTGTATCACACTCTATCATACTGTACGCTTTGTTACTTATAAATCACTGTGTCACACTCTAACATACTGTACACATTGCTACATATAGATCACTGTATCACACTCTAACATACTGTACACTTTGTTACATAAAGATCACTGTATCACACTCTAACATACTGTACACTTTGTTACATATGGATCGCTGTATCACACTACCATACTGTACACTTTGTTACATATGGATGTATGTATCACACTCTACCATACTGTACACTTTGTTACATATATATCACTGTATCACACTATAACATACTGTACACATTGTTACATATGGATCACTGTATCACACTCTACAATAATGTACACTTTGTTACGTAGAGATCAATGTATCACACTACCATACTGTACAGTTTGTTAGATATAGATCACTGTATCACACTCTTTCATACTGTACACTTTGTTACATATAGATCACTGTATCACATTCTAACATACTGTACACTTTGTTACATAAAGATCACTGTATGACACGCTACCACACTGTACACATTGCTACATATAGATCACTGCTTCATACTCTACCACACTACACATTGCTACATATAGATCACTCTATCACACTCTAACATACTGTACACTTTGCTACAAATAGATCACTGTATCACAATATAACATACTGTATACTTTGTTACATATAGATCACTGTATCACATTCTAACATACTGTACACTTTGTTACATAAAGATCACTGTATCACATGTTACCACACTGTACACATTACTACATATAGATCACTCTATCACACTCTACCACACTGTACACATTGCTACATATATATCACTGTATCACACTACCATACTGTACACTTTGTTACATATAGATCACTTTATCACACTAACATACTGTACACTTTGCTACAAATAGATCACTGTATTACACACTACCACACTGTACATATTGCTACATATAGATCACTCTATCACACTCTAACGTACTGTACACTTTGTTACATACAGATCACTGTATCATACTCTACCACACTGTACACATTGCTACATATAGATAACTTTATCACGCTCTACCATACTGTACACATTGCTACATATAGATCACTCTATCACACTCTAACATACTGTACACTTTGTTGCATATAGATCACTGTATCACACTCTACCATACTGTACGCTTTGTTACTTATAAATCACTGTATCACACTCTAACATACTGTACACATTGCTACATATAGATCACTGTATCACACTCTAACATACTGTACACTTTATTACATATGGATCGCTGTATCACACTACCATACTGTACACTTTGTTACATATGGATGTATGTATCACACTCTACCATACTGTACACTTTGTTACATATATATCACTGTATCACACTATAACATACTGTACACATTGTTACATATGGATCACTGTATCACACTCTACAATAATGTACACCTTGTTACGTAGAGATCACTGTATCACACTACCATACTGTACAGTTTGTTAGATATAGATCACTGTATCACACTCTATCATACTGTACACTTTGTTACAAATAGATTACTGTATCACATTCTAACATACTGTACACTTTGTTAAATAAAGATCACTGTATCACACGCTACCACACTGTACACATTACTACATATAGATCACTCTATCACACTCTACCACACTGTACACATTGCTACATATAGATCACTTTATCACACTCTAACAAACTACACTTTGTTACATATATATCACTGTATCACACTACCATACTGTACACTTTGTTACATATAGATCACTTTATCACACTCTAAAATACTGTACACTTTGCTACAAATAGATCACTGTATCACACACTACCACACTGTACATATTGCTACATATAGATCACTCTATCACACTCTAACATACTGTACACCTTGTTACATAAAGATCACTGTATCACACTCTAGCATAATGTACACTTTGTTACATATAAACGACTGTATCACACTCTAACATACTGTACTCTTTGTTACATATGGATATCTGTATCACACTCTAATATACTGTACACTTTGTTACATATAGATCACTGTATCACACTCTAGCATACTGTACACTTTGTTACATATAGATCACTGTATCACACTCTAGCATAATGTACACTTTGTTACATATAAACCACTGTATCACACTCTACCATTCTGTATGCTTTGTTACATATAAATCACTGTATCACGCTTTAACATACTGTACACTTAGTTACATAAAGATCACTGTATCACACTCTAACATACTGTACACTTTGTTACATACAGATCACTGTATCATACTCTACCACACTGTACACATTGCTACATATAGATCACTATCAATCTCTCACATGCTGTACACTTTGTTACATATGGATGTCTGTATCACACTCTAACTTACTGTACACCTTGTTACATATAGATCACTGTATCACACTATAATATACTTTACACTTTGTTACATATAGATCACTGTATCACACTCTAGCATACTGTACACTTTGTTACATATAGATCACTGTATCACACTCTAGCATACTGTACACTTTGTTGCATATAGATCACTGTATCACTCCCTAGCATACTGTACACTTTGGTACATATAGATCACTGTATCACACTCTACCATTCTGTATGCTTTGTTACATATAAATCACTGTATCACGCTTTAACATACTGTACACTTAGTTACATAAAGATCACTGTATCACACTCTAACATACTGTACACTTTGTTACATACAGATCACTGTATCATACTCTACCACACTGTACACATTGCTACATATAGATCACTATCAATCTCTCACATACTGTACTCTTTGCTACAAATAGATCACTGTATCACACTCTACCACACTGTGCACATTGCTATATATAGATCACTCTATCACACTCTAACATACTGTACACTTTGCTACAAATAGATCACTGTATCACACTCTACCACACTGTACACATTGCTACATATAGATCACTTTATCACAGTCTAACATACTGTACACTTTTTTACATATAGTTCACTGTATCACACTCTACCACACCGTACACTTTGCTACATATAGATCACTGTATCACACTCTACCATACTGTACACTTTGTTACATATAGATCACTGTATCACACTCTACCATACTGTACACATTGCTGCATATAGATCACTTTATCACACTCTAACATACTGTACACTTTGTTACATATATATCACTGTATCACACTACCATACTGTACACTTTGTTAGATATAGATCACTGTATCATACTCTACCATACTGTACACTTTGTTACATAGAGATCACTGTATCACAATATACCATACTGTACAATTTGTTACATATAGATCACTGTATCGCACTCTTTCATACTGTACACTTTGTTACACATAGATCACTGTATGACACTCTATCATACTGTACACTTTGTTACATATAGATCACTGTATCACATTCTAACATACTGTACACTTTGTTACATAAAGATCACTGTATCACACGCTACTACACTGTACACATTACTACATATAGATCACTCTATCACACTCTACCACACTGTACACATTGCTACATATAGATCACTTTATCACACTCTAACATACTGTACACTTTGCTACAAATAGATCACTGTATCACACACTACCACACTGTACACATTGCTACAAATATATCACTCTACCACACTGTACATATTGCTACATATAGATCACTCTATCACACTCTAACATACTGTACACTTTGTTACACACAGATCACTGTATCATACTCTACCACACTGTACACATTGCTACATATAGATAACTTTATCACACTCTACCATACTGTACACATTGCTACTTATAGATCACTGTATCACACTCTAACATACTGTACACTTTGTTACATATAGTTCACTGTATCACACTCTACCACACTGTACACTTTGCTACATATAGAGCACTGTATCACACTCTACCATACTGTACACTTTGTTGCATATAGATCACTGTATCACTCCCTAGCATACTGTACACTTTGGTACATATAGATCACTGTATCATACTCTACCATACTGAATGCTTTGTTACATATAAATCACTGTATCACGCTTTAACATACTGTACACTTAGTTACATAAAGATCACTGTATCACACTCTAACATACTGTACATTTTGTTACATACAGATCACTGTTTCATACTCTACCACACTGTACACATTGCTACATATAGATCACTATCAATCTCTCACATACTGTACACTTTGCTACAAATAGATCACTGTATCACACTCTACCACACTGTGCACATTGCTATATATAGATCACTCTATCACACTCTAACATACTGTACACTTTGCTACAAATAGATCACTGTATCACACTCTACCACACTGTACACATTGCTACATATAGATCACTTTATCACAGTCTAACATACTGTACACTTTTTTACATATAGTTCACTGTATCACACTCTACCACACCGTACACTTTGCTACATATAGATCACTGTATCACACTCTACCATACTGTACACTTTGTTACATATAGATCACTGTATCACACTCTACCATACTGTACACATTGCTGCATATAGATCACTTTATCACACTCTAACATACTGTACACTTTGTTACATATATATCACTGTATCACACTACCATACTGTACACTTTGTTACATATAGATCACTTTATCACACTAACATACTGTACACTTTGCTACAAATAGATCACTGTATCACACACTACCACACTGTACATATTGCTACATATAGATCACTCTATCACACTCTAACATACTGTACACTTTGTTACATACAGATCACTGTATCATATTCTACCACACTGTACACATTGCTACATATAGATAACTTTATCATGCTCTACCATACTGTACACATTGCTACATATAGATCACTCTATCACACTCTAACATACTGTACACTTTGTTGCATATAGATCACTGTATCACACTCTACCATACTGTACGCTTTGTTACTTATAAATCACTGTATCACACTCTAACATACTGTACACATTGCTACATATAGATCACTGTATCACACTCTAACATACTGTACACTTTATTACATATGGATCGCTGTATCACACTACCATACTGTACACTTTGTTACATATGGATGTATGTATCACACTCTACCATACTGTACACTTTGTTACATATATATCACTGTATCACACTATAACATACTGTACACATTGTTACATATGGATCACTGTATCACACTCTACAATAATGTACACCTTGTTACGTAGAGATCACTGTATCACACTACCATACTGTACAGTTTGTTAGATATAGATCACTGTATCACACTCTATCATACTGTACACTTTGTTACATATAGATTACTGTATCACATTCTAACATACTGTACACTTTGTTAAATAAAGATCACTGTATCACACGCTACCACACTGTACACATTACTACATATAGATCACTCTATCACACACTACCACACTGTACGCATTGCTACATATAGATCACTATATCACACTCTAACAAACTACACTTTGTTACATATATATCACTGTATCACACTACCATACTGTACACTTTGTTACATATAGATCACTTTATCACACTCTAAAATACTGTACACTTTGCTACAAATAGATCACTGTATCACACACTACCACACTGTACATATTGCTACATATAGATCACTCTATCACACTCTAACATACTGTACACTTTGTTACATAAAGATCACTGTATCACACTCTAGCATAATGTACACTTTGTTACATATAAACGACTATCACACTCTAACATACTGTACACTTTGTTACATATGGATATCTGTATCACACTCTAATATACTGTACACTTTGTTACATATAGATCACTGTATCACACTCTAGCATACTGTACACTTTGTTACATATAGATCACTGTATCACACTCTAGCATAATGTACACTTTGTTACATATAAACCACTGTATCACACTCTAACATGCTGTACACTTTGTTACATATGGATGTCGGTATCACACTCTAACTTACTGTACACCTTGTTACATATAGATCACTCTATCACACTATAATATACTTTACACTTTGTTACATATAGATCACTGTATCACACTAGCATACTGTACACTTTGTTACATATAGATCACTGTATCACACTCTAGCATACTGTACACTTTGTTGCATATAGATCACTGTATCACTCCCTAGCATACTGTACACTTTGGTACATATAGATCACTGTATCACACTCTACCATTCTGTATGCTTTGTTACATATAAATCACTGTATCACGCTTTAACATACTGTACACTTAGTTACATAAAGATCACTGTATCACACTCTAACATACTGTACACTTTGTTACATACAGATCACTGTATCATACTCTACCACACTGTACACATTGCTACATATAGATCACTATCAATCTCTCACATACTGTACACTTTGCTACAAATAGATCACTGTATCACACTCTACCACACTGTGCACATTGCTATATATAGATCACTCTATCACACTCTAACATACTGTACACTTTGCTACAAATAGATCACTGTATCACACTCTACCACACTGTACACATTGCTACATATAGATCACTTTATCACAGTCTAACATACTGTACACTTTTTTACATATAGTTCACTGTATCACACTCTACCACACCGTACACTTGGCTACATATAGATCACTGTATCACACTCTACCATACTGTACACTTTGTTACATATAGATCACTGTATCACACTCTACCATACTGTACACATTGCTGCATATAGATCACTTTATCACACTCTAACATACTGTACACTTTGTTACATATATATCACTGTATCACACTACCATACTGTACACTTTGTTAGATATAGATCACTGTATCATACTCTACCATACTGTACACTTTGTTACATAGAGATCACTGTATCACAATATACCATACTGTACAATTTGTTACATATAGATCACTGTATCGCACTCTTTCATACTGTACACTTTGTTACACATAGATCACTGTATGACACTCTATCATACTGTACACTTTGTTACATAAAGATCACTGTATCACACGCTACTACACTGTACACATTACTACATATAGATCACTCTATCACACTCTACCACACTGTACACATTGCTACATATAGATCACTTTATCACACTCTAACATACTGTACACTTTGCTACAAATAGATCACTGTATCACACACTACCACACTGTACACATTGCTACATATAGATCACTCTATCACACTCTAACATACTGTACACTTTGCTACAAATATATCACTCTACCACACTGTACATATTGCTACATATAGATCACTCTATCACACTCTAACATACTGTACACTTTGTTACACACAGATCACTGTATCATACTCTACCACACTGTACACATTGCTACATATAGATAACTTTATCACACTCTACCATACTGTACACATTGCTACATATAGATCACTGTATCACACTCTAACATGCTGTACACTTTGTTACATATGGATGTCTGTATCACACACTAACTTACTGTACACCTTGTTACATATAGATCACTGTATCACATTCTAATATACTGTACACTTTGTTACATATAGATCACTGTATCACACTCTAGCATACTGTACACTTTGTTACATATATATCACTGTATCACACTCTAGCATACTGTACACTTTGTTACATATAGATCACTGTATCACTCTCTAGCATACTGTACTCTTTGGTACATATAGATCACTGTATCACACTCTACCATACTGTATGCTTTGTTACATATAAATCACTGTATCACACTCTACCATACTGTACAGTTTGTTACATATAGATCACTGTTTCACACTCTAACATACTGTACACTTTGTTGCATATATATCACTGTATCACACTACCACACTGAACACATTGCTACATATAGATCACTATCACACTCTCACTTACTGTACACTTTGTTACATATATATCACTGTATCACACTACCATATTGTACACTTTGTTAGATATAGATCACTGTATCATACTCTACCATACTGTACACTTAATGTATCATACTCTACCATACTGTACGCTTAATGTATCATACTCTACCATACTGTACACTTTGTTACATAGAGATCACTGTATCACAATATACCATACTGTACAGTTTGTTACATATAAATCACTGTATCACACTCTTTCATACTGTACACTTTGTTACACATAGATCACTGTATCACACTCTATCATACTGTACACTTTGTTACATATAGATCACTGTATCACATTCTAACATACTGTAGACTTTGTTACATAAAGATCACTGTATCACACGCTACCACACTACACATTACTACATATAGATCACTATCACACTCTACCACACTGTACACATTGCTACATATAGATAACTTTATCACACTCTAACAAACTGTACACTTTGTTACATATATATCACTGTATTACACTACGATACTGTACACTTTGTTACATATAGATCACTTTATCACACTCTAACATACTGTACACTTTGCTACAAATAGATCACTGTATCACACACTACCACACTGTACATATTTCTACATATAGATCACTCTATCACACTCTAACATACTGTACACTTTGTTACATACAGATCACTGTATCATACTCTACCATACTGTACACATTGCTACATATAGATAACTTTATCACACTCTACCATACTGTACACATTGCTACATATAGAACACTGTATCACACTCTAACATACTGTACACTTTGTTACATATAGATCACTGTATCACACTCTACCATACTGTACACTTTGTTACATATAAATCACTGTAATACACTCTACCATACTGTACACATTGCTACATATAGATCACTCTATCACACTCTAACATACTGTACACATTGCTACATATAGATCACTGTATCACACTAACATACTGTACACTTTGTTACATAAAGATCACTGTATCACACTCTAACATACTGTACACTTTGATACATATGGATCGCTGTATCACACTACCATACTGTACACTTTGTTACATATGGATATATGTATCACACTCTACCATACTGTACACTTTGTTACATATATATCACTGTATGACACTATAACATACTGTACACATTGTTACATATGGATCACTGTATCACACTCTACAATAATGTACACTTTGTTACATAGAGATCACTGTATCACACTACCCTACTGTACAGTTTGTTAGACATAGATCACTGTATCACACTCTTTAATACTGTATAGTTTGTTACATATATATCACTGTATCACACTATCATACTGTACACTTTGTTACATATAGATCACTGTATCACACTCTAGCATAATGTACACTTTGTTACATATAAACCACTGTATCACACTCTAACATACTGTACACTTTGTTACATATGGATGTCTATATCACACTCTAACTTACTGTACACCTTGTTACATATAGATCACTGTATCACACTCTAATATACTGTACACTTTCTTACAAATAGATCACTTTATCACACTCTAGCATACTGTACACTTTGTTACATATAGATCACTGTATCATACTCTAGCATACTGTACACTTTGTTACAAATAGATCACTGTATCACTCTCTAGCATACTGTACTCTTTGGTACATATAGATCACCGTATCACACTCTAACATACTGTACACTTTGTTACATACAGATCACTGTATCACACTCTTAACATACTGTACACTTTGTTACATACAGATCACTGTATCATACTCTACCACACTGTACACATTGCTACATATAGATCACTATCACTCTCTCACATACTGTACAGTTTGCTATATATAGATCACTCTATCACACTCTAACATACTGTACACTTTGCTACAAATAGATCACTCTATCACACTCTACCACACTACACATTGCTACATATAGATCACTTTATCACACTCTAACATACTGTACACTTTGTTGCATATAGATCACTGTATCACACTCTACCACACTGTACACTTTGCTACATATAGATCACTGTATCACAATATACCATACTGTACAGTTTGTTACATATAGATCATGGTATCACACTCTTTCATACTGTACACTTTGTTACACATAGATCACTGTATCACACTCTATCATACTGTACACTTTGTTACATATAGATCACTGTATCACATTCTAACATACTGTACACTTTGTTACATAACAATCACTGTATCACACGCTACCACACTGTACACATTATTACATATAGATCACCCTATCTCACTCTATCACACTGTACACATTGCTACATATAGATCACTTTATCACACTCTAACAAACTGTACACTTTGTTACATATATATCACTGTATCACACTAACATACTGTACACTTTGTTACATATAGATCACTTTATCACACTCTAACATATTGTACACTTTGCTACAAATATATCACTGTATCACAATATACCATACTGTACAGTTTGTTACATATAGATCACTATATCAAACTCTAATATACTGTACACTTTCTTACATATAGATCACTGTATCACACTCTAGCATACTGTACACTTTGCTACATATAGATCACTGTATCACACTCTAACATACTGTACACTTTGTTACATATAGATCACTGTATCACACTCTACCATACTGTACGCTTTGTTACATATAAATCACTGTATCACACTCTACCATACTGTACACTTTGTTTCATATATATCACTGTATCACACTATAACATACTGTACACATTGTTACATATTGATCACTGTATCACACTCTACAATAATGTACACTTTGTTACATAGAGATCACTGTATCACACTACCATACTGTACAGTTTGTTAGATATAGATCTCTGTATCACACTCTAACATACTGTACACCTTGTTACATATAGATCACTGCATCACAATCTAATATACTGTACACTTTGTTACATATAGATCACTGTATCACACTCTAGCATTCTGTACACTTTGTTACATATAGATCACTGTATCACACTCTAGCATAATGTACACTTTGTTACATATAAACCACTGTCTCACACTAACATGCTGTACACTTTGTTACATATGGATGTCTGTATCACACTCTAACTTACTGTACACCTTGTTACATATAGATCACTGTATCACACTCTAATATACTGTACACTTTGTTACATATAGATCACTGTAACACACTCTAGCATACTGTACACTTTGTTACATATAGATCACTGTATCACATTCTAGCATACTGTACACTTTGTTACATATAGATCACTGTATCACACTCTAGCATACTGTACACTTTGTTACATATAGATCACTGTATCACACTCTAATATACTGTACACTTTGTTACATATAGATCACTGTATCACACTCTAACATACTGTACACTTTGTTACATATATATCACTGTATCACACTATAACATACTGTACACATTGTTACATATAAATCACTGTATCACACTATCATACTGTACACTTTGTTACATATATATCACTGTATCACACTCTACCATACTGTACACTTTGTTACATATAGATCACTCTATCACACTCTAACATACTGTACACATTGCTACATATAGATCACTGTATCACACTAACATACTGTACACTTTGTTACATAAAGATCACTGTATCACACTCTAGCATACTGTACACTTTGTTACATATGGATCGCTGTATCACACTACCATACTGTACACTTTGTTACATATGGATGTATGTATCACACTCTACCATACTGTACACTTTGTTACATATATATCACTGTATCACACTATAACATACTGTATACATTGTTACATATAGATCACTGTATCACACTCTTTCATACTGTATAGGTTGTTACATATATATCACTGTATCACACTCTAACATACTGTATACTTTGTTACATATAGATCACTGTATCACACTCTAGCATAATGTACACTTTGTTACATATAAACCACTGTATCACACTCTAACATACTGTACACTTTGTTACATATGGATGTCTGTATCACACTCTAACTTACTGTACACCTTGTTACATATAGATCACTGTATCACACTCTAATATACTGTACACTTTGTTACATATAGATCACTGTATCACACTCTAGCATACTGTACACTTTGTTACATATAGATCACTGTATCACACTCTAACATGCTGTACACTTTGTTACATATGGATGTCTGTATCACACACTAACTTACTGTACACCTTGTTACATATAGATCACTGTATCACATTCTAATATACTGTACACTTTGTTACATATAGATCACTGTATCACACTCTAGCATACTGTACACTTTGTTACATATATATCACTGTATCACACTCTAGCATACTGTACACTTTGTTACATATAGATCACTGTATCACTCTCTAGCATACTGTACTCTTTGGTACATATAGATCACTGTATCACACTCTACCATACTGTATGCTTTGTTACATATAAATCACTGTATCACACTCTACCATACTGTACAGTTTGTTACATATAGATCACTGTTTCACACTCTAACATACTGTACACTTTGTTGCATATATATCACTGTATCACACTACCACACTGAACACATTGCTACATATAGATCACTATCACACTCTCACTTACTGTACACTTTGTTACATATATATCACTGTATCACACTACCATATTGTACACTTTGTTAGATATAGATCACTGTATCATACTCTACCATACTGTACACTTAATGTATCATACTCTACCATACTGTACGCTTAATGTATCATACTCTACCATACTGTACACTTTGTTACATAGAGATCACTGTATCACAATATACCATACTGTACAGTTTGTTACATATAAATCACTGTATCACACTCTTTCATACTGTACACTTTGTTACACATAGATCACTGTATCACACTCTATCATACTGTACACTTTGTTACATATAGATCACTGTATCACATTCTAACATACTGTAGACTTTGTTACATAAAGATCACTGTATCACACGCTACCACACTACACATTACTACATATAGATCACTATCACACTCTACCACACTGTACACATTGCTACATATAGATAACTTTATCACACTCTAACAAACTGTACACTTTGTTACATATATATCACTGTATTACACTACGATACTGTACACTTTGTTACATATAGATCACTTTATCACACTCTAACATACTGTACACTTTGCTACAAATAGATCACTGTATCACACACTACCACACTGTACATATTTCTACATATAGATCACTCTATCACACTCTAACATACTGTACACTTTGTTACATACAGATCACTGTATCATACTCTACCATACTGTACACATTGCTACATATAGATAACTTTATCACACTCTACCATACTGTACACATTGCTACATATAGAACACTGTATCACACTCTAACATACTGTACACTTTGTTACATATAGATCACTGTATCACACTCTACCATACTGTACACTTTGTTACATATAAATCACTGTAATACACTCTACCATACTGTACACATTGCTACATATAGATCACTCTATCACACTCTAACATACTGTACACATTGCTACATATAGATCACTGTATCACACTAACATACTGTACACTTTGTTACATAAAGATCACTGTATCACACTCTAACATACTGTACACTTTGATACATATGGATCGCTGTATCACACTACCATACTGTACACTTTGTTACATATGGATATATGTATCACACTCTACCATACTGTACACTTTGTTACATATATATCACTGTATGACACTATAACATACTGTACACATTGTTACATATGGATCACTGTATCACACTCTACAATAATGTACACTTTGTTACATAGAGATCACTGTATCACACTACCCTACTGTACAGTTTGTTAGACATAGATCACTGTATCACACTCTTTAATACTGTATAGTTTGTTACATATATATCACTGTATCACACTATCATACTGTACACTTTGTTACATATAGATCACTGTATCACACTCTAGCATAATGTACACTTTGTTACATATAAACCACTGTATCACACTCTAACATACTGTACACTTTGTTACATATGGATGTCTATATCACACTCTAACTTACTGTACACCTTGTTACATATAGATCACTGTATCACACTCTAATATACTGTACACTTTCTTACAAATAGATCACTTTATCACACTCTAGCATACTGTACACTTTGTTACATATAGATCACTGTATCATACTCTAGCATACTGTACACTTTGTTACAAATAGATCACTGTATCACTCTCTAGCATACTGTACTCTTTGGTACATATAGATCACCGTATCACACTCTAACATACTGTACACTTTGTTACATACAGATCACTGTATCACACTCTTAACATACTGTACACTTTGTTACATACAGATCACTGTATCATACTCTACCACACTGTACACATTGCTACATATAGATCACTATCACTCTCTCACATACTGTACAGTTTGCTATATATAGATCACTCTATCACACTCTAACATACTGTACACTTTGCTACAAATAGATCACTCTATCACACTCTACCACACTACACATTGCTACATATAGATCACTTTATCACACTCTAACATACTGTATACATTGTTACATATAGATCACTGTATCACACTCTTTCATACTGTATAGGTTGTTACATATATATCACTGTATCACACTCTAACATACTGTATACTTTGTTACATATAGATCACTGTATCACACTCTAGCATAATGTACACTTTGTTACATATAAACCACTGTATCACACTCTAACATACTGTACACTTTGTTACATATGGATGTCTGTATCACACTCTAACATACTGTACACCTTGTTACATATAGATCACTGTATCACACTCTAATATACTGTACACTTTGTTACATATAGATCACTGTATCACACTCTAGCATACTGTACACTTTGTTACATATAGATCACTGTATCACACTCTAACATGCTGTACACTTTGTTACATATGGATGTCTGTATCACACACTAACTTACTGTACACCTTGTTACATATAGATCACTGTATCACATTCTAATATACTGTACACTTTGTTACATATAGATCACTGTATCACACTCTAGCATACTGTACACTTTGTTACATATATATCACTGTATCACACTCTAGCATACTGTACACTTTGTTACATATAGATCACTGTATCACTCTCTAGCATACTGTACTCTTTGGTACATATAGATCACTGTATCACACTCTACCATACTGTATGCTTTGTTACATATAAATCACTGTATCACACTCTACCATACTGTACAGTTTGTTACATATAGATCACTGTTTCACACTCTAACATACTGTACACTTTGTTGCATATATATCACTGTATCACACTACCACACTGAACACATTGCTACATATAGATCACTATCACACTCTCACTTACTGTACACTTTGTTACATATATATCACTGTATCACACTACCATATTGTACACTTTGTTAGATATAGATCACTGTATCATACTCTACCATACTGTACACTTAATGTATCATACTCTACCATACTGTACGCTTAATGTATCATACTCTACCATACTGTACACTTTGTTACATAGAGATCACTGTATCACAATATACCATACTGTACAGTTTGTTACATATAAATCACTGTATCACACTCTTTCATACTGTACACTTTGTTACACATAGATCACTGTATCACACTCTATCATACTGTACACTTTGTTACATATAGATCACTGTATCACATTCTAACATACTGTAGACTTTGTTACATAAAGATCACTGTATCACACGCTACCACACTACACATTACTACATATAGATCACTATCACACTCTACCACACTGTACACATTGCTACATATAGATAACTTTATCACACTCTAACAAACTGTACACTTTGTTACATATATATCACTGTATTACACTACGATACTGTACACTTTGTTACATATAGATCACTTTATCACACTCTAACATACTGTACACTTTGCTACAAATAGATCACTGTATCACACACTACCACACTGTACATATTTCTACATATAGATCACTCTATCACACTCTAACATACTGTACACTTTGTTACATACAGATCACTGTATCATACTCTACCATACTGTACACATTGCTACATATAGATAACTTTATCACACTCTACCATACTGTACACATTGCTACATATAGAACACTGTATCACACTCTAACATACTGTACACTTTGTTACATATAGATCACTGTATCACACTCTACCATACTGTACACTTTGTTACATATAAATCACTGTAATACACTCTACCATACTGTACACATTGCTACATATAGATCACTCTATCACACTCTAACATACTGTACACATTGCTACATATAGATCACTGTATCACACTAACATACTGTACACTTTGTTACATAAAGATCACTGTATCACACTCTAACATACTGTACACTTTGATACATATGGATCGCTGTATCACACTACCATACTGTACACTTTGTTACATATGGATATATGTATCACACTCTACCATACTGTACACTTTGTTACATATATATCACTGTATGACACTATAACATACTGTACACATTGTTACATATGGATCACTGTATCACACTCTACAATAATGTACACTTTGTTACATAGAGATCACTGTATCACACTACCCTACTGTACAGTTTGTTAGACATAGATCACTGTATCACACTCTTTAATACTGTATAGTTTGTTACATATATATCACTGTATCACACTATCATACTGTACACTTTGTTACATATAGATCACTGTATCACACTCTAGCATAATGTACACTTTGTTACATATAAACCACTGTATCACACTCTAACATACTGTACACTTTGTTACATATGGATGTCTATATCACACTCTAACTTACTGTACACCTTGTTACATATAGATCACTGTATCACACTCTAATATACTGTACACTTTCTTACAAATAGATCACTTTATCACACTCTAGCATACTGTACACTTTGTTACATATAGATCACTGTATCATACTCTAGCATACTGTACACTTTGTTACAAATAGATCACTGTATCACTCTCTAGCATACTGTACTCTTTGGTACATATAGATCACCGTATCACACTCTAACATACTGTACACTTTGTTACATACAGATCACTGTATCACACTCTTAACATACTGTACACTTTGTTACATACAGATCACTGTATCATACTCTACCACACTGTACACATTGCTACATATAGATCACTATCACTCTCTCACATACTGTACAGTTTGCTATATATAGATCACTCTATCACACTCTAACATACTGTACACTTTGCTACAAATAGATCACTCTATCACACTCTACCACACTACACATTGCTACATATAGATCACTTTATCACACTCTAACATACTGTACACTTTGTTGCATATAGATCACTGTATCACACTCTACCACACTGTACACTTTGCTACATATAGATCACTGTATCACAATATACCATACTGTACAGTTTGTTACATATAGATCATGGTATCACACTCTTTCATACTGTACACTTTGTTACACATAGATCACTGTATCACACTCTATCATACTGTACACTTTGTTACATATAGATCACTGTATCACATTCTAACATACTGTACACTTTGTTACATAACAATCACTGTATCACACGCTACCACACTGTACACATTATTACATATAGATCACCCTATCTCACTCTATCACACTGTACACATTGCTACATATAGATCACTTTATCACACTCTAACAAACTGTACACTTTGTTACATATATATCACTGTATCACACTAACATACTGTACACTTTGTTACATATAGATCACTTTATCACACTCTAACATATTGTACACTTTGCTACAAATATATCACTGTATCACAATATACCATACTGTACAGTTTGTTACATATAGATCACTATATCAAACTCTAATATACTGTACACTTTCTTACATATAGATCACTGTATCACACTCTAGCATACTGTACACTTTGCTACATATAGATCACTGTATCACACTCTAACATACTGTACACTTTGTTACATATAGATCACTGTATCACACTCTACCATACTGTACGCTTTGTTACATATAAATCACTGTATCACACTCTACCATACTGTACACTTTGTTTCATATATATCACTGTATCACACTATAACATACTGTACACATTGTTACATATTGATCACTGTATCACACTCTACAATAATGTACACTTTGTTACATAGAGATCACTGTATCACACTACCATACTGTACAGTTTGTTAGATATAGATCTCTGTATCACACTCTAACATACTGTACACCTTGTTACATATAGATCACTGCATCACAATCTAATATACTGTACACTTTGTTACATATAGATCACTGTATCACACTCTAGCATTCTGTACACTTTGTTACATATAGATCACTGTATCACACTCTAGCATAATGTACACTTTGTTACATATAAACCACTGTCTCACACTAACATGCTGTACACTTTGTTACATATGGATGTCTGTATCACACTCTAACTTACTGTACACCTTGTTACATATAGATCACTGTATCACACTCTAATATACTGTACACTTTGTTACATATAGATCACTGTAACACACTCTAGCATACTGTACACTTTGTTACATATAGATCACTGTATCACATTCTAGCATACTGTACACTTTGTTACATATAGATCACTGTATCACACTCTAGCATACTGTACACTTTGTTACATATAGATCACTGTATCACACTCTAATATACTGTACACTTTGTTACATATAGATCACTGTATCACACTCTAACATACTGTACACTTTGTTACATATATATCACTGTATCACACTATAACATACTGTACACATTGTTACATATAAATCACTGTATCACACTATCATACTGTACACTTTGTTACATATATATCACTGTATCACACTCTACCATACTGTACACTTTGTTACATATAGATCACTCTATCACACTCTAACATACTGTACACATTGCTACATATAGATCACTGTATCACACTAACATACTGTACACTTTGTTACATAAAGATCACTGTATCAC